>CM046949.1:97526547-100492624 GCA_025698515.1 Gossypium sturtianum
TCACTCTTTCAGACTGACCATCTATTTGTTGATGGAACGCAGTACTGAAATTCAACTTTGTTCCCAAAGCCTCTTGCAACTTCTTCCAAAACCTCGAAGTAAACCTCGGATCTCTATCCGATATAATAGACACAGGTATACCATGTAACCTCACTATCTCTGCCACATACAATTCAGCTAACTTATCCAGTGAAAAATTAATACGTACTGGAATAAAGTGAGCCGACTTCGTCAATCTATCCACAACAACCCACACAACATCTCTCTTTTTCGGAGTCATAGGCAACCCCGTCACAAAGTCCATGGTAACCTGATCCCACTTCCATTCGGGAACCATCACTGGCTGAAGCAATCCCGAAGGCACTTGATGCTCAGCTTTCACTTGCTGACAAATCAGACACCTTGCCACAAATTCGGAGATATCTCTCTTCATACCCGGCCACTAATAAGACTTCTTCAAGTCATTGTACATTTTCGTACTGCCCGGATGTACTGACAAATAACCACTATGTGCCTCATGCAAAACCTTTCGGATTAACTCTTCATCTCTGGGTACACAAATTCTGTTACGGTACAATAAACATCCATTCGAGCCCACTCAAAAATCAAAATCACTTTCTGATCCGCACTTAGCTCTCTTAGTTAGCATCTCACTATCATTTCTCCGAGCCTCACATATCTGTTGAACAAATAGTGGCTTAGCTCTTAACTCTACCAGAATAGCACCATCATCAGACAATGCTAAACTCGTCCTCATAACTCTTAGAGCATACAAGGATTTCCTACTCAGGGCATCCGCAACCACATTCGCTTTTCCCGGGTGGTAATCAATGACTAACTCATAGTCTTTCAATAACTCAACCCACCGCCTCTGTCTCAAATTTAGATCCTTCTGATCCATCAAATACTTCAAACTCTTGTGATCTGTAAAGATTCGGCACTTCTCACCATATAAGTAATGTTGCCAAATCTTTAACGCGAAAACAATCGCAGCCAACTCCAAATCATGAGTCGGATAATTCTTCTTGTGCGATTTTAGTTGCCTCGAGGCGTAAGCGACTACCTTACCCTCTTGCATCAACACGCAATCGAGAACAGTAAACGATGCGTCACTGTAAACCACAAACTCTTTCCCTGATTCTGGTTGAACCAAAACCAGCGCCTCAGTCAACAATGTTTTCAATCTCTCAAAACTCTGTTCACATGCCCCAGTCCAATCAAACTTGACATCCTTATGCAACAATTTCGTCATCAGGGTAGCAATCACAGAGAACCCCTTTACGAAACGTCTGTAATATCCCGCTAATCCCAAGAAGCTTCTAACTTTCGACACGTTCCTCGGCTATTTCCAGTCCACAACAGCTGATACCTTACTCGAGTCATCTCTAACACCATCACCTGACACAATGTGTCCTAGGAATCCGACCTCTCGGAGCCAAAACTCACTCTTGCTAAACTTAGCATACAACTGCTTATCTCTTAAAGTTTGCAAGACAATTCTCAAATGTTCTTCATGATCGTTCTCATCCCGAGAATAGATCAATATATCGTCAATGAAGACAATCACAAACTTATTCACATACGGTCAGAAGACACGATTCATCAAATCCATAAAAATCATCGTGCATTCGTCAAACCAAACGGCATAACCAAAAACTCATAATGGCCATACCTTATCCAAAATGCAGTTTTCAACACATCCTGCTCCTTCACTCTCAACTGATAATAACCAGACCTCAAGTTTATCTTGGAGAACACTGTAGCTCCCTTCAGTTGATCAAAAAGATCATCAATCCTTGGTAAAGGATACTTATTCTTAACCGTCACTTTGTTAAGCTGTTTATAGTCTATACACAACCTCATAGACCCATCTTTCTTCTTTACAAATAATATCGGAGCACCCCACGGTGAGTAGCTCAGTCTTGCAAGACCCTTATCTGTCAACTCTTGCAACTGAACCTTCAGTTCTTTCAACTCTAAAGATGCCATTCTGTACAGAGCAATCGGAATGGGTACCGTTCCCGAAACTATCTCAATCCCAAACTCAACCTCTCTCATTGGAGGCAATCCGGGTAACTCCTCTGGGAATACATCCGGATACTCACATACCACTGGCACTGTTTCAAACTCTACTCCAACCTCTCGAGTATTCAACACAAAAGCAAGATAGGACTCACACCCTTTTCTCAAACATTTCTCACCACTAGGAAGAAATCATCACCGGTAGACTATCCGATCCACCGATTCAACCCGAACAACATCTCCACTCTCACATTTCAATTCGACATACTTACTACCACAGTTCACTAAGACACTATGGGTAGTCAACCAATCCATGCCAAGGATTAAGTCAAACTCATCAAACGGTAATAACATAAGATTTACCGGAAAACATTATCTTTCAAACATCAAAGGACAATTCTTACACATCTTGTCCACTAACACATGCTTTTCTAACGGGTTTGACACCTTAACCACAAAGTCCGTAGGCTCAACGGTCATACTCAAACTAGATGCCAGTCTCATGCAGATATAAGAATGAGTAGACCCTAGATCTATTAAAGCAATAACAAAGGTGTCAAAGAGAGAAAAAGTACCTGTTATCACATCAGGGGAGGATGCCTCTTTGCGAGCGCAAATGGAATACGTCCTCGCAGGTGCCCGACCCTCCGGTCTCACAACAGAGTCTCTGGACGCACCTCTACCACTAGCCCTACCTCTCGGGTTCCTTGGTGGTCTACCCCTTGCAGACACATCACTAGATCTCATCTCTTGCTTTTTTCCTTATCATCCCTCTCGGGGCAATCTCGGATAAAGTGGTCGAGGGAACCACACTAATAATAGTTTCGACTGTTACCCCAACACTCTCCGATGTGATATCTACCACAACTTGGACACTCTGATTTGTTCTCCGGATTTCCCACACTTTCCATCAAAGTGGCTTGGACTCTCAAACTCGAACGAGTGTTGTCCAAGTTTCGATGCGAATAACCCACTGATGCTGTCATCCGAGGATTCACTTCCTTGGATCTTTTCGACTGGGCTTGGTACGACTTGCCCATCGGCCTCTTCCTCGTATCTCGGGCTTCACTCATAGCCCTTCTCTTTTCTTTACCCAACTCTTCGGCCTTACTTGCCCTCTCGACCAACACAAAAAACTCTTTCAACTCTAAAATAACAACTAGAAGTTTGATATCCTCATTCAGTCGATCTTCGAACCTCTTACACAAGATGGTCTCTATCGACACACATTCTTGAGCGTATTTGCTAAGCCTAACAAACTCGCGCTCATATTCTACTACTGACATTCTTCCTTGCTTCAACTCAAGGAATTCCTTCCTTTTTCGATCAGTAAACCTCTGGCTTATATACTTCTCCCGAAACTCTTCCAGAAAGAAGTCCCACGTCACCCGTTTTCTCGGGACCACTGACGTCAATGTCTTCCACCAATGGTATACCTAGTCCCTCATCAAAGACACGGCACACTTCAAGCTCTATTCAGGTGTACAAGAGAGTTCATCGAATACTCTCATTGAGTTCTCTAACCAGAACTCTACCCTCTCGAGGTCATCATCTACCTTAGCTCTAAACTCCACAGCCACGGTACATGATTTCTAAAGATAATATCTATGTATGTTCGATATATGTCTAATGATTAAGCATGATGGCATGATTTGTATGTGCATTGCATTATTGTGGGTGATATGAGAGGAGGGGGAAGATTGATATCTGTGACTTTGGGTCACCAGTGGTTTAGCACCACCAGTGGTTTGGTACCACAGTTGATTTCGTGACTTTGGGTCACTAGAGGTTTGGCACCTCATAGCAACTCGTCCCAGTGGCTTAGCACCATAGTGGGTTGGCCCCATATTTGATAAAACGAGATTGTCGCCAGTGATTTGGTATCACAACGTGGGTTGGCCCCACAATTGGATTATTCGTGACTTTGGGTCACCAGTGGTTTGGCACCACATTATTATTGATATCGGTGACTTTGGGTCACGGTGGTTTGGCACCACCCGGTGGTTTGGTACCACATGGGGTAGAAAAAGGAGTTGTGGATGGCTAGGTTTGGGTGCATGATATGTTTGCTTGATTATGATTTGTGTAAGCATGTTGAAATAATCGGGAGGGGGATTATGCACTGAGTCTTGATGACTCACCTTCTCCCTTATCTTTTCAGGTGATTCGTAGATCGCAGATGAGGAGCCGGGTGGACTCGAGGTGACCATGCGATAATTGCTTTGGTTTTACATGGACATTTGATTTGGGTATTTTACTTTAAATTCTGGTTTTTATTTGGGTTTGTAACAAGGCCTTTAAATTATGTTTTGGATTATTTTATCTGCTTTGGATTTGGTTTTAAATATGACTAAGTAATTACTAGATTTGCTTTCATAACCTGATAATCAAAGTTTTCAAACTAAGCTACGCAACGAGTTTTCTAAACTCCACCATTGGGTAATACAATTAACATGATTTCAAAGCAACTTAATAATTCCCACTATACATACACCGGTTTTCCCCAAACACAAGCAATCGAAGAGTTTTCACCGAAAATAAACTGGTAACCTGTTTTCTTCGAATCGTTTTCACCCTGTGACATGCCAGATTCGGTCGTGGTGTGTTGAACGGGTTTGGGGTGTTACAATTATGGTATCAGAGCCAAGTTCAAAAACTCGACTGTGGGTTTGGGTTCAAAAATGTTTTCAAAAGTTGGTCAGGAAAATGGTTTAGAAAATATATTTGTTTTCTTGAAGTATGGCACCCGAGTCCCCGGCACCAAATCTGTAAGTTCTCTTATTTTATGATTGTTGATATGATGATGTTATAACTGTACTTTTGGTATTTGCTCTGTGTGTGTTTTGGTTTGGATATAGAATTGGTTGCGTATGGAAGATTTGTCTGCTTTAATGGCTAGGTGATTCTGAGTATGTATAGGAGTTCTAAATTCTAGTTAAAAGTATATTAGTGTTATTAAGATCAGAGTGCGCAGCGTGAGCATAGTGTTGTAGGTTGACGTACGACTGTTAGTTAGTTCGAAATTTCGAGGATGAAATTTCTTTAAGGGGGTAGATTTGTAACATCCCAAAATTGGGCTTAGTAGGATTAGGCCCAATGGGCTTTGAGCGTGGTAGCATTTAAAATTTTTTTTAGAGAACAAGAGAATGGCTTTAGTGCAAGTTGGACTTATTAGGTGAGTGATTTTAGAAGGTTAGAGGGATTCTATGAAGTCCCGGGATCAAACTTTGGCTTTAGGGAAATTTTGGTTTTAGGTGAAAAAAAACCCTGGGAGTTGGTAGGTAGGCTTTAAGAATAAAATGTGGAGAAAAATGACACAAGTGGAGTGTGTGGTGTAGTGGCAAAGTGACGCCACATAAGAGACAAGGGGGTGACGCCACAAGGAAGGAAGGAGGTCCAAGGTTCAAGTCTTGGCTCTTGCATTTTGGTTTTTTTTTAAATGGACTTTAGAATTTGGCATTAGATTTATATTTAGTTGCGCATGGCTTTAGACACAAGAAGAGCTTGTGGCCTAGTGGTAAGTGGCGTGTTGAGCTATTGAAGGGAGCAAGGTTTCGAATCTCATGACAAGCAAAGGAGTATTTATTTTGTGGATTGGACGGGAAGAGTTTGAGTTGGATTTAAACTCTGCTGACGGAAGGATCCCACATCGGAAAGATACAAAGAAGGAAGGTGAGAAGCTAGCTATATATATAGCATTCTAGGAGGAGGATGAATACACCTTGGAGGGCGTTTGGGCACAGGAGTGGTCGGAGCGCGGATTAGCACCAGATTCCTATCAGGTGTGTAACTCTCTCTACTCTAGTTGTAGAGCGGCAAATGCCGAAGTGTCGGTCACGACAATAGTAGCCACACGAGCGTGCGAACGCACGTGTGGGGCTTCGACGCGATAGTTGAGGCCATCAGTAGTATTCTTGTAGGTTGAGGTTGCTTGGGCCACGATGGGCCGAAGTGGGCCCAATGGGCCCGTGGGCCCAATTGAATAAAATGTATGATGGTGTAGTATATAGTGAACTAGACTAGGTGAATCTCCTATACGTGGCTAGATTTATGTTAGGTGGGCCACACGAGCGTGTGGGCCCGAATGGGCCGAAATCGAGTTTTAGGCCCAATAGTCCGGTACGACCAGAAATGGTAGTTGAGTCGCTCGATGCGACATTAGGCCTTTGGAAAGGCCATTGCAGGTGCTACCTTTGTGCGACATATCCTTCGAGATTTTGTGATTAAGCCGAATGGCTTTAGTCTTAAAAGTATGGTGTTGGCCGATTGTAGGAAAGGTGAAGGCAAACGTTTCGGGATCTTTGGGTTCTATCGATTGGAAATAGATCGTGGTTTCGAGATTTCGCTTAGATCTACAAGTAGTCAGGTGTGTAACTTACACACTTCATAATCGTGTAAACTTGTTAATAACCTAAACTATGTTAAAAGCCGAAACTGTGTAGATTTTGATATGATACCTGTATGGGTATGAGCAAGGATTTCGGGTAAGTCCGTTTTGTTGAGATTACGGTACATGATTTCTGACGATAATATCTATGTATGTTCGATATATGTCTAATGATTAAGCATGATGGCATGATTTGTATGTGCATTGCATTATTGTAGGTGATATGAGAGGAGGGGGAAGATTAATATCTGTGACTTTGGGTCACCAGTGGTTTGGCACCAGCAGTGGTTTGGTACCACAGTTGATTTCGTGACTTTGGGTCACCAGAGGTTTTGCACCTCATAGCGACTCGTCCCAGTGGCTTAGCACCATAGTGGGTTGGCCCCACATTTGATAAAACGGGATTGTCGCCAAAGTGATTTGGTATCACAACGTGGGTTGGCCCCCACAATTGGATTATTCGTGACTTTGGGTCACCAAAGTGGTTTGGCACCACATTATTATTGATATCGGTGACTTTGGGTCACGGTGGTTTGGCACCACACGGTGGTTTGGTACCACACGGGGTAGAAAAAGGAGTTGTGGATGGCTAGGTTTGGATGCATGATATGTTTGCTTGATTATGATTTGTGTAAGCATGTTGCAATAATCGGAGGGGGATTATGCACCGAGTCTTGGTGACTCACTTTCTCCTTATCTTTCAGGTGATTCGTAGATCGCGGATGAGGAGCCAGGTGGACTCGAGGTGACCATGCGATAATTGCTTGATTTACATGGACATTTGATTTGGGTATTTTACTTTAAATTCTGGTTTTATTTGGGTTTGTAACAAGGCCTTTAAATTATGTTTTGGATTATTTTATCTGCTTTGGATTTGGTTTTAAATATGACTAAGTAATTACTCGATTTGCTTTAATAACCTGATAATCAAAGTTTTCAAACTAAGCTACGCAACGAGTTCTCTAAACTCTACCATCGGGTAAAACAATTAACATGATTTCAAAGCAACTTAACAATTCCCACTATACATACATCGGTTTTCCCCAAACACAAGCAATCGAAGAGTTTTCACCGAAAATAAATCGGTAACCTATTTTCTTTGAATCGTTTTCACCCTGTGACATGCCAGATTCGGTCGTGGTGTGTTGCCCGGGTTTGGGGTGTTACAGAACAGGCACGGTTCCTTGCGCAGGAGCCGACGCATTACTAGCTGCTTCATCAGAAGTTAATGGATCGGAATCCATATTCTATATAAAACAAGATTTGAAATCATCAGAAGCCACCACACTATCATTGTACACTTATGGCATGTATAGCTAGACTCTTACACCCGCTACGGTAGTCCTAGAATCGAATAAACCATAGCTCTGATACCACTAAATGTAATACCCCTTACCCGGGTTCTACGTTGGAACCAGGCCCGAGGCGTTACCATAAAAAAATCCACAAGGTCGCCACTTAGGCTCATTGTGACTACTCTCTTAAGTCACCTCAACAACCTCATTCTCGACTTATGAGGCCTCACTCATACTCACGAGGGCTCTCGAGACCATATCGAAACTTCTATGATTTTTAAAACTTTTCCGTCTATACAGGGCTCACATGCCCGTGTAAGATTTGGCACGCCCGTGGAGGTCACACACGCCTATGGTCACTACCCGTGTATAAAAACTCAAGCATTCTGCCAATGCCCCACGGTTAGGGCACACGCCCGTGCTCTCCACCCATGGTGCACACTTACTACCTTAACACAGCCTAGAGTCTAGACACACGCCCGTGTGGCTAGCCCGTGGCCAACACTAATTAACACACATGTTCTAGGCACACTCCCGTGTGACTAGTCCGTGGTCTATTCTGACTTAAAATACTAACATGCAGGGGACACACGGCCAAGTCACACGCCAATGGGCTTACCGTGTGTCACACATGGCCTAGACACACGCCCGTGTGTCTACCCACATGGACAAGAACAAAGCTATTTGTCAAGTTCTTTTCAGTCCTCAATCATACACAACCAGTACTCATTCAACACATCCATAGCCAACTCATAATCTTACAATCTCACATGGATAACTACATCTTTTCATATAATAAAGTAGCCAACAACTATGGCATTATACAAAATAGATTATCCCTCTAAAAGCCAACACGTCTTAGCCATTTACAACAAAATTCACTAACTCGTCTAGCCCCTATACATGCCATTTACAAAACATTGAGTCTCATGTACCAGAGTGTGCTGATAATGTGGGCGATCTTCCAATTGATCCACGTATCTCGATTCAACACTTTTGCTCTATAAGACAAGGGAAAAGAAGGGGAGTAAGCTTTGAGCTTAGTAAGTTTACACATAAACAATTAAGCATCATAGTATAAGCTAAACAACAATTAGCATTATACCAACATATAATGTACAACTATGCTTACTCTTTCTATCCCTTACCACCTTTTTAACACATCATGAGTCACATACTCATAACCATTGACATGCATCCCTGCATTCAATATCACATTTACACAATATACAACATATCATTATTTCTCGATAATACATCCACACAGCTAATCCACACAGCTAATGTCTCGGTGGTTTCGCACTTAGCCCACCACAATCAACTAATAAGGTAGTATCGTACTTAGCCTACCACAAAGGTAATCATAGTGGTTTCGCACATAGCCCACTAGACAGTATACTTAATGATAGTATCACACATAGCCAGCTCATTGCCGTTATGCCTTAGGATGGTATTGCACTTAGCCCACCATTTAGCATTATCGCTACACATCCACATATCTACTTACTCAATCATACATCCATTCACAATTTCTACCACATTCATTCCACATAGGTTCTTAATCATTCTCAATCATGCTACACACTAGCTAGCATTAACAAATTGTAAGTATGAATGCATTGTTTACGCATAAACTTACCTCGGCACTCAAAAGTATAGAGATGTCCAATTTAGTCCACCACCTTGCTCTTGCCTCGGTTTCGGTCTGGGCTTCGTCTTTCTTGATAAGCAAGATTTAAAAATTTGAAGAACCCTAACAATGGCTCCTTGAATTTTTGGCAGCCTTGGAGAAGAAGATGAATGAATTTCTATCATCTTTTCCCATTTAAAACATTTAATTGTCAAATGACCAAAATGACATTTTTGATAAACTTTCTATTTTAACTCATCCATGCCCAATTTTGTCCAAAAATAAGAAATTGGAAAAATTGCTATTTAAGGACCTCTAATTAATATTCTAAAGCTATTTCACACAAATAGCTTCTAGAATCTCATATTTTGTAACTTTTGTAATTTAGTCCTTTTGGACAATTCAACCGCAATTTCACAAAATTACTTCATGAAACTTTCACACTAGCATGCAAACATAGCATAAACTTCAAAAACTCATTCATAAACCTCAGATTTGTGGTCTCGCACCACTATTCTGACTAGGCCCAAAAATGAGATGTTACAGAAACTGAGCATGCCGAACATCTAAGATTTGTGTTACAGACTTTGCGAGATAAACAATTGTATGCAAAGTTCAGTAAATGTGAGTTCTGGTTACGCGAAGTCTATTTTTTGGGCCATGTTGTATCAGCATCAGGTATTCGGGTTGATCCGAGTAAAATTTCAGCTATACTTGATTGGAAACCTCCGAGAAATGTCTCTAAAGTTTGAAGCTTTCTGGGACTTGCTGGTTATTACAGACGGTTCGTGAAAGATTTCTCTATGATCGCGACACCGATTACAAAGCTGTTACAGAAAGATGTTAAGTCTGAGTGGTCAGAAAAGTGTCAGAAAAGTTTTGATCAGTTGAAAGCTCTTTTGACCGAAGCTCCAGTGTTAGTTCAGCCAGAATCGGGTAAAGAATTTTTCATTTACAGTGATGCATCTTTGAGTGGTCTGGGTTGTGTTTTGATGCAGGAAGGCAAATTCATAGCTTATAAGCCTCGAGACAGCTGAAGCCGCACGAAAAGAACTATCCGACACACGATTTGGAATTGGCAGCTATTGTGTTTGCATTGAAGATTTGGCGTCACTATTTGTTTGGTGAAAAATGTCATGTTTATTCTGATCATAAAAGCCTGAAATATTTGATGACTTAGAAAGGCCTTAATTTGAGACAACGTCAATGGTTAGAGTTGTTAAAATACTACGAGCTAGTGATTGACTATCATCCGGGAAAGGCTAATGTTGTTGCTGATGCTTTAAGTCAAAAATCATTATTTGCTTTGCGTGCAATGAATGCGCATATGGTTATATCTAATGATGGTTTGATAACAGCTGAATTAAAAGCAAGACCGTTGTTTGTTCAACAAATTTGTGATGCTCAGAAAGTTGTTAACGATCTGATAGCAAAGTGAGTTCAGTGTGAAACGAATGTTGAATCTGAATTCTTAGTTGATGAAAATGGTTATTTGAGGTTCAAAAACCGAATATGTGATCCGAGAAACTCATAGTTGATTCAGATGATTTTGAACAAAGCTCACAGTAGTTGGTTATCTGTTCATCCGGGTAGCACGAAAATGTATAATGATTTGAAACAGTTCTATTGGTGGTCTGGTATGAAACGAGATGTAACACCCCAAACCCGGCCTAGACGTTCTGGCCGGATCTAGCATGTCACATCAAAAGGTTGTTTAAAAGCTATGCGTTCGTTAAAAACTTTGTATCCTTTTTGAAACTCCGAATTTTGTTGTTTGTAAAAACAAGGTTTGCTTAAAGTGTATTCTTATAAAGATGTTATTATTTTCAAAAAATTTGTTTGTTGCAGAAGTCTGACTTAAAGAATTTCAGAAATGTGATATTTTGAAAACAGTTGTTGTTGTTTTAAAAACCAGTGTTTAATCGTTTAACAATTCATACTTAGCAGAATCACCAAATGAAAGTTTAAAAAGAAAAATCCAATGGCCTTATTACACAAAATATTAACCTCAGAAATAATATAAAATAAATTAAAACCAAAATTACTAAGTTTCGTTAAGAAGCAAATCTGACGTATGGCCACCTCCGAGTCCTCCATGGCTCCAAATCCTCTAATGCTGGGGATTACCTGCACGGTTAAAAGGAAGGGGTGAGTTACGAGAACTCAGTGTGTAATCCCCTATAACGGTCACTATCTGGGCCTGAGCCTATACGATATCAGTCTGGGCCTAAGCCCTATTCGGTAACAAGCTGGGCCTGAGCCCCAAAATCATCTCAATGTATATGGATATGTGGATATGTGCCCACCCTAATCCTACCAACCGTCTAACTCTCCACCCGTACCAACCAATCGCACCACGTGGGGACCATGTCAACCCACCCAGCCAATCCTCACCAATAATGTAGCCTAGCTGCTAGTATTTATACGGCTTTAAGCCTTCAATAACGGTCTCATAATTGGCACATAGCCATCGGTAATTGTAATAAGATCGACACATAACCATCAGCTACGGCAATATAACCGGCACACCGCCATGGGTAAATATGATCGACACAAAGTCATCGATATATATGTTAGGCACATAGCCACGGGTAAATACGATTGGCACAAAGCCATAATCAAGATGGCACAGAGCCATATTTAGGTTGGCACAGAGCCATAATCAGATTACACGGCTTTAAGCCATCCATCGGACCACAGTCGTCATGCGACCCGTGCAACCTTAACATATCAATACTGGATCCACAGTCGTCATGCGACCCGTGCGATCCTATCAGAACTTCCTCCGTATCAAAGTCCCAACTCCATGCAATATGTCGTGTATGTCATGCTCAATCATTACACGTGTATGCAAAATGGCCATGCTCAGAAATAGTCATTTACACATATTGAAAACATATCAGCCATATAATCCCAGTCAAATCAGTTAAAACACAGTCATACATTCACAGTTAGATCAATCATAGTCCTAATCAGTTAGATACCCGCAAGGGCAAAATAGTCATTTTACCCTATAAGGGTATTTCTGTAATCCTACCCTACAGAGGTATTTCAGTAATTCTACCCTACAGGGGTATTACAGTAATTCCACCCTACAGGGGTATTTCAGTAATTCTACCCTACAGGGGTATTTCGATAATTCTACCCCACAAGGGTAGGGTATTTTGGTAATTCTACCCTACAGGGGTATTTCACAAATCAGGGGTATTTTGGTAATTTTACAAATCGAGGGTGTTCCGGTAATTTTGCAAATCAGGGGTACTTTGGTAATTTCACAAACTGAGGGTATTTTGGTGATTTTGCAAATCGGGGGTATTTTGGTAATTTTGCAAATTGGGGGTATTTCGATAATGTTACAAATCGAGGGTATTTCAATAATTTTGTAAATCGGGGGTATTTCAGTAATTTTGTAAACCAAGGGTATTTCAGTAATTTTGTAAACCAAGGGTATTCTAAACAGAGATAACGATGCGAATGGGCCTAGGGCCCATTCTTGGCCTAAATGGGCCCACAAGCTCGTGTGGCCCATTTAGCCCAAATCTAGCCACAAATATGAGATTTACATAGTCCAGTCCAATATCTACTACACAGTCATACAATATATTCATATGGGCCCACGGGCCCATTGGGCCCACATGGCCCCTTTCGGCCCATAGTGGCCCAAACAGCCTATACCCACAAGAACACTCATGGTGGCCTCAACTATTGCGTCAAAGCTCTCACACGTGCGCTCGCACGCTCGTGTGGCTACCATCGTCGTGTAACCGGTATTTTGGCATTTCGGCATTTGCCGCTCTATAGCTAGAGTAGTGCGAAATACACACCTGATAGGAATCTAAAGGTAATCCACGCTCTGAACACTGTTTTGCGCTGAAGCCAACAATGATCGCACCCTTGACCCCCAAGATCAACGAATGATCCAACGCCTAACCCAAACGAGCACGCCACGAAGCGAAGGGATAAGCCAAGAATTTTGTGCCTACTCTCCTCATGGTTTGCTCTATTTAAAGCCGACTTCTCACCTTCCCTCTTGCTAGCTTCCCCGATGTGGGATCCTCCTTCAAAGCCAGAGTTTAAATCCATCACAACCTCTTGCCGTCCCAACTTAGCAAAATAAATATCCATTTTTGCTTGCGATGGGATTCGAACTCAGGCTCCCCTGTAACTTACTCCACGCCGTTAGCCACTTTACCAACTAGCTCTGTAACATCCTGAAATTCGGGATTTTCTATTTTGCATTATAATATGTGTTAGGCTAGTTAAGAATGTTAGTTGTGTATGTTTAGGGGCCCTAAGAAGGCTTGGGGTTGAGCTGGGCCTTGGGAAAATTTTTGTGTTTAAGCACTTAAGGGGGAGAAGGTAAATGGCGTCAAGACTTAAGGAAATAACTGTGTATTTTGCTAGCACAGGAGGAGCTAGTAGCAAGGTGGTGAGGCGTCACATGAAGGGGATTAAGGGGTGGAGTTCGAATCCCACTTATTGCAACTTTTGGATTTAATTTTTGTGCTAATCAAGTGAAAGATGGTAAGATTCGGCCATGACTCTGAAGAAGGAAAGGAAGATTCATTCAAATCCATTTGATTGAGATGATGGAGAAGAGATTGAGGCGATAGAGAGGAGATTGAGGAGGGAATTAAGGAGAAATAAAGTATAGTGATGAGGGGGATATGTTGGCCGAATTTTGGGAGGTGTATGGGGAAAGAAATTTGGTCAACTAAGATCTTTTCGGTGTAAGGGGCATACGGTTTTGGTAAGGGGATTTGGGAGCCGAATTTCTTATGGTCTTTTTACAAGTTTTGTGCATGAAAAGCTCTTACTCATTTTAACATTTTGTGCTTTCTTTTTCCACTCTTTTCCCTTGCTTGCCGAAACACAAGTCCTTCTTTTGTTCATCTCCTTCATAGTGTTAGCCAAAATTCTCTGACACTTCTCTTATCCATCTCTTCTTTTCTTTCCTCACCATTTCTTCAACTTTTCTCTCTTTTTCTTTAATCGATATTACTTGGTGGCCAAATCTTCTTTGTTCATTTCTCTCCAAATAGCCGAACCTTATAACACATATTCTCTTCTTCATTTTTTTCTTTTACGTGTTGGGCACTCTCTTCCTTGACCGAATCGGGTACGTGATTTCATTCTCTTTTTTTCATCATCTTTTCTCCATAGCTGAATGTGTGACCCTCATCATTCGGTTGTTTCACTTTGTTTCTAAACCGAAACCGCATTCCCTTCTACTCCCTCATATCGTGATCATCTCTTCTTTTTGTAGCGTTCTAGTGGGGTGTCAAATTTCATATCTTTGCCGACTCATCCGTAGCCATAAGTCGAATCGGTGGGAGTCGGATCTATCATCAATTAAGGTAAGGAGTTTCTTCTTAGTCCATTCGATATCACTATGCAGTTATTTTGCTAAACGGATTGATAGATTTGACTAATCGATTACTCTAGGGACTAAATCACTCGTTCTCCTCTACTCGTTGATCCTTTGGAGGTAGTGGTAAGCCGAAACCCTCTCCTTAGACAACTACTTCTCTCATTGTAATATTATTCTGACCGAGACTCTTACAATGGAGGCAAGTAGTAGTGATACTAAAGGAAAATCGATAGGAGGACGAAAAGGGAGTGGACTTGCAATCTCTACTCCCAAGTTCAAATGTAGGGCGGTATCGGTAGATTCGGGATTTTCCACGGAGTTGTGGAAGGGGCCGAGATCCGGTGAGAATAGGTGATTGTGGTTGTTCGCGGTGGTGAGGGTAAGTGTGATAAACTAATTGTTTAGATATGGACTAAGAAACTCTTTTCATTAGTTAATCGAGTGTTATGGTATCATATGTGCCGACGATCAAGAAGATTTAGTGCTCTACGTAATCAGGTGTGTAATCTCACACCGAAATCCCGTAGATTCGTTATTCACCATCATGTTGGAAAAAAATGATTGTTGTTGCTTACAAATCTAATAACTGAAATATGGCTTGAATCGAGTAACTTGCTTAAACAACATTAATCCGAAGATCTGTCAAAATCGATATTAACTTGATAAATTACAAAAATGCCCTTAAAGGCTGAATTACTAAAATGCCCTTAATGGGCCGATTTATTGAAATGCCTTAACGGGCCGAATTAGTTTAACGCCCTTAAAGGGTTGATTTACCAAAATGCCCTCGATGGTTCGAATTATTAAAGTGCCCATAGTGGGCCGAATTTCCAAAGTGCTTTAATGGGCCGATTCACCGAAATATTTCATTAGTTTAATAGTTGTTATATATATTTGGATTTTTTCTATGAATGATGCATCTTTACATAATGCATGGGGTGGGAAAAATTGTATGGAGAGCAGTATAGCCTGGTGGCATAGCCACAATTCGTTTATTATTGTGCTTAATTATGATTTCGGTGGCTTGACCACAAAAATACTATACTGATAAGCAAATCATTTGCAAATTGGTGTGAGCGCGGGGTGGGTTGACTTGATCCTCACAGTGTGATTGGCTGGTCGGGGGTGTGATGGATGGATGGGTTGGGTTGCATTCATTTCATTTAAATACTGTTATGTAAATGGGCTTAGGCCCTAAATGTTACTATGCGGGTTCAGGCCCAGTGGATGACGGTAAGGGGATTATACACTGAGTTCTTGTAACTCACTCTTTTTTCTTAATACTTGCAGGTAATGCTCAGTAATGAGGACTTGGGGCCATGGATGACTCGATGGAGGCCATACTTTAGGAATGATGTTTTGAACATTAGTAAATTTCTTTTCCGCTTTATTTCAAGTTATTTTTACTATTTTGGGTTTAAAGTTGTAATAAGGCCTCGATATTTTTATTTTGCTTTATGTTTTGAGGTACTTATTATTTTCCATGAATTGTTTTAAACGGAGATTTTTCTGATATCTTAAACAACGGTTTTCCAAGATTGATTAACAAACAGATTTCATAACAAATATGTACAGATAATTTAACTTGGATTTTCCTTCGAATTATCAACATCATTTTCAAAAGTCACGGGTTTTTTTAAAGTTCACTAGTTCGATTTTTGATTCACCAATCAACCTCTCGAGATTAGTGGTATTTTTATCGAATATTTATAATCAAACTTGTTTTCTTAACTATAACCTAATAACATCAACTTTAGTAAGAATCATAAGTTCTTTACACACTTTCTTCATGTGACATGCCAGATCCGGTCATACCGTATGGGACGGGTTTGGGGTGTTACATTTTATGGTATCAGAGCCCGGTTGCAAAACTCGGCTGTGGTTTGGGTTCAAAAATGTTTTCTAAAACTGCTTGAAATTTGAATTATAAATACATACCTTAGAGGAAGTATGGCACCTCGGGTATCCGACACCAAGTCAGTAAGTCTTTGTTTTCATTTTATGATTATTGTGGTATGACTGTAGTAAGAAAACTTCACATGACAGGAATACTCTAGAACTATTGGCTTTAGGAGCAGAAACTGTAGAGATTGAGACTTTTGGATACGCGTTTTACTTAAAACAACTTTACTTCTGATACTTCATAAAACATTGTTTAATAAACACTGAATAAGCATACTGATCCATAAGACTTTTAATCAGATTAAATCGACTTAGTGAACATGAGCACTAGAGGACGTGGATGCGGTACACGTGGTAGAGGCCGAGGTGCTAGAGTTGTATTTGAGGCATCGGGACATATACCAGAAATGGACGCACTCGGCTTTGCCGATGGATCAAATCGGGTCACATGATTGAATGGGAGGCGGCGCTCTGCCCCAAGTGATGTTATGGTGCTCGGAAAGGGTTGCTGGGGCTAGAACTGGGTCGGTAGCTCGTGGGTCGATATCTGAGTGACTTAGATCGAATGGGGCCGAAGTTTTTAGGGGTATTTTGAGTGTAGCCCCAAGTGTAGTAGAGTACTGGCTTGAGGCGGTGGAGCGGATTATGGATGATCTGGATTGTACAGCTGAGCAGAAACTGAAAGGGGTTGTGTCATTACTGAGAGACGAGGCATATCAGTGGTGGCTCACTGTTCGGGAAGGTACTCAGGCTGAACGTATTACCTGGGATTTCTTTAAGACATCATTCCAAGGAAAATATGTCGGTGCTAGCTATGTGGATGCCCGAAGAAAGGAATTCCTGAATCTGGTCCAAGGAGGTAGATATGTGGCAGCATACGAGGCGGAGTTCCTGCGTCTGAGTCGGTATGCCCGGGGTATAGTGCCGACTAATTACGAATGTTGTGTGCATTTTTAGGATGGGTTGCGCGATGAGTTGCGGGTACTGATAGCCCCACAGAAGGAGAGGAATTTTGCTACACTAGTGGAAAAAGCTAAGATTGTTGAAGAAGTAAAACACTCGGAACGGCAAAATCGAGACAAGGATAGGGGCAGGAATAAGAGAGACTCTGGATATTCAAGTCCTGCTAGAGGGTTTCAGAAAAGGCCCAGGAATGAGGGGCCAGTTCGAGTGGGTGCTCCAGCTACTATCAATCAATTACAACCTTGTGTGGATTGTGGGAAACTTCACTCGGGTGAGTGCTGGAAGAGAACTGGCAGTTGTTTCAGATGTGGATCCAAAGACCATCGGTTTAGGGATTGCCTTCGAGAACTTGTTCAGACTCAGGTAGTTCGTAATAGATTTGCGCAGCCAGCAGGGGGCGCTCAGCAACCGCCGAGAGGTCGTGGGCCAGGTCGAGGTGGTAATGGTGTAGGACAAGGTCAGGGTGCACCGGGTTGAGGTACCGGTAACAGGGGTAACACGGAGGCGAGACAGCTAGGTTTGGTCTATGCGGTCAGACGTCGAGAGGATGGCGACGCACCGGACGTCATAATCGGTACGCTTTTCTTATCTAATGTACCTTTTACCGCTCTGATAGACATTGGATCCACTCATTCGTATGTTGCATGTGCTGTGTCTGGAACCTTAAATATTAGATTTGAGATTACTGCTAGAGAAACAACTGTGATTAGCCCTTTAGGATAGACGGTGGTAGTAAATAAGTTGTTTAGGGATGTGCCCTTAAAAGTTCAGGGGGTAGTATTTCTGGCGGATTTGATGGAACTGCCATTCGGGGAGTTCGACCTTATATTGGGCATGGACTGGCTGGTTAAGCACCGTGCGAACTTGGACTGTGCTGCAAAGAGGATGGTACTAAGAACTTCAGAGGATAAGGAAGTGATGATGATAGGTGAAAGAAGAAATTATCTGTCTAATGTGGTATCTGCTTTAAAGGCGGAAAGGTTGGTACGAAAGGGGTGTGAAGCGTTCTTAGCCTTCATCAGTGCTTTAGATGCTAAAGAGTTGTTGGTAGAGAGTGTTAGAACGGTGAAAGAGTTTTTAGACGTCTTTCTCGAGGAGCTTCCAGGATTGCCTCCGGATCGGGCGGTGGAATTTGGCATAGAGCTGTTGCCAGGAACGGCTCTGGTGTCCATAGCCCCTTACAGAATGGCACCGAAGGAGCTAGTGGAACTTAAAGCTCAGATCTAGGAGCTGATGGATCGTGGGTTTATTCGACCAAGTGTGTCACCATGGGGAGCACCAGTGTTATTCGTTAAGAAGAAGGATGGGTCGATACGTATGTGCATCGATTATAGACAATTGAACAAAATGACTATCAAGAACAAGTACCCGTTACCGAGGATCGATGATCTGTTCGATCAGCTGTGAGGAGCTTCGGTCTTCTCGAAGATAGACTTGAGATCAGGGTATCACCAGTTAAAAGTCAAGGAGGCGGATATTCACAAGACTGCGTTCCGAACTCGTTATGGGCATTACAAGTTTTGGTGATCTTTGTTTGGGTTGACAAATGCACCACAGTGCATTTATGGACATGATGAATCGAGTCTTCCAACCCTATCTAGACCGGTTTGTGGTGGTGTTCATAGATGACATCTTAGTGTACTCAAAGACTGAAGAGGAGCATGATTCACATTTACGGGTTGTATTGCAGATATTAAGGGAGAAGCAACTGTATGCCAAATTCAGTAACTGTGAATTTTAGCTAAGGGAAGTGACCTTTTTGGGGCATGTTGTGTCTGTCGAGGGAATTAGAGTTGATCCCCAGAAGATCGAGGCTGTATTGGACTGGAAGCCACCAAAGTCAGTGGTAGAAATTCAGAGTTTTCTAGGTTTGGCTGGGTATTACAAGCAGTTCGTTAAGGGGTTTTCGTTGATTTCTGCACCCCTAACTAAGCTATTGCGTAAGGGAGTACCGTTTGTGTGGTCAGATAAGCAGCAAGAGAGCTTTGAGAAATTGAAGAAGATTCGGCTGAAGCGCCAAAGATTGATTCTGAAATTTTGAGGCGGTGAAAGAGTTTATTGTTTATTGTGATGCGTCACACACGGGTTTGGGATGTGTGTTGATGCAAGAGGGGAATGTGGTGGCTTATGCAACTCGTCAATTAAGACCGCATGAGGGGAACTATCCCACTCATGATTTGGAGCTAGCTGCAGTGGTGTTTGCTCTGAAAATATGGAGACACTATCTGTACGGGGAAAAGTCAATTATCTACACGGACCATAAGAGTCTGAAGTACCTCCTTACCCAGAAGGAGTTGAATTTAAGACAACGGAGGTGGATAGAATTGTTGAAAGATTATGACTGCTCAATTGAGTATCACCCAGGTAAAGCTAGCGTAGTGGCAGGTGCGTTGAGTCGTAAGGTGATATCGTATTTGAGAGTGATGTTTGCTCATCTCAGCCTTTACGAAGATGGTAGTCTGTTAGCTGAACTTCAAGTGAAGCCTGCATGGGTAGGTCAGATTAAGGAAAAGTAGTTGTCGGATGAAGTGTTGGGTTCTCGACTTCAGCAAGTGGAAAGTGGTGAGATAGGGGACTTTGGATTAAATAGTGATGGAGTATTGTGTTTCAGCGGAAGAGTTTGTATGCCGAGGGATTCTGAACTGAGACATATGATTCTGCGGGAGGCGCATAGTAGCCCGTATGCTATGCACCCTGGGGGAAACAAGATGTACCGAGACCTCCGTGAGCAGTATTTGTGGCCGAGTTTGAAGCGGGAGGTTACTGACTTCGTGAGCAAGTGTTTGACATGTCACCAAGTGAAGGCAGAACATCAACTGCCTACAGGGTTGCTACAACCAGTGAAAATCCCACTATGGAAATGGGAAAGGATAACGATGGATTTTGTTAGTGGGTTACCCTTAACTCCTGCTAAGAAAGATTCAGTATGGGTGATAGTGGATCGGTTAACGAAGACTGCTCATTTCCTACCTGTTCGTACGGATTATTCATTGCAGAAGTTTGCCAAGTTGTATGTAGCAGAGATCGTGAGGTTGCATGGGGTACCGACGTCTATCATATCAGACAGGGATCCTAGGTTTACATCACAGTTTTGGAAGGCTCTACATGAAGCTTTAGGAACAAGGCTAGATTTCAGCACAGTGTTCCATCTGCAAACTGATGGTCAGTCGGAAAGAGTAATCCATATTTTAGAAGACATGTTAAGGGGCTGTGTGATCGATTTCAGGGGTAGTTGGGAAGATTTTCTACCATTGGTAGAGTTTGCTTACAACAACAGCTATCAATCCAGCATCCATATGGCACCCTACGAGGCGTTGTATGGTCGTAGGTGTCATACTCCTACCTGCTGGACTGAGCTGGGAGAGCGACAGTTATTGGGTCCAGAGTTAATCTCGGAGACGGAGGAAAAAGTTAAGGTAATTTAGGCTCGGTTAAAAGAAGCCTCAGATAGAAAAAAATCGTATACAGATCTGAAGCGGAAGGAGATAGAGTTTTCAGTGGGAGATCGGGTCTTTTTGAAGGTCTCACCTTGGAAAAAAGTCTTAAGATTTGGACCTAAGGGTAAGTTGAGCCCTAGATTTATCGGTCCTTACCGAATATTGAAGCGTGTAGGGCCAGTAGCTTATCAACTCGAGTTACCTCCGAAGTTAAGTCAGATCCATAATGTATTTCATGTCTCGATGTTAAGGCATTATAGTTCGAATCCGTCTCATGTTGTGCCAGTGGAGGAAATTGAGATAAGACCTGACTTGTCTTTTGAAGAAGAGCCAGTGCAGATTCTAGATCGGGATATAAAGGTGCTGAGAAAGAATTCAGTTCCGTTGGTAAAAGTATTATGGCATAATCACGGGTTAGAGGAAGCCACATGGGAGCCAGAGGACACGATCCGGCAACAATACCCTCATCTCTTTTAATCAGGTAAATTTTGAGGCCAAAATTTCTTTAAGGGGGTAGAATTATAACATCCTGAAATTCAGGATTTTCTGTTTTGCATTATAATATGTGTTAGGCTAGTTAAGAATGTTAGTTGTGTATGTTTAGGGGCCCTAAGAAGGCTTGGGGTTGAGCTGGGCCTTGGGAAAATTTTTGTGTTTAAGCACTTAAGGGGGAGAAGGTAAGTGGCGTCAAGACTTAAGGAAATAACTGTGTATTTTGCTAGCACGGGAGGAGCTAGTAGCAAGGTGGTGAGGCGTCACATGAAGGGGCTTAAGGGGTAGAGTTTGAATCCCACCTATTGCAACTTTTGGATTTAATTTTTGTGCTAATCAAGTGAAAGATGGTAAGATTCGGCCATGACTCTAAAGAAGGAAAGGAAGATTCATTCAAATCCATTTGATTGAGATGATGGAGAAGAGATTGAGGTGATGGAGAGGAGATTGAGGATGGAATTAAGGAGAAATAAAGGATAGTGATGAGGGGGATATGTTGGCCGAATTTTGGGAGGTGTATGGGGAAAGAAATTTGGTCAACTAAGATATTTTTGGTGTAAGGGGCATACGTTTTGGTAAGGGGATTTGGGAACCGAATTTCTTATGGTCTTTTTACAAGTTTTGTGCATGTAAAGCTCTTACTCTTTTTAACATTTTGTGCTTTCTTTTTCCACTCTTTTCCCTTGCTTGCCGAAACACAAGTCCTTCTTTTGTTCATCTCCTTCATAGTGTTTGCCGAAATTCTCTGACACTTCTCTTATCCATCTCTTCTTTTCTTTCCTCACCATTTCTTCAACCTTTCTCTCTTTTTCTTTAATCGATATTACTTGGTGGCCGAATCTTCTTTGTTCATTTCTCTCCAAATAGCCGAACATTATAACACTTATTCTCTTCTTCATTTTTTTTCTTTTGCGTGTTGGGCACTCTCTTCCTTGACCGAATCGGGTAAGTGATTTCATTCTCTTCTTTTCATCTTCTTTTCTCCATAGCTGAATGTGTGACCCTCATCATTCGGTTGTTTCACTTTGTTTCTAAACTGAAACTGCATTCCCTTCTACTCTCTCATATTGTGATCATCTCTTCTTTTTGTAGCATTCTAGTGTGGTGTCAAATTTCATATCTTTGCTGACTCATCTATAGCCATAAGTCGAATCGGTGGGAGTCAGATCTATCATCGATTAAGGTAAGGAGTTTCTTCTTGGTCCATTCGATATCACTACGTGGTTATTTTGCTAAACAGATCGATAGATTTGACTAATCGATTATTCTAGGGACTAAATCACTCATTCTCCTCTACTCGTTGATCCTTCGGAGGTAGTGGTAAGCCGAAACCCTCTCCTTAGACAACTACTTCTCTCATTGTAATATTATTCTGACCGAGACTCTTACAATGGAGGCAAGTGGTAGCGATACTAAAGGAAAATCGATAGGAGGACGAAAAGGGAGTGGACTTGCAATCTCTACTCCCAAGTTCAAACGTAGGGTGGTATCGGCAGTTCGGGATTTTCCACCGGGTTGTGGAAGAGGCCAGCATTCGGTGAGAATAGGCAGATTGTGGTTGTTCGCGGTGGTGAGGGTAAGTGTGATAAACCAATTGTTTAGATATGGACTAAGAAACTCTTTTCATTAGTTAATCGAGTGTTATGGTATCATATGTGCCGATGATCAAGAAGGTTTAGTGCTCTACGTAATCAGGTTTGTAATCTCACACCGAAATCCCGTAGATTCGTTATTCACCATCATGTTGGAAAAAAATGATCGTTGCTGCTTACAAATCTAATAACCGTAATATGGCTTGAATCGAGTAACTTGCTTAAACAACATTAATCCTAAGATCTGTCAAAATCAGTATTAACTTGATAAATTACGAAAATGCCCTTAAAGGCCGAATTACTAAAATGCCCTCAATGGGCCGATTTATCGAAATGCCTTAACGGGCCGAATTGCTTTAACACCCTTAAAGGGTTGATTTACCAAAATGCCCTCGATGGGTCGAATTATTAAAGTGCCCATAGTGGGCCGAATTGCCAAAGTGCTTTAATGGGCCGATTCACCGAAATATTTCATTAGTTTAATAGTTGTTATATATATTTGGATTTTTTTATGCATGATGCATCTTTACATAATGCATGGGGTGGGAAAAATTGTATGGAGAGCAGTGTAGCCTGGTGGCATAGCCACAGTTCGTTTATTATTGTGCTTAATTATGATTTCGATGGCTTGACCACAAAAATACTATACGATAGCAACTCGACTGCAAATTGGTGTGAGCGGCGGGGTGGGTTGACTTGATCCCCACAGGTGTGATTGGCTGGTCGGGGGTGTGATGGATGGATGGGTTGGGTTGCATTCATTTCATTTAAATAGTGTTATGTAAATAGGCTTAGGCCCTAAATGTTACTATGCGGGTTCAGGCCCAGTGGATGACGGTAAGGGGATTATACACTGAGTTCTTGTAACTCACTCCTTTTTCTTAATACTTGCAGGTAATGCTCAGTAATGAGGACTTGGGGCCATGGATGACTCGATGGAGGCCATACTTTAGGAATGATGTTTTCGAACATTAGTAAATTTCTCTTCCGCTTTATTTCGTTACTTTTACTATTTGGGGTTTAAAGTTGTAATAAGGCCTCTGATATTTTTATTTTGCTTTATGTTTTGATGTACTTATTATTTTCCATGAATTGTTTTAAACGGAGATTTTTCTGAGATCTTAAACAACAGTTTTCCTAAATTGATTAAAAAACGGATTTCATAACAAATATGTACAAATAATTTAACTTGGATTTTCCTTCGAATTATCAATATCATTTTCAAAAGTCACGTTTTTTTTTAAAGTTCACTAGTTCGATTTTCGATTCACCAATCAACCTCTCGAGATTAGTGGTATTTTTATCGAATATTTATAACCAAACTTGTTTTCTTAACTATAACCTAATAACATCAACTTTAGTAAGAATCATAAGTTCTTTACACACTTTCTTCATGTGACATGCCAGATCCGGTCATACCGTATGGGACGGGTTTGGGGTGTTACAAGCTCCTTGTTGTCTTAAAACATGCGCAACTAAATATAAGCCTATGGGTCAAAGTCTAAGTTCATTTAAAAAGACAACAAAAAGAATTGCAAGCGCCAAGACTTGAACCTTGGACCCCTTGCTCCCTCTATGGCATCACTTCCTTGCTCCCTAAGTGGCGCCACTTTGCCACTTCACCACAACTCCTCTTGTGTCTTTTTTTCCCACAATTTATTCTTAAAGCCTACTTACTTACCCCCAGGGCTTTATTCACCTAAAACCAAAATTTTTCCTAAGCCCAGGTTTGATCCCGGGACTTCGTGGAAGCCCCCTAACCTTCCAAAATCACTCACCTAATAGGTCCAACTTGCATTAATGTCGTTCTCTTGTTCTCAAAAAAAAATTTAAATGCTCCCATGCCCAAGGCCTAATAGGCCCAATTCTACTAGGCCCAAATTCGGGTCATTACACGAGACATATCTGACTTTGTTTCGAAATGCTTAGCCTGTCAACAAGTAAAAGCCGAGCATCAGGTACCTTCTGGGTTACTTCAGCCGATCATGATACCTGAGTGGAAATGGGACAGAGTCACAATGGATTTTGTATCTGGTTTACCGTTGACACCGAGCAAGAAAGATGCAATCTGGGTTATTATGGATAGATTGACTAAATCTGCTCATTTTGTTCCAATTCGCACAGATTATTCACTTGATAAATTTGCTGAATTATATGTTTCTCATATTGTGAGATTACATGGAGTGCCTATCTCTATTGTTTCGGATCGAGATCCGATGTTCACATCGTGATTTTGGAAGAAACTGCAAGATGTTTTAGGTATGAGACTACACTTTAGCACAGCTTTTCATCCGTAAACAGATGGTCAGTCTGAACGAATCATTCAAGTACTTGAGGATATGTTGAGATGTTGCATTCTCGAGTTCGAAGGTACGTGGGAACGATACTTACCTTTGATTGAATTTGCTTATAATAATAGCTTTCAATCTAATATCAAAATGGCACCTTACGAGGCTTTGTACGATTGAAAATGTCGTACACCTTTGTATTGGACTGAGCTCAGTGAAAATAAGATACACGGGGTTGACTTGATCAAAGAGACGGAAGAGAAGGTGATAGTGATTCGAGACAGTTTGAAAGCTGCATCATGTCGTCAAAAGTCATATGCAGATTTAAAACTTAAGGATATTGAGTTTCAGATCAGAGATCAAGTGTTTGTGAAAGTCTCACCGTGGAAGAAAATACTCAGGTTCGGTCGTAAAGGCAAGTTTAGTCTGAGATTTATTGGGCCGTAAGAGATTATAGAGCGTATAGGGCCGGTTGCTTTTTAGATTGCAATTGCCACCTGAACTAGAAAAGATCCATAATATATTCCATGTTTCGATGCTCCGTAGATACCGATCCAATACTTCACATGTGATTAGTCCGACAGAGGTTGAGATTCAGTCTGACATGACATATGAAGAAGAGCCGATTTGAATTCTGGCTCGTGAAATTAAAGAATTGAGAAATAAGAAAATTTCGTTAGTTAAAGTACTGTGGCAAAAGCACATTATTGAGGAGGCAACTTGGGAGTCAGAGGATACAATGAAAGAGCGTTACCCAAACCTATTCACCGGTAAGATTTTCGGGGACAGAAATCCCTAAGGGGGGAGATTTGTAACAGCCCGATTTTTACCCTAATCAGAATAGTGGTTTCGGGACCACAAATCTGAGTCTGAAAAATAATTTAAAATTATTTTCAGTGTTTATTATTTGTGAATTTGCTTGTGTTAAATTTTCGTGTTTTAATTTTGTCGTTTCAGTGTCCGATTAAATAAAAGGACTTAATTGCGTAAAATGTGAAATTTGCTAATTAATGTGTAAGTGCTAATTTGCTAATGGCTTTTTAATATTAGGTCCTTAAAGGGAAAACAGCCCATTCTAGCTATAGTGGACGGCATATGGTCTAAAATGACCTTAATTTATATGTTATAATTATTAAATATAAAAGGTTAAATAAGTAAATTAATAATAAACTAATATATTTTAAAATAAAACAAAAACAAGTCATGCTATCATCTTTTACTTAGCCAAATTTAAGCAAAAGAAAAAGAAACAAAACCTAGCAACATTCGGCCATTGATTGAGCTTGATTCAAGGTGAGTTTTAGCTCGGTTTTTGATAATTTTTATGTATTTGAGATCGTTGCTTTGAGTACTATCCGACCCATGCTAGAATTTTTTATTTTGATGATGATTTTGTGTTTTGCCATTGATGATAGCTTGTGATTTTTGTTGTTTGCTGATGAAATATGAAATATATGTATTAGATTAACATGTTTTGTCTTTGAATTTTTGATGAATTTGAGTAATTTGGACTAAATTACAAAAATAAATTTTTGAGGGACTAAAATGTGAAATAAATGAAATGTGTGGACTTTAATGAAGACTATGAATATTCGGCCCTAGCATAGTGTGTTCAAATTTTGTGTATTTTGTGTTTTTTGCAAAAAGGACTAAATTGTAAAAAGTGTGAAATGTTAGGGGCAGAATTGTAATTTGCCTATTTATGTGTTTTAGATTAAATTGAATAGAATGGTGTTTAAATAAGCTTAATTTGAATATGTTTATATCAAGAACCAAAGAAAACAGATTTGGGCTGGGAAAAAACGAAAGTAGTCGATTAGTCGATTTTACCGTCCGTCTACATATGAGGTAAGTCAATAAGCATTTAAATGTTGTTATAATTATGAATATATATTGCTATGTGATAACTTGAATTATTTGATTAAAATTATGCCTTAGCCGAATGTGAAATTAAGAATTGACTATGTTCCGAGTTTGATTCGATCGAGATCCGATGTTCGAAAGCCCCGTACGAACCCTAGGAATAGTTAGGATACATATGTCATGACATAGGATATCTGTAACACCCCCAAACCCGGCCCACAAGTCTCGTCCGGATCTGGTTATGTCACTGTGGAATGACGGTTAAAAATCTTTGACTTTAGAATAAAACTTGAAAAATTTCGTTAACTTTCGGGAGGTAAGTCTATTAAAATTTTTAAATAATATAAGCTTGGTTTGAAAACTTCCGAATTAAAACATTGTTATAAATTACTATAATATGAACCTTTTGAAAAAAATATCTCTGAATATAATGTAAACTTCAACAAAATTAAATAGAGTACTTTAATCATAGTGGCCCTTATTACATCAAATAAATTAAACCAAGTACTTCAAATTAAAATGCTTGAAATAAAAATATTCAAAACGTCTACTTCTGCATGAAAATCTGCTTCTGCATGGGCCACCTTGCATCCTCTCCAACCCGGTCCGATCAACATGTCACCTGCGATGTTTGAAAATAATTGGGTGAGTCATAATGACTCAGTGTGTAAGTTAACCACTGAAATCCACCCACATGCTAGCCACATAATATCCCAATTATCAAATGCAACAAGTAATATATATTCATTTTAACAATTACCACAACTGGCTTGGCCCACATTCAAATCATACTCAAATCTTTGGGCTAGGCCCATTTCTCAATAAACCACATATCAACTGGCTTGGCCGATTTCCACGTATGTTCCCAAAACATACCTATCCACATGTCATATTGGGCTTGGCCCATTTCCATATTATTACAAAAATAATGCAACATGATTCCCAACCCAACCTAGGGTCCATCCGCTACACACCCCCTTATCCAGCCTACCACACACCAGGGAACTATCGAGTCACCCTCTCCTTTTCCCCTCAAAAAGGCAACCAATGCCATCCACGATGTAGCGTATAGCTAACATCAAACCACGATGGAGCACACAGCAATCCATCAAGCCACGATATGGCATAAAGCCCATATCAATCAAGGTAACCACGCGAACCAAATCGCAAAGATCCACAACGCGACCTCAGTCAGCGCCAATCCACGATGTAGCACAAAGCTGACATCAACCACGTACTCGAAGTACACCCGTACCTTCTTTTCATAACCCACCCATGCACATGCCACATAAAATATAATCGTGATCATGCATGCACATGCTTATTAATGTCCATAAACATACTCATAAACAAATAATCACACTGCAATAGATCCGATACTAACCTGGTCATCGCTATACCCTTTAGGGGTATATATAGCACACTTATCAACGCACTTGTTAGTAAAACATATAACACATAAAACCCGAAAACAAGTGGGTTAGTTACACACCTTATTACTAGGAGTTCTAGACTCTCGATCCTCGGCGCTATCGTTTAGCGAGACTACCGTTATCCGCCTATCGTTTTTCTGTTGCACGCCCACACCTGGTGGCCAATCTCGCATGCCATGAAACGGATCTTTTCTTAAACTTTGGGACGAGGACCTTCCCTTTCCCTTCTTGGACTCGGTATTGGCCTCCATCGAAAGTCACTTAATCGAACCACACGATTAATCAACGAAGTCATAATCAACTAATTCTAAGTCACTTACTACTATCCTTACCGAAATAACCGAGATCCCGAAGGCTTCCTTTGCTCTTGTCGATATGCCCTAAAAAGAACATAGCCACTCTTCGGTCAACACAATATTACATAATAAGGCCTAAGGCCGAATACCTTACCACTCTTACCTTGATGAGCCCAAACAATTCGAGACCTTCCTTTAGACTCCTTGGCGCTGCTACAAACAAGCAAAACACATCACTTATAACCTATAGAGCATTGGCCAACCAGCACTAAGGCCAATCATTCGGGTTCGGCCTCTAACCAATTGACTAGGATACTTACCTACAATCTTTAGATGTCGATGACACCACACTTTACCGGTTCGGCTTCAAACTTGATAAAGTGGAAGAGAGATGGAGGGCTAAAGATTTTGGCTATCAAGGGATTAAAAGAAAACAAAAGAAATATTTGACTACAAAGGCCAAAGGAGAAATCGGCACACCAAGAGGGAGAGGGAGAGATTTAGCAAAGACTTGAAGAATAATTGGCACTCTACCCCTATTTATAGCATTGGCCACCCCCTAGAAGACTCCAAGATTGGCCAACTAATTCAAATCAATTTGAATTAGTTCAATTCAAAAACAATTTGAATTGTTCCACTATTATCCCACTTATCAAAAATAAATAATAGATAAATAAAAATAAATAAAAAAAACACATTATCCTCATCTAAATAAGAGTCTTCTAGCCGTCCAACACCTTCAAAATTGCTGCCAAAAAGGAATAAAAATTCAAACTCCAAAACGCACTCTCTTGGTTGAACACAGGACCAGTCTGCTGCACACCCCTCCTCCAACGCCCAGGCCACTCGGCCACATTGAATTTCATGCTAGAAACCCCCAACAATTATTTTTAAACCCTTCTTATCTCAGCCCATAACCGCACAAAAATAGAAACGCCTACATGCAGCTCCAGGCGCTCGAACCTGCGCCCTTGCTCTCCTCTAGCGCCTAGTAGCGCATGAGAGCCACTTCACCAGCCCATCTTTCTTGTCCGAATTCCTCACCATATATCTTTAAGGCCTTACAAAGACCAACGCCCAAAACAAAAATAAAACGCCAAATGCTTCTCCGGCCCCTCGAAACCGCGACCTCACTCCCCTCCAGCGCTTAAGTAGCGCCCAAGAGCCACTTTGCCAATTGGACTTCCATGTCTATCAACTTGGACATTTATTTTTAAGGCCTACTTAGCCCAGTCCCTTGACGCAAAAATAAAACAAAATTGCTGCCGCTTGGACTCGAACCCAAGCCCCCCACTGGCGCTACTTCCAGCCCCCTAAAGCAGCGCATGAAGCCACTTTGCCACATCCTTTCTTGTGTCCTAAACTCCAGAAAAATATTTTAAGGCCTTCCTACCCCATTTCCCTTTTTACCCTACAAATCTAAAAATTTCCTAAGGCATTCCTTGCCTTCTAGGGTCCTCCAAACCCCTAAAAATTCCTCCAACATGACCATAAGCCTACTAACTGCTCGGGTTATGCTCCAAGCGCATAACCCCTAAACCAGGGTGTTACAATATCCGATATGTGTTATCGTGTAAGACCACGCCTGGGACGTTGGCATCAACTTGTGTTTACGTGTAAGACTACGTCTGGGACGTTGGCATCGACTTGTGTTTACATGTAAGACCATGTCTGGGACATTGGCATCGTATTTGATTCGTGTAAGACACTGTCTGGGACAGTGGCATCGATATGTGATTACATGTAAGACCACGTCTGGGATGTTGGCATTGTACGAGCTTCCTACTATTCGCGTATCCTTTTTAATTCCGAACGGTTCAACGGGCATTGTTAAGTGAAGATTCAATGTGAAAATCGAATTAAAAGGGCTCAGGTATGTATTTAAACTATGTTATGAAATAAGGTAAGGTTATTGTTTATTTGATCAAATAAATGCTAAAGTATTAAATATAATTTATGCATAAGCATACTAATTATGTATATTCGGCTAAATGTGTTTTATGTGATCTTAACAATGAAAATGATATATGTTCAGGTGAATTTGTACAAATAGCATATGATATGAGTATACAAGATTTAAATGATAAGCTTATATTTGTGGATATGTATATTTTGTATTGTTAACTTGGTGTTAAATATTTAATAGTTGATATTTAGTTTGCTTATGACTTACTAAGCTTAAATAGCTTACTCTGTGTATTTTTGTCTATCTCTGTTTTATAGATTTTGGATTCAAGTTACGAGCTTGGGGATCGTTAGCAAGACTTATCACACTATCGACAGTTTCCTCTGGTATTTTACTAAGTTGATTTTGAATATATGGCATGTATAGCATAATAGAAAGTGGATTGTGGATAAAGTACTTCTGAATGTAAATAATTGCCATGAGAAAATGGCTTATCTTCTTTTGATTTAGTTTGGTATCTATGTTTATGGTTTGTAATGGTCATTAAAGATGAGTTGATATTTATGCATATTTGGTATGGCATAAGTTTATAATAGGTAAGTAACTGTGATGTTTATATCTTGGACATATTGAATTTGGTTGGGTGATTAGTACATGTATACTTATTATGCTTTGTGTGATGGATTGATTTAGTTATGAAATGAACTAAAACCGAATGTATACTTATATATATATTTTGGTTGATGTTAAGTGAAATGTATGTGCATACAGTTTTAGTAAGTATATATATACTTGTATGGTGTGATTTGGTTTTGGTGATATAAATGTTCAAATATAATAAATAGGTATGAGGATTTGTTTAGTCATTAAGTCTTTAATAAGTTGGTTTAAATTGATGATGTTAACTATGCATATTCGGTTATGGTATGTACTTGTGATAGATAATTAACTGTGATGCGAATGGATTTGGTTTTATGTTTAGGTTATGAAATTTGGTATTGGTAAATGGTAAGAATTCGAATAGGAAATCATGTATGTATGTATAAATGTATTCGGTTATACTTGATAAAATATATAATTGTTGTTAATGATTTGTTCTTTATGAGATAGTTATGAGATTATAGAAATAATGTTTAAACAAAACCATGGCAAGTGAATTAGGTATGTATGGATTAATAAAGTTTATGAGTTGAGACTTGGGATGAATTAAGATGATTAAGCATTTGGTAAGTTTGGTATTTGTAAATGAACTTGAATTATTGGATGTCTTATTGCATTATAGGTATAAGATGATTATATGTTCGAACATATATAGATAATTATGATTCAGTTGTAACAGAAAAATATACAACTATATTTTATTTGGATGATTCAGGATACATATACGAATTTTGATTTGAATACTAGGTATGTGAATTTGGTATGTTATGTATTGATCACTTTCATTCATAGATGTAAAATGTGGTTACAGAAACATGTGACATGTGTGATATATATATTAATATCATTGTTATACTTATTTTAGATGTAATGTGATATGATTTTTAAAAAAATAATATGTCTGTTCTGAGTTGTGTCTTTTTCGGTAATGCCTCGTAACCCTAGTCAGGCGATGGATACGGGTTAGGGGTGTTACAGACATCCTCACTAAAGATTCACTCAAATCACTCAAAGTGTTTAAGGTTCAAAAATTAAGCACTCAAAAGTCAAAAACGAAAATTTATTACCATAAGCTTGCATGAAAATCAAGTCTCCACCACTATAAAATGAGATGATACACAAATCAAAAGGTCTTTAAAAGGGTTGTAATGGGGCTTGGATTAAAGGTGTGGATAAAGGCTGAATTAGAGAGTTAGAATCGAGATCGAATTAACGATTTACCTAACTAGAAAAATAAACTAAGGGTCTGTTTGTTTGGTGGAAAATGTTTTCCGGAAAACATTTTCTGAATTTTTCGGCATTTGTTTGGTGGAAAATGAATTCCTAAAGGAAAACATTTTCCAAACACGGGTAAAATCTCTTCCTTATTTCTAGAAAACGTCTTACCGATTCGGAATCAGTAAGACATTTTCCGAAAAATGTTTACACTCTCGTCTCAGCTTCAAAAATTTCTTCCCATCTGTTGCACTTCCCACTCCGTCTCTCCTACTCTGATTTGCTAACTTCCCACTCCGTCTCTCCCACTTCGTCTGCTGCTACTTTCGATGGCCTCCGACCCTGATCCTCCAAAGCCCAAAACCTCAAGGTACCATTTCTCTCTAATCTTTTGATCGTTTATTTATGAGATGGGTTTGGATACTTCTTACATATGGGCGAGAATGTGGAAGAAAATGTGTCATCGGTTCACTTGTTTTTACTTGATTTTTTACTTTTGGGTGCTAAAGAAAGTAACAGATTCGGGGCTCATTTGCGTTTTACCCTGGCTTACGATGGCATTTTCTGCAAATCTTGGAGGATGGATTGCAGATACACTTGTGAGCAAAGGCTTATCTGTGACAACTGTTCGCAAGGTATTCTTAATTTTCATTTTTCTCAAACAAATTGCCATGATGCCTATTATGAAGTTTTCATTGTTCTTCTTTGATAATGCAATTTTCTTTAAATATGTTTTCCTTAATAGTCCTTTATGCATTCATCAAGAGCAACCCACATGATGCAATTTTTTTTTTAAAAATTTCAGTCAACCAATGCCTTTGATTCTCTTGCATATTTAATAATCTCTCTCACATGCCTATATTTGTATATGCATGCTCTTTCTTCTTCTTCTGCCCAATTTTTCTGTTGCTATAAAGTTTAGTTGAATTTTTCCCCCTAAATTAAACAGTCTATTTAAGTTTATTGTTACCATATATTACAGATTATGCAATCCATTGGGTTTCTTGGCCCTGCTTTCTTTCTAACTCAGTTGAGCCATGTCAATTCTCCTACTATGGCAGTTTTGTGTATGGCATGCAGTGGGTTTTATCTGAAAACGAAGCAACGTTGGTTTGGGTTTTATGCATTTCTTTGTTTCTTTATTTTTATAACAACATTTATTTTTGTTTTCTGCTAATTTGCAGTCCAACCCTGTTTTAGAACCATTTGGTAATGCTAAGACTGTTAGGAACAATAACTCAAGGTGAGTGTATTTTGTTTTAACAAGTTTTACGCCAACAGAAGAACAACTTACAAGTTAAAGAGTTTCACTTTAACATTCTCTTTGCCAAATTTATTATTATTGAACTAGGGTCTTTTAGGATGTACATTGGAGGCCTTGAGATAGCATTATTATGTGATTGTGTGATGGCTTCCATGTGATGTGATTATAGACATGAGTCATTTTTGGCTCCTACCTAGTTCACCTTCTTTTAATTCCAATCATTAATTTGGATTCTAAAGCTACGTTGGTGTATACAATCTATTATCCTCCAAGCTTAGTGTCTAGTGATTTTGTATCAGATTTCCTAGCATGCCAGTGGTCCCAAGAGACATTCACAGCTTGTAATAGTTGTGGTATAGATGTAGCATCCTGGAATTAGAGGCTTTGCATTTCTATGTTTGCTATGTATGTGGCTTGTTCTGTTTGTTAATTTGGTGTGTTTGGGGGTTCTGGGAAGGCTCGGGGTCAGGTTAGAGCCTTGGTAAAAAATTTGTTTTTAGGCACTTTAGGGGAGAGCTGGTTGGGAAATTCCTTGTGTTTGTTGACACAAAAAGAAGGTTGGTAGAGTGGCAAGAAGACGCCACTTAAGGTGCAGGGGTGTGGCGTCACAAGGGAGCAGCAGTAGGGAAGGAGTTCGAATCCCATAAGCCTCACTATGAACTTTATTTTTTTTTTTTGGCACCAGGTTGGAAGGAAGGTGGATTCGGCAGGGACTCTCCAAGATTGTTGGTTGAATGAGTCAAGCCATTTGAATGGGTGGCCATGAGGTGTTTGTGGGGTTTGAATGGGTCAACAAGTTTAAATGGTTGTTGGAGAGTGAAGCATGGAGAGAATCAAGCGATTTTGATGTTGGTGTAGTGGTGGCTGAATGTGGGGGTCTTTTGAGAGGGGAATTTCGGTCAACAAAGGAGGTATGTTGGTGAGAGCATAATCGGTTTTGACTTGTGGGATGTGTGTGCCGAAATATCACTTAGCAACTTAGGCATTTTTTTTGGGTGAGCATTTCGGTCATAAGTGTGTATGTGTGCCGATTTTCAAATTGTCTTTTGAAAGTAGAATATCTTTCCTTTCTTTTGCATTTTTTTTTCAAATTGGTACATTTCTTCTCTATCAAAACCGTAACATCCTTTTCTTCACTTCTTCTTCTTGTCTCTTTGGGTTATAGCCGAAAATTTGAAAGGTTATTGGTGCATTCTTTCTTCCTTTCTTTTCCACCCTTTTTAATATTTGTTTCTCTTTCATAGCCGAACCTTGTTTTCCATCTTTACCTCTTCTTTTCTCTTTTCTAATCATTTTCTTTTCTAGCCGAATCATCTCTCAAACTCATCTCCTTCTTTAGCCGGAACCTTACACCATCTCCATTGACATCTTTTCTTCTCTCCCTTTAGCCGAATAGCTCCTTTGGCCACAAGTGAATCGGTTTCACCTTGTTATTCAACTGTTGAAGGTAATGATCATCATTTCTCCCTTTTGTTAAAACCGAATCCTCTATCACTTTTTTCGCTAACTGAACCTTTGGTTCTTTGTCAACTCGAATGGATGCTGCTCGTATAGCCTAAGGCGTGAAGGGCTATTCTTCTCTGCCAAATCTATCTTGGTTTTTCTTCATCAATAACGCAAGGTAATTTCGTGCAATACCTTATTATCTTTCTTTAAAGACTTCTTTTAAGCCAAATGCTCAAGGCCTATTCTTGATTGTTAGGCCGAATCTTTGCTTCTCTCGCGATTCATCTCTGATTCTGGGGCGAATCGTGATTGTGTGGTCCATCGTTACTAAGGTAAGGGTCATTTCTTTTCGATTCTTGGCTGTTAAATCCCTTATTGGTTGTGGTCTATCTTAATCGATTCTCCTGTTAGACAAACGACGTATCACTCTGAGTACTGATCAAGTCTTGTCATGGATGCGAGTGCCAGTCAATCTAAGGAGGGGAGTGTACTCGTAGTCTCTAATCCGTCTTTCAAACGTCGTGCGGTGTCGACAGTTCGAGACTTTCCGCCAGGCTATGGTAGGGAGCCAACATCTGCTTGGGATAGACAAATAGCTATTATCCTTGCTAGTGAAAGCGTCGACGTAGAGAGTCTAGTTTTGCGCGTAATCAGGTGTGTAATGTTTACACTTTAATTTGTTAAATAATTCATGTTAATAACTGTGTTGGCTGAAAGCTGAAACGACTGTTTCGATAGACGAGATACCCTTGTGGGTAAGGTTGGAGACATTGGGTAAGTCCCGCTATAACGTTACTTTTGCGTTAATGTATGTATGAGTTGATTATACGTTATACATTCCAAGTATATTGCATTCATCTCAGTATGTTAATATGTGCATGGGTTTTGGGATATGATGTGAAAAGGGGAAGTGTGATCCTAAGACTATCACAGTGGTTTGGTACCACCGTGGGTTGGCCCCACATAATTTATCCAGTGACTATGTCTCAGTGGTTTGGTACCATAGTGGTTCGGCACCACATATATATTATTTCAGTGACCCGTCCTAGTGGTTTGGTACCACAGTGGGTTGGCCCCACATATGTTTATCAAGGATTGTCACCAGTGGTTTTGTACCACAGTGGGTTGGCCCCACATATTATATTTAGTGACTCTGTCACCAGTGGTTTGGAACCACCAGTGGTTTGGTACCACAGTGGCTTGGTGCAACAGGCGTTTGGATAATTCAGGTGTGTAGAGGATGGAAAACTAGGTTGGGCTGGGCTGCATTGCATACATGTGATATATGCTATATTGAGTGGGCTAAGGCCCAATTTGCATCTGGGGGCTTAAGGCCCAATTGTGTTATAAGGGGAATTACACACTGAGTCTTGGTGACTCACCCCTCTGCTTAATTTTGCAGATAATCCCTAGTTCGAGGATTTGGAGCCGAGGAGGACTTTGCGGTGGCCATAAAGCATTTCTTTCGTAAATATGTTTTCTTTATTTGAACTTATTTTAAATTTTGGAATTTGTTATGTAATAAGGCCTTTGGGATTTTATTTTGGTTTTAATTTTTAATTTGGTTATTGTCTATTGCTGAATGATCAAATGGGGTTTTCCTCAAACATTAATAACTATTTTCCAAAATATTAACAAACGGATCACAAGCTATAAACAACAGAACTTGAAATTTTTAAACGATCACAAAGTTTCTTTAACAACCTTTCCATGTGAAATGCCAGATCTGGTCATAACGTCTAGGCCGAGTTTGGGGTGTTACTGTAGAACATCAAATATGAGGCAGTTTCTTGTTTCTAGAAACCAGTTTCTTTTATCTAGAAAACCAGTTTTTTGCCTTCAATTTTCTAAATCATTCCATTTTGAATTTTATTAATCTTCTATTTGATGTTTTGATTTTAATTTCTGTCTACCTTTATTCAATGTAATATTAGCTTATTGGAGAGGAAGAATCAACCAAAAACAGTTAGGTCAGCTTCCACAACTAAGCATTCCACAAGTATGAAAGCTCGAAGGTGGTCTGTCGTTGGGTTAGGCCTCTACACCAATATTGAAACTGGAGAGCGGACATTCTATGTAAGTTTTAGTTTAGCAATATTTCAATTTCTGCTAATTTATAACAACTTACGTCGCTATAATTTTACAATTTTTAGTCTGGATTGAGATCAAATACAACACAGTCAGGTCGGACATCAACTGCAAGCTCTTCAGTGAAGTTGAAATCACCAAATAGGAAACGCCAAACTGGTGGAGATCCTATAAGCACACAAGAATCAGTTGCAAATTAGAAGCAAGTGAAGAGCTTTGGTATTTTGTTAGTTTGATATTGGATATTGGATTTGGTTGGTATTAGTATAGAGTTTGTGCTGGTATAGCCAATGTTTTGTTTTTGGTAAATGCAATATTTTGGTGTTGGTTGATATTGCTATAGGCACTTTGTTATTGTTGGGTTCTTTTTGTTTGTGTAAATGCTGGATGGGTTGATAAAGGCCTACAATATTTCCACTCAATAAAGGACATACAAGGATTAATCCATACTGCTGATCATTGTACTTGTATAATTGACTTATTAGCTCGATGTGGAAATATATGAATTAACCCATACTACTGATCATTACTATTGTATAATTGACATATTAGTCTCTCTAAAAAAGTTGGAGCAATTTTAGTTCGATTTTATTGCTTTGGTTGTTTTCAATTTATGAAAGTTAATATTTTAGCTTAATAATTGAGTATGATTATTTATTTAATTTGATTTATTTATTTATAAATAAATCATTGCAATATATGTAAAAACAATTTAAAATATAAATTTATTAATATATGTAAAAACAACTTTTTTGGAAAATATTTTCAAGAAATCTGCCAAACAACAGAAAATATTTTACACAGATTCATCCAAACACCAGAAAATATTTTCAGTAAATCATTTTCCAGAAAAGTAAATCATTTTCCAGAAATCATTTTCCGGAAAATATTTTACTTGCAAACAAACAGACCCTAATATTGAAAAATTACATCAATTGAAATAACACGAGCTTCTTCTCAAAATGTGAAATTAACCGCTTAAGCTCAAATAACATAGAACTAGTAATAATTAAAATGAATATATGTTTCCTGTAACGCCCCAAATTTTGGGCCTAGGAGAAATGGGCTTCGAGTATCGGAGCAATTGGATTTTAGTTGTGCGAGGAAATTTCACTAATTGCATGTTTAGTCTAGTGGCTAAGTGATTTGGGAAGAGTTGGGAGTGTTGGAGAAGTCCTGGGTTCAAACCAGAGCTCTAGCAAAAATTTTAGTTTTTCCTTAAAGGGGAGTTGGCGTTAGCTGGAAGGCCTTATAAATTTTTTTGGTTAAAATATGACACAAGGAAGTGAGTGGTCTAGTGGCAAGGCGTCATTAAGGTTGCAAGGGAGCATGGGTTCAAGTCTTGGCGCTTGAAATTCATTTTGATTTCATTTTAAATGAACTTAGACTTTGGCCCATAGGCTTATATTTAGTTGTGCTTGTTTTGTTACACAAGGATCTAGTAGGTAAGGTGGCTAGCGGCATGGATTAAATTGCAAGGGAGCCTGAGTTCGAAACCCCTTGCATGCGAAATGTGACTATTTTGCTAATTTGGGACGGTTTTGGAGGTTTGATGGAGGGATCCCACATCGGGAAGCTAGCATGAGAGTAGAGAGAAGCTGGCTTTAAATAGAGCGATCTATGAGGAGAGTAAGCATATCTTAGTTTGCGTTTGGGCATAGAAATGTTCGGAGCGCGGATTAACTCCAGATTCCTATCAGGTGTGTATTTCGCACTACTCTAACTGTAGAGCGGCAAATGTCGAAATGCCGATCACACGGCGATGGTAGACACACGAGCGTGCGAGCGCACGTGTGGGAGCTTCGACGTGATAGTTGAGGCCATCATGAGTCTTCTTATGGGTTTAGGCTGTTTGGGCCACGATGGGCTGAAAGGGGCCATGTGGGGCCAATGGGCCCGTGGGCCCAATCAGATAAGTTGTATGATTGTGTAGTAAATATTGGACTGGACTAGGTGAATCTCATATCTGTGGCTAGATTTGGGCTAAATGGGCCACGCGAGTGTGTGGGCCCATTTGGGCCGAGAATGGGCCCTAGGCCCATTCGCATCGTTATCTCTGTTTAGAATACCCCTGATTTGCAAAATTACCGGAACACCCCCGATTTATGAAATTACTGAAATACCCTCGATTTGCAAAATTACTGAAATACCCTCGATTTGCAAAATTACTGAAATACCCTTGGTTTGCAAAATTACTGAAATACACTCGGTTTGCAAAATTACTGAAATACCCTCAGTTTTCAAAATTACTAAAATACCCCTGTAGGGTAGAATAACTGAATTACCCCTGTAGGGTAGAGTTACCGAAATACCCCTGAAGGGTAGGATTACCGAAATACCCTTATAGGGTAAAATGACTATTTTTCCCCTGAGGGTAAATGACTGATTTTGTGCTATGACTTGACTGTGATCGTATGACTGTGTTTTAACTGACTTGACTGTGGTCGTGTGACTGATAAGCTTTTAATATATGTTAAATGATTGTTACTGAGTATGGTCATTCTGTATACACCTGTGATGATTGAGCATGACATACACAACATATTGCATGGGGTTGGGACAAAGTTACGGAGGAAGTGTACGACCCATTGCCGTTCTGTACAAGGCTTTCAGCCTTTCTGCGATATTTATGGTTTTTAGCCGTTCTGTTAACCGGCAGCGATGCAGCAATATTTATGGCTTTTAGCCGTTCTGTTAACCGGCAACGATGTTGCGATATTTATGGCTTTTAGCCATTCTGTCTACGGCGCCGAGCCGTTCTATTGACTTAGTGCCGCAATCGATGCTAAGCTTGGTGTGTTGGTTGGGTGGGTTGATTTTATCCCCCCATGGTGTGTTGGTTGGTACGGGTGGTGAATTGGTTGGATTGGGCTGGATTTATGTCTGCATATCTGCATCTAATACTGGTTCTGTAATGGGTTTAGGTCCACCTGGTTCTGTCATGGGCTAAGACCTACCTGATACTATGTCTATGATGGGCTCAGGCCTAGTCTATTTCTGCATACCGTATTTCTGACTGTTTGTATTATAAGGGATTACACACTGAGTTTTCGCAAACTCACCCTTCTGTCTAACTGTACAGGTAATCCCTAGCATTAGGAGGATCGGTGCTGCGAGGGACTCGGAGACGACCACACAGGCACACATGTTTTTCTATTTCGTTCACTTATTTAAGCACTTCAATTTTTTTGAGTGGGGTTGTAATAAGGCCTCTCTATTTTTAACTTTTATTTGGGATATTTATCTATGTATGTTTAATATCTTCTAGAAGTAGGTCACAATTTTTCGAAACAGTAACTATTTCCAAACACTACGTTTCCGCAACCCAATTTTTAAATATCATGTTTCCATAAATCATTTATTTTAATTAAGCTTCCGCAATTAAAAAAGAATTTACAAATGGATTAATAACATTTTGAAAAGGGAATAGTTCTTTTTTTTTATAAACCACGTTTTGAAAATAAACGAACGCAAACAAAAACACAGTTTTCGAGAAACACTTCAATGTGACACGCTAGATTCAGGCCTAACTTCTAGGCTGGGTTTGAGGTGTTACATTTAGTGGTATCAGAGCCAGGGTTGCAAAACTCGGTTGTGGATTGGGTTTTAAAATTGAATTTTCGAAAGAAATGTTTCAAAGGATTTGAAAAGATTTGGGGTATTCAAAATGTTTTTTGAATGTTTTTTCTGAAAGTGTGGTTGACCGAGTCTCCGGCGCCGAATCTGTAAGTTTTCTTGATACTGTTATCTGTTTAAAACTGAGACACTTGAATTTAGATTTTGTATTCTGTGTATGTTTGGAAATGTTTGGATGTGGCGTAGGATATAGAAATTGTGTGCATGTGCGATAAATATCTGTTCGCTTCTGTGGTTAGATGTTTGGTTGTGTGTAAGAGGTTTCAAGATTAAGTTAAAAGTGTATTAGTGTTATTGGGATGAGAGTGCGCAGCGGTAGCGTAAGGGTGTAGTTGTTACACAACCACCCTGTTAGTTGGAAATTTTGAGGACGAAATTTCTTTAAGGATGGGTGAGTTGTAACACCCCGAATTTTGGGCCTAGGAGAAATGGGCTTCGAGTATCGGAGCAATTGGATTTTAGTTGTGCGAGAAAATTTCACTAATTGCATGTTTAGTCTAGTGGCTAAGTGATTTGGGAAGAGTTGGGAGTGTTAGAGAAGTCCTGGGTTCAAACCACAGCTCTAGCAAAAATTTTAGTTTTTCCTTAAAGGGGAGTTGGCGTTAGCTGGAAGGCCTTATAAATTTTTTTTGGTTAAAATATGACACAAGGAAGTGAGTGGTCTAGTGGCAAGGCGTCATTAAGGTTGCAAGGGAGCATGGGTTCAAGTCTTGGCGCTTACAATTCATTTTGATTTCCTTTTAAATGAACTTAGGCTTTGGCCCATAGGCTTATATTTAGTTGTGCTTGTTTTGTTACACAAGGAGCTAGTTGGTAAAGTGGCTAGCGGCGTGGATTAAATTGCAGGGGAGCCTGAGTTCGAAACCCCTTGCATGCGAAATGTGACTATTTTGCTAATTTGGGACGGTTTTGGAGGTTTGATGGAGGGATCCCACATCGGGAAGCTAGCATGAGAGTAGGCGAGAAGCTGGCTTTAAATAGAGTGATCTATGAGGAGAGTAAGCATACCTTGGTTTGCTTTTGGGCATAGGAGTGTTCGGAGGCGGATTAACTCCAGATTCCTATCAGGTGTGTATTTCGCACTACTCCAGCTGTAGAGCGGCAAATGCCGAAATGCCGGTCACACGACGATGGTAGCCACACGAGCGTCCGAGCGCACGTGTGGGAGCTTCGACGTGATAGTTGAGGCCATCATGAGTGTTCTTGTGGGTTTAGGCTGTTTGGGCCACGATGGGCCGAAAGGGGCCATGTGGGGCCAATGGGCCCGTGGGCCCAATCGGATAAGTTGTATGATTGTGTAGTAAATATTGGACTGGACTAGGTGAATCTCATATCTGTGGCTAGATTTGGGCTAAATGGGCCACGCGAGCGTGAGGGCCCATTTGGGCCGAGAATGGGCCCTAGGCCCATTCATATTGTTATCTCTGTTTAGAATACCCCTGATTTGCAAAACTACCGGAACACCCCCGATTTATGAAATTACCAAAGTACCCTCAATTTGCAAAATTACTAAAATACCCTCAATTTGCAAAAGTACTAAAATACCCTCGGTTTGTAAAATTACTGAAATACCCTCAGTTTGCAAAATTATTGAAATACCCTCAGTTTTCAAAATTACTAAAATACCCCTGTAGGGTAGAATTACTAAAATACCCCTGAAGGGTAGGATTACTGAAATACCCTTATAGGGTAAAATGACTATTTTGCCCCTGAGGGTAAATGACTGATTTTGTGCCATGACTTGACTGTGATCGTATGACTGTGTTTTAACTGACTTGACTGTGGTCGTGTGACTGATATGCTTGTAATATATGTGAAATTACTGTTACTGAGTATGGTCATTCTACATACACCTGTGATGATTGAGCATGACATACACGACATATTGCATGGGGTTGGGACAAAGTTACGGAGGAAGTGTACGGCCCATTGTCGTTCTGTACAAAGCTTTTAGCCTTTCTGCGATATTTATGGCTTTTAGCCGTTCATTTCTGCAGCAGCGATGATGCAAATGATATTTATGGCTTTTAGCCGTTTCGTTAACCTGGCAGTGATGCTTTTGCAATATTTATGGCTTTTTAGCGTTTCGTTAACCGACGGTGATCTTGTGATATTTATGGCTTTTAGCCGTTCTATCTACGGTGCCGAGCCGTTCTGTTGACTTAGTGTCGCAACCGATGCTAAGCTTGGTGTGTTGGCTGGGTGGATTGATTTTATCCCCCCATGGTGTGTTGGTTGGTATGGGTGGTGAATTGGTTGGATTGGGCTAGATTTATGTCTGCATATCTGCATCTCGTACTGGTTCTGTAATGGGCTTAGGTCCACCTGGTTCTGTTATGAGCTAAGACCCACCGACATCGTGGTTCGTGATGGGCTCGTGCCGGTCTGCTTTCGCATACCGCATATCTGACTGTTTGTATTATAAGGGGTTACACACTGAGTTTTTGCAAACTCACCCTTCTGTCTAACTGTACAGGTAATCCCCAGCATTAGGAGGATCGGTGCTGCGAGGGACTCGGAGACGACCACACAGGCACACATGTTTTTCTATTTCGTTCACTTATTTAAGCACTTCGGTTTTTTTGAGTGGGGTTGTGATCGCTGTAAATCAGAGTTTTAAAATTTATAAAAGAATGATCGAACCTGGAAACCAACTCTGACAATGATTAAAGGCAAGTGCACCTATCGAACAGTAGTATAGTTTAGGCAAGACCAGATTATCGAACCCAAAGGAACTAAAAGTACTAATACTCACCGTCTTCTTATTATTTAGCCTTAATATAAAGTGATGGTTGTTAAACTAAAACTAATCTACTTACTAAGCTAAGATGCAAAGACAAAAAGAATGAATTCGGGAAATAACTTTTGGGAAAACTCAGTTGACTCAAGCGATACCCTTAGGAAAAATCCACCTAGACTTCACTTGTTATTTAACCTTGAACCATAAGATTTATTTACTTAGTTTGATCCGTGAGACTCCCTAACGTATATTAAACCCTCTCTCAAGACGAATAACGTCTAACCCTAGGTTAATTAGTTGAACTCTCGTTCGCTTATAATAACCCCTAGAATAGCGATGAATCGATCTGTGGACTCCCATATTAGGTTTTACCCTAATGCGGCAAAATCTAAATCACCCTATCTCTAGGCGTGCGATTAACTCCGCTTAGTTATGTTGGATCTACTCTTAGGCAGGGTCTATTCCTCCTCCACCTAAGCACATTAGATTTGGATTAAGTTCACACAGTTAAGAACAAACTAAGTTATTATCATATAATTCAAAAATCAAATAACAAGATTCCTCATAGGTTTCATCCCCTTCGGGTATCCGAAGGTTTAGTTCATAATAATAAAAGAGAACATCTCAAGAGAAAAGATAAAACAAAACGTAAGAAATCCCTAAAACCCCCTGAAGGAATTGAAGAGGAGATCCTCCATCTTGAGTAGAATTTCGGCTTCTTGAGATGGATCAACTGGCTATCTTTGAGTGATTCCCACAAAATCTGACCTTTTCGGCTTGGCTTCTTGGCCTAGCTCGCCGCCCCCTTTTAGCTGGTAACTAGGGTGTATTTATAGGCTTTTGAAACACGTTTCTTTCTCCCTAAGTATCCTTTCCCGAATGGAATTGCTCTTCTCCACGACAGAGGCACGGCCATGGCACACGCCCGTGTAAATCATGGCCAGGCCGTGTTCGACACTACTAAATGAGGCACGACCGTGTAAGTCGTGGTAAGGTCGTGTTCTAGTAGGACTGGTGGCACGACCGTGTGGCTTGAAGTCCAGGCCGTGTTAATTTTGTGGCTTGGCCCAACTTGGTCCGTTTTAAGCCCGTTTCTCGTTCTTTCCGTCATCGGGTGCTTTCCTGAGTATAAGACATGAAAAGAAAGGATTAAGAGCACCTTTTTACATAAATTGGGGCTTAAATCATCCAAAAGCATACTAAATGTGGGCTTAGAATATGTTACTTTTACGGTTTATCAAATACCCCCACACTTAAGCTTTTGCTTGTCTTCAAGCAAAATTCTCAACTTACAATTAAAACGAACTTCCTGTAATTCATAATTCCTATTGATAGTGTCTCATCATAATTCATAGATAATTTATACATGGATAATTCAATTCAAAGTGTCCTAAAAATTCAAATAGTATAAGTCATAGATTTTGTAGCACAAAACATAGGTGTTCCCCTTCATCTAAATAATTACCTCTGACTCGAAATCGACAAGGATTGACATCCTCACAAAAGATTCGCTCAAATCACTCAAAGTGTTTACGGTTCAAAATTTAGGCACTCAAAAGTCAAACATGAAGAGTTAATCCCATAGGCTTGCATGAAAATCAAATCTCCACCACTGAAATATGAGATGAAACACAAATCAAAAGGTCTTTGTTAGGGTTGTAACGGGGCTAGGGTTAAGGTGTGGAGTAAGGCTGAATTAGAGGGTTAGAATTGAGATTGAATTGAAAAATTTCCTAACTAAGAACTAATGAACTAATAATAATAATTACATCAATTGAAACTAATAATACTAATAATACGAGCTTCCTCTTCGATAATTGGAATTTATGTATAAGCTCATTTAATCACATAACTAATAATGAATAATGGATATATATATTTTTAGGACCAAACTAAATACATAATAAAGGATAAACTACTAAAATTCATAATTAGGCAACTAATCAAATCAAATCTTGATATAAGGGTAGTCAAAAGGGATGGTGATAACAAAAACAAAGGGGTTCTGGGTTAATATTAGTGGTTATGTCAATAAATAGGAGGGTTAATTATGAAGGTAGGCTTTTCAATGGAGTAAGTGGGTTAAATCCTAGGTGCCTTTATCATCTCTGTGTATCAAATCAAAAAAAATGTGGTCTCGACATGTATAATCGATGCAAGTTCTAGAATAACAAATCAGTGTTGACATACTCATAATCAATAAAGTGGGCAAGAAAAAGAATATATGCTCTATAAGGCTCAAAATCTCACAGAAATTATGGGTATTTTGATGTCAACCTCGTAAATTTCAAACTTCAAGGTAATATTTAAACTTAGTTTGACAACCTAGCAAATTTTTAATTTTTGAAAAATAGACTTATCATGCTTGATTCTCTAGTATTCTTAGAATTTAATTATCAATGACTTAATCTGAAACATATTAGTAAAAATCATAAATCATCAGAAATTTCATCCTAATTAGTAATATGAGTAAATTACTTAAAAACAAGACTAAATTCAGGGTTTTTGCAAAAAGTTTGGAATATCTAAGATTCACCCCCCCACACTTAAGATGTATATTGCCCTCAATGTACAAAGATATATAATGACAATTAATATGTAAAATCAAAAGAGAGGGGAGAGAGTGACACTCCCTGAATTGGATGATTTCCTAGAGTTGGCAATGGTCGTGGTGAAAGATAAGTTGGAGGGCTCGTTTTTGGATGTGGTGGATGCTCACGAGTTCTACGCTAGATGAAGAAATTGGGGAGCTCGTGGAGGATTAGCCAGGATTTATTAAGACAAATTTAAAATAAACTAAATATATAATTAAAGAAAAGAAAAGTAAAGAAAGGGGAAACAAAAATGTAAACAAAATAAAGCCAAAAGATAAAGGGGCTTGAGAATCCTTATTGGTGTATGGTTCGCGAGGTGGAAGTGACTTCTACGGTCACGGAGGTGCTGGCGGTGGCGGAAGTGGCGTGATTCCCAAGCAGCCTTTAGCTCCTAAGTCAAAGAAACTAAGATAGAGTAAAATAATTTAAGCGGAAGAGAAGTGTAGATAAGGAAGATAAAGGAGAAGATAAAAATAAAAGAACAGATAATTGGTCTCAAAGACCCTTGGCTTGTTGTTTGGATGAAGCTGCAGGCATGAACTCATGTGAATCGGTCTCCTTTGAGGAGATTGGCCTCTTACGCTTCTTTGCCATTGATACGATTTTGTTGTAGCTCAAGAGTCTAAGGATTTATTAGGAAAAGGAAAAAGGAAAAAGAGAGGAAAGAATGGAAGAAGGAAAGAAAAAAGAAGTGGGTTAAGAAGAGAAAGGAAGAGGGTATGATGTTTAATTAGAATTTCAGGTCTAGCGGTTTCCCACGCCCATGGGTCGAGGGTGTGTCATTTCACACGGCCGCCTCGCACGGCCGTGCTCTAGGGCGTGTTGGTTCTCCACGCTCGTGTCTAGCCTGTGTTTGACAAGTTAATATGTTAGCACGGTTATCCGGCACGGGCGTGTTTTGCCCGTGGTTGACAAGTCAGTAGCCTCACACGACCGTAAAGCACGGTCGTGCTACTTTTTCGGTGCCCGTGGGGTAGTGGTTAGGTCCGTGATTTCAAGAAATTAGTTCATTCTGACTTGTACCGTCCTGCCATGTTAGTACCAAGATTCTTGAGGTACACACGGCCACGGCCACGGTCGTGTGCAAGGCCGTGTGTCCTGGAATTCTGCACCCCTTGTTAGTTTATAACTACGTGTTCAGGAAGAAAAGAAGAAAAGAAAAATAAATTTAAAGCAAAATGTGAGAATAAATTATGTTAGTGCTCGGGTTGCCTCCCGAGAAGCGCTCGTTTATAGTCTTAAGCTAGACTCTCCTCCCGTTTGCTTTGTCAGGGTGGTTTGAGGAGTTGGAAGTCCTTCCTCATGCTATCATTTGTGTCTTCATGAAAAAATTTAAGTCGAGATGTGTTTATAGTAAAAGTACCAAAAATAGGATTACTTACCTCGACTGCTCCGTGTGGAAAAACACTGGTTACCCTAAAAGATATTTCTTTGTTTGTGCTAGGGTCCGGAGGAGATATTCGAGGATTTACCTGATCTAACAGTACTTGGTCCCCTATTTTGAAGTGATTTGTTGTTCCTATTAGCTCTTTTGGGGGCTCCTTCAATTTTATCTCGTGTGGTTCCTGTTCTTCGTCGTGTATCCCTAATTTCTCCTTGAAGTGTGTCTTTCACTCGTCTAGATCATCGAACTGAATCCCTCGATCGTCATGAGTTATTTCTTTATTGACATGGGGTTTAGGATCGAGTTCAATTGTATTCTTTGGTGGTACTTCCTGAAAGTAAGGGTTAACCGAATGGTTATCAGTAGAATTTACGTTCTCACCTTGATTACTCGATGTTCTAGCCGAATCGAGAGCCTTGATGGTGACTGTCTCATTACCTACACAAAGTATGAGTTCTCCTGCATCAACATCAATTTTAGTCCTGGCAGTTGCTAAAAAGGGTCTTCCTAAAATTAGGGGGATCGAATTATCCTCATCCATATCTAAGACAACAAAATCTACTGGGAAAACGAATTTGTCAATTTTTACAAGAACATCTTCGATAATACCCCTAGGAATTCTAACAGTTTTATCAACTAATTGAATGCTCATCCTAGTTTGTTTGGGTTTCCCTAGACCTAATTGTTTAAATAATTTATAAGGCATGACATTTATGCTTGCCCCTAAATCAGCTAACGCATTATCAACAGTTAATCTACCAATTAAACATGGAATTGTAAAACTCCCTGGATCTTTTAGCTTTTGTGGTAGCCTATTTTGGAGAATTGTTGAGCACTTTGCGTTAAGTTCCACATGTGACGACTTGTCTAACTTCCGTTTGTTTATCAGAAGCTCTTTTAAAAATTTCCTAGAATCTAGCATCTGTGACAGAGCTTTAAGTAATGGTAAGTTGATATGTAATTTCTTTAAGAGTTTAAGAAACTTACCGAACTTTTCTTCTGTGTCGTCTCTTCTTAATGCCTTAGGTTAAGGTACGCGAGGTTGGTACTCCTTGATTACCGGTTTTGGCTTGTCTTGTGTTACCTCAACTTTACCTTTTTCTACCTCATTTCCTTGTGTTGGACTGGGTTCGTCTACTTCTTCGCTTTCTTGAGCTGTTATGGCTTGGATTTGCTCCTTTGGATTAATTTCAGTATTACTCGGTAGACGCCCTTGCGGTCGTTCGGATAATAGCTTTGCAATTTCTCCGACTGACTAGGTAATTTCCCCGATTGCCTTTGTAAGCCCTCCAACTTGGCTCTCAATCTTTTTGATCGATGTTTGTTGGGTGTCGAGTGTTACCTCATTTTTTTAGAGACGGGCTTCTGTGGATGCTATGAATTTGTTCAACGTCTCTGCAAGACTCGGCTTCTTTTCTTGTGGATAGGGTTGATTTTGGAAATTTTGAGGAGGTTGTTGTCTTTGATTTCCTTGATTTCCTTGTCCTCCCCACGAAAAATTTGGGTAGTTCCTCCAAACTAGATTATAATTATTACTATATGGGTTATTATTAGATCTAAAATTGTTACCTATATAGTTTATATGTTCGCTCTCTGTGCCCAGTTGGTAGGGTGGGTACTCAGGATTCGCCACAGTTCCACTTGCATCGCACTGCATGACTGGATGTACCTGCGAAGAACACAAACTATCAATCTTCTTATTCATCAACTCTACCTGATTTGATAGCATGGTTACTGCGTCGAGGTTGTAAACTCCGACTGTTTTTGTTGGCCTTGTTCTTGTAACTTGCCAGCGATAGTTATTCAATGACATCTCTTCAATAAACTCGTAGGTCTGCCTCGGAGTTTTATTATTCAGGGTTCCACCGCGTGGTGAATCAATTAATTGCCTCGTTGAAGGATTCACATCATTGTAAAAAGTTTGGACTTGGGGCCACAATGGTAATCCGTGGTGTGGGCATCTCCTCAAGAGATCTTTGTATCTCTCCCATGCGTCGTATAATGTCTCTAAATCCATCCGCACAAAAGAAGATATATCATTACGTAATTTGGCCGTTTTGGCGGTGGGAAATATTTTAATAAAAATTTTGGTCATTTGTTCCCATGTAGTGATCGACTGTGGTAACGTAAGTTTAACCATCTAGTTAGCTTTATTTCTTAGTGAAAAGGAAATAATCAAGACGTATGGCATCATCGAAACGCCATTTATTTTGAAGGTATCACGAGAATTCTAAAAAGTTAGCTATATGAGTGTTTGGATCTTCATCCGCAAACCATCAAATTGAACAAATTGTTGAATCATTTGAATAGTGTTAGGCTTTAATTCAAAATTATTAGCAGCTATAGCGAGCCTAATTGATACTAGATTCGGCTCTGTTAAATGCGATTTAGCATAATCAAACATAGTACGAGGAGCATTATTTTCTCCTACATCTTGTGGTGGAGGATTATTTTCGCCCATCCCTTGAGTAGGATTGGATCTGTCTTCTCGCTCTCCTTGGTAATTTAGGGCTCGCCTAATTTCTCTGCGATTTCTTCGAGCGGTAGCTTCAATATCACTGTCGTATTCTAAAGGTCCTCTCGGGTTCCTTCTAGTCATAAACTAGAGGTACCTGCTAGGAAAAGAAAGAAAGAAAATTTAGCAAATTAAAAATTAAAAATAAAAATAAATTGCGGAAAATAAAAATAATGGCTAAAGTAATAAAAATAGAGTTTTCTTAATATTTTAGTTCCCCGGCAATGGCGCCAAAAACTTGATCGCTGTAAATCAGAGTTTTAAAATTTATAAAAGAATGATCGAACCTGGAAACCAACTCTGACAACGATTAAAGGAAAGTGCACCTATCGAACAGTAGTATAGTTTAGGCAAGACCAGATTATCGAACCCAAAGGAACTAAAAGTACTAATACTCACCGTCTTCTTATTATTTAGCCTTAATATAAAGTGATGGTTGTTAAACTAAAACTAATCTACTTACTAAGCTAAGATGCAAAGACAAAAAGAATGAATTCGGGAAATAACTTTTGGGAAAACTCAGTTGACTCAAGCGATACCCTTAGGAAAAATTCACCTAGACTTCACTTGTTATTTAACCTTGAACCATAAGATTTATTTACTTAGTTTGATCCGTGAGACTCCCTAACGTATATTAAGCCCTCTCTCGAGGCGAATAACGTCTAACCCTAGGTTAATTAGTGGAACTCTCATTCGCTTATAATAACCCCCTAGAATAGCAGTAAATCGATCTGTGGACTCACATATTAGGTTTCACCCTAATCCGGCAAAATCTTGTCACCCTATCTCTAGGCGTGCGATCAACTCCGCTTAATTATGTTGGATCTACTCTTAGGCAGGGTCTATTCCTCCTCTACCTAAGCACATTAGATTTGGATTAAGTTCACACAATTAAGAACAAACTAAGTTATTATCATATAATTCAAAAATCAAATAACAAGATTCCTCATAGGTTTCATCTCCGGGTATCAGAAGGTTTAGTTCATAATAATAAAAGACAACATCTCAAGAGAAAAGATAAAACAAAACATAAGAAATCCCTAAAACCCCCTGAAGGAATTGAAGAGGAGATCCTCCATCTTGAGTAGAATTTCGGCTTCTTGAGATGGATCAACTAGCTATCTTCGAGTGATTCCCACAAGATCTAACCTTTTCGGCTTGGCTTCTTGGCCTAGCTCGCTGCCCCCTTTCAGCTGGTACCTAGGGTGTATTTATAGGCTTTTGAAACACGTTTCTTTCTCCCTAAGTATCCTTTCCCAAATGGATTTGCTCTTCTCCACGGCAGAGGCACGGCCATGGCACACGCCCGTGTAAATCGTGGCCAGGCCGTGTTTGACACTGTTGAATGAGGCACAGCCGTGTAAGTCGTGGTAAGGCCATGTTCTAGTAGGACTGGTGGCACGGCCGTGTGGCTTGAAGTCCAGGCCGTGTTGATTTCGTGGCTTGGCCAAACTTGGTCCGTTTTAAGCCCGTTTCTCGTTCTTTCTGTCATCGGGTGCTTTCCTGAGTATAAGACATGAAAAGAAAGGATTAAGAGCACCTTTTTACATAAATTGGGGCTTAAATCATCCAAAAGCATACTAAATGTGGGCTTAGAATATTTTACTTTTACGGTTTATCAGGTTGTACTAAGGCCTCTCTATTTTTAACTTTTATTTGGGATATTTATCTAAGTATGTTTAATATCTGCTAGAAGTAGGACACGATTTTACAAAACAGTAACTGTTTTCAAACACTACGTTTCCGCAACCCAATTTTTAAATATCATGTTTCCATAAATCATTTATTTTAATTAAGCTTCTGCAATTGAAAAATATTTTACAAAGGAATTAATAACATTTTGAAACGGGAATAGTTCTTTTTTTTATAAACCACATTTTGAAAATAAACGAACGCAAACAAAAACATGGTTTTCGAGAAACACTTCAATGTGACACGCCAGATTCGGGCCTAACTTCTAGGCCGGGTTTGGGGTGTTACATTTCCAATTTTATTTGATTTTATAATGTACAATAATAAGAAAGAATTTAACAACTGAAATAAAGAACATAGTTAGGCAACTGACCAAATCAAATCTCGACAAAAAAGGGTTGATACAATAAGAAAAATTCTCAATGAATCCAAAAGAATGAGTTGTGGGTTAATATTAAGGGTAGATCAAGGGGTTCACTAAGGGTTAATTATTAAGGTAGGCTTTTAATGGAATAAGTGGGTTAAAACCTAGGTGCCTTTATCATCTCAGTATATCAAATCAAAGGTGTGGTCTCGATATGCATAATCAAAGCAAGTTCTAGAATAACCAATCAATATTGACACACTCATAACCAATAATAAAGTGAGCAAGAAAAGTGTATGATCATAAAGGCTCAAAATCTCACAAAATTTATGGTTTTTGATGTCAACCTTGTAGATCTCAAACTTCAAGGTAATATTCAAATTTAGGGAAACAACCTAACAAATTTTAATTCTGAAAATAGACTTATCATGCTTGATTCTCTAATGTCTTAAAGTTTAAACCATCAGTGCACAATTACCTATGACTTAATCCAAAACATATCAATAAAAATCATAAATCAATAAAAATTTTATTCTAATAGTAATATGAGAAAATTTCTTAAGAACAAGACATAATCCCACACTTAAGATGTACATTGTCCTCAATGTACCAAAATAGATAATGACAATATAATAAGAATATCATAAGAGAGAAAGAGAAGTGAAACTTTCTGAATTTTGGATGAAATCTGTGGAATAGTGAACGCGTAATTGTAGATATAACAAAGTGAAGTGCATGATTCTGAGCAACTATTAAGAAAATAAACACAACTGTGGAAAAAGATTAAGGGATTACTCGATTAGGGATAATTATAAAAACTAAAATATAGTTCAAAATATAAAAGATAAGTCTTTGAAAATATGATACTAAACATAAAGGAAAATAGACTAAAAAGAAAAATAAAAATAAAAATAAAAATAAAGATAAAATAAAATAAAATAAATGGACTCAAAGGTCCTCATCGTCAGACGCGTCGCGAGGTGGCGGTGCTGAAGGTGAAATGTGGAGATGGTGGCAGATCTGCTATAAGGTGGCCTCGAGACTGTCGAACTGCTGATAACACTGCTGCTCGAAGCGAGTGAGTCACTCAGATATGTTGTTCAAAGTAGCAGCAAAAGAAGGAGGTCGGTGACTCAGAGGTGGAGGGTGAGGTGGATCCTCGTGAGGGAGAGGAACTTCATCAGTGATGTCCTCGGGATCATCCTGCTCATCAATACTAGACAATCGGTACTGGGGAGGATCAAATCCACGACCCCGCTCGATCATCTTCATATGTAGCATGCTCGAGATGCCCTAAGGGGACATCTGGCCAACAACTGTAAGCGAGGAGGACTGCTCCGGTGTGTCGAGAAGACCGAAGTGTCGAGCGAGGCGAGTCACGTAAGGGCCTAGGCAGATGGGGCCCCTCCTGTGGCGGTCAGTCTGATGGCGGAAAGATAAACCATTGAAGTACGCCAGATCAAATACATGGCCATGTGCCATGCTCCATAAATAATAGGCATCGTGTGTGCTCACGACTCCGGTGCTCTCTCTCCGTCCTGTCAAAGTGTGAGCTAAGAGGGCGTGAATATACCTTAGAGCAGAAGAGACAAAAGTCACCTTTGAGCGACTAGGGTCATAGTTTGTCAGGCCGCCTGTGAGGTATGTCCAACAACGCGAGGGCGAGTAGTGAATATGGCGATGGACCTGAAGAAAGTCCTCGGCGCTCATGAACTCTTCTGTATAAAGTCCCAAAGCAGCACCGAATTCTGGGACGCTCATGTGGCGCGCCAAACTGCCAAGGCGAAAACTGATGGTGCCTGGCTCGTCATGGACTGACATGACGCTCTGAAGATGGAACGTCTTGGCCGTGTCGCACGCCTGTGTGGAATAAATTTGGGCTGTGTCTCTGTCGATTTTTAGGGATTTTAAGCGTCAGGATCCACACGGCCAAGGACACGCCCATGTGTCCAGGCCGTGTGGGTGACACGGCCATGTCACCAAGCCGTGTAGCCCATTTTCGATTTCTTTAAAATTTAAAAACTAAGTCCCAGGATCCACACGGCCAAGGACACGCCCTTGTGTCCAAGCCATGTGGGTTTTAAAACACATTTTTTATTATTTATTTAATTAATTTCAAAAATATCATAAAATATAATTAGTAAATTAGGCATATTAATGCTCGGGTTGCCTCCCGAGAAGCGCTTATTTAGAGTCTAAGCTCGACTTACCTTGTTTCCGCTCAGTTACGGTGGTTTGCGGAGTCGAGACTCCTTTTTCTGATTATCAATTCTATTATCAACATACGGTTTGAGTCGAGTAATATTTATCTTAAAGGTGCCGAAATTAGAGTGAGTTACCTCAACCGTTCCGTATGAAAAGACCTTGAGTACTGTAAAAGGAGTCGCTCTGTTTGTATTTAGCTCTGAAGTGGTTATTTGAGGGTCGGTTGCATCTAACAGTACCTGGTCCCCAACCTTGAAGTGATTTGTTCCACCTTTAAGCTCGTCATGGAGTTGCTTCGGTTTTTCTTTGTGTATTCTTAGGTTTTCCTTGCCAAGTGTCCTCCATTCGTCTAGTTCATCGATTCGAAGCTTTCTCTCCTCATGAGTTGTTCTGTGTTTGTCACATAGGATAGAATTTGGCTCCATCACTTTCTTCCTAGGGATTTCCTGCAAAGAAGTTTGAGCTACAACGTTATTAACAGAACTCGTAAAATCATCTCGATCACTAGATATCTTAACAGAATCACGAGCTTGGATTTTAATCGTGTCATCCCCTACACGAAGTGTCAATTCATCTGTGCCAACATCAATGATAGTTCTAGCAGTTGCTAAAAAGGGTCGCCCTAAGATTAAAGGTGCGTTACTGTCCTCATCCATGTCTAGAACAATAAAGTCAACTGGGAATATAATTTTTCGACTTTTAAAAGTACATCATCAACAATTCCCCTAGGAAATCTAATAGTTTTATCTACTAGTTGAATGCTCATCCTAGTTTGTTTAGGTTTCCCAAGACCTAGTTGCTTAAACATTTTATAGGGCATGACGTTAATACTCGCCCCTAAATCAGCCAAGGCATTGTTAGCATCTAAACTACCAATTAAACAAGGAATAGTAAAACTCCCTGGATCCTTTAATTTATCTGGTAGTTTGTTCTGTAAAATGGCTGAGCAGACTGCATTTAGCTTCACGTGCGACGCATCGTCTAACTTCCATTTGTTTGCTAGAAGTTCCTTTAAAAATTTAACTGAGTTGGGCATCTGCGAAAGAGCTTCGATAAACGGTAAGTTAATATGTAACTTTTTTAAGAGTTTAATAAATTTACCAAATTGCTCATTAGTATGGTCTTTCTTCGTCGCGTTAGGATATGGCACACGAGGTATATGCTCTTTACTTACCGGTTTCTGTGTATTGTGGCTTACTCCAACCTTACCTTTACTTACCATAGGTTCTTGCCTCGGTTCAGATTCAGATTCTACTACCCCTTCTTCGTCGCACACTGTGATGGCGTGGAATTGCTCCCTTGGGTTAGGCTCGGTGTTACTCGGTAAGCTACCTTGTGGTCATTCTAAAATCAACTTGGCAAGCTGACCTATTTGTTTCTTGAGCCCTTGAATCGACGCTTGCTAATTTTTTAGTGCTATTTTGGTGTTTTGAAAACGAGTTTCTAACACCGAGATGAATTTTGTTAGCATCCCTTCAAGGTTCGACTTCTTCTCCTATTGGTAGGGTTGTTGTTGAAAGCCTGGAGGGGGTTGTTGTCTCTGATTTCCTTGACCACCCCATGAAAAATTGGGATGGTTCCTCCAACCTGCATTGTAAGTGTTACTATATGGATTATTCTGAGGTCTATAATTGTTACCCATATAGTGAACTTGTTCATTATCTGTGCTTGAGTTGTAAGGTGGATATTCTGTTGTGTTCATCCCTCCTCTATTTGTGTCGCAATTCATCACCGGATGTACCTGCGTAGAAAAACATAAACCATCAATCTTTTTGTTTAAGAGTTTTACCTGGTTTGACAACATGGTGACCACGTCTAGGTTGAAAACACCAGCGGCTTTTGTCAGCTTAGTTCTCATGACTTGCCACTGATAGTTATTCAGTGACATCTCCTTTATGAATTCATAAGCCTCCTCAGGTGTTTTATTATTCAAAGTTCCACCGGCGGCTACATCAATCAGCTGTCTAGTTGAGGGGTTCAAACCGTTGTAAAAGGTTTGAACCTGTAACCATAGAGGTAAGTCATGGTGTGGGCACCTTCTCAACAAGTCCTTATACCTCTCCCATGCATCGTAAAGAGTTTCTAAATCCATCTACACAAAAGAAGAGATATCATTCCTCAACTTTGCCGTTTTAGCCGGCAGAAATATTTTAGTAAAAACTTTTCGGTCATTTGTTCCCAAGTAGTGTTAGAACCTCGTGGTAATGAGTTCAACCACTGTTTAGCTTTGTTTCTTAACGAAAAAGGGAATAACTGAAGGCGAATGGCATCATCAGAAATGCCATTAATTTTAAAAATGTTGCAGAATTCTAAGAAATTAGCCAAATAAGTATTTGGGTCTTCGTCCTGCAAACCATCAAACTGAACAAACTGTTGAATCATTTGAATAGTGTTAGGTTTCAGTTCAAAATTATTTGCAACAATAGCAGGTCTAACAATACTCGATTCAGCCCCAGTTAAATTGGGTTTGGCATAATCGTACATTGTACGAGGAGCAGGATTTTGATTCACAGGATTTGCGGTAACCACAGGAGGTAGCTGATTGTTCTGATTTTCAGCCATCTCCTCGGTAAGATTATATCATCCTCTTGCTCTTCCTCTATATACTGTAGACTTTGCCTCGCTTCTCTACGATTTCTGTGAGCTGTGCTCTCAATCTCGCTATCAAACAATAAAGGTCCTGATAGGTTTCTTCTAGTCATAAACTAGAGATACCTGCCAGAAACAAATAAAAGGAGAATTAGAAAATTAAACTAAAAACAAAAAAAAATTGCAATAAAAATAAAATAAAGAAAGAAAAATGGCTAAAGTAATAAAATTTAAGTGTTCCTAATATTTTAGTCCCCGGCAACGGCGCCAAAAACTTGATGGGATCGAAACTAACTAATATTTCGACAAAGGCAAGCGCACCTATCGAACAGTAGTATAGCTATGGTGAGTCCGGAATATCGTATCCACAAGGACTAAAAGTACTAGTAATAACTATCTTTCTATTATTTAGCCTAATAATTAAAGGGATTTGCTTTTAATTTAAAACTAACTAATTAACTATGAACGCGACAGAGAGTGAAGGAAATAATCGAATAAACCAATGATAAAGACAATACCCAAGGAAGAATCCACCTAGACTTCACTTATTATTCTAACTCTGAATTAAACGATTTATTCACTTGTCTTGATCCGTAGAAATCCCTAAATTATGTTAATATCTCTTTTGAGACTAAGAACAACTGACTCTAGGTTGATTAATTGAAATCTCTTTCTAATTAAAACCCCTATCATCGCATTAACTCGATTTATAGATTCCATTATTAGATTTGACTCTAATACGGTAGATTTATGTCGTCCTATTTCTAGGGTTGCAATCAACTCCGCTTAATTATGCTAGATCTACTATTAAACAGGGACTTTTGCTCCACTGAATAAGTACATCAAACTTGAATTAATATCCTGAAAATATTAAAGCAAGAATTAAGAACACATAATTAAGAACAAGAATAAGTATTTATCATGTAATTCAGACAATTAAATAATAAGATCCATCGTAGGTTTCATCCTCCCTAGGTATTTAGGGAGTTTAGTTCATACTCATAGAGGAAAACATCTCAAAATAAGGAAAACAACAAGACATAAAGAACCCAAAAACTTCTAAGGAACTTGATGGAGATCTTCAATCTTGAATGAGATCCTGCTTCTGAAATGATTCCAACGGCTTCCTTCGAGTAATTTCTTCATTCTACTCTGTGTGGTCCCCTTAGGTCTTCCTTTGGTGTGTATTTATAGACTTTAGACGGCTCAGAAACCTTAAAAATTGGCTTTTTCTACGTGAAAACGAAGCAGGGTGCGACAGGGACACGGGCCTGTGATCAGCCCGTATGAGGGTGCCCAGGCCGTGTGAGAATTTGCATGGCTCGCAATCGACACGGGCTGGCACACGAGCGTGTGTCCAGCCCGTGTGGTTCACACGGGCATGTGCTCTGCCCGTGTGGTTCTGGCTTGGCCGCGTGGATCCTTAAGATGCCCCGTTTTGTCTGGTTTTGGCCCGTTTTCCACTCCTCTCGCTTCCCTATGCTCTCCTAAGTATAGAAGTACAAATTTAAAGGATTAGAAGCATTGAATTCACCAAATTATAAAAATAAACATCCAAAAACACGCTAAGCGTGGGATTAAAATGTGTTACTTTTATGGTTTATCAATAATGTACAGCGAAAGTCAGATCAGAATTTCAGTTGTGAGATTAAAGAGATTTGAAATCTGAGGCTATGTGTGAATTTGAAATGTATGGTGTGGAAACAAATCCTTAACCTACTTTCTGGTAAGATTTTCGGGGACGAAAATCCCTAAGGGGGAGAGTTGTAACAGCCCGGTTTAGACCCTAGTCAGAATAGTGGTTTTGGGACCACAATATGACATTTAAAAATTTATTTTATTATTATTTTAATATCTACAGCAAGATATTACAGTTGTGTGAAATTTTCGTAAAGAAATTTTATCGTTTAAGTGGTTAATTAGATAAAAAGGACTAAATCGCGTAAAGCGTAAATGTTGGGTTCTATAAGCTAAAGGTGTCAAATAGCTATAGATCTTAAAAGTGAAGGTCCTTATGTGGAAAAAAGCCCATTTATGAGTTAGTGGATGTTAGTGGAGTGGCATTTGGTTTAATTATTAATGTCTTTAAAGGTAAAAAGGTAAATCGGTATTAAAGTTAATAATAATAAAACAAAGCCAAATATTATCATCTTCCATTCATTTTACAACCGAAAATGGGGTTTAAAACAGCTATGGAAGAGCTTGACATTCGGCTATGGTGTTTTTGCTCAAATAGGTACGGTTTTAACTCTCTTTTTAACAATTTCTACGTTTTTGAGCTCGTTGCAGCTTAACCTAGCTAGCATGTATCTCTGTTTTTGAAACTGTTATAGATTTTCAAAGATGCCATTGTTGAATGCTTGGTTTTTTAGATGTTTTATGATAGATTATTAAAGTTTGAAGCTAGATTAACAAGTTTTATAAAGTGATTTTTGACAAAAATGTCAATTGATGATTAAATTGAGAAAAGTGTAAAATTCATGGTTAAATGTGTGAATAAACTAAAAATATGGGCTGCTAGTAGTTTGGGCAAAATTCGGCTAGTATGGGCTTGTCCTTAATTGCGTGAATTTGCAATTTTATACGATAAGGACTAAATTGTGAAAATGTGAAATTTTAGGGGCTAAAGTGCAAAATGCCCATTTATGTGATTTGGATGAAATTGAATGAATTGTTGAATAAATTAGTTGAATTTTGATATCAAATAGATTGGCAAAAGTGGAAATCAGATTTGGATCGAGAAAATCAGAAGTTATCGATTAGCCGCTTAGAGTGCATTCGCAGCGTCCGCATTTGTAAGTTCATAAGTAAATAAATGTTGTTAAATATGAATGTATATATGTTAGATGTGCTGAATTTATCTTTAATAAATATATGTGTATATGCCAAATTGAATTTAGAGTTGGAGAACTAGTTACGAGTTTGAATCGATAGAATTATGACGTCTGAAAAGCCCCGTACGAACCATAGGAATAGTTAGGATACATATGTCATGACATAGGATTCCTATATGTGTTATCGTGTAAAACCACGTCTGGGATGTTAGCATCGATTTGAGATTTATGTGTAAGACCATGTCTGGGACATCGACATCATATTTGATTTCTTGTAAGACCCTGTCTAGGACAGTGGCATCGATATTGATTACATGTAAGACCACGTCTGAGACGTTGGCATTGGATGTGTTTTCTGAGCTATCCAAGTATCCTATTTGATTCCGAACGGTTCAACGGGAATTCTGAGAAATATATGAGTATATGAGTGTGCATCTGAATCAGGTATGTTGAAATGAATATGAATTTGAGCTATGAAAGTGAGTATGATTATGATTAGTTGATATAAGATCTATGTGAAAATGAGATGTGGATATTAGCAAGTGAACTATGAACAAATGAATCATATAAGAAATGTAGAATTGTAATTGTGTTTTCGCCATATATGATTCAGGTACAAATGATTTGTATATGAAATTCGGATATGAAATGAATATATGATAATGAATGATGTGTTATATATGCTCGTTAAATGAAATTATGGTCCTATGTTTCAGACATGAGAATTATGAAACACGGAACATGGTTTTGATGTGTGATTTGTTATGGTTATTCGGGTTTGGAAGTGTATAAAAATAAATTGATATATTTTTATGAATAATCTGTAATAAATGACCATGATTCGGTTGGTATGTAATGTAATTATGGAAGCTTAATATTATGAATGAGCTAATGGTTGATATATGAATTTGAAAACATGGTTTATATGTCCATCCATAATTAAGCCTAGTGAAGTTACCTAATGTGGTCTTAAGAAATTGTGATTATGATGAATGTTTATGTGGTTTAGATTTGTTAAATTCAGCCTAGTTAAATTGAATTATAAACATTATTAAAATGATTTATTTGCTTATGGCTTACTAAGCTTTCAAAGCTTACTCTGTGTGTTTTTCCTATGTTTATAGATTTTCGGTGATATGCTCGGGTTGGAAGTCGGCAGAGATTGCATCACACTATCTGGTTAATGATTTCGGTATTTATACCTTTTATGACGTGGTTATATGGCATGTATAGGCTATGGTATTTGATATTATGGTTGGGATGTATTTGTTCATTTGAGATGGTTGATTATGAATGTGTTTGTGGAATTTAGTATATTTTGATAAACTTGATATTGGCTAAATAGCTTAGAATTGTTATGAGATTGGCTTGATATGATCTAAGTGTATATGGCCATTTTAATAATGGTTTAAGTTATTCATATGATAATTTTATAGATGATAAGTATTTGCTTAAGAAATGCATGAAATTGAGTTGATGAATTGGCTCATTTTTGAGGTATGGATTGATGTTTGAATTGGGAAATATTGTACAGTTGAAATAGGTTATATAGATGATTAAAGCTTGTGTATTTGGGATGTTTTTAGTTAATCAAATGGTATTGAAATGGTGTATAATGTTATGGTTTAGGTATGCAAGAAGAAGTCGAGAAGTATGGCTTAAATCAAGCCTAATTTCGTGCCACACGGTTGAGCACACGGGCGTGTGTCTCGACCGTGTCTCTTAAGTTTGTAATTCGAAACAAGTCAGACTCGCACACGGGCTGGACACACGGGCGTGTGACTGGCCGTGGGAAATAAGTCAGTGTCGACCACGGGTTAAGCACACGGGCGTGTCTTCAGCCGTGTGGACTAGTCAGTATGTAAGCCCTGTTTTGCCATGGCCTAGACACACGGGTGTGTCTAATGCCGTGTGAGGCACACGGCCTGGCCACACGGGCGTGTGACCTCTGTAACTTTGAAAAATGTTTTAAATTTTCAGAAAATTTTGTATGTGCTTGGTTTAGTCCCGACCCCTTTTCAATGCTTGTTTAAGGTCTCATAGACCTTTAAAAGGAACTCTATGTATATGATTTGCTATGTTATGAATATGGTGCATTGTATGTTTGTGAAATGATCGTAAAAGTTCCGATATATCTGGTAATGCCTCTTAACCCTATTCCGGCGATGGTTACGGGTTAAGGGTGTTACATAGTGTTTCACCCATATTTGGATCAGTTTGTGGTGGTTTTTATTGATGATATTTTGGTTTACTCTAAAAATGAAGTTGATCATGAAGAACACTTGAGGATTGTACTGAGAACATTACGCAAGAATAGATTATATGCCAAGTTTAGTAATTGTGAATTCTGGCTGAGAGAAGTTCATTTTCTGGGCCATGTGATTTCTATTAAAGGTATTAAAGTGGTTACTAATAAGGTAAAAATAGAGCTTGAATGGAATCCGCCAAAGAATGTCATTGAAGTTCGTAGATTTTGTGGGCTAGCAGGCTATTATAGAAGGTTTGTGAAAGGCTTTTCAATATTGGCAACTACTCTCACTTGGTTGTTGAAAAAGAAAGAAAAGTTTGAATGGACTGATTAAAGCAGTCTTAATTGAAGCACTTGTCTTAGCTTAACCAGAATCTGGTGTGGAGTATACTATTTATATTGGTTGTGGCTTATGCATCGCGCCAACTCAAACCTCATGAGAGGAATTATCCAGCCCATGATTTGGAGTTGGCAGCAGTGGTTTTGGCGTTGAAGATTCGAAGACACTACCTGTATGAAGAAAAGTGTCATGTGTATTCTGATCACAAGAGCCTGAAGTATTTAATGACACAAAAATATTTGAATTTACGCCAAAGACGCTAGATGAAACTTTTAAAATATTATGATTTGGCCATAGAGTATCACCCTGGAAAAGAAAATGTTGTGGCATATGCTTTAAGCAGAAAAATAGTAAGTATGGTAGATGATCGATCATTACTAGCAAAGCTAACTGTTAGGCCAACTTTTCTCTCCCAAATTCTAGAAGAATAGATGAAAGATGTTGTAACACCCTTAACCCGTAACCATCGCCGGTTTAGGGTTAAGAGGCATTACCGGACAATCGGAAACTTTTACAGACATTTCATAACATAATTAGACAAATAAAATCAAAGTGTCTCTTAAATAGGTCAACGAGACCTTAATCAGGCTTTAGAATAGGGCCGGGACTAAACCGGACACATACGGAAATTTTCAGAAATTTAAAAATTTTTCTAAGTTACAGAGGTCACATGCCCGTGTGGGCAGGCCGTGTGCCTCCCAGGGCCTCAGACACACCCATGTGTCTAAGCCGTGTCAAAACAGGGCATACATACTGACTTGTCCACACGGCATAGACACACCCGTGTACTTCACCCGTGGTCGATCCTGACTTCACCACACGGCCAGTCACACGCCCGTGTGTCCAGCCCGTGGTCGATCCTGACTTGTTTTGAATTTCAACCACGAGAGACACGGTCGAGCCACACGCCCGTGTACTCAACCGTGTGGGCAAATATAGGCCATTTTCAAGGCCAAAATTCCACCCACACTAGGGTCATTCCTACATGCACATACAAGCATAATTCTTAACACAATAGGCAACCAAAAACACACCAAATACTCATCATATTATTCCAATTCAATCTCATCTATAATCATGCTAACTTATATACCAAATTGCACAACTAAAACACATGTATAGCCAAGCATGATACATTCACATCTACCCTTCATATAACCATTTCATTGATCAAACATACTTACTCATATTGCAACCATATGCTTACCATAACCTTGATCATTTCACAGGCATGAGATTATACCAAAACCAACATTATATAGCATAGCATCACATACAAAACACCATCACTTATCTAGCCATATCATATGGCTACATATATACATGTCTCTATCGTACTCCAAACCAACTAGCCTATACATGCCATATTTATCTATATACATTTCCAAAAGGTACCAAAATGAGTTTAGGTAGTGTGATGAAGATCCTCGACGGTCCCCGAGCCTCTCGTAGCTTTGACAACCTATAAAACAGAGTAAACACACACACAGAGTAAGCTTTCCAAAAGCTTAGTAAGCCATATACAAATAAACTTAACATATAATCATTCATAAACATAGTTATTTAAATTCATTATCACATTCTCATTTCAAGCACATAATAGTCTCTTTGGCTCACTTGGTTTACCATTGCTTACCAATTCATCATATCTCATATATCTCATTTGCTCATATCTCAAACATACATATATCTCAAATGTACCTTTGCATCAATGCACATACTTACTCACCTTTCATGCTATACAAAGCATATATATATCAACGTACCTGAAACAGATATACAACTCACATAGTCATTCATTTCTCAGACTTGCCCGTTGAACCGTTCGGAATCTAATAGGATACTCAGAATGCTCGGAATAGTCATACAACGCCAACGTCCCAGACGTGGTCTTACATGTAATCAGATATCGATGCCATCTTTGTCCGCATGTGGTCTTACATGAATCAATACGATGCCAATGTCCCAGACACGGTCTTATACGTAAATCTCAAATCGATGCCAACGTCCCAGATGTGGTCTTACATGATATCAAATATCGGACACCTATGTCATGACATATGCTATTCCTATCTATTCCTAGGTTCATATGGGACTTCTCAGACTTTAACAACTTGTCGATATATACGTAAGCTCGGATTTTCCATACATTCCATCTCAATAGATATTCATAGCAAGAATCTCATATATACACAAATAATTCAATTAAAATACATTTATTTGTATATCGACTTACCTCAGATTTGGATATTTGATCGAATTCGGTTATTCGACAACTTTTAACTTTCCATGATCTAAGTTCGTTTTCTTCGGTTCTTGATCTACACATATTCAAATTTAATCCATTTATTCATAAATTCATTCAATTCAATCCAAAAACACATATTTAAGGCAATTTACAAAATAGCCCTCACATTTTCACATTTGGACATTTTAGTCCCTATTTCACAAAATCACAAAACACATAATTTGCTTGTACCCATGCTTGGCCGAATGTTCATGTATCTCATACAAGTCCATACATTTCATTTATTTCACAATTTAGTCCCTCAAAATATTATTTTCTCAATTACATCCAAAATACTCAAATTCATCAAAAACTCAAGAACAAACTATGTTAATCAAACACATATCTTTCATAATTCATCAACAATCATCACAAAACTCATGTGTTCATCAATGGCACATTTCAAAACTTTCATCAATTCACAAAATTGAAGCATGGGTTTTGAAGTATACAAAGCAACGATTACAAAAACATAGAAATTATCAAAAACCGAAGTCAAAACTTACCTTAATCAAGCTTAAAGCTAGCCGAATATCCAAAGCTCAAAACCCTTGCTTGTTTTTTTCTTATTTTCGGTGATGAAAATAAAAGATGATGGAATTTTTGGCTTTGTTTTTGTTTAATAACCTTTTATTATCACTTTACCATTTTAGCCTTTTTAATCAAATAAGAAGAATACATAAACCATGTCCAAAACCGTCCATTAGCCATCCAATATCATATTTATGGCATAATTTCCTCATAAGGCCTCCACATTTAAAAGCCACATCAAATAGGCACTTAATTAATTAGAAGGCCACTTTTACACTTTATGTGATTTAGTCCCTTTTGTCAAATTAAGCACACAAACAGACAAATTTTCATACAAGACTTCCACACATGCTTAATCACACATCAAAGGCACAGAAAATAATATTAAAATATTATTTTAACTCGGATTTATGGTCCCAAAACCACTATTTCGACTAGGGTCAAAATCGGACTGTTACAGATGTACAGTGTGATTTGTATAAGCAGTGTTTAATGTCTGGTATTGAAGCAAACTTCAACTTGGGTAAAGATGGTGAACTACGATTCATGGGGAGAATGTACGTACCAGCTAGAAATGGCTTAAGGCAAGAACTACTAAGAGAAGCTCATCAGAGACCCTTCTTGTGACACCCCAAACCTGACTGGGACAGACTGACCCGAATAAGAAGCATTACATTAGCCACCTAAGTGACTCTCCGGCTAACGACCACCCCAGACACACCCTGACCTTATAACACCTCAATCTTATCTAATTATTTGTTATTTATTAATGCGGAAGCAAATTATGAGCCAATTTTAAACTTTTCCTATATAATTTAACTTAAGGGCATTTTTTGTCATTTTACCACCTATGGTAAGACTAACTTGATTTTAGATCTAAGTGTTTACAGACCTTCTTTTAGTCAAATTATGCAAGCCTAAAAGTTCCAGGTTAATTTGAGTTCGTTTACTATGTCTAATTCAAGTTTTATTATTAGGGACTAAATTGTAACTTAAACAGATTAGAATACCAATTTAAAGAGACAAAAATTCAAATCCCAAAACCCACATTGCTGTGTCCCCCAGACCGTGTGTCATTAAACAACCCTATTCGCGTTGTGAAAAAACTTTTAGACCGATCGCACATACCCGTATGGTAATCCCACAGGCTCGTGTGTGATAGCTCCAGTCTCTACACGCCTGTGTCACTTACCCACATGCCCATGTGCAACCCTTCACATGCCCGTGTGGACAGGCACACGCTCGTGTGAAAATCACTGCACCTATTTTTGCAAAAAACTCATTTTAAAACTCGATTTTGCATAATTTAATGGCCAGTTAAACCCGATTTAACTACAATTAATTAACATACATATACATACACCTTCAATTGAGTTTATTGACATCAATCAGGCCTCAACTATATAGAATTAGGCAATCAAATTTGTAACGCCCCAAAATTTTTAATTTTGGCTTTTGTGAAATTTTGACACACAACGGTGTATCTGCTTCAGTGGTTAAGTGTTCTGGGTGTGTCTGGGAGGTCCCGAGTTCAAGCCAAGCCTTTGGCTAAATTTGGTATTTTTTTGAAGAAAGCCTTATTTTTTATCAGTAGGCTTTTAAGTAAAAGTTGGTAGATAATTAACAGAATGGGCCTGCTGGTCTGGTGGTTAAGTGGAGTGTTGATGTGAAGGAGGTCCTGTGTTTGAATCTTAGCTTGGGAATTATTTTTGCTCGTCCGTCTAGAAGAGTTTGAGATGGACTAAAAATCTGAGTAGTGGATTTAGTGGGGAGTTTGGTAGAGAAAATTAAGGGAAAAGATTTTGGGGTTATCAGTTTCTGTTCATCGTTTTCTTTTCCCCAAAACAAAATTTTCGATTTTCTCTTCTCCTCTTCTCCCTCTTTGCTGCCGTTCCCTTTTCCATTGTCTTCTTGCTGCCGAATTTTCTTCTAATTTTTCCCTCATCCTTTCCTTTTTTGATTCTTTTCTTTCAATTTCGTTATACTTCGTGGACTGCACGCATTCGGTAAGTTTAGTTTTAGGCTAAACTTTAATTATGTTTTGTTCAAATATTAAGAAGGGTTCGTTTGGTGTTTAGGGGTTTTTCAAAGGGCTGAATATCAATAAATGGCGTTCTAAGGGCGTGGAATTCCTGATTATTCGATTGAAAGTAATGGTTTTTCATTCGATAGATGAATACCCCGTTTTGGGTTTAATTTAATTCGATTGTTTAAGTGATTAATGGAGTGAAACTTTTATCAATTGAAGGTTGGGGATTGCTTGGAGTTGCTTTTATGTCAAAAATGATACAGGTGTGTACCCTAAATGCAAAAAACTAGATTCAGCGAAAAGCCAAAATTGCATGTTGTCGAGAGATAAGAGAAAATAGTTTTGGACAGCAGCAGTAGCCTAACTTTGAAAAATCATAAAAAAATGGAAATAGAGTTAGAGTTTGAATAAAATATGAAATTAAATTTTATTGAGTCTATTTTTTCATGGAAGAAACAATGTAAGCAATGGAATTGTAAATTATGAGATATGATAACTTTTGTGAGACAAGGTCGGAATGATTTCGGGTTCCCCTGTTCTAACTTTGGAAAATCATAAAAAAATGTAAAAAAATAATTATGGGTTATAATTTATATGCTTAAAATTCTTAGTGAGTCTATTTTCAAGAGAAACAAACGGAAGCATCATTTGAATCCCATATTAGGAGAAAATAATTTTTTAGTGAAGAAGGGCTGAAACTATCAGACAGCAGAATAGGGATGACTTTTAAGAATTAAATGTACTTATTGGCTAAACTTTGAAATTCTGATAATTTTATGGTAAGAAAATATGTGAGTCTAGTTTCAGGAAAAATCAAGCGGATCTTATTTTGGAATTCTGTAGCTCAAGTTATAAATAATTTAGTGACAATTACTCAAGTAGACAGCTTTGAATGAACATATAAGTAAATAGTGAAAACATATATGAATATTTAGCTAGCATGGGTTACATTAAAAATGAATCACACGACCAAGGCCAATTTGGGTCGTTTGGGCCACACAGGGCAGCCATATGGGCGTGTGAGCCCATTTTTTTCTGAAATGTTCTATAAGGTTGCGGGGTCGCCCAAGTCGATTGTGGACCTCATTGTAGGGTCGGTATGCTTTTCTTAGACCTCTATATAAGTGATCCATCTCATCGATTTACGTACTAAGCATGTATACTGATCTGAATATATGAGTTTAAATTGCATAGTAGCATGTCATTCTTGTATGTTGCATTCCATCGGGGTGGGTTGATTATGATTGGAGGAAGTATCTGAAAGGCTCTTAAGCCTGTTATCTGGCAACTCAGCTGCAAAATTTTAATTATGTGCCGCATTCGGCACAACATGGTGTGTAGGGCTGGGTGGGTTGATTTTATCCCCACATGGTGTGTAGGGTTGGACGGAGTTGGTGTGTAGAGGCTGGTGGGTAGGACTTTGTTCTCTTCATATCCTGTCTGAAATGGGCTAAGGCCTTATAATATGTCTAATTCTGAATCTGAGTGGGCTATGGTCCACACTGTTTCTGTAATGGGCTCAGACCCAAACTGTGAGATTATGTCTGCTATCTGATATCTCTGTGTGTATGTTTTCTGTGGGGATTATGTAACAGTCCGGTTTATACCCTAGTCGGAACAGTGGTTTCGGGACCACAAATTTGAGTCTGAATAATATTTTAATATTATTTTCTGTGCCATTGATATGTGACTAAGTATGTGGTAAATTTCCGCAAGTTAATTTGTCTGTCTGTGTGCTTAATTTGACGAAAGGATTGAATTGCATCAAACGAAAAATTTCATGCTATTTGTTAAAGTACTTAGGTGATGTGGTTTTTGAATGTTTGTGGCCTTAATAGGCAAATATGCCAATGGGTGGATAGTGGATGAACAAACGACAATTTTACCCTTGATATATATATATGTATACCTTATTATTATGAAAGGTTAATATAGTAAAATGTTTATTAATATACTTATAATAAAACAAAACATGAAAAATGGGCAATAATTCATTCATCCTTCCACCGAGTGCATGAAATAAAGAAATAAGAATAGCTTGTTACATTCGGCTAGATTGAGGCACAAATTCAAGGTTAGTTTTTGATCTGTTTTCGATAATTTCTACGTTTTTGCAATCGTTGCTTCGTCTACTATCAAGCCCATGTCTCAATTTTGTGAATTGATGATGTTTGTGTGAGATGCCATTGTGGATAAGATGAGTTTTGAGATGAGTTTAGTTGTTAAATGAAAGATTTGAGCTAGATGAACATGTTATGTTTTTGAGATTTTGATTAATTTAGCTAATTAGGGCTAAATTGTGGAAAATAACAAATTGAGGGACTAAATTGCTAATTTGTTAGAAAATATGGGCTTGTATGATATATATGTACATTCGGCTAAGCATGAGTGTGGGTTGATCTTGTGAATTTGATGTTTTGAGAAAAATGGATTAAATTGATAAATTGTGCAATGTGAGGGTTAATTTGCAAATAGCCATAAATGTATGTCTTTGGATTGAATTGAACGAGTTAGTGAATAAAAAGGTTAATTCTGAATATGTCTAGATCAAGAACAGAGGAAAACGGACTTAGATCAGGGGAAAGCGAAAGTAAACGAGTAGCCGTTTTCATTCCAATAAATCAAATCCAAGGTAAGTCATTATGCAAATAAACGTATTAGTAATGAATTATGTGTATTCCTATGACTATTACTAAAGATGAATGATTACGATATGATCTGTATATAAATTCCGAGATAAGAATGATATAGTAACAATGTTCGAGAAGTCCCGTACGAACCTAGGAATAGGTAGGATTAGCTATGTCATGACATAGGTATCTGTTCTGTTTTATCATGTAAGACCACGTCTGGGACGTTGGCGTTGATTTGAGATTTCGTGTAAGACCACGTCTGGGACGTTGGCATCGATATAAGCTTTACGTGTAAGACAATGTCTGGGACATCGGCATCGTATTGATTCGTGTAAGACCCTGTCTAGGACAGTGGCATCGATGTCTGAGTGCATGTAAGACCTCGTTTGGGACGTTGGCATTATACGACCATTCCGAGCTTTCTGAGTATCCTACTAGATTCCTAATGGTTCAACGGGCAAGTCTGTAATACGAAATGGCCATGTAAATAGTGCATCCGTTTCAGGTACGTTGATTTATACACCAAGTGTGTATATAAGGTAAGTTCCTATAAGATCTTACTATGATGATTATGTACATTTGAACAACAATATGCAATGTGATAGTAAGTGTGAATTAGCTTTGGGTATAAGGGACTTATGAATTGATGAATGTGGCAAATGTGGCCAACAGTATGGACCAAAGCATATATGTGAAAAGTTTGTTATGTATATGAAATGTGCCTATGTTTCTACATGCTTATATGTTTGCTTATTAAGTTTATTTGTATATGACTTACTAAGCTTTTGGAAAGCTTACTCTGTGTGTGTGTTTTCTCTGTTTTATAGGTCGTCAAAGCTACTGAAGGCTCAGGACCATCAAGGATCGTCATCACACTACTACTAAACTCATTTTGGTACACTTTGAAAATGTATAAAGTTAGATATGGCATGTATAAGCTACTGTTTTGGTATAAGTGCTGTATGAACTTAGCCATGAGATTTGGCTAGTTATGAGTTGAGAAATTGCTTGAATGAATGTGGTATGTGAAGTATGTTTTGGCATGGTAGTTGATGCATGAAATGGTCAAATTTTGATTAGTAAAAGAAAGAATTATGCTTGATATATGAAATGGTTAGGTTTTGGTAAGTATATATATATGAATGATGCTTGTGTATACTTGTGATTTAGTCATGCAAATTAGTATGTATGGATTGGTATTGAAAGTATAGATTGAATGGTCAACTTAGGATGTTTTTGGCTGCCATATATGCATGATATGTGATGGTAAATATTACTTGTAGGTATGACTCAAGTGGGTGGCAATTTGGCCTTGTAAATGGCCTATTTTGTCACACGGTTGTGGCACATGGGCATGCCTAGTGACCGTGGGGCTAAGTCAGTAGCTAGCCTAGTAGCACACGACCAAGACACACGGGTGTGTCTAGTAGCCGTGTGAGAAAGTCAGTATATGGCCTTAGAGTACACAGCCTTAGCATACGGGGTGCTGGGTGGCCGTGGGTGTAAAGTCAGATTCGACCACGGCCAAGGCACACGGGCGTGCTGGATGGTCGTGGAGGTAAAGTCAGTTTAGACCACGGGGAGGACACGCGGGTGTGTTCAGTTACCGTGGGAGGCACACGGCCTACCCCCACGGGCGTGTATCCCCTGAAACTTAGAAAAGTTCTAAATTTCTGAGAATTTCTGTATGTGTTCCGGTTTAGTCCCGTCCCTATTTCTGAGCACGCTTAAGGTCTCGATGACTTACTTAAGGGACATTATGATTGTAATTGACATGTGATTGTATGAAATTTTTCTGTAAATGTTTCCGATCTATCTGGTAACGCCTTTAACCCTAGTCCGGCGATGGATACGGGTTAGGGGTGTTACAGATTACACACTGAGTTTGCAAAAACTCACCCTTTTCTTTTAATCCGTTCAGGTAATCCCCAGCAGTAGGCGGATCGGTGCAGCGGAGGACTCGGTGGTGACCACGGTTCTGGATACTTATTTATGGTTTATTTTTAATTCTGCTTTGGTTATATTTGGGTAAATTTTATGTAATAAGGCCTTTCGGATTTTAGTTTAAAACTTGGGATGATTATTTCATAAACTGTTAGCAGTAAGACAAGACGCGAGTTTTCAAAATAAACAAAGGTTTTATCAAAATTCGTAAGACCTCACAAATCGTTTTAAAAGCTTCTGCAACGTATAAAGTTTTGAAAATGGATAATGAATATATAAACGACACGTTTTGACGATAGCCTAAGATACCTAAAAATGGTTTTAACGCAGTTACGTTTTCTAAAGCACTATCATGTGATATCGCCAGATTCGGCCATAACGTCCAGGCCGGGTTTGGGGTGTTACAAATTTCATGCATAACAAACACCAAATAAATCAAACAACTGGCGTGCCTTAGTCACTAGTAAACCACTCCATGGAAGCTTCATTTAAATAATCGTTAGTACAAATTTCATGCCTCACACACCGTGTTATCAAGCAACAATACAACGTAAATCATTCAATATTTAAACTCAAACATGCCTCAAAATTATTATAAAACCATCCAAAATAAAATGTAAATGTCCAAAGTCCAATTACAACAAAAATTAAACTAATTCCTGAGAGTTCCACAATGCCTGATTACAGTATCTAAAACATGTAATAAAGTCTCTACCAAGCCTAAATCTCTTGGAACTATCTCGCTCAGCTCCTCAGCTCCTCAAGCCCAACGATTATCTACACAAATTATGAGGTTGTGAGCTTTAAAAAGCTCAATGAATGTTAATAAAAACGACTAGTAAATCAACATCCAAATCATGCTTAAATCACATCCAATCAATCACCAATTATCAGCCATAATAATAAAACATGTCAATTTAATTTCCATATGCTTTATCAATATCAAGAATCAATTATTCATGGTTTACAAACATCGAATGATATAACAATAATCACGCATAAATATATTGGCATACATTTCTCATGGCTTAATCAGGTGATCATACATCCGATAAACGGATTTTCGAACTCCCACAAATGTCAAATACAGTCCACTGAGTTGAGCAGGCTAAAGCACATGCTCTCTTATAGCGCCTCAAATAACCCAATGAGTAGAGACTCATGCTCAACACTCCCTTATCTACTCCAAAAAAATCAGTCCAACTAGAGCCATATGCTCACAATGTCACAAATAAAGGTGAGTACTCACAAATCCTATGGCATGCCAACTATATCCAATGGATCCACCATGCATGTTGCCAATATATTTAGTTAAACATAGCATATAAATTAGTCATTATTCTGCTCAATTTAATGTGACAAAATGCTTATGTGTAACATGTAACATAACCATTTAACATCCAATTAAATCAAGCATTTCATTTGCCATTTTCCAATGTTCAATGTTCAATTACCAATTGTAACACCAATATCATGGTAAAAAATTCCAGTAACCATGCTCTAATCATCAATATAATTAGCCTAATTAATTTGCACAAAATCACCTAAATGCTTACTTACCATTATTCAATAAAAATTCAACTCTTGTACATATAATATCAATCTTGTAAAAATCAGCCTTTCAACCATAATTAATCAATTGAAATCATCAATTAAGCTACTAATTAAACATAAATGAATGTCAATTTACCAATTCGCCCTTAGAAACAGTCACCACACAATTTATTCTACCACAAACAAGTGATCAACCAAGCAAATCCAAGCTTCAATTTTGGTTAGCTCAGTCCTTTTCAAGACTCGGAGCTTCAACAGAGATAAAGTAAACATTATCACATTTCCAATGCTATAATAAACATGAATTTTAATTAACTATACTAATCGAAATCCTCTCACAAAGATACCTTACTGAATTTGTAACATCAAGTTGAAAACTTGATTCCTCACAAAATCGATCTCTCCAGCCCTCCTAAACACTTTCAATCATCAATACTAGACCAAATACACTTATACTAAGCATCAATTTCATCTTTAAATCAATTCACAAAATTCTGGAAAATCAGTTCATGAAAATGATGAAATTTGAATTTCTTTAAATTACCTCACAAATCATGTTTAATCTTGATAAATAAGATCAAAAACTTTTTAATAGATCCATTCTGAGTTGGAACATCCATTGATTTGTGGATTTCCTCTCAAAATTCAAGATCCACCATTAAAGAACCATGTGTTGTTGGAAAAAGATAAGATTGATAAAAATCATTTAACTGACTCTCAAATCATGTAAAAATGTTTCTAATAATCATAAAAACAAGTTTAGGATTGAAGATTACCTTTGATTCACTCTAAATTCGTTGATTGAAAATCTTGATTCAAGAAACTTGTGAAATTTCAGAATATTTTTGGCTACTTTTGAGAATAAATTTGGGTGAAATGAAAGAGTATTTTGAGAAGGAAATTAGTTGGATCTATTCTCTGATGATAGATCTTTAAAATCATGCAAATAAAACGAATTTTAAAGCTCTCTAATATGATGTAAAATGTGTGAAAAATGGGCTAGATACATTAGTTTTAAAACTGAAACCACCCACTAGAAATTTAAAAATTGGGAAATTTGCCTAATGGCCACTTTCACATTTCCCTTACTTTACCAATTAATCCTTTCCCTCCAAAATTCCAAATTATAAGGTTTATTTGTCATATAAATACTCTAAATTTTCCCTTGTTTTACAATTAAATCTTATTTAATTAATATTTAAATTTTACTCAAATTACCCCCAATAAAAATTATTTTAAAATTCTTTTTCAACCAAAATTGATTATTTTCATTAATAATTATGTAAAATCTTTAAAATTAATTTTTCAAAAATACATTTTTTAAAAATTTTTTGGATTATTGTATAATCGATTTTAGATGAAATTAACCTTCCAAATTAAATTAAAATTACTAGGAACCCTATAAATTCCTAGTTTCACACTCGAAACCCGAAAAATATACCCAAAACTACTAGACCCAGTTTAGGGATATTACACTTCTCACTCCATCAAAGAGGTGTCAAAATGTATAGAGATTTGAAATGTTTTTACTGGTGGCCTGGAATGAAGAGGGAAATCATAGAATATGTTTCAACTTGTCTGACTTACCAAAGAGTTAAAGCAGAGTATCAAGTTCCTTTAGGTAAATTGTATCCTCTGGAGATACTAGAGTGGAAATGGGATAGAATTACTATGGATTTTGTATCAGAGCTACCTCTTAGTTCTTCAAAGAAGAATTCAGTGCATTTTCTACCACTAAGTCAGCTCACTTTCTGCTAGTGCATACTACTTATTCTCTGGAAAAATTCTATCATCCATAGTTTCAGACAGAGATCCAAGGTTTACATCAAGGTTTTGGAAACAATTGCAGCAATCATTGGGAACCAAGCTACAATTCAGTACTGCCTTCCACCCTCAAACAAATGGTCAGTCTGAAAGAGTCCTTCAAGTCCTAGAAGATATGCTAAGAAGTTGTGTGATTGAATTTGGGATGAAATAGGAAAGGTATCTTCCTCTGGTTGAATTTGCATATAATAACAATCATTATGTCAGGCTGAATATGTCTCCATTTGAAGCTCTGTATGGAAGAAAGTGTAGAATGCCCATGTGTTGGACCTTAGTGAAAGGAAATTGGTAGGTCCTAAGTTGGTTTGAGAAACAGAAAAAAAGTTTCTTTCATCCGTAGTCATCTGAAAGCTGCCCAAGATCGTCATAAAGCTTATGCTAATATGAAGAGGAAAGAGATTTCTTTTGAAGTTGTTGATAGAGTGTTCTTAAAAATTTCTCTTTGGAAGAAAATTATAAGATTTGGTCAGAAAGGAAAATTGAGTCCACAATTTGTAGGGTTATATGAAATTTTGGAGCAAGTTGGACCAATGGCTTATAGGTTGGCTTTACCTCTAGTGTTATCAACGATTCACAAAGTGTTTCATATGTCTATAATAAGAAGATGTTGATTAAATCTAAATCATGTTGTGCAGATTGAATATTTAGAGGTGGAACCAAATCTATCATACGAAGAAGAGCCTATTTGTATCTTGGCAAGAGAGGTGAAAGAGCTACGGAATAAGAGGATTCCATTGGTGAAAGTATTATGAAGAAATCATAATACAGAAGAAGATATTTGGGAGTGAAAATTTTTAATGAAAGAGTAGTATCCTCAGCTTTTCACAGGTATGGATTTTGAGGATGAAATTTTCTAAGTGGGGGAGAATTGTAATAGCCCACCCGACGGAGTCTTCGTATTTGGTTACTATTTGGCGTTTAGATGGTAAATTAAGGACAGATTTGATTAAGTAAAGTATTTGTTGTAGCTAAGTATAGAATTCTGTATAATTCACCATTTGGTGACTTCTAGTTTGGCGAGGTTTATGGTTTGGCAGACTCTTCTGCTAAGTATCCTCCCACCCCAGATGTTTTGGGCGAACTCGTTGTAACCTTGAATTAGGTCCCATTTTGATTGAATAGCATGGAAATGATTGCAATTAATTTATTTGATTATTTTAGTTTTAATCAACAATTATGTTAAATTTTATAGTTGTAATACCATATAGCTCAGACCGGGCAACCAAACCGAGTATAAGGTGTTACAATATCACTGATTGGATTGTTTTGTCAATCCATTTTGGGTTAATGCCCTAATTCAGAGAGTATATGCCGAAACCTCCATAAAAATAATAAATCAGGTTTAAGCCTGTTTTTTGTGTAACACCTCATTCCAACAATGGTGTGTAACACCCGTAACCCCGTATCTGTCACCAGATTAAGGTTACAGAGCATTACCATTAATCGAGAACATTAAAACTTAATATCATTCAATAACATAATTAATTCATAAACCAATAATATGCATACATACCATCCCTAAATCAAGCCCTTGAGACCCAAAAACAAATCTTAAAAGTTATTTGGGACCAATTTGAAATCATTTGGAAAGTCTAAGAGAAAGTCACAAAAATTTAGAAACAGAGGTCACACAGAAAGAAACTACGTAGGCAATTAATTCTTAGTAAACTCGTATAAAATAAAACATAACTTACCTTTTCATTTGCATAATATAAAACATAAGCATAATATAATCCAAACCATAAGATTGGCATAAGCCTATACATCACCATAAATACACAAGTTAGCACACTTGAACATAAATCAAAAGAGCCATCCATAATATAAGTCATTTTCCATATGAAATACATCAGTTAGTTCAAGCATTCTTTCCATAAGATCATGCTTGATTCTATTTGAATACTTACCTTTTCAATCCCTTTTCTTGCATGTTGAACCATCTAGAATTTCATCGGATACTCGGGAAAGCTCACATAAAGTGTGCCTTTACATATAACTATAACCTTTCCTTTACATCATTGCTCACACGAGCTGTGAAATGGGCTTGCTCACATGAGCTGCGGGTCGGAATGTAAGCTACATGATGTGTAACGACCCAAAATTGAGCCTAGTAGGATTGGGCCCAATGGCCTTGGGCGTAGGAGTGTTTAAAATTTTTGAGAACAAGAGAATGGCATTATTTCAAGTTGGACTTATTAGAAAGGTGATTTTGGAAAGTTACGAGGTTTCTAGGAAGTTACGGGTTCAAGTTAGGCTATAGGTAAATTTTTGTATTTGAGCACTTAAGGGGAAAAGGTAAGTGGCATCAAGGCTTAAGGTAATAAGTGTGTATTTTGCTAGCATAAGAGAGCATATGGCAAGGAGGTTAAGGCATCAAGTGGAGAGCATGGAAGGAAGGGGTTCAGATCCCATCTTTTGCAAATTTGGACTATTATTTTTGTATTCTTTTCGAAGTGTCGGCCAAGCTAATAAATAAGGCAAGTTGGACTTTTTAAGTTTGGCAAGATGACTAAGGATATTAGGAAAGGATGAAGGTAGGGAAAGAAATAAAAAGAAAAGGAAAGTATAGGGAACATGTTGGCACAAAGAGAGGAAAGTGTTTTGGAAAGTTTTGGTTGGCAAATGTTTGACCTTTTTGCCAAGGTATGTACGGTTTTGGTGAAGGGGGGAGTATAGCCGAATTTTGCTAGGAGTTTTTGACAACTTTAGTGCTTGAGAAGTTGTTTCTCTTTAGTTTTTGTGTCATCTTTCTTTCTCAAATCCTTCCTATCAACCGTAGCTCCCAAAAGCCAAAAAGAGAGTATCTTTTCTTTGTTTTGGTCTTTTCTTTTCATTGTTGTGCCGAAATCTTAATCCATCTTTTACCAATTTTCTTGTTGCCAAAATACTCACATTTTCCTTTGGTTTACATCTCTTTTGGTGTTGGCCGAAACCCTTCAAACCCCTTGTTCATCTTCTTCTCTAATCCATTTTCCTCCATAGCCGAATATCATTGCCCATTTTCCTCTATAGCCGGACCCTTCATCTCTTCTTTCTCTTTTCTTCTCATTCGTATTAATACCCACTCCTTTGATAAATCGGTAAGTAGTTCTATTCTATATTCTTATTTTTCTTTCTCCTAGCCAAATGTGTGTTTATCAAAATTCGAATATTCATTTTGTTTCAACCAAAATATCTTCCTTTCATAACTCTTTACAATATGATCACCTTCTAATGTAGAATTATAGTGGAAGGCCGAAACTTTGATTCTTCCGTAGTCACCGTACAATCGTTGGGAATCGGTCCTATAATTCTTTAAGGTAAGGAGTTCTTCAAGGATTTTACGAAATCATTCTTATTTGTTTAAGATGTTATCGGAATAGTGATGATTAACCGATTATATTTTAGGGACCAAATCGCTCGATCACCTATCCCTCGTAATAAGAGACTCGGATTGTTGGTGCCGTGGAGAGTATCGTGTTACGGATTCCGAATAAGGTGTGTAATCCCGTACCCTTCCGAATACATGTTTGAAATGGTGTGTAATCTCATACCTCTCTGAATGTTTGTATGATATGTTCTATGATTCGGTCGAAATACCGAAAAAAACTGGAAACCGGCATCCGTGACCACTCGAGCGTGCGTATATTCGTAGTGGTAACCATATTTTTGTAATGAAACAGTTTGGTCAGCAGCAGTGACGTGATTTTTAAAAATCACAAAAAATAGGAGAAAGGGAATTTGAAAGCGAATAAGATATCTAATTAAAGCTTACTGCTTCTATTTTCATATGAAAGAAACGGGGTAGAAAGAGGAATTTTATATTCTGTGATATCTTAATTTTAGTGAGACTGGTTTTGATTGACTTCGTGGTTCCCTGTTCTATCTTGGGAAAATCGTTTAAAATTTTACAAAGTGAATTATGAGTTATAAGTTATATGTAGAGATTACCTAGTTAGCCTATTTTCAATAGAAACAAGTGGGATCAACATATGAAAACCGTACAGTGAGATATTTGAATTTTGGGTAAGAGAGGACAGAACTGTTGGTCAGTGAAACAAGGGAATCTTTAAGGAATAAACTGTACTAAACGGCTAAGCCAAAAATTCTGGAAAAATTGTAATAAGAAGATATATGAGTCTAGTTTCAAGGAAAATTTACAGATCTAAATTTCGAGTTTCCTAACTCAAATTATAGTCAATTTAGTCAGTATGACGTAAATGGACAGTTTCGATTTTTATGCCCCACATTAGTAGTTAAGTCTAGGTTGCGGAATTACCAAAATACCCTTGGAGGGTAAATTACCGAAATACCCCTGTGTTGCGAGATTACTGAATTACCCTTAGTGGGTAAAATTACCGAATTACGGAAATGCCCCTAAAGGGCCAAATTACAAAATGCCCTTAATGGGCCGATTTGATATATTGTTAATGGGCCGAATTGATATATTGTTAATGGGCCGAATTAATATATTGTTAATGGGCCGATTCGATATATTGCTTAATGGGCCGATCTGATATTTTGCTTAATGGGTCGATCTGATATATTGCTTAATGGGTCAATCTGATATACTGCTAAATGGGCCAATTTGATATATGGCTTGATGGGCCGATTTGATATAATGCCCTAATGGGCCGATTTTGCAAAGTGTTAATGGGCCAAATTGTTTGTAATAAATCTTTGAGTTATTAATTATTGTTGTTATATTTGTAAATATCATGATTTGCTATGTATGATGCATTTACATGAATTTGCATGGGTTGGGAAAATGTTGAAGAGAAGAAATTCTAGTGGCACTGCCACAAATATGTTTGATAATATGATACTCTGAGATTCTGGTGGCTTGCCCACAATTAAATTTGTTATAAAAGGCATAATTTCTGCGATTGGTGTGTTGGCGGGGTGGGTTGACTTGATCCCCATAGGTGTGATGGATGGTACGGGTGGTGTGTAGCGGATGGATTATTAGGTTGGTTTGGGATTGCATTACATTCATATGATATATTTGATACATTATTATGTAAAAAGGGGCTTAGGCCCAAAATTTTTGCTATATGGGTTCAGGCCCAGTGGATGACGGTAAGGGGATTTCACACTGAGTTCTTGTAACTCACCCCCTTTTTCTTAACCCTTGTAGGTAATGCTCAATGACGAGGACTTGGGGCCATGGATGACTCGATGGAGGCCATACTTTTGGATTGTTATTTTCGGACTTTAGTAAACTTCTTTTCCGTATTATTTCGTTGCTTTTATTATTTCGGGTTTTAAAGTTGTAATAAGGTCTCTGGAGTATTTTACTTTTGCTTTATGTTTGACGTACTTTTATTTTCCTTGAATTGTTTTTAAATGGGGATTTTTTTTTCTAAAATCATAAATAAAGGTTTTCCAAAATCGATTAACAAATGGATTTCATAATAAACTTTTTTAAATATTTTAACACGGAAGTTTTCACTTGAACTTTCAAACGATATTTTTAAAAGACACGGTTTTATAAGATCATTAGTTCAAATTTTCGATTTCTCAATTAACTTTCGAGGATTAGTAGTATTTTATCAAATATTTCTAATTAAACATGTTTTCTTGATTATAATAAAATAATATCTATTTTAGTACAAATCAAAAGGGATTTAACACATTTTTCTCATGTGACATGTCAGATCCGGTCATAATGCATGGGTTGGCTTTGGGGTGTTACATGATGCTGCTCACACAAGCTGTGGAGTATCCACAACAAATGCAGGACCTCAGCCATTGGTAGGACATTCAAGACTAGCACCCGAAACATGAAATCCCTAATGACATGTCATTTGTATCCTACGAATTCCTAAGGTTCAACCGGGACTCGATAACCATCATAGCATTGATTTGTTTATACATTGTTCAATTAACATTATAAATAACACAATAACATACAATTTAAATAACATTAATACGATAACCGTTCATACGAACTTACCTCGACGACTAGAGGCATAGAAGTTAAATCGAGTTAATCCCAAGCTTTTTCTTTGCCTCGACCTAGGTCTGTACTTATCTTGATCTAAATGGACAATTTCAATCAATTTAATACTTATAGTATTCAATTTAATCCACATTTCATATTTATGCAAAATTACCATTTTGCCCCTAACACTTTACATTTTCACAATTTAGTCCTTAAGCTCATAAATTGAAACGTAATCATTTTAATTAAAATCCATGTTAATCAAACATGCAAGGGACCTTGAAACAACTCATATTTACCATCATATCACAATAAAACCCTAGAATTTATACCATTAACAATTTAGTCCCTAATTCCAAAATTCAATAAAAATCACTTATCAAAACTTGTTTATTTTTCAACAAAGATTCATAATCTACCATTTAACATCAAAAACCATTCAAGAACATTCATGGAATAACCCTCAACCTTTAACAATTTTACAAATTAACCCCGGGCTAGCTAAATTAAGCTAAAATGAACTCAAAAACATAAAAAATCATTCAAAATGAAGCTTAAAAACATACCATGCATGAAGAAAGTGTGAAACTGAAACTTCCCTCTCCATAAATGTAACACCCCAAACCCGTAACCAACGCCGGTCTAAGGTTAAGAGGCATTACCGGACAATTTGAAACTTTTACGTACATTTCACATCATAAAGTATATCATCGTCATATCATAGCAAAATACAAACATATAGTCCCTTAATGAGGTCTAAGAGACCTTAAACATGCATTAGAAATGGATCGAGACTAAATCGAGCTCATACAAAATTTTCTGAAAATTAAAAATTTTTCAAAGTTACAGAGGTCACACGCCCGTGTGGGTAGGCCGTGTGCCTCACACGGCCTCAGACACACCCGTCTGTCCAAGCCGTGGTCGACACTGACTTACATCACACAGCCTGTCACACGCCCGTGTGTCTGGCCCATGGTCAAAACTAACTTGCATCATACGGCCAGTCACACGCCCGTGTCTCCAACCCATGTGCAAGCCTAACTTGAATCAAATTACAAATTCCAGGGACACGGTCGAGCCACATGCCTGTGTGCTCAACCGTGTGAGCAAATATAGGCCATTTGCAAGGCCAATTTGCCACCCATTTTGGGTCAATCCTACAAGCACAAACAAACACATTTCATAACTTCAAAATACAACCAAATCATACCAATAATATCCATCTTTTCTAGCCAATCAAATGGATATCGAACATACCAACTTATGTACCATTTATCTCATTTTCATCACAAGCATTTCTAAGTATAATCCATCCAAAAACATAAAAATTCATTGTAACAACCTTTCATCAATAATATACCAACCTTGCATCACAAAACATAGATTAAAATTTACTATATTCACATCCCATTTACAAGCCATATCACATAGCTTCTATATACAACTCAAAACATCATCCAATTCAACTAGACTATACATGCCATACGTAAATATGTACACGTTCAAATGGTACCAAAATAGAGTTTGATAGTGTGGTGATGATCCTCGACGGTCCCCGAGCTTTCCGTAGCTTTAACGAATCTATAAAACAATGCAAACACACATAGAGTAAGCTTTTAAAAGCTTAGTAAGCCATATACAAATAAACTTAATATATATATAACATTTATAACCATTTCAATTACAAGAAATTGAGCATATCTCAATAACATATTCACATTTCTTCTTTAGCTCAAAGGTATCTAACCATTCGTTTGACAACAATTCACATCTCCAGGTATCTCATTAGATATAGCACATTCATACAAATACATCATTTTGTCTCAACAATTCTATGCACATATCTCACTTTTTCAAATTCGCATATACTTACCTTTCATACTCAAACATAGTGTACATATCAAACGTACTTGCATCGATTACACATTTCACATAGTCTTTCATTTCTCGGAATTGCCTGTTGAACCATTCAGAATCAAATAGGATACTCGGATAACTCGGGATACTCGTACAATGCCAACGTCCCAGACGTGGTCTTACAAGTAATCAAATACCGATGCCACTGTCCCAGACAGGGTCTTACACGAAATCATATACGATACCGATGTCCCAAACATGGTCTTATACGTAATTCTCAAATCGACGCCAATTTCCCAGACGTGGTCTTACACGATATCACATATCGGAACCCTATGTCATGACATATGAATCCTATTTATTCCTAAGGTTCGTACGGGGCTTTTCGGACATTGACACATTGTCGATACTTTCTCGGTTTTCACATGTATATCTTCCAAAGCCATTCATCACAATTCAATAATATATGAACATGAATAAATCAATTTAAATACATTTATTTGTATATAGACTTACCTCGTACAGATATAAACGGACGGATTCGACTACTCTATCACTTTCGACTTTCCTCGGTCTAAATCTGTTTTCTTTGGTTCTTGATCTATACATATTCAAATTTAGCTCTTTTATTCACCAAATCATTCAATTCAATCCAAAAACACACATTTAGGGCAATTTACAAATTAGCCCTCACATTTTCACATTTTAACATTTAAGTCCCTATTTCACAAAATCACAAAATACACATAATTTCTTTGTACCCATGCTTAGCCGAATATTCACATGCTTCATCTAAGTCCTCAAATTTCATTTATTTCACATTTTAGTCCCTCAAAATATTATTTTCACAATTTAGTCCAAATTACTCAAATTCATCAAAAATCCAAAGACAAAACATGTTAATCTAACACATATATTTTATATTTCATCATCAACTATCACAAAACTCAAGCATTCATCAATGGCACATTTCAAAATCATCATCAAATTCAGAAAATTAAGGCATGGGCTTGATAATATACTAAGCAACGATCTCAAAAACGTAGAAATTATCAAAAACCGAAACCAAAACATACTTTAATTTTGCTTATAGCTAGCCGAATTTTCAAAGCTTAAAACCCTTGCTTCTTTTTCTTATTTTCGGTTAAAAAAGATGAACATAATGGCTTTCATTCTTTTGTTTTTAATTATAATTTCTTTAATAATCAAATTCCAATTTTAACCTTTTAATAAAACATATAATACATGTATATTTCATACCCTTTACCGTCCATGCCATAATACAATGGCCTAATTTCATTTTAAGGCCTTCATACTAAAATAACATAACAATAAAGCACTTTAAAAATTAGAAAGCCACTTTTACCTTTTATGCAATTTAATCCTTTTCTCTAATTAAGCACACAAACAATAAAATTAATTCACGAAACTTTCACATATGCTTAATCACTTACTACAGGCACAGAATATAATATTAAAATATTTTTCTAACTCAGATTTGTGGTCCTAAAACCACTATTCTGACAAGGGTCTAAACCGGACTGTTACAATTCTCCCCCTTAGGTATTTTCGTCCTCAAAAATCTTACCGTTAAACAGATCCGGATATTGTTATCTCATAGCATCTTCAAGCTCCCACGTAGCATCTTCAACCCCGTGTCGACGCCACAGTACTTTTACTAACGGAATTTTCTTATTTCGCAATTCTTTAACCTCGCGAGCTAAGATACGAATCGACTCTTCTTTGTAAGTCATATCAGATTAAATTTCTATTTCAGTCGGAGAGATTACATGCGAGGGATCAGATCTGTATCGACGAAGCATTGATACGTGAAATACATTATGAATCTTTTCTAGCTCAGGTGGCAACAACAATCTGTATGCAACAGGTCAAATACGCTCAATAATTTCATACGGCCCGATGAACGCTGGACTCAATTTGCCTTTACGTCCAAATCGGAGTATTTTCTTCCACAGAGACACTTTCAAGAACACTTTATCACCGATCTCAAATTCAATATCTTTCCGTTTCAAATCTGCATACGATTTTTGACGATCTGATGCGGCTTTCAAACTATCGCGAATCACTTTCACTTTCTGTTCTATTTTTTTTTATTAAATCAATCCCGTGAATCTTATTTTCACTGAATTCCGACAAATACAGAGGTGTTCGACATTTGCATCCGTACAAAGCTTCATAAGGTGCCATTTTGATGCTTGACTGAAAACTATTATTGTACGCAAACTCAATTAATGGAAAATATTGTTCCCACGTACCTTCGAATTCAAGAATGCAACATCTCAACATATCCTCGAGAATCTGAATAATCCGCTCGGATTGACCATCCGTCTGTGGGTGAAAAGCTGTACTAAACTACAATTTAGTACCTAAAGCCTCTTGCAGTTTCTTTCAGAATCGTGAAGTAAACCTCGGATCTCTGTCAGACATAATAGATAGTGGCACCCCGTGCAATCTCACAATATCAGAAATATATAGCTCAGCTAATTTATCAAGTGAGAAAACAGATCGTACCAGAATAAAATGAGCTGATTTCGTCAATCTATCAACTACGACCCAATTTGCATCTTTCTTTCTCGAAGAAAAAGGCAGCCCTGAAACAAAATCCATCGTTACTCTATACCATTTCCACTCAGAAATCATTATCAGTTGTAACAAACCAGATGGCACCTGATGTTCAGCTTTAACTTGCTAACAGATTAAACATTTTGAAACAAACTCTGAAATATCCCGCTTTATACCAGGCCACCAATAAAGTTGCTTCAAATCATTATATATCTTTGTACTTCCCGGATGAATAGATAGGCAACTATTATGTGCTTCTTTCAAAATTAACTGAATCAACTCTGGATTCCTCAGAACACAAATCTGATCTTGAAATCTCAAACAATCATCATCATCGACTCGAACTTCAGAATCAGAATTCAAATCACACTGAGCTTGTTTCACTAACAGTTCATTATCACTTTTCTGAGCATCACAAATTTGCTGTAAGAACAACGGTTTCGCTTTCAGCTCAGCTAAAACTGAACCATCATTAGACAAGTCTAAATGAGAATCCAACGCACGTAATGCAAACAGTGATTTCTGACTCAATGCATTAGCAACAACATTTGCCTTACCCGGATGATAATCTATCACAAGCTCGTAGTCTTTCAACAATTCTAACCATCTTCTCTGTCGTAAATTTAGGTCCTTCTGAGTCATCAGATATTTCAGACTTTTGTGATCTGAAAACACATGACATTTCTCACCAAAAATATAGTGACGCCAAATCTTCAAAGCAAACACAATCGCAGCCAACCCAAGGTCGTGCGTCGGATAATTCTTTTCATGCGGCTTTAGTTGTCTCGAGGCATAAGTTATAACTTTGCCTTCCTGCATCAAAACACATCCCAGAACATTCAACGAAGCATCGCTATAAATTACAAACTCTTTACCCGATTCTGGTTGTACTAACACTGGAGCTTTAGTCAATAGAGTTTTCAACTGATCAAAACTTTTCTGACACTTTTTAGACCACTCAAATTTCACATCTTTCTAAAGTAATTTCGTCAGCGGAGTTGCAATCATCGAAAAGCCTTTTACGAATCGTCGATAATAACCAGCAAGTCCCAGAAAACTACGGACTTCAGACACATTTTTCGGAGGCTTCCACTCCAAAATAGCCAAAACCTTGATCGGATCAACTCGTATACCAGATGCTGACACAATATGTCCAAGAAAACCAATTTCACGTAACCAAAACTCACATTTACTAAACTTTGCATACAATTGCTTATCTCGCAGAGTTTGTAGCACGATTCTCAAATGTTCAGCATGCTCAATTTCATCACGCGAATAAATCAAAATGTCGTCAATGAATACAACAACAAATCGATCTAAATACGGTCTGAAAATTCTGTTCATCAAATCCATAAAAACAGAAGGAGCATTTGTTAGTCTGAAAGGCATAACTAAAAACTCATAATGCCCGTACCTTATTCTGAAAGCAGTTTTCGGAATGTCTGAATCTTTTACACGCAACTGATAATACCCCGATCTCAGATCTATCTTTGAAAACACGGTGGCTCCTTTCAACTGATCAAACAAATCATCAATTCGCGGTAAAGGATATTTATTCTTTATTGTCACTTTGTTCAACTAACGGTAATCAATGCACATTCTCATCGTGCCATCTTTCTTTTTCACAAATAGAACAGGAGCACCCCAAGGTGAGAAACTCGGTCGTGCAAATCCTCTATCGGTCAACTCTTGCAACTGTGACTTCAACTCTTTCAATTCTGTTGGTGCCATTCTATACAGAGCTATTGAGATATGAGTCATCCCCGGAAATAAATCAATGCCAAATTCAACTTCTCGTATTGGAGGCAATCCTGGTAATTCTTCAGGAAACACGTCAGGGAATTCACAAACAACTGGCACAGATTCAACTTTCTTTTTAGTCACTCTCGAATCAATTACATAAGCAAAATAAGCTGCGTAACCCTTTTTCATATAACTCTGAGCTTTCATCACTGATATCACAGCCGATAACCCATTCAAATCATTTGATTCAATCCGAACTATTTCATCATTCTGACACCTCAAATCAATAGTCTTTCGTTTGCAGTTTACAACAGCATCATGCAATGTTAACCAATCCATACCCAAAATTATGTCAAACTCATCAAAAGGTAATAGCATCAGATCAGCTGGAAAACAAATATCTCGAAACATCAACGGACAATCCTTGCACACTTTGTCAACCAAGACACTTTTACCTAAGAGGTTCGATACTCTAATAACAAATTTAATAGACTCTACAGGCAAAGTCTTACCGGATACTAAGTTCATGCATACATACGAATGAGTAGACCCTGGATCTATCAATGCAATCACAGAATTATCATAAAGAGTAAATGTACCCGTAATAACATTTGGAGACGAAGCTTCTTCACGAGCTCGAATGGCATAAGCTCTAGCAGGTACTCTAGCTTCAGATGTCGCAACTATATCTTTCGTAGCTCTCTGACTACCACTAACATTTCTTGTATTTCTAGAAGGTCTACCTCTAGCTGAAGCATTATCTGACTTCGGATTCTGTACAATCTCTTGTTCAACAGACTCAGGGCAGTCCCAGCTAAAATGGTCTAATGATCCACATTTAAAGCAAGCTCGATCATTCAATCTACAATTGCCCGGATGTCTTTTACCATAATGTCTACATTCAGGTTGTTCGAATTGGACACTTCTAACACTAGCTATTGAAGCTGCTGGAGCTTTGAAGTTCGACTGCGACCTAGCTTGATCTCTCTTCGAATGTCCCACATTAGCCTTTGAACGGCTATACTCATCTCTAAATTTCTTTGAAGCAGACTGAAATGATTTACTTGAGAATCTCTTTCTCACATCTCTGGCTTCAGATTCAGCTTTTCTTTTATCTTTCCTAAGTGCTTCAGCTTTACACGCTCGATCAACAAGCACAACAAATTCATTTATTTCCAGAATTCCAACTAGCAAACGGATATCTTCATGTAGGCCGTCTTCAAACCTTTTACACATTATCGCTTCAGTTGAAACACATTCCAGTGCATATTGACTTAATCTCACAAATTCTCGTTCATATTCAGCGACAGACATGCGACCCTGTTTCAATTCTAGAAATTCTTTATGTTTTTTATCTATAAATCTCTGGCTAATATATTTCTTCCAGAATTCAGGCTGAAAGAAATCCCAATTAACTCGTTCTTTTGGAACCACAGAAATCAAAGTCTTCCACCACTGATAAGCTGCATCCTGTAACAAAGAAACGGCACATTTTAAGCATTCATCAGAAGTCAATGACATTTCATCAAACACTCAGATTGTATTCTCGAGCCAAAACTCATCTCTCTCAGCATCATCATCACTAGTGGCCCTGAACTCTTCAGCTCCATATTTACGGATTTTATCAATCGGAGGCTTATTCAACAGATTCAAATTCATAACTGGTGGTACAACAGAAGTCTGAGGAGGATTAGGCGGGGGCGGAGGTTGTGAAACAGTCGGATTTGCTCTAATGTACTGAGTGAACCTGTAACACCCCAAACCCGACCTAGAAGTTAGGCCCGAATCTAGTGTGTCACATGGAAGTAAAAACCATCTTTGCGATTAAAAACTTGCTTGAGAAATACAGCCTCTTTGTTAAAACCAAAATCACTGAAGCAATTGTTAACTACTTGAAAACGTAATAATCTTTAAAAACCCTTTTAGTAGCGAAAGCATATTTGAAATGAACAATTTACAAAAATGTGATGTTTTTGCAGAAGCATTTTGAAATCGTTGCGGAAACGTAGATAAAATACAAGTATTTTTGAAAGATTGATGGATGAGTCAATAATCAAGGTAGTGAACTTTAAAACCGTGTCTTTTGAAAATATCGTTTGAAAGTTCTAGTGAAAACTTCCGTGTTAAAATATTTATAAAAGTTTATTATGAAATCCATTTGTTAATCGATTTTGGAAAACCTTTATTTAAGTTTTTAGAAAATTCTCATTTTAAACAATTTAAGCAAAATAGTAAGTATAACAACCATAAAGCAAATAATAAAACACTCCAGAGGCCTTATTACAACTTAAACCAAAATAGCAAAATAATAAAATAAACGGGAATAGAAATTTAAATTTCAATAACACCATTTCTGAAGTATGGCCTCCCTCGAGTCATCCATAGCCCAAGTCCATATCATCAAGCATTACCTACAAGGGTTAAGAGAAAGGGGGTGAGTTACAAGAACTCATGTGAAATCCCTTTACTGAGTTATTCATTGGGCGGAACCCAATTAGCAATCATCTTGGACCAAAGCCCATAAACAAATAATAAATAAATGAAATGAATGCAACCCATCCCATCCTACCATCCGTCTAACTCTCCACCCGTACCAACCAAGCTCTCCTGTGGGGATCAAGTCAACCCACCCCTTGGCCTCTCCAATTTGCGATCAAGTCGCCATTTATACTATTTGTGGTGAGCCACCAGAATCATATACGATAATATAATCGGCACACAGCCTCGGTAAAAAAAATGATCGACACAGAGTCGTTAATTCATATGTTAGGCACATAGCCCCGGTAAATACATTTAGCACAAAGCCATAATCACGATGGCACAAAGCCAAATCACGTTTATATTGGCACATAGCCTTTATCGGTATTTGTGGCAATGCCAGTGGTCTATACTTCTCTTCATTCATATTTTCCCATCCCATGCAAAATTATGTAAATGCAACATTCATAGTAAGGCATCATATTTACAAATATAAACCAAAATTATTACTCCAGAGATTTGTTACGATAAATCGGCCCATTATAACACTTTGCAATTCGGCCCATTAAGGCATTCTATCAAATTAGCCCATAGGGGCATTTTCGGTAAATCGGTCCATAAGGACATTTTGGTAAATCGGTCCATAAGGACATTTTGGTAACTCGGTAATTTTACCCACTAAGGGTAATTCGGTAATCTCGTAACCCAGGGGTATTTCGGTAATTTACCCTCCAAGGGTATTTTGGTAATTCAGCAACCCCGGACTTAACTACTAATTTGAGCACAGAAAATTGAAACTGTCCATCTGCGTCATATTGACTAAACTGACCGTAACTCGAATTAGGAAACTCAAAATTTAGATCCGTAAATTTTTCTTGAAACTAGACTCATATATCTTCTTACGATAATTTTTCCAGAATTTTTGACTTAACCATTTAGTACAGTTTATTCCTTAAAGTTTCCCTTGTTTCACTGTCCAACGATTCTGACCTCTCTTACCTTAATTTCAAATATCTCACTATACGATTTTCATATACTGCTCCCACTTGTTTCTAATGAAAATAGGCTCACTAATGAATCCATACATATGAATTATAACCCTTAATTCACTTTGTACAATTTTATACCATTTTTCCAAGACAGATCAGGGAACCACGAAGTCATTCAGAACCAGTCTCACTAAAATTAAGATATCTCAGAATATAAAATTCCTTTTCCTTCTCCGTTTCTTCCATATCAAAATAGACACAGTAAGCTTTAATCTGATATCTTATTCCCTTTGTAATTACTTTTCTCCTATTTTTCATGATTTTTCAAATAAATGTCACTGTTTCTGATCGAAACTATTTTATTACGAAATACGATTACCATTACGCTCATACGCACGCCCGAGTGATCACGGATGCCGGTTTTCAGTTTTCTTCGGTATTTTGACCAAATCACAGAACATATCATACAAACTTTCAGAGTGATGTGAGATTACACACCATATCAAACATGTATTCGGAAGGTACGGGATTACACACCTGATTTTGATTTCCTAAAGAACCACTCGTCGATGACCACTATGTCCGAAGGTAGAATATATCGAGTGTTTTCGTCCCTTATCGATACTGGATCCAATTTCCACCGTTTGACTTTGGCTAGAACAATACACGGTCTCCCACTTAAAGCACGATTGATCAAAGGAGTGAGTGTTAATACGGATGAGAAGAACGATAAAGAAGAAATGAAGGGTTCGATTTTTCCAAAGGAAAACGAGTGAACAATTTGATCTCCAAGGCTTAGGTACTTTCGGCAACAAGGAAGAAAAGAAGAAACAAAAATGCACACTAAAGGCTTGAAAATTCAGCAAAGAGAAGAGGAAATTTGGAGAGAAAGAGAATGATACAAAAAAAACTAAAGAGAACAACCTTTCAAGCACTAGCTTTGCCAAAAACTCCTAGCAAAATTCGGCTATCACCCTCTTTAGCCCCAAAACCGTCCATATTCAGGTCCCTAATAGTCAAAATTTTGCCAACCACCCTTTCCATAATACATCCCTTGAAAAAGGCCACTTGTTCCCCCTACTTTCCTATTTCTCTTGATTTCTTTCCTCACATTCATCCTTGCCTTTTTCTTTTAGCCACCTTACCAAAATAATGAAGTCAACCTTGCCATGAATGCCTCTTGGCCGACACTTAAGGAAAGGGTGCAAAAATATAAGTCAAAATTTGCACACAAAGTGATTCGAACCTCTTCCCTCAAGGTACTACATGTGGCGCCATAACCCTTTTACCAATTGCTCGTTTATGCTAGCAATTTACTCTTTTATTTCCATAAGCCTTGATGCCACTTACTATCTCTCCTTAATAGGCTTAAACACAAAATTTTACTAAGGCCCAACTTGAACCCGGAACTTCATAGAACCCTCGTAACTTTCCAAAATTACCTTCTTAATAAGTCCAACTTGAAATAATGTCGTTCTCTTGTTCTAAAAATTTTAAAACGCTTCTACGCTCAAGGCCCAATGGGCCCAATCCTACTAGGCCCAATTTCGGGATGTTACAGAACCACTCATTCATCATTTGGAAGAAGGCTTGTTTAGCCTCACCTTCCTGACCCCTAGTAGCCGGTCTAGAATCAGATGGCTCTGTCCCTTGAGCGGGAGCAGACGCATTACTTTCAACATCGTCAGCTACAGCTATTTCGGGATCCATTTACTATACGAAAAACATATTTTATATGTCAGGATTCATCTCACTATCACAGTTCATAAATATGGCATGTATAGCTAGACTCTCACACGCTACGTTAGTCCTAGAATCGACTAAACCGTAGCTCTGATACCAATAAAATGTAACACCCCTAACCTGTAACCAACGCCGGTCTAAGGTTAAGAGGCATTACCGGACAATTCAAAACTTTTACGTACATTTCACATCATAAAGTATATCATTGTCACATCATAGCAAAATACAAACATATAGTCCCTTAATAAGGTCTAAGAGATCTTAAACATGCATTAGAAAGGGATCGGGACTAAACTGAGCTCATACAAAATTTTCTGAAAATTAAACATTTTTCAAAGTTACAAAGGTCACACGCCCGTGTGGGTAGGCCGTGTGCCTCACACAGCCTCAGACACACCCGTGTGTCCAAGCCGTGGTCGACACTGACTTACATCACACGACTTGTCACACACCCATGTGTCTGGCCCGTGGTCAAAACTGACTTGCATCACACGGCTAGTCATACGCCCGTATGTCCATCCTATGTGCAAGCCTGACTTGAATCAAATTACAAATTCTAGGGACACGGTCGAGCCATACACCCGTGTGCTCAACCGTGTGAGCAAATATAGGCCATTTTCAAGGCCTATTTGCCACCCATTTTGGGTCAATCCTACAAGCACAAACAAATACATTTCATACCTTCAAAATACAACCAAATCATATCAATAATAACCATCTTTTCTAGCCAATCAAATGCATATCGAACATACCAACTTATGTACCATTTATCTCATTTTCATCACAAGCATTTCTAAGTATAATCCATCCAAAAACTTACCAATTCATTATAACAACCTTTCATCAATAATACACCAACCTTGCATCATAAAACATAGATTAAAATTTACTATATTCACATCCCATTTACAAGACATATCACATAGCTTATATATACAACTCAAAACATCATCCAATTCAACTAAACTATACATGCCATACTTAAATATTTACACGTTCAAATGGTACCAAAATAGAGTTTGATAGTGTGGTGATGATCCTCGACGATCCCTGAGCTTTTCGTAGCTTTAACGAATCTATAAAACAATTGAAACACACACAGAGTAAGCTTTTAAAAGCTTAGTAAGCCATATACAAATAAACTTAATATATATATATATATATATCACATTTATAACCATTTCAATTACAAGAACTTGAGCATATCTCAATAACATATTCACATTTCTTCTTTAGCTCAAAGGTATCTAACCATTCGTTTGACAACAATTCACATCTCCAGGTATCTCATTAGATATAGCACATTCATACAAATACCTCATTTAGTCTCAACAATTCTATGCACATATCTCACTTTTGCAAATTCACATATACTTACCTTTCATACTCAAACATAGTGTACATATCAAATGTACCTGCATCGGTTACACATTTCACATAGTCCTTCATTTCTCGAAATTTCCCGTTGAACCATTCGAAATCAAATAGGATACTCGAATAACTCGGGATACTCGTACAATGCCAACGCCCCAGACGTGGTCTTACAAGTAATCAAATATCGATGCCACTGTCCCAGACAGGGTCTTACATGAAATCATATACGATGCCGATGTCCCAGACATGGTCTTATACGTAATTCTCAAATCGACGCCAACGTCACAGACGTGGTCTTACACGATATCACATATCAGAACCCTATGTCATGACATATGAATCCTATCTATTCCTAAGGTTCGTACGGGGCTTTTTGGACATTGACACATTGTCGATACTTTCTCGGTTTTCACATGTATATCTTCCAAAGCCATTCATCACAATTCAATAATATATGAACATGACTAAATCAACTTAAATACATTTATTAGTATATAGACTTACCTCGTACGGATATAAACGGACGGATTCGATTACTCGATCACTTTCGACTTTCCTCGGTCTAAATCTGTTTTCTTTGGTTCTTGATCTATACATATTCAAATTTAAATCTTTTATTCATCAAATCATTCAATTCAATCCAAAAACACACATTTAGGGCAATTTACAAATTAGCCCTCACATTTTTACATTTTGACATTTAAGTCCCTATTTCACAAAATCACAAAATACACATAATTTCTTTGTACCCATGCTTAGCCGAATATTCACATGCTTCATCTAAGTCCTCACATTTCATTTATTTCACATTTTAGTCCCTCAAAATATTATTTTCACAATTTAGTCCAAATTACTCAAATTCATCAAAAATCCAAAGACAAAACATGTTAATCTAACACATATATTTTATATTTCATCATCAACTATCACAAAACTCAAGCATTCATCAATGGCACATTTCAAAATCATCATCAAATTCAGAAAATTAAGGCATGGGCTTGATAATATACTAAGCAACGATCTCAAAAACGTAGAAATTATCAAAAACCGAAACCAAAACATACCTTAATTTTGCTTATAGCTAGCCGAATTTTCAAAGCTTAAAACCCTTGCTTCTTTTTCTTATTTTTGGTTAAAAAAGATGAACATAATGGCTTTCATTCTTTTGTTTTTAATTATAATTTCTTTAATAATCAAATTCCAATTTTAACCTTTTAATAAAACATATAATACATGTATATTTCATACCCTTTACCGTCCATGCCATAATACAATGGCCTAATTTCATTTTAAGGCCTTCATACTAAAAGAACATAACAATAAAGCACTTTAAAAATTAGAAAGCCACTTTTACCTTTTATGCAATTTAATCCTTTTCTCTAATTAAGCACACAAACAATAAAATTAATTCACGAAACTTTCACATATGCTTAATCACTTACTGCAGGCACAGAATATAATATTTAAATATTTTTCTAACTCAGAATTGTGGTCCCGAAACCCCTATTTTGATTAGGGTCTAAACCGGACTGTTACAATAAATGGTTATTTTCAATTTTGAGATTGAAAAATAAGAAAGATGATAGCCTTTTTCCTTTTTCTTTGTTTAATATTTACTTTAATTATCAGATTACTAAATTAACCTTAATCTTTAACTTTAAAAATCACTTAAACTATGTCCATATATGTCCACTAACTTTAAGAATGGTAAAATTACCATTTAAGTCCATTTACTTTCATTTCCATAGTCATTTAATCCTTTTAACTTATAGAACTCAACTTTTGCACCTTTTACGATTTTGTCCTTTTTACTTAATTAATCAAGCGAACATCAAAATTTCTTAATAAATTTTTAATACGACCTTAATAAAATCCATTAGACACTAAATAAATAATAAAATATTAATTTACTCGTCAAAATTATCATCCCGAAACCACTGTTTCAATATCACTAAAAATGGGTTGTTATATGGGGGTTGAGGTGTTACATGAATGTGGCATGGTATGCAAATATAAGATTGGTAGTGAATTAACCATGTTGATTAGATGAACTATTTGGTGTGATGTATAAAGTGCCATGATGTGAAAGTGTATGGCTAAGAATAAGTATAATAATGGTGTGTAAATTAAATAATTAGCAAATTATATTGTCGTGTGATAAGCAGTAATTGTTGGCTGAGTATTTGCGTATGAAATGCATGATATTTATGTAGCTTTGAGGAGGTTAGGATGGACATTCATGGGATTGCATATACATTCTTTTTTTTGTGGCTTTGAGGAAGGTTTAGTTGCACTGAGCCAGTAAAGGAGATTTGAATGATACGAAGAATGGTGCACACCAATGTATGAGAGCCATTTGTGTGGGACATTTGAAAGCCCTTTATGTGGGACGTATGAAAGCCCTTAGTAGGACAAATGGAAGTCCATGGTCATGGCAATACTGTATGTAACACCCCAAACCCGGCCTAGAAGTTAGGCCCGAATCTGGAATGTCACATTAAAGGCGCACTTCAAAACAATTTACTAGTTAACCATTTAAGGCCTGTAAGCCCAAAACAAAAGATTATTTCGAAAGCCATATTAACACTTTAATAATTCTATGAAATTTCTTAAGTGGGCAGTTGAAACAATAATAATAATAAACCCAAAATTCAAAGTCAAATAGGAGTTACATGGCCTTATTACAATCCAATGAAAAAAAAACAAAGTATTTAAAACAGAATCGTTTAAATAAATTAAAACATTTGAACAACTTGTAGTGTGGCCATCTCTCGAGTCCTCTCCCTCGTCGAGCCGCCTATTCAGGATTACTCAAACATTTAAAATTAAGGGTGTGAGTTTCAAAACAAAGTGTGTACAACCCTTGGCAATCAAATCACATACAAATATTCACATTGGGCCTAAGCCCTAACAAAATCGGTGGTCTTGGGCCTTAGCCCACAATGACCTCATATCATATCATATCGTATCATTTATAAACAGATAATGCAAAACCCACCCCAAAAATCCATCCGCTAAACACACCATTTCCCTTCCAACCTTATGACTCATGTGGGGAATTCTAGCTCGACCCACCCTCCGCTACACACCAAGGGTAGCCCGGTTTGCGGTACTATCAACGTTGCAAACAAAGTCGCTAATCATATGTTGGGCTTAAAGCCTTCTGTGGATCCATGCCATACGGCTATGCGATCCCGGATCCATACCATACGGCCATGCGATCCTCAAATATTGACACAGAGTCATCAATATATATATGTTAGGCACATAGCCACGGTAAATATGATTGGCACAAAGCCATAATAATAGCACAAAGCATTCGGTATTGGCACAAAGCCCATAATTACGGCACAAAGCCTTCGATATTGGCACAAAGCCCATAATTACGGCACGAAGGCCATATTAATGGCACACAACCCTCGGTAACATTATCGGTGCAGCATGGCTGCTCGGTGGCTAAAAAGCCTGCGGTGGATCCATACCATACGGCTATGCGATCTCGGATCCATATCATACGGCCATACGATCCTCAAATCTTCCTCCGTACCATAATTCCCACCCATATGCATCCTAAGCAGAATATCATATGAATGCATCAAACACAAAAGTAACATCCATAAACCCATATTCATCTCATAGGGGTATTTTCATCATTTCACTACCCAGGGGTATTTTCGTAATTCTACCCCATAGGGGTATGTTGGTAATTTGGAAAATTAGGGGTATCTTGGTAATTTTACAAATAGGGGTATTTTAGTTATTTACAAATCTAGGGGTATTTCGGTAATTTTACACATAAGGCATTTTAGTCATTTACAACCTAAGGGTATTTTAGTAATTTTACCATATAAGGGTATTTTAGTAATTTTCCAACACAAGTGTAATATCCAGGGATAGGGGCTATTTTGTTATTGCATTGTTTTGCATGTGGTTGTTTTGCAATATTGCTTTTGTGTTGTTTTGGGGCTTAGTTGTAAGCTTAGTATAAGCCGGAGTGGTAGGAAAAATTTTGGTTTTAAGTTTTATGTGAGAGGAGCTAAAGGAGCTGGGGTTTATAAATAATTTTAGGTGAAAAGTTAGCACAAGAGTTGAGCTAGTAAGATGGCAAAGCATGCGCCACTTGGGGCTTGTGTTTGGCGTCACTTGTGGGGGAGGAGGTCCGTGTTCAAGCTGCGAAAATCCCACATTTTTGCTCTCATTTTGACGGCATGGAGGAGGAGGAGAGTTGTGGCGGTTCAAACTCGCCATGGACCAAGTCAAATGTTTAAATGGTGGGTGGAGAGCGAATTTAGGAGGAGACTAGTTGAAACTAGTTTGAATGTGTGGCTTGGAGTAATTGTGGGTAGTGGTAGAATGTTGGGGAGTTTGTAGAGAGAGTGGCCGGTTTTGGTAAGTGGGGAGGGTGTTAGCCGAAATTCACTTAGGCACTTTTGTGCATTTTTGGTCACTTTGTGTCAAGCCAAATTCCTCTCTTTTGTCAATAGTAGCCGAAATTACAAGAGAGCTTTCTCTCATTTTCTTTACTTCTTGAAACCAAAAGACCAAACCCCTATAGCCCCGCCGAATTTGCTTTGTCCCTCTCAATTTTCTTGGTAGCCGAATGTTCTTTGCTCTCTCTCTTTCTCTTCATTTTGTGTTTGAAACTCCATTTTCCAAAACACTATCTCCATTCTTTCTTTTGCAAGCCGAAACTTCACCCTTCTAAACCTTTCCATTTCTTCTTCTTTTCCCCATTTCTATTGTTGGCCGAATATCAACCCCTATCCTTTTGCATTTCGTTTTCTTTTTTCTTTCACTCTGACCGAATCTTGTGTGATTATTACAAATCACCCTAGCCGAATCCTCTTTTTCCATCTTGTTTAAGAGTTGGCCAAATCTTTCCTCTCTCCTAGTGGTTCTTGGCCGAATATTGGTTGGTGTTAGGTAAGTGCTTGGCCGAATGGTTATTTCTCCTCTCCCTTGTTCTGGTTCGATTTTGGGTTTGGTTGAAAGGAGTTAATCTTTGTTAACTATTACATTATAGGGCCTTTGGATTTTGGAAGCAAGCAAGAGGAGTCTTCTTTCTCGGTTAATCGTTGGTAAGTGGTGGTAAGGGATTGGTTCTAGTAGTGCATTCTTTTAGTTTTCGTTAATCAAAGACTTCAAAAAATTAACAGTTCTCTTGTTAGGGTGTGGCCGATTGGCTAAGGAAGCATTGGTTGGTTCGGGTTTTGGTAGGAAACCAAACCAAGTGAAAGGTAAGGGATTCAATTGTTAACCCCTTTGGTTTAATGGTTTTGGCCGAATGGTATAAGTGGCTAATCTATGTTTGGCCGATTATAGGAGCAAGGTATTTGAGGATCTTAGATCGGTTCGTTGGGTTTAAAAGCGTGCGTTTTAGCAGGTGTGTAAACTAACACACTCATTGCTTAGTAATATGTTTAATAAACCTAATTGTCAAACAGTGTGGTTGATTGATATGATATCCTATGGGGTATGTGCACGGATTCGGGTAAGCCCGTTTCATTACGAGTTCTATTAATGGTATATGATATCATGATCGATGATGTATGTGATATGAGATGCAATGTTAAACATGTTAGCATGATTACATGTATTGCACGATTTGCATTAGTATGATATGTTATGGGTGATATGAGAGGAGGGGGAATATGATATCCGTGTCTTTGGGACACCAGAGGTTTGGCACCTCCGGTGGTTTGGTACCACAGATTGATTATTGTGACTTTGGGTCACCAGAGGGTTTGGCACCTGGCGTCTCGTCCCGGTGGCTTAGCACCACAGTGGGTTGCCCCCTGATTGATTATACTGGGATTGACGCCGGTGATTTGGTATCACACAATGGGTTGGCCCCATCATTGGATTCGTGACTTGATCACGGTGATTTGGTATCACATTCGTGTCTTTGGGACACCGGAGGTTTGGCACCTCATAGCGTCTCGTCCCGGTGGCCTTTACCACGATGGGTTGGCCCCACGGTGATTATACTGGGATTGACGCCGGTGATTTGGTATCACACGATGGGTTGGCCCCATCATTGGATTATTCGTGACTTTGGGTCACCGGTGGTTTGGCAAAGCACAATTATGGATATTGTGACTTTGGGTCACTAAAGTGGTTTGGCACCACCAATGGTTTGGTACACACGGGGTAGAAATGGAGTACGGATGGCTAGGATTGGGTGCATTACTTGTATTGCGTTGCTATGATGTGTGTTAGCATGTTGCATTAATCGGAGAGGGATTTATGCACCGAGTCTTGCGACTCACCTTCTCCCTTATCATTTGGTGACACTTAGATTGCGGACATGGAGCCGGGTGGACTCGAGGTGACCATGCCGTGAATAAATTCGAACTTTCACTGATTTAGACTTGGTACTTAATTTCTTTTATTCCATATGGTTTTGTTGGGATTGTAAAAGGCCTCTTAAAATTATGTTTTGATTATTCACATGCTTTGATTGGATTTCAATTATGTTCTAATAAATTATGGATTATTATCGAATAAAAACTTGGATATAAAATGAGGTTTTCAAAACTACAAGGCGATATGTTTTAAATTTTACCATCGGGTATCACGCTATAAATTAAAAATAAATGCAACTCAAACGTTTTCTAAAACTAGAGATTTTTCCACACTAAGCTCAAAATGTTTTTAAGCATCAAGAAGGAGATTACTTGGGATTCTCAAACGATATGGATTTGTCTTACTTATGGAGTCAACCAAGTTTTCAAATTTTCGGGTTTCAAAAGTCACTACCAGTTTTAAAGCAATCATGCCCAAGATTTTGACAAGTATAAAATATGACAAAGAGTTTTTCATCGAATCTTTAACCTGAAACCTAACCCCTCAAACACGATTTTCCCCGTAACATGCCAGATGCGGTCGTGGTGTATTGACCGGGTTTGGGGTGTTACAATTTTGGTATCAGAGCTAAGTTTAAGGCTCGGCTGTGGGCCTGAGGCCCAAAATGTTTTAAGAATTTTTGTTTTAAATGTTTTTGTTTCAAAGTATATGGTTTGGAAGGCATGGCTTCGAGTCTCCGGCACCAATCCGCCCAGGTAAGTACCCCTTACTATTCTTGTGATTACTGATGTTGGTGTAATAAGATTGAATGACTAGCAATTACTTTAGAAACTGAAACCACTAGGTCCACGACTTGCGAAAAAAAAAATTTCTTTATTAAGAAATATTCATAAGATCGTGCTTTTAAATAGCTAATAAATATCGATGCATAAAACTTCTAAATCAGATAAGTCGAGACTGTAGTCATGAGCACTCGGGGTGGACGTGGTCGTAATACACGTGGACGTGGTCGGGGTAGGATGACAGTGTAACACCCCAAACCCGGCCTAAACGTTACGACCGAATCTGGCATGTCACATGAAAGGAATGTCTAAAAACTGTGCATTCGTTAAAAAGCTCATATTCTTTATAGTTGTGGTGAGAAATCGAGTTTAAGTAATTTTGAATAAGAAATGGTTTATTATCATTTTAGGAAAATCCCATATTGATCATTTAATAACAAGCAATAAACAAATTGAAAGCTGAAACCAAATAAAATACCCAAGGCCTTATTACATAACAAAAACTCAAATAAAAATAAGTCCAAATAAAAGAAACAAATTTACAAGTGAACATATGTATGGCCTCCACGAGTCCACCTCGGCTCCCAAATCCGCGATCTAATGATTACCTGCAAAATTTAACTAAGGGGTGAGTCATCGAGACTCGGTGTGTAAATCCCCATCCAATGTGCCCTTACACAATTTCATATGAAAATATGCATATCATGCACCCAAACCTAGCCATCCGCAACTCCTTTTTCTACCCCGTGGTGGTACCAAACCACCGGTGGTGCCAAACCACTTTGGTGACCCAAAGTCACGATATCCATAATTGTGGTGCCAAACCACTTTGGTGACCCAAAGTCACGAATAATCCAATGATGGGGCCAACCCATCGTGTGATACCAAATCACCGGCGTCAATCCCAGTATAATCGGTGTGGGGCCAACCCCATCGTGGTGCTAAGCCACTGGGACGAGGCGCTATGAGGTGCCAAACCTCGGTGTCCCAAAGACACGAATGTGATACCAAATCACCGGTGACCAGAAGTCACGAATCCAATGATGGGGCCAACCCATCGTGTGATACCAAATCACTTTGGCGTCAATCCCAGATATCATCGTGGGGCCAACCCATCTGTGGTACGGCCACCGGGACGAGACGCTATGAGGTGCCAAACCTCACGGTGTCCCAAAGACACGAATGTGATACCAAATCACGGTGACCGAAGTCACGAATCCAATGATGGGGCCAACCCATCGTGTGATACCAAATCACCGGCGTCAATCCCGTATAATCAATCGTGGGGCCAACCCATCGTGGTGCTAAGCCACCGGGGACGAGACGCTGAGGTGCCAAACCTCTCCGTGACCCAAAGTCACAATAATCAATCTGTGGTACTAAAACCTTTGGTGGTGCCAAACCACTGGTGTCCCAAAGACACGGATATCATATTCCCCCTCCTCTCATCATACCCATGCAATATGACATAATAATTCGTGTATGCAGTATGTCATGTATGCTAGACATATATCAAATATAAGTATAACATGAATTACCATCATAATCAGATAGACATAAAACAACATAATCACCCTAATCAACCTCTAAGGGTATAACCGTAATTTTACCTACCAAGGGCATTTTCGTAATTTACCCACTAAGGGTATATTGGTAATTTACCCACCAAGGGCATTTTCGTAATTTACACATCAGTGGTATTTTAGTAATTTACCAACTAAGGGTATGTTCGTAATATACCCTTCAGGGGTATTTTGGTAATTTTGCACCTACAATGGCCTTTCCCAAAGGCCCAAATGTCACCCCGAGCGACTCAGCTACCATTTCCGGTCGTACCGGACGATTGGGCCTAAAACTCGATTCCGGGCCATTCGGGCCCACACGCTCGTGAGGCCCACCTAGCACAAATCTAGCCATGTATATAAGTTCCACCTAGTCTAGTTCACTATATACTACACAATCGCACAATTTACTCATAAGGGCCCACTTCGCCCATCGCGCCAAGCGACCCTCAACCCACAAGAATACTACTTATGGCCTCAACTATCGCGTGAAGCCCCACACGCGTGCGCCGCACGCTCGTGTGGCTACTATTGCCGTGGCCAAGCACGCCGGCATTTGCCGCTCTACAACTAGAGTAGAGAGAGTTACACACCGATAGGACTCTGGTGTTAATCGCGCTCCGACCACTCCTCGTGCCCAAATGCCTTCCAAGGTGTGTCAACCCTCCTCTGGAATGCTCTTTATATAGCTAGCTCTTCACCTTCCTTCTTTGTATCTTTCCGATGTGGGATCCTTCGTCGAGAGAGTTTAAATTCAATCAAACTCTTCCCGTCCTGCATCGCAAAATAAATACTCCCTTGCTTCTCATGAGATTCGAACCTGTGCTCCCTTGCAACATAATCCACGCTGTTAACCACTTGGCCACAAGCTCCTCTTGTGTCTTAAACCATGCGCAACTAAATATAAATCTATAGCCAAATTCTCCGAGGTCCAAGTAAAAGAAAACCAAAATGCAAAAGCCAAGACTTGAACCTTGGACCTCCTTCCTTCCTTGTGGCGTCACCCCTTGTCTCTTATGTGGCGTCACTTTGCCACTACACCACACACTCCACTTGTGTCATTTTTCCCCACATTTTATTCTTAAGGCCTACACGCCAACTTCCGTGGTTTTTTTTTTTCACCTAAAACCAAAATTTCCCAAAGCTAATATTTGATCCGGGACTTCATAGAAGCCCTCTAACCTTCCAAAATAACTTACCTAATAAGTCTAACTTGCATTAATGTTGTTCTCAAAAATTTTAAAACAAGGCCCATTGGGCCCAATCCTACTAGGCCCAATTTCGGGATGTTACAGACAGTTTACAACCGGTAGAGGTGCAGTCGTGGGTCGGTCGAGAATGAGGTATGAGGTCACCACCACCGGTGGAGGTGGTGAATTTCAAGATCGGGCCCAGGGATGACGCAGCAGTGTCACAGCGATGCCGCGAGTTCCGAAAGGGTAGTTGGAGTAGGTGGAGGCGCAGGAGCTAGGAAATCTGTGCCCGAGCGACTCCGAGCAAATGGGGCTGAGGTATTTAAAGGTGTTTCTAGTGTTGCTCCCAGCACGGCTGAGTATTGGCTGGAAGCAACGGAGCGGATCATGGATGATCTGGACCTGACTGCTGAGGAGAAGCTGAAGGGGATAGTATCGCTCCTTCGGAATGAGTCATACCAGTGGTGGCTCACGGTTCGAGATGGGGCTGCAGCGGAGGATCTCACTTGGGATTATTTTAGGGCTGCTTATCAGAAAAAGTACATTGGAGCTAGCTATATTGACGCACAACGAAAAGCATTTTTGAGGCTAGTTCAGGGGAGTAAGTCGCGTGTCGAGTACAAGGCGCGAATTCTTGAAGCCGAGTAGGTATGCTAGGGGCATTGTGGCTACCGAACACGAGAGGTGTGTTCGATTCGAGGATGGTCCGAGAGACAATTAAGGCTGCTGATTGCTCCACGGCAGGAGCGTGAGTTTGCCGTCTGGTTGAGAAGGCTAAGGTAGCCGAGGGTGTTAAAGAATCTGTGAGGCAAAACATGGATAGGAGCAGGACATAAGAGGAGTTTTGGATCTTCCGGGTCGTCGGTGTAATCCGTAGAAAAGAGCTAGACAAAGTGGGCCAAATCGGTCTGCGGAAGGTGCATTCTTTGTAATCGAGGACCCGCCGCGCAGTGTAACCGTTGTGGGAAATCTCATTGGGAGGTTCTTTGGACCGGTGGAAAAGGATGTTTCGAGTGTGGCTCTTTGGATCACCGTGTGAGGGTGTCCGCGTAAGTTGACTAGGATTCGGCCCAGGGGCGGGGCCGTACTCGATTCAGAATAATGGACCGCCACCGCAGAGAGGGTCGTGGTAATGGCAGAGGAGGTAATGGTTGCGTCGGGGCCGCAGAGCACCGGCGAGAGGTGCAGGTAGCTCGAGGCAAAGACACTGGTTGGTGTATGCAATGAGACGCGAGAGGAGGGCGACGCACCGGACGTCATAACCCCGTGACGTTTTTGATCTTTGGTTCTCCATATACTGCTTTAATTGATGTGGGTTCAACGCATTCATACGTTGCTAGTAGCATAGTAGAGACCATGGACTTAAACTCTGAAACTACTTCTAGGCAGATGACAGTCATTAGCCCTCTAGGTCACTCTGTAGTCGTAGATAAGTCAGATAGAGATGTACCCCTAGAACTCCAAGGGGTAGTGTTTGTGGTCGATCCGATGGAACCGCCGTTTGGGGAGTTCGATCCGATTCTCGGGATGGACTCGGTTGGTTAAATACCAGGCTAGATTGGATTGCGACTAAGCGCTTGGTTCTAAAGAGGCGGTGAGGGTGATGAGGTAGTCATGATAGGTAATAGAAGAGATTACCTATCCAACGTGGTATCCGCTCAAAGCGAGAAGATGGTCGGGAAGGGTTGTGAAGCGTATGTGGTTCACGTGTATGCCTTGGAGGCTAAGGAATCTTTGTGGAAAAGGTGCCGACGGTTAAAGAATTTGTTGATGTGTTTCAGAGGAACTTCCGGGCTTGCCACCGGATCGTGAGGTGGAGTTCGGGATAGATCATTCTACGGAGGCTGCGCGGTGTCTATTGCTCCGTATAGGATGGCGCCAAAGGAGTTAGTGGAATTAAAGGCTCGAGATCTAGGAGTTGTTGGATCGAGGCTTTATTAGGCCAAGTGTTTCACCTTGGGAGCGCCGAGACTTTTGTTAAGAAGAAAGATGGTACCATGCGGATGTGTATAGACTACCGCCAGTTGAACAAGCTGACGATCAAAAACAAGTATCCGCTGCCGCGGATAGATGACTTGTTTGATCAGCTGAAGGGTGCTTCGGTATTCTCGAAAATTGATTTAAGGTCTAGGTATCACCAATTGAAGGTGAAGGAGGTGGATATCCACAAAACAGCGTTTCGTACTCGGTATGGGCACTACGAATTTCTGGTAATGCCGCTTGGGTTGACTAATGCGCCGGCAGCATTCATGGATATGATGAATAGGGTGTTTCAGCAGTATTTGGATCAGCTCAGTAGTGGTTTTTATTGACGACATCTTGTATACTCAAAGACAGAGGAGGAGCATGATGCACACTTGCGAATAGTAATCGCAGATTTCGAGGAAAAACACTTTATGCAAAATTTAGTAAGTGCGAGTTCGCTCAGTGGAGGTGACATTCTTGGGTCATGTAGTGTGGTGAGGGGATTAGGGTAGATCCTCGGAAGATTGAGGCGATTTTGGATTGGAAGCCGCCTAAGTCGGTGGGTGAGATTCGGAGTTTTTACAGGTTTGGCAGGATACTACCAAGATTTGTAGAAGGTTTTTCTTTGATCGCAGCCGCCAATGACCAAGTTGTTAAGGAAAGGGGTTCCATTTGTTTGGATCGAGAAGCAAAGCAGGAGAGTTTCGACAAACTAAAGAAGATTTTGATTGAAGCTCTGCTTTAATTCAACCCGAGGTGGGAAGGAATTCACGAGTGTATTGCGATGCATCACATACGGGATTGGGTTGTGTCTTGATGCGGGGAAGGTAAGGTTGTGGCTTATGCATCTCGCATTGAGGCCGCATGAGGTCAATTATCCGACTTACGACTTGGAGTTAGCGTTTGTAGTCTTCGCCTTGAAAATTTGGAGGCACTACTTGTTCGGAGAGATCGATAGTCTACACAGATCACAAGAGTCTAAAGTATCTTTTGACTCAGAAGGATTTGAATTTGAGGCAGCGCAGATGGATTGAATTGCTCAAGGATTATGATTGTTCGATTGAATATCATCCGGGCAAGGCTAACGTGGTGGCAGACGCGTTGAGCCGTAAGGTTGTTTCGGACTTAAGAGCGATGTTTGCCCATCTGAGTTTGTATGACGACGGAAGTATTCTGGCAGAGCTGCAGGTTAAGCCTACTTGGGTTGAGCAGATCAGAGAGAAACAGATGGAAGATGAGGTTTTGAGTGCGCAGAGGTCTCAGGTGCAGGATGGTGGTTTGGAGGTTCTGATTTATCTAGTGATGGAGTGTTGTGTTTTCAAGGCGAGCTTGTATCTTTGAAAGACGTTGAGTCGAGGCGAGGATTCTTCAGACGCACATAGCAGCCCATACGCGCTATGCATCCCTGGAGGAAGCAAGATGTATAGAGATCTAATAGAGCAATTTTGGTGGCCGGGTCGAAGAAAGAAGTGACGGGGTTTGTAGGAAGTGTCGACATGTCGCACAGTCAAAGGTGAGCATCGCTTCTGCGTCGGGGTTGCTTCAGCCAGTGAAGATTCCACAATGGAAGTGGGAAATAATAACTATGGATTTCGTCAGTGGATTACCTCTTACGCCGAGCAAGAAAGACTCAGTTTGGGTAATTGTGGACCGTCTGACTAAATCAGCTCACTTCATTCCGGTAAGGGTTGATTACTCACTTCAGAGGTTGGCGAAGCTGTATGTGTCAGAGATAGTGAGATTGCACGGTGTGCCAGTATCGATTATCTCGGATAGGGATCCCAGATTTACGTCAAGGTTCTGGAAAGCGTTGCATCAGGCTTTGGGTACGCGCTTGGATTTCAGCACGGCTTTTCACCCGTAGTCTGACGGGCAGTCAGAAAGGGTTATACAGATCTTAGAGGATATGCCGAGAGGTTGTGTTCTGGATTTCAGAGGGAGTTGGGAGGAGTTTCTGCCATTAGCTGAGTTCGCCTACAATAATAGTTACCAAGCAAGCATCAAAATGGCACCATATGAGGCGTTGTATGGTAGAAAGTGTCGCTCACCTACATGTTGGACGGAGTTGGGTGAACGCCAATTGTTGGGACCAGAGTTGGTTGCAGAGACCGAAGACAAGGTTAAGTTGATTCAGGCTCGATTGAAAGAAGCTTCGGATAGGCAGAAGTCTTGGCGCCGATCTCAAGCGGAGAGATATAGAGTTTCTTTGTGGGGATCAAGTTTTTCGAAGGTCTCGCCATGGAAGAAAGTATTGAGATTCGGAAGGAAAGGCAAGCTAAGTCCGAGGTTTATTGGGCCGTATAAGGTGCATCAAACGAGTGGGACCAGTAGCTTACCAGCTTGAGTTGCCAGCGGAGTTGAGTCAGATTCACGATGTATTTCACGTTTCGATGCTTAGGCGTTATCGTTCAGATCCATCGCATGTCGTAGCAGTGGAAGAGATCGAGGTGAATCCGGATTTGACCATGGAGGAGGAACCTGTGCAGATCCTAGATCGGGATGTGAAGGTTTTTGCGTAGGAAGTCAGTGCCTCTGGTAAAGGTGCTATGGCGGAACCATGGCGTGGAAGAAGCTACGTGGGAACCCGAGGATGTGATGAGACAGCAATACCCTCAACTCTTTTGATCAGGTAATTTCGAGGCCGAAATTATTTTTTAGGGGTAGAACTGTAATATCCAGGGATAGGGGCTATTTTGTTATTGCATTGTTTTGCATGTGGTTGTTTTGCAATGTTGCTTTTGTGTTGTTTTGGGGCTTAGTTGTAAGCTTAGTATAAGCCGGAGTGGTAGGAAAAATTTTGGTTTTAAGTTTTATGAGAGGAGTGAAGGAGCTGGGGTTTATAAATAATTTTAGGTGAAAAGTTAGCACAAGAGTTGAGCTAGTAAGATGGCAAAGCATGCGCCACTTGGGGCTTGTGTTTGGCGTCACTTGCAGGGGAGGAGGTCCTGTGTTCAAGCTGCGAAAATCCCACATTTTTGCTCTCATTTTGACTGGCATGGAGGAGGAGAGTTGTGGGCGTTCAAACTCGCCATGGACCAAGTCAAATGTTTAAATGGTGGGTGGAGAGCGAATTTAGGAGGGAGACTAGTTCAAACTAGTTTGAATGTGTGGCTTGGAGTAATTGTGGGTAGTGGCCGAATGTTGGGGAGTTTGTAGAGAGAGTGGCCGGTTTTGGTAAGTGGGGAGGGGTGTTAGCCGAAATTCACTTAGGCACTTTTGTGCATTTTTCGGTCACTTTGTGTCAAGCCAAATTCCTCTCTTTTGTCAATAGTAGCCGAAATTACAGAGAGAGCTCTCTCATTTTCTTTACTTCTTGAAACCAAAAGACCAAACCCCTATAGCCTTGCCGAATTTGCTTTGTCCCTCTCAATTTTCTTGGTAGCCGAATGTTCTTTGCTCTCTCTCTTTTCTCTTCATTTGTGTAAGCCGAAACTCCATTCTCCAAAACACTTTCTCCATTCTTTCTTTTGCAAGCCGAAACTTCACCCTTCTAAACCTTTCCATTTCTTCTTCTTTTCCCCATTTCTATTGTTGGCCGAATATCAACCCCTATCCTTTTGCATTTCGTTTTCTCTTTTCTTTCACTCTGACCGAATCTTGTGTGATTATTACAAATTACCCTAGCCGAATCCTCTTTTTCCATCTTGTTTAAGAGTTGGCCGAATCTTTCCTCTCTCCTAGTGGTTCTTGGCCGAATATTGGTTGGTGTTAGGTAAGTGCTTGGCCGAATGGTTATTTCTCCTCTCCCTTGTTCTGGTTCGATTTTGGGTTTGGTTGAAAGGAGTTAATCTTTGTTAACTATTACGTTATAGGGCCTTTGGATTTTGGAAGCAAGCAAGAGGAGTCTTCTTTCTCGGTTAATCGTTGGTAAGTGGTGGTAAGGGATTGGTTCTAGTAGTGTATTCTTTTAGTTTTCGTTAATCAAAGACTTCAAAAAATTAACAGTTCTCTTGTTAGGGTGTGGCTGATTGGCTAAGGAAGCATTGGTTGGTTCGGGTTTTGGTAGGAAACCAAACCAAGTGAAAGGTAAGGGATTCAATTGTTAACCCCTTTGGTTTAATGGTTTTGGCCGAATGGTATAAGTGGCTAATCTATGTTTGGCCGATTATAGGAGCAAGGTATTTGAGGATCTTAGATCGGTTCGTTGGGTTTAAAAGCTTGCGTTTTAGCAGGTGTGTAAACTAACACACTCATTGCTTAGTAATATGTTTAATAAACCTAATTGTCAAACAGTGTGGTTGATTGATATGATACCCTATGGGGTATGTGCACGGATTCGGGTAAGCCCGTTTCATTACGAGTTCTATTAATGGTATATGATATCATGATCGATGATGTATGTGATATGAGATGCAATGTAAAACATGTTAGCATGATTATATGTATTGCACGATTTGCATTAGTATGATATGTTATGGGTGATATGAGAGGAGGGGGAATATGATATCCGTGTCTTTGGGACACCAGAGGTTTGGTACCTCCAGTGGTTTGGTACCACAGATTGATTATTGTGACTTTGGGTCACCAGAGGTTTGGCACCTCGTCGTCTCGTCCCAGTTGGCTTAGCACCACGGTGTGTTGGCCCCACGATTGATTATACGGGATTGACGCGCGGTGATTTGGTATCACACGATGGGTTGGCCCCATCATTGGATTCGTGACTTTGGTCACCAATGATTTGGTATCACATTCGTGTCTTTGGGACACCAGAGGTTTGGCACCTCATAGCGTCTCGTCCCAGTGGCTTCGTACCACAGTGGGTTGGCCCCACGGTGATTATACGGGATTGATGCAGTGATTTGGTATCACACGATGGGTTGGCCCCATCATTGGATTATTCGTGACTTTGGGTCACCAGTGGTTTGGCACCACCAGTGGTTTGGTACCACACGGGGTAGAAATGGAGTACGGATGGCTAGGATTGGGTGCATTACTTGTATTGCGTTGCTATGATGTGTGTTAGCATGTTGCATTAATCGGGGAGAGGATTTATGCTTTGAGTCTTGCGACTCACCTTCTCCCTTATCATTTCAGGTGACACTTAGATTGCGGACATGGAGTAGGGTGGACTCGAGGTGACCATGCCGTGAATAAATTCGAACTTTCACTGATTTAGACTTGGTACTTAATTTCTTTTATTCCATATGGTTTTGTTGGGATTGTAAAAGGCCTCTTAAAATTATGTTTTGATTATTCACATGCTTTGATTGGATTTCAATTATGTCCTAATAAATTATGGATTATTATCGAATAAAAACTTGGATATAAAATGAGGTTTTCAAAACTACAAGGCGATATGTTTTAAATTTTACCATCGGGTATCACGCTATAAATTAAAAATAAATGCAACTCAAACATTTTCTAAAACTAGAGATTTTTCCACACTAAGCTCAAAATGTTTTTAAGCATCAAGAAGGAGATTACTTGGGATTCTCAAACGATATGGATTTGTCTTACTTATGGAGTCAACCAAGTTTTCAAATTTCCGGGTTTCAAAAGTCACTACCGGTTTTAAAGCAATCATGCCCAAGATTTTGACAAGTATAAAATATGACAAAGAGTTTTTCATCGAATCTTTAACCTGAAACCTAACCCCTCAAACACGATTTTCCCCGTAACATGCCAGATGCGGTCGTGGTGTATTGACCGGGTTTGGGGTGTTACAATAAGGGTATTTTAGTAATTTTCAAATATAAGGGTATTTCAGTAATTTTCCAATATAATGGTATTTTAGTCCCTCTCGGGTTTTAGTTATAAACTTTGGCCCATAAACAAGTCCTCGCGGTTAAAGTAAACAAACACTATACACCAGGTAGGATCTCAGAAAAGAGGAGGTGGGTCACTCGAACCGCTTAAATACCAAGCTCTCACTAGATCCAATCCTAGACATGCATATGTCGGTTACCACACTCTAACTAATCGACTTGTCCACAGGCATGCTTAATTAACTTAAGTCTTATGACATTTAAGAGTTGTTCAAACTAGGCCTAAGTCCATAAACCCTAGCATATTTGTCTACGTTCCCATAAAGCCCATCAAACCCAAATTCCAACCTTACGGCCCATTAGGCCCAAATCTTATCATATGGCCTATTAGGCCCAAAACAAGTCCAAATCGTGTATCATGCGTGACTAAATCAATATGTTTAACAAACCAAACCATTTAATCAAACTTAGCCTCAGGGCCCACCAGGCCCATTTAGCCACTTTCGGCTTTTCGGCTTTTCGGCATTGCCGATATCGTGTGTGTAGTGTTTGTACACACCTGGTAACCTTGCGTGCTGCAAACTCCTTAGTCACAAATCTACAATTGACATTACTAGCGATTAACCAAAGCGTTAACACATACTAACCAAAAACCGAAACCTCACCGTACCTTTACCGTGTGCCTCACATGCTAGTAGCCCTTCATTTGCTACTATTGGCGATTAACCTCTAGATCTGCACTCAAACACCTATATCGTAAAAATTGAGTGAACCATATCGTACATAAGTCACCCCTATGAGTCTCATTAGATTCGGCCACTTACAAATCCATTACTAGGTCGAGAACACTTACCACCTTGTTAGCAACCCTTACCTACCATGCTTGCGATCTTTGATTCTTTCCCTTGTTAATACAAATTTAACGGCAAAGAGGGGTTAGATAGCCCTTCGGCTTTTAATAAAACACACTAAAAAGTTTAACTAAGCACTTACCATAATTCTCCTTTGATCCTGCGGCTTAGATATCTACTTGAACAAGGTTCGGCTTCCAAACGTGACTAAGAGTAGATAATAATCGATCGAGGTGGAGGAACAAACAACAAAGAATCGGCATAAACAAGGGTTTCAGCAAATAGGGATTTCGACAAACAGGGATTTCGGCAAATAGGGATTTCGGCAAACAGAGATTTCGGCAAACAGAGGTGGTGGTATTTGGCAATGGAAGAAAATAAGGATGAGGGGAAAAAAAGAAGAGAAAGAAAGATGGAAACTCCAAGAACCCCTTCTAAAGATTTCGGCACCCCCCTTTTATAGCCAAAGCCGAACTACTTTCCCCCCACAGTCCTATTCGGCCCCAACACTTCACCCTCCTCATCTCCTATCTTTTCTCTCTGATAATACCTTAATCTTATTCGAAATCTCCTCCACATCCATCAGTCCTGCTTCCTACAAATTCTCCACGGCAAGAGTACAAAATCAACACAACTCTTGTCGTCCACCTATGCAAAATAAAACACTCCAAAATACACTCCTCTTGCTCGAACCTTGGACCTCTTCAGCTTTCACACACGCCACATCATAACTCCCAAGTGACGCCACTTTCCACTGGACCACAAGCCCATTTCTGTCCTATTTTCTCTTAATCTACTTAAGAGGCCTCATGCCTGAGACTAGGGTCCACTAAGCAAGAAAAATATTTTTTTCCCTATGGTCTCCCCTATCTCTAAGGCTTCAAATAATCCCGATAATACCTTAATATTAATATTCTAAGTGCTACATATATCTCAAAAAAAAATTAAACACTCCCATTCCCAAGGCCTATTGGGCCCAATTCTTCTAGGCCCAAATTCGGGGCGTTACACTATAGATGTAGAAAGTCCATTAGGACTATCTACTGTGGAAAGCTTATCAAAACTATCTAATATGGAAAGCCCGTCAAGACTATCTAATGTGGAAAGTCTGTCAGGACTATCTAATGTGGAAAACCTGTCAGGACTATCTAATGTGAGAAGTCCGTCAGGACTATCTAATATGTGGAAGTCCATGAGGACTATCAAATATAGGGAAAGTCTGTCAGTACTATCGTTGTGATGAAAGTTTGCCAAAACTATCTTGTAAATATGATTTTACACTACATCTGTTTGTATGAGTCCACCAAAAAGATGATTTACTATTATGAGAAGGTCACTGCGCCTATGTTAATGGTTATAATGAGGCGGGTACAAGTTCTAAAGGCCCGTTGGCTCTGTTCTTACATTTTTATATCTACAGTAGTTGCAGATTTCAATCTGGTGGAAGTAAGCAGAATCATTCGAGCATTCAAATCTAATTTTACAAGTCTGTTAATAATAAGTTTGCAGACAAATTGTAGGGAAGTCATATTATATATGACAGTCCACCAGGTTCTTGTTAGGGACCATATGAGAGTATCCCTTTATACTTTTGGAAGGTATGAATGGTTTATCCAAGAATTTTTTGTCTGAGACAAAGTACGAAAGATCGGTATCTGACCATATGGTCGAAGAAAAGGATCCACCCACTGGAATTGTCAAAGCAAGCACTAATAATGGTTTGTGGTTGAAGGGATCATCTAGTAACTACAAAAGTGTTTGCAAGGAAAACTACTAAAGAAAGGATTGGCAGAAATTAACCAACCAAAATATATCAGTGTCTTTATTTGGGCATTCGTTATTGTACACCATTAAAATATCATCATTAGATCATTACATAATTAAGACTATGCCAACAAGATTAAACGGATGTATTTTTGGCACAAGCAAAGTCATGTGGTTTCCGAATGTTTAAAGAATCAGTCTGATGACTGTATTGTTGCCAGGTACGGATTGCTCACTAGGTTCAATTGAACTTACCACTGTGTTGCTATGAATTGCAGGTTTAAATGGTTGATTCTAGGAATCAATAAGAGAGACCGGGCCACAATTCTTCAAGCTTAAGCACCTTACTTTGTAGTCGTAGTAACATGCATATAGCAGGGCGACCTAGAGACGGAGTCTCAGGGCTCGAGTCGATTTTTTACATAAGTTTAAAACAACTTTCAAATTTTCAAGTCTATTATTTTCTTCGATATAGTAGAACTTCTATATAAATAAGTACTCTTCTTGAATTAGGAAATTTGGTAAAACCATTAAGTTATGTGTCTTAACATTGTAATAAATCCCTTAAGCTAAATCAGTTAATTATCCAAATTGCAAATGCTTATTATATTGTCTTCATTTTGTATGCTGAGAGTGTTAAATTAAAGATTTGTAAATAAGAGTTAGCATGTTGTCAATTTAAGTTGCGATATTAATTTAAAATGAATGTGTTAGGAAATTGTTATTGAAGTGTAGGATCCGGCGATCGAATTAGGTATGGAGTGTTACAGATGGGATAATTCTCGATTGACTTAATAATTCTTTGTTGCTTCATATTTTTAATAAATGACTCAATTTATCATCAAATTAAATCACCTATATTACCTTGAATCATCTTCACATTTTCACTATGTAACGCCCTGATGAATTTATTTCTGTTTCTGTAAATAAATGACACAAGTGGGTGTCTGCTTCAGTGGTTAAGTGTTCTGGGTGTGTGTGGGACGTCTTGGGTTCAAGTCTCTGCTTTGCCAAATTTTGTTACTTTTCTGATCTAAGCCTTACCCTTGTGGAGTGGGCTTATATAAAATTATCTATGAATTCATATCAAAATGAGCCTGCTGGTTCGAGTGGTAAGGGAATTAATGTGTTGGAGGTCCTCTGTTCGAATCCCTACGCGAGCGTGGGTATTATTTTTGCTCAGTTGTCAGGCAGAAAAAGAGGGGATTTTGTGATATCTTTTATTTTTTCTCTCTGGCTAATTCCCAAATTTTTGACGTTCTTTTCCTATTCTTGAAAATATATTCTTTTTGCTTTCTTGCGTTTGGAATTCTGTCGAAATTTTATCTTTCAATTCCGATTTTCAATTCTTCGGTGTTCTTGTGCGTGTGGTAAGTGTAAGGGGTAAGTTTCGTGTGGATTAGGGTAGCCGCTTCTTGTTGTTCAAATTATTTTTTATGCTATTCTTTTAATCTAGTTGTTGATCTCGAGTTTTGGTAGCAGTGAATCAGAAAGAAAGGGGTTCTTCTCTTGCAAAATCGTAGCCGAAACCATTCGGAGTGTTGGGGTAAGTGATAAATGTAGAATTGGACTGTTTTCGGTTTGGTAGTTTCTGTTTAATCTTTGAATCATGACTAATTTTGGACTTGGGTTTATCGATTTTAGGTTCTGGTGATCTTCGAAGTATTTTTGCATTGAAATCGTACTAGATGTGTACCCGAAACGTAGGAATCAAATTTCGAAAAAAGCCAAAAAACTGTTCTATCGACGCCACACGGGCGTGTGGTCACCCGTGTTGTTGGCTGTGTGTGAGACACAGTCGTATGGTCAACGAAGGCATGGTCGTACACAAGACATGGCCATGTGAACCACACGGGCTAGGCCAAGTTGGGCGTGTGGGCCACACGGATGTGTGGGCCCACACGAGCATTCCACACAGGTGTGTGGGTTTTTGGGCCAGGCCGTGTGGGCCACACGGGCATGTGGGCCCATATTTCTAAAATTTCCTCTAGGGTTGCATGGGTCATTCCAATCGACTGTGGGCCTACCGTAGGGTCAGTAAGGGCTAACCAAACCCTAAAAATGTAGATCTGATAGTCTGATATTCTATTCTGAGTATGATAATGCTATGCATGTCTGATTATTCTGATATCTGTCCATAAGCATGTTGAGCATGTCTAGTATGTTATTCTGTATCTGTTTCTGTATATGGTTGTGGGGTGAGATTTGTATATGAGGAGGAAGTATTCTGTACGGCGATCATCGCCTGTATTTTGGCAACTTGGCTGCACATTATCTGACATGTGTCATAATAGCACGATATGGTGTGTATGGATAGATGGGTGTTTTTAACCCTACATGGTGTGATGGGATGGTTGGAGTTGGTTTATAGAGGATGGGGGTAGGATTATGTATATCTGATTCTGTTTATTGTATCTGAAAACGACATGAGCCTGACTCTGTATCTGTATGTTTGCATGCTTAATTCTGTTGGGTTACACACTGAGTTTACGAAAACTCACATCCGTTTGTCTGTTCTGTTTAGGTAATCCACAGACTTAGTTGGATCGTTGCAACAGAGCCTCTCGATGACCACAAGTTCGTAAACTGATTAGGTTTATGGTTTTTATTTTAAGTGTTATTTCTAGATTTTCGTAATAATTGGACTCTCCGGACTTTTTGGCTGATTTTCTTTTGGATTTGGATTTTCATTTAAGTACTTAATTTGTGACTGATATCTAAAAACTATGGTTTTTACTAAAACAAAGGTTTTCTAAAAATACGAACTGTTTTCTTTAAATACAACGTTTTTCGTAAGCTTCCGCTATAAAACACATTTTTAAGGAAAATTGATTAATTGAATAAACGTTTTGACAAGGGATATAAGCAAATAAGAGTTGAAAAACTGAAATGGTTTTAACGTGTGGATTTCGTTATCAAAACCCATTCTTTTTGACACCTCCGGATTTGGCCATAACATCTAGGCCGGGTTTGGGGTGTTACACACTATCAAAACCCTCAAATAATCTTCAAGTAATACAAATCTAAAAATTACTTTGATTTAATAGAATACTATATTTAAATTTCACTTAGTTAATAATGCTTGTTTATTCTTATCTCGCCTTGTCTTTATGGCCTCGCTTGAAAATTTATCACCAAATTATCTTTATTAATATCAAATATTCACTTATTTGAATAAGGGTTATCAATAAATTTTTTCCACCAATTTGATTAAAAACGAAGTAGCAAAGTTGATGTTAGAAGGATTTCGACTAGCTTGGGACAAAGGTTATCGACAAGTTGAGCTTGAGTTTGATAATGCTCTGTTAGTAGAATTAATTTTATCTGGTAAATCTATTGATAGTCATACCATTCATAAGCTGATATAGAGGGACTGGAAAGTAAGTATCCATCATATTTTCAGAGTTCACAATGAAGTTGTGGATTTTATGGCTAAGCATGCTGCTATAGGATTCACAAGTATTAAGGTGTTTTTCGAGCCCCCTCAAGTTGTGCAAGATTTAGTTCAAAAAGATATTATGGGTTGTTGATTCTATACTTGTTATTATAATCACCTAGTGTTGTTTTATTTAAAAAAATTGCTAATCAAATACTACACGATCTGCTTATAAATATGGCATGGGATCTACCAACACCAATTCTAACATATCATACATCATAGCTTGTGCACCAATAATATTATTTTCATATTTATAATTTCCTTAATGTTATGAATATCTTATTAAGTGGATGTCCATCATAATCAAGATAACATTTTAATGTACTTTAAATTCTAATAGTTATTAGAATTAAATCTCTACTTCTTTTATACTTCTTATGCCTATAAATAGAGACTCTAATAAAGCATTGCAATCATCCCTTTTGATCAATAAAGTACATCCTCTATTGCTTTCATATCTTCTTTGTTCTTTATTCTCCCCATCTCTCTTTATTTTATAACACGTTATCAGCACAATCTTGTTCAAAGTGATAGTTCCTTTTATCGATAATCAAATTTATCCTTCATGATTTTCAATATCTTTGAAGGCAAGATGTAAATTTTTTACAGGAAGTTTCTTTTATTTAATGTTTCATATCTGATTATTATTTTTCATTCTTTTTTTATTACACATTATCATTTGTTTATTAACTTATTTTACTTTTTGTTCTTAAGGATGGTGAAAGATTTGATACCGTTATCTATATGAAATCGAGAAGTAAGATTCATTCTCAAAGTTTTCTTTTTGATATTTTCTTGGGGATGATCTCTTTCTCTCCATTACAAAGGATGTTGTTTATAATCACTACTTCTCATCCATGGTAACGTAAGTCAATCTAATCAACTTCTTTAGAAATTTGATTTGATTTCTATTAAAAAGTTCAATTTATATAATTCACTATCTGTATCTCTATGAATTTATAAAACCCTTCACGCATTTAGTTATTGGGATTTTTATGTGGAGATAAATATTTTTCATTTTTAATAGAATTGATTGGTTTAATTTTGGTTTTGATTAAGATATATGATTATTGTGGAATGTGAGTAAAAATACTTACTTGTCATGAACTTTGTGATATTCACTCTCTCTATGATAATTTCATATCATTTTAAAATTTGAGATGACATTATGTCATAAGAGGTGGAGGTTAGAAAATGTTTATGTTTAAATGTAACAGCCCGGTTTTGAGCCTAGTCAGAACTGTAACATCCCGAAATTGGGCCTAGTAGGATTGGGCCCAATGGGCCTTGATTTAAAATTTTTAGAGAACAAGAGATTGGCTTAAATGCAAGTTGGACCTATTGGATAAGTGATTTTGGAAGGTTAGAAGGCTTCTATGAAGTCCCGGGATCGAACTTTGGCTTTAGAGAAATTTTGGTTTTAGGTGAAAAAAACCCTGGAAGTTGGCAGGTATGCCTTAAGAATAAAATGTGGGGAAAAATGACACAAGTGGAGTGTGTGGTGTAGTGGCAAAGTGACGCCACTTAAGAGGCAAGGGGGATGACGCCACAAGGAAGGAAGGAGGTCCAAGGTTCAAGTCTTGGCTTTTGCATTTTGGTTTTCTTTTACTTGGACCTTAGAATTTGGCTATAGATTTATATTTAGTTGCGCATGGTTTAAGACACAAGAGGAGCTTGTGGCCTAGTGGTTAGCGGCGTGGATTATGTTGCAAGGGAGCACTGGTTCGAATCTCATGACAAGCAATGGAGTATTTATTTTTGGATTGGACGGCAAGAGTTTCAGATTGAATTTAAACTCTCTCGACGTGAAGGATCCCACATCTGAAAGCTACAAAGAAGGAAGGTGGAGAGCTAGCTATATAAAGAGCATTCCAGGAGGAGAGTTAACATACCTTGGTGGGCGTTTGGGCACAGGAGTGGTCGTAGCGCGGTTTCACACCAGACTCCTATCAGGTGTGTAACTCTCTCTACTCTAGTTGTAGAGCGGCAAATACCGAAGTACCGGTCACGGTAATAGTAGCCACATGAGCGTGCGAACGCACGTGTGGGGCTTCGACACGATAGTTGAGGCCATCAGTAGTATTCTTGTGGGTTGAGGCTGCTTGGGCCACAATGGGCCCGTGGGCCCAATGGGCCCGTGGGCCCCATTGAATAAAATTGTATGATGGTGTAGTATATAGTGAACTAGACTAAGTGAATCTCCTATACGTGGCTAGACTTGTGTTAGGTGGGCCACACGAGCGTGTGGGCCCGAATGGGCCGAAATCGGGTTTTAGGCCCAATAGTCTGGTACGACCAGAAATTGTAGTTGAGTCGCTCGAGGCGACATTAGGCCTTTGGAAAGGCCATTGCAGGTGCTACCTTTGTGCGACATATCCTTCGGGATTTTGTGATTAAGCCGAATGGCTTTAGTCTTAAAAGTATGGTGTTGGCCGATTGTAGGGAAGCAGAAACACATAGTGTGTGGTGGCTAATATTCAAAGGACGTGTAGGGGCAAGGAACCTAGTGTGGTCGATTGACTCTTCTGGGTTTTAGGCTATCGTTGGCATCAGGTGTGTACATACACACTTGATAACTAATTAATGTGCTAAGTATTTTGTGTATGCTAAATCTGATTTGTGTAGATATGGGATTTAATACCATAAAAGGTATGAGCAAGGATCCAGGTAAGTCCTTGTTGTTATGATACTTTTGGGAAGCATGACATATTTGGTATATGTGGTTATAGCTAATGGTAAACTCTATGTATGTTGCTAAATGAACATGTTGGCATGATTTACGCATATCATTGATTGATGTGGGTTAAGCGAGTGGAGGGGAAGTGATATTTGTGTCGACGGACACCGTGTGGTTTGGTACCACATTTCGTGACTTTCGGTCACGAGGTTTGGCACCTCCAGAGGTTTGGCACCTCATAGCGTCTCGTCCCAGTGGCTTAGCACCACAGTGGGTTGGCCCCACAGTTTACATCATGGGATCGACGCTAGTGATTTGGTATCACACGATGGGTTGGCCCCATCATTTGATTTGTGACTTCTGGTCACCAGTGCTTTGGCACCACAATATGACAGATTTTGTGACTTTAAGTCACCAGTGGTTTGGCACCACCAGTGGTTTGGTACCACACGGGGTAGAGAAAGGTGTTTGGATGGCTAGGTTGGGTGCATGGTTTAGTACATGTTAATTTGTTATAAATTGTGTATGTTGTTGCACTAAATCGGGGAAGGGTTACACATTGAGTCTTGGTGACTCACCTTCTCCTTTAACATTTTTCAGGTGACTCGTAGATCGTGGATAAGGAGCCGGATGGACTCGAGGTGGCCATGCAGTGGAAATATTGGTTTAAATGGACTAGAATTATTTTACTATTTTACATGTTTGAATGATTTGTTTAAATTATTTAATAATATTAAAATGGGTGCACATGTTTTCTCAAATCAAACGTAAAATGTTTTAAAGTGCCATCGGGTACATTTGAAACCTATAACAACTTGACTTAATAAATATTTTTAAATAAACCTAAGTATGGGTTTTATACACCTCAACTGTTTTAAACAAGACACTATCTTTTATCAAAAAGTTAAACCGGTTTAAAGGAGTTTTCAAAGAAATGTTTTCTCTGTAGCACACCAAATTCGATCGTAATGTTTGGGCCGGGTTTGGGGTGTTACAAAATTAGTATCAGAGCCAGGTTCAAAAACTCGGCTGTGGGTTTGGGTTCAAAAATGTTTTCAAAAGTTGGTTTGGAAAATGGTTTAGAAAATATATCTATTTTCTTGAAGTATGGCACCCGAGTCCCCGGCACCAAATCTGTAAGTTCTCTTATTTTATGATTGTTGATATGATGATGTTATAACTATACTTTTGGTATTTGCTCTGTGTGTGTTTTGGTTTGGATATAGAATTGGTTGCGTATTGAATATTTGTCTGCTTTAATGGCTAGGTGATTCTGAGTATGTATAGGAGTTCTAAATTCTAGTTAAAAGTATATTAGTGTTATTAAGATCAGAGTCTTGTGGCGTGAGCATAGTGTTGTAGGATGACGACGATCTGTTGTTAGTTAGTTGGAAATTTCGAGGACGAAATTTCTTTAAGGAGGGTAGATTTGTAACATCCCGAAATTGGGCCTAGTAGGATTGGGCCCAATGGGCCTTGATTTAAAATTTTTAGAGAACAAGAGATTGGCTTAAATGCAAGTTGGACCTATTGGATAAGTGATTTTGGAAAATTAGAAGGCTTCTATGAAGTCCCGGGATCGAACTTTGGCTTTAGAGAAATTTTGGTTTTAGGTGAAAAAAACCCTGGAAGTTGGCAGGTATGCCTTAAGAATAAAATGTGGGGAAAAATGACACAAGTGGAGTGTGTGGTGTAGTGGCAAAGTGACGCCACTTAAGAGGCAAAGGGGATGACGCCACAAGGAAGGAAGGAGGTCCAAGGTTCAAGTCTTGGCTTTTGCATTTTGGTTTTCTTTTTACTTGGACCTTAGAATTTGGCTATAGATTTATATTTAGTTGCGCATGGTTTAAGACACAAGAGGAGCTTGTGGCCTAGTGGTTAGCGGCGTGGATTATGTTGCAAGGAGCACAGGTTCGAATCTCATGACAAGCAATGGAGTATTTATTTTGCGGATTGGACGGCAAGAGTTTCAGTTGAATTTAAACTCTACTGACGAAGGGATCCCACATCGGAAAGCTACAAAGAAGGAAGGTGGAGAGCTAGCTATATAAAGAGCATTCCAGGAGGAGAGTTAACATACCTTGGTGGGCGTTTGGGCACGGGAGTGGTCGCGTGGCGGTTTCACACTGCACTCTCTATCGGTGTGTAACTCTCTCTACTCTAGTTGTAGAGCGGAAAATACCGAAGTACCGGTCACGGTAATAGTAGCCACACGAGCGTGCGAACACACGTGTGGGGCTTCGACACGATAGTTGAGGCCATCAATAGTATTCTTGTGGGTTGAGGCTGCTTGGGCCACAATGGGCCCGTGGGCCCCATTGAATAAAATTGTATGATGGTGTAGTATATAGTGAACTAGACTAAGTGAATCTCCTATACGTGGCTAGACTTGTGTTAGGTGGGCCACACGAGCGTGTGGACCCGAATGGGCCGAAATCGGGTTTTAGGCCCAATAGTCCGGTACGACCAGAAATGGTAGTTGAGTCGCTCGAGGCGACATTAGGCCTTTGGAAAGGCCATTGCAGGTGCTACCTTTGTGCGACATATCCTTCGGGATTTTGTGATTAAGCCGAATGGCTTTAGTCTTAAAAGTATGGTGTTGGCCGATTGTAGGGAAGCAGAAACACATAGTGTGTGGTGGCTAATATTCAAAGGACGTGTAGGGGCAAGGAACCTAGTGTGGTCGATTGACTCTTCTGGGTTTTAGGCTATCGTTGGCATCAGGTGTGTACATACACACTTGATAACTAATTAATGTGCTAAATATTTTGTGTATGCTAAATCTGATTTGGGTAGATATGGGATTTAATACCATAAAAGGTATGAGCAAGGATCCAGGTAAGTCCTTGTTGTTATGATGCTTTTGGGAAGCATGACATATTTGGTATATGTGGTTATAGCTAATGGTAAACTCTATGTATGTTGCTAAATGAACATGTTGGCATGATTTCGCATATCATTGATTGATGTGGGTTAAACGCGAGTGGGGGAAGTGATATTTGTGTCGAGCGGACACCGGTGGTTTGGTACCACATTTCGTGACTTCGGTCACGAGAGGTTTGGCACCTCCGGAGGTTTGGCACCTCATAGCGCGTCTCGCCCCGGTGGCTTAGCACCACGAAAGGTTGGCCCTGATTTACATCATGGGATCGACGCCGGTGATTTGGTATCACACGATGGGTTGGCCCCATCATTTGATTTGTGACTTGGGTCACCGGTGGTTTGGCACCACCAGTGGTTTGGCACCACAATATGACGGATTTCGTGACTTTAAGTCACCAGTGGTTTGGCACCACCAGTGGTTTGGTACCACACGGGGTAGAGAAAGGTGTTTGGATGGCTAGGTTGGGTGCATGGTTTAGTACATGTTAATTTGTTATAAATTGTGTATGTTGTTGCACTAAATCGGGGAAGGGTTACACATTGAGTCTTGGTGACTCACCTTCTCCTTTAACATTTTTCAAGTGACTCGTAGATCGCGGATAAGGAGCCGGATGGACTCGAGGTGGCCATGCAGTGGAAATATTGGTTTAAATGGACTAGAATTATTTTACTATTTTACATGTTTGAATGATTTGTTTAAATTATTTAATGATATTAAAATGGGTGCACATGTTTTCTCAAATCAAACGCAAAATGTTTTAAAGTGCCATCGGGTACATTTGAAACCTATAACAACTTGACTTAATAAATATTTTTAAATAAACCTAAGTATGGGTTTTATACACCTCAACTGTTTTAAACAAGACACTATCTTTTATCAAAAAGTTAAACCGGTTTAAAGGAGTTTTCAAAGAAATGTTTTCTCTGTAGCATACCAAATTCGGTCGTAATGTTTGGGCCGGGTTTGGGGTGTTACAAGAACAGTGGTTTCGGGACCAAAAAGCCGACGTAGTAAAATTTATTTTTATTATATTTTTATGGTCTACAGTTTTATAAAATGATTTCGTGAAAATTTCGTTCGAAAATTTTGATGTTTGGGCACTTAATTTAGTTAAAAAGACTAAATTGCAAAAGGTGCAAAATGTGTGTTCTAGAAGCTAGAGGTGTCTAATTGCTATGAAATTTTAAATTGGAGGTCTTTAAATGGCAATTAGACCATTATATTTTAGTATGGACAAAAATGGACATGGTCAGGTGAAATTTCAAAGTTTGGCATTAAGGGCATTTTGTAAAATGGTAAATAAAGACAAATAAAACTAATAAAAAGATGTCATCTTCTCCAATTTAGTCCCCATGTGCCGAATTTGAAGAGTCGCCATAGCTAGGGTTTTTGGCCAAGCTTCCAAGCTCGATTGTAAGTCAGTCCTTGTCCCATTTTTAACGATTTTTACGTTTTTGTGAATGTTGTAACTTGATTTAGCTATTTCAAGGACTAATTTGAAAGAAAATCAAAGTCTAAAATTTTACCCATGTTATAAATTTGTGCATTTTGATGTCTAATGGTAGAAAATGAATGTTTGGTGTTAGATAAACAACATTTACTAAGTGATTTTTGATGAAAATGTTAAATAAGAACCTATTTGTAAAAGTTGTAAAATTTGTGTAAAAATGTGAATAAATGAAAAATGTGGGCTGTTATGAGCATGAAATAGGTTCGGCTAGGCTTGGGTGTAATGAAATTGAATGAAAATCATTTTACGAGCCTAGGGACTAAAATGTAAAAAGTTGAAAAGTTAGGGGTAAAAATGTAATTTTTGCCATAATTTGTTTTTGGGATTAAATTGAATAATGTGATAATTGAATAAGCTAAATTTGATATTATAGATCAATAAAGATGAGGTTCTGACCTAGATCGGGGAAAGAACAAGATTGTGGAGTAAATCGAACAATTATCCATTTTGTACCGAGGTAAGTTCGTATGTTAAAAATAAACTTTAGAATAATTGTATTTAAATGCTTTAATATTGTATGAATTGTATGTTTGATTTTGTGAATGAGTATAATCCTACGAACGAGTCCGAAGACAAATCGACAAGCAAGAAATCTCGTTTGAACCTTAGGAATAGGTTAGGATACAAGTGACATGTCACTAGGGTCATTATGTGTTATGTGATTATGTGATCTGGGTGCTGGTCTCGTACGTCCTACCGGTGGCTGAGTATACCGGCATATGTTGCGGATACTTGACAGCTTGTGTGAGCAAGCCCGTCGATAGCTCGAGAGCGAGCAATTATGTGATATGAGACTTAGGTAGCTTTGACTACATATGTGGCACTTAGTGTGCAAATTTACCCGAGTATCTGACATTGTTATTCAGAGTGGTTCACGGGTATGTCAAAGATGAGAATATGTGTAAGTTCATTTCAAGATGGCTCAGGTATGTACATAAAGCTCATGCTTAATAAATGTGTGAAATGATGAATATGAGGTAAGTTTTTATGATGGAATAGATTATGATCATGAGACCATGGTAAATCTACATTTAATTATGTTATAATAATTGAATGTTATATACATGGTAAGGTTGCTTATTTCTTGCATACGAGCTTACTAAGCTATATAGCTTACTCCGTTTATTTTCCATGTTTTTATAGTGTCGCCAAGCTAACTCAGAATCGGAGATCGTCAGAGATTCGGATCACACTATCAAACTCTCATTTTGGGTATTAATGGTCTTAGCATTTTGAATGTATGGCATGTACAGGGATTTAGTCATTTTGTTATATGTGTCATTGGTAATGTGGCCAAATGTATTGGCTTATAATGGCTAATGATTTCATTTTGTATATGGCCATGTAAGTTGGCTAATGTTGGTTATGAGTATATTCATAGGTTGATACCATTCATGATTATGGAAACTTGCATGAGTATATTCATAGGTTGATACCATTCATGATGTTAAATCATGTTAGATGTTACATGTAGATGTGATGTTAATACCTTCGTTGTGGATGTTTTGGTTGCCTAAGTATGCTATGAATTGTGTCATTGAATTGGTGTAAGTGTAGGTGTAAATGACGGTGGCAAATGGCTTGGTAAATAGCCTTATTTTTTGTCCACACGGGTAGACACACGGGCGTGTGTCTAGGCCGTGTGTGACACACGGTCTGCCCCACGGGCATGTGTTTTAGCCGTGTGTCCCCTGCACCTTAATTGTTGCAAAATAGAATGTCCAAAATTGAGCATACGGGCAGAGACACGGGCGCGTGTCTCAGCCGTGTGTGCTACACGGCTTAGAACACGGGCGTGTGTCTTGGCTGTGTGAAACCTGCACCTAATTCAAATTAAATTAATTTACCACACGGCCTAGCACGCGGGCGTGTGACACGACCGTGTGGCACAAGTCAGAGAGCACCCTAATTTGAACACGGACTGAAACACGGGCGTGTCCCATACCCACACGGGCGTGTGACCCCTGTTTAGTGGAAATTTTTCTAAGTTTTGTAAAAAATTCTAAAGTTCTCGGTTTAGTTCTGAACCACTTCCAAAGCATGTTTCGGGCCTTGTAGGCTCGTACTAGGGACTTTATGATTAATTTCAAATGGTTTTAATTTGGATGCAAATTTATGACTCGGAATTGAGTGAATGCTTGTGTTGTAAGTTCGGTAATGCCTCGTACCCTGTTCCGGCATTGAATACGGGTAAGGGGTGTTACATTAAACTTTTATAGCTGTAAAGTTATTTTAATTTGACATTATAATATTTTGTATTTTGTTGTGGTATGATATATAATATATATATTATCTAACCATAATGATTTATTAGTGACATGAATTTATTATTTGTTACGTTTAATATATGTTTTATTTATACCTATTCATTTTATTTTTATATGAATAAATAAAATTTTATTTAAAATAAATTAAGCATTCATTAAGGTTATATAATAAAATGATTATATGCTCTTAAAGAGTTAATATTGCATCAAGCTGTAAAAAGCTCTTTCAGAGCTTATATTTTAGCTCCTTTTGATGCAAAATTTTATAAAATATAATATTATTTTTCAAATCAAGAAGATATATGTTGAATAAAACCTTCATGTGTTTTACATTAAAACCATATATATAAATAACATGAGATACTCATGTATTTGTATTATATATATTCCCTGAAGGAATACATTACACTATATGATTGAAATATCTAATGTGCTCCTGTAGTAGCAATATTGTGAAAATGACTTTAACAGTATTTTCGAATGATCTCATATCTTCTAGTAGCTAAGCAAAATAATAAGTTACTAATGAAAAACTATGAAATTCTTCCCACTAGTTTTGCTTCATTCCCTGAAGTGAATGTAGCAGTACATAACAATTATGAAAAATGAAAAGATAGAGGTCATGATTGTTGTTGTAATTGGGGATGTGATTGGAGACTAATCATCACAACATGAATAGATAGATTTTGATTTGAAATCCACGCATGTTTTGCGATGGTGATTATGAAATAAAGAATCAATGGAGGCGTTTAGAAGTCTATCCTACTAGATTTATTGCATTCCTTGAAGTGAATGCAAACATAAAGAATATAAAAGATATAATCATGGACCACTAAAAGTAGGAACATAGTAATAAATAATAGAACAATGAGGGTTCTCAAAATAACTCTTCAAAGGGTAAAGATAACTTATGTTATCAATGTGATATAAAAGATTATTAGCCACATATGTGGTGTATGCCCAAATATTTTGTTTATGTTAATATTCTTTGAGGAAGGATATGAGAATGTAGTAATAAATTCTATCATTGTAGATAGAAAATATTTATCTTATTTGGTACTAAAACAAACAAATATTATTCCAATATTTGATAGTACAAAATTAGTCGAAAGTTTTAGAAGAGCTAATATATTAATATCTTGTGATGGTTAATCTATTGGTTTTAAAAGATATTTATAATGGATCTTATATTGATATTCTGAATGAGAAAAATATTATATTTCATATGAATCACTATTGCTATAAATATCTATTTTGAAAAGATAAAAAAGAGAGGATTGGGTTATTAATTTATATTTATTTTATAATCTTTGTGATCTACTTTTGTCATCATCCCCATTAAGGGGTTGGAAGCAAAATATTTGACTGTGAAAGATATATTTATGAGCAATAAAATATGATAATTCTATCTAAAGCTCGTTATGGTTGGATACACCTGAAGTTGCAAAACTTTTTTTAGATATTTGAAGATTTTGGCATATTCCCTAAAGCAAATATTGCATATAATTGTTTGGAAATTATATTTATTTTGTTGACTTAGTGGCATTATAATATTCACATTGATTTAGACATTTCTAGTAGTAAATGTCACAATAGCACTTATATGTGGATACAAAGTAAAAAGAATTATAGTCAAATTATCAATTTGTTACAATTTAGTACAAATGAAATGCATGTTAATGTAACGCCCCGAATTTCGGCCTAGTAGAATTGGGCCTATTGGGCTTTGGGCTTTGGGTCTCGGAAAATTTTTAAGTGAGCGAGAAAATGAAAATTGGCATGTGGGCCTTGAGGGTTAATGAATTTGGAGCGTCTAAGGGTGTTGGAGATGTCCTGGGATCAAGTAAGGGTATAGGAAAAATTTTGGTTTTAGCCCCAAGGGAATTGTGACTTCAGTTAGTAGGCCTTTTAAATAAATGAAGAAGAAAGATGACACAAAGGAGCTTGAGGTGAAGTGGCAAAGTGGCGCCACTTAGGGAGCAGGGAGGTGGCGTCATTAGCATGCAAGGGAATCCAAGGTTTGAGTAGTGGAATAGTATTTTATTGGGGTATTTATTTTGTTGTCAGGACGGCTAGAGTTTGTGTTGCAGTGAAAGTCTGATGGATGAAAAGTTTGAAGTGGTCATGGAGAGATTGTAGGAGCTTATCGTGGAGAAAAACTAGGAGTTGAGTTATGTGGAAGAGTTGGTGCCGAATTAGACTTTGGGGGAAGGTAGTTTCGGCTTTTGGCTATAAAAGGGGGTGCCGAATTCCTTTGAAAGGTTCCTTGGGTTTTCCATTACTTTTCTTTTCTCCCCCTCATTCTGTTTCTTCCCTTGCCGAAAAACCATCATTCCTTTTTGCCGAAATCCCTATTGGTGTTGCGTTCTTCTTCTTTCTCTGAAAGCCGAATACTCCCTTATAATCGAATAGCCCTATCTTTTTACCGATTCCTTGTTGTTTTTCCTCCATCACAAATCGGTTGCTGTTATCTACTCTTAATCAAGTTTTAAAAGCCGGATCTCGTTCAGTAACTATCTAGGCCACAGGATCAAAGGTTGGATTCTATAAGTACTTAGTCAACCTCCTTTAGTGTGTTTTGGTAAAAGTCGGAGGGCTATCTAACTCTTTCTTGTCGTTAACCCTGTATTAACAAGGGTAGGGTTCAAAGATCGCAAGCGTGGTAAGGATCGCTAGCAAGTGGTAAGTGTACTCGTCTCAATTATGGATTAGTAAGTGGCCGAATGTAAGTGTGGCTTATAGAGGTGACTTGTGTGGAATATGAGTCACTTGATTTTTGATAGTATATGTGTGGGTGCAGATCTAGGGGATATTCGTGAATAGTAGCTAAGGAAGGGCTACTAGAGCTGGTGGCACACGATAAGGTTATGGTAAGGCTTCGGTTTTTGGGTAAATATTGTGGTTAAGTGTGTGATTGATTGGAGATTGGTATTGGTTGTAGGTTCAAGGCTGGGGATAGTGTAGCACGTTGCATTAACCAGGTGTGTACATACACTTCACACACGACAAATCCGCACAAGTCGAAATCCCGAAAACTCGAAGTGTCGAATAGCTAAATAGCCGAAAGGTTGGCGCCGGCAACCACACGAGCGCGCGAACATTTGTGTGGGAACACCGATACGATTACCGGGGTCAAGAGAGCGATCTCATGGTCTCGGGCCTTTATTTTGGCCGGCCAGGGCGAGCGGGGGCTCAATGGGCCTGCCGAGCTCGTGGGCCCAAATCGGCAAGAGTGATATGTGAAATTGAATGATGGATTGGTATGGATGGTTGTATCATTTGATTATGATCGGGCCTAATGGGCTACATAAACATGATTGGGCTTAATGGGCTATATGGACATGATTGGGCTTAGTGGGCCTTATGGGATTTTAGAAATGCATGCTAGGGTTTTAATGGACTCTAGGCCTAGTTCTGATAAATTCTTAAATAGCATAAAACTTAAGTTAATAATCAAACATGTCTGTGGACAAGTCGCTAGGTTAGAATGTGGCAATGGACATATGCATGTCTAGGATTGGATCTAGGGAGAGCTTGGTACTTAAGCGGTCCTAGTGGCCCACCTCCTCTTCTCTGGGATCCTACCTGGTGCATAGTGTCTGTTCACTTTAGCCGCAAGGACTTGTTGATGGGCCAAAGTTCATAACTAAAACCCGAGATGAAAGAAATTACGAAAATACACCTATAGGGTAGATTTACAAAAATACCCCTGGGTAGTGAAATGACTGAAATACCATTGGTTTACAAAATTACTGAAATACCATTGGTTTACAAAATTACTGAAATACCCTTGGTTTGTAAAATTACCAAAATACCCTAAAATTACCGAAATACCCTTGATTTGTGAAATGACTAAGATACCCCCATGAGTTGAATGTAAGATTTATGGATGTTACATGTACATTTGCTGCATTCATATGATATGCTGTTTAGGTTGCATAAGGGTTGGGAATTATGGAACGGAGGAAGTATATGAGGATCGCATGGTTGCTTGACAACTGTGGATCCACCAATGGCTCTTTAAGCCCATTATATGATTGGCAGCTTTGCTGCAACGTTAGGTAGTACCGCAACCGGGCTACCCTTGAAGTGTATCGGATGGGTGGGTCGATTCAGAAATCCCCACAGAAGTGTTTTGGTTGGACGGAGACGAAGTGTATCAGATGGATCATTTGGGGAGGGTTTTGCACAGCATTGCATGTATGATATTATTATGTTGATAATATGATATGTATGCTATTTGTTTGACGAGGGTCGTACACACTGAGTTTTCGAAAACTCACTCCCTCTTTTATTTTTCTCAGGTGATCCTCAGTAGGTGGTTCGACGGATGGGGGGACTCAGTGGTGGCCAACTAGCAAGACGATTAGACTTGTTTTCTTAATATCTAAATTCTGGATTTTAAGTTATTTATTTTAAGTTAATTTATTTCGAATTGTATAAGGCTTTCCCTCTAGTTATTATTCCATTTCTTCCACTATGCATTGAAATTTGAAACGGAACCTTTATTTCTTTTAAATGTATTTCAAGGTTTTTGAAAATAATTGTGTTTTAAGAACGAGCTTCCGCTGTCAAAGGAAAATTTTTTTTACATAGTAACAAGGAAATGGTTTTTTTTTGGATACACCTCGTTTTGTAAGCAAACTGGATTTTACTTAACTTTTCTTTAGAAGGGTTTTCAATGAAAACAAGGTTTTTGCAAAAACACTTCAATGTGACACGCCGGATTCGGGCCTAACTTCCAGGCCGGGCTTGGGGTGTTACAGTTAAAGTAAACCAGAAGTTTATTGATACAAATGCATTTACCAGTTAGACCATCCTGGATCATATATGATGCTAAAATTAATTGAGAATTCATATAAACATTTATTAAAGAACCAGAAGATTCTTTAATTTAAAGAATTCTCATTTGTTACTTATTCTCAATGAAAATTGATTGTTAGAAACTCAGTAGCTAAAGTTGAGATTTAATGTCTTGCATTTCTGAAATGAATATGGGCCCATTCATCCACCATGTGGATGGTTTTAATATTAAATGATTTTGGTAGATGCATCTACAAAATAATTATGTATGTGTTATCAACTTGCAACATGTCATTTGTAAGATTACTTGTTTAAATAATTAATTTCAGATCATGCAATTAAGATAATCCATCTTGCTAATACTGATAAGTTTATATCTCGGTCTTTTATTGATTGAGTTTAAAAAACTTTTGTAAAAGTTTGTTATTTATACACATAATGATTTAGATAAATTATTGATTGAACGCCTCTAATTAATGTCTAAACCATTACTCATGAGAACTAAACTTCATATTTCAACATGATATTATGTTGATTTACATGTTGTACGCATCAATCCAATAAGTTATAAGTACTCCCCATTACAATTGGTTTTTGATCAAGAGGTAAATATTTCTCATCTTTAAATTTTTGTATGTGTGTATATGTTCCAATTGCTCCACCACAACGCATAAAGATGAGTGAATTCTTAAAGAAAGTTGGGAATATGTATTAATTACAAGTCTCTTTGTATAATTAGATGTTTTGAATGCATTGGAGATTCAATTATAACATGATTTGTGACTACAATTTTGATTTGATAGTTTTCCTGACATTAGGGGGAGAGAAATAATAACATGTAATGAGTTAGAGGGAGAGTAATTTGAACCAAAAGTTCAACAAGGATAACTCATTACAAGTTAACTGTCAAATGTATTTACAAACTTAATGAGTGTAACACCCCTAACCCGTATCCGTCGCCGGACTAAGGTTAAGAGGCATTACCGGACATATCGGAACACTTTACGCTCATTTCACAACATCAATCATATAACATCATTTCATAATGATTCATACACATATAGTCCCTTTAGAAAGTCTACGAGACCTTAAACATACTTTAGAGAGGGTTCGGGACTAAACTGATCTCATACGGAAACTTTGCAGAACTTAGAAAATTTTTCATTCAAAACAGGGCACACGCTCATGTGGCTAGACCGTGTGCCTCACACGGCCGTGCCTTGGACCATGTCTCAGGCCGTGTGCAAAACTGACTAGAATCACACGACCTGTCACACGCCCGTATGTCTGGCCCGTGTGCAAGTCTGACTTGCTTCGAATTGGGACATTGAAGGACATGGTCGAGACACACGCCTGTGTGCTCAACCGTGTGGGAAATTATAGGCCATTTGCAAGGCCAAATTGCCACCCATTTTGGGTCATTCCTACAAGCATCACTCTATACTCAATTCATGCCTAATTCATGGTCAAAATCTTACCAAAATATGCACAATTCATTTACAATATCCTCATTCATTTCCATATACAATTCCATACCAAAAGTATATGATTCACATCCCATTTCAAACCATTTCAAACATGCAATATATTCACCATCTCAACTACCAAATCAAGTATGAAACATACTATTTCTATTTCACTAAAGCATAATATAATGGCCATTCATACAAGACCATTAATACCCATCACATACACCATTTTCACATAGAAAAACATATACCAAAATCAATCCAAAGTTTCATCCATTATCAAGCCATATCACATGGCTATATTTACACATTTCAAAATATTATCAAAGTTCTCTAGCCTATACATGCCATACTTCAATATGTACATTTTCAAAAGGTACCAAAATATAGTTCGATAGTGTGGTGGTGATCCTCGATGATCCCCGAGCTCCAGTAGCTTCGATAATCTATAAAACCATGCGAACACACACAGAGTAAGCTTTCAAAAGCTTAGTAAGCCATATACAAATAAACTTATTACATAATCAATTATAAACTATTTCTTTCATATGAACTATGGCATAACACAATAGCAAATTCTTATTTCTCATCTAGTTCCATTGTTGATAACCACTTGCTTATAAACATATCACATTTTCATGTAACTCACATATCAAATGTTCATATTTATACTTATCTTCCATTGCCAAATTTCATATACATTTCATACGTACCTGAAACGGATACATATTCACAAATTCAATCATATCTCGGAATGCCCGTTGAACCGTTTGGAACCAATAAGGATACTCGGATAACTCGTAAAGCTCATACAAAGCCAACGTCCTAGACGTGGTCTTACATGTAATTAAATATCGATGCCTCTGTCCCAGACAGGGTCTTACACGAAATCATATACGATGCCGATGTCCCAGACATGGTCTTACACGTAAATCTCAAATCGATGCCAACGTTCCAGATGTGGTCTTACACGATAACTCATATCGGAACCCTATGTCATGACATATGTATCCTAACTATTCATATGGTTCGTACGGGGCTTTTCGGACGTCATCATATTATCAGAACTTTCCTGGATTTCACATATTCAGCTCAAATAGCCTTACATCACAATACATTAACATATAAACAATAATAATCCAATTCATACATATTTATTTGTATATCGACTTACCTTGTACGGTAAAGAACGGAAACGAACGACTATTCAACTACTTTCGATTTCCCCCGATCTAATTCTGTTTTCTTTGGTTCTTGATCTATACACATTCAAATTTAACTTTTTTTATTCATCAAATCATTCAATTCAATCCATTTACACATATTTAGTGCATTTTACAAATTAGCCCTCATATTTCCATATTTTAACATTTTAGTCCTCATTTCGCAAAATCACAAAATCACAAAATACACAAAATTTCACATTTTTCATGTTTAGCCGAATTTTCATAGAGTTCATTTAAGCCCATATATTTCATTTATTTCACATTTTAGTCCTTTAATTTCTCATTTTCACAATTTAGCCCATAATACTCAAATTCATCAAAAATCCAAATACAAAACATGTTAACCCAACACATATCTTTCATTTTTCATCAACTAACATCACATAGCTCACAATTTCATCAATGGCATAACTCAAAATCTTCATCAAATTCAAAAATTGTGGCATGGGCTAGCTAGTACACTTAACAACAATCACAAAAACATAAAAATCATCAAAAACCGATCAAAGAACATACCTTAATCACCCAATTTCCTAGCCGAACCCTAGCTTGCTCTTAAGCTTTCTTTCTTTTCCAATTTTCGGCAAGAACAAGTGAAAAATGATGAATGAAAATGGTTTTATTTTATTTAACTTAATTTATTTACTAATTGACTTATTTACCCTTAATGAAATAATATGAAAACTTTATTATGATTGTCCATTACCGTCCACTTACCTATATAGTGGCCAAATTTCATTTTAAGGACTTACCAATTAATAAACCATAGCAAATTAGTACTTTAACAAATAGAAAGTCACTTTTGCAATTTACGCGATTAAGCCCTTTTCTCAAATTAAACAACCAATCGATAAAATTAATTCACGAAACTTTCACACATGCTTAATCACATACTGTAAACACGGAAAATAATATTAAAATATTTTTTCGACTCAGATTTATGGTCTCAAAACCACTATTTCGACTAAGGTATAAATCGGGCTGTTAAAATGAGAATAACCAAGTTACATTTTAATTTCAATCAAAGTCCTAGTAGGACAATCAGTTAGAATAAATAATATATTGATCAATTCCAAAGATGAAAATTCTTCTAGATGGTCATATAGTGGAGGCGAATGCTCTAGAAGTCTCCCAAGACATAACTAATAAGTAAAACTCCAAAAGATATTCAGGTACCTGAAACTGAATTTTAAAATAATGAAAATAAGAGATCTCGATAAGTTATATCAATTCAAGAAAATGTGGAATCGAATAATAAAAGTGGTTGACAATGATTTCGCATGCAATATTATTATTGAAATAATGAAATAAAAGGAAGATCTTGAATAAATCTATTGAGAAATTTAGCTATGGAATAAATTGATCAAAATAGAAAGACACAACTCAAGTACAATTAAATTCATGAAGTTTTTGGATCAGTAGTCCAAATATCTAAAGGTATAAAGCCAGTGATAATGCAATTGAAGTAGTTTTGCAAAAGCGGAATAAAAATATGAAGTTTTTCGCTAAGTCTTGGCATTGATTATGAAAAGATATAATATTTTTTTGTGGTGGATGCAATAACCTTTAGATATATTATTAAATTGACAATTCATAAAAGATTTAACTTGCGTCCAATGGTTATTGTTACAACATTTTATGAATCACTACAAAGTAAAGTTAATATTAAAATCCTTGAAGGATTTAGGATGCTAGAAGCATATTGAAATTCTCGAGAAATTGTTCATTTATATAAATTGAAATAATTTGAACATATGTGGTAAATTTGACTTAGTGAATAGTAGTTTAAGGAGGATTATAAAATGGTTCAAATGTAACATCCGGGATTTAGGGGTTATGTGGTTAGTGCATAATTCAAGTGATAGTGGGCCTAGTGTGAGTTTGGTTGTGTTTTAAGGGTTTGGAGAACCCTAGGATGTAGGAGAGTGCCTTGGAAAAATATGAGATTTTGAGTTTAGTAGGGGGAGTTAGGATAAGGAGGCCTTAAGGAAATTTGTAAGGGACCTTGGACATAAGATTGGGCTTGGTAAAGTGGCTTGGAGGCGCAACTTAGGGCCTTGGTGAATGACGCCTCAAGCAAGGGTGAAGGGCTCAGGTTCGAGTCATGAGGGCAGCATAAGGTGTTATTTTATTTTGCTTTTGCGTCAAGGTAGAAAGGGGGAGTGTTGGACGGCACTGGGACTCCAAAGGGATGAGGATAAGACTTGGTTTTATTTTAAAATTCGGCTAGGAATAAGAGATAAAGGTTGGACTCATTCAAACTTTTTGAATGAGTGTTGAAGAGAGAAAATAGGAGAAAATTATGGGATTTGAGAGGGGGATGAGAAGTGGCCGAATATAGGACTCCAAGGGGGTGGCATTTTCGGCTTTGAAGGGTGTTAAGGAGTGTGTACCGAATTTTAGTTGAAGGGTATCCATCTTTTTTTTTCTTTCTCTTTTAGTGCCTTGCTTAGAATTTCTTCTCACTTTCTCTTCCTATTCTTTTTCTCTCAACCCCAATTCAAGTCTTTTTCTTGAATAGCCGAATGACTCTTTGTCATTTAGAACATTAGTCGAAACTTTGATCACTTTGATCTATTTGCTTTCTTGGCCGAATTCACATCTCTTTCTCAAACTCTTTTCTTTTCTTAGCCAAATATCTCATCTTCATTTTGAGTCATAGCCGAATCTCAAAGGTGCCTATTCTCTCTTCTATTTCGCAAGTCTTTGAGGCTGAATCTTCTAGAGTGGTGCCGTTGGCTACTCTCTTGTAGTCTCTTCAAGCAGGCGTGTAGTGGTAAGTAATCTCCTCTTTAAACCATCGGTTTTTGGTTCTCTCTTTTGGTGTGGCGAAATCAAGTGATTAGGCCTTGGTCTAAGGTTGGCCGAATGTTCTTTAAGGCCATAGTGATGTGTTCTTTTGTGTGTAGCCGGAGGAAGGAGGCATTAAAGGAGTCTCTCGGGATTTGAAGTGATCAAGGTAAGCAATGTAGTATTCGGCCAAGGGCCATTTTCCTAAGATATATGCTTAAAGCCGATTCTAATGTGGTTTCACTCAGGGATTTCGACAACTTCATAGACAGGTGGTGATTTCGAGATTTAGGCAAGCAAGGTAAGTGGGTGGTAATATTCGGCCATAGGCCATGTTATGGATATTTAAGTGTTAGCCGATTTTGACTATGGTTATTTAGGGGCAAATCGACGATAAGAGTAAGCAGAAGCTTTTCGGGATTTTGATTCATTTGGGTAAGGATGTTAAGTTGTGGTTTATTCGGTTAAGATCTCGTATAGTGGTGATTAACCATTTTGATTCTGATTAAGTATTGTTGATAGAGGCGAATACCAGTCAAGGAGAGAAAGGGGTAGTCCCTATCCCGAAGTTTAAGAAGAGATCGGTTTCTGCCATTCGGGATTGGCCACGGGGTGTGGGCAGCAGAGAAAGCAGGAAAATAGGCAGATAGCTGTAGTTTGGTTTAGCGATAGCATCGGGATCGAGAGCGTAGTGCTTCAAGTGATAAGGTGTGTAGTTAGCCTACCGTTTTCCGGGATTTATGTGATACTTGCATGTGTTGTATATGTGTTATATATGTGCTAATGAGTGCAGTGGCAATTATGAAATGGATGCCCTTAAGGGGGGGTATGTCGATAATCAGTCGATACCAAAAGCGATGTAATGTGGTTATGAATGTGAATATGATTGAATGCATGAATAACATGTACATGCACTATTTTATTATGTCACTATTGTACGTTGCATGTGCATTGGATGGGATATGAATGTGAAAGAAGGGGGGGTGTACTTGAGTACGTGGTTTGATGTTAGCCATGAGCTACATCGTGGATTGGCGCCGACCGAGGTCGCGTTGTGGATTACTTGTGATTAAGTTCACGTGGATTGATGAGTGGCTGCGTGCCTCATCGTGGTTGATATCGGCTTAGTGCCATATCGTGGTTGATGAGTAGCTATGTGCCTCATCGTGGTTAGATGTTAGCTACGAGCTACATCGTGGACGACATTAATTGCCGAAATTGGTGTGTAGCGGTTGGAGGGTGATTTAGTAATCCCACGGTGTGTGGTGGTGGATACGGGGTGTGTAGAGGATGGACCCTAGGTTTGGGTTGGGTGCATTTGCATAATTACATCGGATATGTGTATCTAATGGGATTACGGGCCAAGCCCAATATGTGAATGTGGAACAGTGTGGAAATGGGCCAAGCCCAATATGTGGAATCATGTGGTTAATTACATTATGATCCGATATGTGGTATGGATATGGGCCAAGCCCGAATTGTGATATTATGTGAATAAATTGCCTTGTTATCTGTTATGTGGGTTGATATGTGGTTTGATATGTGGGTGGAATTCAGTGGACTAATTGCACACTGAGTCCGTGTGACTCACCCAAATAATTATCAACATCACAGGTGATACGTGATTCTTGGACCGGGTTGGAGAGGATACAAAGGTGGCCATGTAGAAGTTAATTTTATTTGTTCCATGCAGAAGTTAATTTTATTTGTTCCATGCAGAAGATGTTTTATTTAATTTTATGCACGTCATATATTTCAGTATTTTGGATATTTATTTGGTGTAATAAGGGCCACTTTAAGTAGTTGAAGTTTATTAATATGTTTTAGTTGAATTGCCTATTAAATTACTATTTGGAAATGACTTTATTTTCAACAACTTACAATTTAAAATATATCTATATATTAAAGTTTTTAAATCCGGATATTATGTAACATCCAAATTTTACTTGGCATTTTAAGTATATAATGTTTTACAAATGACAACAAATTTTCGTGTTTTCACTCGTAAGTTAAATCTTTTCAAACGCTTTTTCTCGGTGACATACCAGATCCGGTCAAGGCTCGTGGGCGGGTTTGGGGTGTTCTGATTGTATATCGAGCCGGTTCAAAACTTGGCTTTGAGGGTTTTGGGTCCAAAACATTTTCTAAGATGGGATTTTCAAAATATGGACTTTTATTTGAGTTATTACGGCATGGCTTTGTATCTCCTACCCGAGGTCCACGGTAAGTACTTCTGACTATTGAAGTGATTTGAATATGTGAACTATGTAGGCATTAAGGGATCATAGATTAGTAGATTAGGGCTATTGGACCCTAGGACTAGTCTACTCCAACACAGAATGCATAAGACTTAAGAATCATTAAACAAACTCGTGAACTAAGTCGCCGAGAGCTAGGGTGTGGCAATTTGTGCGCATGTCTCAGGAGTGGATTCAGAAGAGCTTGGTACTTAAGCGGTCCTAGTGACTCACCTCCTCTTTACTCGAATCCTACCAGTGCGTAGCTACGGTTCACCCTAACCAAGAGGACTTAGTCACCGGCTAAATTCGATAATTAAAACCCGAAAGGGACTAGCATTCTTTGTTTATAAAAACCTTAGTTTTTAAATCTCCAAATTACTCTTTTAATTTGAAAACACTAAATTAGATTTTGAGAGAAACATTTTTGAATTATTCCGGTTGACAAAATTACCCAAATACCCACGGTTGTAAAATTACTAAAATGCCCCTGGTTTATAAATTTACAGTACTACCCTTGATTTTTACTAAAATAACCTTGCTTTACTGAAATACCAGAAACTCTATTTGAAAAATATCCAGATATCCCTGATTTGGAAATTTACTAAAATACCCACGACTTACAAAATTACCAAAATGACCACGATTTCCAAAATTTCTACCATACCTCAGATTGAGAGAATTTTTAAAATAACCACGAGCTTTGAAAATTTTGAAATACCTTTGTAAAGATTTTCAAATTGATCTGATTTATTACCAAAATACCCTTATAGGATAAATGACGAAATTACCCTTGGGTTGGGAATGGATAAAATGCCATAGTAGTATGGTGGATGAATGAATGTGTCTCTATTGATGAATGTGAATGTGATTCTCACGAATTAGAATAGTGAACTTGAGTGAAACTTTGATTGATCGAAAGAACTACTTCTAAAACGTCTTTGCATAAAGCTGTTCGCGGATAATCGGTGGAACAAATTACTAATGCATAAAACTTTTAATCGATTAAATCGCGACGTTAGATATGAGTTCTAGAGGGCGTGGTCGAACGCAGTGATCGAAAACAATAGGGTCCGCCATGGGTGAGAAAATGATGTGCCGCGCAAAGAAGAGCGCGGAGGATCAAGAGATCAAGCGGAGGAGATGACGCAGTATCGCAGGCTATGTTGCGAGTGCTAGAGCAAGTGGCAAGAGCTGGTATGGGAAATAGAGCTCGGAAGTCAGTATCGGAAAGACTAAGGTCAAACGGAGCTGAGGTTTTTAGAAGAGTATCCGGAGTAGCTCCGAATGTAGCGAAATATTGGTTAGAAGCGGTCGAAAGAATCATGGATGATTTGGGTACATCTTCTTGAGAAAAGTCGAAAGTGTCTTTGTCGTTGCTCAGGAGACGAGGCTTATCGATGGTGGCTCACCGTCAGGCAAGGTGTCCCTGCAGATCGATTGGATTGGGAGTATTTTAAGCTTAAGTTTGAAGGGAAGTATGTTGGAGCCAGTTACTTAGACTCGCAAAGGAAGGCGTTTTTAAACTTGGTTCAAGGAAGTAAGTCGGTGGCAGAGTATGAAGCAGAATTTGTGCGGTTAAGTCAGTATGCCAAGGGGATCGTGGCCACTGATTACGAAAGGTGTGTTAGATTCGAAGACGGATTGCGAGATGAGCTACGAGTGTTGATTGCTCCGCAAAGAGAAAGGGACTTTGCTATTCTAGTGGAGAAAGATTGGATAGCTGAGGAAGTTAAGAGAACCGCGAGACAGAATCGAGAGAAGAATAAGAGTTGGAACAATAGGAGTTTTGGACCATCGGTATCATCTGAGGATTTTCGGAAGAGACCAAGGACCGAGAATGCTATACGTGCGCCTGTACCAGTTACTGAGAATCGGAGTCGTACTTGTGCTCGGTGTGGAAGAGCTCATGCTGGAGAGTGTTGGGGAAATAGTAAAGAATGTTTCCGTTGTGGGTCTAAGGCTCATTTGGTTAAAAATTGTCCCCGCACGACGAAGGGTCGTGGTCCAAACCATGGAGGAAATGGTTCCGCAGAGGTCGTGGAACACCAAGTAGAAGTCTTTGAAGGTTCAGAGGCGAGACAACCAAGGTTGGTTTTAGGCGATCACCGTCGCGAGAAGAAAGATGTGCGAGATGTGATAACAGCACGTTCCTTGTTCTGGAATACCCTTTATTGCCTTGTTTGTTATGGAGTTGGCTTATTCTTATAAGGCTAGTGAGGTGTTTGGAACCTTGAATGTGAACCTTGAGATTGTATCTAGGAAGATGACCGTACCTAGTTCGTTAGGGCGATCGGTGGTGGTAGGTAAACTTTTAGTGAGTGCCTTGTAAGTCCGAGGAATAGCGAGTACCTAGCTAGTTTAACCAAGTAATTTCGAGGATGAAATTATTTTTAAGGAGGGTAGAACTGTAACATTCGGGATTTAGGGGTTATGTGGTTAGTGCATAATTCAAGTGATAGTGGGCCTAGTGTGAGTTTGGTTGTGTTTTAAGGGTTTGGAGAACCCTAGGATGTAGGAGAGTGCCTTGGAAAAATATGAGATTTTGAGTTTAGTAGGGGGAGTTAGGATAAGGATGCCTTAAGGAAATTTGTAAGGGACCTTGGACATAAGATTGGGCTTGGTAAAGTGGCTTGGAGGCGCCACTTAGGGCCTTGGTGAATGACGCCTCAAGCAAGGGTGAAGGGCTCGAGGTTCGAGTCATGAGGCGGCATAAGGTGTTATTTTATTTTACTTTTGCGTCAAGGTAGAAAGGGAGTGTTGGACGGCATTGGGACTCCAAAGGGATGAGGATAAGACTTGGTTTTATTTTAAAATTCGGCTAGGAATAAGAGATAAGGTTGGACTCATTCAAACTTTTGAATGAGTGTTGAAGAGAGAAAATAGGAGAAAATTATGGGATTTGAGAGGGGATGAGAAGTGGCGAATATAAGACTCAAGGGGTGGCATTTTCGGCTTTGAAGGAAAGTGTTAAGGAGTGTGTGCGAATTTTAGTTGAAGGGTATCCATCTTTTTTTTTCTTTCTCATTTAGTGCCTTGCCGAATTTCTTCTCACTTTCTCTTCCTATTCTTTTTCTCTCAACCCCAATTCAAGTCTTTTTCTTGAATAGCCGAATGACTCTTTGTCATTTAGAACTTTAGTCGAAACTTTGATCACTTTGATCTATTTGCTTTCTTGGCCGAATTCACATCTCTTTCTCAAACTCTTTTCTTTTCTTAGCCAAATATCTCATCTTCATTTTGAGTCATAGCCGAATCTCAAAGGTGCCTATTCTCTCTTCTATTTCGCAAGTCTTTGAGGCCGAATCTTCTAGAGTGGTGCCGTTGGCTACTCTCTCTTGTAGTCTCTTCAAGCGTGTAGTGGTAAGTAATCTCCTCTTTAAACCATCGATTTTTGGTTCTCTCTTTTGGTGTGGCGAAATCAAATGATTAGGCGTTGGTCTAAGGTTGGCCGAATGTTCTTTAAGGCCATAGTGATGTGTTCTTTTGTGTGTAGCCGGAGGAAGGAGGCATTAAAGGAGTCTCTCGAGATTTGAAGTGATCAAGGTAAGCAATGTAGTATTCGGCCAAGGGCCATTTTCCTAAGATATATGCTTAAAGCCGATTCTAATGTGGTTTCACTCAGGGATTTCGACAACTTCATAGACAGGTGGTGATTTCGGGATTTAGGCAATCAAGGTAAGTGGGTGGTAATATTCGGCCATAGGCCATGTTATGGATATTTAAGTGTTAGCCGATTTTTGACTATGGTTATTTAGGGGCAAATCGATGACAAGAGTAAGCAGAAGCTTTTCGGGATTTTGATTCATTTGGGTAAGGATGTTAAGTTGTGGTTTATTCGGTTAAGATCTCGTATAGTGGTGATTAACCATTTTGATTACGATTAAGTATTGTTGATGGAGGCGAATACCGGTCAAGGAGAGAAAGGGTAGTCCCTATCCCGAAGTTTAAGAAGAGATCGGTTGCTCGCAGTTCGGGATTGGCCACTGGGTGTGGGCGGCAGCAGAAAGCGAGGAAAATAGGCGAGATAGTTGTAGTTTCGTTTAGCGATAGCATCGGGATCGAGAGCGTAGTGCTTCAAGTGATAAGGTGTGTAGTTAGCCTACCGTTTTTCCGAGATTTATGTGATACTTGCATGTGTTGTATATGTGTTATATATGTGCTAATGAGTGCGTGGCAATTATGAAATGGATGCCCTTAAGGGGTATGTCGATAATCAGTCGCACCAAAACCGATGTAATGTGGTTATGAATGTGAATATGATTGAATGCATGAATAACATGTACATGCACTATTTTATTATGTCACTATTATGCGTTGCATGTGCATTGGATGGGATATGAATGTGAAAGAAGGGCGAGGGTGTACTTGAGTACGTGGTTTGATGTTAGCCATGAGCTACATCGTGGATTAGCGCTGACCGAGGTCGCGTTGTGGATTACTTGTGATTAAGTTCATGTGGATTGATGAGTGGCTCTGTGCCTCATCGTGGTTGATATCGGCTTAGTGCCATATCGTGGTTGATGAGTAGCTATGTGCCTCATCGTTGTTAGATGTTAGCTACGAGCTACATCGTGGACGGCATTAATTGCCAAAATTGGTGTGTAGCGGTTGGAGGGTGATTTAGTAATCCCCTGGTGTGTGGTGGGTGGATACGAGGGGGTGTGTAGAGGATGGACCCTAGGTTTGGGTTGGGTGCATTTGCATAATTACATCGGATATGTGTATCTAATGGGATTACTGGGCCAAGCCCAATATGTGAATGTGGAGCAGTGTGGAAATGGGCCAAGCCCAATATGTGGAATCATGTGGTTAATTACATTATGATCCGATATGTGGTATGGATATGGGCCAAGCCCGAATTGTGATATTATGTGAATAAATTGCCTTGTTATCTCTGTTATGTGGGTTGATATGTGGTTTGATATGTGGGTGGAATTCGGTGGACTAATTGCTGCTTCGAGTCCGTGTGACTCACCCAAATAATTATCAACATCACGGTGATACGTGATTCTTGGACCAGGGTTGGAGAGGATACAAAGGTGGCCATGCGAAGTTAATTTTATTTGTTCCATGCGAAGTTAATTTTATTTGTTCCATGCGAGAAGATGTTTTATTTAATTTTATGCACGTCATATATTTCAAATATTTTGGATATTTATTTGGTGTAATAAGGGCCACTTTAAGTAGTTGAAGTTTATTAATATGTTTTAGTTGGATTGCCGATTAAATTACTATTTGGAAATGACTTTATTTTCAACAACTTACAATTTAAAATATATCTATATATTAAAGTTTTTAAATCCGGATATTATGTAACATCCAAATTTTACTTGGCATTTTAAGTATATAATGTTTTACAAATGACAACAAATTTTCGTGTTTTCACTCGTAAGTTAAATCTTTTTCAAACGTTTTTCTCAGTGACATACCAGATCCGGTCAAGGCTCGTGGGCCGGGTTTGGGGTGTTACATCAAAATACCTATTTGTGTTTTTATAAAAGAATCATGATTAAAGTTTGTTATGATTATTGTTGAATCTCTTGAAGAGATCAAAATATATTTCCCCGAAATTTCTCGCTCTCATGACTTTTAAAAGAATGGTAATATAAACGCTTTTCAAATAGTCATTTAAAAACTAGTATTCAAGATTGAATACATAGAATACGAGAACATATGTGATGTTTTCATGAGAGGGAGTAAATACGCGTTGCACTCTCTTTCCCTTAACCGATGTTGTGTCTCATTGGGTTTTCCTGGTAAGGTTTTTAATGAGGCAACATATTATGCGTATTATAAATTGTATACTCTTTTTCCTTCATTAGGTTTTTATCCCACATGGTTTTTCCTAATAAGGTTTTAACGAGGTACATTATCTACTAATGGACATCTAATGGTGAAAGTTTTAATGTACTTTAAATTCTAATAGTTATTAGAATTAGATCTCTAATTCTTTTATGCTTCTTATGCCTATAAATAGAGACTCTGAAGAAGCAGTGTAATCATTCATTTTATTCAACAAAGTACACCCTCTGTTACTTTTATATCTTCTTTATTCTTTATTATCTCTATTTCTCTTTATTTTATAACACTTAAATAATTTTTTCCTTGTATATTGAATTTATTTTTTCCCGATTTTGGAATTTTCTTCTCGTCTCTTCGCCATAAATTAAAGGGAAAAAAAGGTTTTATGTTTCTTTAAATTTTTATTTTTATTTTTGAAATTGTTTCTTTAGAAATTTAAAGGAGTAGCAACTTGAAAAAAAAAAAAAATAAGAAAGGCAAAAGAGTAGGAAGCCGCAAAATTATACTTGCCTTGCCAACTTAGCCATCGTTCTGGCAAAGTACACATTAAACATACTTTGCTGGGCCCTCCAACACTCAATTTCATGTGCCTCCTCATGCTTAAAGTGCCATTGACCTATTTACCCCTCTCACCACTTATTTGTTTGTCACCAACCCAACCTACCTTTATTTTCTTCTCATTTTCTAAACTTCAAACTTTAAGCAAGGTGGAGCGATGGTTAATATCTTTCGAATTTTAAACTTTACTTTGTATCAAAAATAGAATTAGATATTATTTTAATAAATTTTCATATAATAATATTTCTAACGAATTTAAGAAACTCTTTCTCTAGCAGCATTATTACATACATCATAAATGATAAATACTCATTATTTTACAAATAATTCAACCTAATAATTATATATACATGTAAAGTTTCAGTGATAAATGTTCAAAATTATAAATTTATCATTTTAAATTTTAATAAAATTCAAATTTATAAAAAAAAAGTCAATAAATTTAACTTTTTTTTATATTTTTGACTAATGAAAAAAAACTCAAAAAATAAAGTTTTTTTGAACAATTTATTATAAATTCTAACCAAATAAATTATTTTTGTCATAATTTCTAAAATTATTTATAATTTCTTTCAATTTATAAATAAAAAGATAAATTCTTATATTAACATTAATATTTATATCAATTAAATTAAGACTCAATCAACATCTCATAAAAATAAACTTTAAGATGAGATTTAATTATATATATTTACAGTCAGACAATATAACTTTTAATGAGATTAGAATTCTACCTTTTCTTATGAAAATTTCCCCTTTTATTTATTTATTTTTAAGGCGTCTACGATGATGGCTACTCGGGGGACAAAAGAGATGCTTATCTTATAGCCTACGAGCTTAACAGCTCTTAGACACCGTGGCATTTCCATACCAAGTATTTTAATAATAAATATTATTAATATTCCATTATTCCCCAAAAAGAAAATGTAATTTCCCGAACAGTCCTACTTCACCCTCTTATTTACACCCTACCCTCCTCTAAACCGTCAGTTACCTACCATAGGCAATTCCGTCTTCGCAAAGAGACACCCTCAGAGACGCACGTTGAGAACATCAGTTATTTCCCCAAAATGCCCAAACAAGAAGCATAATATAAAGGGTAAAATAGGAATTTAAATACAGTACAGAGGGAGGTGGGCCCATGAGTTAAAATGAAATCAAAGAACGTGAGTGATCCGCGCAAAGGAAAAAAGGTTGGCTGAGAAAGGATAGAGAGAGAAAAGAAAAGTACTCAGAGACGTTCTCGGATTTGAAACACCACTCTTCGCCGGAATTTGGGATTCCATTTCAAGTCCGGCTCCTGGTTTTTTTTTTTTTTTTTCCTATTTTCTAACTTCTTCCAGATTCTCTAGCATAGAAGAAGCAAACAAAGAAACACGAGAAAATATTAGGGCTTTTCATAAAATTTGGGAATTGTGGAAATTAGGGGTTTTTGTTTTCCCCTTTTTGGTTCTTTTTTTACTTGAATTTTAAGATTATCTGAGGGACGAATTGGGGTATTCGCCAAATGTTTACGCCGCAGAGGAAGGTTTGGTCGGGTCGGTCGTTGACGCCATGGAAGAAAGTGGACGGGTCAGTTTCGGATCCAAACTCCAACGGGGTTGTTGTGGGAAAAGGGAAAGCAGCGGCTTTTGCTGAGCCAGTGACTCCTGATGGGAACGACCTCGGGTCAGAGGACCAGGAAGGAGTGCCCGAGAAAGCTTTAAGACTCGAAAATGAGGTTATTTTGTTGTAATATGCATTATATATATATATATATATATATATATTCTTTTGGCTACTCTAATTTTGTGTATGTTACATTTTTTATAGGGTTAGTTGAGAAATTGGTATGATTAAAAAATTACCACCAAATAACTTGTTTAAAGTCAAATTGCTTGATTTAGGTTATTTGGCTTAGATATACACTTTACTATGAATTTCTCATTTAATTTTTGATTTGTTTAACTGAGGAACTAAAATTTATATTTACCGCTTGAGGAAGTTTATTTGTTATGTTAGTTTGTCTTTGTTATGCAATTTTTTTACTGTTTCAATTTAGTGCATGAGTTGCTGAAGTGGATACTCCATTTTAGTAAATAGTTTTGGTGTTTGGTTTAGGTAACCACCATATGTAATCATGATTTAGTTATTTGTAAATTGCGATTCTGTGGGATATGCAGTTAATAATAATAATAAATCATAGAATTTGATAATCCAGGGAATGAATGTTTAGTCCCTTAGGTTAGGCCTAGATGTGTTGTACCCAGCATTGGTCATGCTTTCAATCATACCCCAAGGGAAAATCACTGAAATATGTAGTAATGGTCCAATGTAAATATTAAAGATTAGAGAGTTGGAGTTGTGAAGTTTTTCCTATGCGTATTGGGATTCGTTTTCACCTTTTTTCATATGGATTTAGGGGTCTGATAAATCACTTAAGCTTGACTCTGTGGTTCCATGTCTATTAGCAAGTTCCATACCTAAGCTGTTACTACTATATCTTTCTCCACTATCTTTCTGTAGTTCAAAAATCTTCAATTGCTTTGATCTGTTGCTAAAATGTCCATATGTGCTAACATAACATGTCAAGAATAACTGACTCCATAACCCACCTTTTTCTCCTTGTTTTTTGGTAAACATCTGAATTTTTTGTTACTAGTGAATTACTGATGCTTCCCTGTCATGACATTTGCAGATTGGTGGTAGTCCAGTAACATGAATAAATTATAGTAATAATTAGGATAAAGAAATATTTCAGACAGAATTTTGGTAAACATTAACCTCAAATTGCAGATCTTATGACCAGTCAAAGAGAAATGTGCTTATGCTAGCTAAACTACTTGATAAGTGCCAATAGCATCACACCGTTTTCTTTTGTCTTATATGTCTAAGTAAAAATTGGGCCCATAATATTTGTTACCAGCTTGTTGGAAGTGTCATTGTTGACAAGTTTGGACTGCCTAGGGCTATAATGGAAAAATTGGATGTTTTTGGTTTGCTTATTTTGCTGTGTAGACAACACACACAACCACACACACATACAACCCATCCTAAATTTTGTGTCGACTGGAGAAGTTTGAACCTTTATGTCGTTTCAGCTTTTTGATGATTTATGTTATTGATGTATTGAAAAGTTATCTGCTCAATTTGATTGCTATGCCCTATTTAATGGTTTTATGCTTTGTTCTATGTTGCACTATCTCATTTGAAAGATCCATATTTTGTGTCAGCTTTTTGAATACCAATACAATATGGGGCTTCTCTTGATTGAAAAAAAGGAGTGGATATCTAAGCATGAAGAACTCAATCAGGAATTGATGGAAGCAAAGGATGCTCTCAAACGGGAACAAGCGGCTCATTCAATTGCAATAAATGATGTTGAGAAGCGTGAAGAGAATTTGATGAAGGCCCTTGGTGTCGAGAAGCAGTGTGTGCTTGATGTGAGGATCTTATTTCCTGTTTTAATCTTTCCTCTGAAAGATTTTGATTGCAGTGTTCTGGTTTTATCTTTTGCTTTGTATTTTTTTTGTTATATCACAAAGTGGAGACAAGGTACTTTTTGGATTCTTTTAATGGGATGTTTTTATGCTACTCTAGCATCTAATTCTTTACCTTTTGGACTTAACAGTTGTGTGCTTATTTATTTCTTCATGTTATATATGGGGGTAATAATATTCACTAACGTTTAGATTATGGTTTTTTGCCACAGCTTGATAAAGCCTTACGAAACATGCGTGCAGAGAATGCAGAAATCAAGTTTACAGCTGATTCAAAACTTTCTGAAGCAAATGCTTTGATTGCCAGTGTTGAAGAGAAATCCTTGGAGGTGGAGACAAAATTGCGTGCAGCTGATGCCAAGCTTGCAGAAGTGAGTAGAAAGAGTTCACAGATTGAGAGGAAGTCGCAGGAGTTGGAGTCCCGTGAAAATGTACTTCGGAGGGAACGCCTCTCCTTTATTTCAGAGTAAGCTCCAACCTACTTTTCTTATTTTTAATCCTGTCTTTTTTTTCTTTGGAAGGAGGGGGGAGGGTAGGTGTGAATATTGTGTTTATATACGTTTCCTAAGTGAATATGTGTTCTTTCAAAGTTCTCTTTTTCTGTTTACCCAAAAGTATATGTAACTTCTCATTTAAAGTTTATTATTATTATCATCATCAGGCAAGAAGCACATGAGATCACTATGTCCAAACAGAGGGAGGATTTGTGGGAATGGGAAAAGAGATTGCAAGATGCAGAAGAGAGGTTGGCCAAATCCCAAAGATATGTCAGCCAAAGAGAGGAGAGAGCAAATGAGAATGATAGACTCTTTAAGCAAAAGGAGAAGGACCTTGAAGAGGCACAAAAGAAAATTGATGCTGCCAACCAAACTTTGAAGGAGAAAGAAGATGATATAAACAGCAGGCTAACAAATCTAACTTTGAAAGAAAAGGTGAGCTATTTTTTATGTTGAGCAGTTGTTTGTATGAGTTAATATTATTTTATTTATCATTATCATCTGGATGCAGGAATGGGGTGTTGTGAAAGAGAAGCTAGAGATGAAGGAGAAGGAGTTACTTGTCATTGAAGAAAAGTTGAATACCAGAGAGAAGGTAAGATTTTGCAAGGTTTTGCTTCTTGTTTTTCACAAAATGTGTTATAGCTCTGTTTCTGTAATTGATAAGGGTGAGCATCCGGTCAGTTTGGTTTCAAAATTCCTAAAACTGATTAAACCAAATTTAACTTATAAAACCAACTGAATTAAGTTGATTAATAAAAGAAACCGAATCTGAGTTGGTTTGGTTTGTTTAATTGGTTTTAACTATTAAAAATAAATTATTCATATTATTATATAAAAATATTGTGTATTATATATAATATAATATATCAGACATAAGTTTAAATTAATTTATAAATCTATTTCATTTATATTTTATAAAATGTATTTAAAAATAAAACTATAAAGGTCAGTAAACACAGTATATTCAGCTATAAATTTTAAAAACCGATAACTTACTTAACTAACCGAACAAATCAATTTTCAAAACCAATCAATTTCAAAAGTGAATAAACCAAACTAAATTAACCAGGTTTGATTGGTTCGGTTGGTTAAATTGTTTGAAACCTACTAATACTCTCCTTTTTGTTCATTTTTTTTTCCCTCCATTTGGTCTTTTACTTGTATTTTTCTTGAGAGTTATATATAATTTTCTTGGAGGGCTAGGTATCATTTAGGATCTTGTCTTTGACACTTTTTTCTGTTTTGTATTTATTGACAGGCCGAGATTCAGAAGCTCATGGATGAACATAATGCCATTCTGGATGAGAAGAAGCGCAAATTTGATCTGGAAATTGATGAAAAGAGAAAATCCTTAGATGCAGATCTGAAAAGCAAGGTGATTGAAGTTGAGAAGAAGGAAGCTGAAGTAACACACATGCAAGAAAAGGTTTCTAAACAAGAGCAGGCATTAGATAATAAATTGGAGAAACTAAAGGAGAAAGAAAAGGAACTCGAATTAAAAGTGAAAACCCAGAAGGAAAGGGAGAAGACCATCAAATCTCAGGAGAAGGATTTGGAGATTGAGAAGCTGCAGATGGTTGCTGACAAGGAAGAACTTTTGAGTCTTAAGGCTGAAGTTGAGAAGATAAGGACTGCAAATGAAGAAAAACTACAAAAGATACATGAGGAGACAGATAGGCTCAGGGTAACTGAAGAAGAGCGTTCCGAGTATCTTCGCTTGCAATTGGAATTGAAGGAAGAAATAGAGAAATGCAGGCTTCGAGAAGAACTACTGTTGAAGGAAGCTGAGGATTTGAAACAGCAGAAGGATAATTTTGAAAGAGAGTGGGAGGAGCTAGATGAGAAAAGAATAAAAATTGAGAAAGAGTTGAACAGTATCAGCCAACAGAAAGAGAAATTTGAAAAACAAAACCATGCTGAAGAGGAAAGGTTAAAGAAAGAGAAGCAAGTAACTGATGACTATAGAAAGAGGGAGCTGGAAGCTCTTGAAGTTGCCAAAGAAACTTTTGCTGCCACCATGGAACATGAGCGGTCAGTTATTGCTGCCAAAGCTGAAAGTGAAAGAAGCCAAATGCTTCATGACCTTGAGCTTCTGAAAAGAAAACTCGAGAGTGATATGCAGAATAGACTTGAGCAAATGGAAAAGGAATTAGGAGAGAGAAAAAAATCATTTGAGGAAGAAAAAGAGAGAGAACTAGACAATATTAACTATTTAAGAGATGTAGCTAGGAGAGAAATGGAAGAGTTGAAACAGGAAAGACTCAAGATAGAAAAAGAAAGGCAAGAAGTTAATGCCAGTAAGATGCATCTTGAAGGACAGCAAATTGAATTACGAAAAGACATCGATGACCTTGTGGGTCTCAGCAAGAAGTTGAAGGATCAAAGAGAGCAACTTATCAAGGAGAGAAACCGCTTTATTTCATTTGTTGAGAAACTTAAGAGTTGCAAGAATTGTGGTGAAATTACCTCTGAGTTTGTTCTTTCTGATCTACGATCTCTACAGGAAATAGAGAATGAGGAAGTCTTTCCTCTCCCTACTTCAGCAGATGAGTATATCAGTGGAAATGTTTTTGGAAATTTGGCTGCATCTGAGAGGCAGAAGGATGAGATGTCTGCACCTGTAGGTTCAGGTTCTCCAGTTTCTGGTGGAACCATGTCATGGCTTCGTAAATGCACCTCAAAAATATTCAAATTCTCTCCCAGTAAGGACAGTGGACCTCATGCTATTGCAAAACTGAATATGGAGGCCCTGCTCCCTGGTCAAAAAGATAATTTGGAAGGCACATCAAAAACTGAACATGAGCCGGAGCTCTCTTTTGCTGCTGCAACCACATCTTTGGATATTCATGGGGTCCAATCAGACTCCATCAGAAGAAATGTTGATGTTGGTCATGACCTCTCAGTTGATAATCAGAGCAACATGGAAAGTAAGGAACAGGAAGTGCATGGAGATTCTCAGAGTTCTGATTTGAATCGTGGAAAGCAGGTTCACAAGAGAGGCAAGCCTAGAGCTAAAAGAATACGCTCTGTGAAGGCAGTTGTCAAAGACGCTGAAGCTATTATTGGGAAAACCTTAGAATCAAATGAACTTGAGCATCCTGATGAAAGCAGGGGTGAATCTGGTCTTGCTGATGGGAGAGCAACTAGAAATGCAAGGAAGCGGAATCGTGCTCGAACATCTCAAACTCAAACAGCAGACACTGAGCAAGATGGTGATGACAGTGAAGGATGTTCTGATACTGTTGTGGGGGCCCAGCGAAGAAAGAAGCATCAAAAAGTGGTTCTGGCTATGCCAATACCTGGCGAGAAAAGATATAATCTCCGACGGCTCAAAATGTAAGTTACTATCTAAATGCATCACATGAATGTGTATTCATTCTGGCAAATGTAGTTTGATGGTTGCCCTGTCATAGCCTGAGGCAAGCACCTCTTGTTCAAAGTTTGGACGAGTTACAATTTTTTACAATGTCTTTTTGCTAATTTGTTGTTTATTTATGTAGCTTACAATAATTCAGTTAATGATTTATGCGCTTTTCTATCCACCTAATAAGTAGCAAGAAGCAAGAGGTAAAAGACTTAATTAAGTGTACTGGTTACATTGTAAAATGCTTCGTGAAAGGAATCCTTTCTGGTGATTGTAAAATAACTTAATGGCAGATTCCTTAACTCATGTTAAATATGTTCTGTTTGCAACATGTTGTATAATATTGCAATTTAGTTTACAATGTGAAACTTGCAGACAATGTTATTCTGTAGGAAAATAAATTTCCAGTAGAGTAAACTTTAATGGATTCTTAGAAGTACCTTGTTAATCTTTGTGAAGTAACTATGTGGAAATTCTGATTAATGCAGTGGGGTCACAGTTGCTAAAGATACAGCAGATTATGTTAACAACTCTGAAGCTCCCGTGCCTGCGGGTGAAAATGGAGATGCGAGTGAGAATGGTGGCGCGGACTTTCTGCAGCAGGTAAGGGTCTTGGAATTTAGTTTTCTTGTGCCATGTACCTTGTAGCATGTGCATGTTTGGTGATCCCTGCTCAAACCTACATCTTAAGAAATAGAGTAAACAAATTTTGCTATTTAAATGGTCAACTGTGACTTGACAGTATGGTTTGACGCATAATGGTAATTCTCTACATTGTTGAGTACATTATCGATGCATAGAAGTGCTTTAGTTTAGGGTCGACCAAACAAACCGAGAAAACTAGGAAATCAATTTTGATTATAATGTTCAGTTCGGTATAGTTTTCTGTTTGGAAGTTAAAAAATAGTAACTATTCAAACCGAAATAAATTATATTTGTCATTTAGTTTATAATCTTTTTATAATATAAAAAGAAATATTTTATTTCTAGTTAGTGAAAAAAATTAAAGTACTATATAAAAATACTTAAAAAAAGAAGAGAAACTGGTGGTCTGAATTGATCCAAATAAGTGGTATTCAATTCAGGTTGGTTCGATCAATTACGGCATTCAATTGTCCTTTTAAAAAACCAGAAAACTGCATATTAATAACAAATTTATAAAACCAGATTGAACTGAAGCTATACTACTAGTTTAGTTCTTTATGTTTATTTTCTTAAAAGTCCATGGAATTATATGTTTGTGATCGTATGAGCTACAAGGTTCATTGTTCACTAAAGGCTGAGCAAAAAAAGAATCAAGAAAACCGAAAACTACTTTGAACCAGTGTTCAGTTCGGTTTTGGTTTGGTATCGGTTCATATTTTACTTAAAAGTTTTTGCTTTGATTTAGTTTTGGTTTGTAAGTTAAAAAATACTGCAATTATCCGAATTAAAATTTATATTTTATTTAATTTACAAGTAGCTATTATTTATTTTAATATAAAATAAATCTTAAATTTCAATTTATTGAAAGTAATTTAAAATTACTATATAAAACTTTTGTAATATAAAATTAACTGAAGAATTGAACTGATCCAAGCTGGTGGAATTTGGTTTGGTTTGGTTTCCTAAAAACCATAATATTGCATACTAACTGCAGATTCTTTTCCAAAACCGATCTGAATCACTATCACCCCCACTTAAGCTTGACATGTGTCGCGGAGAAAACAAGGGAGGAATAAAAAATGGAGAAACGAAAGAGTTGGAAAGCTAACGGTGAGGAGTGTGGGGAAAAACAGAAAATGAAGTACTTTTACTAGATGAGGGCAATGACTGCAATATTGCAATTTGAATTTCTAGTATCAACTGCTTACTATTTATACCAGTCATTATGAGTTCATGTTAAATAATCTAGTTTATATATTTTATGTGGCAGTCTGAAACAGCTCTTGACGCTAAGGATGATGATGCTGGTGCAACCAAAAAATTGGATGCGCATACAGCATTAAGTGAAGAGGTGAATGGCACACCCAAAGGGGTTGGTGAGTATGCAGATGGTAATGACTACAAAAGTGAGTCGCGTAGTGAAGGGCTGAAAGGTGAGGGTGAGGATGATGGAGATGAAGATGAGGAGGATGAAGTTGAGCATCCTGGCGAAGTCTCTATAGGAAAGAAGCTTTGGAATTTTTTCACCACGTAAAGATGTGGATCTTATTCCTAGGTTGGCAATATCATTCACGTCTTTGATTGTATCAGCTGTTTTAGGTTTGCTGGTAGGAACACCTTGATCTAGTAGTGTGTATTAACAATTTAAATGTTGTAACCAAGAAAAAAAAACACATTTATTCAGGAGGGAGAGTGGGTTTTCTTCACCTTTTTTTGGGGTTAGGATTCAGGTCTTGGGCTTTTTTTTTTCTTTATTGTACTTAAGTACTAGTGCTAGATGATTTGATGTAGCAATGATTGGCTCCTTCAACCATATTGTTTGTATCAAATAGTACATGTATTTTTCATATTTGCTGGAATTATTGTCCGACTGCGGTGATCTCAATTACTCTTTCAGCTGTAAAGATATTAGACGTTGGTCCATTTAGATTGTTTGGCATATTTAAGTGGTTCAGAGAGAACCTTGCACTGCTTTAGTAAGTGCTAGACGTTTACATTTGATGCGCAGTCAAACACGAAGACATATAAGCCCTTTCCAGTATTGCTTTGTTCTTTGTTTTTTGTCATCCGTGTGTTGAAACTGTGACATCAAAACTGGAGCTGGCAAACTAAGTACTAACCCCCAAAGCCTGTAGATATCATATGATATGGTACAGGTGGAAGATAAAACGTGCCTTTTTTTTCAACTTCATTGTTAGAATATGCTGGGAAAAAAACTGGGTTTAGCTGTCCAATTATTGTTATTGTTACTACTTGCTTTTTGAAGAGAAATATGAATTTTAAACACATAAGTTTGTTTGGATTACATTCTACATCCACCTAATTATGCCTTACATTCCACATCCACCTAATTACGGAAAGCAGAGCAGTTGGTTTAATATCATGAAGGTGAACCTCAACAGATTTACCATATTTTGGTTTGCATGTATTCATAATTGGCTATTCTCATTCCTGTGCTGAATGCAAGTGTTCATGTTTGGAGATGGATTGTTGAGGAGGTACCCTTGCAAGCTGGTTTCAGTCATTGATGGAAGATTTAGACGATTATAGTCATAAGTTGCCAAGCTGCTGCTGGATGGAACGTCATGAAACATACCAAATTCATGTGGTGGTAAGCCCACAAAGCCAGCAACATTGCGTCCAAAACCTGCAGGATCCAACATAGATACCATATGCCGATTGTTGGCAAATATGTCTCCATCCCCCTCCATTCTATGCATGCTTGTTTCTTTTATAAAATTCCAGTCAGTCGTGCCAGTCATGGAGTTATTGCCAATATTGTGCTTCACATAGTTGCCACAATCATCTTCAACCTCATAACCAATTTGGGAATTATTGACCCCATTAATCCTTAGATATTGCATTTGATTCTTGTTCTTGTCACTCTCTATGAAGTCGAGGTCTTCATATGGGGACCGAAACTCTGCATGTTTTCCAGATTTGATCAACTTCTTAATTAATTTAGTTGGATCAACTTTTCCTGTTACTGTAACCACTTGGAGTTCTTCATCTATGTGAACTGAAAAAACACCTTTAATCCAAAAATCAAGAGCCATAAGTCTCAACAAACCAGTAAAAAACATTAATTACTAGTCTACAACTGACATCATAGAAATATATATTTTATATATCAACAATGATCAATGATAATGCCACAGTTTTTAAGCTTTAAACTTATAAAAGATGATTCAACTGGTTGAGTATTATTAGCACCCTGACAAGCATCAAGGTATGACTCTCACTAACCGTCTATTTAGTGGATAGTTTATAAATATTACTTTCAGCCATTACGAGCAGGTGGCATGTATTGACCCTGGACTAGGATCCTCCTCTGACCTAAATTTTTTTCTGTAAGAAAAAAAAAGTAAAAGAACCTTCAATTTTCCGCAGAAGTTTCTTCACTCTATTCTTGCACCCATCACAGTTGATGTTTACATTGAGCACATATGTCTGTTAGACAAAAAAAAAAAAGAAAAAAAAAGAAGAGAAAGTAAAAGGTTTAGTGAATGGGCATCATGAACGCAATAATAAAGAGAAATGATATTATAGAAACCTCAAAATTTCCGTGTCCCAAACCAGTTGTTAACATTTTCAAACAGTATTGACTATTAGTCTTTTTTTTTTCCCTCCCTATTAGCAAGTGAATAGTGAAGATCTGTTTGCTTTATATAAAACATTGAATGGGGAGGCAAATATTTTGTGAGTGTCAGGGAAATGAAGTTGGGACCATATCAATGATTCAGTTGAAGTGTGTGATTTGATTTGATTTTGACTTGGGCGGAATCAGCCCTTGTGCATCATTATCTCGTGATTTCTTTCTGTAATGAAATTTGAAAAGGAATCATGCAACCAAAACTTAAAGGCATAGAGCTGTGTGAAGTAAAGTAAATTATTATTTTGTTTACGAAAAACGTATGCCATGAATTGCTCAGATAATGGATAGATGCTGGAATTAATTAACAACACGTCAACAAAAATGGATAGGTGTTAGAATTAATTAACAACACATCAACAAAATAAAACGTAAAACCTAACAAACTCACTCCAAAGCATATCTAAAATTTGTTGATACCGAGAATCAATTGGGAAATTGGCGAAAAGTGCAAGGTGATTCATCCTTAACGATGGAGGAGAGAGAGAGCGAGATTGTAAGGGTAGAGAGAGAGTAGAGATTGTTTATATGTCGTTTTTATTGACATAAGAAAACTTTTATACGAGACAAGATGTCACATGTAAATATTTTATTGACAAAGGGATCACTTCGTTATTTTTTTTTTTTTTTTTGTAGAAATGATTATGTGACCTTATATATATAAGTTTTCTTGACTACTACTAATAATATTATTGGTTTTGTCTTGTTGTATCATATGTTTAGTGATTCACAAACAACCTTTGTTAAAGCCAGACAAATTGTTAATGATGCATTCTATGAAAAGTAGTGGAGGAAGAGGTTTTATATTGAATCGTGACTTTAAAAGCTTGTTAGATGGTAAAATGAGACTTTTTGTTTCACATTGGATGGAATAAGTTTCGGGAAAAAATGTATATTGTGTGGATGAAGGAATGTGTGCAGTAAGCTTTGGTGTCTATGTTGGTCAATGGATCTTCCATCTCTTTTTTTTTTCTTCTTTTTGATGATGATGATCGATAAAGCTGAAGAGATGGAATGTGTTATAAGCGACGGGTTTGTGTCACTAGGATTTTATTTATCCCATCTACGATTTGCCAATGATACCGGTTTATTCTTGAAGGAAAACATGGACTCCATTAAAATATGTGAAGCACCTTTTATGGTGTTTCGAAGTTGTCTAGCTTGAAGATAAATTATAGCAAATCTTAGCTTTTTTTTTTCTTGGAATCTCGAAGAGTAAGGCTTAGAAGTTGCTAATTTATAGGGTTGTGTTAGGTCCAAAAATAAGAGGGGTAGATTGAGATTTTAAAAACTTTTAAAGCTTCTGTAGTTGTAATAAACTTAGACTAGGTAGTAGATAAAGCAACACATTTCAGCAATATAGATTGCCAAGCCACAACTCCCCCTACAAAAGTGATCAATTAACCCAAAGTAGATGTAACACCCCCATACCCGACCCGCTTGACGGGTCTGGCACTGGAATATTACATTTGTTGTCAAAGTAACTTCAGAGAAATTATGTTAACAAAAATTTTTCCTAAGCAAGTTAACGGTATAATTTGAAGTAAAAAAAATTCTGATTTCATCTCAAACTCTAATTGAGATTTCGTCATCTCTTTCAACAACTTATAGACCGTTTAAGACCTATATGCAAACCTTTTTATCTTCAGGGACAAATAAAAATTTATTTCAAATGTTTTATAAAGTACAAAACTAGTTTCAGGGAGTTATGTATTGATACCCTTTGTATGACATCGTTACCCTAACTTAGGTATCGACACCTCTGCCTAGTATCGATGTAACAACCCGTTTTTAGTGAAATCAGAACAGTGGTTTCAGGACCTCAAATTCGACGTTGAAATATTTATTTTATTAATATTTTAATGTCTATAGCATGTTAGTAGTGTCGTATAAAAATTTAGTTAAGAAATTTTATCGTTTACATGCTTAATTTGATAAAAAGGACTAAATTGCATAAAGTACAAAATTAGATATCTATAGTAACATGTGTCAAATTGCTATGAAATTGGAGTATGAGTGGCCTTAAATGGTAATTAGACCATTACAAATAATAGTGGACAAAGATGGACATCTTTTTAATGGTTTTAAAGATTATTCTTTTTGTCCATCTTCTTCTTACCGATTTTCTAAGGAGAAAACACCACCATTTTTGAGCTTCAACATTCGACCATCTATCTTATTGTGCATGTAAGTGCATTTCTGTCCTGTTTTTAATGATTTCTACATTTTTGGAGTCATTGTAACTTAATCTAGCTAGCTGGGGACTAATTTGTAAAACTGTTAAAAGTCTAGGGTTTTACCATGAATTCATATGTGTTTTTTTGTGATGTTTGATGGAAGAAAATGAATGTTTGTTGTTAGTTAAACAATTTTTGCTAAGAGATTTTTGATGAATATGTCAATTAGGGATTAAATTGAAAAATAAAAAAATATTCATGGTGAAATTATGAAAAAAATGAAATGTAGGGCTTGCTAAGGACCTAAGTAAAATTCGGCTATAGTGGGTTGGCACCAAATTGCATGATTATTTAGACCAAGAAAAGCATCGTACAAATTTAGATCGAGGAAAGGAAAAAGTGTTGGATTAGCCAATCGTATTTCTTCGTTTGTGATCGAGGTAAGTTTGTACATTTAATTAAAGTTTTAATACGCTTGAATTAAATGCTATTATGTTGTATTATGATATTACGACTCTACGGAATATCCAATGAAGTTTTGACGACTTTCGAATCCCGTTTGAACCTTAGGAATATATAGGATACAAATGACATGTCATTAGGGGTTACCGTGTTTCAGTTGCTGGTCCTGAATGTCCTACCGATAGTTGAGTTTTCGGCATGTGTTACAATTACTTGATAGCTTGTGTGAGCAACACCGTGTAGCTACGTTCCAACCGACAGCTTGTGTGAGTAGACCCACTTATGGCTTGAGAGTGAGCATTTATATGAGAAAAGAGAAAGAAATGGTTTCGGTCATATGTTAGCACATAGTGTGTGAGATTCCCGTGTATCTGATATTATTCTAGTGGTTCAACGGGAATACAAAGGGAAGGAACGATAGATATTTTGATAAGTAATACTATGAAAGCATGGGAAAGGTATGAGTTGATGATGATTAAAATATGCCTAGCCATGTTCATGAAAATATGAATGCTTATATGTTATGTTTATAAAAGTTATTATGTTATGCAATGAATTTGCTAAGTTATGTGGTTATCACTAACTTGAATGGTTGTTGCTACTTAGGCTTGTGCCAAGCTATGTTGGATTAATTCAAACTTACTTTTAAGCTTATATATTGAAATGGTAAGCATTTTTTATGATTTATGAACTTACTAAGCAATATATGCTTACTTTGTGTTATTTCTCTCATGTTTTTTTAGATAATCAGAAGCTCGTTCGGTTTGGAAGCTTGTCGAAGATCCATCACACTATCCATTGGCTATATCGGTAGATTTTTATTTTTTTGAGTCATGGTTATAATGGCATGTATAGGTGTCTTTGTTTGATGAAATTAGCCATTATGTGTGGCTTGTAAATTTGCTATTTTGGTTGATGAAATTGTTGATATGATAACATGTATATATGGTATTTTAAATGGTTGTTATTTTGGCATCTAGGTACTAAAATGATGGTAGTGAAATGGTGATTATAGTGGTATGCTATAAAATGTTCGTTGGTATGGAATGAGGTAGTACATTAAGTTTTTAATGGCTAGTTTTGGTAGCCTTGAATGTGTTTGGCATTTGGTAAATTTATTAAGATAGATGGTAGATATACAAATGGTCATAATTGTATTTGTTGTGCATGGAAATGGTATGTGAACATTATGGTAAATGTAGTATTTAAGTTGTGCAATTGGTTGATTGAATTATGGATGAATTTAGTAAGTGTTTGATCAAGTTTGATTGTTGAGATTGAGGTGCCATTTTGGCATATTGGTTGAATGGTTAGTTTTTATGGTGTTTAAGCTTGTATATGCAAATGTTAGGTGTGTTTTAAATGCATGAATATAGGTACATTTGGTCTGTGTAAGTGGCTAGACTTTGGGTGAGAAAAATGGCTTGGAAATGACCCATTTTTCGTCCACATGGCCAAAGACATGGGCGTGTGTCTCAGCCGTGTGTGACACACGGCCATGCAACATGACCGTGTGTCCCCTGTAGCTTACAAAAGGTTGCAAGTCAAGCTGTTACAAGGCCTAGCACATGGCATGGCACACGGGCGTGTGAGGCTATTTCGAGGGGTACACAGCCTGGCACACGTGCATGTGGCTTGGCTGTGTGACCCAAGTCAGAGAGTTACACAGGCACGGACACGGGTTGGGAGACGGTCGTGTGTCCCTACTTCGAATGCCCACATGACTAGAGACACGGGCGTGTGTCTCAACCGTGTAAGTCACACGGCCTGGCCACACGGCTGTGTTGTAACAACCCGGTTTAGACCCTAGTCGGAACAGTGGTTTCGGGACCACAAATCCAAGGTCAGAAAAATATTTTAATATTATTTTTGGTGTTTATAATATGTGATTGAGCATGTGTGAAAGTTCTGTGTGAAAATTTTATCGGTTGTGTGTCAAATTATGAAAAAGGACTTAATCACATAAAATGTAAAAGCTGAGTGCTAATTGTTAAAGTTTTAATTTGGCACGGCTTATTAAAGTATGAGTCCTTATGTTGTTATTATTCCATTGATAAATTGGATGGACATAAAAACCAATGGATAGTGGAAAATGAATGAAAATAAAAAGGTTAAGATTGGAAATTGTTAATTAAGTTAATAATAAAAAAAAACAAAAAGGAATTAAAAGCCATTTTATCATCTCTTTGTGCCGAAACTTGAAGGAAAAAGAAAGAAATAGGGCTTTGGGGTATTCGGCCATAGTTCCTCAAAATCAAGGTATGTTTTGAGCTTGGTTTTTGATGATTTTTACATTTTTTTGATCGTTGCTTAGTGTTCTAGCTAACCCATGCTTTAATTTTAGAGTTTAATGGTTATTTTGAGATATGCCATTGATGAATGTTTGAGCTTTGTGATAGTTGATGATGAAATATGGAAGATATGTGAAGGATGAACATGTTTTGTCTTTGAATTTTTAGTGAAATTGAGTAATTTGGGCTTAATTGTGAAAGTAATATTTTGAGGGACTAAATTGTGAAATAAATGAAATGTGTGGGCTTGTATCAGCATGGGGAGAATTCGGCTAAGCTTATGTGAATAGAAATTTTGTGTATTTTGTGATTTGATGAATTAGGGACTAAAGTGTTGAAATGTGAAAATGTGAGGGCTATTTTGTAAAATGCCCTAAATATGTGTATTTGGATTAAATTGAATGAATTGGTGATTGAATGAGCTAAATTTGAATATGTATAGACCAAGAAAGGAGAAATTCAGATCGAGATCGAGGCAAAGACAAAGTACTCGATTAATCGACTAGTTTCGATATTTCGACGTCCGAGGTAAGTTCGGATATAATACATGTTGTTATAATATGTTTTAGTATTATGGAATGAATATATATATGATTATGAGATTAGAAATGCTATGTGCGGAACTGAATTAATTGGCACTAAGTGTGCGTAATTGAAGTCGAAACAGAGATGAATAGCACTGTGTGTGCGAAGTTATGAAAGCTTTAGCTTATTGATTTGGCACTGTGTGTGCGATACCGAGATAAGTCAGTTAAAAGAATAGGCACTAAGTGTGCGATGACGAATATGCTTCGGCTATGAATTTGGCACTAAGTGTGCGATTAAATTAAACGGATATTAGAGGTTGATCGAATTGTAATATCGAGCATTGAGTAGTTTGGAAGTTGAATAACTATGTGTTAGCTAAGGTATGTATTGAATCTTTGTGGTTGATGAGATTATATGTAAAACTATGAATGGATGAATGAGTATTTTAGCTATGGATGATATGGTATGAATACTTGAGAATTGATCTATGTGACGGATCTATGTGACGGATCTACTTGTTTAATGAGCTTGGTTTTTTAATTTGAATGTATTATGTTACGAACTTACTCAGCTTTTGAGCTTACTGTGTGATATGTTTCTCTATTTTACAGTGTCAGTAAAGCTAGCGCGGATTCGAGAATCGTCAGCGATTTAATCACACTATCGGCTATCTATTTCGGTACTTATGAGAAGATGTGTATAAATGTGGTATATGGCATGTATAGGCTAGTTAAAGTGGCATGTTTTGTAGTTAGTAATATTTGCCATGTGATATGGTTTGAGGGTTGAATAATGTTAGTATGAATGTGTGGGAATATATGAGTGATGAATATGGTATGTTTCATTCTTAAATGGTTGATGAAAATTATGGTTTGAATGTGATATGTGGTATGGTTTATATGGTGCTTAACCTATTTAATTGAGATGTGAAATTGGTTGATTTTGGATGGGCTTATTTGAGTAGAAATGATGTATGGTTAGTGATGGTATAATTGATGATGAATTGGTGTTAGTATTGGTATATTTTGATGCATTTTGAGGCATGAATTGGTATTAATTTGAAGCTTGTAGGTGATTCTATGTGTGGGAGGCAAGTTTGGCCTTGAAAATGGCCTATAATTGCCCACACGGTTAAGCACACGGGCGTGTGGCTCGACCGTGTCCTTCGTAGTTGCATTTCAAAACAAGTCAGGTTCGACCACGGGCTAGACACACGGGCTTGTGACTGGTCGTGTGATGCAAGTCAGGCTCGACCACGGGTGAGGCACACGGGCGTGTCTCAGGCCGTGTGGTCAAGTCAGTATGTATGCCCTGTTTTGCCACGGCTTGGACGCACGGGCATGTCTGAGGCCGTGTGAGGCACACAGCCTACCCACACGGGCATGTGACCTCTGTAACTTAGAAAAAATGTTTAAATTTCATAAAATTTTGTATGTGTTCGTTTTAGTCCCGACCCCTTTCTAACACATGTTTAAGGTCTCATTGACCTATTTAAGGGACTATATGATTGTGATTTATTTTGTTGATAAATTTTGTGTTGTGAAATGGTTATGAAATGTTCGGAAATTATTCGTAAAGCCTCTTAACCCTATTTCGGCGACGGTTACGAGTTAGGGGTGTTACATTTTATTGGTATCAGAGCTATGGTTTAGTCGATTCTCGGACTAACGTAGCGCGTGTGAGTCTAGCTATACATGTCATATATATAATTGCGATAGTGTGATGAATCCTGAGAGCTAAAAATGTGTTTTTATAAAGTAATGGATCCCGATCGAGCAGTTGCTGACGATATAGAGAGAAATGCGCCTGCTCCCGCTCAAGGGACAGCGCCGGCCACATCTAGGCCGAATGATGGTAGCCATGAGGGAGAGGCTAAGCAAGCCTTTTTCCAAATGATGAGTGAGTGGTTTTCGGAGTTCGTTCGAACGAATCCGGTTGCTCCACAACCTCCACCCCCACAAGTGTAAGAGTATGCCCAAAGATCAATTATGAGATGGTTGTAATAACATACTTGATTTACCATGTTTATTAATATAAGGCGTTGTCATTATTATTTCAGTTTTTTTTTCTGTGTGTACAAATAAACTGTTTTATAATAATGTCCTGAGAATAGTATGATTATTCTTAAAAGATCCTTAGTCAAGTATTATTGTTGACTAGGACAACAATAATGCATTAAGACTAACATGTAGTTGATTGATGATTAAGAGTTGTCATTGATATGGAGTGTCAAAATCAATGCATGAATATGTGTGTTAGAGAACAACAAATTGGACTGACCCACTATGAGTATGTTTCTTGGATTATTATGTAATTGTCATAACATTACTCATAGTGATTAATATGTATATGATCCTCAGACTTGAGATCATCATTATCCCAACATCGTGAGTTGTATATTTTAATACGAGTCAAACGTACAACCGTGAATCGGTTGTTCTATAAAGGTCGATGTTGGATATACCACAATCTATGTAGAGGATATGGTTGATCAATATAGGATAAGTCCCTCCTACATAATGGGAGTAATATCTTAGGCCACTTGATTGAGTGAGACTAGAAATGCATGGCCATGCTCAAATAAGTTGATATGAGATGTCATACTTATTTGTATATCATAGTCTACTCAAGATATCAAGAAACATGGGATAGACTATGCAAGTGTGACTATTCCATGACTTGTGTTCACTCCAGAGATAAAAGGACTTAAGGATTAATGCATGAAAGGTTAATCAGAAAAGGTTATGTCGAATCATGACTTCTTGTAACTTAGGTAGCAATGATGCATTGCTAGATGCCACTCATTGTTTGTAACATTAGAATCGTTCTAGTATTACTGCTAACATTACAAGAACCTACAGGGTCACACCCTATGGTTGAAATGAACGGAATAAAACATAGTTGGTATTGTGTTTGGTTGTCACATGAATTAAATTAATTATAGAATTAATTTAATTGGGCAATCAAATATTGAACATATTATATGTACAAGGATGTTGTACACATAATGAGAATATAGTTCTATTAATATATGAATTTGGTTCAGTATATAAATTTAAATAAATCTGATTTATCGAAATCCTTGTTATAATTAATGTAATTATAATTTTTGGTTAAAACATTATTATATTTATTTATTTTTTTAATTATGATTATTATGTTCGGATAAAAATTTTATGAATTATGATTCATTATATATATACCAATTATAAAAAGGTGAGAAAGAGAGAGCTTTAAAAAACAAACCCTAAAAAAATATAAAGAAAGGTTTTGCTTGTGAGGTCTAGCAGCCATCAAGCAAAGAAACCTCCAAAACAGTTTTGGAGATTTCTTTCGTTCAACTGGGTGGATTACGTAGAGGTCGAAATCATAAAAGGTTGCGGCTTGGTTCGATAGTAGATCATAATTCTTGTTGCCAAGGCATCGCTGTCTACTCAGATTGAAGTTTCGGTAATTTCGAAACCATTATTTCACCCCGATTCATTCATCGCACATGGATCCATGGTTTGGATCGCCGGAATTATTTTTTTTGCTGCGCCATGGGGGTACCGACAATCCAACAACAAGTGCCTGTTATGCCACAAGTTGCAGATCCGAATCGATTGAATAAACCTCCTGTGGATAAAATCTAAAAGCACGGGGCCGAAGAGTTTAGGGCCACAGCTGATGATGATGCCGAGCGAGCTGAGTTTTGGCTCGAGAACACAATTCGAGTGTTCGGTGAGATGTCGTTGACCCCTGATGAATGCATCAAGTGTGCAGTTTCTTTGTTGAGAGATATGACTTATAACTGGTGGAAGACGTTAATATCCGTGGTTTCGAGAGAGAGAATCACTTGGGATTTCTTTCAAGCTGAATTCTGAAAGAAGTATATCAGTCAACGATTCATAGATCAGAAACGTAAATAGTTTTTGGAGCTGAAACAGGGCCGTATGTCAGTTACGGAGTATGAACGGGAGTTTGTAAGACTGAGCCAATATGCGCAGGAATGTGTTTCGACTGAAGCTACTATGTGTAAACGTTTCATTGAAGGGCTGAATGAAGACATTAAATTGTTGGTTGGAATACTTGACTTGAATGAATTTGTTGTGTTGGTTGAACGAGCCTGCAAAGACGAAGAGCTTAGCAAAGAAAAGAAGAAAGCCGATTCTGAGGCTAGAGATGAAAGAAAAATATTGATGAGTAAGTCGTCTCAACCTTCAACGAAGAGATTTAGAGATGCAAGCAATCGTTCAAATGTTTCATCTGGGCATCCGGGTAGAGATCGGGTGAGACAAAGTGTTGGACCAAGAGCTCAAATTCCGACTGAATCAAGTGTTGGTAGTGTTAAAAGCAACAAGCCTGAGTGTAGACAGTGTGGAAGACGACATGTGGGAGAATGCTGGGGCAAGTACAATAATCGAACTTGTTATAAGTGTCCATGGCCGTGCCTTCCACACGGCTAAGACACACGGCCGTGTCTCTGCCCGTGTGTTTACTACTGAGCATACTGACTTGTAAACCTAGCATGCAAGGGGGACACGAGGCCAATCAACACGCGCATGGGGCTGACCTTGTGTCACACACGGCCTAGACACACGCCCGTGTGTCTACCCGTGTGGACATTTGAAGGGCTATCTACCAAGCCAAATGCCACCCTACACAACAACCACACTTACACCAATTTAATCCAACATGTATCAGAACTATAAAGCACTACTAAAGACTCAAAATCAAGACATCCATACAAGCATACACTTAATGGATTTCATCATCATTGAATATATATAAACTTGTCAAGTATTGGCCCAATTCCAAATGACCACTTACAAAATGAATTTGATAACATTAATAGCCAACACTTTGGCTAACAAATATGACATAACAAAAGAGACCAAGTTCTATACATGCCATACATAAAATGAATCTAACTTGGCTATACCAAAAAGTAGTCGATAGTGTGATTTCCGAACTCCGACGTTCCACGAATTCTCGAGCTAACTTGGCAATGCTACAAGGAAAAGGGAAATGAGAGGGGTAAGCATAAAGCTTAGTAAGTTTGCATGAAACAAATAGCAACATAAAGCTCGTAATGTCATCCATCCATTGCATTGAATAGAAAAACACAAGTCTTAAGCTCATTTCCATAACTTACTCATCCGTACTCTTACCAATTACATATCATGCCACATATCGTAAACCATTCTCGTGAATTACTCACATATACCTGTATCACTTCATCACATAATCTTAGCATTAATCTCATCTCTATCATACTTAACCATTTACCCCATTGAATCACTTGGGATATGTAACACCCCTTACCCGGGTTCTACGCTGGAACCGAGCCCGAGGCGTTACCGAACTCGAACCACTTGATTGCCACTTAGGCTCAACGTAATTACTCTCTTAAATCATCTCTATAACCTCATTCTCGACTTATGAGGCCTCACTCATACACACGAGGGCTCTCGAGACTAATTCGGAACTTTTACGATTCTTAAAATTTTTCTCTTTTATACAGGTTTCACACGCCCGTGCAAGATTAGACACGCCCGTGCATAGACATACACGCCCATGTCCCCAGACCGTGCCTAAAAACCCAGTATTTTGCCAAATGCCCCACGGCTAAGGCACGCCCGTGCTTCCCAACCATGGTGAATCCTGACTTCACACACACGGCCTCAAAGCCTAGTCACACGCCCGTGTGACTAGCCCGTGGACTGTACTGACTTAAAATGTTAACATACAGGGGACGCACGGCCACAGAACACGCCCGTGGGCTGACCGTGTGTCACACATGGTCTAGACACACGCCCCTGTGTCTGACCATGTGGTCAAGAACAAAGCTAAGTGCCAAGCTCTTTTCACCATTCTAGCATACACAACAAATACTCATCCAACCCAATCATAATCAACTCAATTCGAATTGCAATCCCACATAGATAACTACATCTTTTCATATAATATGGTAGCCAACAACTATGGCATTATACAAAATGAACTATCCATCTAAAGGCCAACACATCTTAGCTATTTACAACAAAATTCACTAACTTGTCTAGCCCCTATACATGCCATATACAAAACATTAAGTTTCATGTACCAAAGTGTGCTGATATGTGGGCTATCTTCTGATGGTCCTCGTATCTCGATTCAACACTTTCACTCTATAAGACAAGGGAAAAGAAAAGGAGTAAGCTTCGAGCTTAGTAAGTTTACACATAAACAATTAAGCAATAATAGTATAAGCTAAATAACAATTAGCATTATACCAACATTTAATGTACAACAATGCTTACTCTTTCTATCCCTTACCACATTTCCAACACATCATGAGTCACATACTCATAACCATTGAAATGCACCCCTGCATTCAATATCATATTACACAACATACACACATCATTATATCTCAATAATTCATCCACACAGCTACTTTACTCAATATCGCAACCACACAGCTAATTTACTCAACTAGATTGCAAAAATAATCCACACAGCATAAGTCTCGGTGGTTTCGCACTTAGCACACCACAATCGATTTATAAGGTGGTATCGCACTTAGCCTAACACAAAGGTAATCATAGGGGTTTCTCACTTATCCCACTAAACGATATACCTAACGATAGCATTGCACATAGCCAGCTCATCGTCAATATGCATTAGGATGGCATCGCACTTAGCCTACCATCTAGCATTATCACTACACATTCACATGTCTACTTACTCAATTAAACATCCATTCACAAATCTACTACATTCACTCTACTTGAACCACATAGGTTCTCAATCAATCTCGAATTAGCTACACGCTAGCTAACATCAACAAATTGTAAGTATGATTGAATTGTTTATGCATGGACTTACCTCGATACTCAAAAGTATTGAGACTTGCAATTTAGTCCACCACCTTGCTTTTGCCTCGGTTTCGATCTGGGCTTCGTCTTTCTTGAGCTATAATGAATAAATCAGCTTATTCAATACATACATTGACTAAATTGACCACATCTCATACTTTAGCAAAATTACTATTTTGCCCCTAAACTTTCCCATATTTACACTTTAGCCCCAAAGGCTCGTAAAGTGATTTTTATTCAACTTTCAAGCCTTTCATGTTTAGCCGAACCACTTATTCAACTAAAGCATCCATCAATTCTCACTAAATCACACATGTATGACCAAACTAAAGTTTTTCACAATCTAGTCCCTACATGCATTTTCATGGAAAATCACTTAACAAAAGATGTTTCTACTACATCAAGCTTTCATAATATTCCATAAAATAACAAAATACATGCATGTCATACATGACCACATTTTTGAACATCCATTTTAGCTCATCAAATGGCTAAAAATAGCTTACTCATGCTACCGAGACTTTAAAAATACGAAGAATATCAAAAACCGGGCTTAGGAGCACTTACTAGCAAGCTTGAAAAATTGAAAGAGCCCTAACAATGGCTATTGGAATTTTCGGCAGCTTGGAGAAGAAGATGAGTGAATTTTTCATCTTTTTCACCTATTTTAATCACTTATTTGTTAAAAGACCAAAATGCCCATTTTTGATAAACTTTCAAATTTAACTCATTCATGCCCATTTTTGTCCAAAAATTAGAATTTGGGTAAATTGCTATTTAAGGACCTCTAATCAATAATCTAAAGCTATTTCACACATATAGCTTCTAGAAACACACATTTTGCAACTTTTGCAATTTAGTCCTTTTGGGCAATTCAACCGTAATTTCACAAAATTGCTTCATGAAACTTTCACACTAGCATGCATACATAATAAAAACCTCAAAAACTCATTCATAACCCTCGGATTTGTGGTCTCGCACCACTATTCTGACTAGGCCCTAAACTGGGATGTTACAGGATATTCAAGGATACATGATCATTCTCATTCACATAATTATGACGCCAATGCCACATCCCAGATGTGGTCTTACGTGGGGTCACTTCTAGATGCCGATGCCATATCCCAGATATGGTCTTATACGGGATCTCATAACGATTGTCGATGCCATATCCCAGATCTGGTCTTATACATTACTCATATTCAATACCGATGCCATATCCCAGATATGGTCTTATACGAAATTTTAATTTGGTGCCAAGGCCATGTCTTGGGCGTGGTCTTATACGGGACCTTACCCATCTCAAGTCTTGATGATATTGTTCTCTCATTTATTTAAGTCCAACCGGGACTTAAACATCACAATTCTCATCATTTTCTCATACAACACGATTATTCAAATTCATGGACATATCATACGTCTTCACAATTATCAAACATTTAAAATCATACTAACATGGCGTTGAACTTATTACACGCAAACTTACCTCGATTTCAAAATAGGCTAGATTGCCGATCTAGTCCGATACTTTGCCCTTTCCTCGGTCGAGGTTAATTCTTCGCTCTTCTTGATCTATAATAAAAATTTAGCTCATTTAATTGCCACATTAATAAATACATTTCAATAATCATAAATTTGGAAAAATTACCATTTTGCCCTTAAGCTTTCACAAAATGACCATTCTACCCATAGGCTCAGAAATAAATTCTAATCAAATTTCTTTCTTTAACGAGCCTAGGTGAACAGTTATTACTCTTATGGCAGCCCTTAATACTCATTATTTCACACATTTACCACATATTTTACAACCTTTACAAAAAGGTCCTTTTAGGTGTTTTCATGGTAACACCTTTCACAAAAGTTGTTTATTTAACAACTAAGACTCATTTTCTTCCATAAAAATGCAGCAAACAACATAAATGCTCACATGGCAAAACTCTAAACTTTTAACCATTTTGCAAAATAATCCCCTCTTTAGCTAGCTTAAGCTTTAGGGCTCCAAAAGTACAAATATTATCAAGAAAAATCACCAAAGTCACTTACTTTCAAAGGTGAGAAGTTGCTGAAAATTTTGAGCTCTCAAACCCCTATTTTGCTTGTGTATTTTGGTGGTAAAGATGAGAAGAAAAGATGATACTTTTATTTTCTTTATTTTATGATTAAAAATCAATTTAATCACCAAATTTTTACCTAACCAAATGATAAAGTCTTTTCTTTGTCCCTATGGCCAGCCACCTCTTAAAACAAGGCCTAATTGCACATTAGGGACCTCTAATTAATATTCCTTAGCTATTTGACACCTCTAGCTTGTAAAATATAACTTTCGCACTTTATGCGATTTAGTCCTTTTTTGAAATTAAACATGCAATCGCTAAAATTAAAGCACCAAAATTTTCATGCACCTATATAATCATGCTCTAACTCATAAAATAACATAAAAATAATTTCTTCATCTTTGGATTAGTGGTTCTGAAACCACTGTTCCGACTAGCCCCTAAATCGGGCTGTTACACAAACTTACCTCGATACTTGTTCGTTTCAAGAATCTACTAATCCGACACTTTGTTTTCCTCGATCCAACTCAGAACTAGGTCTTTCCGGATCTATATAAATGTATTTAATGTCAACTTAATCCATTTCATACTCAATTTAAGTCAATTCACATCCTAGGAAAAATTCTCATTTTGCCCCTATACTTTTCATAAATGACGATTTCGTCCCTAGGCTCGGAAAATGAAATTCATGCAATTTAATCCTTATTCTAAGCCTAACTGATTTTTACATATAATATTTACAGCACATATATTTCATAAAAATAAAAAATTTTGCATGAATTTTACATCTTTACAATTTAGTCCCTAAATCACAATTTCATGAAAATTCACTTTACAAACGTTGTTTACCTATCAACAACCTTTCAACTTCTACCATAAATTTAAAAATTTCATCATATTCATCCATGGAAAATTTTTAATACTTTGATAACTTTCCAAATTGGTCCCCAAAATAGCTAGATTAGGTTATTCCGATCTCAAAAATATACAAATTACTAAAAACAGGACAAGATTACTTACCCAATTAGGCTTGCTTGATTTTATTTCTCTTTCCTAGGGTTTCCATAGAATTTTGGGAAGAAGATGATATAAAATGATGATATTAGATATTTATTTTATTTATCATCTTTTATTTATTTCAATTTCCAATTTAGTCCTTTTTTTTCTAATTTTCCATGGATGAATTATCAAAAATATCTACTAACTTCTCTTAATGGTCTAATTACCATATAAGGACCTCAAGTTTTGAATTCCATATCTATTTAATACTTATAGCTACTAGAACTCAACTTTTGCATTTTATGCAATTTGGTCCTTCCCATAATTAAACAAGAAATCGGTAAAATTTTCTTATCGAAATTTTCATACGTCTTTCCTATCATAATATAGACCATGCAATAATATTAAAATAACTTGTCTTTCTTACTCGGATGTGTGGTCCCGAAACTACTATTTTGATTTCACTGAAAACGAGTTGTTACACATAGCTTTCAGTTTCTTACATAAACCCAATCATTTTACTTATTTAGAACTTACTTCGAAATACTTGACCACTAGGGCTTCATCGGGCGGGATGTTACAATCCGTCTGTACTTGCCATCGAGGTAGCTTGTCTGCAATCTCCATCTCGCCTGAAACTCACAGGCTACGAATCCTTCCTAGATGTCCAGAAACTTTGATCCTTCGGCCTTTAGGAATTCGATGAGGGTGGTGGACTAGTAAATCCATGCTTCATTCTTTCTCTATCAAAACTTCTTCTCTTATCTTAAACTATCATCTCCATCTTATGAGCCTTATCCATCATAGCTGTCAAACTGTGGCATTCAGATGTTGCCCCAGAGCGCAAATTTCATCTTAGTCCCCATTCAAACATATCACATAAAGCTTTCTCTATCTGGAACATGTCTTTTACATAGCAGCTGAGTCTAATGAACTCTTGTTTGTATTTCGTCACTAATATCTGCCCTTGTTTGAGATACAAGAATTCATTCTTCATCTGCTCAACATACATTTGAATTATATATCTTTCTCAGAATTTCTCCGGAAAGAATTCTCGGTCAATTAGTTCTTCAAAGGTCACACTGATCAGCGTTTCCCAACATTGATACGTGCCCCCTCAAGTGTGTCTGGCCCGTGTGCGAGTCTGACTTGATTCAAAATGCAACCTTAAGAGACACGGTCGAGACACACGCTTGTGTGCTCAACCGTGTGGGCAAGTATAGGCCATTTGCAAGGCCAAATTGCCACCCAAATTTTGGGTCACTACTACAAGCATCAAGCCATACCAAATTCATATCTTAAATGCATAAAAAATATACATTTTAATCATCATCCCCATCAACCAATTCAAACATGAAACTAACCACTTACATATTACCAATACATATCAAAATGATCATTCACACAACATCACATAAACACATTATAACTATCATTTTCACATATTCAAAACACATATTAAAGTCATTCAACTATTAAGCCATATCACATGGCAAGAACTATACATCTCGAAACATTCCATAATCACTAGCCTATACATGCCATATACCAAATATACAACTTCTAAAAGTACCAAAATAGATGGCCGATAGTGTGATTGAGTCGCTAACGGTCCCCAGATCCGAGCTAGCTTAAATGACACTGTAAAACAGAGAAAAACTTCACACAGTAAGCTTTAAAGCTTAGTAAGTTCGTAATATAACACAATTAATTCAACAATTCAAATTCAATATGCAAAATTACCAACACCTAATTCAATTCACCTCAATACTCAATTTTCACCCATACCAATTCCTCACTTTCATACATAATTTTATGTTCAATGTACAAGCATTTACTAAGGTACTCAATCTAACTCTTTCCATCATTTATTCACATAACTATCCATTTATCTCATACACAACTTCATCAACCATATAGGTTCTGTACGTACCTGTACCGTCACTTAACTACCACATTTACCATTCAATGCTCCAAACCGTTACTCGTTCGATCCTCTTTAAACATTCGATGAATTCGTACACTCAGTGCCATATAATTAGACGAAGCCACAATATTGTCGCACACTTAGTGCCATCACGTTAAACAGATAATGTCTCAATATCGAACACACAGTGCCAACTAATATAGTCGATGCTTTCTTTATCTCACACACTTAGTGCCGATCAACATTGTATCACTTCTATTTACGCACACTTGGTGCCATATAATTTTAAAATCACAGCTCACATTTCTGAATTCCATACTCACATTTCCATTCATTTCAACACATAAGAACCTCGTTTAAACAACATGTATTATACACGAACTTACCTTAGACGTAGAAACACGATACAAGTCGATCAATCGAGCACCTTGTTCTTGCCTCGATCTAAGTCCGAATTTCTCTTTTCTTGATCTATACATATTCAAATTTAACTCATTCATTCACCAAATCATTTAATTGAATCCAAATACACATAATTTCATTATACTCATGCTTAGCCGAATTTTCCCCTAGCTCATACAAGCCCACATATTTCATTTATTTCACATTTTAGTACCTCAATTTCTCATTTTCACAATTTAGCCCAAAATAGTCAAATTCATCAAAAATTCAAAGACAAAATATGTTAACCCAACATTAAACTTTCATATTTCACCAACTATCAACACAAAGCTCACATATTCATCAATGGCATATCTCAAAATCATTATCAAATTCTAAAATTAAAGCATGGGCTTAATATTATGCTAAGCAACGATCACAAAAACGTAAAAATTATTAAAAACCGAAGCAAAAACATACCTTGATTAAGCTATAGATGAATGCTTAAAAGTTCAAGCCCTAAATTTCTTCTTTTATTTTCGGCAATGGATGAGCATATACGACCATTTTTTTCATGTTTGTTTTATTATAAATAATTTAATAAACCTTTTACTAAAATAGCCTTATTATAAACATTTAAAATCCACTAACCTTAGGCATTTTTGTCCATCCAATCTATTAATGGTTTAATAACAACATAAGGACTTCTCATTTAAGAAGCCATGCCAATTAAGCACTTTAACAACTAGCACACATCTTTTGCATTTTATACGATTAAGTCCTTTTTCACAAATCGACACACAAATGATAAAATTTTCACACAGAATTTTCACACATGCTTAATCACATACTGTAAACACGGAAAATAATATTAAAATATTTTTTTGACCTCGAATTTGTGGTCTCAAAACCACTATTCTGACTAGGGTCTAAACTGGGCTTGTACAACTCTCCCCCTTTAGGGATTTTCGTCCCCGAAAATCTTACCAGTGAATTGATTCGGATACTGATCTTTTATAACATCTTCAGGCTCCCACGTAGCCTATTCAACTCCATGTTTGTGCCACAACACTTTCACTAAAGAAATTTTCTTATTTCTCAACTCTTTAATCTCACGTGCCAGAATTCGAATCGGTTCTTCGTTATATGATAGATCAGACTGAATCTCAACTTCAGTAGGGGCAATCACATGTGATGGATCGGATTTATATCGTATCATCTAAGCATCAATACGTGAAACACATTATGGATCTTTTCTAGCTCAGGTGACAACAACAATCTATAAGCAACCAGCCCAATACGTTCAATAATCTCATACGGCCCGATGAACCTTGGACTCAATTTGTCTTTTCTGCCGAAACGAAGTATTTTTTTCCATGGAGACACATTCAAAAACACTTTATCACCAATCTCAAATTCAATATCTTTTCGTTTCAAATCTGCATAAGATTTCTGACGATCTGATGCTGCTTTCAAACTATCACGAATCACTTTCACTTTCTGCTCAGTTTCTTTAATCAAATCAACCTCGTGAATCTTATTCACACTAAGCTCAGTCCAATATAATGGAGTTCTGCATTTACGACCGTAAAGAGCCTCATATGGTGCCATTTTAATGCTTGATTGAAAACTATTATTATACTCGAATTCAATAAATGGCAGATGCTTTTCCCATGTACTTTCAAACTCAAGGATACAACATCTCAACATATCCTCGAGAATCTGAATGATCCGCTCGGATTGACCATCTGTTTGCGGATGAAATGCAGTACTAAAATGCAGCTTTGTACCTAGAGCCTCTTGTAGTTTCTTCCAAAACCGCAAAGTAAACCTCGAATCTCTGTCAGACACAATGGATAATGGTACCCCGTGCAATCTTACAATCTCGAAAATATATAATTCGGCTAACTTATCAAGCGAATAATCTATTCTCACCGGAATAAAATGAGCTGATTTCGTTAATCTGTCAACTATCACCTAGATTGCATCTTTCTTTCTCTGAGATAAAGGCAACCCCGACACAAAGTCCATTGTGATTCTCTCCCATTTCCACTCAGGAATCATGATTGGTTGTAACAAACCGGATGGAACCTGGTGTTCAGCTTTGACTTGCTGACAAACTAAGCATCTCGAAACAAAATCTGAGATAACTCATTTCATACCATGCCACCAATAAAACTATTTTAGATCATTGTACATTTTCGTACTTCTCGAATGAACAGATAAACGACTATTATGAGCCTCATTCAAAATTAACTGAATCAACTCTGAATTTCTCGGAATACAAATTCGATATCGGAATCTCAAACAACCATCATTATCAACTTGAAATTTTGAATCAGAATTCAAACCACACTGAGCTCTTCTTGCCATCATCTCAGCATCACTTTTCTGGGCATCACAAATCTGACGTATAAACATTGGTCTCACTTTAAACTCAGCCAAAACCAAACCATCATCACAAAAATCTATCTGAGTACTCATTGCTCGTAAAGCAAATAAAGACTTTCGGCTCAAAGCATCAGCAACAACATTAGCTGTGACACCTCAAACCCGGCCCAGACATTATGGCTAAATCTGGCGTGTCACATCAAAGCGTTGTTCAAAAACTGAGTTTGTCGTTAAAAGTTCATTTCTATGTTTAAATCCTTTTACTCGAGTTTAGCAAATCATCTCGTCAAAAATGTTTACTTAATTTCGGGCATTAATACTTTAGGTTATTCCAATCGCGGAAGCTCCTAAAGTTTGAAATATAAAAACTTCTATTTTTAAGTGTTTATGAAAATAGTTGTTAATTTTGAAAATTCGTGTTTAGCAGTTTTAAATAAGGAAATCTAAAGCCCATTTAAAAATTTAATCCCTCAAAGGTCTTATAACAAAATTAAAACCCAAAATATAAAATTCAAATAAAAAGTCTACAGCAGAGCATCAGCGGTCGTGTGGCCACCTCCGAGTCTCTCACGGCTCCAAATCGTCTAAGATTGGGGATTACCTGTACAGTTAAAAGAAAAGGTGAGTTTACGAAAACTCAATGTGTAATCCCCTTATTAAAGAAACAGTCAGTATACAGAAACATAATCAGTCTAGACCTTAGCCCATTACAATAACGGTGGCAATTGGGCCTTAGCCCCCAGCAGCCTCGGTTGGGCTTGAGCCCATATCAAATGTCACATATCACATCCATCTGGGCCTAAGCCCATCTTAATATCAGAATCAGTATATGCAATGCATAAATACCCATACCAACCCTGCACTCTGTCTCCTGTCCAACCCTACACTCTTGTGGGGATTAAATCGACCCACCCATCCCTACACTCCTTATGTAGCACCAGTTGCGGCACTAACCAATATTGCATCGTAGCTGCCAGTAATAATAACACAGCAGAGCTGCCAGCGATGTGATATATGTGGCAAAGCCACCCGAGAATGATATTGTAGCAGAGCCGCGATGATCGAGATCGCAACAAAGCCGCCGAAGAATGTGATTTGTGGCAAAGCCACCAGTAACAGTACACTTCCTCCATAGCAATATCCCAACCCCATGTAGTATGTCGTGTATGCAGTATGCCATGCTCAGAATCAACCATATCATTCATAGTTAAGTCAATCAAACCATAGTCATACAACCACAGTCAAATCAGTCAAATCATAGCACAAGTCAGTCCTTTACCCTCGAGGGGCAAAATAGTCATTTACCCTACAGGGGCATTACAGTCATTTTACCTTACAGGGCATTACAGTCATTTTACCTTATGTATTACGGTTATTTTTCCCTACAGGGGTATTACGGTCATTTTACCGTATAGGGGTATTACGATCATTTTACCCTACAGGGGTATTTCGGTCATTTACCCTACTGTGGGCATTATAAATCATTTTACCTACTGTGGGTACTACGGTCATTTTATTCCCATTGTGGGTATTACGGTCATTTTTCCTACCTTGGGGTCTCGGTACAGTTAACGACCTTTTTGAAGGCCTACAGTCGCCTCGAAGACACAAATAATCCATTTGGTCAAAACAGTGTAAATGGCCCAAAGCCCAATATTCGGCCCAAATGGGCCCATACGCTCGTGTGGCCCATTTGGCCCAAATTCAATCACGGCTATGTGATCTACATAGCCCAATCCAGTTTCTACCACTTTTCGTAAATTTTATCCGTGTGAGGCCCACAAGCCCATTGGGCCCACACGGCCCATTTCGACCCAACGAGGCCCATAACGGCCTAAGTGCACGAGAACACTCGTAGTGGCCTCTTCAGTCTATCACCCCCGATTGTGGGCTCAGTTTATCCACACGAGCGATCACACGCTCATGAGGCCTCAAATGCCGAAGTTTCAGCTTTTCGGCTTTTGCCGATTCATAGCGGAGATAGTGTGACTACACACCTTTTTACGGAGTCGTTCCAAGATCTACGAGCACCCAACCTTGTTTGAATGAGGGTGACCTTAATCCCTCAATGATCGCTGTTCAAAAACGATCACACGCCTTCGCTGCCTTCCTAAAGTACAGTCAAGAATCGATTAGTAAGTGGTAGGGCCTATTCGGCCAACCCTCAAAAACATGAGGTAACCTTATTACCTTACCGGACGCTTGAGAATGAAACTGTGACTCCTCCAAACCGTTCACACTTCACCACTCCTCGAGAAAGACCCTAGAATTGCAATGAGTGCAGTACAAAGAATGAAATAACAATCGGTCAATAGGGTTATTCGGTTTTGGAAAAGAATAGAAGAGCATAGGTGCATTCGGTTTTAAACAATAAAAAAAAGGATGGATTTGAACACTTACCGATTGTGAGAACCATTGCTGTAACCCAATGTAGAGAGGGGTTAACAACTGCAATATTCGGCCAGCCTAGATTAAAGGATGAGCAGAAGTTAAAGAAGGGAAAGGGAAGGTTCGGCCTTTAGAGAAAAACAGAAGAGTGGAGGGGAAGAGAAGAGAAGTGCACTGGTAGGAGAGTAGAGGATCGGCAAAGAAAGGAAAAAGAAACCACAATGAAAGATACCTATTCGGCAGTTTGTGGAAAAAGGAAGACAGTAGAAGCAATTTTGGTCACTTCAATAGCTAAAACGTAAAACCCAAAATGAAAAAAACCAATGGGAAACTAAGCAGTCAGCAAGAGAAATCGGCAATTCAACTCTCAAATCCCACAAAATCGTAACAAAGGAGTGCTTAGTGCCGAAAATGCTCCCTATTTCCCCCCTTAGCCGAATTTCGCTAAGCCTTAGAGTCCCAATCAGCCATAACACCCTACCAACATCCCATTTTCAAATTTCCTTTATTTTCTCCCCAGTCTCCTCCTTGATTTGCTCCACAAAACCCTCCAAGACCAATTCAAACCTCACCTGACAGAGTTTCAGTCTAACTCCACTTCTCATGTTGCAAGGAAATAAAATAAATAATCCCTTGCGCATCATGAGACTCGAACTTGAGCTCCCTTGCAACCTTGAACACGCCACTTACCATTGGACCACAAGCTCCTCTTGTGTCATGATTTCACCAAAAATATTTATAAAGCCTTCAAGCTAAGACCAAGATTCACTTAAGAGCAAAATGCAAAAAATTTGCTAAAGCCAAGGTTTGAACCCAGGACTTCTCCAACACTCCCAACTCTTCCTAAATCACTTAGCCACTAAGGGAAACAAGGAATTTTTGACATTTTCTTGTAGACATAAATTTTATGCGCAATCTCCTAGCTGATCCCACACTCAAGGCCCCATTCCTTCTAGGCCCAAATTCGGGGCGTTACAATTCACCCCTCCTTAAAGAAATTTCATCCTCAAAATTTCCAACTGCCAGAATAGTCGCACAACACAGACTTAGCCACCACACTCCCACTGCGTACTCTGATTTCAAAACATTATGACAGCCTCTTGAACCACGTTCGCGTGTATCTCTTGTGCCCGTTGTCTATTCGCATTTTATCAGCACTAACTATTTTATGCAGATCGAAGCTTCACTACAGTTTTTAGTTTCCAATAGTTTCAGTTTGCTCTATCTAGAGTGGTATAGTCTAATTTCTAAAGTAGTCACAGTATTTCCTAACTTACCGCATTTCAGTTTCTAAATAGACAAAAGTATTCTAAAAACTTACGGATTCGGTGCCGGAGACTCGGTGTGCCACACTTTCCAGAAGAAGTATCTCAAACCACTTCACATATTCGAAAACAACCTTTTGAAATCCAAAAAATTTCCTAAAGCCCATTCCACAGTCGAGTTTTGCAACTGGGCTCTGATACCACTAAATGTAACACCCTAAACCCGACCCAGACGTTATGGCCGAATCTGCCGTGTTACATCAAAGCATCGTTCAAAAAATGAGTTTGTCGTTAAAAGTTCATTTCTATGTTTAAATTCTTTTGCTCGAGTTTAGCAAATCATCTCGTCAAAAACGTTTACTTAATGTCTGGCATTGATACTTTAGGTTATTCCAATCGCGGAAGCTCCTAAAGTTTGAAATATAAAAATGTCTGTTTTTAAGAGTTTTTTAAAATAGTTTTTAATTTTGAAAATTCGTCTTTAGCAGTTTTAAATAAGAAAATCTAAAGCCCATTTAAAAATTTAATCCCTCAAAGGCCTTATAACAAAATTAAAACCCAAAATATAAAATTCAAATAAAAAGTCTACAGCAGAGCATCAGCGGTCGTGTTGCCACCTCCGAGTCTCTCGCGGTTCCAAATCGTTTAAGGCTGGGGATTACCTGTACAGTTAAAAGAAAGGGTGAGTTTACGAAAACTCAGTGTGTAATCACCTTATTAAAGAAATAGTCAGTATACAGAAATAAAATCAGTCTGGGCCTGAGCCCTTTAACAGTAACAGTATAGTGTGGGCCTTAGCCTATTACAGTAATAGTGGCAATTGGGCCTTAGCCCCCAGTAGCCTCGGTTGGGCCTGAGCCCATATCAAATGTAACATATCACATCCATCTGGGCCTAAGCCCATCTCAATATCAGAATCAGTATATGCAATGCATAAATACCCATACCAACCCTGCACTCTGTCTCCCGTCCAACCCTACACTCCTGTGGGGATTAAATCGACCCACCCATCCCTACACTCCTTATGTAGCACCGGTTGCGAAACTAACCAATATTGCAGTGTAGCTGCCAGTAATAATAATGCAACAGAGCTGCCAGTAACAGTATATGTGGCAAAGCCACCAATAATGATATTACACAGAGCCGCGAAAAGATCGATGATCGCAAGAAAGTCGTCAGTAACACCCCTAACCCGAAACCGTTTTCGGAATAGGGTTAAGAGGCATTACCGAACAATCGAATCATTTCACATCCAATTGACGACAAAAAGTCAATCATCATCAAAGCACATCAAAACATAGTCAAATAGTCCCTTATTGAGGCCCACGAGACCTTTAACACATACTAGAGAGGGGTCGGGACTAAACCGAACATTTACGAAAGTTTTCAAAATTTCAAATATTCACCAAGTCTGTTGAGGTCACACGCCCGTGTAACCAGGCCGTGTGCCTCACACGGTCACCAGACACCCCCATGTGTCCAGGCCGTGCCAAAACAGAGTAAGTATACTGACTTCTTCACACGGCCACCAGGCACGCCCGTGTGCTAAGGCCCTGTGCTCTTAGGCCATATACTGACTTATACCCGCGACCACTAGACACGCCCGTGTTCTATGACCGTGTAGACAAAACAGGCCATATGCAAGGCCAAATTTCCATCCTTAATAGGTTCATGCCTACAAGCATCAATACAATACCAGATCAAGCTTACAAATGCCTTCAATCATACCATTTCATGCATTATTCATTCACAAACTAATCCATTTACTTACATGCTTATTATCATCACAACTAAAGCTATTCAAAATGAAAATTATACAACTCAAACATGAATTTACCAAATTCATGAACTATCTTCAACCACATCCTTTCATCAACAACACCATCATGAGATATACCATTTCCATAACTCATTAATAAATTCAACAACATTCAACTTCCAAGCCAACTCACATTGCAAGGATTAAACATTTCAAGACATATCTTAACTACTAGCCTATACATGCCATAATTCAACTATATACATCTTTCCAAAGTACCAAAATAGATTACCGATAGTGTGATAAAGATGCTGACGATCCCCCGATCTGAGCTAGCTTTATTGACACTGCAAAATAGCGAACCAATCACACAGTAAGCTTTCAAACCTTAGTAAGTTCGAGATACAATACAATTAATTCATTGAATCAAATCAATGTACAAATTGAACTATCACATAGATAATTTACCAATGATACACAAATTCAACTAAATCCAATACTCACATAGCATTTCATTCGTTTACTTCCAAATTCACCAACCACATAGGTATCATACATACCATCATTCATAGCCAATAATCCTACTCAACCATTCACAAAATCATACACAATCTCATCAACCACAAAGGTTAAATACATACCTTTTTGTCAACACATAGTTACTCACCAACCATTCTTCTCAACCACTCGGTTTTACATTCCGCTCAATCTTTGATACTCTTTTGATTTATTCGCACACTTAGTGCTAATTTCGTAATCAAAGCATAATTGCCAACGACACTTAGTGCCAATTCAATAATCCAAATTTATATCGATATTGCACACACAGTGCCAATTCGGTAAACCAAACTTACATCGGTGTTGCACACACAGTGCCAATTTGGTAAGCCTAAGCTTCAGTCTTTTCGCACACACAGTGCTATTCATTTCTATCTCTTTTCTAATTTCGTACACTTAGTGCCTCAATAATTGATCTCATATGTAATACAGTTTTAATACAACTCTATACATTCATTCATTTCTCATCACATAGATATAAATTTAATGACTAGTATTATATCCGAACTTACCTCGGATGTCGAAATACCGAAACGGTCGATTAATCGAGCACTTTGTCTTTGCCTCGATCTCGATCCAAACCTCTCTTTTCTTGGTCTCTACATATTCAAATTCAATCCATTTAATCACCAATTCATTCAATTTAGTTCATACACACTTATTTAGGGCATTTTACAAAATAACCCTCACATTTTCACATTTCGACACTTTAGTCCCTAATTCATCAAATCACCAAATACACACAATTTGTTTGTACACATGCCTAGCTAAATTCTTACTATACTCATACAAGTCCACACATCTCATTTATTTTACATTTTAGTCCATCAATTTACACTTTTCTCTAATTAGCCCAATTTATTCAATTTCACCAAAAATCCAAATACAAACTATGTTAACCCAACACTAAGCTTTCATATTTTACCAACTATCAACACAAAGCTCACATGTTCATCAATGGTACATCTCAAAATCTTCACCAATTCACAAAATTGAAGCATGGTTAAGCTAGAGCACGAAGCAACAATCTCGAAAACGTAGAAATTATCAAAAACCGAGTTAAAAACACAAAGCAATTAAAGCCTTCAAATGCCGAACCTAGCTAGCCCTTTTTCTCTTCTTTTTCTTTCCAATTTTTGGCAAGGATGCATGAACAATCCAGGATGCATGAACAATCCACTATCTTATTTTTATGCCTTTCTTTTATTATAATATAACATTATATTATATCTTTTATTATTTTAACATTTATGATTTATATAATATAAACCATATAAATATCCATCATAATAATGCCACCCACTATCATTGTTTTGGGGTTATTTACAACATGAATCCTCCAAAGTATAAAGACAACATCAATTAAGCATATGAAAATCAGCACACAACATTTTACACATTATGCAATTAAGTCCCTTTTCATAATTGAACACACAATCAATAAAATCTTCACACAGAAATTTCACACAGGCTAAATCACATACGGTAAACTCAGAAAATAATATTAAAATATTATTCTAACTTCAGATTTCTGGTCTCGAAACCACTGTTCCGACTAGGGTCTAAACCGGGCTGTTACAACTCTCCCCCTTAGGGATTTTTGTCCCCGAAAATCTTACCAGTGAATAAGTGTGGATATTGCTTTCTCATAATGTTCTAAGGCTCCCACGTAGCCTCTTCTACTCCGTGTTTGTGCCACAACACTTTCACTAATGAAATTCTTTTGTTTCTTAATTATTTGATCTCTCGTGCTAAAATTCGGATCGGTTCTTCACTATATGACAAATCTGGCTGAATCTCAACCTCAGTAGGAGCAATTACATGAGACAGATTAGATCGGTACCGACGAAGCATTGACACATGAAACACGTTATGAATCTTTTCTAACTCAGGTGGCAACATCAATCTATAAGCAACTGACCCAACTCGTTAAACGATCTCATACGACCTGATTCAAAATATTTTCTTCCACGGAGATAAAGGCAATCCCGACACAAAGTCCATCGTGATTCTCTTCTATTTCCACTCAGGAATTATAATTGGTTGTAACAAACCGAACGGAACCTGATGTTCAGCCTTAACTTGCTGACAACTAAACACTTCAACACAAAGTCAGAGATGTCCTATTTCATACCATGCCACCAATAAAACTGTTTCAAATCATTATATATTTTTGTACTCCCCAGATGAACAGTCAAACGACTATTGTGAGGTTCATTCAAAATCAACTGAATCAACTCTAAATTCTTCGGAACACAAATCCGATATCTAAATCTAAGACAATCATCACTATCAACTCGAAGTTCTGAATTAGAATTCAAATCACATTGAGCTCGTTTTGCTATCATCTGGTCATCCATTTTCTGGGCATCAAAAATCTGATGCACGAACATCGGTCTCAACTTCAACTCAGCCAAAACTGAACCATCATCACACAGATCTATCTGAGAATTCATAGCTCGCAAAGCACATAAAAACTTCTGACTCAAGGCATCAGCAACAACATTATCTTTGCCTGAACGATAATCAATAACAAATTTGTAATATAATACGTTCAACTCACTAAATCAAATCAATATACAAAGTAAACCATCACATAGAGAGTTTCACCAAAATGCTTAAACTTAACTATATCCGATACTCACATAACCATCCTTTCATCTATTTTCAAATTCATCAACCACGTAGGTTCCATATATATACCTTTTCCAACACTTAGTTAACGATCATACATACTATTCCATGCTCGATACTGCACATCAATTGCTCTTTGTTATTTATTCGAATTAATTGCACACTTAGTGCCTTTACTTTAAAGCGAATTTAATTGGGTATCGCACACACAGTGTCGATTGATAAAGCTGAGGCTTCCATTACTTCGCACACACAGTGCTATTCACCTTCGTCCCAATTTTTAATTTCGCACACTTAGTGCCACATTTCTCAATTCCACATATAGCATTTCTAGTCAATAATCACATATTCATTCATTTCATAACTTTTAAATATAAATTTAACAACTTGTATTTCCCGCAGCTAATACAATATGCCCAGAAATCCAACCTCACGCAACCAAAACTCACATTTGCTAAACTTAGCATACAATTATTTCTCACGCAAAGTCTGTAACACAACTCTCAAATGCTCGGCATGTTGCATCTCATCACATAAATGAATCAGAATGTCATCAATAAACACTACAACAAAACTATCTCAATACGGTCTGAATATACAGTTAATCAAATCCATAAACACTGCAGGAGCATTCGCTAATCCAAAAGGCATAACTAAGAATTCATAAATCACAGGCACAGATTCAACTTTCTTATCAGTCACTTTTATATCAATCACATATGCCAAATAAGCTTCGCAACCCTTTCTCACATAGTTCAAAGCTTTCATCGCATATACAACAACTGGTACCCCTTTCATATCACTAGATTCAATTCAAACTATCTCACCATTCTGACTTCTCAAATCTATACTCTTTCGTTTACAATTCACAAGTGCATTATGCAAAGTGAGCCAATCCATACTCAAAATTATATCAAATTTATCGAATGGTAGCATCATCAAATTAGCCGAAAAGTATATATCCCAAAACATCAAGGAGCAATTCTTGCACACTTTATCCATCAAGACACACTTATCTAAGTGTTCGATACTCTAATTACCAATTCAGTAGACTCAACAGGTAGAGTCTTACTTGATACTAAATTCACACACACATAGGAATGAGTTGAACCCGAATCTATTAATGCAATCACATCAGTATCAAAGAGTAAAAGTACCAGTAATGACGTCTGGAGATGATGCTTCCTTTCTTGCACGTATAGCATAAGCTCGGGGCAGTGCTCTCGCCCGATCTCACAATTGATCAGAGTCCCTCTTTGACTTCCACTCACGTTCCTGACATTTCTGGGTGGTCTACCCCTAGCCATCACATTACTCGATCTCACATTCTGAACATTTTCTTCCTCAACTAACTTTGGCAATGTCGAATGAAATGTTCTCGTGATCCACATTTATAGCAAACTCTATTGTTGTATTTGCCCCAGCATTCTCCCACATGTCGTCTTCTACACTGTCTACACTCAGGTTTGTTACTTTTAGCACTTTCAACATTTGATTCAATTTGAGCTTGAGTTCTCAGACCAACACTTAGTCTTGTGTGGTCTTTATACGGATGTTCAAAATGAAGTATTTGATCGATTGCTTGCATCTCTAAATCTCTTTGTCGAAGGCTGAGACAACTTACTCATCGATCTTATTCTTTCATCTCGAGCTTCAGAATTAGCTTTCTTCTTTTCTTTACTGAGCTCCTCGGCTTTGCAAGCTCTTTCAACTAACACAACAAATTCATTGATATCAAGTATCCCAACCAACAGCTTAATGTCCTCATTCAGCCCTTCTATAAAATGTTTACACATAGCAGCTTCGGTCGAAACACATTCTCGTGCATACTGGCTCAATCTCACAAATTCTCGCCAGACTCGAAAGAATCAAAAACCACTGTTTGACTCTAGAAACTCTTTACGCTTCGATCAATGAATCGTTGGATCGATATACTTCTTTCTCGAACTCAACTTGAAAGAAATCCTGGTGATTTCTCTCTCGAAACCACGGACGTCAACATCTTCCACCAGTTATAAGCCGTATATCTCAACAAAAAAACTGCACACTTAATACACTCATCAGAGGTCAACAACATCTCATCGAATACCCAAATTGTATTCTCGAGCCAAAACTCGGCTCGCTCAGCATCATCATAGTTGTGGCCCTAAGTTCTTCGGTCCCGTACTTACAAATCTTATTCACAAGAGGTTTATTTAATCTGATCGGATCTACAACTTGAAGCACAATAGGTACTTGTGGGGGTGGAGGTTGTGGAGCAGCCGGATTCGTTCGAACGAACTCCAAAAACCGCTCACTCATCATACGAAAGAAGGCTTACTTAGTCTCTCCTCCCTCACTACTTTCATTTGGCCTAGATGTGGCCGGCGCTATCCCTTGAGCGGGAGCAGGCGCGTTACTCTCTACATCATCAGTAACTGCTCGATCGGGTTCCATTTGCTATACGAAAACACATTTATAACTATCAGGATTCATCACACTATCGAAATTATATATATGGCATGTATAGCTAGACTCACACATGCCACGTTAGTTCGAGAATCGACTAAACCGTAGCTCTGATACCAATAAAATGTAACACCCTTAACCCAAAACCGTCGCCAGAATAAAGTTAAGAGGCATTACCGAACAATCGAATCATTTCACATCCAATTCACGACACAAAGTCAATCAACATCAAAGCACATCAAAACATAATCAAATAGTCCCTTATTGAGGCCCACGAGACCTTTAACACATACTAGAGAGGGGTCGGGACTAAACCGAATATTTATGAAAGTTTTCAAAATTTCAAATATTCACCAAGTCTGTTGAGGTCACACGCCCGTGCAACCAGGCCGTGTGCCTCACACGGTCACCAGACACCCCTATATGTCTAGGCCGTGCTAAAACATAGCAAGTATACTGACTTCTTCACACGGCCGTGTGCTAAGGTCGTGTGCTCTTAGGCCATATACTGACTTATCCCCACGGCCACTAGACACGCCCGTGTTCTATGACCGTGTAGACAAAACAGGCCATATGCAAGGCCAAATTGCCATCCTCAATAGGTTCATGCCTACAAGCATCAATACAATACCAGATCAAGCTTACAAATGCCTTCAATCATACCATTTCATGCATTATTTGTTCAAAAACTAATCCATTTACTTACATGCTTATTATCATCACAACTAAAGCTATTCAAAATGACAATTATACAACTCAAACATGAATATACCAAATTCATGAACTATCTTCAACCACATCCTTTCATCAACCACACCATCATGAGATATACCATTTTCATAACTCATTAATAAATTCAACAACATTCAACTTCCAAGCCAACTCACATGGCAATGATTAAACATTTCAAGACATATATTAACTACTAGCGTATACATGTCGTAATTCAACTATATACATCTTTCCAAAGTACCAAAATAGATTGCTGATAGTGTGATAAAGATGCTGACGATCCCCGGATCTCAGCTAGCTTTACTGACACTGCAAAACAGAGAACCAATCACACAGTAAGCTTTCAAAGCTTAGTAAGTTCGAGGTACAATAAAATTAATTCATTGAATCAAATCAATGTACAAATTGAACTATCACATAGATAATTTACCAATGATACACAAATTCAACTAAATCCAATACTCACATAGCATTTCATTCGCTTACTTCCAAATTCTACAACCACATAGGTATCATACATACCATCATTCATAGCCAATAATCCTGCTCAACCATTCACAAAATCATACACAATCTCATCAACCACAAAGGTTAAATACATACCTTTTTGTCAACACATAGTTACTCACCAACCATTCTTCTCAACCATTCGGTTTTACATTCCGCTCAATCTTTGCTACTCTTTTGATTTATTCGCACACTTAGTGCTAATTTCGTAATCAAAGCATAATTGCCAACGCACACTTAGTGCCAATTCAATAATCTGAATTTATATCGATATCGCACACACAGTGCCAATTCGGTAAACCAAACTTACATCGGTATCGCACACACAGTGCCAATTCGGTAAGCCAAAGCTTCAGCCTTTTCGCACACATAGTGCTATTCATTTCTGACTCTTTTCTAATTTCGTACACTTAGTGCCTCAATACTTGATCTCATATGTAATGCAGTTTTAATACAACTCTATACATTCATTCATTTCTCATCACATAGATATAAATTTAATGACTAGTATTATATCTGAACTTACCTCGGACGTCGAAATACCGAAACAGTCGATTAATCGAGCATTTTGTCTTTGCCTCGATCTCGATCCAAACCTCTCTTTTCTTTGTCTATACACATTCAAATTCAATCCATTTAATCACCAATTCATTCAATTTAGTTCATACACACTTATTTAGGGAATTTTACAAAATAACCCTCACATTTTCACATTTCAACACTTTAGTCCCTAATTCATCAAATCACCAAATACACACAATTTGTTTGTACACATGCCTAGCCGAATTCTTACTATACTCATACAAGTCCACACATCTCATTTATTTTACATTTTAGTCCCTCAATTTACACTTTTCTCAAATTAGCCCAATTTACTCAATTTCACCAAAAATCCAAATACAAACTATGTTAACCCAAATTACCAACTATCAACACAAAGCTCACATGTTCATCAATGGCACATCTCAAAATCTTCACCAATTCACAAAATTGAAGCATGGGTAAGCTAGAGCACGAAGCAACAATCTAAAAAATGTAGAAATTATCAAAAACTGAGTTAAAAACACATACCAATTAAAGCCTTCAAATGCCGAACCTAGCTAGCCATTTTTCTCTTCTTTTTCTTTCCAATTTTCGGCATGGATGCATGACAATCCACTATCTTATTTTTATGCCTCTCTTTTATTATAATATAATATAACATTATATTATATCTTTTATTATTTTAACATTTATGATTTATATAATATAAACCATATAAATATCCATCATAATAATGCCACCCACTATCATTGTTTTGGGGTTATTTACAACATTAATCCTCCAAAGTATAAAGACAACATCAATTACGCATATGAAAATCAACACACAGCATTTTACACTTTATGCGATTAAGTCCTTTTTCATAATAGAACACACAATCAATAAAATATTCACACAGAAATTTCACACAGGCTAAATCACATACGGCGAACTCAAAAAATAATATTAAAATATTATTCTGACCTTAGATTTGTGGTCTCGAAACCACTATTCCGACTAGGGTCTAAACCGGGCTATTACACTGCCAGTGTAACACACCCAGACCTGGCCCAGACGTTATGGCCGAATCTGGTGATGTCACATCAAAGGATAATTCCAAAATGACTTTGCTTAGTTAAAAACTTAAGTTTAAGATTTTAAAACCCAAAATCCTTGCAACTTGTTAAATTATGATAAAAGCCCATGTTTTAAGAAAAACGTCCATATGTTATAGTTATTTCGAAAACCAGGTTTAAACTTTAGAAATTTATTTAAGTTTAATAATTAGGCAGTTGAAACAAATAAGGAAACCCAAATGTAAAGTCAAATTGGACATACAAGGCCTTATTACATCCCAATGAAAATAAAGTAATTAAAAGTAAAGTCATTCGAAACAATAAACAAAAACTTCTAACTAACTTGCAGTGTGGCCATCCCCGAATCCTGTTCCACGTCGAGCCGTCTACTGAGGGTCACCTGAAACATTTAATAAAAGGGTGTGAGTTTTGAAACTCAGTGTGTACGACCCTTGGTAATCCAATCATGCAATTATCACATTGGGCCTAAGCCCTACCAAAATCGATGGTCTTGGGCCTTAGCCCACAATGACCTCATATTCCATCAGTATCACATGAATGCAATGCTCCCATCCCAAATCCAACCCTGCACTCCATTTCCCTTCCAACCCTACACTCCTGTGGGGATATAAATATCAACCCACCCATCCCTACACTCCAAAGGTAGCATCAACAGTGGCACTACTCGACGTTGCAGCATGGCTGCTAAGCATATAATGTAACAGTCCGAATTTGACCCTAATCGGAACAGTGGTTTCGGGACCACGAATCTGAGTCCAAAAAATATTTAAATATTATTTTCTGTGTTTATTATATGTGAATTATTATGTGTGAAAGTTTCGTATGGAAATTTGATTGTTTGTGTGCTTAATTGAATAAAAGGACTTAATCGCGTAAAGTGTAAAAGTTATAAACTATAGTGAAAAGTACCCATTTGATAGTGGCTTTTTAAAATAGAGTCCTAAAAGGGCAATTAGCCCATTTTACATGATAGTGGACGGCATGGTTGTTTAAGTAATCATTAATATGTTTTATTAATTAATTATTTTATATTATAAGTTAACTTTTATATTATATTATATGTTAAATATATAAAACATCAAAAAAATAAAAGGCACATGCATTATATTTCTCCTTTGGCCGAATATGAGATGAGAAAAACACCATAGAAAAGCTTCAAGTTTTGGCAACAAATTACCTTGATTAAGGTATGTTTAGTTTTCAGTTTTTGATAATTTTTACGTTTTTGAAATCGTTGCTTCGAGTACCTCAAGACCCAAGCTTGAATTTTTGATTTTGATCAATATTTTGAAATGTGCCATTGATGAGTTCATGAGTTTTATGATGTTAGTTGATGGATTATGAAAGATATATGTTAGATTAATATGTTTTGTCTTTGGATTTTTGGTAATTTTGAGAGATTAGGGCTTAATTGCAAAAATAAATTTTTGAGGGACTAAAATGTGAAAAAAATGAAATGGATGGATTTGTATAAAGCCTATGAATATTCAGCCCTTAAGGTGTGAGACCAAATTTTGTGTATTTTGTGTTTTGTGTAATTAGGACTAAATTGTAAAAGTGTGAAACATTAGGGGCAAAATGGTAATTTACCCATTTAGGTGTTTTTGGATTAAATTGAAATGAAATGTGCTTGAATGAGATTAATTTGATCATGTTTAGATCAAGAACAAAAGAAAACGGATTTGGATCGGGGAAAAGTGAAAGTTAACGACTAGTCGGTCTTCGTCATCCGTCGATAGTCGAGGTAAGTCTCTAAGCAATTTAATACCGTTAATATCGGTTATAATCTTGAGTACATGTTGAAATTGAATTTATAGATTGGAAATTTAGCCAAAGCCGAATGTGATATAGTGTTTAAGCAATGAAATGTAGTAAACTTAATTGTGTTCATTATGTGAAAGTGATATTGAATTATGTGTGATATATGTGATATTAGTAATATGTGAAAATGATATTGAATTATGTGTGATACATGTGATATTAGTAATATGTGAAAGTGATATTGAATTATTTGTGATATATGTGATATTAATAATATGTGAAAATGATATTGAATTATGTGTGATACATGTGATATTAGTATTAAAAAAAAGATCGTCGAGTAAAACCTTTCATTCTGTATCAAAGAAGTTCAAAGATGAATCCAGTCGACATAAGGCTACTTCAGGCTTTGCCAGACGAGATAGTGATCGACCACCTGCGGGCTCCCGAGCTATTTCGAAGCCAGTGTTGGTGATGTCCAACAGAACCGAGTTGAGTGCAAACATTGTGGAATATGGCATTCTGGGAGTTGTAGATTCCGTGATCGGTCCTGTTTTAAATGTGGATGATGGATCACTTTATTAGAGAGTGCCCGATGTTAGCTGAGCAAAACACTGTTCAGAATGCGAGTCAGAGCAACGTGTCAGCACGAGGCAGACCACCTAGGCATTCGGGTAATGTAGGTGGTAGTCAGAGGGGAACTAAAGATACAACGATTCAGTCAGAGACTCGTGCACCTGCTAGAGCATATGCTATACGCGCTCGTGAGGATGCTTCTTCACCAGATGTCATTACCGGTACTTTCACTCTTTTTGATACTAGTGTGATTGCGTTGATAGACCCAGGTTCAACTCATTCTTATGTGTGTGAAACATTAGCATCCAGTAAAACTCTGCCTGTTGAGTTTACTGAGTTTGTGATTCGAGTATCAAATCCCTTGGGTCGGTGCATTTTGGTTGACAAAGTGTGCAAAGGTTGTCCGTTGATGATTCGGGACTCATGTTCCCAGCCGATTTAATGTTGTTACCTATTGATGAATTTGATATAATTCTGTAAATAGACTGGTTGACTTTGCACGATGCTGTTGTTAATTGCAAAAGAAATTACCCGACGCATGATTTAGAGCTAGCAACCATTGTGTTCGCATTAAAGATATGGCGTCATTACCTTTTCGGTGAGAAATGTCATGTTTATTTAGATCACAAGAGTTTGAAGTATTTGATGACTCAGAGAGATTTGAATTTGAGACAACGTAGATGGTTAGAGCTGCTGAAAGATTACGAATTGGTGATTGACTATCATCCGGGCAAAGCAAATGTTGTTGCGGATGCCTTAAGTAAAAAATCATTAATTGCTCTTCATGCGTTGAACACGCATATGGCTATGTTTGACAATGGATCGTTAATAGCCGAATTAAAAGCAAGACCTTTGTATATTCAACAAGTTAGCGATGCCCAGAAAGTTGACAAAGATTCGTTGGGAAGACGAGTTCAGTGTGAAAGTAACGTTGAATCAGAGTTTCAAATTGATGAGAATGACTGTCTGAAATTCAAAGGCCGATTATGTGTTCCAAAGAATGTGGATTTGATTCAGATGATATTGAATGAAGCTCACAGTGGCCGATTATCTATTCATTCGGGTACCACGAAAATGTATAATGATCTAAAACAATTCTATTGGTGGTCTGGTATGAATCGGGACATATCTGAATTTGTCTCAAAGTGTTTAGTTTGCCAACAGGTGAAGGCTGAGCATCAGGTGCCTTCTGGGTTACTTCAGCCGATTATGATACCTGAATGGAAATGGGACAGAGTAACTATGGATTTTGTATCCGGCTTGCCTATGACACCGAGCAAGAAAGATGCAATTTGGGTTATAGTGGATAGACTAACCAAATCAGCCCGCTTTGTTCCGGTTAAAGACGGACTATTCGCTCGATAAGCTTGTTGAGTTGTATGTATCTCAAATTGTGAAATTACATGGTGTGCTAATTTCTATTGTTTTGGATGGAGATCCGAGATTCACGTCACGGTTTTAGAGGAAATTGCATGATGCTTTAGGTACCAAACTACACTTTAGCATAAGTTTTCATCCGCATGAGACAGACGATCGATCGAACGAATCATTCAGATATTGAGGATATGTTGAGATGTTGCATCCTCGAGTTTGAAAGTATGTGGGAACGATACTAACTTCTGATTGAATTTGCTTATAATAATAGCTTTCAATCTAGTATCAAAATGGCACCCTACGAAGCTTTGTATGGTCGTAAATGTCATACACCTTTGTACTGGACTGAGCTCAGTGAAAACAAGATACACGGGGTTGATTTGATTAAAGAGACTGAACAAGAAGTGACAGCGATTCGTGATAGTTTAAAAGCTGCATCAGATCGACAAAAGTCATACGCGAATTTGAAACGTAAAGACATTGAGTTTCAGACTGGAGACCGGGTATTTCTAAAGGTTTCACCGTGGAAGAAAGTACTTCGATTTGGATGAAAAGGCAAATTGAGTCCGAGATTCATCGGACTGTATGAAGTCATTGAACGAGCCGGGCCTGTTGCGTATAGATTACGATTGCCCTCTGAGCTTGAAAAGATCCATAATGTGTTTCATGTCTCAATGCTCCGTAAATATCGATCAGACCCGTCACATGTGATTGCCCCATCTGAGATTGAAATCCGATATGATATGATGTATGAAGAGGCTACTTGGGAACCTGAGGATTCAATGAGATAACAATATCCGACTCTGTTTAATGGTAAGATTTTCGGGGACGAAAATCCTAAAGGGGAGAGTTGTAATGATCCGAATTTGACCCTAATCGAAACAAAGTGGTTTTGGGACCACGAACTGAGTCCGAAAAATATTTAAATATTATTTTCTGTGTTTATTATATGTGAATTATTATGTGTGAAAGTTTCGTATGAAAATTTGATTGTTTGTGTGCTTAATTGAATAAAAGGACTTAATCGCGTAAAGCGTAAAAGTTATAAACTATAGTGAAAAGTACCCATTTGATAGTGGCTTTTTAAAATGGAGTCCTAAAAGGGCAATTAGCCCATTTTACATGATAGTGGACGGCATGGTTGTTTAAGTAATCATTAATATGTTTTATTAATTAATTATTTTATATTATAAGTTAACTTTTATATTATATTATATTATATGTTAAATATATAAAACATCAAAAAAATAAAAGACACATGCATTATCTTTCTCCTTTGCCCGAATATGAGATGAGAAAAACACCATAGAAAAGCTTCAAGTTTCGGCAACAAATTACCTTGATTAAGGTATGTTTAGTTTTTGGTTTTTGATAATTTTTACGTTTTTGAAATCGTTGCTTCGAATACCTCAAGACCCAAGCTTGAATTTTTGATTTTGATCAATATTTTGAAATGTGCCATTGATGAGTTCATGAGTTTTATGATGTTAGTTGATGGATTATGAAAGATATATGTTAGATTAATATGTTTTGTCTTTGGATTTTTGGTAATTTTGAGAGATTAGGGCTTAATTGCAAAAATAAATTTTTGAGGGACTAAAATGTGAAAAAAATGAAATGGATGGATTTGTATAAAGCCTATGAATATTCGGCCCTTAAGGTGTGAGACCAAATTTTGTGTATTTTGTGTTTTGTGTAATTAGGACTAAATTGTAAAAGTGTGAAACATTAGGGGCAAAATGGTAATTTACCCATTTAGGTGTTTTTGGATTAAATTGAAATGAAATGTGCTTGAATGAGATTAATTTGATCATGTTCAGATCAAGAACAAAAGAAAACAGACTTGGATCGGGGAAAAGTGAAAGTTAACGACTAGTCGATCTTCGTCGTCCGTCGATAGTCGAGATAAGTCTTTAAGTAATTTAATACCGTTAATATCGGTTATAATCTTGAGTACATGTTGAAATTGAATTTATAGATTGGAAATTTAGCCAAAGCCGAATGTGATATAGTGTTTAAGCAATGAAATGTAGTAAACTTAATTGTGTTCATTATGTGAAAGTGATATTGAATTATGTGTGATATATGTGATATTAGTAATATGTGAAAATGATATTGAATTATGTGTGATACATGTGATATTAGTAATATGTGAAAGTGATATTGAATTATTTGTGATATATGTGATATTAATAATATGTGAAAATGATATTGAATTATGTGTGATACATGTGATATTAGTATTATGTGAAAGTGATATTGAATTATTTGTGATATATGTGATATTAATAATATGTTAAAATGATATTGAATTATGTGTGATATATGTGATATTGGTAGTATGTGATGTGAATGAGATGGCTCAATAATATGAATATTCGGGCTTCGAGCCCAGCAGGCAGCCCTGTGCGGTGAAGTTTATCGGGCTTATTGCCTAGCGTGAGCTAAATGCCTAGGTGATTTAATTTTCGACCTCGGGTCTAGTGAGCTTAGTGTTTGGGAAATTCAGCTTACGCCTAGCGTGTTTTAAACCGTTGATGAAATTTCAAGTTGCAAGACAAACTTTTCTAGCTATGTAATCATCGAGGAAGTAAGTTGATATTACAAGTTATATATGTATGTTCGGCCATATAGGTAAGTGCCTACGAATTATTAAATTGATCTTCGATATTTGGTCTATAAGGTAAGTATATGTGTGTTAAGTTGTCAAACGCGAATGATACTAATTAATCTTGTATATTCGGTACTAAGTTTATGTTTATGTGGCCGTGTTGGATTACTTTGATGCCATGTATACGAATGTATGAAATGTCAAATGGATATATATATATATATAAGTGAATATATTTTCTTTATGTGAAATTACTAAGTGTAAAGTATATACTTATTTGCATATACATATATATGTGATCCAATTGAATTATGTGTATCGAAAATATGAGTAGTTGGAGATGAGTTATTAATTTATATTTGAACGATATGATGTGATAATAAATTGAGGTTTAAAGGTAAAATAGTGATGATGATTGAGCTAAATAGGTATTAGCATTCGGTATTATTAGACCAAATAAGTATTAAGTTTTAAATTTTATGATATTATGTATGTTATTGAAAATAATTGAAAGATCACTTGATTTAAAATAGTTGCTTAAGACTTACTAAGCTAGTAAGCTTACTCTGTGTGTTCATTGTTCTGTTTTAGAGATTTTGATCAAGCTACGAGCTTAGGGGATCGTCAACGAAGTCATCCACACTATCGACTATTTTGGTACCTTTAAAGTCTAGATTTCGAACTAAAGGCATGTATAGGCTAGACTAGTTTTTGAAACAATGAAATTTTGTTCCTGTATATATATTTAGAGCCATGCGAAAATGGCTAAATTATAGTACTTTGGTCTTTAATGTATTCGGCCCTAATGCTTGATCTTTATAATGGTAGAATCGGTAAAGTTAGTAAGCATAGTTGGTAATTTGGTTGATTTATATGTCTATTATGTCATGCATTTGCTATTTAGTAAATAGCTTATTTTAGAAGTATATCTTATAGTATATTATTTGTAATGGATGTTCTTATGACTTGACTTTGAGGTTAAGATAATTGTTGAATGTGTTTGTTTGTGCTTGGTTAATAGTTTGTCATATTACGTGTTTATGAACATTAGGAGTTGTATTAGGAAGTTTGGTAGACGCGCATTTGAAGTTGATTTGAGCCATGCATTGATAAATACTTATTAATAGAGTGCACATTTTGAAATGCAAATCAGTTTGTAACAATGTGAAACACTTAATTAGGTATATTCGGTCATGATATGATATTATTGGTTGGAATGATAATTTGACTCTGTCGAACATGTTTTATAAAGTGTATGAGTATTATTCAAATTGATATGAATCACGAATTATGGAAGATATTTATTTGATCTTGATTACTCGATTTTGTTCTTGAATATGTATGGATCTATACCTTGTTTGGATGTATTAGTACTTAGTATGGAAAGTTAGACAAAGGTTAAATTCGAATATGCAAGGTTAAAGCATAATTATTCATATACATGTAAATTTAGTTTTGATATTTGATATTTTGTTTAGGTTTGATAAATAAGTATATGAGCATTTTTGGTCATTGAAGAATGAGTGGCTAAATGAATAGTAATAAGGTTATTCGATGAAAATACTTTTTTTGTAATTGCGGCTAAATGAAATATGATAGGTATATTAATGTTTAAGTATGCTATGAAAGTATACTATCCTTGTTGTATTCGATCATATCTAATGAGCCGTTAATAATTGATATGACTTATACTATGCATGGTAATGCCTTATAACCCTAATCCGGCGACGGATACGGGTTAAGGGTGTTACATATAATGGGCTTAAAGCCACCGGTGGATCCACGATCGTCATGCAACTATGCGATCCTCACATATCTTCCTCCGTATCATCAAACCCACCCAAGTGCAACATATATCTCATGAATGCCACATACACATTTTCACACATTAAGCACCTAGGGGTATTTTAGTCACTTCACTACCCAGGGGTATTTTTGTAAATCTACCCTACAGGGGCATTTTTGTAATTTCTTTCACCTCGGGTTTTAGTTATGAACTTTGGCCCATCAACAAGTCCTCGCGGCTAAAGTGAACAGACACTATGCACCAGGTAGGATCCCAGAGAAGAGGAGGTGGGTCACTAGGACAGCTTAAGTACCAAGCTCTCCCTAGATCCAATCCTAGACATGCGTATATGTCCATTACCACACTCTAACCTATCGACTTGTCCAAAGACATGTTTGATTATTAAATTAAGTTTTATGCTATTTAAGAATTTATCAGAACTAGGCCTAGAGTCCATTAAAACCCTAAAATCCTAAAACCCTAAACCCTAAACCCTAAACCCTAAACCACTAAGCCCAATCATGTCCATATAGCCCATTAAGCCCAATCATATTTATATAGCCCATTAGGCCCGATCATAATCAAATCATACAACCATCCATGTCAATTCATTATTTAAGTTCACATATCAACCCTTGCCAACTTGGGCCCACGAGCTCGATAGGCCCATTTAGCCACTTTTGGCTTTTCGGCTTTTCGGCGTTGTCGACATCATGTGTGTGTAGTGTTTGTACACACCTGGTAAATGAGACGTGTTACACTCTCCTCAGCCTTGAACCTACAACCAATACCAACCTTCAATCAATCACACACTTAACGACAGTATTTACCAAAAACCGAAGCCTTACCATAACCTTACCGAGTGCCACCAGTTCTAGTAGCCCTTCCTTAGCTACTATTAACGAATATCACCTAAATCTGCACCCACACATATACTATCAAAAAACAAGTGACTCATATTCCACACAAGTCACCTCTATAAGCCACACTTACATTTGGCCACCTACTAATCCACAATTGAGACGAGTACACTTACCACTTGCTAACGATCCTTACTACGCTTGCGATCTTTGAACCCTACCCTTGTTAATACAGGGTTAACGATAAGAAAGAGTTAGATATCCCTTTGGCTTTTACCAAAACACACTAAAGAAGATTGACTAAGTACTTACCGAATCCAACCTTTGATCCTGTGGCCTAGATAGCTACAGAACGAGATCCGGCTTTTAAACTTGACTAAGAGTAGATAACAGCAACAGATTTGTGATGGAGGAAAAACAACAAGGAATCGGCACAAATAGGGATTTCGGCAAGAAAGGATGATGGTAATTTGGCAATCGAAGAATTCGGCTATGGGTGAACAGAATGGGGGGAAAGAGAAAAGTGATGAAAACCCAAAGAACCTTTCAAAAGAATTCGGCACTCTCCTTTTATAGCCAAAGCCGAAACTACCTTCCCCCAAAGTCCCATTCGGCACCAACACATCTACACCTCAATCCCCTATCTATTCTCTCTTAGCTTTACCTTAAATTTCTCTCCTGAACACTCCCTTCTAGAGTCCACTCCAGCGCCACTACTTTCTTTTCATGTGCAAAAAATAAAACCCCTCAATTCACCACTCTTAAGCCTCGAACCCTGGACCTCTTCACCTGACAATCACGCCACCTTATAGCTCCCCAAGTGATGCCACCTTGCCACTGGACCACAAGCCCAATTGTGTCCTATTTTCCTTTTAATCTGCTTAAGAGGCCTAATACCTGAGACTAGGGTCCCACTAAGGCAAAAATTAAAATTTTCCCTATGGTCTCCCCTATTCCTAAGACTTGAAATAACCCTGGTAATACCTTAAAATTAATATTCTAACTGCTACTTAAACATACCATCTTCAGTGAACAAAATTTAGAGTTTCGGGATTTTGAGGCGTTACAATTCTACCCCTCTAAAAAAAGTTTCGGCCTCGAAAGTTACCTGATTAAAAAAAGTGAGGGTATTGTCGTCGCATCGCCTCCGCAGATTCCCAAGTAGCCTCATCGGGATTATGGTTACGCCAGAGCACTTTGACCAAAGGGATAGACTTCTTTCTTAGCACCCTAACATCTTGATCAATTATTTGAACTGGCTTCTTTTCAAAAGTTAGGTCTGGTCTAACCTCGATCTCCTCGATTGCCACGATGTGAGAAGGGTCTGAGTGATAATGCCTTAGCATCGACACAAGGAACACATCGTGTATTTGGTTCAGTTCAGAAGGCAATTCCGGTGATAGGCAAGCGCCCAATTTCGCTTCAACACCCGATATGGCCCAATGAATCTAGGGCTTAACTTGCCCTTCCGACCAAACCTTAACACCTTCTTCCAAGGGGAAACCTTGAGAAAAATCATGTCCCCACCGCATACTACTCAATCTCTCTCGGCTTGAGGTCGTCGATATCGACTCGCCTATCCGCCGCCTCCTTCAACCGATCCCTAATCAACTTTACCTTATCTTCGATTGTGCGCTACCAACTCTGGACCCAAAACTAGCCGCTCACCCAACTCAGTCCAACAAGTCGGAGTACGACATCTTCGCCCATATAGTGCTTCATATGGTGCCATTCCAATACTTGCCTGATAACTATTGTTATATGCAAATTCAACTAATGGCAAGTAATCCTCCCAACTACCTCGAAACTCAATTACACACCCTCTCAAAGATATCCTCCAAAACTTGAATTACCCTCTCCGATCGACCATCGACCGAGGGTGAATCTTGTACTAAAATCCAACCTCGTACCCGGGCTTCATGCGGCTTCTTCCAAAAGCGACGAAACGAGGGTCTCTATCCGATATAATAGAGACCGAAACCCCATGCAACCTCACAATCTCCGCCACATACAACCTTGACAACTTTTGTAATGAGTAGTCGGTGCGGATCGGTACAAAATGGGCAGACTTAGTTAACCGATCCACAATAACCCACACAGAGTCCTTCTTAGCAGGCGTCAAGGGTAGCCATCTAACGAAATCCATAGTAACCCACTCCCACTTCCATAGTGGAATCTTAATCGGCTGCAGTAACTCTGATGGTAGTAGATGTTCCGCTTTCACTTGCTGACATACCAAACATTTGCCCACAAACTCCGTAACCTTGCGTTTTAATCTCGGCCACCAATAAAGCTCTCGTAAGTCCCGATACATCTTGTTACCTTTGGGGTGCATAGCATAGGAACTACTATGCGCTTCCTGTAGTATAGACTTCCTTAGCTCTTCATCCCTTGGCACACAAATTCTACCATGGAAACGCAACAACCCGTCACTATTTAACCCAAAATCCATCGTTTCGCCTTTCTCAATTTGCTTGAATCGAGAACCCAAAGTTTCATCCAATGACTGCTTAGCTTTAATCTGCTCAAGCCACAATGGCTTCACTTGCAACTCAGCTAACAAACTCCCGTCGTCATACAAACTCAACCGAGCAAACATCGCCCTTAAGTCCAACATAGCCCTACGGCTTAGCGCATCAGCCAATACATTTGCTTTGCTCGGGTGATATTCGATCGTGCAATCATAATCCTTTAACAGGTCAATCCATCTGCGCTGCCTCAAGTTCAACTCCTTTTGAGTTAAGAGGTACTTCAGACTCTTGTGATCTGTATAGATGGTGCACTTCTCTCCATACAAGTGATGCCTCCAAATCTTAAGTGCGAATACCACTGCTGCCAACTCCAAATCGTGGGCTGGGTAATTCCCCTCGTGAGCCTTAAGCTGGCGTGACGCATATGCAACCACCTTCCCTTCCTGCATCAAAACACAGCCCAAGCCCACGTGTGACGCATCACTATAAACCGTAAACACCTTTCCGGGCTCCGGCTGAATCAAAATAGGGGCCTCCGTTAAAACCTTCTTAAGCTTCTCAAAGCTTTCTTGCTATTTATCAGTCCACACAAATGACACCCCCTTCCGTAGCAGCTTGGTCAAGGGTGCAGCGATTAGGGAGAACCCTTCAACAAACCTCCTATAGTACCCTGCCAGGCCTAGAAAACTTTGAATTTCTGACACCGTCTTCAGTTCCAATCCAACACTGCTTCCACCTTCCGAGGATCCACTCTAATCCCCTCAACTGAGACCACATGCCCTTAGAAAGTGACTTCCATTAGCCAGAATTCGCACATGCTAAACTTAGCATAAAGTTGCTTCTCCCTTAGAATCTGCAACACAATCCTTAAGTGTGCATCATGATCATCCTCCGTTCTCGAGTATACTAAGATGCCATCTATGAAAACTACTACGAACTAGTCTAGATATGGTTGAAAAACCCAGTTCATAAGATCCATAAAAGCAGCAGGTGCGTTCGTTAGCCCAAAAGGCATCACCAAAAACTCGTAATGTCCATAACGAGTTCTGAAAGCTGTCTTATACACATCTGCTTCCTTAACCCTCAGTTGATGGTACCCTGAACGCAAGTCAATCTTCGAGAAAACTAAGGCTCCCCTAAGTTGATCGAAAAGGTCATCTATCCTAGGTAGAGGGTACTTATTCTTAATGGTTAACTTGGTTAACTGCCGATAATCGATGCACATCCTCATGGACCCATCCTTCTTCACGAATAATACCGGTGCTCCCCATGGAGACACACTTGGTCTAATAAATTCGCGGTCCAGTAACTCCTGAATTTGGGCCTTTAACTCCACCAGCTCCTTCGGTGCCATCCTATAAGGTGCGATGGACACTGGAGCCGTACCCGGTAACAATTCTATTCCAAACTCCACCTCTCTACTGAGAGGTAACCCAGGCAATTCCTCCGAAAAAACATCAGGGAATTCTTTTACTGTTCTCAAATTCTTAACAGTAACACTCTTAGGTTCCATATCACTAATATAGGCTAAGTAAGCTTCACAGCCCTTCCTCACCAACTTCTCTGCCCTTAAAGCTGAAATCACGTTCGACAAGTAATCACGTCGTTCCCCGATCACTACTACTTCCTTACCTTCCACAGTTCTTAACACCACTCGCTTTGCAGCACAATCTAAAGTTGCTTGGTGCCTCGTCAACCAATCCATGCCTAAGATGAGGTCGAACTCACCAAATGGTAATTCCATCAAGTCCGCTAAGAAAGTAACTCCTTGAACTACCAATGGTACATTCCTAAACAACTTACTAACCTTCCCCGACTGCCCTAAAGGACTTAACAGAGTCATTTCATTCGCAAGGGTTTCAAACTCATCTCCCACAGTTTCAATCTTATTGCATGCAATGTACAAATGTGTTGAACCCACATCAATTAGCCCAATATAAGGTAGCTCACGAATAAATAACGTACCTGTTATCACATCTGGTGCATCTCCTTCCTCTCTACGACGTGCAGCATAGACTAAAGCTGGCTGCCTCGCCTCTGCACCATCCTGCACCTCGCCGGTGCTCCACGCCCCGCCCCTGCGCCAATGCCGCCTCTGGCTTGACCACGGCCCCTTGGTGGTTGTTGACCACCCCTCTCTGGCTGAAAATTACCTCTGCCATCGGCTCGCACCTGGTCTAGCCTTCTCAGGCACTCTCTAATCCTATGTTCCATAGATCCACATGTCAAACAAGCTCCTATTCTCCTCCAACATTCGCTTGTACGCCCTTTTCCACACACAGCATAAGGTGTAACACCCCAAACCCGGACAAGACACCACGTCCGAATCTGGTATGCTACGGGGAGATCATTTTTGAAAAGTTAGAGTTTCCGTTTAGAAACCTAGTGAAAACACAGTGTATTTTGAAGACAATTTGAGTGGACTTGTTTGAAAACAGTTGATATATTTGAAATCCGGAGATTTTGAAAACTTAGCCAGAATGTGTAGTTAAAACGAGTTATTACCATTTAAAACCTCATTAGTTTCTTAGTGATACATAAAACACTTTTAACTTAGAAGAATTACAAGTTTGACTTGAAACCGATTGTATTTGATTAGCATGAAAACTCGGTGTGATACCCGATGGCATAGTTTTAAAACCCAAATGCGTTATAATTTTGAAATCATTATCTTTCCAAGTTTTAGTAAAGCTTATTCCAAGTTACGTTGTTAAGGCATGTCAAAAATCAACTTAAAGCGTAAACAACATAAAACATAACTTTAAAAAGGCCTTTTACAATCCGAAATAAAACCCAATTTAAAGTAATAAACTAAAGTACCCAAATAGTAGAGTCCGAGCAAAACTTTATTAAAGCATGGCATGTGCACCCCGAGTCCATCCCGACTCCATGTTCGCGATCTCACGGGTCACTGAAAAGTCAAAGGAGAGGGTGAGTCGAGTGACTCGATGTGTAAATCCCGCTCCCGATGAAACCACATGCTAACACACATCATACGTAGCAACATAATTAATGCAACCCAATCCTAACCATCCATATCGCCTTTTTCTACCCCGTGTGGTACCAAACCACCTGGTGGTGCCAAACCACTGGTGACATATAGTCACAATGTGTTACCAAAACATGGTGTCCCAAAGACACAATATCCGTCATTGTGGTACCAAACCACTTTGGTGTCCCAAAGACACAATGTGCTACCAAAAGCTTTCGTGACCAAAGTCACAAATCCAATGATGATGGGGCCAACCCATCGTGGTGATACCAAATCACTAGCAGACGATCCCATATCTCAAGTGGGGCCAACCCACGGTGGTCAAACCACGGGGACAAGTCGCAATGAGGTGCCAAACCTCGGTGTCCCAAAGACACAATGTGCTACCAAAGCACGGTGACCGTAGTCACAAAACGGTGATGGGGCCAACCCATCGTGTGATACCAAATCACCGGCGTCAATCCCGTATAATCATCATCCGGGCCAACCCCATTGTGGTACTCGAGCCACCGGGACGAGACGCTGAGGTACCAAACCTCGGAGGTGCCAAACCTCGTGACCCAAAGTCACAAAGTTGTGCTACCAAAGCACCGGTGCTCGTCAAAGACAATATACCACCGCTCCCTCCTCTCGAATCACCCACACATATCATACTCATGTAATCGTATGCGTATCATACAGTCATGCATGTCATACAATCATGCATATCATACCAATATATCTAATCTCATATCCCATGTCACATATAACCACAACCATGGTATCATGTAAATCATCGATAAATTTATAACAATAGTGATCTTGACTTACCCGAGTCGAATCATACCCATTAGGGTATCATAATGATCTACCTTGTTACATTAGTTATCACACACAAGGTTATCAAACATATTACTAAATATAAGTGTGTTAGTATACACACACGGTAAAATCGAGTCTAAGGATCCCTACGAATCACTCCGAGTCCCTTGATTATCAAACCCTAGAACAATCGACCAACATAGGATTAGGCACTAAGACCATTCGGCCAAAGACCATCAACCAAAGAATCAACATTAATCATTACCCTACACTTGCGAATGGTTTGGTTTCCAAACAAACCCCGAACCAAAAGTGGCTCTTTTGACAATCGGCCTTCACCTAGAAATAGAATCATTAATCTCTTGTAGCCTACCTTAATGAAATCAAACGAGTGAAGTAATATCACTTACCACACTTACCTAATCACTTAACAGATGAAGATGGCTCCTCTTGTTTGCTTGAAACCCTTTGGTGTCCTATAATGAAGGGATTAGAATCCTTCAAAAAAATGACCATAGTCGGCCCTTAATCAAACCAAAACCAACAAAGATCAAAAGAGGAAGATATGGCCATTCGGCCTTGCACTTACCAACACCCAATATTCGGCCAACCTATGACTTCTAGGAGAGGAGAGGTTCGGCCAACTTTTAGAACAAGATGAAGAAAGAATTCGGCTTATTCCCAAAGAAGGAACACAAGAGAAAGGTGTATAGAAGGGGATTGGTATTCGGTCAACAGTGGAAGGAAGATTCGGCTCACAAGTGTTAAGATAGAAGGAAAACAAAAATGGGTAAAGGGAGAGTACTTACGGTTTTGAAAGAAATAAGGAATGGAGAGAGAGCTTTGGAGAATGGGTTTCGGCTATCAATAAGAGTCAAGGGGAAACAAAGAAATTTCGGCAAGGTGAAATTGCTTAAGCTTTCGGTTTTTGAAGAACTTACTTGGAGAAATTCGGCTACTAGGAGGTTGAAAGAAAAACAAGCAAGTTCGGCACTAGATGTTTACACTTTCGGTTTCCACAAAGAAAATGAAAGATAACTTCTTTAGAATTTCGGCTTTGGTTTCTCAAAAAGAAAGAATTTTGGCTTACCAGAATGATGACCGAAATGCTAAGAAATTTGCCAAAAAGATTCGGCACTACCCTTCCCACACCCAAACCAAAACCGGCCACTACCCATCAAGTTCCCAAGTTTCGGCCAACACCTCCACAAACCCCCAAACATTCGGCCACATCCCCCCATTCACTCCCAACCACCATTTCAAACTACATGACCAAGTCTCCCTCCAACAAATGCTCTCCACCCCTCATTTGAATATGAAGACTTGGTCCAAGGTAGTGTTCTAGTTGCTCTCTCACCTCTACTCCCATGCCGTCCAAAATAGGTAACAAAAAGGGACTCTCTTTGCTCGAACACTGGACCTCCACTCCTTGAAGTTGGCGCCAAACCAAGCTCCATGTGGCGTCCCCCTTGCCACTTTGCTAGCTCCTCATTTGTGCTACTAAACACCAAAAATAAAATAAAAACCCCAGCTTCCTCAGCTCCTCTCTTATAAGGCCTAAAAACTAAAATTCTCCCAACCACTCGTGCATACACCTAGGCTATAATTAACCCCCTAAAACACCGAAATAACAACACAAACACACTACATACATGCAAGACATGCCATGACAAAAATAGCCCCTAACCGGGATATTACAGTTCTACCCCCTTAAAAATAATTTCGGCCTCGAAATTACACGATCAAAAGAGTTGCGGGTATTGCTTTGTCTCATCGTATCCTCGGGTTCCCATGTCGCTTCTTCTACTCCATGATTCGCCAAAGCACCTTAACCAAAGGCACATGATTTCCCTACGCAGAACCTTCACATCTCGATCAAGAATTTGCACGTGTTCCTCCTCCATAGTCAAGTCCGGATTCACCTCGATCTCTTTGCTTTGCTACCACATGCGGCGAATCGAGCGATACCTCTCCAAGCATCGAAACATGGAAAACGTCGTGAATCGACTAAGTTCTCGCGGCAACTCAGGCGATACGCCATCGCCCAACTTCGCCTCAATACCTTATACGCCCAATGAACCTCGGACTAAGCTTGCCTTTCTTCCCGAACATCAACACCTTCTTCCAAGGTGAGACCTTGTAAACACTCGATCCCCACACGGCCGAACTCTATATCTCTTCGCTTAAGATCGGCATAGGACTTCTGCCGGTCCAAGCTTCCTTTAATCGAGTGCGAATCGCCTTAACCTTGTCTTCGGTCTCGCGTGAACCAACTCAGTCCTAATAAAGCGACGTTCACCTAACTCGTCCAACATGTAGGTGAGCGACACTTCCGCCATACAACGCCTCACACGGAGCCATCTTAATGCTCGCTTGGTAAGCTGTTGTTGTAGGCAAACTCGGCTAATGGTAGAAACTCCTCCCAACTACCTCCGAAATCCGAACACAACCTCTCGGCATGTCTTCTAAGATCGAATGACCCTTTCGATTGACCGTCGATCGCGGTGAAAAGCCGTCTTTGAAATCCAAACGAGTACCCGAGCTTGATGCAACGCTTTCGGAACCTTGAGCGTAAATCTAGGATCCCTATCCGAGATTATCAAACCGCACGCGTGCAACCTCACTATCTACGAAACATACGGCTTCGCTAACTTCAAGTGAGTAGTCAACCTCACCGGAATAAAGTGAGGTGATTTAGTCGATCGATCCACCACTACCCAAATCGAATCCTTCTTGCTTGGCGAAGCGGTAACCCACCGACAAAATCCATGGTTATCCTTTCCCACTTCCATCGAGGAATCTTTACGGTGAAGCAATCCCGACGGCAGAATCGATGTTCGGCCTTGACTACTGACAAGTCGGACATTTCCCAACAAACTCACACCTCTTTCTTCAAACCAGGCCACCAAAATCGCTCTCTAAGATCCTTATACATTTTGCTACCTCCGGGATGCATAGCATGAGGCGCTATGTGCGTCTGAAGAATCTTACGCCTCGGCTCAACATCTTTGGGCATACAAGCCTTACCTTGAAAACACGTAACCTCGTCCACTGGACAAATCAGTAACCCTCCAAACCACCATCTTGCACTTGCAACCTTCGCGCACTCAGAACCTCATCCAACAACTGTTTCTCTCTGATCTGCTCAACCCAAGTAGGCTTAACCTGCAGCTCTGCCAGAATACTCCCGTCGTCATACAAGCTCAAATGGGCAAACAATGCTCTTAAGTCCGAAACAACCTTACGGCTCAACGCGTCTGCCACCACGTTAGCCTTGCCCGGGTGATACTCAATAGAAACGATCGTAATCTTTCAAACCAATTCAACCCATCTGCGCCTCAAATTCAAATCCTTCTGAGTCAGTAGATACTTCAGACTCTTATGATCCGTATAGACTATAGATCTCTCTCCATATAAGTAGTGCCTCCAAATCTTTAAAGCGAAAACTACAGCCGCTAGCTCCAAATCGTGCGGTCGGATAGTTAACCTCATGTGGCCTCAATTTGCCTAGAAGCGTAAGCCACAACCTTACCTTCTGCATCAACACACAACCTGGACTGTATGTGATGCATCGCGATGAGACTGTGTATTCCTTACCAGCCTCAGGTTGAATCAGAACCGGAGCCTCAGTCAAAATCTTCTTTAACTTATCGAAGCTTTCCTGCTGTTTCTCAGTCCATACAAACGGAACCTCTTTCCTTAACAACTTAGTCATCGGTATTTGCTATCAACGAGAAACCCTCAACAAACCTTTCGGTAGTATCGGCCAAACCCAGAAAACTACGAATCTCACCCATCGACCTAGGTGGCTTCCAATCCAAGATGACCTCAATCTTACGAGGATCTACACGAATCCCCTCACCGACACTACATGACCCAAGAACGTCACTTCTCTAAGCCGAACTTCGACTTCATCGAACTTAGCATAGAGTTGCTTTTCCTCGAATCTGCAGCACCACCCTCAAATGCGCATCATGCTCTTCCTCCGTCCTTGAGTACACCAAGATGTCGTCTATGAAAACCACCACGAAGCGATCTAGATATCTTTGAAACACCCTATTCATCATATCCATAAACGCCGCTGGTGCGTTAGTCAACCCGAATGGCATTACTGGAATTCGTGAGTGCCCATACCGAGTCCAAACGCTTTGTTTTATGGATATCCGCCTCCTTAACCTTTAACCGATGATACCCGGACCTCAAGTCGATCTTGAAAATACCGCAGCACCCTTGGTGATCAAACAAATAAGTCTATCCGTGGCAACGGATACTTGTTTTTAATCGCTACTTGTTCAATCTGGCGGTAGTCTATGCACATCCGCATCGAGCCATCTTTCTTCTTAACGAATAATACCGCGCACTTACGGCGAAACACTTGGCCCGATAAAACCTCGATCCAATAACTCCGGATCTCGAGCCTTAAGCTCCACCAATTCCTTTGGTGCCATCCTATACTGAGCAATAGACATTTGGCGCGATCCCTGCAATGATCTATCCCGAACTCAACCTCTCGATCGGCGGCAAACCCTAAGCTCCTCAGAAACACATCAGCAAATTCCTTAACAGATGCGAACCTTCTCAACGGCGGACTCTTTAGCCTCCAAGGCATACACATGAACTACATACGCTTTCACGACCTTTCTCGACCATCTTCTCGCTTCAAAGCGGATACCACATTGATAAGTAATCCCTCCGATTACCTATCATAGCCACCTCCTCACCATCAACCGTCTTAAGAACCATGCGCGGTCGCGCAATCCAACCTCGCTCGGTACTTAACCGGCCAATCCATCCCGAGAATCGATCGAACTCCCCAAACGGTAGTTCCATCGGATCGAACAAATACTACCCTTGGAGTTCTAGAGGTACATCTCTAAGCGGCTTATCTACTACTACAGAGTGACCTAACGGACTAATCACGATCATCCGCCTAGAAGATATCTCGAGTCTAAGTCCATTGTCTCTCGCTATACTATCGGCAACATAAGAGTGCGTAGAACCCACATCAATTAAAGCGTTATAAAGGGTACCAAAATCAAAACGCGTCTGGGTTATGACGTCCGGCAAGCGTCGTCTCCCTCTCTCGGCGCCTCAAAGATATACCGGCCCAGCCGTCTAGCGTCGAACTACACCGCACCTCGCGCGGTGCTCCACGGCCCCCGACTGAACCATTACCACCTCTACCATTACCACGGCCCCTCTGCGGTGGCGGTCCATAACCTCTGAAGCGACACGGCCCGACTCGATGAATCCTCGCCATCCTACGCGGACAATCCCTAATGCGATGATCAGAGAACCACATTCGAAGCAACCTTTTCCACAGTCCAAAGAACCACCCCAATGAGATTTCCCACTGCGATTACATCTGCGGTGGTCCCCGCCTAGCAAAGAACAACCCTAGCAGATCGATTACGCCCACTCGGCCTAGCCCTCTTCTCGCAGACACCCGACGAACGGAAGACCCAAGCTCCTCTTAAGCCTACTCCTGTCCATACTCGCCTCACGGACTCCTTAACACCTTCGGCTACCTTAGCCTTCTCAACTAAGACAAACAAACTCGCTCCTGGCGAGGAGCAATCAAGAAACCTCAACTCGTCTCGCAGACCATCCTCAAACGAACACACCTCTCATGCTCGGTGGCTACAATGCCTGCGGCATACCTACTACTCACCGGGAACTCACCTGCGTGACTCAAGAACGGATTTACTCCACGAACAAGCCTCAAAAATGCCTTTCTCTCGGGAGTCGATGTAACTAGCCCCGATATACTTCTTTTGATATGCGGCTCTGAAGTAATCCCATGTCAAATCCTCTGCACGCCACACTATCCCGAACCGTGAGCCACCACCGATATGACTCATCCCGGAGAAGCGAGCACGATACCCTTCCGGCTTCTCTTCACCTGGTCAAGTCCAGATCATCCATGATCCGCTCGGCTTGCCTCCGGCCAATATTCAGCGGTGCTAGGAGCAACCCCAGAGACACCTCGGAAGAATTCACCCCATTAGCCCGAGTCGCTCAGAGCAGATTTCCTAACTCCTCGCACCACCACCGCGCCCCACTACCCTTTCCAACACTCGCAAAGATCGCTTCGTGACCGCTGCGTCGTCTCGACCGATCTTGGAACTCACCACCTCCGGTGGTGGCGAACCGGTATCTCATTTTTCGAACCCCGCCGGATCCTACGGGCTCTAAACCGAATCATTCTACCCCTACCTCTACCACGAGTATTACGACCACGTCCGCCTCGAGTGCTCATGTCTAATCTTTCTACGATCGGTTAAGGAATTTTATGCATCAAGATCTATTCCACTTGTTTAAAAGCAAGTCTTATGAATATTTAATGAGGATTTGTTCTCGCGAGTTCACGTAATCCTATCGGTCTCAATCTCTAAAGTAGCATACTATCGCTAATCATCAAATCATATCATATCCAATCAATTCACAAAGAATAGTCCGGTACTTACAGGCGGGCGAGTGGTGGAGACTCGGTGCCATGCCTTTCAAACCATACTTTCAAAACAACCACTTAAGCAGACTTTTAAAAACCATTTTGGGCCTCGGGCCCACAAAAAGCCTTTGAACTTGGCTCGATACCACAAATGTAACACCCCAAACCCGGACAAGACACCACGTCCGAACGGTATGCTACTGGGGAGATCATTTTTGAAAAGTTAGAGTTTCCGTTTAGAAACCTAGTGAAACACACGGTGTATTTTGAAGACAATTTGAGTGGACTTGTTTGAAAACAGTTGATATATTTGAAATCCGGAGATTTTGAAAACTTAGCCAGAATGTGTAGTTAAAACGAGTTATTACCATTTAAAACCTCATTAGTTTCTTAGTGATACATAAAACACTTTTAACTTAGAAGAATTACAAGTTTGACTTGGAAACCGGTTGTATTTGATTAGCATGAAAACTCGATTGTGATACCCGATGGCATAGTTTAAAACCCAGTGCGTTATAATTTTGAAATCATTATCTTTCCAAGTTTTAGTAAAGCTTATTCCAAGTTACGTTGTTAAGGCATGTCAAAAATCAACTTAAAGCGTAAACAACATAAAACATAACTTTAAAAAGGCCTTTTACAATCCGAAATAAAACCCAATTTAAAGTAATAAACTAAAGTACCCAAATAGTAGAGTCTGAGCAAAACTTTATTAAAGCATGGCATGTGCACCCGAGTCCATCCCGACTCCATGTTCGCGTCTTACGGGTCACTGAAAAGTCAAAGGAGAGGGTGAGTCGAGTGACTCCAGTGTGTAAATCCCGCTCCCGATGAAACCACATGCTAACACACATCATACGTAGCAACATAATTAATGCAACCCAATCCTAACCATCCATATCGCCTTTTTCTACCCCGTGTGGTACCAAACCACTGGTGGTGCCAAACCACTGGTGACATATAGTCACAATGTGTTACCAAAACCTTTGGTGTCCCAAAGACACAATATCCGTCATTGTGGTACCAAACCCTTTGGTGTCCCAAAGACACAATGTGCTACCAAAGCACTGGTGACCAAAGTCACAAATCCAATGATGATGGGGCCAACCCATCGTGTGATACCAAATCACTAGCGAGACGATCCCATATCTCAAGTGGGGCCAACCCACGGTGGTCAAACCACGGGGACAAGTCGCAATGAGGTGCCAAACCTCTCGGTGTCCCAAAGACACAATGTGCTACCAAAGCATGGTGACCGTAGTCACAAACGGTGATGGGGCCAACCCATCGTGTGATACCAAATCATCGGCGTCAATCCAGTATAATCATCGTGGGGCCAACCCAGCGTGGGTATCGAGCCACTGGGACGAGGCGCTGAGGTACCAACCTCTGGAGGTGCCAAACCTCTAGTGACCCAAAGTCACAAAGTTGTGCTACTAAAGCTTTGGTGCTCACAAAGACAATATACCACCGCTGCTCCTCCTCTCGAATCACCCACACATATCATACTCATGTAATCGTGCGTATCATACAGTCATGCATGTCATACAATCATGCATATCATACCAATATATCTAATCTCATATCCCATGTCACATATAACCACAACCATGGTATCATGTAAATCATCGATAAATTTATAACAATAGTGATCTTGACTTACTCCGAGTCCGTAATCATACCCATTAGGGTATCATAATGATCCACCATTATTACATTAGTTATCACACAGGTTATCAAACATATTACTAAATATAAGTGTGTTAGTATACACACCTGGTAAAACCGAGTCTAAGGATCCCTACGAATCACTCTGAGTCCCTTGATTATCAAACCCCTAGAACAATCGACCAACATAGGATTAGGCACTAAGACCATTCGGCCAAAGACCATCAACCAAAGAATCAACATTAATCATTACCCTACACTTGCGAATGGTTTGGTTTCCAAACAAACCCCGAACCAAAAGTGGCTCTTTTGACAATCGGCCTTCACCTAGAAATAGAATCATTAATCTCTTGTAGCCTACCTTAATGAAATCAAACGAGTGAAGTAATATCACTTACCACACTTACCTAATCACTTATGAGATGAAGATGGCTCCTCTTGTTTGCTTGAAACCCTTTGGTGTCCTATAATGAAGGGATTAGAATCCTTCAAAAAAATGACCATAGTCGGCCCTTAATCAAACCAAAACCAACAAAGATCAAAAGAGGAAGATATGGCCATTCGGCCTTGCACTTACCAACACCCAATATTCGGCCAACCTATGACTTCTAGGAGAGGAGAGGTTCGGCCAACTTTTAGAACAAGATGAAGAAAGAATTCGGCTTATTCCCAAAGAAGGAACACAAGAGAAAGGTGTATAGAAGGGGATTGGTATTCGGTCAACAGTGGAAGGAAGATTCGGCTCACAAGTGTTAAGATAGAAGGAAAACAAAAATGGGTAAAGGGAGAGTACTTACGGTTTTGAAAGAAATAAGGAATGGAGAGAGAGCTTTGGAGAATGGGTTTCGGCTATCAATAAGAGTCAAGGGGAAACAAAGAAATTTCGGCAAGGTGAAATTGCTTAAGCTTTCGGTTTTTGAAGAACTTACTTGGAGAAATTCGGCTACTAGGAGGTTGAAAGAAAAACAAGCAAGTTCGGCACTAGATGTTTACACTTTCGGTTTCCACAAAGAAAATGAAAGATAACTTCTTTAGAATTTCGGCTTTGGTTTCTCAAAAAGAAAGAATTTTGGCTTACCAGAATGATGACCGAAATGCTAAGAAATTTGCCAAAAAGATTCGGCACTACCCTTCCCACACCCAAACCAAAACCGGCCACTACCCATCAAGTTCCCAAGTTTCGCCAACACCTCCACAAACCCCAAACATTCGGCCACATCCCCATTCCTCCCAACCACCATTTCAAACTACATGACCAAGTCTCCTCCAACAAATGCTCTCCACCCCTCATTTGAATATGAAGACTTGGTCCAAGGTAGTGTTCTAGTTGCTCTCTACCTCTACTCCCATGCCGGGTCCAAAATAGGTAACAAAAGGGGACTCCTGCTTTGCTCGAACACGGACCTCCACTCCTTGAAGTTGGCGCCAAACCAAGCTCCATGTGGCGTCCCCCTTGCCACTTTGCTAGCTCCTCATTTGTGCTACTAAACACCAAAAATAAAATAAAACCCCACTTCCTCAGCTCCTCTCTTATAAGGCCTAAAAACTAAAATTCTCCCAACCACTGTGCATACACCTAGGCTATAATTAACCCCTAAAACACCGAAATAACAACACAGCACACTACATACATGCAAGACATGCCATGACAAAAATAGCCCCCTAACCCGGGATATTACATAAGGTGGTATCTCGGTATTAGCAGCAGCAATAGGGGCCCTAGCTCCAATTGGCCCATTCACTCTGTCCCTCCTCGTAGGCCTCTGTCCAGCCCCCATAGCTTCCACGTTCTGTTTATTCTTGCCCTTCTCCTTCTCTTGATTGAGGCGCTCCGTGCGCTTTACTTCCTCCGCTATCTTTGCTTTCTCCACCAAGACCGCAAAGTCCCACACCCTCTGTGGAGCAATGAGTACCCTAAGGTTGTGTCTTAACCCATCCTCGAACCGTACGCATCTCTCATACTCTATTGCAACTATTCCTTTGGCATACCGACTAAGGCGCAGAAACTCATCCTCATACTCTGCTACCGACTTATCTCCCTGAGTTAGACTTAAAAACTCCTTCCTTCGGGCATCCACATAGCCCGCTCCAATGTACTTCCCCTGGAATGTCGATTTGAAGAACTCCCCGGTGATCTGCTCCGGTTGGTTGCCCTCTTTTACGGTCAACCACCACATATAAGCTTCCTCCCTAAGTAAGGATATCGCCCCTTTCAACTTTTGTTTCGCCGTGCAGTCCAAGTCGTCCATTATTCTTTCCGTAGCTTCTAACCAGTACTCCGCCATATTCGGGGCCACCCCTGCTGCCTCTTTGAAAATCTCTGCCCCATTAGCTCGGAGTCGCACCGCGATCGACCCATGACTTCTCGTACCATTATTGGGCCCAACGACCATTTCTAAAATCCTTAACATGGCTCGCGAGCATCGCATCTTCTCGTGAGCGCACCCGCTCATATGGTCCCGTTTCAGTTACTGGTGAGGCCGGAGCCTCCTCTACTCCAACGTTGGGCATATGGCCCGACGCCGACGACCCAACCCTAACATTTCCACAGCCTCTGCCGCGGCCTCTTGCACCTCTTCTAGCGCTCATCATTGCGTGCGTATTTCTGGATTAGAATTTTTATGAAATTAGTTCATAGTTCCACTGTTTAAACACATGTTTTATGCAAGTAACAATTTAAAAGTTGTTTCCCAGTCGTAAACCCACTACAGGCTTAAGTTTCCTACGGGCTTTAGTCTCTAAGAACCTATTGTTTACAGTAGCCCAATATCTAAATACAATTCAACAATTTAAACAAGTGTAATAATAGAAAAACTTACTTCGCTCGACGTCAAGGGATCGGTGAACCACACTTCAAGAATCCTGCAAAAACATTTTAATCTACTTGTTTTAAAAACCCAAAATCTAGGGCCCATTTCATAGCTGAGTTTTGCAACCGGGCTCTGATACCACTAAATGTAACACCCCTAGACCCAGCCCAGACGTTATGGCCGAATCTAGTGATGTCACATCAAAGGATAATTCCAAAACGACTTTGCTTAGTTAAAAACTTAAGTTTAAGATTTAGAAACCCAAAATCCTTGCAACTTGTTAAATTATGATAAAAGCCCATGTTTTAAGAAAAACGTCCATATGTTATAGTTATTTCGAAAACCATGTTTAAACTTTAGAAATTTATTTAAGTTTAATAATTCGGCAGTTGAAACAAATAAGGAAACCCAAATGTAAAGTCAAATTGGAGATACAAGGCCTTATTACATCCCAATGAAAATAAAGTAATTAAAAGTAAAGTCATTCGAAACAATAAACAAAAACTTCTAAGTAACTTGCAATTTGGCCATCCCCGAGTCCTCTACCACGTCGAGCCGTCTACTGAGGGTCACCTAAAACATTTAATAAAAGGGCGTGAGTTTCAAAACTCAGTGTGTACGACCCTTGGTAATCCAATCATGCAATTATCACATTGGGCCTAAGCCCTACCAAAATCAGTGGTCTTAGGCCTTAGCCCACAATAACCTCATATCCCATCATTATCACATGAATGCAATGCTCCCATCCCAAATCCAACCCTGCACTCCATTTCCCTTCCAACCCTACACTCCTGTGGGGATATAAATATCAACCCACCCATCCCTACACTCCAAAGGTAGCACCAACAGCGGCACTACTCGACGTTCCAGCATGGCTGCTAAGCATATAATGGGCTTAAAGCCACCGGTGGATCCACGGTCGTCAAGCGACTATGCGATCCTCACATATCTTCCTCTGTATCATCAAACCCACCCAAGTGCAACATATATCCCATGAATGCAACATACACATTTTCACAAATTAAGCACCTAGGGGTATTTTAGTCACTTCACTACCTAGGGGTATTTTTGTAAATCTACCCTACAGGGGCATTTCCGTAATTTCTTTCACCTCGGGTTTTACTTATGAACTTTGGCCCATCAACAAGTCCTCGCGGCTAAAGTGAACAGACACTATGCACCAGGTAGGATCCCAGAGAAGAGGAGGTGGGTCACTAGGACCGCTTAAGTACCAAGCTTTCCCTAGATCCAATCCTAGACATGCGTATGTCCATTACCACACTCTAACCTATCGACTTGTTCACAGACATGTTTTATTATTAAATTAAGTTTTATGCTATTTAAGAATTTATTAGAACTAGGCCTAGAGTCCATTAAAACCCTAGCATACATTTCTAAAATCCCATAAGGCCTACTAAGCCCAATCATGTCCATATAGCCCATTAAGCCCAATCATGTTTATATAGCCCATTAGGCCCGATCATAATCAAATCATACAACCATCCATGTCAATTCATTATTCAAGTTCACATATCAACCCTTGCCGACTTGGGCCCACGAGCTCGGCAGGCCCATTTAGCCACTTTTGGCTTTTCGGCTTTTCGGCGTTGCCGACATTGTGTGTGTGTAGTGTTTGTACACACCTGGTAAATGAGACGTGTTACACTCTCCTCAGCCTTGAACCTACAACCAATACCAACCTTCAATCAATCACACACTTAACCACAGTATTTACCAAAAACCGAAGCCTTACCATAACCTTATCGTGTGCCACCAATTCTAGTAGCCCTTCCTTAGCTACTATTCACGAATATCACCTAGATCTGTACCCACACATATACTATAAAAAAACAAGTGACTCATATTCCACACAAGTAACCTCTATAAGCCACACTTACATTTGACCACTTACTAATCCACAATTAAGACGAGTACACTTACCACTTGCTAACGATCCTTACTACGCTTGCGATCTTTGAACCCTACCCTTGTTAATACATGGTTAACGTCAAGAAAGAGTTAGATAGCCCTTCGAATTTTACCAAAACACACTAAAGGAGATTGACTAAGTACTTACCGAATCCAACCTTTGATCCTGCGACTTAGATAGCTACGGAACGAGATCCAGCTTTTAAACTTGACTAAGAGTAGATAACAGAAACAGATTTGTGATGGAGGAAAAATAACAAGGAATCGACACATATAGGGATTTCAGCAAGAAAGGATGATGGTAATTCGGCAATAGAAGAATTCGGCTATGGGAGAACAGAATGGGGGGAAAGAGAAAAGTGATGGAAACCCAAAGAACCTTTCAAAGGAATTCGGTACTCTCCTTTTATTGCCAAAGCCGAAACTACCTTCCCCCAAAGTCCCATTCGGCACCAACACATCTACACCTCAATCCCCTATCTTTTTTCTCTTATCTTTACCTTAAATTTCTGTCCTGAACACTCCCTTCCAGAGTGCACTCCAGCGCCACTACTTTCCTTTCATGTGCAAAAAATAAAACCCCTCAATTCACCATTCTTAAGCCTCGAACCCTGGACCTCTTCACCTGACAATCACTCCACCTTATAGCTCCCCAAGTGACGCCACCTTGCCACTGGACCACAAGCCCAATTGTGTCTAATTTTCCCCTTAATCTGCTTAAGAGGCCTAATTCTTGAGACTAGGGTCCCACTAAGGCAAAAATTAAAATTTTCCCTATGGTCTCCCCTATTCCTAAGACTTCAAATAACCCTGGTATTACCTTAAAATTAATATTCAAAGTGCTACTTAAACATACCATCTTCAGTGCATAGAATTTAGAGTTTCGGGATTTTTAGGCGTTATGACCCGATAATGATGATTTGTGGCAAAGCCACGAAGAATAAAGACACTTCTTCCATAACAGTATCCCAATCCCATGCAGTATGTCGTGTATGCAGTATGCCATGCTCAGAATCAGTCATATCATTCACAGTTAAGTCAATCAAACCATAGTCATACAACCACAGTCAAATCAGTCAAATCATAGCACAAGTTAGTCCTTTACCCTCGAGGGGCAAAATAGTCATTTACCCTACAGGGGCATTACGATCATTTTACATTACAGGACATTACGGTCATTTTACCTACAGGGCATTACGGTCATTTTACCTTATGGGGTATTACGGCCATTTTACCCTACAGGGGCATTACGGTCATTTTACCCTACAGGGCATTACGGTCATTTTACCATACAGGGGTACCACGGTCATTTTACCCTACAGGGGTATTACGGACATTTTTCCTACCTTGGGGTCTCGGTACAGTTAACGACCTTTCCAAAGGCCTACAGTTGCCTCGAGCGACACAGATAATCCATTTGGTAAAAATAGTGTAAATGGGCTCAAAGCCCAATATTCAGCCCAAATGGGCACACACGCTCGTGTGGCCCATTTGGCCCAAATTCAATCACGGCTATGTGATCTACATAGCCCAATCCAGTTTCTGCCACTTTTCAAAAATTTTATCCGTATGGGGCCCACGAGCCCATTGGGCCCACACGGCCCATTTCGACCCAACAAGGCCCATAACGACCTAAGTGCACGAGAACACTCGTAGTGGCCTCTTTGGTCTACCGCCCCCGGTTGTGGGCTCAGTTTATCCACACGAGCGATCGCACGCTCGTGAGGCCTCAAATGTCGAAGTTTCAGCTTTTCAGCTTTTGCCGATTCATAGCGGAGATAGTGTGATTACACACTTTTTTACGGAGTCGTTCCAAGATCTACGAGCACCCAACCTTGTTTGAATGAGGGTGACCTTAATCCCTCAACGATCGCTGTTCAAAAACATCACACGCCTTCGCTGCCTTCCTAAAGTACAGTCAAGAATCGATTAGTAAGTGGTAGGGCCTATTCGGCCAACCCCCCAAAACATGAGGTAACCTTATTACCTTACCGGACGCTTGAGAACAAAACTGTGACTCCTCCAAATCGTTCACACTTCACCACTCTTTAAGGAAGACCCTAGAATCGCAATGAGTGCAGTTCGAAGAATGAAATAACAATCGGTCAATAGGGTTATTCAGTTTTGGAAAAGAATAGAAGAGCATTGGTGCATTCGGTTTTAAACAATAAAAGAAAGGATGGATTTGAACACTTACCAATCATGAGAATCGTTGCACTAACCCGACCCAGAGAGGGGTTAACAACTGTAATATTCGACCAGCCTAGATTAAAGGATGAGCAGAAGTTAAAGAAGGGAAAGGGAAGGTTCAGCCTTTAGAGAAAAATAGAAGAGTGGAGGGGAAGAGAAGAGAAGTGCACTGGTAGGAGAGTAGAGGATTGGCAAAGAAAGGAAAAAGAAACCACAATGAAAGATACCTATTCGGCAGTTTGTGGAAAAAGGAAGAGAGTAGAAGCAGTTTTGGTCACTTCAATAGCTAAAACGTAAAAACCAAAATGAAAATAACCAATGGGAAACTAAGCAGTCAGCAAGAGAAATCGGCAATTCAACTCTCAAATCCCACAAAACCAAAACAAAGGAGTGCTTAGTGTCGAAAATGCTCCCTATTTCCCCCCTTAGCTGAATTTCACTAAGCCTTAGAGTCCTAATCAGCCACAACACCCTACCAACCTCCCATTTTCAAATTTCCTTGATTTTCTCCCCAATCTCCTCCTTGATTTGCTCCACAAAACCCTCCAAGACCAATTCAAACCTCACCGATGTGAGTTTGGTCTAACTCCACTTCTCATGTTGCAAGGAAATAAAATAAATAATCCCTTGCGCATCATGAGACTCGAACTTGAGCTCCCTTGCAACCTTGAACACGCCACTTACCACTGGACCACAAGCTCCTCTTGTGTCATGATTTCACCAAAAATATTTATAAAGCATTCAAGCTAAGGCCAAGATTCACTTAAGAGAAAAAAAGCAAAAATTTTGCTAAAGCCCAGGTTTGAACCCAGGACTTCTCCAACACTCCCAACTCTTCCTAAATCACTTAGCCACTAAGGGAAACAAGAAATTTATGACATTTTCTTGCACACATAAATTTTTATGTGTAGTCTCCTAGCTGATCCCACGCTCAAGGCCCTATTCCTTCTAGGCCCAAATTCGGGGCGTTACATTAGCTTTTCCCGGATGATAATCAATTACTAATTCATAGTATTTTAGTAATTCTAACCATCTCCGTTGTCTCAAATTCAATTCTTTCTAAGTCATCAAATATTTCAAGCTCTTGTGATTAGTATAAATGTGACATTTCTCACCAAATAAGTAGTGACGCCAAATCTTCAATGCAAATACAATAGCTGCTAATTCCATATCGTGTGTCAGGTAGTTCTTTTCATGCGGTTTTAACTGTCTCGAAGCATAGGCTATAACTTTGCCCTCTTGCATCAACACACAGCCTAAACCATTCAACGATGCATCACTGTACACTATGAATTCTTTACCCGATTCAGGTTGAACTAACACTAGTGCTTCTGTCAACAATACTTTCAACTGTTCAAAACTCTGCTGACACTTTTCTGACCATTCAAATTTAACATCTTTTTGTAGCAATTTCGTCAACAAAATTTCAATCATCGAGAAGCCTTTCACAAACCATCTATAATATCCCACTAGTCCCAGAAAACTACGGACTTCAGGCACATTTCTCGGAGGTTTCCAAACTAAAATTACTGAAATCTTGCTTGAATCAACTCGTATTCCCGCAGCTGACACTATATGTCCCAGAAAACCAACCTCGCGCAACAAAAACTCACATTTACTAAACTTTACATACAATTTCTTCTCATGTAGAGTCTATAATACAATTCTCAAATCCTCAGCATGTTGCGTCTCATCACAAGAATAAATCAAAATATCGTCAATAAACACAACGACAAATCGATCCAAATGCGGTATGAATATCCGGTTCATCAAATCCATAAATACTGCAGGAGCGTTCGTTAGTCCGAAAGGCATAACTAAAAATTCATAATGTCCGTACCTCGTTCTGAAAGCAGTTTTCGGCATATCTGATTCTTTAACTCTCAACTGATAATATCCCGATCTCAGATCTATTTTTGAAAACACTGTAACTCTTTTTAACTGATCAAACAAATCATCAATTCACGGTAGAGGATATTTATTCTTTATTGTCACTTTATTCAACTGTCGATAATCAATACACATCCTTATAGTACCATCTTTCTTTTTCACAAACAACACAGGAGCACCCCAGGGCGAGAAACTTGGTCGAACAAATCCTCTATCGGTTAACTCTTGCAACTGAGATTTCAACTCTTTCAATTCTGTCGGTGCCATTCTATACGGAGCTATTGAGATAGGAGTCATCCCCGGCACTAAGTCAATACCAAACTCGACTTCTCGTATCAGAGGTAATCTGGTAGTTCTTTAGGAAACACATCAGGGAATTCACAAACCACAGGCACAGATTCAACTTTCTTTTCTGTCACTTTTGTATCTATCACATATGCAAGATAAGCTTTACATCCCTTTTTCACATATTTCATAGCTTTCATTGAAGATATTACAGCCGGTAGTCCATTCAAATAACTTGATTCGGTTCGAACTATTTCACCATTCTGACTTCTCAAATCAATACTCTTCCGTTTACAATTCACAATAGCATTATGCAAAGTTAGCCAATCCATACCCAGAATTATATCAAATTCATCAAAGGGTAGCAGCATCAGATGAGCCGGAAAACAAATATCCCGAAACATCAACGGACAATTCTTGCACACTTTATCAACCAAAACATACTTGCCTAAGGGGTTTGATACTCTAGTTACAAACTCAGTAGACTCAACAGGTAGAGTCTTACTAGATACTAGGTTCACACACACATATGAATGAGTAGATCCTGGATCTATCAATGCAATCACATTAGTATCAAAAAGAGTAAAAGTACCAGTAATGACGTCTAGAGATGACGCTTCTTCTCGAGCGCGAATAGCGTAGGCTCAGACAGGTGCTCTCGCTTCAGATCTCACATCTGTATCTGATGTTCCTCTCTGACTACCACTCACATTTCCAGTGTTTTTGGGTGGTCTACCCCTAGCTGTCATGTTACTCAGCCTCCCATTCTGAACATTATCTTTAACAGTTAACTCTGAACAATCCCGAATAAAGTGATCTCGTGATCCACATTTATAGCAAGCTCTATTATTATACTTGCCCCAGCATTCTCCGATATGACGTCTCCCACACTGTCTACACTCAGGTTTATTGCTTCGGACACTTCCAACACTTGATTCCATTAGAGTTTGAATTTTAGAACTAGTATTTTGTTTCACACGATCTTTACTCGAATGTCCAAACGAAACATTTGAGTGATTGGTTGCATCTTTGAATCTCTTTGACGAAGAATGATACGACTTACTCATCGACCTTTTTCTTTCGTCTCTAGCTTCTGAATCTGCTTTCTTCTTTTCTTTACTAAACTCCTCGACTTTTTAGGCTCTTTCAACCAATACTACAAATTCATTCAAATCAAGAATTCTAACCAAAAGTTTAATGTCTTCATTCAATCCTTCGATGAATCATTTACACATAGTAGTTTCTATCGAAACATATTCTCGTGCATACTGACTCAATCTTACAAATTCCCGCTCGTATTTCGTAACAGACATACGGCCCTATTTCAGCTCTAGGAACTCTTTACGTTTCTAGTCTATAAACCGTTGACTGATATATTTCTTCTGAAATTCAGCTTGAAAGAAATCCCAGGTGATTCTTTCTCTCGAAACCACAGATATTAATGTTTTCCACCAATGATTTGCCGTATCTCTCAACAATGAAACAGCACATTTTAGGCATTCATCAGGAGTACATGATAATTCATCAAACACTCTAATGGTATTCTCAAGCAAAAATTTAGCTCGCTCTGCATCATCATCAACTGTGGCCCTGAACTCTTCGGCCCCGTACTTTCAAATTTTATCCACAGGAGGTTTACTCAATCGGATTGGATCTGAAACTTGTGGCACTACAGGAACTTGTGGGGGTGGAGGTTGTTGACCAGCTAGTTTCACTCGAACGAACTTCGTAAACAACTCACTCATCATTTGGAAGAAGGCTTGTTTTGCCTCTCCCTCATGGCTACTAGCAATCGGCCTAAATTTAGCTGGCGCTGTCCCTTGAGCGGGAGCAGGCGTATTACTCTCAACATCATCAGCAACTGCTCGTTCGGGATCCATTTGCTATATAAAAACACATTTTTAACTGTCAGGAATCGTCACACTATCACAGGCATATATATATGGAATGTATAGCTGGACTCTCACATGCTACGTTAGTCCTAGAATCGACTAAACCATAGCTCTGATACCAATAAAATGTAACACCCCTGATAAACCGTAAAAGTAACATATTTTAATCCCACATTTAGGATGCTTTTGGATGAATTATCCCTTATTTTATGTAATTTGGTGCTCTTAATCCTTTCTTTTCATGATATATACTCAGGAAAGCACCAGGGGATGAAAAGAACGCAAAACGGGCTTAAAACAAGACAAATGGGCCAAAGCATGAAATCGACACGGCCTGGACCAAATATCACACGGCCGTGCCTCCTTAAATATCTCGAACACGGCCTGGACCACGATTTACACGGCCGTGCCTCATCAACGAAGTCCACACGGCCTGGCCACGATTCACACGGGCGTGTGCCATGGCCGTGTCCCTGCTGCGGCTAAGAGGAGTTTTACTCGGATTTGGATGCTTGGAGGCAAAGAAACACACTCCAAAGTCTAATTAAACCCCCAATTAGGAATTGCACTCAAATTAGGATACTTGGAGGCCAAGTAACACATCTCAAAGCCTATATAAACACCCTAGGGGGAAACTTATTCGGGGAGTTCGGCAGAAGCCTCTGCCAGGGCTTTCGTCTAGGGGCGTCGTGCTAGGCCAGAGAAGGCAGATTTGTGGGGATTCACTCAGGGATAGCCAGTTGATCCATCTTAAGAAGCTAGAGTTATACTCAAGACAGAGGATCTCCTTTTCAATTCCTTCAGGGGGTTTTAGGGATTTCTTATGTTTTGTTTTATCTTTTCTCTTGAGATGTTTTCCTTTATTATTATGAACTAAACCCTTCGGATACCTGAAAGGGATGAAACCTATGATGAATCTTGTTATTTGATTATTTGAATTATATGATAAATACTTAGTTTGTTCTTAATTATGTGAGCTTAATCCAAATTTAATGTGCTTAGGTGGAGGAGGAATAGACCCTGCCTAAGAGTAGATCCGACATAATTAAGCGGAGTTGATCGCACGCCTAAAGATAGGGTGACGAGATTTTGCCGGATTAGGGTGAAACCTAATATGGGAATCCATATATCGATTTACTGCTATTCTAGGGGGTTATTATAAGAGAACGAGAGTTCCACTAATTAACCTAGGGTTAGACGTTATTCGCCTCGAGAGAGGGTTTAATATACGTTAGGGAGTCTTACGGATCAAACTAAGTGAATAAATCGTATGGTTCAGTGTTAGATAACAAGTGAAGTCTAGGTGGATTCTTCCTAGGGTATCGTCTTAATTAACTAAGTTTTTCCCAAGTTATTTTCCAAATTAATTCTTCTTTGTCTTAAAGTCTTTAGTTTAGTAGTTAATTAATTTAGTTTAATAAACAAACTTCACTTATTTTAGGCTAAATAATAAAAAGAAAGTTAGTATTAGTACTTTTAGTTCCTTTGGGTTCGATAATCCGGTCTTGCCTAAACTATACTACTGTTCGATAGGTGCACTTGCCTCAATCGTTGTCAGAGTTAGTTTCCAGGTTCGATCATTCTTTTATAAATTTTAAAACTCTAATTTACAGCGATCAAGTTTTTTGCGCCGTTGCCGGGGAACTAAAATATTAAGAAAGCTCTATTTTTATTACTTTAGCCATTCTTTTTATTTTTCGCAATTTACTTTTATTTTTAGTTTAAATTTTTACTTTGCTAATTTTTCTTTTATTTGTTTTTGTCAGATAATTTTAGTTTATAGAGAAGATGGCACTAAATAACTACCAGTGGCGAGTTATGAGGACAACACCAACAGAAGCCGCTAGTGTCTTCAACCTCGACGCAATAACCATGCTTTCAAACCAGTTAGAGATGATGAATAAAAAGATTGATGGTTTGTGTAGTCTCTCGCAGGTACATTCAGTTATGCAATATGACTCGAATCTAGGAGGCGTGGAAAATCCTGAGTACCCACCCTACAGATATGGCATGAAGAATGAACAAGTCCACTATATGGGTAACTATTCTAGACGTCAAAATAATTTTTATAGTGACACTTATAATACAGATTGGAGGTACCATCCCAATTTCTCGTGGGACGATCAAGGCAGCCAAAGAGAGGAACTTCCTCCAAATTTTCAACAACCACCTCAACAACAGGAAGATGAGTCGAACCTTGAAGAGACGCTGGAAAAATTCATAGCAAACACAGAAGCACGTCTCCAAAATATAGAAACAAAACAAGAAACATCGATTCAAGGGATCGAGGATCATTTAGGTCAGCCTGTTAAGCTGATCTTAGAACAACCACAAGAAAGCTTGCCAAGCAACACTGAAACTAACCCAAAAGAGCAAATTCAAGCTGTAACAACTCATGACAGTGAAAGATTAGTAGAATCTGACCCAAGGCAAGATCCTGTGGTAAGTGAAGGTAAGGTTGAGGTGAGCCATGAAATACCAAAATCGGCAATTACAGAGTACCATCCTCGTGTACCATATCCCGAAGCAATGAAGAAGGACAGCACAGAGGAACAATTTGGTAAGTTTCTTAAACTTTTAAAGAAATTACATATTAACTTACTATTTCTCGAAGCTCTTTTGCAGATACCCAATTATAGAAAATTTTTAAAAGAGCAGTTGACAAACAAACGGAAGCTAGACGAGGAATCACATGTGGAGCTAAACGCAATGTGCTCAGCAATTTTACAAAATAAACTGCCACGGAAATTAAAAGATCCAGGGAGTTTTACAATTCCATGTTTAATTGGTAGTTTATCTATTGATAATGCTTTAGCTGATTTAGGGGCAAGCATCAATGTTATGCCTTATAAAATGTTTAAATAACTAGGTCTAGGGAAACCGAGACAAACCAGAATGAGCATTCAATTAACTGATAAAACTATCGGAATTCCTAGGGGTATAATCGAAAATGTTCTAATCAAAATTGATAAATTCGTATTCCCGGTGAGACTTTGTCGTTTTAGACATGGATGAGGACAATTCGATCCCTTTAATTTTAGGAAGACCCTTTCTAGCAACCGCCGGGACTAAAATTGATGTTGGTACAGGAGAACTCATTCTTCGTATAGGTGACGAATCAATCGGTTTACAAGCTCTTGACTCGGCGAACATCGATCGATGAAGGTGAGAAAGTAAAATCGGTTGATAATCAATCATTCAAATTTCACCGCAGAACAACCACAGAATTACGAACTGAGCTAAAGCAGGAACTTTGTGTCAACAAAGAAGAAGCATATAAGGAACGAAGCCTTGAGATCAACAAACTAAAAGAGGGGAAGACACACTTTAAAGAGGAGCCGAAACCGCACGAAGAAAAACTGAAGGAACCCCCAGACGAGCTGATAGGAACAACAAATCACTTCAAAATTGGGGATCAGGTATTGTTGAATAAGGAAGACCCTCGAATCGCCAATTCAGACCTCAAGACAACTGAAGAAATCACTTTTGAGGTACTTAATGTCTTCCTATACGGGCGGTCGAGGTAAGCAATCCTAAATTCAAGATTACTTTTGAGGTAAACACTACTCGACTTAAATTTTATATCAAAAATCGAGTTGATCGCATGAGGAAGGATTTTCACCTCCTCAAACCACCTTGACCATACGAATGAGAGGTAAAGTCTAGCTTAAGACTATAAATGAGCGCTTCTCGGGAGGTAACCCGAGCACTAACCCTATTAATTTTTACATTTTTTATTTTACTTTTATTTTTCATTTTAGCACCTAACCATAAACTAACCAAGGTACAGATTTCCATGCTCACACGGCCTTGCACATGGCCGTGGCCGTGGCCATGTGGAAGCCAGAAGGACAAACCACGGACGTGCTAGTAACCGTGCATGACAAAGAATGATTTCTTTTCCCAACACGGGCTGCAATAAAAAGCCACGCCCGTGCCGACTTCCCGTGTGAGGTTACTGACTTATCGAGCACGGGCGAGACACGGCTATGCCCTACAACCGTGCGAGGTTATTAACTTGACGAGCACGGGTTAAACACGCCCGTTCTAAAGGACCGTGTGAAGAATACACGGGCGTGCTACGAGACCCACGGCCGTGGTAAAACACCTAAACGCTCCCAAAATTCAAAATCAAGAAAAACACAGACTGATTAAACTCGAACAAGGGCGTGAACCGTATCACTATTTAAATATCTACTTTTATTTCTATTTTTATTCTTATTTTTATTTTCATTTTTATTTTCATTTTCATTTTCATTTTCATTTTCATTTTTATTTCCTTTCTTTTATTTCCTTTATTATTTTCTTCTTGTTATTCATTCCATTTAGATTTAGCTTAGGATACAAAAGAAATTAGGATGGCTGCTTCGAGGACTCAACCAGTTCGAGACGCTTCCCCACGCTCACCTCCAATCCTATCCGGTTTCTTTTCATTGGCTTCATCCAAAATTCAGGAAGTTTCCTTTCTCTCCCCATCTTACGATTTTATGATTATTTTGATATTATCTACCTTTGTACATTGAGGACAATGTACATCTTAAGTGTGGGGAGGGGGGTTAACTATAGTATTATTTGAAAATCCCTGAATCATGCCTTGTCTTAAAGTAAGTTTCTCATATTATGATTAGAATGAAACTTCTGATGATTTATGATTTTTATTGATATGTTTTAGATTAAGTCATTGATAATTGTGCATTAATAATTAAATTCTAAAGAATACTAGAGAATCAAGCATGATAAGTCTATTTTTCAAGAATTAAAATTTTTTTAGGATGTCTACCTGAATTTAAATATTACTTTGAAGTTTGGAATTTATGAGGTTGACATCAAAACACCCATAATTTTTGTGAGATTTTGAGCCTTATAGAGCATAAATTCTTTTTCGTGCTCACTTTATTGATTATGAGTGTGTCAACATTGATTTGTTATTCTAGAACTTGCATCGATTATACATGTCGAGACCACATCTTTGATTTGATATACAGAAATGATAAAGGCACCTAGGATTTAACCCACTTACTCCACTAAAAACCCACCTTCATAATTAACCCCTAGTGAACCCTTTTTAATCCTAACAACTCTTTTTATTGACTCACCCACTAATGTTAACCCAAAAACCTTTGTATAGTTATCACCATTCCTTGACTCCCTTTTTGTCGAGATTTGATTTTGAGCAGTTGCCTAACTATGTTCTATATTTTAGTTGTTAGAGTTCTTTATTATTACTTAGTTTGTTCTAAAAAAAACGAAGTATATTCATTATTAGTTTTATTAGTTATGTGATTAAGTGAGCTTATACATTTGAATTCCAAATATTGAAGAAGAAGCTCGTATTATTAGTTTCAAAGTTTCAATTCATGTAATTATTTATTTATCAGTTCATTTTTCTAGTTAGGTAATTTGTCAATTCAGTCTCGATTCTAACCCGCTAATTTAGCCTTATTCCAAACCTTTAACCCAAGCTCCGTTACAACCCTTTCAAAGACCTTTTGATTTGTGTTTCATCTCATATTTTAATGGTGGAGATTTGATTTTCATGCAAGCCTATGGGATTAACTTTTCATGTTCGACTTTTGAGCCTTTTTTCCTGAACCTTAAACACTTTGAGTGATTTGAGTGAATCTTTAAGTGAGGATGTCAATCCTTGTCGATTTTAAATCAGAGGTAATTGTTTAGATGAAGGGAAACACCTATGTTTTGTGCTACAAATGATTAACTTAGACTGTTTGAATCTTTAGGACTCTTTGAGTTTAATTATCCATGTATGAATTATCTCTAAATTATGATGAAACACTATTAATGACTATTATGAATTGAGGGAAGTTCGTTTTAATTATGAGTTGAGAATTTTGCTTGAGGACAAGCAAAAGCTTAAGTGTAGGGGTATTTGATAAACCGTAAAAGTAACATATGTTAATCCCACATTTAGGATTCTTTTGGATGAATTATCCCTTATTTTATGTAATTTGATGCTCTTAATCCTTTCTTTTCATGATATATACTCAGGAAAGCACCAGGGGATGAAAAGAATGCAAAACGGGCTTAAAACGGGACAAATGGGCCAAAGCATGAAATCGACACGGCCTGGACCAAAGATCACATGACCGTGCCTCCTTAAAGATCTCGAACACGGCCTGGACCATGATTTACACGGCCGTGCCTCATCAACGAAGTCCACACGGCCTGGCCACGATTCACACGGGCGTGTGCCATGGCCGTGTCCCTGCAGCGGCCAAGAGGAGTTTTACTCAGATTTGGATGCTTGGAGGCAAAGAAACACACTCCAAAGTCTAATTAAACCCCCAATTAGGAATTGCACTCAAATTAGGATACTTGGAGGCCAAGTAACACATCTCAAAGCCTATATAAACACCATAGGGGGAAACTTATTCAGGGAGTTCGGCAGAAGCCTCTGCCAGGACTTTCATCTAGGGGCGTCGTGCTAGGCCAGAGAAGGCAGATTTGTGGGGATTCACTCAGGGATAGCCAGTTGATCCATCTCAAGAAGCCAGAGTTATACTCAAGACGGAGGATCTCCTCTTCAATTCATTCAGGGGGTTTTAGGGATTTCTTATGTTTTGTTTTATCTTTTCTCTTGAGATGTTTTCCTTTATTGTTATGAACTAAACCCTTTGGATACCCGAAAGGGATGAAACCTATGATGAATCTTGTTATTTGATTATTTGAATTATATGATAAATACTTAGTTTGTTCTTAATTATGTGAGCTTAATCCAAATTTAATGTGCTTAGGTGGAGGAGGAATAGACCCTGCCTAAGAGTAGATCCAACATAATTAAGCGGAGTTGATCGCACGCCTAGAGATAGGGTGACTAGATTTTGCCGGATTAGGGTGAAACCTAATATGGGAATCCATAGATCAATTTACTGCTATTCTAGGGGGTTATTATAAGAGAACGAGAGTTCCACTAATTAACCTAGGGTTAGATGTTATTCGCCTCGAGAGAGGGTTTAATATACGTTAGGGAGTCTTACAGATCAAACTAAGTGAATAAATCGTATGGTTCAGTGTTAGATAACAAGTGAAGTCTAGGTGGATTCTTCCTAGGGTATCGTCTTAATCAACTGAGTTTTTCCCAAGTTATTTTCCAAATTCATTCTTCTTTGTCTTAGAGTCTTTAGTTTAGTAGTTAATTAATTTAGTTTAATAAACAAACTTCACTTATTTTAGGCTAAATAATAAAAAGAAAGTTAGTATTAGTACTTTTAGTTCCTTTGGGTTCGATAATCCGGTCTTGCCTAAACTATACTACTGTTCGATAGGTGCACTTGCCTCAATCGTTGTCAAAGTTAGTTTCCAGGTTCGATCATTCTTTTATAAATTTTAAAACTCTGATTTACAGCGATCAACCCCTAACCTGTAACCATCGCCGGTTTAGGGTTAAGAAGCATTATCGGACATAACGGAACATTTACGATCATTTCTCAAACATATATACATCATCATCATATTATAGTAAATCATATACATAGGGTCCCTTTAAAAGGTCTACGAGAACTTAAACATGCATTAGGAAGGGGTCAGGACTAAACCGAGCACATACAATTTTTTTTCGAAAATCAAACATTTTTCAAAGTTACAGAGGTCATACGCCCGTGTGGATAGGCCGTGTGCCTTACACGGCATCAGAAACACCCGTGTGTCCAGGCCGTGGCAAAACAAGGCATACATACTGACTTGTCCACACGGTCGAAGACACGCCCGTGTGCTTGACCCGTGGGCAACACTGACTTAATTCACACGGCCTGTAACATGCCCGTGTGTCTGGCTCGTGTGCGAGTCTGACTTGATTCAAAATGTAACCTTAAGAGACACGGTCGAGACACACGCCCGTGTGCTCAACCGTGTAGGCAAGTATAGGCCATTTGCAAGGCCAAATTGCCACCCAAATTTTGGATCACTACTACAAGCATCAAGCCATACCAAATTCATATCTTAAATGCATCCAAAACATAAATTTTAATCATCATCCCCATCAACCAATTCAAAAATGAAACTAACAACTTACATATTACCAATACATATCAATATGATCATTCACACAACATCACATAAGCACCTTATAACTATCATTTTCACATATTAAAAACACATATTAAAGTCATTCAACTTGTAACATCCCAAAGATGGGGCTATTTGGAAGTAAATTATTTTTCTTAGGTTGAACCACTGTGATATTATTTCTGGGAATATATGGGTTAATCTAAGGCCTTGAGTAGGCTCGGTTTGGTAAAAATTTCAGTTTTTAATTTTAAAGGCAGGGAGCCTTAGCAGGAGGGTGTTATAAGAATAAATGGGTGTAATTTGACACTAATAAGGCCTTGGAAAAGTGGCAAAAGTGAGGCCACTTAAGAGCTAGCATGTGACGCCACCAAGGAGCAAGGAAGAACCTTGGTTTTGAGTCACGTAAATCTCCTTTTGGCTCTTTATTTGGGCGGCACAAGGGGAGAGAAATTCTCTCCTTAAATTCTTTTTTTTTAATTATCTATTTAGATAATAGGATAAAATGAGTTATTTTAAAGGGATTTTATTCTAAGGAAATAAGAATATTAATTGGATTATTAAGGGGTTATTGATTTATTATTTAGGATTAATTCAAATTATTTGAATTAATTAAACAAGTGGCCAAGAATAATCTAAGGAGATTAAATGGATTTTGAACTCCTTGTTGCCAAGGGTAGACGGCAAGCTTAAGGAGGGGGGGGCCGAATGCTTATAAATAGCATCAGCCTAGCACTCGTTTTGTTTTTTTTCTCCATCTTGGCAAACTGCCGAAATTCTCAAACCTCCCATCTATTTTTCTTTTCTTTCTTTCAAACACCTTTGCTAGTGAAAACTCTCACCATCTTCTCCTCTCCATTAGTTTTCTACCATTATTTCTCCTCTATTCTTTTGACCGAATATCCATTCCTCTGTTGTTGAAATCCTCTTCTCTCTGTTAAGACTCACTTTGGCCGAATATCGAGGGAAGTCATAAGGGTTCCTCGGGATTTCTTCTTGAGACCGATTAGCAAGGGGTAAGTATGCCGGAAATCTTTCATCTTATTATCTCCCTATGTCGACTTGGTAAAAGGGAAAAGCCGAATTATCATGGTGGCTAATTAATCGATTCTGTTTAGGTGCTCTAGGGATTTTAAGGTATTCGATCTAAGCCTCCATCCTCGCCCAGAAGTTGGTAAGTATGGGTAAGGCCTATGTTAGTATTCAAAAGCCGAAAGCTTTGGTTATGAGTAAGAGTGACTAATCGATTATTTTGGAAAAGCGATTCAAGTAACGAGTGCCGTGGGTAGTAGCCAAAGCGAGGAAAGGTAAGAAACCGGGTTCATAAGGAACCCACGCTAATGGTTCAATTTGGCCGAATAGGCCCTAAGACTAACCCATGAATTTGGCCGAATATAGGACAAGTAGATCTAGGGTGGCCAACATTTCTTTTCGGGATTTAGAACATCCAAGGGTGTGGTGTGTACATACACACTTATAGCGATTAATGTTTGTGTTAAATATATGTTGCCTGTAAATCGCTTGATATAGATACGGATCTAGTACCTCAAGGGTACAAGCGAGGATTCAGTAAGTCTCTGTTATACGAGATTATTATGCTTTTGGGAAGCATGGTTCATATGTTACATGTGATAAATGTATGAGATCTATTCATGATTATTTGACTATTGTGGGTTAAATGAGTGGAGGGGGTGATATTTTGTCTTGACGAGCACCAGTGTTTTGGTAACACACATGTGACTACGGTCACAGAGGTTTGGTACCTCAGAGGTTTGGTACCTCAAAGCGACTTGTCCACGTGGTTAACACCACCGTGGGTTGGCCCCACTTGAGATATGGGATAAATGCGCGGTGATTTGGTATCACACGATGGGTTGGCCCCATCACCCGATTTGTGTCTACGGACACCGGTGTTTTGGTAACACATCGTGACTATATGTCACTAGTGGTTTGGCACCACTAGTGTTTTGGTAACACATTGTGACTACGGTCACCAGTGGTTTGGTACCACATGGGGTAGACAAAGGCGTTTGGTTGGCTAGGTTGGGGCACATAATATTCTGCATATTAACTGTTATATGTTGTGTATGGAAATGTTGTTTTTTTTAAAACGGGGGAAGGGTTACATACTGAGTCTTGGTGACTCACCTTCTCCTTTAACATTTTTCAGGTGACTCGTAGATGGCGGTTGAGGAGCCGGTTGGACTCGAGGTGGCCATGCAGTGGACTTGAATAAATTGAACTTTAAACTTAGCCATTTTATTTTATTTTGTTAGTGGTTTGTGTTTATTTTGGATGTAATAAGGCCTCCTTAAACTTCACTTTTGTTATTTCTCATATATTGGACACTTTGTTTAAACTATATTATTAAAATTAAATTAAAATCACATGTTTTCTTAAAATTAACTCGAAAAGGGTTTTATCGTGCCATCGGGCACATTTGAAATTTGTATAATAACTGGACTCAATTAAATTTCCAAATTAAATCTAAGCATGGTTTCGCAAGATAACCAAAAACGAAGTTTTCAACAAAACCTAAACTGGTTTTAAAATGGTATTAGAAAGTTTTTCTCCGTAACAAACCAAATTCGGTCATAATGTTTGGGCCGGGTTCGGGTTGTTACAAAATTGGTATCAGAGCCCAGTTCAAAGCTCGGCTGTGGGGGCCCAAGGCCCAAAAATGTTTTGGTAGGCCTTATGGAATGATTTTTGGTTTTTGAACAGACATGGCCCGAGTCTCAGGCACCAATCCGCCTGTAAGTACATCTAAACCTCTTGGTGAATTATATTCTGTAGAAGGGTAGGAAGCATGGAACGTAGATAGACCTATAGGAGCTTGAACCCTAGGATTAGGCTACTCAAACACACAAACGAAGCATAAGACTTAAGGAACTAAACCAACCTATGACTTAGTCGGTGAGCTAGGGTGTGGTAACCACATGCACGCATGTCTAGGATTGGATCAGGAAGAGCACGGTATTTAAGCGGTCCTCGTGACTCACCTCCTCTTCGCAGTATCCTACCCAGTGCGTAGCTTCTGCTCACCCTAACTCAGAGGGCTCAGTGGTGTGGTAACCTCTGTGCGCATGTCTAGAAAGGTTCGGTGAGAGCTTGGTATTTAAGCGGTCCGCGTGACCCACCTCCTCTTCACTCGAATTCTGCCTGGTGTGTAGCTTTGGTTCACCCTGACCAGGAGGGCTCGGTCATAGGCTAAACACAATGATTAAAACCCGAAAAGGGAATTAGCCATGTTTCTGAAAAAGAATGAAACAACAAACCCTAATGTTTTCAAAACTTGTGCAATAACTTTTTTTTCAAATCTGGGAACGTTATTTTTACAACGTTTTTCGAAAAACTTGATGGTGGAAGATTACAGAAATGCCCTTAGGGGGTAAAATTACTAAAATGCCCTCGGTTCATAAAATATCAGTTCAATGGTATTGCTTAAAAGTTTCAACTATTTTACAAATATTCAACAACTTAGCTTTGGAAATCATCGGCCAAAATATTTTGGTTCGGACAATTACAAAAATACCCTCAGTAGGAAAAAGACGAAAATACCAGGATAGAAATGGGCAGAAATGTCCGATGAGCGAATAGGTATGGAAAGTATTAAGGAATGGATGCATGAACTTCTTTGTGTGAACTAGGAAAGAAGACTGAAACATTGTTTGCTCGAAAGAATCTCTAATTAAACCTTATCCATAAAATTTCTTCATGAGTAATAAAGTGAAACAAATGCTAACGCATAAAATTTTTCTTAATCAGATTAAAAGCGCGGTAGATAGAATGAGTTCTAGAGGACGTGGGACGCCGTGGACGTGGTAGGGGTAGGATGACGGTGTCCGAACCCGTCAGTCGGGACAAGGTTCGAAAATGAGGTACCATCGCCACCACCACCTCCTACTTTTAGAGTGAGGAGCCGGATCGGGCCGGTGGTGGAGGCGATCGCAAGTCGCTTTTTCTGAGTCTTGGAGATGGTGGGTGAGGGTGGTGGAAATGTGGGAGCTCGGAAATCGTCCCCGAGCGACTCGATCTAATGGAGTGGAGGTATTCCGAGGTGTGTCGAGTGGCACCCAAAGGCGTGGAACATTGGCTAGAGTCAATCGAAAGAATCATGGATGACCTTGACCGACCGAGGAAGAAAAGTCGAAAGGGGCGGTGTCGCTTCTAAAGGATGAAGCGTATCGGTGGTGGCTTACGGTTCGAGATGGGGCTACAGCAGATGATCGACTTGGGAGTATTTGAGAACCACCTATCGGAAGAAGTATGTGGGTACCAGCTACTACACCGACGCTTGAGAGAAAGGCTTTTCTCGGGATTAGTGCAAGGAACTAAGTCCGTGTCGGAATATGAGGCGGAATTTTTAAGGGTGAGTAGGTATGCTAGAGGCATCGTGGCTACCGAACATGAGTATTTGTGTCCGCTTTGAGGACGGACTCGAGATGATTTGAGGTTACCGATTGCCCCGCAGCAGTTCGTGAGTTCTCATCTTTAGTGGAAAAGGCTAAGGTAGCCAGAAGGGATCAAGGAGGTGTGAGGCAAAGTTATAGTAGGAATAATTAGAAGAGAGGATTTGGGTCAGCTGGATCAAGCGGTAGTGCTCGAGAAAAAGGCTAGGCCGAGTGGGCCAAATCGGCGGCAAGGCCCACGACTACTAATCAAAGGCCGACTCTGTAACCGTGTGGAAAGACCCATTGGGGAGGTTGTTGGACCGGTGATAAAGGATGTTTTGAGTGTGGGTCTTTGGAGCATCGTGTCGAGATTGTCCCCTGAAACTAGCTAAGAATCACCGAGGCGAATCGCACTCGAGAATAGAAGTGTGGGACCACAGAGGGTCGTGGTAATGGCGAGAGGAAACAACGGCCCTAACCGAGGTCGTGGAACTCGGGCGGAGGTTCAGCAACACATGAGGCTAGGCGGCTGGCTTAGTTTACGCAATGAGGTGTCGCGAGGAAGGTGACGCGACCGGATGTCATAACCCGAGACGTTTCTAATTTTTGGTTTTCCTTATGTTGCATTGATTGATGTGGGTTCGACGCACTCGTACATTGCTAGTAGCGTGGTAGGAACTATGGACCTAAACTCAAAGCGCTCCTAGGGAGATGATCGTAGTTAGCCCTTTAGGTCACTTTGTAATAGTAGATAAACTTTATAGAGGCGCACCTAGAACTTCAAGGGTAGTATTTGTAGTCGATCCGATGGAACTACCGTTTGGGGAGTTCGATTTGATCCTTGGAATGGACCGGTGGTTAAGTATCAAGTTTAATTTGGATTGCGCGCCAAGCGCATGGTTCTTAAGGCAGTGAAGGTGATGAAGTGGTTATGATAGGAGATAGAAGGAATTACCTATCCAATGTAGTGATCGCCTTGAAGGTGAAAAGATGGTCAAGAAGGGTTGTGAGGCGTATTTGGTTCAAATCGTGCTTTGGAAGCTAAGGGGTTAGTAGTTGGAAAGGTCCGAACGGTTGGGGAATTTGTTGATGTATTCCCGAAGAGCTTCCGTGTTTGCCTCAGATCGGAAGTCGAATTCGGTATAGACTTGCTACAGGAACGGCACTGTGTCTATAGCACCATACCGAATGGCACCAAAGGAATTGGTGGAGCTAAAGGCTCAAATTCGGGAGCTCTTGGATAGAGGGTTTATTCGACCAAGTATATCTCCGTGGGGAGCACTGTGTTGTTTGTCAAGAAAAAGGGCGGTTCTATGCGGATGTGCATCGACTACCGTCGATTAAACAAGTTAACGATCAAAAACAAGTACCGTTGCCTCGGATCGATGATTTGTTTGACCAACCGAAAGGTGCGTCGGTATTCTCAAAGATTGACCTTAGGTCGTTATCATCAATTAAGGGTGAAGGAGGTCGATGTTCACAAGACGGCATTCTCGAACTCGGTATGGGCATTACGAGTTCTTGGTGATGCCATTCGGGTTGACCAATGCACCGCGGCATTTATGGACTTAATGAATAGGGTATTTCAACAAGACTTGGACCAATTCGTCGTGGTGTTCATAGACGACATATTGGTTTATTCAAAGACAGAGGAAGAGCATGACAAGCATTTACGGATAGTTCTGCAGGTATTGAGGGAGAAGCAATTATATGCCAAATTCAGTAAATGCGAATTTTGGCCGAGGAAGTGGCTTTCTTAGGTCATGTAGTATCGGTGAAGGAATTAGAGTAGACCCTCGCAAGATTGAAGCAAAGATTGGATTGGAAACCACCTAGGTCGGTGGTTGAAATACGAAGTTTTTAAGGTTTAGCAGGTACTATCGGAGATTCGTGGAAGGATTCTCTCTAATAGCAGCGCCATTAACCAAGTTACTAAGGAAAGATGTTCCATTTGTATGGACGGAGAAGCAGCAAGGAAGCTTTGATAAGCTAAGGAAAATTTTGACGGAAGCTCCGGTTTTGGTACGACTGAAGCGGGAAAGTTATTCACGATCTATTGTGATGCATCTCACACCGGTTTGGGATGTGTGTTGATGCAGGATGGGAAGGTAGTAGCCTATGCATCCCGTCGCTTAAGACCGCATGAGGTTAACTACCCAACGCACGACTTGGAGTTAGCGGCGATCGTCTTCGCTCAAGATATGGAGACATTACTCGTATGGGGAGAAGTCGATAGTCTACACGGATCACAAAAGCTTAAGGTATCTTCCGACTCGAAGGATGCGAATCGAGAGGCAGCGTCGGTGGATTGAACTACTAAAGGACTACGATTGTTCAATCGAGTACCATCCGGTAAGGCTAATGGTAGCCGACGCGTTGAGCCGGAAGGTTGTGACGGACTTAAGAGCAATGTTCGCTCGGTTGAGTCTATATGATGATGGGAGTCTTTTGGCGGAACTCCAAGTAAAGCCGACTTGGATTGAGGAGATTAAGGAAAAGCAGTTAGTGGATGAAGGCTTGAGCGCTAAGAGGGTACAAGTTCAGGATGGTGGTTTGGAAGGGTACGGTCTGTCTAGGGATGGAGTGCTATGTTTTCGAGGGCGAGCATGCATGCCGAAGGATAAGGAGTTGAGGCGGAAAATTCTCCATGATGCACATAGCAGCCCATATGCCATGCATCCGGGAGGAAGCAAGATGTATGGAGATTTGCGAAAACAGTTCTGGTGGCCGGGGTTGAAGCGTGAGATAACTGAGTTCGTAGGGAAGTGTCTGACGTGCCAGCAAGTTAAGGCTGAACATCAGTTACCATCGGGACTACTTCAACCGATAAAGATCCCTCAATGGAAATGGGAGAGGATCACCATGGATTTTGTTAGTGGGCTACCCTCACGCCCAACAAGAAGGATGCGATTTGGGTAATTGTGGATCGCTCGACTAAATCAGCTCACTTCATGCCGGTGAGAATGGATTACTCACTCCGAAGCTAGCGGTTGTATGTGGGTGAAATAGTGAGGTTGCATGGTGTGCGAAGATCGATTATCTCGGATAGGGATCCCAGATTCACGTCAAGGTTTTGGAAAGCGTTGCATCAAGCTTTGGGTACACGGTTAGATTTCAGTACGGCTTTCCATCCACAATCTGACGGACAATCGGAAAGGGTGATACAGATTTTAGAAGACATGTTGAGAGGTTGTGTCTTGGATTTTAGTGGTAGTTGGGAGGAGTACCTACCATTAGCGGAATTCGCTTATAACAATAGTTATCAAGCGAGTATTCAAATGGCTCCATATGAGGCCCTATATGGACGAAAATGCCGTACTCCTACATGTTGGACGGAGTTGGGGGAACGACAAGTTCTGGGTCCAGAATTGGTAACGGAGACGGAAGACAAAGTCAAGGTGATTCGGTCTCGTCTCAAAGAAGCATCAGATAGGCAGAAGTCTTATGCCGATCTCAAACGCAAGGAAATGGAGTATGCTGTGGGAGACAAAGTCTTTCTGAAAGTGTCGCCTTGGAAAAAGGTGTTGAGATTTGGACGAAAAGAAGCTAAGCCCAAGGTTCATCGGGCCATATACGATTGTAAAGTTTAGTAGGACCGGTAGCTTATCGGCTAGAGTCGTTTGCAGAATCGAATCGATTCATGACGTATTTCATGTATCGATCTGCCGAGACTCAGATCGGTCCGATCCTTCGCACGTTGCTGCAGAGCGAGAGATTGAGGTGAACTCGGATTTATCTTTTGAAAAAGAACCGGTTCGGATCTTAGATCGAGATGTGAAGGTTCTACGTAGGAAGTCGAGTGCCCTTAGTGAAAGTGCTTTGGCGGAACCATGGTGTGGAAGAAGCTACGTGGGAACCCGAGGATGTGATGCGGCAAAGAATACCCCACCTCTTTTAACTGTAATTTCGAGGACGAAATTTATTTTAAGGGGGTAGAATCTGTAACATCCCAAAGATGGGGCTATTTGGAAGTAAATTATTTTTCTTAGGTTGAACCATTGTGATATTATTTCGGGAATATATGGGTTAATCTAAGGCCTTGAGTAGGCTCGGTTTGGTAAAAATTTCAGTTTTTAATTTTAAAGGCAGGGAGCCTTAGCAGGAGGGTGTTATAAGAATAAATGGGTGTAATTTGACACTAATAAGGCCTTGGCAAAGTGGCAAAAGTGAGGCCACTTAAGAGCTAGCATGTGACGCCACCAAGGAGCAAGGAAGAACCTTGGTTGAGTCACGAAATCTCCTTTTGGCTCTTTATTTGGGCGGCACAGGGGAGAGAAATTCTCTCCTTAAATTCTTTTTTTTTAATTATCTATTTAGATAATAGGATAAAATGAGTTATTTTAAAGGGATTTTATTCTAAGGAAATAAGAATATTAATTGGATTATTAAGGGGTTATTGATTTATTATTTAGGATTAATTCAAATTATTTGAATTAATTAAACAAGTGGCCAAGAATAATCTAAGGAGATTAAATGGATTTTGAACTCCTTGTTGCCAAGGGTGGACGGCAAGCTTAAGGAGGGGGGGCCGAATGCTTATAAATAGCATCAGCCTAGCACTCGTTTTGTTTTTTTTCTCCATCTTGGCAAACTGCCGAAATTCTCAAACCTCCCATCTATTTTTCTTTTCTTTCTTTCAAACACTGCTAGCCGAAAACTCTCACCATCTTCTCCTCTCCATTAGTTTTCTACCATTATTTCTCCTCTATTCTTTTGACCGAATATCCATTCCTCTGTTGCCAAAATCCTCTTCTCCTGTTAAGACTCACTTTGGCCGAATATCAGGAAGTCATAAGGGTTCCTCGGGATTTCTTCTTCAGACCGATTAGCAAGGGGTAAGTATGCCGGAAATCTTTCATCTTATTATCTCCCTATGTCGACTTGGTAAAAGGGAAAAGCCGAATTATCATGGTGGCTAATTAATCGATTCTGTTTTAGGTGCAGGGATTTTAAGGTATTCGATCTAAGCCTCCATCCTCCTGTCGCCACGAAGTTGGTAAGTATGGGTAAGGCCTATGTTAGTATTCAAAAGCCGAAAGCTTTGGTTATGAGTAAGAGTGACTAATCGATTATTTTGGAAAAGCAGATTCAAGTAACGAGTGCCGTGGGTAGTAGCCAAAGCGAGGAAAGGTAAGAAACCGGGTTCATAAGGAACCCCTGCTAATGGTTCAATTTGGCCGAATAGGCCCTAAGACTAACCCATGAATTTGGCCGAATATAGGACAAGTAGATCTAGGGTGGCCAACGTTTCTTTCGGGATTTAGAACATCCAAGGGTGACAGTGTGTACATACACACTTATAGCGATTAATGTTTGTGTTAAATATATGTTGCTGTAAATCGCTTGATATAGATACGGATCTAGTACCTCAAGGGTACAAGCGAGGATTCCGGTAAGTCTCTGTTATCTGAGATTATTATGCTTTTGGGAAGCATGGTTCATATGTTACATGTGATAAATGTATGAGATCTATTCATGATTATTTGACTATTGTGGGTTAAATGAGTGGAGGGGCGGTGATATTTTGTGCCGACGAGCACCGATGTTTTGGTAACACATTGTGACTACGGTCACGCAGAGGTTTGGTACCTCCAGAGGTTTGGTACCTCAAAGCGACTTGTCCCCGTGGTTAACACCACCGTGGGTTGGCCCCACTTGATATATGGGATCGTCTCGCGGTGATTTGGTATCACACGATGGGTTGGCCCCATCACCCGATTTGTGTCTACGGACACCAGTGTTTTGGTAACACATCGTGACTATATGTCACCAGTGGTTTGGCACCACCAGTGTTTTGGTAACACATTGTGACTACGGTCACCAGTGGTTTGGTACCACATGGGGTAGACAAAGGCGTTTGGTTGGCTAGGTTGGGGCACATAATATTCTGCATATTAACTGTTATATGTTGTGTATGGAAATGTTGTTTTTTTTTAAAACGGGGGAAGGGTTACATACTGAGTCTTGGTGACTCACCTTCTCCTTTAACATTTTTCAGGTGACTCGTAGATGGCGGTTGAGGAGCCGGTTGGACTCGAGGTGCCCATGCAGTGGACTTGAATAAATTGAACTTTAAACTTAGCCATTTTATTTTATTTTGTTAGTGGTTTGTGTTTATTTTGGATGTAATAAGGCCTCCTTAAACTTCACTTTTGTTATTTCTCATATATTGGACACTTTGTTTAAACTATATTATTAAAATTAAATTAAAATCACATGTTTTCTTAAAATTAACACGAAAAGGGTTTTATCGTGCCATCGGGCACATTTGAAATTTGTATAATAACTGGACTCAATTAAATTTCCAAATTAAATCTAAGCATGGTTTTGGCAAGATAACCAAAAACGAGAAGTTTTCAACAAAACCTAAACTGGTTTTAAAATGGTATTAGAAAGTTTTTCTCCGTAACAAACCAAATTCGGTCATAATGTTTGGGCCGGGTTTGGGTTGTTACACAACTATCAAGCCATATCACATGGCAAGAACTATACATCTCAAAACATTCCATAATCACTAGCCTATATATGCCATATACCAAATATACAACTTCCAAAAGTACCAAAATAGATGGCCGATAGTGTGATTGAGTCACTGACGATCCCCGGATCCGAGCTAGCTTTAATGACACTATAAAACAGAGAAAAACTTCACACAGTAAGCTTTAAAGCTTAGTAATTTCATAATATAACACAATTAATTCAACAATTCAAATTCAATATGCAAAATTACCAACACTTAATTCAATTCACCTCAATACTTAATTTACATCCATACCAATTCCTAACTTTCATACATAATTATATGTTCAATGTACAAGCATTTACTAAGCTACTCAATCTAACTCTTTCCATCATTTATTCACATAACTATCAATTTATCTCATACACAACTTCATCAACCACATAGGTTCTGTACGTACCTGTACCATCACGTATTTAACTACCACATTTACCATTCAATGCTCCAAACCATTACTCGTTCGATCCTCTTTAAACATTCAATGAATTCGCACACTCAGTGCCATATAATTAGCCGAAGCCACAATATTGTCGCACACTTAGTTCCATCACGTTAAATAGATAATGTCTCAATATCGTACACACAGTGCCAACTAATATAGTCAATGCTTTCTTTATCTCGCACACTTAGTTCCGATCAACATTGTATCACTTCTATTTACGCACACTTAGTGCCATATAATTTTTAAATCACAGCTCACATTTCTGAATTCCATACTCACATTTCCATTCATTTCAACAGATAAGAACCTCATTTAAACAACATGTATTATACACGAACTTACCTCGGATGTAGAAACACGATACAAGTCGATCAATCGAGCACCTTGTTCTTGCCTCGATCTAAGTCCGAATTTCTCTTTTCTTGATCTATACATATTCAAATTTAACTCATTCATTCACCAAATCATTCTATTCAATCCAAATACACATAATTTCATTATACTCATGCTTAGCCGAATTTTCCCTAGCTCATACAAGCCCACATATTTCATTTATTTCACATTTTAGTACCTCAATTTCTCATTTTCACAATTTAGCCTAAAATAGTCAAATTCATCAAAAATTCAAAGACAAAATATGTTAACCCAACATTAAACTTTCATATTTCACCAACTATCAACACAAAGCTCACATATTCATCAATGGCATATCTCAAAATCATTATCAAATTCTAAAATTAATGCATGGGCTTAATAGTATGCTAAGAAACGATCACAAAAATGTAAAAATTTTCAAAAACTGAAGCAAAAACATACCTTGATTAAGCTATAGGTGTGCCGAATGCTTAAAAGTTCAAGCCCTAAATTTCTTCTTTTATTTTCGGCAATGGATGAGCATATACGACCATTTTTTTCATGTTTGTTTTATTATAAATCATTTAATAGACCATTTACTAAAATAGCCATATTATAAACATTTAAAATCCACTAACCTTAGGCATTTTTGTCCATCCAATCTATTAATGGTTTAATAACAACATAAAGACTTCTCATTTAAGAAGCCATGCCAATTAAGCACTTTAACAATTAGCACACAGCTTTTTCATTTTATACGATTAAGTCCTTTTTCAAAATTGACACACAAACGATAAAATTTTCACACAGAATTTTCATACATGTTTAATCACATACTGTAAACACGAAAAAAATATTAAAATATTTTTCCAACCTCAGATTTGTGGTCTCGAAACCACTATTCTGACTAGGGTCTAATCCGGGCTGTTACACAAACTATTGAAACTTGACATGCATGCATGAATCGGTAACATGCAACCCAATCGATAGCATGCAACCCAGAATTAGGAAGTTTCCTTTCTCAAGAACAATTCTAAAACCTATGCATGAATTACTGTAAACACATAAATTTCTTCGATAAGACTTAAGGGTTTACCAAAAATTACCAGAAATCTAGTGATAACAATGGTGTTGGCTAAATGTAGGAACTCCTCGCTATTGACTATAACTTAGAATTTCTAAAGCTTCAGCAAAATTGCAAGGAAGAAGAAGAATAAGAAGAAGTGGAAGCAAAAATGTGCAAGCATGTTACTCTGATGTCTTTTTATAGAAGAGACACTCAAGAACAAAACTTAATGGAAAATCAGAGGATCTCATGATTGCTCTAGAAACTCGAAAAGAACTAATTAAGTATCAAATCATCTATAGTATTCTAGTTCAATTCTAACTAGGTCTCAACTAATCAATTTATTTACATACATAAAAAAAGAAATTAAAATTGTTAGAGTATGCCCAAATGTAACAGTCTGGTTTAGACCCTAGTCAGAATAGTTGTTTTGAGACCACAAATCCGAGTCAGAAAAATATTTTGATATTATTTTTCATGCTTGCAGTATGTGATTATGCATGTGTGAAAGTTTCGTGAATTAATTTTATTGTTTGTGTGCTTAATTTGAGAAAAGGACTAAATCGCATAAAAGATAAAAGTGACATTCCACATGTTAATGTGTTTAATTGAGTTGGCTTTTGAATATGATGGCCTTAAATGGTAATTAGACCATTTTAATTGATAGTGGACTATTATGGACAACCATTAAGTGATTATCATGTTTATTAATCAAGGGTAATTTAGTAAATGTGATATTTTGTTAATTAAAACATAAAATAAAAAATTTCTTTCATCACTTTTGTCCATCTACCACAAAAATATAGAAACAAGAATAGGGTTCATGAGCTTGAAAACATTCGGCCAACATCTAGTTTGATTAAAGGTTAGTTTTTGTTCGATTTTTGATAATTTTTACGCTTTTGTGATCGTTGCTTTGTGTTCTATCAAGCCCATGTTTTAATTTTAGAATTTGATGATGATTTTGAGATGTTACATTGATGAATGCTTGAGCTTTGTGATGGTTGATGATGAAATATGAAAGATATGTGATAGATTAACACGTTTTGTCTTTGGATTTTTGATGAATTTGACTATTTTGGGCTAAATTGTGAAAATGATATTTTGATGGACTAAAATGTGAAATAAATGAAATATATGGACTTATATGGACTATATGAACATTCGGCCTAACATGTGTAACATGAAATTTTGTATATTTTGTGAATTTATGAATTAGGGACTTAAATGTCAAAATGTGAAAATATGTTTAGATTGAATTCGGTCTAATTTGTAAAATGCCCTAAATGTGTGTTTTTGGATTGAATTGAATGATTTGGTGGGTAAAAGAATTAAATTTGAATATGTTTAGATCAATAACAAAAGAAAATGGATTTAGATCGGGGGAAGTCGAAAGTGATCGAATAGTCGTTCTTGTCCGTTCATATCCGTACGAGGTAAGTCTATATACAAATAAATGTATTTGAATTGATCTATTCATGTTATATGAAATTGAATTGTGATGTATAACTATGGAAGATGTACATGTGAAATCCGAGAAAGTTTCGATAATATGTCAAAGTCCGAAAAGTCCCGTGTGAACCTTAGGAATAGTTAGGATAGGTGTGTCATGACATAGGGTTCCGATATGTGATATCGTGTAAGACCTCGTCTGGGACGTTGGCATCGATTTGAGAATTACGTGTAAGAACATGTCTGGGACATTGGCATCGTAAATGATTCTATGTAAGACCCTGTCTAGGACAGTGGCATCGATATTTGATTACATGTAAGACCACGTCTGGGACATTGGGATTGTACGAGTATTCCAAGTTATCTGAGTATCCTATTTGATTTTGAATGGTTCAACAGGCATTCTGAGAATCGAATGACTATGTGAAATGTGTATCCGATACAGGTACGTTTGAAGTGTATGCAAAGTTTGAGTACAAAAAGTAAGTATATGTGAGTTTGAGGATTTGTGATATATGTATGATCTAATGAGATAAGATGTGATATAAACCAAATGTACTATGTTCAAATGAAATACATGGATATGTGATTGGTTGGTAAGCAAGTGGTTAGAAAGAATTGATCCAAAGGAGATATATGAATTTGCTATTGTGATATGCTATAGATTATGTGAATGAAATGGTTATAAATGTTTATTATGATAAGTTTAGTTGTATATGGCTTACTAAGCTTTTGAAAGCTTACTTTGTGTGTGTTTGCATTGTTTTATAGATTATCAAAGCTACGGAAGGCTTAGGGATCGTCGAGGATCATCATCACACTATCAAACTATATTTTGGTACCTTTTGAATGTGAACATAGCTTAGTATGGCATGTATAGGCTAGTAAAAATAGATTATGTTTTGAGATGTAAATATAATCCATGTGATATGGCTTGTTAATGGATGTGAATATGATAACTTTTAATCTATGTTTTGGGATGCAAAGTTGATATATATGATATGCTTATGAATGGTTAGAAAGGATGGACATTATTGGTATGATTTGGTTGCTTTTGATACATGAAATGATATTTGTTGTTGCTAATAGGAATGACCCTAAAATGGAGGGCAAATTGGCCTTGCAAATGACCTATATTTTCCCACACGGTTGAGCACATGGGCGTGTGTCTCAACCGTGTCCCTTAAGTTTGTATTTTGAATCAAGTCAGACTCGTACACGGGCTGGACACATGGGCGTGTGACTGGCCGTGTGAAATAAGTCAGTGTCGACCACGGGTTAAGCACACGAACATGTCTTCAGCCGTGTGGACAAGTCAGTATGTATGCCCTATTTTGCCACAGCTTGGACACACGGGTAATAAAGTAATAAAGTGTGCAAACGACGAAAATGTGCAAATGTTCACAATCGCAACAAGTAATAAAGTGACAAGTAAATGTCGAGTTATAGTACCCACAGGGTCTGTGAAAAGAATTATTTATGAATGCAATTAAAAACACTTTGGTGAAGAAAAATATTTTGATTTGAGGAGGTGATTAAAAACTAAGATTTTTAACTAAGTAAAATAAATAAAGAGAAAATAAAAGTTCCAATGCACAATTTGAAAAGATGATTTTAATCCAGATGACATAATTGTGTTAGGTTAATCACATTTTTTAACTTCGAATTACTAATTTCATGTTCATCTTGTTACGAATAAATTCACGAAAACTTGGTAATTTGCTAACTTATGAACATACTCACCTACCAAAATCCATTTATCTCTTGACTATATATCTCTATGTCAATTGAACCGATTAAACAAGTTTTAATAAGCAAATGCGTTAATACACATACATACTTATGAAATTAAAAATAATCTCTTGTACATATCTCTATGCCAATTCAAACAATTAGTTCAATCTCATAAGCATATAAAAGATTACGCGAGGTAACAAAGTATTCCTACCTTGAAACAGTTTAATCACAATAATCTTGCAAGTTATGCAAGGCTAAAGTATCGTTAGATACCGTTGCTAATTTAACCCTCAGCTACCTTAGATGATTAAACATGCACTGATTAAGTATCGTGTCAATTAATTACAATTTCAATCCATTTAAATAATTAACTCATTAGTTACCTTAAAATTGTAATGCATGAATAACTTAGTCATGGTTTTACTTAATCAAACATCTTACCGTGGCCTATAACAACACAAGCACAATTTTAATAAATTAAGTGGACAAAATACAATCAACGTAACACGAATTAAATTTAAGCCATATTAATTAAATTAAACATATCAAAATCAAAATTATTCATAGAAATGTTCATAACAACAACAATAAAATTAAAAGGATAAAGAGCAAGAATCAAATCTGCTGTTTCTCCAAGGCTTGACTAGTTTGCTCCTCTCCTCCTTCTCTGGTTGCTCTTGTTGAACCGAGGCTTCCATGAACACTTTAATGCTGCTCCAAATGGCGGTTGAAGGAATCTTTTTCAATAGGTGAAATCGTCAAGGGAATGGGGAAGAAAATGAAGAACAACAGAAGGGAATTGAAGAGAGAAAGTGAGAGAGAAGTGAAAGGATGAGAGGTTTTGAGATGTGTTTCAAATGAGCAGCCAAGGAGGTATTTATAGGTTGAGTAGGCTGGTACAAATAGAAAAAAAATTAGCAGCCATAGAGTCCCCTCATGGTCGGCCACACATGTGGCAAGTTTGATGTAACACCCCTTACCCGTATTCAACGCTGGAACCGGGCACGAGGCGTTACCGAGTTAAAATCCTCAAGATCGCCACTTAGGCACAACATGACCACTCTCTTCGGCCATCACAACAACCTCAATCCCGAATTACGAGGCCTCTCTCAAACATGCGAGGGCTCTCGAGACCATATCGAAAACTCTTATGATCTTAAAATTTCTCCATCTATACAGGGCTCACACGCCCGTGTAAGATTTGGCACGCCCGTGGATGTCACACACGCCCATGGTCACTACCCGTGCATGAAAACTCAAGCATTCTGCCAATGCCCCACGGTTAGGGCACACACCCGTACTCTCCACCCGTGGTGCACACTGACTACCTTAACACGGCCTAGAGTCTGACACACGCCCGTGTAGCTAGCCCGTGGCCAACACTGATTAACACACACGTTCTAGGCACACGCCCGTGTGACTAGTCCGTAGTCTATTCTCATTTAAAATACTAACATGCAGGAGACACACGGCCAAGTCACACGCCCATGGGCTGACTGTGTGTCACACATGGCCTAGACACACGCCCGTGTGTCTACCCACATGGACAAGAACAAAGCTATTTGTCAAGTTCTTTTCACCCGTCTAGCATACACAATATGCACTCATTCAACACATCCATAATCAACTCAAAATCTTACAATCTCACATAGATAACTACATCCTTTCATATAATAAAGTGCCAACAACTATGGCATTATACAAAATAGAGTATCCATCTAAAGGCCAACACATCATAGCCATATACAACAAAATTCACTAACTTGTCTAGCCCCTATACATGCCATATACAAAACATTGAGTCTAATGTACCAGAGTGTGCTGATAGTGTGGGCGATCTTCCAATTGATCCTCGTATCTCGATTCAACACTTTTGCTCTATAAGACAAGGGAAAAGAATAGGAGTAAGCTTCGAGCTTAATAAGTTTACACATAAACAATTAAGCACCATGGTATAAGCTAAACAATAATTAGCATTATACTAACATATAATGTACAACTATGCTTACTCTTTCTATCCCTTACCACATTTCCAACACATCACGAGTCACTTACTCATAACCATTGACATGCACCCCTGCATTCAATATCACATTTACACAATATACAACACATCATTATTTCTCAATAATACATCCACACAGCTATGCTACTCACTATCACATCCACACAGCAAATCTCTCGGTGGATCTGCACTAAGCCCACCACAATCAATTAATAAGGTAGTATCGCACTTAGCCTACCAACAAGGTATTCATAGTGGTTTCGCACATAGCCCACTAGATAATATACCTAACAATAGCATTGCAAATAGCCAGCTCATCGTTAATATGCATTAGGATGGTAGCGCACTTAGCCCACCATTTAGCATTATTACAACACATTCACAAATCTACTTACTTAATCATTCATTTCACTTGAACCACATAGGTTCTCAATCATTCTCAACCATGCTATACAGTAGCTAGCATTAACAAATTGTAAGTATGAATGCAATGTTTATGCATAGACTTACCTCGATACTCAAAAGTATAGAAACGTGCAATTTAGTCCACCACTTTGCTCTTGCCTTGGTTTCGATTCGGGCTTTGTCTTTCTTGATCTATAATGATAATTCAACTCATCAATATACACATTGACTAAATTGACCCACATCTCATACTTTGGCAAAATTACCCTTTTGCCCTTAAACTTTCTCCTATTTACGCTATTTCCCCAAGGCTCGTAAAGTGATTTTTATTCAACTTTCTAGCTTTTCATGCTTAGCCGAATCACTTAGTCAACTAAAGCAATCATCAATTCTCACTACATCACACATGTATGACCAAACTCAAGATTTTTACAAACTAGACCCTACATGCATTTTCTATGGAAACTCATTTAGCAAAAGATGTTTCTACTACATCAAGCTTTCATAATCTTCCATAAAACATCAAAATACATGCATGTCATACACGACAACATTTTTGAACATCCATCATAGCTCATCAAATAGCTAAAAATAGCTTACTCATGCAACAAGGACTTCAAAAATACAAAGAATATAAAAAACGAGGCTAGATGCACTTACTAGCAAGCTTGAAATTTTTGAAGAACCCTAACAATGGCTCTCTCAAATTTTCGGCAGCCTTGAAGAAGAAGATGAATGAATTTTTTTCATCTTTTCTTCTATTTTAATCACTTAATTGTTAAATGACCAAAATGCCCTTTTTGATAAACTTTCTATTTTAAATCATCCATGCCCAAATTTTTCCAAAAATTAAAAATTGGGAAAATTGCTATTTAAGGACCTCTAATTAATATTCTAAAGCTATTTCACACAAATAGCTTCTAGAATATCACATTTTCAACTTTTGCAATTTAGTCCTTTTGGACAATTCAACCGCAATTTCACAAAATTGCTTCATGAAACTTTCACACTAGCATGCATACATAGCATAAACCTCAAAAACTCATTCATATACCTCGGATTTGTGGTCTCGTACCACTATTTCGACTAGGCCCTAAATCGGGATGTTATAACTCTCCCCCCTTTAGAGATTTTCGCCCCCGAAAATCTTACCAGTAAAGAGGTTTGGATGTTGCTCTACCATAGCTTCTTCCGTTTCCCACGTAGCCTCTTCCACACCGTGTTTCTTCCATAACACTTTCACTAGTGCTATGCTCTTATTTCTCAACTGTTTCACTTCTCGAGCCAAGATCTTAATCGGCTCTTCATCATAAGACATATCCGGTCTTATCTCAATTTCCGTCGAAGGAATCACATGTGAAGTATCGGAGCGATACCATCGCAACATCGATACATGGAACACATTATGAATCTTTTCCAACTCTACCGGCAAAGCCAACCGGTATGCTACTGGCCCAACTCTATCTGTAATCTCATACGACCCTATGAATCTTGGACTCAGTTTTCCTTTTTGTCCAAATCTCATAATCTTCTTCCATGGGGACACTTTCAAAAATACTTTGTCGTCCACTTCAAACTCAATTTACTTTCTTTTCAGATCCGCGTACGACTTCTGTCGGTCCGAAGTAACTTTCAGACTATTACGGATTATTTTCACTTTTTCCTCAGTCTCTTTCACAAGATCAACTCCATGGATCCGTTTCTCACTAAGCTCGATCCAATACAAAGGAGTCCGGCACTTACGACCATGCAAGGCCTCATATGGAGCCATCCGTATACTTGATTGATAACTGTTGTTGTAAGCAAATTCGACTAAAGGTAGATATCTCTCCCAAGTACCCTCGAATTCTAACACACAGCATCGGAGCATATCTTTGAGAACTTGAATCACTCTTTCAGATTGACAATCGGTTTGCGGATGGAATACAGTACTGAAATTCAACGTTGTTCCCAAAGCCTCTTGCAACCTCTTTCAAAACCTCGAAGTGAACCTCGGATCCCTATCCGATATTATAGACACAGGTACACCATGTAACCTCACTATCTCTGCAACATACAACTCAGCTAACTTATCCAGTGAATAATCAACACGTACTGGAATAAAGTGAGCCGACTTCGTTAGTCTATCCACAAGAACCCACACAGCATCTCTCTTTTTCAGAGTCATCGGTAACCCTGTCACAAAATCCATGGTAACCCGATCCCACTTCCATTCGGGTACCAACACTGGCTGAAGCAATCCCAAAGGCACTTGATGCTCAGCTTTCACTTGTTGACAAATCAGGCACTATGTCACGAACTCTGAAATATCTCTTTTCATACCCGGCCACCAATAAGACTTCTTCAAGTCATTATACATTTTCAGATGCGCCGGATGTCTTGACAAACATCCACTGTGGGCCTCATGCAAAACCTTTTGGATTAACTCCTCATCTCTAGGTACACAAATTCTGTCACGGTACAACAAACAACCATTCGAGCCAACTCGAAAATCGGAATCACTTTCTGACTCACGCTTATCTCTCTTAGCTGACATCTCACTGTCATTTCTCTGAGCTTTACATATCTGTTGAACAAATAGTGGCTTAGCTCTCAACTCTGCCAGGATAGCACCATCATCAGACAATGCCAAACTCGTCCTCATAACTCTTAGAGCATACAAGGATTTCCTACTCAGGGCATCTGCAACCACATTCGCTTTTCCTGGGTGGTAATCAATGACTAACTCATAGTATTTCAACAACTCAAGCCACCGTCTCTCTGTCATGCAAATTCAGATCCTTACGATCCATCAAATATCTCAAACTCTTGTGATCCGTAAAGATTCGGCACTTCTCACCATATAAGTAATGTCGCCAAATCTTTAACACGAAAACAATCGCAGCCAGCTCCAAATCATGAGTCAGATAATTCTTCTCGTACGGTTTCAATTGTCTCGAGGCATAAGCGACTACCTTACCCTCTTGCATCAACACACAACCGAGACCATTAAATGACGCGTCACTGTAAACCACGAACTCTTTCCCCGATTTTGGTTGAACCAAAACTGGCGCCTCAGTAAATAATGTCTTCAGTCTCTCGAAACTTTGTTGACATGTCTTAGTCCATTCAAACTTGACATCTTTGTGCAATAGTTTCATCATCGGGGTAGCAATCACAGAGAACCCTTTTACGAAACGTCTGTAACATCCTGCTAATCCCAAGAAACTTTTGATTTCTGACACCTTCCTCAGTGGTTTCCAATCCACAACAGCCGATATCTTACTCGGGTCAACTCTAACACCATCACCCGACACAATGTGTCCTAGGAATCCGACCTCACGGAGCCAAAACTCACTCTTGCTAAACTTAGCGTACAACTGCTTATCTCTTAAAGTTTGCAAGAAAATTCTCAAATGTTCTTCATGATCGTTCTCATCCCGAGAATAGATCAATATGTCATCAATGAAGACAACTACAAACTTGTCCACATATGGTCTGAAAACACGGTTCATCAGATCCATAAAAATCGCCGGTGCATTCGTCAAACCAAACGGCATAACCAAAAACTCATAATGGCCATACCTTGTCCGAAATGTAGTTTTCAACACATCCTGCTCTTTCACTCTCAACTAATAATAACCAGACCTCAGGTCTATCTTGGAGAACACTGTAGCTCCCTTCAATTGATCAAAAAGATCATCAATCCTTGGTAAAGGATACTTATTCTTAACCGTCACTTTGTTAAGCTGTCTATAATCTATACACAACCTCATAGACCCATCTTTCTTTTTCACAAACAATATCGGAGCACCCCACGGTGAGTAGCTCGATCTTGCAAAACCCTTATCTGTCAACTCTTGCAACTGAACCTTCAGTTCTTTCAACTCTAAAGGTGCCATCCTATACAGAGCAATCGAAATAGGTGCCATTCCCGGAACTAACTCAATCCCAAACTCAACCTCTCTCACTGGAGGTAATCCGGGTAACTCTTCTGGGAATACATCCGGATACTCACATACCACTGGAACTGTTTCAAAATCTACTCCAACCTCTCGAGTATTCAACACAAAAGCAAGATAGGACTCACACCCTTTTCTCAAGCATTTATCAGCTACTAAGGAAGAAATCATCACTGGTAGACTATCCGATCCACCTGATTCAACCCGAACCACATCTCCACTCTCACATTTCAAATCAATAAACTTACTACCACAGTTCACTAAGACACTATGGGTAGTCAACCAATCCATGCCTAGGATTAAATCAAACTCATCAAACGGAAACAACATTAGGTTTGCCGGAAAGCAATGACTCAATCATCAAAGGACAATTCTTACACACCTTGTCCACTAACACATGCTTAGCTAACGGGTTTGACACCTTAACCACAAAGTCCATAGACTCAACAGTCATACTCAAACTAGATGCCAATCTCATGCAAATATAAGAATGAGTAGACCCTGGATCTATTAAAGCAATAACAAGGGTGTCAAAGAGAGAAAAAGTACCCGTTATCACATCAGGAGAGGATGCCTCTTCGCGAGCGCGAATGGCATACGTCCTCGTAGGTGTCTGACCCTCTGGTCTCACAGCAGAGTCTCTAGATGCACCTCTACCACTATTCCCGCCTCTCGGGTTCCTTGGTGGTCTACCCCTTGCAGACACATCATTGGATCTCATCTCTAGCTTCTCTTCCTTATCATCCCTCTCGGGGTAATTTCAGATAAAATGGTCGGGGGAACCACACTTATAACAGTTTCGACTGTTACCCCAACACTCTCCGGTCTGATATCTACCACAACTTGGACACTTCGATTTATTCTTTGGATTGCCCACACTTTCCATCGAGGTAGCTTGGACTCTCGAACCCGAACGAGTATTGCCCAAGTCTCGATACGAATAACCCACTGGTGCTGTCGTCCTAGGACTCACTTCCTTGGACCTTTTCGACTGGGCTTGATACGACTTGCCCATCGGCCTCTTTCTAGCATCTCTGGCTTCACTCACAGCCCTTTTCTTTTCTGTACTCAACTCTTCGACCTTACTTGCCCTTTCGACCAACACCACAAATTCTTTCAACTCCAAAATTCCCACTAGGAGTTTGATGTCCTCATTCAGTCCGTCTTCGAACCTCTTATACAATATGGTCTTTGTCGACACACATTCTTGAGCGTATTTGCTAAGCCTAACAAAATCACGCTCATATTTCGCTACTGACATTCTTCCTTGCTTTAACTCCAGGAATTTTTTCATTTTCCGATAAGTAAACCTCTGGCTTATATACTTCTTCCGGAACTCTTCCAGAAAGAAACCCCACGTCACCCGCTCTCTCGGGACCACTGACGTCAACGTCTTCCACCAATGGTATGCCGAGTCCCTTAGCAAGGATACGCCACACTTCAAGCTCTCTTCAGGTGTACAAGAGAGTTCATCGAATACTCTCATCGAGTTCTCTAACCAGAACTCTGCCCTCTCAGGGTCATCATCAACCTTATCTCTAAACTCCTCAACCCTGTGTTTTCTAATCTTATCTACAAGGGGTTTCGATATCCTCACTACATCAATACCTTGAGGAGCCACAGGAATTGGCTAAGGTATAGGAGGAGGAGGTGGAGGAGGTTGAGCATTAGGGTTCGCTCAAACATAATCCGAGTACCAATTGCTCATCATCTGGAGAAAGGCTTCCCGTGCCCCTTCCCCTTGATCCATAGCCTCGGGTCCACTTTGAACAGGCACGGTTCCTTGCGCAGGAGCCGGCGCATTACTAGCTGCTTCATCAGCAGTCAATGGATCGAAATCCATATTCTATATAAAACAAGATTTAAAATCATCAGAAGCCACCACACTATCATTGTACACTTACGACATGTTTAGCTAGACTCTTACACCCGCTACGGTAGTCCTAGAACCGACTAAACAATAGCTATGATACCACTAAATGTAACACCCCTTACCCGTATACAACGCCGGAACCGGGCATGAGGCGTTACCGAGCTAAAATCCTCAAGATCGCCAATTAGGCACAACATGACCACTCTCTTCGGCCATCATAATAAACTCAATCCCGACTTATGAGGCCTCTCTCAAACACATGAGGGCTCTCGAGACCATATCGAAAACTCTTACGATCTTAAAATTTTTCCATCTATAAAGGGCTCACACGCCCGTGTAAGATTTGGAACGCCCGTGGATGTCACACACGCCCATGGTCACTACCCGAGCATGAAAACTCAAGCATTCTGCCAATGCCCCATGGTTAGGGCACACGCCCGTGCTCTCCACCCGTGGTGCACACTAACTACCTTAACATGGCCTAGAGTCTAGACACACGCCCGTGTAGCTAGCCCATGGCCAACACTGATTAACACACACGTTCTAGGCACACGCCCGTGTGACTAGTCCGTGGTCTATTCTGATTTAAAAGACTAACATGCAGGAGACACGCGGCCAAGTCACACGCCCATGGGCTGACCGTGCGTCACACATGGCCTAGACACACGCCCGTGTGTCTACCCACATGGACAAGAACAAAGCTATTTTCCAAGTTCTTTTCACCCTTCTAGCATACACAATATGCACTCATTCAACACATCCACAATCAACTCAAAATCTTAGAATCTCACATAGATAACTACATCCTTTCATATAATAAAGTGCCAACAACTATGGCATTATACAGAATAGATTATCCATCTAAAGGCCAACACATCATAGCCATATACAACAAAATTCACTAACTTGTCTAGCCCCTATACATGCCATATACAAAACATTGAGTCTAATGTACCAGAGTGTGCTGATAGTGTGGGCGATCTTCCAATTGATCCTCGTATCTCGATTCAACACTTTTGCTCTATAAGACAAGGGAAAAGAAAAGGAGTAAGCTTCGAGCTTAATAAGTTTACACATAAATAATTAAGCACCATAGTATAAGCTAAACAATAATTAGCATTATACTAACATATAATGTACAACTATGCTTACTCTTTCAATCCCTTACCGCATTTCCAACACATCATGAGTCACTTACTCATAACCATTGACATGCACCCCTGCATTCAATATCACATTTACACAATATACAACACATCATTATTTCTCAATAATACTTCCACACAGCTATGCTACTCACTATCACATCCACACAGCAAATCTCTCGGTGGTTCCGCACTAAGCCCACCACAATCAATTAATAAGGTAGTATCGCACTTAGCCTACCAACAAGGTATTCATAGTGTTTTCGCACATAGCCCACTAGATAATATACCTAACGATAGCATTGCAAATAGCCAGCTCATCGTCAATATGCATTAGGATGGTATCGCACTTAGCCCACCATTTAGCATTATTACAACACATTCACAAATCTACTTACTTAATCATTCATTTCACTTGAACCACATAGGTTCTCAATCATTCTCAACCATGCTATACACTAGCTAGCATTAACAATTTGTAAGTATGAATGCATTGTTTATGCATAGACTTACCTCGATACTCAAAAGTATAGAAACGTGCAATTTAGTCCACCACTTTGCTCTTACCTCGGTTTCGATCCGGGCTTTGTCTTTCTTGATCTATAATGATAATTCAACTCATCAATATACACATTGACTAAATTGACCCACATCTCATACTTTGGCAAAATTACCCTTTTGCCCCTAAACTTTCTCCTATTTACGCTATTTCCCCAAGGCTCGTAAAGTGAGTTTTATTCAACTTTCTAGCCTTTCATGCTTAGCCGAATCACTTACTCAACTAAATCAATCATCAATTCTCACTACATCACACATGTATGACAAAACCTAAGATTTTTACAAACTAGACCCTACATGCATTTTCTATGGAAACTCATTTAGCAAAAGATGTTTCTACTACATCAAGCTTTCATAATCTTCCATAAAACATCAAAATACATGCATGTCATACATGGCAACATTTTTGAACATCCATCATAGCTCATCAAATAGCTAAAAATAGCTTACTCATGCGACAAGGACTTCAAAAATACAAAGAATATCAAAAACGAGGCTAGATGCACTTACTAGCAAGCTTGAAATTTTTGAAGAACCCTAACAATGGCTCTCTCAAATTTTCGGTAGCCTTGGAGAAGAAGATGAATGAATTTTTTTCATCTTTTCTCCTATTTTAATCACTTAATTATTAAATGACCAAAATGCCCTTTTTGATAAACTTTCTATTTTAACTCATCCATGCCCAAATTTGTCCAAAAATTGGAAATTGGGAAAATTGCTATTTAAGGACCTCTAATTAATATTCTAAAGCTATTTCACACAAATAGCTTCTTGAATCTCACATTTTGTAACTTTTGCAATTTAGTCATTTTGGACAATTCAATCGCAATTTAACAAAATTGCTTCATGAAACTTTCACACTAGCGTGCATACATAGCATAAACCCCAAAAACTCATTCATATACCTCAGATTTGTGGTCTCGCACCACTATTCTGACTAGGCCCTAAATCCGGATGCTACATTTGAAGGTTTCAAACTTGCTATTTTAAGGTGGGAGCAAATCTAGAAAGGCATGAATAGTAGAGGGGTTTGAATGCAAATTCAAGGAGTCTTCAAGGGCTATTTTGCAAGCCAAATAATCAGCCAAACAAGTTGATTGGGTCAGTATGTGGGACAATTTTTGGCTTCCCAATGCTCGGTTGGATCGGTTTTCTCAGTTCTGCTCAGTTGGGCCTTTTTTCATAATTAATTAATAATAATTTATTTAACCCAAACTAAATTGGATTAAAATAAAACTAAATATATTATGAATTAATATTCATAATTTTGACCGTCTTCGGCTGAAAAATTAATTCACCTCGATACTTCAAAAATCACTTCTCGATTTTGCGCTTCTAGTAGTGTTTGCCGAGCCAATTTTCGCCCTTTGTGCAAATCTGTCAAAAATGATCAAAATTAATCAAAATTTATTATAAAATTAATTAAAATTCACCATGTTAATAATTTAAGTACAATTTAATTATTTTATAATTATTATATATTTTTCGACAATGATTACTACGAATTTGCATGAATTTGAGTTTAAAAAGGGGCATGGAAAAGTGTGTATATTTTCGTGTTTCCACACCCCCAAACTTAATTCATTACTCGTCCTGAGCAATGCACAAATTTGAAAAGAATTTCTCCAAAAAACCTTTGAAAAATTCTTTCAGAACAACATTCTTCCCAAAATAATGAATTTAATATACTTATGCTCAAGAACAAGAAATTTGATATTTATGCTACTTAAGTATACATATCATTCAAATTAATCTCAATTATTCTTGTGATAGCAAAAATAGACTAAATGCTTCCTAATAAAGACATGTTAAATCCCTACCAATTTGATTTTATTCCCTTATTCAATATTAAGCTGCAATAATTAAGTTTAACTTATTCCTTCATATGTTGAACATAGCAATTTCTCTCCACTAATGTAGGTAGCATAGAAACTTGAATCAATAGGTCTTTTAAATAGGTTGTAACGTGGCTGAGCTAGGGTAGGTAAAAGATAGATTAATTGAGGCTAAAAACCCTAGACTCAGCTTCAATCGGACCTTCGGAATATTTACCTTCAATAGACCATCTTATTTTTCTTTCTCATACTCTTTTTTACATCTATTTTCTATCAAGTACATATGCTCTTCTCTTTTTTTTTTCTTTTCTTTTCTTTTTTCCTTTTTTTATCACGACCATTTTGCTGTATATACTACAATTTTTTGTGCATTTGATACTTCTTTTCAACTCCCCCAAACTTATTTTCGAAGAATATTCTGAATAGTACTGAGTCTAGTGTTTGGGACAATTTAAAGATGGTTAAAAGAGAAGTGATGGCTAAATATTACAAGGGTTCAAATAAAATTAGGCCATATAGTCTCAAAGTTGGGTTTCAAAGGATAAAAATTCATCAAGGTTGGCTTGAAAGGATCAAATGGTCCAAACAAAGGTTGCCTAAATCATTTTCAACATTCCATGCATCCTAGGATTTCGCCTCAAGAAACTACTAAGTCAATTCTAGAGATTTAAACTTTCATGCTAACTTTCTTAAGGAACTAAAAATTTTATGGTATGATTTACATACTTTATTAAGAGTTCATTTATGTCATAATTCAGCTAACATAACAGTTATTAGAATAATAGAACTTTATTCATACTGAAGTTTAGCATACTTAACAAAATTTCAAAATTTTGAACAAAATATAATCTAACCATAATTAAAAGGAAAATTTATTCTGAGAGGAAATAATTTCAATTTTTCGGCCCCCCTACTTAAGATGAATAATGTCCTCATTGTTAAAAGTGAATAGATACTATACACCAGGTAGGATTCTAGAAAAGAGGAGGTGAGTCAATTTGACTGCTTAAGTACCAAGCTCTCTCTATATCCAATCCTAAACATGTATATATTTATTGCCACACTTTGTACATTGCAACTTGTTCATTTTTATTTATGATTTCCACCTCTTGTTTTATTATGCCAGAAATAAAAATTCCTAATAGAACCTAATCCTAAAAAAATTAAATAACCTAAGAACAGAAATAAAATAAAGTCAAGATCCCCCCTTTTTATTTATTTGCAGATCCCTCTGAATTCGAATCATCTTTTGCTCCATCGTCTTTTTGTTTGCATGAATCACTTCATTCCCTCTTTGACATTGGACTCCATGGTTGAAACATAAAATCTAGAAACTCAGGCACAAAAATAAATAGGTCATTGAATATTTTCGTAAGAGCGCTTCTCATTGAGTCATCCCGTATTTTTAAATATCTCCAGTAAGCTTGTTGATGTCACTGCATATGTTGCATTATGTCCATCAACTTTGACAGCTCATCTCGAAGATCTGGGTGAGGCGATTGAGTCCTAAACATTCATGTTCTGACTTTAGGTTCGGTTACTAGTTCCATTGGTTCTTTCTTATCAGGGATTTCAGCTGACTGCATCGGTTCGATCTCTATGGGATCTTCTTCTTTTTCTTCTTCAGGATCCTCACTTTCTTCAACTCGTTGCTGTAGAATAAGTCTCTAGCTATTCGGTAGAGGTCCCAATCTGTAATTGTGCCTTGGCTATAACATGTCTTTTTTCCCAGTCAGTATCGACCACGGGTGAGGCACACGGGCGTGTCTCAGGCCGTGTGGACAAGTCAGTATGTATGCCCTGTTTTGCCACGGCTTGGACGCACGGGCGTGTCCGAGGCCGTGTGAGGCACACGGCCTACCCACACGGGCGTGTGACCTCTGTAACTTAGAAAAATGTTTGAATTTTTAGAAATTTTCATGTGTGTTCGGTTTAGTCCCAGCCCTATTCTAAAGCATGTTTAAGGTCTCGTAGACCTATTTAAGGGAGTATATGAATGTAAATTGTTATGTTTGGTTGTGAATGATATGGATTGTTAGGGGTTAGGGGTGTTACATTTTATTAGTATCAGAGCTACGGTTTACTCGATTCTAGTACTAGCGTAGCAAGTGTGAGTCTAGCTATATATGCCATATATATAATTGTGATAGTGTGATGAATCCTGATAGTGAAAATGTGTTTTTATATAGCAAATGGATCCCAATCGAGTAGTTGCTGATGATGTAGAGAGCAATGCACCTGCTCCCGCTCAAGGGACAGCGCCGGCCACATCTAGGCCGAATGTTAGTAGCCATGAGGGAGAGGCTAAACAAGCCTTCTTTCGAATGATGAATGAGTGGTTTTTAGAGTTCGTTCGAATGAATCTGGCTGCTCCACAACCTCTACCCCCACAAATACCCGTTGTGCCACAAGTTGTAGATCCGGTCCAATTGAATAAACTTCATGTAGATAAAATTCGAAAGTATGGGGCCGAAGAGTTTAGGGCCACAGTTGATGATGATGCCGAGCGAGCTGAATTCTAGCTTGAGAATACCATTCGAGTGTTTGATGAGATGTCGTTGACTCCTGATGAATGCATTAAATGTGTTGTTTCCTTGTTGAGAGATACGGCATATAATTGGTGGAAAACGTTGATATCGGTGGTTCTGAGAGAGAGAATCACTTGGGATTTCTTTCAAGTTGAATTCTAAAAGAAGTATATCAGTCAACGATTCATAGATTAGAAATGTAAAGAGTTTTTAAAGCTAAAACAGGGCTGTATGTCTGTTACGGAGTATGAACGGGAGTTTGTGAGATTGAGACAATACGCACGGGAATGTGTTTCGACCGAAGCTATTATGTGTCTCATTGAAGGGCTAAATGAAGAATTTAAATTGTTGGTTGGAATACTTGACATAAATGAATTTGTTGTGTTAGTTGAAAGAGCCTGGAAAGCCGAGGAGCTTAGCAAAGAAAAGAAGATTCTGAGGCTAGAGATGAAAGAAAAAGATTGATGAGTAAGTCATCTTAACCTTCAAGGAAGAGATTTAGAGATGCAAGCAATCGTTCAAATGCTTCATTTGGACATTCGAATAGAGACCGTGTGAGACAAAGTGTGGGTCCAAGAGCTCAAATCCAAACTAAATCAAGTGTTGGAAGTGTCAAAAGCAACAAACCTGAGTGTAAACAATGTGGAAGATGACATGTGGGAGAATGCTTGGGCAAGTACAATAATAGAAATTGCTACAAATGTGGATCACGAGACCATTTCATTCGAGATTGCCTAGAGTTAGCTGAGAAAGACAATGTTCAGAGTGCAAGATCGAGTAATATGACAGCTAGGGTAGACCACCCAGAAACACCAGAAATCTGAGTGGAAGTCAAAGAGGGACTACCAATACAGCTATGAGATCAGAGGCGAGAGCACCTACCCGAGCCTATGCTATTCACGCACGAGAAGAAGCGTCATCCCCAGACGTCATTACTGGTAATTTTACTCTATTTGATACTGATGTGATTGCATCGATAGATCCAGGATTACTCATTCATATGTGTGTGTGAATCTAGTATCAAGTAAGACTCTACCTGTTGAGTCTACTGAATTCGTGATCAGAGTGTCGAACCCCTTAGGCAAATGTGTCTTGGTTGATAAAGTGTGCAAGAACTGACCGTTGATGTTTTAGATAATTACTTTCTGGCTAATTTGATGTTGCTACCTTTTGATGAATTTGATATAATTCTGGGTATGGATTGGCTCACTTTGCATAATGCTATTGTGAATTGTAAAAGAAAGAGTATTAATTTGAGAAGTCAGAATGGTGAGATGGTTCGAGTTGAATCCAGTGATTTGAATGGGTTACCGGATGTTGTATCTTCGATGAAAGCACTGAATTATGTGAAAAAGGGTTGTCAAGCTTATCTCGCATATGTGATAGATACAAAAGTGACTGAAAAGAAAGTTGAATCTGTACCTGTAGTTTGTGAGTTCCTAGATGTGTTTCCTGAAGAACTACCGGGATTACCTCTGATACGAGAAGTTGAATTTGGAATTGAATTAGTACCAGGGACTACTCCTATCTCAATAGCTCCATATAGAATGGCACCGACAGAATTGAAAGAGTTGAAGTCACAGTTGCAAGAGTTGACTGATAGAGGATTTGCACGACCGAGTTTCTCACCCTGGGGTGCTCCTGTATTATTTGTGAAAAAGAAAGATGGTACTATGAGGATGTGTATTGATTATCGAAAATTAAATAAAGTGACGATAAAGAATAAATATCCTTTGCCACGTATCCATGATTTGTTTGATCAGCTGAAAGGAGCTACAGTGATTTCTAAGATAGATTTGAGATCGGGTTACTATCAGTTGAGAATTAAAGAATCAGATGTACCGAAGAGAACTTTTAGAATGAGGTACGAACATTATGAATTCTTAGTTATGCCTTTTGGACTAATGAATGCTCCTGCAGTGTTTATGGATTTGATGAATCGGATATTCAGACCGTATTTGGATCGATTTGTCGTGGTATTTATTGATGACATTCTAATTTATTCCTACGATGAGACGCAACATGCCGAGCATTTGAGAATTTTGTTACAGACTCTGCGTGAGAAGCAATTGTATGCAAAGTTCAGCAAATGTGAGTTTTGGCTACGTGAGGTTGGTTTTTTGGGGCATATTGTATTAGATGCGGGAATACGAGTTGATCCAAGATCTGGCTATTTTAGAATGGAAACCTCCGAGAAATGTGTCTGAAGTCTGTAGTTTTTTGGGATTAGCGGGATATTATAGGCAGTTTGTGAAAGGTTTCTCGATGATTGCAACTCTGTTGACAAAGTTACTACAAAAAGATATTAAATTTGAGTGGTCAGAAAAGTGCCAAAAGAGTTTTGAGCAGTTGAAAGCATTGTTGACAGAATTGCCAGTGTTAATTCAACCTGAATCGGGTAAAGAATTCATAGTTTACAGTGATGCATCATTGAATGGTTTAGGCTGTATGTTGATGCAAGAAGGCAAAGTCATCGCTTACGCTTCGAGGCAGTTAAAACCGCATGAAAAGAATTACTCGACACACGATCTTGAATTAACCGCGATTGTGTTTGCATTAAAGATTTGGCGTCACTACCTATTCGATGAGAAATGTCATATTTATACTGATCACAAGAGCTTGAAGTACTTGATGACTCAGAAAGAATTGAATTTGAGACAACGGAGATGGTTAGAATTACTAAAAGATTATGAATTAGTAATTGATTATCATCCAGGAAAAGCTAATGTTGTTGCTGATGCTTTGAGCCGAAAGTCTATATGTGCTTTGCGAGCAATGAGTACTAAGATAGATATATGTGATGATAGTTCAGTTTTGGCTGAGTTGAAAGTAAGGCCGATGTTTATACGACAAATTTGTGATGCCCAGAAAAGTGATGATGAGATGATGATAAAACGAGCTCAATGTGATTTAATTCCTGATTCAGAATTTCGAGTTGATAACGATGATTGTTTGAGATTCAGAGATCGGATTTGTGTTCCGAGGAATTCAGAGTTGATGCAGATGATTTTACAATAGTCGTTTGGCTGTTCACCCTGGGAGTACAAAAATGTATAACGATCTAAAATAGTTTTATTGGTGGCATGGTATGAAACGGGATATCTCAAAATTTGTTTCGAGATGTTTGGTTTGTCAGCAAGTTAAAGCTGAACATCAGGTTCCATCCAGTTTGTTACAGCCGATTATGATTCCTGGGTGGAAATGGGAGAGAATCACGATGGACTTTGTGTCGGGATTGCCTTTATCTTCGGGAAAGAAAGATGCAGTTTGGGTGATAGTTGACAGATTGACGAAATCAGCTTATTTTGTGTCAGTGAGAACAGATTATTCACTTGATAAATTAGCCAAACTGTATATTGCTGAGATTGTGAGATTGCACGGAGTACCATTATCTATTGTATCTGATAGATATCCGAGATTTACCTCGCAATTTTGGAAGAAATTGTAAGAGGCTTTAGGCACAAAGTTGCATTTCAGTACTGAATTTCATCCGCAAATGGATAGACAATCCGAGCGGATCATTCAGATTCTCGAAGATATGTTGAGATGTTGCATTCTTGAATTTGAAAGTATGTGGGAAAAGCATTTGTTGTTGATTGAATTCGCATACAATAATAGTTTTCAATCTAGTATCAAAATGGCACCGTATGAGGCTCTTTACGGTCGAAAATGTCGAACTCCATTGTATTGGACTGAGCTGAGTGAAAATAAAATTCACGGGGTTGATTTGATAAAAGAGACTGAGCAGAAAGTAAAAGTGATTCGTGACAGTTTGAAAGCAGCGTCAGATCGTCAAAAGTCTTATGCAGACTTGAAATGAAAAGATATCAAATTTGAGGTTGGTGATAAAGTGTTTTTAAAAGTGTCTCCGTGGAAGAAAATACTTCGTTTTGGTCGAAAAGGCAAGCTGATTCCGAGTACATTGGGCCGTATGAGATCATCGAAAGAATTGGGCCAGTTTCTTATAGATTGTTGTTGCCACCAGAACTAGAAAAGATTCATGATGTGTTTCACGTATCGATGCTTCGACGATACAGATCTGATCCATCACATGTGATTGCTCCTACTGAGGTTGAGATTCAAACAGATTTGTCATATACTGAAGAACCGATTCGAATCCTAGCTCGTGAGATTAAAGAGTTGATAAACAAAAGAATTTCATTAGTGAAAGTGTTGTGGCACAAACACGGAGTTGAAGAGGCTACGTGGGAGCCTGAAGATGTTATGAGAGAGCAATATCCAAACCTATTCACTGGTAAGATTTTCGGGGATGAAAATCCCTAAGAGGGGAGAGTTGTAACAACCCGGTTTAGACCCTAGTCAGAACAGTGGTTTCGAGACCACAAATCTGAGGTTAAAAAAATATTTTAATATCATTTTTGGTGTTTATAATTTGTGATTAAGCATGTGTGAAAATTTCGTGTAAAAAATTTTATCGATTGTGTGCCGAATTATGAAAAAGAACTTAATAGCATAAAATGTAAAAGCTGTGTGCTGAATGTTAAAGTGCTAATTTGTTATGGCTTATCAAAAGAAAGGTCCTTATGTTGTTATTATTCCATATGCTAAATGGATGGAGAAAAATGCCTAAGTTAGTTGAATTTAAATGTTATTCATAAAAGGGTAAAATAGTAAAATGTAAATTAAGTTAATAATAAATAAAAAAAAGCTAAGTGCTCATCTTTTTCATTCATATTTCCACCAAATATTGAAGAAAGGAATAGCCATTGAAGCATTTTAGGTTTCGGCACACTCATAGTTTATTTAAGGTATGTTTTGAGCTCGGTTTTTAGTGATTTCTACGTTTTTGTGATCGTTGCTTTGTGTTCTATCAAACCCATGCCTTAATTTTAGAATTTGATGAAGATTTTGAGATGTGCCAATGATGAATGCTTGAGCTTTATGATGGTTGGTGATGAAATATTAAAGATATGAGAAAGATTAACATGTTTTGTCTTTGAGTTTTTGGTGAAATTGAGTAATTTGGACTAAATTGTGAAAATAATATTTTGAGGGACTAAAATGTGAAATAAATGAAATGTGTGGGGTTGTATGGACACAAGGAAAAATTGGCTAGGCATGTGTGAGATGAAATTATGTGAATTTGATGATTTTATGAAATAGGGACTAAAGTGTCGAAATGTGAAAATGTGAGGGCTATTTTGTAAAATGCCCTAAATATGTGTGTTTGGACTAAATTGAATGAATTGGTGATTTAATGAGTTAAATTTTAATATGTATAGACCAAGAAAGGAGAGATTTGAATTGAGATCGAGGCAAAGACAAAGTACTCGATTGATTGGCTAGTTTCAGTATTTCGACGTCTGAGGTAAGTTTGGATATAATACGTGTTCTTAAATTATGTTTAAATACTATGAAATGAATAGTTATGTGATTATTGAATTAGTAATGCTATGTGTGGAATCAAGTTAGGTGGCATTAAGTGTGCGTATTTGGAAATGAGACCGAGATGATTGGCACTGTGTGTGTGAAATAATAGAACCTTCGGCTTTTTTATTGGCACTATGTGTGCGATACTAAATTAAGTTTGATTTATATTATGGCACTAAGTGTGCGATGTTCTTTAAGCTTCGGCTATGAAATGGGGCACTAAGTGTGTGATTGAATTGAAGAGATAGTGAACAGTGAATAAATTATGGTGTTGAGCATTGAATAGCAAGAACGTTTGATAATTAAGTGTTGGCAAAGGTATGTTTCGAACCTATGTGGTTGATGATAATGTTTAAGGTTGAATAGATGGATGTATGTGTATATGGTTGAGGATGATATTGTGTTTAGTTGTGAATCTATCTAAGTGAAGGTTTATTTATGTATTGATATTGTACTTTTGAGTAATATGTATTATATTACGAACTTACTAAGCTCTTAAGCTTACTGTGTGATGTGTTTCTCCGTTTTACAGTATCAGTGAAGCTAGCTCGGATCCGGGGATCGTCAGCGACTCAATCACACTATCAACTATCTATTACGGTACTTTTGAAAGTTGTACATATTTGGTATATGGCATGTATAGGCTAGTAGATATGATGTATTTTGAGATGTTGGACCTTTCCTTGTGACATGGCTTGGAAGTTGAATGTTGATAGTTCATATGTGAGGCTATGAAAATGATGAATGTGGTATGAAATAGTGAGATTTGAAATGGTATATTTTATGCTTGAATTGGTTGATGAAAATGATGGTTTAAGTGTGAATTTGTGGTATGACTATATTATGCTTAGTTTATAAGATTTGAGTTGGGAAAATGATGTTTTGGATGGACTTATTTGAGTAGGAATTGAGTATGGAAATAAATGATGTAGTAGATGAGTAATTGGTGCTTGTATTGGTATGTTTTGATTGCATTTGAGGCCTGAATTGGTGTTGGTTTGATGGATATAGATGATTCCAAAGTGTGGATGGTAATTTGGCCTTGAAAATGGCCTATAATTGCCCACACGGGCGTGTGGCTCGACCATGTCATTTAAGTTTGTAGTTTAGTGCAAAACAGGCTCGACCACGGGCTGAACACATGGGCGTGTGACTGGCCGTGTGGGGCAAGTCAGTGTCGACCATGGGTGAGGCACACGGGCGTGCCTCAGGCCGTGTGGACAAGTCAGTATGTATGCCCTGTTATGCCACAGCTTGGACGCACACACGGCCTACCCACACGTGCGTGTGACCTCTGTAACTTAGAAAAATGTTTGAAATTTTAAAAAATTTCACATGTGTTTGGTTTAGTCCCGGCCCTATTCTAAAGCATGTTTAAGGTCTCGTAGACCTATTTAAAGGACTATATGAATGTGAATTGTTATGTTTGGTTGTGAATGAAATGAATTGTTTGGAAATGATTAGTAATGCCTCTTAACCCTAATCCGGCGACGGTTACGGGTTAGGGGTGTTACAGATGTAATCTCTACTTTCTAACTCCAAATATTCAAAGCGGGATTGTGGATTAAACCCCCTTTGATTAGCTTCTAGCAAAGCTAAGTATTCAACCCCCTCTTGGAAACACAAAAATATACACACTTTTTCATGTCCTTCTTAACTCAAATTCATACAGGTTCGGTAAAATTATTGTCGAAAAATATATAATTACTATAAAATAATTATTTTGTACTTAAATTATTAACATAATGAAATTCAATTAATTTTATAATCAATTTTGATTATTTTCGATATATTTGCACAAATAGCAAAAAACGGCTCGACAGACACTGTTAGAAACGCAAAACCGAGAAGCAATTTTGAAGCATCAAGGAAAATTAATTATTCAACTTAAGACGGTCCAAATTAAGTGTATTAATTCATTGTAACACCCCAAACCCGGTCAAAACACTACGAGGAAAACGTATTTGAGAAGTTGGGTTTTTGTTTAAAAACTTGATGAAAATTTTGTGAAAAGTTTTGAACGTGTAGAAATCTTGGGCATGATTGTTGAAAACTTCATGCGTCATTTTGAAAACTCGAGAGATTTGAAACTTAATCAATTAAGAAGTTAAACAAGTTTATTTCATTTAGAAATTCAAGTTGCTTCTTGATGTTACTCAAACATTTAGACTTAGTAGGAAATCGAGTTTAGGTTTGAAAATCATTTGAGTTTCCTTGATACCAAATCATAGTGTGATACCCGATGGTATAGTTTAAAAAACACATTGCGTTATAGTTTTGAAACCGTTGTCCTTCCAAGATTTTAGCAAATTTTAACTCAATTAATTTGTTAAGGCATATTAGAAAGCTACTTTAAGCATAAACATAGTAAAACCTAATTTAAAGGCCATTTACAACCCAAAACAAAACCAAATAGTAATAAATAAGCTAAAGTACCGAATTTTATAAAGTCTGAGCAAATCTTTATTAAAGCATGGCATGAGCACCTCGAGTCCATCCCGGCTCCATGTGTCCGTCTAAGTGTCACCTGAAATGTCAAAGGAGAGGGTGAGTCGCAAGACTCAGTGCATAAATCCCACTCCCGATAATACAACATGCTAACACACATCATATCATAGCAACATAATCAATGCACCCCGATCCTAACCATCCATATCACCTTTCTACCCCGTGTGGTACCAAACCACTGGTGGTGCCAAACCACTGGTGACCCAAAGTCACGATATCCATAAGTGTGGTGCCAAACCACTGGTGACCCAAAGTCACGAATAATCCAATGATGGGGCCAACCCATCGTGTGATACCAAATCACTAGTGACAATCCCGTATCTCATAAGTGGGGCCAACCCACGGTGGTGTTAACCACAGGGACGAGTCGCAATGAGGTGCCAAACCTCTGGTGTCCCAAAGACACAGTGTGATACCAAATCACTGGTGACCGTAGTCACAAATCCGATGATGGGGCCAACCCATCGTGTGGTACCAAATCACTAGCGACAATCCCGTATCTCATAAGTGGGGCCAACCCACGGTGGTGTTAACCATGTGGACGAGTCGCAATGAGGTGCCAAACCTGCGGTGTCCCAAAGACACGGTGTGATACCAGATCTTTGGTGACCGCGATCACAAATCCGATGATGGGGCCAACCCATCGTGTGATACCAAATCACTAGCGTCAATCCCGTATAATCAATCTGTGGGGCCAACCCCATCGTGGTGTTAAGCCACCGGGACGACGGCGAGGTGCCAAACCTCCGTGACCCAAAGTCACAAAATATATCATCTGTGGTACCAAACCACTTTGGAGGTGCCAAACCTCCGGTGTCCCAAAGACACAGTGTCCCAAAGACACGGATATCATCATCCCCCTCCTCTCATTTCACCCATCATCATGCCATACTCATGTAAATTATGCATATCATACAAGTCATGCATATCATGCCAACATGCTTAGCATTACATTTCGTAGCATACATAGCATAGATCATAATATTAAATATATCATCAATAAAACTCGTAATGCTACAGACTTACCGGATCCGTACATATACCCCATTTGGGTACCAAATAATCCATCATAATTGTTTTGGTTTTAACAAGGCAATCGAGTTATTAGCGGTATTACTAAGTATGGGGTGTGTTAGTTACACACACACAGTATATGGCAAGCCTAAACCCCAAAGAACCCGATCTAACCCACGATCCTCTTGCTCCTTGCTATTGGTTTGGTTTCCTACCAAACCTCAAACCCTGATGGTTCTCCTCCCAACAATCGGCAATCGGTTTACAAAGAAGGAAGACTCCTCTTGATTACTTCCAATATCCAAAGACCCTATACGAGATGATTAAGCAGTGATTAACTCCTTTCAACCACAACCAACGCAAGCTTTAAACAAACCGAAATCAACATAGTACTAGAGAAGAGAGAAATGGCCATTCGGCCAAACACACACTTACCCAACACCAACTATATTCGCCAAACAACACACTAGGTGAGGGGATAGGTTGGTCGCCACCTTGAACCCGAGGGAGAAGAAGATTCGGCACTCCTATGTTCGGCTTAGGGTGAGAAAGAGAAAAGAGAATATGTGAATAGGGAGTATAGCTTCGGCAAGATAGTATTGAGAAAAGAAAATGAAGATTAGGGGAACAAAATAAGATGGTTTTGGCTTAATGAAATGGTAAGAAACAAATGAAAGATTCGGCTAAGAAGGAGATATGGATTCGGCACAAGAGTTGTAAAAGAATGGGAATATGAAAAAGAAGGATTACTAGTTTCGGCTTCAACAAATGAATAAAAGAAGGGAGATGGTTGAGAACTTTCGGCCACACCAACTCAAAAGGGCAACACAGATTCGGCAAATGAGAACTTGACTTTCGGTTTGCAAAAGAAAAGATGGAGAAACTCACTTGAATTTTCGGTTTCAAGAAGTGAAGAAAATGAGAGGAAAACCTTGGAAAATTCGGCTGCAATTGACAAAAAGAGAAAGAACTTAGCTTACTAACCCTTGACCGAAAACACCAAAATGCCAAAATGAAATTCGGCACACCTCTCCTACCCACTACCAAAACCGGCCACTCACTCCACACACACCCCAATATTCGGCCACTACCTCCAATCACTCACAACCACCCAATTCAAACTAGTTGAACTAGTCTTCCTCCTAAATTCACTCTCCACCCTTCTTTTGAATAATTTGACTTGGTCCATGGTAGAGTTTGAACTACCAACAACTCCTTCTCCATGAGCCGCCAAAATGGAAGCCAAAATGGGGAATTTCGCAGCTTGAACTCAGGACCTCTGCCTCCTGCAATTGACGCCAACACCAGCTCCAAGTGGCGCATGCTTTGCCACTCCACCAGCTCCTCTTTTGTACTCTAAAACACCAAATAAAATATAAAAACCCCAGCTCCCTCGGCCTCCTCTCACCTAAGGCTTAAAAACTAAAATTTTCCTACTGCTTCGGGCATAGTCCTAGCCTACAATTAAGCCCCTAAGACACCAAAACAGCAACATAGCAAGCTCCTAACATGCAAATTATGCCATAACAAAAATAGCCCCTAACCGGGATATTACGGTTCTACCCCCTTAAAATAATTTCGACCTCGAAATTACACGATCGAAAAAGTTGAGGGTATTCTTTGTCTCATCATATCCTCGGGTTCCCACGTAGCTTCTTCTTCGCCATGATTCCGCCAAAGTACCTTAACCAAAGGCACGGACTTCTTACGCAGAACCTTCACATCCCTATCTAGAATCGCACGTGTTCTTCCTCCGTGGTCAAATCGAATTTACCTCGATCTCTTCCATCGCTACCACATGCGATGGATCCGAACGATAACGCCAAGCATCGAAACATGGAAAACGTCGTGGATCGACTTAACTCGCGGCAACTCAAGCCGATACGCCACTGGTCCCACTCGTCTCAATACCTTATACGCCCAATAAACCTCGGACTTAGCTTGCCTTTCTTTCCTAACCTCAAAACCTTCTTCCATGGCGAGACCTTGAGGAAAAACTTGATCCCCCACGAGAAAACTCTATGTCTCTCCGCTTAAGATCGGCATAAGACTTCGCCGGTCCGAAGCTTCCTTCAACCGAGCTGAATCAACTTAACCTTGTCTTCGCCTCGCAACCAACTCGGGTCCTAACAGCTGGCGTTCACCTAACTCCGTCCAACACGTAGGTGATCGACACTTCCTACCATACAACGCCTCATATGGTGCCATCTTGATGCTCGCTTGGTAAGCTTGTTGTTGTAGGCAAACTCGGCTAATGGTAGAAACTCCTCCCAACTACCTCTAAAATCCGAACACAACCCCGAGCATATCCTCCAAGATCCGAATAACCCTTTTCGATTGTCCGTCGATTGCGGGTGAAAAGCCGTCTTTGAAATCCAACCGCGTACCCGAGCCTCGATGCAACACTTTCCGAACCTTGACGTAAATCGGGATCCCTATCCGAGATGATCGATCTTGGCACACCGTGCAACCTCACTATCTCTCGAAACATACAGACCGCCAACCTCTCAAGTGAGTAGTCAACCCTCACCGGAATGAAATGAGCTGATTTAGTCGATCGATCCACAATTACCCAAATCGAATCCTTCTTGCTTAGCGTAAGCGGTAACCCACCGACGAAATCCATGGTTATCCTTTCCCACTTCCATCGAGGAATCTTCACAGTGAAGCAACCCCGACGGCAATCGATGTTCAGCCTTGACTGACTGCGACATGTCGACACTTCCCAACAAACTCTGTCACTTCTTTCTTCGACTGGGCCACCAAAAGCGCTCTCTCGAGATCCCTATACATCTTACTACCTCCGGGATGCATAGCATAAGGGCTGCTATGTGCGTCCCGAAGAATCCTCTGCCTCGACTTAACATCCTTGGGCATACAAGCTTTACCTTGAAAACACAAAGACCCCATCACTAGACAAGTTGTAACCTTCCAAACCACCACCCTGCACCGCAACCTCCGCGCACTCGTAACCTCATCCTCTATCTCTGTTTCTCTCGATCCGCTCAACCCAAGTAGGCTTAACACGCAACGCAACTCGCGAATACTTCCGTCGTCATACAAACTCAAGTGGGCAAACATCGCTCTTAAGTCCGAAACAACCTTACGGCTCAACGCGTCGCCACCACGTTAGCCTTGCCGGATGATACTCAATCGAACGATCGTAGTCTTTAAGCAACTCAACCCATCTGCGGCGCCTCAAATTCAAATCCTTACGAGTCAAGAGGTACTTCAGACTCTTATGATCGGTGTAGACTATTGATCTCTCTCCGCACAAGTAGTGCCTCCAAATCTTCAACGCAAAGACTACTGACCGCTAACTCCGGATCGTGTGTCGGATAGTTGACCTCATGTGGCCTCAATTTGCCGAGATGCGTAAGCCACAACCTTACCTTCTGCATCAAAGCACACAACCCAACCCCGTATGTGATGCATCGCGATGAGACCGTGAATTCCTTACGACCTTAGGTTGAATCAAACCGGAGCTTCTGTCAAAATCTTTTTAAGCTTATCGAAACTCTCCCACTGCTTTCTCCCAAACAAATGGAACCTCTTTCCTTAACAACTTGGTCATTGGTGCTACAATCAACGAGAAACCCTCTACAAACCTTGGTAGTATCTTGCCAAACCCAAAAAACTCCGAATCTCACCCATCGACTTAGGCGGTTTCCAATCCAAAACTGCCTCAATTTTCCGATGATCCACTCCAATCCCCTCAGCTGACACTACATGTCCCAAGAAAGTCACTTCTCTAAGCCAGAACTCGCACTTGCTGAACTTAGCATAAAGCTGCTTCTCCCTCAAAATCTGCAGTACCACACGCAAATGCGCATCATGCTCTTCTTCTGCTCTTGAATACACCAGGATGTCGTCAATAAAAACTACCACGAACTGGTCCAGATACTGCTGAAACACCCTATTCATCATATCCATGAATGCCGCTGCGTAGCGTTAGTCAATCCGACGGCATTACGTAAATCGTAGTGCCCATACCGAGTCCAAACGCCTTGTCTTGTGAATATCCGCTCTGTCGCCTCCAGCCAATACTCAGTGATCTTTGGGAGCAACACCGAAACACCTCGAAAGAATTCGTCCCGTCGCGCGAGTCGCCAGAACAGATTTCCTAACTCCCGCGCACCACCACCTACACCGGCTACCCCTTTCCAACACTCGCAAAGATCGCTCGTGACGCTGCGTCATCCCGGTCGATCTTGAAACTCACCACCTCCGGTGGTGGTGGTACCGTATCTCATTTCGACCCACGCCGGACCTCTACGGGTTCGATCACCGTCATCCTACTACACGCGCCACGTCCACGAGTATTACGACCACGTCCACCTCGAGTGCTCATGACTAGAATTCAACTTATCTCGATTTAGGAGTTTTATGCATCAAGCAATTATTCCACTATTTTAAAGCAAAGTCTTATGAATATTTAAGAAGCTTTGTTTTCGCGAGTTCACGAGAATCCTATCGGCTTTTGATTTCTAAAGTAATCCACTATTGCAATCATCCAATCACATCAATAAATCACAAGCAATAGTGAGGGGTACTTTACAGGCGGGTGGTGCTGGGAGACTCGGTGTCATGCCTTTCAAACCATTTATTTCAAACAAAACACTTAAAAGCAGACTTTTGAAAACATTTTGGGCCTCGGACTCCCTGGCCGAGCCTTTGAACTTGGCTCTAATACCACCATTGTAACACCCCAAACTCGGTCAAGACACCACGACCGAATCTGGTATGTTACGAGGAAAATGTATTTGAGAAGTTGGGTTTTGTTTAAAAACTTGATGAAAATTTTGTGAAAAGTTTTGAGCGTGTAGAAATCTTGGGCATGATTGTTGAAAACTTCATGCGTCATTTTGAAAACTCGAGAGATTTGGAAACTTAATCAATTAAGAAGTTAAACAAGTTTATTTCATTTAGAAATTCAAGTTGCTTCTTGATGTTACTCAAACATTTAGACTTAGTAGGAAATCGAGTTTAGGTTTGAAAATCATTTGAGTTTCCTTGATACCAAATCATAGTGTGATACCCGATGGTATAGTTTAAAACACATTGCGTTATAGTTTTGAAACCGTTGTCCTTCCAAGATTTTAGCAAATTTTAACTCAATTAATTTGTTAAGGCATATTAGAAAGCTACTTTAAGCATAAACATAGTAAAACCTAATTTAAAGGCCATTTACAACCCAAAACAAAACCAAATAGTAATAAATAAGCTAAAGTACCGAATTTTATAAAGTCCGAGCAAATCTTTATTAAAGCATGGCATGAGCACCTCGAGTCCATCCGGCTCCATGTCCGCGTCTAAGTGTCACTGAAATGTCAAAGGAGAGGGTGAGTCGCAAGACTCGGTGCATAAATCCCACTCCCGATAATACAACATGCTAACACACATCATATCATAGCAACATAATCAATGCACCCCGATCCTAACCATCCATATCACCTTTCTACCGTGTGTGGTACCAAACCACTTTGGTGGTGCCAAACCACCGGTGACCCAAAGTCACGATATCCATAAGTGTGGTGCCAAACCCTTTGGTGACCCAAAGTCACGAATAATCCAATGATGGGGCCAACCCATCGTGTGATACCAAATCACTAGCGACAATCCCGTATCTCATAAGTGGGGCCAACCCACGAGGGTGTTAACCACAGGGACGAGTCGCAATGAGGTGCCAAACCTCTGGTGTCCCAAAGACACAGTGTGATACCAAATCACTGGTGACCGTAGTCACAAATCCGATGATGGGGCCAACCCATCGTGTGATACCAAATCACTAGCGACAATCCCGTATCTCATAAGTGGGGCCAACCCACGGTGGTGTTAACCACAGGGACGAGTCGCAATGAGGTGCCAAACCTCTAGTGTCCCAAAGACACAGTGTGATACCAAATCACTGGTGACCGCAGTCACAAATCCGATGATGGGGCCAACCCATCGTGTGATACCAAATCACTAGCGTTAATCCCGTATAATCAACTGTGGGGCCAACCCACTGTGGTGTTAAGCCACTGGGACGAGACGCTGAGGTGCCAAACCTCTGGTGACCCAAAGTCACAAAATATATCATCTGTGGTACCAAACCCTTTGGAGGTGCCAAACCTCTGGTGTCCCAAAGACACAGTGTCCCAAAGACACGGATATCATCATCCCCCCTCCTCTCATTTCACCCATCATCATGCCATACTCATGTAAATTATGCATATCATACAAGTCATGCATATCATGCCAACATGCTTAGCATTACATTTCGTAGCATACATAGCATAGATCATAATATTAAATATATCATCAATAAAACTCGTAATGCTCTGGACTTACAGGATCCGTACATATACCCCATTTGGGTACCAAATAATCCATCATAATTGCTTTTGGTTTTAACAAGGCAATCAGAGTTATTAGCAGTATTTGTGTTAGTTACACACCTGGTATATGGCAAGCCTAAACCCCAAAGAACCCGATCTAACCCACGATCCTCTTGCTCCTTGCTATTGGTTTGGTTTCCTACCAAACCTCGAACCCACAGTGGTTCTCCTCCCAATAATCGGCAATCGGTTTACAAAGAAGGAAGACTCCTCTTGATTACTTCCAATATCCAAAGACCCTATACGAGATGATTAAACAGGTGATTAACTCCTTTCAACCACAACCAACGCAAGCTTTAAACAAACCGAAATCAACATAGTACTAGAGAAGAGAGAAATGGCCATTCGGCCAAACACACACTTACCCAACACCAACTATATTCGGCCAACAACACACTAGGTGAGGGGATAGGTTCGGTCACCACCTTGAACCCGAGGGAGAAGAAGATTCGGCACTCCTATGTTCGGCTTAGGGTGAGAAGAGAAAAGAGAATATGTGAATAGGGAGTATAGCTTCGGCAAGATAGTATTGAGAAAAGAAAATTAAGATTAGGGGAACAAAATAAGATGGTTTCGGCTTAATGAAATGGTAAGAAACAAATGAAAGATTCGGCTAAGAAGGAGATATGGATTCGGCACAAGAGTTGTAAAAGAATGGGAATATGAAAAAGAAGGATTACTAGTTTCGGCTTCAACAAATAAATAAAAGAAGGGAGATGGTTGAGAACTTTCGGCCACACCAACTCAAAAGGGCAACACAGATTCGGTGAATGAGAACTTGACTTTCGGTTTGCAAAAGAAAAGATGGAGAAACTCACTTGAATTTTCGGTTTCAAGAAGTGAAGAAAATGAGAGGAAAACCTTGGAAAATTCGACTGCAATTGACAAAAAGAGAAAGAACTTAGCTTACTAACCCTTGACCGAAAACACCAAAATGCCAAAATGAAATTCGGCACACCTCTCCTACCCACTACCAAAACCAGCCACTCACTCCACACACACCCCAATATTCGGCCACTACCTCCAATCACTCACAACCACCCAATTCAAACTAGTTGAACTAGTCTTCCTCCTAAATTCACTCTCCACCCTTCTTTTGAATAATTTGACTTGGTCCATGGTAGAGTTTGAACTACCAACAACTCCTCCTCCTTGAGCCGCCAAAATGGAAGCCAAAATGGGGAATTTCGCAGCTTGAACTCAGGACCTCTGCCTCCTGCAATTGACGCCAACACCAGCTCCAAGTGGCGCATGCTTTGCCACTCCACCAGCTCCTCTTTTGTACTCTAAAACACCAAATAAAATATAAAACCCCAGCTCCTCGGCTCCTCTCACCTAAGGCTTAAAAACTAAAATTTTCCTACCTGCTCGGGCATAGTCCTAGCCTACAATTAAGCCCCTAAGACACCAAAAAACAAAGAACATAGCAAGCTCCTAACATGCAAATTATGCCATAACAAAAATAGCCCCTAACCCGGGATATTACATTCATAATATAATTAATTTTATTTTATATCCAATTTAATTTGGGTTAAATAAATTATTATTAATTAATTATGAAAAGTAGCCTAATTAAAATTGGGCTGCTTGGCTGCTAATTTTGGCTATTTTTAGCAGCCCTCTTACCCTATAAAAACCCCCTTTGGCTTCTCGTTTCAACACACCACAACATTCTCATCTCTTCTCTCCTTTCTCAACTTTCTCTCTTTATTTCCCATCCATTTTCATTTGTCCTCTTGCCGATTTCACCTCTTGAAAAAGAGTCATTCATCCATCATTTGGAGCAACACTCAAGTGTTCATAGAAGCCTCGGTTTGACAAGGACAAGTGAAGAAGGAAGAGCGGAGCAAACCAGTCAAGCCACGGAGAAACACCGAATTTGCTTCTTGTTCCCTATCCTTTTTAAATCTGTTGTTGTTATGATAAACATGTCTTTGAATATTTGTGATGTTGATATGTTTAATTTAATTGATATGGCTTAAATTTAATTCATGTTAGGTCGATTGCATTTCGTCTACTTAATTTATTAAAATTGTGTTTGTGTTGTTATAGGCCTCGGTAAGATGTTTGATTAAGTAAAATCATGACTAAGTTATTCTTGCATTACAATTGTAAGGTAACTAATGAATTAATTATTTAAACGAATTGAAATTGTAATTAATTGACACGATACTTAATCTGTGCATGTTTAATCATCTAAGGTAGCTAAGGGTTAAATTAGCAACGGTATCGAGAGATACAATTGCCTTGCATATGCAAGATTATTGTGATTAAACTGTTTCAAGGTAGGAATACATTGTTACCTCACTTAATCTTTTATGTGCTTATGAGATTGAATTAATTGTTTGAATTGACATAGAGATATGTACAAGAGATTATTTTGATTTCATAAGTATGTATGTGCATTAATTTGTCTAGTAAAATTTGTTTAATTGGTTGAATTGACATAGAGATATAGTCAAGAGATGAATGGATTTTGATAGGTAAGTATGTTCATAAGTTAGCAAATTACCGAGTTGCCGTGAATTTATTCGTAACAACATAAACATGAGTTTAATAATTCTAACTTAAGAAATGTAATTAACCTAGCACAATTATGTCATCTTGATTAAAGTCATCTTCTGAAATCGTGCATTAGAACTTTTATTTTATGTATTTTATTTATTTTATGTTGTTAAAATCCTAGTTTTTAATCACCCTTTCAAATCAAAATATTTTTCTTCACCAAAGTGTTTTGAATTGCATTCATAAATAATTCTTTTCACAGTCCCTGTGGGTACGATAACTCGACATTTTCTTGTCACTTTATTACTTGTTGCGATTGTGTACACTTGCACATTTCCATTGTTCCAAGTTTTTGGCACCGTTGCCGGGGACTGTTTTAAAAAGTCATTATTTTTGAATTTGTTAGTTTTGCATTTTGGTTTATTTTTCTGTTCAATTTTAACTTAATTAATTTTTCTGTGATTATTTCAGGTGTTTGTGAGTATTGACCGAATTATCGATTTACTCCCTGTATACCCTGAGATTGAAAGAACTTTTCGACAGCGAATAAGACAAGCAAACCAAAGAAGGACTGAAGAGATGAATTTTGAAAATCCAAACCAAAATTTAGGAGGAACATTCACTTATAATACTCACAATCTAATCATTGATGCAAATGATAGAAACTATGCCATCCAACAGTATGCCATTCCTCTATTCAATAAGCTTAATCCGAGTATTAGAAGACCCAAAATTGAGGCACGACAATTCGAGCTGAAGCCGGTCCTGTTCCAAATGTTACAAAATATGGGTCAATTTAGTGGGATTCCTACTGAAGATCCACAACTTCATCTTCGGCTATTCATGGAAGTGAGTGACTCATTTAAACTAGTCGGGGTGACCGAGGACGCCTTGAGACTGAGATTATTTCCATACTCTTTAAGAGATAGAGCACGAGCGTGGTTGAACTCTCTGTAACGTCCCAAATTAGGGGCTGTAATTTTTTTGCTTTAAATTCATGTTGTACCAGAACGTCTAGCTATTTGAGTGTATTTGGGGGTTCTAAGGAGGCCTGGGTTCGAGCCTGAGCTTTGAAAAATTTTTAGTTTTTGGCCCTTAAGAGGAGAGGGCTGTATGCGGTAGGACTTAAGTATATCTGTGTGTGTTTAAGTGTCACAAGTGAGCTGGTGTTGTGGTGGCAAGTGGCGTGTTGGGCATGCCTGAGGGAGGGGGTTCGAATCCCAAGAATTGCAAAAAGGGGGACATTTATTTTATGAATTGATGGAGCAAGAGGTAGAGTTTGGATCAAACTCTATAGAGGAGGTTGAAGACTTGGTCAACAAGTTTGAATGGGAGGCTAGGAGTGATTCAAGGAGGAAATGGTGGAGTGAATCAAGGAGTTGGGAGAAGTGGAGAGTTGTGCCGTGAGGGGAGAATCACGCTAGACATTTTCGGCTAGGGAGAAGTGTTAGGCATCTTTGGGTAGTGGTTGGTGTTGCCAAATTCTCCCCTGCTCACCTCTCATGTTCGGCTTTTGGTTTTTCTTTCTTCCAAGAAGTATTTTGGTTATTTTCTTTAGGCGATAGAAGGGTGGTAGGCTTTTTGCATTTTTGTTATTCTCTTGATCTCTGCACATTACTACGATTCCTCTCCTTTTGTAATATCCAAGGAAAGGGGCTATTTTGTTATTGCATTGTTTTGCATGTGGTTGTTTTGCAATGTTGCTTTTGTGTTGTTTTGGGGCTTAGTTGTAAGCTTAGTATAAGCCGGAGTGGTAGGAAAAATTTTGGTTTTAAGTTTTATGTGAGAGGAGCTGAAGGAGCTGGGGTTTATAAATAATTTTAGGTGAAAAGTTAGCACAAGAGTTGAGCTAGTAAGATGGCAAAGCATGCGCCACTTGGGGCTTGTGTTTGGCGTCACTTGCGTGGGAGGAGGTCCTGTGTTCAAGCTGCGAAAATCCCACATTTTTACTCTCATTTTGACGGCATGGAGGAGGAGAGTTGTGGGCGATTCAAACTCGCCATGGACCAAGTCAAATGTTTAAATGGTGGGTGGAGAGCGAATTTAGGAGGGAGACTAGTTCAAACTAGTTTGAATGTGTGGCTTGGAGTAATTGTGGGTAGTGGCCGAATGTTGGGGAGTTTGTAGAGAGAGTGGCCGGTTTTGGTAAGTGGGGAGGGTGTTAGCGAAATTCACTTAGGCACTTTTGTGCATTTTTCGGTCACTTTGTGTCAAGCCAAATTCCTCTCTCTTTTGTCAATAGTAGTAGAAATTACAAGAGAGCTTTCTCTCATTTTCTTTACTTCTTGAAACCAAAAGACCAAACCCCTATAGCCTTGCCGAATTTGCTTTGTCCCTCTCAATTTTCTTGGAAGCCGAATGTTCTTTGCTCTCTCTCTTTTCTCTTCATTTGTGTAAGCCGAAACTCCATTCTCCAAAACACTTTCTCCATTCTTTCTTTTGCAAGCCGAAACTTCACCCTTCTAAACCTTTCCATTTCTTCTTCTTTTCCCTATTTCTATTGTTGGCCGAATATCAACCCCTATCCTTTTGCATTTCATTTTCTCTTTTCTTTCACTCTGACCGAATCTTGTGTGATTATTACAAACCACCCTAGCCGAATCCTCTTTTTCCATCTTGTTTAAGAGTTAGCCGAATCTTTCCTCTCTCCTAGTGGTTCTTGGCCGAATATTGGTTGGTGTTAGGTAAGTGCTTGGCCGAATGGTTATTTCTCCTCTCCCTTGTTCTGGTGCGATTTTGGGTTTGGTTGAAAGGAGTTAATCTTTGTTAACTATTACGTTATAGGGCCTTTGGATTTTGGAAGCAAGCAAGAGGAGTCTTCTTTCTCGGTTAATCGTTGGTAAGTGGTGGTAAGGGATTGGTTCTAGTAGTGCATTCTTTTAGTTTTCGTTAATCAAAGACTTCAAACAATTAACAGTTCTCTTGTTAGGGTGTGGCCGATTGGCTAAGGAAGCATTGGTTGGTTCGGGTTTTGGTAGGAAACCAAACCAAGTGAAAGGTAAGGGATTCAATTGTTAACCCCTTTGGTTTAATGGTTTTGGCCGAATGGTATAAGTGGCTAATCTATGTTTGGCCGATTATGGGAGAAAGGTATTTGAGGATCTTAGATCGGTTCGTTGGGTTTAAAAGCTTGCGTTTTTAACAGTGTGTAAACTAACACACTCATTGCTTAGTAATATGTTTAATAAACCTGATTGTCAAACAAAGTGTGGGTGATTGATATGATACCCTATGGGGTATGTGCACGGATTCTGTAAAGCCGTTTCATTACGGGTTCTATTAATGGTATATGATATCATGATCGATGATGTATGTGATATGAGATGCAATGTTAAACATGTTAGCATGATTACATGTATTGCACGATTTGCATTAGTATGATATGTATGGGTGATATGAGAGGAGGGGGAATATGATATCCGTGTCTTTGGGACACCAGAGGTTTGGCACCTCCAGTGGTTTGGTACCACAGATTGATTATTGTGACTTTGGGTCACCAGAGGTTTGGCACCTCAGCGTGCCTCGCCCCAGTGGCTTAGCACCACGGTGGGTTGGCCCCACAGTTGATTATACGGGATTGACGCCAGTGATTTGGTATCACACGATGGGTTGGCCCCATCATTGGATTCGTGACTTCGGTCACCAGTGATTTGGTATCACATTCGTGTCTTTGGGACACCAGAGGTTTGGCACCTCATAGCGCCTCATCCCGGTGGCTTGCACCACGATTGGGTTGGCCCCACGGTGATTATACGGGATTGACGCGCGGTGATTTGGTATCACACGATGGGTTGGCCCCATCATTGGATTATTCGTGACTTTGGGTCACCAAAGTGGTTTGGCACCACAATTATGGATATCGTGACTTTGGGTCACCGGTGGTTTGGCACCACGGTGGTTTGGTACCACGGGGTAGAAATGGAGTACGGATGGCTAGGATTGGGTGCATTACTTGTATTGCGTTGCTATGATGTGTGTTAGCATGTTGCATTAATCGGGAGAGGATTTATGCACTCGAGTCTTGTGACTCACCTTCCCTTATCATTTCGGTGACACTTAGATTGCGGACATGGGAGGGTGGACTCGAGGTGACCCATGCCGTGAATAAATTCGAACTTTCACTAATTTAGACTTGGTACTTAATTTCTTTTATTCCATATGGTTTTGTTGGGATTGTAAAAGGCCTCTTAAAATTATGTTTTGATTATTCACATGCTTTGATTGGATTTCAATTATGTCCTAATAAATTATGGATTATTATCGAATAAAAACTTGGATATAAAATGAGGTTTTCAAAACTACAAGGCGATATGTTTTAAATTTTACCATCGGGTATCACACTATAAATTAAAAATAAATGCAACTCAAACGTTTTCTAAAACTAGAGATTTTTCCACACTAAGCTCAAAATGTTTTTAAGCATCAAGAAGGAGATTACTTGGGATTCTCAAACGATATGGATTTGTCTTACTTATGGAGTCAACCAAGTTTTCAAATTTCTGGGTTTCCAAAATTCACTACCAGTTTTAAAGCAATCATGCCCAAGATTTTGACAAGTATAAAATATGACAAAGAGTTTTTCATCGAATCTTTAACCTGAAGCCTAACCCCTCAAACACGATTTTCCCCGTAACATGCCAGATTCAGTCGTGGTGTATTGATCGGGTTTGGGGTGTTACAATTTTGGTATCAGAGCTAAGTTCAAGGCTCGGCTGTGGGCCTGAGGCCCAAAATGTTTTAAGAATTTTTGTTTTTAAATGTTTTTGTTTCAAAGTATATGGTTTGAAAGGCATGGCTTCGAGTCTCCGGCACCAATCCGCCCAGGTAAGTACCCCTTACTATTCTTGTGATTACTGATGTTGGTGTAATATGATTGAATGAGTAGCAATTACTTTAGAAACTGAAACCACTAGGTCCACGACTTGCGAAAACAAAAATTTCTTTAATAAGAAATATTCATAAGACTGTGCTTTTAAATAGCGGAATAAATACTGATGCATAAAACTTCTAAATCAGATAAGTCGAGACTGTAGTCATGAGCACTCGGGGTGGACGTGGTCGTAATACACGTGGGACGTGGTCGGGGTAGGATGACGGTTTCAACCAGAGGGAGTGTCGTGGGTCGAGAATGAGATATCGGTACCACCACCGGTGGAGGTGGTGAATTTCGATCGATCGATCGATGACGCAGTTGTCGCAGCGCGCGCCGCGAGTTCCGGAAAGGGTAGTGGAGTAGGTGGAGGCGCAGGAGATAGGAAATGCGTGCTCGAGCGACTCCGAGCAAATGGGGCTGAGGTATTTAGAGGTGTTTTCGGTGTTGCTCAAAGACGGTGAGTATTGGCCGGAAGCGACGGAGCGGATCATGGATGATCCGGACTCGACTATCGAGGAGAAGTCTGAAGGGGATAGTATCGCTCCTTCGGGATGAGTCATACCAGTGGTGGCTCACGGTTCGAGACGGGCTGCAGCGGAGGATCTCACTTGGGATTATTTTAGGTCGCTTATCGGAAAAGTACATTGGAGCTAGCTACATTGACGCACAACTAAAAGCATTTTTGAGGCTAGTTCGGGGAGTAAGTCCGTGGTCGAGCACGAGGCGCACTCTTGAAGTCGAGTAGGTATGCTAGGGGCATTGTGGCTACCGAACACGCAGAGGTGTGTTCGATTCGAGGATGGTCCGAGAGACGAATTAAGATCGCTGATTGCTCCACAAACAGAGCGTGAGTTTGCCGTCCTGGTTGAGAAGGCTAAGGTAGCCGAGGGTGTTAAAGAATCTATGAGGCAAAACATGGATAGGAACAGGACATAAGAGGAGTTTTGGATCTTCCGGGTCGCGGGTAATCCGCAGAAAGAGCTAGACAAAGTGGGCCGAATCACCGTAGGTGCATTCTGTCGGTAATCAGGGGACCCGCACAAGTGTAACCGTTGTGGGAAATCTCATTGGGAGGTTCTTTGGACCGGTGGAAAAGGATGTTTCGAGTGTGGCTCTTTGGATCACCGTGTAAGGGACTATCCACGTAAGTTGACTAGGATTCAGTCTGAGGGGCAGGGCCGTACTCAGTTCAGGAATAATGGACCGCCACCGCAGAGGGGTCGTGGTAATGGCAGAGGAGGTAATGGTTCGTCGGGGCCGTGGAGCACCGCAGGAGGTGCGGTAGCTACGAGGCAAGACACTGGTTGGTGTATGCAGCGAGACGCCGAGAGGAGGGCAACGCACCGGACATCATAACCGGTACGTTTTTGATCTTTGGTTCTCCTTATACTGCTTTAATTGATGTGGGTTCAACGCATTCATACGTTGCTAGTAGCATAGTAGAGACCATGGACTTAAAACTGAAACTACTTCTAGGCGGATGACAGTCATTAGCCCTCTAGGTCACTCTGTAGTCGTAGATAAGTCAGATAGAGATGTACCCCTAGAACTCCAGGGGGTAGTGTTTGTGGTCGATCCGATGGAACCGCCGCTTGGGGAGTTCGATCCGATTCTCGGGATGGACTGGTTGGTTAAATACCAGGCTAGATTGGATTGTGCGGCTAAGCGCTTGGTTCTAAAGACGGCTGAGGGTGATGAGGTAGTCATGATAGGTAATAGAAGAGATTACTTATCCAACGTGGTATCTGCTTTGAAAGCGGAGAAGATGGTCAGGAAGGGCTGTGAAGCGTATGTGGTTCACGTTTATGCCTGGAAGGCTAAGGAATCTGCTGTGGAAAAGGTCCGGACAGTTAAAGAATTTGTTGATGTGTTTCCAGAGGAACTTCTGGGCTTGCCACCAGATCGTGAGGTGGAGTTCGGGATAGATCTGTTACCGGGAACTGCGCCAGTGTCTATTACTCCGTATAGGATGGCGCCAAAGGAGTTAGTGGAATTAAAGGCTCAGATCCAGGAGTTGTTGGATCGAAGCTTTATTAGGCCAAGTGTTTCACCTTGGGGAGCGCCAGTACTCTTTGTTAAGAAGAAAGATGGTACCATGCGGATGTGTATAGACTACCGCCAGTTGAACAAGCTGACGATCAAAAACAAGTATCCGTTGACGCGGATAGATGACTTGTTTGATCAGTTGAAGGGTGCTTCGGTATTCTCAAAAATTGATTTAAGGTCTGGGTATCACCAATTGAAGGTGAAGGAGGCGGATATCCACAAGACATCGTTTCGTACTCGGTATGGGCACTACAAATTTCTGGTAATGCCGTTTGGGTTGACTAACGCGCCGGCAGCATTCATGGATATGATGAATAGGGTGTTTTAGCAGTATTTGGATCAGTTCGTAGTGGTTTTTATTGACGACATCTTAGTATACTCAAAGACAGAGGAGGAGCATGATGCACACTTGCGAATAGTACTGCAGATTCTGAGGGAAAAACAGCTTTATGCAAAATTTAGTAAGTGCGAGTTCGCTCGTGGAGGTGACATTCTTGGGTCATGTAGTGTCGGCTGAGGGGATTAGGGTAGATCCTCGGAAGATTGAGGCAGTTTTGGATTGGAAGCCGCCTAAGTCAGTGGCTGAGATTCGGAGTTTTCTGGGTTTGGCAGGATACTACCGAAGATTTGTAGAAGGTTTTTCATTGATCGCAGCGCCAATGACCAAGTTGTTAAGGAAAGGGGTTCCATTTGTTTGGACTGAGAAGCAGCAGGAGAGTTTCGACAAACTAAAGAAGATTTTGACTGAAGCTCCTATTTTAATTCAACCTGAGGCTGGGAAGGAATTCACAGTGTATTGTGATGCATCACATACAGGATTGGGTTGTGTGCTGATGCAGGAAGGTAAGGTTGTGGCTTACGCATCTCGGCAGTTGAGGCCACATGAGGTCAATTATCCGACGCACGACTTGGAGTTAGCAGCTGTAGTCTTCGCCTTGAAAATTTGGAGGCACTACTTGTTCGGAGAGAGATCGATAGTCTACACAGATCACAAGAGTCTAAAGTATCTTTTGACTCAGAAGGATTTGAATTTGAGGCAGCGCAGATGGATTGAATTGCTCAAGGATTATGATTGTTCGATTGAATATCATCCGGGCAAGGCTAACGTGGTGGCAGACGCGTTGAGCCGTAAGGTTGTTTCGGACTTAAGAGCGATGTTTGCCCATCTGAGTTTGTATGACGACGGAAGTATTCTGGCAGAGCTGCAGGTTAAGCCTACTTGGGTTGAGCAGATCAGAGAGAAACAGTTGGAAGATGAGGTTTTGAGTGCGCAGAGGTCTCAGTGCGCGGGATGGTGGTTTGGAGGGTTCTGATTTATCTAGTGATGGAGTGTTGTGTTTTCAAGGCGAGCTTGTATGCCGAAAGACGTTGAGTCGAGGCAGAGGATTCTTCAGACGCACATAGTAGCCCATACGCTATGCATCCCGGAGGAAGCAAGATGTATAGAGAGCTAAGAGAGCAATTTTGGTGGCGGTCCGAAGAAAGAAGTGACGGGGTTTGTAGGAAGTGTCGACATGTCACAGTCAAGGCCGAGCATCGATTGCCGTCGGGGTTGCTTGACCGGTGAAGATTCCACAATGGAAGTGGGAAAGAATAACTATGGATTTTGTCAGTGGATTACCTCGTACGCCGAGCAAGAAAGACTCAGTTTGGGTAATTGTGGACCGTCTGACTAAATCGGCTCACTTCATTCCGGTAAGGGTTGATTACTCACTTCGAGGTTGGCGGCGGCCGTATGTGTCGAGAGATAGTGAGATTGCACGGTGTGCCGAAGATCGATTATCTTGGATAGGGATCCCAGATTTACGTCAAGGTTCTGGAAAGCGTTGCATTAGGCTTTGGGTACGCGCTTGGATTTCAGCACGGCTTTTCACCCGCAGTCTGACGGGCAGTCGGAAAGGGTTATACAAATCTTAGAGGATATGCTGAGAGGTTGTGTTCTGGATTTCAGAGGTAGTTGGGAGGAGTTTCTACCATTAGCTGAGTTCGCCTACAATAATAGTTACCAAGCAAGCATCAAAATGTTACCATATGAGGCGTTGTATGGTAGAAAGTGTCGCTCACCTACATGTTGGACGGAGTTGGGTGAACGCCAGTTGTTGGGACCGAGTTGGTTGCGAGACCGAAGACAAGGTTAAGTTGATTCGGGCTCGATTGAAAGAAGCCGGATAGGCGTAAGTCTTATGCCGATCTCAAGCGGAGAGATATAGAGTTTCTTTGGGGGGATTAAGTTTTTCTGAAGGTCTCGCCATGGAAGAAAGTATTGAGATTCGGAAGGAAAGGCAAGCTAAGTCCGAGGTTTATTGGGCCGTATAAGGTGCTGAAATGAGTGGGACCCGATGAGCTTACCGTACCTTGAGTTGCCAATGAAGTTGAGTCGATTCACGATGTATTTCACGCTTCGATGCTTAGGCGTTATCGCTCAGATCCATCGCATGTCGAGCAAAGTGGAAGAGATCGAGGTGAATCCGGATTTGACCATGGAGGAGGAACTCGTGCAGATCCTAGATCGGGATGTGAAGGTTTTGCGTAGGAAGTCGGTGCCTCTGCCGTAAAGGTGCTATGGCGGAACCATGGCATGGAAGAAGCTACGTGGGAACCCAAGGATGTGATGAGACAAAGCAATACCTCAACTCTTTTGATCGTAATTTCGAGGCCGAAATTATTTTTAGGGGTAGAAACTGTAATATCCAGGATAGGGGCTATTTTGTTATTGCATTGTTTTGCATGTGGTTGTTTTGCAATGTTGCTTTTGTGTTGTTTTGGGGCTTAGTTGTAAGCTTAGTATAAGCGGAGTGGTAGGAAAAATTTTGGTTTTAAGTTTTATGTGAGAGGAGTGAAGGAGCTGGGGTTTATAAATAATTTTAGGTGAAAAGTTAGCACAAGAGTTGAGCTAGTAAGATGGCAAAGCATGCGCCACTTGGGGCTTGTGTTTGGCGTCACTTGCAGGGGAGGAGGTCCTGTGTTCAAGCTGCGAAAATCCCACATTTTTGCTCTCATTTTGACGGCATGGAGGAGGAGAGTTGTGGGCAGTTCAAACTCTGCCATGGACCAAGTCAAATGTTTAAATGGTGGGTGGAGAGCGAATTTAGGAGGGAGACTAGTTCAAACTAGTTTGAATGTGTGGCTTGGAGTAATTGTGGGTAGTGGCCGAATGTTGGGGAGTTTGTAGAGAGAGTGGCCGGTTTTGGTAAGTGGGGAGGGGTGTTAGCCGAAATTCACTTAGGCACTTTTGTGCATTTTTCGGTCACTTTGTGTCAAGCCAAATTCCTCTCTTTTGTCAATAGTAGCCGAAATTACAAGAGAGCTTTCTCTCATTTTCTTTACTTCTTGAAACCAAAAGACCAAACCCCTATAGCCTTGCCGAATTTGCTTTGTCCCTCTCAATTTTCTTGGTAGCTGAATGTTCTTTGCTCTCTCTTTTCTCTTCATTTGTGTAAGCCGAAACTCCATTCTCCAAAACACTTTCTCCATTCTTTCTTTTGCAAGCCGAAACTTCACCCTTCTAAACCTTTCCATTTCTTCTTCTTTTCCCCATTTCTATTGTTGGCCGAATATCAACCCCTATCCTTTTGCATTTCGTTTTCTTTTCTTTCACTCGACCGAATCTTGTGTGATTATTACAAACCACCCTAGCCGAATCCTCTTTTTCCATCTTGTTTAAGAGTTGGCCAAATCTTTCCTCTCTCCTAGTGGTTCTTGGCCGAATATTGGTTGGTGTTAGGTAAGTGCTTGGCCGAATGGTTATTTCTCCTCTCCCTTGTTCTCAGTGCGATTTTGGGTTTGGTTGAAAGGAGTTAATCTTTGTTAACTATTACGTTATAGGGCCTTTGGATTTTGGAAGCAAGCAAGAGGAGTCTTCTTTCTCGGCTAATCGTTGGTAAGTGGTGGTAAGGGATTGGTTCTAGTAGTGCATTCTTTTAGTTTTCGTTAATCAAAGACTTCAAAAATTAACCATTCTCTTGTTAGGGTGTGGCCGATTGGCTAAGGAAGCATTGGTTGGTTCGGGTTTTGGTAGGAAACCAAACCAAGTGAAAGGTAAGGGATTCAATTGTTAACCCATTTGGTTTAATGGTTTAGGCCGAATGGTATAAGTGGCTAATCTATGTTTGGCCGATTATAGGAGCAAGGTATTTGAGGATCTTAGATCGGTTCGTTGGGTTTAAAAGCTTTATGTTTTAACAGTGTGTAAACTAACACACTCATTGCTTAGTAATATGTTTAATAAACTCGATTGTCAAACAAAGTGTGGGTGATTGATATGATACCCTATGGGGTATGTGCACGGATCGGGTAAGCCCGTTTCATTACGAGTTCTATTAATGGTATATGATATCATGATCGATGATGTATGTGATATGAGATGCAATGTTAAACATGTTAGCATGATTACATGTATTGCACGATTTGCATTAGTATGATATGTATGGGTGATATGAGAGGAGGGGGAATATGATATCCGTGTCTTTGGGACACCGTGAGGTTTGGCACCTCCGGTGGTTTGGTACCACAGATTGATTATTGTGACTTTGGGTCACCAGAGGTTTGGCACCTCGCCTCGCCCCGGTGGCTTAGCACCACGGTGGGTTGGCCCCACGATTGATTATACGGGATTGACGCCGGTGATTTGGTATCACACGATGGGTTGGCCCCATCATTGGATTCGTGACTTCTGGTCACCAAAGTGATTTGGTATCACATTCGTGTCTTTGGGACACCAGAGGTTTGGCACCTCATAGCGCCTCGTCCCGGTGGCTTCTGCACCACGATGGGTTGGCCCCACGGTGAATATACGGGATTGACGCCAAGTGATTTGGTATCACACGATGGGTTGGCCCCATCATTGGATTATTCGTGACTTTGGGTCACCAAAGTGGTTTGGCACCACAATTATGGATATCGTGACTTTGGGTCACCAGTGGTTTGGCACCACCAGTGGTTTGGTAACACACGGGGTAGAAATGGAGTACGGATGGCTAGGATTGGGTGCATTACTTGTATTGCGTTGCTATGATGTGTGTTAGCATGTTGCATTAATCGGGAGAGGGATTTATGCACTGAGTCTTGCGACTCACCTTCTCCCTTATCATTTCAGTGACACTTAGATTGCGGACATGGAGCGGGTGGACTCGAGGTGACCATGCCGTGAATAAATTCGAACTTTCACTGATTTAGACTTGGTACTTAATTTCTTTTATTCCATATGGTTTTGTTGGGATTGTAAAAGGCCTCTTAAAATTATGTTTTGATTATTCACATGCTTTGATTGGATTTCAATTATGTCCTAATAAATTATGGATTATTATCGAATAAAAACTTGGATATAAAATGAGGTTTTCAAAACTACAAGGCGATATGTTTTAAATTTTACCATCGGGTATCACACTATAAATTAAAAATAAATGCAACTCAAACGTTTTCTAAAACTAGAGATTTTTCCACACTAAGCTCAAAATGTTTTTAAGCATCAAGAAGGAGATTACTTGGGATTCTCAAGCGATATGGATTTGTCTTACTTATGGAGTCAACCAAGTTTTCAAATTTCTGGGTTTCCAAAATTCACTACCAGTTTTAAAGCAATCATGCCCAAGATTTTGACAAGTATAAAATATGACAAAGAGTTTTTCATCGAATCTTTAACCTGAAGCCTAACCCCTCAAACACGATTTTCCCCGTAACATGCCAGATTCGGTCGTGGTGTATTGACCGGGTTTGGGGTGTTACACCTTTGCTACCGTCCCCTCTTTCTTTACAACCTATTTGGATCATTCTTTTTCCACATCTTTTCTTCCTTACTACTAAACAACTGAGCCTTCGGCAAATCACTTATTCTTCCACCCTCCTCAGTGACCGATTATAGCTTCATCTCTCCCTCCTGGTTGAATGTTCTTGATTTCTCTTACTAGCCAATTACCCCCTCATCTTGTGACCCATTCTATTTCTGTTCTTTTCTAATAGATTCTCGTTGGTTAGGCCGGACACTCCTCATCTGCTAGGCTAGCCATTTTCGATTGCACTGCTGATAGGGGGAGTTGATCGAGCACTCTTCGGTCCTACCATTTCCGGTAAGTTGATCTTCATAAAAACTTTCTGACAATCAGTTTGAGTAAGTTGTGGTACCTTTCGTGCTCCTAATGCGAATGTTACCTTTTGTTGATGGGATGGTAGTTGTTTCTATTTAACAAATGTTTGTTCCAATCCAGATTCCAGGCAAGGCGTGGATTTGGTTCCGAGTCACGAAGGTTGAGAGATTTAAGAACACTATCATTCAAGCAAGGTAAGGAAGATATATTGGAGTGTGTGCTTTAAGGAGAGTGTTACTTTAGCGATTAAAGGCTAACAAAGGTTTTCGATGGTTCTAGGTTGGTTCTCGTGAATTCAGGAAACGATTCAGAAATTAAGGTGTGTAATCGTACACCTATTACCATACTATTCAATCACGAAATATTGTTGTTCTCACCTCTGTGCTACTTTATGCCGATAAAAGCCGAAAAACTGATAAGTCGAGACTTCGGCATCCGAGATCACTCGAGCGTGCGAGCGCTTGTAGAGATAACCCGAGCCATAATTTTTGACGATAAACCGTGGGAGTCCCACGACCTTTCTCGTGGACTTAGGGCGTAATGGGCCTTGTTGGGCCGAAGTGGGCCAAGTGGGCCCAATGGGCTAATAGGCCCATAGGGGCGAAATCCATGGTAAGTGCCGGATAATATATGCGGCTGCGAAGTTCGCAAAATCGTGACCGAAAATGGGCTGAATGGGCCACACGAGCGTGTGGGCCTGCTTGGGCCGAAATTGGGCCTTAGGCCCAATTGCACCGTTTTGACCAGAAAGGGAACCTGTGTTGCTCGAGGCGACCATGGGCCTCTAGAAAGGCCGTTAGATGACTAAAATTTACCGAAATACCCTCGATGGGTAAATTACCAAAATACTCTCGATGGGTAAATTACAGAAATACCCTCAATGGGTGAGATTACTGAACTACCCTCGATGGGTAAAATTACTGGAATACCCCTGAGGGGTGAATTATTAATTTAACCCCAACCGACCAAATGACCGCTATACCCTTAGTGGTAGTATCATTGATGTGTGAGTATTAATTGTATGACCGATTTTGATTGTGATGCACTGCATACATGAGTTAAATATGACATGACATACTGCATTAGGTTGGGTTATGGATTTTGGAGGAAGCACTATACTGGTGGCTCGCCACGTTATATCGATTTAGTGGCTTTTGCCACGATATCGATTCTCGTGGCTCAACCACGTTATCGCATCGCGCCTTTGCTGCGTTATTGTTAGCAGCTAGACTGCGTTATTGGTGTGCTGGCTAGGTGGGTTGACTTGGTCCCCACAAGGTGTGTTGGTTGGTACGGGTGGTGTGTTGGCTAGACTGGGTTGGGTTACATTTATGTGTTGCATGGATATATATTTGGGCTTAGGCCCACTCTGTTACTGAATAAGGCTTAGGCCCAGACTATTATTGAATAGGGCTTAGGCCCAGACTGTCACCGTAATGAGGGATTACACACTGAGTTCTCGTAACTCACCCCCTTTTCTTTAACTGTGCAGGTAATCCCCAACCTTAGAGGATTTGGAGCTGCGAGGGAATCGGAGGTGGCCACACGTCCAACCTGTTTCAGAGTTAAACTTAGCAACTTTATTTTAGTTTATTCTATTTAAATTAATTGGGTTATTAATTTTGTAATAAGGCCATTGGGATTTTTTTTAACTTTTATATGGTGTTGCTTTTAATTACAACCTGCTAGTCTATTAAACTTGGGTTTCAAAACAATAACTACTGTTTTCAAAATGTCACGTTTCCGCAACTGGTTGATCTAAACTTCCGCAACAAACAAGGTTTTAATAATAATAGTCTTGCAAGAAAATGACTTTGAGTAAATCTTGTTTTGATACTAAGCAACGAAAACCGGGATTTTTAAGTGGTAGAAAGTTTTAAATTGTAGAAGGGCTTCCAAAGAACACATAGTTTTCAAACAACACTTTGATGTGACACGTTAGATCCGGTCGTAACGTCTAGGCTGGGTTTGGGGTGTTACACTCTTTACCTTCCAATTCCATAATTACATGGCAAGAGTTGGTTGAACGTTTCTTAATGAAATATTTCCCTCCATCTTTAACCACCAAGATCCGAAATGAAATCAGTTCATTTCAGCAACTTGATGAAGAATCTTTATATGAGGCATGGGAGCGATTCAATGAGTTATTATGGAAGTTCCCTCATCACGGCATTCCTTGTTGCGTCCAAATGGAAACTTTCTATATTGGTCTCAATATTCATATTAGAATGATGGTGGATTCTTCGGCAAATGGAGCCCTTCTATCTAAGTCTTATAACGATGCTTACGAGATTATTAAAAGAATTTCCAGCAATAACTATCAGTGGCCAACCAATTGAATAGCCTCAAAAAGACGAGTAGCAGGAGTACATGAAGTGGACACACTTGCTTCTTTGGCAGCCCAGGTATCCTCTATGTCTTCTATGCTTAAGAACATAATTGTTAATGGTTTCAATGGTAATCTGTCAGGTCAGCAACTAAACCAGTTCGAGGATATTTCTTGTGAATACTGTGGAGATGGCCATTTCTTTGAAAATTGCCCATCGAATCAAGAGTCGAAATATTACATGGGAAATCAAAATTGGAATGGTCCACAGTCAAATTCTTACAACTCTTAATGGCAGAATCATCCAATTTCTCCATGGAGTAATCAATGGATGGACCATAGCGACTCTGTTATGCCATTTCGACCAAATTATTCGTCGGAATATTCTCAACAAGTGCAACAACCCCCACCAACTTAATCTTCAAGTGATCTTGAGAATCTGCTGAAGGCATACATAGTGAAGAATGATACCACTTTAAGGAATCTGGAGAATCAAATGGGTCAGTAATGTAATGCTTAGGTTTGTGCAAGTGTACAAAGTCGTTATCAAGTAATAAGTAAGTATCGAGTTATCGTCTCCACATGGATTGTATTTGTGCTAAGTCACTTAATTTGTAAAATTATATTAACAATTTAGATAAAATATATTAAACTAAATGCAATGATCCTTAATGCATATTATCCTAAGTATGCAAAGTATATGAATGAAATAGATTTTAGCAAAATTAAACACAATTTGCAACAACTATAACATAAATAAACTAGGATAATTACTTTAATTAATCTCAATTTATTATCAACATGCTTAACAACATTCGAAAAAACATTCCATGGCAACTCGATCTTTCATGAGTTTGGAAACCACATTAGGTCCTTTCGGAATCCTTTACTTAGTAAATATGCATTTTACTGATCCTTATTTACTAAAGGTTTCTTAGCATTCGTGTGAGGTAACAGGACGTGTCAAGTTTGAAACAGTTTAATCACACAAATCTCAAAACTATGCAGATAACAGAGCTTGGTCAGAGTTGTTATGCAACCTACAATTTAATCGGATCAGGATCTAAATTATGCATGCACATTTCAATTATGTGTCCATTAGCCGTCGTCTGGTCAGGATCGCTCAGCTAATTCAGGTGCATTCCAATCATGTATGAACAAAATACAGACTTGATTTTAATTGAAAACATGATCAATTGAGGCACAAACATTATAAGCATGAATAAAAGAAATATTATTTAATCAAAGCAATCATCCTAACTTAAATAAAATTAAGCTAACATTGTTGTAAACAAGAACAAAGAACACATAGCAAACATCTTTAGATTAAATTAAAGAAAAGAAATATTAAACCCAATTCATAGTGGCTGTCACCCAAGACTCTGACTGACGAGGCTCAGTCATTCCTTTGCTTTGCTCCTTTGCTGATGGCTCTCCAAGGTGGCCGACCAAGGGTTCTTTAAGAGGCTTAATTGCAACACCCCTAACCCGAAACTGTTGCCGAAATAAGGTTAAGAGGCATTACCGATCAATCAAATCATTACACAACCATTACACGACACTAAGTCATTCATCCATCAACTATACTCATTATCAACCATATGGTCCCCTATTGAGGTCTACAAAACCTTAAACACATGCTAGAATAGGGTCGGGACTAAACCGAACACTTACGAAAGTTTTCAAAATTTCAAATATTCACCAAGTCTGTTGAGGTCACACGCCCGTGTAACCAGGCCGTGTGGCCCACACGGTCACCAGACGCCCCCATGTGTCTAAGCCGTGCCAAAACAGAGCAAGCATTCTGACTTCTCCACACGGCCACCTAGCACGCCCGTGTGCTCAGGCCGTGTGCCCTTAAGCTACATACTGACTTATTCACACGGCGACTAGGCACGCCCGTGTGCCATGGCCGTGTACAACTAGCTAGCTACTGACTTTACCCCACGGTCATTAGACACGCCCGTGTGTCATAACCGTGTAGGAAAAATAGGCCATTTGCAAGGCCAATTTGCCACTCACACAAGGGTCAAACCTACAAGTACATTTAAGCATACTTCCACACACAAATTGGAAACCGATTTTCATGTCAAGTGATCAACATATCATCTCATATAATCTCATTTCTAAACATGTCAACTTAGGAACTAAATTACACAACTTGAACACATTCAATATCAAACATGATTCATCCTCAAATTCACTAAATCATACTAGCATCATACCATCACTAAGATTACCATTCATAAGACATTTTCTTTACCCACAAGCTATACCAAAATATACACCATATATGAAAGCCACACATGCATTTTACCAACATTTATCTAGCAACATCACATGGCTATTTACACATCTCAAACATGTCTTACAAAACTAGCCTATACATGCCATATTTCAACTATGTACATCTTTCCCAAAGTACCAAAATAGATTGCCAATAGTGTGATTGAGATGGTGACAATTCCCAGATCCGAGCAAGCTTTACTTACACTGCAAAGCAGAGAAACAAATCACACAGTAAGCTTTCAAAGCTTAGTAAGTTCGTAACATAATACATTATAATAAAACAAATCATCACATAGATTATTTCATATATACATATATATCATGCCATCCAAAACTAAAATGCTCATTTAACATTTCATAATCTCATTCATAGATTCATCAACCACAAAGATTCCGAGTGTACCTTAGCCAACACCTAGTAGTCAATTACATTTGCTACTCAATACTCACTTTTCCCTTTCGATCAAATTTTGTCTCTTCTTTGATTCAATCGCACACTTAGTGTCCCGATATTTAGCCGAAGCTTAATTATCATCACACACATAGTGCATTTATATCAAACCGTTCTTCAATCGGTATCGCAGACACAGTGCCAACCACAAAGTCGAAGCTTATATTATTTCGCACACACAGTGCTAATCATCTCGATCACGTTTTCGAATACGCACACTTAGTGCCACATAACTCAAACTCAACTCTTACATAGCATCCACATTTCAATATCATTATAACATTCATTTCATAGCATTTAACATAACTAGATGTTCATATTATGTCCGAACCTACCTCGGACGTTGAACTATCGCAACAGTCGGTCAATCGAGCACTTTATCTTTGCCTCGATCTCGATCCGAACCTCTCCTCTCTTGGTCTATACACATTCCAATCCAATCCATTCAATCACCAAATCATTCATTTTAGTCCAAACACACATATTTAGGGCATTTTACAAAATAGCCCTCACATTTTCACATTTCGACACTTTAGTCCCTATTTCACAAAATCATCAAATTCACATAAATTCTCCTCACACAAGCCTAGCCAAATTTTCCTTGTGTTCATAAAAGCCCACACATTTCATTTATTTCACATTTTAGTCCCTCAATTTACACTTTTCTCAATTTAATCCAAATTACTCAATTTCATCAAAACTTCCAATATAAACTATGTTAACCCAACACTAAGCTTTCATTTTCCACCATCAAACATTCAAGAACTCACATGTCCATCAATGGTACATTTCAAAGACATCATCAATTCACAAAATTTAAACATGGGTTTGGAAGAGCACAAAGCAACGATTACGAAAACGTAGAAATTATCAAAAACCGAGCTTGAAGCATACCTCAATCAAGGACAACAATGGCCGAACCCTAGTGTAGTCTTCTTCTTTTCTTTTTCTTATGATTTTCGGCAAAGATGGATAAAAGATGAGAAACAATTTGGTTTTGTTTTATTTATTATAACATTAATAATTGATTTCCAATTCTACCCTTAATGAAATAAACATTAATACTTATAATAGTTGGTTATACTTGTCCTTTAACCATCCACTAATTATATAGTGGATTAATTACAACATAAGGACTCCTCCTTTAGAAAGCCATACCAAATAGGTACTTTAACAATTAACACACAACTTTTACATCTTATGCAATTAGGTCCTTTTCACAAATTAAATACATAATCAATAAAATCTTCACACAGAAATTTCACACCAGCTAAATCACATACTGTAAACACAGAAAATATTATTAAAATATTTTTCTGACCTCAGATTTGTGGTCTCGAAACCACTGTTTCAACTAGGGTCTAATTCAGACTGTTACATTAATTGCTAAAATCTCTATGAAGAGATGATGCTAGGCGTGAGAATGGAAAAGGCTAAGAGAATTTGGAGAGAATAGATAATGATGAATGATGAGAATGAATGAGGAATGATTGAAGGATGATGAATGAGGGAATGAGAGGGTCTTATTTATAGGTGAGAAGAGGGGGTAGTTTGCTAAAAATAGTGGATGTTAACCTCTTCAAATCTCCTCAAATTGTGTCCGGCCATGCTTAGTGGCTTTTGACTTGATTTTTTCTTGATTTTTAAGCAATTTTGGATGCCACACAACTCAGGACTGAGACTCGGTCAATTGTAAATCTTTGGGCAAATCTCTAATTTCTTCAACACTGCAAGGACCTTGTGTAATTAAACCAAATAATGGTTTAAATGGACAACCATGTGTAGCCGAATATTAGGTTGACTTGGTTTCCAATTTGGATGGTTTTGTAATCCAGCACAGCTATTAGACTTGTCCAGAATAAATCAACAAGTTAGAGGACCAAAGAATAAAATTTATCCAATTTAATTAATTAATTAAAACCCAAATTATTAATGAGATATTTTAAAATGAATTATTAAATATAATTTTATATTTTATTATTTAATTTAATCATGCATGTCCCACTTTATGTCTTAAAAAATATAATATATTCAAATTAATATAAAATAAGCCATTTATTGCATGAAAACTATATAATAAAGCAGAAAATCACATTTTAATAATTTTTATGTCCTAATTTCATATTTTCACATATTTCATTAATTTATTAAACAATTACTTAGTTTGAACAAAGGATTTAAGTAAAAAGGTGATAAATTACATAGGAAAAATCCTATATATTTTTCCGTTTACAGCTAACCAATGAACTTCGAAATAAACCCCAAGGTATTTGGCCAAGCGAGACAGAAAATCCAAAAAATTTGGGCAAAGAACATTGCAAAGCAGTCTCTTTGCCAAGTGGAAAGACATTGGAGCCCAAGGTGGTTGAGGTTCAAGATGAGTCTATTGTAGCTTAAGATAAAGAGGAAGTTCAACCAAGTGTTGAAACTCCTGTATCACAGAAGTTAGATTCATTGATCTTTGATGAGGTAAACTCTAAACCAGTTAGTTCTGATTATCTAACACCTTTGTCAGATGCAGAAAAATTTCCACAGAAGAGTTGTCCGGTTAAAGCTAAGATTCCACCATTGCCATATCCTCAACGATTCCAGAAGCAGCAACGAGATACTTAGTTGAAAGAAATTTTTGATGACAAGGTGACTCTTAATGACTTCGATGCTGCTAAATCCCCAGATTTAGTTGAAGACTGTTCTGCTATTTCCAAGATGGAATCACTGGCTTCTATAGAGTTGGAGCTCAATTCTGTAGATGATCCGTTAGAATGTAGTCTGCTAGCAGATTCGCCAAGTGATGATGAAGGCGAGGAATGTTTAGCTTTTTTAGAAGCTAAAACGAAGGGATTTACTTAGGAAGTTCCATTGGAATCATTAGAGTTATTATCTCGGGAGTACACACAACCAAAAGTGTTGATTGAAGAGCCAGTCGAATTGGAATTGAAGACTTTGCCTCTTCATTTTAAATATGATTATTTGGGTTTATCTCCATTTTTACCTATCATGATTTCAGTTGAGTTCACCAAGAATGAAGAAGAAGAGTCATTTGTTGTTTTGGAAAAGCACAAGAATGGTGTCGGATGGATTATTGCAGATATTCGAGTCACGGGTTGGATGATTTGTAGGAATTACAGGAAGTTAAACAAAGCCACCAGGAAAGATTATTCCAGGTTTTCTTTCCCTAATAAGATGTTGGACAGATTTGACGGGAAAAAAAATATGATTTCTTCCTAGATGGTTATGGTTGGTATGACAAATGGCCATTTGACACCACCATGGTCAATATCGATCTTGAATAAAATGGAGGGAGTTCTCTTCACTTTCTTTATCGTTATTTTATATTTTTAGTTTTTTTTTTTTGTCATTTGAAAAAAATGGTAAACTTAGATAAAATTTTCTTTGGTTCATTACATTAATTAAAACTCTGCCTAGGAGATTGGGACTTAAGCGGGACCATCTGTGACCCCTCCAGTCTTTCCTGGGAGTTTAATTTAATGTAATTTTTAGAAAAATATTTTTCTAAATAGCCTAAAGAATTTAAGTATTTGTTTTGTTAAATAAAGGGTCAACTTTTAACCCAAACACTAATTTCTTTGAGTTTTCTTTAGTTTACTTTCAATACAGGAGTTTAGGATCCAAAAATGAGCTGCCATTGGGCTTAAGACACTGCTAAGAAGGGAAATATTCTACTATTTTTGCACAAACCTATAGCCGTTACCTTTGTAACACCCCAAACCAGGTCTATGCGTTAAGACGAGATTTGGTTTGTCACACCGAACGAACATCCAATATTCTCTAATGATTTAAGTAAAACAGTAATGCAAAACCTTTAGAAATAAGGTTTAATAAAAACTAAGTACAATGATTAAAATTTATGAATTAAGAAAAATACTTGTTTGAAATCTTATATATATTAGTCAAAACCTTAACGTAGTTTTAAAAGAATTTGAAAGAAATTGAAAAGTAATTTAGGTGTCCAAAATTGTTATAAAACACAATATTTTTAAGAAAACTTTATAGATTTTAACATAAGCCCATATTAAGAGTCTTAAAATAAAATTAAATCCATCCACACATAAAAATCCATAAAAACATAATTAGAGGCCTTATTACATCATACCCAAATAGTAATTAAAATAAGTAACTTAAATAAAGTTCATAGTTTATAAAACCCAAGCTCGTAGTATGGCCTCCACCAAGTCATCCCCGGCCCAAGTCCACATCAATTTCCATTACGAGATGGATAATAAAGCGGGGTGAGTTACAAAGAACTCAGTGTGTAACTCACTTACCACCATTATTGGGCCGGACCATCAAGGCATTAATTTGGGCTTGAGCCCAATTACAAATTTTAACAATATAAAAATGAAATAAAATATATAAAATGCATGTAAAATGAATTTCCCAACCAAGCCTAATTTCCATCCGCTACACACCCCGTACCAACCAAAGACACTGTGGGGATCAAGTCAACCCACCCGCCAAACACACCAATCGTAGGCATTTAGCCTTTTAAATAATATTGTAGTGCACTCTAGAACTAGATTGTGACATAGTCACCGAACTAGAGGCATTAAGCCAAATTTGTGACAGAGCCACCGAACTAGATTCATGGCCACAGGCCTTACTTCTCTTCATCATGTATCCCATCCCATGCAATTATGTATGAATAATAAACTTTAATCATAAATAATTTATCAAGTAATCCATAATACAAATGAGTTTTTAATTAAACTTTTCATTTGGGTCCATTAAACAAGATAGTATTTAGCCCATTTAGCAATCTAGCGAACTTTGGCCCATATTTGAACTAGAAGTTTTTGGCCCATTTTATCGATCTAGCGTTTTTAGGCCCAATTTGTCGAACTAGCGCTTTTTGGCCAAATTTATCGATCTAGTAGTTTTTCGACCCAATTTAACAATCTAGCGATCTTTCGCCCAATTTAACAATCTAGCGATCTTTCGCCCAATTTAACAATCTAGCAATCTTTCGCCCAATTTAACGATCTAGCAATATTTCAAACTCAATTTATCGATCTAGTAATTTTTCCGACTTTAACCGTTTTCATGCATTTACACAAAAGTGTTAATTATCACATAATTTTCGATTTTGCCATTTTTACGATTTATCATAATACTTCATTGTTTAGTATCTAACCCGAAAGATAAGTGTGAAGTTACACACTGGTTATAGTGAGAACTAGACTTTCCTTTCGTCAACACCTATCGTATCACGATAAATTAGAATCACTATATTTTAATAACGAAATCAATCTTAGGAATTGATCTAACTTTTACCCTCGGATTTTGAACTACTTCTACTTGCGTTTCTCCCGATTGATGGTTCGTTAAGCGAATCAAATCCACGAACAAATAATGGTTCGGAGTACGAACTACTTCAAACAATTGATTCTCCTCGGATGAACGTCCACAACCCGGTGGGAAATCCCGGATTCTCAAACATCCTTTGCTTATACTTAGGGGAATAATGGAACCTCCTTCTTCCGAACACTAAACACCGCCCTTTTCTTCCCTATCTTGATTGTCTTCAAAGACAAAAGATCGTTAATCCAATCTATTATTACATCGAAATATGACTAAGGGTTTAAGGGTGAAATTAAACACCACAAAGATCCTTGTTCCAAAATGTGAGAATCGATCAAGCGTTCCTTTATCACCTTAAATCGATTCCAACGTTCTAAGATACCCACGAACACTTAATTTTCGATCTTCCGCTATCGCACTAAAATATAACCATTGGAAAGCGTTTAAGAGATGGAATGGTAAAATTTCTATCCAAGAAATCCTTTTACCATCATCAAAATTCGCCAACATATTTATTAACTAATCGTAAAATAAAAAGAACCCTTACCTATTATCCACGATTGGAAAGAGACGATTGAGAAAGATGTTTGTGCAAGATGGAGGATTCGGCTATATGACCAAAGAAAATAGAAAAATGATTCGGCTATGGGTACATCAACATTTGGCCATGAGAGAAAATAATAGAGAAAGTATGAGTATCAAGAATAAAAGATGAGAGAAGAATGATGATGATGTTGTTTCAATTTTCAAAGAGAATAAAAGAGAAAGAAAGAAAGAGATGAGTTTTGGGAGCAATGTATATTCGGCAATGGGGAAAAGAAAAGTAAAGAATGGCTTTTTTTTTGTGTTGGTAGAATCGGCACTATGAGAAAGGCACAAAATTGAACACTAAAGTGAAAAGCAAAAATGACCAAATGGTCAAAATAATCAAGGCTTACCAAAAGATCAATTTCGGCCAAAGGGAAAAGTTGAGAAGAGGAATGCAAAATTTTGCACAAAAACTAAAATGACCAAAAGCAAACTCCTAAACCTTACCAAGCTACTAGCAAAATTCGGCCAACCTTCCCCCTAGCCATATTGCCGTCCAAATTCATTGGTCAAATGACCATGAATTTGTTTCCAAAACACTTTCCTTGATACTTGCCCTATGTCTCCATATCTTTCCATATTTTCTTGATTCCCTACCATAAATTCACTCTTACCTTATTCCTTTGATATACTAACCAAAAATAACAAGGTCAACACTTACCATAAATAAGCTTGGTCGACACTTACCATAGAAGAGAAAAATAAAAGTTGTCAAAATGCCATCCAAGGGATTCGAACCACTTCCCCCATGCTATAACCCATGCGCCAACACCACCTTGCCATTTACTCATCTTATGCTACTTTTTAACACTTAATTTAACTTAAGTGTCAATGCCACTTGCTCCACTTCAATAAATTCTCAAACTAAAAAAATTATTCCATACCCGAATAATTCTATACTCTTCTTCAGGACTATAATAGGCACGAAAAGAAATAAGAAAATTTTCCTTCATAATCTAAACACCAAAACATGCAATAAATCGATACTTGAATTTTAGGGTGTTACAACTCTACCCTCCTTAAAGAAAATTTCGTCCTCGAAATTTACCTGGTTGAAAGAGGTGAGGGTATTGTTGACGAATTGTATCCTCAGGCTCCCACGTAGCTTCCTCCACTCCGTGATTACGCCATAAAACCTTGACCAACGGCACGGTTTTCTTTCTTAGCACCTTAACATCTCGGTCTAAGATTTCCTTTGGTTCCTCCTCAAAAGACAAGTCCGAATTCAACTCCACTTCTTCTACCAGGTACTATGTGCGAAGGATCCGATCTATAGCGCCCAAAGCATGGAAACATGAAAAACATTATGAATCGACTCAACTCCGGAGGTAATTCGATCTCGATAGGCCACTGGACCAACACGCTTCATCACACGATATGGTCCAATGTATCTAGGACTCAACTTGCCCTTCTTCCCAAACACGAAAATCTTCTTCCAAGGTGAGACCTTCAAGAAAACTTGATCCCCACAAAGATACTCGATACTTCTACGCTTTAGATCTGCATACGATTTTTGTCTATCCAAGCTTCCTTTAACCGTGCTCGAATAGCTTTTACTTTTTCTTCCTTTTGAGATCATCTCGGGACCTAACACTGTCATTCGCCCAATTCGGTCCAACAACTAGGAGAACGACACCTACGACCATATAATGCCTCGTAGGGTGCCATCCGAATGCTAGATCGATAGCTATTGTTGTAAGCAAATTTCGCCAGCGGTAGAAAATCCTCCCAACTACCTTTGAAGTCGATTACACATCCCCTTAACATGTCTTCCAGAATCTGAATTACTCTTTCTGATTGACCATCTGACTGAGGATGAAAAGCCGTACTGAAGTTTAGCTTTGTTCCCAAAGCTTCATGCAAAGCTTTCCAAAATCGTGACGTAAACCTAGGATCCCTATCTGATATAATAGACACGGTACCCCATGCAACCTCACGATTTTCGATACGCATGGCTTAGCCAACTTCACGTAACGAGTAATCCGCATTTAACTGGTAGAAAATGAGCAGTCTTCGTCAAACGATCAATAATTACCCAAACGGAATTTTTCTTAGTAGGTGTTAAAGGTAACCCACTAACAAAATCCATTGTTATCCGCTCCCATTTCCAAAGAGGAATCTTTACCGGTTGTAATAATCCTGATGGCAATTGATGCTCCGCCTTCACTTGCTGACAAGTTAAACATTTTCCCACAAATTCAGAAATCTCACGCTTCAACCCTGGCCACCAATATTGTTCACGAAGATCCCGATACATCTTATTTCCTCCGGGGTACATAGCATAAGGGCTACTATGCGCCTCCCGAAGAATCATTTGTCTCAGATCTGAGTCCTTAGGTATACAAACTCTCCCACGAAAACATAACACACCTTCCGCGTTTATGCTAAAATCCTCTATTCCACCATTTTCAACTTGTTGAATTAAAAGTCCCAGCTTCTTATCTGATATCTATTTTTCCTTGATTTGCTCTAACCACAGAGGCTTCACCTGAAGTTCCACTATCAGACTACCATCCTCGTATAAACTCAAATGGGCAAACATTGTTCTCAAATCAGATACCACCTTACGACTTAACGCGTCTGCTACCACAATAGCTTTTCCAGGATGATACTCGATTGAGAAATCATAGTCCTTTAACAGCTCCACCCATCTTCGTTGTCTCAAGTTTAATTCCTTCTGAGTAAGAAGATATTTAAGACTCTTGTGATCCGTATAGATGATAGACTTTTCACCGTAGAGGTAATGCCTCCAAATCTTTGAAGCAAACACTACTGCAGCTAACTCCAAGTCATGAGTAGGGTAGTTTACTTCATGCGGTCTCGGACGAGAAGCATAAGCCACCACTTTCCCACTTTGCATCTATACACATCCTAAAACCGTGTGTGACGATCGCGATAAACTATAAACTCCTTTCCACCTCAAAGTTGAATCAAGATCTTGGCGCTTTCGTTAAAATCTTCTTCAATTTCTCGAAACTTTCTTGCTTTGTTTATCGGTCCATATATATGGTACTCCCTTTTCGCAAAAGCTTAGTTAGGGGTGCAGCAATCAATGAAAACCCTCAACAAAGCGCCTATAGTAACCACCAAACCCAAGAAACTCCGAATCTCGCTCATCGACTTTAGTGGTTTCCAATCCAATACTGACCTCAATCTTCCGAGGATCCACCCTTATTCCTTCTGGTGATACCACATGACCCAAAAAGTCACTTCCCTTAAACGTAATTCACATTTCATCGAATTTGGCATAAAGTTGATTATCTCGAAGTAAGCGCAATACAATTCGCAAATGCGAGTCATGCTCCTCTTCAATCCTTGAATATACCAGAATGTCATCTATGAATACCACCACAAACCGGTCTAAATATGGTTGAAAGACCCGGTTCATCATATCCATAAATGCATTTGGTGCATTGGTCAACCCAAACGGCATCACCAAAAACTCATAATGTCCATAACGAGTTCGGAAAGCCGTCTTGTGAATATCCGCTTCTTTCACCTTAAGTTGGTGATAACTCGATCTCAAATCAATTTTTGAGAAAGCGGAAGCTCCTTCAATTGATCAAACAGGTCGTCAATTCTCGGCAGAGGATACCGATTCTTGATCGTCAATTTATTCAATTGCCTGTAGTCAACACACATACGCATTGACCCATCTTTCTTCTTAACAAACAAAACCGGTGCTCCCCACGGAGACACACTCGGTCGAATAAAGCCCCGATCTAGTAATTCTTGAATTTGAGCTTTAAGCTCCGACAACTCCTTCGATGCCATTCTATAAGGAGCAATGGACACTGGAGCCGTTCCGGGCAAAAGCTCAATACCAAATTCCACTTCCCGATCTGGAGGTATGCCGGGAAGTTCTTCAGGAAATACATCTGGAAATTCCTTCACTGTTCTCACATCTTCCACTGACAACTCTTTGGCATCTAAAGCACTAATAAAAGCTAGAAATGCTCCATACCCTTTTCGCACCAACTTTTCCGCCTTAAGTGCAGATACCACATTTGCCAAGTAATTCCTTCGCTCGCCTATCATAATTATCTCCTTATCCTTCACAGTTCTTATTGACATCCGCTTTTCGGCACAATCCACTTGCGCCCGATGCTTAACCAACCAATCCATGCCCAAAATGATATCGAACTCACGAAAGGCAATTCCATCAAATTCGCGAAATATTTCTCCTTGAATTACTAAGGGCACGTCTCTAAACAGTTTATTTACCAACACCGACTGTCCTAAAGGACTAATTACCTTCATCTCACTATCGAAAATTTTAGAGTCTAAATTCAAGTTTCCAGATATGGTGCTAGCGACATACGAATGGGTAGAACCAATATCTATCAAAGCAATAACGGTACATCAAAGATGAAGAACGTACCAATTATCACATCGGTGCATTGCCATCCTCACTGCCTAAGCGCATATACCAATCACGGGTGTCTTGCATCCGTGTTGCCTCTAGGACCATTGCCTCGACCGGCCGCACCTTGACCACGCCCGGCCCCATTACCACCACGACACGGTCCACGACCTCCGTGGTTGCTGAATTCCTCTCTTGCGGTGGTGCATCGATTGTTACGAGCTTCACGAGTTGTATCCATTCGGCGAGGGCAATTCCTATATTGATGATCCATCGACCCGCATTTATAGCAAGCACCCGTTTTCTTCCAAAGACTCTCTAGAATGCCTTTTTCCACAATCGGCACAATCTCGACTCGATTCACGATTCTGGTGTTCTACCTTGAGTGGTTCATCATTCCGAGGCCTCTTGAAACCTTTTTGAAGAACCCGAATACTTCATATCTCTCTTGCCTCTAGCTCATTCCCGATTCGGCGTTAGGAGTTCTTAGCCTCTTCGGCTATCTTGGCCTTTTCCACAAGCGTGGCAAAAGTTCTAACTTGTTGTGGGGCTATCAAAACCCGCAATTCATCGTTCAAGCCATCCTCAAAGCGTACTAACGCTCATGATCCGTTGCCACTATTGTTCGAGCATAGCGACTCAAGCGCAAAAACTCGGCTTCATATGTCGCCATTGTCTTATTCCTTGGACCGATTCAAGAATTCATTCCTTCCGGCATCAACATAACTCGTTCCTACATATTTCCTTGGAAGGAAACTTTAAAGAATTCCCAATTGACTAATGCGACTTGATTGCCTTCTCGGATGATAAGCCACCATTGGTATGCTTCGTCCCTCAACAAGGACACCGCTCCCCTTAGTTTTGGTTCCACAGTGCACTCAAGATCGTCCATAATTTGCTCCACCGCCTCAAGCCAATATTCAGCGACATTTGGAGCTACACCGAGACACCTCGAAAACCTCAAAGCACCACTTGATTTCAATCGTTCGATATCGACCCACGAGCTGTTGGCCCGTTTCTAGCTCCAGCGACCCTTTCAAGGACTCGTAGCATTGCTCGTGTCACCGCATTATCTTCTTCCATATGATCATGTGATCCCGTCTCACTTTCGAGTGATGCAGGTGCATCCATTTCCGGCATATGATCCGGTGCTTCAGTTGCGCCTCTAACACCTCGTCCTCTACCACGGCCACGTCTACCGCGTCCACGACCACGTCCTCTAGTGCTCATAGTGACTGATTTAATCTGGTTATGAGTTTTATGAATCAGAATACTATTTCAGTGTTTATTAACGATGTTTTATGATATGAAAGAGATAGAGTTGTTTTCGCAACCATATCCTATTGTCTCAATCTCTACGATTTTCAACACCTAAAACTAGAAGTTCTAGAGTGTTTCTTATGATCATATCACAATGATAATAAACAATCAATATACAGATACTTACTTGACTTGGCGCGGGATGTTCATGGTGCCATACTACCTTTAAATCAAAAAGTCTAGAAATTTGAATTATTTTTCAACCAAATATCATTGTTGAACCCAAACCACAGCCGAGTTTTGAACCTAGCTCTGATACCATTAAATGTAACACCCCAAACCAGGTCTATGCGTTAAGACGAGATTTGGTTTGTCACACCGAACGAACATCCAATATTCTCTAATGATTTAAGTAAAGCAAAGAATGCAAAACCTTTAGAAATAAGGTTTAATAAAAACTAAGTACAATGATTAAAATTTATGAATTAAGAAAAATACTTGTTTGAAATCTTATATATATTAGTCAAAACCTTAATGTAGTTTTAAAAGAATTTGAAAGAAATTGAAAAGTAATTTAGGTGTCCAAAATTGTTATAAAACACAATATTTTTAAGAAAACTTTATAGATTTTAACATAAGCCCATATTAAGAGTCTTAAAATAAAATTAAATCCATCCACACATAAAAATCCATAAAAACATAATTAGAGGCCTTATTACATCATACCCAAATAGTAATTAAAATAAGTAACTTAAATAAAGTTCATAGTTTATAAAACCCAAGCTCGTAGTATGGCCTCCACCAAGTCATCCCGGCCCAAGTCCACATCAATTTCCATTACCGAGATAATAAAGCGGGGTGAGTTACAAAGAACTCAGTGTGTAACTCACTTACCACCATTATTGGGCCGGACCATCAAGGCATTAATTTGGGCTTGAGCCCAATTACAAATTTTAACAATTTAAAAATGAAATAAAATATATAAAATGCATGTAAAATGAATTTCCCAACCAAGCCTAATTTCCATCCGCTACACACCCCCGTACCAACCAGCACACCTGTGGGGATCAAGTCAACCCACCCCGCCAAACACACCAATCGTAGGCATTTAGCCTTTTAAATAATATTGTAGTGCACTCATCAGAACTAGATTGTGACATAGTCACACGAACTAGAGGCATTAAGCCAAATTTGTGACAGAGCCACCGAACTAGATTCATGGCCACAGGCCTTACTTCTCTTCATCATGTATCCCATCCCATGCAATTATGTATGAATAACAAAATTTAATCATAAATAATTTATCAAGTAATCCGTAATGCAAATGAGTTTTTAATTAAACTTTTCATTTGGGTCCATTAAACAAGATAGTATTTAGCCCATTTAGCAATCTAGCGAACTTTGGCCCATATTTCGAACTAGAAGGTTTTTGGCCCATTTTATCGATCTAGCAGTTTTTAGGCCCAATTTGTCGAACTAGCAGTTTTTCGGCCAAATTTATCGATCTAGTAGTTTTTCGACCCAATTTAACAATCTAGCAGTCTTTCGGCCCAATTTAACAATCTAGCAATCTTTCGGCCCAATTTAACGATCTAGCAGTCTTTCGGCCCAATTTAACAATCTAGCAGTCTTTCGGCCCAATTTAACAATCTAGCAATCTTTCGGCCCAATTTAACGATCTAGCAATATTTCAGCTCAATTTATCGATCTAGTAATTTTTTCGACTTTAACCGTTTTCATGCATTTACACAAAAGTGTTAATTATCACATAATTTTCGATTTTTCCATTTTTACGATTTATCATAATACTTACTGTTTAGTATCTAACCCGAAAGATAAGTGTGAAGTTACACACCTGGTTATAGTGAGAACTAGACTTTCCCGCTCGTCAACACCTATACGTATCACGATAAATTAGAATCACTATATTTTAATAACGAAATCAATCTTAGGAATTAACGATCTAACTTTTACCCTCGGATTTTCGAAGTACTTCTACTTGCAGTTTCTCCCCGATTGATGGTTCGTTAACCGAATCAAATCCACGAACAAATAATGGTTCGGGAGTACGAACTACTTCAAACAATTGATTCTCCTCGGATGAACGTCCACAACCAGGTGGGAAATCCCGGATTGCTGAAATAGTCCTTTGCTTATACTTAGGGGGAATAATGGAACCTCCCTTCTTTCGAACACTAAACACCGCCCTTTTCTTCCCTATCTTGATTGTCTTCAAAGACAAAAGATCGTTAATCCAATCTATTATTACATCGAAATATGACTAAGGGTTTAAGGGTGAAATTCGCTTACCACAAAGATCCTTGTTCCAAAATGTGAGAATCGATCAAACGTTCCTTTATCACCTTAAATCGATTCCAACGTTCTAAGATACCCACGAACACTTAATTTTTGATCTTCTGCTATCGCACTAAAATATAACCATTGGAAACGTTTAAGAGATGGAATGGTAAAATTTCTATCCAAGAAATCCTTTTTACCATCATCAAAATTCGGCCAACATATTTATTAACTAATCGTAAAATAAAAAGAACCCTTACTTATTATCCACGATTGGAAAGAGACGATTGAGAAAGATGTTTGTGCAAGATGGAGGATTCGGCTATATGACCAAAGAAAATAGAAAAATGATTCGGCTATGGGTACATCAACATTCGGCCATGAGAGAAAATAATAGAGAAAGTATGAGTATCAAGAATAAAAGATGAGAGAAGAATGATGATGATGTTGTTTCAATTTTCAAAGAGAATAAAAGAGAAAGAAAGAAAGAGATGAGTTTTGGGAGCAATGTATATTCGGCAATGGGGAAAAGAAAAGTAAAGAATGGCTTTTTTTTTTTTGTGTTGGTAGAATCGGCACTATGAGAAAGGCACAAAATTGAACACTAAAGTGAAAAGCAAAAATGACCAAATGGTCAAAATAATCAAGGCTTACCAAAAGATCAATTTCGGCCAAAGGGAAAAGTTGAGAAGAGGAATGCAAAATTTTGCACAAAAACTAAAATGACCAAAAGCAAACTCCTAAACCTTACCAAGCTACTAGCAAAATTCGCCAACCTTCCCCTAGCCATATTGCCAGTCCAAATTCATTGGTCAAATGACCATGAATTTGTTTCAAAACACTTTCCTTGATACTTGCCCTATGTCTCCATATCTTTCCATATTTTCTTGATTCCCTACCATAAATTCACTCTTACCTTATTCCTTTGATATACTAACCAAAAATAACAAGGTCAACACTTACCATAAATAAGCTTGGCGACACTTACCATAGAAGAAAAATAAAAGTTGTCAAAATGCCATCCAAGGGATTCGAACCACTTCCCCATGCTATAACCCATGCTTGTGACACCACCTTGCCATTTACTCATCTTATGCTACTTTTTAACACTTAATTTAACTTAAGTGTCAATGCCACTTGCTCCACTTCAATAAATTCTCAAACTAAAAAAATTATTCCATACCTGAATAATTCTATACTCTTCTTCAGGACTATAATAGGCACGAAAAGAAATAAGAAAATTTTCCTTCATAATCTAAACACCAAAACATGCAATAAATCGATACTTAAATTTTAGGGTGTTACAACCTTGCTCCACCGCCACTCAAGTAGCCCAATAGTCCATCTCATTTAACCGCTTAATGTCGTAGCCTTTAATTCCATGAATCACCACCCCGAACACCTTCATTCAAAGTCACCAACTACCGTACCTAAACTATCCTTAAAACCGCCACCCTCTTCAACTCTAAACCTTACCACCGACTACTCAATCACCTGCCCAAAACCGAAATTGCCCTTAACATATTTTCTACGTCCGACGCCGATAGTCCTTTCATCTAGCACCATTTCACGAAGTGAACAGTTTGATATAGTGGCTATGCTGTAACACATGCAGTTGGAGCAATAAGCTTACTGGAGATACCAAAAAAATGCTGGATGAATCAGTCAGAGATAGATTTAAAAATTATATATTTAATAACTCATTTGTTTTTGTGCTTGAATTTCCAGACTTTATACTCAAAACATGGACTCAAATGTCGAGGAAGGAATGAGGCGATCAGATTCTGAGGGGTCTGCAAATAAATAAAAAAGGGGGATCTTTACTTTATTTCATTTTCTTTCCTAGGTTATTTAATGTTTTAGGATTAGGTTCTATTAGGATTTTTATTTTTCGCATAATAAAGCAAGAGGTGGAAATCATAAATAAAAATGAACAAGTTGAAAAGTACAAAGTGTGGCTATAGATATATACATGTCTAGGATTGGATCTAGAGAGAGCTTGGTACTTAAGCAGTCAAATCGACTCACATCCTCTTTTCTATAATCCTACCTGGTGTATAGTATCTATTCACTTCTAACAATGAGGACATTATTCATATTAAGTAGGGGGACCGAAAAATTGAAATTATTTCCTCTCAGAATTAATTTTTCTTTTAATTATGATTAGGATTTATTTTGTTCAAAAATTTGAAATTTGTTAAGTATGCTAAACTTCAGTATGAATAAAATTCTATTATTTCCATAATTTCTATGTTGGTTGAATTATGACATAAATGTACTCGTAATAAAGCATGCAAATCATACCATAAAATTTTTGGTTCCTTAAGAAAGTTAGGCATGCTTGAAAGTTTAAGTCTCTTGAATTGACTTAGTAGTTTCTTGAGGCTAAATCCTAGGAAGCATGGAATGTTGAAAATGATTTAGGCAACTTTTGTTTGGACCGTTTGAGCCTTTCAATCCAACCTTGATTAAATTTTATCCCTTGAAACCCAACTTTGAGAATATATGACCTAATTTTATTTGAACCCTTGCAATATTTAGCCATCACTTCTCTCTTAATTATCTTTAAATTGTCCCAAACACTAGACTCAGTACTATTCAAAATAGTCTTTGAAAATAAGTTTGGGGAGTTGAAAAGAAGTATCAAATGCTCAAAAAAATTGTAGTACATACATTAAAATGCTCGTGAAAAAAACAAGAAAAAAGAAAAGAAAAGAAAAAGAACAAAAAAAGAGAGCATATGTACTTTGAAGAAAATAGATGTACAAAACAGCATGTGAAAGCAAAGTAAGTTGGCGTATTGAAGGTAATTATTCTGAAGGTCCGATTGAAGTTGAGTTTAGGGTTTTTAGCCTAAATTTATCTATCTTTTACATACCCCTAGCCTAGCCACATTACAACCTTTTTAAAGACCTATTGATTGAATTTTCTATAGTACCTACATTAGTGGAGAGAAATTGCTATGTTCAACATATGAAGGCATAAGTTAAACTTAATCATTGCAGCTTAATCTTGAATAAGGGGATAAAATCAAATTGGTAAGGATTAACATGTCTTTTTAGGAAGCATTTTAGTCTAATTTTCCCTTTCATAAGAATGATTGAGATTAATTTGAATGATATGTCTACATAAGTAGCATAAATATCAAATTTCTTGTTCTTGAGCATAAGTATACCAAATTCATGATTGTTGGGAAGAATGTTGTTCTGAAGGAATTTTTCAAAGGTGTTTCTGAGAAATCCTTTCCAAATTTGTGCATTACTCGGGACGAGCAATGAATTAAGTTTGGGGGTGTGGAAACACAAAAATATACACACTTTTTCATGCCCTTTTTAACTCAAATTCATGCAAGCTCGGTAAAATTCTTGTCGAAAAATATATAATTATTATAAAATAATTATTTTGTACTTAAATTATTAACATAATTAATTTTAATTAATTTTGTAATTACTTTTGATTAATTTTGATTATTTTCAATAGATTTTCACAAAGGGCGAAAAACGGCTCAGCAGACACAGTTAGAAGCGTAAAACTGAGAAGCAATTTTGAAGCATCAAGCCGAATTAATTATTCAGCTTAAGATCTGTAACACCCCAAACCCGGCCCAAACACTACGACCGAATTTGGTTTGTTACAGGGGAAAACAATTTGAAAACCCTTTTTAGCCGATTTAAGTTTTGTCGAAAATCTTCCATTTCAATTTGTCTTGCTAAAACCATACTTAGTTTGTTTTAAAAATATTTATTAAGTCAAGTTATTATATATTTTAAATGTACCCGATGGCACGATAAAACATTTTGCGTACAACTTGAGAAAACATGTGTACTTATTTTAATTTCATTAAATAATTTAAACAAATCATTCAAACATGTAAAATAGTAAAATAATTCTAGGAGGCCTTATTACAACTTGATTAAAATAAAACCAACAATCGAATAAAATAAACAAAAATTCAAAGTCCATTAAATTTAGATTCCACTGCATGGCCACCTCGAGTCCATCCGGCTCCTCATCCGCAATCTACGAGTCACCTGAAAAATGTTAAAGGAGAAGGTGAGTCACCAAGACTCAATGTGTAACCCTTCCCCGATTTAGTGCAACAACATACACAATTTATAACAAATTAACATGCACTAAACCATGCACCCAACCTAGCCATCCAAACGCCTTTCTCTACCCCGTGTGGTACCAAACCACTGGTGACTTAAAGTCACGATATCCGTCAATACTTGTGGTGCCAAACCACTGGTGACTCGAAGTCACAAATCCAATGATGGGGCCAACCCATCGTGTGATACCAAATCACCGGCGTCAATCCCATAATGTAAATCGTGGGGCCAACCCTTTGTGGTGCTAAGCCACCGGGACGACGCTATGAGGTGCCAAACCTCGGTGACCGTAGTCACAATGTGGTACCAAACCACGGTGTCCGTCGACACGAACACGAATATCCCCTCCTCCACTCATATATCCCACATCAGTCCATGATATATATATAATGAATTCATGCCAACATGTATTTAAATCGCATATACCAAATATGCCATGCTTTCCAAAAGCATCAAATAGTAAACTCATACGGATTGTGGTCTTACCGAATCATCGCTTATATTGTTATGGTATTAAATCCAAAGCTACATAAACCAGATTTAGCATACACAAACATTTAGCACAGTTAATTAATCATAAAGTGTGTATGTATACACCTGTTTCTACCAAAATTCCTAGATCCCGAAGATCTGATCTACGACGCTAGATCCTTGACCCAAACTCACCGAAATCCCGAATTTGTCACTTGTCCTGTTGAGATCCCTTAGGAAAACAAATCCTGAAAAGAACCTATGCCCTCCTGATATTCGGCCAAAATAGATCTAATAGCAGAGGGAAGATTTCGGCAAAAAGAATGGAGTAGATTCGGCAATGGTTCTACTTTCAGCTTTTGTCAAAGGAAAATGGGATGCAAAAATTCAGCAAAAGAATATTCGAAAGAGAGACTTTTCTTCCTTAAAAATTCGGCAAGGAGACTAGGGAGGAAACAAAATAATTTCGGCACTTTAACACCTCTTCATGGCCGAATATGCAAGCCCCCAAAGTCCTATATTTGGCCACCACAACTCCACTTATCAAATCCCAATTAATCTCCTATATTTCCTCTTTATCACACATTTGAAATAAATAAAATAAAACACCACTTACCCCCTTATCTATCCCCTATATTATTTCTTATCCATCCACTTAGCAAATAAAATAAAAATCAACCATTATCTTCTATCCTAGCCGAATGAAAAAAAAAACAAGGCTTATCTCCTTCTTTTTATCACTTAGTCACCTATTAAAATAAAATAAATAACACCAGGCCACCATTATCTTCTTATCATCTCTTATTTTACCCAAAAAAAATAAATAAAATAACACCATACTTATCCCACTTTCACTTGGCCGCATACATCAACCCCAAGGAGCCCCTCATTCGGCCACCACTATGTCCCTTATCCTACTCCACTTTCTTCTCCTAATTTATCACTTAATAAAAAAAGAATTAAAACCACAATCATCCCTCATCTACCTATTTAAACCAAATAAAATAAATCCCCACTTATCCTACTTCTTCAGCCGAATTTAAAAAAAAATAAAACAACTTAATCCTTATCTTTTGGAAGCCCACATGCTGTCCACTTCCTCCCCTCTCTTTGACGCCAGCAGCAAAATAAAATCCCACTTATGTCGCCCACGTGAGTCGAACATGAGACCTCCCTGAAGCTCCCTTTGCCGCAAGCGTCCAAACCACTTTGCTGCTGGTTCTTTTGTGTCATCAACTCCCCATAATTTTTTTAAAACCTCCTTAGCCCAGACTCCTTATTGACGCAAAAATAAATGCTCCTTCCTGCTTCCTTCGCAACTCGAACCTGGGCCCTCTACCCATTGCTTGAGGCATCACTTGCCCAAGCCTTAAGTGGCGCCTTGCAGCCACTTTACCAAGGCACTCTTTGTGTCCAAAAGCGCCTATTACTTCCCTTAAGGCCTCCCTGGCCCAATTCCCTTTTTAACTCTAAAAAAATAAAAGTCCCTAATGCTTCCTACGTCGCTCGAACCTCTTCCCCTGGCGCTCCAAGTGACGTAACCACCCTTGCACCTTAGGTGGCATCCCTTGCCACTTTTCCACATCACTTCTTGTGTCTTAAACTCCCCAAAACTTTTCTTAAGGCTACCTTAGCCTAGCTCCCCCTTTTTAACTTAAAACCAATAATTGTCCAAAGCTTTCTCTTCCATCCTAGAATTTTAAAAACCCTTAATTCACTTCCAAACACTGCCAAAACCTACTACTCATGAATTATGCACGAACGCATAACCCCTAATCTAGGATGTTACAAGATCATCCAAATTATGTGTATTAATTCATAATATAATTAATTTTAGTTTATATCCAATTTAATTTGGGTTAAATAAATTATTATTAATTAATTATTAAAAGTGGCCTAGTTGAGCTGAACCGAGAAAAAATGGAACCAACCCAGCTATGGGTAGCCCAAAACCGTCCAGAATGCTGACCCAATCAGCTTTCTTGGCTGATTAATTGGCTTGCAAAAAGGCCCTTGAAGACTTCATCAAACTGCAAACAAACCCCTCCTCTTTTAGTGCCTTTCTAGATTTGCCCCAGCCTTAATATAGCAAGTTTGAAAGCTTCAAACTTGCCACATGTGTTGCCGGCCATGGGAGGGCTCTTTGGCTGCTGATTTTGGCTATTTTTAGCAGCCCTCTCACCCTATAAAAACCCCTCTTGGCCACTCATTTCAACACACCACAACATTCTCATCTCTTCTCTCCTCTCTCAACTTTCTCTCTTTATTTCCCATCCATTTTCATTTGTCCTATTACCAATTTCACCTCTTGAAAAAGAGTCATTCATCCATCATTTTGAGCAGCACTCAAGTGTTCATATAAGCCTCGGTTCGACAAGAACAAGTGAAGAAGGAAGAGTGGAGAAAACCAGTCAAGCCACGGAGAAACACCGAATTTGCTTATTGTTCCCTATCCTTTTTAATTCTATTTTTTTTATGATGAACATGTCTTTGAATATTTGTGATGTTGACATGTTTAATTTAATTGATATGGCTTAAATTTAATTCGTGTTAGGTTGATTGCATTTCGTCTACTTAATTTATTAAAATTTTGTTTGTGTTCTTATAGGCCTCGGTAAGATGTTTGATTAAGTAAAATCATGACTAAGTTATTCTTGCATTACATGTAACACCCCAAACTTGGCCTAGATGTTACAGCCGAATCTAGTGTGTCACATCAAAGTGCTTTTCAAAATCAGGCTTGTTGGGAGAAATCGTTCGAGTTAAAACCAATTTAGTTTTTATTTCTTGGGAAACAGTTGGTAAGTTATAAAAACCAACACTTAGTAAAATGATTACCATGTTTGCTACTGTTGGTTTAAAATCGCGGAAGCTACTCTATTTGCGGTTATCTTGAAGTTGAAAATATGTATTTGCCTTGTAAAACAGTTATTAATTGTGAAAACTTGTTTGTATCCGTTTGGCAGTTTCTGTAATATCCCGGGTTAGGGGCTATTTTGATTATTGCATTGTTTGCATGTATTTGGCCTGCAATGTTGTGTTTCAATTGTTTTGGGGCTTAGTTGTAAGCTTGGTGTAAGCTTTGAGTGGTTGGGGAAACTTTAGTTTTAAGCTTTAGGTGAGGGATTTGAATGAGTGGGGTTTATAAATATTTTTAGGAGAATGTTAGCACAAGAATTGAGCTAGTAGAGTGGCAAGTTAGGCGCCACTTGGAGCTTGGGTTTGGCGTCACTTGCAGGGAAGGAGGTCCTGTGTTCAAGCTGCAGAAGTCTCATATTTTTGCTTCCATTTTGGCAGGAGAAGAAGAAGTTGTGGGCGTTCAAACTCGCCATAGACCAAGTCAAATTGTTTAAATGGTGGGTGGAGAGTAAACTGTGGAGGTTGACTAGTTCAAACTAGTTTGAATTAGTGGTTGGGAATGTTTGGAGGTAGTGGCCGAATGTTGGGTGCTTCATGGGGGGAGTGGCCGGTTTTGGTAAGTGGGTAAGTGGAGAGGGTCGAAATTCTTTTTGGCATTTTGGAGCATTTTCGGTCAAATTTGTGTAAGCCAAAATCCTTCTTTTGTCAAAAGCAAGCCGAAATTTCAAGTGAGTTTCTGCATTTTCTTCTTAAAATTGAAAGTCCAAGCACATACTTAGAAAATTGCTTGTTTCTCTTGATATTCTTTGATAGCCGAATGTTCTCTTCCATCTTTCTTTCTTTTTCATTTGTGTAAACCGAAATTAGTACCCTATTCTTCTCATACTTTCTTCCTTTCTTTTCTTGAAACCTTGATAGCCAAAGTTATTCCCAAAACATTTTCTCCATTCCTTCTTCTTTTCAAAACCGAAAGTACTTTCCTTCTTCTTCTTCTTTTCCCATTTCATTTATTGGCCGAATATCAACCCCTTTCTTTTCATCTTTCTCTTGTGTTCTCCTTCTTTGTGTAAGGCCGAATCTTCTTCTCCTTTTGTTTAAGTCTTGGCCGAATATTGGTGTGGTGTGATCTCTCTTGTGTGTGGTGTCCAATCGGGTTTAGAGCAAGGTAAGTGGTTGGCCGAATGTTCATTTCTCTTCTCCCTTATTCTTTGTCGATTTTGGTTTGGTTAAGAGCCGATTTTGGCCTTTGTTGATAGGAGTTAATCTTTTGTGTTGGAATCGATTTTATCATAGGGCATCCAGATTTTGGAAGCAAGCAAGAGGAGCCGTCTTCCTCTGTTAATCGATTGGTAAGTGGTGGTAAGGGTTGGTTTCTTTTAGTCCACTCTTTTAGTTTCGTTAAGTCAAAGTTTCAAAGGATTAATCTTTCCTCTTAATAGGGTGTGCCGTGTGCATAAAGAAGAACCATCATTTGGTTCTGGATTTGGTAGGAAACCAAATCAAGTGTAAGGTAAGGGTTCAAACGTTAACCCCTTTGGTTTAATGGTTTTGGCCGAATGGCCTAGGTGCTAATCTCATATGTGACCGATTATAGGAGCAAGATAATCGAGGGTCTTAGATCGGTTCCTTGGGATTAAGGCTTATGCGTTTTAACAGTGTGTAAACTAACACACTCTTTGCTTAGTAATATGCTTAATAATCGATTGTTTAATAAAGCCAAAAACAGTATGGTTGATTGATATGATACCCGATTGGGTATGTGTAACGGATTTGGGTAAGTCCGTTTCATTACGAGTTCTATTGTTGATATACTTGAGATCATGACCTATGATGTATGTGTTATGAGATGCAACATTAAACATGTAGCATGATTTGCATGATTTGCATACTTTACATGAGTCGGTATGATAATGGGTGATATGAGAGGAGGGGAATATGATATCCGTGTCTTTGGGACACCAGAGGTTTGGCACCTCCAAGTGGGTTTGGTACCACAGATTATTTTGTGACTTTGGGTCACCAGAGGTTTGGCACCTCATAGCGTCTCGTCCCGGTGGCTTAGCACCACAATTGGGTTGGCCCCACGATTGATAATACGGGATTGACGCCGGTGATTTGGTATCACATTCGTGTCTTTGGGACACCGGAGGTTTGGCACCTCATAGCGACTCGTCCCCGTGGTTAACACCACCGTGGGTTGGCCCCACTTTTGAGATATGGGATCGCCGCGGTGATTTGGTATCACACGATGGGTTGGCCCCATCATTGGATTCTTCGTGACTTTGGGTCACCAAAGTGGTTTGGCACTACACTTATGGATATCGTGACTTTGGGTCACCGGTGGTTTGGCACCACCGGTGGTTTGGTACCACCACGGGTAGAAAAGGTGTTGTGGATGGCTAGGATTGGGTGCATTAATGACATTGCTCTGTATTGTGTGTGTTAGTATGTTGTATTAATCGGGAGGGGATTTATGCACCGAGTCTTGCGACTCACCTTCTCCCTTATCATTTCAGTGACACTTAGATCGCGGACATGGAGCCGGGTGGACTCGAGGTGACCATGCCATGAATAAAGTCATTTTTGTAATCGATTTAAGCACTTGGTACTTTATTTCATTTATTTTCATTTGGTTTTGTTGGGATTGTAAATGGCCTTTTAAAATTATGCTTTGATTATTTATATGCTTAAAATTTGATTTCATTTTAGCCTTAATAAATTATGGGTTAATAATGGATAAAACTTGGAATGAAACGGTTTTCAAGACTACAAAGCGATATGTTTTAAACTTTACCAACGGGTATCACATTAAAATCTTTAAATGAACGCAACTCAAATATTTTCTAAACTTGTGATCTTCCACACTAAGTTCAAAATGTTTTTAAGTAACTAAAAGGAATTTCTCGGCCTTTCTAAATGATAAAAACTTACTTTTCAACTAAGCTTTCAAATTCCGGGTCTTCAAAATGCACTACACGGTTTTAAAATAATCATGCCCAAGTTTTTTTTTTTTACAAGTACGGATACATCAAAGAGTTTTCGTTAAACCTTTCACCGGAAACCTAACCTCTCAAATATGATTTTCCCGTAACATACAGCATTCGGTCGTGGTGTCTTGGCCGGGTTTGGGGTGTTACATTTGTGGTATCGAGCTAAGTTCAAAAGCTCATTTGTGGGCTCGAGGCCCAAAATATGTTAAATATTGGTTTTTAAGTGTTTTGTTTTAAAGTATATGGCATGGCACCGAGTCTCCTAAGCACCAATCTGCCTGTAGGTACCTCTTACTATTTCTTGTGATTGATGGGTGTGATATGATTGAAAGACTAGCAATAGTGGATTACTTTAGAAACCTGAACCGATAGGACTCTGTGGACTTGCGAAAACAAAACTTCTTTAATAAGAAATATTCATAAGACTTTGCTTTAAAAGACAAAGTGGAAAAGGTACCGATGCATAAAACTTCTAAATCAAATAAGTCGAGATTTTAGTCATGAGCACTCGAGGTCGGGGTCGTAATACACGTGGACGCGGTCGGGGTAGGATGACGGTTTCGAACTCGTAGGGTCAGTGAAGGGTCGAGAATGAGATATCAGGGCACCACCACCGGTGGAGGTGGTGAGTTTCGAGATCGACCGGGGATGATGCGTTGTCGCAGCGATGCCGCGAGTCCGGAAAGGGTAGTTGGAATAGGTGGAGGCGCGGTGTTCGGAAATCGTGGGCGAGCGACTCGAGCAAATGGGGTGGAAGTATTTCGAGGTGTTTCGGGTGTTGCTCTCAGACGGCCGAGTATTGGCTGGAGGCGACGGAGCGGATCATGGATGATCCGGACTTGATGCCGAGGAGAAGGCTGAAAGGGTACTATCGCTTCGGGATGAGTCATACCGGTGGTGGCTCACGGTTTGGGACAGATCTTTGCAGAGAGGATCTTACTTGGGATTATTTCAAGGCTACATATCGAAAAAGTACATTGGATCTAGCTACATTGACGAGCAACGAAAAGCATTTCGAGGTCTGGTTCGGGGAGCAAGTCCGTGTCGAGTCTGAGGCGAATTCTTGAGATCGAGCCGGTATGCTGGGGGCATTGTGGCTCACGAACACGAGAGGTGTGTCCGATTTGAGGACGGTCCGAGAGATGAATTAAGACTCATCGATTGCTCCACAGCAGCAGAGCGTGAGTTTGCCGTCCTAGTTGAGAAGGCTAAGGTAGCCGAAGGAGTGAAGGAGTGCGTGAGGCAAAACGTGGATAGGAAAGCAGACATAAGAGGAGTTTTGGATCTTCCGGGTCATCGTGTAATCCTCGAGAAAAGGGCTAGACAGTGGGCCAAATCGATGCCTGGTAGGTCTGTTGCCGCTAATCGGGACCCTTACAAATGCAACCGTTGTGGGAAATCTCATTGGGGAGGATTTGGACCGGTGGAAAAGGATGTTTTGAGTGTGGCTCATTGGATCACCGTGAGAGACCGTCGCGTAAGTTGGCTGGGATTCATTCCGAGGGTCGTGGTCGATTTAGTTCAGAATAATGGACCGCCACCGCAAAGGGGTCGTGGTAATGGCAGAGGAGGCAATGGTTCTAGTCAGGGCGCGCGAGCACCGGGCAGAGGTGCGGGTAGTTACGAGGCAAGACACTGGGTTGGTGTGTAAATGAGGCGCCGCCGAGGAGGGCGCACGACCGGACGTCATAACCAAGACGTTTTTGATCTTTGGTTCTCCTTATCGCTTTGATTGATGTGGGTTCAACGCATTCATACGTTGCCGTAGCATAGTAGAGACCATGGATTTAGACTCGAGACTACTTCTAGGCGGTGTGATGATAATTAGCCCTCTAGGTCACTCTGTAGTTGTAGATAAGCTATATAGAGACGCACCCCTAGAACTCCAAGGGTAGTGTTTGTGGTCGATCCGATGGAACCGCCGTTTGGGGAGTTCGATATGATTTTGGGGATGGACTGGTTGGTTAAGCACCAAGCGAGGTTGGATCGCGCGGCTAAGCGTATGGTTCTAAAGGCAGGTGAGGGTGATGAGGTGGTCATGATAGGTAATAGAAGAGATTACTTATCCAACGTGGTATCCGCTCAAGGGTGAGAAGATGGTCGGGAAGGGTGTGAAGCATATGTGGTTCATGTGTATGCCTTGGAGGCTAAGGAGTCTCTTTGTAGAGGAGGTCCGAACGGTTAAGGAATTTGTTGATGTGTTTCGGAGGAGCTTCGGGTTTGCCACCGGATCGCGAGGTGGAGTTCGGGATAGATCTGCTGCCAAATCGCGCCAAAGTGTCTATTGCTCCGTATAGGATGGCGCCAAAGGAATTAGTGGAATTAAAGGCTCAGATCCAGGAGTTGTTGGATCGAGGCTTTATCAGGCCAAGTGTTTCACCTTGGGGAGCACCAGTACTCTTTGTCAAGAAGAAAGACGGTACGATGCGAATGTGCATAGATTACCGCCAATTGAATAAGTCGACGATCAAAAACAAGTATCCGTTGCCACGAATAGATGACTTGTTTGATCGGTTTGAAGGGTGCTTCGGTATTCTCAAAGATCGATTTAAGGTCTGGGTATCACCAATTAAAGGTAAGGAGGCGGATATCCACAAGACAGCGTTTCGTACTCGGTATGGGCACTACAAATTTTTGGTAATGCCGTTTGGGTTGACTAACGTGCCGGCAGCATTCATGGATATGATGAATAGGGTGTTCCAGCAGTATTTGGATCAGTTCGTTGTGGTTTTTATCGACGACATCCTGGTGTACTCAAGGTCAGAAGAGGAGCATGATGCGCATTTGCGAGTGGTGCTGCAGATTTTGAGGGAGAAGCAGCTTTATGCTAAGTTTAGTAAGTGCGAGTTCTGGCTTAGGGAGGTAACTTTCTTGGGTCATGTAGTGTCGGCCGAGGGGATTAGGGTGGATCCTTGGAAGATTGAGGCAGTTTTGGATTGGAAGCCGCCTAAGTCAGTGGCTAAGATTCGAAGTTTTCTGGGTTTGGCAGGATACTACCGAAGATTTGTAGAAGGATTTTCGTTGATTGCAGCACCGATGACTAAGCTGTTAAGGAAAGGAGTTCCGTTTGTTTGGACTGAGAAACAGCAGGAGAGTTTCGACAAGTTAAAGAAGATTTTGACTGAGGCTCCTGTTCTGATTCAACCTGAGGTAGGAAAGGAATTCGCAGTTTATTACGATGCATCACATACGGGATTGGGTTGTATGCTGATGTAGGAAGGGAAGGTTGTGGCGTATGCATCTAGGCAGCTGAGGCCACATGAGGTCAATTATCCGACGCATGACTTGGAGTTAGCAGCAGTAGTCTTCGCCTTGAAAATTTGGAGGCACTACTTGTACGGAGAGAGATCGATAGTCTACACAGATCATAAGAGTCTGAACTACCTTTTGACTCAGAAAGATTTGAATTTGAGGCAGCGCAGATGGATTGATTTGCTCAAGGACTACGACTATTCGATTGAATATCATCCGGGCAAGGCTAACGTGGTGGCAGACGCGTTGAGCCGTAAGGTTGTATCAGACTTAAGAGCGATGTTTGCCCATTTGAGTTTGTATGACGACGGAAGTATTCTGGCAGAGCTGCAGGTTAAGCCTACTTGGGTTGCGCAGATCAGGGGGAAACAGTTAGTGGATGAGGTTCTGAATGCGCGGAGGTTGCAAGTGCAGGATGGTGGTTTGGAGGGTTACAGTATGTCTAGTGATGGGGTGCTGTGTTTTCAAGGGAGAGCTTGTATGCCGAAGGATATCGAGTTAAGGCAGAGGATTCTTCAGGACGCCCATAGCAGCCCGTACGCTATGCATCCTGGAGGTAGCAAGATGTATAGGGATCTAAGAGAGCAGTTTTGGTGGCCAGGTCTGAAGAGAGAGGTGACAGAGTTTGTTGGAAAGTGTCTGACATGTCAGCAGGTCAAGGCTGAACATCAGTTGCCGTCAGGGTTGCTTCAGCCAGTGAAGATTCCCCAGTGGAAGTGGGAAAGGATAACTATGGATTTTGTCAGTGGATTACCTCTTACGCCGAGCAAGAAGGACTCAGTTTGGGTAATTGTGGATCGTCTGACTAAATCAGCTCATTTTATTCCAGTGAGGGTCGATTACTCCCTTCGAGAGGTTGGCTAAGTCGTATGTGTCGAGATAGTGAGGTCGCACGGTGTGCGAAGATCGATCATCTCGGATAGGGATCCCAGATTTACATCAAGGTTCTGGAAAGCGTTACATCAGGCTCTGGGTACGCGGTTAGATTTCAGCACGGCATTTCACCCACAGTCTGACGGGCAGTCGGAGAGGGTTATACAGATCTTAGAGGATATACTGAGAGGTTGTGTTTTGGACTTCAGAGGTAGTTGGGAGGAGTTTACGCCATTAGCCGAAGTTCGCCTACAACAATAGTTATCAAGCAAGTATCAAGATGGCACCATATGAGGCGTTGTATGGTAGGAAGTGTCGCTCACCTACATGTTGGACGGAGTTGGGTGAACGTCGATTGTTGGGACTAGAGTTGGTTGCGAGATCAAGACAAGGTTAAGTTGATTCAGCTCGGTTGAAGGAAGCTTTGACAAAGCGTAAGTCTTATGCCGATCTCAGCGGAGAGATATAGAATTTGTGGGAGATCAAGTTTTTCGAAGGTTTCGCCATGGAAGAAAGTGTTGAGGTTCAAAAGAAGGGCAAGTTAAGTCCGAGGTTTATTGGGCGTATAAGGTAATCAAACGAGTGGGACCGTGAGCTTATCACCTTGAGTTACCAGCAGAGCTAAGTCGATTCACGACGTATTTCACGCTTCGATGCTTAGGCGCTATCGTTCGAGATCCATCGCATGTCGTAGCGGTGGAGGAGATCGAGGTAAATCCGGATTTGACCATGGAAGAAGAACCGGTCGCGATTCTAGACCGAGATGTGAAGGTTCTCCGCGAGAAAGTCGGTTCCTTTGGTAAAGATGCTATGGCGGAATCATGGCGTAGAAGAAGCTACGTGGGAACCAGAGGATATGATGAGGCAAAGCAATACCTCAACTCTTTTGACTGAGGTAATTCGAGGCCGAAATTATTTTAAGGGGGTAGAACTGTAATATACCGGGTTAGGGGCTATTTTGATTATTGCATTGTTTGCATGTATTTGGCCCGCAATGTTGTGTTTCAATTGTTTTGGGGCTTAGTTGTAAGCTTGGTGTAAGCCTGAATGGTTGGGGAAACTTTAGTTTTAAGCTTTAGGTGAGGGGAGTGAATGAGCTGGGTTTATAAATATTTTTAGGAGAATGTTAGCACAAGAATTGAGCTAGTAGAGTGGCAAGTTAGGCGCCACTTGGAGCTTGGGTTTGGCGTCACTTGCAGGGAAGGAGGTCCTGTGTTCAAGCTGCAGAAGTCTCATATTTTTGCTTCCATTTTGATGGCAGGGAGAAGAAGAAGTTATGGGCGGTTCAAACTCACGCCATAGACCAAGTCAAATTGTTCAAATGGTGGGTGGAGAGTAAATTGTGGAGGTTGACTAGTTCAAACTAGTTTGAATTAGTGGTTGGGAATGTTTGGAGGTAGTGGCCGAATGTTGGGTGCTTCATGGGGAGTGGCTAGGTTTGGTAAGTGGGTAAGTGGAGAGGGCCGAAATTCTTTTTGGCATTTTGGAGCATTTTCGGTCAAATTTGTGTAAGCCAAAATCCTTCTTTTGTCAAAAGCAAGCCGAAATTTCAAGTGAGTTTCTGCATTTTCTTCTTGAAACCAGAAAGTCCAAGCACATACTTGCTTAGAAAATTGCTTGTTTCTCTTGATATTCTTTGATAGCCGAATGTTCTCTTCCATCTTTCTTTCTTTTCAATTGTGTAAACCGAAATTAGTACCCTATTCTTCTCATACTTTCTTCCTTTCTTCTCTTGAAACCTTGATAGCCGAAAGTTATTCCCCAAAACATTTTCTCCATTCCTTCTTCTTTTCAAAACCGAAAGTACTTTCCTTCTTCTTCTTCTTTTTCCCATTTCATTATTGGCCGAATATCAACCCCTTTCTTTTCATCTTTCTCTTGTGTTCTCCTTCTTTGTGTAAGGCCGAATCTTCTTCTCCTTTTGTTTAAGTCTTGGCCGAATATTGGTGTGGTGTGATCTCTCTTGTGTGTGGTGTCCAATCGGGTTTAGAGCAAGGTAAGTGGTTGGCCGAATGTTCATTTCTCTTCTCCCTTGTTCTTTGTCGATTTTGGTTTGGTTAAGAGCCGATTTTGGCCTTTGTTGATAGGAGTTAATCTTTTGTGTTGGAATCAATTTTATCATAGGGCATCCAGGATTTTGGAAGCAAGCAAGAGGAGCCGTCTTCCTCTGTTAATCGATTGGTAAGTGGTGGTAAGGGTTGGTTCTTTTAGTCCACTCTTTTAGTTTCATTAAGTCAAAGTTTCAAAGGATTAATCTTTCCTCTTAATAGGGTGTGTCGTGTGCATAAAGAAGAACCATCGTTTGGTTCGGGATTTGGTAGGAAACCAAATCAAGTGTAAGGTAAGGGTTCAAACGTTAACCCCTTTGGTTTAATGGTTTTGGCCGAATGGCCTAGGTGCTAATCTCATATGTGGCCGATTATAGGAGCAAGATAATCGAGGGTCTTAGATCGGTTCCTTGGGATTAAGGCTTATGCTTTAATGTGTGTGTAAACTAACACACTCTTTGCTTAGTAATATGCTTAATAACTGATTGTTTAATAAAGTCAAACAAGATGGTTGATTGATATGATACCCGATTGGGTATGTGCACGATTTGGGTAAGTCCGTTTCATTATGAGTTCTATTGTTGATATAATTGAGATCATGACCTATGATGTATGTGTTATGAGATGCAACATTAAACATGTAGCATGATTTGCATGATTTGCATACTTTACATGAGTCGGTATGATAATGGGTGATATGAGAGGAGGGGGAATATGATATCCGTGTCTTTGGGACACCGGAGGTTTGGCACCTCCGGTGGTTTGGTACCACGTGATTATTTTGTGACTTTGGGTCACCAGAGGTTTGGCACCTCATAGCGTCTCGTCCCGGTGGCTTAGCACCACGGTGGGTTGGCCCCACGATTGATAATACGGGATTGACGCCGGTGATTTGGTATCACACGATGGGTTGGCCCCATCACTTGATTCGTGACTTCGGTCACCGGTGATTTGGTATCACATTCGTGTCTTTGGGACACGGAGGTTTGGCACCTCATAGCGACTCGTCCCCGTGGTTAACACCACCGTGGGTTGGCCCCACTTTTGAGATATGGGATCGTCGCCGGTGATTTGGTATCACACGATGGGTTGGCCCCATCATTGGATTCTTCGTGACTTTGGGTCACCGGTGGTTTGGCACCACACTTATGGATATCGTGACTTTGGGTCACCGGTGGTTTGGCACCACCGGTGGTTTGGTACCACACGGGGTAGAAAAGGTGTTGTGGATGGCTAGGATTGGGTGCATTAATGACATTGCTCAGTATTGTGTGTGTTAGTATGTTGTATTAATCGGAGGGGGATTTATGCATCGAGTCTTGCGACTCACCTTCTCCTTATCATTTTAGGTGACACTTAGATCGTGGACATGGAGTAGGGTGGACTCGAGGTGACCATGCCATGAATAAAGTCGGTTTTTTAATCGATTTAAGCACTTGGTACTTTATTTCATTTATTTTCATTTGGTTTTGTTGGGATTGTAAATGGCCTTTTAAAATTATGCTTTGATTATTTATATGCTTAAAATTTGATTTCAATTTAGCCTTAATAAATTACTGGGTTAATAATGGATAAAACTTGGAATGAAACGGTTTTCAAGACTACAAAGCGATATGTTTTAAACTTTACCAACGGGTATCACATTAAAATCTTTAAATGAACGCAACTCAAATATTTTCTAAACTTGTGATCTTCCACACTAAGTTCAAAATGTTTTTAAGTAACTAAAAGGAATTTCTCGGCCTTCTAAATGATAAAAACTTACTTTTCAACTAAGCTTTCAAATTCCCGGGTCTTCAAAATGCACCACCGGTTTTAAAACAATCATGCCCAAGGTTTTTTTTTTTACAAGTACGGATACATCAAAGAGTTTTCGTTAAACCTTTCACCGGAAACCTAACCTCTCAAATACGATTTTCCCCGTAACATACCAGATTCGATCGTGGTGTACTGACCGGGTTTGGGGTGTTACAGTTTCAAAATAAGAAATTAAACGCCCAATTAAAAGAAATTAAAATATTTAAATAACTACGTTTAAATATTGACCCAATATAAAATATTTAAATAACTACGTTTACACAGACATCCTTGATCGTGTGGCCACCTCCGAGTCCCTCGCGGGTCCAAATCGTCTAAGGCTGGGGATTACCTGAATAGTTAAAAGAAAGGGTGAGTTTATGAAAACTTAGTGTAATCCCCTATCATTCAGTCAGTAATATATGCAGTAATAGTCTCGGCCTGAGCCCTTTTCAGTAACAGAACACTGTGGGCTTCAACCTAAAATAGTAACAGTGTAGTGTGGGCTTAGCCCTTCACAGTATCAGAATAAGAAACAGAATACACGTGGTTCTAAGCCCAATACAGTGACAATATCAGTAACAGAAATGCAACAATACAATCATGCAACCCATCCCAATCCAGCCAACACACCACCCATACCATGTGGGGATAAAATCGACCCACCCAGCCATCACACCAATATTAGCACCGTTGCGGCCCTAATCAGTATCGTAGAAAAGCTGCCAGTAATAAACAGAATGGCTACAAGCCATAAGCGGAATGGCACAACACCATGAGTACAGTAATATGATTGGCACAAAGCCATCAGTAGTAGTAATATGATCGGCACACAACCATCAGTAACGGTAATATGATCGGCACAAAGCCATCGGTAGTAGTAATATGATCGACACACAGCCATCAGTAATGGTAATATGATCAGTACAAAGCCATCAGTAGCATCACAGCAAAGCTACCAGCAATGGTATCGCAAACAAAGTCGCCAAGATGATATCGCAAAGCAAAGTCGCAAGAATGAGATATGTGGAAAAGCCACCAGTAACAATGATTGTGGCAGAGTCACCAGTACAGTACTTCCTCCATAACAGTATCCCAACCCCATGCAGTATGACGTGTGATGTGAGACGACCCGGGGATTAGTCGAGACGTTCACAGTTGCGCCCGATCGTCTACGAGGAGTAACGTAGTAATAGGAAACAAATGGGAAATTGGTTAAGGGTGCGGAAGCTTTGATAGGTTTTCAATTTGAATTTGTTTAAGTTAGGAATGGAGGTTGAATATTAAGGGAAATGAGATAGTTGGTAAATGGGTAGGTTCGGTTTAGGAAAGAAATGATAAAGATGGGATTTAGAAAAAAAGTTCGGTTTAAGGTTGGAAAGAAATTAGATGAAAATGTAGGATATTCGATGGCTCATTTTTAGAAAGGATAAGTAAAGATAGATTGATGGTGATGGATTATAGAACTTAAACTCAAGAAATGATTCAACACTATATGTAGTGTCACCCCGGTTTCTATTCGGTTTAAGGTGGATTGCGGTAATGTCGAAGGGTTGAACGCCACACCGATTCGGTGATAAGTTCAGGAAGAATTCGATTGACGCCACAAGCTCACTTGATAAGTCAAACCGAAAAATCGAACGAAATTTAGAGAGGAGTAATCTCACTTTTTGAACAAAGTTCATAAAAAATTGCCAAAAGTCTTTTTACAACTGAAAATGGCTAAGTATTTATAGCCTACAAAAGAGCTAGCCGAATGGTCACTAAATTAACTTAATAACTAAGCTAAATTCAGCTAGAAAATGCTGGAAAAATTTCATTAAAGTGCCATGATCAAATTTGGCTGAATGGAAGCTTCTTGGGACTGTTTCTAGAAGGATGAATGAATTTGAAGCATTTTGCAAGTTCATGGCAGCAACTAGGTTCATCCCATGCTTAAGTTGAGCTCTTAAATTGCTCCCTTTTGGCTGAAGAGTGACCAGCATTTAAGGGGTAGTTGAGTAGCCCATTTAAGTGTGAACAGCCGGCCATGAAAAGTCCTTAGTGTGTGAACATGGCTGAACTGAATAGACACCAATGTGGACAGCAATGTGAAAGGAATTTGGGAGCTTAATGGCTAGAAGCTTCTTAGCCGAATAGATGCCTTGGGGAATTCAAAAATGACCAGAAATTAAATGTAGCACCAGCCGAACATGCACCTCCTAGATTTAATGTACCTTACATTCATGCATCTTCCTTAATATACCTTGTAGGTTCGGCTGCACCTATTAAGACCATGAATCGAAATTAATTAAGTACAAATCAACTGAACAACAATTAAAACAATAGCTAGACATTTTAATCACTACTTATACAAATTAATTGAAGGCCATTTAGGACACATTAATAATCGGCTCGGACATAGACATATTAAAAACCTGTAATAAAATGAGACAAATTAAATTAAGCTTAGACAACATAAATTTGGTCATAATAATATGCTTAGAACATATTTAAAAGCTGTATAAAAATTAAGTGATGAATTATTTAATTTATTTAATTATTTAATGAAATGGAAAGAATTAACCAATGGAGCTCAATGAGCTGGAATGAGCTCGAATAAGCTAATCTGAGCTGAATTGAGCTTGCAACAAAGTGCATGGAAAGCTCATAAGTTGGACCCGAGCTGGGGCTTCACCTGTGGATGCTGTTTCGGCCCATAATTTGCTCGTAAGGGCTGCCACGGCTTCTTGTAGCCTTTTGACCTGAGCTCGAGTCATTGGTCCTTCAGCCATCGCGAGGGCATCGAAATGTGATTCGTTGGTTGCCTCGAGTTGGCTTACATCATCCCCCCTCTTCAAAACGACTTGTCCTCAAGTCGAGTCGCTCGTTCACCTTGAAGCTCACATTCTCCGTTTGCTTGTTAAGAACAAATAGGGTGAGGGATCTTGCATAAATCTGTTCACTCAAATTCTCAATATTCGAAAATGAGTTTGGCACACAAGTCATTTTGAAAGATATGCAAAAATCATTAATAGCTTGATTGATATTAGCACACAGAACACGGCCTTGCAGAACAGCCAACAAGGTTTCACTCAAACGGTTCAATGGATCCAAACAATTCAGTTTGCCATAACAATTCACAAAATAAACTTTTCGATCAAGATAAGGGATATAGAAAAGTTTTGGCAAAAGCTATTCAACTATGGAATTTTCAAATACAATAGCTTCACAATTACCAAAAAGGAAAACATTAATATCATCATTCACAGCAAAAAATTATTCATTAATCTGAAATGGACAAGGATTTCCAACAAAGTAGTTTTCTTTCCTGAAATTCATATTACGAGCAAAATCTCCACATGGATCCCAATAAAGCTGTTTAGGAATTTTAGAAGACTCACATTGCTTACCTTTGGGGAAAAAGGAATGAGAGTCGATTTTACCTTGTGCTTCTAGTACGAGCTTCCTTTCATTGACAAAGTATCGTAATTGAAGTTCTTGGGCTGGCTTAACCTGGGAAGAAGAAGAAACAAATAGACAATGGTTAAGTAAAACTCCTTTCTTTTTCTCATGTCGTTTCTTTTCACTTTCTTTTTCAACTTTGTCTCTCTCACTTTTCTTTTCTTTTTCTTTTTTCTTTTCTTTTTATTTTCCATTTTCTTCACTCTTGTTTTCTTCAACTCTCGAATTATTTTCACTCGATTTTTCCTCTTTCTTTTCTTTTAATTTTTTATTCTTTTCTTTTGAAGACTTCATGGATTACCTTAAGCATTGCTAGTCTTCCATCACTTGTTGTGGAGACAACGGTGCCAAAATGATATTCTTGCCTTTATGCTTGTATGAGTATTGATTTGCGAACCCATCATGTTTAACTCGATGGTCAAACTCCCACGGTCTTCCTAACAGTAGGTTGCACGCATGCATGGGCACGACGTCGCACAAGACCTCGTCATGGTAATTTCCAATCGAGAAAGGGATCTTCACTTGTTTGGTCACCTTGAGTTTGACTCCTTCGTTGAGCCATTGCAACTTGTAGGGGCTCGGGTGCTTGAGAGTCGGTAAAGACAACTTCTTGATCATGAGTGTGCTCGCAACGTTCGCGTAACTTCCGCGATCGATGACAATGCTGCACACTTTGCCTAAAACATAACAACGAGTATGAAAGAGATTTTCTCGTTGAGGCTCACTACCGAGTTTTACGCATTGAGGCTTCGTTTGACAATAAGCATCTCGCCCTCAACAACAAACTCTACTTCTTCATCATTTTTGGATGGATGCTCGACTTCGTCTTCATTTTTTTCTACTTCATCCTTCGACTCAATTTTGCCGTTGGGTAGCACAATCATTGTGTTTCGATTCGGACATTGACTCTGTAACAGCCCGATTTTGGCCCTAATCGGAACGGTGGTTTTGGGACCACGAATTTGAGTTAGAAAAATATTTTAATATTATTTTTTCATGTTAATTATATATGATTAAGCATGTGTTAAAATTTCGTGAGTTAATTTGCCCGTTTGTGTGATTAATTTAAGAAAAAGGACTAAATCGCCTAAGTGGTAAAAGTAGCCTTTTTGCTTGATTGAGTGGTTAAATTGATGTGTTTCTATATAGGGGAGGACTTATGTTGTAAATTATCCATTTTAAATGGATGGTGGACGGCAATATGGATTTATATAATGCATTTATATGTTTATTATATGTTAAGTTATAATATATTAATTATTATATTATAAACATATAATAAATAAAAACATAAAATAGCCTTTGCATGTCCATCTTCTTCAACCCCTTTTGACCGAAACTAAAAAGAGAAAAGAAAAGAAAAACTTCAAGGTTTTTGGCATTGTTCAAGCTTGATTAAGGTATGAGATTAGCTCGGTTTTTGATAATTTTTATGTTTTTGAGATCGTTGCTTCGAATACTATCCTACCCATGCTAAAATTTCTGATATTGATGCATGTTTGAGGTTCAGCCATTGATGAAAACTTGTGTCTTGTGATGTTTGATGAATATATATTAAAGATATGTTTTAGATTTACATATTTTGTATTGGAAATTTTGATGATTTTGAGTAATTAAGACTAAATTGTGAAATTTGTAAATTGAAGGGTCAAAATGCAAAACAAATGAAATGTATGAGTTTGTATAAGGAATATGAACACTCGGCCCTAAAGGATTGTGTTCAAATTTTGCATATTTTGTGTTTTATGCATTAGAGACTAAATTGTAAACATTTTAAATGTCAGGGGTAAAATAGTAATTTGCCCATTTATGTGTTGTTGGATTAAATTGAGTGAAAATATGTTGAATGAGCTTAGTTTGAACTTATTTAGATCAAGAACAAAAAGAATCGGGATTGGATCGGGGAAAAGCAAAGTTGAACGATTAGCCGGGAAAACCTAATCCGTAGATTTTTGAGGTAAGTTTTTAAGCAATTGAATTGATTTGAACTTTTCATTATAATGATTGTACATGTAATTATTAAAGATAAATTTGAATAATGTGGTATGGCCGAATGTAGTATTTGTTTGGAAGTTGAATTTGGTTGAATGTGAAATATATATGTATATGTGTGTACAATATAGCTATGTGTGACCTTGTATTAAGGGATGAATTTGGCCAAAAGTAATGTTTATTTGTATATACTTGGTATAGCCGAATGTAATGTACTTTGGTACATCATTTGCATAATCGAATGTGAAGTTAACATATAGATGTAATAAGCTAAAATATAGATATGTATATATGTTTAATGATGTGAGTAACAGGTTCAAAGAAAGCACTAGGTGTGCGAATCAGAAAACCGAGCACTGTGTGTGCGAAATCGGTTATCTGGCACTAAGTGTGCGATACATTACAAGGAATTGGCACTATGTGTGCACTTTATCAAAGTAACGGCACTAAGTGTGTGATACGTTACATGGTTCACACTAAGTGTGCGGGTTTACGAATCCTCCAAAGGTATCAACTAGTGAATTGTAATAAACGAAATGAAATAAATAGGTATGTGATTCATGATAGTTGGGTAATTTAGTACTAATGAGGTAAGTTATACTTACTTATGAAACTAAAGAAATGAGATGTGATTATTAGTTTTGAGTTCGTTTTAAAATGAAATAGCAATGCATGGTTTAAAATGAAATCTAATAAGGAATGCATGAGTATTCGGTTTTGAGACTACTAAATATGGTAGTTTATGAATGGTTATATGATCTATACTTATGTTATGAGTTTTGTTGATGATCATGTTAAATTGTTTAAATTTTTATAATGTCAAATTATCTACTTTACAATTGCTTATAACTTACTAAGCTATGTTAGCTTACCGTGGGTGTTCATTTGACTCTTTTATAGATTTTGAAGTTTAAGATCGAGCTCGGGGATCATCATCAAAGTCAACCAAACTATCAACTATCTTTGGTACCCTTTTTACAAGTTGAACTTTTGAAAATATGACCTGTATAGGCTAACTTATGTCTTTGGTTAGTTTTAAAATTGTATATATATAATAAGCCATGCGAAAATGGCTTGACCATTATGTTTAAACTTGGTTCTAAATGTTCTTGATCATATGTTTTGATTGGTTTTGCCGTAAATAACTTATGATTTAGTTCATATCAGTAAGTTTAAATCATAGTATGAATGCTTGTGAGATTTTCCTTTATAACTCAGTTAAAGAGTATGAAAGAGCATAAGGTAAATTGGTCATGATTTAAATTTTATTTGAAGTTGTGATTATGCTATAATCTGATTGAGAGATAGGTATCGATTCATGGTTTGATGTTGGCTTAATGGGGATGTATGTTAATTGAAATTATATACATAATTATATATATGCGCATGTGTCATAACGACTAATGTAATGAGTTGGTTGAGTAAAGACAAATTAATTTGTTATGTGGATTTGCTAATATGCTAATAAACTAGGTGTACTATGAATTTATTGATTGTTTAAAAATGATGATTGGTATCTTAGTAAAATAATATAGTCATTTGCGAATGATCTTGTAAATAGAAAATAAGTATGTTTAGCCTTTAATAAACGTGTTAAATATGTTTGTTCATAATAACAATATCCAATGTCGCATATGATATTGATTCTTAAGTTCATGTTTTATGTATATGTGTTTTAAGGCATTATGTGTGGCTTTGAGATATGTTTATTAACATATAAATATGGTATATGTTTGAGATGAATTCGATCGAACTTTGAGATATGATTCGTATATTAATATGATTAATAATTTAAGTTAAATATTGAGTTATCAATATATAATGTATAAATAATTGCAAATAAGATCTAGGTGATCATGTGAATGTACTAAAGCTGTATTTCCTTTGGTAATACCTTGTAACCCTAATTTGGCGACCGATGTGGGTTAAGGGTGTTACATTTGATTTGTAACATCCCGAAATTGGGCCTAGTAGGATTGGGCCTTGAGCTTTAGGAAAAATTTGAGTATTATTTTTGTGTTGGCTCGGGTAGGAATTTTGTGTGTTAGCATAGTCTTGTGAAGGCTTGATTTTATTTAGGAAGTTAGATAATTTTTAGTATGGTTTATTTAATGAAGTGGATTAAGTGAGCTTAGCACTTAAGTTAATTTAAGTGTTAAATTCTAACACATGAGGAGTTAGTGGCATAGTGGATAAGGAGCTTGAAAGGTTACTTGAGGGAAGTGGTTCGAGTTGCTTGGAAAGCATTTTGAAGACTTTATTTTTGTATCCTAGCATTGATGGACGATCAAACTCTAATTATGATAGGTTGGACCTTAAGTTTTTGGTAAGTTGAATATTGGTTTAAGGAAAGCTTGAAATAGGGGATAAGAATCTTAAAGTTATGGAAGGTTGGGGAGACAAAGGGCTTGGCTTAAGGAAGATGTTTTGGAAACTCTTTCAAGGCTTTTAGTGCATGTATGTGGACGGCAAGTGTGGCTTGGGGGGGTGGCCGAATGTTGTTAGGTGGTTTGGGGGAGGATATTTGGTCAACCTTTGGCATTTGTGCATCTTTTGGCATTGTTTTCTTTCTCTCCAAAAACTCCCCTCTTTGGCCGAATGTTTTTGTGCATTTTGTGCAAATTTTGCTTTTGGTTTAGCCTTCATTTTGTTTGAACCATAAATGTTATTTCCTTTCTCTCATCTTTGCTCTTGAAACCGAAACCTCACTTGGCTTTTGTGCATTTTCTTTTTGGCAAATAAGTGTTTGGCCGAATCTCTCTCTCACATATCTCACTTTTCTTCTTTTGATATTGATTCATAATCACATTTTCTTTTATACTCTCTCTTGGCCGAATCCTTCTCCTTCTCAAGTTCCATTTATTTTTCATCCATTTCCATTCTATTTCTCTTTCTCCACTCTAGTCAAATCCTTTTGTTATTACAAATCAACCATAGCCGAAATTCCCTTCACCATTTAACCATATTGCCGAAACTTCCCACTCTCTTTTTGAATTGTCTTGGCCGAATATCAACAAGGGTAGGTCTTCATTTGGTTTTCTTCAATCGGTCTTGAAAGATAGACTCTTTGGGACTTTGGAAGCAATCGTTCTAAGCCTCAATTCTTTGACAACCGTTTTGGGGTAAGTCAAGTAGTAAGGATCTTTATACTTGTTATATCATTTTAGATGGACTACTAATCGATTACATTTTTTTGGGGACTCTATCTCTCGTTTATTATATTTTTCCGTGAACGTTAGATTTTTGGGGCAATCAAGAATGGGTTCGAAAAGAGCAGTTAATAGTGTTTGGAAGAAGGGTGGATCTGCTATACCCTCAAATTTCAAACGAAGGGCTGTGTCGGCAGTTCGAGACTTTCCACCGGGATGTGGACCCTCTGCCGGCGATAATCGTTTATTTGAAGTCGTTCGTACCCCCGAGCCATTGTTCGTTCGTGGTTCTTCATCGGGTTATGAACCATCAATCGGAGAGAAATCGCCTATAGTTATTGTTCGAGATTCCGAGGTATCACGACGGGAAAGTTTAGTTATCACTATTATCGTGTGTGTAACTTATGCTAAACTTCTAATAGATCAATAGCTTTATTGATAAAAATGTGTTTATAAAGAAATATAAATGTTTATGGCTTGGTACCATTCAATGGTACGGTGAATTGAGGTATGTTATTCCTTCAGTACTATGTATGATTCTCATATGAAACATATTCGATATTTGATTATGATTTTGATATAATGTACAAGGCATAATATTTACATCGCTAATAATGCTATATGCATAATATGAAATGTGTCCGATTCCGATATGATAATGGGGCATATGGCATGATAATGAAATAATATGTTATTGCATGGCCATATGGGTAATATTGAAAGGGGAAGTGTTCCGGTGGTTTTTACCACATTATCCGGTGACTTCGGTCACGATATTATGAATCCGGTGACTTCGGTCACGATATTATGAATCCGGTGACTCTGTCACAATTATCTGGTGGCTATGCCACGATTATAAGGGCGATGTGCATGTTGACTGCAGCAACTGCCTTTGATGGTGTGTAGCGGATGGAGGGTCGATTTAGTAATCCCCACGGTGTGATTGGTAGGTACGGGTGGTGTGTAGCGGATGGATATCTAAGTTGGGTTCGGGATTGCATTTCATTTTATATGTACATGTGATTATCCGATTTGCTATATTATGGGCTTATGGCTAAATGTGATTTAAATGGGCTTTATTGCTATGATCGATTGGGTTTTTAGTGTCTTTGTTACACATTGAGTCTCAGTTGACTCACCCTTCATGGGATATCTTTTCAGGTGATTCGTGAGATCGCGGATGTGGAGCCGGATGAACTCGAGGAGGCCATGCAATAAAATTTGATTTTACAAGAACTTCCATTTGGGTACCTTATTATATTTTAATTTGGGTTTTCATATTTTATAGATTTGTAATAAGGCCTCTTTAATTATGGTTTTGGATTATTTATATTCTTTGGGATTTATTCAAAACATGTTTAAGTATATCACTTGATTAATTTAATAATTGAGCTAAAGTTTTCTAAACTATAAAAACGCTATGGTATTTTATCTTACCATCAGGTAATCTAAATTGTTGATAATAAAATTATAAATTAAGTGTTTTCTACAACTTAAATGATTTCCAAAATTTTAAGTTTCTACATTCAAATGCAAACGGTTTCAAAGTATTAATTCGAGTTTTCTTAAAATGAAACAAATGTTTTCTAACCTATGATTTATACACTTAGTTTAAAAGTTTTATTTATGGAATTTCAAAGTAAATTTCCAGTTTTTAACTTATTAAACATCTGATTTCTACAAATATAGAATTACAAAGAATTTTTCACTAAAATTTAATCGCTATCTCAATTTTCTTCGAAACGTTTTTCTTCGTAGCATGCCAAATTCGGTCGTGGCGTATTGACCGGGTTTGGGGTGTTACATGATTGGTATCAGAGCTACGGTTTAGTCGATTCTCGGACTAACGTAGCGCGTGTGAGTCTAGCTATACATGCCATATTTATACTGTGATAGTGTGATGACTTCTGACAGTGAAATGTGTTTTCTTCTTTCGTATATTAAATGGATCCTGATCCCGAGCGAGTCCTAGCTAACGACATCGAGAGTGTGGCGCCTACTCCCACGTAAGGGACTGCGCCGGATGAATCTCGACCAGCTACGAGTAATCCTGATGAGGGGGCTAAACAAGCCTTCTTTAGTATAATGAACGATTGGTTCAATCAATATATCCGGACTAACCCAGCTGTTCAACAACCCCCGAATCCGAATACTCCACCTGTAGTGCCGGTGGTACCCCCGATCATTAATCCTGATAGAATAAATAAGCCTCCAGTTGACAGAATCAGAAAACACGGGGCTCAAGAGTTTAGAGTTGAATATGATGATGATGCTGAACGAGCTGAATTTTGGCTCGATAATATAATTCATGTTTTCGATGAACTATCCTGCACACCTGATGAGTCCCTGAAATGTGCCATATCTTTATTACGAGATTCTGCCTACTATTGGTGGAGCACTCTCGTATCGGTAGTTCCCAAGGAACGAGTTACTTGGGACTTCTTTCAAACAGAGTTTCGCAAGAAATACATCAGCCAACGATTCATAGATCTGAAACGCAAGGAATTTTTCGAGCTTAAACAGGGTCGTATGACCGTATCCGAGTATGAGCGCAAATTTGTGAAACTTAGCCGATACGCTCGCGAGTGTGTTTCATCAGAGGCTGCTATGTGTAGAAGATTTGAAGAAGGTTTAAATGAAGACATAAAATTACAGGTTGGTATACTTGAAATAATTGAGTTCGTGGTACTTGTTGAGCGAGCTTGTAAAGCCGAAGAGCTAGGGAAAGAAAAACGAAAAGCTAAATTTGAAGCTAGAGATTTTGTAAGAGATCAGCGGGTAAATTTTCTCAATCGTCATCAAAGAAGTTCAAAAATGAAAATAGCCGATCCAAAGCTAATACAGGGATCTCTATACGAGAACGACCACCAGTGAGTTCATGAGCTACCTCGATTGCTAGTGTCGACAATACTCGACTGAATAAACCTGAGTGTCAACAGTGTAGTAGGCGACATTTTGGTGAATGTTGGAGCAAGTCCAACAATCGAGCTTGCTACAAGTGTGTTTCATAGGATCGCTTCATCCGAGATTGCCCGGTGTTAGCTGTAAAGGATAATGCTCAGAGTGCAAGACCGAGCGGTACTGTAGCTAGAGGTAGACCACCCCAAAATGTGGGAGGTAGGAACGGCACTCAGAGAGGGACTTCGGATACATCTATACGATCAGAGGCTCGTGTACCAACTAGAGCCTATGCCATTCGTGCCCAAAAGGAGGCTTCATCTCAAGATGTCATCACCGGTATATTCACTCTCTTTAATACTAGGTTAACTGCTCTGATTGATCCCGGTTCAACCCATTCCTATGTGTGTGAAACATTAGTATCCAGTAAGACTCTACCTGTTGAGTCTACTGAGTTTGTGATTTAGTTTTCGAACCCCCTGGGCCGATGTGTGTTAGTTGATAGAGTGTGCAAGAATTGCCCTTTGATGATTCGAGATTCATGTTTTCCGGTTGATTTGATGTTACTACCATTTGATGAGTTCGATATTATCCTTTGTATGGATTGGTTAACCGTGCACGATGCAGTAGTGAATTACAGATGAAAGACTATTGCTCTACGGTGTCAGAATAATGAGATAATTCGAATTGAATCTGCGGATTTGAATGGGCTACCAACAGTGATATCTTCAATGTTGGCTCGACAGTATTTGAGAAAGGGTTGTGAAGCTTACTTTGCTTATGTGATCGATAGTAAAGTAACCGAAAAGAAGATAGAATCTGTACTAGTTGTATGTGAGTATCCGAATGTGTTCCCGGAGGAATTACCGGGATTGCCACCTATTCGGGAGGTAGAGTTTGGTATTGAGTTGGTGCCAGGGACGACTCCGATCTCGATAGCTCCGTATAGAATGGCACCAACCAAACTAAAAGAGTTGAAAGCTCAGTTGTAAGAATTGACAAATAGAGGATTTGCTCGACCGAGTTTCTCTCTCTGGGGTGCGCCAGTTCTATTTGTGAAAAAGAAAGACGGAACTTTGAGAATGTGCATCGACTACCGACAACTCAATAAAGTGACCATAAAGAATAAATATCCATTGCCACGTATCGATGATTTATTTGATCAGCTAAAGGGAGCCTCAGTATTTTTGAAGATTGATCTGAGATCAGGTTATTATCAGCTGCGAGTTAGAGACTTAGATGTACCTAAGACTGCTTTTCGAACGAGATACGGCCATTACGAGTTTTTGGTGATGCCGTTCGGACTCACTAATGCCCCTGCTGTTTTCATGGATTTGATGAATTGGGTATTTAGGCAGTATCTGGATCAGCTTGTGGTTGTATTCATAGATGATATTTTAATTTATTCGCGAGACGAAACCGTGCATGCTGAACACTTAAGACTTGTGTTACAAATTTTGCGTGATAAGCAGTTGTACGTGAAATTCAGTAAGTGTGAGTTCTGGTTACGTGAAGTTAGTTTTTTGGGGCATGTTGTTTCAGCATCAGGTATTCGGGTGGATCCGAGTAAAATCTCGGCTATACTTGATTGGAAACCCCCGCGAAATGTTTCTGAAGTTCGAAGTTTTCTGGGACTTGCCGGTTACTATAGACGCTTTGTGAAAGGGTTTTCAATAATTACAGCTCCGATGACAAAGCTGTTGCAGAAAGATGTCAAGTTTGAGTGGTCAGAGAGGTGCCAGAAGAGTTTTGATCAGCTAAAAACCTTGTTAACGGAAGCTCCAGTGCTTGTTCAGCCAGAGTCGGGTAAAGAGTTCGTCATTTTCAATGATGCATCCTTAAATGGTTTGGACTGTGTTTTGATGTAGGAGGGTAAAGTTGTAGCTTACGCCTCGAGACAGTTGAAGCCGCACGAAAAGAACTATCCGACGCACGATCTCGAGTTGGCTTCCATAGTTTTTGCTTTGAAAATATGGAGTCACTATCTTTTTGGTGAAAAATGTCATGTCTATTCTGATCACAAGAGTCTAAAATACTTAATGACTCAGAAGGATCTGAATTTGAGACAGCGACGATGGTTGGAATTGTTAAAAAACTACGAGCTCGTGATTGACTATATCCGGGAAAGGCTAATGTGGTTGCTGATGCACTAAGCTGAAAATCACTATTTGCTCTACGTGCAATGAATGTGGATATAGCTATGACTAATGACAGTGCGATCATTGCAGAATTGAAAGCGAGACCATTATTCATTCAACAGATATGCGAAGCTCAAAAGGTTGATAATGATTTATTAGCAAAAAGGAATCATTATGGTTCGAATACTGACTCAGAATTTTAGATTGATGCTGAGGGATGTTTACGGTTCAGAAATCGGATATGTGTACCAAAGGATCCTGAGTTGATTCAGATGATTTGCAAAGAAGCTCATAATAGTAGATTGTCTATTCATCCGGTAGCACAAAGATGTATAATGATTTAAAAGCAAAGACATCGGTGGCACAGTATGAAACGAGATATTTCAAATTTTGTGTCGAAATGTTTAATATGTCAACAAGTAAAAGCTGAGCATCAGGTGCCATCGAGATTACTTCAGCCGATTATGATACCTGAGTGGAAATGGGATCGAGTCATAACGGATTTCAGAATTTGGATTACCGTTGACATCGAGCAAGAAAGATGCAATCTGGTTATTGTTGATAGATTGACGAAATCAGCTCATTTTATTTCGACGCGTACAGATTTCTCGCTTGATAAGTTATTTGAATTGTACATTTCTCGAGTTATACGATTGCACGGAGTACCTATTTCTATTGTTTCGGATAGAGATCCGAGATTTACATCACGGTTTTAGAAGAAACTGCAAGGTGCTCTGGGTACCAAACTGCATTTTAGTACTGCTTTTCACCCTCAGACGGATGGCCAATTCGAACGAATTATTCAAATACTCGAGGATATATTGAGATGTTGTGTTCTTGAGTTCGAGGGTACTTGGGAACGATACTTGCCTTTGATTGAATTTGCGTACAATAATAGTTTTCAATCGAGTATCAAAATGGCACCTTATGAAGCTTTGTACGGTCTTAAATGTCGTACACCTTTATATTGGACCGAGCTAAGTGAAAGCAAGATACACGGGGTTGATTTAATCAAAGAAATCGAACAGAAAGTAAAAGTGATCCGAGAAAGTTTGAAAGCAGCGTCAGATCGTCATAAATCATATGCAGACTTGAAACATAAAGATATAGAGTTTCAAGTGGGTGATCGAGTATTTTTGAAAGTCTCACCGTGGAAGAAGATACTTAGATTTGGTCATAAAGGAAAGCTGAGTCCGAGATTTATTGGGTCGTACGAGGTTATTGAGCGTATCGGGCCGGTTGCATATAGATTGATGTTGCCATCTGAATTAGAAAAGATCCACAATGTTTTCCATGTTTCGATGCTTTGACGATATAGATTCGATCCTTCACACGTGATTATTCCATCAGAAATTGAGATTCAGTCTGATTTGACTTATGAGGAAGAACCGATTAGTATTTTGGCTCGCGAAGTGAAAGAGTTACGCAATAAGAAAATCTCATTGGTGAAAGTACTGTGGCATAAGCACGGGGTCGAAGAAGCAACTTGGGAGCTTGAGGATTCGATGAAAGAACGATACCCGAACTTGTTCACCGGTAAGATTTTCGGGGACGAAAATCCCTTAAGGGGGGAGAGTTGTAACAGCCTGATTTTGGCCCTAATCAGAACGGTGGTTTTGGGACCACAATTTTGAGTTAGAAAAATATTTTAATATTATTTTTCGTGTTAATTATATATGATTAAGCATGTGTTAAAATTTCGTGAGTTAATTTGCCCGTTTGTGTGATTAATTTAAGAAAAAGGACTAAATCGCATAAGTGGTAAAAGTAGCCTTTTTGCTTGATTGAGTAGTTAAATTGATGTGTTTCTATATAGGGGAGGACTTATGTTGTAAATTATCCATTTTAAATGGATGGTGGACGGCAACATGGATTTATATAATGCATTCATATGTTTATTATATGTTAAGTTATAATATATTAATTATTATATTATAAACTTATAATAAATAAAAACATAAAATAGCCTTTGCATGTCCATCTTCTTCAACCCCTTTTGACCGAAACTAAAAAGAGAAAAGAAAAGAAAAACTTCAAGGGTTTCGGCATTGTTCAAGCTTGATTAAGGTATGAGATTAGCTTGGTTTTTGATAATTTTTACGTTTTTGAGATCGTTGCTTCGAATACTATCCTACCCATGCTAAAATTTCTGATATTGCTGCATGTTTGAGGTTCGGCCATTGATGAAAACTTGTGTCTTGTGATGTTTGATGAATATATATTAAAGATATGTTTTAGATTTACATGTTTTGTATTGGATATTTTGATGATTTTGAGTAATTAAGACTAAATTGTGAAATTTGTAAATTGAAGGGTCAAAATGCAAAACAAATGAAATGTATGAGTTTTTATAAGGAATATGAACATTCGGCCCTAAAGGAGTGTGTTCAAATTTTGCATATTTTGTGTTTTATGCATTAGGGACTAAATTGTAAACATTTTAAATGTCAGGGTAAAATAGTAATTTGCGCATTTATGTGTTGTTGGATTAAATTGAGTGAAAATATGTTGAATGAGATTAGTTTGAACTTATTTAGATCAAGAACAAAAGAATCGGGATTGGATCGGGAAAAGCAAAGTTGAACGAAATAATGGAAAACCTAATCCGTCGATTTCCGAGGTATGTTTTTAAGCAATTGAATTGATTTGAACTTTTCATTATAATGATTGTACATGTAATTATTAGAGATAAATTTGAATAATGTGGTATGGCCGAATGTAGTATTTGTTTGGAAGTTGAATTTGGTTGAATGTGAAATATATATGTATATGTGTGTACAATATAGCTATGTGTGACCTTGTATTAAGGGATGAATTTGGCCAAAAGTAATGTTTATTTGTATATACTTGGTATAGCCAAATGTAATGTACTTTGGTACATCATTTGCATAATCGAATGTGAAGTTAACATATAGATGTAATAAGCTAAAATATAGATATGTATATATGTTTAATGATGTGAGTAACAGGTTCGAAGAAAGCACTAGGTGTGCGAATCAGAAAACCGAGCACTGTGTGTGCGAAATCGGTTATTTGGCACTAAGTGTGCGGAATATAGTGTAATGGCACTAAGTGTGCGATACATTACAAGGAATTGGCACTATGTGTGCACTTTATCAAAGTAACGGCACTAAGTGTGCGATACGTTACATGGTTCACACTAAGTGTGCGGGTTTACGAATCCTCCAAAGGTATCAACTAGTGAATTGTAATAAACGAAATGAAATAAACATGTATGTGATTCATGATAGTTGGGTAATTTAGTACTAATGACGTAAGTTATACTTACTTATGAAACTAAAGAAATGAGATGTGTTTATTAGTTTTGAGTTCGTTTTAAAATGAAATAGCAATGCATGGTTTAAAATGAAATCTAATAAGGAATGCATGAGTATTCGGTTTTGAGACTACTAAATATGGTAACTTATGAATGGTAATATGATCTATACTTATGTTATGAGTTTTGTTTATGATCATGTTAAATTGTTTAAATTTTTATAATGTCAAATTATCTACTTTACAATTGCTTATAACTTACTAAGCTATGTTAGCTTACCGTGGGTGTTCATTTGACTATTTTATAGATTTTGAAGTTTAAGATCGAGCTCGGGGATCATCATCAAAGTCAATCACACTATCAACTATCTTTGGTACCCTTTTTACAAGTTGAACTTTTGAAAATATGGCATGTATAGGCTAACTTATGTCTTTGGTTAGTTTTAAAATTGTATATATATAATAAGCCATGCGAAAATGGCTTGACCATTATGTTTAAACTTGGTTCTAAATGTTCTTGATCATATGTTTTGATTGGTTTTGCCGTAAATAACTTATGATTTAGTTCATATCAGTAAGTTTAAATCATAGTATGAATGCTTGTGATATTTTCCTTTATAACTCAGTTAAAGAGTATGAAAGAGCATAAGGAAAATTGGTCATGATTTAAATTTTATTTGAAGTTGTGATTATGCTATAATCTGATTGAGAGATAGGTATCGGTTGCGGTTTGATGTTGGCTTAATGGGGATGTATGCTAATTGAAATTATATACATAATTATATATATGCGCATGTGTCATAACGGCTAATGTAATGAGTTGGTTGAGTAAAGACAAGTTGATTTGTTATGTGGATTTGCTAATATGCTAATAAACTAGGTGTACTATGAATTTATTGATTATGTTTGAAAATGATGATTGGTATCTTAGTAAAATAATATAGTCATTTGTGAATGATCTTGTAAATAGAAAATAAGTATGTTTAGTCTTTAATAAATGTGTTAAATATGTTTGTTCATAATGACCATATCCAATGCCGCATATGATATTGATTCTTAAGTTCATTTTTATGTATATGTGTTTTAAGGCATTATGTGTGGCTTTGAGATATGTTTATTAACATATAAATATGGTATATGTTTGAGATGAATTCGATCGAACTTTGAGATATGATTCTTATATTAATATGATTAATAATTTAAGTTAAATATTGAGTTATCAATATATAATGTATAAATAATTGCGAATAAGATCTAGGTGATCATGTGAATGTACTAAAGCTGTATTTCCTTTGGTAATACTTTGGAACCCTAATCCGACAACGGATGTGGGTTAAGGGTGTTACAGACTCACTATGTGCCCTCGGCCTTGGCACTTAAAGCATTTGATATCTCGGGATCGTGATTGAATGTTTTCAGGGGCCTTGCCTTTACTCGGTTCGGCCATAGACTTGTTAGATTTCAAGGGTATCACGGGTTCCTTCGTTGGATTCACGGAGGCGTTCTTGCTTGGGCCTTGGTTCCACTTAGGTGTGCTCGAAGTGGAATAACCACAAACGGCTCCTTTCTACTTGAGTTGTTTCTCAACCTTGATCACCATATGCACCATATCGACGATCTCGACATAATGTTGCAACTCGACGACATTGGCTATGTCTCAATTCAATCCGGCCAAAAATTGCGCCATGGTGGCCTCGCGGTCTTCTTGCACATCCGCGCGTATCATAGCCACTTCCATTTGTTTATAGTAATCTTCAACGCTTCTCGTCCCTTGCGTGAGATTTTGGAGTTTTTGGTACAACTCCCGGTGGTAGTACGAAGGAATGAAACGTCGTCGCATTACAACCTTCATCTAGGCCACGTTTGGATAAGACGCTCGCCATTTCGTCTTCGGCTAGTTGTAAGTTGGTCCCACCATATCATCGCGTAGTCTGAGAACTCAATAGCCGCCAACTTCACTTTCTTTGCCTCAGAATAGTTGTGGCATTCGAACACGAGTTCGATCTTTTTCTCCTAGTCGAGGTAGGCCTCAGGATTCGATCGACCTTGGAATGGCGGGATTGATAACTCGATACTTTTCAAGTCATCATTGAATCTCTCTCGGTCGCGTTAGCCTCAGTTGCGGGGACCTCACCTTCGGACACTTGCATTTGATCCTTGATCACTTTCGTGATCACTTGGTTCGGAATAGTCATCTTCTTGGTCAGGTTACTGTCCTCGGTTTCTCAAAGGGCTTACGAGAGTTCTTCTTTGTTGGGCTCGTCCTTCCACTTGATCGAGCCTTTCTTGGATCGATTCCAACTTCAGGTTGAATAGTCGCTCGACTTCACGTAACAAGGCTTGTAAGTTCAAATCGGGAACATTTCAAACGGGCTGCCTTTCCGCCATGTTCCTCTCGGGACTACGGGACATGTAAAGTTTGAATCCTAACTACAAAAGTCACAAGTACACTCACAAAGAAAATTCACTCATGCTCGTGTTTCACTCAAAATCATATTTTTCTTAGTGAATTCACTCGTGCCTTTTACTGCTCGTCTCTCTCTCACAAATTCGTAGTTTGTTTTTAGCAGACTTATCACGGCTCGGGGTCGGCTTCAAAATGGGTGCAATGGATAGCGTCGGGTGTATAGGGTAGGATGAAAACAAAGAAAATAAAGATTGAGATATGTGTGGCGTTGGGAAGAGAAAGGTAATACCAAATGATGGTGGAAGAATTTGAGGATCGGGGTAGAATGATGGCTTTGAGATCGGGAACAGAGGAGAAGAATGATAAACAAACAAGTACTTTGAAAAACTTCACTATATATATATTTTAAAAAAATTTCGTATTTTTTTTACTCCAAATACACGAAATAATACAATAAAAATGAAATTACAACTTGAGATAATTTTTTTTTAATTTCGATATTTTTTTCACGATCCTAATTTCGGTTTCTCGATCGTCGTTGGAGCTCGTCGATTATAAGCTCTGATACCAAATGATGTGATACAGCCTGGGGATTAGTCGAGACGTTCACAGTTGCGCCCGATCGTCTACGAGGAGTAACAGAGTAATCAGAAACAGATGGGAAATTGGTTAAGGTTGCGGAAGCTTTGAAAGGTTTTCAATTTGACTTTGTTTAAGTTAGGAATGGAGGTTGAATATTAAGGGAAATGAGATAGTTGGTAAATGGGTAGGTTCGGTTTAGGAAAGAAATGATGAAGATGGGATTTAGAAAAAAAGTTTGGTTTAAGGTTGGAAAGAAGATAGATGAAAATGTAGGATATTCAATGGCTCGGTTTTAGAAAGGATAAGTAAAGATAGATTGATGGTGATGGATTATAGAACTTAAACTCGAGAAATGATTCAACACTATATGTAGTGTCACCCCGGTTTCTATTTGGTTTAAGGTGGATTGCGGTAATGTTGAAGGGTTGAACGCCACACCGATTCGGTGATAAGTTCAGGAAGAATTCGACTGACGCCACAAGCTTACTTGATAAGTCAAACTGAAAACTCGTACGAAATTTAGAGAGGAGTAATCTCACTCTTTGAACAAAGTTCATAAAAAATTGCCAAAAGTCTTTTTACAACTGAAAATGGCTAAGTATTTATAGCCTACAAAAGAGCTAGTCGAATGGTCACTAAATTAACTTAACAACTAAGCTAAATTCAGCTACAAAATGTTGGAAAAATTTCATTAAAGTGCCATGATTAAATTCGGCTGAATGGAAGCTTCTTGGGACGGTTTCTAGAAGGATGAATGAATTTGAAGCATTTTGCAAGTTCATGGCAGCAACTAGGTTCATCCCATGCTTTAATTGAGCTCTTAAATTACTCCCTTTTGGCTGAAGAGTGACCAGCATTAAAGGGGTAGTTGAGTAGCCCATTTAAGTGTGAACAGCCGGCCATGAAAAGTCCTTAGTGTGTGAACATGGCTGAACTGAATAGACACCAATGTGAACAGCAATGTGAAAGGAATTTGGGAGCTTAATGGCTGGAAGCTTCTTAGCCGTATAGTTGCCTTGGGGAATTCAAAAATGACCAGCAATTAAATGTAGCACCAGCCAAACATGAACCTCCTAAATTCAATGTACCTTACATTCATGCATCTTCTTTAATGTACCTTGTAGGTTCGGCTGCACCTATTAAGACCATGAACCGAAATTAATTAAGCACAAATCAGCTGAACAACAATTAAAACAATAGCTAGACACTTTAATCACTACTTATACAAATTAATTGAAGGCCATTTAGGACACATTAATAATTGGCTAGGACATAGACATATTAAAAACCTATAATAAAATGAGACAAATTAAATTAAGCTTAGACAACATAAATTCGGTCATAATAACATTCTTAGAACATATTTAAAAGCTGTATAAAAATTAAATGATGACTTATTTAATTTATTTAATTATTTAATGAAATGGACAGAACTAACTAATGGAGCTCAATGAGTTGGAATGAGCTCGAATGAGCTAATCCGAGCTGAATTGAGCTTGCAACAAAGTGCATAGAAAGCTCATAAGTTGGACCCGAGCTGGTCCTTCACCCGTGGATGATGTTTCGGCCCATAATTGGCTCGTAAGGGCTGCCACGGCTTCTTGTAGCCTTTTGACCCGAGCTCGAGTCATTGGTCCTTCGACCATCGCGAGGGCATCGGAATGTGATTTGTTGGTTGCCCCGGGTTGGCTTACATCATCGTGTATGCAAAATGACATGCTCAGAATCATTCATTTAAATCATAGACAGATCAGTCATTTATGTCACAGACAAATCAATCATTTACATCGCAAACAAATCAATCATTTACCCTCGAGGGGCAAAATAGTCATTTTACCCTACAGGGGTATTACAGTCATTTTACCCTATAGGGGCATTATAGTCATTTTACCCTACAGGGGTATTACGGTCTTTTTACCCTACAAGGGCATTACGATCATTTTACCCTACAGGGGCATTACGATTATTTTACCCTACAGGGGCATTACGGTCATTTTACCCTACAAGGGCGTTACGGTCATTTTACCCTACAGGGGCATTACGGTCATTTTACCCTACAGGGGCATTACGGTCATTTTACCCTACAGGGGCATTACGGTCATTTTACCCTACAGGGGTATTACGGTCATTTTACCCTACAGGGGCATTACGGTCATAACGGTGTAAATAGGCCCAAGGCCCAATATTCGGCCCAAGTGAGCCCACATGCTTGTGTGGCCCATTTAGCCCAAATTCAGTCACGGCTATGCGAACTACATAGCCCGATCCAGTTTCTGCCACTTTTCGTGGATTTTATCCGTGTGGGGCCCACGAGCCTATTGGGCCCACACAACCCATTTCAGCCAAACGAGGCCCAAGATCACGAGAACGCTCGTAGTGGCCTCTATAATCTATTGCCCATGATTGTAGGCTCGTTTTACCACACGAGCGATCGCACGCTCGTCAGGCCTCAACGGCCGAAGTTTCGGCTTTTCGGCATTTGCCGACTCACAGAAACGATAGTGTGATTATACACCTGTTATACGAGACGCACGAAGAATTCCACGTGTATCGAACCTTGATTGAATGAGGGTGGCTTAATCCTCTAAGATCGCTAACCCAAAATTGATCACACGCCTTGCCGAGAATCTGGATTATAAACAGATCTTGTTAGATAGGATCAACTACTATCTCATCAACATAAAGACAACATTCGACTTAACCCCAGAAAATGAGGTAGCATAAATCTTAATTGGATACTTGAGGGAAAAGGCTGTGGTTGCTTCAAAACCACTTGCACAGCACCACTCCTTGAGGAAGCCTTAGAAATACAGAAGGAATCATAAATCGGTACCCAAAAATAACAGGAAAAACATTCGGCTTAGATGAATGTAAGGTACCATAACTCAAACCCTTACCGTTTGTCAGGAAATCTTATGAAGACCAAAATAGCAAAGCAATAGTAGAACAGAAGAGTACTAGGCCAATCCCCTAATAGCAGGGTAACCGAAAATGGCTAGCCAAAAAGGTGAAGGTTATTCGGCCTAAACAATATGAGTATATCGGAAGAAAACAGAAAAAAGGAATGAAGCTAAAAGATGAAGAGGGTATTCGGCTAGAAAAAAACCCAAGAGAAAATCAAATAGAGAGGGAGATATGAAGCTATATTCGTTAAAAGAAGAGGGTATAGGCAACACATAAAGAGGTGGAGTCGGTACTAGAATGGACAGAACAAAACTCAAAAGGAGAACTGCTCGAAATGCGATATTCGGCTACTCGAAAAGGAAAAAGAAAGAAAACGTGCTAAAGGTTGCCAAAAGTCACAATTCGGCACACCCAAAAACAACACAAAATCCCCAAAACCGAACAAAGAGCAGAGAAAGCACTTAGAAACCCCCTAGCCGAATTTGCATGCCCAAGACTCCTTGTTCGGCTATACCACACCAATCTTTTGAATTTCCTTGATTTCCTCCTCCTAAATCTCCTCCAAATCACCCAACTACCAACCATATCCCCTGATTCTCTCCTCCTTGACCAATTCAAACCTCATCTAGCAGAGTTTCAATCAAACTCCACCTCTCTCACAACAAAGAAATAAAATAAATATCCCTTTGCATTCCATGGGATTCGAACTCGAGCTCCCTTGCAGCCTTTAACATGCCACTTACCACTGAACTACCAGTTCTTTTGTGACATAAATCTACCACATTTGTTTATAAGGCCTACATTCTAGAGTCAAGGTTTACTTAAGAGGAAAAACTAAAATTTGCTAAAGCCTAGATTTGAACCCAGGACTTCTCCAACACTTATCAGGACCCTTAACCACTGAAGCAGACATTTAATTGTGTCATTTTCTTGCACAATTAAATACTTATGTACAGCCTCCTTACTGATCCATACACAATGCCCATTTCTTCTAGGCCTAAATTCGGGGTGTTACATTACAATTGTAAGGTAACTAATGAATTAATTATTTAAACGGATTGAAATTGTAATTAATTGACACAATACATAATCTGTGCATGTTTAATCATCTAAGGTAGTTGAGGGTTAAATTAGCAACGGTATCGAGAGATACAATTGCCTTGCATAACTTGCAAGATTATTGTGATTAAACTGTTTCAAGGTAGGAATACATTGTTACCTTACTTAATCTTTTATGTGCTTATGAGATTGAATTAATTGTTTGAATTGACATAGAGATGTGTACAAGAGATTATTTTGATTTATGTCAAGAGATTATTTTGATTTCATAAGTATGTATGTGCATTAATTTGTCTTATGTATGTGCATTAATTTGTCTACTAGAATTTGTTTAATCGGTTGAATTGACATAGAGATATAGGCAAGAGATGAATGGATTTTGGTAGGTAAGTATGTTCATAAGTTAGCAAATTACCGAGTTGTCGTGAATTTATTCGTAACAACATAAACATGAGTTTAATAATTCTAAGTTAAGAAATGTAATTAGCCTAGCGCAATTATGTCATCTTGATTAAAATCATCTTTTGAAATCGTGCATTAGAATTTTTATTTTATTTTTTATTTATTTTATGTTGTTAAAATCCTAGTTTTTAATCACTCTTTCAAATCAAAATATTTTTCTTCACCAAAGTGTTTTGAATTGCATTCATAAATAATTCTTTTCACAGTCCCTGTGGGTACGATAACTCGACATTTACTTGTCATTTTATTACTTGTTGCGATTGTGTACACTTGCACATTTCTGTCGTTCCACCTCTTCATCACTTTGAGGGTCTGATGTCAAAATTTGCTCCAACGGGTCCTCAACATAGTTGAGTTCCTTTTCCATGATTAATTCCTCTAAATCGGACACTGCAGAACAATCATCAAGTGTGTCAGGAATCGCATAGACGTAAAAACATTAAATGTTACCTGGTCGTCCTGAACACGCATAGTAAGCTCGCCCTTCTACACATCGATAAGGGTCCTTCCTGCAACACCCCTAACCCGTATCCGTCACCGGAATAGGGTTACGAGGTATTACAGATCAATACACATCACTTAACAAACAAAACTCATACATTTATGCATTCATATTCTAACACCATTCCATCACAAACACATTGTCCCTTATAAGGGCCTACGAGGCCTTAAACATGCATTAGAAGTGGTTCGGGACTAAACCGATAACATACGAAAATTTTGGAAACTTAGAAAAATTTCAACATTTCAAGGGTCACACGCCCGTGTGGACAGGCCGTGTGCCTCACACGGCTCCAGACACGCCCGTGTCCTAGGCCTTGTGAAAACGGGGCATACATACTGACTTGGGTCACATGGCCGACCACACGCCCGTGTGTCTAGCCAATGTGCCCTTCGAAGTGGCCACTCACACCCGTGTGTTAGACCGTGTACTAGGCCGTGCCAAAACTGTATGGTATACTGACTTATGCAACACGGCCAAGTCACATGCCCGTGTGCTAGGCCATGTGCCATTTAGGGGTATATCTTGACTTGTACCCACGGGCGGTCCACACGCGTGTGTGAGTGAGGCCGTAGAGCATCACGACTTCAATTCCAAATCAACACCAGGGGACACACGGCCGTGTAACATGGCCATGTGTCACACACAGCTGAGACATACGCCCGTGTCTCTACTCGTGTGGAAAAAAATAGGCTATTTGCATAGCCATTTTGCCACCCTATTATCATAAGCATACACAATCATAATGGTAACAATTTTACAACCCAATTAGCAGCCATTCCATAACAATTCATACACATATAATACCATTTCTTCCTACCATTCAAAAGCTTAACTAATATCATACATCTTCCATTCATAAACCTTTCAAATAACAAGACATCGTTTGCAAAATTTCCATTCCATCAACATTTGACAAAACATACCAAAACATACTATCAAGTTTAGCCAAATCACATGGCTTAACCTTACACAAAATGTACCAAAACCATAATCTCAAGTAACCATATTTATCAACTTTAAAACTAGCCTATACATGCCATATTTACAATTATCCACAAGTTCAAAAGTACCAGTCGGCAACTGGGTAATGTGATGTGCAACTCTGACTTGTCCGAAATGATTGAGCTATCGAGCCTCTATAGTACATAGAAAAGAAACAGAGTAAGCTTTATAGCTTAGTAAGTACATATAATTTAGAATTAAACTTACCATTTATACATAATCAAAGTGTAATCAATTTAATTACCAAATGCATAAACACAATCATTCATCACATGTTAGTCATTTAAAATACTTGAAACCATCCATTAACTCAATTCCATACTCAATATATATACATCATACCAAATTCATATATCATGTACATCATACTCAACATTTCACTTTCAATCACATAATCAATAATTCATTCAAAAAAAGCACTTATCGGTATAAATAGTATTTATGCCCGTTGAACCCATTAGAACTTTAAAGGATATTCGGGTGATATACATCAGTAATCCATCAATTTATTATCATTTCCGCTCTTTCGAGCATGATCGGTAAGCTCCTCCTGAGCTGATGGACAATAAGCTCTATTGAGCTAAAACAGTAAGCTCTGACAAGCTGAAATAGTAAGCTCATACGAGCTGAGAATAGTAAGATCTTACGAGCTGATATATCTTTAAGCTCATACAAGCTGTGGTGAGTCCGCAACAAATGAAGGAGCTCGACCAAAACGGTAACCCTAGTGACATGTCACTTGTATCCTACGAATTCATACGGTTCAAACGGGGCTCGGTAATAATCAGTCTTTATCAATTAAGCATTTGTATTCTAAGTATATCAAATACTCAATCATATACATACATTTTAAATAAACACAAGTATTTAAAGTTCGATTCTAATTATACGAACTTACCTCGTATTGCTCAGATAAAAACTATCGGCTATTCGTCAATCTTCCCTTTTCCCCAGTCTAAACTTGATCTCGGCTTTTCTTAATCATTATCAGATTCAATACATTCAGCACTCAATCTATTCAATTTAGTCCACAATTCATCTTTTTTAAAATTTACACATTTGCCCCTATACTTTCATATCATTTACAATTTAGTCCTTATCACATAAAATTACAAATTCATGCAATTTAATACAATTACATGCTTAGAAAAATTTTCCTCATATTACTTGCAGCCCATATTTCCAATTTATTCACACTTTTAAACACCACATTTTACATTTTCACAATTTAATCCCTATTTTGCATTTTTGTCAAAAATCACTTTACAAAATTTGTTTAACTATCAACAATTAATCAAAATCCATCATCAACCATTTAAAAGCTCAATAATTCAATAATGGGACTTCATTAAATCATTAACAATTTCAAAAATTAAGGTACGGGCTAGCTAGAATACGAACCAACAATCTCAAAAACATAGAAATCATCAAAAATCGAGTCAATCACTTACCAATTTAATTTCCAAATGACCGAACCCTATGAAGCAAAATTGTTCTTTTTTTCTTCTTCAGAATCGGTTAAGTAAAGATGATAATGAGAAAATAGGTTTTTGTTTTATTGAACATATAATAATTATGCTAATTACTATTTTAGCGTTACTGAAAAATCATTCAAAACATCTAATATAAGGCCATCTATGTCAAATTACACTATCAATGGTCTAATAACATTATAAGGACGTTTCATTTAATAATTCATAGCAATTAAACACTTTTAACAATAGAATGCAACTTTTGCATTTTACGCGATTAAGTCCTTTTTACCAAATTAAGCATTCAAACAGTAAAATTTCTTTACGAAACATTCATATAATAATTCTATCATGCTATAAACTATAATAAAATAATAAAATAAATATTTTAACTTCGGATTTGTGGTCCCGAAACCACTGTTTTGATTTGACTCAAAAACGGGCTGTTACACTTCTAGTTGCTAGGAAAGGCCTTCCTAGGATGATTGGCACCTCTTTATCTGCTTCAAAGTCTAGAATAACAAAGTCAGCAGGAAAAATAATTTTGTCTACACGTACCAATACGTACTCAATTTTTCCTTCTAGATGTGCTAAGGATCAATCTGCTAATTGAAGTTTAACAATAGTAGGTCTAACTTCACCTATCCCCAATTTCCTAAATATTGACATGGGCATCAAGTTGATACTCGCACCCAAATTCCATAGTGCCTTACCACAATATTTTTCTCCCATGTTACAAGGTATGGTAAAACATCCAGGATCCTTTAACTTCGGGGGTAGTTTGTCTTGAAGATATGCACTGCATTCCTTCGTAAGGGCTACTGTCTCAAATTCTCTTAGTCTTCATTTTTTGGACAGGATATCCTTCATGAATTTGACGTAGTTCGGCATTTGTTCAAGTGGTTCAACCAACGGGATGTTGATATGAAGTTGCTTGAGTACGTTTAGGAACTTCTTGGACTGGACTTCTTGCTTCTACTTCTAAAGTCTTTGAGGGTAGGGTGGTGGAGGATTCTTTACTAGAACTGGTTGATTCGTCTTATATGGCAACTCTGTGTCTAACGAAGTTGTTAGTTTATCAGAATTGATTGGTTCAGAAATTACCTTATCGATTTTTACAAATTCTGGCTCCGATGAAACTAGAATTTCGGCACTCGGTTGAACTTCCTCTGAGTCTTGAGCATCAACTGGTTCCTCTTCAACTTTGACGGTGTTGGGCTATAATGTCTTTCCGCTCCTCAATGTCAATGCTTTACAATGCTCCTTCTTGGGATTCCTCGAATTCTTTGCATCCATAGAAAAGCACCTTGTGGACGGTACCTAAGTTCAGTAGCAAGTTGACCTACTTGATTATCCAAATTCCTTAGGGTGGCGTCATTTTTTGCCATATATGTAACACCCCTAACCTCTATCCGTCGCCGGAATATGGTTACGAGGTATTACCGATCACTCACTTCATAACATATACATATCTCATACATTTAGACATTAAAATACATATGTTATTCAAACACAGTTATATTGTCCCTTACGAGGCTCTACAAGGCCTTAAAACATGCTTAGAAGTGGTCCAGGACTAAACCAAACATATACAAAAATTTCTAGAATTTAGAATAATTTTCATATTTTCAAACGTCACACGCTCGTGTGGATAAGCCGTGGGCCTCACACGGCTTCCAGACATTTTCGTGTCATAGACTGTGTGGAAACAGGGCATAAATACTGACTTGGTCACACGGCCAATCACACGCCCGTGTGTCCAGCCCGTGTGCCTAATCGAAATGGCCACACACGCCCATGTGCCAAGACTGTGTGCCACACACGGCCACTAGACAGGCCCGTGTGTCTAGGCCGTATAACTCACGGACTTATTTTATTAAAATAGTCGGGGTCACATGGTTGAGACACACGTCTGTGTGCTCAGGCCGTGTGGCACGAAATTAGGCTTGGTTTAAGCCATATTTCTCACCCTCCTCATGCATACCTAAACCACATCATTTTGTACCATTTTAATACAGTTAATAGGCAGCCAAAACAAGTTATTACATATACATTTCAAGCCATTCAAATTCCTAACCATTTCAATGCACATTCCTATACCATTTGCTTAACCAAGAACATCCCAAATATACAAGCTATAATCATTAATATTTATACAATATTTCCCAATTCAAACATCAATCCATACCTCAAAAATGAACCAATTCATCAACTCAATTTTATGCATTTCTTGAGCAAATACTCATCATCTATCAAATGATCATATGAATAACTTAAACCATTATTAAAATTTCCATATACACTTAGATCATATCAAGCCAATCTCATAACAATTCTAAGCTATTTAACCAATATCAAGTTTATCAGAATATACTAAATTCCACAACCACATTCATAATCATCTATCTCAATTGACCAAATACATTCCAACCATAATATCAAATACCATAGCCTATACATGCCATATAACCAAGTCATAAAGGGTATAAATACCGAAATCATTAGTCAGATAGTGTGTAAATCCCCAAACCCGGCCAAGACGCTAGGCCTGAATCTGGCGTGTCACATTGAGGTATTTTTCAAAAACCGAGATTTCATTGAAAACCCTTCTTGATATATAAAAAAAACTAAAGTCTCAGTTTGCGTTTGTTTATTTTTAATCGATGTTTATTAAAAGTTATTAATTTCAAAAGCTTGTTGTTGCGGAAGCTTAATTTAAACCAATGATTTACGAAGACGTGTTATCCAAAAATTGAGTTGCGGAAACGTAGTGTTTTGAAAACAGTTATCGTTTTGGAAAAACCGTGTTCAACTTATAGCAGATTTAGAACATAATAAACTGAAAATCCCAAATTAAAGCCAGAATTTAAGAGAAGCCTTATTACAACCCAATAAGAATACGGTTTAAGTAAGTAAAATAGAATACTAAGATTCAAGCTGCTCGTAATGTGGCCACCTCCGAGTACTCCAGTACGTCGAACCGCCTACTGAGGATTACCTGAAAAAAATATTAAAAAGAGAGGGGTGAGTTTACGAAAACTCAGTGTGCACAACCCTCATCGGTAGAATCATGTATCACAACAATCCGGGCCTAAGCCCATTTCAGTTATCAATGTAGGCCCAAGCTCAACACAGTAACAGTGGCAATTGGGCCCTAGACCATAATGGCCTCGGTTGGGTCTTAGCCCATAACAAAAGTCACAGATCACATCTATCTGGGCCCAATCCCATCTCAAATAACAGAACAAGTGAATGCAATGCATTAATGGCCACACCAACCCTGCACTCCATCTCCTGTCCAACCCTGCATTCCTGTGGGGATTTAATCGACCCACCCATCCCTACACTCCTTATGTAGCACCGGTTGCAGCACTAACCAAAATTGCAACAGAGCTGCCAATCATATAATCGGCTTAAAGCCATCGGTGGATCCACAGTCGTCAAGCGACTACGCGATCCTATCAGAACTTCCTCAATAACCAATATCCCAACCCCATGCAACATAATATCACACTAATGCAACATACCAGAACTAACATACGATAACAATCATATAACATGTACGACATTTTAGTCATTCTGCCCTTCAGAGGCATAACGGTCATCTTACCCTCCAGGGGTATTTCGATCATTTTACCCTTCGAGGGTATTTTAGTAATTTTACGCCCTTTCTAAGGGTCTACAGTCACATTGAGTGACAAGATAACATATTTAATCAAAGCGGTGTATTTGGGCCGAAATCCCAAAACTCGGCCCAGGTGGGCCCATACTCTCGTGCGGCCTAAAATGGCCTTTGGCCATGTGATCGCCATGGCCGACTCCTTATTTCCTATCCATTCACAAAATTTACTCGAGTAGGGCCACGGGCCCACTCGGCCCATTTCAGCCAAACAAGGCCCAAAATGACCTAAGCCCATGAGAACGCTCATGGTGGCCTCTGTCGTTGAATCGACTTCCCCACATGAACGTTCGTGCGCTCGTATGGTAACCATTGCCGTATTTTTGGCATTTCGGGGGCCGATCTACAGTTGGAATGGTGTGAGTACACACCTTGTTATGAGCGTAGGTTGAAGCTCACAAGATTAAGCACCTATGACAACAATAAATTCTAATCCATTAGTCTTAACCATGATATAACATCACCAGAGATTGAAACCGGTTAATAAACTAACACTACTTACCAACAAACAAGAGATCTACTGCAAAGGAAGAGTGTTCAGTCGGCTCCTTGGTTAAGCAAGTTGAGTCCCTAGCAACGTTTAAACGGAGAGGAGATGTTAGCTACACAATACCCACGGCAATAATTGAAACAAAACAGCCTTTCGTCTTGAGAGAACCCAAAACGATAAGATAAGAAACGAACTCAGCCAACCCATATTCGGCCTTAGTCACACTTACAAACCACTGTTCAAGATTCGAAAGCTGAAAGAACGGAGGGAAGGATATGCTTAGATCTTTTTAGGTTCGGCCCTACTCTAAAGGGTCAAAGTCTAAGTGCTTCGGTTTATGCTTTGAATGGAGATGAAAAGAACAATGAGAGGAAAAAGAAGGTGTTGTATTCAGCTATAGAGAAAAGACAAGACAAGAAGATGAAAGAAAAAGAAAAGAACGAAAGAAAAGAGATGGGAAGAAGAGTTTCGGCCAACGGGTGATCAGGCTATTTGCACAAAGAAAACACACGAAAGGTAAGATGGAGATGAGAAGAAGAGACTAAGAATTCGGTAGAAGTAAATTGAAGAGGAACTGACCCGAAATGCACTAGAAAATGTGACCCAAAATGTAAAAACTTACCAAAGAGTACTAGAGAAAAATTGGCACACTCTCTCCTCTCCCTACCGAATATGCTATCAAAAACACCCCTCACCAGCCAAAATTCCCTTAGTTAGCTTCCCACTTTCAGCCAACACTACTCACACACACCCACTCCTTGATTTTCTCCCTTTTTTCCTCCTAAATTTGCTCCCCTTCATCCGTTTGAATTGTTTGACCCATTCTCCAACTCCCATAGCAGAGTTTGATCCCAACTCTGCTTCCTCCTCTCCTAAAGCATAAAATAAATACCTTTAATTGCTTGCCAAGGGAATCGAACTCCACTCCCCCTTGTCCCCTAGTGACGCCACAACCAACATGCCACAAGCTCAATTGTGTCAATAAAGCACACGCAAATTCCCTTAAGTCTTGCTTCCAACAGCCCTCTCCACTAAAGGGCCAAAAACCAAAAATTTTCCAAGGCTCAGACTCGAACCCGGGCCTCCCTAGAACCCCCAACCACACCCAAATAACTAGCTAGACAAGCTCAACATATACAATTATGCAAAAATCACAAACCCCTAATTTTTGGGATCTTACAATTCTACCCCCTTAAAGAAATTTTGTCCTCGAAATTTCCAACTATCTAATAGCCGCACAACACTAATTATACCACTACGCTTCTACTGCGTACTCTAATCCTAATTGCAAATTAGGTAAATAGCACACGATGGGTAAAGTACGTACCAGTATTCGCATTTGGAGCTTCTCCGTCCTCTCGGCGACGTGCTGCATAAACCAAAGCTGGCTACCTTACCTCCGATGACCAGAACCTCTGATCCAGTCAGTCTCCTGAGACACTCTCTGAGACGATGTTCCATGGAACCACAACTCAGACATGCCTCTGTCCTTCTCCAGAACTCGCCCACATGACCTTTCCCACAAGTATCAAAAAGTGGTAACCCAGTAGTAGCAACAGGTGGCCCAGCTTTGGCTGGCCCATCTACTCTAGCCCTTCTCTTAAATCTCTGATCAGAATCAGAATGCTCAGAATCCCTCTTGCTTCTGCCCCTTTCTCTTTCCCTACTTAAGCGCTCAGAGCGCTTCACATCTTCAGCGATCTTAGCTTTCTCTACCAATGCAGCAAAGTCCCGCTCCCTCTGTGGAGCTATCAACACTTGGAGTCTGTCCCTAAGGCCATCTTCGAACCGAACACAACGTTCATACTTCGTTGCCACAATTCCTTGAGCATACCGGCTAAGTCGCAAAAATTTTGCCTCATACTCAGCCACAGACTTGTCACCTTGAACCAGATTTAGAAATTATTTCCTACAAGCATCGACATAGCTAGCGCCCACATACTTTCCCTGAAATGTGGACTTGAAGAATTCCCAGGTCAATCGATCAGAAGGGGTACCCTATTTTACCGTAAGCCACCACTGATAGGCTTCATCCCTCAACAAGGACACGGCACCCTTCAACTTTTGTTCCAGCGTGCAGTCAAGGTCCTCCATAATTCTTTCGGTGTCCTCCAACCAGTACTCCGCCACACTTGGGGCCACCCCAGAAACTCCCCTGAAGATCTCTGCTCCATTGGACTGGAGTCGTTCTGTAACCGACCCACGGCCCCCATTAACGGTATTAAGCTCAACAGACCCAGCAACTCTTTCCAAAATACGTAGCATTGCCTGAGACAGTGCATCATCCTTAGCAGCTCAGTCGAATGACCCTGTCTCGGTTACCGGTGAAGCCGGTGCTTCTCTCGCCTCGACATTGGGCATGTGGCCTGACGCCGAAGACCCAGCCCTAGCACTTCCACGACCTCTACCGCGGCCTCTTGCACCCCTTCTAGCGCTCATTATCACTTCGCGTATTATCTGAATTAGAAATTTTATGAATTTAGCTCATAGTTTCAATAATTAAACAAATGTTTTATGGAAGTAGTAGTTAAGAGTTGTTTTTGCAATCGCAAGCTCACTACAGTTTTAGTCTCCTACAGGTCTTAGTTTTACTCTAACTAAGAGTCTCAATATAGTCTATCATCTAAAGTAAGCCCAGTAACTATCTACAGTATAACAGTTTAAAATTGATTTCAGTATCAGGAGAACTTACTTGGTCCGACGCCGGAGACTCAGGGTGGCACACAAAAATCTTCCAAAACTACTTCAAAATCATTTGTAACTATTAAAATAAAAACTAAAGCCCATTTCACAGCCTGAGTTTTGCAACTCTGGCTCTGATACCATTAAATGTAACACTCCAAATTCGACCTAGACACTAGGCCTGAATCTGGCGTGTCACATTGAGGTGTTTTTCGAAAATCGATATTTCATTGAAAATCCTTCTTGATATAAAAAAAACTAAAGTCTCAGTTTGCGTTTGTTTATTTTTAATCGATGTTTATTAAAAGTTATTAATTTCAAAAGTTTGTTGTTGCGGAAGCTTAATTTAAACCAATGATTTACGAAGACGTGTTATCCAAAAATTGAGTTGCGGAAACGTAGTGTTTTGAAAACAGTTATCGTTTTGGAAAAACCGTGTTCAACTTATAGCAGATTTAGAACATAATAAACTTAAAATCCCAAATTAAAACCAAAATTTAAGAGAGGCCTTATTACAACCCAATAAGAATACGGTTTAAGTAAGTAAAATAGAATACTAATAATCAAGCTACTCGTAACGTGGCCACCTCCGAGTACTCTAGTACGTCGAACCGCCTACTGAGGATTACCTGAAAAAAATATTAAAAAGAGAGGGGTGAGTTTACAAAAACTCAGTGTGCACAACCCTCATCGGTAGAATCATGTATCACAATAATCCGGGCCTAGGCCCATTTTAGTCATCAATGTGGGCCCAAGCCCAACACAGTAACGGTGGCAATTGGGCCGTAGCCCAAAATGGCCTCGGTTGGGTCTTAGCCCATAACAAAAGTCACAGATCACATCTATCTGGGCCCAAGCCCGTCTCAAATAACAGAACAAGTGAATGCAATGCATTAATGCCCATACCAACCCTGCACTCCATCTCCTGTCCAACCCTACACTCCTGTGGGGATTTAATCGACCCACCTATCCCTACACTCCTTATGTAGCACCGGTTGCGGCACTAACCGAAATTGCTACAGAGTTGCCAATCATATAATCGGCTTAAAGCCACCGGTGGATCCACAGTCGTCAAGCGACCACGCGATCCTATCAGAACTTCCTCCATAACCAATATCCCAACCCCATGCAACATAATATCACACGAATGCAACATACCATAACAAACATACGATAACAATCATATAACATGTAGGGCATTTTAGTCATTCTGCCCTTCAGGGGCATTATGGTCATCTTACCCTCCAGGGGTATTTCGGTCAGTTTACCCTTCGAGGGTATTTTAGTAATTTTATGCCCTTTCACAGGGTCTACAGTTGCCTCGAGCGACAAGATAACATATTTAATCAAAATGGTGTATTTGGGCCCAAAGCCCAAAACTCGGCCTAGGTGGGCCCACACTCTCGTGTGGCCCAATCGACCCAAAATGGCCTTTGGCCATGTGATCACCATGGCCGAATCCTTATTTCCTATCCGTTCACAAAATATACTCGCGTAGGGCCACGGGCCCACTCGGCCCATTTCAGCCAAACGAGGCTCAAAATGACCTAAGCCCATGAGAACGCTCATGGTGGCCTCTATCGTTGAATCAACTTCCCCACACGAGCATTTGTGTGCACGTATGGTAACCGTTGCCGTATTTTCAGCATTTCAGCATTTCGACATTTGCCGATTTACAGTTGGAATGGTGTGAGTACACACCTTGTTATGAGCGTAGGTTGAAGCTCCCAAGATTAAGCACCTATGACAATAATAAATTCTAATCCATTAGTCTTAACCATGATGTAACATCACCAGAGATTGAAACCGGTTAATCAACTAACACTACTTACCACCAAACAAGAGATCTACTGTAAAGGAAGAGTGTTCAGTCGGCTCCTTGGTTAAGCAAGTCGAATCCCTAGCAACGTTTAAACGGAGAGGAGATGTTACCTACAGAATACCCACGGCCATAATTGAAACAAAATAGCCTTTCATCTTGAGAGAACCCAAAACGATAAGATAAGAAAAGAACTCAGCCAACCCATATTCGGCCTTAGTCACACTTACCAACCACTGTTCGAGATTCGAAGGCTGAACGAACAGAGGGAAGGATATGCTTAGATCCTATTAGGTTCGGCCCCACTCTAAAGGGTCAAAGTCTAAGTGCTTCGGTTTATGCTTTGAATGGAAAGGAAAAGAACAATAAGAGGAAAAAGAAGGTGTTGTATTCAGTTATGGAGAAAAGACAAGAAAAGAAGATGAAAGAAAAAGAAAAGAACGAATGAAAAGAGATGGGAAGAAGAGTTTCGACCAACAGGTGATCAGGCTATTTGCACAAAGAACACACACGAAAGGTAAGATGGAGATGAGAAGAAGAGACTAAGAATTCGGTAGAAGTAAATTAAAGAGGAACTGACCTGAAATGCACTAGAAAATGTGACCCAAAATGTAAAAACTTACCAAAGAGTACTAGAGAAAAATCGGCACACTCTCTCCTCTCCCTACCGAATATGCTATCAAAAACACCCCTCACCAGCCAAAATTCCCTTAGTTAGCTTCCCACTTTCAGCCAACACTACTCGCACACACCCACTCCTTGATTTTCTCCCTTTTTTCCTCCTAAATTTGCTCCCCTTCATCCGTTTGAATTGTTTGACCCATTCTCCAACTCCCATAGCAGAGTTTGATCCCAACTCTGCTTCCTCCTCTCCTAAAGCATAAAATAAATACCTTTAATTGCTTGCCAAGGGAATCGAACTCCACTCCCCCTTGTCCCCTAGTGACGCCACAACCAACTTGCCACAAGCTCAATTGTGTCAATAAAGGACACACAAATTCCCTTAAGTCTTGCTTCCAACAGACCTCTCCACTAAAGGGCCAAAAACCAAAAATTTTCCAAGGCTCAGACTCGAACCCGGGCCTCCCTAGAACCCCCAACCACACCCAAATAACTTGCTAGACAAGCTCAATATATGCAATTATGCAAAAATCACAAACCCCTAATTTTTGGGATGTTACAATTCTACGCCCCTTAAAGAAATTTTGTCCTTAAAATTTCCAACTATCTAATAGCTGCACAACACCGGTTATACCACTACGCTTCTGCTGCGCACTCTAATCCTAATTGCAAATTAGGTAAATAGCACATGATGGGTAAAGTACGTACCAGTATTCGCATTTGGAGCTTCTCCGTCCTCTCGGCGACGTGCTGCATAAACCAAAGCTGGCTACCTTGCCTCCGCATGACCAGCACCTCTACCTGGAGTTCCACGGCCCAAACCGTTTCCATCCCTGGCATGTCCACGGCTTCTAAGCTGCTGCTGTCCACCCCTCAGTGGCTGTACAACATCCCTACCGAAAGCCTAACTCTGATTCGGTCTTGTGAGACATTCTCTGAGACGATGTTCCATGGAACCACAACTCAGACACGCCCCTGTCCTTCCCCAGCACTCGCCCACATGACCTTTCCCACTAGTATCAAAAGGTGGTAACCCAGTAGTAGCAACAGGTGGCCCAGCTCTGGCTGGCCCATCTACTCTAGCCCTTCTCTTAAATCTCTGATCAGAATCAGAATGCTCAGAATCCCTCTTGTTTTTGCCCCTTTCTCTTTCCCTACTTAAGCGCTCAGAGCACTTCACATCTTCAGCGATCTTAGCTTTCTCTACCAATGCAGCAAAGTCCCGCTCCCTCTGTGGAGCTATCAACACTCGGAGACTATCCCTGAGGCCATCTTCGAACTGAACACAACGTTCATACTCCGTTGCCACAATTCCTTGAGCATACCGGCTAAGTCGCAAAAATTCTGCCTCGTACATAGCCACAGACTTGTCACCTTAAACCAGATTCAGAAATTATTTCCTACGAGCGTCGACATAGCTAGTGCCCACATACTTTCCCTGAAATGTGGACTTGAAGAATTCCCAGGTCAATCGATCAGACGGGGTACCCTCTTTTACCGTAAGCCACCACTGATAGGCTTCATCCCTCAACAAGGACACGGCACCCTTCAACTTTTGTTCCAGCGTGCAGTCAAGGTCCTTCATAGTTCTTTCTGTGGCCTCCAACCAGTACTCCGCCACACTTCGGGCCACCCCAGAAACTCTCCTGAAGATCTCTGGTCCATTGGACCGGAGTCGCTCCGTAACCGACCCACAGCCCCCATTAACGGTATTAGGCTCAACAGACCCAGCAACTCTTTCCAAAATATGTAGCATTGCCTGAGACAGTGCGTCATCCTTAGCAGCTCGGTCGAACGACCGTGTCTCAGTTACCGGTGAAGCTGGTGCTTCTTTCGCCTCGACATTGGGCATGTGGCCTGACGCCAAAGACCCAGCCCTAGCACTTCCACGACCTCTACCGCGGCCTCTTGCACCCCTTCTAGCACTCATTATCACTTCGCGTATTATCTGAATTAGAAATTTTATGAATTTAGCTCATAGTTTCAATAATTAAACAAATGTTTTATGAAAGTAGTAGTTAAGAGTTGTTTTCGCAATCGCAAGCTCACTACAGTTTTAGTCTCCTACGGGTCTTAGTTTTACTCTAACTAAGAGTCTCAGTATAGTTTATCATCTAAAGTAAGCCTAGTAACTATCTACAGTATAAAAGTTTAAAATTGATTTCAGTATCAGGAGAACTTACTTGGTCCGACGCTGGAGACTCAAGGTGGCACACAAAAATCTTCCAAAACTACTTCAAAATCATTTGTAACTATTAAAATAAAAACTAAAGCCCATTTCACAGCCCAAGTTTTGCAACCCTGGCTCTGATACCATTAAATGTAACACCCCAAACTCGGCTTAGACGCTAGGCCTGAATCTGGGCTGTCGCATTGAGGTGTTTTTCGAAAACCGATATTTCATTGAAAACCCTTCTTGATATAAAAAAAACTAAAGTCTCAGTTTGCGTTTGTTTATTTTTAATCGATGTTTATTAAAAGTTATTAATTTCAAAACCTTGTTGTTGGGGAAGCTTAATTTAAACCAATGATTTACGAAGACGTGTTATCCAAAAATTGAGTTGCAGAAACGTAGTGTTTTGAAAACAGTTATCGTTTTGGAAAAACCGTGTTCAACTTATAGCAGATTTAGAAGATAATAAACTTAAAATCCCAAATTAAAACCAGAATTTAAGAGAGGCCTTATTACAACCCAATAAGAATACGGTTTAAGTAAGTAAAATAGAATACTAAGATTCAAGCTGCTCGTAACGTGGCCACCTCCGAGTACTCCAGTACGTCGAACCGCGTACTGAGGATTACCTGAAAAAAATATTAAAAAGAGAGGGGTGAGTTTACAAAAAATCAGTGTGCACAACCCTCATCGGTAGAATCATGTATCACAACAATCCAGGCCTAAGCCCATTTGATTCATCAATGTGTGCCCAAGCCCAACACAGTAACGGTGGCAATTGGGCCCTAGACCATAATGGCCTCGGTTGGGTCTTAGCCCATAACAAAAGTCACAGATCACATCTATTTGGGCCCAAGCCCATCTCAAATAACAAAACAAGTGAATGCAATGCATTAATGCCCATACAAACCCTGCACTCCATCTCCTGTCCAACCCTACACTCCTGTGGGGATTTAATAGACCCACCCATCCCTACACTCCTTATGTAGCACCGGTCGCGGCACTAACCAAAATTGCAACCGAGCTGCCAATCATATAATTGGCTTAAAGCCACCGGTGGATCAACAGTCGTCAAGCGACCACGCGATCCTATCAGAACTTCCTCCATAACCAATATCCCAACCCCATGCAACATAATATCACACGAATGCAACATACCATAACTAACATACGATAACAATCATATAACATGTAGGGCATTTTAGTCATTCTGCTCTTTAGGGGCATTACGGTCATCTTACCCTCCAGGGGTATTTCGGTCATTTTACCCTTCGAGGGTATTTTAGTAATTTTATGCCCTTTCCAAGGGTCTACAGTTGCCTCGAGCGATAAGATAACATATTTAATCAAAATGGTGTATTTGGCCCCAAAGCCTAAAACTCGGCCTAGGTGGGCCTACACTCTCGTGCGGCCCAATCGGCCCAAAACGGCCTTTGGCCATGTGATCACCATGGCCGAATCCTTATTTCCTATCTGTTCACAAAATTTACTCGCGTAGGGCCACGGGCCCACTCGGCCCATTTCAGCCAAACGAGGCCCAAAATGACCTAAGCCCGTGAGAACGCTCATGGTGGCCTCTGTCGTTGAATCAACTTCCCTACACAAGCGTTCGTGCGCTCGTATGGTAACCATTGCTATATTTTCAGCATTTCAGCATTTCGGCATTTGCCGATTTACAGTTGGAATGGTGTGAGTACACACCTTGTTATGAGCGTAGGTTAAAGCTCCCAAGATTAAACACCTATGACAACAATAAATTCTAATCCATTAGTCTTAACCATGATCTAACATCACCAGAGATTGAAACCGGTTAATTAACTAACACTACTTACCACCAAACAAGAGATCTACTCCAAAGGAAGAGTGTTCAGTCAGCTCATTGGTTTAGCAAGTCGAGTCCCTAGCAACGTTTAAACGGAGAGGAGATGTTAGCTACACAATACCCACGGCCATAATTGAAACAAAACAGCCTTTCGTCTTGAGAGAACCCAGAACGATAGGACAGGAAAAGAACTCAGCCAACCCATATTCTGCCTTAGTCACACTTACCAACCACTGTTCCAGATTCGAAGGCTGAACGAACGGAGGGAAGGATATGCTTAGATCCTATTAGGTTCGACCCTACTCTAAAGGGTCAAAGTCTAAGTGCTTCGGTTTATGCTTTGAATGCAGAGGAAAAGAATAATAAGAGGAAAAATAAGGTGTTGTATTCGGCTATGGAGAAAAGACAAGAAAAGAAGATGAAAGAAAAAGAAAAGAACGAATGAAAAGAGATGGGAAGAAGAGTTTTGACCAACAGGTGATCAGGCTATTTGCATAAAGAAAACACACGAAAGGTAAGATGGAGATGAGAAGAAGAGACTAAGAATTCGGTAGAAGTAAATTGAAGAGGAACTGACCCGAAATGCACTAGAAAATGTGACCCAAAATGTAAAAACTTACCAAAGAGTACTAGAGAAAAATCGGCACACTCTCTCCTCTCCCTACCGAATATGCTATCAAAAACACCCCTCACCAGCAAAAATTCCCTTAGTTAGCTTCCCACTTTCAGCCAACACTACTCACACACACCCACTCTATGATTTTCTCCCTTTTTTCCTCCTAAATTTGCTCCCCTTCATCCGTTTGAATTGTTTGACCCATTCTCCAACTCCCATAGCAGAGTTTGATCCCAACTCTGCTTCCTCCTCTCCTAAAGCATAAAATAAATACCTTTAATTGCTTGCCAAGGGAATCGAACTCCACTCCCCCTTGTCCCCTAGTGACGCCACAACCAACTTGCCACAAGCTCAATTGTGTCAATAAAGCACACGGAAATTCCCTTAAGTCTTGCTTCCAACAGCCCTCTCCACTAAAGGGCCAAAAACCAAAAATTTTCCAAGGCTCAGACTCGAACCTAGGCCTCCCTAGAACCCCCAACCACACCCAAATAACTAGCTAGAGAAGCATAACATATGCAATTATGCAAAAATCACAAACCCCTAATTTTTGGGATGTTACAATTCTACCCCCTTAAAGAAATTTCGTCCTTAAAATTTCCAACTATCTAATAGCCGCACAACACCAGTTATACCACTACGCTTCTACTGCGCGCTCTAATCCTAATTGCAAATTAGGTAAATAGCACACGATGGGTAAGGTACGTACCAGTATTCGCATTTGGAGCTTCTCCGTCCTCTCGGCGACGTACTGCATAAACCAAAGCTGGCTACCTTGCCTCTGCATGACCAGCACCTCTACCTGGAGTTCCACGGCCCAAACCGTTTCCATCCCTGGCATGCCCACAGCTTCTAAGCTGCTGCTGTCCACCCCTCAGTGGCTGTACAACGCCCCTACCGAAAGCCTACCTCTGATCCGGTCTTCTGAGACACTCTCTGAGACGATGTTCCATGGAACCACAACTCAGACACGCCCCTGTCCTTCTCCAGCACTCGCCCACATGACCTTTCCCACTAGTATCAAAAGGTGGTAAACTGAAAGAGTAACAATGGTGGTGGCTCACTGGCCGTGGCCCATCTACTCTAGCCCTTCTCTTAAATCTCTGATCAGAATCAAAATGCTCAGAATCCCTCTTGTTTCTGCCCCTTTCTCTTTCCCAACTTAAGCGCTTAGAGCGCTTCACATCTTCAGCGATCTTAGCTTTCTCTACCAATGCAGCAAAGTCCCGCTCCCACTGTGGAGCTATCAACACTCGGAGACTGTCCCTGAGGCCATCTTTGAACTGAACATAACGTTCATACTCCGTTGCCACAATTCCTTGAGCATACCGGCTAAGTTGCAAAAATTCTGCCTCGTACTCAACCACAGACTTGTCACCTTGAACCAGATTTAGAAATTCTTTCCTACGAGCATCGACATAGCTAGCGCCCACATACTTTCCCTGAAATGTAGACTTGAAGAATTCCCAGGTCAATCGATCAGACGGGGTACCCTCTTTTACCGTAAGCCACCACTGATAGGCTTCATCCCTCAACAAGGACACGGCACCTTTCAACTTTTGTTCCGGCGTGCAGTCAAGGTCCTCCATAATTCTTTCAGTGGCCTCCAACCAGTACTCCGCCACACTTGGGGCCACCCCAGAAACTTCCCTGAAGATCTCTGCTCCATTGGATCGGAGTCGTTCCGTAATCGACCCACGGCCCCCATTAACGGTATTAGGCTCAACATGACCAAAGAACTCTTTCCGCACACGCAGCATTGCTCAAAGCAAAGGCGTCATCCTTAGCAGCTCGGTCGAATGACCCTGTCTCAATTACCGGTGAAGCCGGTGCTTCTCTCGCCTCGACATTGGGCATGTGGCCTCACGCCAAAGACCCATCCCTAGCACTTCCACGACCTCTACCGCGGCCTCTTGCACCCCTTCTAGCGCTCATTATCACTTCGCGTATTATCTGAATTAGAAATTTTATGAATTTAGCTCATAGTTTCAATAATTAAACAAATGTTTTATGGATGTAGTAATTAAGAGTTGTTTTCGCAATCGCAAGCTCACTACAGTTTTAGTCTCCTACGGGTCTTAGTTTTACTCTAACTAAGAGTCTCAGTATAGTCTATCATCTAAAGTAAGCCCAGTAACTATCTACAGTATAACAGTTTAAAATTGATTTCAATATCAGGAGAACTTACTTGGTCCGACGCTGGAGACTCAGGGTGGCACACAAAAATCTTCCAAAACTACTTCAAAATCATTTGTAACTATTAAAATAAAAACTAAAGCCCATTTCACAGCCCGAGTTTTGCAACACTAGCTCTGATACCATTAAATGTAACACCCCAAACCCAGCCTAGACGCTAGGCCTGAATCTGGCATGTCACATTGAGGTGTTTTTCGAAAACCGATATTTCATTGAAAACCCTTCTTGATATAAAAAAATTAAAGTCTCAGTTTGCGTTTGTTTATTTTTATTCGATGTTTATTAAAAGTTATTAATTTCAAAACCTTGTTGTTGTGGAAGCTTAATTTAAACCAATGATTTATGAATACGTGTTATCCAAAAATTGAGTTGCAGAAACGTAGTGTTTTGAAAACAGTTATCGTTTTGGAAAAACCGTGTTTAACTTATAGCAGATTTAGAGCATAATAAACTTAAAATCCCAAATTAAAACCAGAATTTAAGAGAGGCATTATTACAACCCAATAAGAATACGGTTTAAGTAAAAATATGGCCACTTCCGAGTACTCCAGTACGTCGAACCGCCTACTGAGGATTACCTAAAAAAATATTAATAAGAGAGGGGTGAGTTTACAAAAACTCAGTGTGCACAACCCTCATCGGTAGAATCATGTATCACAACAATCCGGGCCTAAGCCCATTTCAGCCCATAATGGCCTTTGTTGGGTCTTAACCCATAACAAAAGTCACAGATCACATCTATCTGGGCCCAAGCCCATCTCAAATAACAGAACAAGTGAATGCAATGCATTAATGCCCATAGCAACCCTACACTCCATCTCTTGTCCAACCCTACACTCCTGTGGGGATTTAATCGACCCACCCATCACTACATTCCTCATGTAGCAACGATTGCAGCACTAACCGAAATTGAAACAGAACTGCCAATCATATAATCGGCTTAAAGCCATCGGTGGATCAACAGTCGTCAAGCGACCACGCAATCCTATCAGAACTTCCTCCATAACCAATATCCCAACCCCATACAACATAATATCACACGAATGCAACATACCATAACTAACATACGATAACAATCATATAACATGTAGGGCATTTTAGTCATTCTGCCCTTCAGGGGCATAACGGTCATCTTACCCTCCAGGGGTATTTTGGTCATTTTACCCTTCAAGGGTATTTTAGTAATTTTACGCCCTTTCCAAGGGTCTAATGTCGCCTCGAGCGACAAGATAACATATTTAATCAAAGCGGTGTATTTGGGCCAAAAGCCCAAAACTCGGCCTAGGTGGGCCCACACTCTCGTGCGGCCCATTCGGCCCAAAACGGCCTTTGGCCATGTGATCGCCATGGTCGAATCCTTATTTCCTATCCGTTCACAAAATTTACTCGCGTAGGGCCACAGGCCCACTCGGCCCATTTCAGCCAAACGAGGCCTAAAATGACCTAAGCCCATGAGAACGCTCATGGTGGCCTCTGTCGTTGAATCGACTTCCCCACACGAGCGTTCGTGAGCTCGTATGGTAACCGTTGCCGTATTTTTAGAATTTCGGCATTTCGGCATTTGCCGATTTACAGTTGGAATGGTGTGAGTACACACCTTATTATGAGCGTAGGTTGAAGCTCCCAAGATTAAGCACCTATGACAACAATAAATTCTAATCCATTAGTTTTAACCATGATCTAACATCACCAGAGATTGAAACCGGTTAATCAACTAACACTACTTACCACCAAACAAGAGATCTACTGCAAAGGAAGAGTGTTCAGTCGGCTCATTGGTTAAGCAAGTCGAGTCCCTAGCAACGTTTAAACGGAGAGGAGATGTTAGCTACACAATACCCACGGCCATAATTAAAACAAAATAGCCTTTCACCTTGAGAGAACCCAAAATGATAAGATAAGAAAAGAACTCAGCCAACCCATATTCGGCCTTAGTCACACTTACCAACCACTGTTCGAGATTCAAAGGCTGAACGAACGGAGGGAAGGATATGCTTAGATCCTATTAGGTTTGGCCCTACTCTTAAGGGTCAAAGTCTAAGTGCTTCGGTTTATGCTTTGAATGGAGAGTAAAAGAACAATAAGAGGAAAAAAGAAGGTGTTGTATTCGGCTATGGAGAAAAGACAAGAAAAGAAGATGAAAGAAAAAGAAAAGAACGAATGAAAAGAGATGGGAAGAAGAGTTTCGGCCAACAGGTGATCAGGCTATTTGCACAAAGAAAACACACGAAAGGTAAGATGGAGATGAGAAGATGAGACTAAGAATTCGGTAGAAGTAAATTGAAGAGGAACTGACCCAAAATGCACTAGAAAATGTGACCCAAAATGTAAAAACTTACCAAAGAGTACTAGAGAAAAATCGACACTGTAATATCCCGGGTTGGGGGCTATTTTGTTGTTGCATGATATTGCATGTGTTGGGGTGCTATGTTGATATTTCTATGTTTTAGGGGCTTATTTGTAGGCTAGGAGTATGCCTGAGGGAATGGGAAAAATTTAGTTTTTGAGCTTTAGGTGTAGGGAGCTGATGGAGTCGAGGGATATGTATTTTATTTGGTGCTTGTTGCACAAGTGAGGAGCGGCAAAGTGGCAAGGCATGCGCTACTTGGGAGCTAGGTGTGGCGTCAACGCATGAGGTGGAGGTCTTGTGTTCAAGCCGCAAAGACCTCACATTTTGGCTTCGTTTTTGGACGGCATAGGAGGGAAGAGTTGGATGTAGTTCAAATTCCACTTTGGACCAAGTCAAAAGTTCAAATGTTGGGTGGAGAGTAATTGTAGGAGTAAGACTTGGTAAACACATTTGAAATGTGTGGTTGGGAGCTATTGGGGGATTATGGCCGAATTTGAGGAGTTTGGAGTGGGGGAGTGGACGGCTTGGTGTGGGGAGTGGGTACCAAATGCATTTTTGCATTTTTGGCATTCTTTTTGGTTATTTTCGGTCACACTTGGTAAAAAGAGAAAGTTCCTTCTAGTCTTTTGTGACTGAATTTCTTCAACAAAGCTTCTTCACACTTTCTTCCAGGAACCGAAAAGCACAAGCAGACCTTGCCGAATTTTTCTGTGTTGTTTTTCTCAAACATCTTGGTAGCCGAATACCTATCCCTCCCTTTCTTTGGTGTGTAATGGCGAAACTAGTATTCCCTCTTCTCATACCTCATTTTCTTCTCTTTTGAAACGCTAAAGCCGAAATTTACCTTGCCTAAACCGAATCTCCATTCATCCCTTCCATTTCTTTTCTTCTCAAAATGAAAATAGAGGTGTTAAACACCTAGTGCCGATTTCTTCTTTCTATTGCTTTCAACTTAGCCGAATATTTCCCTTCTCCCGAGAGTCTCCCTTGGCCGAATATTTTGTTCTTCTTTTGGTGCAAGCCTTGGCCGAATCTCTTGTGGTTCTCTCCTAGAAGTCCTATTTTGGCCGAATATTGGGTGTTGGTAAGCTCTTGGCCGAATGGCCATTCCTCTTTCTCTCAAGTGTTATGTCGATTTTGGTTTATGGAAGAGGGTTAACCATTCGTTTAAACATCTCTTGTTAGGGCAATCAGAGATTTCAAAGCAGTCAGTTGGAGCCTTTCCCCCTTTGTTAATCGATTGGTAAGTAAGGGGTAAGTGATTGGTATTATTTTATTAGTTCAATCTTTTGGTTTCGATTAAGTCAAGGGTGACAAGGGATTAATCGTTTTTTTTAATAGGGTGTGCCGATTGTTAAAAGAGGAACCATTGTTGGTTCGGGTTTGGTAGGAAACCAAACGTTTGCAAGGTAAGGGTTAATCGATATACCCTTTGGTTTATATGGTTATGGCCGAATGGTTTAAGTGATTAACCCATGGTTGGTCGATTGTTTTTAGGAGCAAAAGGATCGAGGGTCTTAGACCGGTTCTTAGGATTAAAACCTTCGCTATTTGGTGTGTAAACTAACACACTTCTGTTTAGTAATATGATTAATAACCTAATTACTTATTAAAGTGAAACAATATGATTGATGGATTTGGTACCCGATGGGGTATAAGCACGGATACGGGTAAGTCCGTTTCATTACGAGATCTGTAGTGATATATGTGATAACAGTTTTATGATGTAAACACCATGAGATGTCATTTGAGCATGTTAGCATGATTGCATGTTTTATATCATTTGCATTAGTATGACATGTGTGGGGATATGAGAGGAGGGGGAATATGATATCCGTGTCTTTGGGACACTGTGTGTCTTTGGGACACTGAGGTTTGGCACCTCCGGTGGTTTGGTACCACGATTGATTTTGTGACTTTGGTCACGGTGATTTGGTATCACATTTGTGTCTTTGGGACACAGAGGTTTGGCACCTCATAGCGTCTCGCCCCAGTGGCTTAGCACCACTGGTGGGTTGGCCCCACGATTGATTATACGGGATTGACGCCGGTGATTTGGTATCACACGATGGGTTGGCCCCATCATCGGATTTGTGATGCGGTCACGGTGATTTGGTATCACTGCGTGTCTTTGGGACACCAGAGGTTTGGCACCTCATTGCGACTCGTCCACGTGGTTAACACCACCATGGGTTGGCCCCACTTTGAGATATGGGATCGTCGCTAGTGATTTGGTATCACGCGATGGGTTGGCCCCATCATTGGATTATTCGTGACTTTGGGTCACCAAAGTGGTTTGGCACCACACTTATGGATATCGTGACTTTGGGTCACGGTGGTTTGGCACCACCGGTGGTTTGGTACCACACGGGTAGAAAGGTGATATGGATGGTTAGGATCGGGGTGCATTGATTATGTTGCTATGATATGATGTGTGTTAGCATGTTGTATTATCGGGAGCGGGACTTATGCACTGAGTCTTGCGACTCACCCTCTCCTTTGACATTTCAGGTGACACTTAGGCGCGGACATGGAGCCGGGATGGACTCGAGGTGCTCATGCCATGCTTTAATAAAGATTTGCTCAGACTTTACAAAATTTGGTACTTTGGTTTATTTATTACTATTTGGTTTTATTTTGGGTTGTAAATGGCCTTTAAATTTGGTTTTACTACGTTTATGCTTAAAGTAGCTTTCAAACATGCTTTAACAAATTAATTGAGTTAAAATTGCTAAAAACTTGGAAGGTCAACGGTTTCAAAACTATAACGCAATGTGTTTTAAACTTTACCATCGGGTAGCACTCTAAAACATTAAAATATGACAAAGCAATCATGCCAAGATTTCGAAAAGTATAAAATATGACAAGGAGTTTCTCATCGAATCTTTAACCAGAAACCTAACCCTTCAAACGCGATTTTCCCCGTAACATGCCAGATTCGGTCGTGGTGTATTGACCAGGTTTGGGGTGTTACAGACACACTCTCTCATCTCCCTACCGAATATGCTATCAAAAACACCCCTCACCAGCCAAAATTCCCTTAGTTAGCTTCCCACTTTCGGCCAACACTACTCACACACACCCACTCCTTGATTTTCTCCTTTTTTTCCTCCTAAATTTGCTCCCCTTCATCCGTTTGAATTGTTTGACCCATTCTCCAACTCCTATAGCAGAGTTTGATCCCAACTCTGCTTCCTCCTCTCCTAAAGCATAAAATAAATACCTTTAATTGCTTGCCAAGGGAATCGAACTCCACTCCCCCTTGTCCCCTAGTGACGCCACAACCAACTTGCCACCAGCTCAATTGTGTCACTAAAGCACACACAAATTCCCTTAAGTCTTGCTTCCAACAGCCCTCTCCACTAAAGGGCCAAAAACCAAAAATTTTCCAAGGCTCAGACTCGAATCTGGGCCTCCCTAGAACCCCCAACCACACCCAAATAACTAGCTAGACAAGCTCAACACATGCAATTATGCAAAAATCACAAACCCCTAATTTTTGGGATGTTAGATAGTGTGATACGATCTCCGCTGACTTCCAACCCGAGCGAACATCTGAAAATCTATAAACATAAGAAAACACACAGAGTAAGCTCTGAAAACTTAGTAAGCTCGTATCTTAATAAATTTAACATAACAAATAATTTCATTACAATGCCATAAACATGCCAAAACACAACTTATCTCAAGTTTATAACATGATTTCATATCTAATCATCACCATTCAATAATATACTTACTTACTTACTTACTTACTTTATCTTTCACAAGCTTATTCAATTCGATTCTCATATAACATTCAATTCTCACTTTCATATAGCCAAGTGAACACATTTTGGGAAATAACATATTTAATCACATATCTTTCTCATATGAATCACATATCATCACTTATACCCAAATTCACCTTTCATTCATATAGAATCTGACAATTTCATATATGCCACTTTATAAATCACATCTTATTCATTTGTTCATGTTTCATTTGCACATATTCACATTTCATTTGCATACACGTCACATAACATTCTTTCCACATATATATTTACCTTTCATTATCAAATATTGTATACATTTCAAAGTACCTGAATCGGAATATCATTCACTAAATCACTTATTTCTCGGAACGCCCATTGAACCGTTCGGAATCAATAAGGATACTCAGATAGTCAGAAATATCGTACAATGCCAATGTCCCAGACGTGGTCTTACATGTAATCACATATTGATGCCACTGTCCCAGACAGGGTCTTACACAAATCAAATACGATGCCAATGTCCCAGACATGGTCTTACATGTAAACACAAGTTGGTGCCAACATTCCAGACGTGGTCTTACACGAAACCATATCTCGGAATCATATGTCATGACATATGTATCCTCTACCATTCCTAGGGTTCATACGGGGCTTTTCAGACGTCGTCACGTTATTGAAACTTTCTCGTATTCATATATTCTGCTTCTCGAACAATTCAATATCATAATATCATATATATAGCTTATTTAAAATACTTACATTTTCATTACCATTCAGCATTTAATTCAATCATATAAATAATATGCATTTATAACATCATTTTGTAATGTCTATTAAAATACGAGCTTACCTCGTTCGCTGTAACGACGAATTAGGTCGACTAATCCGATACTTTGTTTTCCCCCATTCTAAATCCGAATCTCATTTTTCTCACTCTATATAATAACAAAATTTACTTATTTAATCATTAATACATTCAATTTAACACAATTTACACATTTTGGCAAAATTACACTTTTGCCCCTATTATTTCACATTTTTGCAATTTAGTCCTAATCACATAAAATCACAATTTCATGCAATTTCATCCTACCCATGCTTAGCCGAATTCTTCTTATTGCCTTAGTAGCCCACATTTTCCAAATAATCACACTTTTAACCACATAATTTTAATATTCCACAATTTAATCCCTAATTTTCATTTTCATCAAAAATCACTTTATAAAATATGAAAATCTAAAATCAAATATTCATATTTCACCATTAAACATCAAAGAACACATAAGATCATCAATGGCAACAATCAAAATCTTTAACAGTTTTGAAATCAAAGACACGGGCTAGCTAGTACTAGTTGCAACGATCACAAAAACGTAGAAATTATTAAAAACCGAGCAAAATTACACTTACAAGCATGAAATTATGTTGGCCGAACCTTAACAACTTCCATGGCTTCTTTCTTTTTTTGTTTTCGGTGAAGATGAAGTAAAAATGATGATATGCATGTTTGGTTTCATTAAATTAATTTTTAATAATAAACTTACTATATTATCCTTAAAATAAAACCATTAAACATGCATAAACAATACCCATAAATGTCCATTCACACTTCAAATGGTTTAATTACCATTTGAGGACCCCCACTTGAAAAACCATAACTAATAAACACCTTTAGCCTATAGAACTGAACTTTTACACTTTATGCAATTTAGTCCTTTTTAATTAAATCGAGTACACAAACACTAAAATTTTCACACAAAATTTTCACACATATAACTTAAAATGCTGTAGACATCAAAAATATTATTAAAATATTTTTTGACTCAGATTTGTGGTCCCGAAACCACTGTTTCGACTAGGGTCTAAACTGGGCTGTTACAATATATGCCTTCAATAGGTTCTCTAAGTTGTTGGAAGGTTTAGCTTGAGTTGGTTTCTGAACTTGTTGGGGAAAAAACAGGTGGCTGGGTTGGTCTAGGTTATGCATAAGTGTTACTGGTTTCAATCGCTTGGTTACTCCAAGAAAAATTTAGGTGCTTTTGCCATGATGGGTTATAAAAATTGGATTGCAGTCCTAGCCTCTCTCGATTTTGGCTCTGGTTACCCATGTAATACACGGATTTTGGGTTTGATGGACATTTTAAGAATAGATGTCCTTCCTCACAATAGACACCGACTATATTTTCAAATTGATTTGGTGGCTATGCTACAAAACTATTAAACCCATTAGTGGTAGAATTTTTAAGCATTGAGGATATTGAGGATACCTAAGATGCAAGTGAAGTTAGAGCATCCACTTCATGTACTCCAGTGACTCGTCTTCCTAACGCTGCTCAATTGGTTGGTCATTGATAATTGTTGTTGGAAATCCTCTCAATGATTTCATAACCCTTATTATAAGACTTGAAAAGGAGAGCACCATTAGCAAAAGCGTCCACTACCATCCTCGTGTGAGCATTGAGACCATTATAAAACGTCTCAAGTTGGATGCAATGAGGGATTCTTTGTTGATGGCATTTCTGTAATAATTCTTTGTACCTTTCCCATGCCTCATACAAGGACTCATAATCCATTTGTTTGAAAGTAGTGATCTCATTCCTCAACTTAGCATTCTTGCTAGGCGGGAAATACTTCATGAAGAATCTTTCTGCTAACTCTTGCCATATGGAAATTGAATTTGGTGGCAATGAGTTCAACTAGGCTCGAGCTCTGTCCCTTAGCAAATATGGGAAAAGATTTAATCGAATTCCATTTACGGGTACTCCAGCTAACTTGAAAGAATCACTCACCTCCATAGACAGTCTTAAGTGAAGATGATGATCTTCAGTAGACATTCCACTGAATTGGCCCACTGTCTGAATCATCTGGAACATGACTGCTTCAGCTCGAACTATTGTTCCTTGATTTTGGGCCTCCTAATACCCGAATTAAGATCATGAAACACTGGCACGGCGTACCGTCTTAGAGCTCTATCCCTATCATCAGCAATAAGGATAGGATTTTGAGCAGGGTTTGCTCCGTTTCCTTGATTCAGATTTTCGAAGTTCATCTCTTCGGTCCATCTTTGACTTGCTTGTTTTCTTCGTTTATCGAAAAGTTCTTTCAATCTAAGTGTCTATAGGGAGTAAATCGATGATTCGATCAATACTCATAAACACTTGAAACAAACATAGAAAAAAAATTCATTAAGTTAAAATTGAAAATAAAATAAACCAAACTGCAAAATTATTAAATTCACAAATAATGACTTTTAAAAACATCCCCGGCAACGGCGCCAAAAACTTAGAATGACGAAAATGTGCAAGTGTACACAATCGCAACAAGTAATAAAGTGACAAGTTAATGTTAAGTTATCGTACCCACAGAGACTGTGAAAAGAATTATTTATGAATGCAATTAAAAATACTTTGGTAAAGAAAAATATTTTGATTTGAGGAGGTGATTAAAAACTAAGATTTTTAACTAAGTAAAATAAATAAAGAGAAAAATAAAAGTTCCAATGCATGATTTCAAAAGATTATTTTAATCAAGATGACATAGTTGTGTTAGATTAATCACATTTCTTAACCTCGAATTACTAAATTCATGTTCATCTTGTTACGAATAAATTCACGGCAACTTGGTAATTTGCTAACTTATGAACATACTCACCTACCAAAATCCATTTATCTCTTGACTATATCTCTATGTCAATTCAACCGATTAAACAAATTTTAATAAGCAAATGCGTTAATACACAAACATACTTATGAAATTAAAAATAATCTCTTGTATATATCTATATGCCAATTCAAACAAATAATTCAATCTCATAAGCATATAAAAGATTACGTGAGGTAACAAAGTATTCCTACCTTGAAACATTTTAATCACAATAATCTTGCAAGCTATGCAAGGCTAAAGTATCGTTAGATGCCGTTACTAATTTAACCCTCAGCTACGTTAGATGATTAAACATGCACTGATTAAGTATTGTGTCAATTAATTACAATTTCAATTCGTTTAAATAATTAATTCATTAGTTACCTTACAATTGTAATTTAAGAATAACTTAGTCATGGTTTGTAATATCCCGGGTTAGGGGCTATTTTGTTGTGGCATGTTTTGCATGTGTTTAGTGTGCTGTGTTGCTGTTTGTGTAGTTTCGGGGCTTAATTGTAGTCTAAGGGTGTGCCTGGTTAGGTAGAAAAAATTGTGTTTTAGGCTTAAGTCAGGGGAGCTGTTGGAGCTGGGGTATAAGAGTTTTCTTTGGTGTTTCATAGCACAAAAAGTGAGCTGGCAAAGTGGCAAGCATGCGTTACTTGGGGAGCTAGGTGTGGCGTCATCTACAAGGGGAGAGATCCACGAGTTCAAGCTGCAGAGTTCCCCATTTTGGCTTCATTTAGGACGGCATGGAGGAAGAGGTAGAAGACAAGTAGAATTCTTCCTTGGACTTGGTCTCCACATTCAAATGAAAGGTGGAGAGCAAATAGTGGAGGAAGACTTGGTCATGGTTGTTTGAATGTGTGGTATGGAGTGATTGGGGGATTTTGGCCGAAATTTGGGGAGTTGGAGGGGAGTGGACGGCTTTGTGTGGGAGAGGGGAGGCCGAATGAACTTTTGCTTTTTGGTACATTTTCGGTCTTCTTTTTGGTAGCGAAAGTTCTTTTTTTGGTTTTTTGTTAGCCGAATGTTAATAGAACTTCTTCACATTTTCTTGTTTTCTTTTTGTCAAACCGATAGTCCATGTGTTTGTTCTTTGAAACTTTGCTAGTTTTCTTCTAACTCTATTGGCTAGCCAATGCTCCTCCCCACTCTTTCTTCTTTCTTTCATTTGAGTTGAGCCGAAACTTTCACTTCCCAAACACCTTTAACATTCTTTTTCTTGCTCAAACCAGAAAGTTCCCACCTCCTATCCATCTTTTGTTTCTTTCTTTTCCAAAACCCTTAGCCGTTTTCTCCATTTGCTTTCCTCATTTCTTTTGTGCCGAACCTATATTTCCATCTTCCATTCTCTTTCTTTTCTTTTCACTAAGAATTGAACATAAGTGTGTGTTAAACACTTAGGCCGAATCTTCTTTTATTCTTGGGTTGCATCTTAGTTGAATCTCTCCTCTCCTTGAAGTCCTCTCTTGGCCGAATATCAGTGAAGGGTGGATCTTGGTTGGTTGTTCAATCCTTGAACAAGGTAAGTGGGGTGGCCGAATGGCCATTTGTCCCTCTCTTATATTTTCTTTGGTTATGGTTTGGTTAAGGGCCGAATATGGTTTTTTTGGAAGGGTATTAATCTCTTCGTTATAGGGTCATTGGAGTGTGGAAGCAAGCAGGAGGAGCCGTTTTTCTATTAATCGATTGATAAGTGGTGCCGATTGTTGGAAGGAGAACCATTGTGGTTCGGGTTTGATAAGAAATCAAACCAATAGCAAGGTGAGGATCAACATTAACCCCTTTGGTTAATTGATGTTGGCGAATGTGGTGATTGTCTAATGCTTTTTCTTTTGGCGATTATAGGAGCGGTGATCAAGAAGCCTTAGATCGTTTCTTGTGGTATTAGGGTTGCGCTTTAGCGGTGTGTAAACTAACACACTTCTATTTAGTAATGTGATTGATAACCTTGTTGTGATTAATGAAACAGAGAATGATTGATATGATACCCTATTGGGTATGATCTTGGACTCGGGTAAGTCAACATTATTATTATAAGTTTACTGATGATCTATATGATACCATGACTATGGATATATGCGATATGGGATATGATGTTAAACATATTAGCATGATATGCATGACTTGTATGATATGCATGATCACATGAGTATGGTATGTTGATGGGTGATATGAGTGGAGGGAGAATGATGATATCCGTGTCTTTGGGACACTTTGTGTCTTTGGGACACCAGAGGTTTGGCACCTCCGGTGGTTTGGTACCACAGATTGATTTTGTGACCGGTCACCGGTGATTTGGTATCTGCTGTGTCTTTGGGACACCAGAGGTTTGGCACCTCATTGCGACTCGTCCCTGTGGTTAACACCACCGTGGGTTGGCCCCACTTCGAGATATGGGATCGTCTGCTAGTGATTTGGTATCACACGATGGGTTGGCCCCATCATCGGATTTGTGACTGCGGTCACCAGTGATTTGGTATCACTGCTTGTGTCTTTGGGACACGGAGGTTTGGCACCTCATTGCGACTCGTCCCCGTGGTTAACACCACCGTGGGTTGGCCCCACTTTGAGATATGGGATCGTCTGCGCTAGTGATTTGGTATCACACGATGGGTTGGCCCCATCATTGGATTATTCGCGACTTTGGGTCACCGGTGGTTTGGCACCACACTTATGGATATCGTGACTTTGGGTCACGGTGGTTTAGCACCACCGGTGGTTTGGTACCACACGGGGTAGAGAAGGCGATATGGATGGTTAGGATCGGGTTGCATTAATCATGTTGCTATGTATGATGTGTGTTAGCATGTTGTTTATCGGGAGTGGGATTTATGCTTTGAGTCATTCGACTCACCCTCTCCTTTGACATTTCGGGTGACACTTAGACGCGGACATGGGCCGGGACGGACTCGGGGTGCTCATGCCACGCTTAATAAAGTTTTACTCGGACTTTATAATTTGGGTACTTTAGCTTGCTTTTTATTATTTGGGTTTTGTTTTGGATTGTAAAAGGCCTTTAAATTATGCTTCATGATGTTTATGCTTTAAATAGACTTTAATATGCCTTAACAAAATAAGTGGGTGGGAATTTTACTAAAATTTGGAAAGACAATGATTTAAAAACTATAACGCAAAGTGTTTTAAACTATACCATCGGGTATCTCACCATGACTTGCATTAGAAACTCAAACGATTTCCAAATCAAAACTCGATTTTCTACCAAGTTAAAATGTCTTAAGTAACACTAAGAAACTATTTGAATAATGAAATGGAATAAACTCGTTTTAACTACATCTCTTGGTTAAGCTTTCAAATTTTTTTGGGGTTTTCTGAATACACCACCTGATTTCAAACAAGCCTACTCAAATTTTCTTCAAATACCCTAGATAGTGAAGTGTTTACATCCTGCTTTTAAACGATAAACCTAAACCTCTCAAGCACGTTTCCCAGTAACATACCAGATTCGGTCGTGGTGTATTGGCCAGGGTTTGGGGTGTTAATATTGTGGTATCAGAGCCAAGTTCAAAGGCTCGTCTGTGGGCCTGAGGCCCAAAATGCTTACAAAAGTTTGTTTGATAGTCTTTGTTTTTAAATAAATGGTTTGAAGGGCATGACACCGAGTCTCCACTGATTCGCTTGTGTAAGTACCCTTACTATTGCTTGTGATTTATTGATGTGATCGGATGATTGCAATAGTGGATTACTTTAGAAAGCTAAACCGATAGGATTACGTGAACTCGCGAAAACAAAGCTTCTTTACTATTCATAAGACTTTGCTTTAAAAGCAGTGGAATAAATCTTCGATGCATAAAACTCCTAAATCAGATCGTAGAGAATTTAGTCATGAGCGCTAGAGGTGGGACGCGGTCGTGGACGCAGGTCGTGGTAGGATGATCATTTACGAACCCGTAGGGTCCAGTCGTGGGTCGAAAAATGAGATCTTTGGTTCCGCCACCGGTGGAGGTGGTGAGTTTCAAGATCGGTGGGGATGACGCAGATGTCACGAGCGATCTTTGCGAGTGTTGGAAAGGGTAGGTGGTGTAGGTGGTGGTGCGGGAGTTAGGAAATCTGTTCTGAGCGACTCCGAGGCAAGCGGGGCGAATTCTTTCGAGGTGTATCCGGTGTTGCTCCTAGCACTGCTTGAATATTGGGTGGAGGCAAGCGAGCGGATCATGGATGATTTGGACTTGACCGCTAGAAGAGAAGTGAAGGGCATCGTATCGCTTCTCGGGATGAGTCATATCAATGGTGGCTCACGGTTCGGAGACGAGTGTGGCGCGAGAGGATCGACATGGGATTATTTCAGGCTGCGTATCAAAGAAGTACATTGGGGCTAGTTATATTGACTCCCAGTGAAAGGCATTTCGAGGCTTGTTCAGGAGGGAGTAAGTGCATTTCGAGTGCACGAGGTGAGTTCTTGAAGGTGAGTAGGTATGCCGGGTATTGTAGCCACCGAACATGAGAGGTGTGTTCGTTTCGAGGATGGTGCGAGAGGCGAGTTGAGGTCGCTGATTGCTCCTCGGCGGGAGCGTGAGTTTCTTTGTCTGGTTGAGAAGGCTAAGGTAGCCGAGGGTGTTAAGGAGTCCGTGAGGCGGGGTATGGACAGGAGCAGGCATAAGAGGAGCTTTGGGTCTTACGGATCGTCGGGTAATCCACGAGAAAAGGGCTAGACCGAGTGGGTCAAATCAGCCCGAGTAGGTTTGTTGTTTGCTAGGCGGGGACCGCCGTGATGTAACCATTGTGGGAGATATCATTGGGGAGGCTGCTGGACCAGGTGGAAAAGGTTGTTTTGAGTGTGGTTCTCTAGATCATCGCGTGAGGGTGTCGCGTAAGTTGGCGAGATTGACCGAGTTAGGGCCGTACTCAGTTCAGGAGTAGTGGATCGCCACCGCAGAGGGGCCGTGGTAATGGCAGAGGTAGTAATGGATCTGGTCGGGGCCGTGGAGCACGGCGAGAGGTGCGGGTAGTTTCGATGCGAGCGGCTGGATTAGTGTATGCAGCGAGGCGCCGAGAGGAGGGCGACGCAACGGACGTCATAACCGATACGTTTCTGATCTTTGGTTCTCCTTATAATGCTTTGATTGATGTGGGTTCAACGCACTCTTATGTTGCCAGTAGTATAGTAGAGACCATGGATCTAGACTCTGAGATATCTTCTAGGCAGATGACTGTGATTAGCCCTCTAGGTCACTCTGTAGTAGTAGATAAACTGTTTAGAAATGTACCCCTAGAACTCCAAGGGTAGTGTTTCTTTGCCGATCCGATGGAACCGCCGTTTGGAGAGTTCGATATGATTCTTGGGATGGATTGGTTGGTCAAGTACCAGGCGAGGTTGGATTGCGCGGCTAAGCGCATGGTTCTAAGGACGACTGAGGGTGATGAAGTGGCTATGATAGGTAATAGGAGAGATTGCTTATCTAATGTGGTATCCGCTCGAAGGCGCGAGAAGATGGTCGAGGAAGGTTGTGTGAGGCGTATGTGGTTCATGTGTATGCCTTGGAGGCTAAAGAGTCTCTCTGTAGAGAAGGTCCGTCTTTGTTAAGGAATTTCTTTGATGCGTTTCTGAGGAGCTTCGGGTTTGCCGCCGGATCGTGAGGTAGAGTTCGGGATAGATCTATTACCGGAGGCTGCGCCGGTGTCTATTGCTCGTATAGGATGGCGCCAAAATTGGTGGAGCTTAAAGCTCGGTCGGGAGTTATTGGATCGAGGTTTTATCGGGCCAAGTGTTTCGCCGTAAGTGCGCGGTACTCTTTGTTAAGAAGAAAGATGGTACGATGCGGATGTGCATAGATTACCGCTTGATTGAATAAGGCGGCGATCAAAAACAAGTATCCGTTGCCACGGATAGATGACTTGTTTGATCGGTGAAGGGTGTAGCGGTATTTTCTAAGATTGACACGAGTGCAGGTATCACCGATTAAAGGTGAAAGAAGCGGATATTCACAAGACGGCGTTCGGACTCGGTATGGGCACTACGAATTTACGTGTAATGCCGTTCGGGTTGACTAACGCACCGGCGGCATTTATGGATATGATGAATAGAGTGTTTCATTGATATCTGGATCAGTTCGTCGTGGTTTTCATAGGCGACATCTTAGTGTACTCAGGACGGAAGAAGAGCATGATGCGCATTTGCGAGTGGTCTTTGCAGATTTTGAGGAAGCGACTCTATGCTAAGTTCGAGTAAGTGCGAGTTACGGCTTAGAAGTGACTTTCTTGGGTCATGTAGTGTCGGGTGAGGATTCGAGTAGATCCTCGTAAGATTGAGGCGATTTTGGATTGGAAGCCGCCTAGGTCGATGGCGGAGATTCGGAGTTTTCAGGTTTGGCGGGATACTCACAGAAGGTTTGTTGAGGGTTTCGGTTGATATGGCGCCAATGACCAAGTTGTTAAGGAAAGAGGTTCCGTTTGTTTGGGTGAGAGCAGCGGGGAGAGTTTCGACAAGCTTAAGAAGATTCTAACGAAGCTCGGTTTTAATTCAACTTTGAGGTGGTAAGGAATTCACGAGTGTATTGTGACGCATCACATACGGGTTTGGGTTGTGTCTTTGATGCGGGGAAGGTAAGGTTGTGGCTTACGCTTCTCGGCGGTGAGGCCACATGAGGTCAACTATCCGACCTTACGATCTGGAGTTAGCGGCTGTAGTCTTTGCGTTGAAGATTTGGAGGCACTACTTGTGCGGAGAGAGATCGATAGTCTACACGGATCATAAGAGTCGAAGTATCTACTTGACTCGAAGGATTTGAATTTGAGGCGCGCGCAGATGGGTTGAGTTCTTTGAAAGATTACGATTATTCGATTGAGTATCATCAGGGCAAGGCTAACGTGGTGGCGACGCGTTGAGCCGTAAGGTTGTTTCGGACTTAAGAGCGATGTTTGCCCACGCCCGAGTTTGTATGGCGACGACGGGAGTATTCTGGCGAGTTGCGAGTTAAGCCTACTTGGGTTGAAGCGATCGAGAGAAAGCAGATTAGAGGATGAGGTTACGAGTGCGCGAAGGTTGCAAGTGCGAGGATGGTGGTTTGGAGGGTTCTGACTTGTCTAGTGATGAGGTTACTGTGTTTCCAAGGTAAGGCTTGTATGCCTAAAGATGTTGAGTGAGGCAGAGGATTCTTGGGGACGCACATAGTAGCCCTTATGCTATGCATCCCTGGAGGTAGTAAGATGTATAGGGATCTCGAGAAGCGATTTTGGTGGCACAGTCGAAGAAAGAAGTGACAGAGTGTGTTGGGAAGTGTATCGACATGTCGGCAGTCAAAGGCTGAACAATAGTTGCCGTCGGGGATTGCTTGACTGTGAAGATTCCTCGATGGAAGTGGGAAAGGATAACCATGGATTTTGTCGGTGGGTTACCGCTACGCCAAGCAAGAAGGATTCGATTTGGGTAGTGGTGGATCGTCGACTAAATCACTCACTTTATTCGGTGAGGTTGACTATTCACTTGGTTGGCGGTTGTATGTTTCAGAGATAGTAAGGTTGCACGGTGTGCGGTTTCGATAATCTCGGATAGGGATCCCGATTTACGTCAAGGTTCCGAAAGCGTTGCATCGGGCTCTGCAGGTGTGCGGTTGGATTTCAAGACGGCTTTTCACCGCATGATCGGCGGGCAAATCGAGAAAAAGTTATTCAGATCTTAGAGGATATCTTTGAGAGGTTGTGTCTGGATTTTAGAGGTAGTTGGGAAGAGTTTCTACCATTAGTGAGTTTGCCTACAACAACGATTACCAAGCGAGCATCAAGATGGCACCATATGAGGCGTTGTATGGTAGGAAGTGTCGATCACCTACGTGTTGGACGGAGTTAGGTGAGCGCATGATTGTTAGGACCCGAGTTGGTTCTTTGAGACCGAAAACAAGGTTAAGTTGATTCGAGGCTCGGTTGAAGGAAGCTTCGGACCGGCGAGAAGTCTTATGCCGATCTTAAGCGGAGAGACATAGAGTTTCTTTGTGGGGATCAAGTTTTTCGAAGGTCTCGCCATGGAAGAAGGTTTTGAGGTTCGGAAAGAAAGGAAAGCTAAGTCCGAGGTTTATTGGGCGTATAAGGTTTTGAGGCGAGTGGGACGATGAGCGTATCGGCTTGAGTTGCGGTAGAGCTCGATCGATTCACGACGTATTTCACGTTTGATGCTTGGCCTTACCGTTCGAGATCCATCACATGTGGTAGCGATGGAAGAGATCGAGGTAAATCCAGACTTGACTATGGAAGAGGAACCTGTGCAGATTCTTGATCGGGATGTGAAGGTTCTGCGTAGGAAGTCTGTGCCTTTGGTTAAGGTACTTTGGCGGAATCATGGCGTAGAAGAAGCTACGTGGGAACCCGAGGATATAATGAGACAGCAATACCCGCAACTCTTTTGACCAGGTAATTTCGAGGTCGAAATTATTCTTAAGGGGTAGAACCGTAATATCCGGGTTAGGGGCTATTTTGTTGTGGCATGTTTTGTATGTGTTTAGTGTCTTTGTGTTCTTTGTTTGTGTAGTTTGGGGCTTAATTGTAGTCTAAGGGTATGCTGGTTAGGTAGAAAAAATTGTGTTTTAGGCTTAAGTCGGGAGCTGTTGGAGGTAGGGTATAAGAGTTTTCTTTGGTGTTTCATAGCACAAAAAGTGAGTGGCAAAGTGGCAAGCATGCGTTACTTGGGAGCTAGGTGTGGCGTCATCTACAAGGGGAGAGATCCACGAGTTCAAGCTGCAGAGTTCCCCATTTTGGTTTCATTTTGGACGGCATGGAGGAAGAGGTAGAAGACAAGTAGAATTCTTCCTTGGACTTGGTCTCCACATTCAAATGAAAGGTGGAGAGCAAATAGTGGAGGAAGACTTGGTCATGGTTGTTTGAATGTGTGGTATGGAGTGATTGGGGAATTTTGGCCGAAATTTAGGGGAGTTGGAGGAGTGGAGTGGCGGCTTTGTGTGTGGGAGGGGAGGCCGAATGAACTTTTGCTTTTTGGTACATTTTCGGTCTTCTTTTGGTAAGCGAAAGTTCTTTTTTGGTTTTTGTTAGTCGAATGTCAATAGAACTTCTTCACATTTTCTTGTTTTTTTTTTGTCAAACCGATAGTCCATGTGTTTGTTGCGAAACATTGCTAGTTTTCTTCTAACTCTATTGGCTAGCCGAATGCTCCTCCCCTCTTTCTTCTTTCTTTCATTTGAGTTGAGTAGAAACTTTCACTTCCCAAACACCTTTAACATTCTTTTTCTTGCTCAAACCGAAAGTTCCCACCTCCTATCCATCTTTTGTTTCTTTCTTTTCCAAAACCCTTAGCCGTTTTCTCCATTTGCTTTCCTCATTTCTTTTGTGCGAACCTATATTTCCATCTTCCATTCTCTTTCTTTTCTTTTTCAATAAGAATTGAACATAAGTGTGTGTTAAACACTTAGGCCGAATCTTCTTTTATTCTTGGGTTGCATCTTAGCTGAATCTCTCCTCTCCTTGAAGTCCTCTCTTGGCCGAATATCGGTGAAGGGTGGATCTTGGTTGGTTGTTCAATCCTTGAACAAGGTAAGTGGGGTGGCCGAATGGCCATTTGTCCCTCTCTTATCTTTTCTTTGGTTATGGTTTGGTTAAGGGCCGAATATGGTTTTTTTGGAAGGGTATTAATCTCTTCGTTATAGGGTCATTGGAGTGTGGAAGCAAGCGGGAGGAGCCGTTTTTATTAACCGATTGATAAGTGGTGTCGATTGTTGGAAGGAGAACCATTGTGGTTCGGGTTTGATAAGAAATCAAACCAATAGCAAGGTGAGGATCAACATTAACCCCTTTGGTTAATTGATGTTGGCGAATGTGGTGATTGTCTAATGCTTTTTCTTTTGGCCGATTATAGGAGCGGTGATCAAGAAGCCTTAGATCGTTTCTTGTGGTATTAGGGTTGTGCTTTAGCAGTGTGTAAACTAACACACTTCTATTTAGTAATGTGATTGATAACCTTGTTGTGATTAATGAAACAATAATGATTGATATGATACCCTATTGGGTATGATCTTGGACTCGAGTAAGTCGGCATTATTATTATAAGTTTCTTGATGATCTATATGATACCATGACTATGGATATATGCGATATGGGATATGATGTTAAACATATTAGCATGATATGCATGACTTGTATGATATGCATGATCACATGAGTATGGTATGTTGATGGGTGATATGAGTGGAGGGAGAATGATGATATCCGTGTCTTTGGGACACTTTGTGTCTTTGGGACACAGAGGTTTGGCACCTCCGGTGGTTTGGTACCACAGATTGATTTTGTGACTTCGGTCACAAAGTGATTTTAGTATCACACTGTGTCTTTGAGACACAGAGGTTTGGCACCTCATTGCGACTCGTCCCTGTGGTTAACACCACCGTGGGTTGGCCCCCCTTTGAGATATGGGATCGTCTGCTAGTGATGTGGTATCACACGATGGGTTGGCCCCATCATAGGATTTGTGGTCTGCGGTCACCAGTGATTTGGTATCACAGCCTGTGTCTTTGGGACACAAGAGGTTTGGCACCTCATTGCGACTCGTCCCCTGTGGTTAACACCACCGTGGGTTGGCCCCACTTTGAGATATGGGATCGTCGCTAGTGATTTGGTATCACACACGATGGGTTGGCCCCATCATTGGATTATTCGTGACTTTGGGTCACCAGTGGTTTGGCACCACACTTATGGATATCGTGACTTTGGGTCACCAGTGGTTTGGCACCACCAGTGGTTTGGTACCACACGGGGTAGAAAAGGCGATATGGATGGTTAGGATCGGGTTGCATTAATCATGTTGCTATGTATGATGTGTGTTAGCATGTTGTTTATCGGGAGCGGGATTTATGCACTGAGTCATTCGACTCACCCTCTCCTTTGACATTTCAGGTGACACTTAGACGCGGAGATGGAGCCGGGACGGACTCGGGGTGCTCATGCCACGCTTAATAAAGTTTTACTCAGACTTTATAATTTGGGTACTTTAGCTTGCTTTTTATTATTTGGGTTTTGTTTTGGGTTGTAAAAGGCCTTTAAATTATGTTTTATGATGTTTATGCTTTAAATAGACTTTAATATGCCTTAACAAAATAAGTGGGTGGGAATTTTACTAAAATTTGGAAAGACAATGATTTAAAAACTATAACGCAAAGTGTTTTAAACTATACCATCGGGTATCTCACCATGACTTGCATTAGAAACTCAAACGATTTCCAAATCAAAACTCGATTTTCTACCAAGTTAAAATGTCTTAAGTAACACTAAGAAACTATTTGAATAATGAAATGGAATAAACTCGTTTTAACTACATCTCTTGGTTAAGCTTTCAAAATTTTTTTTGGGGTTTTCTGAATACACCACCTGATTTCAAACAAGCCTACTCAAATTTTCTTCAAATACCCTAGATAGTGAAGTGTTTACATCCTGTTTTTAAACGATAAACCTAAACCTCTCAAGTACGTTTTCCCCGTAACATACCAGATTCGGTCGTGGTGTATTGACCGGGTTTGGGGTGTTACATGGTTTTACTTAATCAAACATATTACCAAGGCCTATAACAACACAAACACAATTTTCATAAATTAAGTGGACAAAATGCAATCAACCTAACACGAATTAAATTTAAGCCATATTAATTAAATTAAACATATCAACATCACTATTATTCATAGACATGTTCATAACAACAAAAATAAAATTAAAAGGATAAGGAACAAGAATCAAATCCGGTGTTTCTCCGAGGCTTGACTAGTTTGCTCCGCTCCTCCTTCTCCGCTTGTTCTTATTGAACTGAGGCTTCCACGAACACTTGAATGCTGCTCCATATGGTGGTTGAAGGAATCTTTTTCAAGAGGTGAAATCGGGAAGGGAATGGGGAAGAAAATGAAGAACAACGGAAGGGAATTGAAGAGAGAAAGTGAGAGAAAAGTGAAAGGATGAGAGGTTTTGAGATGTGTTTCAAATGAGCAGCCAAGGGGGGAATTTATAGGTTGTGTAGGATCCTAAAAATAGAAAAAAATAGCAGCCATGGAGTCCCCCCATGGCCTGCCACACATGTGGCATGTTTGAAGGTTTCAAACTTGCTATTTTAAGTAGGGGCAAATCTAGTAAGGCATGAATAGTAGAGGGGTTTGAAAGCAAATTCAAGGAGTCCTAAACGGCTATTTTACAAGCCAAATAATCCAAAAAAAAATCTTATTGGGTCAGGATGTGGGACGATTTTGGGCTGCCCAATGCTAGGTTGGATCGGTTTTCTCGGTTCAGCTCAACTAGGCCTCTTTTCATAATTAATTAATAATAATTTATTTAACCCAAACTAAATTGGATTAAAAATAAAATTAATTATATTACGAATTAATATGCATAATTTTGACCATCTTCGACTGAAAATTTAATTTGCCTCGATGCTTCAAAAATCGCTTCTCGATTTTGCGCTTCTAGCAGTGTTAGCCAAGCCAATTTTCGCCCTTTGTGTAAATCTGTCAAAAATGTTCAAAATTAATCAAAATTTATTATAAAATTAATTAAAATTCACCATGTTAATAATTTAAGTGCAATTTAATTATTTTATAATTATTATATATTTTTCGACAAGAATTACTACAAATTTACATGAATTTGAGTTAAAAAGGGCATGAAAAAGTGTGTATATTTTCGTGTTTCCAGTGGCTGGGTAAGTTATCGGAGTTTTTGAAAAACAATCCTTTTAAAACGTTTGTTTAATTTTGTTTTGAAGATTTAGTTTGAGTACTTGTAAATTTTTATTTAGTTACCTAGCAGCAGAAAAGATGGTATTTACCTTAGTTTTTAGTAAATTTGGGGTTTTATAACACCCCAAACCTGGCCTAGACATTATGGCCAAATCCGGAGGTGTCACAAGGAATGGGTTTTGATAACGAAATCCACACGTTAAAACCATTTTAGTTTTTCAACTCTTATTTGCTTATATCCCTTGTCAAAATGTTTATTCAATTAATCAATTTGCCTTAAATCGTGTTTTATAGCGGAAGCTTACGAAAAATGTTGTATTTAAAGAAAACAGTTCGTATTTTTAGAAAACCTTTATTTTAGTAAAAACCATAGTTTTTAGATATCAGTCCCAAATTAAGTACTTAAACAAAAATCCAAGTCCAGAAGAAAATCAGCCAAAAAGTCTGGAGAGTCAATTATTACAAAAATCCAGAAATAACCCTTAAAATATAAACCATAAACCTAATCAGTTTACGAACTTGTGGTCACCGAGAGGCTCCGTCGCAACAATCTGCCTAAGTCTGTGGATTACTTGAACAGAACAGACAAACGGATGTGAGTTTTCGTAAACTCAGTGTGTAATGCAACAGAATTAAGCATGCAAACATACATATGCAGAGTCAGGCTCATGCCCTTTTCAGATACAATAAATAGAAACAGATATACAGAATCCTACCCCCATCCTCTAAACACAAACTCCGACCATCCCATCTGTAACATCCTGAAAAGGGCCTATGCATTTTTGGTTTAATTGTACGAAATGACATATCTTATGTGTTATGAATATATTTTGAGCACTTTTGGAAACCTGGAAATGTATGGAAATGTTAAGTTTAAAAGAGGAAAGTGAACATTTTTAGAACCTTGGAAATGTAAGGAAATGTCATGGAAATGTAAGGAAATGTCTTGGAAATGTAAGGAAATGTCATGGAAATGTAAGGAAATGTCAAGTTTACAGAGCCGATTGAAAATTTTTGGAAACTTAGAAATGACCTAGAAATGACGAGTTTTAAGGTTTAAAAGGGGAAATTAAGGCAAGGTGGCCTTAAAAGAAAAAGTTTGTGAAATTTGACACACAAACAGGCTTGGAAAAGTGGTCTGAAGATGCCACTTAGGGCCTATGGAAATGGCGCCATATGCAAGAGGAATGGGCCTGAGTTCGAGTCACTTGGGAAGAAAATAAAGGAGGTTTTATTTTTTTATAAATAGTGGATAAATAAGGGATTTATTTATCATTATTTTCAAGAGATAATTGTTGGATTAAATTCTTTTAATTTGAATAAAGAGATAAAGAGGAAAATAAGGGAGAAGTGATGGCCAAGTAAGGGACTTTGAGTTTAATAATTTCGGCTAAGTAAGGATAGTTGCTGAATTATCTTTTATTTTAAGTGATAATTAAAGGATAAAGTTATCAGATAGAGGAGTGGTGGCCAAGTAAGGGACTCCTTAGATGATAATTTCGGCTATAAAAGGAAGGAAGGAGGGCTACTCATCAATTTGTGCTTCCTCCTTTCTCTGCCGAATTCTTAGTGCTCTCTTCTCTTCTTTTCTTTCTTTTATTTCTACCAAGCCGAAATACCTTGTGTTCTATCCGAATCCTCCATCTTTATTCTTCCTTCTCTTTTCTTTCCAATCCATCAAAAGCCGAATCTTTGAGGGGCTTCAACCAAAGGTGCAATCGATTTCTTCAAGTAAGGGTAAGATCTCATTCGGTTTCATCCTTTTTTCTTAAGATTTGCCGAAATCTAGGACTAACCCCATTAATATCTTGTTGCCAAAACTTTGAAGAGATCTTTCGAGATTTACTAAGTGTCGACTACAAGGAAGGAGAAGTTCTTTTCCCGAAGGTACACCATAGGCCACGTGTTCCCTAGTTATTCGGTGAGTTTCGAGATTTAAAATCCACAAGGTAAGTTTAAGTATACTAATCCTACTAGGATTTGGATTTATGGCCGAATGGCTTTTTATTAAAGTAGTAGGTGATTAATCAAATGTAGGGATTAAGGATCCAAGCATTAGATCAAGCTTTTCGGGATCTCAAGGAAATTTTAAGCGAATCGTGTGTACACTAACTTTTAATAAGATTTATGGTAATACGTAATAAATGCATGTTTATAAGAATGTGGCTAAGGTACCATAATATGGTACAAAGTACTCAGGTACGTTTCCTACTCCTATTAGGATTACGAAATATGTTATATTTAACATGTGAAATATGATAAGAATGTGAATTTAAGTATGATATGCATGATATGAATAATATGGGTCATTCGGGATATATGAAAAGGGAAGTGAAGGTGATGACTACGGTCTCACTATCCGAATGTGGTGACTTGGTTACATTATCTCGAATGTGGTGTCTCATGACACATTATCTGAGTGGCTATGCCACAAATTTTATATGGGCGATGAGCACGTCGATTGCAGCGACGCGCCTTCGATGGTGTGTAGCGGATGGAGGGTTGACTTAGTAGTCCCACGGTGTGGGCGTGAGTACGGGGTGTGTAGCGGATGGACAACTAGGTTTGGGTTTGGGAATGCATCATAACCTGTACTCTATGTTTTGAATGTGTAATATGTGATATGCCTGATTCTATTATGATTTAGTGTCGTGTACACATTGAGTCTGTTTGACTCACCCCGTTGGGGAACATTTTTCAGGTGGTGAACAGTGATGGACCGGGACGGCAGAACTTGTGGTGGCCATGCTCAACATGAAGTTTATATTTTTGAGGACTCTTGAATTTATTTTAGTACTTTGAATTATTTTTGAATTATTTGATGTAATAAGGCCATAAGGCCATAGTTGAATTACTTTACACTTATTTTTATGATTATGAATTTTATCTATTAAAATTTAATTAAAATTTCTTTTAAACTAAACCCTAAATATTTTGTCACTTAAGATAAAAGGGATTTAAATATAAAACGAACCTGTTTTCAACACAAGCCCAACCCAAAATAATATTTTTCTTAAAATCACACAAGTTTTCCTAAGAACAAAAGATTTTTGAACCGGTTTACTTGAGGAACATACCAAATCTGGTCAAAGCTCATGGGCCGGGTTTGGGGTGTTTCAGTTTGGTATCAGAGCCCAGTTTTAAACTCTCGACCTGTGGGCTAAGGCCCAAAACGTTTTCAAATCGAGCCCAAATGAGTTTTATGAAAGTATTTTTGAAAATGAGTAGGTTTTTTGGCATGGCACCTAAGTCTCCGACCATGATCCACCAGTGTAAGTACCCACGACCATTTGTGTGATTATGTGGTTTATGTTATGAATTATGGAAAGGTAGAAGAGGAATGGAGCGTAGAATAGCATGATAGGAACTTGAACCCTAGGACTAGTTTACTCAAACACAAACACATAAGACTTAATTCCATTAAACAAACCTATGACTAAAGCCGAGTTAGGGTGTGGTAACCATTGTGCGCATGTCTAGGATTGGATCCGAAAGAGCACAGTACTTAAGATCCCTAGTGACTCACCTCCTCTTCACTGGAATCCTACAGTGCGTAGCTTCGGTTCACCCCAACCAAGAGGACTCGGTCACAGGCTAAACACAATGACTAAAACCCGAAGGGAACTAGCCGTGTTTTTATAAACCCAAGTTTTAAAACTCTTAAAATTACCTTTTTAATTTGTGAGAACTATTTTTACAAAATTCTTTCGAAAAATTTTTGATTTATAAAATTACAAAAATACCCCTAGTGGTAAATTACAAAAATACCTTTGGTTTATGAAATTCCCAAAATACCCATAGTTCTTATCAAAATTTTCATTACTTTATAAAATGTTCAAAAACCCTAATTTGCAAATTATCAAAAATACCTTGATTTGGAGAAAAATTACGAAATTGCCCTTAACTCACAAAATTACCAAAATGACCTTGATTTTCAAAATTTTTGCAACATCACCGTTTTGGAAAGTAAAATTCTCAAAAAGAACCCTCAAAGTTTTGCAAATTTTGAAATATCCCTGATTTATTAAACTTTACAAATTTACCCTGGTTAATTACCAAAATACACCCAAGTTCCAAAATTACCGAAATACCCCCGAATTTTAAAATTTTTCAAAATACCCCGGGATTTCAAAATTACCAAAATACCCTTATTGACAAAATCACCAAGGAACCTTATTTTGACAAATTTCAAAAATACCCCTGTAGGACAAAATTACGAAATACCCCTGGGTAGGGAAATGGATGGAATGGCCATAAAAGTGTAGTGAATGATGTTGTAAATGAATGTGACTTCATGGAAAAATGAATGTGTCTCTGCTTATGAATGTGAATGTGACTCCCTGAGTTAGAGGAGTGAACTTGAACTAGAAACTTTGGTTGATCGAAAGAACTACTTCTGAACATCTCTTTTCATAAAACTGTTCGCGGTTAATAAGTGGAACAAAAAAAAAATTCTGATGCATAAAACTCTTTAATCGGATTAAATCGCGACGTTAGAAATGAGTTCTAAGGGACGTGAACTTAGAGATTGTGCCTAGAAAGTATGATGGTTCTATTAAGATCAGAGTGCGCAGCGTAAGCATAGTGCGGTGAGAAGGATTGCACGACTGTTAGTAAGTAATTTTGAGGATGAAATTATTTTTAAGGAGGGTAGAACTGTAACATCCTGAAAAGGGCCTATGCATTTTTGGTTTAATTGTACGAAATGACATATCTTATGTGTTATGAATATATTTTGAACACTTTTGGAAACCTGGAAATGTATGGAAATGTTAAGTTTAAAAGAGGAAAGTGAACATTTTTAGAACCTTGGAAATGTAAGGAAATGTCTTGTAAGGAAATGTCATGGAAATGTAAGGAAATGTCTTGGAAATGTAAGGAAATGTCTTGTAAGGAAATGTCATGGAAATGTAAGGAAATGTCAAGTTTACAGAGCCGATCGAAAATTTTTGGAAACTTAGAAATGACCTAGAAATGACGAGTTTTAAGGTTTAAAAGGGGAAATTAAGGCAAAGTGGCCTTAAAAGAAAAAGTTTGTGAAATTTGACACACAAACAGGCTTGGAAAAGTGGTATGAAGATGCCACTTAGGGCCTATGGAAATGGCGCCATATGCAAGAGGAATGGGCCTGAGTTCGAGTCACTTGGGAAGCAAATAAAGGAGGTTTTATTTTTTTTATAAATAGTGGATAAATAAGGGATTTATTTATCATTATTTTCAAGAGATAATTTTTGGATTAAATTCTTTTAATTTGAATAAAGAGATAAAGAGGAAAATAAGGGAGAAGTGATGGCCAAGTAAGGGACTTTGAGTTTAATAATTTCGGCTAAGTAAGGATAGTTGCTGAATTATCTTTTATTTTAAGTGATAATTAAAGGATAAAGTTATCAGATAGAGGAGTGGTGGCCAAGTAAGGGACTCCTTAGATGATAATTTCGGCTATAAAAGGAAGGAAGGAGGGCTACTCATCAATTTGTGCTTCCTCCTTTCTCTGCCGAATTCTTAGTGCTCTCTTCTCTTCTTTTCTTTCTTTTATTTTTGCCAAGCCGAAATACCTTGTGTTCTAGCCGAATCCTCCATCTTTATTCTTCCTTCTCTTTTCTTTCCAATCCATCAAAAGCCGAATCTTTGAGGGGCTTCAAGTAAAGGTGCAATCGATTTCTTCAAGTAAGGGTAAGATCTCATTCGGTTTCATCCTTTTTTCTTAAGATTTATCGAAATCTAGGACTAACCCCATTAATATCTTGTTGCCGAAACTTTGAAGAGATCTTTCGGGATTTACTAAGTGTCGACTCCAAGGAAGGAGATGTTCTTTTCCCGAAGGTACACCATAGGCCACGTGTTCCCTAGTTATTCGGTGAGTTTCGGGATTTAAAATCCACAAGGTAAGTTTAAGTATACTAATCCTACTAGGATTTGGATTTATGGCCGAATGGCTTTTTATTAAAGTAGTAGGTGATTAATCAAATGTAGGGATTAAGGATCCAAGCATTAGATCAAGCTTTTCGGGATCTCAAGGAAATTTTAAGCGAATCAGGTGTGTACCCCACACTAACTTTTAATAAGATTTATGGTAATACGTAATATATGCATGTTTATAAGAATGTGGCTAAGGTACCATAATATGGTACAAAGTACTCAGGTATGTTTCCTACTCCTATTAGGATTACGAAATATGTTATATTTAACATGTGAAATATGATAAGAATGTGAATTTAAGTATGATATGCATGATATGAATAATATGGGTCATTCGGGATATATGAAAAAGGGGAAGTGAAGGTGATGACTACGGTCTCACTATCTGAATGTGGTGACTTCGGTTACATTATCTGAATGTGGTGTCTCATGACACAATTATCTGGTGGCTATGCCACAAATTTTATATGGGCGATGAGCACGTCGATTGCAGTGATCGCCTTCGATGGTGTGTAGCGGATGGAGGGTTGACTTAGTAGTCCCACGGTGTATTGGCGAGTGCACGGGGTGTGTAGCGGATGGACAACTAGGTTTGGGTTTGGGAATGCGTCATAACTTGTATTCTATGTTTTGAATGTGTAATATGTGATATGCCCGATTCTATTATGATTTAGTGTCGTGTACACATTGAGTCATTTGACTCACCCGTTGGGAACATTTTTAGGTGATGAGCAGTGATGGACAAGGGACGGCAGAACTTGTGGTGGCCATGCTCAACATGAAGTTTATATTTTTGAGGACTCTTGAATTTATTTTAGTACTTTGAATTATTTTTGGAATTATTTGATGTAATAAGGCCATAAGGCCATAGTTGAATTACTTTACACTTATTTTTATGATTATGAATTTTGTCTATTAAAATTTAATTAAAATTTCTTTTAAACTAAACCCTAAATATTTTGTCACTTAAGATAAAAGGGATTTAAATATAAAACGAACCTGTTTTCAACACAAGGCCAACCCAAAACAATATTTTTCTTAAAATCACACAAGTTTTCCTAAGAACAAAAGAATTTTGAACCGGTTTACTTGAGGAACATACCAAATCTGGTCAAAGCTCGTGGGCCGGGTTTGGGGTGTTTCAGTTTGGTATCAGAGCCCAGTTTTAAACTATCGGCCTCTGGGCTAAGGCCCAAAACGTTTTCAAATTGAGCCCAAATGAGTTTTATGAAAGTATTTTTGAAAATGAGCAGGTTTTCTGGCATGGCACCTAAGTCTCCGACCCGCAATCCACCAGGTAAGTAGCCCTAACCATTTGTGTGATTATGTGGTTTATGTTATGAATTATGGAAAGGTAGAAGAGGAATGGAACGTAGAATAGCATGATAGGAACTTGAACCCTAGGACTAGTTTACTCAAACACAAACACATAATACTGAATTCCATTAAACAAACCTATGACTAAGACGCCGAGTTAGGGTGTGGTAACCATTATGCGCATGTCTAGGATTGGATCCGGAAGAGCCTGGTACTTAAGCGATCCTAGTGACTCACCTCCTCTTCGCTGGAATCCTACTGCAGTGCGTAGCTTCTGGTTCACCCTAACCAAGAGGACTCGGTCACAAGGCTAAACACAATGACTAAAACCCGAAAGGGAACTAGCCGTGTTTTTATAAACCCTAGTTTTAAAACTCTTAAAATTACCTTTTTAATTTGTGAGAACTATTTTTATAAAATTCTTTCGAAAAAATTTTGATTTATAAAATTACAAAAATACCCCTAGTGGTAAATTACAAAAATACCTTTGGTTTATGAAATTCCCAAAATACCCATAGTTCTTATCAAAATTTTCATTACTTTATAAAATGTTCAAAAACCCTAATTTGCAAATTATCAAAAATACCTTGATTTGGAGAAAAATTACGAAATTGCCCTTAACTCACAAAATTACCAAAATGACCTTGATTTTCAAAATTTTTGCAACATCACCGTTTTGGAAAGTAAAATTCTCAAAAAGAACCCTCAAAGTTTTGAAAATTTTTAAATATCCCTAATTTATTAAACTTTACAAATTTACCCTGGTTAATTACCAAAATACCCCCGAGTTCCAAAATTACCAAAATACCCCCGAATTTTAAAATTTTTCAAAATACCCCGGGATTTCAAAATTACCAAAATACCCTTATTGACAAAATCACCAAGGAACCTTATTTTGACAAATTTCAAAAATACCCCTGTAGGACAAAATTACGAAATACCCCTGGGTAGGGAAATGGATGGAATGGCCATAAAAGTGTAGTGAATGATGTTGTGAATGAATGTGACTTCGTGGAAAAATGAATGTGTCTCTGCTTATGAATGTGAATGTGACTCCCTGAGTTAGAGTAGTGAACTTGAACTAGAAACTTTGGTTGATCGAAAGAACTACTTCTGAACATCTCTTTTCATAAAAAAACTATTCATGGTTAATAAGTGGAACAAAAAAATTCCGATGCATAAAACTCTTTAATCGGATTAAATCGCGACGTTAGAAATGAGTTCTAAGGGACGTGAACTTAGAGATTGTGCCTAGAAAGTATGATGGTTCTATTAAGATCAGAGTGCGCAGCGTAAGCATAGTGCGGTGAGAAGGATTGCACGACTGTTAGTAAGTAATTTTGAGGACGAAATTATTTTTAAGGAGGGTAGAACTGTAACATCCTGAAAAGGGCCTATGCATTTTTGGTTTAATTGTACAAAATGACATATCTTATGTGTTATGAATATATTTTGAACACTTTTGGAAACACGAAATGTATGGAAATGTTAAGTTTAAAAGAGGAAAGTGAACATTTTTAGAACCTTGGAAATGTAAGGAAATGTCTTGTAAGGAAATGTCATGGAAATGTAAGGAAATGTCTTGGAAATGTAAGGAAATGTCTTGTAAGGAAATGTCATGGAAATGTAAGGAAATGTCAAGTTTACAGAGCCGATCGAAAATTTTTGGAAACTTAGAAATGACCTAGAAATGACGAGTTTTAAGGTTTAAAAGGGGAAATTTAGGCAAGGTGGCCTTAAAAGAAAAAGTTTGTGAAATTTGACACACAAACAAGCTTGGAAAAGTGGTCTGAAGATGCCACTTAGGGCCTACGGAAATGGCGCCATATGCAAGAGGAATGGGCCTGAGTTCGAGTCACTTGGGAAGCAAATAAAGGAGGTTTTATTTTTTATAAATAGTGGATAAATAAGGGATTTATTTGTCATTATTTTCAAGAGATAATTGTTGGATTAAATTCTTTTAATTTGAATAAAGAGATAAAGAGGAAAATAAGGGAGAAGTGATGGCCAAGTAAGGGACATTGAGTTTAATAATTTCGGCTAAGTAAGGATAGTTGCTGAATTATCTTTTATTTTAAGTGATAATTAAAGGATAAAGTTATCAGATAGAGGAGTGGTGGCCAAGTAAGGGACTCCTTAGATGATAATTTCGGCTATAAAAGGAAGGAAGGAGGGCTACTCATCAATTTGTGCTTCCTCCTTTCTCTGCCGAATTCTTAGTGCTCTCTTCTCTTCTTTTCTTTCTTTTATTTTTGCCAAGCCGAAATACCTTGTGTTCTAGCCGAATCCTCCATCTTTATTCTTCCTTCTCTTTTCTTTCCAATCCATCAAAAGCCGAATCTTTGAGGGGCTTCAAGCAAAGGTGCAATCGATTTCTTCAAGTAAGGGTAAGATCTCATTCGGTTTCATCCTTTTTTCTTAAGATTTACCGAAATCTAGGACTAACCCCATTAATATCTTGTTGCCGAAACTTTGAAGAGATCTTTCGGGATTTACTAAGTGTCGACTACAAGGAAGGAGAAGTTCTTTTCAGAAGGTACACCATAGGCCACGTGTTCCCTAGTTATTCGGTGAGTTTTGGATTTAAAATCCACAAGGTAAGTTTAAGTATACTAATCCTACTAGGATTTGGATTTATGGCCGAATGGCTTTTTATTAAAGTAGTAGGTGATTAATCAAATGTAGGGATTAAGGATCCAAGCATTAGATCAAGCTTTTCGGGATCTCAAGGAAATTTTAAGCGAATCAGGTGTGTACCCCACACTAACTTTTAATAAGATTTATGGTAATACGTAATATATGCATGTTTATAAGAATGTGGCTAAGGTACCATAATATGGTACAAAGTACTCAGGTACGTTTCCTACTCCTATTAGGATTACGAAATATGTTATATTTAACATGTGAAATATGATAAGAATGTGAATTTAAGTATGATATGCATGATATGAATAATATGGGTCATTCGGGATATATGAAAAAGGGAAGTGAAGGTGATGACTACGGTCTCACTATCTTAATGTGGTGACTTGGTTACATTATCTCGAATGTGGTGTCTCATGACACAATTATCTGGTGGCTATGCCACAAATTTTATATGGGCGATGAGCACGTCGATCGCAGCTGCGCGCCGATGGTGTGTAGCGGATGGAGGGTTGACTTAGTAGTCCCCACGGTGTGTGGTGGTAGGTGCGGGGTGTGTAGCGGATGGACAACTAGGTTTGGGTTTGGGAATGCATCATAACCTGTATTCTATGTTTTGAATGTGTAATATGTGATATGCCTAATTCTATTATGATTTAGTGTCGTGTACACATTGAGTCTATTTGACTCACCCCGTTGGGGAACATTTTTCAGGTGATGAACAGTGATGGACCGGGACGGCGAGAACTTGTGGTGGCCATGCTCAACATGAAGTTTATATTTTTGAGGACTCTTGAATTTATTTTAGTACTTTGAATTATTTTGGGAATTATTTGATGTAATAAGGCCATAAGGCCATAGTTGAATTACTTTACACTTATTTTTATGATTATGAATTTTATCTATTAAAATTTAATTAAAATTTCTTTTAAACTAAACCCTAAATATTTTGTCACTTAAGATAAAAGGGATTTCAATATAAAACGAACCTGTTTTCAACACAAGCCCAACCCAAAACAATATTTTTCTTAAAATCACACAAGTTTTCCTAAGAACAAAAGAATTTTGAACCGGTTTACTTGAGGAACATACCAAATCTGGTCAAAGCTCGTGGGCTGGGTTTGGGGTGTTTCACCATCACACCATGTGGGGTTAAAAACACCCATCCATCCCTACACACCATGTCGTGCCATTACGACACATGTTAGATAATGTGTAGCTAAATTGCCAGAATACAGGCGATGATCGCCGTACAGAATACTTCCTCCTCATATACAAATCCCACCCCACAATCATATACAGAAACAGATACAGAATAACATACTAGACATGCTCAACATGCTTATAGACAGATATCAGAATAATCAGACATGCATAGCATTATCATACTCAGAACAGAATATCAGACTATCAGATATACAATTTTAGGGTTTGGTTAGCACTTACTGACCCTACGGTAGGCCCACAGTCGATTAGAACGACCCGTGTGACCCCAGGGGAAATTTCAAAAATATGGGCCCACATGCCCGTGTGGCCCACACGCCCAGATTGGCCTTGCCCGTGTGGCCTACACGGCATGGCCCAAAAACCCACACGCCCATGTGGAATGCCCGTGTGGCCCACACACCCAACTTGCCCTAGCCCATGTGGCTCACACGGCCACCACATGGCTGTGTCCCGGACAAGGGCAACCACATAGGTGACCACACGCCCGTGTGGCGTCGACAGAACAGTTTTTTAGCTTTTTCCAAAATTTGATTTCTTGTGTTTCAGGTACACACCTGCTACGATTTCAATGCAGAAATACTCCCGAGATCACCAGAACCTAAAATCGATAAACCCAAGTCTAAACTCAGTCATGATTCAAAGATTAAACTGAAACTACCAAACTGGCAACAGTCCAATTCTACATTTATCACTTACCCCAACACTCCGAATGGTTTCGACTATGATTCCGCAAGAGAAGAGCCCCTTTCTTCCCGATTCACTGTTGCCAAAACTCGAGATCAACAACGAGAAGAAAAGAATAGCATAAAAAATGATTTGAACAACAAGAAGCGGCTACCCCAATCCACACGAAACTCACCCCTTACACTTACCAAATGCACAAGAACACCGAAGAACTAAAAATCAGAATTGAAAGACAGAATTTTAACAGAATTCCAAACGCAAGAAAGCAAAAAGAAATTTTTTCCAGAACAGGAAAAGAACGTCAAAAATTTGGGAATTAGCTAGAGAGAGAAAAATAAAAGATATCACAAAATCCCCTCTTTTCTCCCACTTATTCCCACTACCATTAACTTCCTCAGAATTTGAGCTCAACTGAAACTTTGCCTGACAACTGAGCAAAAATAATACCCACGTTTGCGCAGGGATTCGAACACAGGACATCCAACACACCAATTCTGTAACAGCCCGATTTAGACCTTATTTGAAATGGTGGTTTCGGGACCACGAATCCAAGTTAGAAAAATATTTTAAAATTATATTCTGTGTTTACTATGTGTGAATTTAATTGTGTGAAATTTTTGTGCTTTAATTTCGTCGTTTGAGTGTCCGATTAAATAAAATGATTAAATCGCGTAAAATGAAAATTTAGTAGTTATTTTTAGAAGGGCCGAATAGTGGTTGTTCTTTTAATATGGAGGTTTTATGTTGTAAATATGCCATTGAATATATGAATGGACGACATTAGACTTATATTATATAGTCTTCATATTATTTAGTAAAGGTTAAAAATGTAAAATGCATAATATGTTAATATATCATAAAACATAAAATAATTAAAGCCATGTTCTTTTTTTCTTATGACCGAAACAAAAATAAAAGAAAAAGAAATAAAGAAGCCTAGGGTTCGGCACTTTTGAAGCTTGATTCAATGTGAGTTCTAGCTTGGTTTTTGATAATTTTTACGTTTTTGAGATTGTTGCTAAGTTATCTACAAGACCCATGCTTGAATTTTTGATTTTGGTGAATATTTTGAGTTATGCTATTGTTAAAAGCTTGTGATTTTTGTTGTTTGATTGTAGAAAATAAAAGATATGTGATAGATTAACATGTTTTGTATTGGAATTTTTGATGATTTTGAGTAATTAGGACTAAATTGCAAAAATAATATTTTGAGGGACTAAAATGTGAAATAAATGAAATAGATGGACTTGTATGAGCATGGGTAAGATTCGGCTAAAGCATAGGATATTGAGATTTTGAATATTTTGTGTTTTATGCAACATGGACTAAATTGCAAAAAGTGTAAAATGTCAGGGGCAAAATGGTAATTTGCCCATTTATGTGTCTTTAGACTAAATTGAATAAAATGGTGTTTAAATAAGTTTAATTTGAATATGTTTAGATCAATAACCAAAGAAAATAGATTTGGATCGGGGAAAATAAAAAATAATCGAATAGTCGTTTATTCCGTCCGTCAATATCCGAGGTAAGTTTATAAGCATATAAATGTTGTTAAATTTGAATATATATATATATAAATGTTATATGTTGAATGAAATTTTATGAAATTTTATGTGTATTAGCCGAATATAATTGAGCTTGGGAGCTAAGTTACGATTTCGATTCGATTGAGATTTGATGTCCGAAAGTCCTGTACGAACCTTAGGAATATTTAGGATACATATGTCATGACATAGGATTCCGATATGTGTTTTCATGTAAGACCACATCTGGGACATTGGCATCGATTTGTGTTTACGTGTAAGACCATGTTTGGGACATTGGCATCGTATTTGATTCCTGTAAGACCCTGTCTGGGATAGTGGCATCGATATGTGATTACATGTAAGACCACGTCTGGGACGTTGGCATTGTACGAGCCTTCCGACTATCCGAGAATCCTTTTTAATTCCGAATGGTTCAACGGGCATTGGTAAGTTAAGATCGAGTATAACATCAAGTTAGAAAAGCTCAGGTATGTACACAAACTAAGTTATGAAAATAAGGTAAGTTGAATGTGTGAATTGATGGTATATTGCTTTATGTTAATGTGAACTATGTGCATGTAGATGTGAATGAATGTATATTCTCCCTAAGGTTATATTTGTATTTTAGAAAGTAAAGGTTAAGCATATTAATGTTCAATTGATTATTTGACCAAAGGAAAGTTATTACAAGTTATATAAGTTTTAATATATAAGTTGATAAGTTGAATTATATATGAAATTATGATGGTTTATTACTACTTGTCTAGCTTAAATTATGTGAATGATTAAGTGTTTATTTGCTTATGACTTACTAAGCTTTGATAGCTTACTGTGTGTATTTGCTTTCCGTTTTATAGATTTTGGAAGTTGGTTACGAGTTTGGGATCATCAGAGAAGTCTATCACACTATTGACTGTTTCGGTACTTTTATAAAGTTGAACTTAAATCTGTGGCATGTATAGGCTAGTTTGTGTTATGTTTGATTTTGGGTATGTGTATGTTTAAGCCATGTGAAAATGGGTAGGAAAGACATTCAAGCTTAGTAAATTTCGGGTATGTGTCATATATAAATATATATATATATATATATATATATATATATGATATGTGTGATATGTTGGATTTTAGTCTTGGTGTTTTGGTTATGGTTTATTTATATGTAAATATACGTGAATCTTGTTTGATATGCTTTGATAAAGTATTGTTATGTGATTTTGTAAATGAGTGAATTCGGTTATGGCATATAGATGAAATGAAGTTGATATGGTTTACAAATGTTTGAGGTTTATTATGTTTGATATTGAATGAGTTTATTTTGGTAAAATGTTAATGACATATATGATTAATGAAGGTGTTTGGCTATGATATTAAATCTAAGTAATGGTTACAAATTGTTGGATATTCGGTCATGGAGAATGAACCAAGAATTTATGTGATGTGTTGGCATAATTTTGAGGATATGGTATGAATTTATGATTTAGTTAATAAGTGTTTGTTAAGTACATAATGAACTAGATATGATTGATGTTTAAAGCCTAGTTACATTCGGTCATGTTATATATATATACACACTTGTGATGAGTTTGTTATAAAATGCAAATTATGGAATGATATATTTTGGTTCGGTACTATGCAATATTAAAATGCGTGTGAAGTGATTTAGTAAAATGAAAATAGACATTTACTAAAACATATGAATTAGCATGTTTATATTCGGCCCTTGTATTTGGGTTTTGACCATTTGAATAGTAACTTGTCTTATAATAAAACAAGAAGGATATATGTGTATTAAGTAGTTTATAGGAGTCTAATGATACTTATATTAAATTCGGTCAAGTTTAGATAAATTGAATGAAAATGCATGATGTGCCGGTTATGAAAAGGTGATTTTGATTTATTTGATATTTTTGCTTTGATTTATGTGACTACATATATGTTCATTATATAATAAGAAATGATTCGTAAAGAGTTTATGTTAGCTTTATAATTTAAAATTTTAATTGATTTAAGAGACTCATTTCTGTGTACATATAAAATTGTTTGGATGTGTGCTTTGTTTAGCAATGCCTCGTAACCCCATTCCAACGATGGATATGGGTTAGGGGTGTTACAATTTTATTGGTATCAGAGATACGGTTTAGTCGATTCTAGGACTAACGTAGTGCGTGTGAGTCTAGCTATACATGCCACAATCTTATACTGCGATAGTATGATGATTTCTGACAATTGAAATGTGTTTTCTTATAGAAAATGGATTCCGATTGAGCCGTATCTGATGATGTCGAGAGTATAGCGCCTGCTCCCGCTCAAGGGACAACGCCGGTTGATTTTCGACCGACTTTGAGTAACCAAGAGGGAGAGGCTAAGCAAGCCTTTTACCAAATGATGAATGACTGGTTTAGTCAATATATCCGGACGCACAACAACCTCCACCCCCGACTAATCCATCTTCGATACCTGTCGTACCTCAAGTAAGTGATCCGTTGAGATTGTTTAAGCCTTCTATTGATAAAATCAGAAAACACGGGGCAGAAGAATTCAAAGATACTGCTGATGATGATGCTGAACGAGCTGAATTCTGGCTTGATAATACTATCCGTGTGTTTGATGAGCTATCTTGTACCCCGGATGAGTGTTTAAAATGTGCCATATCTTTGCTATGAGACACTGCATATCACTGGTGGAATACACTAGTATCGGTGGTTCTGAAAGAGCGAGTGACCTGGGAATTCTTTCAGACTGAGTCCCGCAAGAAATACATCAGCCAGAGATTTATTGACCAGAAACACAAAGAATTTCTTGAGTTGAAACAGGGTCGGATGACCGTGACAGAGTATGAGCAGAAATTCGTGAGACTCAGTCGGTATGCCCGAGAGTGTGTTTCGAACGAAGCCATGATGTGTAAAAGATTTGAAGATGGGCTGAATGAAGATATTAAACTGTTAGTTGGCATACTTGAGATAAAAGAGTTCGTAGTACTGGTTGAACGAGCCTGCAAAGCCGAAAAGCTCGGGAAAGAGAAAAGAAAAGCTGACTTTGAAGCTAGATATTCACGTAAGAGACCATTCAGTAAGTCATATCAGTCGGCATTAAAGGAGTTTTGAGATGATTTTAGCCGTTCTAAAGCTACATCGGGTTATTCTAGACGAGATTGAGATAGACCACCTGTGAGCTCGAGAGCTACCTCAGTAGCTAGTGTGGGTAATGTTAGATCAAATCAACCTGAGTGTAAACATTGTGGTAAAAGACATCTCGGCAGTTATAAATTGCATGATCGGGCCTATATTAAATGTGGATCGATGGATCTTTATATTCATGAATGCCCAGAGTTAGCTGAAGAAAATCCGGTACAGAATACGAGATCAGGTAGCACTGTAGCTCGAGGTAGACCACCCAGAAATACGGGTAATGTGAGTGGTAGTCAGAGAGGGACTAAAGATAAAGCAGTTAGATCCGAGGCTCGTGCACCTGCCAGAGCCTATGCTATTCGCGCACGCGAGGAGGCTTCATCTCCAGATGTTATTACTAGTACATTCACTCTTTATGATACTAGTGTAATTGCATTGATTGATCCTGGTTTGACTCATTCTTATGTGTGTGAGACTTTAGTATTAAGTAAGACTTTGCCTGTTGAGTCTACTGAGTTTGTAATTAGAGTATCAAACCCCTTGGGCCGGTGTGTTATGGTTGATAAAGTGTGTAAGAATTGTCCCCTGATGATTCGAGATTCCTGCTTCTCGGCTGATTTGATGTTGTTGCCATTTGATGAGTTCGACATAATTCTGGGTATGGATTGGTTGACTTTGCATGATGCTGTCGTAAATTTCAAAAGAAAGACTATTGATTTACGGTGCCAGAATGATGAGATTATTCGGATTGAATCTAATGATCTGAATGGTTTACTGTGATGATATCTTCGATGTTAGCTCGTAAATATGTAAGAAAAGGTTGCGAAGCTTACTTTGCATATGTGCTTGATAGTAAAGTAACCGAAAGAAAGATTGAATCAGTACCTGTTGTGTGTGAGTATCTGGATGTGTTTCCTGAAGAATTATCGGGTTTGCCAACTATTCGAGAAGTTGAATTTGGTATTGAATTAGTGCCGGGGACGACTCCGATATCGATAGCTCTGTACAGAATGGCACCTACGGAATTAAAAGAATTGAAACCTCAGTTGCAAGAGTTCACAGATAGAGGTTTTGCACGATCGAGTTTCTCTCCCTGGGGTGCACCAGTTTTATTTGTGAAAAAGAAAGACGGAACTATGAGAATGTGTATCGACTCTGCATGACTCAATAAGGTGACTATAAAGAATAAGTATCGCGTTACCCGCGGATTGACGATCTATTCGATCGGTTGAAAGGGGCTCTGATGTTTTCAAAAATAGATTTGAGATCAGGCTACTATCAGTTGCGAGTTAAAGACTCTGATGTGCCAAAGACTACTTTTCGGACGAGGTACGGACACTATGAGTTTCTGGTTATGCCTTTCGGACTTACTAATGCAGCTGCTATTTTCATGGATTTGATGAATCGGATCTTCAGACAGTATCTGGATCGGTTTGTGGTAGTATTCATAGATGACATTTTGATCTACTCCCGTGATGAAACCGAGCATGCCGAACATCTGAGACTTGTGTTACAGACTTTACGAGATAAACAGTTGTATGCAAAGTTTAGTAAATGTGAGTTCTGGTTATGCAAAGTCAGTTTTCTGGGCCATGTTGTATCAGCATCGGGTATTCGGGTTAATCCGAGTAAAATTTTAGCTATACTTGATTGGAAACCTCCGAAAAATGTTTCTGAAGTTCAGAGTCTTTTGGGACTTGCTGTGTAATATCCCGGGTTAGGGGCTGTTTTGTAGTTGCATGTTATTGCATGAGTTTAGTGTGCTGTGTTGCTACTCCGGTTTTAGGGGTTATGCACCTAGTACATGTCTCAGGTGTTAGCAGGCTTTTTGTGTGCTTAGTCAAGTTTTTAGGGGGTTTGGAGAACCCTGGGTGGTAGGGGAGGCTTTTAGAAATTTTTTTTTTTTTTAGGGTGTAAAAAGGGGAGCTTGGCTTTTGGGGGTCTTAAAAGTATTTTTAGGTGGTTTGTGTCACATAGGATGGGTTAGCAAAGTGGCAGGTGGGACGCCACTAAGGCTGGTGTGTGTGGCGTCATTTTGCAGGAGGGAGAGATCTTGTGTTCAAGTTGCGGAGTGGCCACCTTTTGGCTTTCTTTTTGACGCCTAGGAAGGGAGAGTTTGTAGGCAGTTCAAACTCTGCCTTGGACCTAGTCTATGGGTGAGATGGACGGCAAGGAGTGATTTGTGGAAGGGGACTAATTCAAATGCTTTTGAATTAGTGGCTTGGAGTATTTTGAGGAGTGGTGGCCGAATTTTAGGGGATTTGGGGGGAGTGTGGACGGCTTAGTGTGGGAGAAGGGAAGGCCGAATGTACCTTTGTTTGGGGTGCATTTTCGGTCACATTTGGTAAAGAAGAAAAGCTCTCTCTCTTTTGTCTTTTGTAGCCGAAACTTCAAGAGAATGTTCTCTCATTTTCTTCATTCTATTTGAAACCAAAACACCAAACTCCTATAGTTGCCGAATCTTGCTTTATTCTCTTGGTAGCCGAATGCATCTTTGAGCCCTTCTCATACTTCTTTCCTCCTTGATCATTAGAAGCCGAAAGTTATTTCCCAAAACCTTTCCACCATTCCTTTCTTCTTCTTAAACCGGAAGTACTCCTTTTCTCTTCTCCTTTTTCCATCATTTTTGTCATTAGCCGAATACCAACCCCCTTTTCTTCTCATCTTTCACTTGTATTCTCTTTCTTTGAGTAAAGCCGAATTCTTTCTTCTTGTTTAATGAGATTGGCCGAATTTCCCTTCTCTCCTAGTGGTGTTTATTTTGGCCGAATATTGGTGGAGTTTTTGGTGCTCATCTCGGGTGGTGCAATCGGTTGGTGAAGGGCCTTTTGGAAGCGAGCAAAAGGAGTCTTCCTACTCTCATAACCGTTGGGTAAGTGATGGTAAGAAGTTGGTTGATGGTTCATTCTTGTTAAGCCTAAGTGAGACTAATTGTTGTGTTTTTAAGGGAAGGCCGATTGTCGGAGAACCATTGGTTGATCAGGGATTTGGAAGGAAACCAAATCAATCGTGAGGAGCAAGAGGAGCCGTTTTTCTTACGTCAATTGATTAGTAAGGGTAAGTGATTGGTGTTAGTATTGTTAGTTCAATCTTTTGTTTCCGATCAAGTCAAAGGTGATTAGGGATTAATTATTTGTCTTATAGGGTGCCGATTGTTGGAAGGAGAACCACTTTGTTGGTTCGAGGTTTGGTTGGAAACCAAACCATTCGCAAGAGTAAGGTAATGGCCTAATATTAACCCCTTTGGGTTTATATGTCTTTGGCCGAATGGTCTTAGTGCCTAATCTGTGTTGGCCGATTGTTATAGGAGCTTGATACTCGAGGGATTTAGATCGTTTCATTGGGATCTTTAGACTCGTAATTACCAGTGTGTAAACTAACACTGCGATACCTAGTAATATTATTAATAAACTTGTTTGCTGTTAAAAACTATACGATTATGACGGATAATTGGATACCCAAAGCGGGGTATGTGTATGCGTATCGGGTAAGTCTAATTTATTACAAGTTCTATTATGGATACCTTGGGTATTATGATCTATGATATGTATGCTATGAGATGTAATGCTAGACATGTTGGCATGATATGCATGACTTGTATGATATGCATGATCACATGAGTTGGTATGTTGATGGGTGATATGAGAGGAGGGAGCGGTGATATTTTGTCTTGTGACGAGCACAGTGTTTTGGTAACACAACTTTGTGACTTTGGGTCACCGGTGGTTTTAGTACCACATTTGTGTCTTTGGGACACGGAGGTTGGGCACCTCATTGCGACTCGTCCTGTGGTTAACACCACCGTGGGTTGGCCCCACTTTGAGATATGGGATAAATGCGCTAGTGATTGGGTATCACACGATGGGTTGGCCCCATCATTCGATTATTGTGGCTACGGTCACGGTGCTTTGGTAGCACATTTGTGTCTTTGGGACACCGGAGGTTGGGCACCTCATTGCGACTCGTCCACCGTGGTTTAACACCACCGTGGGTTGGCCCCACATGAGATATGGGATCGTGCGCTAGTGATTGGGTATCACACGATGGGTTGGCCCCATCATTGGATTTGTGACTTCGGTCACCGGTGCTTTGGTAGCACAAAGCGTGTCTTTGGGACACCGGTGGTTTGGCACCACATTGATGGATATTGTGTCTTTGGGACACCGGTGTTTTAGTAACACATTGTGACTATATGTCACGGTGGTTTGGCACCACCGGTGGTTTGGTACCACACGGGGTAGAAAAAGCGTCACGGATGGTTAGGATCGGGTTGCATTAACTATGTTGCTATGTATGATGTGTGTTAGCATGTTGTTTCATCGGGAGCGGGATTTATGCTTTGAGTCATTCGACTCACCCTCTCCTTTGACATTTCGAGTGACAGTGAGACGCGGACATGGAGCTGGGGTGGACTCGGGGTGCACATGCCATGCTTTAATAAAAGTTTTGCTCAGGCTATTCACTTTGGGTACTTTAGCTTACTTATTTTTATTTGAGATTTAATTTGGGTTTGTAAAAGGCCTTTAAATTATGTTTTATGATGGTTATGTTTTAATTAGATTCTCAAACGCTTAACAAATAACTTGGTAGGAAATTTTGCTAGAGATTTGGTAAGATAATGTTTTAAAACTATAACGCAATGTGTTTTAAACTATACCATCGGGTATCTCACTATGTTTTGCTATACAATAAACTCAAATGATTTCCAAATCAAACTCGATTTTCTACTAAGTCTAAAATGTTTCAAAATAGCACTAAGAAACTATTGGAAATGCTAAATGAAATCAACTTGTTTTAACTATATACTTGGATAAGTTTTCAAAATCTAATCAAACAAGCCTACTCAAATTCTCCTCAAATTCACTATGTTTTCACCCGCTTTTAAGCGAAAAAAAAAAATTCGATCACTCAAAGGCGTTTTCCCGTAACATACAGATTCGGTCGTGGTGTCTTGTCCGAGTTTGGGGTGTTACAATTGTGGTATCGAGCCGAGTTCAAAGGCTCATTTGTGGGCTGAGGCCCAAAATGTTTTCAAAAGGTTGTTTTGTTAGTCTTTATTCTTAAAGTATGGTTTGAAAGGCATGGCACCCAGTCTCCGGCACTGATTCGCCAGGTAAGTACCCTTACTATTGCTTGTGAATTGATTGGATGTGATATGATTTGATGAATAGCAATAGTATACTACTTTAGAGATTGAAAGCGATAGGATTTTGTGAACTCGCGAGAACAAATCCTCTTAAAATATTCATAAGACTTGCTTTTAAACAAGTGGAATAAATCTCGATGCATAAAATTCTTTAATCGGATCACGTAGAAAGATTAGTCATGAGCGCTAGAGGTGGGCGTGGTCGTGGGCCAGTCGTGGTAGGATGCCGTTTCTAAGCCCGTAGGATGCAGTGGGGTTCGAGAAAATGAGATACCGGTTCCGCCACCGGTGGAGGTGGTGAGTTCCAAGATCGGGCCCAGGGGCGATGCGATGTCTGAGCGATCTTTGCGAGTGTTGGAAAGAGTAGTGGTGTAGGTGGTGGTGCGAGAATTAGGAAATCTGTTCTGGCGACTTCGGGCAAATGGGGCCGAATTCTTCCGAGTGTATCTGGTGTTGCTCCCAGCCTTTGCTTGAAGTCTTGGCTGGAGGCAACCGAGCGGATCATGGATGATCTGGACTTGACTCTTGAAGAGAAAGTGAAGGGCATCGTGTATCGCTTCTCGGGATGAGTCATATCGGTGGTGGCTCACGGTTCGAGAGCAGTGTGGCGTGAGAGGATCGACATGGGATTATTTCAGTGCATATCAAAGAAATACATCGGAGCTAGTTATATCGACTCCCAGTGAAAGGCTTTTACGAGGCTTGTTCGAGGGAGTAAATACATTCTTGAGTACTGGTGAGTTCTGACGGTGAGTAGGTATGCGAGGGCATTGTGTGCTTGAGCATGAGAGGTGTGTTCGTTTGAGGATGGATGTGCGAGGCGAGTTGAAGTGCTGATTGCTCCTCGCCAGGGCGCGAGTTCTTTGTCTTAGTTGAGAAGGCTAAGGTAGCGAGGGTGTTAAGGAGTCGATAAGACGGGGCATGGATAGAAATAGGCATAAGAGGGCTTTGGGTCTTACAGGTGCGTCGGGTAATCCATGAGAAGAGAGCTAGACCGAGTGGGCGAACCCGGACTGCTAGGTTTGTTTTCTTTGCTAGGCGGGGACCGCCGCATGATGTGATCGGTGTGGGAAATCTCATTGGGGTGATTTCTTTGGGTGGAGAAAGGGTTGCTTTGAGTGTGGTTCTCTGAGCACAGTGTGAGGGATGTGTCGCGTAGGTTGGCGAGATTGATCGAGAGTTAGGCCGCGTGTCAGTTCAGAGGGTAATAGGCGCCACCGTAGAGGGGCCGTGGTAATGGCAGGGGTGGTAATGGTTTTGGTCGGGGCCGTGGAGCAGGCGAGAGGTGCGGTAGTTACGATGCTAGGCGGCTGGATTAGTGTATCTTTGCAAGGCGCCGAGAGGAGGGTGGCCTTGCCGGACGTCATAGCCGATGCGTTTTGATTTTGGTTCTCCTTATCTTTGCTTTGATTGATGTGGGTTCAACGCACTCTTATGTTGCCCGTAGTATAGTAGAGACCATGGGTTTGGACTACGAGATATCTTCTAGGCGGATAGTGTGATTAGCCCTCTAGGTCACTCTGTAGTAGTAGATAAAGCTGTTTAGAAATGTACCTCTAGAACTCCAAGGGGTAGTGTTTCTTCAGCGATCTGATGGAGCTGCCGTTTGGGGAGTTCGATCCGATTCTTGGAATGGATTGGTTGGTCAAGTACCCGGCGAGGTTGGATTGCGCGCCAAGCGCATGGTTCTTAAGGCGGTTGAGGGTGAAGAGGTGGCTATGATAGGTAATAGGAGGGATTACTTATCAAATGTGGTATCTGCTCACGAAGCGAGAGAAGATGGTCGGGAAAGAGGCTGTGAAAGCGTATGTAGTTCATGTGTATGCGTTGGAGGCTAAAGAGTGCTTTGTGGAGAAGGTTAAATGCAGTTAAGGAATTTCTTGATGTTTTCTGAGGAACTTCCGGGTTTGCCACCGGATCGCGAGGTAGAGTTCGGGATAGATCTATTACCCGAGCTGCGCGGTGTCTATTGCTCCGTATAGGATGGCGCCAAAGGAATTGGTGGAGCTTAAGGCTCGGATCCGGGAGTTATTGGATCGAGGTTTTATTAGGCCTAGTGTTTACGTAGGTAAGTGCGCCGGTACTTTTTGTTAAGAAGAAAGATGGCACGATGCGGATGTGTATAGACTCTACGCCGGTGAATAAAGTGGCGATTAAAAACAAGTATCCGTTGCCACGGATAGATGACTTGTTTGATCGGTGAAAAGTGCTGCGGTATTTTCGAAGATCGACTTGAGGTGCAGGTATCACCGATTAAGAGTTAAGGAGGTGATATCCATAAAAGCAGCGTTCGGACTCGGTATGGGCACTCACGAATTTACGGTAATGCCGTTCGGGTTGACTAACGCACCGTGGCGTTTATGGATATGATGAATAGGGTGTTTCAACGATATCTGGATCGATTCGTGGTGGTTTTCATAGGCGACATCTTAGTGTACTCAGGGCAGAGGAAGAGCATGATAAGCATTTGCGAGTGGTGTTGCGATTTTGAGGAAAAGCGACTCTATGCTAAGTTCGATGAAGTGTGAGTTACGGCTTAGAGAAGTGACTTTCTTGGGTCATGTAGTGTGGTGAGGGATTTGAGTAGATCCTCGTAAGATCGAAGCGATTTTGGATTGGAAGCCGCCTAGGTCGGTGGTGAGATTCGGAGTTTTTAGGTTTGGCGGATACTACAGAAGGTTTGTTGAGGTTTCTCGTTGATAGCGTGTAGATGAACAAGTTCTTGAGGAAAGAAGTTCCGTTTGTATGGGTCGAGAAGCAATGAGGAAAGCTTCGATAAGTTAAAGAAGATTTTGGTGAGGGCTCGGTTTTAATTCAACTGAGGTGGTAAGGAGTACCACAGTCTATTGCGATGCATCACATACGGGCTTAGGTTGTGTCTTGATGCAAGAAGATAAGGTTGTGGCTTACGCTTCTCGGCGGTGAGGTCACATGAGGTCAACTATCCGGCCGCACGATTTGGAGCTATCTCTTGTAGTCTTCGCTTTAAAGATTTGGAGGCACTACTTGTGCGGAGAGAGATCGATAGTCTATCTGAGATCACAAGAGTCTAAAGTATCTCTTGACTCGGAAGGATTTGAATTTGAGGCAAGCGTATGAGATGGGTTGAGTTCTTTGAAAGATTACATTTATTCGATTGAGTATCATCAGGGCAAGGCTAACGTGGTGGCTGGCGCGTTGAGCCGCAAGGTTGTTTCGGACTTAAGAGCATTGTTTGCCCACTTGAGTTTGTATGGCGATGGGAGTATGCAGCAGAAGCGCAAGTTAAGCCTACAGGTGGAAGCGGATCGAGAAAGCTTGAGTTATTGGATGAGGTTGAGAGTGCGCGAAGGTTGCAAGTGTCTTGAGGATGGTGGTTTGGAGGATTCTGACTTGTCCAGTGATGGGGTTCTGTGTTTTCAAGGTAAGGCTTGTATGCCTAAAGATGTTGAGCTAAGGCAAAAGATTCTTGGGGCGCACATACCATGATCCTTATGCTATGCATCTGGAGGTAGCAAGATGTATAGGGATCTTAGAGAAGCGATTTTGGTGGCTTTGGCTTGAAGAAAGAGGGTGTGAGTTTGTTGGGAAGTGTCTAACATGTCGTGAGTCAAGGCTGAACATCTCGATTTGCCGTCGAGTTTGCTTGACTGTGAAGATTCCTCGATGGAAGTGGGAAAGGATAACCATGGATTTAAATCGGTGGGTTACCGCTACGCCAAGCAAGAAGGATTCGATTTGGGTAGTGGTGGATCGGTGACTAAATCAGCTCACTTTATTCCGGTGAGGTTGACTACTCACTTGAAGCTAAGCGAAAATTTGTATGTGCGAGAGATAGTGAGGTTGCGGTGTGCGGTTTCGATAATCTCGGATAGGGATCCTAGATTTACGTCAAGGTTTGGAAAGCACTTTTGCATCAAGCTCTGGGCACTCGTTTGATTTCAGCCACGGCTTTTCACCATGATCGGCGGTCAATCGAAAGGGTCATTCAGATCTTGGAAGATATCTTTGAGAGGTTGTGTCTTGGATTTGAGAGGTAGTTGGGAGGAGTTTCTACCATTAGGCGAGTTTGCCTACAACAACGATTTACCAAGCAAGCATCAAGATGGCACCGTATGAGGCGTTGTATGGTAGGAAATGTCGCTCACCTACGTGTTGGGGCGGAGTTAAGTGAGCGTCGGTTGTTGGGACCCGAGTTGGTTGCGGAGACCGAAGACAAGGTTAAGTTGATTGATCTAGATTGAAGGAAGCTTGGACCGGCAGAAGTCTTATGCCGATCTTAAGCGAAGAGATATAGAGTTATTTGTGGGGATCGAGTTTTCTGAAGGTCTCGCCTTGGAAGAAGGTGTTGAGGTTCGGGAAGAAAGGCAAGCTAAGTCCGAGGTTTATTGGACCGTATAAAAATCGAGGCGAGTTGGACCGATGGCGTATCGGCTTGAGTTGCAGTGAGCTTAGTCGATTCACGATGTTTTTCACGTTTGATGCTTGGCGTTATCGTTCAGATCCGTCACATGTGGTAGCGATGGAAGAGATCGAGGTAAATCGATTTGACCATGGAGGAGGAACACATGCGATTCTTGATCGAGATGTGAAGGTTCTGCGTAAGAAGTCTGTGCCTTTGGTTAAGGTTCTTTGGCGGAATCATGGCGTAGAAGAAGCTACGTGGGAACCCGAGGATATGATGAGACAAGCAATACCCGCAACTCTTTTGATCGAGGTAATTTCGAGGTCAAAATTATTTTTAAGGGGGTAGAAGCGTAATATCCCGGGTTAGAAATTTGTTTTGTAGTTGCATGTTATTGCATGAGTTTAGTGTCTTTGTGTTGCTACTCGGTTTTAGGGTTATGCACCTAGTACATGTCTCAGTGTTAGCGAGGCTTTTTGTGTGTAGTCAAGTTTTTAGGGGTTTGGAGAACCACTGGGTGGTAGGGGAGGCTTTTAGAAATTTTTGTTTTTAGGGTGTAAAAAGGGGAGCTTGGCTTTTGGGGGTCTTAAAAGTATTTTTAGGTGGTTTGTGTCACATAGGATGGGTTAGCAAAGTGGCAGGTGGGACGCCACTAAGGCTGGTGTGTGTGGCGTCATTTTGCAGGAGGGAGAGATCTTGTGTTCAAGTTGCGGAGTGGCCACCTTTTGGCTTTCTTTTTGACTCCTAGGAAGGGAGAGTTTGTAGGCAGTTCAAACTCTGCCTTGGACCTAGTCTATGGGTGAGATGGACGGCAAGGAGTGATTTGTGGAAGGGGACTAATTCAAATGCTTTTGAATTAGTGGCTTGGAATATTTTGAGGAGTGGTGGCGAATTTTAGGGGATTTGGGGGAGTGTGGACGGCTTAGTGTGGGAGAAGGGAAGGCCGAATGTACCTTTGTTTGGGGTGCATTTTCGGTCACATTTGGTAAAGAAGAAAAGCTCTCTCTCTTTTGTCTTTTGTAGCCGAAACTTCAAGAGAATGTTCTCTCATTTTCTTCATTCTATTTGAAACCAAAACACCAAACTCCTATAGTTTGCGAATCTTGCTTTATTCTCTTGGTAGCCGAATGCATCTTTGAGCCCTTCTCATACTTCTTTCCTCCTTGATCATTAGAAATGAAAGTTATTTCCCAAAACCTTTCCACCATTCCTTTCTTCTTCTTAAACCGGAAGTACTCCTTTTCTCTTCTCCTTTTCCATCATTTTTGTCATTAGCCGAATACCAACCCCTTTTCTTCTCATCTTTCACTTGTATTCTCTTTCTTTGAGTAAAGCCGAATTCTTTCTTCTTGTTTAATGAGATTGGCGAATTTCCCTTCTCTCCTAGTGGTGTTTATTTTGGCCGAATATTGGTGGAGTTTTTGGTGCTCATCTCGGGTGGTGCAATCGGTTGGTGAAGGGCCTTTGGAAGCGAGCAAAGGAGTCTTCCTACTCTGATAACCGTTGGGTAAGTGATGGTAAGAAGTTGGTTGATGGTTCATTCTTGTTAAGCCTAGGGTGAGACTAATTGTTGTGTTTTTTAAGGGAAGGCCGATTGTCGGAGAACCATTGGTTGATCGAGGGATTTGGAAGGAAACCAAATCAATCGTGAGGAGCAAGAGGAGCCGTTTTCTTACTGTCAATTGATTAGTAAGGGGTAAGTGATTGGTGTTAGTATTGTTAGTTCAATCTTTTGTTTCCGATCAAGTCAAAGGTGATTAGGGATTAATTATTTGTCTTATAGGGTGCCGATTGTTGGAAGGAGAACCCTTTGTTGGTTCGAGGTTTGGTTGGAAACCAAACCATTCGCAAAGTAAGGTAATGGCCTAATATTAACCCCTTTGGGTTTATATGTCTTTGGCCGAATGGTCTTAGTGCCTAATCTGTGTTGGCCGATTGTTATAGGAGCTTGATACTCGAGGGATTTAGATCGTTTCGTTGGGATCTTTAGACTCGTAATTACAGTGTGTAAACTAACACACCGATACCTAGTAGTATATTATTAATAAACTGTTTGCACTGTTAAAAACTATACCGATTATGACGGATAATTGGATACCCAAGCGGGGTATGTGTACGTATCCGGGTAAGTCTAATTTATTACAAGTTCTATTATGGATACCTTGGGTATTATGATCTATGATATGTATGCTATGAGATGTAATGCTAGACATGTTGGCATGATATGCATGACTTGTATGATATGCATGATCACATGAGTTGGTATGTTGATGGGTGATATGAGAGGAGGAGCGGTGATATTTTGTGCCGACGAGCACGGTGTTTTAGTAACACAACTTTGTGACTTTGGGTCACCAGTGGTTTGGTACCACATTTGTGTCTTTGGGACACCAGAGGTTGGGCACCTCATTGCGACTCGTCCCTGTGGTTAACACCACCGTGGGTTGGCCCCACTTTGAGATATGGGATCGTCTGCTAGTGATTGGGTATCACACGATGGGTTGGCCCCATCATTCGATTATTGTGACTACGGTCACCAGTGCTTTGGTAGCACATTTGTGTCTTTGGGACACGGAGGTTGGGCACCTCATTGCGACTCGTCCACGTGGTTTAACACCACCGTGGGTTGGCCCCACATGAGATATGGGATCGTCTGCGCTAGTGATTGGGTATCACCACGATGGGTTGGCCCCATCATTGGATTTGTGACTTCGGTCACGATTGCTTTGGTAGCACAAAGCGTGTCTTTGGGACACCAGTGGTTTGGCACCACATTGATGGATATTGTGTCTTTGGGACACGGTGTTTTGGTAACACATTGTGACTATATGTCACGGTGGTTTGGCACCACCAGTGGTTTGGTACCACACGGGGTAGAAAAGGCGATACGGATGGTTAGGATCGGGTTGCATTAACTATGTTGCTATGTATGATGTGTGTTAGCATGTTGTTTCATCGGGAGCGGGATTTATGCATTGAGTCATTCGACTCACCCTCTCCTTTGACATTTCGGGTGACCCGTGAGACGCGGACATGGGAGTAGGGTGGACTCGGGGTGCACATGCCATGCTTTAATAAAAGTTTTGCTCAGGCTATTCACTTTGGGTACTTTAGCTTACTTATTTTTATTTGAGATTTAATTTGGGTTTGTAAAAGGCCTTTAAATTATGTTTTATGATGGTTATGTTTTAATTAGATTCTCAACCTGCTTAACAAATAACTTGGTAGGAAATTTTGCTAGAGATTTGGTAAGATAATGTTTTAAAACTATAACGCAATGTGTTTTAAACTATACCATCGGGTATCTCACTATGTTTTGCTATACAATAAACTCAAATGATTTCCAAATCAAACTCGATTTTCTACTAAGTCTAAAATGTTTCAAAATAGCACTAAGAAACTATTGGAAATGCTAAATGAAATCAACTCGTTTTAACTATATACTTGGATAAGTTTTCAAAATCTAATCAAACAAGCCTACTCAAATTCTCCTCAAATTCACTATGTTTTCACCCCGCTTTTAAACGAAAAAAAAAAATCTGATCACTCAAAGACGTTTTCCCCGTAACATACCAGATTCGGTCGTGGTGTCTTGTCCGAGTTTGGGGTGTTACAATTGTGGTATCGAGCGGGAGTTCAAAGGCTGTTTGTGGGCCCGAGGCCCAAAATGTTTTCAAAAGGTTGTTTTGTTAGTCTTTATTCTTAAAGTATGGTTTGAAACGCATGGCACCGAGTCTCAAAGCACGATTCGCCTGAGTAAGTACCCTTACTATTGCTTGTGAATTGATTGGATGTGATATGATTTGATGAATAGCAATAGTATACTACTTTAGAGATTGAAAGCGATAGGATTTTGTGAACTCGCGAGAACAAATCCTCTTAAAATATTCATAAGACTTGCTTTTAAACAAGTGGAATAAATCATCGATGCATAAAATTCTTTAATCGATACGTAGAAAGATTAGTCATGAGCGCTAGAGGTGGGCGTGGTCGTGGGCAGGTCGTGGTAGGATGACGGTTTACGAGCCCGTAGGATCCAGTCGGGGTTGAGAAAATGAGATACGGTTCGCCACCGGTGGAGGTGGTGAGTTCCAAGATCGGTAGGGGCGATGCGGTGTCACGCAGCGATCTTTGCGAGTGTTGGAAAGAGTAGCTGGTGTAGGTGGTGGTGCGAGAATTAGAAATCTGTTCTTGGCGACTTCGGGCAAATGGGGCGAATTCTTCCGAGGTGTATCGGTGTTGCTCCAAAGACCGCCGAAAATCTTGGTTGGAGGCAAGCCGAGGCGGATCATGGATGATCTGGACTTATCTTTGAAGAGAAGTCGAAGGGCATCGTATCGCTTCTCGGGATGAGTCATATCGGTGGTGGCTCACGGTTCGAGGCAGTGTGGCGTGAGAGGATCGACATGGGATTATTTCGTGGTGCATATCAAAAGAAATACATCGGAGCTAGTTATATCGACTCCTCGGCCAAAGGCTTTTCGAGGCTTGTTCAGGGGAGTAAATGCATTCTTGAGTCACAGGTGAGTTCTGAAGTGAGTAGGTATGCGAGGGCATTGTGGCCTTGAGCATGAGAGGTGTGTTCGTTTCGAGGATGGTGCGAGACGAGTTGAGGTCGCTGATTGCTCCTCAGCAGGGCGCGAGTTTTTGTCTTAGTTGAGAAGGCTAAGGTAGCCGAGGGTGTTAAGGAGTCGGTGAGACAGGGCATGGATAGAAATAGGCATAAGAGGAGCTTTGGGTCTTACGGGTCGTCGGGTAATCCATGAGAGAGAGCTAGACCGAGTGGGCCGAACCACTGCTAGGTTTATTCTTTGCTAGGCGAGGGACCGCCTTGATGTGATCGGTGTGGGAAATCTCATTGGGGTGGTCTGCTGGGTGGAGGAAAGGGTTGCTTTGAGTGTGGTTCTCTGAGCAGCCGTGTGAGGACCTGTCGCGTAGGTTGGCGAGATTGATCGGCCCGAGAGTCGGGCCGTAATGTCGATTCAGAGGTAATAGACCGCCACCGTAGAGGGGCCGTGGTAATGGGCGGGGTGGTAATGGTTTTGGTCGGGGCCGTGGAGCACCGGCGAGAGGTGCGGGTAGTTACGATGCTAGACGGCTGGATTAGTGTATCGAGGCGCCGAGAGGAGGCGACGCACCGGACGTCATAACCGTGACGTTTTTGATTTTGGTTCTCCTTATAACGCTTTGATTGATGTGGGTTCAACGCACTCTTATGTTGCCGATAGTATAGTAGAGACCATGGGTTTGGACTCGAGATATCTTCTAGGCGGATGGATTGTGATTAGCCCTCTAGGTCGCTCTGTAGTAGTAGATAAACCTGTTTAGAAATGTACCTCTAGAACTCAAGGGTGGTGTTGTTTCTGGCGATCTGATGGAAGCTGCCGTTTGGGAGTTCGATCGATTCTTGGAATGGATTGGTTGGTCAAGTACCGGCGAGGTTGGATTGCGCGCGCCAAGCGCATGGTTCTTAAGGCGGTTGAGGGTGAAGAGGTGGCTATGATAGGTAATAGGAGGGATTACTTATCAAATGTGGTATCTGCTCTCAAGGCGAGAAGATGGTCGGAAAGGCGTGAAGCGTATGTAGTTCATGTGTATGCGTTGGAGGCTAAGGAGTGCTTTGTGGAGAAGGTTCGCACAGTTAAGGAATTTCTTGATGTTTTTCCGAGGAACTTCCGGGTTTGCCGCCGATCGCGAGGTAGAGTTCGGGATAGATCTATTACCCGAAGCTGCGCCGATGTCTATTGCTCCGTATAGGATGGCGCCAAAGGAATTGGTGGAGCTTAAGGCTCGAGATCCGGGAGTTATTGGATCGAGGTTTTATTAGGCCTAGTGTTTCGCGGTAAGTGCGCGGTACTTTTTGTTAAGAAGAAAGATGGCACGATGCGGATGTGTATAGACTACCGCCGGTGAATAAGCGACGATTAAAAACAAGTATCGTTGCCACGGATAGATGACTTGTTTGATCGGTGAAGGGTGTTGTGGTATTTTCAAGATCGACTTGAGGTCAGGTATCACGATTAAGAGTTAAGGAGGTCGATATCCATAAAAGCAGCGTTTCGGACTCGGTATGGGCACTACAATTTCGTAATGCCGTTCGGGTTGACTAACGCACCGCGCGGCGTTTATGGATATGATGAATAGGGTGTTTCAACGATGATCCGGATCGGTTCGTGGTGGTTTTCATAGACGACATCTTAGTGTACTCAGGACAGAGGAAGAGCATGATAAGCATTTGCGAGTGGTGTTGCGATTTTGAGGGAAGCGACTCATGCTAAGTTGAGTAAGTGTGAGTTCGGCTTAGAGAAGTGACTTTCTTGGGTCATGTAGTGTGGTGAGGATTCGAGTAGATCCTCGTAAGATCGAGGCGATTTTGGATTGGAAGCCGCCTAGGTCGATGGTGAGATTCGAGTTTTTGGGTTTGGCGGATACTACAGAAGGTTTGTTGAGGGTTTCGTTGATATGCGCCGATGACCAAGTTGCCGAGGAAAGAAGTTCCGTTTGTATGGATCGAGAAAGCAAGCAGGAAAGCTTCGATAAGTTAAAGAAGATTTTGACCGAGGCTCTCGGTTTTAATTCAACCCGAGGTTTGGTAAGGAGTACTGATCTATTGCGATGCATCACATACGGGCTTGGGTTGTGTCTTGATGCAAGAAGATAAGGTTGTGGCTTACGCTTCTCGGCAGTGGTGAGGTCACATGAGGTCAACTATCCGACGCACGATTTGGAGCTAGTCTTTGTAGTCTTCGCTTTAAAGATTTGGAGGCACTACTTGTGCGAGAGAGATCGATAGTCTATCTGAGATAACAAGAGTCTAAAGTATCATCGACTCGGAAGGATTTGAATTTGAGGCGCCGCAGATGGGTTGAGTTCTTTGAAAGATTACATTTATTCGATTGAGTATCATCCGGCAAGGCTAACGTGGTGGTGACGCGTTGAGCCGCAAGGTTGTTTCGGACTTAAGAGCATTGTTTGCCCACTTGAGTTTGTATGACGATGGGAGTATTCTCGCGAAGCGCAAGTTAAGCCTACAGGTGGAAGCGGTCGAGAGAAACAGATTATTGGATAAGGTTACGAGTCTTGTGAAGGTTGCAAGTCTGCAGGATGGTGGTTTGGAGGGTTCTGACTTATCAGTGATGGGGTTCTGTGTTTCAAGGTAAGGCTTGTATGCCTAAAGATGTTGAGCTAAGGCAAAAGATTCTTCAGACGCACATAGCGATCCTTATGCTATGCATCCCGGAGGTAGCAAGATGTATAGGGATCTTAGAGAGCGATTTTGGTGGCTGGCTTGAAGAAAGAGGTGACAGAGTTTGTTGGGAAGTGTCGACATGTCGTAGTCAAAAATTGTGAACATCGCTTGCGTCGAGTTTGCTTTCACTGTGAAGATTCCTCGATGGAAGTGGGAAAGGATAACCATGGATTTCGTCGGTGGGTTACCGCTTACGCCAAGCAAGAAGGATTCGATTTGGGTAGTGGTGGATCGATCGACTAAATCAGCTCACTTTATTCGGTGAGGGTTGACTACTCACTTGAGAAGCTAGCGAAAGCTGTATGTATGTGTCGAGATAGTGAGGTTGCACGGTGTGCGATTTCGATAATCTCGGATAGGGATCCTAGATTTACGTCAAGGTTCGGAAAGCACCGCATCAAGCTCACGGGCACTCGTTTTGGATTTCAAAGACGGCTTTTCACCCGCATGATCGACGGTCAATCGAAAGGGTCATTCAGATCTTGGAAGATATCTTTGAGAGGTTGTGTCTTGGATTTGAGGTAGTTGGGAGGAGTTTCTACCATTAGTGAGTTTGCCTACAACAACGATTTACCAAGCAAGCATCAAGATGGCACCGTATGAGGCGTTGTATGGTAGGAAATGTCGCTCACCTACGTGTTGGGCGGAGTTAAGTGAACGCGTCGGTTGTTGGGACCCGAGTTGGTTGCGGAGACCGAAGACAAGGTTAAGTTGATTGATCTAGATTGAAGGAAGCTTGGATCGGCAGAAGTCTTATGCCGATCTTAAGCGAAGAGATATAGAGTTATTTGTGGGGATCGAGTTTTCTGAAGGTCTCGCCTTGGAAGAAGGTGTTGAGGTTCGGAAGAAAGGCAAGCTACGTCCGAGGTTTATTGGACCGTATAAGGTACCGAGAGCGAGTTGGACCGATGGCGTATCGGCTTGAGTTGCCCAGCAGAGCTTAGTCGATTCACGATGTTTTTCACGTTTCGATGCTTGGCGTTATCGTTGAGATCCGTCACATGTGGTAGCGATGGAAGAGATCGAGGTAAATCCGATTTGACCATGGAGGAGGAACATGTGCGCATTCTTGATCGAGATGTGAAGGTTCTGCGTAAGAAAAGTCTGTGCCTTTGGTTAAGGTTCTTTGGCGGAATCATGGCGTAGAAGAAGCTACGTGGGAACCCGAGGATATGATGAGACAAGCAATACCCGCAACTCTTTTGATCGAGGTAATTTCGAGGTCGAAATTATTTTTAAAGGGGTAGAACCGTAATATCCGGGTTAGGGGGCATTTTGTAGTTGCATGTTATTGCATGAGTTTAGTGTCTTTGTGTTGCTACTCGGTTTTAGGGGTTATGCACCTAGTACATGTCTCAGTGTTAGAGGCTTTTTGTGTGCTTAGTCAAGTTTTTAGGGGTTTGGAGAACCACAGGTGGTAGGGAGGCTTTTAGAAATTTTTGTTTTTTTAGGGTGTAAAAAGGAGCTTGGCTTTTGGGGGTCTTAAAAGTATTTTTAGGTGGTTTGTGTCACATAGGATGGGTTAGCAAAGTGGCGGGTGGGACGCCACTAAAGGCTGGTGTGTGTGGCGTCATTTTGCGGGAGGAGAGATCTTGTGTTCAAGTTGCGGAGTGGCCACCTTTTGGCTTTCTTTTTGACTCCTAGGAAGGAGAGTTTGTAGGCGGTTCAAACTCGCCTTGGACCTAGTCTATGGGTGAGATGGACGGCAAGGAGTGATTTGTGGAAGGGGACTAATTCAAATGCTTTTGAATTAGTGGCTTGGAGTATTTTGAGGAGTGGTGGCCGAATTTTAGGGATTTGGGGGAGTGTGGACGGCTTAGTGTGGGAGAAGGGAAGGCCGAATGTACCTTTGTTTGGGGTGCATTTTTGGTCACATTTGGTAAAGAAGAAAAGCTCTCTCTTTTTTCTTTTGTAGCCGAAACTTCAAGAGAATGTTCTCTCATTTTCTTCATTCTATTTGAAACCAAAACACCAAACTCCTATAGTTGCCGAATCTTGCTTTATTCTCTTGGTAGCCGAATGCATCTTTGAGCCCTTCTCATACTTCTTTCCTCCTTGATCATTAGAATAGAAAGTTATTTCCCAAAACCTTTCCACCATTCCTTTCTTCTTCTTAAACCCGGAAGTACTCCTTTTCTCTTCTCCTTTTTCCATCATTTTTGTCATTAGCCGAATACCAACCCCCTTTTCTTCTCATCTTTCACTTGTATTCTCTTTCTTTGAGTAAAGCCGAATTCTTTCTTCTTGTTTAATGAGATTGGCCGAATTTCCCTTCTCTCCTAGTGGTGTTTATTTTGGCCGAATATTGGTGGAGTTTTTGGTGCTCATCTCGGGTGGTGCAATCGGTTGGTGAAGGGCCTTTTGGAAGCGAGCAAAAGGAGTCTTCCTACTCTGTTAACCGTTGGGTAAGTGATGGTAAGAAGTTGGTTGATGGTTCATTCTTGTTAAGCCTAGGGCTGAGACTAATTGTTGTGTTTTTAAGGGGAAGGCCGATTGTCAGGAGAACCATTGGTTGATCAGGGATTTGGAAGGAAACCAAATCAATCGTGAGGAGCAAGAGGAGCCGTTTTCTTCTGTCAATTGATTAGTAAGGGGTAAGTGATTGGTGTTAGTATTGTTAGTTCAATCTTTTGTTTCCGATCAAGTCAAAGGTGATTAGGGATTAATTATTTGTCTTATAGGGTGCCGATTGTTGGAAGGAGAACCACTGTTGGTTCGAGGTTTGGTTGGAAACCAAACCATTCGCAAGAGTAAGGTAATGGCTTAATATTAACCCCTTTGGGTTTATATGTCTTTGGCCGAATGGTCTTAGTGCCTAATCCTGTGTTGGCCGATTGTTATAGGAGCTTGATACTCGAGGGATTTAGATCGTTTCGTTGGGATCTTTAGACTCGTAATTACAGTGTGTAAACTAACACACCGATACCTAGTAATATTATTAATAAGCCTGTTTGTTCTGTTAAAAACTATACGAAGATGACGGATAATTGGATACCCAAACGGGGTATGTGTACGTATCAGGGTAAGTCTAATTTATTACAAGTTCTATTATGGATACCTTGGGTATTATGATCTATGATATGTATGCTATGAGATGTAATGCTAGACATGTTGGCATGATATGCATGACTTGTATGATATGCATGATCACATGAGTTGGTATGTTGATGGGTGATATGAGAGGAGGAGGAGCGGTGATATTTTGTCTTTGTGAGCACCGGTGTTTTGGTAACACAACTTTGTGACTTTGGGTCACCAAAGTGGGTTTGGTACCACATTTGTGTCTTTGGGACACGGAGGTTGGGCACCTCATTGCGACTCGTCCTCGTGGTTAACACCACCGTGGGTTGGCCCCACTTTGAGATATGGGATCGCCTCGCTAGTGATTGGGTATCACACGATGGGTTGGCCCCATCATTCGATTATTGTGACTACGGTCACGGTGCTTTGGTAGCACATTTGTGTCTTTGGGACACCGAGAGGTTGGGCACCTCATTGCGACTCGTCCTCGTGGTTTAACACCACCGTGGGTTGGCCCCACATGAGATATGGGATCGTGCGCTAGTGATTGGGTATCACACGATGGGTTGGCCCCATCATTGGATTTGTGACTTCGGTCACCAGTGCTTTAGTAGCACAAACGTGTCTTTGGGACACCAAAGTGGTTTGGCACCACATTGATGGATATTGTGTCTTTGGGACACCAGTGTTTTAGTAACACATTGTGACTATATGTCACCAAGTGGTTTGGCACCACCGGTGGTTTGGTACCACACACGGGTAGAAAAGGCGATACGGATGGTTAGGATCGGGTTGCATTAACTATGTTGCTATGTATGATGTGTGTTAGCATGTTGTTTCATCGGGAGCGGGATTTATGCACTGAGTCATTCGACTCACCCTCTCCTTTGACATTTCAGGTGACCCGTAGACGCGGACATGGAGCTGGGGTGGACTCGGGGTGCACATGCCATGCTTTAATAAAAGTTTTGCTCAGGCTATTCACTTTGGGTACTTTAGCTTACTTATTTTTATTTGAGATTTAATTTGGGTTTGTAAAAGGCCTTTAAATTATGTTTTATGATGGTTATGTTTTAATTAGATTCTCAACCTGCTTAACAAATAACTTGGTAGGAAATTTTGCTAGAGATTTGGTAAGATAATGTTTTAAAACTATAACGCAATGTGTTTTAAACTATACCATCGGGTATCTCACTATGTTTTGCTATACAATAAACTCAAATGATTTCCAAATCAAACTCGATTTTCTACTAAGTCTAAAATGTTTCAAAATAGCACTAAGAAACTATTGGAAATGCTAAATGAAATCAACTCGTTTTAACTATATACTTGGATAAGTTTTCAAAATCTAATCAAACAAGCCTACTCAAATTCTCCTCAAATTCACTATGTTTTCACCCCGCTTTTAAATGAAAAAAAAAAAATCTGATCACTCAAAGACGTTTTTCCCCATAACATACCAGATTCGGTCGTGGTGTCTTGTCCGAGTTTGGGGTGTTACATGCTGGTTACTATAGACGGTTTGTGAAAGGCTTCTCTATGATTGCAATTTTGATGACGAAGCTATTACAGAAAGATGTTAAGTTCGAGTGGTCAGAAAAGTGCCAGAAAAGTTTTGATCAGTTGAAAGCCCTTTTGACCGAAGCTCCGGTGCTAGTCCAGCCAGAATCGGGTAAAGAATTTGTTATCTACAGTGATGTATCTTTAAATGGTTTGGGCTGTGTTTTGATGCAGGAAGGCAAAGTTATAGCTTATGCCTCGAGACAGTTAAAACCGCATGAAAAGAATTATCCGACACACGATCTGGAATTGGCAGCTATTGTGTTTGCATTGAAGATATGGCGTCACTATCTGTTTGGTGAGAAATGTCATGTTTATTATGATCACAAAAGCCTAAACTATTTGATGACTCAGAAAGATCTGAATTTGAAACAACGTCGATGGTTAGAGTTGTTAAAAGACTATGAGCTTGTGATTGACTATCATCCTGGAAAGGCTAATGTTGTTGCTGATGCTTTAAGCCAAAAATCACTGTTTGCTTTACATGTAATGAATGCGTATATGACTATTTCTAATGATGGTTCGATAATAGCTGAATTAAAAGCAAGACCATTATTTGTTCAACAAATTTGTGATGCTCAGAAAGTTGATAATGCTTTGTTAGCAAAGCGAGCTCAATATGAATCGAATGTTGAATCTGAGTTTTGAGTTGATACTGATTGTTGCTGAGGTTCAGAAACTGAATGTGTTCCGAGAAATTCAGAGTTGATTCAGATGATTTTGAACGAAGCTCATAGTAGTCAGTTATCTGTTCACCCGGGTAGTACAAAAATGTATAATGGTCTGAAACAGCATTACTGGTGGCATGGTATGAAACGAGACATTTCTGACTTTGTTTTGAAATGTTTAGTCCATCGCCAAGTAAAAATTTGAACATCGTGTACCTTACGGATTGCTTCAACTGATCATGATACCTGAGTGAAAATGGGACAGAGTCACGATGGATTTGGTATCTGATTTACCGTTGACACTGAGCAAGAAAGATGCAATCTGGGTTATTGTGGATAGATTGACTAAATCGGCTCACTTTATTCCGGTTCATAAAGATTATTCGCTTGATAAGCTGGCTGAATTATATGTTTATCAGATTGTGAGATTACACGGTGTGCCTATTTCTATTGTCTCAGATAGAGATCTGAGGTTTACATCGCGGTTTTGGAAGAAATTGCAAGACGCACTAGGTACGAAATTACATTTCAGCACAGCTTTCCATCTGCAAACAGATGGTCAGTCCAAACGAATTATTCAGATACTTGAGGATATGTTGAGATGTTGCATTCTCGAGTTCGAAGGTACGTAGGAACAATACTTACCTTTGATTGAATTTGCGTATAATAATAGCTTTCAATCTAGTATCAAAATGGCACCTTACGAGGATTTGTACGGTCATAAATGTCGTACACCATTGTCTTGGACCGAGCTTAGTGAAAACAAGATACACGGGGTCAATTTGATCAGAGAGACTGAACAGAAAGTGAAAGTAATCCGTGAAAGTTTGAAAACAGCATCGGATCATCAGAAAGCGTATGCAGACTTAAAACGAAAAGATATAGAGTTTCAGATTGGAGACAAAGTCTTTTTGAAAGTCTAACCGTGGAAGAAAATATTCAGATTCGATCGTAAAGGCAAATTGAGTCCGAGATTTATTGGGCCGTATGAGATTATAGAACGTATCGGGCCGGTTGCTTATAGACTTCTGTTGCCACCTGAGCTAGAAAAGATCCACAATGTATTCCATGTTTCGATGCTTCGTAGATATTGATGTAATCCCTTACATGTGATTAGTCCGACAGAGATTGAGATTAAGCCCGATATGACATATGAAGAAGAACCGATTCGCATTTTGGCTCGCGAGGTTAAAGAATTACAAAATAAGAAAATTCTATTAGTTAAGGTAATGTGGCATAAACACGGAGTTGAGGAAGCAACTTGGGAGTCAGAGGATGCAATGAGAGAGCGTTATCCGAACCTATTCACCGGTAAGATTTTCGGGGACGAAAATCCCTAAGGGGGGAGAGTTGTAACAACTCGATTTAGACCTTATTCGGAATGGTGGTTTCGAGACCACGAATCTGAGTTAGAAAAATATTTTAAAATTATATTATGTGTTTATTATGTGTGAATTTAATTGTGTGAAAATTTCATGCTTTAATTTCGTCGTTTGAGTGTCCAATTAAATAAAAGGATTAAATCGCGTAAAATGAAAATTTAGTGGTTATTTTTAGAAGGGACGAATAGTGGCCGTTCTTTTAATATGGAGGTTTTATGTTGCAAATATGCCATTGAATATATGAATGGACGACATTAGACTTATATTATATAGTTTTCATATTAATTAGTAAAGGTTAAAAATGTAAAATGCATAATATGTTAATATATCATAAAATATAAAATAATTAAAGCCATGTTCTTCTTTTTTTCTTATGACCGAAACAAAAAGAAAAGAAAAAGAAATAAAGAAGCTTAGGGTTCGGCACTTTTCAAGCTTGATTCAATGTGAGTTCTAGCTCGGTTTTTGATAATTTTTACATTTTTGAGATTGTTGGTAAGTTATCTACAAGACCCATGCTTGAATTTTTGATTTTGGTGAATATTTTGAGTTATGCTATTGTTGAAAGCCTGTGATTTTTGTTGTTTGATGGTAGAAAAGAAAAGACATGTGAGGTTGAATGGTCAAAAAGGACCAAATTGCAAAAGTTGCAAAATATGAGTTTTTAGAAGCATTTTGTATGAAATAACTTTAGAATAGCAATTATAAGTCCTTAAATAGCAATTTTCCCAAATCATAAAATTTGGACAAAATTGGACATGAGTTAGTAAAATAGAGAATTTTTAAGAGAAAGGCATTTTAGTCATTTGTCTATTAAATGATTAATAAAGGAAAAAGATGACAAAAATCACTATCATCTTCTTCCTCATTGCCGAAATTTTCAAAGAACCCATAGCTAGGGTTTGTTCATCTTTCAAGCTTGCTAGTAAGTTCATCTTAGCCCCGTTTTTAATATTCTTCGTATTTTTGAAGTTCTCGTATTATGAATTAGCTATTTTTAGCTATAAAGTGAGCTAAGATGCATGTTCAAAAATCTACCCATGAATGATATGCTTGTTAAATGATGTTTTATGGAAGTTTATGAGAATTTGATGTTAGATAAACATCTTTTTCTAAGTGAATTTCATGAAAAATGAGCATAGGGACTAGTTTGTAAAAGTTATGAGATTGTTTATACATAGTAGAAATAGTGAGAATTGAGGATTGTCATAGTAGAGAAAATGAATCAGCTAAGCATGAAGTCTAAGAAAGTTGAATGAGAATTATTTTACGAGCCTTGGGGCAAAAGTGCAAATATGAGAAAGCATAGGGGCAAAATAGTAATTTTGCCAAAATACGAGTAAAGAGTCAATTTAGTCAATGTGAGTATTAAATGATCTATTTATGACTATAGATCAAGAAAAACGAAGCTCGAATTGAAACCGAGGCAAAAACAAGGTCGAGGACTAAATTGCATACCTTCGCTACATTTTGTATATTGAGGTAAGTTTGTATGATTTGTAAGCTTTATGATTTATATCATTGAATTGCTTAGTATAATGTACAATGTTATTATGAAAACATTTAATGTTATGTTAAACAAAGAAATTAATGAGATCAAGCATGAGAAAGCCCCGATTGAAGTTGAATAGCTTAGGATACTCGATCTACCACATGAAACAAGAAAGTCCGTATAAGACCAAGCCGAGGCATGGCATCGGCAAGCAAGCAAGTTATCATGTAAGTCCAAGGCAAGCTTGGCATTGAGAACTTGGCATTGAGAAGATATCATGTAAGTCCAAGGCAAGCTTGGCATTGGGAAGTTATCATGTAAGTCCAAGGTAAGCTTGTCATTGAGAAGTTATCATGTAAGTCCAAGGCAAGCTTGGCATTGAGAAGTTATCATGTAAGTCCAATGCAAGCTTGGCATTGAAAATCTATCAAGAGAAAGAGATTTCAAGTAAGTCCAAGCCAAGGCTCGGCATTGACCAGTTCATGAGCAAAGATACCAAGTAAGACCATGTCAAGACATGGCAACGGTAAGTTCCCAAGGGAACTCACGAGAAAGACTTCGTATAAGTCCATGTCAAGACATGGCCTTGAAACTAAGATAAAATTTAGTATCCTCGGTTATTCATATAAATTCATCGGGCAAACGAGTTAAGCTCCATTGAGATAACAAGATAGCTAAGTAAGCAAAGTTATTATTAAGTGAAAATGAGTATTATTCATGTTATGAATGATGAATTAGAAATTATGAGTATTATGTTCAAGTATGCTGATCAAAGTGATCAAGTAATACAGGTACTTTGTTTGCCTATCAAGTATGAGTAAGTAAGCTTTATAGCTGAATTTATGATACCATTGTTTATATCAAATGGTATATATTAAGTAAGAATGTTGCTATGTGCATTATGCAAACTTACTAAGCTAAACGCTTATGTCTTTCATTCTTTCTTTCCATGTAGTCCCGCCAAGCTAATATCGAGGATCACCATCATCGGAGCTCGGAGCACACTATCAATCGCTATTTCGGTATAGCCAAGTTGTTTTATTAAGTATGGCATGTATAGGAAGCATTACATTTTGAGTAAATGTTTTAAGAAGAGCCAAAGTATAGGCTATTAAGTTTGTTATTCTTTTGTATATGGCTAAGTGATTGGCTAAGTGTGTATGTTTATAATTATCAATGAAGCATGTAGTATTATTCATGAATGATGTAATATTGAGTTGTTGAAATGAGTATGAATTGGATCTTAATTTGGTGGTGGCAATTGGCTTGGTAAATAGCCTCTAAGTGCCCACACGGTTGGACACACTGAGAGTGTGTCTAGGTACATCTTGTAACTGCACCTTTGCATCTTAAGGCAAAATATCAAGTTGTAGTACACGGTCTAAGTCCACGGGCGTGCTATGGCCGTGTGAAATAAGTCAGTATATCAAGATAAAGTACACGGTCTAAGTCCACGGGCGTGTCTTGGCCGTGGGCAAATTGGAAGAATGCTGAGTTTTTAGACACGGTCTGGGGACATGGGCGTGTATGTCTATCCACGGGCGTGTCTTATCTTACACAGGCGTGTGCCCCCTGTTTCAAAGAAAAGTTTTTCGATTGGGTTCCGAAAGTTTATCAGCACGAGTTTAAGGCCTCGTAGGCCCATGAAATGTACGAGTTGTTTAAGAATGAGAAGTTTTAATTTCGGAACGAAATTTTATAGTCCGTAATGTCATGATTAAGCAAGTTCAAGCATAGTAATGTCTTGTATCCTGTCTGAGCCTCGGACTTGGGTATGGGGTGTTACACTCTTGCAACTGAACCTTCAGTTCTCTCAACTCTAAAGGTGCCATCCTATACGGAGCAATTGAAATGGGTGACGTTCCCGGAATTAACTCAATCCCAAACTCAACCTCTTGAGTATTCAAAAAAAAGGTGAGATAGGACTCACACCCTTTTCTCAAACATTTCTCAGCCACTAGGGAAGAAATCATCACTGGTAGACTATCCAATACGCCTGATTCAACCCGAGTAACATCTCCGCTCTCACACTTCAATTAAATAAATTTACTACCATAGTTCACTAAGACATCAAGGGTAGTCAACCAATCCATGCCAAGGATTAAGTCAAACTCATCAAATGGCAAAAACATAAGGTTTGCCGGAAAATAATGACTCTTAATCATCAAAGGACAATTCTTACACACCTTGTCCACTAACACATGCTTACCTAACGGGTTTGACACCTTAACCAAAAAATCTTTAAACTCAACGGTCATATTCAAACTAGATGCCAATCTCATGCAAATATAAGAATGAGTAGACCCTGGATCTATTAAAGCAATAACAAAGGTGTCAAAAAGAGAAAAAGTACCCGTTATCACATATGGGGATGATGCCTCTTCGCGGGCACGAATGGCATACGTCCTCGCAGGTGCCCGACCCTCCGATCTCACAGTAGAGTCTCTGGACGCACCTCTACCACTAGTCCCACCTCTCGGGTTCCTTGGTGGTCTACCCCTTGCAGACACATCGCTAGGTCTTGTCTCTTGATTCTCTTCCTTGTCATCCCTCTCAGGGAAATTTCGGATAAAATGGTCGGGGGAACCACACTTATAACAACTTTGGTTGTTTCCCCAACACTCTCCGGTATGATACCTACCACAACTTGGACACTCCGGTTTGTTCTTCGGATTGCCTACACTCTCCATCGAGGTGGCTTGGACACTCGAACCCGAACGAGTGTTGTCCAAGTCTCGATGTGGATATCCCACTGATATTGTCGTCCGAGGATTCACTTCCTTGGATCTTTTCGACTGGGCTTGATATGATTTGCCCATCGGTCGTTTTCTCGCATCTCGGGCTTCACTCACAGCCCTTTTTTTCCCTTACTCAACTCCTTGGCCTTACTTGCCCTTTCAACCAACACAACAAACTCTTTCAACTCCAAAATACCAACTAGGAGTTTGATATCCTCATTCAGTCCGTCTACGAACCTTTTACACAAAACGGTCTCCGTCGACACACATTCTTGCGTGTAGTTGCTAAGCCTAACAAATTCGCGCTCATATTTTTGCTACTGACATTTTTCCTTGCTTCAACTCAAGGAATTCCTTCTGTTTCTGGTCAATAAACCGCAAACTTATATACTTCTTCCGGAACTCTTCCAGAAAGAAGTCCCACCTCACCCGCTCTTTTGGGACCACTGACGTCAACGTCTTTCACCAATGGTATGCCGAGTCCCTCAGCAAAGATACGACACACTTCAGGTTCTCTTCAGGTGTACAAGAGAGTTCATCAATACTCTCATTGAGTTCTCTAGCTAGAACTCTGCCCTCTCGAGGTCATCATCTACCTTAGCTCTAAACTTTTCAGCCCCGTATTTCCTAATCTTATCCACCAGGGGTTTCGATATCCTTACTACATCAATACCTTGAGGAGCCACTGGAATTGGCTGAGGTATAGGAGGAGGTGGAGGAGGTTGAGCATTAGGGTTCGCTCGAACATAATCCGAGTACCAATTAGTCATCATCTGGAGAAAGGCTTCCCGAGCCTCTTCCCATTGACCCCTAACCTCGGGTCCACTCTCAACAGGCACGGTTCCTTGCGCAGGAGCCGGCGTATTACTAGTTGCTTCATCAGCAGTCGATTGATCGGGATCCATATACTATATAAAACAAGGTTTAAAATCATTAGAATCCACCACACTATCATTGTACACTTATGGCATGTATAGCTAGACCCTTACACCCGCTACAGTAGTCCTAGAATCGACTAAACCATAGCTCTGATACCACTAAATGTAACACCCCTTACCTGTATTCTACGCCGAAAGTGGGTCCAAGGCATTACCGGAGTAAAACCACTTGATCGCCACTTAGGCTCAACATGACTACTATCCTTAAGTCACCACAACAACCTTATTCTTGACTTACGAGGCCTCATTCATACACACGAGGGCTCTTGAGACCATATCAAAAACTCTTACAAATTTAAATTTTTTCCAACCCAACAGGGCCACACGCCTGTGTAAGATGATACACGCCAGTGTGTAGTCACACACGCCCATGTCGACAAACCGTGCACAAAACTCAAGCATTCTGCCAAAGTCCCATGGCTAGGGCACACGCCCGTGCTCTCCACCCGTGGTGAACACTGACTACTTTACACGGCCTAAAGCCTAGACACACGCCCGTGTGGCTAGCCCTTGGCCTATAACACTCGAATCTGCCAAAGTGACAAAGCCAAGTCACACGCCCGTGGGCTGGCCGTGTGTCACACATGGTCTAGACACATGCTCGTGTGTCTATCCACATGGACAAGAACAAAGCTATTTGCTAAGCTCTTCTCACCCTTCTAACTCAGACAACATGTATACATTCAACTCATCCACAATCAACTCATATTGTAACATAATCTTACATGGATAACTACATCTTTTCATATAATAAGTTAGCCATCAACCATGACATTATACAAAATAGATTATCCATCTAAAGGCCAACACATCTTAGCCATTACAGCAAAACTCACTAACTTGTCTAGCCTCTATACATGCCATATACAAAACATTAAGTTCAATGTACCAGAGTGTGTTGATAGTGTGGGCGATCTTCTGATTAATCTGCGTATCACGATTCAATCCTTTTTCTCTATAAGACAAGGGAAAAGAAAGGAGTAAGCTTTGAGCTTAGTAAGTTTACACATAAACAATTTAAGCATTCTAGTATAAGCTAAACAACAATTAGCATTATACTAACATATGTAATTCACATCCACTACTATGCTTACTCTTTATATCCCTTACCACATCTCTAACACATCATGAGTCACATACTCATAATCATTGACATGCACCCCTGCACTCAATATCACATTTACTCAAAATACAACACATCATTATTTCTCAATAATACATCCACACAGCTAAATTACTCGGTGGTTTCGCACTTAGCCCACCATAATCAGATCATAAGGTAGTATTGCACATAGCCTACCACAAAGGATAATTATAGTGATTCTGCACATAGCTCACTAAATGATATGCTTAACAATTGGATCGTACACAGCCCATCATTGTTAAGTATCAAGGTGGTATCACACTTAGCCCACCATCAAGCATTATCACTACACATTCATATGTCTACTTTGTAATACATTCATCCATTCACAACTACTATCTCATTCATTCCACTAGAATCGAATAGATTCTCAATCATGCTACACACTAGCTAGCATTAACAATGTATACGCATAAATACATCGTTTATACGTAAACTTACCTCGGTACTCAAAAAGTATAGAGATGCGTAATTTAGTCCACGACCTTGCCCTTGCCTCAGTTATGATCCGGGCTTCGTCTTTCTTGATCTAAAATGATAAATCAACCCGTTCAATACACACATTGACTAAATTGACCATTATCTCATACTTTAGCAAAATTACCATTTTGCCCTTAAACTTTCTCATATTTACACTTTTTTCCCAAGGCTCGTAAAGTGATTTTCATTCAACTTTCTAGCCTTTCATGCTTAGCCGAATCATTTACTCAAGTAAAGCAATCATCAATTCTCACTAAATCACACATGTATGACCAATCTCAAGACTTTCACAAACTAGTCCCTACATGCATTTTTCATGGAATTCACTTAGCAAAAGATATTTCTACTACATCAAGCTTTCATATTCTTCCATAAAACATCAAAATACATGCATGTCATACATGGGTACATTTTTTAACATCAATCCTAGCTCAACATATAGCTAAAAATAGCTTACTCATGTTACCAGGACTTCAAAAATACGAAGAAGATCAAAAATGGGGCTTGGATGCACTTACTAGCAAGCTTGAAAAATTGAAGAGCCCTAACAATGGCTTCTTGAAATTTTCGGCAGCTTGGAGAAGAAGATGAATGAAATTTTGTCATCTTTTCCCCTTTTTAATCATTTAATTGACAAATGACCAAAATGCCCCTTTGTCAAACTTTTCCAATGTCATCCACTCATGTCCATTTTTGTCCAAAAATTAGAATTTGGGAAAATTACTATTTAAGGACCTCTAATTGATAATCTAAAGCTATTTCATACAATTAGCTTCTAGAATCTAACATTTTGCAACTTTTTCAATTTAGTCCTTTTAGACAATTCAACCGCAATTTAACAAAATTGCTTCATGAAACTTTCACACTAACATGCAAACATAGCATAAACCTTAAAACTCATACATATACCTCGGATTTGTGGACTTGCACCACTATTCTAACTAGGCCCTAAATCGAGATGTTACATTACCCATATGGGGCCCATTGGGCCCACATGTCCCATCTCGGCCCAACGGGGTCCATTACGACCTAAGCCCACGAGAATGTTCGTGGCAGCCTCAATGGTCTATCGCCAACGATTGTGGTTCGATTTATCCCTATGAGCGTTCGCACGCTCGAGAGCCCTCAGATGCTGAAGTTTTGGATTTTCGGCTTTTGCCGATTCACAATTAATCAGGGGTGTGAATACACACCTTCATCCATTGTTTTTACAGAAACAGCTTTGGGTGTACGATTACACACCTGTTATGGGTTGTAGTTTGAGGCGCTTCCAAGATTAAACACCTATGATACAACAGCCCCATCAGTTAGTCTCAAACCCTTGTTAAACCATCACCATAATATTGAAACTGTTTTAATCAAACTAACGCTACTTACCACAAATCAAGAGATCTCTTGCAGGGGAAAGGTAATCGGCCTACCCCTTGATTAAGGAAATTGAGTCCCTAGCAACGTTTGAACGAAAAAAAGGTGTTAGCTATACATATCACCACGGCAACAAAGAAAAACAAAACAGCTTTTCGGCTCGAGAGATACAGAACTGAGCATAGAAAAAGAAGCCAGCCAAGATTCGGCTAGAGTATCCACTTACCAAAAAATCGAAGAGATTCAGAAACGGTTAGGAACGAAGAAAAGAAGGTATTTAGGCCTCAACAGGTTCGGTCAACACAAGAAGAACAAAGAGAAAGGAAATGCATTCAGCAAAGAAGGAATTAACAGAAGAAGAAAAGAGGAATGCCGAGTCGGCAAAGGGATGAAGAAAGAGAAGAAATTCGAGGGGGAACTCAGCATCTGACATTTAAGTTTCGAAAAAGAATGGGCAACAACTGCGAATAAAGATGGAAGGGAAAAAGACCCGATTGGTAAAAAGGTTGCACGAGATGCCACAAAAGAAGAAATCTCAAAATTTGCAGAGAGGGTTTTCGGTTTTTCTCCTCACACAAAGCTGCCGAAATGCTCAAATGATCCCCCTCTAGCCGAAATCCCCCCTTACTCAAGTTCTCACATTCGGCCAAGACTCCCCTCAATCCCAACTCCTTCAAAAAACACTCCACCAATTCCTCCTTGATTTGCTCCCAGCCTACCATTTGAAATTATTGAGCAAGTCTCCAACCTCCTTTGCGGAGTTTGATTCAAACTCTACCTCTCACACCACCAAGTCATTAAATAAAAGCCCTCTATTTGCATGTCATGGGATTCTAACCCCAACTCCCCTTGCCACCTTAGTGACGCCACAACATACAAGCCACAAGCCCTTTTTGTGACACAAAATCACACACATTTAAACATAAGTTTTACTGCTAACAGCCAATTCCACTTAAGAGCAAAAACTAAAAATTTTCCAAGGCTCAGACTCGAACCCAGGCTTCCTAAAAACCTCCAAATACACTCAATTACTTAGCCATTGAAGCACACATGGAATTTAAGCCAAATCAGCAAAATTACAACCCTACATTTTTGGGGCGTTACAATTCTACCCCCGTAAAGAAATTTTGACCTCGAAAATTACCTGATCAGAAAAGGTGAGGGTATTGTTGTCGCATCGCCTCCTCAGGCTCCCACGTGGCTTCCTCTGAACCGTGATAACACCAAAGAACCTTGACCAACGGAACAGATTTCCTCCTTAATACCTTAACGTCACGATCCAGTATCTGCACTAGTTCTTCCTCAAAAGTCAGATCAGGTCTAACCTTGATCTCCTCCACTGGCACTATATGTGAGGGATCAGAGCGGTATCGCCTCAGCATGGAGATGTGGAACACATCATGTATCCGGTTTAACTCAGGAGGCAGCTCAAGCTGATAGGCGACCGATCCCACATGCTTTAATATCCGGTAAGGTCTGATGAATCTAGGGCTCAATTTACCTTTCCATCCAAATCTCAGAATCTTCTTCCATGGTGAGACCTTCAAGAAGACAGAATCCCCCACAGAGTACTCTAGCTCTTTATGTTTTAAATCTGCATACGACTTCTGCCGATCTGATGCTTCCTTTAACCGATCTCAAATCAACTTTACTTTTTCCTCGATTTCAGAAACTAACTCTGGCCCCAAAACTCGCCGCTCACCAAGTTCTATCCAACAAGTAGGGATGCGACACCTACGACCATATAACGCCTCATACGGTGCCATCTGAATACTGGCTTGGTAGCTGTTGTTATAAGCAAACTCTGCTAACGGCAAGTAGTCTTCCCAACTGCCTTTGAAATCAATTACATAGCTTCTTAGCATGTCCTCCAATATCTGAATCACCCTCTCCTACTGACCATCTGTCTGAGGGTGAAACGTAGTACTGAAATCCAATCTTGTCCCCAATGCCTCGTGTAACTTCTTCCAGAACCGAGATGTGAATCTAGGATCTTTGTCCGAAATGATAGACACTGGTACCCCATGCAGTCTCACAATCTCAGCCACGTATAACTTAGCCAACTTCTGCAGCGAATAATCAGTGCAGACCGGTATGAAGTGGGCAGATTTAGTAAGTCGGTCAACAATAACCCATACTGAATCCTTCTTAGTAGGCGTCAAGGGTAGCCCACTAACAAAGTCCATGGTTACCCTCTCCCAATTCCAGAGTGGAATCTTAACGGGTTGCAGTAATCCAGAAGGCAGTTGATGTTCAGCCTTAACTTGCTGGCATGTCAGACACTTACTCATGAAATCTGTAACCTCGCGCTTGAGCCCTGGCCACCAATACAATTCACGTAGATCTCGGTACAACTTGTTTCTACCAGGATGCATGGCATAAGGACTGCTATGTGCCTCCCGTAGGATAGACTTCCTTAGATCAGCATCTCTCGGCATACAAACTCTCCCACGAAAACATAGTACTCCCTCACTATTCAACCCAAAATCCACAGTCTCCCCCTTCTCAACCAGTCGGAAAGGAGGGACCAACGATTCATCCAACAACTGCTTCACCTTAATTTGGTCAATCCAGGTCGGTCTCACTTGGAGTTCAGCCAACAGACTACCATCCTCAAACAGGCTGAGACGAGCAAACATTGCTCTCAGATCAGATACAACCTTACGACTCAGTGCATCTGCTACTACGTTAGCTTTACCTGGATGGTACTCAATCGAGAAATCATAATCCTTAAGCAACTCTATCCATCTTCATTGCCTAAGATTCAACTCCTTCTAAGTAAGGAGGTACTTGAGGCTTTTATGGTCGGTGTAAATAATAAACTTCTCATCGTATAAATAATGTATCCAAATCTTCAGTGCGAATACCACCGCAGCTAACTCCAAGTCATGAGTGGGGTAATTCGCCTTGTGAGGCTTAAGCTAGCGAGACCCGTAAGCAACCACCTTACCCTCTTCATCAACACACATCCCAATCCAGTGCGCGACGCATCACAGTAGACAATGAATTCCTTCCCAGACTCTGGCTGTATTAACACCGAGGCTTTAGTCAGAACCTTCTTCAGTTTCTCAAAACTCTCATGCTGCTTATCAGTCCAGTTGAAAGGTATCCCTTTACGCAGTAACTTAGTCAGAGGTGCAGTAATCAGTGAGAACCCCTCCACAAAACGTCTGTAATACCCAGCCAGACCCAGAAAACTTCGAATCTCAGATACAGTCTTCGGTGGTTTTCAATCCAAGACGGCTTCAATTTTTCGAGGATCAACCCTAATCCCGTCGGTAGACACAATGTGACCCAAAAATTTTCATTTCTCGCAACCAGAACTCACACTTGCGGAACTTTACATAAAGATGCTTTTCCCTTAGTATTTGCAATATAATCCGAAGATGCGAATCATGATCCTCCTCGGTTCTTGAATACACTAGGATGTCATCTATAAACACCACTACGAACCAGTCCAGATAGGGCTAGAATACCCGGTTCATCATATCCATAAAAGCAGCTGGTGCATTCGTCAACCCAAACGACATGACTAGAAACTCGTAATGCCCATAACGAGTCCTGAACGCTGTCTTGTACACATCCGCCTCCTTAACCCTTAGCTGATGGTACCCAGATCGAAGATCTATCTTGGAGAAAATCGAGGCTCCTCGCAGCTGATCAAACAGATCGTCTATCCTCGATAAAGGGTACTTATTTTTAATCGTCAGTTTGTTCAGTTGACGATAATCGATGCACATGCGCATGGACCCATCATTCTTCTTCACGAATAACACTGGTGCTCCCCATGGAGACACACTCGGCCGAATGAATCCCCGGTCAAGTAGCTCTTGAATTTGAGCCTTTAACTCTACCAGCTCCTTCGGTGCCATCCTATAAAGGGCGATGGACACGGGAGTCGCTCTCGTAAGAGAGCGACGATCGAATTTGACCTCACGGTTTGGAGGCAATCCAGGAAGCTCTTCGGGAAATACATCTGGAAACTCCTTCACAGTTCAGACATCCCCAACAGAAGGACCTTTAGAATCCGAAATGCTGACATAAGCTAAGAACGTCTCGCAACCCTTGCGAACCAGCTTCTCGTCCCTTAATGCTGAGATTACATTAGACAGATAATCCCTTCGCTCCCCTATCACAACGACCTCCTCATCCTCAGAAGACTTCAATACCATACGCTTAGCAGCACAATCCAAATTCGCACGGTGTTTCACAAGCCAATCCATGCCCCAAAATAAGATCGAATTCACCAAATGGCAGTTCCATCAAATTCGCCGGAAAGACAACCCCTTGGACCTCTGGGGGCACGTTTCTGAACAACTTATTCACCCTAACTGACTGTCCTAGTGGACTTAACACAGTCATCTCACAACCACTAATTTCAAACTGAGAACCCAGCGTCCCAGACACAGTGCATGCGACATACGAGTGTGTAGACCCAATATCAATTAAAGCGGTATATGGTACATTATAAATGAGGAACGTACCAGTTATGACGTCAGGAGCATCGCCATTCTCTCGGCGCTGAGTAGCATAGACCAAAGCTGGCTGTCTTGCCTCAGTATTACCAGCACCTCTGCCCAGTGTTCCACGACTTCGTCCCAAACCATTTCCTCCTCTAGTCTGACCACGGTCTCTCGGTGGCTGCTGACCACCTCTCCCCGGCTGAACATAGCCCTGACCCACGGCTGCATCTGAATAGGCCTCTGTGTACAGTTCTTGACCTGGTGATCCATGGACCCACATCTGAAACATGCCCTCGTTCGTTTCCAGCACTCACCCTGGTGAACTCTCTCGCAATCTGCGCAATGATGCGGTCTAGTAGCAACAATAGGAGCCCCACATCAGACTAGCCCATCAAATCTAGGCTTCTTCGTAGGCCCACCAAAAGAACTTGAGGGCCCAAAATCCCTCTTATTTCTGCCCCTATCTTTTTCACGGTTATGGCGCTCTCAGCGCTTTACATCCTCGACAATTTTTGCCTTCTCCACAAGGGCAGCAAAGTCTCGTTCCCTCTACAGAGCTATCAGCACCCGCAACTCATCTCAGATGTAACACCCCTTACCCGTATTCAACGCCGGAACCGGGCACGAGGTGTTACCCTATTAAAATCCTCAAGATCGCCACTTAGGCACAACATGACCGCTCTCTTTGGCCATCACAACAACCTCAATCCCGACTTATGAGGCCTCTCTCAAACACACGAGGGCTCTCGAGACCATATCAAAAACTCTTACGATCTTAAAATTTTTCCATCTATACAGGGCTCACATGCCCGTGTAAGATTTGGCATGCCCGTGGATGTCACACACGCCCATGGTCACTACTCGTGCATGAAAGCTCAAACATTCTGCCAATGCCCCACGGTTAGGGCACACGCCCGTGCCCTCCACCCGTGGTTCACACTGACTACCTTAACACGGCCTAGAGTCTAGACACACGCCCGTGTGGCTAGCCCGTTGCCAACACTGATTAGCACATACGTTCTAGGCACATGCCCGTGTGACTAGTCCGTGGTCTATTCTGACTTAAAATACTAACATGCAGGGGACACACGGCTAAGTCACACGCCCATGGGCTGAGCGTGTGTCACACATGGCCTAGACACATGCTCGTGTGTCTACCCACATGGACAAGAACAAAGCTATTTGCCAAGTTCTTTTCACCCTTTTAGCATACACAATCATGCACTCATTCAACACATCCATAATCAACTCAAAATCTTACAATGTCACTTAGATAACTACATCTTTTCATATAATAAAGTGCCAACAACTATGGCATTATACAGAATAGATTATCCATCTAAAGGCCAACACATCATAGCCATATACAACAAAATTCACTAACTTGTCTAGCCCCTATACATGCCATATACAAAACATTGAGTCTCATGTACCAGAGTGTGCTGATAGTGTGGGCGATCTTCCAATTGATCCTTGTATCTCGATTCAACACTTTTGCTCTATAAGACAAGGGAAAAGAAAGGGAGTAAGCTTTGAGCTTAGTAAGTTTACACATAAACAATTAAGCAACATAGTATAAGCTAAACAACAATTAGCATTATACTAACATATAATGTACAACTATGCTTACTCTTTCTATCCCTTACCACATTTCCAACACATCATAAGTCACTTACTCGTAACCATTGACATGCACCCCTGTATTCAATATCACATTTACACAATATACAACACATCATTATTTTTCGATAATACATCCACACAGCTAATCCACACAGCTAATACACACAGCTAATGTCTCGGTGGTTTCGCACTTAGCCCACCACAATCAATTAATAAGGTAGTATCGCACTTAGCCTACCATAAAGGTAATCGTAGTGGTTTCGCACATAGCCCACTAGACAATATACCTAACGATAGCATCGCACATAGCCAGCTCATCGTTGATATGTATTAGAATGGTATCGCACTTAGCCCATCTTTTGGCATTATCACTACACTTTCACATATCTATTTACATTCATTCCACTTAAAACACATAGGTTCTCAATCATTCTCAACCATGCTATACACTAGCTAGCATTGACAAATTATAAGTATGAATGCATTGTTTATGCATAGACTTACCTCGATACTCAAAAGTATAGAAACGTGTAATTTAGTCCACCACTTTGCTCTTGCCTCAGTTTCGATCCGGGCTTTGTCTTTCTTGATCTATAATGAATAAATCAGCTTATTCAATACATACATTGACCAAATTGACCCACATCTCATACTTTGGCAAAATTACTCTTTTGCCCTAAATCTTTCTCATAATTACACTATTGCCCCAAGGCTCGTAATGTGATTTTTATTCAACTTCTTAGCCTTTCATGCTTAGCTGAATCACTTACTCAGCTAAAGCAATCATCAATTCTCATTACATCACACATGTATGAGCAAACTCAAGATTTTTACATACTAGTCCCTACATGCATTTTCTATGGAAACTCATTTAGCAAAAGATGTTTCTACTACATCAAGCTTTCATAATCTTCCATAAAACATCAAAATACATGCATGTCATACATGGCCACATTTTTGAACATCCATCATAGCTCATCAAATAGCTTAAAATAGCTTACTCATGCAACAAGGACTTCAAAAATACAAAGAATATCAAAAACGAGGCTAGATGCACTTACTAGCAAGCTTGAAATTTTTAAAGAACCCTAACAATGGCTCTCTCAAATTTTCGGCAGCCTTGGAGAAGAATTGAATGAATTTTGTCATCTTTTCTCCTATTTTAATCACTTAATTGTTAAATGACCAAAATGCCATTTTTGATAAACTTTCTATTTTAACTCATCCATGCCCAATTTTGTCCAAAAATTAGAAATTGGGAAAATTGCTATTTAAGGACCTGTAATTAATATTCTAAAGCTATTTCACACAAATAGCTTCTAGAATCTCACATTTTGCAACTTTTGCAATAGTTTCCTTTTGGACAATTTAACCGCAATTTCACAAAATTGCTTCATGAAACTTTCACACTAGAATGCATATGTAGCATAAACCTCAGAAACTCATTCATAAACCTCAAATTTGTGGTCTCGCACCACTATTCCGACTAGGCCCTAAATCGGGATGTTACATCTCTCCCCCCTTTAGAGATTTTTGCCCCCGAAAATCTTACCAGCAAAGAGGTTTGGATGTTGCTCTCTCATAGCTTCTTCCGTTTCCCACGTAGCCACTTCCACACCGTGTTTCTGCCATAACACTTTCACTAGTGCTATGCTCTTATTTCTCAATTGTTTCACTTCTCGAGCCAAGATCTTAATCGGCTCTTCATCATAAGACATATCCGATCTTATCTCAATTTCTATCGAATGAATCACATGTGAAGGATCGGAGCGATACCATCGCAACATCGACACATGGAACACATTATGAAACTTTTCCAACTCTATCGGCAAAGCCAACTAGTATGCTACTGGCCCAACTCTATCTGTAATCTCATACGGCCCTATGAATCTTGGACTCAATTTTCCTTTTTGTCCAAATCTCATAATCTTCTTCCATGGGGACACTTTCAAAAACACTTTGTCGCCCACTTCAAACTCATTTTCTTTTCTTTTCAGATCATGACGACTTTTGTGGTCCGAAACAACTTTCGGACTATTACGGATTATTTTCACTTTCTCCTCGGTCTCTTTTACTAGATCGACCCCATGGATCCGATTCTCACTAAGCTCAGTCCAATACAAAGGAGTCCGACACTTACGACCATACAAGGCCTCATACGGAGCCATCCGTATACTTGATCGATAATCGTTGTTGTAAGCAAATTCAACTAAAGGTAGATATCTCTCCCAACTACCCTCAAATTCTAACACCTGAAGATCGAAGCATATCTTCTAGAACTTGAATCACTCTTTCAGGTGACCATCGGTTTGCGGATGGAGCGTAGTAATCTTGAAATTCAACTTTGTTCCCAAAGCCTCTTGCAACCTCTTCCAAAACCTCGAAGTGAACCTCGGATCCCTATCCGATATTATAGACACATGTACACCATGTAACCTTACTATCTCTCAAGAACATACAACTCGGCTAACTTATCCGGTGAATAATCAACACGTCATGGAATAAAGTGAGCCGACTTCGTTAGTCTATCCACAACAACCCACACAACATCTCTCTTTTTCGGAGTCATCGGTAACCCCATCACAAAATCCATGGTAACCTGATCCCACTTCCATTCGGGCACCAACACTGGCTGAAGCAATCCCGAAGGCACTTGATGCTCAGCTTTCACTTGTTGACAAATCAGACACTTTGTCACGAACTCTGAAATATCTCTTTTCATACCCGGCCACCAATAAGACTTCTTCAAGTCATTATACATTTTCGTACTACCCGGATGTACTGACAAACATCCACTGTGGGCATCATGCAAAACCTTTCGGATTAACTCCTCATCTCTAGGTACATAAATTCTGTCACGGTACAGCAAACAACCATTCGAGCCCACTCAAAAATTGAAATCACTTTCTGATTCATGCTTATCTCTCTTAGCTGACATCTCACTGTCATTTCTCTGAGCCTCACATATTTGTTGAACAAATAGTGGCTTAGCTCTCAACTCTGCCAGAATAGCACCATCATCAGACAATGCCAAACTCGTCCTCATAACTCTTAGAGCGTACAAGGATTTCCTACTCAGGGCATCCGCAACCACATTCGCTTTTCTCGGGTGGTAATCAATGACTAAGTCATAGTCTTTCAACAACTCAAGCCACCGTCTCTGTCGCAAATTTAGATCCTTCTGATCCATCAAAAATCTCAAACTCTTGTGATCCGTAAAGATTCAGCACTTCTCACCATATAAGTAATGTCGCCAAATCTTTAACGCAAAAACAATCGCAGCCAACTCCAAATCATGAGTCGGATAATTCTTCTCATGCGGTTTCAACTATCTCGAGGCGTAAGCGACTACCTTACACTCTTGCATCAACCCGCAATCGAGACCATTAAACGACACGTCACTGTAAACCACAAACTCTTTCCCTGATTCTGGTTGAACCAAAACCGGTGCCTCAGTCAATAATGTCTTAAGTCTCTCGAAACTCTGTTGACATGTCTCAGTCCATTCAAACTTGACATCTTTGTGCAATAGTTTCGTCATCGGGGTAGCAATCATAGAGAACCCTTTTACGAAACATCTGTAATATCTTGCTAATCCCAAGAAACTTCTGATTTTTGACACGTTCCTCGGTGGTTTCCAATCCACAACAGCCAATATCTTACTCGGGTCAACTCTAACACCATCACCTGACACAATGTGTCCTAGGAATCTGATCTCACGGAGCCAAAACTCACTCTTGCTAAACTTAGCGTACAACTGCTTATCTCTTAATGTTTGCAAGACAATTCTCAAATGTTCTTCATGATCATTCTCATCCCGAGAATAGATCAATATGTCGTCAATGAAGACAACTACAAACTTGTCCACATATGGTCTAAAAACACGATTTATCAGATCCATAAAAATCGCCGGTGCATTCGTCAAACCAAACGGCATAAGAAAAAACTCATAATGGCCATACCTTGTCCGAAATGCGTTTTTCAACACATCCGCTCTTTCACTCTCAAGCGATAATAACCGGACCTCAGTCTATCTTGGAGAACATGTAGCTCCCTTGAGCTTGATCAAAAGATCATCAATCCTTGGTAAAGGATACTTATTCTTAATCTTGTCACTTTGTTAAGCTGTCTATAGTCTATACACAACCTCATAGACCCATCTTTCTTCTTCACAAACAATACCGGAGCACCCCACAGTGAGTAGCTCGGTCTTGCAAAACCCTTATCTGTCAACTCTTGCAACTGAAACTTTAGTTCTTTCAACTCTAAAGGTGCCATCCTATACGGAGCAATCGAAATAGGTGCCGTTCCCGAAACTAACTCAATCCCAAACTCAACCTCTCTCACTGGAGGTAATCCGGGTAACTCTTCCGGGAGTACATCAGGATACTCATATACCACTGGCACTGTTTCAAACTTTACTCCAAGCACGATAGGACTCACACCCTTTTCTCAAACATTTATCAGCCACTAAGGAAGAAATCATCACTGGTAGACTATCCGATCCACCTGATTCAACCCGAACCACATCTCCACTCTTACATTTCAATTCAATAAACTTACTACCACAGTTCACTAAGACACTATGGGTAGTCAACCAATCCATGCCTAGGATTAAATCAAACTCATCAAATAGCAACAACATTAGGTTTGCCGAAAAGCAATGACTCTCAATCATCAAAGGACAATTCTTACACACCTTGTCCACTAACACATGCTTACCTGACGGGTTTGACACCTTAACCACAAAGTCCGTAGACTCAACAGTCATACTCAAACTAGATGCCAATCTCATGCAAATATAAGAATGAGTAGACCCTGGATCTATTAAAGCAATAACAAGTGTGTCAAAGAGAGAAAAAGTACCCATTATTACATCAGGGGAGGATGCCTCTTCGCGAGCGCGAATGGCATACGTCCTCGTAGGTGCCCGACCCTCCGGTCTCACAGCTGAGTCTCTAGATGCACCTCTACCACTATTCCCGCCTCTCGGGTTCCTTGGTGGTCTACCCCTTGCAGACACATCATTGGATCTCATCTCTAGCTTCTCTTCCTTATCATCCCTCTCGGGGCAATTTCGGATAAAATGGTCGGGGGAACCACACTTATAACAGTTTTGACTGTTACCCCAACACTCTCTGGTGTGATATCTACCACAACTTGGACACTCCAGTTTGTTCTTTAGATTGCCCACACTTTCCATCGAAGTAGCTTGGACTCTCGAACCTGAACGAGTATTGCCCAAGTCTTGATGCGAATAACCCACTGGTGCTGTTGTCATAGGACTCACTTCCTTGGACCTTTTCGACTGGGCTTGATACGACTTGCCCATCAGCCTCTTTCTAGCATCTCAGGCTTCACTCACAGCCCTTTTCTTTTCTGCACTCAACTCTTCGGCCTTACTTGCCCTTTCGACCAACACCACAAATTCTTTCAACTCCAAAATACCCACTAGGAGTTTGATGTCCTCATTCACTCTGTCTTCGAACCTCTTACACAATATGGTCTCTGTCGACACACATTCTTGAGCATATTTGCTAAGCCTAACAAACTCACGCTCATATTCTGCTACTGACATTTTCCCTTGCTTCAACTCAAGGAATTCCTTCCTTTTTCGATCAGTAAAACGTTGGCTTATATACTTCTTCCGGAACTCTTCCAGAAAGAAGTCCCACGTCACCCGCTCCCTCGGGACTACTGATGTCAACATCTTCCACCAATGGTATGCCGAGTCCCTCAACAAGGATATGACACACTTCAAGCTCTCTTCAGGAGTACAAGAAAGTTCCTCAAACACTCTCATCGAGTTCTCTAACTAGAACTCTGCTCTCTCAAGGTCATCATCAACCTTAGCTCTAAACTCCTCAGCCCCATGTTTTCTAATCTTATCTACCGGGGGTTTCGATATCCTCACTACATCAATACCTTGATGAGCCACAAGAATTGGCTGAGGTATAGGAGAAGGAGGTGAAAGAGGTTGAGCATTAGGGTTTGCTCGAACATAATCCGAGTACCAATTGCTCATCATCTGGAGAAAGGCTTCCCGTGCCCCTTCCCCTTGACCCCTAGCCTCGGGTCCACTTTGAACAGGCACGGTTCCTTGCGCAGGAGCCGACGCATTACTAGCTGCTTCATCAGTAGTGTAACATCCTGGAAAGGGCCTATGCATTTTCGGTTTAATTACGAAATGACAAGTCTTAAGCACTATGAATAAATTTTTGGTATTTTTGGAATTCTAGAAATGCATAGAAATGGAAATGAACATTTTTGGAAACTTGAACATTTTGGAAACCTGAACATTTTTGGAAACCTGGACATTTCTGGAAACCTGGAAATGTAAGAAAATGGTCAGCAAACAGAGCCGATCGGAAATTTTAGGAAACTTAGAAATGATGCCGAAATGTCAAATTTTAAAGTTCAAAATAGGAAATAAGGGCTAAAGGGCCTTAAAAGAAAAAGTTGGAGAAGTTTGACACACAAACAGGCTTGGAAAAGTGGCCTGAAGATGCCACTTAGGGCCTCTGGAAATGGCGCCACATGCAAGGTGTTGGGCCAAGGTTCGAGTCACTTGAGAAGCAAATAAATAAGTTTTATTTTTGCTCCCAGAAGGCTGAGGTGGACGGCATGGGTTTCTAGAAAAGGAAGAGTTTTATTTGCATAAATATGTGAATAATAATGGATTTATTTTAGATTATTTTCAAGAGATAAATGTGGATATTATTTCTTTTATTTTGATAGATAAGGAAGAGATAAAAGAGGATTATTATTAGTATTATTTTTATTAAGAGATAATTATTGGATTAAGTTTTATTAAAGTGATAAATCAAGGGATAAAGCTATCAAAATAGAAGAGTGGTGGCCAAGTAAAGGACTATAGCTAGTAATTTTGGCTATAAAAGGAAGAGTAAGGCTATTCTTCATTCATTCTTTTCTTTTCAAGAAAACCTCTCACGAAATTCTCTAAAGTTTCTCCTCTTCTCTCTGTAATTTTCTCTGCCATTATTCTCTTTTTCTCTTTTCTTTTCTTCTTCTATTACAAACACAATCAAAAGCCGAAGATACCAATAGCCCTAGTCGATTTCTCACTAAGCCTCAAGAGTGAAATTGTTATCCACATCAAAGCCATAGCCGAATCATCGCTAAGGGTTCAAGCAAGAGTTCCATCAAATTCTTGAGAAGAGGTAAGATTAGGTTAGATTCTCATTCTATTTCTTTTAAAAGGTTGTCGAAATTAAGATTCTAATACCCTTAATATCATGTAGAAGAGATCTTTCGGGATTTACTAAGTATCGACTACAAGGAAGGAGAAGTTCTTTTCCGAAGGTACACCATAAGTCGCGTGTGTTCCTAGTTATTCGGTGAATTTCTGGATTTAAGAATCTAAGGGATTTCGGTGAGGAGGATACAAGGATTTTGGGATTTGAGAATTTCAAGGAATTTGAGATCTAAGGCGGTAGATCGATTTCGGATTTCAAGGAATTCGTTAAGCAAATCAGTGTGTACCCTACCCTAAGTTTTGATAGGTTCATGGCTATGTTTAAATTAAATGTATTATTAAGAATGTGTGTACTCACACTAACTTTCAATATATCATATGGCAATTATTTTAATATATGAATATGCATAAGAATGTGAATATGGCTAAGTACCACAAATGTGGTAAAAGTACTGTGCACGTTTCCTACTTACGATAGGATTATGAATATGATATATTTTGAACATATGAATAGTAACATGAATGAGAATTAAGTATGTTATGCATGATATAAAATTTATGGGGCATTCGGGATCTATGTGAAAGGGGAAGAAGGTGTTGACTTCGGTCTCACCAACGGAATATGGTGACTACGGTCACAAAATTTGAATATGGTAACCGGTTACATTATCCGAATTTGGTAACTTCGGTTACATTATTTGAATATGGTGTCTAATGACACAAATTATATGGGCGATGAGCACGCCGATCGCTGCGACGCCTCGATGGTGTGTAGCGGATGGAGGGTTGACTTAGTAGTCCCCACGGTGTGGTGGCAGTACGGGTGGTGTGTAGCGGATGGTTAATTAGGTTTGGGTTTGGGAATGCATCATTAATTGTATTCTATGATTTGAATGTGTATCATTTGCATGCCTGATTCTATTATGACTTAGTGTTGTGTACACATTGAGTCTGTTGACTCACCCGTTTGGGGGAATATTTTTCAGTGATGAGTCAGTAATGGACCGGCCTGGCAGGAGCTTAAAGGTGGCCATGCATAGCAAGAAATTTATGATTTGGACTTTCAATTTATTTTAAGTATTTTAAGTTTTACTTTGGGATCATTGATATAATAAGGCCATTGTGGTTTACTTTATTTTTCTTTTATTTATTATGTTTACGGATTTTTATCAATTAAAGTTTAAGTAAATTCCTTTTTAAAATTAACTCTAAATGTTTTGTCACCTTAAATAAATGGGTTTTAACATAAGATAAATTTGTTTTCAACTCAAGCCCAACCCAAACAATATTTTTTAAAAATCATACAAGTTTTTCCTAAGTAACAAAAGAATTTTGAACCGGTTTACTTGAGGAACATACCAGATCCGGTTCAAGCTCGTGGGCCGGGGCTGGGGTGTTTCAAGTAGTCAATGGATCGGAATCCATATTCTATATAAAACAAGATTTAAAATCATCAGAAGCCACCACACTATCATTGTACACTTATGGCATGTATAGCTAGACTCTTACACCCGCTACGATAGTCCTAGAACCAACTAAACAATAACTCTGATACCATTAAATGAAACACCCCTTAAAATTATTCAACGCCGGAACCGGGCATGAGGCGTTACCCTATTAAAATCCTCAAGATCGACACTTAGGCACAACATGACCGCTCTCTTTGGCCATAACAACAACCTTAATCCCAACTTACGAGGCCTCTCTCAAACACACGAGGGCTCTCGAGACCATATCAAAAACTCTTACGATCTTAAAATTTTTCCATCTATACAGGGCTCACATTCCCGTGTAAGATTTGGCACGCCCGTGGATGTCACACATGCCCATGGTCACTACCCGTGCATGAAAACTCAAGCATTCTGCCAATGCCCTACGGTTAGGGCACACGCCCGTGCCCTCCACCCGTGGTGCACACTGACTACCTTAACACGACCTAGAGTCTAGACACATGCCCGTGTGGCTAGCCCGTGGCCAACACTGATTAACACACACGTTCTAGGCATATGCCCGTGTGACTAGTCTGTGGTCTATTCTGACTTAAAATACTAACATGCAGGAGACACACGGCCAAGTCACACGCCCATGGGCTGACCGTGTGTCACACATGGCCTAGACACATGCCCGTGTGTCTACCCACATGGATAAGAACAAAGCTATTTGCCAAGTTCTTTTCACCCTTCTAGCATACACAATCATGCACTCATTCAACACATCCATAATCAACTCAAAATCTTACAATCTCACTTTGATAACTACATCTTTTCATATAATAAAGTGCCAACAACTATGGCATTATAAAAAATAGATTATCCATCTAAAGGCCAATACATCATAACCATATACAACAAAATTCACTAACTTGTCTAGCCCCTATACATGCCATATACAAAACATTGAGTCTCATGTACCAGAGTGTGCTGATAGTGTGGGCGATCTTCCAATTGATCCTCGTATCTCGATTCAACACTTTTGCTCTATAAGACAAGGGAAAAGAAAGGGAGTAAGCTTTGAGCTTAGTAAGTTTACACATAAACAATTAAGCAACATAGTATAAGCTAAATAACAATTAGCATTATACTAACATATAATGTACAACTATGCTTACTCTTTCTATCCCTTACCACATTTCCAACACATCATAAGTCACTTACTCGTAACCATCGACATGTACCCCTGCATTCAATATCACATTTACACAATATACAACACATCATTATTTCTCGATAATACATCCACACAGCTAATCCACACAGCTAATCCACACAGCTAATGTCTCGGTGGTTTCGCACTTAGCCCACCACAATCAATTAATAAGGTAGTATCGCACTTAGCCTACAATAAAGGTAATCGTAGTGGTTTCGCACATAGCCCACTAGACAATATACCTAACGATAGCATCGCACAGAGCCAGCTCATCGTCGATATGTATTAGAATGGTATCGCACTTAGCCTATCTTTTAGCATTATAACTACACATTCACATATCTATTTACATTCATTCCACTTAAAACACATAGGTTCTCAATCATTCTCAGCCATGCTATACACTAGCTAGCATTGACAAATTATAAGTATGAATGCATTGTTTATGCATAGACTTACCTCGATACTCAAAAGTATAGAAACGTGCAATTTAGTCTACCACTTTGCTCTTGCCTTGGTTTTGATCCGGGCTTTGTCTTTCTTGATCTATAATGAATAAGTCAGCTTATTTAATACATACATTGACCAAATTGACCCACATCTCATACTTTGGCAAAATTACTCTTTTGCCCTAAATCTTTCTCATAATTACACTATTGCCCCAAGGCTCGTAAAGTGATTTTAATTCAAATTCTTAGCCTTTCATGCTTAGCCGAATCACTTACTCAACTAAAGCAATCATCAATTCTCATTACATCACACATATATGACCAAACTCAAGATTTTTACAAACTAGTTCCTACATGCATTTTCTATGGAAACTCATTTAGCAAAAGATGTTTCTACTACATCAAGCTTTCATAATCTTCCATAAAACATCAAAATACATGCATGTCATACATGGCCACATTTTTTAACATCCATCATAGCTCATCAAATAGCTAAAAATAGCTTACTCATGCAATAAGGACTTCAAAAATACAAAGAATATCAAAAACGAGGCTAGCTTGAAAATTTTGAAGAACCCTAACAATGGCTCTCTCAAATTTTCGGCAGCCTTGGAGAAAAAGATGAATGAATTTTGTCATCTTTTCTCCTATTTTAATCACTTAATTGTTAAATGACCAAAATGCCCTTTTTTATAAACTTTCTATTTTAACTCATCCATGCCTAATTTTGTCCAAAAATTAGAAATTGGGAAAATTTCTATTTAAGGACCTCTAATTAATATTCTAAAGCTATTTCACACAAATAGCATCTAGAATCTCGCATTTTGCAACTTTTACAATTTAGTCCTTTTGGACAATTTAGCCGCAATTTCACAAAATTGCTTCAAGAAACTTTCACACTAGCATGCATATGTAGCATAAACCTCAAAAACTCATTCATAAACCTCAAATTTGTGGTCTCGCACCACTATTCTGACTAGGCCCTAAATCGAGATGTTACATCGGAGGCCATCCTCGAAACGCACACAGCATTCATACTCAGTCGCAACTATGCCCCGAGCATACCGACTCAACCGCAGAATCTCTGCCTCATACTGTGCCACAGACCTATTCCCCTAGACCAGGCTCAAAAATTCCTTCCTCCGGGTATCCACATAACTCGCCCCTACATACTTTCCTTGAAAGGCCGTCTTGAAGAAATCCCACGTCAAACGGTCGGCCTGTGTACCCTCTCTTATAGAGAGCCACCATTGATATGCCTCGTCTCATAGTAAGGACACGGCTTCTTTTAATTTCTGTTCCACAGTACAGTCGAGATCATCCATTATCCGCTCGGTAGCCTCTAACCAATACTCTGCAACATTCGGGGCTACACCAGAAACACCCCTAAAGATTTCTGCTCCATTAGACCGGAGTCACTCAGAAATTGACCCTCGGCCCACTAATCCAGTAGTTGCTCCAGCAACCCTCTCGAGAACCCGTAGCATTGCTTGGGATAGAGCATCATCCCCAACTACTTGGTCATGGGACCCCGTCTCAGTTACTAGTGAGGCTGGTGCCTTCCTAGCAGGCATATGGCCCGATGCTGAAGACCCAGCCCTAGCACCTCCTCGGCCTCTACCGCGGCCACGTGTACCCCTTCCTCGACCTCTTGTGCTCATATCGATATAGCGTATTTATCTGTTTTAAGAGTTTTATGCATCAGCTTAAGATTCCAGTAATTAATAACAGATATTTTATGATAAACAGTAATTAGGGTTGTTTTCACAGATCGAGACCTCACTACAGTTTTCAGTCTTCTATAGTCTCAGTTTACTCTAACTAAAGAGTTTCAGTACTGTACTACTATCTATAGTAGTTTCTCAGTATAACATTTCAGTCTTTGATAGTAAACAGTGTCAGAGAACTTACAGATTTGGTCCCGGAGACTCGGTGTGCCACACTTTCAGTAACAACCTTTCAGAAACCAAAATTCAGACAATTCTAGGAAAATTTTCAAAAACCCATTCCACAGCCGAGTTTTGCAACCTGGCTCTAATGCCACTAAATGTAACACCCCAAACCCGACCTAGACGTTACGACCGGATTTGACGTGTCACATCAAAGTGTCGTTTGAAAACTGGGTTTGTTGATAAAAGTTCGTTACTAAATTTTAAATCCCATTTAACAATTGTTTTGAAAACGCTAGCGTTGTAAAACCTTGTTGTCCAATTATAGGTCATAACAATTGGTTTAAGCTTATCAATCTGAAATAAAACCGTGGAAGCGTTTCTAGTTGTAAACTTTAAGACTTGAAAACATGATTTTCCTAAAGAAACAATTATTGTTTTAAAAACCCGTGTTTCCTAGGCTAGCAGGTTGAAATAAGAAGAAACACCAAATAAAAGTTAAAACCACAAATGGCCTTATTACATAATTGTTAACCCAATATAAAAAAAATAAAATTACTAAGTCTAAGATTAAATCATATCGAGCGTGTGGCCACCTCCGAGTCCCTCGCAGCTCCAAATCATGTAAGGCTGGGGATTACCTGCACAGTTAAAGGAAAGGGTGAGTTACGAGAACTCAGTGTGTAATCCCCAATCATGCAGTAAGAGTCTGGGCCTGAGCCCTATTCAGTATCAGTTCAGTCTGGGCTTTAGCCCTATACAGTAGCAGTGTGGGCTTATGCCCAAATAATCACAGAACAAAACAGTGATGCAACCCAACCCAATCCAGCCAACACACCACCCGTACCAACCAACACACCATGTGGGGGACTAAGTCGACCCACCCAGCCAACACACCAATATTGTAGCATAGCTGCTAAGAATAATGCAGCAAAGCTGCTAATAACAGTAAATGTGGCCAAGCCACTAGAATCGTAATACGTGCGGCGAAGAAATAAAAAAATAAGCGTGGCGAGCCACTAGTACGATACTTCCTCCAAATCGTAAACCCAACCCCAATGCGAATATCGTGTCATAAATAGTACGTGTATGCAGTATGTCATATCCATAACCAGTCATATAAATATCATACACACATCACTTAACCTACCACTAGGGGTATAATGGTCATTTCATCGGTTAGGGGTAAAACAGTAATTTCACCCCTCAGGGGTTTTTCGACAATTTTACCCTTCGAGGTATTTTAGTAATTTTACCCTTCGGGGGTATTTTGGTAATTTTACCCTTCGGGGGTATTTTGGTAATTTTACCCTTTCGAGGGTATTTCGGTAATTTTACCTTTCGAGGGTATTTCGCTAATTTTACCCTTCGAGGGTATTTCGGTAATTTTACCCTTCGAGGGTATATCAGTAATTTTACCCTTCGATGGTATTTTGGTAATTTTACCCTTCGAGGGTATTTCGGTAATTTTACCCTTCGAGGGTATTTCGGTAGTTTTTTAACCTTACCTTAGGACTACCGTCGTTTCGAACGACTCGAATAACTTATCTGGCCAAAATGTTGTAATTAGGCCCAAAGCCCACTATTCGGCCCAAGTGGGCCCACACGCTCGTGCGGCCCATTAACCCAATTTTAGTCACGGCTATGCGAATCCCATTGCCCAATCCATTAATATAAGCTCACCGTGGATTTTACCCATATAGGGCCCATTGGGCCCACATAGCCCATCTCGGCCCAACAGGGCCCATTACGACCTAAGCCCACGAGAATGTTCGTGGCAGCCTTAACGGTCTATCACCAACAATTGTGGCTCGGTTTATCCCTACGAGCATTTGCACGCTCGAGAGCCCTCAGATATCGAGTTTTCAGCTTTTCGGCTTTTGCCGATTCACAATTAATCAGGGGTGTGAATACACACCTTCATCCATCGTTTTTACAGAAACAGCTTTGGGTGTACGATTACACACCTGTTGTGGGTTGTAGTTTGAGGCTCTTCCAAGATTAAACACCTATGATACGAACCATCACCATAATATTGAAATCATTTTAATCAAACTAACGCTACTTACCACAAATCAAGAGATCTCTTGCAAGGGAAAGGTAATCGGCCTACCCCTTGGTTAAGGAAAATAAGTCATTAGCAACGTTTGAACAAAAAGAAGGTGTTAGCTAAACATATCACCACGGCAATAAAGAAAAACAAAATAGCCTTTCGGCCCGAGAGATACAGAACCGAGCATAGAAAAAGAAGCCAGCCAAGATTCGGCTAGAGTATCCACTTACCACAAAATCGAAGAGATTCGAAAATGGTTAGGAACGAAGAAAAGAAGGTATTTAGGCCTCAACAGGTTCGGTCAACAGAATAAGAACAAAGAGAAAGGAAATGGATTCGGCAAAGAAGGAAATGAGAGAAGAACAAAAGAGGAATGCCGAGTTGGTAAAGGGATGAAGAAAGAGAAGAACTTCGAGGGAGAACTCAGCACCTGACGTTTAAGTTTCGATAAAGAATGGGTAGCAATTGCGAATAAAGATGGAAGGGAAAAAGACCCGAATGGTAAAAAGGTTGCACGAGATGCCACAAAAGAACAAATCTTGAAATTTGCAGAGAGGCTTTTCGATTTTTCTCCTCACACAAAGCTACCGAAATGCTCAAATGACCCCCTCTAGCCGAAATCCCCCCTTACTCAAGTTCTCACATTCGGCCAAGACTCCCCTCAATCCCAAATCCTTCAAACACTCCACCAATTCCTCCTTGATTTGCTGCCAGCCTCCTATTCAAAATTGTTGACCAAGTCTCCAACCTCCTCTGCAGAGTTTGATTCAGACTCTACCTCTCACACCACCAAGTCATAAAATAAAAGCCTTCTATTTGCATGTCCTGTGATTTGAACCGCAACTCCCCTTGCCACCTTAGTGACGCCACAACCATCAAGCCACAAGCCCTTTTTGTGACACAAAATCACACACATTTATACATAAGTCCTACTGCTAACAGCCAATTCCACTTAAGAGCAAAAACTAAAAATTTTGTAAGGCACAGACTCGAACCCAGGCTTCCTAAAAACCCCCAAATACACTCAATTACTTAGCCATTGAAGCACACATGGAATTTAAGCCTAATCAGCAAAAATACAACCCTACATTTTTGGGGCGTTACATATTCGGTCATGAAGAATGAACCAAGAATTTATGTGATGTTTTGGCATAATTTTGATGATATGGCATGAATTTATGATTTTGTTAATAAGTGTTTGATAAGTACATAATGAACTAGATATGATTGATGTTTAAAGCCTAGTTACATTTGGTCATGTTATATATATATATATACTTATGATAAGTTTGTTATAAAATGCAAATTATGGAATATATATTTTGGTTCGGTACTATGCAATATTAAATGCGTGTGAAGTGATTTAGTAAAATGAAAATAGACATTTACTAAAACATATGAATTAGCATGTTTATATTCGGCCCTTGTATTTGGGTTTTGACCATTCGAATAGTAACTTGTCTTATAATAAAATAAGAAGGATATATGCGTATGGGTATCTGTGTATTAGGTAACTTAGTGTTGTTATTTGGGCTTTAATGATTAAGTATTTTATAGAAGTATAATGATACTTATATTAAATTCGGTCAAGTTTAGATAAATTGAATGAAAATTCATGATGTGATGATTATGAAAAGGTGATTTTGATTTATTTGATATTTTTGCTTTGATTTATGTGACTACATATATGTTCGTTATATAATAAGGAATGATTCGTAAAGAGTTTATGTTAGTTTATAATTTAAAATTTTAATTGATTTAAAATTGTTCGGATGTGTGCTTTATTTAGTAAGGCCTCGTAACCCCATTCCAGCGACGGATATGTGTTAGAGGTGTTACACCAATTCCCTTAACACTCGAACCAGCAGGCTTATTCTGATATGAATTCATAGATAATTTTATATAAGCCCACTCCACAAGGGTAAGGCTTAGATCAGAAAAGTAACAAAATTTGGCAAAACAGAGACTTGAACCCAAGACCTCCCACACACACCCAGAACACTTAACCACTAAAGCAGACACCCACTTGTGTCATTTATTTACAAAAACAGAAATAAATTCACCAGGGAGTTACAACTCTACCCCCTAAAAGAAATTTCGACCTCGAAATTTACCTAATCAGAATAGATGAGGATACTGTTGACGCATCGAGTCCTCAGGTTCCCACATGGCTTCCTTAGTACCATGATTCCACCACAAAACCTTCACTAATGGTATGGATTTCCTCCTTAGAACCTTAACATCTCGATCCAAAATCTAAACCGACTCCTCCTCAAAACTCAAGTCTGGTCTAATCTCGATCTCCTCAATAGAGACTACGTGAGATGGACCAGACCGATACCGCCTCGACATCGAAACATGGAATACATCATGGATACGGTCCAACTCTGGAGGTAGTTCCAACTGGTAAGTGACCGGTCCCACACGCTTTAGAATTTGATAAAGCCCAATAAACCTAGGGCTTAACTTGCCCTTACGATCGAACCTCAGAACTTACTTCCATGGAGAAACCTTAAGAAAGACGAAATCCCCCATAGAGTACTCAATATCTCTCCTCTTAAGATCCACAAAGGACTTCTATCTATCAAAAACTGCCTTTAGACGATCCCAAATTAGTCTAACTTTCTCTTCGGTCTCAGAAACCAGCTCAGGACCCAAAAACTTGATGCTCACCCAACTCAGTTCAACATAGCAGAGTGCAACGCTTACGACCATACAAGGCCTCGTAAGGTGCCATCTGGATGTTAGCCTGGAAACTGTTATTCTAGGCAAACTCAACTAGCGGCAGATAATCCTTCCAACTACCTCGGAAATCAATTACACAACTCCAAATCATATCCTCCAGTATCTGAATCACCCTCTCAGATTGACCACCGGTCTGAGGATGGAACGCTGTACTGAAGTTCAATCTCGAACCCAGAGCCTCGTGCAATTTCTTTCAGAATCGAGAAATGAAACGAGGATCTCTATCAGAAATAATCGAAATAGGAACCCCATGCAATCTTACTATCTCAAAAATATACAGCTTCGCTAACTTCTGTAGAGAAAAGTTCGTCCGAACCAGAATAAAATGAACGGACTTGGTCAATCGATCCATGATTACCCAAACAGAATCCTTCTTAGTGGGTGCCAGGGGCAACCCACTAACGAAGTCCATCGTCACTCGTTCCCATTTCCATAAGGGAATCTTAACGGGCTGTAGCAAACCCGAAGGCAACTGATGCTCAGCCTTAACTTGCTAACACGTCAGACAACGAGCAACAAAATTTGTAACCTCACTCTTCAAACCCGGCCACCAGCACAACTCACGAAGATCGCGATACATCTTATTACCACCTGGATGCATAGCATAAGGGCTACAATGCGCCTCCTTCAGAATCGACTACCTCAAATCAAAATCATTCGACACACAGATCCGACCTCGAAAGCACAAAACACCATCGTTATTCAGCCCAAAATCTGAAGTATTGCCACTCTCAAATTGACGAAAACTCAATCCCAGAAATCTCATCCCCCAACTACTTGACTTGAATCTTATCAATTCATGTCGGCTTATGGAAACACGAAAATATACACACTTTTTCATGCCCTTTTTAACTCAAATTCATGCAATTTCGATAACATTATTGTCAAAAAATATATAATAATTATAAAATAATTAAATTGTACTTAAATTATTAACATGTTAAATTTTAATTAATTTTATAATAAATTTTGATTAATTTTGATCATTTTCGACAAAATTGCACAAAGGGCGAAAAACGGCTTGGCAGACACTACTAGAAGCGCAAAACCGAGAAGCAATTTTGAAACATCAAGACGAATTAATTTTTCAGCCTAAGACGGTCTAAATTATGTGTATTCATTCATAATATAATTAATTTTAATTTATATCCAATTTAATTTGGGTCAAATAAATTATTATTAATTAATTATGAAAAGTGGCCCAGTTGAGCTAAACCGAGAAAACTGAATCGACCGAGTACTGGGCAACCCAAATGTAACAGTCCGTTTTTAGTCAAATCAGAACAGTGGTTTCAGAACCACAAATCTGAAGTCAAAATATTTATTTTGTTATTTTATTAAGGTTTAAAACATGATAGATTAATTTCGTGAAAGTTTCGTAAATATTTTTTACTGTTTAAATGCTTAATTCGGTAAAAAGGACTAAATCGCTTAAAGCGTAAAACTTGTGTTCTATTAGCTAAAAGTGTCAAATAGCTATAGAACATTAAAGTAAAGGTTCTTAAGTGGTAAATAGGCCATTTGTGGTTAGTGGATGATGATAGCATGTCAATTGTGTAATTTTGATTAAGTATAAGGTTAATTTTGGTATTTAATAATTAAGGTTGAGTAAATAAAACAAAAACAAATTTTGGGTGCTTTCATCTTCTCCAAGCCGAAAATAAGAGAGGAAAAACACCATTTTTATTCCTTGGAAGGTTTGGCCATAGCTATTTGAGCATATCAAGATAAGTCAAGATCGAGATTAGATCGAGGAAAAGAAAAGGTTGACGATTAGTCGATATTTCTATTCGTGTAACAGTCCGGTTTAGACCCTAGTAAGAACAGTGGTTTCGGAACCACAAATCTGAGTTAGAATAATATTTTTATATTATTTTTCGTGCTTCTGATATGTGAATTAGTATGTGTGAAATTTCTGTGGGTTAATTTGCCCGTTTGTATGCTCAATTTGAGGAAATGATTAAATTGCATTGAATGCAAAACTTGCATGATTTATGAAAAGACACCTATTGGAGATGGCTTTTAAATGGGGAGGCCTTACGAGGCAATTATGCCATTAATAAGGATAGTGGAAGACTATGGACGGTTATGCCATTAATTTTATAAGTTATATATGTTTTATATTAAGGTTAATTTTGTAAATGGAATAATAACATAATATTAATTAAACAAAAGCCTTAATAAAACATTTGTTCATCTTTTTGACTCATCCACCACCAAAATTCATAAAGAAAAGAGAGGGTTTGAACTCTTCAAACATTAAGTTAGCTTGTGGTCAAATTCAAGGTATGTTTGATTTCGGTTTTTGATAATTTCTACGTTTTTACAATCGTTGCTTTTCAGAACTACAAAACCCATGTTTTAATTTTGAGAATCGATGATATTTATGAGATGAGCTATTGATGAAATGGTGAGCTTTGTGATGAGTATTAGTGTTAAATGAAAGACATGTGCTTAATGAACATGTTTTGTTCTTGAATTTTTGGTGAATTTAGCTAATTAGGGCTAAATTGTGAAAATAATATTTTGGAGTGCTAAATTGTGAACTTGATGAAAAATATGGACTTGTATGGTCCTTAGGGAGTTTCGGCTATGCATATGTGTGAACAAATTTTGTATATTTGATGTATTGAGAAAAATGGACTAAATTGATAAAATATGCAAATGTGAGGGCTAATTTGTAAATTGCCCTAAATATGCGTATTTGGATTGAATTGGATGAATTAGTGAATAAAAGGGTTAAATTTGAATATGTATAGATTAAGAACCGAAGAAAATGAACTTAGATCACGGGAAAGCGAAAGTAGTTCAATAACCAAATCTGATCGAATATCCGAATCCGAGGTAAGTCGATATACAAATAAATGTATTTGAATTGACTTATTTGTGAATATATGAAATTTGAATTGTTATGAATAATACTCAAAATGATGAATATATGAATTCCGAGAAAGTATTGAGAGATGATTAATGTCCGAGAAGTCCCGTCTGAACCTAGGAATAGATAGGGTAGCATATGTCATGACATAGGTGTCCGATATTTGATATCATGTAAGACCACATCTGGGACGTTGGCATTGATTCGAGATTTCGTATAAGACCACGTCTGGGATGTTGTCATCGATATGAGATTTACGTGTAAGACCATGTCTGGGACATTGGCATCGTATTGATTCGTGTAAGACCCTGTCTGGGACAGTGGCATCGATATCTGGTTACATGTAAGACCACGTCTGGGACGTTGGCATTGTACGATTATTCTGAGCACTCTGAGTATCCTATTTAGTTTCGAATGGTTCAACGGGCAAGTCCAAGAAATGAACAACTATGTGAGTTGTATATCATTTTCAGGTACGTTTGAATAGTATACTATGTGTGTATGAAAGGTAAGTGTTTATATGAACTTACTAAGATGAATATGTGTTTGGAAATGAGGAGATAATATGTGAATATATGCTTGAATGAGCTATATGTATATGTGATAATTGAGTTGAGAATTGTGGCAAGCTATGGCTAAGCAAATGGGCCAAAGAATATGTGATGAATTTGCATTGAGAAAACATTGATGTCATTGTATAAATATGGTTATGAGCATTTTATGTTAAGTTTATTTGTATATGGCTTACTAAGCTTTTGGAAAGCTTACTATGTGTGTGTGTTTACTCTATAACAGATCGTCAAAGCTACTGAAGGCTCAGGGACCGTCGAGGATCGTCATCACACTACTCCAACTTGTTTTGGTATTTTGAAAATGTGAATATAGCTAAATATGGCATGTATAGGCTAGTCATTTGGTATAAGTTTGAGATGTAAATAGCCATGTGATTTGGCTAGATAAATGTTGGTAATATGCATGAGTGAATATGGTATATGATTCATGATTTGGTATGGCTTGATGGCAATGAAATGGCCTTATGAAAGATAAGCTTATTGATGAATTGATGCCATAGTGATTTAGTGAAGTTGTGGATGAGTTATGCTTGGATTTACATGTGAATTTATTGTGCAAATTGGCATATTTAAAAAATGAGATTGAATGGGATAATATGATGACCATTTGGTGTGTTTTTGGTTGCCATTGTATTGATAAATATGCTTGTTTATGCTAGAAGGGATGACCCAAGTGTGGGTGGTATTTTGGCCTTGCAAATGGCCTATTTTGCATATATGGCCAAGAGACACGAGCGTGTGTCTCTTTCGTGTGGCTCAAGGGCCACTTCGAAGTGTGCCTGGGTAGGTTACACGGCCGTGGCACACGGGCGTGCTTGGTGGCCGTGAGAACAAGTCAGTAGCTAGCCTAATTTTACACGGCCATGGTACACGGGCGTGTCTGGTGGCCGTGTGGATAAGTCAGTATACATGCTTTGTTTTGGCACGGTCGGGACACATGGGTGTGTCTCGGTAGCCGCAGTGAGAGCACATACCGATCGCATGCAGGCGTGTGACCTCTGCAGTGTTGAAAAAGTTTTAAATTTCTGAGAATTTTCATGTGTTCAGTTTAGTCTCGGCCTAATCTAAAGCATGTTAAAGGTCTCGTTGACCTATTTAAGGGACACTTTGATCTGATTGGTTGAATTTTATTGTGAAATGTCTGTAAAAGTTTCTGATCTGTCCGGTAACGCCTTTAACCCTAAACCGGTGTGGTTACGGGTTACGGGTGTTACATTTGGTTGGTATCAGAGCTACGATTTCGTCGATTCTTGGACTAATGTAGCGTATGAGAGTCTAGCTATACATGCCATATATCTGAACTGTGATAGTGTGATGAATCCTGACGTGTAAAAATGTGTGTAACACCCCAAACCCAGCCCAGACGTTACGACCGGATCTAGCATGTTACACGGAAGGGTTGTTAAAGAAACTTTGCGTTCGTTAAAATGTTCGTATTCTTTTCTTAAAACTTCGAGTTAGATGTTTGTTTATGAAAACCCGTTTAACTCCATGTCCATTTTAGAAAAGTTGTGATTAATTTGAAAACTGCTTTTATTAGGAGTTTTGAGTTTGAATTGTTGGTAAAATCTTGTTTATAACAGAAATCAGCTTCTGAGAATTTCGAACATGTGGTATTTTGAAAACTATTTCGACGTTTATGCGAACCTAATGTTTAATCAATTATAGTTAAAAAAAAAAAAGAAGAACCGCTCGTTAACATTTTGGAAAAACAGTTGTTAATGTTTTAAGAAAATCCTGTATTGAACATTTATTAACAAGCAATAATCAAATTAAAAACTAAAACCAAATAAATTACCAACGGCCTTATTACAAAACATAAACCCAAATTAAAATGAAATTTAAAGTAAAGTAAAACAAAATTTACTAAAGTAATGTCGTATGGCCACCATAGAGTCCACCTCGGCTCCAGATCCTCACTGCTGGGGTTTACCTGAAAAATCAAAGCAGTGGGGTGAGTTACAAGAACTCAGTGTGTAATTCCTCAATCGGACATTAATTGAGCCTAAGCCCACAGAAGCAGATTGGGCCTTAGACCCTCACATAAGCAAACTGGCCGAAGCCCATACGGAAACAAATTGGGCCTAAGCCCTTACGGAAACATACTGGGCCTGAGCCCTATCAACATGGTGTAACAAATAATGAATGCAATGTAACCCCACCCAGCCTAATATTCCATCCGCTACACACCACCCGTATCTAGCCTAACACACCTGTGGGGATTTCTACAATCAACCCTCCATCTGCTACAAACCTCGATGGCAGTCACGCTGCTTATCGCCGAAATTGTGGCAGAGCCACCGAAATATGTTGCAGAGCCACCGAAATACGAAATATGTGGCAGAGCCACCGAAATACAAAATATGTGGCAGAGCCACCGAAATACACTTCCCCATTCATCAACATCATATCCCAACCCCAATGCAACATATCATGACATAATAATTTAGTGCATGCATGAAAATACCAATATAACAGATAAACGGAATACATAGTCATGCTAAATCTACCCAAAAAGGGTATAATCATACATTAACTCACCTGGGCCATTTCCACACTCACCCACTAAGGAATCTCATAGCTTACCCAATAGGGTATTTCAGTATTTAGCCGATTAACGGAATAATACACAGCAAACGAATAAGAGTGTGAAATTACACACCTGATTACGTGGAGAACTAGACACTCCCGATCGACGTCACCCTCACTAGTGCTAACGACCACGATTTACTTATCCAAATTAGATGTCGACTCTCTTCCACAACCAGGCGGGAAATCTCGAATGGCTGACACCTTACGCCGTTTGAACTTGGGAGCAGGGGCTACGAGTCCACTCCCCTTGGGCTCTGTAACATCCTGAAAAGGGCCTATGCATTTTTGGTTTAATTGTACGAAATGACATATCTTATGTGTTATGAATATATTTTGAGCACTTTTGGAAACCTGGAAATGTATGGAAATGTTAAGTTTAAAAGAGGAAAGTGAACATTTTAGAACCTTGGAAATGTAAGGAAATGTCTTGTAAGGAAATGTCATGGAAATGTAAGGAAATGTCAAGTTTCTGAGCCGATCGAAAATTTTTGGAAACTTAGAAATGACCTAGAAATGACGAGTTTTAAGGTTTAAAAGGGGAAATTAAGGCAAGGTGGCCTTAAAAGAAAAAGTTTGAGAAATTTGACACACAAACAGGCTTGGAAAAGTGGTGCAAGATGCCACTTAGGGCCTATGGAAATGGCGCCATATGCAAGAGGAATGGGCCTAAGTTCGAGTCACATGGGAAGCAAATAAAAGAAATTTTATTTTGCTATAAGGAGCAGAGAGAGGTGGACGGCACATGGCTATAAATTAGGAGCTTTTATTATTTTATAAATAGTGGATAAATAAGGGATTTATTTATCATTATTTTCAAGAGATAATTGTTGGATTAAATTCTTTTAATTTGAATAAAGAGATAAAGAGGAAAATAAGGGAGAAGTGATGGCCACGTAAGGGACTTTGAGTTTAATAATTTCGGCTAAGTAAGGATAGTTGCTGAATTATCTTTTATTTTAAGTGATAATTAAAGGATAAAGTTATCAGATAGAGGAGTGGTGGCCAAGTAAGGGACTCCTTAGATGATAATTTTGGCTATAAAAGGAAGGAAGGAGGGATACTCATCAATTTGTGCTTCCTCCTTTCTCTGCCGAATTCTTAGTGCTCTCTTCTCTTCTTTTCTTCTTTTCTTTTATCAAGCCAAAATTAAGTAATTGTTGGAACCTAGCCGAATATTTTCCTCTCCATTAGAAGCCATAGCCGAATCCTCCATCTTTATTCTTCCTTCTCTTTTCTTTCTAATCCCTCCAAAAGCCGAAAGTTGTGAGATCATCATCTAGCCATAGCCGAATCTCTGGAGGTTGAAGTGAAGGTGCAATCGATTTCTTCAAGTAAGGGTAAGATCTCATTCGGTTTCATCCTTTTTTCTTAAGATTTGCCGAAATCTAGGACTAACCCCATTAATATCTTGTTGCCGAAAACTTTGAAGAGATCTTTTGGGATTTACTAAGTGTCGACTACAAGGAAGGAGAAGTTCTTTTCCCAAAGGTACACCATAGGCCACGTGTTCCCTAGTTATTCGGTGAGTTTCAGGATTTAAAATCCACAAGGTAAGTGTCTATAGTATTCGACCAAGGCCATGTTTGGTAAATATATGTGTTCATTAATTATTCAAAAGCCGAAAACTAACCAAGTTAATTGATTCAATGCTTGGCTGAATGCAAGAAGAGTATAGCAGTGATTTCAAGACTTGATTCTTAAGTCAAACAGCAACAAGGTAAGTTTAAGTATACTAATCCTACTAGGATTTGGATTTATGGCCGAATGGCTTTTTATTAAAGTAGTAGGTGATTAATCAAATGTAAGGATTAAGGATCTAAGCATTAGATCAAGCTTTTCGGGATTTCAAGACCCTTTCGGTAAGTATGATAAGTTGTGGATATTTGGTTAAGAATTCATATATTGATGATTAAATCGATTATTACGATTAAGTGTGTTGATGGAGGCGAATACCATTCAAGAAGGGAAAGGAAGGTCCCTATCCCGAAGTTTAAGAAGAGATCTGTCTCGGCTAGTTAGGGATTGGCCACCGGGTGTGGACCAACGTCAGAACAAGAAAGTAGGCAAACAGCCGTAGTATCGCCTAGTGATAGCATCGAGATCGAAAGCATAGTTCTCCAAGTGATCGGTGTGTGATTAACCCACCGTTTTCCGGGTATATGATATGTATGTGAAATGTGTATGTATTATGAATATGCTAACTAATGCAGTGGAAATTGTGATAAGGATACCCTCAATGGGTATGTCGATAATCCGGTAAGTACCAAACCTGATGATATGTGATTATTAATATGAATATGTGATAATATGCTTGATGAACATGCTCATGCATCATTACATTGTATCATTATTTTATGTGGCATGTGCATGGGTGGGATATGATATGAAAGAAGGTACGGGTGTACTTCGAGTACGTGGTTTTGGTGTTAGCTACGGCTACATCGTGGATTGACGTTGACTGAGGTCACGTTGTGGATTAATTGCGATTTAGTTTGCGTGGCTTGATGAGTGGCTATGTGCCTCATCGTGGTTGATATCGGCTATGTGCCATATCGTGGTTGATGAGTGACTATGTGTCCCATCGTGGTTTTGGTGTTAGCTACGGCTACATCGTGGATTGACGTTGACTGAGGTCACGTTGTGGATTAATTGCGATTTAGTTCGCGTGGCTTGATGAGTGGCTATGTGCCTCATCGTGGTTGATATCGGCTATGTGCCATATCGTGGTTGATGAGTGACTATGTGTCCCATCGTGGTTTTGGTGTTAGCTATGGCTACATCGTGGATTGACGTTGACTGAGGTCACGTTGTGGATTAATTGCGATTTAGTTCGCGTGGCTTGATGAGTGGCTATGTGCCTCATCGTGGTTGATATCGGCTATGTGCCATATCGTGGTTGATGAGTGACTATGTGTCCCATCGTGGTTTTGGTGTTAGCTACGACTACATCGTGGATTGGCGCTGACTGAGGTCGCATTGTGGACTATTGTGCTTAATTGCACGTGGACGGCAGTGATTGCCTTTGGAGTGAAAAGGAGAGGGTGATTTGATAATCCCCTGGTGTGTGGTAGGCTGGATAAGGGGGTGTGTAGCGGATGGACCCTAGGTTTGGGTTGGGCTTCATAATTGCATGATTTCGTATGTGAACATATGTGGAAATGGGCAAAGCCCAGTATATGAATGTGGATTAGTGTGGAAATGGGCTAAGCCCAGTATGTGGAAATTATGTGGTTAACTACCCTATTAGATGAATGTGATATGAATATGGGCCAAGCCCAGAATGTGATAACATGTGAATTTGATAATTGATATCTGATATATGAGTTAATATGTGGTTAACATGTGGGTGGAATTCAGTGGACTAATTACACACTGAGTCTGTATGACTCACCCAATTTTTATTAAACATCGCAGATAATTCGTGGTGATTGGACCGGGTTGGAGTGGATACGAGGTGGCCCATGCGTATGAGAAGGCATCTTCTTTATTTTATTCATTTATTACTAAGAACTTTTGTTTAATTATTTATTGTAATAAGGCCCGAGTTAAAGTATTTAAGTATTTCTATTTGAGAATTTTTATTATGTTTAAGCTAGACGACCATTAAATTATTATTTGGAAGTGCTTTTAATTTGCATATTTTTGTCAAGCTTATATTATTTAGAATTTTTAATTGGACCTGGTTTTCAAATGACAAGATTTTTAATGTTTTTCCCAAAAGTGAAATCGGTCTTCAAACGTTTTTCGCAGATGGCATTTCAAATTCAATTAATAACGAATGGGCCGGGTTTGGGGTGTTACAAATTGGTATCGAGCCCGGTTCAAAACTCGCTTTGAGGGTTTTGGGTCCAAAATAATTTTTTTCAAAGATGGGCTTTTCAAAAGTATGGGCTTTCATAAACTTTTCAGTTACTCGCATGGCACTGTATCTCCTACCGAAGTCCACGGTAAGTACTTCTAATTATTGAAGTGACTTGTTTATGTGAATTATGGGCTTATTTGGGCTCGTAGATTAGAATATTAGGGCTATTGAACCCTAGGGCTAGTGCACTCAAACACATGCATAAGACTTAAGGACTATTAAACAAACTGTGAAGTAAGTCGCCAGAGCTAGGGTGTGGCAAATTGTTGTGCGCATGTCTAGGAGTGGATTCAAGAAGAGCTTGGTATTTAAGCGGTCCTAGCGACTCACCTCCTCTTTACTCGAACCCTACACAGTGCGTAGCTACGGTTCACCTTAACCAAGAGGACTTATTCACGGGCTAAACCTGCTAATTAAAACCCGAAAGGGACTAGCCATGCAGTTTTATAAAAACCCTAGTTTTAAAATCCCTAAATTACCCTTTTAATTTTAGTAAAAGATTATTGTGAAAATTTTTCCAAAATATCTCCGATTTACAAAATTACAAAAAAATGCCCCTGTATTGTAAATTACTAAAATACCCTTAGTTTTTAAGATTTTCAAAAATACCCTCGACTTTTGTTAAAATATTTCTACTTTACAAAGATATCAAAACTTGCTTTTTACAAATAACAAGATACCTTGATTTGGAAAATTTACTGGAGGCCTTACGACTTCCAAAACTACTGAAATAACCTCGATTTCAAATTTTTGCAACACCTCGATTTGGAAAACAAAATAACCCTGAGAGATTTTGTAAATTCAAATACCTCTAATTTGAAAAATATTTTTGAATTGACCCGAGATTTATTACAAAAATACCCTGTAGGAAAATGACGAAATTACCCTTGGGTAGGGAAATGGATGGAATGGCCATAAAAGTGTAGTGAATGATGTTGTGAATGAATGTGACTTCATGTGTCTCTGCTTATGAATGTGAATGTGACTCCCTGAGTTAGAGTAGTGAACTTGAACTAGAAACTTTGGTTGATCGAAAGAACTACTTCGAACATCTCTTTTCATAAACTGTTCGCGAATAATCGAGTGGAACAAAATTTACGATGCATAAAACTTTTAATCAGATTAAATCGTGACGTTAGAAATGAGTTCTAGGGGACGTGAACTTAGAGACTGTGCCTAGAAAGTATGATGGTTCTATTAAGATCAGAGTGCGCAGCATGAGCGTAGTGCGGTGAGTTAAGATGTACGATTATTCGTTAATAACTAATTTCGAGGATGAAATTATTTTAAGGAGGGTAGAACTGTAACATCCTGAAAAGGGCCTATGCATTTTTGGTTTAATTGTACGAAATGACATATCTTATGTGTTATGAATATATTTTGAACACTTTTGGAAACCTGGAAATGTATGGAAATGTTAAGTTTAAAAGAGGAAAGTGAACATTTTTAGAACATTGGAAATGTAAGGAAATGTCTTGTAAGGAAATGCCATGGAAATGTAAGGAAATGTCAAGTTTACAGAGCCGATCGAAAATTTTTGGAAACTTAGAAATGACCTAGAAATGACGAGTTTTAAGGTTTAAAAGGGGAAATTAAGGCAAGGTGGCCTTAAAAGAAAAAGTTTGTGAAATTTGACAAACAAACAGGCTTGGAAAAGTGGTGCCAAGATGCCACTTAGGGCCTATGGAAATGGCGCCATATGCAAGAGGAATGGGCCTAAGTTCGGAGTCACATGGGAAGCAAATAAAAGAAATTTTATTTTGCTATAAGGAAGAGAGAGGTGGGCGGCACATGGCTATAAATTAGGAGCTTTTATTATTTTATAAATAGTGGATAAATAAAGGGATTTATTTATCATTATTTTCAAGAGATAATTTTTGGATTAAATTCTTTTAATTTGAATAAAGAGATAAAGAGGAAAATAAGGGAGAAGTGATGGCCAAGTAAGGGACTTTGAGTTTAATAATTTCGGCTAAGAAAGGATAGTTCTTTGAATTATCTTTTATTTTAAGTGATAATTAAAGGATAAAGTTATCGATAGAGGAGTGGTGGCCAAGTAAGGGACTCCTTAGATGATAATTTCGGCTATAAAAGGAAGGAAGGAGGGCTACTCATCAATTTGTGCTTCCTCCTTTCTCTGCCGAATTCTTAGTGCTCTCTTCTGTTCTTTTCTTCTTTTCTTTTGTCAAGCCAAAATTAAGTAATTGTTGGAACCTAGTTGAATATTTTCCTCTCCATTAGAAGCCATAGCCGAATTCTCCATCTTTATTCTTCCTTCTCTTTTCTTTCTAATCCCTCCAAAAGCCGAAAGTTGTGAGATCATCATCTAGCCATAGCCGAATCTCTGAAGGTTGAAGTGAAGGTGCAATCGATTTCTTCAAGTAAGGGTAAGATCTCATTCGGTTTCATCCTTTTTTCTTAAGATTTGCCGAAATCTAGGACTAACCCCATTAATATCTTGTTGCCGAAAACTTTGAAGAGATCTTTCGGGATTTACTAAGTGTCTACTACAAGGAAGGAGAAGTTCTTTTCCCAAAGGTACACCATAGGCCACGTGTTCCCTAGTTATTCGGTGAGTTTCAGGATTTAAAATCCACAAGGTAAGTGTCTATAGTCTTGGCCAAGGCCATGTTTGGTAAATATATGTGTTCATTAATTATTCAAAGCCAAAAACTAACCAAGTTAATTGATTCAATGCTTGGCGAATGCAAGAAGAGTATAGCGAGATTTCAAGACTTGATTCTTAAGTCAAACGGCAACAAGGTAAGTTTAAGTATACTAATCCTACTAGGATTTGGATTTATGGCGAATGGCTTTTTATTAAAGTAGTAGGTGATTAATCAAATGTAGGGGATTAAGGATCTAAGCATTAGATCAAGCTTTTCAGATTTCAAGACCCTTTTCGGTAAGTATGATAAGTTGTGGATATTTGGTTAAGAATTCGTATATTGATGATTAAATCGATTGTTCTGATTAAGTGTGTTGATGGAGGCGAATACCATTCAAGAAGGGAAAGGGAAGGTCCCTATCCCAAAGTTTAAGAAGAGATCTGTCTCGGCAGTTAGAGATTGGCCACCGGGGTGTGGACCAGCGTCAGAACAAGAAAGTAGGCAAATAGCCGTAGTATCGCCTAGTGATAGCATCAGTATCGAAAGCATAGTTCTCCAAGTGATCAGGTGTGTGATTAACCCACCATTTTTCGGGTATATGATATGTATGTGAAATGTGTATGTATTATGAATGTGCTAACTAGTGCAGTGGAAATTGTGATAAGGATACCCTCAAGGGGTATGTCGATAATCCGGTAAGTACCAACACGATGATATGTGATTATTAATATGAATATGTGATAATATGCTTGATGAACATGCTCATGCATCATTACATTGTATCATTATTTTATGTGGCATGTGCATGGGTGGGATATGATATGAAAGAAGGTATGGGTGTACTTCGAGTACGTGGTTTTGGTGTTAGCTACGGCTACATCGTGGATTGGCGTTGGACCGAGGTCACGTTGTGGATTAATTGCGATTTAGTTCGCGTGGCTTGATGAGTGGCTATGTGCCTCATCGTGGTTGATATCGGCTATGTGCCATATCGTGGTTGATGAGTGACTATGTGTCCCATCGTGGTTTTGGTGTTAGCTACCACTACATCGTGGATTGACGTTGACTGAGGTCACGTTGTGGATTAATTGCAATTTAGTTTGCGTGGCTTGATGAGTGGCTATGTGCCTCATCGTGGTTGATATCGGCTATGTGCCATATCGTGGTTGATGAGTGACTATGTGTCCCATCGTGGTTTTGGTGTTAGCTACGGCTACATCGTGGATTGACGTTGACTGAGGTCACGTTATGGATTAATTGCGATTTAGTTCGCGTGGCTTGATGAGTGGCTATGTGCCTCATCGTGGTTGATATCAGCTATGTGCCATATCGTGGTTGATGAGTGACTATGTGTCCCATCGTGGTTTTGGTGTTAGCTACGGCTACATTGTGGATTGACGTTGACTGAGGTCACGTTGTTGATTAATTGCGATTTAGTTCGCGTGGCTTGATGAGTGGCTATGTGCCTCATCGTGGTTGATATCGGCTATGTGCCATATCGTGGTTGATGAGTGACTATGTGTCCCATCGTGGTTTTGGTGTTAGCTACGGCTACATCGTGGATTGGCGCTGATTGAGGTCGCGTTGTGGACTATTGTGCTTAATTGCACGTGGACGGCAGTGATTACCTTTGGAGTGAAAAGGAGAGGGTGATTTGATAATCCCCTGGTGTGTGGTAAATTTGGATAAGGGGTGTGTAGCGGATGGACCCTAGGTTTGGGTTGGGCTTCATAATTGCATGATTTCGTATGTGAACATATGTGGAAATGGGCAAAGCCCAGTATATGATTGTGGATCAGTGTGGAAATGGGCTAAGCCCAGTATGTGGAAATTATGTGGTTAACTACCCTATTAGATGAATGTGATATGAATATGGGCCAAGCCAGAATATGATAAACATGTGATTTTATAATTGTTATCTCGATATATGAGTTAATATGTGGTTAACATGTGGGTGGAATTCGGTGGACTAATTACACAATCGAGTGCCGTATGACTCACCCAATTTTTATTAAACATCGCAGATGATTCGTGAGTGATTGGACCGGGTTGGAGTGGATACGAGGTGGCCCATGCGTGAAGGCATCTTCTTTAATTTATTGATTTATTACTAAGAACTTTTGTTTAATTATTTATTGTAATAAGGCCCGATTAAAGTATTTAAGTATTTCTATTTGAGCATTTTTATTATGTTTAAGCTAGACGACCATTAAATTATTATTTGGAAGTGCTTTTAATTTGCATATTTTTGTCAAGCTTATATTATTTAGAATTTTTAATTGGACCTGGTTTTCAAATGACAAGATTTTTAATGTTTTTCCCAAAAGTGAAATCAGTCTTCAAACGTTTTTCCGCAGTGGCATTTCAAATTCGGTCGTAACGAATGGGCCGGGTTTGGGGTGTTACAGGCTTCCTTAACGCAACCCTCTTAGATTGGCTACAACTCGCCTCCATGAAGAAAGTCTCGATCAGTAACACAACACAGTGAAAGAATGATGATTGTCTAACAAGAAGGTTTGGTTATGGAAGAGTAAAACGAAAAGAAATTTGAAACGAAACCAAGGAGAGAACTCCCTACCTTACTTACCAAAGCAGCTCGGTTCTATCCTCTTGACTAAGTTCCTAAACAAACTCACGAGTTAGAAATGATTTTCCAAAATAATGAAGAAATGGCCTTTCGGCCTAAATGAATCATGAAAGAGGGCATCCAATCATTCCCCCTATTCGACCAATGACCACTTACCAAGATGCCCTAGATTTGGCCACTGCTAACAAGAGCTTTGGCTACCACGAAGGAACAACACGCTTCAAGGTGGAGAGGGGTACTCAGATTCGGCCTTCAACTAGAAAAAAACCGATAGGAGAGGAGATTCGGCAACCCACAAGAAACTACCAAAGATGCGTATGAAAGGATGGGTTACAAAAAGATGGAGTATTCGGCTAGCAAGAAATGATCAAGATTTGAGAAGGTTTATGCTCGGCTAACTGAGAAACCGAGAGAAGAAGAAGGAGAAGAAGTGCAATTCTTTGATTTAGGGAAGAAAAGAGAGAAAGATCATAAGTGAAGATAAAATGTTCAAAGAGTTAAAAGAAAACTAAAACGGGAAACTATGGTTTCAGCAGAGGAGCTTTGAAATAAGAAAACCTGAAATACAACATCCACTAGAGAGTTTTGGCACACTCAAAAAGAGAACAAGCAACTCAGATATTCGGCAATACTGTAGTTGAAAAGAAAGGTCCCGAAAGGCTTAAGAGAAAGTTGTACGAAATTGCAGAAAAGAAGAAAAAGAATGGCCAAGAGACCTAAAGGAATTTTGACACTTCACTCAAAAGAGTTTCGGTTTGCTTTCTTACTACTTACTCAAAATGCCGAATTTGCTTTACCCTACTAACTTCTAGCCAAAATTCACCTCCCACAAACCCCACATTCGGCCAAACACTCCCAACACCATCCATATCCCTTAATTCACTCCTTGATTCACTCCCCCATTCCCTCTCCATCACTCTTTCAAAATACTTGACCAGGTCTTCCCTCTCTCCTTCAGAGTTTGATCTCCATCCAGATACCTCCCTTACCTAAGCACAAAAATAAAGCTCCTTTTGCCGCAGGTGGGATTCGAACACACTCCCCTTTCTAAGCTCCCTTGTGACGCCACCCACTAGGGCACCTTGCTAGTTGTGACATCTAGATACCAACAATTATTCTTAAGTCCTGCCTTCACTAGCTGTCCCCCCTTTAGGTGCCCAAAACGTAAAATTTTACCAAGGCCCCAACACGACCCTAGGCCTCCCTAGGACCCCCAAACACACCCAAACAACAAACTTAGCTAGCCAAACACACATAATAGAGCAAAATGGCGAACCCCTAATTTTAGGATGTTACAGTTCTACCCCCTTAAAGAAATTTCGGCCTCTAAATTTACCTGATTAAAAGAGGTGAGGGTACAGCTGTCGCATTGCCTCCTCTGGCTCCCACATAGCTTCCTCTGAACCGTGATTTCGCCACAACACCTTAACCAGTGGAACAGACTTTCTTCTCAACACTTTAACTTCCCGATCTAAAATCTGCACTGGTTCTTCATCAAAAGACAAATCAGGTCTTACCTCAATTTCTTCCACCGGCACCACGTGAGATGGATCTTAACGATAGCGCCTTAGCATCGAAACATGGAATACATTATGTATCTGACTCAATTTCGGGGGTAACTCAAGCTGATAAGCAACTGGTCTCACGCGCTTCAGCACTCGATAAGGCCCGATGAATCTGGGGCTCAACTTGCCCTTCCGTCCAAACCTTAAAACCTTCTTCCAAGGTGAGACTTTCAAAAAGACATAATCCCCCACTGAAAATTCTATCTCCCTACGTTTCAGATCCACATACGATTTATGTCTGTGAGAAGCTTCTTTTAACCGATCCCGAATTAACTTAACCTTTTCCTCCGTTTCTGAGATCAATTTCGGACCCATCATCTGTCGCTCACCTAACTCTGTCCAACAGGTAGGGGTACGACACCTACGACCATACAACGCCTCGTAAGGTGCCATCTGAATGCTGGACTGATAGCTGTTATTGTATGCAAATTCAGCCAACGGCAAATAATCTTCCCAACTACCTCTGAAGTCAATCACACAGCCCCTTAACATGTCTTCTAGAATCTGAATTACCCTTTCCGACTGACCATCAGTCTGTAGGTGGAACGCTGTGCTGAAATCTAGCCTTGTACCCAAAGCTTCATGTAATGCCTTCGAGAACCGTGATGTAAATCTAGGGCCCCTGTCTGATATGATAGACACTGGTACCCCATGCAACCTCACGATTTTTGCCACATACAGCTTGGCCAACTTTTGTAATGAATAGTCAGTACGAACCGGTATGAAATGTTCGGATTTAGTCAACCGATCAATGATTACCCATACTGAATCTTTTTTAGTAGGCGTTAGGGGTAGCCCACTAACAAAATCCATCGTTATCCTCTCCCACTTCCAAAGTGGAATCTTCACCTGTTGCAGCAACCCCGAAGGAAACTAATGTTCCGCCTTCACTTGCTGGCATGTCAAACACTTACACACAAAGTCGGTAACTTCCCGTTTCAGACCAGGCCACCAATACAGTTCACCCAGATCCCGATACATCTTGCTTCCACCGGGATGCATAGCGTATGGGCTACTATGTGCTTCCCGCAGAATCATCTGCTTCAACTTAGAGTCCTTCGGCATACAAATTCTTCCACGGAAACATAAGACCCCTTCACTGTTCAGCTCAAAATCCACTGTCTCCCCACTTTCCACTTGCTGAAGTCGAGGACCCAACTATTCATCCAACGATTGCTTCTCTTTAATCTGACCTACCCAAGTCGGTTTCACCTGAAGTTCTGCCAACAAACTACCATTTTCATAAAGACTTAGATGAGCAAACATTGCTTTCAACTCTGATACCACCTTATGACTCAACGCATCTGCCACCACATTGGCTTTACCCGGGTGATACTCGATCGAGCAGTCATAGTCTTTCAGCAACTCTATCCACCTCCGCTGTCTTAAATTTAGCTCCTTTTGGGTAAGGAGATATTTCAGACTTTTATGGTCCGTATAGATAACTGACTTTTCTTCGTACAGATAGTGTCTCCATATCTTTAGGGCGAACACCACTGCAGCTAACTCCAAGTCATGAGTGGGATAGTTCATCTCATGCGGCCTTAGTTGACGAGATGCATATACTACCACCTTCCCTTCTTACATTAACACACAACCCAAACCTGTGTGCGATGCATCACAATAGACGACAAATTCCTTCCCAGCCTCAGGCTGAATCAACACTGGTGCTTCCGTCAGAATCTTCTTCAACTTTTCAAAGCTTTCCTGCTGTTTATCTGCCCAAACAAACGGTACTCTTTTCTGCAATAACTTGGTTAAAGGTGCAGCAATCAACAAAAACCCCTCAACGAACCTTCTGTAGTACCCAGACAAACCCAAAAAACTTCGAATTTCTGACACTGACTTCGGTGGTTTCAAATCCAATACAGCTTTGACCTTTCGGGGATCAACCCTAATCCCCTCGGCAGAAACAACATGGCCCAAAAAGGTCACTTCCTTTAGCCAAAATTCACACTTACTGAATTTGGCATACAGTTGCTTTTCTCTTAATATTTGCAGCACAACCCAAAGATGAGAATCATGCTCCTCTTCCGTTCTTGAGTGCACCAAAATGTCTTCTATGAACACCACCACAAATCGGTCTAAATAGGGTTGGAAGACCCAGTTCATCATGTCCATAAAAGTGGTTGGTGCATTAGTCAATCAAATGGTATCACTAGAAACTCGTAATGCCCATAACGAGTACGAAAAGCAGTCTTGTGAATATTCGCTTCCTTGACCCTCAACTAATGGTACCCCGATCTCAAATCTATCTTCGAGAAAACTGAAGCTCCTCGCAGCTGATCGAACAAGTCGTCAATCCTTGGTAGCGAGTATTTGTTCTTAATAGTCAACTTGTTCAACTGACGATAGTTAATGCACATACGCATCGACCCATCCTTTTTCTTTACGAATAAAACTGGCGCTCCCCACGGAGATACACTTGGTCGGATAAATCCCCGGTCCAACAACTCTTGGATCTGAGCTTTTAGTTCTACTAGCTCCTTCAGTGCCATCCTATAAGGAGCGATAGACACTGGAGCCATTCCTAGAAGTAGCTCAATGCCAAATTCCACCTCATGATCCGGAGGCAACCCCGGAAGCTCTTCAGGAAAGACATCCAAGAACTCTTTCACAGTTCTGACATCCCCTACAGACAATTCCTTGGCATCAGATGTGCTGACAAAAGCTAGGAATGCCTCGCACCCTTTTCGCACCATCTTTTCAGCCTTTAGTGCCGAAATCACATGGGACAGACAATCTCTCCTTTCTCCTATCACAATTACTTCCTCATCCTCTGGAGTTCTTAAAACCATACGCTTAGCAACGCAGTCCAAGTTTGCACGATGCTTAATTAGCCAGTCCATGCCTAAGATGAGGTCAAACTCGCCGAACGGCAGTTCCATCAAATCCGCCAGAAATACCACTCCCTGAACTTCTAGAGGCACATCCCTAAACAATTTATTCACTACCACAGATTGTCCTAAAGGGCTAACCACTGTCATTTCTCTAGCAGCAATCTCAGATTTAATACCCATAGTCCCAAACACAGTACAGGCAACATATGAATGTGTAGACCCAATATCTATCAAAGCTGTAAAGGGTACATCAAATATAAGAAACGTACCGATTATGACGTCCGGTGCGTCGCCATCCTCTCGTCGTCTAGCCACATAAACCAGCCCAGGCTGTCTTGCATCTGTATTACCAGCACCTCTGCCCGGTTCTCCACGACCTTGACCAAATCCATTTCCTCCTCTGGCCGGACCACGACCTCTCGGTGGCTGCTGACCACCTCTTCCTGGCTGTGCGAATCCCTGACCTACCGACCGTGCCCTAGCCAACTCCTGTGGACAGTCTTTTATCAGATGATCCCTAGATCCACATTTAAAACATCCTCCAGTTCTTCTCCAACACTCCCCCAGATGTGTTCTCCCACACTGTGCACACGGTCGCGGTGACCTACGATGGCGGCATCACTGGCTCGGAGGCCCATCTAACACTCGGGCCTCTTTTGGAAACCCCCAGAAGAACCCGATGTCCCAAAGCCTCTCTTACTCTTGCCCCTATCCTTATCCCAATTCTGCCTCTCAGAACGTTTCACTTCTTCGGCGACTTTTGCTTTCTCAACCAGAATGGCAAAATCTCTTTCCCACTGTGGAGCTATCAGTACTCACAGCTCGTCCCGCAGACCATCCTCGAACCGTACACAACACTCATAATCAGTCGCCACTATACCCCGTACGTATCGACTCAAGCGTAAGAATTCCGCCTCATACTCTGCCACAGATTTACTTCCTTGAACCAAATTCAGGAATGCTTTCCTCTGGGCGTCCACATAACTCGCCCCAACATATTTTCCTTGGAACACTGTCTTAAAGAAGTCCCAGGTGATACGATTCGCTGGAGTACCTTCCCTCACCGTGAGCCACCACTGGTATGCCTCATCTCGTAAGAGGGACACTGCTCCTTTCAATTTTTCCTCTGCTGTACAGTCCAGATCATCCATAATTTGTTCAACTGCTTCCAGCCAGTATTCAGCTACATTTGGGGCCACACCAGAAATACCCCTAAACACCTCAGCTTCGTTTGCCCGGAGTCGCTCAGAAATAGATTTTTGGGCTACCGATCCAGTGCTTGCTCCAGCAACCGGTTCCAATACCCGCAGCATCGCTTGGGATAGAGCATCGTCCCCTCCAGCTTGATCATGGGACACCGTCTCGATCACCGGTGATGCAGGTGTTTCCATTTCAAGCGTGTGCCCAGATGCCTCAGATCCAACCCCAGTACCTCGGCCACGTCTACCACGTCCACGTCCACTCATACTCATGTTCACTGGATCGAATTAATCTGATTATAAATTTTATGAATCAGTATATAATTCCAATGTTTATTAACAAATGTCTTATGTAAAGCAAGTATAAGAGTTGTTCTCGCAGATCAAACTTCCTAATGTCTCAGTCTTTATAGTCTTAGCTAACAGTTTCAGTATACTATCACTAACTCTAATAGTTTTTCTAAAATCACTTCATCACATTATTAAACAAAATCAAAAGACTTACAAATTTGGTGCCGGAGACTCGGGTCCCATACCTTCAAAGAGAATATTTTCAAAGCCATTTTTTTCTCAATAAAAAAAACATTTTTCAAACCCACTTCATAGTCGAGTTTTGCAACCGAGCTCTGATACCACAAAATATAACACCCCAACCCCAGCCCAGACGTTACGACCGGATCTGGCATGTTATATGGAAGGGTTGTTAAAGAAACTTTGCGTTCGTTAAAATGTTCGTATTCTTTTCTTAAAAATTCGAGTTAGATGTTTGTTTATGAAAACCCGTTTAACACCATGTCCATTTTAAAAAAAGTTGTGATTAATTTGAAAACTGCTTTTATTAGGAGTTTTGAGTTTGAATTGTTGGTAAAATCTTGTTTATAACAGAAATCAGCTTCAGAGAATTTTAAACATGTGGTATTTTGAAAACTGCTTCGACGTTTATGCGAACCTAGTGTTTAATCAATTATAGTTTAAAAAAAAAGAAGAACCGCTCGTTAACATTTTGGAAAAATAGTTGTTAATGTTTTAAGAAAATCCCGTATTGAACATTTATTAACAAGTAATAATCAAATTAAAAACTAAAACCAAATAAATTACCAACGGCCTTATTACAAAACATAAACCCAAATTAAAATGAAATTTAAAGTAAAGTAAAACGAAATTTACTAAAGTAATGTTGTATGGCCACCACAGAGTCCACCTCGGCTCCAGATCCTCACTGCTGGGGTTTACCTAAAAAATCAAAGCAGTGGGGTGAGTTACAAGAACTCAGTGTGTAATTCCCCAATCGGACATTAATTGGGCCTAAGCCCACAGAAGCAGATTGGGCCTTAGCCCTCACATAAGCAAACTGGCCGAAGCCCATACAGAAACGAATTGGGCCTAAGCCCTTACGGAAACATACTGGGCTTGAGCCCTATCAACATGGTGTAACAAAAAATGAATGCAATGCAACCCCGCCCAGCCTAATATTCCATCCGCTACACACCACCCGTATCCAGCCTAACACACCTGTGGGGATTTCTACAATCAACCCTCCATCCGCTACACACCTCGATGGCAGTCACGCTGTTTATCGCCGAAATTGTGGCAGAGCCACCGGAATATGTGGCAGAGCCACCGAAATACGAAATATGTGGCAGAGCCACCAAAATACGAAATATGTGGCAGAGCCACCGAAATACACTTCCCCATTCATCAATATCATATCCCAACCCTAATGCAACATATCATGACATAATAATTTAGTGCATGCATGAACATACCAATATAACAGATAAACGGAATACATAGTCATGCTAAATCTACCCAAAAAGGGTATAATCATACATTTACTCACCTGGGCCATTTCCACACTCACCCACTAGGGAATCTCATAGCTTACCCAATAGGGTATTTCGGCTTTTAGCCAACTAACAGAATAATACACAGCAAACAAATAAGAGTGTGAAATTACACACATGATTACGTGGAGAACTAAACACTCCCGATCGACGTCACCCTCACTAGCGCTAACGACCGCGATTTGCTTATCCAAATCAGATGTCGACTCTCTTCCACAACCCGGCAGGAAATCCCGAATGGCTGACACCTTACGCCATTTAAACTTGGGAGCAGGGGCTACGAGTCCACTCCCCGTGGGCTCCCTTAACGCAACCCCCTTAGATCGGCTACCACTCGCCTCCATGAAGAAATTCTCAATCAATAACGCAACACGGTGAAAGAATGATGGTTGTCTAACAAGAAGGTTTGGTTATGGCAGAGTAAAATGAAAAGAAAAGTAAAACAAAACCAATGAGAGAACTCCTTACCTTACTTACCAAAGGAACTCGGTTCTATCCTCTTGACTAAGTTCCTAAACAAAATCACGAGTTAGAAATGATGTCCCAAAATAATGAAGAAATGGCCTTTCGAACTAAATGAATCGTGATAGAGGGCATCCAATCATTCCCCCTATTCAGCCAATGACCACTTACCAAGATGCCCTAGATTCAGCCACCGCTAACAAGAGCTTTGGCTTCCACGAAGGAACAACACGCTTCAAGGTGGAGAGGGGTACTCAGATTCGGCCTTCAACTAGAAAAAAAATCCGATAGGAGAGGAGATTCGGTAACCCACAAGAAACTACCAAAGATGCGTATGAAAGGATGGGTTATAAAAAGATGGAGTATTCGGCTAGCAAGAAAAGATTAAGATTTGAGAAGGTTTATGCTCGGCTAATAGAGAAATCGAGAGAAGAAGAAGGAGAAGAAGTGCGATTCTTTGATTTAGGGAAGAAAAGAGAGAAAGATCATAAGTGAAGAGAAAATGTTCGAAGAGTTAAAAGAAAACTAAAATGGAAAACTATGGTTTCGGCAGATGAGCTTTGAAACAAGAAAACCCGAAATACAACATCCACTAGAGAGTTTCGGCACACTCAAAAAGAGAACAAGCAACTCAGGTATTTGGGAATACTGTAGTTGAAAAGAAAGGTCCCAAAAGGCTTAAGAGAAAGATGTATGAAATTGCAAAAAAGAAGAAAAAGAATGGCCAAGAGATCTAAAGGAATTTCGGCACTTCACTCAAAAGAGTTTCGGTTTGCTTTCTTACTACTTACTCAAAATGCCGAATTTGCTTTACCCTACCAACTTCTAGCCGAAATTCACCTCCCACAAACCCCACATTTGGCCAAACACTCCCAACACCATCCATATCCCTTAATTCACTCATTGATTCACTCCCCCATTCCCTCTCCATCACTCTTTCAAAATTCTTGACCAGGTCTTCCCTCTCTCCTTTAGAGTTTGATCTCCATCCAGCTACCTCCCTTGCCTGAGTACAAAAATAAATCTCCTTTTGCAGCAGGTGGGATTCAAACACACTCCCCCTTCTAAGCTCCCTTGTGATGCCACCCATTAGGGCACTTTGCTGGTTGTGACATCCAGATACCAACAATTATTCTTAAGTCCTGCCTTCACTAGATCTCCCCCCTTAAGTGCCAAAAACGCAAAAATTTACCAAGGCCCCAAAATGACCCTAGGCCTCCCTAGGACCCCCAAACACACCCAAACAACAAACTTAGCTAGCCAAACACACAGAATAGAGCAAAATGCCGAACCCCTAATTTTAGGATGTTACAATGTAATTTTCGTATAGTAATGGATCCCGAAAGAGCCGTCGCTGATGATGTAGAAAGTAATGCGCCTGCTCCCGCCCAAGGGATAGCACTATCTGATTCGAGACTGGCTATGAGCGGTCAAGAGGGAGAAGCTAAACAAGCTTTATGCCAGATGATGAGTGAGTGGTTCACTCAGTTTGTGAGAAATAATCCAACTATTTCACAACCTCTGCCCCCGGTTAATCCCCCTCAGACATCTGCTATGCCTCCAACTATGAATCGAACCATTGAATAAGCCCCGGTCGATAAAATCTGTAAGTATGGAAATTTGAAGAGTTCGAGGCTACTAATGATAGCGATCTTTGAGAAAGCTGAGTTCTGGTTAGAAAACACAATCCAGGTATTTGATGAGATGTCTTTGACTCCGAAAGAAAGTATTAAATGTGTTGTTTCTTTGTTCCGAGACGCGACTTATCAGTGGTGGAAGACTCTGATTTTTGTTGTTCCGAAGGAACGGGTTACATGGGATTTCTTTCAGTCTAAATTTCAGAAGAAATATATCAGTCAGAGATTTATAGATCAGAAACGAAAGGAATTTCTAGAATTGGAACAAGGCCGTATGTCTGTCACTGAATACGAACGGGAATTTGTGAGATTGAGTCAGTATGCTCGAGAATGTGTATTGTCTGAAGCGATAATGTGTAAGAGATTTGAAGATGGCCTTAATGAAGATATCCATTTGTTAGTCGAGATTTTAGAGATAAAAGAGTTTGTTGTACTTGTTGATCGAGCGTGCAAAGCTGAGGCACTCGAAAAAGATAAAAGAAAAGCTGAGTCAGAAGTCAGAGATGCGAGAAAGAGATTTTCGAGCAAATCATTTCAGTCTGCTTCAAAGAAATTCAGAGATGAACAAAGTCGTTCTAGAGTTAATGTGGAACATTCTAGTAGAGATCGAGCTAGATCATAGTTACGCTCTAAAGCTCCAGCAACTTCAATAGAAAGTGTTGGAAATGCTCGATCGGAGAAACCTGAATGTAGGCATTTTGGAAAAAGGCATTCGGGAAGTTGTAGATTTAATGATCGAGCTTGCTTCAGATGTGGATCATTAGATCATTTCATTCGTGATTGCCCAGAGTCTGTTGAGTAAGAGACTGCCCAGAATCCGAGATCTGACAATGCTCCACTGAGAGGTAGATCTTCTCAAAATGTAAGAAATGTCAGTGGTAGTCAAAGAACTACGAGAGATACTGTTGCGAGATCTGAAGCTAGAGCACCTGCCAGAGCGTATGCTATCCGAGCTCGGGAGGAAGCTTCATCTCCTGATGTTATAACGGGTACATTTACTCTTTACGATACTTTTGTGATTGCATTGATAGACCCTGGTTCTACTCACTCATATGTATGCATGAATTTAGTATCCAGTAAGACTTTGCCTGTAGAGTCTACAGAGTTTGTTATAAAAGTATCAAACCCCTTAGGTAAAAGTGTCTTGATTGATAAAGTATGCAAGAACTGCCCGTTAATGGTTTGAGATATCTGTTTTCCTGCTGATCTGATGCTATTACCATTTGATGAGTTTGATATCATTCTGGGTATGGATTGGTTGACATTAAATGATTCTGTGGTGAATTGTAAAAGAAAGACTATTGATTTGAAAGGTCAGAATGATGAAATAGTTCGGGTTGAGTCTAATGATTTGAATGGATTGCCTGCTGTGATATCTGTGTTGAAAACTCTAAGATATGTGAAAAAAGGGATATGAGGTATATTTTGCTTATGTGATTGATTCGAAAGTGTTTAAAAAGAAAGTTGAATTAGTGCCATTTGTCTGTGACTTCTCTGATGTGTTTCCTGAAGAACTACCGGGATTACCTCCGATACGTGAAGTTGAATTTGGTATTGATTTGTTGCCTAGTATGACACCTATTTCGATAGCTCCGTATAGAATGGCACCAACAGAGTTGAAAGAGTTAAAGTCACAGTTGCAAGAGTTGACTGACAGAGGGTTCGCAAGATAGAGTTTCTCACCTTGGGGTGCTCCTGTTCTCTTTGTGAAAAAGAAAGATGACACGATGAGAATGTGTATAGATTATTGTCAGTTGAATAAATTGACTATAAAGAACAAATATCCTTTGCCCAGGATTGATGATTTGTTTGATCAGTTAAAAGGAGCTACTGTGTTTTCTAAGATAGATTTGAGATCAGGATATTTACGATTCATGTAGTAAAAGATTCGAGACATTCAAAAGCGCTTTAAGCGAGGACGAGGCATTATGAGTTTTTAGTTATGCCATTCGGACTAACGAATGCTCCTGCTATTTTTATGGATCTGATGAACAGAATTTTCAGACCGTGCCTAGATCAATTTGTTGTTGTTTTCATTGATGATATTTTGATTTATTCGCGGGATGAAACTGAACATGCTGAACATCTGAGAATTGTGTTGCAAACTCTGAGAGAAAAGCAATTATATGCGAAATTCAGCAAATGTGAATTATGGTTGCGTGAAGTAAGATTTCTAGGACATATTGTATCGACCTCTGGAATACGAGTCGATCCGAGTAAGATTTTTGCTATTCTGGATTGGAAGCCCCCGAAAAATGTATCAGAAGTCCGTAGCTTTCTGGCACTCGCTGGTTATTATCGTCGGTTTGTAAAAGGATTCTCGATGGTAGCTACTCCATTAACTAGATTGCTTCAGAAAGATGTGAGATATGAATGGTCCGATAAATGTTAGAAAAGCTTTGATCAGTTGAAAGCCCTTTTGACCGAAGCACCAGTGTTAGTACAGCCAGAATCGGGCAAAGAGTTTGTAATTTACAGTGATGCTTCGTTAAATGGTCTGGGATGTGTACTGATGCAAGAAGGCAAAGTTATAGCTTATGCCTCGAGACAATTGAAGCCGCATGAAAAGAACTATCCGACACACGATCTTGAGCTAGCTACAATTGTATTCGCATTAAAGATTTGGCGTCACTACCTCTTCGGTGAAAAATGTCACGTGTTTTCAGATCATAAAAGTTTGAAATACCTGATGACTCAGAAAGATTTGAATCTGCGACAGAGAAAATGGCTAGAACTATTGAAAGACTATGAGCTTGTGATAGATTATCATCCGGGTAAAGCTAATGTCGTTGCCGATGCATTAAGTCAGAAATCATTATTTGCATTGCATGCAATAAATGCTCGTTTAGACCTGTCCGATGATGGTTTAGTGTTGGCAGAATTAAAAGCGAAGCCGTCGTTTTTACAACAAATTTGTGATGCTCAGAAAGTTGATAATGAAATGATAGCAAAACGAGTTCAGTGTGATTCGAACTCTGATTCTAAATTTCGAGTTAATGTTGATGATTGCTTGAGATTCTGAGATCGAATTTGTGTTCCGAGAAACCCTGAGTTAATTCAGTTGATTGTGAATGAAGGACATAACAGTTGTCCATCTGTACATCCGGGAAGTACAAAGATGTACCATGATCTGAAGCTACACTATTGCTGGTTAGGTATGAAAAGAGATATCTCAGACTTTGTATCAAAATGTTTAGTTTGTCAGCAAGTTAAAGCAGAACATCAGGTTCAATCTGGTTTGTTACAACCGATTCTGATTCTCGAGTGGAAATGGGATAGAGTGACGATAAATTTTGTTTCTGAACTACCTTTGACTCTGAGAAAGAAAGATACGATTTGGGTCGTAGTTAATCGTTTGACGAAATCCGCCCATTTTATTCCGGTACGATCTGATTTCTCACTTGAAAAGTTAGCTGAACTTTACATTTCTGAGATTGTGAGATTGCACAGAGTGCCATTGTCTATTGTGTCTGATAGAGATCCGCGATTTACATCAAGGTTTTGGAAGAAATTGCAAGAAGCTTTAGGCACAAAATTGCATTTCGATACAGAATTTCATCCACAGACGGATGGTCAGTCTGAATGGATTATTCAGATACTCAAGGATATGTTGAGATGTTGCATTCTTGAGCTTGACGTTACGTGGGAACAGTACTTACCACTGATTGAATTTGCATACAACAACAGTTTTCAGTCAAGTATCAAAATGGCACCTTATGAAGCTTTGTTCGGACGTAAATGTCGTACACCTCTGTATTGGACTGAGCTCAGTGAAAATAAGATACACGAGGTTGATTTGATAAAAGACACTAAACTGTAACACCCCTAACCCGGATCCGTTGTCGGACTAGGGTTAAAGGTGTTACCGTACAGATCGGAAACATTTACAGAAATTTCATACAATCATTCATCAATCACAATCAAAGAGTCCCTTATATTGGTCACTGAGCCGGGACTAGGTCGAACACTTACGAAAATTCTCAGAAATTTAAAACTTTTCTAAGTTATGCAGGACACACGCCCGTGTGGTCTGGCCGTGTGTCTCCCACGGACACCAGACACCCCCATGTGTCTTGGCCGTGCCAAAAAAGGGTATGTATACTGACTTCTTCACACGGTCACTAGGCACGCCCGTGTACCATGGCCGTGTGCTCTTAAGCCATATACTGACTTGTCCACACGGTCGTGACACGCCCGTGTGCTACAATCGTGGTTGATCCTGACTTTATCACACGGCTACTAGGCACGTCCGTGTGCCTAGACCGTGCATTCTTAGCTAAATACTGACTTAATCCCACGGCCATTAGGCACGCCCGTGTGCCTTGACCGTGTAGGCAAAACAGGCCATTTACAATGCCAAGTTGCCACCCTTACTTGGGTCAATCCCTACAATCTCAAACAAGCATTATTTCATACACAATTAGCAACCAAAACCATATCAAATGAACAACATGTCATCTCATTCATTCACATCTCTACTCATGCCAACTTGTATACTAATTTGCACAACCAATTTACATGTAAAATCATGCATGATTCATTCACAATTTCACCAATTCTCTAAGGCATTAATCCATTAACAAGTTGCCATTCATAAGACCATTTCATTGCTATAAAACCATACCAAATATATGCATCATATATCATATTCATTTATGCATGTTACCAACACATAACTAGCCAAATCACATGGCTAGGTTCATATATCAAACTTTACCAAATACTAGCCTATACATGCCATATTTAACAATATACACATTTCCAAAATACCAAAACAAGTTGAGTAGTGTGATGATGATCCTCGACGGTCCCTGAGCCCTCAGTAGCTTCAACGATCTATAAAACAGTGCAAACACACACAAAGTAAGCTTTCCAAAAGCTTAGTAAGCCAAATACAAATAAACTTAGCATAAAACGCATATAATCATTTTAAATCAATGCTATTATTGGTTCATATAACATTTACATCACATGTAGCATTTGGTTCATTTGCTTAGCCATGTTTTAACTCATTCTTCAAATCAATATCACATACACACAAAGCTCATTTGAGATTATCTTCACATTTTATCTCATCACTTCTTTGCACATATTCATCAAAGTGAGTTCATATAGATACTTACTGTAACACCCCAAACCTGGCCTAGAAGTTAGGCCCAAATTTGGCGTGCCACATTGAAGTGTTTTCCAAAAACTGTGTTTTCATTAAAAACCCTTCTTGAAATTTTAACATTTGTAGAAAACCTCAGTTTGCATTTTAATCACGGTTTATTAAAAAGTTATACCGTTTTAGAACGTTATTACATTTAAAAATTTACTTGTTACGGTAGCTTAATTCAAAATCGTTGATTTACAAAAACGTGATATTTAAAAAAAAATGAGTTGCGGGAACGTAGTGTTTTTTTAAAAAATAGTTATCGTTTTCAGAAAACCGCGTTCTACTTCTAGCAGGTATAAATTGTAATAAATTGAAAATCCCAAATTTAAAAGTCAAAAATTAAGAGCGGCCTTATTACAACCCAATAAGAAAACGGTTTAAATAAAGTAAAATAGAAAGTAAAATTTAAAGCTGATAGTAGTGTGGCCACCTCCGAGTCCTCCAGTACGTCGAACCGCCTACTGAGGATTGCCTGAAAAAAGTTAAAAAGAGGGGGGTGAGTTTATGAAAACTCAGTGTGTACAACCATCGTCAGTAAAACATGCATCACAACAATTCGGGCCGAAGCCCATTACAGTAACGGTGGAAATTGGGCCTTAGCCCAAAATAGCCTCGGTTGGGCCATAGCCCATATCAAATGTCACATATCATATTTATCTGGGCCTAAGCCCATCTCAATATTAAAATCATGTATGCAATGCATTAATGCCCATACCAACCCTGTACTCCGTCTCTTTTCCAACCCTGCACTCCTGTGGGGATTTAATCGACCCACCCATCCCTACACTCCTTATGTAGCACCGGTTATGGCACTAACTTATCGTTGCAGCAAAGCTGCTCATGGCTTAAAAGCCTTCGGTGGATCCACAGTCGTTAAGCGAAAATGCGATCCTATTAGCACTTCCTCCATATTAATAGTCCCATCCCCATGCAACATAATAACACATGAATGCAACATACCATAATAAACATACGATAGCAATCATATAACATGTAGAGCATTTAGTCATTCTGCCCTTCAGGGGCATAACGGTCATCTTACCCTCCAGGGGTATTTCGGTCATTTTACCCTTCAAGGGTATTACGGTAATTCTACGACCTTTCAGGGGGTCTACAGTCGCCTCGAGCGACACAGATGTCGTATTTAATCAAAACAATGTATTTAGGCCCAAAGCCCAAAACTCGGCCCAGGTGGGTCCACACTCTCGTGTGGCCCTTTCGGCCCAAAACTACCTTTGGCCATGTGATCGCCATGGCCGGCTCCTTATTTACTATCTGTCCACAACATTTACTCACGTAGGGCCCACGGGCCCGTTGGGCCCACTCGGCCCATCTCAACCAAATGAGGCCCAAAACTTCCTAAGCCCATGAGAACGCTCACGGTGGCCTCACGCATCATGCGCCCATTTCCGTGGGCTCGATTCACCACACGTGCGTTCGCACGCTCATGTGGCATCATTTGCCGGTGTTTCGGCTTTTCGGCATTTGCTGATCTATAACCAGAATGGTGTGAGTACAAACCTGTTACGAGCGTGGGTTGAAGCCCCGAATCCACGTACCTAAGAAACCAACAACTCTAAACCGTTAGCCTTAATTCTTGATACGATATCTCCAAGAATTGAGATCGATAAATCAGTCTATACCACTTACCCACAACCGAACGATTCACTGTAATGAAGACTGCTCAGTCGGCTCTTTGATTAAGCACATCGAGTCCCTTCCAACGTTAAAACAGAGAGGGGACGTTAGCCATAACACTCACGGCCATAATTTAAATCACAACAGCCTTTCAGCTTGAGCGAAAATAACTCGATAATAGAATAACTCCATCACCTACATTTGGCCAAGGCCATACTCACCAGAGAAATTGCTTCGGCTTATGCTAAGCAGAGAGGGGAGAAAACAATTAGTAAGTGGATGTGAGAATGTTGCATTTGATCATAGAAGAAGACTGGTGTGAAGGAAAAGAAAGATGGAAGGAAAGAAAGTGGATGAAAACTTACCAATTACGGCCTCAAAAGAGAACCCAAGTGCCAACAGTTTGATGTACGACTAAGAGACACAAAATTGAAGTAGAGGTGCTTTTCCGGCTTTTTGAACAGAGAAGAAACCTATGCCACAAGTGGAAGAATGAGTAAGAGGAGTTTCGGCTATTAGCAAGGTATAGAAGGAATGGTTTCAACTTAGAGAAGAGAGGAAAGATTCGGCTTGTGCAGAAGAGAAGATAGAAGACAGAAAACAAAAGGAAGAGAGAAAGAAATGGACGAAAAGAGAGAGAGAGTAAGGGAGTAGGAGAAGGTTCGGCTTTAGCACAAGGTATTAGTAACAACCACGAATCGGAGAAAAGATGAAAAGAAGAACTTCGACTAGCAGAAAATTGCAATGAACCAAAATGACCCAAAAAACTTAAAGGGAGCCTAGAGAAAATTCGGCACTCTATCTTACTCAAAGCCGAATATACACCCTTCCAAACGACCAAACTTGACTGAATTTTTCCCCATCCACTTCCCCAAAATCAGCCATCACTACCTCTCACCCTCAATCCCTTGATTTACTCCACGATATGTTCCAAAATTCACTCTCCCTCACCCATTCAAACGGTTTGACCAATTTAAACCTTCACCAAATAAAATCCCACTCCAACTCCACTTCTTCACCTCCTTGAGCACAAAATAAAACTCCCCAAATGCTGTATGTGGGATTCAAGCGTCACTCCCCTTGCTCACACATTGACGCCACCACCACTCCACCATGTGACCATTTGTGTCTTAAAACATGCACAACTAAAGATAAATCTATGGCCAAAGTCTAATTCCATTTAAAAAGAAATAATCTAAAAGAAAAGCAAGTACCAAGACTAGAACCTTGGATCCCTTGCCCCCCTGCGGTGTCACTCCCTTGCTCTCTAAGTGGCGTCACTTTGCCACCACACCACAACTCTTTTTTTGTCAATTTCTTCCACACTTTATTCTTGAAGCCAACTTACTAACTTTCAGGGTATTATTCACCTAAAATCAAAATTTTCCTAAAGCCCAAGTTTGATCCAGGGACTTCATAGAAGCCCCCTTACCTTCCAATATCACTCACCGAACAGGTCCAACTTGAAATAATGCCGTTCGCATATTCCTAAAAATTCTAAAGTGCTTCTACGCTCGGGGCCCAATAGGCCCAATTCTCGTAGGCCCAAATTCAGGGTGTTACACTTACCTTTCATACACACATAGTGTATTTTTCAAACGTACCTGAAACAGATGTACAAATTACAGAGTTGTTCATTTCTCAGACTTGCCCGTTGAATCGTTCAAAACTAAATAGGATATTCTGAAAGCTCGGAATAGTCATACAATGCCAACGTCCCAGACGAGGTCTTACATGTACTCAGATTTCGATGCCACTGTCCCAGACAGGGTCTTACACGAATCAATACGATGCTAATATCCCAGACATGGTCTTACACGTAAATCTCATATCGATGCCAACGTCCCAGACATGGTCTTACACGAAATCACCAATCAATGCCAATGTCCCAGACGTGGTCTTACATGATATCACAGAACAGACACCTATGTTATGACATAGCTAATCCTATCTATTCCTAGGTTCGTACAGGGCTTCTCGGACACTATCATTAAATCGATCTTATCTCAGAATTCATATACACAACATCTCGTAAGCATTTATCATTATCAATAGTCACATAAAGATACATAATTCAATACAAACACGTTTATTTGTATAATGACTTACCTCGAATTCGATTTAACTGAAACAGAAATGCTTACTCGGTTACTTTCGCTTTCCCGCGATCTAAGTCCGATTTCTTCGGTTCTTGATCTATACATATTCAAATTTAACCCTTTTATTTATCAACACATTCAATTCAATCCAAAAACACACATTTAGGGCAATTTGCAATTTAGCCCTCACATTTGCACAATTTATCAATTTAGTCTATTTTTCTCAAAACATCAAATTTACAAAATCACCATTTAACCATGCTTAGTCAAATGCTCATATATCTTATACAAGCCCATATTTTCTATCAATTTCACAATTTAATCCCTCAAATTGCTATTTTGTCAATTTAACCCTAATTAGCTAAATTCATCAAAATTTCATGAACAAAACATGTTCATTTAACACATATCTTTCATTTAACACATAAACTTATCATAAAGATCACTATTTCATCAATGGCACATCTCATGAACATCATCATTTCTTAGAATTACAACATGGGCTTGATAGTAGACTAAGCAACAATCTCAAAAACATAAAAATCATCAAAAACCAAAGTCAAAACATACCTAAATTCAAGCTTACAATTGCCGAAACCTAGCTCAACTTTCTTCTTTTTCTTTCTTTCAATATTCGGTGGCAAAATGAAGATGATGATAGGCATTTCATGTTTTTTTTTACTATTATAAAAATAATTATTAATGTTCAAAAATAACCGTTAATAATAATATACATAACACATAATTACAAGGTCATTTATGACCTTTGCCGTCCACTTACTATAATAGTGGCTATATTGCCACTTAAATACTTAACATTTAAAAGCTACATTGATTTAATCACTAATCAAGTAGTAAGCCATTGTTACCTCTTATGCAATTCAGTCGTTATCACAAATTAAACACACAGACGGGTAAAATAACTTCACAGAAATTTAGCACATGCTTAATCATATATCATCGGCACAGAAAATAATATTAAAATATTATACAAACTCAAATTTGTAGTCCCGGAACCACTGTTCCGACTAGGGTATAAATCAGACTATTACAATTCTCCCCCCTTAGGGATTTTCATCCCCAAAAATCTTACCATTAAACAGATTCAGATATTGTTGTTTCATCGAGTCTTCAGACTCCCACATGGCCTCTTCTATTCCGTGTCGATGCCATAACACTTTTACTAATAGAATTTTCTTATTTCTCAATTCTTTCACTTCACGAGCCATGATACGAATTGGTTCCTCTTCATAAGTCATATAGGATCGAATGTCAATTTTAGACAGAGTAATCACAAGTGACGGATCAGAACGATATTTACGGAGCATCGAAACATGGAATACATTGTGAATCCTTTCAAGCTCAGATGGCAACAACAATTTATATGCAACTGGTCCAACACACTCGATAACCTCATAAGGCCCGATGAATCTCAGACTGAGCTTGCCTTTACGTCCGAATCGAAGCACTTTCTTCCACGGAGATACTTTTAAGAACACTTTGTCACCGATTTCAAATTCTATATCTTTTCTTTTCAATTCTGCGTAAGACTTCTGACGATCAGATGCTGATTTCAGACTATCACGGATTACTTTTACTTTCTGTTCAGTATCTTTTATCAAATCAACCCCGTGTATCTTATTTTCACTGAGCTCGGTCCAATACAAAGGTGTACGACATTTACGTCCGTACAAAGCTTCATATGGTGCGATTTTGATACTTGACTGAAAACTATTATTATAAGCAAATTCAATCATTGGTATGTACTGTTCCCACGTACCATTAAACTCAAGAATGCAGCATCTTAACATATCCTCGAGAATCTGAATGATCCGCTCGGATTGACCATCCGTTTGCGGATGAAAAGCTGTACCGAAATGCAATTTCGTGCCTAAAGCTTCTTGTAATTTCTTCCAGAATCGTGATTTAAATCTCGGATCTCTATCTGATACAATAGACAGTGGCACTCTGTGCAATCTCACAATCTCAGAAATATAAAGCTCAGCTAATCTATCAAGTGAGTAATCAGATCGTACCGAAATAAAATGGGCAGATTTCATCAATCGATCAACTATGACCCAAATCGTATCTTTCTTTCTCCGATTCAGGGGCAATCCAGAAACAAAGTCCATTGTCACTCTATCCCATTTCCACTCGGGAATCATAATCGGTTTTAAGAAACCAGATGAAACCTGATGTTCTGTTTTCACTTGTTGACAGACTAAACATTTCGAAACAAAATTAGAAATGTCTCGTTTCATATCAGACCACCAATAGTGTTGCTTCAAATCACGGTACATCTTTGTACTTCCCGGATAAATAGATAGATGACTGTTATGTGCCTCATTTAAAATCAACTGGATCAGTTTCGAGTTTCTTGGAACACAAATACGATCTCAAAATCTTAAGCAATCATCAACAACTCTAAATTCAGAATCAGAATTTGAATCACACTGAACTCGTTTTGCTATAATTTCATTATCAACTTTCTGAGCATCACATATCTACTGTAAAAATAATGGTTTTGCTTTCAATTCAGCTAACACTGAACTATGATCAGACAAATCTAATTGAGCATTCAAGGCATATAGTGCAAACAACGATTTTCTACTCAGTGCATCAGCAACGACATTTGCTTTTCCCGGATGATAATCAATTACAAGTTCATAATCTTTCAATAGTTCTAGCCACCTCCTCTGTCGCAGATTCAAGTCTTTTTGGGTCATCAAATATTTCAAACTTTTATGATCTGAGAACACATGACATTTTTCTCCAAAAAGATAATGGCGCCGAATCTTTAATGCGAACACAATTGCAGCTAGCTCAAGGTCGTGTGTCGAGTAATTCTTCTCATGAGGTTTCAGTTGTCTCGAGGCATAAGCTATGACTCTGCCTTCTTGCATTAGAACACATCCCAGACCATTTAACGAAGCATCACTATAAATTAAAAATTCTTTGCCCGATTCTGGCTGTAGTAACACTAGAGCTTTAGTTAATAGAGTTTTTAATTGATCAAAGCTTTTCTGACATTTATCAGACCATTCAAATCTCACATCTTTTTGAAGCAATCTGGTCAACAGAGTAGCTATCACTGAAAATCCTTTTACAAACCGACGATAATAACCAACTAGTCCCAGAAAGCTACAAACTTCAGACACATTCCTCAGAGGTTTCCAATCCAGAATAGTAGAAATCTTACTCGGATCAACACATATACCGAATGCTGATACAATGTGCCCCAAAAAACTAACTTCACATAACCAGAATTCACATTTGCTGAATTTCGCAAACAATTGCTTTTCTCTCAGAGTTTGCAATACGATTCTCAGATGTTCAGCATGTTCAGTTTCATCCTGTGAATAAATTAAAATGTCATCAATGAATACAACAAAAAATCGATCTAGGTACGGTCTAAAAATTCTGTTCATCAGATCCATAAAAATAGCAGGAGCATTGGTTAGTCCAAATGGTATAACTAAAAATTCATAATGTCCGTACCTCGTTCTAAAAGCGGTTTTCGGAATGTCTGAGTCTTCCACTCTCAACTGGTAGTATCCTGATCTCAGATCAATCTTAGAAAATACAATAGCTCCTTTTAACTGATCAAACAAATCGTCAATCCTGGGCAACGGATATTTATTCTTTATGGTCACTTTGTTTAACTGACGATAGTAAATGCACATTCTCATCGTGCCATCTTTCTTTTTCACAAACAGAACAGGAGCACCCCAAGGTGAGAAACTTGGTCTAGCAAACCCTCTGTCAGTCAGCTTTTGCAACTGTGACTTTAACTCTTTCAAATCTATTGGTGCCATTCTATACGGAGCTATCGAAATAGGTGTAGTACCAGGCAACAGTTCAATACCAAATTTAACTTCACGTATCAGAGGAAAACCTGGTAATTCTTCAAGGAATACATTAGAAAATTCACAAACTACTGGAACTGATTCAACTTTCTTTTCAGACACTTTCACATCAATTACATAAGCAAAATATGAATCATATCCCTTTTTCACATACTTCTGAGCTTTCAACACAGATATCACAGCAGGCAATCCATTCAGATCATTAGCCTCAACCCTAACTATTTCCTTATTCGGACATCTCAAATCGATAGTCTTTCTTTTACAATTCACAATAGCTTCATGTAATGTCAACCAATCCATACCCAGAATGATATCAAACTCATCAAATGGTAATAGCATAAAATCAGCAGGGAAACAGATATCTCGAAACATTAACGGACAGTTCTTGCATACTTTGTCAACCAGGACACTTTTACCTAAGGGGTTCGATACTTTTATAACAAATTCAGTAGACTCTACAGGCAAAGTCTTACTGGATACTAAGTTTATGCATATATATGAATGAGTAGAACCAGGGTCTATCAATGCAATCACAGAAGTGTCATAAAGTGTAAAAGTACTCGTTATAACATCTGGACATGAAGCTTCCTCACGAGCTCGGATAGCATATGTCTGGCGTGAAACAGTCGGGTTATTTCTAACAAACTGAGTGAACCACTCACTCATCATCTGGAAGAAAGCTTGTTTAACTTCTCCCTCTTGACCGCTTGTAGTCGGTCTCAAATCAGAAGGCGCTGTTCCTTGCGCAGGAGCAGGCACATTGCTTTCTACATCGTCAGCTACGGCTCTTTCGGGATCCATTGCTATACCAAAATCACATTTTACACGTCAAGATTCATCACACTATCACAATTCAGATATATGGCATGTATAGCTAGACTCTGACACGCTACATTAGTCCGAGAATCGACTAAACTGTAGCTCTGATACCAACCAAATGTAACACCCCTAACCCAGATCCGTTGTCGGACTAGGGTTAAAGGCGTTACCGTACAGATCAGAAACATTTACAAAAATTTCATACAATCATTCATCAATCACAATCAAAGAGTCCCTTGTATTGGTCACCGAGACCTAAAACATGCTTTAGAGTAAGGCCGGGACTAGGTCGAACACTTACGAAAATTCTTGAATATTTAAAACTTTGCTAAGTTATGCAGGACACACGCCCGTGTGGTCTGGCTGTGTGTCTCCCACGGACACCAGATACTCCCATGTGTTTTTGCCATGCCAAAATAGGGCATATATACTGACTTCTTCACACGGTCACTAGGCACGCCTGTGTACCATAGCCGTGTGCTCTTAAGCCATATACTGACTTGTCCACACGGTCGTGACACGCCTGTGTGCTACACCCGTGGTCGATCCTGACTTTATCACACGGCTACTAGGCACGTCCGTGTGCCTAGGCCGTGCATTCGTAACAAAATACTGACTTAATCCCACGGCCATTAGGCACGCCCGTGTGCCTTGACCGTGTAGGCAAAACAGGCCATTTACAATGCCAAGTTGCCACCCTTACTTGGGCCAATCCGTACAATATCAAACAAGCATTATTTCATACACAATTAGAAACCAAAACCATATCAAATGAACAACATGTCATCTCATTCATTCACATCTCTACTCATGCCAACTTGTATACTAATTTGCACAACCAATTTACATGTAAAATCATGCATGATTCATTCACAATTTCACCAATTCTCTAAGGCATTAATCCATTAACAAGTTGCCATTCATAAGACCATTTCATTGCTATCAAACCATACCAAAAATATGCATCATATATCATATTCATTTATGCATGTTACCAACACATAACTAGCCAAATCACATGGCTAGGTTCATATATCAAACTTATACCAAATACTAGCCTATACATGCCATATTTAACAATATACACATTTTCAAAATAACAAAACAAGTTGAGTAGTGTGATGATGGTCCTCGACGGTCCCCGAGCCTTCAGTAGCTTCGACGATCTATAAAATAGAGCAAACACACATAGAGTAAGCTTTCCAAAAGCTTAGTAAGCAAGATACAAATAAACTTAGCATAAAATGCATATAATCATTTTAAATCAGAGTGAGTTCATATAGTTACTTACCTTTCATATAGATACTTACCTTTCATACACACATAGTGTATTTTTCAAACGTACCTGAAATAGATGTACAAATTACAGAGTTGTTCATTTCTCAGACTTGCCCGTTGAATCGTTCGGAACTAAATAGGATATTCAGAAAGCTCGGAATAGTCATACAATGCCAACGTTCCAAACAAGGTCTTACATGTACTCAGATATCGATGCCACTATCCCAGATAGGGTCTTACACGAATCAATACGATGCCAATGTCCCAAACATGGTCTTAGACGTAAATCTCATATCGATGCCAACGTCCTAGACGTGGTCTTACACGAAATCACCAATCAATGCCAACGTCTCAGACGTGGTCTTACATGATATCACAGAACAGACACCTATGTCATGACATAGCTAATCCTATCTATTCCTAGGTTCATACGGGGCTTCTCGGACATTATCATTAAATCGATTTCATCTGAGAATTCATATACACAACATCTCGTAAGCATTTATCATTATCAATAGTCACATAAACATACATAATTCAATACAAACACGTTTATTTGTATAATGACTTACCTCTGATTCGATTTAACTGAAACAGAAATGGCTACTCGATTACTTTCGCTTTCCCGTGATCTAAGTCCGATTTCTTCGGTTATTGATCTATACATATTCAAATTTAACCCTTTTATTTATCAACACATTCAATTCAATCCAAAAACACACATTTAGGGCAATTTGCAATTTAGCCCTCACATTTGCACAATTTATCAATTTAGTCTATTTTTCTCAAAACATCAAATTTACAAAATCACCATTTAACCATGCTTAGCCGAATGCTCACATATCTTATACAAGCCCATATTTTCTATCAATTTCACAATTTAATCCCTCAAATTTCTATTTTCTCAATTTAACCCTAATTAGCTAAATTTATCAAAATTTCATGAACAAAACATGTTCATTTAACACATATCTTTCATTTAACACTTAAACTTATCATAAAGATCACTATTTCATCAATGGCACATCTCATGAACATCATCATTTCTTCAAATTACAACATGGGCTTGATAGTAGACTAAGCAACAATCTCAAAAACATAAAAATAATCAAAAACCAAAGTCAAAACATACCTAAATTCAAGATTACAGTTGCCGAAACCTAGCTCAACTTTCTTCTTTTTCTTTCTTTCAATATTCGGTGGCAAAATGAAGATGATGATAAGCATTTCATGTTTTGTTTTACTATTATTAACATAATTATTAATGTTCAAAAATAACCTTTAATAATAATATACATAACACATAATTACAAGGTCATTTATGACCTTTGCCGTCCACTTACTATAATAACAGTGGCTATATTGCCACTTAAATCCTTAACATTTAAAAGCCACATTGATTTAATCCCTAATCAAGTAGTAAGCCATTGTTACCTTTTATGCATTTGGTCCTTATCACAAATTAAACACATGCATTTGAGCAAAATAACTTCACGAAATTTAGCACATGCTTAATCATATATCATAGGCACAAAAATAATATTAAAATATTATACAAACTCGATTTGTGGTCCCGAAACCACTTGCTCGACTAGGGTATAAACCGGAATTTGTTATGATCGAAGTAAAGTGAAAGTGATCCGTGATAGCCTAAAAGCAGCGTCTGATCATCAAAAATCCTATGCGGACTTGAAACGTAAAGATATTGAATTCAAGATCGGTGACAAAGTATTTTTGAAAGTATCTCCGTGGAAGAAAGTACTCTGATTCGGATGTAAACGCAAGTTAAGTTCAAGGTTTATCAGACCGTATGAGATCATTGAGCGTGTTGGACTTGTTGCGTATAGATTGTTGTTGCCACCTGAGCTAGAAAAGATACATAATGTATTTCATGTATCGATGCTCCGTAGATACCAATCCGATCCGTCACATGTGATTGCTCCATCTGAGATTAAAATTCGATCTGATATGACCTACGAAGAAGAACCGATCTGTATCTTAACTCGTGAAGTGAAAGAATTGAGAAATAAGAAAATTTCGTTAGTGAAAGTGTTGTGGCATCGACATGGAGTGGAAGAGGCTACGTGGAAGCCTGAATATTCAATGAGACAACAATATCTGAATATGTTAAACGGTAAGATTTTCGGGGACAAAAATCCCTAAGGGGGGAGAATTGTAATAGTCCGGTTTAGACCCTAGTCGGAATAGTGGTTTTAAAACCACAAATCTGAGTTAGAATAATATTTTATATTATTTTCCGTGCTTCTGATATGTGAATTAGTATGTGTGAAATTTCTGTGGGTTAATTTGTCCGTTTGTATGCTCAATTTGGGGAAAGGATTAAATTGCATTGAATGCAAAACTTGCATGCTTTATGAAAAGACACCTATTGGAGATGGCTTTTAAATGGGGAGGCCTTATAAGGCAATTATGCCATTAATAAGGATAGTGGAAGACTATGGACGGTTATGCCATTAATTTTATAAGTTATATATGTTTTATATTAAGGTTAATTTTGTAAATGGAATAATAACATAATATTAATTAAAAAAAAGCCTTAATAAAACATTTGTTCATCTTTTTGACTAATCCACCACCAAAATTCATAAAGAAAAGAGAGGGTTTGAACTCTTCAAACATTCGATTAGCTTGTGGTCAAATTCAAGGTATGTTTGATTTTAGTTTTTGATAATTTCTACGTTTTTACAATCGTTGCTTCGAGAACTACAAAACCCATGTTTTAATTTTGAGAATTGATGATATTTATGAGATGAGCTATTGATGAAATGGTGAGCTTTGTGATGAGTATTGGTGTTAAATGAAAGATATGTGTTTAATGAACATGTTTTGTTCTTGATTTTTTGGTGAATTTAGCTAATTAGGGCTAAATTGTGAAAATAATATTTTGGAGGGCTAAATTGTAAATTTGATGAAAAATATGGACTTGTATGGTCCTTAGGGAGTTTCGGCTATGCATATGTGTGAACAAATTTTGTATATTTGATGTATTAAGAAAAATGGACTAAATTGATAAAATGTGCAAATGTGAGGGCTAATTTGTAAATTTCCCTAAATATGTGTATTTGGATTGAATTGGATAAATTAGTGAATAAAAGGGTTAACTTTGAATATGTATAGATCAAGAATCGAAGAAAACGGACTTAGATCGCGGGAAAGAGAAAGTAGTTGAATAACTGAATCCGGTCGAATATCCGAATCCGAGCTAAGTCAACATGCAAATAAATGTATTTGAATTGACTTGTTTGTGAATATATAAAATTTGAATTGTAATGAATAATACTCGAAATGATGAATATATGAATTCCGAGAAAGTATCGAGAGATGATTAAGGTCCGAGAAGTCCCGTCTGAACTTAGGAATAGATAGGGTAGCATATGTCATGACATAGGTGTCCGATATTTGATATCATGTAAGACCACGTTTGGGACGTTTTCATCGATATGATATTTACGTGTAAGACCATGTCTGGGACCTTGGCATCGTATTGATTCGTGTAAGACCCTGTCTGGGACAGTGGCATCGATATCTGGTTACATGTAAGACCATGTTTGGGACGTTGGCATTGTACGATTATTCTGAGCACTCTGAGTATCCTATTTAGTTCCAAACGGTTCAACGGTCAAGTCTGAGAAATGAACGACCAAGTGAGTTGTATATCAGTTTCAGGTACGTTTGAATAGTACACTATGTGTGTATGAAAGGTAAGTGTTTATATGAACTTACTAAGATGAATGTGTATGGAAATGATGAGATAATATGTGAATATATGCTTTAATGAGCTATGTGTATCTGTGATAATTGAGTTGAGAATTGTGGCAAGCTATGGCTAAGCAAATGGGCCAAAGAATATGTGATGAATTTACATTGAGAAAACATTGATGTCATTGTATAAATATGGTTATGAGCATTTTATGTTAATTTTATTTGTATATGGCTTACTAAGCTTTTAGGAAGCTTACTCTGTGTGTGTGTTTACTCTGTAATAGATCATCAAAGCTACTGAAGGCTCGGGGACTGTCAAGGATCATCATCACACTACTCAAACTTGTTTTGGTATTTTGAAAATGTGAATATAACTAAATATGACATGTATAGGCTAGTCATTTGGTATAAGTTTGAGATGTAAATAGCCATGTGATTTGGCTAGATAAATGTTGGTAATATGCATGAGTGAATATGGTATATGATGCATGTTTTGGTATGGCTTGATGGCAATGAAATGGCCGTATGAAAGATAAGCATATTGATGAATTGATGCCATAGTGATTTAGTGAAGTTGTGGATGAGTTATGCTTGGATTTACATGTGAATTGATTATGCAAATTGGCATATTTAAAAATGAGATTGAATGGGATAATATGATGACCATTTGGTGTGTTTTTTGTTGCCATTGTATTGAGAAATATGCTTGTTTATGCTAGAAGGGATGACCCAAGTGTGGGTGGTATTTTGGCCTTGCAAATGGCCTATTTTGCATATATGGCCAAGAGACACGGGCGTGTGTCTCTTCTGTGTGGCTTCAAGGGCCACTTCGAAGTGTGCCTGAGTAGGTTACACGGCCGTGGCACATAGGTGTGCTTCGTGGCCGTGTGAACAAGTAAGTAGCTAGCCTAATTTTACACGGCCATGGCACACGGGCGTGTCTGGTGGCCGTGTGGATAAGTCAGTATACATGCTCTGTTTTGGCACGGTCAGGACACATGGGTGTGTCTGGTAGCCGTGTGAGGCACACGGCCTGACTGTACGGGCATGTGACCTCTGCAGTGTTGAAAAAGTTTTAAATTTTTGAGAATTTTCATATATGTTCGGTTTAGTCCCGGCCCTATTCTAAAGCATGTTAAAGGTCTCGTTGACCTATTAAAGGGACACTTTGATCTGATTGGTTGAATTCTATTGTGAAATGTCTGTAAAAGTTTCTGATCTGTCTGGTAACGCCTTTAACCCTAAACCGGCGATGGTTACGGGTTAGGGGTGTTACAATTCGAGCAACTCGAGGTAAGTTCGTATAATTAGAATCAAACTTTTAAATACTTGTAATTATTTGAAATGAATGTATGTAATTGAGTAAATGATCTATTTGAAATTCGAATGCCTTATTGATATAGTCTGATGGTTACCGAGCCCCGTTTGAACCATAGGAATTCGTAGGATACGAGTGACATGTCACTAGGGTTACCGTTTAGGTCAAGATCCTGCATGTGTTGCGGACTCACCACAACTCATATGAGCTTACTGATATATCAGCTCGTAAGAGCTTACTGTTTTCAGCTCGTTAGAGCTTACTATTTCAGCTTAATAGAGCTTACTGTCCATCAGCTCAGAAGGAGCTTACTAATCATAGCTTAAAAGAGCGGAAATGATAATGAATTGACAGATTACTGATGATTACACGTAATGTATAGGTTCAACGGGCATAATTCTGCTAATGATTATACGGATGAATTATTGGTTATATAGATGGATTGTCGATTATATGAATGAGGATGAATTGTTACATATGTTATAGTTGTTATATGAATTTGGTATGATATAATACATTGATGCATGAAATTGAGATAAAGGTTGATTATATGTACTTATGAGACTAACATATTGATGAATGCATGTGTATAGGCATTTGGCAAGTGAATTTGATATACTTTGTTTAATTATTTGATTATGTATAAATGGTAAGTTAAATTCAGAATTATACGAGCTTACTAAGCTATAAAGCTTACTCTATTTCTTTTTCGTGTTTTATAGAAGTTCGATAGCTCGCTCGATTCAGATAAAGTCAGAGTTACGCATCACACTATCCAGTTGCCGATTGGTACCTTTGAACTTATGGATATATGTAAATATGCCATGTATAGGCTAGTTATAAAGATGATAGTTATGGTTACTTGAGATAGTGATTTTGGTACATGTTGTGGTATAAGTTAAAGCCATGTGATTTGGCTTAACTTGGTGTAATGTTTTGGTTGTGTATAAGTGTTCAAATATGGTATGTTTTGGCAAGTAGTAGATGGAATGGAAATATGCAAATGTTGTCTTGTTATGTAATAGGCATATGAATGGAAAATGCATGATATTAATTAGATATTTGAATACTATGTCGAATCGGTATAAAATGTGTATGAAATGTTGTGGATTGGTTGCCTATTAGGTTATAAATTGTTGCAATTTATGCTTGTGCATGCATGTGTAAATAGGGAGGCAAAATAGCTTTGCAAATAGCCTATTTTTGTCCACACGGGCAAAGACACGGGTGTATGTCTCAGCCATGTGCGACACACGGCCATGTGTGTAATAGCCCATTTTTAGTCAAAATCAGAAAAATGGTTTTGGGACCAAAAATTCGAGGTCAAAATATTTATTTTATTATTATTTTAATGTTTACAGCATGATTGAGTGTACGTGTGAAAATTTCGTTAAGAAATTTTTGTAACAGCCTGGTTTATACCTTAGTCGAAATAGTGGTTTCGAGACCACAAATCCGAGTTGGAAAAATATTTAAATATTATTTTCCATGTTTACAATATGTGATTAAGCATGTGTGAAAGTTTCGTGAATTAATTTTATCAATTGGTTGTTTAATTTGAGAAAAGGGCTTAATCGCGTAAATTGCAAAAAAGTGACTTTCTATTTGTTAAAGTACTAATTTGCTATGGTTTATTAATCGATAAGTCCTTAAAATGAAATTTGGCCACTATATAGGTAAGTGGACGGTAATGGACAACCATAATAAAGTTTTCATATTATTTCATTAAGGGTAAATAAGTCAATTAGTAAATAAAGTAAGTTAAATAAAATAAAACCATTTTCATTCATCATTTTTCACTTGTTCTTGCCGAAAATTGGAAAATAAAGAAAGCTTAAGAGCAAGCTAGGGTTCGGCTAGGAAATTGGGTTATTAAGGTATGTTCTTTGATCGGTTTTTGATGATTTTCATGTTTTTTTTATTGTTGTTAAGTATACTAACTAGCCCATGCCACAATTTTTGAATTTGATGAATATTTTGAGTTATGCCATTGATGAAATTGTGAACTATGTGATGTTAGTTGATGAAAAATGAAAGATATGTGTTGGGTTAACATGTTTTGTATTTGGATTTTTGATGAATTTGAGTATTATGGACTAAATTGTGAAAATGAGAAATTAAAGGACTAAAATGTGAAATAAATGAAATATATAGGCTTAAATGAACTCTATGAAAATTCGGCTAAACATGAAAAATGTGAAATTTTGTGTATTTTGTGATTTTGTGAAATGAGGACTAAAATGTTAAAATGTGGAAATATGAGGGCTAATTTGTAAAATGCCCTAAATATGTGTAAATGGATTGAATTGAATGATATGGTGAATAAAAGAGTTAAATTTGAATGTGTATAGATCAAGAACCAAAGGAAACAGAATTAGATCGGGAGAAATCGAAAGTAGTTGAATAGCCGTTCGTTTTTGTTCTTTCCCGTACGAGGTAAGTCGATATACAAATATATATGTATGAATTGGATTATTATTGTTTATATGTGAATGTATTGTGATGTAAGGCTATTTGAGCTGAATATGTGAAATTCGGGAAAGTTTCGATAATATGATGACGTTCGAAAAGCCCCGTACGAACCATAGGAATAATTAGGATACATATGTCATGACATAGGGTTCCAATATGAGTTATCGTGTAAGACCATGTCTGGGACGTTGGCATCGATTTGAGATTTACGTGTAAGGCCATGTCTGGGACATCGACATCGTATATGATTTCGTGTAAGACCCTATCTGGGATAGAGGCATTGATATTTAATTACATGTAAGACCACGTCTGGGACGTTGGCTTTGTACGAGCTTTACGATTTATCCGAGTGTCCTTATTGGTTTCAAATGGTTCAACAAGCATTCTGAGATATGATTGAATTTGTGAATATGTATCCGTTTCAGGTACGTATGAAATGCATACGAAATTTGGCAATGGAAGATAAGTATGAATATGAACATTTGATATGTGAGTTACATGAAAATGTGATATGTTTATAAGCAAGTGGTTATGAACAATGGAGCTAGATTAGAAATAAGAATTTGCTATGGTGTTATGCCATAGTTCATATGAAAGAAATAGTTTATAACTGATTATGTGATAAGTTTATTTGTATATGGCTTGTAATGCCCCCAAAAATTAGGGGTTTGTAATTTTTCTTGAATTCCATGTTGTGTTTGATTGGCTAGTTATTTGAGTGTATTTGAGGGTCCTAAGGAGGCCTGGGTTCGAGTCTGAGCTGTAGAAGAATTTTAGTTTTTGCTTATAAAGGGGAACTGGCTGTTAGCAGTCGGACTTATGTATAATTATGTGTGTTTTGTGACACAAGTGAGCTTGTGGCCTGATGGTGGTGGCGTCATTAGGAAGGCAATGAGAGAGGGGTTCGAATCCCATGGCAAGCAAAAGAGGGCTTTTATTTTATGTCATGAGAGTTGAAGAAGTAGAGTTTGGATCAAACTCTGCAAAGGAGGTGGAGGACTTGGTTAAAATTTCAAATGGAAGGATGGGAGCAATTCTAGGAGATGTTGGTGGAGAAAATCAGGGGAGTGGATGTGTGTGGGAGTGTTGGCCGAATTTGGATAGTGTAGGTAAGTAGAGAATTTCGGCTAGGGGGTTTGATGGATGCAAAATTCAACTGAGGGGTTATTTTTGAGCATTTCGGGTTTTGTTCCTTTGACATTTCGTGCTTCTTTTCTCTCTAGTGTTAGTGCCACAAGTGACCTTTTCGTGTTTTCGAGATTGAATTAGAGTGAGTTCTTGGTGTCAAATTCTCTATGGAAATCTTCTCTCTTCTTCTTATTTGCTTCTCTGCCAATTTGGCTTGTGTGCAAGTTTGGTCATTCTATTTTTGGCAGCATCTTAGTCGAACTCAACCTTTTTCTTTTCCTCTCGTTCTCCTTTTCTGTTCTCTTCAAGATAACTGAACCTATCTTCTTCTTTGTTCTCAACGTTCCTTCTCTTGCTCTTTAAGTTGAGAAAGTCGAAATCAATCTCTTCTTTCCCTTCTTCTATAATTCCATCTTTTGGGCCGTACGTGTCTATTTATTTTACTCAAAGAAATCTATTCTTTCCAAATTTGAAGAGTAAGTTATATTGATTTTCTTTCAAGTAATTTTCGTTGGTGGTACTGTTCTTTTCTCTTCTTTTCCCCGAATCTTCCCTTCCCTCTTTAGGCTGATGTTTGATTGGTACATAGGTCCTCTCAAAGTGTGAAAGGGGCAAGCGACCTGAAGCAATCAATACGTTTCTCTTAGCCTTTGATCAAGTAAGCATTCTCGGTTTGTGTTTGGTTTGAGATTTGATCTTTCCTGAGGGTATTGTGGTTGTCAAGGATGGATTTTAACCACATGATTATGCAATCTCTTTTAATAAGGGGGTATTGTAACGCAGAATCCATTCAGGAGTCTTGATTTTCGCTAATATTTGGAGAAGACTTTACAAACTCGGTCAATTAAGGTATGTATAAATGTGGTTTCGGTTTATGTTGAGGAATAGGAGGGTAACTCTTTTGATCGGTTGACTAACTGTTAATCTCACTTAACGTAGGATCAGTGCTTAGGGATTCATGGCACGGTTCGTAATCAAGGTGTGTAACTATACACCCCTTACCGTATAGTTCAAACACTGGATATCGATGTCGCACACTCTAGTGCTACTGGGTTTTGGCAAAAGCCGAAAAGTCGCACTTCTGGCATCTGAGAGCCCTCGAGCGCGCAAATGCTAGTAGGGATAAATCGAGCCACAATCCTTGGCGTTAAACCGTGGAGGCCGCCACGAGCGTCTCCATGGGTTTAGGTCGTAATGGGCCTCGATGGGCTATGGAGGCCCAATGGGCCCCACATGGGTAAAGTCCCCGGTGAGTTGATAACAATGAAATGGGTTACGAAGTTCGCATAGCCGCGATCGATATTGGGCTGAGTGGGCCACACGAGAGTGTGGGGACCCACTTGGGCCGAAAATTGGGCTTTCGGCCCAACTGCACCGTTGAACCGGAAAAGGGTATCTGTGTCGTTCGAAGGGACTGTAGGTCTCCGGAAAGGCTATTATATGACTAAATTACTGAAATACCCTCAATGGGTGAAAATATTGAAATACCCTCGATGGGTAAAATTACTGGAATAGCCCGAGGGGTGAATTATCGTTTTACCCCCAACCGACCAAATGACCGTTATACCCTTAGTGGTAGTGTCAGTGATATATGTGTAATATTTGTATGATTGATTATGATTGTGATACACTGCATACATAGATTATTTATGACATGACATCTTGCATTGGGTTGGGTTTTGTATTTTGGAGGAAGATCAGATCGTGTGGCTCGCCACATTTATCGATATAGTGGCCGCCACGCATATACGATTTTAGTGGCTCAGCCACGTATATTGTTATTAGCAGCTTTGTTTCGTTGTTATTAGCGGCTAGGCTGCGTTATTGGTGTGCTAGTTGGGTGGGTCGACTTGGTCCTCACGAGGTGTGTTGGTTGGTACGGGAGGTGTGTTGGCTGGACTGGGTTGGGTTACATTCCTGTGTTGCATTGATATGATTTTTGGGCTTAGGTCCACTCTGATACTGAATAGGGCTTAGGACCAGACTGTTACTGTAATAGGGGATTACACACTGAGTTCTCGTAACTCACCCTTTTCTTTAACTGTGCAGGTAATCCCCAGTCTTAGATGATTTGGAGCTACGAGGGACTCGGAGGTGGCCACACGCTCGATATGTTTTAAACGTAAACTTAGTTATTTTAGTTAATTTTAATATATTGGGCTAATCAGTTTGTAATAAGGCCATTTCAGATTTTTAACTTTTAATTGGTATTTTCTTTGCATTACTACCTGCTAGACTAGGAAACGCAGGTTTTAAAATGACAACGGTTTTTAAAGGAAATTACGATTTTCAAACCTTAAGATTTACAACTTGAATGAGCTTCCGCGATATTTAATTTTGTTAAACAAATGATTTAATTAACAAGGAAATAATGTGCCTATGAATTTACTACCCTAAAAGTCTCAAAGAGAATAAATGTTTGGTATTGAGCTTTTACCGAACTAGCCAATTTTCAAACGGCACTTTGATGTGACACGTCAGATCCAGTCGTAACGTCTAGGCCGGGTTTGGGGTGTGACATGGCTTACTAAGCTTTTGAAAGCTTAATTTGTGTGTGTTTGCTTGGTTTTATAGATTATCGAAGCTACTGGAGCTCGGGGATCGTCGAGGATCATCACCACACTATCGAACTATATTTTGGTACCTTTTGAAAATGTACATATTGAAGTATGGCATGTATAGGCTAGAGAACTTTGATTATGTTTTGAAATGCGTAAATATAGCCATGTGATATGGCTTGATAATGGATGAAACTTTGGATTGATTTTGGTATATGTTTTGCTATGTGAAAAAGGTGTATGTGATGGGTATTAATGGTCTTGTGTGAACGGGCATTAGGGTATGCTTTAGTGAAATAGAAATAGTATGTTTCATACTTGATTTGGTAGTTGAGATGGTGAATATATTGCATGTTTGAAATGGTTTGAATAGAGATGTCAATCATATACTTTTGATATGGAATTGTATATGGAAATGAATGAGGATATTGTAACATGAATTGTGCATATTTTGGTAAGATTTTGACCATGAATTAGGCATGAATTGAGTATAGAGTGATGCTTATAGGAATGACCCAAAATGGGTGGCAATTTGGCCTTGCAAATGGCCTATAATTGCCCACACAGTTGAGCACACGGGCGTGTGTCTTGACCGTGTCCTTCAATGTCCCAATTTGAAGCAAGTTAGACTTGCACACGGGTCAGACACACAGGCGTGTGACAGGCCGTGTGATTCAAGTCAGTGTTGCACACGGGCCTGACATACGGGCGTGTGATAGGCCGTGTGATTCAAGTTAGTTTTGCACACGGACTGAGACATGGTCCAAGGCACAGCCGTGTGAGACACATGGCATAACCACATGGGCGTGTGCCCAGTTGTGAAAGATAAATTTTCTAAGTTCCGCAAAGTTTTCGTATGAGATCGGTTTAGTCCCGAACCCTCTTTAAAGTATGTTTAAGGTCTCGTAGACTTTCTAAAGGGACTATATGTGTATGAATTATTATGAATTGATGGTATATGATTGATGTTTTGAAATGAGCGTAAAGTGTTCCGATATGTCCGGTAATGCCTCTTAACCTTAGTTTGGCGACAGATACGGGTTAGGGGTGTTACAATTTTATCGTTTAGTTGGTCAATTTGATAAAAAGGACTAAATCACGTAAAGTGTAAAATTGATGTTCTATTAGCTAAAAGTGTTAAATAGATATGGAATCTTAAATTAGAGGTCCTTATGTTGTAATTATACCATGGTTAATATGAGTGGACAAAGATGGACATCTTTTAAGTGTGTCTAATGATTTATAATAAAGGTTAATTTGGTAAATGAATAAAACAATAGGAATTAAATAAAACAAAAGAAAGATATCATCTTTCTTCTCCATTTTTACAACCAAAAATTAGGGTGAAAAAGCCATTGAAATAGCTTGAAGTATTCGGCCTAGTTTGTAACATCCCGAAATTGGGCCTAGTAGGATTGGGCCCAATGGGCCTTGATTTAAAATTTTTAGAGAACAAGAGATCGGCTTAAATGCAAGTTAGACCTATTGGATAAGTGATTTTGGAAGGTTAGAAGGCTTCTATGAAGTCCCGGGATCGAACTTTGGCTTTAGGGAAATTTTGGTTTTAGGTGAAAAAAACCCTGGAAGTTGGCAGGTAGGCCTTAAGAATAAAATGTGGGGAAAAATGACACAAGTGGAGTGTGTGGTGTAGTGGCAAAGTGACGCCACTTAAGGAACAAGGGGGTGACACCACAGGGAAGGAAGGAGGTCCAAGGTTCAAGTCTTTGCTCTTGCATTTTGGTTTTCTTTTTGCATGGACTTTAATATTTGGCTATAAATTCAAATTTAGTTGCGCATGGTTTAAGACACAAGAGGAGCTTGTGGCTTGGTGGCAAGTGGCGTGTTGAACTATTGAAGGAGCACTGGTTGAATCTCATGAGAAGCAAGGGGGTATTTATTTTATGGATTGGACGGCAAGAGTTTTGATTGAATTTAAACTCTCTTGTCGAAGGATCCCACATCGAAAAGATACAAAGAAGGAAGGTGGAGAGCTAGCTATATAAAGAGCATTCCGGGAGGAGAGTTAACATACCTTGGTGGGCGTTTGGGCACAGGAGTGGTCGCAGCGCGGTTTATAACACCAGACTCCTATCGGGTGTAAATCTCTCTACTCTAGTTGTAGAGCAGCAAATTCTGAAGTGCCGGTCACGGCAATAGTAGTTACACACGAGCGTGCGGCGCACGTGTGGGGCTTCGGACGTGATAGTTGAGGCCATCGTAGTATTCTTGTGGGTTGAAATTTTGCTGGGGCGCGATGGGTAGAAGTGGGCCTAATGGGCTCGTGGGCCCTTATGAGTAAATTGTGCGATTGTGTAGTATATAGTGAACTAGACTAGGTGGAACTTATATACATGGCTAGATTTGTGCTAGGTGGGCCACACCAGCGTGTGGGCCCGAATGGGCCAGAATCGAGTTTTAGGCCCAATCGTTTGGTACGACAGGAAATGGTAGCTGAGTCACTAGGGGCGACATTTGGGCCTTTGGGAAAGGCCATTGCAGGTGCAAAATTACCGATATACCCTTGGTGGGTAAATTACGAAAATGCCTTTGGTAGGTAAAATTACGGTTATACCCTTAGAGGTTGATTAGCGTGATTATGTTGTTTTATGTCTATCTGATTATGATGGTAATTCATGTTATACTTATATTTGATATATGTTTAGCATACATGACATCTTGCATACACAATTATTATGTCATATTGCAGGGTGTAATGAGAGGAGGGGGAAGGCTTGTTTCTAGACTGTCATTACGGTGGTTTTGACCACACGGTGGGTTGGCCCCGCTTTCTATATTATAATCGTGACTAAGTCTCGGTGGTTTTGACCACGGTGGTTTTGACCACACATATACTATTTGTGACTACGGTCACCAGTGGTTTTGACCACACATGGATTATTTGTGACTCGTCCCAGTGGTTTGGTATCACAGTGGGTTGCCCCACATGTTGATTACGGGATTGTCATAAGTGGTTTTGACCGCACGGTGGGTTGGCCCAACCATATGATTTGTGACTACGGTCACCAGTGGTTTTCACCACACTTATATGATTTCTGACTACGGTCACCAGTGGTTTTGACCACACGGGGTAGACACAGGAGTTCAGATGGTTAGGTTGGGTTTGCATGAATTGCATATTGACTTATGTATTGTGTAAGTGCTTTGTTATTATCAGGATGGGGATTTATACACTGAGTCTCGGTGACTCACCCCTTCCCTTACATTTTGCAGATGAGGCATAGATCGCGGATGTGGAGCCGGGGCAGACTCGAGGTGGCCATGCGTTATGTTTTCGGGTTTTATCTCATTTACTATTTTGGGTTAATTTACTTTTAAATTTTGTTTTGAATTTGTAATAAGGCCGCTAAATTCTATTATTTTGGGTTTTTTGATTATCTGCTATAAGTTTTATTATATTGTGCTTAAGTTAAACAACATGGCATGTTAATAACCTGTTAACTCAATGTTTTCGAAAAGTTATACCTCTTATCGGGATTTTCAAAATTTATCATCGAGTAATAACAAACAAATGGTGTTAACGAACAACTCAAATTTTCGCCAACCTAAGTTTTACTTTAAGTTCAAATACAAAATGGTTTTCAACTTTGCATTTTAATCAAAGTCGGCATTTCCTTAAAAACAAACGGTTTTCTCAAAGGAGTTTTCTTCTTTTGTCCAAACTTTAAACAGCAAAGTGTTTTATAGCGTTATCTTAAAAATTTAAACCTACAACTTGTTTTATTCAAATTATTTTTACCCCGTGACATGCCAAATTCGGTTGTACTGTGTTGACCGGGTTTGGGGTGTTACATAGTCTCCTTGTGCATGTAAGTTCATTTTGTCTCATTTTTAATGATTTTTATGTTTTTGAGATCGTTGCTTCGTGTTCTAGATAGCCCGTACCTTTTATTTTGAAATTGTTAAAGATTTTGAGAGTTGTGATTGTTGAATCTATGTGTTATTTGATGTTTAATGTTGAAATATGAAAGCTTAATGATAGTTTTACATGTTTTGTTAAGTGATTTTTGACAAAAATGTCAAAAAGGGACTAAATTGAAATATGTGAAATTTATGTGGTAAATTTGTGAAAAAAATGAAATATGTGGCCTACTAGGGACACTAGTGAAATTCGGCTATGGTGAAATTGGATTAAATTGCATGAATTTGTGATTTTAAGAAATAAGGACTAAATTGTAAAAGTTGTGAAACATTAGGGGCAAATGTGTAAAAATGCCCATATGTGTATTTTCAGATTAAATTGAAAGAGTTGATGATTAAATGAGTTAACTTTGATTACATATAGATCAAGAAAGAAAGAATTTAGATTTAGATCGGGGGAAAAGCAAGGTTATCGAGTAGTTTATCCGATCCGTCAATTTTGAATACGAGGTAAGTTTGTACGTGATAAACATTGTTACAATTATGCTTTTAAATGCCTTGGTATTGCCTAAATTGTATGTACGAGACTACGGTCATGTTCGACGACAAATTGGCTATGTTTAGCACTTAGTGTGCGATTTGGAATAGCTTCGGCTATGTAAGGCACTTAGTGTGCGGGATTATAATAGCTTCAGCTATGCAATGGCACTTAGTGTGCAGGATTATAATATCTTCGGCTATGCGATGGCACTTAGTGTGCGAAACATCGAGTATTCGACAGTGTTATGGGAAGGTATGAGTTCGTTATGAATTTGTACAAGTATGTACATGTAAGTATGAAGTTCAAATAAAAAAAAAGGTTATGACATTGCATATAACTATAGAAGGTTTCATATTATCATGAATCATACATTAACTTGTTCAAATTGATGATTTGTATTTTATGAATTGTTGAGTATATTTAGTACGAACTTACTAAGCTTTGTAGCTTACCTTGTTTGTTTTCCCCGTGTTTTATAGTGAATTCAAAGCTAACTCAGACTCGGGGATCGTCAGAGACTACACCACACTATCCAACCATCTACTTGGTACTTTTGAGTTGTGTATATATGGTATATGGCATGTATAGGATTGAGTCATTTTGATATGCTTGATGAACATGTATTTTGGGCCATTTAATTTGACTTGTGATGATGATTTTGTTAATGTATAAAGATGTGTGAATGCCTTTGTTTTGAATTAGGTATATTAACCTATAATGAATGAATGTGGTTGAATTGATAATGCATATTTGGAATGGTTTATTTGAATGAACCATATATGTGAATTATGGTAAATGAACCGTATTGTTGATGTTGTTTTGAGTTCTATTTGAGTAAGTGAAATGGTTGTAATTATATAGCATGAAATGTGCATGAATTGGGATTGATTTGGTTGCATATTTGTGCTTTGAAATGGTACTATTTATACTTATGTAAATATGTGTAAAATGGGTGGCAAATTGGCCTTGCAAATGGCCTATTTTTGTCCACATGGGCAGAGACACGGGCGTGTGTCTCAGCCGTGTGTGACACACGGTCATGTTACATGACTGGGTGTCCCCTGGTGTTGAAATTAAATTGAAGTCAGTATGTTCCACACGGTCTCACACACGGTTGTGTGACTGGCCGTGTGGTACAAGTTAGTATACCTTCTAATTGGCACATAGCCTAGCACACGGGCGTGTGACATGGCCGTGTTGCATAGGTCAGTATACCCTACAGTTTTGGCACAGCCTAGCATACGGCCTGGCACACGAGCGTGTGTGGCCATTTCGAAGGGTACACGGGCTAGACACACAGGCATGTGGTCGACCGTGTGACCCAAGTCAATATGTATGCCCTGTTTTAACACGGGCGTGTCTAATAGCTGTGTGAGGCACACGGCCAGTTTACACGGGCGTGTGACCCTTGTTTACATGAAAAATTTCTAAGTTCCCAGAATTTTTGTATGATATCAGTTTAGTCCCGAACCACTTTTAAAGTATGTTTAAGGACTCGTAGGCCCTTATAAGGGACAATGTGATTGTGTTGAATGATTTATGAGAATGAACGTTTATTGTTGCATAAATGTATGCTATATGTGTTGTGAATTGATCGGTAATACCTCATAACCCTATTCCGGTGTTGAATATGGGTGAGGGGTGTTACATTTATTGGTATCAGAGCTATGGTTTAGCCGATTCTAGGACTAACGTAGCATGTGTGAGAATCTAGCTATACATGCCATATATAAACTGTGATAGTGTGATGACTCCTGACGTTTTAAACTTTGTTTTCATATAGTAATGGATCCAAATCGAGCTATAGCTGATAAGGTTGAGAGTAATGAGCCTTGTCCCGTGCAAGGGACATCGCCATCTGATTCTAGACCTGTTACGAGTAGCCAGGGAGGAGAGGCTAAAGAAGCCTTCTTCCAAATGATGAACGAGTGGTTCACTCAATATATTCGTACGAACCCGTCTGCTCAACAACCTCCACCCTCTCCTAATCCCTAACTTGTACCTGTAGCTCCTTAAAGAGTCAAGCTTTTAAGATTGAATAAGCCCCCAGTTGACAAGATTCGTAAACACGGGGTTGAAGAATTCAGAGCTAATGTTGATGATGACCCTGAGAGTGTCGAGTTTTGGCTTGAAAATATGATTAGAGTGTTTGACGAGCTTTCTTGCACTCCAGATGAATGTTTAAAGTGTGCTATATCCCTTTTGAGAGATACCGCGTATCAGTGGTGGAATACATTAGTATCGGTGGTGCCGAGGGAGAGAGTTACTTGGGAATTCTTTTAGACTGAATTCCAAAAGAAATACATTAGTCAAGGATTTCTGGATCAAGAGCATAAAGAGTTTTTAGAATTGAAACAAGGCCGCATGACTATAACCGAGTATGAAAGAGAATTCGTATGGTTAAGCAAGTACACTCGTAAGTATGTTTCTACTGAAGAAATTATGTGCAAGCGGTTTGTTGATGGGCTGAATGAAGATATTAAACTTCTGGTTGGGATTTTAGATTTAAAAGAATTTGTTGTGTTAGTTGAACGGGCTTGCAAAGCCGAAGACTTTAGCCGAGAAAAGAGAAAGGCTGATTCAGAGGCAAGAGACTCGAAAAAGAGATCGATGAGTAAACCTTATCAGTCCTCGTCGAAGAAATCTAGAGACTATTTTAACCGATCGATAGCTTCAGTGGGATATTCTAATCGGGATCGTGGAAAGCAATAAGCCAGCCCTAAAACTCAAACTATATCAGTGTCAAGTGTTGGCAATGTGAAAGATGTTAAACCCGAGTATCAACAGTGTGGAAGACGGCATTTTGGAGAGTGCTGGATGAAAATAATAATAGAGCTTGTTATAGTTGTGGTTCACGAGATCATTTTATCAGAGATTGTCCCGAACTAAATGAAAAAGATACATCTCAAAATGTAAGATCGAGCAATACAGCTACTCGAGGGAGGTCGCCAAGAAATATGGGAAATGCAAGTGGTAGTCGTGGTATAACGAGAGATTCTATAGTGAGATCTGAGGCCAAAGCACCTGCTAGAGCCTACGCTATTCACGCTCGTGAAGATGCGTCATCACCTGATGTCATTACCGGTACATTTTGTAACAGCTCGGTTTATACCCTAGTCGGAACAGTGGTTTCCGAACCACAAATCCGAGTCTGAACAATATTTTAATATTATATTCTGTGCCGTTGATATGTGGTTTAGCATGTGTTAAATTTTCGTAAATTGATTTGTCTGTTCGTGTGTTTAATTTGAAAAAGGATGAAATTGCATTGAATGTAAAAGTTACATGTTATTTGTTAAAGTATTAATTTGATGTGGCTTTGTAAAAGTGAGGGCCTTAAGTGGCAATTTGGCCAAAATATTATATAGTGGACGGCAATGTGTAAATCCATTATGTTTATATATGATTATTTTATATGTTTTGTTAAATATATATGTATTTTATATTGTATATTAATATGTTATAATAAAAGAAACATAGTTAGTGGATGATTGAAAGACAATCATGCCTTACTCCATGTTTTTTTTAATTGTTTAATGAAAAGTTAATTTTTTAAATGAATTAATAATATATGTTATTACATAATAATCATAAAACATGGCCATTTTTCATCCTATTTGGCCGAATGTAGCTAAGAAAGAAAAGAAGAAAACAAGCTTTAGTTTCGGCACTTATCTAGTTAAATTCAAGGTATGTTTTCGGTCGATTTTCGATAATTTTTACGTTTTTGTAATCGTTGCTTCGAGAGCTATCAAACCCATGTACTAATTTTGAGTATTGATGATGTTTTTGAGATGAGCTTTTGATGAACTCATGTGATTTATGATGATTTATGAGGTTAGATGAAAGATATGTATTTGATGAATATATTTTGTTCTTGAATTTTGATGAATTTATCTAAATAGGGTTAAATTGAGAAAATAAATTTTTTAGGGGTTAAAATACAAAATAAATGAAATGCATGGACTTATATAATCATAAGGAGGGTTCGGCCTAACTATGTTGTTGTGAAATTTTGCCTATTTTGTGTTTTGTATAATAGGGATTAAATTGTGAAAATGTGAAGCATTAGGGGCAAAATGGTAATTTGCCCATTTATGTGTTTAGGGATTAAATTGAATAAAAATGTGTTTGAATGAGTTTAATTTGAACATGTTTAGATCAAGAACAAAGAAAAACGGACTTGGATCGGGGAAAAACGAAAATCATCGAATAGTCGGTTTTTGTTGTCCGTCGATATTCGAGGTAAGTCTATAAGCAATTTAATACAGTTAATATCAGTTGTAACCTTGATTACATACTGAATTTTGAATTTATAGATTGGAATTTGGCCAAAGCAGAATGTGATATGGTGTTTTAACAATGAAATGTAGTTATACTTAATTGAGTTCAATATGTGAAAGTGATATGAATTATGTGTGATATATGTGATATTGGTAATATGCAATGTGAATGAAATGGCTCAATAATATGAATATTCGGGCTTCGAGCCTAGCAAGCCTTGTGCTGGTGAAGTTTATCAGGCTTATTGCCTAGCAGGCTAAACCAAACAGTGATTTAATTTCGGACCTAGGGTCTAGCGAGCTTAGTCTTTGGTGAGTAATTCAGGCTTACGCCTAGCAGGTTTTAAACCGGTGATGGAATTTCAAATTTAAGGCATAAACTTTTCTAGCTATGTGATCATTGAGCAAGTGAGTTGATACTACGTGTTATATATGTATGTTCGGCCATACAGGTAAGTGCCTACGAATTATTCAATTGATTTTCTATATTCGATCAATAAGGTAAGTATATATGTGTTAAGTCATTGAAAACGAATGATACTAATTGATCCTGTACATTCGGCCTTATGCTTATGTTTATATGGCCATATTGGGATTACTTAGATGCCATGTATATGAATGTATGAAATGTCAAATGGACATGTGTGGGTATACATCTTTTTATGTGAAATTAATAAGTGCAAAGTATATACTTATTTGTATATACATATATATATGCGATCCTATTTAATTATGTGTATCGGAAATTTGAGTAGTTGGAGAAGAGTTGTTAAGTTATATTTGAACCATATGCCGAAATAATAATTTGAAGTTTAAAGGTAAAATAGTGATGATGGTTGAGCTAAATGAGGTATTAGCATTCGACATTAATAGACCAAATAAGTATTAAGCTTTAAATTTTATGATATTAAGTATGATATTGAAAAGGCTTGAATGATCATTTGATTTAATACATTTGCTTAAGATTTACTAAGCTAGTTAGCTTACTTTGTGTGTTATGTTTTCACTCTATTTTATAGATTTTGGTCAAGCTACAAGCTCAAGGGATCGTCAACGAAGTCATCCACACTATCAACTTATTTGGTACCTTTGAGTTTGGATTTTGGACTAAAGGCATGTATAGGCTAGACTATGTTTGAACCATGAATTTTGTCCTTGTATATATTATAGCCATGCGAAAATGGCTTATCTTTAGTGTCAAATGTTTAAATTCGTTATGAACTAAATCATGTTATGTGTGTTTAACATACTTGGATTATAAGCATGGTTGCCATGTGAGTTCTTTATAAGCATAAATATATAATTATAAATGTGATTGGTTATAAGGTAATCTTAAAAGTTTCAATATATGTTTTGGGAGTTGAAATGAGTGATTGTTGATTTTGTTTGGGTTGGCATATTCGGTCAAGACATATATGTGTTCTTGTTGGTTATAATTCAGTTATTTATTAGTGATAATTTGCTATGTTTAGGATGCATTCGGTTATAAAATAGGATGATTTGGTTTGATCACATGAGTACGTTATAAGCATGTTTATATATGAATAATATTAGTATTCGAGTAGTGCATGAAATGGGTAAAAAAATTATATGGTATTTTGCTAGCCAAATAGAGTATGAAATGAATGATTAAGTGAATACATGATCATGCTTGAATGGTTCATCCCGAGGTAGTCAAATTTAATGATATATGTTTGATCATAATATGGTGTGGTTAATGCCGAATTTACTTATGGACATTAAGCCGTGTATAGGCATGCATAGAATTATGAAGTAAAGTGTTTAATTTAAATTAGTATTCGAATATTATTATTAAGATAATATGCTTATGATTTGGGTTAGGTGTTTTATAAAGCATGTATATATTGTATAACTTTGTGGCATGTTTATTTGTTCGAAAATATGATGAGATACATGGTATGGTTTCGTGTGAATGTTTGGTTTTGCACTTGTGTTCGGTAATACCTTGTGACCCTAATTCGACGACGGGTACGGGTTAAGGGTGTTACATTTTATTGGTATCAGAGCTTTCGGTTTAGTCGATTCTAGGACTACCGTAGCACGTGTGAGTCTAGCTATACATGCCTTAAATTATAATGCAATAGTGTGGTGACTTTTGACATCTAAATTGTGATTTTATATAGTAAATGGATCCCGACAGAGACGTAGCTGATGATGTTGAGAGCGTAGCGCCTGATCCTGCACATGGGTCAGCGCCGGTTGACTCTCGACCTATCTCGAGTAGCCATGAAGGGGAGGCTAAGCAAGCCTTCTACCAGATGATGAACGAATGGTTTACTCAATATGTCCAGACTAATCTGGCTGTGCAACAACCTCCACCCCCGAATAATCCATCTCCGATACCTATGGTACCTCCGATGATAGATCCGATGAGATTTAGTAGACCTCCTGTTGATAAAATCAGGAAACGCGGGGCCGAAGAATTTAAAGCTAATGATGATGATGACGCAGAACGAGCTGAGCTATGGCTTGATAATACTATCCGAGTGTTCGATGAGTTATCATGTACTCCGGAGGAGTGTTTAAAATGTGCAATATCACTATTGAGGGACACCGCATATCACTGGTGGAATACAATAGTATCGGTGGTTCCGAAGGAGAAAATGACCTGGGAATTCTTTCAGACGGAGTTTCGTAAGAAATATATCAGTCAGAGATTCATCGATCAGAAGCGTAAAGAATTTTTAGAATTGAAACAGGGTCGTATGACTGTGACTGAATATGAACGAAAATTTGTGAGATTGAGCCGATATGCTCGTGAATGTGTTTCAACCGAGGCTATTATGTGTAAAAGATTCGAAGACAGTTTAAATGAAGACATTAAGTTGCTGGTCGGCATACTAGAGATTAAAGAGTTCGTGGAACTTGTTGAACGAGCCTGTAAAGCCGAAGAGCTTGGAAAAGAGAAAAGAAAAGCCGAATCTGAAGCTAGAGACACCCGTAAAAGATCATCGAGTAAGACCTTTCATTCAGCATCAAAGAAGTTCAGAGATGAATCTAGTCGACATAAAGCTACTTCAGACTTTTCTAGACGAGATCGGGACCGACCTCCTGCGGGTTCCCGAGTTACTTCGATTGCTAGTGTTGGTAATGTTCAGCAGAATCGTGTTGAGTGCAAGCATTACGGAAAATGGCATTCTGGGAGTTGTAGATTGCATGATCGATCCTGTTTTAAATGTGGATCGATGGATCATTTTATTCGGGAGTGCCCAATGTTAGACGAGCAAAACACTGTTCAGAATGCGAGACCGAGCAACGTGTCAGCACGAGGCAGACCACCTAGACCTTCGGGTAAAGTAGGTGGCAGTCAGAGAGGAACAAAAGATACAGCGGTTCGATCAGAGGCTCGTGCACCTGCAAGAGCATATGCTATACGCACTCGTGAGGATGCTTCTTCTCCAGATGTCATTACTGGTACTTTCACTCTTTATGATGCTAGTGTTATTGCGTTGATTGATCCTGGTTCGACCCATTCTTATGTGTGTGAAACATTAGTATCCGAAGAAGACTCACTGTTGAGTCTCATCGAGTTTGTGATTCGAGTATCAAACCCTTTTGGTCGATGTGTTTTGGTTGACAAAGTGTGTAAAAGTTGTCCATTGATAATTTGGGATTCTTGTTTCCCAGTCGATTTGATGTAGTTGCCTTTTGATGAATTCGATATAATTCTGGGAATGGACTGGTTGACTTTGCACGATTCTGTTGTTAATTGCAAAAGAAAGACCATTGATTTGAGATGTCAGAACGGTGAAAGAATTCGGATTGAATCTAATGAGCTGAATGGGTTACCAGCAGTAATATCTTCGATGTTAGCCCAAAAATACTTGAGTAAGGGTTATGAAGCTTATTTTGCCTATGTGCTTGATAGTAAAGTGACTGAAAAGAAGATTGAATATGTACCAGTTGTGTGCGAGTATACGGATGTGTTTCTTGAGGAATTACTGGGTTTGCCACCTGTTCGAGAGATAGAGTTTGGTATTGAGTTAGTACCGGGGACGACTCTGATTTCGATAGCTCCATATCGAATGGCACCTACAGAATTAAAAGAGTTGAAAGCACAGCTGCAAGAGTTAACAGATAGGGGTTTTGCACGACCGAGTTTCTCTCCCTAGGGTGTGCCAGTTTTGTTCGTGAAAAAGAAAGATGGAACTATGCGAATGTGCATTGATTACCGATAGTTAAATAAGGTGACTATAAAGAACAAATATCCGTTACCACGGATTGATGACTTGTTTGATCAGCTGAAAGGGGCTTCAGTGTTTTCAAAGATAGATTTGAGGTCGGGCTATTATCAGTTGCGAGTCAGAGATTTCGATGTGCCAAATACTGCTTTCCGGACGAGGTACGGACACTATGAGTTTTTGGTTATGCCTTTTGGACTCACTAATGCACCTGCTATTTTTATGGATCTGATGAATCAGATTTTCAGTCAGTATTTGGATCGATTTGTAGTAGTGTTTATAGATGATATTCTGATCTACTCCAGAGATGAAATCGAGCATGCTGAGCACCTAAGACTTGTGCTACAAACTTTGCGAGATAAACAGTTGTATGCAAAGTTTAGTAAATGTGAGTTCTGGTTGAGTGAAGTCAGTTTCCTGGGCCACGTTGTTTCAGCATCAGGTATTCAGGTTGATCCGAATAAAATAGCGGCTATACTCGATTGGAAACCACCGAAGAATGTTTTCAAATTGAAGCTTTCAGGACTTCTTTGGTTACTACTGCACGATTTGTGAAAGGTTTTTCTATAATAGCTACCCCGTTGACAAAGCTATTACAGAAAGATGTTAAATTTGAATGGTCAGAAAAGTGTCAGAAAAGTTTCGATCAGTTAAAAGCTCTTTTGACCGAAGCTCCAGTGTTAGTCCAGCCTGAATCGGGTAAAGAATTTGTTGTTTATAGTGATGCATCTTTGAATGGTTTGGGTTGCATTTTGATGCAGGAAGGCAAAGTCGTAGCCTATGCTTCGAGACAATTGAAGCCTCATGAAAGAAATTACCCGACACATGATTTAGAGCTGGCAACCATTGTGTTCGCGTTAAAGATTTGGCGTCATTATCTGTTTGGTGAGAAATGTCATGTTTATTCAGATCACAAGAGTTTAAAGTATTTGATGACTCGGAGAGATTTGAACCTGAGACAACGCAGATGGTTAGAGCTGTTGAAAGATTACGAGTTAGTGATTGACTATCATCCGAGAAAAGCTAATGTTGTTGCGGATGCTTTAAGTCAAAAGTCATTATTTGCTCTTCGTGCGTTGAACGCGCATATGGTTATGTCTAATGATGGTTTGATAGTAGTGAATTAAAAGCGAGATCGTTGTTCATTCAACAAATTAGTGATGCTTAGAAAGTCGCAGAGAATTGTTGGCAAGGCGAGTTCGATGTGAAAGAAATGTTGAGTCGAGTTTCAATTGATGAGAATGGCGCTTGAAGTTCAAAGGCCAAATGTGTGCTTGAGAAATTTGATTTGATTCAAATGATATTGAATGAAGCTCACAGTAGCCGATTTTCTGTACATCCGGGTAGCACAAAAATGTATAATGATTTGAAACAGTTCTTTTGGTGGCCTGGTATGAAATGGGACATATCTGAATTTGTCTCGAAGTGCTTATTTTGTCAGCAAGTGAAGGCTGAACATCAGGTGCCTTCTGGGTTACTTCAGCCGATCATGATACCTGGGTGGAAATGGGACAGGATTACTATGGTTTTGTATCTGGCTTGCCTATGACACCGAGCAAGAAAGATGCAATTTGGGTTATAGTAGATAGACTAACCAAATCAGCTCACTTTGTTCCAGTTCGTACGGACTTTTCGCTCGATAAGCTTGTTGAGTTGTATGTATATCAAATTGTGAGATTGCATGGTGTGCCGATTTCCGTTGTTTCGGACAGAGACCCGAGATTCACGTTGTAGTTTTGGAAGAAATTACAAGATGCTTTAGGTACTAAACTACACTTTAGCACGACTTTTCATCCGCAGACAGATGGTCAATCTGAACGAACCATTCAAATACTTGAGGATATGTTGAGATGTTGCGTCCTCGAGTTTGAAGGTACGCGGGAACGATACTTACCTCTGATTGAATTTGCTTATAACAATAGCTTTTAATCTAGTATCAATATGGCACCCTACGGAGCTCTGTACGGATGTAAATGTTGTACACCACTATACTGCACTGAGCTCAGTGAAAATAAGATACACGGGGTTGACCTGATTAAGGAGACTGAACAGAAAGTGGCAGTGATCCGCAATAGTTTGAAAGCTGCATCAGATCATCAAAAGTTATACGCAGATTTGAAACGTAAAGACATTGAGTTTCAGATTGGGGACCGAGTATTCTTGAAAGTTTCACCGTGGAAGAAAGTACTCAGATTTGGACGTAAAGGCAAATTAAGTCCGAGGTTCATCGGACAGTATGAGATCATCGAATGTGTCGGGCCTGTTGCTTATAAATTAAGGTTGCCTTCTGAACTAGAAAAGATACACAATGTATTTCATGTCTCGATGCTTCGTAGATATAGATCTAATCCGTCGCATGTGATTGCCCCATCTGAGATTGAAATTCAAACAGATATGACGTACGAGGAAGAACCGATCCGTATCTTAGCCCGTGAAATGAAAGAGTTGAGAAACAAGAAAATTCTGTTAGTAAAAGTATTATGGAATCGTCATGGAATAGAAGAGGCTACGTGGGAGCCTGAAGATTCAATGAGACAACAATATCCGACTTTGTTTAACGGTAAGATTTTTGGGGACGAAAATCCCTAAAGGGGGAGAATTGTAACAGTCCGGTTTATACTGTAACACCCTGGTTTTAGGGGTTATGCATCTAGTGCATATCTCAGGTGTTGGTAGGCTTCTTGTGTGCTTGGGCAAGTTTTTTGGGGGGGGTTTGGAGAACCCTGGAAGGTAGGGAAGGCTTTAAGAAATTTTTGGTTTTCAGTGGTTAGGAGGGAGCTTGGCTTTTGGGGGCCTTAAGAGAATTTTTGGTGGAGTTTTGGCACTAAGATTAGTGTGGCAGAGTGGCAAGGAGGCGCCACTTAGAGCATGGAGAAGTGACGCCACTTGTAGGGGAAGGGGCTCAGAGTTCGATTCGCAAAGGCGACAATTGGGGCCTTGTTTTTGCATCATTAAGGTTAGGTGGTGGACGGGCTTGAAAGGTGGAGGAAGACTTGGTCTTCCCTTTTTAAATTCGGCTAGGTAGAAGTTTGACTCATTCAAACTTTTTGAATGGATGTTAGGGAGGAAATGTAGGAGCAAAGAATGGGTTTTGGAAGGAGTTGAGTAGTGGCGGTTTTGGGAGTTTATGGAGGCATTTTCGGCTTTGTGGGGTGAGCTTAGGGGTGGCGGATTCTATAAATAGGGGACACCCTTTTGAAATGCTTTTCTCCTTTTGTTGCTTTTGCTTTAGAAAGTTCATTCTCTCATCTCCCCCTCTTGTGCCGAATTTTTATTTGTTCTTCTTTGGATTGTTGTTGTTGAATTTGTAAGCAAAAGAAAACCCTCTTCTTTCATTTCTTTGTAGCCTAAACCAAAACCCCTAGTAACCTTCACTTTGCTAGAAAGTTACATTTGTTCTGTTAAGGTGTTGGCCGAATCTTCCCTTCCCTTTTAGTTTGGTTCTTGGCCGATTGTTAAGTGGAGTGTGGGCTGCTTTTGGTTTTGGTTCAAGCCTTGGAGAAGGTATAAAGGTAAGGCCGAATGCTTGTGGACTATCCTCTGTTCTCTGTCGACATCTACAAGGGTAAGAGTGGGTTTTTGGCATTTGTTTGGAAGGATATTAATCTCTTGTTTGGTAACCATTTCGTTATAGGGCCTTTGAATTCTGGAAGCAAGCAAGAGGAGTCTTCCTACTCTGTTAATCTTTGGGACGCTCATCTCTTGTTTGATCGATTATAGGAGCAAGGTTGTCGAGGTTATCGAGGGTCTTAGATCGATTCTTTGGTTAAAGCTTGGTGTGTGTACATACACACACTCTTCTAGTAATATATGTGCTTACCATATTGTGTGTACTTGCGCACACTTCTCTTTTATTATATAAATTGTATGTTGTTTGGATCCATGGAAAGGTGGATTGAATACAATTATGGTATAAGGCAAGGGGTCAGGTAAGTCCCTGTTATGATGTTTTTGGTAAGCATGGTGTATCCGGCATGTGTGCTATAATACTTGATTGTTGATAAACAATATGTATATTGCTAAACAAGCATGATGGTATATTTTATTATTAAGATGCATGTTCATGATTAATGTGGGTTGTATGCAGTGGAGGGGGTGATATTTTGTGCCGACTTGTGCACCAGTGTTTTGGTAACACACTTTGTGACTTTGGGTCACAGAGGTTTGGCACCTCCAGAGGTTTGGCACCTCGTCTCGTCCCCGTGGTTTCGCACCACGATGGGTTGGCCCCACAAAGCGGTATTGAGGATTGACGCCCGGTGATTTGGTATCACACACGATGGGTTGGCCCCATCACTCCATTATTGTGACTACGGTCACCAAAGTGGTTTGGTACCACATTTGTGTCTTTGGGACACCGGAGGTTTGGCACCTCATAGCGTCGTCCCGGTGGCTTCGTACCACGGTGGGTTGGCCCCACAGTTGAGATCTGGGATTGACGCCCGATGATTTGGTATCACACGATGGGTTGGCCCCATCATCTGATTTGTGACTTCGGTCACCAGTGATTTGGTATCACAATTGTGTCTTTGGGACACCAGTGGTTTGGCACCACATTGATGAATATTGTGTCTTTGGGACACCAGTGGTTTGGCACCACATTGATGAATATTGTGTCTTTGGGACACCAGTGGTTTGGCACCACCGGTGGTTTGGTACCACTGGGGTAGAAAAGGTGAATGGATGGTTAGGATTGGGTGCATATGATTTGGAAGCATGTTGACTATGTTTATGTTTGCATATGATATTCTGCTAATCCGGGAAAAAGGGTAGCACACTGAGTCTTGGTGACTCACCTTTTTCCTCTAACTTTTTCAGGTGTTGCATAAAGCTGGACCGGGATCGGAGAGGACAAGGTGGCCCATGCCGAAGATGATGATTAACTATATTATGCTTGAGTTTGATACAAGTATTTCATTTTAAGTATTGGGTTGTAACAAAAGGCCATTTATTATTTTGGTGTTATTTTAACTATGGGTTAATTAATTTGAATTTCTGTGAGGAAATGGTTTTAATTTTAGTAACCTACTTATGAAGAATATGTTTAATAAGATAAACAATGAACATGGTTTCCAAAAGTTAATTTCTTTCATGGTTTATTCAAAAGTGGATAAAAAATTTTTCTTCAACCGTTCTCCCCAGTGACATAACCAGATTGATGCGTCAGTAGTGAATGGGCCGAGTTTGGGGATGTTCTGATTTGGTATCGAGCCGGTTCAAAACTCGGCTTTGGGGTTTTGGGCTCAAGCTTGATTTTCAAAATGGGTTTTTGAAATGTGGGCTTTTATAAAAAGGTTTTCCAGTTATTGGCATGGCACTGTACCTCAGGACCAAGTCCACACAGTAAGTACTTGGACTTTCTTGAAGTGATTTGTTTATATGAATTGTTATGGGCTTAGTTTGGGCTCGTAGATTAGAGTACTAGGATCTGTTGGACCCTAGGTTAGTCTACTCAAACATATGCATAAAACTTAAAGCTCTTAAACAAACCTGTGAAGTAAGTCACGAGTTAAGGTGTGGTAACCATTGACGCATGTCTCAGGAGTGGCATTCAGTGAAGAGCTTGGTAATTAAGCGATCCTAGCGACTCACCTCCTCTTTACTCGAATCCTACAGTGCGTAGCTACGGTTCACCTTAACCAAGAGGACTTGTTCATAAGGTTGAACCGATTATTAAAAACCCGAAAGGGAATTAGCCTTACTGTTTTCTAAAACTTTCTGTATTAAAATTTTTCCAAATTTACTCCCTTTGGTTTGTGAAACCTTAAATTTTTCTTTTGAAGGACGTTTTGATTTATAAAATTACCAAAATGCCCTAGTGGCAAAATTACAAAAATGCCCTCAGATTGCAAAATTACCGTACTACCCTCAATTTTTGATAAAATGCTTTTTACTTTGTAAAATACCAAAATCTCGGAATTTCAAATATTAAGATACCCTGGTTTGTGGGAAATTTACGAAAATACCCCTGGTTGATAAAATTACCAAAACGCCCTTGGTTTCTAAATTTTCAGATTTCTCTCGACTTTTATTGAAATACTCCTATTTTATCAAATATCAGAAAATCCTATTTTGTATTGTGACATTCTGATTTCGAGAATTTACGAAAATGTCCATGACTTCCAAAATTACAAAAATAACCCTGCTTTCTGAAATTTTTGTAACACAGTTTGGTTGGAAACAAAATTTGTTCAGGATGACCCTGAGATTTTGTAAATTTTGGAATATCTTTAAGTTGGAAAATTATTTTCAAAATTGACCCTGAGTTATTACCGGTATACCCCTATAGGAAAATGACGAAACTACCCCTGGGTAGGAAGTGAAACTTGATTGCTCGAAAGAACTACTCTCGGAAACTTCTTTTTCATAAAATTGCTCGTGGATAAACAGTGGAACCAAATTTCTAATGCATAAAATTTCTAATCAGACTAAATCGAGGCGCTAGATATGAGTTCTAGGGGGCGTGGTCGCATTTCTCGAGGACGTGGTAGAGGAAGGATGGCGATGCTCGAACCAGGTTGGGTCGAGAGAGCGTTGTGCCATCACCATTTGTTGGGGTGAAAGCACCGGATCGATCAGAAGGAGATGACGTGATGATCGTAGGCTATCGCCGCGGGTGCTCGAGCAAGTGGCGTGGAGCCAGTGTGGTCGATGGTATCGCTATTTTCGTGGAAGAAGCTCCGATAGCTGAGGAAGTCAAAAGGGCTGAGAGGAAGAATAGAGATAGAATAAGGAACCGCGATGAGAGGAGCTCGGGATCGCCGGAATCGTTTGAGAGGTCTTAGAAAAGACCGAGGGTCGAGACATCTGCTCGTGTTTCTAAGTCAGTTGCTGGGAATTCAGATCGTCCATGTGCTCGGTGCATGGAAGGTACCACATGGGCAAGTCGCCGAATCGTGTTCGAGAATGTTTCGGATGCCAATCCAAGTCTCATCCGTTAAGCATTGTCCCTGGATCCAAAAAGAACTCGGGCAAATGGGTCAAGGTTTTGTGCAGGCCTGGCGGAGGTGGTCGCAAGCGGCGAGAGGTCGTGGTCCGAACCATGGAGGAAATGGTTTTGGTCGAGGTCGTGAAGCTATGGTTCATCGGAAGAAGGATAGTGATGTGCCTAGGATGTGTGGTGGGTAAGCTTCTCTTGATTGGAATTTTCCTTGTTGTTTTGTTTGTTTGGTGGTTGTTTGTTTATTGTTAGTAGAAAATCAGGAATTTGTGGTATAGACTTAGAAGGTATGCCTAGGAAGGAGTTAGCCCTTGGAGATCAGTGCTTGTGATGATAGTGTAAGTTTGGAGAATTAGGGCGTGGACCGTTAGTCTAGCCAAGTAATTTCGAGGACGAAATTATTTTAAGGAGGGTAGCATTGTAACACCCTGGTTTTAGGGGTTATGCATCTAGTGCATATCTCAGGTGTTGGTAGGCTTCTTGTGTGCTTGGGCAAGTTTTTTGGGGGTTTGGAGAACCTGGAAGGTAGGGAAGGCTTTAAGAAATTTTTGGTTTTTCGGTGGTTAGGAGGAGCTTGGCTTTTGGGGGCCTTAAGAGAATTTTTGGTGGAGTTTTGGCACTAAGATTAGTGTGGCAGAGTGGCAAGGAGGCGCCACTTAGAGCATGGAGAAGTGACGCCACTTGTGGGGAAGGGGCTCGAGTTCGATTTGCAAGGGCAGCAATTGGGGCCTTGTTTTTGCGTCATTAAGGTTAGGTGGTGGGACGGTTTTGGAAGGCTTGAAAGGTGGAGGAAGACTTGGTCTTCCCTTTTAAATTCGGCTAGGTAGAAGTTTGACTCATTCAAACTTTTGAATGGATGTTAGGGAGGAAATGTAGGAGCAAAGAATGGGTTTTGGAAGGAGTTGAGTAGTGGCCGGTTTTGGGAGTTTATGGAGGGCATTTTCGGCTTTGTGGGGTGAGCTTAGGGGTGGCGGATTCTATAAATAGGGGACACCCTTTTGAAATGCTTTTCTCCTTTTGTTGCTTTTGCCGAAAGTTCATTCTCTCATCTCCCCCTCTTGTGCCGAATTTTTATTTGTTCTTCTTTGGATTGTTGTTGCCGAATTTGTAAGCAAAAGAAAACCCTCTTCTTTCATTTCTTTGTAGCCTAAACCGAAAACCCTAGTAACCTTCACTTTTGCCGAAAGTTACATTTGTTCTGTTAAGGTGTTGGCCGAATCTTCCCTTCCCTTTTAGTTTGGTTCTTGGCCGATTGTTAAGTGGAGTGTGGGCTGCTTTTGGTTTTGGTTCAAGCCTTGGAGAAGGTATAAAGGTAAGGCCGAATGCTTGTGGACTATCCTCTGTCTCTCTGTCGACATCTACAAGGGTAAGAGTGGGTTTTGGCATTTGTTTGGAAGGATATTAATCTCTTGTTTGGTAACCATTTCGTTATAGGGCCTTTGAATTCGGAAGCAAGCAAGAGGAGTCTTCCTACTCTGTTAATCTTTGGGACGCTCATCTCTTGTTTGATCGATTATAGGAGCAAGGTTGTCGAGGTTATCGAGGGTCTTAGATCGATTCTTTGGTTAAAGCTTGCAGGGTGTGTACATACACACACTCTTCTAGTAATATATGTGCTTACCATATTGTGTGTACTTGCGCACACTTCTCTTTTATTATATAAATTGTATGTTGTTTGGATCCATGGAAAGGTGGATTGAATACCATTATGGTATAAGGCAAGGGTCGAGTAAGTCCCCTGTTATGATGTTTTTGGTAAGCATGGTGTATCTGGCATGTGTGCTATAATACTTGATTGTTGATAAACAATATGTATATTTCTAAACAAGCATGATGGTATATTTTATTATTAAGATGCATGTTCATGATTAATGTGGGTTGTACAGTGGAGGGGGCGGTGATATTTTGTCTTGTGAGCACCGTGTTTTGGTAACACACTTTGTGACTTTGGGTCACCAGAGGTTTGGCACCTCGAGGTTTGGCACCTCGTCTCGTCCCGTGGTTTCGCACCACGTGGGTTGGCCCCACAAGGCGGTATTGAGGATTGACGCGGTGATTTGGTATCACACGATGGGTTGGCCCCATCACTCGATTATTGTGACTACGGTCACGGTGGTTTGGTACAACATTTGTGTCTTTGGGACACCAGAGGTTTGGCACCTCATAGCGTCTCGTCCCAGTGGCTTCGTACCACGGTGGGTTGGCCCCACAGTTGAGATACGGGATTGACGCCAGTGATTTGGTATCACACGATGGGTTGGCCCCATCATCTGATTTGTGACTTCGGTCACCAGTGATTTGGTATCACAATTGTGTCTTTGGGACACAAAGTGGTTTGGCACCACATTGATGAATATTGTGTCTTTGGGACACCAGTGGTTTGGCACCACATTGATGAATATTGTGTCTTTGGGACACCAGTGGTTTGGCACCACCAGTGGTTTGGTACCACACGGGGTAGAAAAGGTGAATGGATGGTTAGGATTGGGTGCATATGATTTGGAAGCATGTTGACTATGTTTATGTTTGCATATGATATTCTGCTAATCCGGGAAAAAGGGTAGCACACTGAGTCTTGGTGACTCACCTTTTTCCTCTAACTTTTTCAGGTGTTGCATAAAGCTGGACCGGGATCGGAGAGGACAAGGTGGCCCATGCCGAAGATGATGATTAACTATATTATGCTTGAGTTTGATACAAGTATTTCATTTTAAGTATTGGGTTGTAACAAAAGGCCATTTATTATTTTGGTGTTATTTTAACTATGGGTTAATTAATTTGAATTTCTGTGAGGAAATGGTTTTAATTTTAGTAACCTACTTATGAAGAATATGTTTAATAAGATAAACAATGAACATGGTTTCCAAAAGTTAATTTCTTTCATGGTTTATTCAAAAGTGGATAAATTTTTTTTTCTTCAACCATTCTCCCCAGTGACATAACCAGATTCGGTCGTAGTGAATGGGCCGGGTTTGGGGATGTTACATATACCCTAGTCGGAACAGTGGTTTCGGGACCACAAATCCGAGTCCAAATTATATTTTAATATTATATTCTGTACCGTTGATATGTGGTTTAGCATGTGTTAAATTTCCGTAAATTGATTTGTTTGTTCGTGTGTTTAATTTGAAAAAGGATGAAATTGCATTGAATGTAAAAGTTACATGTTATTTGTTAAAGTATTAATTTGATGTGGCTTTGTAAAAGTGAGGGCCTTAAGTGGCAATTTGGCCAAAATATTAGATAGTGGACGGCAATGTGTAAATCCATTATGTTTATATATGATTATTTTATATGTTTTGTTAAATATATATGTATTTTATATTGTAAATTAATATGTTATAATAAGAGAAACATAGTTAGTGGATGATTGAAAGACAATCATGCCCTTACTCCATGTTTGTTTTAATTATTTAATGAAAGGTTAATTTTGTAAATGAATTAATAATATATGTTATTACATAATAATCATAAAACATGGCCATTTTTCATCCTATTTGGCCGAATGTAGCTAAGAAAGAAAAGAAGAAAACAAGCTTAGGTTTCGGCACTTATCTAGTTAAATTCAAGGTATGTTTTAAGTCGGTTTTCGATAATTTTTACGTTTTTGTAATTGTTGCTTCGAGAGCTATCAAACCCATGTACTAATTTTGAGTATTGATGATGTTTTTGAGATGAGCTTTTGATGAACTCATGTGATTTATGATGATTTATGAGGTTAGATGAAAGATATGTATTTGATGAATATATTTTGTTCTTGAATTTTTAATGAATTTATCTAAATAGGGTTAAATTGAGAAAATAAATTTTTGAGGGGTTAAAATACAAAATAAATGAAATGCCTGGACTTATATGATCATAAGGAGGGTTCGGCCTAACTATGTTGTTGTGAAATTTTGCCTATTTTGTGTTTTGTATAATAGGGATTAAATTGTGAAAATGTGAAACATTTGGGGCAAAATCGCAATTTACCCATTTATGTGTTTAGGGATTAAATTGAATAAAAATGCGTTTGAATGATTTTAATTTGAACATGTTTAGATCAAGAACAAAGAAAAACAGACTTGGATCGGGGAAAAACGAAAATCATCGAATAGCCGGTTTTTATTGTTCGTCGATATCCGAGGTAAGTCTATAAGCAATTTAATACCGTTAATATCGGTTGTAACCTTGATTACATGCTGAATTTTGAATTTATAGATTGGAATTTGGCCAAAGCCGAATGTGATATGGTGTTTTAACAATGAAATGTAGTTATACTTAATTGAGTTCAATATGTGAAAGTGATATGAATTATATGTGATATATGTGATATTGGTAATATGTAATGTGAATGAAATGGCTCAATAATATGAATATTCGGGCTTCGAGCCTAGCAGGCCTTGTGCTGGTGAAGTTTATCAGGCTTATTGCCTACCAGGCTAAATGCCGGTGATTTAATTTCAGACCTAGGGTCTAGCAGGCTTAGTGCCGGTGAGTAATTCAGGCTTACGCCTAGCAGGTTTTAAACCGGTGATGAAATTTCAAATTTAAGGCATAAACTTTTCTAGTTATGTGATCATTGAGCAAGTGAGTTGATACTACGTGTTATTTATATATGTTCGGCCATACAGGTAAGTGCCTACGAATTATTCAATTGATTTTCTATATTCGATCAATAAGGTAAGTATATATGTGTTAAGTCGTTGAAAACGAATGATACTAATTGATCCTGTACATTCAGCCTTATGCTTATGTTTATGTGGCCATATTGGGATTACTTAGATGCCATGTATATGAATGTATGAAATGTCAAAGGGACATGTGTGGGTATACATCTTTTTATGTGAAATTAATAAGTGCAAAGTGTAACATCCTGGAAAGGGCCTATGCATTTTCGGTTTAGTTCTACGAAGTGACATGTTTTATGTACTAAGAATAAATTTTGAATATTTTTGGAAACCCGGAAATGAATGAAAATGAGTTAGAAATGAACATTTTTGGAAACCTGAAAATGTATGGAAATGTTAAGTTTAAAAATGGAAGGTGAACATTTTTGGAAACTAGGAAATGTAAGGAAAATGGAAAGTGAACATTTCTGGAAACTTGGAAATGTAAGAAAATGTCAAGTTTCTGAGCCGAGCGAAAATTTTTGGAAACTTAGAAATGACCTAGAAATGACGAGTTTTAAGGTTTAAAAGGGGAAATTAAGGCAAGGTGGCCTTAAAAGAAAAAGTTTGTGGAATTTGACACACAAACAGGCTTGGAAAAGTGGTCTGAAGATGCCACTTAGGGCCTATGGAAATGGCGCCATATGCAAGAGGAATGGGCACGAGTTCGAGTCACTTGGGAAACAAATAAAGGAGGTTTTATTTTTGCTTCCGAGAAGACTCGAGGTGGACGGCACATGCTTCTAGAAAGGAGGTGTTTTATTTTCATAAATATTCGATTAAAAAGGGTGATAAATAAAGGATTTTTAAATTGGATTATTATGAAGAGATAAATGTTGGATTTAAACTCTTTTATTTATGATAATTAAAGGATAAAGTTATCAGATAGAGGAGTGGTGGCCAAGTAAGGGACTCCTTAGATGATAATTTCGGCTATAAAAGGAAGGAGGGCTACTCATCAATTTTTGCTTCCTCCTTTCTCTGCCGAATTCTTAGTGCTCTCTTCTCTTCTTTGCTTTCTTTTCTTTTGTCAAGCCGAAATTAAGTAATTGTTGGAACCTAGCCGAATATTTTCCTCTCCATTAGAAGCCATAGCCGAATCTCCCTGTGAATCTAAGCAAGGAAGTAGTCGACTGAAGTATTAAGGGGATCTCTCGGGTTTCTACAACCTCATCGACTACAAGGAGGAATATTTGGGATTTAAGGTAAGAAACTATAAGATCCAAAGGTCTTGTTTTAAGTTTTAATGTTAGATTAAACCTAACATGTGATTATAGGAATTTCGACATCCCTAGGAAAGAAAGGATACTTTTTGGGATTTGAGATCACAAAGGTATGTGTTTAAGACATTGGCCAAAGCCTATTTTAAGTATTTGGATTTATTCCCAAAAGCCGAAACTAACCTAGGATGTGTTTTAATGATTGGCCGAATGCAAGAAGGAATACAACAAAGTTTTGGGACTTGATTCTTAAGTCAATCGGCAACAAGGTAGGTTTTCGTGTATACAAATCCTACTAGGATTTGGTTTTAAAGCCAAAAAGGTTTATTAATGTGTTTAAATGATTGGCCGAATATAGGAGTTAAGGATCTAAATCAGTAGATCGGTTCTTGGGATTTCAAGGACTTCGTTAAGCGAATCAGGTGTGTACCTACACTAACTTTTAATATGATTATGGTAATATGTAAAATGTGCATATGGATAGAGGCCGTGTTATGATACAAAGTACTCAGTACGTCTCCTACTTCCACTAGGATTATGAAATATGTTATTTATAACATGTGAAAATTTATAAGAATGAGAATTTAAGTAGGATATGCATGATATGAGTAATATGGGTCATTCGGGATATATGAAAAAGGGGAAGTGAATGTGATGACTACGGTCTCACTATCCGAATGTGGTGACTTGGTCACATTATCCGAATGTGGTAACCGGTTACATTATCTCGAATGTGGTGTCTCATGACACAATTATCTCAGTGGCTATGCCACAAATTTTATATGGGCGATGAGCATGTCGATTGCAGATGATCGCCTTCGATGGTGTGTAGCGGATGGAGGGTTGACTTAGTAGTCCCTACACGGTGTGCAAAGTTGGTGCGGGGATGTGTAGCGGATGGCACCTAGGTTTGGGTTTGGGTTGCATCATCATTTTTATCTCATTATATGAATAAGTATTGGATATGAAAAATGTATGCCTGATCTATTGAATTTTAGTGTTGTGTACACATTGAGTCTGTTGACTCACCCCGTTGTGGGACTATTTTTTGGTGACGATCAATAATGGACCGGGTTGTGGAAGCTTAGGGATGGCCATGCTCAGACTTGAAGTTTTATTCAATATGGATATTTAAATTTATTTAAGTATTTTAATTTTATTTTGGGATTTTACTTGATGTAATAAGGCCATAAGTTACATTTCTTTACTTTTATTTTTAATTACTATGTTACGAATTATTTTCAATTAAAGTTAAGTAAAATTTATTTCTTTAAAAATAAACCCTAATTGTTTTTTCATCTTAATTAATTGGACTTTAAAATAAGATCAATAGGTTTTTAACTCAAGCCTAACCCAAAACAATAGTTTTTAAAAATCGCAGAAGTTTTCCTTTGGTAATAAAAGAATTTTGTAACCAGATTACTTAAAGAACATACCAGATCCGGTCCAGGCTTGTGGGCGGGTGTCGAAGTGTTTGATTTAGTATCGAGCCCGATTTTAAACTTCGGCTGTGGGCTAAGGCCCAAAACGTTTTCAAATCGAGCCAAGTAAGCTTTTTGAAAGAATTTTATGAAATAAACAGGTTTTCTGGCATGGCTCCTAAGTCTCCGACCCCCAGTCCACCAGGTAAGTACCCCTAACCATTTGTGTGATTATGTGTAATGAATATTAGAAGGGTAGAAAGGGATGGGAACGTAGAATAGCATGATAGGAACTTGAACCCTAGGACTAGTCTACTCAAACACAAACACATAAGACTTAAGGAGCGTTAAACAAACCCATGGCTAAGTCACTAAGTTAGGGTGTGGTAACCCACATGCGCATGTCTAGGATTGGATCAGGAAGAGCACGGTATTTAAGCGATCCCTAGTGACTCACCTCCTCTTCGCAGGAATCCTGCACAGTGCGTAGTTTGGTTCACCCTAACCGAGAGGGCTCGGTGAGGTGTGGCAACCTGCGTGCGCATGTCTAGGAATGGTTTCGGTGGGAGCTTGGTATTTAAGCGATCCGCGTGACTCACCTCCTCTCCCTCGAATCTGCACAGTGCGTAGCTTTAGTTCACCCGACCAAGAGGACTCGGTCATAGGCTAAACATAATAACTAAAACCCGAAAGGGAATTAGCCGTGTTTTTATAAAAACAACAAAACCCTAGTTTTAAAACTCTTAAAACTTTCTTCTAAATTCATGAAAACCATCTTTACAAAATTTTCCGAAAGATTTCCGATTTATACAAAAATGCCCCTAGTGGTAAAATTACCAAAATACCCTTGGTTTATAAAATGACCAACTACCCAACAGTTTTGCCAAAATTTCATTATTTTATCAATGTTCAAAAACCCTAATTTGCAAATTATCAAAAATACATTGAATTTTGGAAATTTCAAAATTGCCCCTAACTTATAAAATTACTAAAATGACCCTGATTTCCAAAATTTTTGCAACATCACCGTTTTGAAAAGTACAATTCTCAAAAATAACCCTCAAAGTTTTGCAACCTTTGAAATATCCCTGATTTATAAGATTTTACAAATTTACCCCGGCTTGGAGAAAAAAAAATAAAATCACCAAAATACCCTCGAGGTCCAAAATCACCGAAATGCCTCTGGATTTCAAAATTTTTCAAAATACCCCAGAATTTAAAAATACCAAAATACTTTATGACAAAATCACCAAGGAACTTTTTCCTTTTGAAAAATTATGAAAATACCCCTGGGTAGTGGAAAAACAATAACAATGAAAACTACAACCTTTCTCTGAATGAACGAAAGTTCATAATTGTTTGATGGATGTACGAATGAATGGAAAGACTGTGTGCATGTATGAATACGAAAGAACCACTCCTAAATTCTTTTTCATAAAACTTCTTCGCGGGTAAACAAGTGAAAGAAAGACTAATTCATAAAACTTCTTAATCAGATTACGACATTAGAAATGAGCTCTAGAGGACGTGGTCGTCGTGGACGAGGTAGAGGAAGGATAACGGTGTCAGAACCCGTTAGATCGGGTCAAGGGTGCGACAACGAGATACCACCGCCACCACCACCCCGGTGTTGGTGTTGAGCGGCAAGCTCGGGACGGGGATGATCTTTGTGTCACAGTGTCTTTGCGAGTTTTGGAGTTGGTGGTGGTGTAGGAGGAAATTCGGGAACCCGTAAGTGCATACACTGAGCGGCTCGAGCTAATGGAGCCGAAATGTTTCGTGGAGTATCGGGTGTGGCACCCGGTTCGGTTGAAATCTTGGTTGGAAGCAACAGAGCGCATCATGGATGAGCTTGACTTGACCTCGAGGAGAAGTTAAAAGGCCTTTATTCTGCGATGAAGCATATCGGTGGTGGTTGACTGTTCGGGATGGTACCACGGTGAGGATCGACACGGGAATATGTTAAGGAGGCATTTCGGAAGAAGTATGTGGGAACCAGGTATCTTGATGAGCAAAGGAAGGCATTTCGGGTGGTTCAAGGGAACAAGTCCGTGGCGGAGTATGAGGCTGAATTCCTAAGGTTGAGCCGATATGCTCGAGGAGTAGTGGCAACCGAGCATGAGCGCTGTGGTTGTGTCCGTTTGAGGACGGGCTAAGGGATGATCTCGAGATCTGTTGATAGCACCGCATCGGGGCGGGGAGTTTTCGCTTTGGTAGAAAAGGCAAAAGTGGTGAAGGAATCAAGGATTCTACAAAGCGCATGTGGATCGAAATAGGCCCAAAAGAGGTTTTGGATCGTGCAGGAAGGCTCAAAAAGAGGACTAGAGTTGATGGGCGCAAAATCGCAAAGGCAGTGCGAGGATGGCGATGTCGTCCTTGTGAACATTGTGGGAAGAAGAACTTAGGGAGTCTTTGGAAAAAGACGGGAGGATGTTTTCGGTGTGGGTCCAAGGACCATATGCTCAAGGATTGTCCTAAGAAACCGGATGAAAGTCAACCGGCCGCTCAAAATGTTAGTCGGGTTGGTAGAGGAGGGCGGCAACCTCAACGAGGTCGTGGTTCGAGTGTCGAGGTAACGGTGCGGTAGAGGGCGTGGAGCACGAGCAGGCGGCGCTAATCTTTGAGGCAAGGCAACCCGAGTTTGGTTTATGCGGTTCGCGTAAGTAAGGAGGGCGAGACGCGTGCCGGATGTTATAAACAGTGCGTTCCTTATTTATGGCAAGCCTTATTATGCCTTAATTGTTGTGGGCTCGACCCATTCATATGTTGCATGTAGTGTAGTGGAAACACTAGGCCTAGACTACGAACTTTACGATAGGGAGATAATCGTAGTAAGCCCATTAGGCCAAAGCGTAATGGTGGATAAGATCTTTCGGAATGTACCCCTAGAGATTCAGGAGTGAACTTTGGGTGACTTAATGGGACTACCTTTCGGGGAGTTTGAACTTATACTTGGAATGGGTGGCTAGTAGAGCACCGAGCCGTGTTGGATTGTGCGGCTAAACGAATGGAACTAAGGACCCAGAGGATGAAGTAGTAGTAATGATCGGAGAGAGAAGAAACTACATCCAACGTAGTTTTGGCGTTGAAGGTGAGAAAATGGTTAAGAAAGGGTGCAAGGCGTTCTTAGCCTTCGTAAGTGCGTTAGGTGGAAAGGAAGAAGGTGTCAGTGGAGTTAGAACGGTGAAAGACTTTAAAGATGTATTTTCGAAGGGATTACCAGGAATACCCCCAGATAGGGAGGTGGAGTTTGGAATAGACTTGCTGCCAGGAATAGCTCCTGTGTCAATCGCTCCATACCGAATGGTGCCAAAAGAGTTAGTTGAGCTCAAGGCTCAAATCCAAGAGTTGTTGGATCGTGGGTTCATACGACCCAGTGTGTCTCCATGGGGAGCACTAGTTCTGTTTGTAAAGAAGAAGGACGGAACTATGTGTATGTGCATAGATTACCGTCAGTTGAATAAGCTGACCATCAAGAATAAGTATCCTTTGCCAAGGATCGATGACTTGTTCGATCGGTGAAGGGGGCGCGATATTCTCAAAGATAGACTTAAGGTCGAGGATATCACCAATTGAAGGTGAAGGAGGCGGATATCCATAAGACCGCTTTTAGGACAAGATACGACCATTTCGAGTTTGTGGTGATGCCGTTTGGATTGTGAACGCTCCGGCCCGCGTTCATGGATATGATGAACCGGGTTTTCCAACCATACTTGGATAGGTTTGTCGTTGTGTTCATCGACGATATTTTGGTGTACTCCAAGTGCGAAGAAGAGCATGATGAACACCTCCGAATTGTCTTGCAAGTATTAAGGAGAAGAAGCTCTATGCCAAATTCAAAGCAAGTGTGAATTTTGGCTTAAGGAGGTGGCATTCCTAGGACATGTGGTATCCGCAGAAAGAATAAGAGTGGATCCTAGGAAGATCGAAGCGGTGTTGGATTGGAAACCACCTAGCTCCGTGCATTTGAGATCAGAAGTTTCCTAGGTTTGGCGAGCTATTACTGAAGGTTTGTGGAAGGGTTCTCGTCAATAGCCGCGCCTTTGACAAAGTTGCTAAGGAAGGAAGTACCCTTTGAATGGACGGATAAGCAACAAGAGGGCTTTGAAAAGCTCAAGAAGGTGTTGACGGAAGCTCGGTGCTAATCCAGTAGGGGCAGGCAAGGATTTTGTGGTGTACTGTGACGCTTCGCATACGGGATTAGGATGTGTGCTAATGCAATAAGGAAAAGTAGTCGCTTATGCGTCTCGGCAACTAAGGCCTAATGAGGTTTACTACCCAACTCATGACTTGGGGCTAGCGGCAAAGATGGTTTCGCCCTTAAGGTTTGGAGGCACTACCTCTATGGAGAAAGGTCAGTGATCTACACAGACCACAAGAGCCTTAAGTATCTGTTGACTCAGAAGGAGTTGAACTTGAGGCAACGAAGGTGGGTGGAGTTGTTGAAGGACTACGACTATTCGATAGAATATCATCCGAGCAAGGCGAATGTGGTAGCTGATGCCCTAAGTCGGAAGGTTGTGTCGGATCTAAGGGCTATGTTCGCTCACTTGAGTTTATATGATGATGGAAGCCTATTGGCAGAATTACAAATCAAGCCCACATGGTTAAATGAGGTGAAAAGGGGACAGTTGGATGATAAGGACCTAAGTGCTAAGTTTCAGCAAGTACAGAACGAAGAATTAAAGGACTATGGCGTCAATGATGAAGGAGTATTGTGCTACAAGGGTAAGGTCTGTATGCCGAAAGACGAGGAGTTAAGACAAAGGATTCTTGGGAGGCGCATAGTAGCCCTTATGCTATGCATCCCGAGGCGAAGAAGTCATGCAGAGATCTAAGGGAACAATTTTGGTGTCCGATCTTAAGCGGGAAGTTACTAAATTCGTGGGAAAATGTCGACGTGTCGCAAGTTAAGAAATTTGAACACCAAGTTCCATCAGATTGCTTCAACCAATCGAGATTCCGCAATGGAAGTGGGAGAGAATTACCATGGATTTCGTTAGTGGGCTTCCCCTTACGCCTACTAAGAAGGACTCGGTATGGGTGATAGTGGACCGTTTGACTAAGTCCGCGCACTTCATCCAAAGAAGAGTTGACTATTCTCTTGGAAGCTAAGCTATATATGGTGGAAATTGTGAGGTTACATGGTGTACCATGATCGATCATCTCTGCAGAGACCCAAGGTTTACGTCTCGGTTGCCTGGAGGGCACTTCATCAAGCTTTAGGCACTAAGTTGGACTTCACTACGGCTTTTCATCCACAATCGGACGGGCGATGCGAGCGAGTTATACAAGTGTTGGAGGATATGTTGAGAGGTCGTGTGATGGATTTACGAGGAAGTTGGGAAGACTATTTGCCTTTAGTTGAGTTCGCCTACAACAAAAGCTATCAGGCTAGCATTCGGATGGCACCATATGAAGCATTATATGGTCGGAAGTGTAAAACTCCTACTTGTTGGTGAGTTAGGAGAACGTCGAGTTTTGGGTCGAGTTAGTGGCGGCGAAGAGAAGGTTGAGATGATTCGAGCACAGTTAAAGGAAGCCTCGATAGGTAGAAGTCGTCACATGAGACCTTAAGCGGAAGGAAATAGAGTTTGAAGTGGGAGACCAAGTGTTTCGAAAGTATCGCCTTGGAAAAAGGTAATGAGGTTGATCGCAAGGAAGTTAAGCCCAAGGTTTATAGGGCCCTATCTAGTCTTGAAGCGAGTTGGAGCGATGGCATACCAATTGGAGTTGCCACGAGTTGCGGCAGATGCACGGCGTATTCCATGTATCCATGCTACGTCGTTACCGATCGGATCCGTCTCATGTGGTACTGTCGAAGAAGTAGAGCTAAGGCCGGACTTATCCTACGAGGAAGAGCCGATTCGGATATTGGGCGTGATGTGAAAGTGCTACGGAGGAAGTCGGTTCCTCTAGTCAAAGTGTTATGGCGCAACCATGGATCGGAGGAAGCTTCGTGGGAACCGAGAAGAGGCGATGCGACGATAATACCCTCAATTATTTTAGTTAGGAAATTTCGAGGACGAAATTTTTTAAAGGGTAGAAGCGTAACATCTGGAAAGGGCTTATGCATTTTCGGTTTAGTTCTCACAGTGACATGTTTTATGTACTAAGAATAAATTTTGAATATTTTTGGAAACCCAGGAAATGAATGAAAATGAGTTAGAAATGAACATTTTGGAAACACTGAAAATGTATGGAAATGTTAAGTTTAAAAATGGAAGGTGAACATTTTTGGAAACTAGGAAATGTAAGGAAAATGGAAAGTGAACATTTTGGAAACTTGGAAATGTAAGAAAATGTCAAGTTTTCTGATAGAACGAAAATTTTTGGAAACTTAGAAATGACCTAGAAATGATGAGTTTTAAGGTTTAAAAGGGAAATTAAGGCAAGGTGGCCTTAAAAGAAAAAGTTTGTGGAATTTGACACACAAGCAGGCTTGGAAAAGTGGTCAGAAGATGCCACTTAGGGCCTATGGAAATGGTGCCATATGCAAGAGGAATGGGCTGAGTTCGAGTCACTTGGGAAGCAAATAAAGGAGGTTTTATTTTTGCTTCCAGAAGACTGAGTGGACGGCACATGCTTCTAGAAAGGAGGTGTTTTATTTTCATAAATATTCGATTAAAAGGGTGATAAATAAAGGATTTTTAAATTGGATTATTATGAAGAGATAAATGTTGGATTTAAACTCTTTTATTAATGATAATTAAAGGATAAAGTTATCAGATAGAGGAGTGGTGGCCAAGTAAGGGACTCCTTAGATGATAATTTCGGCTATAAAAGGAAGGAGGGCTACACATCAATTTTTGCTTCCTCCTTTCTCTGCCGAATTCTTAGTGCACTCTTCTCTTCTTTGCTTTCTTTTCTTTTGTCAAGCCGAAATTAAGTAATTGTTGGAACCTAGCCGAATATTTTCCTCTCCATTAGAAGCCATAGCCGAATCTCCTGTGAATCTAAGCAAGGAAGCGATCATTGAAGTATTAAGGGGATCTCTCGGGTTTCTACAGCTATCGACTACAAGGAGGAATATTTCGGGATTTAAGGTAAGAAACTATAAGATCCAAAGGTCTTGTTTTAAGTTTTAATGTTAGATTAAACCTAACATGTGATTATAGGAATTTCGACATCCCTAGGAAAGCAAGGATACTTTTCGGGATTTTAGATCACAAAGGTATGTGTTTAAGACATTCGGCCAAAGCCTATTTTAAGTATTTGGATTTATTCCCAAAAGCGAAACTAACCTAGGATGTGTTTTAATGATTGGTGAATGCAAGAAGGAATACAACAAAGTTTTGGGACTTGATTCTTAAGTCAATCGGCAACAAGGTAGGTTTTCGATGTATACAAATCCTACTAGGATTTGGTTTTAAAGCCAAAAAGGTTTATTAATGTGTTTAAATGATTGGCGAATATAGGAGTTAAGGATCTAAATCAGTAGATCGGTTCTTGGGATTTCAAGGACTTCGTTAAGCGAATCAGTGTGTACCCACACTAACTTTTAATATGATTATGGTAATATGTAAAATGTGCATATGGATAGGTACAGTGTTATGGTACAAAGTACTCAGTGCACGTCTCCTACTTCCACTAGGATTATGAAATATGTTATTTATAACATGTGAAAATTTATAAGAATGAGAATTTAAGTAGGATATGCATGATATGAGTAATATGGGTCATTCGGGATATATGAAAAGGGGAAGTGAATGTGATGACTACGGTCTCACTATCCGAATGTGGTGACTTCGGTCACATTATCCGAATGTGGTAACCGGTTACATTATCTCGAATGTGGTGTCTCATGACACAATTATCTGAGTGGCTATGCCACAAATTTTATATGGGCGATGAGCACGTCGATTGCAGCGACTACCTTCCGATGGTGTGTAGCGGATGGAGGGTTGACTTAGTAGTCCCCACGGTGTGCGAGGTTGAGTGCGGGGATGTGTAGCGGATGGCACCTAGGTTTGGGTATGGGTTGCATCATCATTTTTATCTGTTATATGAATACGTATTGGATATGAAAAATGTATGCGATCTATTGAATTTTAGTGTTGTGTACACATTGAGTGCATTAACTCACCCCGTTGTGGGACTATTTTTCAGGTGACGATCAATAATGGACCGGGGGTCAGTGGAAGCTTAGGGATGGCCATGCTCGACTTGAAGTTTTATTCAATATGGATATTTAAATTTATTTAAGTATTTTAATTTTATTTTGGGATTTTACTTGATGTAATAAGGCCATAAGTTACATTTCTTTACTTTTATTTTTAATTACTATGTTACGAATTATTTTCAATTAAAGTTAAGTAAAATTTATTTCTTTAAAAATAAACCCTAATTGTTTTTTCATCTTAATTAATTGGACTTTAAAATAAGATCAATGGGTTTTTAACTCAAGCCCAACCCAAAACATTAGTTTTTAAAAATCGCACAAGTTTTCCTCTGGTAATAAAAGAATTTTGTAACCAGATTACTTAAGGAACATACCAGATCCGGTCCAGGCTCGTGGGCCGGGTGTGGGGTGTTTCACAAATTATATACTTATTTGTATATACATATATATATGCAATCCTATTGAATTATGTGTATCGGAGATATGAGTAGTTGGAGAAGAGTTGTTAAGTTATATTTGAACCATATGTCGAAATAATAATTTGAAGTTTAAAGGTAAAATAGTGATGATGGTTGAGCTAAATGAGGTATTAGCATTCGGCATTAGTAGACCAAATAAGTATTAAGCTTTAAATTTTATGATATTAAGTATGATATTGAAAAGGCTTGAATGATCATTTGATTTAATACATTTGCTTAATATTTACTAAGCTAGTTAGCTTACTTTGTGTGCTATGTTTTCACTCTGTTTTATAGATTTTGGTCAAGCTATGAGCTCAGGGGATCGTCAACGAAGTCATCCACACTATCAACTTATTTGGTACCTTTGAGTTTGGATTTTGGACTAAAGGCATGTATAGGCTAGACTATGTTTGAACCATGAATTTTGTCCTTGTATATATTATAGCCATGCGAAAATGGCTTATCTTTAATGTCAAATGTTTAAATGCGTTATGAACTAAACATGTTATGTGTGTTTAACATACTTGGATTATAAGCATGGTTGCCATGTGAGTTCTTTATAAGCATAAATATATAATTATAAATGTGATTGGTTATAAGGTAATCTTAAAAGTTTCAAGTATGTGTTTTGGGAGTTGAAATGAGTGATTGTTGATTTTGTAACATCCTAAAATTTGAGTATCATCTTGTTGCTTGTGATAGCTTGGATATGATTTTATTGTGTGCCTAATATAATCTTGTGAAGGCTTAGAATTATTCGAAGCTAGAATAATTGTTAGTATGAAGAATTTAGTGAAGTGGATCAAGTGATTATGATGCTTAAGTTAATTTAAGTGTTTGAAATTAGCACATGAAGAGTTATTGGCAAAGTGGTGTTGGCGCTTGGGTGGATGCATGAAGGGAGAGGTTCGAATCCCTTGGTTAGCAATTGGAAGGATTTTTATTTTTCTTGTTCTCTTTCCTATTGTGTCGGTCAAACTCTATTTTTGGTATGGATGGATTTTCTTTCATTTTTGGATAGTAGACTATTGAAAAAGGCAAGTTATTAGTTAAGGAAGGGAATCAAGGTGTTATGGAAGGATAAGGGACATAAGGCTTGATGTATGGGTGATGTTTTGGAATTTTTTTGGTCATTTTGACCATGAATGTGGACGGCTTAGGGGCTAGGGGTTGGCCGAATATTGTATGGGATTAGGGGAAGATAGTTGGCCAAATTCTTGGCATTTTGTGCATCTTTTCCCTTTTCTCCAAAATCTTTCTCCTTAGCCGAATTTGTCATGGGCATTAGGTGAAAATTTTGTTTTGTTTTGGCTACCATCTTTGACCATATTGGTATCCCTTTTCTTCTTTTCCTCTCAAGTTTTTCTTTCTTTTGGTACGAAGAAATATTATTACTTTTGAAGGCATTTTCTTTCATTCTTTTTCTTATTTGACCGTATGTGCATCAATATTAAAAACTTTTTCTTTGTTCAATTTCTACCATAACAGAAACCATATAGCCTTTTGATCATTTCTCTTCTTCTTTTCTTTCTCTTCCTTTCTTTCTATTTTGTTAAAGCCGAAACTATAACCCTTGCTATTCTTTTCCTTAAGCAGAAAGTTTCACTTCATTAACACCATTGAAACCGATTGCTCCTAAGCACCAAAAACCTATCATCTTTCTCATCTAAATTGATTTCTCCACTTCAAGTTCTTCTTGTCAATTCCTTGGAGTTGAGTGACCATTTGTGTTTTGGTCATTACTTTTCGGTAAGAATCTCTTTTAGACTGATTTCTTTATCTCTTTCTTTTTCTGACGGTTGAAAAGTGAAACTCTAATTCCCTATTTTCTTTGGCCGAATCTTGAAGGAAAGTTACGGGGTTTCTCTGTAGTCGATGTTTAAGGGGAGATTATTCGGGATTTGAAAAATCCAAGGTAAGCAAGCTTGATAATCGGCCAAAGGCCATATCTTTTTAGTGATAATCGATTTCTCATATAGTGTTATGTAGGTACTGTCGACGTTGTAGGCCAAAGTCAGAAATCTTAAGTATTCTATCGTTCTTTGTGTTTACAAGGTGTGTAGCCCTACACTAAATTTCCGATGCATTAATAATATTAATGTTAGCATGTGTTAATAAGTAATATGAATGATTATGGCTTCGGGTACCATTCAATGGTACATGATTTTGAGTATGTTAAACCCTAATACCGTTAATAATGCTATAAGCATGGATATGAAATAAGTATGATTCCGTTACGATTTTGGGGTATATGGCATGATATCGAAATAATATGTTTATTGCATGGGCATATGGGTGATATTGATAAAGGGAAGTGTTCGGTGGTTTTTACCACAATATCCGGTGACCGGTCACAATATTATGAATCCGGTGACTTGGTCACATATTCGAATCCGGTGACTCATCACGCTTATTTAGTGGTTATGCCACAATTTATAAGGGCGATGTTCATGTTGGTTGTAGTAAGCGCGCGCCGATGGTGTGTAGCGGATGGAGGGTCGATTTAGTAATCCCACGGTGTGATTGGCGAATGCGGGTGGTGTGTAGCGGATGGATATCTAGGTGGGATCGGGATTGCATTTTCATTTTATATGTACATGTGATAATATGATTTGTTATGTAACGGGCTTTATTTTTCACGATCGTTTGGGCCTTTAGTGTATTGTTACACATTGAGTCTGTTTACTCACCCTTCGTGGGATAACTTTTTCAGGTGATACACATTGATTTTGACCGGATCGGCGAGGACTACGTGGTGGCCATTGCTCAACTCAGTATTCGGTTTTCTTTATAATTAAACTTATTACATTATCTTTATTTATTTTGGATCATGTTTTGTAATAAGGCCGCCATAAACTGATTTATTTATACGTTCTAAATTTTATTTATAGCGCTTAATTTCAACCAAATAATTAAATATTTTTGTGAACGCCCTAAAATTTTTATGACACCTAATTACTATGGTTTTCAACTTAATCATAAATTCTAAATTCGGTTCTTATTTTGATTTACAAAATCATAAAGTTTAATGATTTAATAAGATACAATTTAAATCACAAAAATGTTTTTTTTTCAATAAAATCGTACTTCAAATCCATTTTTCCTACCACGAAATCACATGATTTACAAACCGACAAAACAAGTTTTTCTCAAGAAGCATACCGAGATCCGGTCGGGGCTTGTGGGCGGGTTTGGGGTGTTTCAACAGTATCGAGCCCGATTTTAAACACTTGGCCTTGGGTTTTGAAGTCCACAACGTTTAAAAAAAATTTTAAGTCCAAATGACTTTTTGAAAATTTTTGGTTAAACTGGTTTTTATGGAAGCATGGCACCCAAGTTCTCGGCCCAGGTCCGTCAGGTAAGTTCTTTTGTTGATAAATTGATTTGATATGTTGATAGGCCTAGGAAATTGTACTTTAGAGACATGGACCCTAGGTATATGTGTACTTCCATGAAAAAAAAAACCACTGATTAAATCCCTGTTGCATAAGACTTTCTTTAAACAAGAAGTGAAAAGACTCTAATGCATAAAATTTTTGTAAAATCAGATAAGACGCTAAGTAGACATGAGTTCTAGGGGACGTGGTCGTCGTGGGACGCCAGAGAAGCGAGAATGGCTATGTTGGAACCGATTAGAGTGCAGTCGGGGTTACGAATATGAGAGGCACCGCCACGGTTTGAGGGGCGAATTTCAGAAGCAAGCGGAGGAGATGACTTGATATCGCGAGCTATCTTTGCGAGTTCTAGAGCGAGTAGCGGGAGCTAGTATGGGTAATAGAGCTCGAAAGTCGATGGTTGAAAGACTTAGATCAAAGCGGAGTGAGGTTTTTAGGGAGTATCTGGGTTGCTCAGAATGCAGCAATCTTGGTTAGAGGCGATCGAGAGGATCATGGGCGATTTGGATTGCAATCTTGCGAGGAAAAGCTAAAAGGTGCTATTTATTTGCCGAGAGGAGGCCTACAGTGGTGGCTCTTTGTCAAGGAGAGTATTCCTGCAGATCGAGTGGATTGGGGGTATTTTAAGGTCAAGTTTGAAGGGAAATACGTCGGAGCTAGCTACATTGACTCTCAGAGAAAGGCGTTTCTGAATTTAGTACAAGGAAATAAGTCGATAGCTGAGTATGAAGCGGAGTTTCTGCGGTTAAGTCGGTATGCTAGAGGGATTCTAGCTACTGATTACGAGAGGTGTGTCAGATTTGAGGATGGTTTAAGGGATGAGCCTGCGAGTGTTGATTGCCCGCATCAAGAGAGGGACTTTGCAAGTCTTAGTGGATAGGTCGCGGATAGTGAAGAAGTTAAGCGGACCGAGAGACAGAACCGGGACCGAGGTCAGAATAAGAATAAGAGGAGCTATGGGTCTTGTGGTCATCAGGGAATTTCAAAAGAAACCTAAAGTTGATGGGCCGCGAGGTCGCGAGGTTGCTACGGGAGGACAATACCGTACTTGTGTTCGGTGTGGAAAGATGCACCCAGGAGAATGTTGGAAGAAGACACGAGGGGATGTTTTAAGTGTGGATCCAAGGATCATATGATTAGGGATTGTCGATGGATCTGAGAGAGGAACCGTTCGATGAAGTCGAGTTCTAATCAGCGGCAGAGGTGGACAGCGGCCCGATGAGGAGTAAGCGGTCGAATGGCGAGAGGTAATGGTTCCGTAGAGGTCGCGGGACCCGGGCGAGGCGGTGGTAGCACCGAGGCGAGACAACCGAGTTTGGTGTATGCGATTCGTCGAAGGGAAGATAGTGGCGCTTTGATGTTATAACGGGTACATTCATTATTTAGGTTGCCCTTTATTGCTTTGATAGATATAGGGTCAACTCATTCTTACATCGCTAGTGAAGTATCCGGAACTCTGCATGTGAACTCGAGAGGCATACCTAGGAAGATAAGCGTACTTAGTCCTTTAGGCGCATCGTAGTAGTAGATAAGCTCTTTAAGGAAGTGCCTTTAGAAGTGCAAGGGACGCGGTTTCCAACTGATTTAATGGAGTTACCATTCGGAGAATTTGACCTGATCTTAGGCATGGATTGGCTAGTGAAGTACCGTGCAAATGTGGATTGTGCTGCTAAGCAGATGTTATTAAGAACTATTGACGATAAGGAAGTTGTGGTGATGGGCGAGAGATGGAACTATTTATCAAATGTGGTATCTGCTCTTAAGGAAGAGAAGATGGTTAGGAAGGGTTGTTTGGCTTTTCTTATGTTGGTCAGTGCCTTAGAGGCTAAGGAGGCAACTGTTGAAGGAGTCAAGACTGTAAGGGAATTCGTGGATGTCTTTCCGGAAGAACTTCCAGGATTGCCTCCGTATCGGGAGGTGGAATTTGGGATTGACTTGTTGCCTCGTTCGGCGCCAGTATCTATCGCTCCGTATAGAATGGCACCAAAGGAGTTGGTTGAGCTTAAGGCTCAGATTCAAGAGTTGCTTGATCGTGGGTTTATCTGACCTAGTGTGTCCCCATGGGGAGCACCGGTCCTATTAAATCAAGAAGACGGACGGGACTATGCGTATGTGCATAGATTATCGGCGATTGAATAAGTGACCATCAAGAACAAGTATCCTTTGCCGAGGATAGATGACTTGTTCGATCGGCAAAGGAGCTACGGTATTCTCAAAGATAGATCTAAGGTCAGGATATCATCAGCTTAAGGTGAAAGAAGTGGATATCCATAAGACAGCTTTCCGAACAAGATATGGGCATTATGAGTTCTTGGTAATGCCGTTCGGATTCAACGAATGCCCCAATTTGCATTCATGGATTTGATGAATCGGGTTTTCAACCCTACTTGGATCAGTTCGTCGTGCTATTCATAGACGACATCCTAGTGTATTCCAAGTTTGAGGTAGAGCATGATGAACATCTTTGGATAGTGTTGCAAGTGTTAAGGAAAAGAAGCTTTATGCCAAATTCAAGCAAGTGCGAATTTTGGGTGAAGGAAGATTGCATTCTTAGGGCATGTGGTGTATGCGGAAGGGATAAGGGTGGATCCTCGGAAGGTTGAGGCGGTGTTAGATTGGAAGCCACCTAAGTGCGTAGTCGAGGTTCGCGATTTCTTGGGTTTAGCGGGCTATTATAGAAGGTTCGTCGAAGGAATTTCATCGATAGCTGCACCTTTGACGAAATTGTTGAGAAAGGAGGTACCTTTCTTGTGGGCAGATAAGTAGCAGGAGAGCTTCGAGAAGCTTAAAAGGGTTTTGACTGAAGCTCCGGTTTTGATTCAGCCTAAGGTAGGGAAGGATTTCGTGGTGTATTGTGATGCATCTCACACAGGATTGGGATGTGTTCTAATGCAAGGCGGGAAGGTGGTTGCGTATGCGTCTCGGCAATTGAGGCCACACGAGGTTAACTATCTGATGCATGACTTGGAGTTAGCAGCGGTAGTCTTTGCTCTTAAGGTGTGGAGGAATTATCTGTATGGAGAAAAGTCAATAATCTATACGGATCACAAGAGTCTTAAGTATCTGTTGACTCAGAAGGAGCTGAATCTGAGACAACGAAGGTGGGTGGAGTTGTTGAAAGACTACGATTGTTCTATAGAGTATCCCGGGCAAGGCGAATGTAGTGGCGGATGCCTTAAGTCGAGAAAAGTAGTGTCGATTTAAGGGCGATGTTTGCACATCTTAGTCTTTATGACGACGGAAGTTTGTTGGTGGAATTGCAGGTAAAGCCGACGTGGTTGAGTCAGGTGAAAGAAAGACAGTTAGTAGATGATGATTTAAGTGTTAAGCTGCGGCAGGTGAAGAGTGGGGAGTTGAGAGATTATGGTATTAACAATGATGGAGTATTGTGTTTTAAGGGTAAGGTGCGTATGCCAAGGATAAGGATGCGAGGCAAAGGATTCTTCAGGAATCGCATGGTAGCCCTTATGCTATGCATCCCTGGAGGAGCAAGTTATACCGAGATTTGTGGGATCAGTTTTGGTGGCCTGGTCTTAAGCGGGAAGTTACGGAGTTTGTAGGGAAGTGCTTAACGTGTCAGCAAGTTAAGGGTGAACATCAAGTACCTTCGGGATTGCTTCACCGATTAAGATTCCATGATGGAAGTGGGAGCGAATCACCATGGACTTTGTTAGTGGGCTTCCTCACGCCTACTAAGAAAGACTCGGTATGGGTGATAGTGGATCGATTGATGAAGTCTGCACATTTCATACATGCGAGTTGATTACTCTTTTTGCGAAGTTGGCGAAGTTGTATGTGGCGGAGATTGTGAGGTTGCATGGAGTGCCGGTGTCGATTATTTCGGATAGGGATCCGAGGTTTACGTCTCAATTTTGGAAAGCATTACATCAGGCTTTAGGCACCAAGTTGGTTTCAGTACGGCATTTCATCCTCAATCGACGGCGATCCGAGTGAGTAATCAAGTATTAGAATATATGTTGAGGATGTGTGATAGATTTGAGAGGAAGTGGGAAGAGTTTTTGCCTTTAGCGGAATTTGCGTACAACAACAGTTATCAAGCTAGTATTCGGATGGCACCGTATGAAGCACTATATGGACGGAAGTGTCGCACTCCTACATGTTGGACAGAATTAGGGGAACGTCAGGTTTTGGGTCTAGAGATTGTGGCAGAATCTGAAGAAAAGGTCAAGGTAATTCGCACGCGGTTGAAGGAGGCATCCGATAGGCAAAAGTCGTATGCGGACCTTAAGCGGAAGGATATAGAATTTCTTTGTGGGGATCAAGTGTTCCTAAAGGTTTCACCTTGGAAGAAGGTGATGAGATTTGGTCGCAAGGGAAAGTTAAGTCCTGTGTTTATAGGACCTTATCGGGTTTAAAAAGGGTTGGACACTGTGGCATATCAGTTAGAGTTACCTTTAGAGTTGAAGCAAATGCACGATGTGTTCCATGTTTTGATGCTACGACGTTACCGGTCGGATCCATCTCATATAGTACCAGTTGAGGAAGTGGAACTACGACCAGATTTGTCCTACGAGGAAGAGCCGATTCAGATTCTGGAACGGGATGTGAAAGTGTTGCGAAGGAAATCAGTTCCTCTGGTCAAAGTGTTATGGCGTAATCATGGATCGAAAGAGGCTTCGTGGGAGCCGGAAGAGGCAATGCGACAACAATACCCTCATTTGTTCTAGCAAGGTAATTTCGAGGACGAAATTTTCTTTTAGGAGGGTAGAGTTGTAACATCCTAAAATCTGAGTATCATCTTGTTGCTTGTGATAGCTTGGATATGATTTTATTGTGTGCCAAATATAATCTTGTGAAGGCTTAGAATTATTCGAAGCTAGAATAATTGCTAGTATGAAGAATTTAGTGAAGTGGATCAAGTGATTATGATGCTTAAGTTAATTTAAGTGTTTGAAATTAGCACATGAAGAGTTATTGGCAAAGTGGTGTTGGCGCTTGGGTGGATGCATGAAGGGAGAGGTTCGAATCCCTTGGTTAGCAATTGGAAGGATTTTTATTTTTCTTGTTCTCTTTCCTATTGTGTCGGTCAAACTCTATTTTTGGTATGGATGGATTTTCTTTCATTTTTTGGATAGTAGACTATTGGAAAAAGGCAAGTTATTAGTTAAGGAAGGGAATCAAGGTGTTATGGAAGGATAAGGGACATAAGGCTTGATGTATGGGTGATGTTTTGGAATTTTTTTGTCATTTTGACCATGAATGTGGACGGCTTAGGGGCTAGGGGTTGGCGAATATTGTATGGGATTAGGGGAAGATAGTTGGCCAAATTCTTGGCATTTTGTGCATCTTTTTCCCTTTTCTCCAAAATCTTTCTCCTTAGCCGAATTTGTCATGGGCATTAGGTGAAAATTTTGTTTTGTTTTGGCTACCATCTTTGACCATATTGGTATCGCTTTTTCTTCTTTTCCTCTCAAGTTTTTCTTTCTTTTGGTACCGAAATATTATTACTTTTGAAGGCATTTTTCTTTCATTCTTTTTCTTATTTGACCGTATGTGCATCAATATTAAAAACTTTTTCTTTGTTCAATTTCTACCATACTTGAAACCATATAGCCTTTTGATCATTTCTCTTCTTCTTTTTCTTTCTCTTCCTTTCTTTCTATTTTGTTAAAGCCGAAACTATAACCCTTGCTATTCTTTTCCTTAAGCCGAAAGTTTCACTTCATTAACACCATTGAGACCGATTTCTCCTAAGCACCAAAAACCTATCATCTTTCTCATCTAAATTGATTTCTCCACTTCAAGTTCTTCTTTTCAATTCCTTGGAGTTGAGTGACCATTTGCGTTTTGGTCATTACTTTTCGGTAAGAATCTCTTTTAGACTGATTTCTTTATCTCTTTCTTTTTCGGACGGTTGAAAAGAGAAACTCTAATTCCCTATTTTCTTTGGCCGAATCTTGAAGGAAAGTTACGGGGTTTCTCTGTAGTCGACGTTTAGTGGGAGATTATTCGGGATTTGAATGATCCAAGGTAAGCAAGCTTGATAATCGACCAAAGGCCATATCTTTTTAGTGATAATCGATTTCTCATATAGTGTTATGTAGGTACTGTCGACGTTGTAGGCCAAAGTCGGAAATCTTAAGTATTCTATCGTTCTTTGTATTTACAAGGTGTGTAGCCCTACACTAAATTTCCGATGCATTAATAATATTAATGTTAGCATGTGTTAATAAGTAATATGAATGATTATGGCTTCGGGTACCATTCAATGGTACATGATTTTCAGGTATGTTAAACCCCTAATACTTCATTAATAATGCTATAAGCATGGATATGAAATAAGTATGATTCCGTTACGATTTTGGGGTATATGGCATGATATCGAAATAATATGTTTATTGCACGGGCATATGGGTGATATTGATAAAGGGAAGTGTTAGGTGGTTTTTACCACAATATCCGGTGACTTCGGTCACAATATTATGAATCCGGTGACTTCGGTCACATATTCTGAATCCGGTGACTCTGTCACACTTATTTGGTGGTTATGCCACAATTTATAAGGGCGATGTGCATGTTGACTGCAGCAACTGCCTTCGATGGTGTATAGCGGATGGAGGGTCGATTTAGTAATCCCCACGGTGTGATTGGCAGGTACGGGTGGTGTGTAGCGGATGGATATCTAGGTGGGATCGGGATTGCATTTTCATTTTATATGTACATGTGATAATATGATTTGTTATGTAACGGGCTTTATTTGTCACGATCGTTGGGCCTTTAGTGTATTGTTACACATTGAGTCTGTTGACTCACCCTTCGTGGGATAACTTTTTCAGGTGATACACATTGATTTGGACCGGATCGGCGAGGACTATGTGGTGGCCATTGCTCAACTCAGTATTCAGTTTTCTTGATAATTAAACTTATTACATTATCTTTATTTATTTTGGATTATGTTTTGTAATAAGTCCGCCATAAACTGATTTATTTATACGTTCTAAATTTTATTTCTGCAACGCTTAATTTCAACCAAATAATTAAATATTTTTGACGAACGCCCTAAAATTTTTATGACACCTAATTACTATGGTTTTCAACTTAATCATAAATTCTAAATTCGGTTCTTCTTTTGATTTACAAAATCATAAAGTTTAATGATTTAATAAGATACAATTTAAATCACAAAAAACGTTTTTTTTTCAATAAAATCGTACTTCAAATCCATTTTTCCTACCACGAAATCACATGATTTACAAACCGACAAAACGAGTTTTTCACAAGAAGCATGCCAAATCCGGTCGGGACTTGTGGGCCGGGTTTGGGGTGTTTCAGATTTTGTTTGGGTTGGCATATTCGGTCAAGACATATATGTGTTCTTGTTGGTTATAATTCGGTTATTTATTAGTGATAATTTGCTATGTTTAGGATGCATTCGGTTATAAAATAGGATGATTTGGTTTGATCACATGAGTACGTTATAAGCATGTTTATATATGAATAATATTAGTATTCGAGTAGTGCATGAAATGGGTAAAAAAATTATATGGTATTTTGCTAGCCGAATAGAGTATGAAATGAATGATTAAGTGAATACATGATCATGCTTGAATGGTTCATCCCGATGTAGTCAAATTTAATGATATATGTTTGATTATAATATGGTGTGGTTAATGCCGAATTTACTTATGGACATTAAGCCGTGTATAGGCATGCATAGAATTATGAAGTAAAGTGTTTAATTTAAATTAGTATTCGAATATTATTATTAAGATAATATGCTTATGATTTGGGTTAGGTGTTTTATAAAGCATGTATATATTATATAACTTTGTGGCATGTTTATTTGTTTGAAAATATGATGAGATACATGGTATGGTTTCGTGTGAATGTTTGGTTTTGCACTTGCGTTCGGTAATACCTTGTGACCCTAATCCGGCGACGGGTACGGGTTAAGGGTGTTACACATTTTCTCTTTACGATACTAATGTTATTGCATTGATTGATCCTAGATCTACTGTAACATCCCAAAATTTGAGTATTATTTGTGTTGGCTCGGGTATGAATTTTGTGTGTTAGCATAGTCTTGTGAAGGCTTGATTTTATTAAGGAAGCTAGAATAATTTTTTTTTAGTATGGTTTATTTAATGAAGTGGATTAAGTAAGCTTAGCACTTAAGTTAATTTAAGTGTTAATTAAAGCACAAGAGGAGTAAGTGGCAAGATGGTTAAGGAGCTTGAAAGGTTGCTTGAGGTTAGAGGTTCGAGTAGCATGTTTAGCATTTTGAAGGCTTATTTTTGAATCCTAGCATTTATGGACGGTCAACCATTGTTTATGATAGGTTGGACTTTCATCTTTTGGCAAGTTGAATTTTTGTTTAAGGAAAGCTTGAAATTGGGGATAAGAATCTTAAGGTTATGGAAGGTTGGGGAGACATAAGGCTTGGTTTTAGGATGATGTTTTGGAAGGTAATCCTAGGCCTTTAGTGGATGTATGTGGACGGCATGGGTGTCTAAGGGGTGGCCGAATGTGATAGGTAGCTTGGGGGGATAGTTGGCCAATTTTTTCCTTTTGAACATCTTTTTGCATTTTTGTTTTCCTCTCCAAAACACTCTCTTTGGCCGAATGTTATTGTGCATTTTGGTGCAATTTTTGCTTTTGGTTTTAGCCTTATTTTGTGTGAACCAAATACCATTTCTCTTCTTTCAATTGTCCTCTTGAAACCGAAACAACATTGGAACTTTTGTGCACTTTTCTTCTTTGGCAAAATAGTGTTTGGCCGAACTCTCTCTCTCCCACATCTCTCTTTTCTTCATTTGACTTTTGTTTAATCACATTTTCTTTCATCCTCTCTTGGCCGAATCTTTACCCATCTCAAATTCCATTTCTTTTCTTTCACTCAAAGTTTAAACATCCATTACCATTCTATTTCTCTTTTCTTTTCACTTCACCATAGCCGAATTTTTCTACTTCCTTTTAGTATTATTTTTGGCCGAATATTCAAGGGTAGACTCTCTTTGATTTTTCTTCAATCGATTTTGGAAAAGGGTAAGTGTTCTTGGCCATTTCTTCTTCAATTCTTTTCTCGTCTCTATGTTATTTTCTTGTGGACTAAGGCCGAATCTATGGGCATTGGTTTGCAAGGTTCTAATCATTCTTAGAAACCGATTTCTTTTAGGCTCTTCGAACGTTGGAAGCAATCAATCTAAGTCTCGATTCGTTGACAATCGTTTTGGGTAAGTTTAGGTAAGACTTGGTTTTTCGAAGGATAATTATCTGGGATTTAGTGTTATGGCCGAATGGCCTTTGTTCATAATCTTAATATTGGCCGATTGTAGGACAAGGTGATCTAGTGGTAGATCGGATCTTCGGACGTTAGTTATTGCTTTGGTGAAAGGTGTGTATCTTACACACTTTATAACTTGGTTTATATATGTATATTTGTGTGTTATAACTAATCATATTATGAAAGTGGGTAAATCGATGAGATCTGGATATGATACCATGATGGTATGAGTGAGGATTCAGGTAAGTCTGTTTCAATATGTTGTTAATACATGTGGATTGAAATCATGATCTACGATTTATGATATATTTGTTGTGAGATACATATCAAAGTTTATTGACATGATTTGTTTATCTATTGCATTGGTATGGGCAATATGAGAGGAGGGGGAAGATTGATGATTCGTGTCTTCTGGACACCGTGGTTTGGCACCACCGGTGGTTTGGCACCACCGGTGATTTGGTATCACATTCGTGTCTTGGACACCGGAGGTTTGGCACCTCATAGCGACTTGTCCCCGTGGTTAATTCCACCGTGGGTTGGCCCCACTTTTGAGATATGGGATCGTCGCGGTGATTTGGTATCACACGTGGGTTGGCCCCACAACTTGATGATTCGTGTCTTGGACACCGGTGGTTTGGCACCACCGGTGATTTGGTATCACATTCGTGTCTTTGGACACCGGAGGTTTGGCACCTCATAGCGACTTGTCCTCGTGGTTAATTCCACCGTGGGTTGGCCCCACTTTTGAGATATGGGATCGTCGCGGTGATTTGGTATCACACGTGGGTTGGCCCCACAGATGGATTATTCGTGACTACGGTCACCGAGTGATTTGGTATCACATTTGTGTCTTTGGACACCGGTGGTTTGGCACCACCGGTGGTTTGGTACCACACGGGGTAGAAAAGGAGTTATGGATGGCTAGGTTGGGTGCATTATACATATATGTTGCTTTGTTATAATTTGTGTAAGTATGTGGTATTTACGGGAGAGGGAATATGCATCGAGTCTTGGTGACTCACCTTCTCCCTTATCTTTTCAGGTGATTCGTGAGATCGCGGATGTGGTGCCGGACGAACTCGAGGAGGCCATGCAATAAAGTTTGGTTTTTCCTGAATTTCCATTTGGGTACTTTATTTTAATTTGGGTTTTCATATTTTATGGATTTGTAATAAGGCCTCTTTAATTATGGTTTTGGATTATTTATATGCTTTGGGATTTATTCTAAACATGTTTAAGCATGTCACTTGGTTAATCTAATAATTGAGCGCAAAGTTTTCTAAACTAAAAACTCGCAATGGTTTTAAAAATCTTACCATCGGGTAATATGAATAGTTCGATAGAAAAATTACAAGTTAAGTGTTTTCAACAAATTAAGTGATTTCCAAAATTCAAGTTTCTATACTCAATTGCAAACGGATTTTCAAAGTGATATTTCAAATTTTCTTAAAAAGATATAAATGTTTTCTATCCTATGATTTATCAACTAAGTTTTAAAGTTTTATGTAGTTCAAAGTAAATCTCAGTTTTAACTTATTTTCGACAAATAAAGAATTTCAAAGAGTTTTTCACAAAATTTAATTGTTAAGTCGATTCATTCAAAAATATTTTCCTTAGTGACATACAAGATTCGGTCGTGGCGTATTGACCAAGTTTGGGGTGTTACAAATTGGTATCAGAGCCTAGTTCAAAAACTCGGCTGTGGGCCCGAGGCCCAAAATGTTTTAAAGAATGGATTTTTAAAATGTTTTGTTGAAAATTATATGGTTGGAAAGGCATGGCCTTGAGTCTCCGACATCAATCATATACAGTAAGTACATCAAACTGTTGATTTTGATGATATGATATGATGATGTTGGCATGATTGTATAGTAGTAGGAACTACTCTAGAAACCCAAACTATAGGTTGAATGTACTCGCGAAACAACTTCTTATTAAAATTATTCATAAAACTGTGCTTTAAAGAAAGTGGAATATTGATTAATGCATAAAACTTTTTAATCAGATAAGTCGAGACTTTAGACATGAGTACTCGTGGTCGAGGTCGTATGATTCGTGGACGCGGTCGGGGTAGGATGGTCGTAACCGAGCCGGTGAGGTCGGTCAAGGATCCAGAAAATGAGGTACCACTACCCCCACCACCAGCGGTTGGAGTTGAGCAACAGGATCAAACGGGGGATGACGCAGTGTCTCAGGTGATGCTGCGAGTTCTTGAGAGGGTAGCTGGAATAGGTGGAGGCGCGGGAATTTAGAAATTCGTATCTGAGCGACTTCGAGCCAATGGAGCTGAGGTATTTCGAGGTGTTTCAGGCGTGGCTCCTAGTGCAGCTGAATATTGGCTAGAGGCGACGGAGCGAATCATGGATGATTTGGATCCGAATGCCGAGGAAAAGCTGAAAGGATCGTGACGCTTCTTCGGGATGAGTCATATCGGTGGTGGCTCTGATCTGAGAATGGTCTTTGCAGCGGAGGATCTCACTTGGGATTATTTCAAGCGCGCCATCGTCGGAAATACGTTGGGTCTAATTACATTGATGTGCGGCGTAAGGCATTTCCGAGTTTGATCCAAGGTAGTAAGTCCGTGTCGAGAATATGAGGCGCGAATTTTTAAGATCGAGCCGATATCTTTGGAGGTATTGTGGCATCGAGCACGAGCGATGTGTTCGATTCAAGATGGTTTGAGGGACGAGTGAGATTATTGATTGCTCCACATCGAGTGAGAGTTTCTTTGCTTTGGTTGAAAAGGCTAAGATAGCCGAAGGAATCAAGGAATCTGCAAGACAGAGTTACGATCGGAACAAGCATAAGAGAGGTTACGGATCATCGGGATCAGCCGGTAATTCTCAAAAGAGGGCTAGGCAAAGTGGGCCGAATCACCGGGAGGCACATTCATCGCTAATCGGGGACCAAGACGGTGTAATCGATGTGGGAAATATCATTGGGGCGAATGTTGGTGGAGGGAAAGGATGTTTCGAGTGTGGCTCATTTGGATCATCGTGAGAGACCGCCCACGTAAGCTAGCCAGAATCGACAGAGGGTCAAGGTCGTGCTCAGTTTAGAAATGAGGGACCGCCACCACATAGAGGTCGTGGTAATGGTAGAGGAGGTAATGGTTCTAGTCGAGGTCGAGGAGCATCTGGCAGAGGTGCTGACAACACTGAGGCAAGACAGCCTGGTTTGGTGTATGCAATGAGACGTCGAGAGGAGGGCGGCGCGACCGGACGTCATAACCCAGTGACGTTCTTAATCTTTGGTGAACCATATAACGCTTTGATAGATGTGGGTTCGACACATTCGTATGTTGCCGAGAACATAGTAGAGACCATGAGCTTAGTTTACGAGATCGCTTCTAGGAGGATGACCGTATTTTAGCCCTCTAGGTCACTCTGTAGAAGTAAATAAGTCAGATAGAGATGTACCCCTAGAACTCCAAGGGGTAGCGTTCAAAGTCGATCCGATGGAATTGCCATTTGAGGAGTTTGATCGATACTTGGGATGGGTGGTTGGCTAAGTACCGAGCAAGTTTGGATTGCGCCGCTAAGCGCATGGTTTTGAAGTCGATTGAGGGCGAAGAGGTGGTCATGATAGGTAATAGAAGAGATTATCTATCCAACGTGGTATCCGCGTTGAAAGTCGTGAAGTTGGTTAGGAAGGGTGTGAGGCATTCGTGGTCCATGTATGTGCGTTGGAGGCTAAGGAGTCTAATGTAGGGAATGTCCGCACGGTAAAGGAATATGTTGACGTATTTCTGAAGAACTTAGGGACTACCCTGGACCGTGAAGTTGAATTTGGTATAGATCTGTTATTCGGGCAGCGCCGGTGTCTATAGCTCCGTATAGGATGGCAGAAGAAGGAATTAATGGAATTAAAGGCTCAAATTCAGGAGTTGTTGGATCGAGGTTTCATTCGACCAAGTGTTTCGCCTTGGGGAGCGCCGGTACTTTTTGTCAAGAAGAAAAATGGTACGATGCGGATGTGTATAGACTCATCGCTTGATTGAATAAGTCGACGATCAAAGACAAGTATCCTTTGCCGAGGATAGATGACTTGTTTGATCGACTTAAGGGGCAGCGATTTCTCCAAGATTGATTTAAGGTCCGGATATCATCGGTGAAGGTGAAAGAGGTCGATATCCATAAGACGGCATTTCGCACTCGGTATGGGCACCACGAGTTTCGGTGATGCCGTTTGGGTTGACTAACGCACGCCAGTGCATTTATGGATATGATGAATCGAGTATTCCAGCAGCTTTTGGATCGTTTGTTGTGGTATTTATAGATGATATTTTGGTATACTCAAAGTCGGAGGAGGAGCATGATGCGCATTTGCGAGTAGTGTTGCGATTCGAGGAAAAAACATGACGCAAAATTTAGTAAGTGCGAGTTCGGCTTAGGAGGTGACTTTCTTGGGTCACGAGTATCGGTGAGGATTAGAGTGGATCCTCGGAAGATTGAGGCGATGTTGGATTGGAAGTAGCCTAAGTCGGTGGGTGAGATTCGGAGTTTTCTAGGTCCGACGGGGTATTACAGAAGATTTGTAGAGGATTTTCTTTGATAGCAGCACATATGACCAAGTTATTGAGGAAAGGAGTTCCATTTGTGTGGACCGAGAAGCAGCAAGGAAGTTTCGACAAGTTGAAGAAGATTTTGACCGAAGCTCCGGTTTTGATTCAACCTGAGGCAGGCAAGGAATTCACGGTTTACTGTGATGCATCACATCTTGGTTTGGGATGTGTCTTTGATACAGAAGGGAAGGTAGTGGCTTATGCATCTCGACAGTTGAGACCACATGAGGTTAATTATCCGACGCATGACTTGGAATTAGCTGCTGTGGTTTTTGCTTTGAAGATATGGAGACACTATTTGTATGGAGAGAAGTCGATAGTCTACACGGATCACAAGAGTCTTAAGTACCTTTTGACTCAGAAGGACTTGAACTTGAGGCAGCGTAGATGGATCGAGTTGTTGAAGGACTACGACTGTTCGATCGAATATCATCCCGGCAAGGCTAACGTGGTGGCAGACGCGTTGAGCCGTAAGGTTGTATCGGATTTAAGATCGATGTTTGCTCGTCTTAGCTTATATGATGATGGGAGTCTTTTGGTGAAGCGCAAGTCAAGCCGACTTGGTTAGAGCAAATCAAGGAGAAGCAAAGTTAGAGGATGATGGTTTAAATGATCGGAGGTTGCGATTGAACGGAGGTTTAGAGGAATATAGTTTGTCCAGCGATGGAGATCTTTGTGTTTTAAAGGGAGAGCTTGTATAGAAGGATGTTGAGTTGAGGCAAAGGATTCTTCGGGATGCACATAATAACAGCCCATATGCTATGCATCCCTGGAGGAAGCAAGATGTATCGGGATTTAAGAGAGCGATTTTGGTGGCAGTGCAAGCGCGTGAGGTGGCGAGTTTGTGGGTAAATGTCGACATGTCGTGAGGTCAAGGCGGAGCATCGATTCGCCATCTGCAGGTTACTTCACCGGTGAAGATTCCACAGTGGAAGTGGGAAAGGATCACTATGGACTTTGTCGGTGGATTACCTCTTACGCCTAGTAAGAAGGATTGATTTGGGTGATTGTGGATCGTCGACTAAGTCGCTCATTTCATTCCGTAAGGATGGGTTATTCGCCTTGAAGTTAGCTAAGTTGTATGTAGCGGAGATAGTGAGGTTGCACGGAGTGCCAAAGTGTCGATCATCTCAGATAGAGATCCTAGATTTACATCGAGGTTTTGAGAGCGTTACATCGGGCTTTGGAGTACGCGGTTGGATTTCGATGATCGCATTTCATCCACGATCGACGAGGCGATCGGAAAGGGTTATTGATTTTAGAAGATATGTTGAGAGGATGTGTTTTGGACTTGAGGCGGTGGGAAGAGTTTTTACCATTAGTTGAGTTCGCATACAACAATAGTTACCAAGCAAGCATTAAGATGGCACCATATGAGGCGTTGTATGGTAGGAGGTGTCGCACGCCTACATGTTGGACCGAGTTGGGTGAGCGTCGGATGTTAGGACCGAGTTGGTTGCGTAGATCGAGGATAAGGTTAAGACGATTGAGCTCGTCTGAAGGAAGCTTCGGATAGGCAGAAGTCATATGCAGATCTCAAGCGGAGGGATATAGAGTTTGCCGTGGGTGACAAAGTTTTTCTGAAAGTCTCGCCATGGAAGAAAGTGTTAAGATTTGGGAGAAAAGGCAAGTTAAGTCCAAGGTTTATTGGGCCGTTTAAGGTGTTGAGACGAGTGGGACCAGTAGCTTATCAGCTTGAGTTGCCAGCGGAACTGAGTCAGATTCACGATGTGTTCCATGTCTCCATGCTTAGACGCTATCGTTCTGATCCATCGCATGTTGTGGCAGTAGAGGAAATAGAAATGAGTCCAGATCTGACAATAGAAGAAGAACCTGTACAGATCCTAGATTGAGATGTGAAAGTTTTGCGTAGGAAGACAGTTCCTTTAGTGAAGGTTTTATGGCGGAATCATGGCGTGGAGGAAGCTACGTGGGAACCGGAGGATGTAATGAGGCAGCAGTATCCTCAACTCTTTTGATCAGGTAATTTCGAGGACGAAATTTTCTTAGGGGGGTAGAATTGTAACATCCCAAAATTTGAGTATTATTTGTGTTGGCTCGGGTATGAATTTTGTGTGTTAGCATAGTCTTGTGAAGGCTTGAATTTATTAAGGAAGCTAGAATAATTTTTTTTAGTATGGTTTAATTAATGAAGTGGATTAAGTGAGCTTAGCACTTAAGTTAATTTAAGTGTTAATTAAAGCACAAGAGGAGTAAGTGGCAAGATGGTTAAGGAGCTTGAAAGGTTGCTTGAGGTTAGAGGTTCGAGTAGCATGTTTAGCATTTTGAAGGCTTATTTTTGAATCCTAGCATTTATGGACGGTCAACCATTGTTTATGATAGGTTGGACTTTCATCTTTTGGCAAGTTGAATTTTTGTTTAAGGAAAGCTTGAAATTGGGGATAAGAATCTTAAGGTTATGGAAGGTTGGGGAGACATAAGGCTTGGTTTTAGGATGATGTTTTGGAAGGTAATCCTAGGCCTTTAGTGGATGTATGTGGACGGCATGGGTGTCTAAGGGGGTGGCCGAATGTGATAGGTAGCTTGGGGGGGGATAGTTGGCCAATTTTTTCCTTTTGAACATCTTTTTGCATTTTTGTTTTCCCTCTCCAAAAACACTCTCTTTGGCCGAATGTTATTGTGCATTTTGGTGCAATTTTTGCTTTTGGTTTTAGCCTTATTTTGTGTGAACCAAATACCATTTCTCTTCTTTCAATTGTCCTCTTGAAACCGAAACAACATTGGAACTTTTGTGCACTTTTCTTCTTTGGCAAAATAGTGTTTGGCCGAACCTCTCTCTCCCACATCTCTCTTTTCTTCATTTGACTTTTGTTTAATCACATTTTCTTTCATCCTCTCTTGGCCGAATCTTTACCCATCTCAAATTCCATTTCTTTTTCTTTCACTCAAAGTTTAAACATCCATTACCATTCTATTTCTCTTTTCTTTTTCACTTCACCATAGCCGAATTTTTCTACTTCCTTTTAGTATTATTTTTGGCCGAATATTCAAGGGTAGACTCTCTTTGATTTTTCTTCAATCGATTTTGGAAAAGGGTAAGTGTTCTTGGCCGTTTCTTCTTCAATTCTTTTCTCGTCTCTATGTTATTTTCTTGTGGACTAAGGCCGAATCTATGGGCATTGGTTTGCAAGGTTCTAATCATTCTTAGAAACCGATTTCTTTTAGGCTCTTCGAACGTTGGAAGCAATCAATCTAAGTCTCGATTCGTTGACAATCGTTTTGGGTAAGTTTAGGTAAGACTTGGTTTTTCGAAGGATAATTATCTGGGATTTAGTGTTATGGCCGAATGGCCTTTGTTCATAATCTTAATATTGGCCGATTGTAGGACAAGGTGATCTAGTGGTAGATCGGATCTTCGGACGTTAGTTATTGCTTTGGTGAAAGGTGTGTATCTTACACACTTTATAACTTGGTTTATATATGTATATTTGTGTGTTATAACTAATCATATTATGAAAGTGGGTAAATTGATGAGATCTGGATATGATACCATGATGGTATGAGTGAGGATTCGGGTAAGTCCGTTTCAATATGTTGTTAATACATGTGGATTGAAATCATGATCTACGATTTATGATATATTTGTTATGAGATACATATCAAAGTTTATTGACATGATTTGTTTATCTATTGCATTGGTATGGGCAATATGAGAGGAGGGGAAGATTGATGATTCGTGTGTCTTGGACACCAATGGTTTGGCACCACCAAAGTGGTTTGGCACCACCGGTGATTTGGTATCACATTCGTGTCTTCGGACACCGAGGTTTGGCACCTCATAGCGACTTGTCCCCTCGTGGTTAATTCCACCGTGGGTTGGCCCCACTTTTGAGATATGGGATCGTCGCCGGTGATTTGGTATCACACGTGGGTTGGCCCCACAACTTGATGATTCGTGTCTTGGACACCAAAGTGGTTTGTACCACCAATGATTTGGTATCACATTCGTGTCTTGGACACCGGAGGTTTGGCACCTCATAGCGACTTGTCCCCGTGGTTAATTCCACCGTGGGTTGGCCCCACTTTTGAGATATGGGATCGTCGCGGTGATTTGGTATCACACGTGGGTTGGCCCCATAGATGGATTATTCGTGACTACGGTCACCAAAGTGATTTGGTATCACATTTGTGTCTTTGGACACCAGTGGTTTGGCACCACCGGTGGTTTGGTACCACACGGGGTAAAAAGGAGTTATGGATGGCTAGGTTGGGTGTATTATACATATATGTTGCTTTGTTATAATTTGTGTAAGTATGTGGTATTTACCCAGGAGAGGGAATATGCACTCGAGTCTTGGTGACTCACCTTCTCCCTTATCTTTTCAGTGATTCGTGAGATCGCGGATGTGGTACTAGGATGAACTCGAGGAGGCCATGCAATAAAGTTTGGTTTTTCTGAATTTCCATTTGGGTACTTTATTTTAATTTGGGTTTTCATATTTTATGGATTTGTAATAAGGCCTCTTTAATTATGGTTTTGGATTATTTATATGCTTTGGGATTTATTCTAAACATGTTTAAGCATGTCACTTGGTTAATCTAATAATTGAGCTCAAAGTTTTCTAAACTAAAAACTCACAATGGTTTTAAAAATCTTACCATCGGGTAATATGAATAGTTCGATAGAAAAATTACAAGTTAAGTGTTTTCAACAAATTAAGTGATTTCCAAAATTCAAGTTTCTATACTCAATTGCAAACGGATTTTCAAAGTGATATTTCAAATTTTCTTAAAAAGATATAAATGTTTTCTATCCTATGATTTATCAACTAAGTTTTAAAGTTTTATGTAGTTCAAAGTAAATCTCATTTTTAACTTATTTTTGACAAATAAAGAATTTCAAAGAGTTTTTCACAAAATTTAATTGTTAAGTCGATTCATTCAAAAATATTTTCCTTAGTGACATACCAGATTCGGTCGTGGCGTATTGACCGGGTTTGGGGTGTTACATCTACTCATTCATATATATGTATGAATTTGGTGTCTAATAAGAGTTTGCCTGTCGAGTCTACTGAATTTGTGATTAAAGTATCGAACACCTTAGGCAAGTATGTTCTAGTTGATAAAGTTAGCAAGAACTGTCCTTTAATGACTCGGGGTTACTGTTTTCCAGCTGACTTGATGCTTTTGCCATTTGATGAGTTCGATGTAATTCTGGGAATGGATTGGTTGACTTTGCATGATGCTGTTGTGAACTGTAGACGAAAGACTATAGAGCAGAAATGTCAGAATAATGAAATTCTTCGCATTGAATCTGATGAGTCGAGTGGTTTACCAATAGTGATTTCATCGATGACAGCTCAGAGATATGTGAGAAAAGGTTGCAAAGCTTATCTCGCTTATGTTTTAGATACTAAAATGTCTGAAAAGAAGGTTGAATCAGTGCAAGTTGTTTGTGAATATCTGGATGTATTTCCTGAAGAATTACCGGGATTGCCACCTATTAGAGAGGTTGAGTTTGGTATTGAATTAGTGCTGGGAACACCAATATCAATAGCTCCGTATAGAATGGCTCTGACAGAGTTGAAAGAGTTGAAAGCTCAGTTACAAGAGTTAACAGATAGAGGTTTTGCACGACCTAGTTTTTCGCCCTGGGGTGCGCCGGTATTGTTTGTTAAAAAGAAAGACGGGTTAATGAGAATGTGTATAGACTATCGTCAGCTCAACAAAGTTACGATAAAGAGTAAGTATCCGTTGCTGAGAATAGATGATTTGCTTGATCAGTTAAAAGGTGCAACAGTGTTTTCAAAGATTGATTTGAGATCGGGTTATTATCAGTTGCGAGTAAAAGACTCAGATGTGTCGAAAACATCATTCAGAACGAGGTACGGACATTATGAATTCCTTGTTATGCCTTTTGGTTTTGACTAATGCTCTTGCCATTTTTATGGAATTGATGAATCAGATTTTTAGATCGTATTTAGACAGATTTGTTATTTTGTTCATTGATGACATTTTGATCTATTCACGAGATGAGTCTGAACATGCCAAGCATTTGAGGATTGTATTGCAAACCTTGAGAGATAAGCAATTGTATGCTAAATTCGGCAAATGTGAGTTCTGGCTCTGGGAAGTTTGATTTTTGGGACACATAGTCTCGAGGATGGTATTCGAGTTGATCAGAGCAAGATTTCTGCAGTTATTGATTAGAAACCACCTAGAAATGTATTAGAGGTTAGAAGTTTTCTGGGATTGGCTGGTTACTATCGACACTTTGTTAAAGGGTTCTCGATGATTGCTACGTCGATAACCAGGTTACTATAGAAAGATGTGAAGTTTGAATGGTCCGAGAAATGTCAACAAAGATTCAATCAATTGAAAGCATTATTGATAGAGGCACCGGTATTAGTTCAGCCTGAGTCGGGGAAAGAATTCGTAATTTTCAATGATGCATCGTTAAGTGGCCTGGGTTGTGTTTTGATGCAGGAAGGCAAAGTTGTAGCTTATGCCTCGAGACAGTTGAAGCCGCACAAAAAGAATTATCCAACGCACGATCTAGAGTTAGCCGCGATAGTGTTCGCATTGAAAATTTTGTGCCATTATTTGTTTGGTGAGAAATGCCATGTTTATACCGACCACAAAAGTTTGATATATCTGATAACTCAGAAAGATTTAAATTTGCGACAGCGAAGATGGTTAGAATTGCTAAAAGACTATGAATTAGTGATTGACTATCATCCGGGGAAAGCTAATGTAGTTGCTGATGCTTTAATTCGAAAGTCCTTATTTGCTTTACATGCTTTGAACACACAATTAGCTTTGTCTGACAACGGTTCGATAATAGCAGAGTTGAAAGCGAGACCGTTATTTCTACAGCAGATTTGTGAGGCTAAAAAATTTGATAATGAATTGCAAGCAAAACGAGCTCAGTGTGAGTCGACTTCTGATTCAGAGTTTCGAATAGGGCATGATGACTGTTTGATGTTTCGTGATAGAATATGTGCACCAAGATGATAAACCATAAAAGTAACATATTTCAATCCCATGCTTAGCATGTTTTTGGATGATTTATTATTTAAATTAGTGAATTTGATGCTCCTAATCCTTTAATTTCATGTTATATACTTAGAAGAGCAGAGGGGAACAAAAGGAGCGAAAAACGGGCCAAAATTGGACAAAACGGGCTATTTTAAGGATCCACACGGCCAAGCCTTTTTCCACACGGGCTGAGCACATGCCCGTGTTACCCACACGGGCTGGCCACACGCCCATGTGGCAACCCATGTCGATATCGCTCCATGTTTCCCAAACACGTGGAAAAAGCCAATTTTTAGGGTTTCTAAGCATTCTAAAGTCTATAGATACACACTAGAAGAGGACCTAAGGGGATACAAAGCTTAATGAAGAAAAGACTCAAAGAGCGCCAACGAATTCAACTCAGAAGCAGGATCTCCTTCAAGACTGATGATCTCCATTCAATTTCTCTCGAAGTCTTTGGGTTTCTTTATGTTTTGTTGTTTTCCTAATTTTGAGATGTTTTCCCCCAAAAGTATGAACTAAATTCCCTAGATACCTAGGGAGGATGAAACCTAAGACGGATCTTATTATTTGATTTTTCTGAATTACATGATAAATATTTGTTCTTGATCTCAATTATGTGTTCTTATTTCATGTTTTAATGTTTTTAGGATATTAATTCATGATTGATGTGCTTATTCAGTAGAGAAAAAGTCCCTGTTTAATAGTAGATCTGGCATAATTGAGTGGAGTTGCATTCAATCCTAGAAATAGGATGACATAAATCTACCGGATTAGAGTCAAATCTAATAGGGGAATCCATAGATCTAGTTAATGCAATGATAGGGGTTTTAGTTAGAAAGAAATTTCAATTAATCAACCTAAAGTCAGTTGTTTTTATTCTCGAAATAGATATTAACATAAGTTAGGGATTTCTACGAATTAAGACAAGTGAATAAAACGTTTAATTCAGATTTAGAATAATAAGTGAAGTCTAGGTGGATTCTTCCTTGATATTGTCTGTCTCATCGGTTTTCTTAAAATATTTTCCTACTTTATTCTCTGTTTCGTCTTAGTAACTAGGTTTGTTAAGATTAGGTTAAAATAAATCCCTTCAATTTATTCGACTAGATAATAAAAAGATAGTAACTACTAGTACTTTTAGTCCTCGTGGATACGATATTCCCGACTCACCATAGCTATACTACCATTCGATAGGTGCACTTGCCTTTGTCGTATTTTAGTTAGTTCGTGATGTCATCAAGTGTTTGGCGCCGTTGTCGGGTACTAAAATATTAGGAACACTTAATTTTTATTACTTTAGCCATTTTTATTTTTATTTCATTTTGTTTTGTTTTAATTTTAATCTTTGTTTACTAGCTTTTCTTTTATTTGCTTCTGGCAGGTTCCTTTAGTTTTTGACTAGAAGAAACCCGTCAGGACCTCTAGTGTTCGACAGCGAAATTGAAAGTACAACTCACAGAAATCGTAGAAAAGCGAGGCAGAGTCGACAGAGTACAACAGAGGAGCAAGAGGAAGTTATTGGTATTACTGAGGAGATGGCTGAAAATCAGAATAATCAGCTACCTCCTATGGTTGCCGCAAATCCTGCTCCTCGTACTATATATGATTATGCCAAGCCCAGTTTAACTGGGGCTGAATCGAGTATTGTTAGACTTGCTGTTGCTGAAAATAATTTTGAACTGAAACCTAACACTATTCAAATGATTCAATAGTTTGTTCAGTTTGATGGTTTGCAGGACGAAGACCCAAATACTCATTTCGCTAATTTCCTAGAATTATGCGATACTTTCAAGATAAATGGTGTTTCTGATCATGCCATTCAGCTACGGTTGTTTCCGTTCTCATTAAGAAATAAATCTAAACAGTGGTTGAACTCCCTACCGCGAGGATCTATTACTACATGGGAACAAATGACTGAAAAATTCTTGTTGAAGTACTTTCCACCGGCTAAGACAGCCAAGCTGTGGAATGATATCTCTTCCTTTGTACAGATGGACTTAGAAATCTTATATGATGCATGGGAGAGGTATAAGGATTTATTAAGAAGGTGCCCTCACCATGGGTTACCTCTATTGCTACAGGTTCAAACTTTTTACAACGGTTTGAACCTCTCAACTAGGTAGTTGATCGATGCATCCGCCGGTGGGACTCTGAATAACAAAACACCTGAAGAGGCTTACGAGTTTATAGAAAAAATGTCACTTAATAATTATCAGTGGCAAGTGATGAGGACAAAGCCTGTAACACCCTTACCCGTAATCCCCGCCAGAACCGGGTCCGAGGCGTTACCAGATTGAAACTACTTGATCGCCACTTAGGCTCAACGTGACTACTCTCCTTAAGTCACCACGACAACCTCATTTTCGAGTTACGAGGCCTTACTCAAACACACGAGGGCTCTCGAGACCATATCGGAAACTCTTACTATTTTTAAAATTTTCTCCATCTAGACAGGGACTACACGCCCGTGCTAGATGATACACGCCCGTGTGTAGTCACACACGCCCATGTCCACAACCCGTGCACAAAACTCAACCATTCTGCCAAAGTCCCACGACTAGGTCACACGCCCGTGTTCACCACCCATGGTGCACGCTGACTACTTCACACGGCCTTAAAGTCTAGACATACGCCCGCGTGGCTAGCCCGTGGCCAACACTGAATAACTCACACGTCCTAGGCAAACGCCAGTGTGACTAGTCCATGGTCTATTCTGACTTAAAATACTAACATGCAGGGGACACACGGCCAAGTCACACGCCCATGGGCTAACCGTGTGTCACACATGGTCTAGACACACGCCCGTGTGTCTACCCACATGGAAAATAACAAAGCTATTTTTCATGCCCCTTCTCACCCCTCTAGCATACACAACATGTACTCATTCAACACATCCATAATCAACTCAATTTGAAACACAATCTTTCATGGATAACTACATCTTTTCATATAATAAAATAGCCAACAACTATGGCATTATACAAAATAGATTATCCAACTAAAGGCCAACATAACTTAGCCATTTACAACCAAGAATCACTAACTTATCTAGCCCCTATACATGCCATATACAAAACGTTTAATCCAATGTACCAGAGTGTGCCGATAGTGTGGGCGATCTTCCAATTGATCCACGTATCTTGATTCAACTCTATTACTCTATAAGACAAGGGAAAAGAAAGGGAGTAAGCTTTGAGCTTAGTGAGTTTACACATAAACAATTAAGCATCATAATATAAGCTAAACAACAATTAGCATTATACTAACATAAGTAATTTAAAACTATGCTTACTCTTTCTATCCCCTACCAGATTTCCAACACATCATGAGTCACATACTCATAACCATTGACATGCACCCCTACATTCAATATCTCATTTACACAATATACAATACATCATTATTTCACAATAACACATCCACACATCTACACTACTCACTAATACATCCACACAGCTACCCTCTCGGTGGTTTCGCACTTAGCCTACCACAATCGATACAATAAGGTAGTATCACACTTAGCCTACCAATAAGGTAATCATAGTGGTCTCGCACTTGGCCCACTAAACAATATACTTAGCGATAGCATCGCACATAGCCCAGCTCATCGTTGCTAAGTATTGGGGTAGCATCGCACTTAGCTTACCATCAAGCATTATCATTACACATTCACATATCTACTTTGTAGTTCATTCATTCATTCGTTCACTATAACTAACTCATTCATTCCACATGAACCATATAGGTTCTCAACCATGCTATACTCTAGCTAGCATTTAGAAAGTATACGCATAATGCATCGTTTATACGTAAACTTACCTCGGTACTCAAAAAGTATGGAGATGTGCAATTTAGTCCACGACCTTGCCCTTGCCTCAGTTTCGATCCGGGCTTCATCTTTCTTGATCTATAATGACAAATAAACACATTCAATACACACATTGACTAAATTGACCTTTATCTCATACTTTAGCAAAATCCCCATTTTGCCCCTAATCTTTTTCATATTTACACTTTTGCCCCAAGGCCCGTAAAGTGATTTTTATTCAACTTTTCTAGCCTTTCATGCTTAGCCAAATCATTTACTCAATTAAAGCTATCATCAATTCTCACTAATTCTCACATGTATGACCAAACTCAAGACTTTCACAAACTAGTCCCTACATGATTTTTTCATGGAATTCACTTAGTAAAAGATGTTTCTACAACATCAAGCTTTCATATTCTTCCATAAAACATCAAAATACATGCATGTCATACATGGGTACATTTTTGAACATCCATTTTAGCTCATCATATAGCTAAAAATAGCTTACTCATGCTACTAGGACTTCAAAAATACGAAGAATATCAAAAACGGGCTAGAATACACTTACTAGCTAGCTTGAAAAGTTGAAGAGCCCTAACAATGGCTTCTCTCAAATTTTACATGACCTTGGAGAAGAAGATGAATGAATTTTGTCATCTTTTCTCCTATTTTAATCATTTAATTGTCAAATGACCAAAATACCCTTTTTGACAAACTTCCTAATTTAACTCATCCATGCCCAAATTTGTCCAAAAATTAGAAATTGTGAAAATTACACATTAAGGACTTCTAATTGATATTCTAAAGCAATTTCACACAAATAGCTTCTAGAATCTCACATTTTGCAACTTTTGCAATTTAGTCCTTTTGAACAGTTCAACCGCAATTTAACAAAATTGCTTCATGAAACTTTCACACTAGCATGAAAACATGGCATAGACCTCAAAAACTCATACTTATGCCTCGGATTTGTGGTCTCGCACCACTATTCTGACTAGGCCCTAAATCGGGATGTTACAACTCTCCCCACTTTTAGAGATTTTCGCCCCCAAAAATCTTACCAGTAAAGAGGTTTGGATGTTGCTCTTTCATAGCCTCTACCGATTCCCACGTAGCTTCTTCCACACCGTGTTTCTGCCATAACACTTTCACTAGTGCTATGCTCTTATTCCTCAACTGTTTCACTTCTCGAGCCAAGATCTTAATCGGCTCCTCTTCATAAGACATATCTGGTCTTATCTCAATTTCCGTCGAAGGAATCACATGTGAAGGATCGGAGCGATACCATCGCAACATCGACACATGGAACACATTATGAATCTTTTCCAATTCTACCGGCAAAGCCGACTGGTATGCTACTGGCCCAACTCTATCTGTAATCTCATATGGCCCTATGAACCTTGGACTCAATTTCCCTTTTCGTCCAAATCTCATGATTTTCTTCCATGGGGACACTTTTAAAAACACTTTGTCACCCACTTCAAACTCAATCTCTTTTCTTTTCAAATTCGCGTACGACTTTTGTCGGTCCGAAGAAGGTTTTAGACTATTACGGATTAGTTTCACTTTCTCTTCGGTTTCTTTCACTAGATCAACCCCATGGATGCGCTTTTCACTAAGCTCGGTCCAATACAATGAAGTCCGACACATACGACCATACAAGGCCTCATACGGAGCCATCCGTATACTTGACTGATAACTGTTGTTGTAAGCAAATTTGACCAAAGGTAGATATCTTTCCCAACTACCTTCGAATTCTAACACACAGCATCGAAGCATATCTTCAAGAACTTGAATCACTCTTTCAGACTAACCATCAGTTTGTGGATGAACGCAGTACTAAAATTTAACCTCGTACCCATGGCCCCTTGCAACTTCTTCCAAAACCTCGAAGTAAACCTCGGATCTTTATCCGATATTCTAGACACAGGCACACCATGTAACCTCACAATCTCTGCAACATACAATTCGGCTAACTTTTCTAGTGAATAATCAACATGTACTGGAATTAAATGAATCGACTTTGTCAATCTATCCACAACAACCCACACAGCATCTTTCTTTTTCGGAGTCATAGGCAACCCCGTCACAAATTCCATGGTAATCCGATCCCATTTCCACTCGGGAAACCATCACTGGCTGAAGCAATCCCGAAGGCACTTGATGCTCAACTTTCACTCGTTGATAAATCAGACACTTTATCACGAACTCAGAGATATCTCTTTTCATACCGAGCCACCAATAAAATTTCCTCAAGTCATTGTACATTTTCGTACTGCCCGGGTGTACTGATAAATAACCACTATGTGCCTCATGCAAAACCTTTCGGATCAATTCTTCATCTCTAGGTACACAAATTCTGTCATGGTATAACAAACAACCATCCGAACCCACTCGAAAATCAGAGTCACTTTCTGATCCATACTTAGCTCTCTTAGTTTGCATCTCACTATAATTTTCTTGAGCCTCACATATCTGTTGAACAAACAGTGGCTTAGCTCTCAACTCTGCCAATATAGCACCATCCTCAGACAATGCTAAACTCGTGCTCATAACTCTTAGAGCATACAAGGATTTCCTACTCAGGGCATCCGCAACCACATTTGCTTTTCCAAGATGGTAATCAATGACTAACTCATAGTCTTTCAATAACTCAAGCCACCGCCTCTGTCACAAATTTAAATCCTTTTGATCCATCAAATACTTCAAACTCTTGTGATCCGTAAAGATTCGGCACTTCTCACCATATAAGTAATGTCGCCAAATATTTAACGCAAAAATAATCGCAACCAACTCCAAATCATGAGTCGGATAATTCTTCTCATGCGGTTTTAGTTGTCTCGAGGCGTAAGCGACTACCTTACCCTCTTGCATCAACACGCAACTGAGACCATTAAACGATGCGTCACTGAAAACCACAAACTCTTTCCCCGATTCTGGTTGAACCAAAATCGGTGCCTCAGTCAACAATGTTTTCAATCTCTCAAAACTCTGTTGACATGCCTCTGTCCAATCATACTTGACATCCTTATGCAACAATTTCGTCATCGGGGTAGCAATCACTGAGAACCCCTTTATGAAACGTCTGTAATATCCCACTAGTCCCAAGAAGCTTCTAACTTTCGACACATTCCTCGGCTGTTTCCGATCCACAATAGTCAAAATCTTACTCGAGTCGACTCGAATACCATTACCCGACACAACGTGTCCTAAAAATCCAACCTCTCTGAGCCAAAACTCACTCTTGCTAAACTTAGCATACAACTGCTCATCTCTTAATGTTTGCAAGACAATTCTCAAATGTTCCTCATGATCGTTCTCATCCCGAGAATAGATCAATACGTCGTCAATGAAGACAACCACAAACTTATCCACATACAGTCGAAAGACACGGTTCATCAAATCCATAAAAATCGCAGGTGCATTCGTTAAACCAAACGGCATGACCAAAAACTCATAATGGCCATACCTTGTTCGAAATGCAGTTTTCAACACATCTTGCTCTTTCACTCTCAACTGGTAATAACCAAACCTCAGGTCAATCTTGGAGAACACTGTAGCTCCTTTCAGTTGATCAAAAAGATCATCAATCCTTGGTAAAGGATACTTATTCTTCACCGTCACTTTGTTAAGTTGCTTATAGTCTATACACAACCTCATAGACCCATCTTTCTTTTTCACAAATAGTACCGAAGCACCCCACGATGAGTAGCTCGGTCTTACAAAACCCTTATCTGTCAACTCTTGCAACTGAACCTTCAGTTCTTTCAACTCTAAAGGTGCCATTCTATACAGAGTAATTGAAATAGGTGCCGTTCCCGGAACTAACTCAATCCCAAACTCGACCTCTCTCTCTGGAGGTAATCCGGGTAACTCTTCCGGAAATACATTCGGATACTCATATACCACCAGCACTGTATCAAACTTTACTCCAACCTCTTGAGTATTCAAAATAAAGGCGAGATAGGACTCACACCCTTTTCTCAAACATTTCTCAGCCACTAGGGAAGAAATCATCACTGGTAGACTATCCGATCCACCTGATTCAACCCGAACAACATCTCCACTCTCACATTTTAATTCGATAAACTTACTACCACAGTTCACTAAGACACTATGGGTAGTCAACAAATCCATGCCAAGGATTAAGTCAAACTCATCAAACGGCAACAACATAAGGTTTGCCGGAAAGCAATGACTCTTAAACAACAAAGGACAATTCCTACACACCTTGTCCACTAACACGTATTTTCCTAACGGGTTTGACACCTTAACCACAATGTCCGTAGACTCAATGGTCATACTAAAACTAGATGCTAATCTCATGAAAATATATGAGTGAGTAGACCCTGGATCAATTAAAGCAATAACAAAGGTGTCATAGAGAGAAAATGTACCCGTTATCACATCTGGGGATGATGCCTCTTCACGGGCGCGAATGGCATAAGTCCTCGCAGGTGCCCGACCCTTCGGTCTCACAGCAGAGTCTCTAGACGCACCTCTACCACTATTCCCACCTCTTGGGTTCCTTGGTGGTCTACCCCTTGTAGACACATCACTAGGTCACATCTCTTGTTTCTCTTCCTTATCATCCCTCTCAGGGCAATTTCGAATAAAGTGGTTAGGGGAACCACACTTAAAACATTTTTGGCTGTTTCCCCAACACTCTCTGGTGTGATATCTACCACAATTTGGACACTCCGGTTTGTTTTTTGTATTGCCCACACTTTCCATCGAGGTAGCTTAGACTCTCGAACCCGGACGAGTGTGGTCCAAGTCTCGATGTGAATATCCCACTGATGCTGTCATCCGATGATTCACTTCCCTGGATCTTTTTGACTGGGCTTGGTACGACTTGCCAATTGGCCTCTTTCTCGCATCTCGGGCTTCACTCACAGCCCTTCTCTTTTCTCTACCCAACTCTTCGGCCTTACTTGCCCTCTCGACCAACACAACAAACTCTTTCAACTCCAAGATACCAACTAGGAGTTTGATATCCTCATTCAGTCCATCTTCAAACCTCTTACACAGAATGGTCTCCGTCTACACACATTCTTGGGTGTATTTTCTAAGCCTAACAAACTCACGCTCATATTCTCTACTGACATTCTTCCTTGCTTCAACTCAAGAAATTCCTTCCTTTTTCGATCAGTAAATCGTTGGCTTATGTCTTCTTTCGAAACTCTTCCAGAAAGAAGTCCCATGTCACCCGCTCTCTCGGAACTACTGACGTCAACGTCTTCCACCAATGGTATGCCGAGTCCCTCATCAAAGACACAGCACACTTCAGGCTCTCTTCAGGTGTACATGAGAGTTCATTAAACACTTTCATTGAGTTCTCTAGCCAGAACTTTGCCCTTTCAGGGTCATCATCTACCTTAGCTCTAAACTCCTCAGCCCCGTGTTTCCTAATCTTATCCACCGGGGGTTTCGATATCCTCACTACATCATTACCTTGAGGAGCAACTAGATTTGGCTGAGGCATTGGAGGAGGTGGAGGAGGTTGAGCATTAGGGTCCGCTCGAACATAATCCGAGTACCAATTACTCATCATCTAGAGAAAGGCTTCCCGAGCCTCTTCCCCTTGACCCCTAACCTCGGGTCCACTCTCTACAGGCGCGGTTCCTTACGCAGGAGCCGGCGCATTACTAAGTCGCTTCATCGTGATCGATTGATCGGGATCCATATACTATAAAAAACAAGGTTTAAAATCATCAGAAACCACCACACTATCATTGTACACTTATGGCATGTATAGCTAGACTCTTACACCTACTACGGTAGTCCTAGAACCGACTAAACCATAGCTCTGATACCACTAAATGTAACACCCCTTACCCATAATCCCCGCTGGAACCGGGTCCAAGGCGTCACCGGATTAAAACTACTTGATCGCCACTTAGGCTCAACGTGACTACTCTCCTTAAGTCGCCACGACAACCTCATTTTCGAGTTACGAGGCCTTACTCAAACACACGAGGGCTCTCGAGACTATATCAGAAACACTTACTATTTTAAAAATTCTCTCCATCTAGAGAGGGACTACACGCCCGTGCTAGATGATACACGCCCGTGTGTAGTCACACACGCCCATGTCCACAACCCGTGCACAAAACTCAACTATTCTGCCAAAGTCCCACGGCTAGGTCACACGCCCGTGTTCACCACCCGTGGTGCACACTGACTACTTCACACTGCCTTAAAGTCTAGACATACGCCCGCGTGGCTAGCCCGTGGCCAACACTGAATAACTCACATGTCCTAGGCACACGCCCGTGTGACTAGTCCATGGTCTATTCTGACTTAAAATACTAACATGCAGAGGACACACGGCCAAGTCACACGCCCATGGGCTGACCGTGTGTCACACATGGTCTAGACACACGCCCGTGTGTCCTCCCACATGGACAAGAACAAAGCTATTTTTCATGCCCCTTCTCACCCCTCTTGCATACACAACATGTACTCATTCAACACATCCATAATCAACTCAATTTGAAACACAATCTTACATGGATAACTACATCTTTTAATATAATAAAATAGCCAACAACTATGGCATTATACAAAATAGATTATCCATCTAAAGGCCAACATAACTTAGCCATTTACAACCAAAAATCACTAACTTGTCTAGCCCATATACATGCCATATACAAAACGTTTAATCCAATGTACCAGAGTGTGCTGATAGTATGGGCGATCTTCCATTTGATCCACGTATCTCAATTCAACTCTATTACTCTATAAGACAAGGGAAAAGAAAGGGAGTAAGCTTTGAGCTTAGTGAGTTTACACATAAACAATTAAGCATCATAATATAAGCTAAACAACAATTAGCATTATACTAACATAAGTAATTTACAACTATGCTTACTCTTTCTATCCCTTACCACATTTCCAACACATCATGAGTCACATACTCATAACCATTGACATGCACCCCTGCATTCAATATCACATTTACATAATATACAACACATCATTATTTCACAATAACACATCCACACATCTACACTACTCACTAATACATCCACACAACTACTCTCTCGGTGGTTTCGCACTTAGCCTACCATAATCGATACAATAAGGTAGTATCACACTTAGCCTACCAATAAGGTAATCATAGAGGTCTCGCACTTAGCCCACTAAATAATATACTTAGCGATAGCATCGCACATAGCCCAGCTCATCGTTGCTAAGTATCGGGGTAGCATCGCGCTTAGCTTACCATCAAGTATTATCACTACACATTCACATATCTACTTTGTAGTTCATTCATTCATTCGTTCACTATAACTAACTCATTCATTCCACATGAACCATATAGGTTCTCAACCATGCTATACTCTAGCTAGAATTTACAAAGTATATGCATAATGCATCGTTTATACGTAAACTTACCTCGGTACTCAAAAAGTATAGAGATGTGCAATTTAGTCCACGACCTTGCCCTTGCCTCGATTTCAATCCGGGATTCGTATTTCTTGATCTATAATGACAAATCAACACATTCAATACAAACATTGACTAAATTGGCCTTTATCTCATACTTTAGCAAAATTCCCATTTTGCCCCTAATCTTTCTCATATTTACACTTTTGCCCCAAGGCCCGTAAAGTGATTTTTATTCAACTTTCTAGCCTTTCTTGCTTAGCCGAGTCACTTACTCAATCAATGCTATCATCAATTCTCACTAATTCTCACATGTATGACCAAACTCAAGACTTTTACAAACTAGTCCCTACATGCATTTTTCATGGAATTCACTTAGTAATAGATGTTTCTACAACATCAAGCTTTCATATTCTTCCATAAAACATCAAAATACATGCATGTCATACATGGGTACATTTTTGAACATCCATTTTTGCTCATCATATAGCTAAAAATAGCTTACTCATGCTACTAGGACTTCAAAAATACGAAGAATATCAAAAACGGGCTAGAATACACTTACTAGCTAGCTTGAAAAGTTGAAGAGCCCTAACAATGGCTTCTCTCAAATTTTTTGCAGCCTTAAAGAAGAAGGTGAATGAATTTTGTCATCTTTTCTCCTATTTTAATCATTTAATTGTCAAATGACCAAAATACCCTTTTTGACAAACTTCCTAATTTAACTCATCCATGCCCAAATTTGTCCAAAAATTAGAAATTGTGAAAATTTCTCATTAAGGACTTCTAATTGATATTCTAAAGCAATTTCACACAAATAGCTTCTAGAATCTCACATTTTGCAACTTTTGCAATTTAATCATTTTGGACAGTTCAACCGTAATTTAACAAAATTGCTTCATGGAACTTTCATACTAGCATGCAAACATGGCATAGACCTCAAAAAATCATACTTATGCCTCAAATTTGTGGTCTCGGACCACTATTCTGACTAGGCCCTAAATTGGGATGTTACAAAGCCGATGAAAGCAGCCGTTGTTTTTAATGTTGATGCGGTCACCATGTTGTCAAATCATGTAGAACTTTTGAATAAAAAGATTGATTGTTTATATAGTTCTACGTAGGTACATCTGGTTATGCAAAGTGACGCAAATGGAGGGAACCATTCAGAAAGTCGATCCTACAACCTTAGCACAGAAGACGAACAAGTTAACTGTATGGGTAACAATTCTAGACCTCAAAATAATCCCTATAGTAACACTAATAATGCAGGTTGGAGGGACCATCCCAACTTCTTTTGGGGTGGTCAAGGAAATTAGAGACCACAACCCCCTTCAAGCTTTCAACAACCACCTTACCAGCAGGAAAAGAAGCCGAACCTTAAGGAGATGTTGATGAATTTTATTTCTGTGTCAGAATCTCGCTTTCAAAACACTGAAACAACACTCAAAAATCAACAAGCATTGATTCAAGGGCTTGAGAATCAAATCGTTCAATTGGAAAAGATGATTTCAGTACGACCACGAGATAGCTTACCGAGTAATACTAAAACTAACCCAAGGGAGCAGATTCAGGCGATCACTGTTCGAGATGATGAAGGGTTAGCTGAATCTGAAGCTGAACCGAGGTAAGAAACTGTGGTAAGCAATGGTGAGGTTGAGGTAAGCCAAAATAAGCAAGATTCGATCAGTAAGGAATATAAACCTCGTGTGCCATATCCAAATGCGACAAGGAAAGACCATACAAACGAACAATTCGGTAAATTCCTTAAACTATTGAAAAAAAATTACATATTAACTTACCGTTTATTGAAGCTCTTTCCCAGATGCCAAATTTCATTAAATCTTTAAAGGATCTTTTAGCAAATAAGCGAAAGTTAGATGATTCGTTGCATGTGGAGCTAAACACAGTTTGCTCAGCCATTTTGCAGAATAAACTATCCAATAAGTTGAAAGATGAGTTTTACTATTCCTTGCTTAATTGGTAGTTTAAATGTTAACAATGCTTTGGCTGATTTAGGGGAAAGTATTAATGTTATGCCCTATAAAATGTTTAAACAACTAGGTCTTGGGAAACCCAAACAAACTAGGATGAGCATTCAATTGGCAGATAAAACTATTAGATTTCCTAGAGGTATTGTTGAGGATGTGCTTGTAAAAATTGATAAATTTATATTCCTAGTTGACTTTGTTGTTCTAGACATGGATGAGGATAGTGACATACCTTTAATTTTAGGACGACCCTTTTTAACAACTGCTAGAACTATCATAGATGTTGGTACAGGTGAGTTAATACTTCGTGTAGGTTATGACACGATTAAAATCCAAGCTCGTGATTCTGTTAGGATATCTAGTGATCGAAATGATATTATGAGTTCTTTTAATGTGACTATCCTTGTGGCTCAACCTTCTTTGAAGGAAATTCCTCGAAAAAATGTGATAGAGCCACGGTCCAGCTCAAGTAACAAAAATAGAACTCATGAAGAACGAAGGCTTCAGATCGATGAACTAGACGAATGGCGGACACATGTCGAGGAGAAACCAAAAATACATGATGCAAAACCGAAACAAAGCCATGACGAACATAAGGATGGAACGAGTCAATTTAAGATTGGGGACCAGGTATTATTAAATGAAAAGGACCCTCGAATTGCCACTTCAGAGCTTATTCCAAATGGAGCAACTCCTCTTACGATACTTAATGTTTTCCCATACGGTATAGTCAAGGTGAATCACTCTAAATTTGTGTAACATCCTAAAATAGGGCCTATGCATTTTCGGTTTAATTGTATGAAGTGACATGTTTTAAGTATTATGAATAAATTATGAATATTTTTGGAAACCGGAAATGAGTGAAAATAAGTTAGAAATGAACATTTTGGAAACACGAAAATGTATGGAAATGTTAAGTTTAAAAATGGAAGGTGAACATTTTTGGAAACTAGGAAATGTAAGGAAAATGGAAAGTGAACATTTTTGGAAACTTGGAAATGTAAGGAAATGTCAAGTTTACAGAACCGATCGAAAATTTTTGGAAACTTAGAAATGACCTAGAAATGACGAGTTTTAAGGTTTAAAAGGGGAAATTAAGGCAAAAGCGGCCTTAAAAGAAAAAGTTTGTGAAATTTGACACACAAGCAGGCTTGGAAAAGTGGTGCAGAAGATGCCACTTAGGGCCTATGGAAATGACGCCATATGCAAGAGGAATGGGCCTAAGTTCGAGTCACATGGGAAGCAAATAAAAGAAATTTTATTTTGCTACAAGGAGCGAGAGAGGTGGACGGCACATGGCTATAAATTAGGAGCTTTTATTATTTTATAAATAGTGGATAAATAAGGGATTTATTTATCATTATTTTCAAGAGATAATTGTTGGATTAAATTCTTTTAATTTGATTAAAGAGATAAAGAGGAAAATAAGGGAGAAGTGATGGCCAAGTAAGGGACTTTGAGTTTAATAATTTCGGCTAAGTAAGGATAGTTGCTGAATTATCTTTTATTTTAAGTGATAATTAAAGAGATAAAGCTATTAAAATAGAAGAGTGATGGCCAAGTAAGGGATTCTAAGTTAGTAATATCGGCTATAAAAGGAAAAGAGAGGCCATTCTGTATTATTTTCTGTTCTTTGAAAGCCTCTCACGAATTCTCTTCACCAAATCTTCTTCTTCTTTTATTTTTGCCAAGTTTAGAAATACCTTGTGTTCTAGCCAGAATCCTCCATCTTTATTCTTCCTTTTCTTTTCTTTCTAATCCTCCAAAAGCTAGAAAGTTGTGAGATCATCATCTAGCCATAGCCGAATCTCTGAAGGTTGAAGTGAAGGTGCAATCGATTTCTTCAAGTAAGGGTAAGATCTCATTCGGTTTCATCCTTTTTTTCTTAAGATTTGCCGAAATCTAGGACTAACCCCATTAATATCTTGTTGCCGAAACTTTGAAGAGATCTTTCGGGATTCACTAAGTGTCGACTACAAGGAAGGAGAAGTCCTTTTCCCGAAGGTACACAGAAACACCCCAAACCCGGCCCACAAGCTTTGACCAGATTTCGTATGTTCCTCAAGTAAACCGGTTCAAAATTCTTTTGTTCTTAGGAAAACTTGTGTGATTTTAAGAAAAATATTGTTTTGGGTTGGGCTTGTGTTGAAAACAGGTTCGTTTTATATTGAAATCCCTTTTATCTTAAGTGACAAAATATTTAGGGTTTGGTTTAAAAGAAATTTTAAATAAATTTTAATAGATAAAATTCATAATCATAATAAATAAAAATAAGTGTAAAGTAATTCAACTATGGCCTTATGGCCTTATTACATCAAATAATTCCCAAAATATTTCAAAGTACTAAAATAAATTCAAGAGTCCTCAAAAATATAAACTTCATGTTGAGCATGGCCACCACAAGTTCTGCCGTCCCGGTCCATCACTGTTCATCACCTGAAAAATGTTCCCCAACGGGGTGAGTCAAACAGACTCAATGTGTACACGACACTAAATCATAATAGAATCAGGCATACAAATGTTACGCATTCATATCATAGCATACAAATTATGATGCATTCCCAAACCCAAACCTAGTTGTCCATCCGCTACACACCCCCGTACCTGCCAGTCACACCGTGGGGACTACTAAGTCGACCCTCCATCCGCTACACACCATCGAAGGCAGTCGCTGCAGTCGACGTGCTCATCGCCCATATAAAATTTGTGGCATAGCCACCAGATAATTGTGTCATGAGACACCACATTTAGGTAGTGTAACCGAAGTTACCACATTCAGATAATGTGACCGAAGTCACCACATTCAGATAGTGAGACCGTAGTCATCACATTCACTTCCCCTTTTTCATATATCCCGAATGACCCATATTACTCATATCATGCATATCCTACTTAAATTCTCATTCTTATAAATTTTCACATGTTATAAATAACATATTTCATAATCCTAGTAGGAGTAGGAAACGTACCTGAGTACTTTGTACCATATTATGGTACCTTAGCCACATTCTTATAAACATGCATATTTTACATATTACCATCAATCTTATTAAAAGTTAGTGTGGGGTACACACGATTCGCTTAAAATTTCCTTGAGATCCGAAAAGCTTGATCTAATGCTTAGATCCTTAATCCCTACATTGATTTATCACTTATTACCTTAATAAAAAGCCATTGGCCAAAACTCCAAATCCTAGTAGGATTAGTATTCTTACCTTGTTGCCGATTGGAACACCAACAAATCCCGAAAGCTGTTCCTTGTTTCACTAGGAATGTCAAAATCCCTAAACCCTTACGTTAGACTTAATCTTAATCATCAAACATAAATCAAGGCCTTTGGTAGAATATTCACATGTCTTACCTTAATCTTAGAAATCCCGAATACTTCTCCTTTTAGTCGACTACTCTGATAATCCCGAAAGGTCCTTCCATATTCGGCAACCATAATATGTATGGGGTTAGATTATCTCTCGGCTAATCTAAAAGAAAAGAAAAGGAATCAAACTTGTTCTTACCTTTGAAGAAATCGTGACACCTATGCTTGAAGCCCTTCCAAGATTCAACTTTTGATGGATTAGAAAGAAAAGAAAAGGAAGAATAAAGATGGAGGATTAGGCTAGAACACAAGGTATTTCGGCTTGGCAAAAATAAAAGAAAGAAAAAGAAGAGAAGAGAGCACTAAGAATTCGGCAGAGAGAAAGGAGGAAGCACAAATTGATGAGTAGCCCTCCTTCCTTCCTTTTATAGCAGAAATTATCATCTAAGGAGTCCTTACTTGGCCACCACTCCTCTATCGATAACTTTATCCTTTAATTATCACTTAAGATAATTTAGCAACTATCCTTACTTAGCGAAATTATTAAACTCAAAGTCCCTTACTTGGCCATCACTTCTCCCTTATTTTCCTCATTATCTCTTTATTCAAATTAAAAGAATTTAATCCAACAATTATCTCTTGAAAATAATGATAAATAAATCCCTTATTTATCCACTATTTATAAAAGAATAAAAGCTCCTACTTTATAGCCATGTGCCGTCCACTCTCAGTCTTGGAAGCAAAAATAAAACCTCCTTTATTTGCTTCCCAAGTGACTCGAACTCAGGCCCATTCCTCTTGCATATGGCGCCATTTCCATAGGCCCTAAGTGGCATCTTGAGACCACTTTTCCAAGCCCATTTGTGTGTCAAATTTCACAAACTTTTTCTTTTAAGGCCACCTTGCCTTAATTTCCCCTTTTAAACCTTAAAACTCGTCATTTCTTGGTCATTTCTAAGTTTCCAAAAATTTTCGATCGGCTCTGTAAACTTGACATTTCCTTACATTTCCATGACATTTCCTTACAAGACATTTCCTTACATTTCCAAGACATTTCCTTACATTTCCATGACATTTCCTTACAAGACATTTCCTTACATTTCCAAGGTTCTAAAAATGTTCACTTTCCTCTTTTAAACTTAACATTTCCATACATTTTCGGTTTCCAAAAGTGTTCAAAATATATTCATAACACATAAGATATGTCATTTCGTACAATTAAACCAAAAATGCATAGGCCCTTTTCGAGGATGTTACAGTTCTACCCTCCTTAAAAATAATTTCGTCCTCGAAATTACTTATTAACAAATAATCGTACATCTTAACTCACGCTTTTACGCTTATCTTTGCGCGACTCGATCTTAATAGAACCATCATACTTTCTAGGCACAGTCTCTAAGTTCACGTCCCCTAGAACTCATTTCTAACGTCGCGATTTAATCGATTAAAAAGTTCTATGCATCGAAATTTTGTTCCACTCGATTATTCGCGAACAGTTTTATGAAAAGAGATGTTCAGAAGTAGTTCTTTCGATCAACCAAAGTTTCTAGTTCAAGTTCACTACTCTAACTCAGGGAGTCACATTCACATTCATAAGCAGAGACACATTCATTTTTCCACGAAGTCACATTCATTCACAACATCATTCACTATACTTTTATGGTCATTCCATCCATTTCCCTACCTAGGGGTAATTTCGTCTTTTTCCCTACAGGGGTATTTTGGTAATAAATCGGGGTCAATTCGAAAATATTTTTCAAATTAAAGGTATTTCAGAATTTACAAAATCTCTGGGTTATTTTGTTTTCCAAATCAGAGGTGTTGCAAAAATTTCAGAAATTGAGGTTATTTCGGTAATTTTGAAAGTTAGAGGCAGTTCCGTAAATTTTCCAAATCAGGGTATCTTGTTATTTGTAAAACAGAAGTTTTTGATATCTTTGTAAAGTAGAAATATTTTAACAAAAGTCGAGGGTACTTTTGAAAATCTTAAAAACTAAGGGTATTTTAGTAATTTACAATACAGGGGCATTTTTGTAATTTTGTAAATCGGAGATATTTTGGAAAAAAAATTTCACAATAATCTTTTACTACAATTAAAAGGGTAATTTAGGGATTTTAAAACTAGGGTTTTTATAAAACTGCATGGCTAGTCCCCTTTCGGGTCTTAGTCATTGTGTTTAGCCTATGACCGAGTCCTCTTGGTTAGGGTGAACCGAAGCTACGCACCAGGCAGGATTCCAGCGAAGAGGAGGTGAGTCACTAGGACTACTTAAGTACCAGGCTCTTCCGGATCCAATCCTAGACATGCGCACAATGGTTACCACACCCTAACTCGGCGTCTTAGTCATAGGTTTGTTTAATGGAATTAAGTCTTATGTGTTTGTGTTTGAGTAAACTAGTCCTAGGGTTCAAGTTCCTATCATGCTATTCTACGTTCCATTCCTCTTCATAATTCATAACATAAACCACATAATCACACAAATGGTTAGGGGTACTTACATGGTGGACTGCGGGTCGGAGACTTAGGTGCCATGCCAGAAAACCTGCTCATTTTCAAAAATACTTTCATAAAACTCATTTGGGCTCGATTTGAAAACGTTTTGGGCCTTAGCCCACAAAGCCGAGAGTTTAAAGCTGGCTCGATATCAAATCTGAAACACCCCAAACCCGGCCCACGAGCTTTGACCAGATTTGGTATGTTCCTCAAGTAAACCGGTTCAAAATTCTTTTGTTCTTAGGAAAACTTGTGTGATTTTAAGAAAAATATTGTTTTAGGTTGGGCTTGTGTTGAAAAGCAGTTCGTTTTATATTGAAATCCCTTTTATCTTAAGTGACAAAATATTTAGGGTTTGGTTTAAAAGAAATTTTAAATAAATTTTAATAGATAAAATTCATAATCATAATAAATAAAAATAAGTGTAAAGTAATTCAACTATGGCCTTATGGCCTTATTACATCAAATAATTCCCAAAATAATTCAAAGTACTAAAATAAATTCAAGAGTCCTCAAAAATATAAACTTCATGTTGAGCATGGCCACCACAAGTTCTGCAGTCCGGTCCATCACTTTGTTCATCACCGAAAAATGTTCCTAGCAGAAGTGAGTCAAACAGACTCAATGTGTACACGACACTAAATCATAATAGAATCAGGCATACAAATGTTACGCATTCATATCATAGCATACAAATTATGATGCATTCCCAAACCCAAACCTATTTGTCCATCCGCTACACACCCCCGTACCTGCCAGTCACACCGTGGGGACTACTAAGTCGACCCTCCATCCGCTACACACCATCGAAGGCGATCAGCTGCGATCGGCGTGCTCATCGCCCATATAAAATTTGTGGCATAGCCACCAGATAATTGTGTCATGAGACACCACATTCAGATAGTGTAACCGAAGTTACCACATTCAGATAATGTGACCGAAGTCACCACATTCAGATAGTGAGACCGTAGTCATCACATTCACTTCCCCTTTTTCATATATCCCGAATGACCCATATTACTCATATCATGCATATCCTACTTAAATTCTCATTCTTATAAATTTTCACATGTTATAAATAACATATTTCATAATCCTAGTAGGAGTAGGAAACGTACCTGAGTACTTTGTACCATATTATGGTACATTAGCCACATTCTTTTAAACATGCATATTTTACATATTACCATCAATCTTATTAAAAGTTAGTGTGGGGTACACACCTGATTCGCTTAAAATTTCCTTGAGATCCCGAAAAGCTTGATCTAATGATTAGGTCCTTAATCCCTTCATTGATTTATCACTTATTACCTTAATAAAAAGCCATTCGGCCAAAACTCCAAATCCTAGTAGGATTAGTATTCTTACCTTGTTGCCGATTGGAACACCAACAAATCCCGAAACTGTTCCTTGTTTCACTAGGAATGTCAAAATCCCTAAAACCTTACGTTAGACTTAATCTTAATCATCAAACATAAATCAAGGCCTTTGGCCGAATATTCACATGTCTTACCTTAATCTTAGAAATCCCGAATACTTCTCCTTTTAGTCGACTACTCTGATAATCCCGAAAGGTCCTTCCATATTCGGCAACCATAATATGTATGGGGTTAGATTATCTCTCGGCTAATCTAAAAAGAAAAGAAAGGGAATCAAACTTGTTCTTACCTTTGAAGAAATCGACAGCACCTATGCTTGAAGCCCTTCCAAGATTCGGCTTTTGATGGATTGGAAAGAAAAGAAAAGGAAGAATAAAGATGGAGGATTCGGCTAGAACACAAGGTATTTCGGCTTGGCAAAAATAAAAGAAAGAAAAGAAGAGAAGAGAGCACTAAGAATTCGGCAGAGAAAGGAGGAAGCACAAATTGATGAGTAGCCCTCCTTCCTTCCTTTTATAGCCGTAATTATCATCTAAGGAGTCCCTTACTTGGCCACCACTCCTCTATCTGATAACTTTATCCTTTAATTATCACTTAAGATAATTTAGCAACTATCCTTACTTAGTGAAATTATTAAACTCAAAGTCCCTTACTTGGCCATCACTTCTCCCTTATTTTCCTCTTTATCTCTTTATTCAAATTAAAAGAATTTAATCCAACAATTATCTCTTGAAAATAATGATAAATAAATCCCTTATTTATCCACTATTTATAAAAGAATAAAAGCTCCTACTTTATAGCCATGTGCCGTCCACCTCGAGTCTACGGAAGCAAAAATAAAACCTCCTTTATTTGCTTCCCAAGTGACTCGAACTCGGGCCCATTCCTCTTGCATATGGTGCCATTTCCATAGGCCCTAAGTGGCATCTTGGACCACTTTTCCAAGCCTGTTTGTGTGTCAAATTTCACAAACTTTTTCTTTTAAGGCCACCTTGCCTTAATTTCCCTTTTAAACCTTAAAACTCGTCATTTCTAGGTCATTTCTAAGTTTCCAAAAATTTTCGATCGGCTCTGTAAACTTGACATTTCCTTACATTTCCATGACATTTCCTTACAAGACATTTCCTTACATTTCCAAGACATTTCCTTACATTTCCATGACATTTCCTTACAAGACATTTCCTTACATTTCCAAGGTTCTAAAAATGTTCACTTTTCTCTTTTAAACTTAACATTTCCATACATTTCCAGGTTTCCAAAAGTGTTCAAAATATATTCATAACACATAAGATATGTCATTTCGTACAATTAAACCAAAAATGCATAGGCCCTTTTCAGGATGTTACATACACCATAGGCCACGTGTTCCCTAGTTATTCGGTGAGTTTCGGGATTTAAAATCCACAAGGTAAGTGTCTATAGCATTCGGCCAAGGCCATGTTTGGTAAATATATGTGTTCATTAATTATTCAAAAGCCGAAAACTAACCAAGTTAATTGATTCAATGCTTGGCCGAATGCAAGAAGAGTATAGCAGAGATTTCAAGACTTGATTCTTAAGTAAAACGGCAACAAGGTAAGTTTAAGTATACTAATCCTACTAGGATTTGGATTTATGGCCAAATGGCTTTTTATTAAAGTAGTAGGTGATTAATCAAATGTAGGGATTAAGGATCTAAGCATTAGATCAAGCTTTTTGGGATTTCAAGACCCTTCAGGTAAGTATGATAAGTTGTGGATATTTGGTTAAGAATTCGTATATTGATGATTAAATCGATTGTTCTGATTAAGTGTGTTGATGGAGGCGAATACCATTCAAGAAGGGAAAGGGAAGGTCCCTATCCCGAAGTTTAAGAAGAGACCTGTCTCGGTATTTGGGGATTGGCCACCGGGGTGTGGACCAGCGTCAGAACAAGAAAGTAGGCAAATAGCCGTAGTATCGCCTAGTGATAGCATCAGTATCAAAAGCATAGTTCTCCAAGTGATCAGGTGTGTGATTAACCCACCGTTTTCCGGGTGTATGATATGTATGTGAACTGTGTATGTATTATGAATGTGCTAACTAGTGCAGTGGAAATTGTGATAAGGATACCCTCAAGGGGTATGTCGATAATCCGGTAAGTACCAAACCTGATTATATGTGATTATTAATATGAATATGTGATAATATGCTTGATGAACATGCTCATGCATCATTACATTGTATCATTATTTTATGTGGCATGTGCATGGGTTGGGATATGGAAGAAGGTACGGGTGTACTTGATGCGACGGTTTGATGTTAGCCTTGAGCTACATCGTGGATTGACGTTGACTGAGATCATGTTGTGGATTAATTGCGATTTAGTTCGCGTGTCTTGATGAGTGGCTATGTGCCTCATCGTGGTTGATATTGGCTATGTGCCATATCGTGGTTGATGAGTGACTATGTGTCCCATCGTGGTTTTTGATGTTAGCCTTGAGCTACATCGTGGATTGATGTTGACTGAGGTCATGTTGTGGATTAATTGCGATTTAGTTCGCGTGGCTTGATGAGTGGCTATGTGCCTCATCGTGGTTGATATCGGCTATGTGCCATATCGTAGTTGATGAGTGACTATATGTCCCATCGTGGTTTTGGTGTTAGCTACGGCTACATCGTGGATTGGCACTGACTGAGGTCGCGTTGAGGACTATTGTGCTTAATTGCACATGGACGGCAGTGATTGCCTTTGGAGTGAAAAGGAGAAGGTGATTTGATAATCCCCTGGTGTGTGGTAGGCTAGATAAGGGGGTGTGTAGCGGATGGACCCTAGGTTTGGGTTGGGCTTCATAATTGCATGATTTCGTATGTGAACATATGTGGAAATGGGCCAAGCCCAATATGATATGTGGATTAATGTGGAAATGGGCAAAGCCCAGTATATAAATGTTGATCAGTGTGGAAATGGGCTAAGCCCAGTATGTGGAAATTATGTGGTTAACTACCCTATTAGATGAATGTGATATGAATATGGGCCAAGCCGAATGTGATAACATGTGAATTTGATAATTGATATCGATATATGAGTTAATATGTGGTTAACATGTGGGTGGAATTCAGTGGACTAATTACACACTTGAGTCTGTATGACTCACCCAATTTTTATTAAACATCATGAGATGATTCGTGGTGATTGGGTGGTTGGAGTGGATACGAGGTGGCCCATGTAGAAGACATCTTCTTTATTTTATTGATTTATTACTAAGAACTTTTGTTTAATTATTTATTGTAATAAGGCCCAGATTAAAGTATTTAAGTATTTCTATTTGAGCATTTTTATTATGTTTAAGCTAGACGACCATTAAATTATTATTTGGAAGTGCTTTTAATTTGGATATTTTTGTCAAGCTTATATTATTTAGAATTTTTAATTGGACCTGGTTTTCAAATGACAAAATTTTTAATGTTTTTCCCAAAAGTGAAATCAGTCTTCAAACGTTTTTCCGCAGTGGCATTTCAAATTCGGTCGTAACGAATGGGCCGGGTTTGGGGTGTTTCAATTTGGCACTTTTAAGGCAAATATTACTCGGCTCAAACCATATGTTGATAATAGAATTGATAGCGAGAAAGAGGAGTCTCGACTCCGCGAACTGCCGTGACCGTGCGAATATAAGGTAAGTCGAGCTTAGACTTTAAATAAGCGTTTCTCGTGTGGATCACACGGCCTGGGCACACGGGCGTGTCCTAGGCCGTGTGAAAACTGGAGCTCAGTTTTTCAATTTTCAAACAAGTCAGAGAGTTACACGGGCAAGGAAAACGGCCGTGTGCGACACACGACCGGGCCACATGAGCGTGGGAGAAGCAAAGGACATTACACACGGTCATGTGATAGGGCCGTGTGCACCACATAGCCTGGACACACGGGCGTGTCCAAGGCCGTGTGAAGACTGGGTTAAAATTTTATCGCACACGGGCTGTAAGAAAGACCACACGGGCGTGTGACACGGCCGTGTGGCCCAACACGGGCTTCACACGACCGTGCCCCTTTTTAACCCCCAAACCCTAATTTTAATCCTTATTTTTGTATTCTTCTTATAGTTTTCACCCTTATTCACCCTAGCAGCTGACTGCCCCAAACCCATCCCTCTTCTCCGACCGTTGCACCGTCCCCCCTCTCCCTCGACCAAGCTCCCCATCCGACAGCCATCGGCGCGCACCCTACACCCTCGACCTCTCTCCCCTTCTCCGTCCGAGACCAAAAGCTCAAACCCCCATCCCTTTTCTTTCCTTTTCTTTTATTTGCCGTACCTCGGCCTCACCCCTCTCCCTCCCACCGTTGCAACCCCGCACCACCGCCGTCCGTACTCCCAACACCCAGTCCGTTGGTTTCCTCTTTTGACATATTTTTTTCATTTTTTTTATTTCTTTGTTTATTTTCTTTCTTTATTCTTTGCTAACTCATCTATTTGTTTTATGTTATTTTCTTTATTTCTAGCTTACTGTTTAATGATATTTCTAGTTTATGTTAATTAATTTTCCATTTTAGTATTATTTGTTCTTATTTGATGATATTTTCTTCTATTTGTTAGAGTTAGATTAGATAGCTATTGTTCTCATGCTTATTTTTGTTATTGGCTGCATTATATTATTTCTATTGGATTCTTGCTGCTAGTTTTAAGTTGACTTTTCTTGTTACTATGCTTCTTTCTGATTTTATTGCTCATTATTAGCTATCCTTAAGTTTTAGCATACTATTTTTTAGTTTGATTATTGTCCAAATTCATTTATCTATTTAGCCCAGATGATGAGTTAAACTTAGAATTATTATTTTCTATTAGCCTGCATTTATCATGTTGGTTCATTTATTTTGTAACACCCCAAACCAGGTCTATGCGTTAAGAAGAGATTTGGTTTGTCGCACAGATCGAACATCCATTTAATTCTCTAATGATTTAAGTAAAACAGTTCTACAAAACCTTTTGAAAGTGAAGTTTAGTAAAAATTAAGAGCAATGATTTAAAAATCGATGAATTAAGAAATTCTAGTTTGAAATCTTATCATTTAGTATTTAATTGTCAAAAACTTTAAAGTAGTTTTTAAAGAGTTCAAAAGAATTTGAAAAGAAAAATAATTAAAGTATTTAAAATGTTATAAAACACAATTTTTAAGAAAACCTTATAGAATTAACATAAGCCCATATTAAGTGTCTTAAAACCAAAATTTAAATCCATCCAGACATAAAAATCCATAATAATATTAATAAAGGCCTTATTACATCATACCCAAAATAGTAATTAAAATAAATAACTTAATAAAAGTTCATAGTTTATAAAACCCATATTCGTAGTATGGCCTCCATGAAGTCATCCTTGGCCCAAGCCTCCGTTAATTGCCATTACCTGAGATGGATAAATAAGCAGAGTGAGTTACTTAGAACTCAGTGTGTAACCCACTTACCACGTTCATTGAGCCAGATCATCAAGACATTGTTTTGGGCTTGAGCCCATTTATGAATATAATATAATAAATAAAATGCATGTAAAATGAAATTTCCCAACCAAACCTAATTTCCATCCGCTACACACCCCCGTACCAACCAACACACCTGTGGGGATCAAGTCAACCCACCCCGCCAACACACCAATCGTAGGCATAAAGCTATTTTAAATATATTGTGGTGCACCACCGAACTAGATTGTGACAAAGTCACCGAACTAAAGGCATTAAGCCATTAAAATTTTGTGGCAGAGCCACCGAACTAGATTTTTGGCAACAGGCCTTTCTTCTCTTCATCAATTATCCCAACCCATGCAATCATGTATGCATAACAATTTATAACCATATAATAATTTAACAAAAAGCCCACAATACATGTGATTCTATATTTTAAATTTCATTTAGGCCCATAAGATAAAATAACATTTAGCCCATTTAATGATCTAGCAATTTTTTGGCCCATTTAACGATCTAGCAGTTTTTCGGCCCATTTAACGATCTAGCAGTTTTTCGGCCCATTTAACGATCTAGCAGTTTTTCGGTCCTTTTAACGGTCTAGCAGTTTTTCGTCCCTTTTAATGATCTAGCAGTTTTTCGTAAATTCCACGACTTTAACTATTTTCATACATTTACACAAAAGTGTTAATTACTACATATTTTCTGATTTTGCCATCTTTACTATTTTATCCCAATACTTACGGTATAATATCTAACTCGAGATAAGTGTGAAATTACACACCTGGTTATTGTGAGAACTAGACTTTCCCGCTCGTCGATACCTAAATGCATAACGATAAATTAGGACACTATAATTTATTTACAAATCGAATCTTAGAAATAACGATCTAGACTTTACCCTCAAAATTTTGAACCACTTCTATATGCGGTTTCTCCCCGATTGATGGTTCGTTACCCGATGAAAATCCACGAACAAACAAAGGTTCGGGAGTACGAATGACTTTAAACAACTGATTCTCCTCGGATGAGCGTCCACAACCCGGTGGGAAATCTCGGATTGCTGAAACAGTCCTTCGCTTAAACTTAGGGGGAATAGCAGAACCACCCCTCTTCTGAACACTATTCACCACCCTTTTCGTCCCTATTTTGATTATCTCTAACGACAAAAGATCATTAGTCCGACTAATAATATATCAAAATTATGACTAACGGTTTTGAGATTGCCTTACCACAAAATATCCTTGTTCCACAATATGAGAATCGAGCAAAATGTTCCCTTAACACCTTAAATCGATTCCAACGTTCTACGATACTCACGAACACTTGAGTTCTGGTCCTCCACTATCACACTAAAATATAACGAAAAAAAATGTTTAATAGAATGAACGATGATTTCGATCAAAGAGATCCTTCTTACCACCATCAAGATTCGGCCAAAGCAACTAATAACCAACATAAACTAAAAGAACTCTTACCTATTTTCCACGGTTTAAAAAGAAATGATTGAGAAGAATGCTTATGTATGATGGAAGATTCGGCTATGAATAACCAAAGAAAAGAGAAAATGATTCGGCAATGGAGTACACTAACATTCGGCCATGAGATAAAATAATGAAGAAGGTATGGTTGAAAAGAAATAAAAGATGAGAGAAAGAGATGATGATGATTCAGCTTTCAAGAGGGAAAAAAGGAAAAGAAAAGAGATGTGTTTTGGAGCAAAGGTACATTCGGCAATGGGGAAAGAAAAGGAAAAGAATGGCCTTTTTGTGTTGGTAGTTTCGGCACTAAGAGGAAGACACTAAAATGATTAGCAAAGAAATGACCAATTGGTCAAAAAGATGGCCAAACGAAATAAAGCAATAGTTGCTTTCTTGTACCAATACATTCGACCAAAGGAAGGAAAAGATGAGTGGAGAATAATGTCTTCAAACAAAATGACCAAAAAGAATTCTAACAAGCTATCATCCTACCCCAAGCTAAACACCAAATTTCGGCTCCCCTCCCTTTGTCCATAATGCCGTCCATGTTCATGGTCAAGATGGCCATGAAATAGTTTCCAAAACATCCACCTTGATACATGCCTTGTAATCCTCCACTTTCCCAAAGTTTAAGAAATCCTATCCCTAAAATCAAGCAATTCGATCCCTTAATTCATGCTTACCATAACCTTAAGTCTCCTTACCATAAAAATTTAGTCCATCTTATCAATAATTGATGGTTGGCCAACACATGCTAGGAAAAACCAAAAATAAAAGCTCCCAAATTGCATGCTAGGAGATTCGAACCTTTCCCTTCAAGTCGAACTTATGGCGCCATCACCACTTTGCCAATTACTCATCTTATGCCATCTTTTATCACTTAATTAACTCAAACTTCAAGGTCACCTGATTTCTCTACACTAAAGTATTCTTTACAAAAATTTATTCTAATTCCAAGTAAACCCGAGCCTTCTCAAGACTATATTTAGCACATAAAAAAAATCATACCCGAGCTAACACCAAAGACAAACAACATATTGATACTCAAATTTTTAGGATGTTACAATTCTACCCTCCTTAAAAAAAATTTCGTCCTCGAAATTTACCTGATTAAAAGAGGTGAGGATATTGTTGTCGAATTGCATCATCTGGCTCCCACGTAGCTTCTTCCGCTACGTGATTACGCCATAAAACCTTGACCAACGGCACGGTCTTCTTTCTTAGCACCTTAACACCTCGGTCCAAGATTTCCACTGGTTCCTCCTCGAATGACATGTCTGAACTCAACTCCACTTCCTCTACCGGTATTATGTGTGACGGATCCGATCTATAGCGCCTCAGCATGGAAACATGGAAAACATTATGAATTTGACTCAACTCCGGAGGTAATTCAAATCGATAAGCCATTGAACCAACACGCTTCATCACACGATATGGTCCAATGAACCTAGGACTCAACTTGCCCTTCCTTCCAAATCTGAAAATTTTCCTCCAAGGTGAGACCTTCAGAAAGACCTGGTCCCCCACAGCAAACTCGATATCCTTACGCTTCGGATCTGCATACGACTTCTGTCTATCCGAAGCTTCCTTTAACCGTGCTCGAATAACTTTTACCTTTCCTTCGGTTTGAGATATCAACTCGGGACCTAACATCCATCGTTCGCCCAATTTAGTCCAACAAGTAGGAGAGCAACACCTACGACCATACAATGCCTCGCAGGTGCCATCGAATGCTAGGCGATAGGCATTGTTGTTATCGCAAATTGCACGCCAGCGGTAGAAAATCCTCCCAACTACCTTTGAAATCAATCATACATCCCCTTAACATGTCTTCCAATAAGCTGAATTACTCTTTCGATCAGTGACCATCGATCGAGGATGAAAAGTCGTCTTGAAGTTTAACTTTGTTCCCAAAGCTTCATGTAGAGCTTTCCAAAATCGTGATGTAAACCTAGGATCCCTATCTCGATATAATAGACTTTGGTATCCCATGCAACCTCACGATTTGGATACATCTGACTTAGCCAACTTTTGTAATGAGTAATCCGTGCGAACAAGTAGAAAATGAGCGGTCTTCGTCAATCGATCAACAATTACCCAAGCGGAATTTTTCTTAGTGGGTGTTAAAGGTAACCCACTAACAAAATCCATTGTTATCCGCTCCCATTTCCAAAGAGGAATCTTTACAGTTGTAATAAACTGTGGTAATTGATGCTCCGCCTTCACTTGTTGACAAGTCAAACATTTCCCCACAAACTCAGAAATCTCATGCTTCAACCCTGGCCACCAATACTTTTCATGGAGATCCCGATACATCTTATTTCCTCCGGGGTGCATAGCATAAGGGCTACTATGCGCCTCCCGCAGAATCGTTTGTTTCAAATCTGAGTCCTTAGGCATACAAACTCTACCACGAAAACACAGCACACCATCCGTGTTTATACCAAAATCCTTTATTTCACCACTTCCAACTTGCTGAATTAAGGGTCCCAACTTTTTATCTGATATCTGCTTTTCCTTGATTTGTTCTAACCACAGAGGCTTCACCTAAAGTTCCGCTATCAGACTACCATCCTCATACAAACTCAAATGAGCAAACATTGCTCTCAAATCAGATACCACCTTACGACTTAACGCGTCAGCTACCACATTAGCCTTTCCAGGATGATACTCGATTGAGAAATCATAGTCCTTTAATAGTTCCACCCATCTTCTTTGCCTCAAGTTTAACTCCTTCTGAGTAAGAAGATACTTAAGGCTCTTGTGATCCGTATAGATGATAGACTTCTCACCGTAGAGATAGTGCCTCCAAACCTTTAGAGCAAACACTACCGCAGCTAACTCTAAGTCATGAGTAGGGTAGTTTACTTCGTGCGGTCTCAGCTGACGAGAAGCATAAGCCACCACTTTTCCATTTTGCATCAGTACACAACCTAAAACCGTATGTGACGCATCGCAGTAAACTATAAACTCTTTTCCAGCCTCAAGTTGAATCAGTACTGGCGCTTCCGTCAAAATCTTCTTCAGTTTCTCGAAACTTTCTTGCTGTTTATCGGTCCATACATACGGTACTCCCTTTTGCAATGGCTTAGTTAAAGTGCGAGCAATCAACGAAAACCCCTCAACAAAGCGTCTATAATAACCAGCCAAACCAAGAAACTCCGAATCTCACTCATCGACTTTGGTGGTTTCCAATCGATCTGACCTCAATCTTCCGAGGATCCACCCTTATTCCTTCAGCTGATACCACATGACCCAAGAAAGTCACTTCCCTTAACCAGAATTCACATTTACTGAATTTGGCATAAAGTTGATTATCTCGAAGTAACTGCAATACTATACGCAAATGCGAGTCATGCTCCTCTTCATTCCTTGAATATACCAAAATGTCATCTATGAATACCACCACAAACCGGTCTAAATACGGTTGAAAGACCCGGTTCATCATGTCCATAAATGCATTTGGTGCATTGGTCAACCCAAAGCGGCATTACCAAAAACTCAAAATGTCCATAACTTGAGTTCGAATGCCGTCTTATGAATATCCGCTTCTTTCACCTTAAAGTTTGGTGATAACCCGATCTCAAATCAATTTTGGAGAAAAGCTCAAGCTCCTTTCAATTGATCAAGCGGGTTATCAATTCTTGGCAAAGGATACCTATTCTTGATCGTCAATTTATTCAACTGCCTGTAATCAATGCACATACGCATCGACCCATCCTTCTTCTTAACGAACAAAACCGGTGCTCCCCACAGAGACACACTCGGTCGAATAAAACCCCGATCCAGCAATTCTTGAATTTGAGCTTTAAGCTCCGCCAACTCCTTCGGTGCCATTCTATAAGGAGCAATGGACACTGGAGCCGTTCCGGGCAAAAGCTCAATACCAAATTCCACTTCCCGATCTGGAGGTATACCAGGAAGTTCTTCGGGAAATACATCTGGAAATTCCTTCACCGTTCTCACATCTTCCACTGATAACTCTTTGGCATCCAAAGCACTAATAAAAGCTAGAAATGCTCCATACCCTTTTCGCACCAACTTTTCTGCCTTTAACGCAGATACTACATTTGCCAAGTAATTCTTTCGTTCGCCTATCATTACTATTTCTTTATCCTCCAAAGTCCTTATTGACATCCGCTTTTCAGCACAATCCAAATGCGCCCGGTGCTTAACCAACAAATCCATGCCCAAAATGAGATCGAACTCGCCGAAAGGCAATTCCATCAAATTCGCCAAAAATATTTCTCCTTGAATTTCTAAGGGCACGTCTCTAAACAGTTTGTTTACAATTACCGACTGTCTTAAAGGACTAAGTACCATCATCTCACTATCAGAAATTTTAGATTCTAAATTCAAGTTTCTAGATATGGCGCTAGCAACATACGAGTGGGTAGAACCAATATCTATCAAAGCAGTAACAGGTACATCAAAGATGAGGAACGTACCAGTTATCACATCAGGTGCATTGCCATCCTCGTGGCGTCTAACTGCATATACCAATCCTGGCTGTCTTGCATCCGTGTTACCTCAAGAACCATTGCCTCGACCCACTGCACCTTGACCACGTCCAGCCCCATTACCACCACGACCTGGTCCACGACCACTCGGTGGCTGCTGAGTTCCTCTTTCCGGCTGTGCATCAATATTACGAGCTTCCTGAATTGTATCCATTCGTCGAGGGCAATTCCTATATTGATGATCCATTGAACCACATTTATAACAAGCACCCGTTTTCTTCCAGCACTATCCGGAATGCCGTTTCCCACATTCAGCCACAGTCTCGACTTGGATTAAAGCCTACGGGTGTTCTACCTTGAGTGGCTCATCGTCGAGGCCTCTTGAAACCTTTTGAAGAACCCGATACTTTATATCTCTCTTGCCTCTAACTCTTTCCCCGATTCTCGGCGTTACGAGCTCTTAGCCTCTTGGCTATCTTAGCTTTCTCTACAAGCGTGGCAAAGTTCTAACTTGTTGTGGGGCTATCGAACCCGCAACTCATCATTCAACCCATCCTCAAAGCGTACACAATACTCATGATTCGTTGGCACTATTGTTCGAGCATAGCGACTCAAGCGTAAAACTTCGGCTTCATAAGTCGCCACCGTCTTATTTCCTTGAATCGATTCAAAAATTCCTTTCTTCGGGCATCCACATAACTTGTTCCTACATATTTCCCGAAGGCGGCTTTGAAGAATTCCCAAGTAATTAATGCGCTTGATTGCCTTCCGGACGATAAGCCACCATTGATATGCTTCGTCCCTTAACAAGGACACCGCTCCTCTTAGTTTTTGTTCTCTGATTGCACTCAAGGTCGTCCATAATTCGCTCCACCGCCTCAAGCCAATATTCAGCAACATTTGGAGCTACACCTGAGACACCTCTAAAAACCTCGGCACCACTTGATTTCAATCGTTCGATATCGACCCACGAGTTGTTGGCCCGGCTCTAGCTCCAAATGACCCTTTCAAGGACTCGCAACATTGCTCGTGTCAAAGCATTATCTTCTTCCATATGATCATGTGATCCCGTCTCACTCTCGAGTGGACGCAGTGCATCCATTTTCGGCATATGACCCGGCGCTTCAGTTGCACCCCTAACACCTCGTCCTCTACCACGGCCACGCCTCTACGCGTCCACGACCACGTCCTCTAGTGGTCATAATGACTAATTCGATTTAATCTGATTACAAGTTTTATGAATCGAATCTTTATTTGATGTTTATTAACAATATTTTATAAGATATAAGAGATAGAGTTGTTTTCGCATTCCATCCTATAGTCTCGATCTCTATTGTTTTCAACACCTAAAACTAGAAGTTCTAGAGTGTTCCTATGATTATATCACAATAATAAACAATCAATATACAAATACTTACTTGACTTGGTGCTTGGGATGCTCGTGGTGCCATACTACCTTTAGAACATAAAGTTTAAAAATTTAAACTGTTTCTCAACAAAAATTATTGTTGAACCCAACCACAGTAGAGTTTTGGCGGCTCGATACCATTAAATGTAACACCCCAAACCAGGTCTATGCGTTAAGGCGAGATTTGGTTTGTCATATGAATCGAACATCCATTTAATTCTCTAATGATTTAAGTAAAACAGTTCTACATAACCTATTGAAAGTGAAGTTTAGTAAAAATTAAGAGCAATGAATTAAAAATCGATGAATTAAGAAAATCTAGTTTGAAATCTTATCATTTAGTATTTAATTGTCAAAAACTTTAAAGTAGTTTTTAAAGAGTTCAAAAGAATTTGAAAAGAAAAATAATTAAAGTATCTAAACTTTTATAAAACACAATTTTTAAGAAAACCTTATAGAATTAACATAAGCCCATATTAAGTGTCTTAAAACCAAAATTTAAATCCATCCACACATAAAAATCCATAATAATATTAATAAAGGCCTTATTACATCATACCCAAAATAGTAATTAAAATAAATAACTTAATAAAAGTTCATAGTTTATAAAACCCATATTCATAGTATGGCCTCCATGAAGTCATCCTTGGCCCAAGCCTATGTCAATTGCCATTACCTGAGATGGATAAATAAACAGAGTGAGTTACTTAAAACTCAGTGTGTAACCCACTTACCACGTTCATTGAGCCAGATCATCAAGACATTGTTTTGGGCTTGAGCCCATTTACGAATATAATATAATAAATAAAATGCATGTAAAATGAAATTTCCCAACCAAACCTAATTTCCATCCGCTACACACCCCCGTACCAACCAACACACCTGTGGGGATCAAGTCAACCCACCCCGCCAACACACTAATCGTAGGCATAAAGCCATTTTAAATATATTGTGGTGCACCACCGAACTAGATTGTGACAAAGTCACCGAACTAGAGGCATTAAGCCATTAAAATTTTGTGGCAGAGCCACCGAACTAGATTTTTGGCAACAGGCCTTTCTTCTCTTCATCAATTATCCTAACCCATGCAATCTTGTATGCATAACAATTTATAACCATATAATAATTTAACAAAAAGCCCACAATACATGTGATTCTATATTATAAATTTCATTTAGGCCCATAAGATAAAATAGCATTTAGCCCATTTAACGATCTAGCAATTTTTCGGCCCATTTAACGATCAGTAGTTTTTCGACCCTTTTAACGATCTAGCAGTTTTTCGGCCCTTTTAACGATCTAGCAGTTTTTCGTAAATTCCACGACTTTAACTATTTTCATACATTTACACAAAAGTGTTAATTACTACATATTTTCTGATTTTGCCATCTTTACAATTTTATCCCAATACTTACGGTATAATATCTAACCCGAGATAAGTGTGAAATTACACACCTGGTTATTGTGAGAACTAGACTTTCCCGCTCGTCGATACCTAAATGCATCACGATAAATTAGGACACTATAATTTATTTACAAATCGAATCTTAGAAATAACGATCTAGACTTTACCCTCAAAATTTCGAACCACTTCTATATGCGGTTTCTCCCCGATTGATGGTTCGTTACCCGATGAAAATCCACAAACAAACAAAGGTTCGGGAGTACGAACGACTTCAAACAACTAATTCTCCTCGGATGAGCGTCCACAACCCGGTGGGAAATCCCGGATTGCTGAAACAGTCCTTCGCTTAAACTTAGGGGGAATAGCAGAACCACCCCTCTTTTGAACACTATTCACCGCCCTTTTCGTCCCTATTTTGATTATCTCTAACGACAAAAGATCATTAGTCCGACTAATAATAAATCAAAATTATGACTAACGATTTTGAGATTGCCTTACCACAAAATATCCTTGTTCCACAATATGAGAATCGAGCAAAACGTTCCCTTAACACCTTAAATCGATTCCAACGTTCTACGATACTCACGAACACTTGAGTTCCGTTCCTCCACTATCACACTAAAATATAACGAAAGAAAACGTTTAATAGAATGAACGATGATTTCGATCAAAGAGATCCTTCTTACCACCATCAAGATTCGGCCAAAGCAACTAATAACCAACATAAACTAAAAGAACTCTTACCTATTGTCCACGGTTGAAAAAGAAATGATTGAGAAGACTGCTTATGTATGATGGAAGATTCGGCTATGAATAACCAAAGAAAAGAGAAAATGATTCAGCAATGGAGTACACTAACATTCGGCCATGAAATAAAATAATGAAGAAGGTATGGTTGAAAAGAAATAAAAGATGAGAGAAAGAGATGATGATGATTCGGCTTTCAAGAGGGGAAAAAGGAAAAGAAAAGAGATGTGTTTTGGAGCAAAGGTACATTCGGCAATGGGGAAAGAAAAGGAAAAGAATGGCCTTTTTGTGTTGGTAGTTTCGGCACTAAGAGGAAGACACTAAAATGATTAGTAAAGAAATGACCAATTGGTCAAAAAGATGGCCAAACGAAATAAAGCAATAGTTGCTTTCTTGTACCAATACATTCGGCCAAAGGAAGGAAAAGATGAGTGGAGAATAATGTCTTCAAACAAAATGACCAAAAAGAATTCTAACAAGCTATCATCCTACCCCAAGCTAAACACCAAATTTGGCTCCTCCCTTTGTCCATAATGCCGTCCATGTTCATGGTCAAGATGGCCATGAAATAGTTTCCAAAACATCCACCTTGATACATGCCTTGTAATCCTCCACTTTCCCAAAGTTTAAGAAATCCTATCCCTAAAATCAAGCAATTCGATCCCTTAATTCATGCTTACCATAACCTTAAGTCTCCTTACCATAAAAATTTAGTCCATCTTATCCATAATTGATGGTTGGCCGACACATGCTAGGAAAAACCAAAAATAAAAGCTCCCAAATTGCATGCTAGGAGATTCGAACCTCTCCCTTCAAGTCCAACTTATGGCGCCATCACCACTTTGCCAATTACTCATCTTATGCCATCTTTTATCACTTAATTAACTCAAACTTCAAGGTCACCTGATTTCTCTACACTAAAGTATTCTTTACTAAAATTTATTCTAATTCCAAGTAAACCCGAGCCTTCTCAAGACTATATTTAGCACATAAAAAAATGATACCCGAGCTAACACCGAAGGCAAACAACATATTGATACTCAAATTTTTAGGATGTTACATATTTAATATTTTTTGTTCGCTCTTTGCCAGGTACATTATGACGAACACTCGAGGCAAGACTAAGAATGCCGTCCCCGCTTCAAAAAAGCGGAAGGGTGCTCGACCTCTACCTCGAGCGCTTCTGCCGAGGCTCACCATCTTTATCTCCATTTTGCAGCGGGCCCCCAAGAGGATCTATACCAGTTACACCGAGTATGTAACAGCCCAGTTTAGACCCTAGTCGAAACAGTAGTTTCGGGACCACAAATTCGAGTCAAAAAAATATTTTAATAATATTTTTGATGTCTACAGCATGTTAATTTATATGTGTGAAAATTTTGTGTGAAAATTTTAGTGTTTGTGTACTCGATTTAATTAAAAAGGACTAAATTGCGTAAAGTGTAAAAGTTTAGTTCTATAGGCTAAAGATGTTTATTAGTTATGTTTTTTCAAGTGGGGGTCCTCAAATGGTAATTAAACCATTTGAAGTGTGAATGGACATTTATGGGTATTATTTATTCATGTTTAATGGTTTTATTTTAAGGATAACATAGTAAGTGTATTATTAAAGATTAATTTAATGAAACCAAACATGCATATCATCATTTTTACTTCACCTTCACTGAAAGCAAAAAGAGAAAGAAGCCATGGGAGTTGTTAAGGTTCGACCAACATAATTTCATGCTTGTAAGTGCAGTTTTGCTCGGTTTTTAATAATTTCTACGTTTTTGTGATCGTTACAACTAGTACTTGCTAGCCCGTGTCTTCGATTTCAAAATTGTTAAAGATTTTGATTGTTGCCATTGATGAGCTTATGTGTTCTTTGATGTTTAGTGGTGAAATATGAATATTTAATGTTAGATTTCATATTTTATAAAGTGATTTTTGATGAAAATGCAAATTAGGGATTAAATTGTGGAATATTGAAATTATGTGGTTAAAAGTGTGATTATTTTGAAAATGTGGGCTGCTAAGGCAATAAGAAGAATTCGGCTAAGAATTGGTAGGATGAAATTGCATGAAATTGTGATTTTATGTGATTAGGACTAAATTGCAAAAATGTGAAATAATAGGGGCAAAAGTATAATTTGCCAAAATGTGTAAATTGTGTTAAATTGAATGAATTAATGATTAAATAAGTAAATTTTGTTATTATATAGATTGAGAAAAATGAGATTCAGATTTAGAACGGGGGAAAACAAAGTATCATATCAGTCGACCTAATTCGTCGTTACAGTGAACGAGGTAAGTTCGTATTTTAATAGACATTACAAAGTTATGTTATAAATGCATATCATTTATATGATTGAATTCAATGCCGAATGGTAATGAAAATGTAAGTATTTTGAATAAGCTATATATATGATATTATGATATTGAATTGTTTGAGAAGTAGAATATATGAATATGAGAAAGTTTCGATAACGTGACGACGTCCGAAAAGCCCCGTACGAACCCTAGGAATGCTAGAGGATACATATGTCATGACATAGGATTCCGAGATATGATTTCGTGTAAGACCACGTCTAGGACGTTGGCATCGACTTGTATTTACGTGTAAGACCATGTCTGGGACATTGCCATCATATTTGATTTGTGTAAGACCCTGTCTGGGACAGTGGCATCGATATGTGATTACATGTAAGACCACGTCTGGGATGTTGGCATTGTACAAGATTTCCAACTATTTGAGTATCCTTATTGATTCCGAACGGTTCAACAAGCGTTCCGAGGAATAAGAGATTTAGTGAATGACATTCTGATTCAGGTACGTTGAAATGTATACAATATTTGATAATGAAAGGTAAATATATATGTGCAAAGAATGTTATGTGATGTGTATGCAAATGAAATGTGAATATGTGCAAATGAAACATGAATAAATGAATAAGATGTGATTTATAAAGTTGCATATATGAAATTGTCAGATACTATATGAATGAAAGGTGAATTTGGGTATAAGTGATGATATGTGATTCATATGAGAAAGATATGTGATTAAATATGTTATTTCCCAAAATGTGTTCATTTGGCTATATAAAAGTGAGAATTGAATGTTATATGATAATCGAATTGGCTTAGTAAGTAAGTATATTATTGAACGGTGATGATTAGATATGAAATCATGTTATAAACTTGAGATAAGTTGTGTTTTGGCATGCTTATGGCATTGTAATTAAATTATTTGTTATGTTAAGTTTATTAAGATACGAGCTTACTAAGCTTTCAAAGCTTACTCTGTGTGTTTTTTTTATGTTTATAGATTTTCGGATGTTCGCTCGGGTTGGAAGTCAGCGGAGATTGCATCACACTAACTGGCTAATGATTTTGGAATTTATACCCTTTATGACTTGGTTATATGGCATGTATAGGCTATGGTATTTGATATTATGGTTGGAATGTATTTGGTCAATTGAGATGGTTGATTATGAATGTGGTTGTGGAATTTAGTATATTTTGATAAACTTGATATTGGCTAAATAGCTTAGAATTGTTATGAGATTGGCTTGATGTGATCTATGTGTATATGGCCATTTAAATAATGGTTTAATTTATTCATATGATCATTTGATAGATGATGAGTATTTGCTCAAGAAATGCATGAAATTGAGTTGATGAATTTGGTTCATTTTTGAGGTATGGATTGATGTTTGAATTGGGAAATATTGAATAATTGAAATAGGTTATATTGATGATTATAGCTTGTATATTTGGGATGTTCTTGGTTAAGCAAATGGTATTGGAATGTGCATTGAAATGGTTAGGAATCTGAATGGCATGAAATGTATATGTAATAACATGTTTTGGCTACCTATTAATTGTATTTAAATGGTACAAAATGATGTGGTTTAGGTATGCATGAGGAGGGTGAGAAATATGGCTTAAATCAAGCCTAATTTCGTGCCACACGACCTGAGCACACAGACATGTGACTCAACCGTGTGACCCCGGCTAATTTAATAAAATAAGTCAGTGAGTTATACGGCCTAGACACACGGGCGTGTCTGGAGGCCATGTGTGGCACACAGTCTTGGCACATGGGCGTGTGTGGCCATTTCGATTAGGCACACGGGCTAGACACACGGGCGTGTGACTGGCCGTGTGATCAAGTCAGTATGTATGCCCTGTTTCCACACAGTCTGTGACACGGGCGTGTATGAAAGCCGTGTGAGGCACACGGCTTGTCCATACGGGCGTGTGACGTTTGATAATGTGAAAATTATTCTAAGTTCCAGAAATTTTTGTATATGTTCGGTTTAGTCCCGAACCACTTCTAAGCATGATTTAAGGCCTCGTACAGCCTCGTAAGGGACAATATAACTGTGTTTGAATAACATTTGTATTTGAATGTCTAAATGTATGAGATATGTATATGTTATGAAGTGAGTGATCGGTAGTACCTAGTAACCATATTCCGGCGACGGATAGGGGTTAGGGGTGTTATAGAGTACGACCACTCGGTTCGGGCCGCTGCATTGATTGGGTCGCGCTGGAGCAAGTTCGACTTGCTGATGACGTGCGTGCCATTATTGCTACAGCTCCGTGGGATTGGGTTTTCGACATCATCGAGCCCACCTATACGGAGCTCACCTTGGAGTTTGGTGCTACATTTTCGGTCCAACAGGTCATGAAAGTCCATGACGAGCCAGAAACCATTACCTTTCGCCTTGGTGGGTTGGTGCGACACATGAGTGTCCCAGAGTTTGGTGCTATGATGGGACTTTACACAGAGGAGTTCATGTCTGCTGAGAAGTTCCTTCGGCTTCATCGGCATATACATCACTCGCCATCGCGTTGTTGGACCGACCTGACAGCTAGCCAGACTGTAACACCCCTTACCCGTATTCTATGCTGGAATCAGGCCCGAGGCATTACCGGACTTAATCCACTTTAGTCCCAACATGAAAACTCTCTATAGTCACCAAAACGACCTCATTAAAGACCCACGAGGCGTTAAACATACATACGAGGGGTTCCAGAATCCTACCAAAAACCTTTGCGATCTTAAAATTTCTTTCACCTTGACAAGGGCCACACGCCCATGTGAAATGGGACACGCATGTGGGAGCAAGTCATGTGGTCACACATGCCCATCTCCCCACCCCGTGTATAAAAACTTTGGTATTCTACTTGTATTACACGGCCTAAGAACACGCCCGTGTTCTCCACCTGTGGTGAACACTGACCATTTTACACGGCCTAGGCATACGCCTGTGTGACTAGCCCGTGGTCGACATTGACTTACCACCTTAACATGCAGGGGACACACGGCCAAGTCACACACCCATGTGGCTAGCCTGTGTGTCACACACGGCCTAGACTCATGCCCGTGTGTCTACCCTAATGGACAAGAACAAGGCTATTTGCCAAGCTCCTTTCACCCCTCTAGTTCACACAACATGTATCTATTCAACACATCATCTAACAATTCATGTTTTGCAATATAAACTCTCATGGATAACTACATCTTTTCATATAACAAGATAAACCATTAACCATGGCATTATACAAAATAGATTATCCATCAAAAGGGCCAACACATCCTTGGCCAATACAACAACATAAACTAACTTGTCTAGCCTCTATACATGCCATATACAAAAGCACTAAATCTAAATATACCAAGTGAGCTGATAGTGCGGGCAATCTTCCAAATTATTCGCGTATCTCGTCCCAACTCTTTAGCTCTATAAAACAAGGGAAAAGAAAGGGGAGTAAGCTTTAAGCTTAGTAAATTTACATATAAATAATTTACATTATAGTATGAGCTAAACACCAATTAGCATTATACTAAACAAGACAATTCACATCCACCACTATGCTTACTCATTCTATCCCTTACCATATTTCCACCATATCACAAGCTTAACGCTTACATTCATTCATTTCCATACCTGCACTCAACACCACAATTTCTCAACCACACAGCTAAATCACTCGGTGGTTTCACACTTAGCCCACCACAATCAAATAGTAGGGTAATATCGCACTTAGCCTACCAAATAGGGTAATTATAGTGGTTTCGAACATAGCCCACTAAATAATATACTTAATGAAAGCTTCGTACATAGCCCATCGTAGTTAAGTATTAAGGTGGTATCGCACTTAGCCCACCGTCAAGTATTATCACTACACATTCACACATTTATTTCGTAATTCATACATCAATTACTCAAAAAACTACTACATTCAATCCACTTGAACCGTATAGGTTCTCAATCATGCTATATACTAGTTAGCATCAACAATGAATATGTATAAATGCATTGTTTACACATAAACTTACCTCGGTATTCAAAATGTATGAAGACGTGCAGTTTAGTCCAAGACTTTGTTCTTGCCTCAGTTTTGATCCGGGCTTCGTCTTTCTTGATCTATATTGATAAATCAACTCATTTAATACACACATTGTAACACCCTGGTTTTAGGGGTTAGGCATTTGGTGCTTAGCTCAGGTGTTGGCACACTCTAGTGTGTGGTTGGGTAAGTTTTAGGAGTCCTGAGAACCCTAGGTGGTGGTAGGTTGCCTTAGAAAATTTTTAGTTTTAGGGGCTAAAAGGGAGCATGGCGAGGGTGTCTTAAGAGAATTATTTGGGAGTTTTGTCACAAGAAAGGAGCTGGTGGAGTGGCGGGATAGGCGCCACTAAGGCCTTATGTGTGTGACGCCATTTGCAGGGGGAAGAGGCTCAGGTTCGATTCGCAAGAGAAGCAGATGGGCATTCTTTTTTTTTGCGTCATCTTGGTGGGATGGATGGACGGTTTGAAAGGCTTAAAAGGTGGAGAAGACTTGTTCATTTTTTTTGAATTTGGCTAGGAAAAAGTTTGACTCTTTCAAACTTTTTGAATGGGTGGTAGGGAGATATTTTAGGAGGATTTTGGGGACTATTTTTGGGGGAGGTTGGAGCTTGGCCTTTTAGTATAAATAGGGGGGGAGTGCTCATTATTCATTCATCATCTGCCTTCTCTCCTTTCTTCTTCTCTCACATTTTCTCCAAGTGGCTGAACCCTCCACTCTCCCTATTTCCCTTCCTTTTCACTTCAAAACCGAAAATACACCCCACACCTTTCTTTCTCCTTTCTTTGGCTGAAACCAGTGTTCCCTACCCCTTGATTTAGTTAATAGCCGAATCTACATCCATCACCCCTTTGCCGAATTTTCTTCTAGCACTTGGGCAGTGTTAACTTAGATCCTTTCGAGTTAAAGTGGACTGAGATACTTGGGGTTTTAGTGGTCGGCCAAGCCTCCGTTATGTGATCGGTTTGATCAAGTGGAGGTAAGGTTATTTATTAAGGTTAAATGCTTAAGTGGTGTTTTGAGGGTTAACCTGTTTACTGATTAAGCTTTTGCATGGAGGCCACAACCCGATCGAGTGGGCAAGGGAAGGTCCCTATTAGAAGTTTAAGAAGAGAGCGGTTTCTGGCATGCGAGATTGGCCACCGGGGTGTGGGCCACAGTGAGAAAATGATAGGCGAGATAGCCGTAGTTTCGCTAGACGATAGCATCGAGGATCGAGTCTAGTACTCCTAGTAGTAAGGTGTGTAACTAACCTCATGTTTCGGGTTTTATGTGTTATATGTTTTACTAACAAGTGCAGTAATAAGTGTGCCATATATACCCCTAAAGGGTATAGCGATGATCAGGTTAGTATCGACCACATTGCGATGTGATTACTTGCTTGTATATGAGTATGTTTATGGATGTTAATAAGCATGTGCATGCATTATCATGAATATAATTTATGTGGCATGTGCATGGGTGGGTTATGAAAAGAAGATGCGGGTGTACTTGAGTGCGTGGTTGATGTCGACTTTGTGCTACATCGTGGATTGGCGCCGATCGAGGTCGCATTGTGGATCTTTGCGATTTAGTTCGGCGTGGTTACTTTGATTGATATGAGCTTTATGCCATATCGTGGCTTGATGGATTGCTTTGTGTGCTCCATCGTGGTTTGATGTTAGCTATACGCTACATCGTGGATGGCATTGGTTGCCTTTTTGGAGGAAAAGGAGAGGGTGACTTGATGGTCCCACGGTGTGTGGTAAATTTGGATAAGGGGGTGTGTAGCGGATGGACCCTAGGTTGGGTTGGGAATCATGTTGCATTATTTTTGTAATAATACGGAAATGGGCCAAGCCCAATATGACATGAGGATAGGTATGTTTTGGAAACATACGTGAAATGGGCCAAGCCCAGTTGATATGTGTTTTATTGAGAAATGGGCCTAGCTTGAAGAATTGAAGTATGACTTGAATGTGGGCCAAGCCCAGTTGTAGTAATTGTTAAAATGAATATATATATTACTTGTTGCAATTGATAATTGGGATATTATGTGGCTAGTATATGGGTGGATTTGGTGGTTAACTTACACTTTGAGTCTGTATGACTCACCCAACTTTTTAATCATCGCGGTGAGTCGTGACTAGTGGGCGGGTTGGAGTGGATACAAGGTGGCCCATGCGAAGGAGATTTTCATACGAGAAGATGTATTTTTAGTATTTTATATTATCGAGTATTTTGGTATTTTAATTGATGTAATAAAGGCCTCTTGGATTTAAAGTACTCTACTTATTAATGTTGAAGTTTACACTACACTTAGGAATATTTTCGCAAAAGATCCATATTATAGTAACTTATAATAATGTCTTAATTTGGAAGTTTTAAACAAGCTTACATGATTTAATAATTTTAAATGGACACGATTTTCAGCGATAACAAGTTTTCAAGTTTTATTCTAAAGTCAAGATTTCCAACCGTCTTTCCCAGTGACATAACCAGATTCGGTCGTAGTGAATGGGCCGGGTTTGGGGGTGTTACAGTTTGGTATCAGAGCCAGGTTCAAAACTCGGCTTTGAGGGTTTTGGGCCCAAAAACCTTTTCAAAGTGGGCTTTTAAGAAATTTTTCAGGTTATTCTGGCATGGCACCTGTACCTCCAACCTGAAGTCCACCAGGTAAGTACTTCGGACTTTTGAAGTGATTTGTTTGTATGAATTGATTTGGGCTTAGTTTGGGCTCGTAGATTAGAGTATTAGGGCTATTGGACCCTAGGACTAGTCTACTCAAACACATGCATAAGACTTAAGGTTACTAAACAAACCTGTGAAATAAGTCGCCGAGTTAAGTTGTGGCAACCATTGTGCGCATGTCTAGGAGTGGATCCGGAAGAGCCTGGTACTTAAGCAGTCCTCGTGACTCACCTCCTCTTCGCGAGAATCCTACCAGTGCGTAGCTACGGTTCACCTTAACCAAGAGGACTTGTTCATAGGCTAAACCAGTTATTAAAACCCGAAAGGGAATTAGTCTTGCTTTTTTTTTTTTAAAAAAATTTCCTGTTTCAAAATTTTCAACTCTACTCCTTGGGTTTGTAAGCTCTAAATCAGTTTTTGAAAGATGTTTTCTCGATTTGCAAAATTACCAAAAATACCTCTGTAGGAAAAATGACGAAATTACCCCTGGGTAGGAAAAGGAAACTTGATTGCTCGAAAGAACTACTCTCGAAACCTTCATTGCATAAAATTGCTCGTGGATAAAACAGTGAAACAATAATTTCTAATTCATAAAACTTTCTAAACAGATTAAATCGAAGCGCTAGAGATGAGTTCTAGGGGACGCGGTAGAGGAAGAATGACAGCTTCGGAACCAGTAGGGTCTGGCTATGGGTCGAGCGAAGTGCCGTGGCCCGATGGATGTAGAGGAACAAGATCCGGTAAGTGAAGAGGACGCTTGATGTCATGAGCTATGTTACGCGTGCTTGAGCAAGTGGCAAGAGCTAGTAGGGAAATGGAGCTCGGAAGTCGGTGCGAGAGGCTTAGGTCTACTTGACGGGTGAAGTTTTAGGGAGTATGCGGGTAGCTCGACGTAGCGGAGTATTGGCTAGAAGAGTCGAGAGAATTATGGACGACTTGGATTGTGCCCCGGAGGAAAAAGTGAAAGGTCTTTGTTTCGCTTCTTCGGGATGAGGCTTATCGTTGGTGGCTCTTTGTCAAACAAGTGTGTCTGCGCGGAGCGATTGGATTGGGACTACTTTAAGGAAAAGTTTGAAGGAAAATACGTTGGAGCAAGCTACTTAGATGCAAAGGAAGGCGTTTCTAAATGCGGTGCAAGGAAATAAGTCGTTAGCGAGAATCTGAAGCGAGAGTTTTACTGGCTAAGTCAATATGCTAAAGGAATTGTGGCCTTGACTATGAGAGAGTGCGTCAGGTTTGAAGGCAGATTGCGAGATGAGCTTCAGTCTTTGATCGCTCCGCATGAGAGGAAAGAGACTTAGCGGTGCTAGTGGAGAAAGCTCGTATAGCCGAAGAAGTTAAGAGGACGGTAGTAGGGAAACCGAGAGAAAGAATAGGAGCGAGAATAAGAGAAATTTTGGGCCGTCGGCATCGTTTGGTAATGTCGAGAAAAGACCAAAGATCGAGAATCCTGTAAGTGTACTTGTACCAATGGATCGGAATTGTCTCTGTGCTCGATGTGGAAGACCTCACACGGGAGGAGAGTCTTTGGGGAATAGTAAAGAATGTTTTGGTGTGGATCTAAGGCACATCGGTTAAGAATTGCCCTCAAGCGGCGAGGGTCGTGGTTCAAGTCATGGAAGGAATGGTTCTAGTCTGAGTCAACCAAGGATGTGATGCTAGGTAAGCTCCTTTGCTTGGTACTTGCGTTAATTGCTTTGTTTGTTTATGAGTTAGCCTTTCTGTGTTGCTAGAGAGGCGTCTCGAATTTTGAGCGAATTTGGAGATTGTGTAGGTCACGATAGCCCTAGTAAGATCAGAGTGCGCGGCGTAGCGTAAGGTGGTGAGATAGGTTGTATGGACGTTTGTTAGTAAAGTAATTTCGAGGACGAAATTATTTTAAGGAGGGTAGTATTGTAACACCTGGTTTTAGGGGTTAGGCATTTGGTGCTTAGCTCGGTGTTGGCACACTCTAGTGTGTGGTTGGGTAAGTTTTAGGAGTCCACGAGAACCCTAGGTGGTGGTAGGTTGCCTTAGAAAATTTTTAGTTTTAGGGCTAAAAAGGGAGCATGGCGAGGGGTGTCTTAAGAGAATTATTTGGGAGTTTTGTCACAAGAAAGGAGCTGGTGGAGTGGCAGGATAGGCGCCACTAAGGCCTTATGTGTGTGACGCCATTTGCAGGGGGAAGAGGCTCAGGTTCGATTCGCAAGAGAAGTAGATGGGCATTCTTTTTTTTGCGTCATCTTGGTGGGATGGATGGACGGTTTGAAAGGCTTAAAAGGTGGAGAAGACTTGGTCATTTTTTTTGAATTTGGCTAGGAAAAAGTTTGACTCTTTCAAACTTTTTGAATGGGTGGTAGGGAGATATTTTAGGAGGATTTTGGGGACTATTTTTGGGGGTTGGAGCTTGGCCTTTTAGTATAAATAGGGGAGTGCTCATTATTCATTCATCATCTGCCTTCTCTCCTTTCTTCTTCTCTCACATTTTCTCCAAGTGGCGAACCCTCCACTCTCCTATTTCCCTTCCTTTTCACTTCAAACCAGAAAATACACCCCACACCTTTCTTTCTCCTTTCTTTGCATTTGAAACCAGGTGTTCCCTACCCCTTGATTTAGTTAATAGCCGAATCTACATCCATCACCCCTTTGCCGAATTTTCTTCTAGCACTTGGGCAGTGTTAACTTAGATCCTTTCGAGTTAGTGATTTGAGATACTTGGGGTTTTAGTGGTCGCCAAGCCTCCGTTATAGTGATCAGTTTGATCAAGTGGAGGTAAGGTTATTTATTAAGGTTAAATGCTTAAGTGGTGTTTTGAGGGTTTAACTGTTTACTGATTAAGCTTTTGCATGGAGGCCACAACCGGTCAGAGTGGGCAAGGGAAGGTCCCTATTAGAAGTTTAAGAAGAGAGCGGTTTACTGTACATGCGAGATTGGCCACCGGGGGTGTGGGCGGCAGTGAAAAACGATAGGCGGATAGCCGTAGTTTCGCTTAGACGATAGCATCGAGGATCGAGAGTCTAGTACTCCTAGTAGTAAGGTGTGTAACTAACCTCATTGTTTCCGGGTTTTATGTGTTATATGTTTTACTAACAAGTGCAGTAATAAGTGTGCCATATATACCCCTAAAGGGTATAGCGATGATCAGGTTAGTATCGACCCTGTTGCGATGTGATTACTTGCTTGTATATGAGTATGTTTATGGATGTTAATAAGCATGTGCATGCATTATCATGAATATAATTTATGTGGCATGTGCATGGGTGGGTTATGAAAAGAATGCGGGTGTACTTGAGTACGTGGTTGATGTCAGCTTTGTGCTACATCGTGGATTGGCGCTGACTGAGGTCGCGTTGTGGATCTTTGCGATTTAGTTCGTGTGGTTACCTTGATTGATATGAGCTTTATGCCATATCGTGGCTTGATGGATTGCTGTGTGCTCCATCGTGGTTTGATGTTAGCTATACGCTACATCGTGGATGGCATTGGTTGCCTTTTTGGAGGGAAAAGGAGAGGGTGACTTGATGGTCCCCTGGTGTGTGGTAGGCTGGATAAAGGGGTGTGTAGCGGATGGACCCTAGGTTGGGTTGGGAATCATGTTGCATTATTTTTGTAATAATACGGAAATGGGCCAAGCCCAATATGACATGAGGATAGGTATGTTTTGGAAACATACGTGGAAATGGGCCAAGCCCAGTTGATATGTGTTTTATTGAGAAATGGGCCTAGCCCGATAATTGAAGTATGGCGTGAATGTGGGCCAAGCCCAGATTGTAGTAATTGTTAAAATGAATATATATATTACTTGTTGCAATTGATAATTGGGATATTATGTGGCTAGTATATGGGTGGATTTGGTGGTTAACTTACACACTCGAATCTGTATGACTCACCCAACTTTTAATCATCGCGGGTGAGTCGTGACTAGTGGGACGGGTTGGAGTGGATACAAGGTGGCCCATGCGGAAGGAGATTTTCATACTGAAGATGTATTTTTAGTATTTTATATTATCAGTATTTTGGTATTTTAATTGATGTAATAAAGGCCTCTTGGATTTAAAGTACTCTACTTATTAATGTTGAAGTTTACACTACACTTAGGAATATTTTTTAAAAGATCCATATTATAGTAACTTATAATAATGTCTTAATTTGGAAGTTTTAAACAAGCTTACATGATTTAATAATTTTAAATGGACACGATTTTCAGCGATAACAAGTTTTCAAGTTTTATTCTAAAGTCAAGATTTCCAACCGTCTTTCCCAGTGACATAACCAGATTCGGTCGTAGTGAATGGGCCGGGTTTGGGGGTGTTACACACATTGACTAAATTGACTCAAAACTCATACTTTGACAAAATTACCATTTTACCCCTAAACTTCCTCATATTTACACTTTTACCCCAAGGCTCGTAAAGTGATTTTCATTCAACTTTCTAGAATTTCATGCTTAGCTGACTCATACTCTCAACTATAGCAACCTTCAATTCTCACTAAATCACTCATGTATTACCATTTTCAAGACTTTTACAAACTAGTCCTTACTTGCATTTTTCATGGAATTCACTTAGTAAAATATGTTTATTCTACATCCAACTCTCATAATCTTCCATAAGACATCAAAATATATGCATGTCAGACATGGGTATATTTTTGAACATGAATCCTAGCTCAACATATAGCTAAAAATAGCTAACTCATGTTACTAGGACTTCAAAAATACAAAGAATATCAAAAACGAGACTAGGATGCACTTACTAGCAAGCTTGAAAATTTTGAAGAACCCTAGCTATGGCTTCTTGAAATTTTCGGCCAAGGGAAGAAGATGAGCATCAAATTTTTACTATTTCATCTTTTTAATCATTTATTTGACAAATGACCAAAATGCCATTTTTACCATACTTTCAAAATTTACCCACTCATGCCCATTTTTGTCCAAAAATTAGAAATTGGGCAAATTGCTATTTAAGGACCTCTAATTAATAATCCAAAGTATTTTATACTAAAAGCTTATAGAATATCAGATTTTGCAACTTTTGCAATTTAGTCCTATTGGACAATTCAATCACAATTAGCAAAATTACTTCATGAAACTTTCATACTTTCATGCAAACATATCATAAACCTTAAAACTCATGTTTCTACTTTGGATTTGTGGTCTCGCACCACTATTCCGACTAGGCCCTAAATCGGGATGTTTCAACTTTCTCCCCTTCAGAGATTTTTGCCCTCGAAAATCTTACGGGTAAAAAGGTTTGGATGTTGCTCTCTCATGGCTTCCTCCGGTTCCCATGTAGCCTCTTCTACACCGTGTATTTGCCATAACACTTTCACTAGGGTTATGTCCTTATTCCTCAACTGCTTCACTTCTTGAGCCAAGATTTTAATCGGCTTCTCTTCATAAGACACATCCGGTCGTATTTCAATTTCCGTTGAAGGAATCACATGCGAAGGATTGGAGCGATATCGCCTTAACATCGATACATTAAACACGTTATGTATTTTCTCTAACTCCACCGGCAAAGCCAACTGGTATGCCACTGGCCCAATTCTATCAGTAATTTCATATGGCCCTATGAATCGCAGACTCAATTTCCCTTTTCGTCCAAATCTCAAGATTTTCTTCCACGGGGACACTTTCAAAAACACCTTATTACCCACTTCAAACTCAATTTCTTTTTCTTTTCAAATCCGGGTACGACTTTTGTCGGTCCGAAGCAACTTTCAGACTATTAGGGATAACTTTCACTTTCTCCTTGGTCTCTTTTACTAGATCGACCCCATGGATTCGCTTCTCACTAAGCTCGGTCCGATACAAAGGATTTCGACATTTACGACCATACAATGCTTCATACGGTGCCATCCGTATACTAGATTGATAAATGTTGTTATAAGCAAATTCGACCAAAGGTAGATATCTCTCCCAACTACCTTCGAACTCTAACACACAGCATCAGAGCATATCTTCGAGAACTTGAATTACTCTTTCAGACTGACCATCGGTTTGCGGATGGAATGCAGTACTAAAATTTAATCTTGTACCCAAGGCCTCCTGCAACTTCTTCCAAAACCTCGAAGTGAACCTCGGATCTCTATCCGAGATAATAGATACAGGCACTCCATGTAATCTCACTATCTCTGCAATATACAACTCAGCCAACTTAACTAGTGAATAATCAACATGCACTGGAATAAAGTGAGCCATCTTCGTCAGTCTATCAACGACAACCCACAAAGCATCTTTCTTTTTCGGCGTCATAGGCAATCCAGTCACGAAATCTATGGTAATCCGATCCCACTTCCATTTAGGACCATCACCGGCTGAAGCAATCCCGAGGGGACTTGATGCTCAGCTTTCACTTGTTGACAAATCAGACATTTTGTCACAAACTCAGAGATGTCTCTTTTCATACCTGGCCACCAATAAAATTTCCTCAGATCGTTGTACATTTTCGTACTCCCCGGCTGTACTGACAAATAACCACTATGTGCCTCATGCAAAATTTTTCGGATCAATTCATCATCTCTGGGTAAGCAAATTCTATCATGATACAACAAATAATCATCCGAGCCCACTCGAAAATCAGAATCATTTTCTGATCCACACTTAGCTCTCTTAACTTGCATCTCATAATCATTCCTTTGAGCCTCACATATCTGTTGAACAAATAGTGGCTTAGCTATCAACTCGGCCAATATAGCACCATCATCAGACAATGCTAAACTCGTGCTCATAGCTCTCAAAGCATACAAGGATTTCCTACTCAAGGCATCTGTAACCACATTCGCTTTTCCCGGATGGTAATTGATGACTAATTCATAGTCATTCAATAACTCAAGCCACCGCCGTTGTCGCAAATTCAAATTCTTTTGATCCATCAAATACTTCAAACTCTTATGATCCGTGAAGATTCGACACCTCTCACCATATAAATAGTGTCGCCAAATCTTTAAAGTGAAAACAATCGCAGCCAACTCCAGATCACGAGTTGGATAATTCTTCTCATGCGGTTTTAATTACCTTGAGGCATAAGCGACTACCTTACCCTCTTGCATCAACACACAACCAAGACCATTTAACGACGCGTCACTGTAAACCACAAACTCTTTCCCCGATTCTGGTTGAACCAAAAACGGTGCCTCAGTCAACAATGTTTTCAATCTCTCAAAACTCTGTAGACATTTCTCAGTCCATTCAAACTTAACATCCTTATGTAACAGTTTCGTCATCGAGGTAGCAATCATAGAAAACCCCTTGACAAACCGCCTATAGTACCCCGCCAAACCCAAAAAGCTTCTGACTTTTGACACGTTTCTCGACAGTTTCCAATCTGCAATAGCCGAGATCTTACTCAGGTTGACTCTAATACCATCACCCGACACAATGTGTCCTAAGAATCCGACCTCTCAGAGCCAAAACTCACTCTTGCTAAATTTAGCATACAACTGCTTGTCTCTTAAGGTTTGTAAGACAATCCTCAAGTGCTCTGCATGATCGCTCTCATCCCGAGAATAAATTAGTATGTCGTCAATGAAGACAACCACAAACTTGTCTAAATACGGTTGGAAGACACGGTTCATCAAATCCATAAAAATCGCAGGGGCGTTTGTTAAACCGAACGGCATGACCAGGAACTCATAATGGCCATACCTCGTCTGAAATGCAGTTTTCAGCACATCATGCTCCTTAACCCTCAACTGGTAATAGCCAGACCTCAGGTCTATCTTGGAAAATATTGTGGCTCCCTTTAGTTGATCAAATAGATCATCTATCCTTGGTAAAGGATACTTATTTTTCACTGTCACTTTGTTGAGTTGTCTGTAGTCTATCCATAATCTCATCGACCCATCGTTCTTCTTCACAAATAACACCAGAGCACCCCACGGTGAGTAGCTCGGCCTTGCAAAACCCTTATCCGTCAACTCTTGCAACTGAACCTTCAGCTCTTTCAACTCTAATGGCGCCATTCTATACGGAGCAACCGAAATAGGTGTCGTTCCTGGCACTAACTCAATTCCAAACTTGACCTCTCTAACTGGAGGCAATCCGGGTAAATCTTCTAGGAATACATTTGGATACTCACATACCACCGGCACTGTTTCAATCTTTATCTCAGACTCTTGAGTATTCAATACAACAGCGAGATAGGACTCACATCCTTTTCTCAAGCATTTTTCGGCCACTAAGGAAGAAATCATCACCGGGAGACTATCCGATCCACCTGATTCAACCCGAATAACATCTCCATTCTCACATTTCAATTCAATAAATTTACTACCACAGTTCACTAAAACACTATGGGTGGTCAACCAATCCATACCAAGGATCAAGTCAAATTCATCAAACGGCAACAAAATAAGGTTTGCTGGGAAACAATGACCCCTAATTATCAAAGGACAATTTCTACACACCTTGTCCACTAACACATGTTTACCTAACGGGTTTGACACCTTAACCAAAATTTTTGTAGACTCAACGGTCATACTCAAACTAGATGCCAGCCTCATGCAAATATAAGAATGGGTAGACCCTGGATCAATCAAAGCAATAACAAAGGTGTCATGAAGAGAAAAAGTACCCGTTATTACATCTGGGGATGATGCCTCTTCGCGAGCGCGAATGGCATATGTCCTCGTAGGTGCCCGACCCTTCGGTCTCACAGCAGAGCCTCGTGATGCACCTCTACCACTAGTCCCACCTCCCAGGTTCTTTGGTGGCCTACCCCTTGCAGATACACTGCTGGATCTTATCTATTACTTCCTTTCCTTGTCATCCTTCTCGGGGCAATTTCGGATGAAATGGTCGGGGGAACCACACTTATAACAATTTTGGTTGTTTCCCCAACACTCTCCAGTGTGATATCTACCACAACTTGGACACTCTAGTTTGGTCTTCGGATTGCCCACACTTTCCATCGAGGTGGCTTGAACTCTCGAGCCCGAACGAGTGTTGCATTGGTCTCGATGTGAATATCCAACTGATGCAATTGTCTGAGGATTCGCTTCCTTGGATCTTTTCGACTGAGTTTGATACGACTTGCCTATCGGCTGTTTTCGTGCATCTCGGGCCTCACTCACAGCCCTCCTCTTTTCCTTACTCAGTTCTTTGGCCTTACTTGCCCTATCAACCAACACTACAAACTCTTTTAACTCCAAAATGCCAACTAGGAGTTTAACATCCTTATTTAGCCTATCTTCGAACCTCCTGCACAAAATAGTTTCCGTTGACACACATTCTTGCGCGTACTTGCTAAGCCTAACAAATTCGCGCTCATATTCAGCTACAGTCATTCTTCCTTGCTTTAACTCAAGGAATTCCTTCCGTTCGATCGATGAAAATCATCGACTTATATACTTCTTTCAGAATTCCTCAAAAAAGAAGTCCCACGTCACCCTCTCTTTTGGAACCACTGATGTTAACGTTTTCCACCAATGGTATGCCGAGTCCCTCGGCAAAGACACGACGCACTTTAAGCTCTCCTCAGGTGTACAGGAGAGTTCATCAAATACTCTCATTGAGTTCTCAAGCCAGAACTCCACCCTCTTAGGGTCATCATCTACTTTAGCTCTAAACTCCTCAGCCCCTTGCTTCCGAATCCTATCTACTGGGGGCTTCGTTACTCTCACTACTTCTATACCTGGAGGAGCCACTGGAACTGGCTGAGGTATGGGAGGAGGTGGAGGAGGTTGAGCATTAGGGTTTGCTCGAACATACTCCGAGTACCAATTACTCATCATCTGGAGAAAGGCTTCTCGAGCCACTTCTCCTTGACCCCTAATCTCGGGTCCACTCTGAACAGGCGCGGTCCCTTGCACGGGAGCCGGCGCATTACTAGCTGCGCCATCAGCAGGCGATTGATCGGGATCCATATACTATAATAAGAAAATTCTAAAACCATCAGAAGCCACCACACTATCATTATACGCTTATGGCATGTATAGCTAGACTCTTACACCCGCTATGGTAGTCCGAGAATCGACTAAACCATAGCTCTGATACCACTAAATGTAACACCCCTTACCCGTATTCTACGCTGGAACTGGGCCCGAGGCATTACCGGACTTAATCTACTTTATTCCCAACATGAAAACTCTCTATAGTCACCAAAACGACCTCATAAAAGACCCACGAGGCCTTAAACATACATACGAGGGGTTCCAAAATCATAACGAAAACCTTTGCGATCTTAAAATTTCTTTCACCTTGACAAGGGCCACATGCCCATGTGAAATGGGACACGCCCGTGGGGGCAGGTCGTGTGGCCACACACGCCCATGTCCCCACCCCGTGTGTAAAAACTTGGGTATTCTGCTTGTATTGTACGGCCTAAGAACACGTACGTGTTCTCTACCCGTGGTGAACACTGACCATCTTACACGGCCTAGGCACACGCCCGTGTGACTAGCTCGTGGTCGACACTGACTTACCACCTTAACATGCAGGGGACACACGGCCAAGTCACACACCCATGTGGCTAGCTCGGGTGTCACACACGGCCCGGACACATGCCCGTGTGTCTACCCTAGTGGACAAGAACAAGGCTATTTGCCAAGCTCCTTTCACCCCTCTAGTTCACTCAACATGTATCTATTCAACACATCATCAAACAATTCATGTTTTGCAATATAAACTCTCATGGATAACTACATTTTTTTTCATATAACAAGATAAACCATTAACCATGGCATTATACAAAATAGATTATCCATCAAAAGGGCCAACACATCCTTGGCCAATACAACAACATAAACTAACTTGTCTAACTTGTCTAGCCTTTATACATGCCATATACAAAAGCACTAAATCTAAATATACCAAGTGAGCTGATAGTGCGGGCAATCTTCCAAATTATCCGCGTATCTCGTCCCGACTCTTTAACTCTATAAAATAAGGGAAAAGAAAGGGGAGTAAGCTTTAAGCTTAGTAAATTTACATATAAACAATTTACATCATAGTATGAGCTAAACACCAATTAGCATTATACTAAACAAGACAATTCACATCCACCACTATGCTTACTCATTCTATCCCTTACCATATTTCCACCACATCACAAGCTTAACGCTTACATTCATTCATTTGCATACCTACACTCAACACCACAATTTCTAAACCACACAGCTAAATCACTCGGTGGTTTCGCACTTAGCCCACCACAATCAAATAGTAGGGTAGTATCGCACTTAGCCTACAAAATAGGGTATTTATAGTGGTTTCGTACATATCCCACTAAATAATATACTTAACGAAAGCATCGCACACAACCCATCGTAGTTAAGTATTAAGGTGGTATCGCACTTAGCCCACCGTCAAGTATTATCACTACACATTCACACATCTATTTCGTAATTCATACATCAATTACTTAATAACTACTAAATTAAATCCACTTGAACCGTATAGGTTCTCAATCATGCTATATACTAGTTAGCATCAATAATGAATATGTATAAATGCATTGTTTACACATAAACTTACCTCGGTATTCAAAATGTATGAAGACGTGCAATTTAGTCCACGACTTTATTCTTGCCTCGGTTTCGATCTGGGCTTCATCTTTCTTGATCTATATTGATAAATCAACTCATTTAATACACACATTGACTAAATTGACTCAAAACTCATACTTTGGCAAAATTACCATTTTGCCCTTAAACTTTCTCATATTTACACTTTTACCCTAAGGCTCGTAAAGTGATTTTCATTCAACTTTCTAGAATTTCATGCTTAGCTGACTCATACTCTCAACTATAGCAACCTTCAATTCTCACTAAATCACTCATCTATTACCATTTTTAAGACTTTTACAAACTAGTCCTTACTAGCATTTTTCATGGAATTCACTTAGTAAAATATGTTTATTCTACATCCAACTCTCATAATCTTCCATAAGACATCAAAATATATGCATGTCATACATGGGTATATTTTTGAACATGAATCCTAGCTCAACGTATAGCTAAAAATAGCTAACTCATATTACGAGGACTTCAAAAATACAAAGAATATAAAAAACGGGACTAGGATGCACTTACTAGCAAGCTTGAAAATTTTTAAGAACCCTAGCTATGGCTTCTTGAAATTTTCGACCAAGGGAAGAAGATGAGCATCAAATTTTGACTATTTCATCTTTTTAATCATTTATTTGACAAATGACCAAAATGCCCTTTTTACCATACTTTCAAATTTTACCCACTCATGCCCATTTTGTCCAAAAATTAGAAATTGGGAAAATTGCTATTTAAGGACCTCTAATTAATAATCCAAAGCTATTTTATACTAAAAGCTTCTAGAATCTCACATTTTGCAACTTTTGCAATTTAGTCCTATTGGACAATTCAATCACAATTAGCAAAATTACTTCATGAAACTTTCATACTTTCATGCAAACATATCATAAACCTTAAAACTCATGTTTCTACTTCGGATTTGTGGTATCGCACCACTATTCCGACTAGGCCCTAAATCGGGATGTTACACAGACACCTTACGACGCGAGTCGCTCAAAGGCGACTTCTCTCTCTTCAGCCCTACGATATGTTCACGCACTCCTTGCTCACACCTTGACAGGACGGAGAGAGAGCACTGGACTCGTTAGCACCCACGATTCTTACTTCTTATGGAGCTTGGCTCATGGCCATATTATCGACTTGGCGTACTTCATTGCTCTATCTTTCCACCATCAGGCTGACCGCCATAGTAGGGGCCCCATCTGTCTAGGCCCTTATGTGACTCGCCTCGCTCGACACTTCGGTCTTCTCGACACACCGGAGCAATCCTCGGTACTTACCCTAGTCGGTCAGATGTCCCCTCAGGGCATCTCGAGCATGATCCACATGAGGATGATCGAGCGGCGACATGGAGTGGATCCTCCTCAGTACAGATTATTTCATTCTAACATTCAGATTGACCTCGAGGACTTCACTGATGATGTTCCTCCTTATCACGAGGATCCACCTCAGCCACCACCTTCGAGTCATAGACCTGTTCATTCGGTTGCTAGCTCCCGAGGAGTATCTTACGAGGAATTCACTAGTTTTCGTCAGTACTGTGCTGAGAGGTTCGACAGTATTGATGTGACATTGTAGCAGATTTGTAGCATTTTCATATTTCTCCTCCAGCGCTGACGACTCACGCGTCTGATGATGCTGACCATTGAGTCCATCTCATTTATTTTATTTTTATTTTTATTTTTATTTTTATTTTTATTTTTATTTTTATTTTTATTTTTATTTTTATTTTTATTTTTATTTTTATTTTTATTTTTATTTTTATCTTTCTATTTATTTTTATTTTATTAAACTTCTTTCTCTTTTATAGTCTAAACTATCATTTTATTTATTATGGTTGTTTCTTAACAAGTAACACTTTAATATTCTTCAGCATTGTGTTTATTTTCTTATCAGTTGCTCAGAATCTTGCACACGCCTACATTTATCTACAATTCCGCTTTTCACTATTCTGGGAATTTCATCCAATATTCAGGGCAGTTTCAATTATCTCCCTCTCTTATGATATTCTATTTCTACTATGATTATATTTGTTTGTACATTGAGGACAATGTATATCTTAAGTGTGGGGAGGTTATTTATATGATTATTTGAAAATCCCTGGATTATGCCCTATGCTTAAGTAATTTTCACATATTACTATTAGAATGAATTCTTATTGATTTGTGATTATCATTGATGTGTTTTAGATTAAATTCATAGGTAATTGTGCATTGATTGTTTAAACTTTAAGACATGAGAGAATCAAGCATGATAAGTTAATTTTCAGAATTAAAATTTGTTAGGTTGTTTCCCTAAATTTAAATATTACCTTGAAGTTTGAAATTTGCAAGATTGACATAAAAAACCATAATTTTTTTTGAGATTTTGAGCCTTTAAGAGCATACACTTTTCTTGCTCACTTTATTATTGGTTATGAGTAATAATTGATTTGTTATTCTAAAACTTGCTTCGATTATGCATGTCGAGACCACACCTTTTATTTGATATACTGAGATGATAAAGGCACTTAGGTTTTAACCCACTTAACCCATAAAAAGCCTAAATTCATAATTAACCCTTAGTGAACCCCTTTGAGCCTAAAACACCATTCTTGAATTACCCTTAATATTAATCCATAACTCATTTGTGATTCGTTGAGAATTGTTCCCATTTTATTGAATCCTTTTTTGTCGAGATTTGATTTGGTTAGTTGCTTAACTATGTTCTTTTTTTTCAATTGTTAAATTTTCTCTTATTATCCATTGTTCTAAAAAAAAGTGAAAAAAAAACGTATTATTATATATACATTTATGTTGATTATTACTAGTTCTTTCGTTTGAGCTTAAAATTTCATATTCTGAGAAGAAGCTCGTGTTTTTATTAAATAATTTTGATTGATGTAATTATTCAGTATTAGTTTATTTTTCTAGTTAGGTAATTTATCAATTCGATCTCAATTCTAACCTTCTTTTTCAGCCTTTATCCACACATTTGACCCAAGCCCCATTACAACCCTTTAAAGACCTTTTGATTTGTGTATCATCTCATTTTATAGTGGTGGAGATTTGATTTTCATGCAAGCCTATGGTAATAACATTTCATGTTTGACTTTTGAGTGCTTAATTTTTTAACCTTAAACACTTTGAGTGATTTGAGTGAATCTTTAGTGAGGATGTCAAATCTTGTCGGTTTTGAATTAAAGGTAATTATTTAGATAAGGGGAATTACCTATTTTTTTAATGTTTTAAAAATGTGTGACTTGGATTGTTTGAATCTTTAGTGCTCTTTTAGTTGAATTATCAATGTGTGATTATTTGTGAATTATTATAAAACATTATTGATGAGAATTATGAATTTAGAAAGTTTAATTTTAATTGTGAGTTGAGGATTTTGCTTGAGGACAAGCAAACGTTTAACTGTGGGGATATTTGATAAACCATAAAAGTAACATATTTCAATCTCATGCTTAGCGTGTTTTTGGATGATTTATTATTTAATTTAGTGAATTTGATGCTCCTAATCCTTTCATTTCATGTTTTATACTTAGGAGAGCATAGGGGAATAAAGGGAGCAGAAAACAGGCCAAAATCAGACAAAACGGGCTATTTTAAGGATCCACACTGCCAAGCCTTTTTCCACACGGGCTAAGCGCACGCCCGTGTTAGCCACACGGGCTGGCCACACACCCATGTGGCAGCCCATGTCGATATCGCTCCCTATTTCCCAAATATGCGAAAAAAGCCAATTTTTAAGGTTTCTGAGCATTCTAAATTCTATAAATACACACTAGAAGAGGACCTAAGGGGATACAAAGCTTAACGAAGAAAAGACTCGAAGAACGCCAACGGATTCAACTCAGAAGCAAGATCTCCTTCAAGACTGAAGATCTCCATTCAATTTCTCTCGAAGTCTTTGGGTTTCTTTATGTTTTAATGTTTTCCTAATTTTGAGATGTTTTCCTCCAAAAGTATGAACTAAATTCCCCAAATACCTAGGGAGGATGAAACCTAAGACGGATCTTATTATTTGATTTTTTTGAATTACATGATAAATATTTATTCTTGATCTCAATTATGTGTTCTTATTTCATGTTTTAATGTTTTCAGGATATTAATTCATGATTGATGTGCTTATTCAGTGGAGCAAAAGCCCTTGTTTAAGAGTAGATCTGGCATAATTGAGTGGAGTTGCATGCAATCCTAGAAATAGGACGACATAAATCTACCGGATTAGAGTCAAATCTAATAGGGGAATCCATAAATCGAGTTAATGCGACGATAGGGGTTTTAATTAGAAAGAAATTTCAATTAATCAACCTAGAGTCAGTTGTTTTTACTCTCGAAAGAGATATTAACATAAGTTAGGGATTTCTACGGATCAAGACAAGTGAATAAATCGTTTAATTCAGATTTAGAATAATAAGTGAAGTCTAGGTGGATTCTTTCCTGGGTATTGTCTCTCTCATTAGTTTTCTTAAAATATTTTCCTACTGTATTCTCTTTTTCGTCTTAGTAATTAGGTTAGTTAAGATTAGGTTAAATAAATCCCTTCAATTTATTCGGCTAGATAATAAAAAGATAGTAACTACTAGTACATTTAGTCCTCGTGGATATGATATTCCTGACTCACCATAGCCATACTACCATTCAATAGGTGCGCTTGCTTTTGTCGTATTTTAGTTAGTTCGTGACATCATCAAAAGAAATTCAGAACTAATTCAGAAGATTCTAAACGAAGCACACAGTAGTTATTTATCAGTACATCTGGGAAGCACGAAAATGTATAACGATTTGAAACAACTTTATTGGTGGCACGGCATGAAACGTGATATCTCAGAATTTGTTTCGAAATGTTTGATTTGTCAGCAAGTCAAAGCTAAGCATCAAGTGCCGTCAGGTTTATTATAGCCTATTATGATTCCTGAGTGGAAGTGGGATAGAGTAACAATGGATTTCGTATCGGGTTTGCCCTTATCTTCTAAAAAGAAATATGCGATCTGGGTTGTTGTTGACAGATTGACGAAATCAGCTCATTTTATTCCAGTACGTACAGATTTCTCGCTTGATAAATTAGCTGAGCTGTATATTTTTGAAATTGTGAGATTACATGGTGTTCCCCTATCAATTGTTTCGGATAAAGATCAAAGATTTACTTCGCGATTTTGGAAGAAATTGCAAGAAGCTTTGGGTTCAAAGTTGCATTTTAGCACTGCGTTTCATCCGCAAATGGATGGTCAATCCGAGCGAGTTATTCAGATACTTGAGGGTATGTTGCATTGTTGCATTCTTGAGTTTGAAGGTAGCTGGGAGAAATATCTACCGCTGATTGAATTTGCTTACAATAATAGCTTCCAATCGAGTATTAAAATGGCGTCGTATGAAGCTCTATATGGTCGTAAATGTCGAACACCATTGTACTGGACTGAGCTTAGCGAGAACAAGATTCACGAGGTTGATATGATCAGAGAGACTGAAGAAAAAGTGAAAGTAATTCGCGATAGTTTGAAAGTAGCTTCGGATCGACAAAAATCGTATGTAGACTTGAATTGGAAAGATATTGAGTTCCAGATCAAGGATAAAGTGTTTTTGAAAGTGTCACCGTGGAAAAAGATATTACGGTTTGGTTGGAAAGGGAAATTGAGTCCACGATTAATTGGACCGTATGAGGTTACTGAACAAGTTGGGCCAGTGGCATATCGACTATCTTTACCATCTGAGTTAGAGAAAATACATAATTTATTTCATGTGTCGATGCTTCGACGATACCGATCCGACCCTTCACATGTCATTTCCCCGACCAAGGTTGAAATTCAGTCTAATATGTCATATGCTGAAGAACCGATTCAAATTTTAGCTCGTGAGATCAAAGAGCTGAGAAATAAGAGAATTGCATTAGTAAAAGTATTATGGCATCGACACGGGGTTGAAGAAGCTACGTGGGAACCCGAGGCAGCTATACGAAAACAGTACCCAAACCTATTCACTGGTAAGATTTTTGGGGACGAAAATCCCTAAGAGGGGAGAGTTGTAAAAACTAGTTTTTAGTCAAAATCGAAACAGTGGTTTTGGGACCACAAATCCGATGTCAAAATATTTATTTTATTCTTATGTTAATGTTTACAGCATGATTGAGTGTATGTGTGAAAATTTCGTTACGAAATTTTATCATTTAGTTGGTCAATTTGATAAAAAGGACTAAATCGTTTAAAGTGCAAAATTGATGTTCTATTAGCTAAAAGTGTTAAATAGCTATGGAATCTTAAATTAGAGGTTCTTATGTTGTAATTATTCCATGGTTAATATGAGTGGACAAAGATGGACATCTTTTAAGTGTGTTTAATGATTTATAATAAAGGTTAATTTGGTAAATGAATAAAACAATAGGAATTAAATAAAACAAAAGAAAGATATCATCTTTCTTCTCCATTTTTACAACTAAAAATTAGGGTGAAAAAGCCATTGAAATAGCTTGATATATTCGGCCTAGTCCCTTGTGCATGTAAGTTCATTTTTGTCCCATTTATAATGATTTCTATGTTTTTAATATCGTTGCTTCCTATTCTAGATAGCTCGTACCTTTAATTTCAAAACTGTTAAAGATTTTGAGAGTTGCCATTGTTGAATCTATGTGCTCTTTGATGTTTAATGTTGAAATATGAAAACTTAATGATAGTTTTACATGTTTTGTTAAGTGATTTTTGACAAAAATGTCAAAAAGGGACTAAATTGAAATATTTGAAATTTATGTGGTAAATTTGTGAAACAAATTAAATATGTGGGCTACTAGGGACACTAGTGAAATTCGGCTATGGTGCAATTGGATTAAATTGCATGAATTTCTAATTTTAGGAAATAAGGACTAAATTGTAAAAGTTGTGAAACATGAGGGGCAAATGTGTAAAAATGCCCAAATGTGTATTTTCGGATTAAATTGAATGATGTGATGACTAAATGAGTTAATTTTGAATACATATAGATCAAGAAAGAAATAATTCGGATTTAGATCGGGGAAAAGCAAGGTTATCGAGTAGTCGATCCGATCCGTCAACTCCGAATACGAGGTAAGTTCGTACATGATAAACATTGTTACAATTATGATTTTAAATGCCTTGGCATTGCCTAAATTGTATGTACGAGACTACGGTCATGTTTGACGATAAATCGACTATGTTTAGCACTTAGTGTGCGATTTGGAATATCTTCGGCTATGTAAGGCACTTAGTGTGCGGGATTATAATAGCTTTAGCTATGCGATGGCACTTAGTGTACGAAACATTGAGTAAGGCACTTAGTGTGCGGGATTATAATAGCTTCGGCTATGCGATGGCACTTAGTGTGCGAAACATCGAGTATTCGACAGTGTTGTGGTAATGTATGAGTTCGTTATGAATTTGTACAGGTATGTACATGTAAGTATGAAGTTCAAATAAAAAAGGTTATGACTTTGCATATAAGTATGGAAGGTTTGATATTATCATGAATTATAAATTAACTTGTTCAAATTAATGATTTGTATTTTATGAATTGTTGAGTATATTTAGTACGAACTTACTAAGCTTTGTAGCTTACCTTATTTGTTTTTCCCGTGTTTTAAAGTGAATCCAAAGCTAACTAGGACTCGGGGATTGTCAGAGACTACGTTACACTATCCAACAATCTACTTGGCACTTTTGAGTTGTGTTTATATGGTATATGGCATGTATAGGCTTGAGTCATTTTGATATGCTTGATGAACATGTATTTTGGGCCATTTAAGTTGATTTCTGATGATGATTTCGTTAATGTATAAAGATGTGTGAATGGCTTTGTTTTGAATTAGGTATATTAACCTATAATGAATGAATGAGGCTGAATTGATAATGCATATTTGGAATGGTTTATTTGAATGAATCATATATGTGAATTATGGTAAATGAACCATATTGTTGATGTTGTTTTGAGTTATATTTGAGTAAGTGAAATGGTTGTAATTGTATAGCATGAAAATGTGCATGAATTGGGATTGATTTGGCTGCATATTTGTGCCTTGAAATGGTACTATTTATACTTATGTAGGTATGTGCAAAATGGATGGCAAATTGGCCTTGCAAATGGCCTATTTTTGTCCACACGGGCAGAGACACGGGCGTGTGTCTCAGCTGTGTGTCACACACGGTCATGTTACACGGCCGTGTGTCCCCTGGTGTTGAAATTAAGTTGAAGTTAGTATGCTCCACACGGTCTCACACACGGGCGTGTGACTGGACGTATGGTACAAGTTAGTACACCCCCTAAATGGCACACGGCCTAGCACACGGGCGTGTGGCATAACCATTTTGCATAAGTCAGTATACCCTACAGTTTTGGCACGGCCTAGCACACGGCCTGGCACACGGGCGTGTGTAGCTATTTCAAAGGGTACACGGGCTAGACACACGGGCGTGTGGTCGGCCATGTGACCCAAGTCAGTATCTATGCCCTATTTTCACACGGCCTGAGACACGTGCGTGTCTACTAGCCGTGTGAAGCACACGGCCTATTCACAAGGGCGTGTGACCCATGTTTACATGAAAAATTCCTATGTTCCCAGAATTTTTGTATGATATTGGTTTAGTCCCGAACCACTTCTAAAGTATGTTTAAGGCCTCGTAGGCCCTTATAAGGGACAATGTGATTGTGTTGAATGATTTATGAGAATGAGTACTTATTGTTGCATAAATGTATGCTATATGTGTTTTGAATTGATCGGTAATACCTCGTAGCCCTATTCTGACGTTGAATACGGGTGAGGGGTGTTACAATGTGTCCCCTGGTGTTGAAATTAAAACCAAGTCAGTATGCTCCACACGGTCTCACACACGGGCGTGTGACCGGCCGTGTGGTACAAGTCAGTATACCCCCTATTTGGCACATGGCCTAGCACACGGGCGTGCGACTTGGCCGTGTTGCATAAGTCAGTATACCCTACAGTTTTGGCATGGCCTAGCACACGACCTGGCACACGAGCATGTGTGGCCAATTCGAAGGGCTTACGGGCTAGACATACGGACGTGTGGTTGGATGTGTGACCCAAGTCAATATGTACCCCCTATTTTCGCATGGATAGAGACACGGGCGTGTCTGATAGCCGTGTGAAACACACGACCTGGTCACACGGGCGTATGTCCTCTGTATTGAGAAATATTTTCAAATTTTCATGGAAGTTTTATAAGTTATCGGTTTAGTCCCAGACTGCTCCTAAAGCATGTTTAAGGCCTCCTAGGCTATTGTAAGGGAAAAATTGAATGATGATTGTATGAAATGATTGAATGAATGAGAAAAGTACGGTTATATGTGTTATAAGTCTGGTAATGCTCCATAACCCTATTCTGGCGTTGAATACGGGTGAGGGGTGTTACATTTATTGGTATCAGAGCTACGATTTAGTCGATTCTAGGACTAATGTAGCGTATGTGAGTCTAGCTATACATGCCATATATATAAACTGTGATAGTGTGATGACTCCTGACATTTTCAAATGCGTTTTTATATAGTAAATGGATCCTGATCGAGCTGTAGTAGATGAGGTTGAGAGTAATGCGCATGCTCCCGCTCAAGGGACAGCGCCTTCTGATTCTAGATCTGTAACGGGTAGCCAGGGAGGAGACGCTAAAGAAGCCTTCTTCCAAATGATGAACGAGTGGTTCACTCATTATATTCGTACGAACGCGGCTACTCAAAACCCTCCACCCCCACCTATTCCCCAATCGATCCCTGTAGTTCCTCAAGGTATGGATCCTTTGCGATTGAATAAACCACCTGTTGATAAGATACGAAAGCATAGGGCTGAGGAATTCAGAGCCACTATTAATGATGACCTTGAGAGAGCCGAGTTTTGGCTTGAGAACACGATTCAGGTATTTGACGAACTGTCTTGCACACCTAAAGAATGTTTAAAATGTGTTGTATCACTGTTGAGAGACACTACGTATCAGTGGTGGAATACATTGATATACGTAGTTCCGCGAGAAAGATTTACTTGGGAATTCTTTCAAGTTGAATTCAAAAAGAAATACATCAGCCAACGGCTCATTGATCAGAAATGAAAGGAATTTTTTGAACTGAAACAGGGTTGTATGTTAGTAACAGAATATGAAAGAGAGTTTCTACGACTCAGCAAATATGCTCGTGAATGTGTTTCTTCTGAGGCTATAATGTGTAAAATATTCGAAGATGGATTAAATGAACAAATCAGACTGTTAGTTGGGATTCTTGAGCTAAAAGAGTTTTTCATTCTTATTGATAGAGCTTGTAAAGCGGAAGAGCTTAGGAAAGAGAAAAGAAAAGCCAATTCTGAGGCTAGAGACTTTAGAAAGAGATTTGCGGGCAAATCACATCAGTCAGTATCAAAGAAATCTAGAGAATATCATCCTCATTCTACTGCTTCTGTGGGGATTTAGATCAAAGATAGTGATGCGAGACATTTCAGTTCTAAACCTCAGGCGACATCTGTTGCCAGTGTAGATAGTGTTAGAAAATGTTGGACCTGAATGTAAAAACTGCAATAAGCGACATTACGGTGAATGTAGAATATTGAGTGGAGCTTGTTTTAAATGTGGATCTCTTGATCATTATCTTTAGGACTTTCTAGGAAAGTCTATAGCTAAAAGAGATCAACCGGTGAAAGTAAGTAATACGGCCAGTAGAGGAAGACCACCCCGAAACACTAGAAATACAAGTGGTAACCGAGGTGCTACGAGAGATTTTGCTGTGAGATCTGAGGCATGAGCATCTGCCCGAGCTTATGCTATCCGTGCATGGGAGGAGGCAACATCGCCAGACGTTATTACCGGTACTTTTTCTCTTTTTGATACTGATATAGTTGCGTTGATAGATCCTGGATCAACCCATTCATATATCTGTATGAATTTAGTATTTAAAAAGAGTTTACATGTCCAGTCTACAGAGTTTGTAATTAAAGTATCGAACCCCTTAGGCAAGTCTGTTTTAGTTGATAAAATTTGTAAGAATTGTCCTTTGATGACTCAGGGTTACTATTTTCTGGCTGACTTGATGCTTCTACCGTTCGATGAGTTTGATGTGATTCTGGGTATGGACTGGCTGACTACGCATGATGCAGTTGTGAATTGTAGATAAAAAATTATCGAATTGAAATGTCAAAACGGTGAAATTCTTCGGATTGAGTCTGATGATTCGAATGAATTACCTACTGTGATATCGTCTATGTTAGGTCAGAAATGTATGAAAAAGTGCTATGATTCATATCTTGCATACGTATTAGATACTAAGGTGTCTGATTCAAAGATTGAATATGTACCTGTTGTTTGTGAGTTTTCGGATGTATTTCCAGAAGAATTACCGGGTTTGCCACCGATCAGAGAGGTTGAATTTGGTATTGAATTAGTATCGGGAACAACACCGATATCGATAACTCCGTACAGAATGGCTCCAATAGAATTAAAAAATTTGAAAGCTCAGTTCCAAGAATTGACAGACAGAGGTTTTGCACAACCGAGTTATTCACCCTAGGGTGCACCGGTATTGTTTGTAAAGAAGAAAGACGGCACGATGGGAATGTGTATTGATTACAGACACCTGAATAAAGTGACTATAAAGAACAAATACCCTCTACCGCGAATTGATGATTTATTTGATCAGTTGAAAGGGCTATATTATTTTCAAAGATTGATTTGAGATCAGGTTATTATCAATTGCGAGTTAAAGAGTCAGATGTGCCGAAAAACGCGTTTAGAACGAGGTAGAACATTATGAATTCCTGGTTATGCCTTTCGGATTAACTAATGCTCCTGAAGTTTTCAAGAACTTAATGAACCGAATATTCAGACTGTATTTAGACAGATTTGTTGTTGTATTCATTGATGACATTCTGATCTATTCGCGAGATGAATCTGAACATACCGAGCACTTGAGAGTTGTGTTACAAACTCTACGTGATAAGCAATTATTTGCAAATTTCAAATGCGAGTTTTGACTCCGAGAGGTTGGATTTCTGGGGCATATTATTTCAGCTGAAGGTATTAGAGTTGACCCGAGTAAGATTTCTGCTATTGTTGATTGGAAACCACCGAGAAATGTGTCTGAAGTCCGTAGTTTTCTGGGCTTAGTGAGCTATTACCGAAGATTTGTGAAAGGATTTTCGATGATTGCGACACCGATGACACGACTGCTTCAGAAAAATGTGAAATTTGAATGGTCAGAAAAATGTCAGCAGAGTTTCGGACAGTTGAAAGTACTGTTAACTGAAGCACCAGTTCTGGTTCAACCTGAATCGGGGAAAGAGTTCGTGATTTATAGTGACGCATCATTAAATGGTCTGGGATGTGTTCTGATGCAAGAAGGAAAAGTTATATCTTGTGCTTCCCGACAATTGAAACCACATGAAAAGAACTATCCGACACATGACTTAGAGTTGGCTGCAATTGTGTTTGCATTGAAAATTTGGCGACACTACTTATATGGTGAAAAATGCCACATTTATACGGATCAAAAAAGCTTAAAATATCTGATGTCACAAAAATATTAGAATCTGCGACAACGAAGATGGCTTGAGTTATTGAAATATTATGAATTTGTGATTGATTATCACCCAAGAAAAGCTAATGTTGTTGCTAATGCCCTGAGCCGGAAATCTTTGTTTACATTACGAGTAATGAATACCCAGTTGATGATTTGTGATGATGGGTCTATTTTAGCTGAATTAAAAGCTAAACTGGTATTTCTTCAACAAATCTATGAAGCTCATAAAAATGACCGTGAATTGCAAGTTAAACGAATTCAATGTGAGACTAACTCTAATTCAGAGTTTTAGATTGGAGCCGATGATTGTTTAAGTTTCTGAAATAGAATTTGCATACCGAGAAATTTAGAACTCACTCAGAAGATTTTGTACAAAGCGCACAATAGCTATTTATCTGTTCATCCAGGGAGTACCAAAATGTACAACGATTTGAAACAATTTTATTGGTGGTAAGGCATGAAACGAGCTATCTCAGAGTTTGTTTCTAAATGTTTAATTTGTCAGCAAGTCAAAGCTGAACATCATGTACCATCAGGTTTACCGCAGCCTGTGATGATTCTCGAGTGGAAATGGGATAGAGTTACAATGGATTTTGTATCGGGATTGCCCCTAACTCCAAAAAAGAAATATACTATCTGGGTTGTTGTTGATCGACTAACAAAATCTGCTCATTTCATACCGGTACGTACAGATTATTCACTTGATAGACTAGCTGAATTGTACATTTCTGAGATTGTTCTATTGTACGGGGTGCCACTATCTATTATTTTTTTATAGAGATCCGAGATTTACGTCGCGATTCTGGAAGAAACTGCAAGAAGCTCTGGGAACAGAGTTGAACTTCAGTACTACTTTTCATCCTCAAACTGACGGTCAGGCTGAAAGAGTTATTCAGATTCTCGAAGATATGTTGAGATGTTGTATTTTAGAGTTTGAGGGCAGTTGGGAAAAATACTTACCGTTGATTGAGTTCGTGTATAACAACAGTTTTCAAACGAGTATAAAGATGGCACCGTACGAAGCTTTATACGGTCGCAAATGTCAAACTCCGCTATACTGGATTAAACTAAGTGAGAAAAACATTCACGGGGTTGAATTGATAAGAGAAACTGAAGAAAAAGTGAAAAGGATTCGCAACAGTCTAAAAGCAGCTTCAGATCGACAGAATTCATACCTGAGTATACCTCAATATTCTAATAGGTTCAACGGGCATAATTCTGCTAATGGTTATACGGATGAATTATTGGTTATATAGATTGATTGTCGATTATATGAATGAGGATGAATTGTTACATATGTTATACTTGTTATATGAATTTGGTATGATATAATACATTGATGTATGAAATTGAGATAAAGGTTGATTATATGTACTTATGAGACTAACATATTGATGAATGCTTGTGTATAGGCATTTGGCAAGTGAATTTGATATAATTTGTTTAATTATTTGATTATTTATAAATGGTAAGTTAAATTCGAAATTATACGGGCTTACTAAGCTATGAAGCTTACTCTGTTTCTTTTCCGTGTTTTATAGAGGTTCGATAGCTCGCTCGATTCAGATAAAGTCAGAGTTACGCATCACACTATCCAATTGGCGATTGGTACCTTTGAACTTATGGATATATGTATATATGGCATGTATAGGATAGTTATAAAGATAATAGTTATGGTTACTTGAGATAGTGATTTTGGTACATGTTGTGGTATAAGTTAAAGCCATGTGATTTGGCTTAACTTGGTGTAATGTTTTGGTTGTGTATAAATGTTCAAATATCGTATGTTTTGGCAAGTAGTAGATGGAATGGAAATATGCACATGTTGTCTTGTTAAGTAATAGGCATATGAATGGAAAATGCATGATATTAATTAGATATTTGAATACTATGTCGAATTGGTATAAAATGTGTATGAAATGTTGTGGATTGGCTACCTTTTGGGTTATAAATTGTTGCAATTTTATGCTTGTTCATGCATGTGTAAATAGGGTGGCAAAATGGCTTTGCAAATAGCCTATTTTTTGTCCACACGGGCAGAGACACAGGCATGTGTCTTGGCCATGTGTGACACACGGTCATTTTACACGACATGTTTCCCCTGGTGTTAAAATTAAAACCTAGTCGGTCTGCTCCACACGGTCTCACACACGGGCGTGTGACCGGCCGTGTGGTACAAGTCAGTATACCCCCTATTTGGCACATGGCCTAGCACACGGGCGTGTGACTTGGCCGTGTTGCATAATTCAGTATACCCTATAGTTTTGGCATGGCCTAGCACACGGCCTGGCACACAGGCATGTGGGACCACTTTGAAGGACACAAGGGCTAGACACACGGACGTGTGGTTGGCCGTGTGACCCAAGTCAGTATGTACCCCCTATTTTCACATAGCTGGAGACACGGGAATGTCTGATGGCCGTGTGAGACACACGAGCATGTGTGCTCTGTATTGAGAAAAATTTTCAATGTTTCGTGGAAGTTTTATAAGTTATCGGTTTAGTCTCGAACCGCTCCTATAGCATGTTTAAGGCCTCGTAGGCTATTGTAAGGGAAAAATTGAATGATGATTGTATGAAATGAATGAATGCATGAGAAAAGTACAATTATATGTGTTATAAGTCTGGTAATGCTCCGTAACCCTATTTCAGCGTTGAATACGGGTGAGGGATGTTACACCAAAACCGTCCCACATACTGACCCAATCAGCTTGCTTGGCTGATTAATTAGCTTGCAAAATGGCCCTTGAAGACTTTTTCAAATTGAAAACAAACCCCTCCACTATTTGTGCCTTTCTAGATGTGCCCCTACCTTAATATAGCAAGTTTCAAAACTTCAAACTTGCCACATGTGTGGTCGGCCATGGGAGGGCTCTTTGGCTGCTGATTTTGGCTATTTTTAGCAGCCCTCTCAACCTATAAAAATCCCCTTGGCTGCTCATTTCAAATACACCACAACATTCTCATCTCTTCTCTCCTCTCTCAACTTTCTCTCTTTATTTCCCATCCATTTTCCTTTGTCCTCTTGCCTATTTCACCTCTTGAAAAAGAGTCATTCATCCATCATTTGGAGCATCACTCAAGTGTTCGACAAGAACAAGTGAAGAAGGAAGAGTGGAGCAAACCAGTCAAGCGACAGAGAAACACCGGATTTGCTTCTTGTTCCTTATCCTTTTTAATTCTTTTGTTGTTATGATGAACATGTGTTTGAATATTTGTGATGTTGATATGTTTAATTTAATTGATATGGCTTAAATTTAATTCGTGTTAGGTTGATTGCATTTCATCAACTTAATTTATTAAAATTGTGTTTGTATTATTATAGGCCTCGGTAAGATGTTTGATTAAGTAAAACCATGACTAATTCTTGCATTACAATTGTAAGGTAACTAATGAATTAATTATTTAAACGGATTGAAATTGTAATTAATTGACACGATAATTAATCTGTGCATGTTTAATCATCTAAGGTAGCTGAGGGTTAAATTAGCAACGGTATCCAGAGATACAATTGCCTTGCATAACTTGCAAGATTATTGTGATTAAACTGTTTCAAGGTAGAAATACATTGTTACCTCACTTAATCTTTTATGTGCTTATGAGATTGAATTAATTGTTTGAATTGATATAGAGATATGTACAAGAGATTATTTTGACTTCATAAGTATGTATGTGCATTAATATATTTGTCTACTGAAATTTGTTTAATCGGTTGAATTGACATAGAGATATAGTCAAGAGATGAATGGATTTTGGTAGGTAAGTATGTTCATAAGTTAGCAAATTACCGAGTTGTCGTGATTTTATTCGTAACAACATAAACATGAGTTTAATAATTCTAAGTTAAGAAATGTAATTAACCTAGCACAATTATGTCATCTTGATTAAAATCATCTTCTGAAATCATGCATTAGAACTTTTATTTTATTTTTTATTTATTTACGTTGTTAAAATACTAGTTTTTAATCACCCTTTCAAATCAAAATATTTTTCTTCACCAAAGTGTTTTTAATTGCATTCATTAAAAATTCTTTTCACAGTCCCTGTGGGTACAATAACTTGACATTTACTTGTCACTTTGTTACTTGTTGCGATTGTGTACACTTACACATTTCCGTCATTCCAGCTTAACTTTCAACTCAACTAATAGACTCCCATCATCAAACAGACTAAGTCGAGCGAACATCACTCTCAAAACAGTCATCGCTCTACGACTTAAAGCATCGGCCACCACATTGGCCTTACCAGGATGATACTCTATCGTGCAGTCATAATCTTTGAGCAACCCAATCCATCGCCGCTATATAAGATTCAACTCTTTTTGGGTAAGGAGTTACTTGATGCTCTTTTGATAAGTATAGATAATACATCTCTCACCATACAGATAGTGCCTCCAAATTTTCAATGCAAAAACCACCGCAGCCAACTCAAGATCATGCGCCAAATAATTCCCTTAATGTGTCTTAAGCTGACGGGAAGCATAAGCCACAACTTTACCATTTTGCATCAATACACATCCCAAACTGACATGTGACGCATCACTGTACACCACAAACTCTTTACCAGATTCAGGTTGTATTAGAACAGGAACTTGAGTTTGAACAAACTTGAGTTTCTCGAAGCTCGATTGTCGTGCATCAGTCCAAACAAAAGGAACACCCTTACGCAGGAGCTTAGTCAAAGGAGCTACAATCAGAGAGAACCCCTCAACAAACCACCGATAATAACCCGTTAGACCCAGAAACCTGTGGGTTTCAGATACATTCTTAGGTTGTTTCCAATCCAGCACAGCCTCGATCTTTCTAGGATCAAGTTGAATCCCCTTAGCAAAAACTACGTGCCCCAGAAAAGTTACCTCACGCAACAAGAACTCACACTTGCTCAACTTAGCGTAGAGCTGCTTTTCACGGAGAATTTGAAGCACTACTCTAAGATGCTCATCATGCTTATCCCCGGTCTTAGAGTAAACAAAAATATCGTCGATGAAGACCACGACAAACTGGTCCAAATATGGCTGAAACACTCGGTTCACCAGATCCATAAATGCAACCGGAGCATTCGTCAAACCAAAAGGCATAACTAGGAACTCTTAATGCCCTTAACGAGTCCTAAATGAAGTCTTATGAACATCCACCTCCTTAACCCTCAACTGATGATACCCAGAATGAAGATCAATCTTCTAAAACACTGAAGCCCCTCGGAACTAATCAAACATATCGTCAATCCTTGGAAGTGGATACTTGTTCTTCACCGTCCATTTATTCAACTGATGATAATTGATGCACATCCTCATGGTTCCATCCTTCTCTTTATCAAACAGAACCGGTGCCCCCACGGAGACACACTAGGACGGATGAAACCACGGCCTAGAAGTTCTTGAAGTTGAGCCTTAAGTTCTGTAAGCTCCTTCGATGCCACTTGGTAGGGAGCAATGGACACCGGAGCTATACCCGGAAGAAGCTCAATTCCAAACTCAAGTTCCCGATTCGGAGGTAAACACGATAACTCCTCGGGTAAAACATCTGGAAAATTCCTCACTATTTTGACATCCCCAAAAGAAGAGTCCCCAAAAATAGAAATATGACGTAAGCCAAATATCCCTCACACCCTTTTCGAATCAATTTCTCATCCAGAAGCGCGGAGATCACATTGGACAGATATTCTCAGCGCTCACCTATCACCACCACTTCTTTATCATCCTCAGTCCTCAGAACAACCCTCTTAGATGCGCAGTCCAAGCTAACACGATGCTCAACCAACCATTTCATACCAAGAATTAAGTCAAACTCCCCAAACAGAAACTCCACCAGATTCGCCAAAAAGACAGCCCCTAGCACCTCTAACGAAACAACCCTAAAAAGCTTATTTACCCAAACAGACTGCCCCAACGGACTCAATACAGTGATCTCACTAGAAGTGCTCTCAACAGAAATTCCTAGGTTTTCAGATACAGAACTAGCTACATAGAAGTGCATAGAACCTATATCTATCAAAGCAGTATAAGATACATCAAAAATTAAGAATATGGCGGTGATAACATCTGGAGCATCTCTAACCTCCCGGCATCGAGCAGCATAAACCAGTGTAGGCTGCCTTGCCTCAGTCTGACTAGCACCTCTGCCCGATGCTCTCTGCCCACGACCCATACCATTACCACCCCTAGCTGGTCCACGTCCCCTAGGTGGCTGGTGAACTGCCCTCTGAGGCTGTACAGAACTCGATCCCGAAGCTTGCATCTGATTTACCCACTGTGGACACTCCCTAATACGGTGCTCTAAATACCCACACCTCAAACAAGCTCCAATCCTCCTCCAAAACTCGCCCTGATGGCACCTACCATAGTCTCCACAAGGCTGAATCCATGTAGGAGCAACAGGAACCCCAACTCTAACTGGCCCTTCAGGTCTGACCTTTTTCTTAGGCCTCTGAACAGAACTAGAGGGCCCCAAATCCCTCTTATTCTTACCCCTCTCTCGATCCCTATTCTGGTGCTCCACGAGCTTAACATCCTCGACGATCTTCGCCTTCTCAACCAGAACCGTGAACCCCCGCTCCCTCTGTGGAGCAATCAATACCCTTAAGTTATCCATCAAGCCATCCTCAAACCGAACGCACCTCTCATACTCAAACGCCACCATGCCTCGATCGTAGCGGCTCAGCCTCAGAAACTCGGCCTCATACTCGGCCACCGATCTATTACCTTACGTGAGATTCATGAACTCGTGCCTACGAGCATCCACATAGCTCGCCCTCACGTACTTACTCTAAAAGATGGTCTTAAAGAAATCCCAGTTCAGACGATCAGGCTGAGTACCCTCCTCAAGCATCAACGACCACTGATATGCCACGTCACGAAGCAAGGAGACTACACCCTTAAGTTTCTGCTCGGAAGTATAGTCTAAATCATTCATAATCCTCTTAGTGGCCTCCAACCAATACTCGGCCGCAGTAGGGGCGACTCCAGTGACTACCTTAAACAGCTTAGCACCATTAGACCGGAGTCGTTCAATTACCGACCCACAGCCCCCAGATCCAGAATGGGGCCCAGCGACCCTCCCAATATCCTCAACATGGCCTGGGACAGTGCGTCATCCCTAACCGAATGGCTTTGAGACCCAGTCTCAGTAGCAGGTGAAACAGACGTGTCACTCGTATCTAAATTTGGGATACTGCCCAGAGAAGAAGACTCAGCTCGAGCCCCCTTACGGCCTCTACCACAGCCACGAGTACCACTTCCGCAAGTTCCACATGCGCTCATTGTAAATTTCAAATTTATCTACATTATAAAGTTTTAAGCATCAGTTCGAGTATTTATTAACAGATATTTTATGCATAACTTATCAGAAGTTAAGATATGTTTTCAGAAGTTTCAGTCTCTAACTATTTCAGTACAGTTTCAGAAAGTACCAACTACAGTGTTCTTAGAATAGTTCTATCTAAGTACAGAGATACTTACAGGATCAGCGCCAGAGACTTGGTGTACCACATACTTTCTCAATCCAAAATATTTGAAAGCCAATTCCTTTTAAATCACAATCTTGGAACCCCAAATTCATACCCTGAGTTTTGCAACCTGGCTCTAATACCAATAAATGTAACACCCCAAACCCGGCCTAGACGTTATGGCCAAATCTGGAGGTATCACAAAGAATGGGTTTTGATAATGAAATCCACACGTTAAAACCATTTCAGTTTTTCAACTCTTATTTTCTTATATCCCTGGTCTAAATATTTATTCAATTAATCAATTTGCCTTAAAACGTGTTTTACAACGAAAGCTTACGAAAAACATTGTATTTAAAGAAAACAGTTCATAATTTTAGAAAACCTTTGTTTTAGTAAAAACCATAGTTTTTAGATATCAGTCACAAATTAAGTACTTAAACGAAAACCCAAATCCAAAAGAAAATCAGCCAAAAAGTCCAGAGAGTCCAATTATTATGAAAATCTAGAAATAACCCTTAAAATAAAAATCATAAACCTAATCAGTTTACGAACTTGTGGTCACCTAGAGGCTCCGTCACAACAATCCGCCTAAGTCTGTGGATTACCTGAACAGAACGGAAGAAAAGACAAACGGATGTGAGTTTTCGTAAACTCAGTGTGTAACCCAACAGAATTAAGCATGCAAACATACAGATATAGAGTCAGGCTCATGCCCTTTTTCAGATCTGAAGAAATGTAATCGGATATACTGTAATCCTACCCCTATCCTCTACACACCAACTCCAACCATCCCATCACACCATGTGGGGTTAAAAACACCCACCCATCCCTACACACCATATCGTGCCATTACGACACATGCCAGATAATGTGCAGCCAAGCTGCCAGAATACAATTGATGATCGCCGTACAGAATACTTCCTCCTCATATACAAATCCCACCCCACAATCATATACAAAAACAGATACAGAATAACATACTAGACATGCTCAACATGCTTATGGACAGATATCAGAATAATCAGACATGCATAGCATTATCATACTTAGAACAGAATATCAGACTATCAGATCTACAATTTTAGGGTTTGGTTAGCCCTTGCCAACCCTACGGTAGGCCCACAATTGATTTGAACGACCCATGCGACCTTAGGGGAAATTTCAGAAGTATTGGCCCAAATGCCCGTCTGGGCCCACACGCCCAGATTGGCCTTGCCCGTGTGGCCCACATGGCTTGGCCCAAAAACCCACACGCCTGTGTGGAATACCCGTGTGGGCCCACACGCCCAACTTGGCCTAGCCCGTGTGGCTCACACGGCCGTGTCTCGCACACCGCCAACCACACGCCTGTGTGGCATCGACAGAATAGTTTTTCGCCTTTTGCCAAAATTTGATTTCCTGCGTTTCGGGTACACACCTGGTACAATTTCGACACAAAAATACTCCCAAGATCACCAGAACCTAAAATCGATAAACCCAAGTCCAAAATCAGTCATGATTCAAAGATTAAACGAAACTACCAAACTGACAACAGTCCAATTCTACATTTATCACTTACCCCAACACTCAGAATGGTTTCAGCTACGATTCTGTAAGAGAAGAGCCCCTTTCTTCCAGATTCACTACTGCCAAAACTCGAGATCAACAACGAGAAGAAAAGAATAGCATAAAAAAATGATTTCAACAACAAGAAGCGGCTACCCCAATCCACACGAAACTCACCCCTTACACTTACCAAACGCACAAGAACACCGAAGAACTAAAAATCAAAATTGAAAGACATAATTTTGATAGAATTCCAAATGCAAGAAAGCAAAAAGAAATTTTTTGCCAGAACAGGAAAAGAACGTAAAAAATTTAAGATTTAGCTAGAGAGAGAAAAATAAAAGATACCACAAAATCCCCTTTTTTTCTCCCACTAATTCCCACTACCCATAACTTCTCAGAATTTGAGCTCAACTTAAACCCTGCCTGACAACCGAGCAAAAATAATACCTACGGTCGCGTTGGGATTCAAACACAGGACCTCCAACACACCAATTCCCTCACCACTCGAACCAACAGGCTCATTCTGATATGAATTCACAGATAATTTTATATAAGCCCACTTCACAAGGGTAAGGCTTAGATCAGAAAAGTAACAAAATTTGGCAAAGCAGAGACTTGAACCCAAGACCTCCCACACACACCCAGAACACTTAACCACTGAAGTAGACACCCACTTGTGTCATTTATTTATAGAAATAGGAATAAATTCATCAGGGCGTTACATGTTTATCATATAATAATTACCTGATAACCTAACTTAAATTTACAATTGAATGTCATGTAAAATAAAAATTTAAAACTAGATCCTAAGTCCCATACAAAAGTTCATAAATAAAAAATACAATCTTTTAACAGAATTAGAGAATAATATTGAAACTTAAAATATTAAGAAAGACGAAATTAAGTCGAGTCCCTCCGGATGTCGCGCCCGTGTCCTAACCTTGCGGGTTAACTGAAAAGAGGGAAAATAAGAGGGGTGAGCTATGAAAGCTCAATGCGAGTTCTGTTATAATAAAACCAACACAAATAGTTGTTAGGAAGCTTTAAATAGTATTGCACATAGTTTTCAAAATAGTTCAAAAAACAGTACTTTGATTCTACCACTTATTTAACCATTAGAACTCACAATCACAAATTTTAGGATAATCAAATATTCAAAATTTCCCATACTAATCATACAGGAAATATAAGCATTTATTAGTATGAAATCATTCACAAGCATAAAAATCTCATAACATAACTTTTAGACATGTATGCACATGATGTCGAAGATGGCATACAATTTCGGTTTTAACTGAATTTATCCTACCCCCACTGCTACGCTCCATATTTAGGAGTTCCCCAGAACTCCTACCACCATCACTCCAATTTGTGGATTAACCATTAATAGTTTATAGTTTAATTGCAGGTGAAATATGTCGATGTCTGTGGAAACACAACCTACTCACAGATGAAAGCTATTAGAGGGTTGTGAATGCACAGTAAAACATCGTAGTTGGAATCTTCCATTTCTGTGGGTACACTGCGAGACCATTACGGTTGGAATCTGCTATGACTGTAGGTACACAACAAACATTTAAATGTAGAAATTCTATCAGTTCTTCCTCCGTACATATCAACCCAACCCATGCAATGCAATCTAATCGATTGATTTCAATTATATATCAATGAATTTAATGTTCTAACACATGGAAAATCAATAACAAACTCAAGAATATTCATACATTCAATTCGACAATAATTTAAGGCATATTGTTCATACGATCAAACAAATATATAGAGTAACACATATACAATTTATAGTTCATGCATATATTCATAGATACGGATAATACCACATTAATTTAATCATTCATGGATTCTAGCATGCCATATATAATCAGGGAACTAATTGCATAATTTAATTCTCTAAAAATTGTGTGGAACCTACTCAGGGACTAAACTGATCAAAAAATAAAACTCTGGGTCAAAACTACAACTTTTGGATTCTAGGGGACACGTGGTCGTGTGTTCAGGCCGTGTAGGTCACATAGCCGTGTGGAAGGGTTTAGGCTGTGTGGTTTGGGTTAGGTTTGATTTTGCCTCGATTTTCTCATAAAAACACACACATGACTTCCAGGGTCTCGTACAACGATTTTCACATCAAAATTTGATTTGGGTCACCTAAAATGGGTCTTTTGATCGAAAAAAAACACAAGAATTACTTATCGATGTTCAAGATTTATCAATTTTATAAAGATTTTCAAGAAAGTTTGTAAAAGATTCAAAATTGATTGAAAGATTGAGAACATTATTTATTTCAGCATGCTAGGGTTCTACAAAATTAAAAATAAGAATTCTTGTAACACCCCTAACCCATATCTGACGCCGGAATAGGGTTACGGAGTGTTACTATAAGATCATAACTTTAAAACATACATTTAATATCTCAACATAAACATGGCATAATTCACTCATATATAGGCATAACTTCCCTTAACAGAGCCCTCGAGGCCTTAGAAACACTTTAGAAATGATTCGAGACTAAATCGAAAACATTTAGAACATTTAAGGACAGGTTGGAAAACTTGATCTGTAGGGGTCACACGGCCATGTGGCCAGGCCATGTGACTAACACGGCTGAGACACACGCCCATGTCTCAAGCCCTGTAACATTCGAAATAGGGACACACGGTCGTGTCCTAGCCCGTGTTCGTGCCCGTTTAACTCTCTGAGTTGGGTTACACGGCCAAACCATACGCCCGTGTGCCAAGCCATGTGATAGGCCGTGTAACTTCCTAACTTGAAACCTTTAAAACCTACAGGGGACACACGGCCGTGTCGCATAGACGTGTGTCACACACGACTAAGACACACGCCCGTGTCTTTGGCCGTATGGACAAGAAATTGGCCAAATTCAAGCCATTTCCTTCACCCACTTCAAGCATGTACCTACAAGCCATTTGCACTCTTAACCAAGGCATCAAAGCACACCAAAACATGTATAAAATGACCAATTCAAATAACCAAATTCCATTATGTAATAGCCCATTTTCAGTGAAATCAGAACAGTGGTTTCGGGACCACAAATCCGAGTTAAAAAGAAAATGTATTTTAATGTCATTGCATGGTCTGCATTATGATAGGAAGGATGTATGAAAATTCTGATAAGAAAATTTTACCGATTATGTGTTTAATTATGGAAAGGACCAAATTGCATAAAATGCAAAAGTTGAATTCTAGTAGCTAGAAGGATCAAATAGCTATGGAATTCAAAATAAGAGGTCCTTATATGGTAATTAGACCATTAAATAAAAGTTAGTAGATATTTTTGGTGACTCATCCATGGAAAATTAGAAAAAGAAAAGGATGAAATTGAAAAGTTGAAAAATTAAAGATGATAAATAAAATAAATATCAAATAACATCATTTTATATCATCTTCTTCCCCAAAATTTCTTTGGAAACCCTAGGAAAGAGAAAACAAGCTTTCTTGGCTTAATTAGGTAAGTATCCTTGTCTCGTTTTAGTAATTTTTATATTTTGAGATCAGAATAGCTTAATCTATCTATTTAAGGGATTAATTTGTAAAGATATCAAAGTATAGAAATTTTTCCATGGATGTAATTGATGAAATTTTGAAATTCATGGCAGAAAATGAAAGGTTGTTGATAGATAAACAACTTTTGTAAAGTGAATTTTGATGAAATTATGATTTAAGGACTAAATTGTAAAGATGAAAAAGTTATGGAAAAATTCTGAATTTTGTGAAATAAAAGTGCTGTAAATATTATATGAAAATTTCGGTTAGGCTTGGAATATGGATTAAATTGCATGAATTTCATTTTCCGAGCCTAGGGACGAAATTGTCATTATGAAAAGTATATGGGCAAAATAGTAATTTTGCCTAGGATGTAAATTGAATCCAATTGAATATTAAATATAATGAATTGATGATTAAATTCATTTATATAGATCCGGAAAGACCAAATACGAAATTGGGTCGAGGAAAACAAAAAGTAACGGATTAGTAGACTTTTATACACGAACAAGTGTCGAGGTAAGTTCGTGTAACTTAATCATGTATATTTATATTTTTCAAATGAATGTTGTATATATGAGAACTGTATAAATGATAAATGTATTAAAATAATCACATGCCCGAAATTATTCCATAAATAATGAGTTTCGTTTGAAAAATGAAATGCAATGGAAACAGTTGAACAAAGTAACGATGAAGAGCAAATATCCGTTGCCTCGTATTGATGATTTGTTTGATCAACTAAAAGGAGCTACAGTGTTTTCTAAAATAGATTTGAGATCAGGTTATTATCAGTTGAGGGTTAAAGAATCTAATGTGCTGAAAACTGCTTTCAGAACGAGGTACGGACATTATGAATTCTTAGTGATGTCTTTCGGACTAACGAATGCTCCCGCAGTGTTTATGGATCTGATGAATCGGATATTTAGATCGTATTTGGATTACTTTATTGTAGTGTTTATTAATGATATTTAAGTTTCTGCTATAAAATTTGCACTAAGTGTGCGATTGATTTGAATGGATAACGAAGAGCAATTGATGTGTGGTATCGAGCATGGAATAGCATGTATGATTGTTAACTAAGTGTTGGCAAAGGTATATATGGAACCTATGTAGTTGATGAATTTGAAAATAGATGAAAGGATGGTTATGTGAGTATCGAATATAGTTGTGTTTGAGTATTTTTGGTGAAACTATCTATGTGATGGTTTACTTTGTATATTGATTTGATTCATTGAGTTGAATGTATTATATTACGAATTTGTGATTGATTATCATCCGAGCAAAGCTAATGTTGTTGCTGATGCCTTGAGTTGGAAGTCTTTATGTGCTTTGCAAGCTATGAATTCTCAGATAGATCTGTGTGATGATGGTTCAGTTTTGGCTGAGTTGAAAGTGAGATTGATATTCGTACATCAGATTCGTAATGCCCAGAAAATGGAGGATGAGATGATAGCAAAACGAGCTCAATGTGATTTGAATTCTGATTCAGAACTTCGATTTGATAGTAATAATAATTTGAGATCCAAAAATCAGATTTATGTTCCGAAGAATTCAGAGTTGATTCAGATGATTTTGAATGAAGCTCACAATAGTCGTTTGACTATTCGTCCGAGGAGTACAAAAATGTATAATGATTTGAAATAGTTTTACTGGTAGCATGGTATGAAACGGGATATCTTTGACTTTGTGTCAAAATGTTTAATATGTCAGCAAGTTAAAGCTGAACATAAGGTTCCGTCTGGTTTATTACAACTGATTATGATTCCAGAGTGGATGTGGGAGAGAATCACAATGGACTTTGTGTCGGGATTTTCTTTGTCTCCGTGGAAGAAATACTTCGATTTGGCCGAAAAAGGTAAGCTGAGTCTGAGGTTCATCGGGCCGTATGAGATCATTAAACGAATAGGGCCGGTTGATTATAGATTGATGTTACCACCTAAGTTAGAAAAGATTCATAATGTGTGTCGATGCTTCGACGGTACAAATCTGATCCGTCACATGTGATTGCTCCTACTAAGGTTGAAATTCAGTCAGACTTATCGTATAGTGAAGAACCGATCCGAATTTTAGCACGAGAGACCAAAGAATTGAGAAACAAAAGAATTTCCTTAGTGAAAGTGTTGTGGCACAAACATTGAGTTGAAGAGGCAACATGGGAGCCTAAGAATGTTATGAGAGAGCAATATCCACACCTATTCACTGGTAAGATTTCTGGGGACAAAAATCCCTAAGGGGGGAGAGTTGTAATAGCACGATTTAGACCCTAGTCAGAACAGTGGTTTCGAGACCACAAATCTGAGGTTGAAATATTATTTTAATATTATTCTCTGTGTTTATGGTATGTGTTTTGGCCTGTGTGAAATTTCTGTGTGAAGATTTTATTGATTGTGTGCTTAATTAGCAAAAAGGATTTAATCGCATAAAGTGTAAAATGCTATGTGCTGATTGATAAGTACTTAAAAGTTGTTGTCTTTATAATTTGGAGGATTTAAATTGCAATTAGCCCATTTTATGGTTAGTGGAAGATGATAGCATGGCATTGGTTGTTAATATTAATATTCATTAAGGGCAAATTGGTAAAATGACTAATAAGTTAATATTAATTAAACAAAACAAATGAGATGGATATATTCTCATCTTTTCCACCGAATTTGAAGAAGATAAAGAAGGGTTTATAGCTTTGTGGTATTCGGCCCTTGTTCATCTTGATTGAGGTATGTTTTGAGCTCGGTTTTTGATAATTTCTATGTTTTTGTGATCATTGTTTAGTGTACTACCAAACCCATACTTAAATTTTGTGAATTGGTGATGAATGTGAGATATGCCATTGATGAATATGTGAGCTTTGTGATGTTAGTTGGTGAAATATGAAAACTTGGTGTTGGGTTAACATAGTTTATATTTGGATTTTTGATGAAATTAGGTATTTTGAGCTAAATTGAGAAAAGTGTAAATGGAAGGACTAAAATGTGAAATAAATGAAATATTTGGGCTTGTATGAGTATAGTAAGAATTCGGCTAGGCATTGGTACAAACAAATTGTATGTATTTGGTGATTTGATGAATTAGGGACTAAAGTGTCGAAATGTGAAAATGTGAGGGATATTTTGTAAAATGCCCTAAATAAGTGTGTGTGGACTAAATTGAATGAATTGGTGATTGAATGGATTGAATTTGAATGTGTATAGACCAAGAAAGGAGAGGTTCGGATCGAGATCGAGGTAAAGACAAAGTGCTCGATTAATCGACCGTATCGGTATTTTGACATCCGAGGTAAGTTCGGATATAATAATAGTTGTTGAATTATATCTACGTGATGTGAATTGAATGAATATATATATATAATTATGAGAATGAAAATGCTATGTGCTGGATTGAAATAGATGGCACTAAGTGTGCGAAATTAGAAACGAGATAGAGATGATTAGCACTGTGTGTGCGAAAAGATAGAAGCTTCGGCTTATCGAATTGGCACTATGTGTACGACACCGATATAAGTTCGGTTTTACGTATTGGCACTAAGTTTGCAATGACAAATATGTTTTGATTATGAATTAGCACTAAGTGTGCAAACAAATCAAAAGTATAGTAAAGGTTGATCGAAATGTAAAGTCGAGTAATTGAGTAGCTTGGTTGGTGAGTAACTATGTGTTGGCTAAGGTATGTATGATAACTATGTGTTGGCTAAGGTATGTATGATAACTATGTGTCGGCTAAGGTATGTATGATAACTATGTGTTGGCTAAGGTATGTATGATAACTATGTGTTGGTTAAGGTATGTATGATATCCATGTGTTGGTGAATTTGAAAGTAGATGGATGGAATGCTATGTGAGCATTGAACATAGTTGAATTGGTGTATCATTGGTAAATTAATCTAAGTGATGGCTTATTTTTGTATATTGACTTGAATTATTGAATTACATGTATTGTATTACGGACTTACTAAGCTTTGGAAAGCTTACTGTGTGATTTGTTTCTCTGCTTTGCAGTGTCAGTAAAGCTAGCTTGGATTCGGGAATCATCAGCATTCTCTATCACACTATCGGCAATCTATTTTGGTACTTTTGGAAAGATGTATATAGTTAAATTATGGCATGTATAGGCTAGTTGTTTTGGAACATATTTGAGATGTGTAAATTGCCAGGTGATGTGGCTAAATATATGTTGGCTATTAGCATGAGTGGATTTGGTATATGATGCATATTATGGTTTGGCTTGTTGGTAATGAAAATGTCTTATAAATGATAAGCTTAGTGATGGATTGATGCTAATATGATTTAGTGATATTATGGATGAATCATGCTTGGTAATGCATGTGTTTTAGTTGTGAAATTTGGTTTATAAGTTGGCATGATTAGAAATGAGATTGGATAGGATGGTATGTGATCATTTGGCATGTATTTGGTTGTCAAATTGTGTGAGAAGATATGCTTAGTTCTGCTTGTAGGGATGACCCTTGTATGGGTGGCAAATTGGCCTTGCAAATGGCCTATTTCGCATACATGGCTAAGAGACACGGGCGTGTGTCTCTGCCGTGTGGTTTTAGGATCACTTTTAGGTGTGTCTGGACAGTTCAAACAGCCGAGGCCCACGGGCGTGCCTGGTGGCTGATAAACCGTAAAAGTAACATATTTTAATCCCACATTTAGCGTACTTTTGGATGATTTATCCTTTGATTTATGTAAAAAGGTGCTCTTAATCCTTTCTTTTCATGTTTTATACGTAGAAAAGCACCAGAGGATGAAAAGAATAGAAAATGGGCCTAAAACGGAGTAAATGGGCCATATGACGAAATCCACATGGCCTGGGCCCAAGACCACACGGCCGTGCCTCATTCAATAGTCTCGAACACGGTCTGAGCCTAAGCAGCATGGCCATGCCCCCCTAACCAGACCTGAACACGGCCTGACCACGACTTACGCGGGCGTGTGCCATGGCCGTGTCCCTACCATGGAGAAGAGCAATTTCACTCGGAAAAGGATACTTAGGGACGAAGAAACACATTCTAAGATCCTATATAAACACCCTAATGGCCAACATTCAAGGGGGCGGTTAGCTAGGCCAAGGAGCCGAGCCGAAAAGGTCAGATTTGTGGGAAGCACTCGAAGATAGCCAGTTGATCCATCTCAAGAAGCCAGAATTCTACTCAAGACGGCAGATCTCTCCTTCAATTCCTTCAGGGGGTCTTCTGAGATGTTGTCTTTTATTGTTATGAACTAAACCCTTCGGATACCTGAAGGGGATGAAACTTAGATGAATCTTGTTATAGTTTTCTGAACTATATGATAAATACTTGATTTGTTCTTAATTATGTGTGCTTAATTCTTGTGTTAATATTTCCAGGATATTGATTCAATTTGAATGTGCTTAGGTGGTGGAGCAAAAGTCCCTGCTTAAGAGTAGATCTAGCATAATTAAGCGGAGTTGATCGCGCGCCTAGAGATAGGATGACGAGATTTTGCCGGATTAGGGTGAAACCTAATATGGGAGTCCATAGATCGAGTTAATGCGATTCTAGGGGTTTTAATTAGAAAGAGATTTAAATGAATTAACCTAGGATTAGACGTTATTCGCCTCGAGAGAGGGTTTAATATAAATTAGGGAATCTTACGGATCAAGTCAAGTGAATACATCGTCTGGTTCAGTGTTAGATAACAAGTGAAGTCTAGGTGGATTCTTCCTAAGGGTATCGTCTTAATCAACTGAGTTTTCCAACAGTATTTCTCCAATTCATTCTTTTTGTCTTTGTGTCTTTAGCTTAGTAGTTAGTTAAATTTAGATTAAATAACAACTTCACTTATTTTAGGCTAGATAATAAAAAGAAAGTTAGTATTAGTACTTTTAGTTCCTTTGGGTTCGACAATCCGGTCTTGCCTAAGCTATGCTACTATTCGATAGGTGCGCTTGCCTAAAAATCGTTGTCATAGTTAGTTTCCAGGTTCGATCATTATCATTATAAATTTTAAAACTCTGAAATCAATGATCAAGTTTTTGGCGCCGTTGCCGGGGGGACTAAAATATTAAGAAAGCTCTATTTTTATTACTTTAGCCATTATTTTCCGCAATTTACTTTTACTTTTATTTTTATTTTTGTTTTGTTTTTAACTTTGCTAAAATCTCTTTCTTTCTTTTCCTAGCAGGTACCTCTAGTTTATGACTAGAAGGAACCCGAGAGGACCACTAGTATACGATAGTGATATTGAAGCTACCGCTCGCAAGAATCGCAGAGAAATTAGGCGAGCCTTAAATTACACAGAAGAAGAGCGAGAAGGCAGATCCAATCCTACTGAAGGGATGGACGAGAATAATCCACCACCACAAGATGTGGCAGAAAATAATGCTCCGCGTACTATGTATGGTTATGCTAAACCTCATTTAACAAGAGCAGAGTCAAGTATTGTTATGCCTGCTATAGCTGCTAATAATTTTGAATTAAAGCCTGACACTATACAAATGATTCAACAATTTGTTCAATTTGATGGTTTACAGGACGAAGACCCAAATACTCATATAGCTAATTTTTTAGAGTTTTGTGATACCTTCAAAATAAATGACGTTTCTGATGATGCCATACGTGTTCGATTATTTCCCTTTTCATTAAGGAATAAAGCCAAACTGTGGTTAAACTCGTTACCACGAGGATCAATCACTACATGGGATCAAATGACCGAAAAATTTTTATTAAAATATTTCCCACCAGCCAAAACGGCCAAATTACGGAATGATATCTCTTCTTTTGTGCAGATGGATTTAGAGACATTATACGACGCATGGGAGAGATACAAAGATCTCTTGAGAAGGTGTCCGCACCATGGTTTACCCTTGTGGCTCCAAGTCCAAACTTTTAATAACAGTGTAAACCTCTCAACGAGGCAACTAATTGATTCTGCCGCCGGTGGAACCCTGAACAACAGAACTCCTGAAGCAGCCTACGAGTTTATTGAAGAGATGTCACTAAATAACTATCAGTGGCAAGTTACAAGGACAAGGCCAACAAAAATAGCCAGAGTTTTCAACCTTGATGCAAAGAACCATGCTATCAAACCCGGTAGAGATGATGAATAAAAACTTGATAGTTTGTGTTCTTCGCAGTACATCCAAAGAATGCAAAGGCGACGCAAGTGGAACGTGGTATAATCCTTAGTACCCACCCTACCAACCGGCACAGAAAGTGAACAGATGAACTATATAGATAATAATTTCAGATCTAATAATAACCCTTATAATAATACTTATAATTCAGGTTGGAGGAACCACCCAAATTTTTCATGGGGAGGTCAAGGAAATCAAGGAATTCAAAGACAACAACCTCCTCAAAATTTCCAAAATCAGCCCTATCCACAGGAAAAGAGGCCGAACCTTGAAGAGATGCTGACAAAATTCATGGCAGCTACAGATAACCGTCTCCAAGACACTGAGACCACCCTTAAAATCAACAGGCATCAATCAAAGGGATCGAGAGCCAAGTTGGGGAACTTACTAAAACAGTTGGACAACTTGCAAAGATAATTTCCGAACGACCGCAAGGGCGTCTACCAAGCAACACTGAGATTAACCCAAAGGAGCAAATCCAAGCCATCACAGCTCATGATAGTATAGGGTTAAATGAACCCAATCCAATACAAGAAAACGAGGTAGAGAAAGGTAAAATTGAGGTAACACAAGAAAAGCCAAAACTGGTAATCAAAGAATACCAACCTCGCATACCTTACCCCGAAGCATTAAGAAGAGACGACACAGAGGAACAGTTTGGTAAGTTTCTTAAACTTTTAAAGAAATTACATATTAACTTACCGTTACTTGAAGCTCTTTCGTAGATGCCAGATTCTAGAAAAATTTTAAAAGAGCTTTTGACGAACAAGCGAAGGATAGACGAGGCATCACATGTGGAGCTAAACGTAATGTGCTCAGCAATTCTAAAAAATAGACTACCACGAAAATTAAAAGATCCAGGGAGTTTTACAATTCCATGCTTAATTGGAAGTTTTTCTATTGATAATGCGTTAGCTGATTTAGGGGCAAGCATAAACGTCATGCCTTATAAAATGTTTAAACAACTAGGTCTAGGGAAACCCAAACAAACTAGGATGAGCATTCAATTAGCTGATAAAACTGTTAGAATTCCTAGGGGTATAATTGAAGATGTACTCATGAAAATCGATAAATTCGTATTCCCAGTAGATTTTGTAGTTTTAGACATGGATGAGGACAACACGATCCCCATAATTTTAGGAAGACCATTTTTAGCAACTGCCATGACTAAAATTGATACTGATGCAGGAGAACTCATACTTCATGTAGGTGATGAGACAGTTACTCTTCAAGCTCTCGATTCGGCTAGAACATCGAGTAATCAAGGTGAGAAAGAAAGTTCTATTGATAACCATTCGGTTAACCCTTCTTTTCAGGAAGCACCACAAAAGAATACAACTGAACCCGATCCTATACCATGTGCCAACAAAGAAATAACTCATGAGGAACGAAGTATTTAGATCGATGATCTAAACGAATGGAAGACACATTTTAAGGAAAAATTAGGGATACACGAAGCGGAACCCGAGCCACTCCACGAAGCAGACAAGTTCAAAATTGGAGATCAAGTATTGATAGATAAAGCAGATCCTCGAATATCTCCTCCTGACCCTAATACAAACAAAGAAATCCATTTTAGGGTAACCAGTGTTTTCCCATACGGAACAGTCGAGGTAAGTAATCCTATTTTTGGTACTTTTACTATAAACACATCTCAACTTAAACTCCATCATGATGATAAAACTGATAGCATGAGGAAGGACTTTCACCTCCTCAAACCACCCTGATTGTGCGAACAAGAGGTAAGTCTAGCTTAAGACTATAAACAAGTGCTTCTCGGGAGGCAACCCGAGCACTAACCCTATTTACTTTTGCATTTGTTTTCATTTCATTCTTCTTTTAGTCTTAAACACCTAGCTTTAAACTAACCAAAAGTGTAGATTCCCAGACCACACGGCCTTACACACGACTGTGGCCGTGGCCGGGTGGATGCACCGAATCTCTGTACTGACATAGCAGAGAGGGTACGAGTCAGGACAGATTGTATCCCTGAGTCACGGACCCAACTACCCCGCCACGGCCGTGCGACAAGGCCGTGGCCGACACTGAGGGAATTCACACGGGGTAAGGCACACGGCCGTGGCCGACACTGAGGGAATTCACACGGGGTAAGGCACGCCCGTGCGAAGCAACCGTGGCCAACACTAATAGATGATACACGGGCGTGGCGATTTGAAAATGGGCGTGGGAGAAATGAACGAAGCACAACATGGCCGTGCGAAGCGGCCATGTGAATCGACACGCCCACGGTCCACGGGCATGGGGACATACCAGACCCCAATTTTCTATTTAAGCCACCCACACCTCCTCATCCATACCATCTTCTTCCATCCCATTCTTCAGAAGTCTCCCCTTCCATACTCTTCCCACTTGGTCATAACCAAAACTCTTGAGCTACACCACATCAATGTCAAGGAAGTGGAAGAAGCCAAGCATAGTCTCCCTGTGGGAGACCGATCTACATAAGTTTATGCCGGTTACTTCAATTATTAGCCAAGCCAAGGGTCTTTGAGACCATTTTATTTTTCTTTTTCTTTACTCTTCTCTTTTATTTTCCTTATTGTTACTTCTCTTCTGCTTATTTTAGTTTATTTTAATTTAGTTTCTTAGTGTCAGGTTCTTCAGGCTACTTGGGAATCACGCCACTCCGCCACCGCCAAAGACACCTAATGACCTTAGAGGTCACACCCACCTCGCGAACCATCCAACAATAAGGACCCCTCAGTCCATCCATCTTTTCTTTTAATCTTATTTTATTTTCTGTTTTCTTCCTCTTTATCTTTCTTGTCTTTAATTATATAATTAGTTTATTTTAAATGTGTCTTAATAATTCATGGCTAATTCTCCATGAGCTACCAAATTTCTTCATCTAGCACAGAGACTGTGGACGGCCACCATACCACCACCAGAGACTCCTCCTCCAACTTATCTTTCACCTCCAACTCAAGGAATCCATCCAAAAATTTAAGGAGTTTCACCTCTGACCCTATCTTTTGATTTTCTATATCTATATTTATCTTTGTACATTGAGGGCAATGTACATCTTAAGTGTGGGGGGTGAACCTAAAATGCGCCTAACTTTTTGCATGATTCTCAAATCCTGAATTATGTCTTGTTTCTTAAAGTAAGTTTCTCATATTATGATTAGGATGAAATTTCCCTGATTTATAATTTTTATTGATATGTTTTGGATTATGTCATTGATAATTGTGAATTGATAATTAAATTCTAAGATACTAGAGAATCAAGCATGATAAGTTTAATTTTCAGAAATTAAAAGTTTTTACTAGGTTGTCTACCTGAATTTAAATATTACTTTGAAGTTTGAAATTTACGAGGTTGACATCAAAATACCCATAATTTTTGTGAGAATTTGAGCCTTATAGAGCATTTTTTTTTCTTGCTCACTTTATTGATTATGAGTGTGTCAACATTGATTTGTTATTCTAGAACTTGCATCGATTATACATGTCAAGACCACACCTTTGATTTGATATACAGAGATGATGAAGGCACCTAGGTTTTAACCCACTTACTCCACTAAAAGCCTACCTCCATAATTAACCCCTAGTGAACCCCGTTTAATCCTAACAACCCTTTTTATTGACTCACCCACTAATATTAACCCAAACCCTTTGTTTTTGTTATCACCATTCCTTTTAACTACCCTTATATCGAGATTTGATTTGATCAATTGCCTTTTATTTCGATAGTAAATTCATCATTTATTATGGATATTTGATTTGTTTTAAAAAAAGAGAAAAAAAATTCAAAGTATATTCATTATTAGTTATGATTAAATGAGCTTATAGATCTAAATTCCAATTGTTGAAAAAGAAGCTCGTATTATTATTTGTTTTCAATTGATGTAATTACTTATTATTCAGTTCATTGTTTCTAGTTAGGTAATTGGTCAATTCAATCTCGATTCTAACCCTCTAATTTAGCCTCTATCCACACCTTTAACCCAAGCCCTGTTACAACCCTGTTAAAGACCTTTTGATTTGTGCATCATTTCATATTATAGTGGTGGAGACTTGATTTTCATGCAAGCCTATAGGATTAACTCTTCATGTTTGACTTTTGAGTGCTTAATTCTAAACCTTAAACACCTCGAGTGATTTGAGTGAATCTTTAATGAGGATGTCAATCCTTGCCGGTTTTGAATCAAAGGTAATTATTTAGATGAGGGGAGACACCTATGTTTTTGTGCTACAAATGTATGACTTAGACTGTTTGAATCTTTAGGACTCTCTGAGTTGAATTATCCATGAATGAATTATCCATGAATTATGATGAAACATTATTAATGACTATTATGAATTAAGGGAAGTTCATTTTAATTATGAGTTGAGAATTTTGCTTAAGGACAAGCAAAAGCTTAAGTGTGGGGGTATTTGATAAACCGTAAAAGTAACATATTTTAATCCCACATTTAGCGTACTTTTGGATGATTTATCCCTTAATTTATGTAAAAAGGTGCTCTTAATCCTTTCTTTTCATGTTTTATACTCAGAAAAGCACCGGAGGATGAAAAGAACAGAAAACAGGCCTAAAACGGAGTAAATGGGCCATATCACGAAATCCACATGGCATGGGCCCAAGACCACACGGTCGTGCCTCATTCAACAGTCTCAAACACGGCCTGAGCCTAAGCAGCACGGCCATGCCCCCTAACCAGACCTGAACACGGCCTGACCATGACTTACACGGGCGTGTGCCATGGCCGTGTCCCTACCGTGGAGAAGAGCAATTTCACTCAAAAAAGGATACTTAGGGACGAAGAAACACATTCCAAGAGCCTATATAAACACCCTAATGGCCAACATTCAAGGGGGCGGTTAGCTAGGCCAAGGAGCCGAGCCGAAAAGGTCAGATTTGTGGGAAGCACTCGAAGATAGCCAGTTGATCCATCTCAAGAAGCCAGAATTCTACTCAAGACGGCGGATCTCTCCTTCAATTCCTTCAAGGGGTTTTAGGGATTTCTTATGTTTTGTTTTATCTTTTCTTCTGAGATGTGGTCTTTTATTATTATGAACTAAACCCTTCGGATACCTGAAGGGGATGAAACTAAGATGAATCTTGTTATTGTTTTCTGAACTATATGATAAATACTTGATTTGTTCTTAATTATGTGTGCTTAATTCTTGTGTTAATATTTTCGGGATATTGATTCAAGTTGAATGTGCTTAGGTGGTGGAGCAAAAGTCCCTGCTTAAGAGTAGATCTAGAATAATTAAACGGAGTTGATCGCGCGCCTAGAGATAGAGTGACGAGATTTTGCCGGATTAGGGTGAAACCTAATATGGGAGTCCATAGATTGAGTTAATACGATTATAGGGGTTTTAATTAGAAAGAGATTTCAATTAATCAACCTAGGGTTAGACGTTATTCGCCTCGAGAGAGGGTTTAATATAAATTAGGGAATCTTACGGATCAAGTCAAGTGAATACATCGTCTGGTTCAGTGTTAGATAACAAGTGAAGTCTAGGTGGATTCTTCCTAAGGGTATCGTCTTAATCAACTGAGTTTTCCAATAGTATTTCTCCAATTCATTCTTTTTGTCTTTGCGTCTTTAGCTTAGTAGTTAGTTAAATTTAGATTAAATAACAACTTCACTTATTTTAGGCTAGATAATAAAAAGAAAGTTAGTATTAGTACTTTTAGTTCCTTTGGGTTCGACAATCCGGTCTTGCCTAAGCTATACTACTGTTCGATTGGTGCGCTTGACTAAAAATCATTGTCATAGTTAGTTTCCAGGTTCGATCATTATCATTATAATTTTAAAACTCTGAAATCAACGATCAAGTTTTTGGCACCGTTACCGGGGAACTAAAATATTAAGAAAGCTCTATTTTTATTACTTTAGCCATTATTTTCCGCAATTTACTTTTACTTTTATTTTTGTTTTTGTTTTGTTTTTAACTTTGCTAAAATATCTTTCTTTCTTTTCCTAGCAGGTACCTCTAGGTTATGACTAGAAGGAACCCGGGAGGACCACTAGTATACGACAGTGAGATTGAAGCTACCGCTTGAAGGAATCGCAGAGAAATTAGGCGAGCCCTAAATTACACAGAAGAAGAGCGAGAAGGCAGATCCAAACCTACCGAAGGGATGGACGAGAATAATCCACCACCACAAGATGTGGCAGAAAATAATGCTCCGCGTACTATGTATGATTATGCTAAACCTCATTTAACGGGAGCAGAATCAAGTATTGTTAGGCCTGCTATAGCTGCTAATAATTTTGAATTAAAGCCTAACACAATACAAATGATTCAACAAGTTGTTCAATTTGATGGTTTACAGGACGAAGACCCAAACACTCATATAGCTAATTTTTTAGAGTTCTGTGATACCTTCAAAATAAATGGCATTCCTGATGATGCCATACATCTTCGATTATTTCCATTTTCATTAAGGAATAAATCCAACTAGTGGTTAAACTCGTTACCACGAGGATCAATCACTACATGGGATCAAATGACAGAAAATTTTTTTTAAAATATTTCCCACCGGCCAAAACGGCCAAATTACGGAATGATATCTCTTCTTTTGTGCAGATGGATTTAGAGACATTATGCGACGCATGGGAGAGATACAAGGATCTCTTGATAAGGTGTCCGCAGCATGGTTTACCCTTGTGGCTCCAAGTCCAAACTTTTCATAACGATGTAAACCCCTCAACGAGGCAACTAATTGATTCAGTCGCCGGTGGAACCCTGAACAACAGAACTCCTGAAGTAGCCTACGAGTTTATTGAAGAGATGTCACTAAATAACTATCAGTGGCAAGTTACAAGGACAAGGCCAACAAAAATAGCCGAAGTTTTCAACCTTGATGCAGTAACCATGCTATCAAACCAGGTAGAGATGATGAATAAAAAACTTGATAGTTTGTGTTCTTCGCAGGTACATCCAGTAATGCAGTGCAACGCAAGTGGAACTGTCGCGAATCTTTAGTACCCACCCTACCAACCGGGCATAGAAAGCGAACAGATGAACTATATAGGTAATAATTTTAGATCTAGTAATAACCCTTATAATAATACTTATAATTTAGGTTAGAGGAACCACCCAAATTTTTCATGGGGAGGTCAAGGAAATCAAGGAATTCAAAGATAACAACCTCCTCAAAATTTCCAAAATCAGCCCTATCCACAGGAAAAGAGGCCGAACCTTGAAGAGATGCTGACAAAATTCACGGAAGCTACAGATAACCGTCTCCAAGATACTGAGACCACCCTTAAAAATCAACAGGCATCAATCAAAGGGATCGAGAGCCAAGTTGGGGAACTTACTAAAACAGTTGAATTAAATCTATGTGATGTGAATTGAATGAATATATATATAATTATGAGAATGAAAATGCTATGTACTGGATTGAAATAGATGGCACTAAGTGTGCGAAATTAGTAATGTGATAGAGATGATTAGCACTGTGTGTGCGAAAAGATAGAAGCTTCGGCTTATCAAATTAGCACTGCGTGTGCGATACCGATATAAGTTCGGTTTTACGTATTGGCACTAAGTGTGCGATGACAAATATGTTTCGATTACGAATTGGCACTAAGTGGGCGAAAAAATTAAAAGTATAGTAAAGGTTGATCGAAATGTGAAGTCGAGTAATTGAGTTACTTAGTTAGTGAGTAACTATGTGTTGGCTAAGGTATGTATGATAACTATGTGTTGGCTAAGGTATGTATGATATCCAAGTGTTGATGATTTTGAAAGTAGATGGATGGAATGCTATGTGAGCATTGAACATAGTTGAATTGGTGTATCATTGGTAAATTAATCTAAGTGATGGCTATTCTTGTATATTGACTTGAATTGTTGAATTACATGTATTGTATTACAGACTTACTAAGCTTTAGAAAGCTTACTGTGTGATTTGTTTCTCTACTTTGCAGTGTCAGTAAAGCTAGCTCAGATCCGGGAATCATCAGCATTCTCTATCACACTATCGACAAACTATTTTGGTACTTTTGGAAAGATGTATATAGTTAAATTATGGCATGTATAGGCTAGTTGTTTTGAAACATATTTGAGATGTGTAAATGGCCATATGATGTGGCTAAATATATGTTGGCTATAAGAATGAGTGGATTTGGTATATGATGCATATTATGGTTTGGCTTGTTGGTAATGAAAATGTCTTATAAATGATAAGCTTAGTGATGGATTGATGCTAATATGATTTAGTGTTATTATGGATGAATCATGCTTGGTAATGCATGTGTTTTAGTTGTGAAATTTGGTTTATAAGTTGGCATGATTAGAAATGATATTGGATAGGATAGTATGTGATCATTTGGCATTTATTTGGTTGTCAAATTGTGTGAGAAGATATGCTTAGTTGTGCTTGTAGGGTTGACCCTTGTATGGGTGGCAAATTGGCCTTGCAAATGGCCTATTTTGCATACATGGCCAAGAGACACGTGCGTTTGTCTCTGCCGTGTGGTTTTAGGATCACTTTTAGGTGTGTCTGGATAGGTCAAACGGCCGAGGCCCACGGGCGTGCCTGGTGGCCGTGTGAATAAGTCAGTAGCTAGCCTAATTGCACACGGCCATGGCACACAAGCGTGTCTAGTGACCGTGGGGATAAGTCAGTATGTATGCTCTGTTTTGACACGGCTTTGACACATGAATGTGTCTGGTAGCCGTGTGAGACACACGGCCTGATTGCACGGGTGTGTGACCTCAACAGTGTTGAAGAATATTTGAAATTCTGAAAACTTTCGTAAGTGTTCAGTTTAGTCCAGACCTTTTTCTAACACGTGTTTAAGGTCTCGAAGACCTCGATAAGGGACTATATACTCGTGTTTGAATATGTTTGATTTGTGTTTGACTTTGTGTCGTGAAGTGGATGTGATATGTTCTGATTGTTCTGTAATGGCTCTTAGCCCTATTCCGATGATGATTTCGGGTTAGGGGTGTTACATTTTATTGGTATCAGAGCTATGGTTTAGTCGATTCTCGGACTAACGTAGCGCGTGTGAGTCTAGCTATACATGCAATATATGAAATTGCGATAGTGTGATGAATCTTGACAGTTGAAAATGTGTTTTTATATAGTAATGGATCCTGACCGAGCAGTTGCTAACGATGTAGAGAGTAATGCACTTGCTCCCGCTCAAGGGGCAGCGTCGGTCATATCTAGGCCAAATGAAAGTAGTGAGGGAGGAGAGGCTAAGCAAGCCCTCTTCCGAATGATGAGTGAATGGTTTTCGGAGTTCGTTCGAACGAATCCGGCTGCTCCACAACCTCCACCCCCACAAGTACCTATTGTGCCTCAAGTTGTAGATCTAAATCGATTGAATAAGCATCCTGTGGATAAGATCAGAAAGTATGGGGCCGAAGAGTTTAGGGCCACAGTAGATGACGATGCTTAGCAAGTCGAGTTTTGGGTCGAGAATACAATTCGAGTATTTGATGAGATGTCGTTGACTCCTGAAGAATGTATTAAATGTGTAGTTTCCTTGTTGAGAGATACGGAATATAACTGGTGCAAAATGTTGATTTCTGTGGTTCTAAGAGAGAGTATCACTTGGGATTTCTTTCAAGTTGAATTTAGAAAGAAGTATATCAGTCAACGATTCATAGATCAGAAACGTAAGGAGTTTCTAGAGCTGAAACAGGGCTGTATGTCCGTTACAGAGTATGAACGAGAATTTGTAAGATTGAGTCAATATGCACGGGAATGTGTTTCGACCAAAGCCACTATGTGTAAACGCTTCATTGAAGGGCTGAATGAGGATATTAAGTTGTTAGTCGGGATACTTGACATAAACAAATTTGTTGTGTTAGTTGAAAGAGCCTGCAAAGCCGAGGAGCTCAGTAAAGAAAAGAAGAAAGTCAATTCTGAAGCTCGAGATGAAAGAAAAAGATTGATGAGTAAGTTGTCTCAACCTTCGAAAAAGAGATTTAGAGATGCAAGAAATCGATCAAATGCTTCATTTGGACATCCGAGTAGAGGTTGTGAGAGACAAAGTATCGGTCCACGAGTTCAAATCCCGACTGAATCAGGTGTTGGAAGCGCCAAAAGCAACAAACCTGAGTGTAGACAGTGCGGAAGATGACATGTGGGAGAATGTTGGGGCAAATATAATAATCGAACTTGTTATAAGTGTGGATCACAAGATCACTTATTAGAGATTGCCCAAAGATGGCTGAGGAAGAAAATATTCAGAATGTGAGATCGAGTAATGTGACGGCTCAGAGTAGATCACCCAGAAACGCTGGAAATGTGAGTGGAAGTCAAAGAAGGATTACTGATACAGCTGTGAGATCAGAGGCGAGAGCACCTGCCCGAGTCTATGCCATACGCGCACGAGAGGAAGCGTCATCTCTAGACGTCATCACTGGTATTTTTACTCTATTTGATACTGATGTGATTGCGTTGATAGATCCAGGATCTACTCATTCATATGTGTGTGTGAATCTAGTATCCAATAAGACTCTACCTGTTGAGTCTACTGAATTTGTAATTAGAGTATCGAACCCTTTAGGCAAGTGTGTCTTGATGGATAAAGTGTACAAGTATTGCCCATTGATGTTTCGAGATATATGCTTTCCAGTTAATTTGATGTTGCTACCATTCGATGAATTTGATATAATTCTGGGATTGGATTAGCTCACTTTGCATAATGCTATTGTGAATTTTAAAAAGAAAGAGTATTGAATTGAGAAGTCAGAACGGTGAGATAGTTCGAATTGAATTCAGTGATATGAAAGGGTTACCATTACCAATTGTTGTATCTATAATGAAAGCTTTGAACTATGTGAGAAAGGGTTGCGAAGCTTATCTGGCATATCTGATTGATACAAAAGTGACAGAAAAGAAAGATGGCACCATGAGAATGTGTATCGACTATCGACAGTTGAACAAAGTAACGATGAAGACCAAATATGCGTTGCCTCGTATTGATGATTTGTTTGATCAACTAAAAGGAGCTACAGTGTTTTCTAAAATAGATTTGAGATCAGGTTATTATCAGTTGAGGATTAAAGAATCTGATGTGCTGAAAACTGCTTTCAGATTGAGGTACGGACATTATGAATTCTTAGTGATGCCTTTCGGACTAACGAATGCTCCCGTAGTGTTTATGGATCTGATGAATCAGATATTTAGACTGTATTTGGATTGCTTTGTTGTAGTGTAACATCCTGATTTAGGGCCTTGTCAGAATAGTGGTGCGAGACCACAAATTCGAGGTTCAAGTATGAGTTTTGATGTTTATGTTATGTTTGCATGTTAGTGTGAAAGTTTCATGAAGCAATTTTATTAAATTATGGTTAAATTGTCCAATAGGACTAAATTGCAAAAGTTGCAAAATGTGAGATTCTAGAAGCTATTTGTATGAAATAGCTTTGGATTATTAATTAGAGGTCCTTAAATAGTAATTTTCCCAATTTCTAATTTTTTGACAAAATGGGCATGAATGGGTTAAAATTGAAAGTTTGGGAAAAAGGGCATTTTGGTCATTTGTCAAATAAGTGATTAAAAAGGGAAAAGATGACAAAATTTATGTTCATCTTCCCTAAGTTAGCCGAAAATTGAAGGAAGCCATAGTATCAATTAAGACTCTAACTGTTGAGTCTACTGAATTTGTAATTAGAGTATCGAACACTTTAGGCAAGTGTGTCTTGATGGATAAAGTGTACAAGAATTGCCCATTGATGTTTCGGGATATATGCTTTCCAGCTAATTTGATGTTGCTACCATTCGATGAATTTGATATAATTCTGGGATTGGATTGGCTCACTTTGCATAATGCTATTGTGAATTTTAAAAAGAAAGAGTATTGAATTGAGAAGTCAGAACGGTGAGATAGTTCAAATTGATTTCAGTGATATGAAAGGGTTACCATTACCAACTGTTGTATCTGCGATGAAAACTTTGAACTATGTTAGAAAGGGTTGCGAAGCTTATCTGGCATATGTGATTGATACAAAAGTGACAGAAAAGAAGGATGGCACCATTCGAATGTGTATCGACTATCGACAGTTGAACAAAGTAACGATGAAGAACAAATATCCGTTTCCTGGTATTGCTTATTTGTTTGATCAACTAAAAGGAGCTACAGTGTTTTCTAAAATAGATTTGAGATCAGGTTATTATCAATTGAGGGTTAAAGAATCTGATGTGCTGAAAACTGCTTTCAGAACGAGGTACGGACATTATGAATTCTTAGTGATGCCTTTCGGACTAACGAATGCTCCCGCAGTGTTTATGGATCTGATGAATCAGATATTTAGACCGTATTTGGATTGCTTTGTTGTAGTGTTTATTGATGATATTTAAGTTTCTGCTATAAAATTTGCACTAAGTGTGGTATCGAGCATGGAATAGCATGTATGATCGTTAACTAAGTGTTTGCAACGGTATATATGGAACCTATGTAGTTGATGAATTTGAAAATAGATGAAAGGATGGTTATGTAAGTCTCGGATATAGTTGTGTTTGAGTATTTTCGGTGAAACTATCTATGTGAGGTTTACTTTGTATATTGATTTGATTCATTGAGTTGAATGTATTATATTACGAATTTGTGATTAATTATCATCCGGGCAAAGCTAATGTTGTTGCTGATGCCTTGAGTCGGAAGTCTTTATGTGATTTGCAAGCTATGAATTCTCAGATAGATCTGTGTTATGATGGTTCAGTTTTGGCTGAGTTGAAAGTGAGATTGATATCCGTACATCAGATTCGTAATGCATAGAAAATGGAGGATGAGATGATAGCAAAATGAGCTCAATGTGATTTGAATTCTGATTCAAACGAGCTCAATGTAATAATAATTTGAGATCTAGAAATCGGATTTGTGTTCCGAAGAATTCAGAGTTGATTCAGATGATTTTGAATGAAGCTCACAATAGTCGTTTGACTATTCGTCCGAGGAGTACAAAAATGTATAATGGTTTGAAATAGTTTTACTGGTAGCATGGTATGAAACGGGATATCCCTGACTTTGTGTCGAAATGTTTAATATGTCAGCAAGTTAAAGTTGAACATAAGGTTCTGTCTGGTTTTTTACAACTGATTATGATTCCAGAGTGGAAGTGGGAGAGAATCACAATGGACTTTGTGTCGGGATTGTCTTTGTCTCTATGGAAGAAATACTTCGATTTGGCTAAAAAAGGTAAGCTGAGTCTGAGGTTCATCGGGCCATATGAGATCATCGAACGAATAGGGCCGGTTGATTATAGGTTGATGTTACCACCTAAGTTAGAAAAGATTCATAATGTGTTTCATGTGTCGATGCTTCGTATAGTGATTGCTCCTACTGAGGTTGAAATTCAGTCAGACTTATCGTATAGTGAAGAACCGATCCGAATTTTAGCACGAGAGACCAAAGAATTGAGAAACAAAAGAATTTCCTTAGTGAAAGTGTTGTGGCACAAACATAGAGTTGAAGAGGCAACGTGGGAGCCTTAGAATGTTATGAGAGAACAATATCCACACCTATTCACTTGTAAGATTTTCGGGGACGAAAATCCCTAAGGGGGGAGAGTTGTAACAGCCCGGTTTAGACCCTAGTCGGAACAGTGGTTTTGAGACCACAAATCTGAGGTCAGAATAATATTTTAATATTATTTTCTGTGTTTACGGTATATGTTTTGGCCTGTGTGAAATTTTTCTGTGAAGATTTTATTGATTGTGTGCTTAATTAGCAAAAAGGATTTAATCGCATAAAGTGTAAAATGCTGTGTGCTGATTGATAAGTACTTAAAAGTTGTTGTCTTTATAATTTGGAGGATATAAATTGCAATTAGCCCATTTTATGGTTAGTGGAAGATGATAGCATGGCATTGGTTGTTAATATTAATATTCATTAAGGGCAAATTGGTAAAATGACTAATAAGTTAATATTAATTAAACAAAACAAATGAGATGGATATATTCTCATCTTTTCCACCGAATTTGAAGAAGATAAAGAAGGGTTTATAGCTTTATGGTATTCGGCCCTTGTTCATCTTGATTGAGGTATGTTTTGAGCTCGGTTTTTGATAATTTCTATGTTTTTGTGATCATTGTTTAGTGTACTACCAAACCCATGCTTAAATTTTGTGAATTGGTGATGAATGTGAGATATGCCATTGATGAATATGTGAGCTTTGTGATGTTAGTTGGTGAAATATGAAATCTTGGTGTTGGGTTAACATAGTTTATATTTGGATTTTTGATGAAATTGGGTATTTTGAGCTAAATTGAGAAAAGTGTAAATGGAAGGACTAAAATGTGAAATAAATGAAATATTTGGGCTTGTATGAGTATAGTAAGAATTCGGCTAGGCATTGGTATAAACAAATTGTGTGTATCTGGTGATTTGATGAATTAGGGACTAAAGTGTCGAAATGTGAAAATGTGAGGGATATTTTGTAAAATGCCCTAAATAAGTGTGTGTGGACTAAATTGAATGAATTGGTGATTGAATGGATTGAATTTGAATGTGTATAGACCAAGAAAGGAGAGGTTCGGATCGAGGTCGAGGCAAAGACAAAGTGCTCGATTAATCGACCGTATCGGTATTTTGACATCCGAGGTAAGTTCGGATATAATAATAGTTGTTGAATTATATCTACGTGATGTGAATTGAATGAATATATCTATATATAATTATGAGAATGAAAATGCTATGTGCTGGATTGAAATAGATGGCACTAAGTGTGCGAAATTAGAAACGAGATAGAGATGATTAGCACTGTGTGTGCGAAAAGACAAAAGCTTCGGCTTATTGAATTGGCACTGTGTGTACGACACCGATATAAGTTCGGTTTTACGTCTTGGCACTAAGTTTGCAATGACAAATATGTTTCGATTATGAATTAGCACTAAGTGTGCGAATAAAATCAAAAGTATAGTAAAGGTTGATCGAAATGTAAAGTTGAGTAATTGAGTAGCTTGGTTGGTGAGCAACTATGTGTTGGCTAAGGTATGTATGATAACTATGTGTTGGCTAAGGTATGTATGATAACTATGTGTTGGCTAAGGTATGTATGATAACTATGTGTTGGCTAAGGTATGTTTGATAACTATGTGTTGGCTAAGGTATGTGTGATATCCATGTGTTGGTGAATTTGAAAGTAGATGGATGGAATGCTATGTGAGCATTGAGCATAGTTGAATTGGTGTATCATTGGTAAATTAATCTAAGTGATGGCTTATTTTTGTATATTGACTTGAATTGTTGAATTACATGTATTGTATTACGGACTTACTAAGCTTTGGAAAGCTTACTGTGTGATTTGTTTCTCTGCTTTGCAGTGTCAGTAAAGCTAGCTCGGATCTGGGAATCATCAGCATTCTCTATCACACTATCGGCAATCTATTTTGGTACTTTTGGAAAGATGTATATAGTTAAATTATGGCATGTATAGGCTAGTTGTTTTGAAACATATTTGAGATGTGTAAATGGCCATGTGATGTGGCTAAATATATGTTGGCTATAAGCATGAGTGGATTTGGTATATGATGCATATTATGGTTTGGCTTACTGGTAATGAAAATGTCTTATAAATGATAAGCTTAGTGATGGATTGATGCTAAAATGATTTAGTGATATTATGGATGAATCATGCTTGGTAATGCATGTGTTTTAGTTGTGAAATTTGGTTTATAAGTTGGCATGATTAGAAATGGGATTGGATAGGATGGTATGTGATCATTTGACATGTATTTGGTTGTCAAATTGTGTGAAAAGATATGCTTAGTTGTGCTTGTAGGGTTGACCCTTGTATGGGTGGCAAATTGGCCTTGCAAATGGCCTATTTTGCATACATGGCCAAGGGACACGGACGTGTGTCTCTGCCGTGTGGTTTTAGGATCACTTTTAGGTGTGTCTGGACAGGTCAAACGGTCGAGGCCCACAGGCGTGCCTGGTGGCCGTGTGAATAAGTCAGTAGCTAGCCTAATTGCACACGGCCATGGCACACGGGTGTGTCTAGTGACCGTGGGGATAAGTCATTATGTATGCTCTATTTTGACACGGCTTGGACACATGGGTGTGTCTGGTAGCCGTTTGAGACACACGGCCTGATTGCACGAGCCTGTGACATCAACAGTGTTGAAGAATATTTGAAATTCTAAAAACTTTCGTAAGTGTTCGGTTTAGTCCCGACCTTTTTCTAACACGTGTTTAAGGTCTCGAAAACCTCAATAAGGGACTATATACTCGTGTTTGAATATGTTTGATTTGTGTTTGACTTTGTGTCGTGAAATGGATGTGATATGTTTCGATTGTTCTGTAATGCCTCTTAACCCTATTCCGGTGATAGTTTCGGGTTAGGGGTTTTACATTTTATTAGTATTAGAGCTACGGTTTAGTCGATTCTCGAACTAACGTAGCGCCTGTGAATCTAGCTATACATGCCATATACGAAATTGCGATATTGTGATGAGTCCTGACAGTTGAAAATGTGTTTTTATATAGTAATCGATCCCGATCGAGCAGTTGCTGACGATGTAGAGAGTAATGCGCCTGCTCCCACTCAAGGGACAGCGCCGGCCATATCTAGGCCAAATGAAAGTAGTGAGGAAGGAGAGGCTGAGCAAGCCTTCTTCTGAATGATGTGTGAATGGTTTTCGGAGTTCGTTCGAACGAATCCAGCTGCTCCACAACCTCCACCCCCACAAGTACCTATTGTGCCTCAAGTTGTAGATCTGAATCGATTGAATAAGCCTCCTGTGGATAAGATCAAAAAGTACGGGGTCGAAGAGTTTAAGGCCACAGCAGATGATGATGCTGAACGAGCCGAGTTTTGGCTCGAGAATACAATTCGGGTTTTTGATGAGGTGTCGTTGACTCCTGAAGAATGTAATAAATGTACAGTATCCTTGTTGAGAGATACGGCATATAACTGGTGGAAAACATTGATTTTTGTTGTTCCGAGAGAGAGAATCACTTAAGATTTCTTTCAAGTTGAATTTAGAAAGAAGTATATCAGTCAATGATTCATAGATCAGAAACGTAAGGAGTTTCTAGGGCTGAAACAGGGCTGTATGTCCGTTACAGAGTATGAACGAGAATTTGTGAGATTGAGCCACTATGCACGGGAATGTCTTTCGACCGAAGCCACTATGTGCAAACGCTTCATTGAAGGGCGGAACGAGGATATTGAAGGGCGAAACGAGGATATTAAGGAGAGGTTCGGATCGAGATCGCGGCAAAGACAAAGTGCTCGATTAATCGACCGTATCGGTATTTTGACATCCGAGGTAAGTTCGGATATAATACTAGTTGTTGAATTATATCTACGTGATGTGAATTGAATGAATATATATATAATTATGAGAATGAAAATGATATGTGCTGGATTGAAATAGATGGCACTAAGTGTGCGAAATTAGAAACGAGATAGAGATGATTAGCACTGTGTGTGCAAAAAGATAGAAGCTTCGGCTTATCGAATTGGCACTGTGTGTACGATACCGATATAAGTTCGGTTTTATGTTTTGGCACTAAGTGTGCGATGACAAATATGTTTCGATTACGAATTGGCACTAAGTGTGCGAACAAATCAAAAGTATAGTAAAGGTTGATCGAAATGTAATGTATGATAACTATGTGTTGGCTAAGGTATGTATGATAACTATGTGTTGGCTAAGGTATGTATGATAACTATGTGTTGGTTAAGGTATGTATGATATCCATGTGTTGGTGAATTTGAAAGTAGATGGATGGAATGCTATGTGAGCATTGAACATAGTTGAATTGGTGTATCATTGGTAAATTAATCTAAGTGATGGCTTATTTTTGTATATTGACTTGAATTGTTCAATTACATGTATTGTATTACGGACTTACTAAGCTTTGGAAAGCTTACTGTGTGATTTGTTTCTCTGCTTTGCAGTGTCAGTAAAGCTAGCTCGGATCCGAGAATCATCAGCATTCTCTATCACACTATCGGCAATCTATTTTGGTACTTTTGGAAAGATGTATATAGTTAAATTATGGCATGTATAGGCTAGTTGTTTTGAAACATATTTGAGATGTGTAAATGGCCATGTGATGTGGCTAAATATATGTTGGCTATAAGCATGAGTGGATTTGGTATATGATGCATATTATAGTTTGGCTTGTTGGTAATGAAAATGTCTTATAAATGATAAGCTTAGTGATGGATTGATGCTAAAATGATTTAGTGATATTATGGATGAATCATGCTTGGTAATGCATGTGTTTTAGTAGTGAAATTTGGTTTATAAGTTGGCATGATTAGAAATGAGATTGGATAGGATGGTATGTGATCATTTGACATGTATTTTGATATGCTTAGTTCTGCTTGTAGGGTTGACCCTTGTATGGGTGGCAAATTGGCCTTCCAAATTGCCTATTTTGCATACATGGCCAAGAGACACGGGCGTGTGTCTCTGCCGTGTGGTTTTAGGATCACTTTTAGGTGTGTCTGGACAGGTCAAACGGCCGAGGCCCACAAGCGTGCCTGGTGGCCGTGTGAATAAGTCAGTACCTGGCCTAATTGTACATGGCCATGCAACACGGGCGTGTCTAGTGACCGTGGGGATAAGTCAGTATGTATGCTCTGTTTTGACACGGCTTGGACACATGGGTGTGTCTGGTAGCCGTGTGAGAGACACAGCCTGATTGCACGGGCGTGTGACCTCAACAGTGTTGAAGAATATTTGAAATTCTGAAAACTTTCGTAAGTGTTCAGTTTAGTCCCGACCTTTTTCTAACATGTGTTTAAGGTCTCGAAGACCTCGATAAGGGACTATATACTCGTGTTTGAATATGTTTGATTTGTGTTTGACTTTGTGTCGTGAAATGGATGTGATATGTTCTGATTGTTCTGTAATACCTCTTAACCCTATTCTGGTGACTGTTTCGGGTTAGGGGTGTTACATTTTTTTGGTATCAGAGCTATGGTTTAATTGATTCTCAGACTAACGTAGCGCGAGTGAGTCTAGCTATACATGCCATATATGAAATTGCGATAGTGTGATGAATCCTGACAGTTGAAAATGTGTTTTTATATAGTAATGGATCCCGATCTTGCAGTTGCTGATGATGTAGAGAGTAATGCGCCTGCTCCCGCTCAAGGGACAGCGCCGGCCATATCTAGGCCAAATGAAAGTAGTGAGGGAGGAGAGGCTAAGCAAGCCTTCTTCCGAATGATGAGTGAATGGTTTTCAGAGTTCGTTCGAACGAATCCGGCTGCTCCACAACCTCCACCCCCAGAAGTACCTATTGTGCCTCAAGTTGTAGATCTGAACCGATTGAATAAGCATCCTGTGGATAAGATCAGAAAGTATGAGGCCGAAGAGTTTAGGGCCACAGCAGATGACGATGCTGAGCGAGTCGAGTTTTGGCTCGAGAATACAATTCAGGTAGTTGATGAGATGTTGTTGACTCTTTATTAAATGTGTAGTTTCCTTGTTGAGAGATAAGCATATAACTGGTGGAAAACGTTGATTTCTGTGGTTCCGAGAGAGAGAATCACTTGGGATTTCTTTCAAGTTGAATTTAGAAAGAAGTATATCAGTCAACGATTCATAGATCAGAAACATAAGGAGTTTCTAGAGCTGAAACAGGGCTGTATGTCCGTTACAGAGTATGAACGAGAATTTGTGAGATTGAGCTAATATGCACGGGAATGTATTTTGACCGAAGCCACTATGTGTAAACGCTTCATTGAAGGGCTGAACGAGGATATTAAGTTGTTTTTCGGGATACTTGACATAAACGAATTTGTTGTGTTAGTTGAAAGAGCCTACAAAGTTGAGGAGCTCAGTAAAGAAAAGAAGAAAGCCGATTCTGAAGCTCGAGAGGAAAGAAAAAGATTGATGAGTAAGTTGTCTCAACCTTCAACAAAGAGATTTAGAGATGCAAACAATCGATCAAATGCTTTATTTGGACATCCGAGTAGAGGTTGTGAGAGACAAAGCATCGGTCCACGAGTTCAAATCCCGACTGAATCAGGTGTTGGAAGCGCCAAAAGCAACAAACCTGAGTGTAGACAGTGCGGAAGACAACATGTGGGAGAATGTTGGGGCAAATATAATAATCGAACTTGTTAAAAGTGTGGATCACGAGATCACTTTATTAGAGATTGCCCAAAGATGGCTGGGGAAGAAAATGTTCAGAATATGAGATCGAGTAATGTGACGGCTAGGAGTAGATCACCCAGAAACGCTGGAAATGTGAGTGGAAGTCAAAGAGGGATTACTGATACAGTTGTGAGATCAGAGGCGAGAGCACCTGCCCGAGCCTATGCCATACGCGCACGAGAGGAAGCGTCATCTCCATACGTCATCACTGGTATTTTTACTCTATTTGATACTAATGTGATTGTATTGATAGATCCAGGATCTACTCATTCATATGTGTGTGTGAATCTAGTATCAAGTAAGACTCTACCTGTTAAGTCTACTGAATTTGTATTTAGAGTATCGAACACTTTAGGCAAGTGTGTCTTGATGGATAAAGTGTACAAGAATTGCCCATTGATGTTTCGGGATATATGCTTTCCGGCTAATTTGATGTTGCTACCATTCGATGAATTTGATATAATTTTGGGATTGGATTGGCTCACTTTGCATAATGCTATTGTGACTTTTAAAAAGAAAGAGTATTGAATTGAGAAGTCAGAACGGTGAGATAGTTCGAATTGAATTCAGTGATATGAAAGGGTTACCATTACCAACTGTTGTATCTACGATGAAAGCTTTGAACTATGTGAGAAAGGGTTGTGAAGCTTATCTGGCATATGTTATTGATACAAAAGTGACAGAAAAGAAAGATGGCACCATGAGAATGTGTATCGACTATCGACAGTTGAACAAAGTAACGATGAAGAAAAAATATCCGTTGCCTCGCATTGATGATTTGTTTGATCAACTAAAAGGAGCTACAGTGTTTTCTAAAATAGATTTGAGATCAAGTTATTATCAATTGAGGGTTAAAGAATCTGATATGCTGAAAACTGCTTTCAGAACGAGGTACGGACATTATGAATTCTTAGTGATGCCTTTCGGACTAACGAATGCTCCCGCAGTGTTTATGGATCTGATGAATCGAATATTTAGACCGTATTTGGATTACTTTGTTGTAGTGTTTATTGATGATATTTAAGTTTCTGCTATAAAATTTGCAGTAAGTGTGCGATTAATTTGAATTGATATCGAAGAGCAATTGATGTGTGGTATCGAGCATGGAATAGCATGTGTGATCGTTAACTAAGTGTTGGCAAAGGTATATATGGAACCTATGTAGTTGATGAATTTGAAAATAGATGAAAGGATGGTTATGTGAGTACCGGATATAGTTGTGTTTCAGTATTTTGGGTGAAACTATCTATGTGATGGTTTACTTTGTATATTGATTTGATTCATTGAGTTGAATATATTATATTATGAATGTGTGATTGATTATCATCCGGGCAAAGCTAATGTTGTTGATGATGCATTGAGTCGGAAGTCTTTATGTGCTTTGCAAGCTATGAATTCTCAGACAGATCTGTGTGATGATGGTTCAGTTTTGGCTGAGTTGAAAGTGAGATTGATATTCGTACATCAGATTCGTAATGCATAGAAAATGGAGGATGAGATGATAGCAAAATGAGCTCAATGTGATTTGAATTCTGATTCAAACGAGCTCAATGTAATAATAATTTGAGATCTAGAAATCGGATTTTTGTTCCGAAGAATTCAGAGTTGTTTCAGATGATCTTGAATGAAGCTCACAAGAGTCGTTTGACTTTTCGTCCGAGGAGTACAAAAATGTATAAGGATTTGAAATAGTTTTACTGGTAGCATGGTATGAAACGGGATGTCTCTGACTTTGTGTCGAAATGTTTAATATGTCAACAAGTTAAAGCTGAACATAAGGTTCCGTCTGGTTTATTACAACTGATTATGATTCCAGAGTGGAAGTGGGAGAGAATCACAATGGACTTTGTGTCGGGATTGTCTTTGTCTTCGTGGAAGAAATACTTCGATTTGGCCGAAAAAGGTAAGCTGAGTCTGAGGTTCATCGGGCCGTATGAGATCATTTAACGAATAGGGCCGGTTGATTATAGATTGATGTTAACATCTAAGTTAGAAAAGATTCATAATGTGTTTCATGTGTCGATGCTTCGATGGTACAGATCTGATCCGTCACATGTGATTGCTCCTACTGAGATTGAAATTCAGTCAGACTTATTGTATAGTGAAGAACCGATTCGAATTTTAGCACGAGAGACCAAATAATTGAGAAACAAAAGAATTTTTCTTAGTGAAAGTGTTGTGGCACAAACATGGAGTTGAAGAGGCAACGTGGAAGCCTGAGAATGTTATGAGAGAGCAATATCCACACATATTCACTGGTAAGATTCTCGGGGACGAAAATCCCTAAGGGGGGAGAGTTGTAACAGCCCGGTTTAGACCCTAGTCGGAACAGTGGTTTCGAGACCAAAAATTCGAGGTCAGAATAATATTTTAATATTATTCTTTGTGTTTACGGTATGTGTTTTGGCCTGTGTGAAATTTCTGTGTGAAGATTTTATTGATTGTGTGCTTAATTAGCAAAAAGGATTTAATCGCATAAAGTGTAAAATGTTGTGTGCTGATTGATAAGTACTTAAAAGTTGTTGTCTTTATAATTTGGAGGATATAAATTGCAATTAGCCCATTTTATGGTTAGTGGAAGATGATAGCATGGCATTGGTTGTCAATATTAATATTCATTAAGGGCAAATTGGTAAAATGACTAATAAGTTAATATTAATTAAACCAAACAAATGAGATGGATATATTCTCATCTTTTCCACCGAATTTGAAGAAGAAAAAGAAGGGTTTATAGCTTTGTGGTATTCGGCCCTTGTTCATCTTGATTGAGGTATGTTTTGAGCTCGATTTTTGATAATTTCTACATTTTTGTGATCATTGTTTAGTGTACTACGAAACCCATGCTTAAATTTTGTGAATTGGTGATGAATGTGAGATATGCCATTGATGAATATGTGAGCTTTGTCATGTTAGTTGGTGAAATATGAAAACTTGGTGTTGGGTTAACCTAGTTTATATTTGGATTTTTGATGAAATTGGTTATTTTGAGCTAAATTGAGAAAAGTGTAAATGGAATGACTAAAATGTGAAATAAATGAAAAATTTGGGCTTGTATGAGTATAGTAAGAATTCGGCTAGGCATGGGTACAAACAAATTGTGTGTATTTGGTGATTTGATGAATTAGGGACTAAAGTGTCGAAATGTGAAAATGTGAGGGCTATTTTTTAAAATGCCCTAAATAAGTGTGTGTGGACTAAATTGAATGAATTGGTGATTGAATGGATTGAATTTGAATGTGTATAGACCAAGAAAGGAGAGGTACGGATCGAGATTGAGGCAAAGACAAAGTGCTCGATTAATCGACCGTATCGGTATTTTGACATCCGAGGTAAGTTCGGATATAATACTAGTTGTTGAATTATATCTACGTGATGTGAATTTAATGAATATATATATAATTATGAGAATGAAAATGCTATGTGTTGGATTTAAATAGATGGCACTAAGTGTGCGAAATTAGAAACGAGATAGAGATGATTAGCACTATGTGTGCGAAAAGATAGAAGCTTTGGCTTATCGAATTGGCAGTGTGTGTGCGATACCGATATAAGTTCGGTTTTACGTATTGGCACTAAGTGTGCGATGACAAATATGTTTCGATTACGAATTGGCACTAAGTGTGCGAACAAATCAAAAGTATAGTAAAGGTTGATCGAAATGTAAAGTGGAGTAATTGAGTAGCTTGGTTGGTGAGTAACTATGTGCTGGCTAAGGTATGTATGATAACTATGTGTTGGCTAAGGTATGTATGCTAACTATGTGTTGGCTAAGGTATGTATGATAACCATGTGTTGGTTAAGGTATATATGATATCCATGTGTTGGTGAATTTGAAAGTAGATGGATGGAATGCTATGTGAGCATTGAACATAGTTGAATTGGTGTATCATTGGTAAATTAATCTAAGTGATGGCTTTTTTTTGTATATTGACTTGAATTTTTGAATTATATGTATTATATTACGGACTTACTAAGCTTTGGAAAGCTTTCTGTGTGATTTTTTTCTCTGCTTTGTAGTGTCAGTAATGCTAGCTCGGATCCGGGATCATCAGCATTCTCTATCACACTATCGGCAATCGATTTTGGTACTTTTGGAAAGATGTATATAGTTAAATTATGGCATGTATACGCTAGTTGTTTTGAAACATATTTGAGATGTGTAAATGGCCATGTGATGTGGCTAGATATATGTTGGCTATAAGCATGAGTGGATTTGGTATATGATGCATATTATGGTTTGGCTTGTTGGTAATGAAAATGTCTTATAAATGATAAGTTTAGTGATGGATTGATGCTAATATGATTTAGTGATATTGTGGATGAATCATGCTTGGTAATACATGTGTTTTAGTTGTGAAATTTGGTTTATAAGTTGGCCTGATTAGAAATGATATTGGATAGGATGGTATGTGATCATTTGACATGTATTTGGTTGTCAAATTGTGTGAGAAGATATGCTTAGTTGTGCTTGTAGGGTTGACCCTTGTATGGGTGGCAAATTGGCCTTGCAAATGGCCTATTTTGCATACATGGCCAAGAGACACGGGCGTGTGTCTCTGCCGTGTGGTTTTAGGATCACTTTTAGGTGTGTCTGGATAGGTGAAATGGCTGAGGCCCACGGGCGTGCCTGGTGGCTGTGTGAATAAGTTAGTAGCTAGCCTAATTGCACACGGCCATGGCACACGGGCGTGTCTAGTGACCGTGGGGATAAGTCAGTATGTATGCTCTGTTTTGACACGGCTTGGACACATGGGTGTGTCTGGTAGCCGTGTTAGACACACGGCCTGATTGCACGGGCGTGTGACCTCAACAGTGTTGAAGAATATTTGAAATTCTGAAAACTTTTGTAAGTGTTCGGTTTAGTCCCGACCTTTTTCTAACACGTGTTTAAGTTCTCGAAGACCTCGATAAGGGACTATATACTCGTGTTTGAATATGTTTGATTTGTGTTTGACTTTGTGTCGTGAAATGGATGTGATATATTCCGATTGTTCTGTAATGCCTCTTAACCCTATTCTGGTGATGGTTTCGGGTTAGGGGTGTTACAATACATGTTCATCAAACATACCAAAATGACTCAAGCCTATACATGCCATATACTATATATACACAAGTCAAAAGTACCAAGTAGATGGTTGGATAGTGTGACGTAGACTCTGACGATCCCTGAATCCGAGCTAGCTTTGAATTCACTATAAAACACGGGAAAAAACAAACAAAGTAAGCTACAAAGCTTAGTAAGTTCATACTAAATATACTCAACAATTCATAAAATACAAATCATCAATTTGAACAAGTTAATGTATCATTCATGATAATATCAAACCTTCCATAAGCTTATTCATGTACTTATATGCAAAGTTATCACCTTTTCTATTTGATCTTCATACTTACATGTACATACCTGTACAAATTCATAACGAACTCATACCTTCCCATAATACGATCGAGTACTCGATGTCTCGCACACTAAGTGTCATCGCATAGCCGAAGCTTTTATAATTCCATACACTAAGTGCCTTACTCGATGTTCGCACACTAAGTGCCATTGCATAGCCGAAGCTATTATAATCCCGCACACTAAGTGCCTTACTCGATGTTTTGCACACTAAGTGCCATCGCATAGCCGAAGCTATTATAATCCCACACACTAAGTGCTAAACATAGTTGATTTTGTCGTCGAACATGATCGTAGTCTCACATATACAATTTATGCAATATCAAAGCATTAAAAGCATAATTGTAACAATGTTTATCACATACGAACTTACCTCGTATTCAGAATTACCGGATCGGATCGACTACTCGATGACCTTGCTTTTCCCCCGATCTAAATCCGAGTTCTTTCTTTCTTGATCTATATGTATTCAAAATTAACTCATTTAATCATGTACTCATTCAATTTAATCCGAAAATACACATTTGGGCATTTTTACACATTTGCCCCTAATGTTTCAAAACTTTTACAATTTAGTCCTTATTGCGTAAAATCACAAATTCATACAATTTAAACCAATTTCATGATAGTCGATTTTCACTAGTGTCCATATTAGCCCATATTTCTAATTTATTACACATTTTAACCACACATTTCTCACGTTTCACAATTTAGCCCCTAATTTGCATTTTCACCAAAAATAACTTAACAAAACATGTAAAACTATCATTAAGCTTTCATACTTCAACATTAAAAATCAAAGAACACATAGATTCAACAATGGCAACTCTCAAAATCTTTAACAGTTTCGAAATTTAAGATACGGGCTAGCTAGAATACGAAGCAACGATCTCAAAAACATAGAAATCATTAAAAACCGAGCAAAAATGGACTTACATGCTCAAGGAAAAAGTGACAAAACCTTGAAGCTATTTTAATGGCTTTCTCCTCTTCCACATTCGATTGAGAAAGATGAAGACAAAAGTTTTTCTTTTGTTTTCTTTAATTTAATATCCTTTATTAACCAATTTACAAAATTAACCTTTAATAACATTAATAATTTCAAATTTACCAAGCCACTATCATCCACTAACTCTCAAATGGGTTAATTACCACTTAAGAATGTTTACTTTAAGGTTCTATAGCTATTAAACACCTTTAGCTAATAGAACACTACTTCTGTACTTTACGCGATTTAGTCCTTTTTCTCAAATTAACCATTTAAACGATAAAATTTCTAAATGAAATTTTTGCACATACATACTATCATGCTGTAAATACTGAAAATAATATTAAAATAATTTTTTGACATCAAATTTGTGGTTTTGAAACCACTGTTCTGATTTAGCCAAAAACGGGCTGTTACATACCAAAAGTGTACCAAACATAATAACGCATATACATGCCAAACTTATCAACTAACATAAACCACAAGTCCACCTATACATGCCATTATAACCTTAACCAACACATCAAAACTACCGATATTTATGCTGGATAGTGTGATAGATCTCTGACAAGTTTCCAAACTGATTAAGCTTCTGATAATCTGAAAAGTAAAAAGGAAAGTAATTACGTAAGCAATGAATGCTTAGTAAGCTCGTATAGACTTTAAACATAACATTTCATTTCAACAATGAACTTTATTGGTTAAATAAAAACATATACCAATGCCTCAAGATTTATCAACTACATAACCATCAACTCACAAATGAGTAAGTCTATCAACATCATATATATTTTTAATTCCTAACATAATAGGATTTTATAAGACATATTACACCATCATTAACCTTTTCTTAAGACTATGAACTACTCCCTTTATTTACTTTCCATTCCATTTACTTAACATAAACTTAAATAACAACATCAAATCACGAATTAGTGTATTTATTCATGACAAATGTAAAATCATCCATAGCATACGTAAATTTCTCACATATAAGTATGTCATTCAACTCATCAATATTTTTTTTCATCATATTACATCTCAATTATTAACTTATTGTTTCATTACCTTTTCTTGCCTATTTCATTTGCATAATTCAAGACCTAAGCATAAACATCAACCACATGATAAACCATTTCATTAGAAAATACATCTTTTGATTCATACCACCTTTTCATGAACATAAGCATACTTCTATTTGGACACTTACCATTTCAATGTATAACATTACAATTAAGCATGATATAATCCAACGATAAACTTGGCATATAACACATAACTCAATTTAATTATCACAAGATAAGATAGATTTACATAAACATAATGCCTTTAAGTTCATACTTTCCATAAACTTAGATATACACTCATTGTCCATTTTCAATTCATACCTTTCCATAGATTTATGACATAGTCCATCGAAACACTTATCGTTCCTTCCCTTTTCAGGCCTGTTGAACCACTTAGAATAATATCGGATACGCGGGAAAGCTCACACAAAGTATACTAAACATATGGTCGAAACCATTCCTTTTCCTTTTCCTTTACATAGTTGCTCACTCAAGCCATAAAATGGTTATGCTCACACAAGCTGACGGTCGAAATGTAAGCTACTCAATGCCACTCACACAAGCTGACAAGCATCCGCAACAAATACAAGACCTCAGCCATCGGTAGGACATTCAAGACCAGCACCCAAAACATGGTAACCCTAATGACATATCATTTGTATCCCATATATTCTTAATGTTCAAACGGGACTCGATAATCATCGTAACTTCATTGGATCTCCACCATTTCTTTACATGTTAAATTGCATAATAACATATATATATATATATATATATATATATATATTGATTCATTTACATTAGAACAACACATAAACATTCAATTTAATCAACATTTAAGTGATTATAGTTCATATGAACTTACCTGGCAAAATTGCAATAATGACTAAGTATAGGGGCTATTTCGTAATTTTCTCTTCTCCTGGATTTTCCACTCGTTCTTGACCTAAATTAAAATTTTCATTCAATTTGTTAATTTAGATTGTAACAGCCCGATTTTGGGCCTAGTCAGAACAGTGGTTTCGGGATCACAAATCTGACACAACAAAGTTTATTGTTATTACATTTTTATGGTCTACAGTTTCACTGAATGATTTCGTGAAAATTTAGTTTGAAAATTTTAACGTTTAGGCACTCAATTTAGTCAAAAGGACTAAATTGTAATAAGTGAAAAAGTTGAGTTCTACATGCTAGAGGTGTCTAATTGCTATGAAATTTTAAATTGAAGGTCCTTAGATGGTAATTGGACCATTTTTTTAGTTAGTGGACAAAAAGGGACATGGTGAGATAAAATTTCAAAGTTTCAAACAAGGGGCATTTTGGTCATTTAGTAAATAAAAGAATAAAAATGGGAAAATCAAGCTAAAATCTTGTCCATCTTCTCCCTCAAGTGCCGAAAATTATAAGACACCATAGCTAGGGTTTTGCTCAACTTCTCCCTCAAGTGCATTCTAACCTTGCTTTTAATGCTCTTTACATTTTTGAAGTCGTATTCACCCGATCTTTCTATTTCTACCATTATTTTGAAGTAGGGTTCATGTTTGAAATTTGACCCATGTATGAAATGCATTTGTTTTTATGTTATATGGTAGAAAATGAAAGTTTGATTTGTACTAAACAACTTTTACTAAGTGATTTTTGCTGAAAATGCTTAAAAGGGACCAATTTGTAGAAGTTATAAAATATGTAGTAAAAGTGTGTTCTAATAGAAATTGTGGGCTGTTATAGTTATAAAAATGGTTTGGCTAGGCTTTTACATTAAAGAAATTAAACACGTTTCATTTTACGAGCCTAGGGGCAAAAATGTAAATATGTCAACGTTTAGGGGCAAAAATGTAATTTTTCCATAATGTGATTTTTGGACTGAATTAAGTAATGTGGATAGTAAATAAGTTAAATTTGCTATTATAGATCAAGAAAGACGAGGTTCAGACCTTGATCGGGGGAAAAATAAGGTTATTAACGATTAGGTCCATTTTTGCTATTTTCGTACCGAGGTAAGTTCATATGTAAATAATGCATTATTATTTATGCTTTAATTGTGTTATTACTATATGAATTATGATTTACTCTTGAATGAAATCGACAAATTTTGACAAACGAGAAAATCCCGGTTGAACCTTAGGAATAGTTAGGATACAAATGTCATGACATTAGGGTTATTGAGATTTCGTGTAAGACCATATCTGGGATATGGCATCGATATAAGACTTCGTGTAAGACCATAGCTGGGCTCTTGGCATCGATATGAGATCCCATGTAAGACCATATCTGGGATATGGCACTGGTATGGTATTGTGAGTATGAGATGTCCCGAGTATCCTTTAGTATTCCAAGTGGTTCAACGGGTAGTTCAAAGGAAACGATAAAGTTGTGAAAGACTAAGTATGATGTTAAAGATTATGGTAAGTTGCAAGTTGGTACAGGTATGTACTTAAAACTCATGCTTAATGAGCTCAATATGTTATGAAACCTCGGATTGGTTCGATTGAGTAAGTTATGATGTTAAGATTTTAATAACATTTATGCTAAGATTGATTATGAATTAACAATGACAATTATGTGAATTTACTTTATGTTAAATATATGTTAAAGTGTGTATGATGCTTATTATTTGCATAGGGACTTACTAAGCTTTAAAGCTTACTCCCTTTCTTTTTCCCTTGTCTTATAGTGTCACCAATCCAGCTCAGAGATCGAAGACAGTTGGAGATCCATTCACACTATCAAATTATCTTTTTGGGTACCTATGAATTCAATATTTTGAGTTATGGCATGTATAGGGACTTGGTCTTTTTGTTATGTGTCATAGTTGATTTGGCCAAAAGTGTTGGCTTATGTTAGTTGATAATTCATTTTGTAAATGGCCATTGAAATTGGCTAATATTGGTTAAGTATATATGCATATGATGATGTCTTTCATGGATCTGGACTTTGCATGGTTTGAGATGATAAGTTTGAGATGTTGTATGTGATTGGAAATAGCTTGTGAAAGATATATTGATATCTTGTTTGTGGTTGAAATGGTTGTATGGTTATGCTTGGATTGGTGCTATGATTTGTTGTGTAGGTTGGTGCATGCAAGGGTGGCAAAAAGGCTTGGTAAATAGCCTTATATTTTTCCACACGGGTAGACACACAGGCGTGTGTCTAGGCCGTGTGCGACACACGGTCCTCCCCACGGGCATGTGTATCGGCCGTGTGTCCCCTACACATTAATTGTTGCAAAACAAAATGCTAAGTAATGAGCACACGGGCAGAGACACAGGCGTGTGTCTCAGTCGTGTGGATGGCACGGCCTCGAACACGGGCGTGTGCCCTGGCCCTGTGAAGTCTACACCTATTTTATGAAAAATTACAAAAACTCAATCGATCACACGGCCTAAGCACACAGGCGTGTGACTTGGCCGTGTGACCTCAATTTGATGATGACATCATAAACAGAATGCCCCCTAATTTGAACACAGTCTGAAGCACGGACGTGCCATAGGGTCACATAGGCGTGTCCCGAACTCACACGGGCGTGTGACCCCTTTTCATGAAAAAATTTCTAAGTTTCCCAAAAGTTTCCAAAGTTCTTGGTTTAGTCTCGAACCACTTTCGATGCATGTTTTGAGCCTCGTAGGCTCGTAATAGGGACGAATATTAATGTTTTGAAAAGTTTTAAATTTGTGTGGAAACTCATGTCTCGGTTTTGTATGTTTGCTTATGAATAAGTCTGGTAATGCTTCGTACCCTATTCCGGCGTCAGATATGGGTAATGGGTGTTACATTTAGTGGTATCAGAGCTACGATTTGGTCGATTTTTGGACTAACGTAGCGTGTGTAAGAGTCTAGCTATACATGCCATAAATGAACTGTGATTGTGTGATGACTCCTGACAACTTTAAATTGTGTTTTCATATTGTAATGGATCCCAATCGAGCTGAGGCTGATGAAGTCAAAAGTAATGCGCCGGCTCCCGCTCAAGGGGCAGCGCCGTCTGATATTAAACCTCCTACGGTTAGTCAAGGAGAAGGAGGCAGATAAGCATTTCTCCATATGATGAAATAGCGGTATACGAAATTTGTTCGAACAAATCCGAATGCCCAACCTCCTCCACCCCCACCCATTCCTCGATTGGTTCCCATAGCCCCATAGGGTATGGACTTTGTAAGGATGACTAAGCCCTCGGTTGATAAAATCTGAAAGCATGAGGTTGAAGATTTTCGAGATAATATGGATTATGATCCCGAGAGAGCCGAGTTTTGGCTCGAAAACTCCATAAGGGTATTTGATGAGTTGTCCTGCACACCAGATGAGTGTTTAAAGTGTGTTATCTAGCTTCTGAGAGATTCTGCATACCATTGGTGGAATACACTTGTATCAGTAGTTCCAAGAGAAAGGGTCACCTGAGACTTCTTTCAAGAGCAATTTCGAAAGAAGTATATTAGCCAATGGTTCATCGACCAAAAACATAAAGAATTTCTTGAGCTGAAATAGGGTCGTACGATGGTGACCGAATATGAGCGAGAATTTGTCAAACTGAGCAAATACGCTCGGGAGTGTGTTTCTACGGAGGCTATTATGTGCAAAATATTTGAGGATGGATTGAATGAAGATATTCGTGTGTTAGCCGGGATTTTAGAGCTAAAAGAGTTTGTGGTATTGGTTGAACGGGCTTGTAAGGCCGAAGAATTGAACAAAGAGAAGAGGAAAGCTGATCTTGAAGCTAGAGACTCAAGGAAAAGACTGATGAGTAAGTCATTCTCATCTCAGTCTAAGAAATCAAAAGAGATGTATTCTCGTTCGAATGTTTCAGTGGGGTATTCATGCAGAGATCGTGAGAAACAACATTTGAGTTTTAAATCTCAAGCTACTTCGATGGCAAGTGTGGGTAATGTAAAGCCTAACAGACCCGAATGTCAACAATGTGGAAGAAGACATCTTGGTGAGTGTAGGATGAATGGCCGGGCTTGTTTCAAGTGTGGCTCTCAAGAGCACTTTATCCGAGATTATCCTGAATTGGTTGAGAAGGAAAAATTTCAGAGTGTGAGGCCAAGTAATACTGCTTTTAGAGGAAGACCCCCGAGGAATACTGGAAATGGAGCCAGTAGTAAAGGTGTGACGAAAGAAACCGCGGTGAGATCCGAAGCTCGAGCACCTGCTAGAGCCTATGCCATCCGTGCTCGCAAAGATGCAACATCTCCCGATGTTATTACTGGTAATTTTTCTCTTTATGATACTGACGTTATTGCATTAATTGACCTTGGATCTACTCATTCGTATGTTTGTATGAATTTGGTAAATAATAAGAAATTACCTTTTGAGTTTACCAAATTTGTGATTAAGGTGTCAAACCCTTTAGGCAAGCATGTTTTAGTTGACAAAGTATGTAAGAAATGTCCTTTGATAATTAGAGGTCACTGTTTTTCGGCTGACTTGATGTTATTGCCATTTGATGAATTTGATGTCATTTTGGGTATGGATTGGATGAAGTTGCATGATGCTATAGTAAATTGTAGATAGAAAGTTATTGAATTGAAATGTGAAAATGGTGAAATTCTTCGGGTTGAATCAGATGAGTCGGATAGATTGCTTGTGGTGATTTCTTTAATATCAGCTCAGAAATGTATAAGAAAAGGGTGTGAAGCTTACCTAGCTTATGTGTTAAACACGAAAGAGTTTGAATTGAAAATTGAATCAGTGCCAGTGGTGTGTGAATATTCGGATGTTTTTCCAGAGGAGTTGCCAGGATTGCCTCCAATTAGAGAAGTTGAGTTTGGTATTGAGTTAGCTCCCGGTGTTTCACCGATATCGATTGCTTCTTACAGGATGGCTCTGACTGAATTGAAAGAGTTAAAGACTCAGTTGCAAGAATTGATAGATAAGTGTTTTGCGAGACCAAGTTATTCTCCCTGGGGTGCTCCAGTATTGTTCGTAAAGAAGAAAGACGGGTCTATGAGACTTTGTATAGATTACCGTCAGCTCAATAAGGTAACCATTAAGAACAAGTATCCTTTACCGAGGATTGATGATTTATTTGACCAACTGAAAGGAGCGACAGTGTTCTCGAAGATAGATTTGAGATCTGGTTACTATCAGTTGAGAGTAAAAGAGGCATATGTGCCGAAAACTGCTTTCAGAACAAGGTACGGACACTATGAATTCCTTGTTATGCCTTTTGGGTTAACGAATGCTCCTGCAGTTTTTATGGACCTAATGAATCGAATCTTTAGACTGTACTTGGACAAGTTTGTAGTTATTTTTATTGATGACATACTGATTTATTCTCGTAATGAGTCCGAGCATGCTGAACACTTGAGAACTGTTTTGCAGACTTTGAGAGATAAGAAGTTGTTTGCTATGTTCAGTAAAAGTGAGTTTTGGCTCTGGGAAGTCAGATTTTTAGGACATATTGTCTCAGGTGATGGTATTCGGGTTGATTCAAGTAAGATTTCAGCAATTGTTGATTGGAAACCGCCAAGGAATGTATCTGAAGTTAGAAGCTTTTTGGGCTTAGCTGGTTACTACCGCCGGTTCGTCAAAGGGTTTTCGATGATTGCTACCCCTATGACCAAGTTGTTGCAAAAATATGTCAAATTTGTATGGTCCGAAAACTGTCAGCAAAATTTTGAGAAGTTGAAGGCTTTATTGACTGAGGCACCGATTTTAGTGCAACCTGAACCGTGAAAGGAGTTTGTGATTTATAGCGATGTGTCACTGAATGAATTGGGATGTGTGTTGATGCAATAGGGAAAAGTGATAGCCTATGCCTCAAGACAGTTGAAACCACACGAGAAGAATTATCCAACGCATGATTTGGAGTTAGCCGCCATTGTGTTTGCTCTAAAAATTTGGAGACATCATTTGTACGATGAGAAATGCCATGTTTTTACGGATCACAAGAGTTTGAAATATTTGATGACTCAAAAAGACTTTTTAAATTTGCGGCAACGAAAATGGCTTGAGTTACTGAAAGATTATGAGTTGGTGATTGATTATCACCCGTGTAAGGCGAATGTAGTCGCAGATGCCCTGAGTAGAAAATCATTATTTTCCTTGAGAGAAATGAACACGAGGTTAACATTGTCTGATAATAATTCGATTATAGCTGAATTGAGAGCTAGACCGTTATTTCTTCAGCAAATTTGTGAAGCTCAGAAATGTGACCGTGATTTGCAAGCCAAGAGAGCTCATTGTGAATCGATTAGTGATTCAAATTTTCATGTCGGATCCGATGATTGTTTGGTGTTCTGAGGTAGAGTTTGTATACCGAAAAATGATGAACTTATTCAGAAAATTATTCATGAGGCGCATAATGGTTGTTTATCTCTGCATCCGGGTAGTACGAAAATGTATAATGCTTTGAAGAAATTGTATTGGCGGTCTGGTATGAAAAGAGATATCTCCGAGTTTGTTTTGAAATGTTTGATTTGTCAACAAGTAAAAGCCGAACACCAAGTACCTTCGGGTTTACTTCATCCAATGATGGTACCCGAATGGAAATGGGACAGAATTATGATGGATTTCGTAACTGGATTACATCTAACTTCGAAAAAGAAAGATGTCATTTGGTCGTTGTTGATAGATTGACAAAATTAGCTCATTTTATTCTGGTACGTATCGATTATTCGCTTGATAAGCTAGCTGAGTTGTACATTTCTAAGATTGTAAGATTACACGGGGTGCCTACTTCGACTATTTCGGATAGAGATCCAAGGTTCACTTCGAGATTTTGTAAGAAGCTACAAGAGGCTTTGGGTACAAAATTGAATTTTAGTACTGCATTTCATCCACAGACCGACGGTCAATCCGAAAGGGTAATTCAGATACTTGAAGATATGCTTCGATGCTGTGTTTTAGAATTTGAGGGTAGTTGGGAAAATATCTACCATTGGTCGAATTTTCCTATAACAACAGCCATTAGTTGAGTATAAAAATGGCACCTTATGAGGCATTGTATGGCCGCAAGTGCCGAACACCTTTTATTGTATCGAGCTTAACGAGAAACAGATTCACGGGGTTGATTTGGTTAAGGAAACCAAAGAGAAAGTAATGGTAATCCGTGATTGCTTGAAAGTAGCTTCAGATCGGCAAAAGTTATACGTGGATTTGAAAAGAAAAGAGATTGTGTTTCAAGTTGGGGATAAAGTATTTTTGAAAGTATCTCCGTGGAAGAAGATTCTCAGGTTTGGCCATAAAGGCAAGTTGAGTCCACGTTTCATTGGGCCGTATGAAGTTATTGAAAGAATCCATAATGTGTTTCATATGTTTATGCTGCGATGTTATCGATCAGACCCTTCACATGTGATTTCTCCGACACAGGTTGAGATTCAACCTGATATGACTTATGGTGAAGAACCGATCAAGATTTTGGCTCGGGAACTTAAACAGTTAAGAAATAAGAGTATAGCCCTAGTGAAAGTTTTATGGCAACGACAAGGAGTCGAAGAGGCTACATGGGAACCTGAGGAAGCTATGCAAAAATAGTACCCAAACCTATTCTCTGGTAAGATTTTCGGGGACGAAAATCCTTAAGAGGGGAGAGTTGTAACAGCCCGATTTTGGACCTAGTCGGAACAGTGGTTTCGGGACCATAAATCTGACACAAAAAAGTTCATTGTTATTATATTTTTATGGTCTACAATTTCACGGAATGGTTTCGTGAAAATTTCGTTCGAAAATATTGACGTTTGGGCACTCAATTTAGTCAAAAGGACTAAATTGTAAAAAGTGCAAAAGTTGAGTTCTACATGCTAGAGGTGTCTAATTGCTATGAAATTTTAAATTGAAAGTCCTTAGATGGTAATTGGACCATTTGTTAAGTTAGTGGACAAAAATGGACATGGTGAGATAAAATTTCAAAGTTTTAAGTGAGGGGCATTTGGGTCATTTAGTAAATAAAAGAATAAAAATGGGAAAATCAAGCTAAAATCTTGTCCATCTTCTCCCTCAAGTACCTAAAATTAGAAGACACCATAGCTAGGGTTTTGCTCAACTTCCAAGCTTGATTGTAAGTGCATCCTAGCCCCGTTTTTAATGCTCTTTACATTTTTGAAGCCGTATTCACCCTATCTTTCTATTTCTACCATTATTTTGAAGTAGGGTTCATGTTTGAAATTTGACCCATGTATGACATGCATTTGTTTTGATGTTATATGGTATAAAATGAAAGTTTGATGTGTCATAAACAACTTTTACTAAGTGATTTTTGATGAAAATGCTTAAAATGGACCTATTTGTAAAAGTTATAAAATATATAGTAAAAGTGTGTTCTAATGGAAATTGTGGGCTATTATAGTTATAAAAATGGTTCAGCTAGGCTTGTACATTAAAGAAATTGCACACGTTTCCTTTTATGAGCTTAAGGGAAAAAATGTAAATATGTCAAAGTTTAGGGGCAAAAATGTAATTTTGCCATACTGTGATTTTTGGACTGAATTGAGTAATGTGGATAAAAAATAAGTTAAATTTGCTATTATAGATCAAGAAAGACGAGGTTCGGACCTTGATCAGGGGAAAAAAAAGGTTATTGGCGATTAGGTCCATTTCTGCTATTTTTGTACCGAGGTAAGTTCATATGTAAATAATGCATTATTATTTATGCTTTAATTGTGTTATTACTATATGAATTATGATTTACTCTTGAATGAAATCGACAAAGTTCGACAAACGAGAAAAACCCGGGTTAACATTAGGAATAGTTAGGATACAAATGTCATAACATTAGGGTTATTGAGATTTCGTGTAAGACCATATCTGGGATATGGGATCGATATAAGACTTCGTGTAAGACCATAGCTGGACTATTGGCATCGATATGAGATCCCATGTAAGACCATATCTGGGATATGGCATTGGTATGGTATTGTGAGTATGAGATGTCCCGAGTATCCTTTAGTATTTCAAGTGGTCCAACAGGTAGTTCAAAGGAAACGATAAAGTTGTGAAAGACTAAGTATGATGTGAAAGATTACGGTAAGTTGCAAGTTGGTGCACGCATGTACTTAAAACTCATGCTTAATGAGCTCGATATGTGATGAAACCTCGGATTGGTTCGATTAAGTTATGATGTTAAGATTTTAATAACATCTATGCTAAGCTTGATTACGAATTAACAATGACAATTATGTTAATTTACTTTATGTTAAATACATGTTAAAGTGTGTATGATGCTTATTATTTGCATAGGGACTTAGTAAGCTTTAAAGCTTACTCCCTTTCTTTTTCCCTTGTCTTATAGTGTCACCAAGCCAACTCGAGGATCGAAGACGGTCGGAGATCCATTCACACTATCAAATTAATGTTTTGGGTACATATGAATTCAATATTTTGAGTTATGGCATGTATAGGGACTTGGTCTTTTTGTTATGTGTCATAGTTGATTTGGCCAAAAGTGTTGGCTTATGTTAGTTGATAATTCATTTTGTAAATGGCCAATGAAATTGGCTAATATTGGTTAAGTATATATGCATATGATGATGTCTTTCATGGATGTGGACTTTGCATGGTTTGAGATGATAAGTTTGAGATGTTGTATGTGATTGGAAATAGAATGTGAAAGATATATTGATATCTTGTTTGTGGTTGAATTGGTTGTATGGTTATGCTTGGATTGGTGCTATGTTTTATTGTGTAGGTTGGTGCATGGAAGGGTGGCAAAAAGGCTTGGTAAATAGCCTTATATTTGTCCACACGGGTAGACACACGGGCGTGTGTCTAGGCCGTGTATGACACACGGTCCGCCCCATGGGCATGTGTATCGGCCGTGTGTTGTAACACCCCTTACCTGGGTTCTATGCCGGAATCGAGCCCGAGGCGTTACCGAACTCAAACCACTTGATCGCCACTTAGGCTCGTTGTAACTACTCTCTGAAGTCATCTCAACAACCTCAATCTCGACATACGAGGCCTCCCTAATACACACGAGGGCTCTCGAGACTAAACCAGAACTTTTTCCAATCTTAAAATTTTTCTCTTTTATATAGGTCTCACACGCCCGTGCAAGATTAGACACGCCCGTGCATGGACACACACGCCCATGTCCCCAAACCGTGCCCAAAAACCCAACATTCTGCCAATGCCCCACGGCCAAGGCACACGCTCGTGCTTACCTCCCGTGGTGCACATTGACTACTTTAACACGGCCTAGAGTCTAGACACACGCCCGTGTGGCTAGCCCGTGGCCAACACTGAATAATCCCACACGCCCTAGGCACACGCCCGTGTGACTAGTCTATGGTCTATTCTGTTTTAAAATACTAACATGCAGGGGATGCACGGCCAAAGCACACGGCCATGGGCTGACCGTGTGTCACCCATGGCCTAGACACACGTCTGTGTGTCTATCCACATGGCCAAGAACAAAGCTATTTGCTAAGCTCTTCTCACCCTTATAGCTTACACATCATGCACTCATACAACACATTCATAGTCAACTCAAATTGAATTGCAATCTCACATAGACAACTATAACTTTCTTTCATATAATGTAATAGCCAACAACCATGGCATTATACAAAATAAGCTATCCATCTAAAGGCCAACACATCTTAGCCATATACAACAAAATTCACTAACTTGTCTAGCCCCTATACATGCCATATACAAAACATTAAGTCTCATGTACCAAAGTGTGCTGATAGTATGGGCGATCTTCTAATTGATCCTCGTATCTCGATTCAACACCTTTACTCTATAAGACAAGGGAAAAGAAAGAGAGTAAGCTTTGAGCTTAGTAAGTTTACACATAAACAATTAAGCAACATAGTATAAGCTAAGCAACAATTAGCATTATATCAACATAAGTAATTCACAACTATGCTTACTCTTTCTATCCCTTACCACACTTCCAACACATCATGAGTCACATACTCATAACCATCGAAATGCACCCTGCATTCAATGTCACATTTACACAATATAAAACACATCATTATTTCTCAATAATTCATCCACACACGACTAATTAACTTAATAATACATCCACACAGCCTATTTTACTCAATAATGCAATCACATGGCTAATCCACACACGGTTAACCCACACAAAGAAATGTCTCGGTGGTTTCGCACTTAGCACACCATAATCGATTAATAAGGTGGTATCGCACTTAGCCTACCACAAAGGTAATCATAGGGTTTCTCACTTAGCCCACTAAACGATATACCTAACGATAGCATCGCACATAGCCTTGACTCATCGTCAATATGCATTAGGATGGTATCGCACTTAGCCTACCATCTAGCATTATCACTACACATTCACATGTCTACTTGGACCACATAGGTTCTCAATCAATCTCGAACAAGCTACACACTAGCTATCATCAACAAATTGTAAGTATGAATGCATTGTTTATGCATAGACTTACCTCGGTACACAAAAGTATTGAGACTTGCAATTTAGTCCACCACCTTGCTTTTGCCTCGGTTTCGATTCGGGCTTCGTCTTTCTTAATCTATAATGAATAAATCAGCTTATTCAATACATACATTGACTAAATTGACCCACATCTCATACTTTAGCAAAATTACTATTTTCCCCCTAAACTTTCCCATATTTACACTTTAGCCCCAAAGGCTCGTAAAGTGATTTTTATTCAACTTTCTAGTCTTTCATTCTTAGCCGAACCACTTATTCAACTAAAGCTATCATCAATTCTCACTAAAACACACATGTATGACAAAACTTAAGATTTTCACAATCAAGTCCCTACATGCATTTTCATGGAAAATCACTTAACAAAAGATGTTTCTACTACATCAAGCTTTCATAATCTTCCATAAAACAACAAAATACATGCATGTCATACATGACCACATTTTTTAACATCCTTCATAGCTCACCAAATAGCTAAAAATAGCTTACTCATGCTACCGGGACTTCAAAAATGCAAAGAATATCAAAAACGAGGCTAGATGCACTTACTAGCAAGCTTGAAAAATTGAAGAACCCTAGCTATGGCTTCCTTCAAATTTTCGGCAATGAGGGGAAGAAGATGAGCATTATTTTGTCATCTTTTCTCCTTTTTAATCACTTATTTGTTAAATGACTAAAATGCCCTTTTTGATAAACTTTCTATTTTAACTCATCCATGCCCATTTTTGTCCAAAAACTAAAAATTGGGAAATTTTCTCATTAAGGACCTCTAATTAATAATCTAAAGCTATTTCACACATATAGCTTCTAGAAACACACATTTTGCAACTTTTGCAATTTAGTCCTTTTGGATAATTCAACCATAATTTCACAAAATTGCTTCATGAAACTTTCACACTAGCATGCATACAAGGCATAAACCTCAATAACTTATTTATAACCCTCGGATTTGTGGTCTCGCACCACTATTCTGACTAGGCCCTAAACCGGGATGTTATATGTATCCCCTGCACCTTAATTGTTGCAAAATAGAATGCTAAGTAATAAGCACACGGGCAGAGACACGAGCGTGTGTCTCAGCTGTATGGACGGTACGGCCTCGAACACGAGCGTGTGCCCTGGCCGTGTGAAGTCTGCACCTATTTTATGAAAAATTACAAAAAATTTAATCGATCACACGGCCTAAGCACACGGGCATGTGACTTGGCCGTGTGACCTCAATTTGATGATGACGTCATAAACAAAATGCCTTCTAATTTAAACAAGGTCTGAAGCAAGGGCGTGTCATAGGGTCACACGGGCGTGTCTCGAACTCACACGAGTATATGACCCAGTTTCATGAAAAATTTTCTAAGTTTCCCAAAAGTTTCCAAAGTCCTCGATTTAGTCCCGAACCACTTCCGATGCATGTTTTGGGCCTTGTAGGCTCGTAATAGGGACGATATGAATGTTTTGAAAAGTTTTAAATTTGGGTGGAAATTCATGTCTCAATTTTGTATGTTTGCTTATGAATAAGTCCGGTAATGCTTCGTACCCTATTTCAGCGTCGGATACGGGTAAGGGGTGTTACATAGATAGTAAACCAATTCATTTTATGCAATTTCGTCATTTTTGAATTTTTTACAAAATTACCTTCAACTTTTTATTTTTATTTAATTTAGTCCCTATGTCTTAATCATGCAAATAAACCAATTTTCTTGAAAATTCATACCAACCGAATGTTTATAGCATCTATTACAGCCCACATTTGTAACAATTTCACACCAAGTCCTTATATTTTTACAATTTCAACAATTTAATCCTTAAACGTTAAATTCATCAAAATCACTTAAAAAAATACTTATAAATAACAACTAATACCTCAAATTCATCATTTAACATCTAAAATCACAAAGATTCATCAATGGCAACATTCAAAATCTTTAACAGTTTCAAAAACAAAGGTACGGGCTAGCTGGACCTAGTTGCAACGATCTCAAAAACATAAAAATTATAAAAAAAATCGATCAAAAACGACTTACCAATTGTTGCTTGAAGCTAGACGTGGGCTAGGTTTCTTCTCCCTTTTTTTGGTTCGACTAAATGAGAAGAAGATGAATGAATCATCATTTTATTTTCTTTTTCTTATTTAATTAACATTATAACATATAATATAATGTTTTTATAATTTAATAAACATTATTTTTTAACTAAATAACTCCACTAACTGCCCAACACCTTTTAAAAATGGTATATTTATCATTCAAGTCCATTTACTTTCATTCATTAAGCCATTTAATCATTCAAATCTAATAGTAATCAAATTTTACATCATTTACGATTTAGTCCTTTTTAATTAATTAACTATTTAAACATTAAAATTTCTTAACGAAACTTTAATACAACCTTAATAACATTCCATAGATATTTATAAAAATACTTACAGCTTTGTTTATAAAAACGAGGTTCTGGTACCTTATTTTCTAAAATCACTTGACTTTAGGGTCAAACCACTTAAACCTAATTGTTCTTCCATTTAACAAAAAATCAATAAATCAAATTTTATCATTACACCTGTTAGAGTATAGAGATGGTTAATATAGAGACTGTTAGTCTGTTATCATTCAGTTACTTAGTCTGGTGTATAGTTGGTTAGGAGCAGTTACCCATATCAACAGTGTAATTGATTAAAGAAGAGAAAGAATACTAAGCAATTTCTCAGTAAATTCATCTCTCTCAATTTGTTCTTGTGTAGTAGTATGGTATCTTTCATGGTATCAGTCACCTAACCTTCTGATGTCTGCTTCCGCTATCGATCCATGGCCAATTCAACAGATTCCACTTCCATTGATCGTTCTAGTCAGTCTTTTCCAGCTCGCGTTTGATTCAGTCTTTTCCTCGTCATGACACAGTGAAATTAGATGAAGGGAATTTTGTGCAATGGCAGCAACATATTAGATTAACCACAGAAGGATATGAGTTGCAAGGTTTTTTAGAAGGCACGTTACCTGCTCTACCTAGATTTGTGGCGTCTTCAGATGGAGCTCTGACTTTGAATCCTGAAGCTTATTTGTTTACTTAACAAGATAAGTTACTGGCCTCTTAGTTAATCTTTACAATTAGTCCGTCTTTGTTATCTTGTTTTACAGCTGCTAAAACTACGTGCAACGTCTAGAGCATAGAAAATTGACTTTTCCCCGCCTCCTCTGGTGCTAAGATATCACGAATAAACATGACCTGCACTCGATCAAAAAAGGTGAGTTAATAGTAAAAGAGTACATCGCCAAAATTTAGAATATTTGTGCATTACTTAAGGCTTTCGGATCTACTGTTCCAGAGGCTGAAAAGGTGGAGGTTATTTTGGCCGGCCTTTCGTTGGACTTTGACGCGGTATTAACCTTGGCATTGTTCTCGTCGGAGCCTCTTCCTTTCCAAAAACTTGTGGATGTTCTCATGGAGTTTGAAAGTCGACAGTTACGAACAGTGCATGATGTGTCGATGCATGCCCATCTGGTTGAAACTCCTCCGATTACGGTGGTGATCGAGCCCGATCTGCATGATATGCGTGGTTGTTCCACTTCTGGCTCATGTGAGTGTGGTTTTTGCCCTCGTGTACAGTGTCAAATCTGCGGCCGGTATGGTCACCTAGCGTAGTGCTGCTTCTACTGGTTTAATCGAGACTATGGCAGTCCGACTACTCTACCTCCAGCTCGGTTCGCTTCGGCACATGATGGACAGGGGCTATGTGCTGGGCTTGGTGGATCTAGCCAACATGTTGGCTTAGCGGGAGTCGGTCCAGCACAATTTCTGATTGAGACTTTGTGGGAAGGATGGCCGATGCTCTCAAATGTTGGATTTTCGCTGCAAGTTAGGGATTCTAATCCCTTTGAATGTACTAAAATGAATGACGTTGGGTCTGCTAGTGGTCCACATGCTTATCATGGTCCGTATGGCAGACCAAATGTAGCGCAAGAAATGGGCCAGCGTCGGTTTGGGCTTCCTAGCTCTTATGGCAGATCACCCACGGTGCAAGAGTTGGGCCAGCATCAATTTGGGCCCTCTGCTGGTGTTCCCAAAACACATGAGACAGGCCAGCATAGTGGGTCATTCAGTTCTAGTGAGTAGGCCATTGTTGGACCGAATTCTGGGCAAAATCCCATTGGGCCTACTGCTAATTATGCTGACCTTGAGGGATTTCTTGGATCTGACCAAGGTTTTGGTCGCGCGGCTTTCATACAAAATAATAATTCTGAAGTTCCATGGCAAACTAAACCTCAAGTACGTGTAATTGATTTTGACTCCTTGCCGCGTATTGGACTACCCCATATCCCTGATTTTCATGCATCTAATTTTTCGGCCGCTATTGAGTATGGGTCCAATTTTGATAATAATGATTCCTATGTGCCTTTGCCTATAGGAACATCGTCCTGGTATCCAGATTCAGGGGCTACTCATCATGTTTGTCAGAATGCCTCGGGTTTAAATGAGTCAACTACTCAGGTACTTCTTCTATTTTAATGGAGAATGGAGCCCCCACTAAAATCTCATCTATTGGAAATTTTGTCCTGCCCACGAAGAAAATTTTATTACATCTATCTAGTGTCCTGTGTGTGCCAAGTATCTGAAAGAATCTTATGTATGTTTCTCAGTTTGCAAATGAAAATAATGTCTTTTTTGAATTTCATCCGTCTTATTGTGTTATTAAGGATGTCCAGGCACAGGAAATTTTGCTACGAGGCCAAGCTCGTGATGGTCACAATCAATTTTCGGCTGATATGTCTATTCCATCTGATTCTGTACCGTCTATTCACAACACCGGGATCCAAGATTGCCCTTCAGATGATGATGTTTTTTACATTGTGACATAAAAGACTTGGCCATCCTTCTGCCGCAATTGTTAAAATTGTTCTTGATAAGTGTCAAATTGTTTCTAATAAGAAATGTCTAGAAAATGTTTGTATTGCCTGTCAGAAAGGGAAATCACATAAGTTGCCCTTTGCACACTCTACTACTGAATATATGGAATTAGTTGACTTGGTTGTTTCTGATTTGTGGGGACCAGCTTCTATTGCTTGTGGAAGTAGTCTGTACTATGTTTCGTTTATTGACATGTGCAGTCGGTTTACTTGGGTTTATCTCATTAAACGTAAATTTCAAGCGATTGAGTATTTTCTTCAGTTTTAGAAAATGGTTCTCACTCAGTTCAGGAAGCATATTAAAAAAATTCAGAGTGACTGGGGCTATGAGTTTCTTGCTTTTGCATCGATTTTGGCTAGTCATGGGATTCTTCATCATCTTTCTTTTCCAAATACATCATAACAAAACGGTGTTGCTGAGCGTAAACACAGGCACATTGTGGAGACCGGTCTTACACTCTTAGCCCAGGCCAACCTACCCATGGATTACTGGGGTTATGCGTTTTGCAGTGCTGTTCATCTTATCAATCATCTACCTACTCCAATCTTGAAAGGTCAGTCTCCGTATCAGGTTCTTCATGGTCATGAACCTACGTATGATCACTTAAGGGTCTTTGGTTGTTGTTGTTTTCCGTATTTGCGTCCATTTATGCATCGCAAGCTTGATTTTCGTTCACAGCTATGTACATTTTTAATGTATAGCTCTCAACATAAGGGCTATCACTGTCTCACACCGGATGGTAAGGTTATTATCTCTCGGCATGTTGTTTTTGATGAGCGTCGATTCTTGTTTTCTTCGCCTACTTTGGACACCGTTAAGTCTCCTGCCTGTGTCACCACTTATGTTCCTATCATTCAGCCCTCCTCTGATTGATACACTTCTGAACCAAGAGAAACCACTGTCTCTTCACCAACTTTACATTAGCCTCCTACTCCGAGTTGCAATCCAGTGCTCTGAGTTGATTCGTCGACTAAATTAGGATCTGATTATCTTGTAGTAGCATTAGCTGAAGCTATTCCGTCCGACCCAATCACTGAGTCCTCTAATACTCCTTATGTTCCTCCGAGAAATACTCACACCATGGTTACTCGATCTAAGGCAGGAATTTTAAACCCAAGGTTTTGTCAGTTGATGCTGTCGATTTTGAGCCAGGAACTGTTGATGAGGCTCTTGCTCATAAGGAGTGGAAATTAGCAGTTCAAGCTGAATTTGATGCTTTAATGGTTAACTCTACCAAGGAACTTGTTCATCTACCTCCTGGTCGAAAAGCAATTGGGTGCAAATGGCTTTTCAAAGTCAAGAAGAATTTTGATGGGTCGGTTGATCGCCGAAAGGCACGGTTGGTGGCAAAAGGATGTTCACAGGTACCTGGATGTGACTTCAAGGAAATGTTTAGCCCGGTGGTCAAACCAGCTACTATCCAAACCATATTATCTATTGTTGTATCAAATGGTTGGCAACTCCGCCAAGTTGATGTAAACAATGTCTTTTTAAATGGAGATCTCACGGACGAAGTGCTTATGCAGCAACCACCAGGCTATGTTCAATATGAACCAAATGGTGAGCCTTTGGTGTGTTGTCTAACAAAGGCATTGTACAGATCAAGGCAAGCTCCCCATGCCTAGTTTGACAAATTGAAACAGTTTCTTGTTTCTACTGGTTTTGTCTTATCTAAATCTGATGCTTCCTTGTTTGTTAAAGTTACAACCAAGTCCATCGTCTATGTTTTGGTCTATGTGGATGATATTATTATTACTGGAAGTTCGACTGATGAAATAAACAGTTTTGTTCAGTAGCTGGATAACGAATTTTCTCTGAAGGATTTGGGCGACCTCTATTATTTTTAGGTATTGAAGTTAGTCGGTCATCTACTGGAAGTCTCCACTTATGCCAGCGCAAATACATTCGAGATCTACTTGACAAGTGTTCTTTGGCTAATGCAAAGAGTGTTCATACGCTGATGGTTAGTTCATCTACATTGTCTAAAGATGTGGGTGATCATCTTACTGAACCTACTGAATACAGAAGTCTTGCTGGTGCTCTTCAATATGTGGTCTTAACTCGGCCGGATATTGCATATGCTGTAAATCGTGTGTGTCAATTCATGCATGCCCCTACTACAGTTCATATGGTAGCATTAAAATGTATTTTGAGGTATTTACATGGCACTATTAATCATGGGTTGGTGTTTTATCGATCCAATAAACTATCTTTAGTTGGTTATGCAGATGCCAACTGGGGTCTAGATTTTGATGACCGTCATTCTACGACAGGCTATTGTGTCAACTTTGGTCATACACTTGTCTCATGGTGCTCTAAGAAACGACAAGTTGTTTCTCGATCTACGGCAAAGGCTGAATATCGGAGCTTGGCTACAACTACCAGTGATGTTGCTCTGTTAGTCTCTCTACTAACGGAATTACAAATCAGTTCTACTGATCTTCCTACTATTTGGTGTGACAATTCCAGCGCAGTTGTTGTTGCTGCTAATCCGGTCTTACACTCCAAATTTAAGCATGTCGAACTTGACTTATTTTTTGTTCACGAGAAGGTGGCTAGTGGCTCACTATTTGTTGGTAAAGTACCAGCTTGTGACCAGGTTCCAAATATTCTTACTAAGCCATTGTCTCTCTCTACTTTTGATCGATTTTGAAGTTTTCTTCAGGTCTTACCTATTGAGAAGCTGGGTGAATGTTAGAGTATAGAGATGGTTAATATAGAGACTATTAGTCTGTTATCATTCAGTTACTTAGTCTGGTGTATAGTTGGTTAGGAGCAGTTACTCATATTCAAGTATATAAACATCAATAGTGTAACAGCCCGATTTAGGGGCTAGTCAGAATAGTGATCTTGAGATCACTAATCTGAGGTTAGAGAAATTATTTTGATATTATTTTATGTGTTATTATATGTTTATAAAGAGGCATGAGAATTTTGGTGCTTTAATTTTAGTGATTGAGGGTTTAATTGCGAAAAAGGACTAAATCGCATAAAGTGCGAAAGTTCCATTTTATTTGCTAGAGATGCCAAATAGCTATAAAATATTAATTGGAGGTCCCAAATGTGCAATTAGGCCATTGAATTAGTGTTGGTCGTCCATAGAAAGCTAGGGGGACAAAGGCATTAAATGTTGGTCAAAAGTTTGGTGATGTTAGGTGATTATAATGAATAAAATAAGATGAATAAAGATGTTAACATCTTTTCACTATTCCTCCACCTTCATCCACCGAAAATTGGCAGCAAACATGGGTTGGAGAACTCAAAAATTTCAGCAAACATTTCTCCTCACAAGTAAGTGATTTTGGTGACCTTTCTTGATAAAAATTTATTTTTGGAGTCCCTAAAGCTTAAGCTAGCTAATGAGGGGACTAGTTTGCAATATGGTTGAGAGTCTAGGGACTTACCATGATAGATTTTATTTTATTTGATGAGTTTTTATGGAAGAAAATGAATGATAGGAAGATGAGAAACAATTTTTGTGAAAAGTGTTGTCATGAAAACACCTAATTGGGACTAAAATGCAAAAGTTGTAATTTGTTCATTAAGGCATAAAATAGTTGGATTTGTGAGTAGTTTTAAGAGGATTAAATGTTTAGCTAAGCTTTTTTAACAAGAAAATGTGGCGAAAAGTGATTTACGAGCCTAGGGGCAAAATCGTAATTTTCCCAAAGTGTAAGGGCAAAATAGTCATTTTTTCCTAAGCATAGATTATGATGTATTATGATTGATAAGTGATTAAATGAGTAAATTCTATTGTTCTAGATCAAGGAAAACGAGATTCAGGCCTAGAACGGGAGAAAAGAGAAAAATGGGCAAATAAGTCCCTTTCTACCCTTTTCGACATCGAGGTAAGTTCATGTGCTAAATTATGCAACTCTAAGTTAAGAATTTAATATTTCAATGTTGTATGGAATGTATAATTACACTATGGGTGTATTAAATATGTTTTGACGAGATGTCAAGAGAATTGTATCTAGGAATAGTGGGAAAGCAAATAGTAAGATATGACGATAATTAAGGTCTCGTATAAGACCATATTTGGAATATGGCCTCGGTGTGAGATATTGAATAAGACCATGTCAGGGACATGGCATCGATATGATATTTCATGTGAGACCCTATCGGGGGCATGATGTCGAGGTGAGATTATATGTATGAGATTCAAAGGTGTTATTTAACAATTTGAGTGATTCAATAGGTATGTTGAAAACAAGAATGTAGGTGGTTGTATCATGAGAGGTACAGGTAGGTGTTAGAACTAAATTGAGGTGAATTTGGTATATGATGAACCCATAGTGGGTCATGTGTGCATGATGCATCTTAATTGCATATGTTGTATTTATAAATGCCTTGCGTGAAAGCAAATGATTATTGTAGAAATCTAAGTAAGAATGATAGTGTTTGAGGATGTTCTCGGATGAACATTTAAAATAGGGAAATGTATGTGGATAATATCCGTGAATGTATAATAACGGTGGGCTATGTGCGATACCACCTTATTAATTTTAATGATGGGCTGAGTGCGATACCATCAACAATATTATTAACGGTGGGCTGTGTGCGTTACCACCATGTTCTTTGTTACCGATGGGCTGTGTGCGATACCATCGAGTTTAGTGACAAGTGATGGGCTATGTGCGATACCACCTTATTAATTTTAATGATGGGCTGAGTGCGATACTATCAACAATATTATTAATGGTGGGCTGTGTGCGTTACCACTATATTATTTGTTACCGATGGGCTGTGTGCGATACCATCGAGTTTAGTATCAAATGGTGGGCTATGTGCGATACCACCCTATTAGAGATTGATGGTGGGCTAAGTGCAAAACCACCGAGTGACTGGTAGTATGAATGGTTCATTGAGAAGTTACGATGTGTTGTACCATGTGACTATGTGATGTTAAGTGCAGGGATGTAAGTTAATGAATGCGAGCATTAAGCCCGAGATATGGTTAGAATGTGGTAAGAGACGAAATGAGTAAGCATTATGAATGATTGAATAGGTAACCGTGAGTTTAAGAGTAAAACTCATTATAATACCTTGTGATTGAGTATAATCATATGAATACTAATAGTTGATTATTATTTGCATATGAACTTACTAAGCATTATTGCTTACTCCTCTTCCATTCTCATCTCTTATAGGTTAATTTAGCTAGCTCAGGTTGGAGACCGCCGGAGATGTTTCACACTATCGAGCAGACACTTGGTATGAGGTTTCAAGTTCTTATGAGTTATGGCATGTATAGGGATCTTATTTTTGTTTAGTTTAAGTTATTGTTAATGTGCCAAATGTGTTAACCTAAATGAGTCGTGAGACGATTGTGTATAGCCATAGATGATGGCTCAAGTAGATTGTAATTGTACTAGAAATAGTTCTCCCTCGTGTATGGGATGAAGACTTTATTTTTTTTATGATTAAATGTGATAATTCAAGAGTCATAATTGATGATATGTGAAGTTTATGTGATGGTGTATAAATGTATGCAAGTGAGAGTGGCAAAGGGCTTGGTAGATAGCATGCTAATTGTCCACATTGGTAGACACACGGGCGTGTGTCTAAACCGTGTGGGAGGCACGGCTAGCACATGGGTGTATGCCCCGGGCCGTGTGAAGTCTGCTTTTTGCACTTGGAACTTAAACTGTCACACGACTGAAGCACACGGGCGTGTGTATAGGCCGTGCGAATAAGTCAGAATGTCAAGGTTTGGCACACGGGCCAGGGCCACGGGCGTGTCAAGGCCGTGTGAAATTAGTCAGTGTCGACCACGGGTGGAAGACACGGACATGTCTTAGGGGCACATGGGCGTGTCCCTAGACCCACACGGGCGTGTGGCCCCTATTTCATTGAAAAGTTTCTTGAACTCGTAAAAGTTCCCAGAATAGTTTCGATACCTCTCGGAAGTATGTTAGGGCCTCCTAGGCTGAGTATGTGCAAGTGATGGGTTTAAATGAAATTTTATAACCCTATTCAAGATGTTTAAGCAAGATTAGTTAGGTAATGCCTCAAACCCTGTTCCGGCTTGAATATGGGTAAGGGGTGTTACAAACAGTGTAATTTATTAAAGAAGAAAATGAATACTAAGCAATTTCTCAATAAATTCATCTCTCTCAATTTGTTCTTGTGTAGTAGTATGGTATCTTTCAACACCATATAATATTCTTAAATATTAATTAATAATATATACTGGCTCACACGTTGGATTTGTGGCCCTAAAATCACTATTCCGACACTTTAGAAAAATGGGTTGTTACAATTCTTATCAATCTTGGCACGTTAGAAATGAATTTTGACGGTGTTCCACTAAAACAATACGAAGAATGGATTGAATAGGGTGGAATTCAGGTTCGATATTTGAATATAAAATTTCCAACAAAGAAGAGAAAATTTTATGAAAAGGAAAAGTAACAAAAATAAAAGAAAAATATGTATTTAAAGAAGAGAGAAAAGAAATTCTAAATAAGGTTGAAAAAGATAATCAAAATCCTATTATGATTAGGAAAGGGACCAAATGGAAAGATTAAGCAAATTTTAGGGGTTGATTTGGTAAATTACCTAATTTGTTGAAATTTAATAAAAGAGGAAGGGAATTGACATGGATAAAACTTGGGACTCTAATGAGGATGGAGTGATGCTTGGCCATTGGGCTATTACTCATTTCTTGGTCATTTTCTACCACATTTATTTCTTATACTAACTTGGTTTTCATCTTTAATTGCCAAAAAATAAAGAGGAAAAATGCAAAAGGTGGGGCTTGAACCTTGGTTCTCTAGAGGTTTTACTAAGCTCTTAACCACTTATACTAAGGCTCAGTTCTTGATGATTTTTAAATTCTAACCCCCTAATTTTTGAGGTGTTGCATTGCTTCTCGGGTGATGGCTTGATGCTCACACGACAGGTGAAATTTGTAGGTCACCAGCTACATGACATCACCATGAACCCAAACATAACTTAAAACTAAGACTATATCTCTCTCAAAGAGAGGGAAATAAATCTTCAAACCTGAAAATTTCAAGATGTGGAAGAAAGAAAAAAAACAATTTAGAGATATGGGTGATTAGGTTTAGGTTTAGTGCATTTATATAGGGAATAGGGCAGGGTAAAATGGAAATTTTTTTATCACGGGAATCCTGGGTTACAGGTCTTAGACACAAAAGCAATTAACTTTGGTTGGGGTTGAAACCACCAGAGGCAAAACGCTCCCTACAGGAGGCGTTTTCGTCTGACATTGCAGTAAAAATGTTTTTTGTAGGAGGTGTTTTCTCTTTGCATTTCTGAATGGAAAACGCTTCTTGTAGGAGGCGTTTTCAATACAATTCTGACATGTAATCCTGAAGTAGATATGGCTTCTCGTGATACCTGAATCAATCCATGTAATCCAAAGTTGTTGCCAACTCCAGCGTGAGAAATGGTTCACGCGTTGGTAAGTAATTGTACATGTGCTGCAAATCTCGATATATTTCTTGTGGAATGTTGCCCAATCTTCATCAAGTCTCCCCCGCATGTCAATCATGTTCAGGTCATTGAGCCCTTGAGGTTGCGATGGAATACACTACGTACACTCGAACTGTCGCATAACTCAGTCATATTAGTGCATCTTGACCATTGCAAACACGATCAATGGCGCTTGCACATGCCAGATTTTGCGGCTGGCCAAAAATTCATCTGGGATACATTCTTGAATCCTCGGATCCGAATATGGCATCCATACGAACTACAGTACGAATTTATAAATTTCAACAAGTGCAAAATATTTAATTTAAAATGTTGGAATAAAAAATTGATAGCTATGAAATTAATAAATTAATCTCCTCTTCTATTTGTTGGTCTAAAACTAGTCGAATGTCTTCGAGCTCGATCGGTATACCACTGTGTCTGGCGGGGTTGTTCCACTTGTAAAAAAATATGTTATTTCAAAATTACAACAATGAAAATTCCAATATTATAACAATATTATCAAAAGAATTTTACCATGTTACGAGTGAGAATTCGTAAGGGACTTGCACTTGGGGGCGTAGAAATGGTAGTCGATACCATGCCCACAATTGAAGAAGTAGCATGCAATCGCCTATTTTAGCTTTTTTCAGTATTGTTGCCCGACACATTTCTCGGTACAATGTCACCGACACCGTTGATCCCCAGCTAAGTCGTCTCGCTTCTCTCAAGCCGGCTACTAGTAGTAGCCACCTCAAGTGTATTAGATTGAGAGATTTATTTGGCATAAGTAGACCCCAATCAACCTCAAAATGAATGCCCGCATGAATTGCTCCTTTTCAATGTCTATCGCTGAAGTGTTGATAGTTTGGAAGTTGTCCTCCAACTATCTCATCTCGATTTGGCTACCCCTAAACATGTTTGGCAACTTCCCCAGTAGTTGCTCGCATGTTGCACTCCAATCGACACTAACAACTGGGCTCGTAAAGACATCCCCAAAAACTAGTAGACTAAGTTGTAAATTGACGTCCTCGAGTGTAATTGTACACTCGCAGCAGGGGATATGGAGCGTGTGCGTCTTTGGTCTCCATCTCTCACCAAAACACTGATGAGTGGGGAATCCAATTTAGTCCCCTTGGGCATGTGAGCAGCGTATAAAAAGCTTGAATCTCGCAAGTGTCCATGAATGACCTCCGGTGCACCTTTGCTTAAGTCATTTATGTACGTCTCAAGAATTCAATCTTCAACCTAAGTATATAAACATAAAAAATTATTAATCTGAACATCATAATAATTAACTATTTAAAATTAAATAATTTGATTTTTTTTCTTAATATCATAATAATTAACGGATTAAAATTAAATAATATTCTCTTACCATTTGTAATTGAACGCCAGAGATGTGCTTGTCATCAAAATGAATAAGTTGATATACCATCGAAAATTGAATAAAATAAAATCAAAAGTTTTAGACAATTTTTTTAAAAATAAAAAAATTGGATTTGGAAATTTAGAATAAAAAAATTGAGAATAACAAATTGAGAACAATAAATCGAGAACAATAAGTTGAAAATTTAGAGTTGAGAGTTGAATTGAATGAAATGAGAATTGGAAGGTTTATATAGGAAAAAAAAATAGTCGCTTGGATTTATGACCGTTGGGAAGTTATCATTGGACAAGGGCACATTTTCACTGATGTTCCAGAGAAAACCAGCTACGTAGGCATTTTTAGGAAAGAGAAGAAAACGCGTCCTACGTGGGGCCTTTTTTCTGGAACATCAGTGAAAACGCACACTGTAGGATACATCTTTTTTTCTCTCTCCAAAAATAATATATATTGGTAAATTTTAAGAAAAATAACATAGATTCTCAATTTTTTTTCAACATATATAGATAAATTTGCCTAACTTTTTCCTCAATTTGTAATATATAAAAAGATATAAAAATTTTAACATATAATTAAATTAGGTTATGCATTAACGCGAAAAAAGATGCAAAAAATAGGACACTCCAATTACTGAATCTTCCCATTACATTTTTCCTAATGTATGTGTATGTGAATTAAGCTGTTGATTTGGTAAGATTTTTCTTAAAATCCATCAATTAACAAATGGCTAATGATTCTCAAATCCAAGAATCAACTTTTCAAAGAAGTGAAAATGAGTGAAATAAAAAATAAAATAAAATGAATAAGAAAAGCTGAAAGGCCAGAATGGAATAGCAAAAGAGAGGGACCGGAAGGGTTGTCAAGTCACCATCAAAGTACCCTAATTTGTTCTCTTTTTCCCACTCTTTTAACTTTAAATTTCCTTCTTGTTAGGGCTCCCCATGATGTCTGCCACTGTTTCACACACCTGTTCCATCATCATTCTTTTCTCTTTCACCTTTAATTATAAAACCAAATAGAATCCCAGGTTTTCTATATAATATAACTAATCACAATGCTACCACCTTTCAGTATTTTTCTTTATCATACTTAAGTGGCGATGCCAAACATTTTTTTATTCTATTTTCTTAAGTTATTTTATAAGTTATCTTTTATATTCCATTAATTATATTCATAAGATATTTTCTATATTCTATTTGCTTAAAGTTTGCATTATAGTAATCAATGGAGCCAAGTTGGTTGCATCTTACTTTTAGATTAATAAAATTATATATTCTTTTAAATAAATAAAAAAGGATAACTTTACCTTTTAGTCAAATTACCATTCTATTTTATTTTTGTTATCTTTCATCTTTGTATTCAATAATTTTCAATTAAAAATAATAAAAATTTTAATTAATTATAAAATATTTTAATTAATGTTAAATTTAAAGTATAAATTGTATTAATAATAAATTATTATTTTTCAATTAATATATATAAGTGTTTTTAGAAGATACACATATAGTCGCAATTGTAATTACAAACAATACATTCGAATAACTATAATTAGGGGTAAGCGTTCAATCAAATCAAATAAAAATTTTTGAGTTAATCGAGTTGACGGATTCTATTTTATCATGCTAACTCGATTTGAATTTTTCTTGAATTGAGTCGAGTGAGATGAAATTTGAATCGAATCAAATTGAATATATTTGTTCGAGTTAAATTAAAAAAAATGAAATTGGGTCCTTGTAGCCACTATCACCCACCATAATTAAATTTGTTATTAATTTTCATCCCCTCATAATTTATTGATTAATCTTTTATATATGGGTTAGTTTCTTTGCTTGCTTAGTTGCTTCAATTATCTTCTGATTTTTGTAACCATGTATTTTGAAATTAAAAAACATATTAAATGCAAAAATATGATTTTTTTTAATAAAAATTATTTTAAAGATAAAATGTGAAATTGATATAAACAGAAAATTTTAACAAGAATATTTTATGGCATCATCAATAATTTAATTTTAACAGAAATTGATAAAGATTCAACATGATTAAACAATTCAATAATACAAATAGTACAAAATGTGAAATTTAATTCAATAATATAAATAGTAGACATAAATTCGAAGAAAAAAAAGTTTTTGGGGTTTGGGGGGAAGTAAAAGTTGTGGGGGAAAGTAAAAGGAAAAAAATTTTGGGGTTTAGGGGAAGTAAAAGTTTTTGGGGGAAAATAAAAGAAAAAAAGTTTTGGGGGGTTTGGGGGAAGTAAAATTTTTGAGGCGAAGTAAAAGTTTTGGGGTGAAAGTAAAGGAAAAAGAGTTTTGGGAATTTGAGGGGAAGTAAATTTTTTGAGGGGAAAAGTAAAAGCTTTTGGGGTAGGGATGTTCAAATTTCGGTTAAAATCAAATTAATCGATCGAACCGATCTAATTAGGTTACTCGGTTTGTTAAACAATTGAAAGATGTTAAAGTATATGCTTGAGAGGTGCATACTAGTAATTAATGTGCATGTTTATTATGAGGTATGAAATGATTGATTGATTATGGTAATTTGTTATAATAGAGAGATTGTGGTTATTAGGCTAATGTCAAAACATGTTAAAATATGCTTGCAAATTGATAGAGCAAACAATGTGACTAAATAAATTATAACTGTAAGTTTTATTGCAATTTATATTATCTTGTGTTCATATTATCGGACTTGGTAAATGATTGGTAAAAGTTGCTGATTACTTTCATACGGACTTACTAAGCTATATATATAGCTTACCCCCTTCCTTTCCCATGTCTTTTAGGGTTATTAAGCTAACTCGGGTTGGAGATCGCCGGAGATCCTATCACACTATCAAGCTATCATTTTGGGTATTGATGAATTCAAGTATTTTGAGTTTATGGCATGTATAGGGACTTAGTCATTGTGTTAAATGTGTCATTGTGATTGTAGCCAATGTGTTGGCTTATGATTGTCAAAGGCTTGTTTTGTTATTTGGCCATGTAAGTCGGCTCATATTGGATAACATGGTTGTAAACCTAAGTATATTCATATATGTGTCAATGTCTATGGTGATATGATCATGGTATGCCTAATGAATGTGAAATTTGTATGTTTGATTTAGGGCTTAATAAATGTAGTGAATATGTTAGGCAAAGATATAAAGTTGATATGTTTCAACCATGAATGTTGAATCTTGCATGAATTGGTGTGGAAAGGTTGATGTTCTAAGCGTGATAAATAATGGCATGAGGATGACATGTTATTGTCTTAGTTGTGGTTGTTTAGTTGCTCTTAAATGCTTGAATTTGTGCCATGTGATGTTGTGTTGATGTGTGCAAGTGAGGGTGGAAAAATGGCTTGGTAAATAGCCTTATTTTTGTCCACATGGGTAGGCGCACGGGCGTGTGTCTAGGCCATGTGTGACACACAGTCTGCCCCACAGGCATGTGTTCCGGCCTTGTGTCCCCTGCACCTTAATTGTTGCAAAATAGAATGTCCAGAATTGAGCACACGGGCAGAGACACGGGCGTGTGTCTCAGCCGTGTGTGCTACGCAGCCTAGCACACGGGCGTGTGGCACGGCCGTGTGGCACAAGTCAGAGAGCACCCTAAATCGAACACGGCCTGAAGCACGGGCATGTCCCAGGGTCACACGGGCGTGTGAACCTTGTAACATGAAAAATTTTCTAAGTTCTGTAAAAATTTCTAAAGTTCTCGGTTTTGTCCTGAACTACCTCCAAAGCATGTTTCTGGCCTCGTAAGCTTGTATAAGGGACTTTATGATTGAATATGAATGGTTTTATTTTGGACGCAAATTTATGACTCAAAATCGTATGAATACTTGTGTTATAAGTCAAGTAATGCCTCAAGCCCTATTCTGCAGTCGAATATGAGTAAGGCGTGTTACAAACTCGATTCAAACTCAAATTTTGAAAAAAAATCAAGTTGATTTGATTAACTCGATTAATTCGATTTGAATAATTCGAAATTCGAACTTTTTTCAATTTTTTCGAGTCAAATCAAATTTTGCTCACCCCTAAGTATAACATAATTAGTCATTACAAAACACTATTGGATTAAAATATACAAGATCCACATATAATGAAACATAAATTAAAATAAATATAGACTAAGAATCCACACATGATTTATACAAAGTCAACCTAATGTCTTAGAGTTTTTAAAACCATAACCTTAATGTTAAACTAAGTCTTCATTAACTATAAATTTATTTTTAAAAGTTGTTGTAAATGATGATTGTATTTTATTGTTTTTTTTTCTTCTTTACTTTTATTTCTTGTTTAATAATTTTTATGCAAATATATGTTGAATATTTCAATATTTAGTTATAATATTAAGTTTGAGTTTTTTTTATGGTTATATATTTTAATCAATTCCTTTTTCAATTAAAATATTTTAAATAATGAAAAATAATTAATTTTAAATAAATTAATTTAATGAATTTATCTAAAGATTGATATATAACTTAATTAAATATAAATTTAAAATATTTATTTTTAATTAAAGTAAAATAAATTTAATTTTATAAAACTTCAATATGTAATTAAAATTTTATTATGTTGTAGTTAAAACTAGAAAAATGAATAAACTAAATAGAAAATATAAATAAATAATAAAAAGGATATAATTATTTTTTTACTTAAAATTTCTTTAGTAAAAAATTCGAGGGGGCTTATAGGTTTTTTCAAACCTGGGGTAAGTGAACCTTCTTGAAACTATAAGAAGGTAAGTGTAATTTATACTAAACTTGACGTGGGTAAGTGTTTTTTTTGTCCTAACAATTTATCGATTTAATGACAAGGTTTAAGTCCTATTAGCTTTGAGATTGCAAGTTTGGAGTCTCATTCTATGTAAATCATGTATGGGATCTTTTTAGATTTTATTTTGATTTAAATTTCACAGTAAGAAGGGTTTCTTTATAAGTAATATTTTCAATTAATTAGTTTATTAAAGATTGATTTTTTTTCTAGTCTGTTACCCTAGCACGAAATAAGTCTGCCTCTTCTGGCACGTTTTCTTAGGTTTTCTTTTTTTTGTTCTTTTGTTGATTGTTTGACTGACGGCAGTACGTGTTAAAAATTCTCGTGGCTTTTGCATAGCAAAGTGGTATTCACGATAGGATCTCTCGCCTGAAATCAATGGAAACTGATTTAGCGGGATTAACACTTAATGAAGACGAAGAAGCAGTCTTAAATATTCAAATAGAGCCGAATACAGATGGCTAAGTGGAGGTCTTCAGGTTAGTGGGTTGTTTCTTAATAGCTAGTATTATTCACTTCCCAGCAATGAAAAGTACTATGGTAAATCTTTGGCACCCTGTTCGGGGTGTTCAAATTCGAGATTTGCGAGAAAAATGATTTTTGTTTCAATTTTATCATGTTATGGATATGGATATGGTGTTGAAAGGGTTTCCATGGAAATTTAATAATCATCTACTAATGTTACATAAATTACAGTGGGGGGAGGACCTATTAAAAGTACCCTTAATACTGACGCCTTTTTGGGTACAGATCAATGATGTTCCTATTAGTCTCTTTTTTGAAAATTTGGCAGTGCAATTGGGAAACTTTATAGGGGAATTTATAGAATATGATGGATCGAATCTGGGGAAGGAAAACAGAAATTACATGAGAATAAGAGTTCAGAGTGATTTACGGCGTCCATTAAAAAAGAAAAAGCAGATTATGTTTTGTGGAAGCTTCGCATATGTGAGATTTAAATACGAAAGACTGTCACTATTTTCTTTCTACTGTGGTCGCTTGGGCCATAATGATTCTTTTTGTGAAGCAAAGATGGCGTTAGGTGTGGAAATTACTGAAATGGGTTGGGATTTATCGCTACGAGCTCAGTCTCAAAGGGCTTTAGCAATGAACAGTGTTTGGTTGAGAGAAGAAGGTGAAGGAAAAATGAACGTGAACAGAGAAGACAGTTATATGACAAGAAATTCCTTGTGGATGGTCAAAAACAAAAAACCAGGATATGGACAGTCTTTTGATCCGGTTTTGGGAATTAACCTAGAAGGCAAATCGACGTTCTTGAATCAACTGGGGAAAAAGCTAATAACAGACCAAGCTTTCACTGATATGAGCACGACCTGGAAGATAGAGTACTAATTGGAGAGGAAGGGAAGAAGAGAGCTAGAGGGGAGATGGAGGTGCCAGCAGAAATGAAAGAGATTAACATCTCAGTGGTAAGAAACATGAGATTGTTGGAGATTAACCATTTATCATCAGCGGCTGCCAAGAGGCAAGCCGACCGGGCGCAATGAAAATCTTAAGTTGGAATTTCCGTGGATTGGGGAGTCCACGGACAGTTCGAAGACTTCGGCATATGCTGAAGACACAAAATCCCCAAATGGTCTTCTTTATAGAGACGAAGTTATGTAAAAGTCAAATGGAAAGAGTTTGCAATAGTTGTGGTTATGTAAATGGGATTGAAGTCGATCCGGAGGGTACTAGAGGAGGATTATGTCTGGAATGGGGAAATGAGATTTGTGTTACGCTTCGAAGCTTTTCTAAAAGACATATTGATGTGATGATTGACGATAATAAAGTAAGAGGCAAATAGAGATTCACTGGTTTCTATGGATCTCCTTATGTACAAGATAGAGATAATTCCTGGGCTGCGTTGAGGAATTTATACACTGGTGAGGAGATTCCTTGGTTTGTTTGTAGGGACTTCAACGAAATCATGTATGGTTTTAAAAAAATGGGAGGATTACCTCGAGATGAAAGGAGAACAGAAATATTCCGCAACGCTCTGGCAGATTGTCATTTAATGAATGTGGGGTTCTTTGGAAATTGGTTTACATGGGAGAGGGAAAATTTACCCGAAACAAATATTCAAGAACGATTAGATAGAGGAGTTGCAAATAAAGAATGGATGGATATGTTTTCTGAGGTAAATATTTTTCACCTAATACACTCTTTCTCTGGTCACTGCCCCCTTTTAATCAATACTGGAAAGGCTAAAAAATGGCCGAATAAGAAATTATTTAAGTTTGAAGCCTGGTGGATTATGGATGACTCGTTTCGTGAGGAGGTTAAAAACATTTGGGAGACATCTTCAGGAAATCTGTTGGAAAAATTAGATAATTTAGAGGAAGGTTTGCAAAGGTGGGCTGGGAGGATTCGAATTGACAGACGGAGGCGAAAGGAATTTCTTATAGCCATGTTATCAGAACTGACAGAAGCCGATAGAGATGATTTTAATTTGGCAGAGATGATTGATACGAAGATTCAACTGAATTTTGAAATTGAAAAGGATGAATGTTATTGGGAACAAAGAGCTCGTGTAAACTGGTTGAAATTTGGAGATAGGAACACAACATTTTTTCATAGCCAAGCGTCACAGTGTCGAAGAAGAAACTGTATTCAAAAAATGAAAGATGAAGAAGGGAGAGAAACGGAGATCATTCAGGAAATGGAAGGTATCACGAGAGCCTATTTCCAGAATTTATTTATGTTAGAAGCAAGAGGAAATCATGATCATTTGCTGTTGAGAATTGATAGATGCATTTCCGAGGAGGATAATCAAAGACTTACGTCGCTATACACAAGGGAAGAGATTCGAGAAGCAGCGTTTGAAATGGGACCCACAAAAGCCCCAGGTGAAGATGGATTTCCGGCTTTATTTTATCAAAAGTGCTAGCACATTGTTGGGGATGATGTCACTAATTTTTGTCTACAAATCCTTAATGAAGGCAATGAGGTTAAACATATTAACTCTACTCATATAGTACTCATTCCAAAATTTGCCAACCCATCTGATATGAAGCAGTTTAAGCCTATTAGCTTATGCAATGTGATTTATAAAATTTTAGCAAAAGCTATTGCAAATCGGCTCAAAGGAGTTATCGAGAAATGTATTGATTCAGCTCAAAGCACTTTCGTACCAGAAAGGTTGATCTCGGATAATGTACTGCTGGCTTATGAAATTCTTCATACACTGAATCAGAAGAGGTTGGGGAAAAAAGGGTTCATGGCAGCGAAGCTAGATATGAGCAAGGCATACAGTAGAGTTGAATGGAACTTCATAAAGGAAATAATGGCTCAAATGGGTTTTGCTATAAACTGGATTGAAACTATTATGAAATGTTTAACTTCTGTTTCCTATTCTGTTGTGGTTAATGGACATACAGGAGAAAGTTTTCGACCAAAAAGGGGACTTCGTCTTGGAGATCCATTTAGTCTATTTTTATTTCTCATATGCGGAGAGGGTTTATCTTGTTTAATGCGACTTGCAGCTGGAGAGGACTATTGAAAGGAGTGAAAGCTAGTAGAAGTGGTCCACAGCTATCGCATTTGTTATTTGCAGATGACTGTATCTTATTTAGTGAGGCGACTAGTAGAGGGGCTACTTTATTGAAAGGAATTCTAAGGGAATACAGAATCTGTTTGGGTCAATGCGTTAATTTTGATAAATCAACGGTATTCTTTAGTAAAAACACGTCAGAGGAAGACAAATGAGCGATTGTAAGCATTTTGAGGGTGTAGAGTTTAAACGATCCGGAACGTTATCCTGGATTGCCCAACATGGTTGGAAGAAAGAAAAAGGAGTCGTTTTAGAACTTAAAAGATCGGATTAAGAAGCGTGTTGACAATTGGAGCGACACCTATCTCAAGGCGGGAAGGAAATATTCATCAAGGCTATTCTTCAAGCTATTCTAACCTATACTGTAACAGTCCGGTTTCGACCCTAATCAGAACAGTGATTTCGGGACCACAAATCCGAGTTAGAAAAATAATTAAATATTATTATCTGTGTTTATACTGTGTGAATTGATATCTGTGAAATTTTCGTGATTTAATTTTATCATTTGAGTGTCCGATTTAATAAAAGGATTTAATCGCGTAAATGGTAAAAGTTGCTAACTATTTGTTAAAGTGCTAAATTGATTTGCTCTTTTAATGGGAGGTGTTTATGTTGCAATTATACCATGAAACATAATGATGGACGGTTATGTACATAATATATAAGATGTTTATATTGAATTAATAAGGTTAATTTAGTAAATATGTTAATTATGTTAATATAATAAAACATAAAACAAAAACCACATGTATGTTCATCTTTTAATAGCCGAAAATAGCTAAGGAAAATAAAAAGAAAAAGAAAGATACATTCAGCCATAGTTAAGATTGATTGAGGTATGTAACTAGCTCGGTTTTTGATAATTTTTATGTTTTTGAGATCGTTGCTATGAAATATACAAAGCCCATGTTTTAATTTTTGATTTTGATGAATATTTTGAGTTAAGCCATTGATGAATTTATGAGCTTTATGATGTTAGATGATGGATTATGAAAGATATGTTTTGGATTGATATGTTTTGTATTGGAAATTTTGATGATTTTGAGTAATTACGGCTAAATTGTGAAAATAATATTTTGAGGGACTAAAATGTGAAATAAATGAAATGTATGGACTTGTATGAACATGAGGAAGATTCGGCCTAAGCATGAAGTAGTGAAATTATGTGTATTTTGTGTTTTGTGAAATAAGGACTAAATTGTGAAAAATGTAAATTTTAGGGGCTTAAGTGTAAAAAGGCCTAAATATGTGTTTGTGGATTAAATTGAATGAATTTGTGATTAAATTAGTTAAATTTGAATTTATTTAGATCAAGAACGAAAGAAATCGGAATTAGATCGGGGGAAGTCGAAAGTAGTCAAGTAGTCGATTTCATCCGTCAATATCCGAGGTAAGTTCATAAGTAAATAAATATTGTTAAATTCTATTGTATTTATTTTAATAGTGCCAAATTGAATTGTCATTTTTGTGAAAGAATATACTGAAATGAATTGAGCATGGGAGAACTATTACGAGCTTGAAAAGATCGAGATAAGACGTCCGAAAGCCCCGTACGAACCTTAGGAATAGTTAGGATACATATGTCATGACATAGGATTTCCGATATGTGTTTTCATGTAAGACTACGTCCGGGACGTTGGCATCAATTTGTGTTTACATGTAAGACCATGTCTGGGACATTGGCATCGTATTTGATTAAGTGTAAGACCACATGCGGGACGATGGCATCGATATGTGATTACATGTAAGACCACGTCTGGGACGTTGGCATTGTACGAGCCTTCCGACTATCCGAGTATCCTTATTAATTCCGAATGGTTCAACGGGCATTATCGAGCTAAGAACGAATGTGAAAACAAGTTAAAAAGGTTTAGGTATGTGCTATGTTATTTGAAATTGAAAGTAAGGTAAGCATACGTGTTTGAATTGAATATTTGAATTAGGCATGGTAAAAGTGAGATCTTATATGTGTTTGTGAATATATGAGCATTTTGTTAATGATTATATAATGTTGTGGTAAATGTGATAATATTAAGTTGTAAGTATGATAGATGTTCATTTGATTAAGATATGTTTTGGTTTAGCTTGATGTTTTAAATGCAAATGTTTATTTGTTCTTTATTTGCTTATGACTTACTAAGCTATGAAAGCTTACTTTGTGTGTGTGTTTGCTTGATTGTTTTATAGATTATTAAAGCTACGAGAAGCTCCGGGATTGTCAAGGATCATCACCACACTATCGAACTATCTTTTGGTACCTTTTGAAGTTGTATATATTGAAGTATGGCATGTATAGGCTAGAGTATTTGGATGATGTTTTGAGTTGTGTAAATATAGCCATGTGATATGGCTTGGTAATGAATATGTTTATGAATGAGTAGTTGAAGTTATATGATGCATGATTTGGTATGGTTTTATGTGAATAATGTTAGACTAATGAAATGATACATAAATAGGTGAGTTCATGGTTGATTTAGATATTTAATTGATGAGGAATTGCTATGAGCTGAAATGGTTTAGATAAAGTATTAGTAATATGTTTTGAAGGAATGTTGATGTATTGAATTGGTATATTTGAGTAAGAATTGTATATGCAAATGTATGATGTGATTAAGGGTCAAATTTTGCATGTTTTGATATGTTTTGAATGCTTTTGAAGTATGAATCTAAAATGGTTTAATGTTGTGGGTGTGACCCAAAGTGTGGGTGGCAAATTGGCCTTGCAAATGGCCTATATTTGCCCACACGGTAGAGCACACGGGCGTGTGGCTCGACCGTGTCTCTTAAGTTTGAAAATTGAAACAAGTCAGACTCGCACACGGGCTGGACACACGGGCGTGTGATTGGCCGTGTGAAATAAGTCAGTGTCGACCACGGGTGAAGCACACGGGCGTGTCCTCGGTCGTGTGGACAAGTCAGTATGTATGCCCTGTTTTGCCACGGCTTGGACACACGGGTGTGTCTGAGGCCGTGTGAGGCACACGGCCTACCCACACGGGCGTGTGACCTTTGTAACTTTGAAAAATGTTAAATTTTTCGAAAATTTTTTATGTGCTTGGTTTAGTCTCGGCCCCTTTCAAATGCATGTTTAAGTTCTCGTAGATCTAATTAAGGGACTCTATGAATGTGAATTGTTATATTAAGATGTGAAATAATTATAAATGTTTCAAATGTTCGGTAATGCCTCTTAACCCTATTCAGGCGACGGTTACAGGTTAGGGGTGTTACATATACAATGACCTTTTTTTTACTACCGAATCGTTATGTACTGAGTTAGAGAGCATTATAGCTAAATTTTGGTGGCCGAGAAGACATGGCAAACGGGGAATTCACTGGTGTGCGTGGAGGAACCTTTGTATTTTAAAGGAGAAAGGGGGTTTTGGATTTCAAAATTTTAGCCAGTTTAACATTGCTTTATTAGCCAAGCAAGGTTGGCACCTTATTAATTATCTGAATTCATTATTAGCGAGGGTTCTTAAATCTAAATACTACCCGCATTCGAATTTCCTTAATGCCTGATTAGGAAACTTACCTTCACTTACCTGGAAGAGTGTCTGGGCTGCTAAGGGCTTGCTATAGGATGGGTTGTGCTGAAGAGTTGGAGGGAGAATTGGAATTTCTGTTTGGGATGATTGTTGGATCCCAGAAATTGATCCAGGTGAATGGAGCAACAGAAACAACAATGGAGTAAAGTTAGTCTTGGATTTAATTGAAGCCACAAATAGAACATGGAAGACAGATTTAATTAATAGTACCTTTCAAGAAGATGTAGCTCAAAAGATTTTGCAGATCCCTCTTGCGGAAACACCTCACGATGATTTTCAAGTGTGGAAAGGAGAACCTGTAACACCCCTAACCCGTATCCGTCGCCAGATTAGGGTTACGAGGCATCACCGATCTAAACCCAACCCAGAACAGGCATTTATATACATAAATCACGCTTCTTTATCACAATTTCAAATTAAAGGAGCTATATTCGCATGGATATTAAATTATAAATTCATAACCCAATACACAAGTACTTTATAATCAAATATTAAAGCAAATCAATAGGTCGAATATGTCTAAGTATTACATGATCTATAACCTAAATCTAATGAATATGTCATCAACCGTGTACTAATCATATCACGACATTCATACATTTATTCATGTCCTATTATATCTACTAAAACAAATACAAGCTCATGAATTCAATATATATATATAAAACTTAATCTTGTAGTCTCTTACATCTTCAAATTAAACATGTTTTATGCTTACTAAGAAAGCTATTTATAAATTATACACATCTTTACACATTCGAGATATATAATCCAAACACCATTCATACATATCATATTTATAATACAACCAAGAAATCAAACCAACTCGTCCCATTTTAAAAGTACAAATGCCGAATCAAATCATATGATTTGCATATATTATACATTGTACTAAATATCCACCAAAAGTCAACTTACTTCTTATTGATTCGGCTAGCAAAACTTATCCTGAAACGATTCCTTCTGTTATGAATTAATAGTTAAACCTATATAGCCAATTCACATTCAATACATACGCCCCAAATCTCTCATACCAATACGCATTATAAAGTCTTATCTAATACTTTACGTTGCCAAAACAAATATCCATCCACCACACAAGCTATATCATAAGATACACTTCCAAACAATCTTAGACCATGATCGAATACACACATAAGTCATAATATTATAGGTAAGCCATTTTCGCATGGCTTAAACATATACATATCCCAAAACAATCTTTTCAAAATATAACTTAGCCTATACATGCCATAGTTTCAAAAATTCAGGTTATAAAATACCGAAATTAGTCGATAGTGTGATTGTAACTTGTCTCCAAAATCTAAGAAAACAATGCAAACAAACACACCGAGTAAGCTATTATAGCTTAGTAAGTCATAAGCAATCTAATCAACCTAACAATAATACTCAAAGTGATTTAAACAAACATTGTAAATAAGAATTTATCAAATACCCATTTATTAGTATAATCATAAACCACTTATCATCTCTCACATTCAAATTCGAATATATAGTATACCATTCCATTCTCAAGTCTCATCCACATACTCAATTTCGAACTATCCACATATACTTATAATCCAATATCTCACATAGCCGAATCTCATTAAGTGATTCATACAACATTTCATATGCTCTAGTAATTATTATACCGTATCAACTCAATCATTCAAATTATACCTTTAAAATAACAATCCATCTAAGCCACCCTTTAACATATATACTTGATTTCGAATGATAAGATCTCATAGTGTCAACTTACCGAATATAGTCTTTGATATTACAATTGATCGCACACTTAGTGCTCTTTAGCCGATTTCGCACACATAGTGCTCGGACATTTAAATTCGCACACTTAATGCATAACGACCGATTTCGCACACTTAGTGCTCGGTAAATTAAAATTTGCACACTTAGTGCCAAATGACCGATTTCGCACACTTAGTGCTCGGTATATTAAAATTCGCACACTTAGTGCCAAATGACTGATTTCGCACACTTAGTGCTCGGTATATTAAAATTTGCACATATAACGCATATCTCAAGCTTACTACTTATTCACATTCATATATACATTCATAAAGCTTAAACCTCAACCACATAGGTACATATATAGTAACATGTTCATTACATGATTTACATCATAATCGAGTATATCATTTACATATAATTATACCTCACATTCGGTTCTACTCATTTTCCAATCAATATCATAATTAGATATACCATTACCAAATAGGTATACCTCACATTCGGCTTATCAACATATTGGTACATATATTTCCATTAAAATCATATACATCAATATAGATAAATTCCATGCAATATGATTGCTTAAAAACTTACCTCGGATATCAACGGACTAGATTTCTCAGCTATTCAATTAACTTCGTTTTTCCCCGATCCACTCCCGAACCTTTTTGTTCTTGATCTAAATAAATTTAAAATTACGCTCATTCAACATATTTTCATTCAATTTAATCCAAAAACACATTAATGGGCAAATTACATTTTTACCCCTAATATTTCACATTTTTACTATTTAGTCCCTATTATACAAAACACAAAATATGTAAAATCTCACAACAACATAGCTAGGCCGAATCTTCCTTATAATCTTATAAGTCCATATTTTTCATTTATTTTGCATTTTGGCCCCTCAATTTATTTTTTTTGCAATTTAACCCTAATTACTCAAAATCATCAAAATCTCCAATACAAAACATGTTAATCTAAAACATATCTTTAATATTTTATCATCAAACAACACAAAACACATATATCCATCAATGGCCGAACTCCAAATATGCATCAAAATCAGAAATTCTAGTACGGGTCGGATAGTATTCGAAGCAACGATCTCAAAAACGTAGAAATTATCAAAAACCATTGAATTTTGACTTGAGATGGCCGAATATAAAAAAACTCAAACCCTTCTTTTTTTCTTGGTATTTTCGGTCAAATAGAAAGATGAACACAATATAATGGCTTTCTTTTCTTTAATGTTTTTGTTTCATTATAAAATAATAACTTATAATATAATATTAATGTAAACTTTAACATATAAAACATATAAAACATATACAATTAATAACTTGCCGTCCACTAACTTAAATATTGGTTAATTGCATTCTTAATCCTTCATATTTAAAAGACAATAACAATTAAGCACTTTCACAACTAACCATCAAATTTTTATTTTACGCGATTACGTCCTTTTATTTAATTAAGCACACAAACACTCAAATTTTCATACGAAACTTTCACACATGCTAATTCACATATAATTAACACAGGAAATAATATTAAAATATTTTTTTGATTCAGATTCGTGGTCCCGAAACCACCGTTTCGATTAGGGCCAAAATCGGGCTGTTACAGAACCATCTAGCGAATTTTCAGTGAGGAGTGCCTACAAACTATTACAAGATGCTAGCTCGAACCCTAATATTTATTTAATACAGACCGATCTAAAGGATTTCTACAAAAAGATCTGGAATCTACAGTTACCTTCAAAAATTACAATTACAATATAGAGAATATCCTTGAATTATATCCCTACTCTAGCAATCTAAAGTATAAACGAGTGACTAATAATGCATTATGTCCTTGCTGCGAAAAAGAGGAAGAAGACAACACTCATGTTTTTCGGCAATGTCCTGTAACATTTGAGGTATGGCAAATATTAGACCTTTCTTGGGTTATTAACAGTACGATTCAGAGCTTCTGGGAGTGGATTACCTGGATCTTTAAGAAGAGTACTTATGAACAGTGTAGAATGTTCTGTTACGGATTGTGGTTCATCTGGAACTCGAGGAATAAACTCATACATGAAAGAAAGTAGGAGATAGGGAGAGAGTTATCACAAAAATTTCAGCGATACATAGCCGAACTCGAAGGTTTGACGGAAAGAATAAGTACCTTGAATATGGATAGAAGCCATAGTCAACGAGAGGCTAATGCCAGGGTGACAATTCAATTTGACGTAGCTTTTGACAAAGGAAATTTTAAATTAGCATTGGGTCTGGTGGTTTGGGGCCAGTCAGGGGAACACCTTGCAACGAAGACTGTATTGCACACAAATGTTCCATCTCCATTTGCAGCATAAGCCTTTACAGGTCTACAGGCTCTAAAGCTAGGAATCGCGATGAATCTCCTCTCAGTAACGATTATGGGAGATTTCCGTACAGTTATCAAGAAATGCCAATCAACGAAACTAGATAAATCAGTTATAGGGGCGATTATTAGCGACATTCAAAGTAAGAAGATTTGTTTCCAAGAAATTAGTTTCCAGTTTATCAACAGAACAGAAAACGCCTTTGCCCACAAAATTACAAAAGAATCTTTAAAGAAGGGAGAGGAAACATACCTGGTGAGAGCGACTGTAGATCATTATCATTTGAATCCGAAGGGACGATGGAGAAGAGTCCCAGATTGAAGCTTGTAGTGTGAAGGAAGAAATAAATCGGGTAGCAGGCAAAGCAAGATATTGAAACAGCTATCGACTGAATAGATGGGACAAAGGATGGGACAAGACAATGGAAAGAGGCGTCCAGCTATTCTTGAATCAACTAGCAGTAATGACATTAGGTTTCCTTTTCTGCAGCATTAAATGAATTGTCTTTTACGAAGTTGTGCTTTTTGAATTTTGTTATGTTTTTTAATAGGTCGGCTGAAAGTTTGATAAACTTTATCAGGCCTAAACCCAATATTAGGAATCAGTTAGGCTTTTCCTTCTTATTATTAATAAATTACTAGTCGATTTTATTCAAAAAAAAATTCACGGTAAGAAGATTTTATCTATACTTTTTATGATTTAGGTTTAAATATATTTCAATTATAAACCTTTTTTTATTATAATTAGTCGAACACATTTTTTGTAAACTAATTTGTAACATTTTCAAAAGAATTGAAAATAAATTATATGCATGGGTACTAGGTCCTGAGTACCTAGGTTCAAGATTCACCATGTGCAATTATATACATAAGTCTCCAAATCTGATCTTGTACAATTGTCATGTGTGGGTTTTAATTCAGTTACTCTAGTTTGTTAGGTTTAATTTAAATTATTTCAATTCTTAATTTATTTGTACTGTAATAATTTAATTTTACTCTTTAATTACTCAAACAATATATTTTTATTGTAATAATTTAATATTTGTGATTATATTTATATTTGTATTTATAGTTTAATTGTAAAAAAAATCATCCTAATCTTCAAGAGCGTCTTGTCTAATAGAAAAAGTACTGCAGCAATGTATTGATGTGGGCCAACACAAAATTATACAAAAGAATACATGCCCATCCACCTTATTCACATTGGGAGAATGGTGGGCCATCCTTTGCGCGCGATGCTGCCTAAATCAGTGCATGTGTCCGTCACTCACACTCTCTTTATTATCTTCGCTCTTTAGTCTTTACACATAACAAATACAATTCGTTTTGGGTTAAGTAGGTGTGGAGGAAACAAATCTCACATCTATTTAAATTAAATTTTAATTTTCATAAAACAAATATGATCATTTCTTTATCAAAAATATATTTTCTTAATCCATGGGCAACTTCCATTTTTAAGCAAGTAAATACTTCAACTATGGTTAAATTTTAATTTTATAAAATTGTATGGTAAAATTTTAATTTTATAAAATTAATTAAGTATTTTTTAATATATCTGTAAATATTAAGATTCAAATCTCACAATAATATTTTTTAATGGGTGATTTGTAAGTGCTATTTTCAAACCTCTATGAGATCAAAAGCATGCCACAACCTTGAATTGAGATGACTGCCATCACCTATAACCTATCTGAAAAAATATATATATATTTACAAAAATGCTTTACTTTTAATGAAAATATTTCATATAATATAAATCTATATCTATATTGTTGACTTAAATAAGTATAATTGAAAGAAACAAAATATGGTTTTTAAACCATTAATTTTATCATTTTAATTAAAATATTATTTAATTTTAATATAACATTTTAGTAAATATATTTTTTATACATTTCTTTTCATCCACATATTGAATGTGTCATAATTTAATATTATTAAAATATTTTTTTAACATTTTAATTTTTATACTAATTTTTTACAATTATATCATATTCACACTTATAAAAATTTTAAATCATACTAAATTATGGTACACTTATTATATGGAGAAAAACATGTAAAAGTATATTTATGAAAGATTATATAAAATCAAAAGAGATTTTGATTGAAAGATATTGATATTGTAAGTTTCAAATACCTTTGAAGTTTTATTATGAGTTAAATTGCTTTTTTTTTTTGTAGATTTTATATAAAAAGCAAAAATACTTTTATTATAATATTTGTAACATTTTAAAATAAAAATAATTTTTTAATTACTTTTAGCTGAATTATTGAATGATTAACTTGTGGCAAATCAGAAACTTAAATATAATTTAAATTTTGTAAATAATTTTTTACCCATTTCTTTTTCTATTAAATTAACCCTTACTCTTTACTCAAACAATTTTCCAATTAGATTAGGTTTTGGTCAATGAGTGTGGCAGAAGAAAAACGACTCTCTATTATAAAGCAAGAACTCTACTTTTAGTTGAGATTTATTTTTCAAAAATTAAATACGTTGAAAACGGCTTCATCAGTCATCACTCTTTGAAAATACTTCCAACAATTAGATTATTTCTTAGCAAAATCTATAATTTTTAAAAATATTTTCTTCAAAAATATCATAAGAGCTATTTATTTATTTGTGATAGATATATTTATTTGGTATAAAATAAACTTGGGCGATGCTACAGCAACAACTAAACTATTACCTTTTATCTTTTTTTATTATTGACTGACGAATATTATCCTCCAATAGACTTTTTAAAGGAGGTGATGGATCATCAAGAATAACTAATTAATCTACTTCGCCTCCATCTACTTTAGCTAGATAATCAACAACTTTGTTTCCATTCCATTGAATATGACGAAACTTAACTTGTTAATCCTTGGAGCACCAGTCATGTATCATTTTAATTTTATCAATGTTACTTACTGCTACGAGATTGTCCCGAAAAACATCAATTAATAATGCGTTGTCACTTTCTAATTCTTTTTTGTCTAAATCTTGTGATAGTGACACTTACCCCTAACAACGCATCTATATTTAATTAGTTATACATTTCACAAGTTAATCGGTTAGGTAACATTTTTAAAATTAATAATTTTCGTTAAAATGATATTTTTTTTAAATTTTGAGGTTTTTTTAATATTAATTTTATTATAAGTTCGTCAATTTTTTTTATACAATACCTATAATTATCCATAGCTTCGTCCAACTTTTAAATAATAGGATAATGCACTAAAGCGCATTCGAATCCACATCCTCTTGTACTGACAATAATATCGATACAATTCGAATTAAATCATAATCGGTAAAATTTGAGTTTTCTTAAATATAGGATCGATTATTTTATTAATAATTGTACCGTCTATTTTTAACATTCACATATACTCCTCTTAACACTATGTCTCCGACTTACACATTGATATACGGGCTTCATTATTAGTATTTATTTTATATAAATTTTCTTTTCTTAATCTACAATGTGAAATGAAGGTATCATTACGCTTGCAAATTCAGTGTAAAATGAACAAAAATATTGTATATACTGTAAAAGAAAAGTGAAACTCAAAATCTGTAAAAGAAGCGATCTTAGCTTCTCTTGAGACAATCATAGGTTTCTTTTGGCAGAAAGCAGAAAGACTGAAACCCTTGCCGAACATTTTTATGGTTTTTTTTTTTTTTTTTTTTTTCTTTTCCTCATCCTATCTGATTTTCTGTCTCTGGTAATAGCAACAAGAAAATAGCAACCAACCATGGCTGCTGGCAACAAGTTCGCTAGATTTTTGCATAAACACACCAGCAAAATCACTGTTATTTTAGTCTACGCTGTGCTTGAATGGATCCTCATCTTCCTCCTTTTACTCAACTCTTTCTTCACTTACTTGATTACTAAGTTTGCCAATTATTTTGGCCTTAAACCACCTTGTCCCTGGTGTTCTAGAGTTGACCATGTCCTGGAGCCCGACAACAACAACTCCTCAAACTCTTACAGGGATCTTGTCTGTGACAAACATGGTTCCGAGATTTCCAAATTGAGTTACTGTTCAAGTCATGGGAAACTAGCGGAAACACATCTGATGTGCGAGGAATGCTTGGCTTCTAGGCCAACGCCTAGTGACGGTAAATCCATTGGAATGACAAGGAGGATTGCTTTCATTTCATGGGTGAGTGGTGATCCCAAGCTTGACAATGGTGAAAAGGTTGTCCCTTGTTCTTGCTGCAATGGCACCAAACTTCATCCTCCATATTTCCTGTTCAAGCCTAGTTGGGGTGCTTTGGATTGTGCAGAAAAAGGAAGTTTGATAATACAAGCAATCGAAGATGATGATGATAACGATGGCAGTGAAAGCGATCAGTGCAAAGATGGTGAGGATATGATTGAGATTAAACTCAACAACCAAGATGATGACGATGATGATGACGACCAAAACGATCAAAGGGCTAAAACTGAGCATCAGGTGCTTTCTGTTGTTGAAAAATATGTACATGAAGATGACAGATCAGACGCCATCAATATTGCAGAGAAGCATTTCAGCAGTGCCACAAGTGGAATCGTTGAACCTTGTTTTGCTGGAGATTATATGCTAGACTTCATTAATCTGCATCATCAGAAATGTGTTTCAGATCGCTTATTTCCTGTTGAATTAATTGATTTATCAACATCTGCATGCCATTTCTCAGAAAAGCAAGATAATGGAAGTGAAACTAGTGATTCTTCTAATGAAGAGACACCATTACATGCTATTGATGAGATTGCAGAGACTATTACCAGTCCCAGGGAGGCTGAAAACCTGGAGCTAGGTATGAAATTGCTATTCAGTTTATTTGCTTAACCATGATTTATTGTACTTACCATACAAGTATCATTTTCCGCTTTCAATGTGTTCCTTGATAGCAGATCATGAACTAGACAAGAATGATCTTAATCTAATGGCTGAGCGACCAATTTCCGAGACCACATTGTTAAGCACTCAAGACTCTGATCTGCCTCAGGTTCAAGTGTCAGATCCTTCATTGCAATGCTTACGAGAAGATGGCTTTTCAACGTTTAAGGATCAAGCTAAAGGTGTTGATGCTCCTGAATCAAGCAAGACTCGTAAGACTATACTTGTGTTCATCATTGTGGTCAAGCATTTGATCTTGTGAATGGTAATTATATTTAATATATGTAACATATGTTGTACAGAAATTCTTGGTTTTACACTAGGTATACATGAAGAGAAGAGCACAATGGATGAGAACGGAGAAAGGATAAACGCTTCTTTATCGGTTCATACGGATTGTAACAACAACGAAGCAGAGGAGGAAAAGTTCCCTGACACTCCAACTTCATCACACGAAGGTATGCATTACTTGCATAATAAACTGCTATTCTTCGAGAAAAGAGAATCGGGTATTGAGGAGTCTTTAGATGGGAGTGTAGTAACTGAGATGGAAAGTGGTGATCCGGTTCGAACCATTGAAAGGCTGAAAACTTCCTTAAAAGCTGAAAGAAAGGCATTGAGTGCTTTATATGCAGAGCTTGAAGAAGAGAGGAGTGCCTCTGCAATTGCTGCAAATCAGACAATGGCCATGATAACACGGCTTCAAGAGGAGAAGGCGGCAATGCAAATGGAAGCTTTGCAGTACCAGAGGATGATGGAAGAACAATCTGAATATGACCAAGAGGCCCTTCAACTACTAAATGAGCTTATGATCAAACGAGAGAAGGAGAAGGAAGAACTCGAGAAAGAATTGGAAGTTTACCGCAAGAAGGTTCTCTATTATGAGGCCAAAGAAAAGACGAGGATAATGAGGATAAGCAAAGATGGAAGCTTGGGAAGTGGGAAATCTTCGGCTGCTTGTAGCTATGCGGAGGATAGCGACGAGCTATCCATAGACCTGAATCGTGAAGCCAAGGATGAAGATAGCAGCTTCTCTGGCAACCAAGAAAGCAGCAGTGATGCAGTTGGTAACTTGGAAGAAATGGCACTGAATTGTGTAAACCATATAAGTGCCCTTGATGAATCGTTGACAGAATTCGAGGAAGAGAGGCTGTCCATCCTGGATCAGCTTAAGGCATTGGAAGATAAGTTACTAACTATGGGGGATGATCAATTCATGGAGGACTTGAAATCAATTCAGAATTCCTTTGATGGTCTTGATGAGAAGAATGACCTGCGCAGCAAAGAAGGTAATGGATTTTCAAAAGAAACAAGTTGTGGCAAAACAATGGCTTCCATGGCAAAGAGTCTCCTTCCTTTCCTGGATGCAGCTGATAACGGGACTGAAGAAGGAACGATGTATGGAAAACAAGGAGAATCTGATTCTGAACCGGTAGTAATGCAGACATATCCTGGTCCAGAACTGGAGTTGGACCCCAAGAAACTTGCAATTGAAGAGGAGGTGGATCATGTTTATGAGAGGCTACAAGCACTTGAAGAAGACAAGGAATTTCTCAAGAACTGCACGAGTTCCATAAAGAAAGGAGACAAAGGGATGGATCGCCTCCAAGAAATCCTGCAACATCTCCGAGATCTGAGAGCCGTCGAACTCCGAACAAGGACCTTGAGTGGTGATGTGCAAGGGTGATCTTAGGCTTGCCGTGCATAAAAGGAATCACCTGGACCTAGTAATTTCATATATATTCAAGTGTCTATAGGGAATATATCCAGATTGATGGGGAGATTCCTTATCTTCCTTCCTTTTGGGCTTACAAGAATGATGCAAGTTCCCAAAATTGGAAGGATCTCCTCTTTGTCTGCCTTATTTACAACCAAAAAAGAAAGGGTGGAAAATGAAGGAAAACATACCATCTACCTGGGTTGTTCATGTAGGGTAAGTCAGTTGAGAACCTAGTAACATGTTTTTCTTATTTGTTTAGATTTCATTTACTCTTTTCTCCATAAGGTTTGGAGGAAGATTTGAAAGGAGAGGGAAGAAGGCTTTATCCTTTACTCTCTTACTGTTTGCATCAGGGAATGTTATAGATTTCATGATTTTTTTTTTGTCTTTTTTGGAACTCAAACATATATGTTGACTTTCTATAGCTTTGTATGAAATTAATGTTGTTCTTTCTTCTTTGGGTTCTCTCCCTTAGTTAAACTGTCATGTGTATGGCTTCTCATTTAGAACAGGAGGAATTGCATATTCAAATTACTTGTGAATCTGATAGAAGATAATTTCTTGGTTCTTGGTTAGAACTTTCTGTTGTAAATATATTATATAGTATATTTCATATATGAAAGATTGTGATTTTTTGAGGTGACACTTATCTACCTATTGGTATATTAAAAATGTCTTATATTAGAGTTGAAATATTCATTTCTGAGTGTATCTTTCTTTCTTTTTAAAATGTTTTCTAGATGCATTTTAATTTGTAAGAACAATTTGAGTGGGCTTATATTATTTTAAATCAATATAAAAAACATGTTATCATGAAAATAGCATTTTTTTTATTATTTTGCGTAATAAAAAAATAAATTATTTAAAATAGTTTCTCGAGAACGCCTTGCTCTTAAATATATTTTTTTATAATTTCCGATTTTCAAGTTCAACCATATATTTATACAACACTTTTGACGTATATATATTTTTTGGTAGGGGTTATTTTTAAAAAAATATATACTTGTTTTAGATAAGAATTTTTCTTGTCGATTAAAGCAACGCTATCAAAATGGTCAATATTATATTATGTACATATATAAACTTGATATGGATATAATATATATTTTAAATTTTTATATAATAAAATTTTGAAAATAATAATTTTTATATCTCAATGTATCAAATTCAAATGTATTAACAAAAATAAAGAATGGAGTAGAATAGATAAAATGTAATATGAGCTTATAAAATCATGCAACAAAGCAGTGACATAGTTGTTACCTAATCATAATTAGCAGACAGTGGAGTCCATATTAGATTCAGACTTTCCTTGAAACAAGTTCTCAACCCAAAAGCCAATGTGATATTTTCAGTGCTACAAGCAAAAGAGAGTAAAATACAATATGCAAATAAATAAATAATAGGTGTAAAATGGAGTGGTCCAAAAAAAAAAAAAACAAAAGCAAAAGGTGAAGATTCTCAACTTCCATTTGTTTTTTATTTACTAGTATGGTTATTTTTATATTTTACATTAAATTAATTATTTGTTTGTGTTAAATTATGGAGTAAAATTTTAAAAATTAAAATATGTTCTAAGTCTATATACATTCCGTATATTTGGATTTTAATCTCTCTATTTTTATTTTAAGAAATTTAGTCTCTTTACTTTTCAGATTTAAAAATTTAAGTTTAATTGTTATCAACATTAAAACTTTTTGGTGTGACCTTTTGAAATTTAAAAAAAAAAAATTCACTTGGTAGTCATGTAACAATAAAAATAATGTTGAAAATATTGATTAAGATTTTTGTTTTCTTAAAAGCACTCATTCGAACAAAATAACTTTTTTTTTTGTTAAAATAGTGTTCTTAAAAGGAAATTGAAGGCATCATTTGGATTCAAATAGTTAACAATATTAACTATTTAGACTTGCAAATGACATTATAAAAATAGAAAGACCAAATTATGTCAAAATTTAAAGTATATAGATGAAATCTCAAGTTTCAGCATAGTATAAAGGCCAAAATTGAAAATTGACCATCATATTATAAAGTAAAAAAAAATCAATACAAACCTAAAAGAAATAGAAAGTCACATGTCAATCTCTAAAACTCTTAGAACATTCAAATTATGTTAGAATTTAAAGTATAAAAATTTAAACTTAAATTTAAGCATAATAGAGAGCTAAAACTAAAATTTAACCATTTTTTCTAAAATGTAAAAGAAAAAAAAAAAGAAAGAAAATATTAGTAGGTGTACCCATGTGTCAACAAATGAAGATCTTTTGGATCTTTCTTGGTCACCAAGTACTTAATAGCAGAGTGGTCTGTAAACACTGTGACTTTAGTGCCCACGAGATAAGCTCTGAATCTGCCTTGGCTTTTCATTGTCCGAGGACTGCTCCTACGGCAAAGTCACTTACAGCACACATCAATTCAACTGTAAAGTCCATTTTGGTGCAGTGACTATTGGTGTAACACCCCTTACCCGTATTCAACGCCGGAACCGGGTACGAGGCATTACCAGACTTAGCTTGCTCAACATACGAGATCGGGCTATAAAATTTCATTTCAACTTAAAACTTTTCATTTGAAATCATAATGTCCCTATTATGGGTCTATGAGAACCGAAACATACATAGGGGATGGTTCGGGACTAAATCGGAAACTCAAGAACACTTAGAAAATTTTTGCTTAAAACAGGGCCACACACCCGTGTGGAGTGGAACACGCCCGTGTGGGCAGGCCGTGTGGTCACACACTGTAACACCCCTAACCTGTATCCGTCGCCAGATTAAGGTTACGAGGCATTATCTGACATAACTCAGTTCAGCACGCTCATATAAATCATTTTATCATATATAGATCACTTAACTAACAAAAATCCATTCGTGCTTTATTACTAATAATAATACATAAACAATCCATGCTTCAAAGTTCAAACATATATTTATCATTTATTTAATCAAATTTTGAATCCAACTAACATGCATCAAAGCTAAACTACTTATACTTAATAGACATAAAGTTCGAAACAAACAAATACTACATGCATGATTTTCGAATACCTAAGTAAATAAACAAGCATATTTCATTTCATAAACCAAGTATATATTTTACAACATTTATTTATACGACAATAGCAAACATTACTAAATGGTCCAATATAATCTTATACTTACTAATTTATACACCTTTCACTATAATATCATTAATCATTTTCGGTCACAAATGATAATTGATAGCATATCTGGTTTACAAGTCAAATAATATGCCTAAACATTATACCAAAATTTCTTATAAACAACCAATTCACTTATCACATATTCGGCTATCAAATTAGCCTTAATATTATTACACATTATACCAACCCAAGTATCCATTAAATCTTTCATGAATCATAGCATCCCTTATCATTTCAAACCGTATCAATATGACCAACTAACAAACAATGATATTTTCATCCATAGTTTATAAAGCCATGCTCAATCAAAATCACATTCATCAACTACCTCAACATTTAAATCGAGTCATAAGAACATCCATCACACATAATATACTATATGATATACTTCTAAAATGACCTAAATACTTAATCAAGTACATATCTGAATAACATCATTATCAACCATACTACCAAACACAAGCATAATTACACTATAAAATATACTTCCATAATAAGCCAACACCATGACCAAATTCGCATAAGTCCTAAGTATTAATATTTAGCCATTTTCGTATGGCATAATATATACATATACATAACCCAAAATAATCATTTCAAAATATAACCCAGCCTATACATGCCATAGTTTCAAAAATTCAGCTTGTAAAATACCAAAGTTTGTAGATAGTGTGATAGACTTTGACGATGATCCCCGAGCTCGTAACTTGTCTCCAAAATCTATAAAACAATACAATTAAACACATACAGTAAGCTATCATAGCTTAGTAAGTTATAATCAATTTCGTGACAACAATGCATTATATCATAATATCATAAATTTAACAAAAAATTAATAGACAAAGATCCATCAACTACTCATTTACTTGTGCAACCACAAAAACATTTTGTATCTCTCAATTTCAAGATGAACCTAATATAAATATTTCATTCCCATGCATTATCCGTATATTCAAGTTCCAAACTATTCAAACATATATCTTATACCAAAATTCCACATATCCGAATCACATTTTGTAATTCATATAACAATCAATATGATTTTGTAAACATTTGCACATCTCAAATTATATTATCCAAACTATACATCTAAAAGAAACATTCCATCCAATCCACAAATAATCACTTACTCTTGATTTCAAATACCACTTCTCGTAGTTTCAATACTTACCAAATTTGATCTTTGAATTGAAAATTAACTCGTACCCTTATTACTCATTAATCAATTTCGCACACATAGTGCTCGATAATTAACTTCGCACACTTAGTTCTCATTGACCGATTTCGCACACATAGTGCTCGGTAATTCAATTCGCACACTTAGTGCATAGTAATCGATTTCGCACAATTAGTGCTCGGTATTTTAAATTTGCACACTTAGTGCATTTCTCAATCTTGTTATACATTTATATAGACACACGAATAAGAATTAAACCTCAACTATAAATATACAAATTAGCTTATTTCGATCTCAATAATCAACATCCCATTCGGGTGTACCAATGGCATATATACATACCTCACATTCGACTATACTATTCACATCTATAGATATCACATTAAATTCATGTACACCATTATAAATAAATCCAATTCAACTCAATTGTTTAAAAACTTACCTCGAGTATCGACAGACTATATTTTCTGACTATTCGACTAACTTCGCTTTTCCCCAATCCAATCCTGATCCTTTTTGTTCTTGATCTAATAAATTTCAAATTTAGCTCATTCAAACATATTTTCATTCAATTTAATCCAAAAACACATAAATGGGCAAATTACTATTTTACCCCTAACATTTACAATTTTTACAATTTAGTCCCTATTGCACAAAACACAAAATACTCAAAATTTCAAGGTGCCCATGTTTGACCGAATTTTCATAGTGTTCATAAAAGCCCATATATTTCATTTATTTCACATTTTGATCATTCAATTTACAAATTTCACAATTTAATCCTATTTAGACATTTCTATCAAAAATGCCTTAATTAAACTTAACAATTTAACATCCTATATTTATTTTCCTTCACTAAACACCAATTTCATCAAGCTATCAACAATGGCATTTCATGAATACATCATCAAATTCGAAAATTCCAACTTGGGCTAGCTAGTATTCAAAGCAACGATCTCAAAAACGTAAAAATTATCAAAAACCAAACTCAATTACATACCTTAATCAAGCATGCAAGGGCCTAAAGTTTCAAGCTTAAACTTTCTCTTCTTTCTCTTAGTTTCGGTCAAAAAGAAATAAAGAAGATGAACACTTTCATCTTTTTACCAAATATAATATTTAACATATATTAAATTATAACATTATATTATAAAATAAAACAAACAAATCAAATCACTATTACATGCATTACCAACAGGCCACTACTCATTTTTTATGGTAAATTTGCTATTTAAAGCCTCCAATTTATTAAGACAACATCAATTAAGCACTATCTCATTTAACCATCAAATTTTCATTTTACGCGATTAAGCCCTTTTTCACAATTAAGCACCAAAACGATCAAATTTTAATATGAAAATTTCACACACACCAATTCACACATAATGAACATAGAAAATAATATTAAAATATTTTTCTGACTCGAATTTGTGGTCCCGAAACCACCATTCCAATTAGGGTCAAAATCGAGCTATTACACACACGCCCATGTTCCTAGCCCGTGTGGATTTTATTTTTCATTTCGAACCTACAGGGGTTTTCACACGGCCTGGCACACACCCGTGTCTATGGCCCGTGTCCCTCACACGGCCATGACACATCCGTGTCCTCACCCATGTACGAAAACCTTGACATTCTGTTTATGACGTCAGCAGACACTTAGAGGCACACGACCTAGTCACACGCCCGTGCATTGGCCCGTGTGACGAACTGAATTTTTGCAAAGTGGATGCAGGGGACACAAGGCCTATCATTACTCCCATGGGGCTGACCGTGTGTCACACACGGCCTAGACACATGCCCGTGTGTCCACCCGTGTGGACAATGTTAAGGCTATTTACCAAGCCAATTGCCACCCTGAAAAGAACCACATTTATACCATTTCAAGGCAACACTTAACATAGCTATTATACACTTCTAATATCCAAAATCAAGACATCCACTCTACGTTCATTATGTATATACTCTATGTAGCAGCTCGATTTAGGGCCCAGTCGGAATAGTGGTGCGAGACCACAAATTCGAAGTAAAAAAATGAGATTTAAGGTTTATGGGATGTTTGCATGATAGTATGAAAGTTTCATGAAAAAATTTTATCAAATTGTGATTGAATTGTCCATTAGGACTAAATTACAAAAGTTGCAAAATATGATATTCTAGAAGCTTTAAGTATGAAATAGCTTAGGATTATAAATTATAAGTCCTTAAATAGAAATTTACCCAATTTCTAATTTTTGGACAAAAATGGACATGATGTAGTAAATTTGGAAGGTTTAGCAAAAAGGGCAATTTGGTCAATTGTCAATTAAATGATTAAAAAGGGAAAAGAAGACAAAAATTATGTTCATCTTCTTCCCCTTAGTGTCGAAAATTTGAAGGAAGCCATAGCTAGGGTTCTTCAATTTTTCAAGCTTGCTAGTAAGTTCGTTTTAGCCTCGTTTTTAATATTCTTCGTATTTTTGAAATCCTCGTAACTTGAATTAGCTATTTTTAGCTATAAGTTGAGCTAGGGTGCATGTTCAAAAATACACCCATGTATGAAATGCATGTTTTATGAAGTTTTAAGGAAGATTATGAAAGCTTGATGTAGAATAAACATCTTTTTCCAAGTGAATTTCATGAAAATAGCTTGTAAGGACTAGTTTGTAAAAGTTATGAAATTTGTAATACATGCATGAAATAGTGAGAATTGAAGGTTGATGTAGTTGAGAGTATAATCCAGCTAAACATGAAATTCAAGAAAGTTGAATGAAAATCACTTTACGAGCCTAGGGGCAAAAGTGTAAAAATGAGAAAGTTTAGGGGTAAAATAGTAAATTTTGCCAAAGTGTGATTTATGAGTCAATTCAGTCAATGTGAGTATTAAATGAGTTAAACTATTATTATAGATCAAGAAAAATAAAGCCCGGACCGAAACCGAGGCAAAAATAAAGCCGAGGACTAAATTGCATATCTTCGTACATTTTGTATATCGAGGTAAGTTTGTATGATTCTTAAGCTTCATGAATATTTTCATTGAATTGCTTATTATGTTGATATTGTACATTATTTCCATGAAGTTTTTTACTATGTTTAAACAAAAAAAACTAATGAGATTTATTAAATGAAAGTCCCGATTGAAGTTGGATTACTGAGGATGCCTAATCTACCACATGAGACAAGGAAGTCCATGTAAGACCGTGTCAAGACATGGCATCAGCAATAAAGTAAAGAGATCATGTAAGTCCAAGCCAAGGCATGGCATTGATAAGTTTAAGCAAGAGATCATGTAAGTCCAAGACAAGTCTTGGCATTGAAAAGTTATTTACGAGGCAAAGACCCATATAAGTCCAAGCTTAGGCATGGCATTGGTGAGTCTCTAAAGTTAAGAGATATCATGTAAGACCATGTCAAGACATGGAAATAGTAAGTTTCCAAGGAAACAACCAAGTAAGACCTCGTGTAAGACCATGGCAAGACATGGCATCGACACTAAGTTAAGAGATTCCATGTAAGACCATATGAAGGATACGACATTGGTATCGAGACACATGTGTGATAGATTTAGTATCCTTAGTTATTCTGGATAATTCATTGGGCAAATGAGTAAAGCTTGAATGAGATAGCAAGAAAGTAAACTCATTAACAAGTTATGCTAGTCAAAGTCGACTAAGAATAATATCCATGTTAAGAAAGGATGAAGTTGAGTTTATCCTTATAATAGTAAAGTATGCTAATTTATGTGATTAAGTGTTACAGGTATCTTGTTTACCTTACCAGCATGAGAGTAGTAAGTATCATGAGTTATGAAAGAACCGGTAAGAGTAAGTAAGCTCAAGTACTTGAGACTTGTGATGCCATTATTTATGATGTATTAAATTGTTAAGCAATTATGTTGTTATATGCATTACATGCAGACTTACTAAGCTAAGTGCTTACGTCTTTAATTCTTTCTTTCTATATAGACCCGCCAAGCTAACTCGTGGATCATTGACGTCGGAGCTCGGAGCACACTATCAATCAAAATTTTGGGTATAGCCAAGTTGTTTTTACTAAGTATGGCATGTATAGGAAATGGTTCATTTTGAATTATGTTTTAAGGGAAGCCAAAGCTTTTGGTTAGCAAGCTTATTATTCTTTTGTATATGGCTAAAGAGATTGATCAATATTCACTAAGTTTATATATATCAATGTCGATGGTTTATGCATTATTGATTATGTTTGGATGAAGTACTCGAATTGTTGAATTGAGTATATGATTGGTCTTGATTTCAGGGTGGCAATTGGCTTGGAAAATAGCCTTTAAGTGTCCATTGGTATGGTCATACGGGCGTATGACTAGACCGTGTGTGATACACGGCCAACCCACATGGGTGTGTTAATAGACCGTGTGTCCCCTGCATGTTAGAGTTTTGAGTCAGTATAGGCCACGAGCCAGCCACACGGGCGTGTGCCTAGGCCGTGTGGTTAAGTCAGAATACCAAGGTTTGATACACGGGTCAAGGACACGGGCGTGTGCCTAAGCCGTGTGAGTTAGTCAGTGACCACCATAAGTTGAGTACATGGGCGTGTCCTAGGTCAACATGGGCGTGTGACCCCTGTCTTGATGAAAAATTTTCTAAGTTCGTAGAAGTTTCCGGTTGAACTACGAAAACTCTCGGATATGAGTTTAGGGCCTCGTAGGCCCATGAAGTGAATGTTATGACTAAGGAAGGAAAGTTTTAATTTGAAACGAAATTTTATAGTCATAAGTTCACGTTTAAGCATGTTTCAAGTATAGTAATGTCTCGTATCCAGTCTCAGCTTCGGACTCGGGTATGGGGTGTTACATTTAGTGGTATAAGAGCTACGGTTTAGTCGATTCTAGGACTAACGTAGCATGAGCACGAGTCTGGCTATACATGCCATATGTAAGGGACGACTCCTGACGACTTAAAATATGTTTCTATATAGTAAATGGATCCTGATAGAGCCGTGGCGGATGATGTAGAAAGTAACACGCTGGCTCCTGCTGAAGGGACGGTGCCGAATGAGAATGAGAATAGACCCACTACGTTGAGTTAAGGAGGAGAAGAAGAGGCTAGAAAAGCCTTCCTCAACATGATGAACACGTGGTACACGGAGTTCGTTCGCACGAACCCAAATGCACAACCCCCTCCACCCTCGCCTATTCCAGTAGCCCCTCAAGTAGTAGAGGTGGTAAGAGGAGACAAACCTCCGGTTGATAGGATTCAGAAACACGGGGCAGAAAAATTTCGGGCTAGAAAGGATGATGATCCGGAAAAGGCAGAGTTCTGGCTCAAAAATACTATTAGAGTATTTAATGAGCTGTCGTGCACACCCGAGGAGTGCATGAAGTGTGTAGTCTCTCTTTTAAGAGATTCTGCTTATCAATGGTGGAACACCCTTGCGTCGGTTGTACCAAGGGAAAAGATCACGTGGGAATTCTTTCTAGAAGAGTTCAGGAAAAAGTACATCAGTCAAAGGTTTATCAATCAGAGGAGAAAAGAATTCTTAGAATTTAAACAAGGCAAGATGTCAGTGACTGATTATGAGCGTGAGTTTGTAAGACTCAGCAAATACGTTTGAGAGTGTGTATCCATTGAAGCCATTATGAGTAAGAGATTTGAAGATGGACTAAATGAGGACATTAAATTGTTTGTTGCTGTTCTAGAACTGAAAGAGTTCGTTGTGCTAGTGGAGCTCGCATGTAAAGCCGAAGAGTTAGTAAAAGAGAAGAGAAAATCTGAAATAGAGTCTCGTGACTCGAAGAAGAGACAGTGGAATAAGTCATTCCAACCCTCATCCAAGAAATCAAGAGATTTCTCTACACGATCGGCTATTTCCACTGGGTTTTCGAGTAGAAACAAGGGTAAACAGTATTCGGGAAATAAGTCCCAGACTACATCCGTCGCTAGTGTTGGGAACATTCAGTCTAATAGACCAGAATGCCCACAATACGGCCGACGTCATCTCGGTGAGTGCCGAGCACATGAAAATGCTTGTTTCAAGTGTGGTTCCCAAGATCACTTTATAAAAGACTGTCCAGAGATGACGAAAGAAGAGAAAACTCAGAATATTAGATCCGGGAGCTCAGTGAGAGGAAGACCACAGAAGAACCCGGGAAGTGGGGTGAATAGTAGAGGTAACCCCAGAAAGCAGGCTGCGAGACTCGAGGGTAGGGCGCCTGCAAAGACCTATGCCATTCGCGCTCGCGAAGAGGCATCTTCTCCTGATGTTATTACGGGTACCTTTTCTCTTCATGATACTAAAGTTATCGCTTTAATAGACCCCGAATCTACCCACTCTTATATTTGCATGAAATTAGTATCTATTATGAGTATGCCCATAGAGTCCACAGAGTTTGTGATAAAAGTGTCTAATCCGTTAGGAAAAAGTGTACTAGTTGATAAGGTATGCAAAGATTGTCCATTGATGATTAGAGGTCATTGCTTTAAGGCCAATCTCATGTTATTACCATTCAATAAATTCGATATTATTCTTGGTATGGACTGGTTAACCACTCATGATGTGATAGTCAATTGTGGCAAGAAATATATCGAATTGAGATGTGAAAGTAGGGACACCCTTCATGTTGAATCAGATGAACAAGATAGATCGCCGGTAGTGATATCTCAATTGTTAGCCCAGAGATATGTAAGAAAAGGGTATGAGGCGTATCTTGCGTTTATGATGAATACCAAAGAAACGAAGTTAAAGATTGAGTCAGTACCGATAGTATGTGAGTACTTGGACGTTTTCCCCGAGGAATTACCGGGACTACCTCCGATTAGAGAAGTTGAGTTCAACATTGAGTTAGCTCCCGGTATTGTACCGATATCTATCACTCCTTACAGAATGGCTCCAACGGAATTGAAGAAACTAAAGGCACAGTTGCAAGAGTTGATGGACAAAGGTTTTGAAAGATCGAGTTTTTCCCCATGGGGTGCTCCGGTATAGTTTGTGAGAAAGAAAGATGGCACCATGAGGTTGTGCATAGATTACCGTCAGCTTAACAAAGTGACAGTGAAGAACAAGTACCCATTACCCAGGATTGATGATCTGTTCGATCAATTAAAAGGAGCCACTGTGTTCTCTAAGATAGACTTGAGATCGGGGTACTATCAGTTGAGAGTAAAAGGCTCAGATGTGTCGAAGACAGCTTACCGAACGAGGTATGGGCATTATGAATTTTTAGTCATGCCCTTTGGTTTGACCAATGCTCCTACGGTGTTCATGGATTTAATGAACCGCATATTTAGGCCATACCTCGATAAGTTCGTGGTCATTTTTATTGACGACATATTGATATATTCTCAAGATGAGACGAAGCATGTCGAGCATCTACGGATAGTTTTATAGTTTTTACGAGAAAATCAGTTATATGCCAAGTTCAGCAAAAGTGAATTTTGGCTCCAGGAAGTTAGATTTTTGGAACATATTGTCTCAGGAGATAGGGTCCGTGTTGACCTAAGCAAGATTTCGGCTATTGTTGACTGGGAGCCACCAAAGAATATATCTGAAGTTAGAAGCTTTCTAGGCCTAACTGGCTACTATAGACGATTCGTCAAGGGGTTTTCTATGATTGCGACTCCGATGACGAAACTGTTACAGAAAAATGTGAAGTTTGATTGGACAGAAAAATGCCAACAATGTTTTGAGAAATTGAAGGCATTGTTAACAGAGGCTCCAATTTTAGTACAACCCGAGTCAGGGAAATAATTCGTGATCTACAGCGATGCATCCTTAAATGGATTAGGCTGTGTACTTATGCAAGAAGGTAAAGTGATAGCATATGCCTCCAGACAGCTAAAGCCACATGAGAAGAACTATCCAACGCACGATTTAGAGTTGGCTGCCATAGTTTTTGCATTGAAGATTTGGAGACACCATTTATACAGTGAACAATGTCGGATTTTCACCGATCACAAAAGCTTGAAGTATTTGATGACTCAAAAGGAGTTGAACTTGAGGCAACGAAGATGGCTAGAGTTGATAAAAGATTATGAGTTGGTTATTGATTGCCATCCGGGAAAGGCGAATGTAGTCGCCGATGCTTTGAGTAGGAAGTCCCTATTTGCATTAAGGGCATTGAATTCGCGGATGACTTTGTCCAACAATGGTTCTATTCTAGCTGAGTTGAGGGCTAGACCGATGTTCCTTCAAGAGATCTATGAGATTCAAAAAGAAGATAGTGAATTGCAAGCCAAGAGAGCTCAGTGCGAGTTGGATGTTGAGTCTGATTTTTGGATTAATTCCGATGGATGTCTGATGTTCAAAGATAGAGTTTGTGTACCGAGGAATGAGGAACTTATACGGAGAATTTTTGTAATATCCGGGGTTTTGGGCTTGTGCATTATTGCTTAATTATGTGAAGTAGCATGCCTGTGTGTATTATAAATATGTTTTATGAATCTTGAGAACTTTAGAGTGTACGAAAAAGCCTTAGAAATTATTTGATTTTAAGTTTTAAAGGGGAGCTAAGCCTGAGAGGCCTTAAGAGAAATTGTAGGGGAAATTGGACATAAAAATCAGCTTGTTAAAGTGGCAAGGAGGCGCCACTTAAAGCCCTGGTAAGTGACGCCATATGCAAGGTGCAAGGGCTTGAGTTCGAGCCACAAGGGAAGCAAAAAGGGGAGCTTTTATTTTGCGGCAATGGGGAGCAGTAGTGGACGGCATTTGGACTTTCAAATGGATGAGGATGAGACTTGGTCTCTTTCTTTTAAAATTCGGCTAGAAGAGAAGGATAAATTTTGATTTATTCAATTTATTTTGAATGAGTAGTATGGAGAGAAAAAAGGAGAAAAGGAAGGGGGAGATAGAGTTTGAGTGCTAGCCGAATTTAGGAGAGGGGAGTAGGATGGTATATTTGGTCATGTAGGGGGGGTAGTGTGTGCCGAAATTTCCTTTTGGTTGGGTATTCATCTTTTTGTTTCTTCTTTTAGTCTCCTTGCCGAAATTTGTAGCCAAGAGAATCCTTTCTTTTTCCTCTCTTTTCTTTGAAACAAGAACCGAAATTAAAGCACCATTCGGGTATTTTGAGCATCTTCTTTTCATTTCCTTTTCCCAAAGCCGAACCTTATAGTTCTTCTTCTTCTTTTCTTTTCTTGGAACCTTAAAAGCGAATCACCCTTGTGTTTAATGAAACCTTCTAGGTACCTTTTATATTTCTTTTCTTTCCTTCAACGTAAACTCCACATCTATTTTCTTGGTGGCCGAATGTCCCAACTCCATTTGGGAGCCTTAGCCGAATCTATCAGTGATCAAAAAGGGGAAGGGTTGTCGATTTCTTTTGGTGCAAGCTATCCAATCGATTCTCAATAGGGGGTAAGGGACTTCTTTTAATCATCTTTCTCCTACCTCTTTTGATCTACCGAAAGTTAAGGGTCTAACTCTATTTCCTTAAGGGGGCCGAATTTAGGAGGTGATTTCGGGAAGTTGATCATTAGAGGTAAGTAAAGTGTAATATTAGGCCAAAGGCCATTTATTAAGTTCATTAAGTGATTGAAAAGCGGGTCTAACATGAGCCTATAGGTATTTCGACATCACCAGGAGCAAGGGTTAATTTCGGGATTTAGATCCGCAAGGTAAGGGTTCTAGTGATTCAGATATGTTCCTTATTCGTTCAAAAGCCGAAAACTATCCAGTCAAGTGATCTAGTGCTTGGCCGAATGTAGGAACTAGGGATCTAGAGCATTAGATCGGGAGTTTCGGGATTTCAGTGAAAGCGTTAATACCAGGTGTGTAACCTCACACAAATTCTTAATAGATTTACGGTATTAATTTAATATATGTGTTTATAAGAATGTGAAAGATATGGCTAAAGGTACCATTCAATGGTACGGCATATTCAGGTACGTTATTCTCCAAAATTACATTAATAGTATTATGGACCTTGAATGTGGCATAGATGAGAATTGGTTACTGAATATGAAATAAGGCTTAAGGCATGATATTTGCATGATTTGCATGACATGGGGCATATGGGTGATTGTGAAAGGGGAAGTGATCTCGGTGGTTTTACCACAATATTTGGTGACTCATGTCACATAATCGAATGTGGTGACTTATGTCACAAATTGTTATCTGGTGGCTATGCCACAATTTATAAGGGCGATGAGCAAGTCGTCTGCAGTGGCGCCAGCTTCGATGATGTGTAGCGGATGGAGGGTCGATTTAGTAATCCCCACGGTGTGATGGCGGTGCGGGTGATGTGTAGAGGATGGTTATTAGGTTTGGGTTGGGATTGCATCATTACCTATATTTGCTATATGAATATGTATGATCGACATGCCTAAATCATTGAGACTTGTGTTGTTTGTTACATACCGAGTCTGTTTGACTCACCCGTTGTGGGATATCTTTTCAGTGACACTCGGTAGATGGACCGGGTCGGCGGGAGCTTAGTGGTGGCCATGCTCACTTACGATTATTTTATTTTGAGACTTTATTTTTAAGTTTGGATTTATTTCGGTTTTCTTTGATGTAATAAGGCCATTAGTATGAAACCATTTATGCTCGCATTTTAATTATTTTAGTATGATATGATTTTTAGCAAATTAAAGTTGAAGTAACTTTTCTTAAAAATAAATTTTTAAATGTTTGACACCTAATCACAAACGGTTTCCAATTTAATGTTAAACTCTAAAGACTTGGCAACACTTTTAACATATTGATTTCAGGTACCAATCGAAACTATAGTTTAATTAAAATCTAGTTTTCAAGAATAACAATGTTTTCAATTTGAACTCTACACAAATCAATTTTGCTCAAAACCGCCCAAATTTTCTGAGGTAACAAACGAGATTTGAAATGTTTCACATCAAGGAACATGTCAGATCTGGTCAAGGCTCGTGGGCCGGGTTTGGGGTGTTTCAATTTGGTATCAGAGCCTAGTTTTAAACTCTCGGCCTTGGGTTTAAAGCCCATAACGTTTTCAAAATAGAGCCGAAATAAGTTTTGTAAAATTTTTTTCGAAATGAGCAGGTTTTTCTGGCATGGCACCTAAGTCTCCTACAGAAGTCCACGAGTAAGTACCCTAACCGTTGTGTGAATTAATGTATGATTTGTATATGGGTATAACGGGAACGTAGATTAGTATATTAAGTTATGGAACCCTAGGATTAGTTTACCCCAACACAAGAACTACATAAAATTTAAGGCCTAACTAAACAAACCTGTGACTAAGTCGCCGAGTTAGGGTGTGGTAACCATTGTGTGCATGTCTAGGATTGGATTCAGGAAGAGCCTGATATTTAAGCGATCCCTAGTGACTCACCTCCTCTTCGCTCGAATCCTACCTACAGTGCGTAGTGACGGTTCACCCTAACCAAGAGGACTTATTCACGGGCTAAACTCAATAATTAAAATCCGAATGGGACTAGCCATACTGTTTTATAAAACCTCAGTTTTAAAATCACCAAATTACCCCTTTGATTTGTAAAAACTATTTTAGACCTTAAAAAGAAATTTTTTCGAAATATTCCTGATTTACAAAAAAATTACCCAAATACCCCACGGTTTGTAAGATTACTAAAATACCATTGGTTTATAAAGTTACCGTATTATCCTCAACTTTTATTAAGATATTCCTACTTTACCAAAAATACCAAAAACCCCTATTTTTGCAAAATATCAAGATACCCTGATTTGAAAATTTACCAAAATACCCCTATAGGACAAATTACGAAAATACTCAGGATTAAAGCGGACAAAAATGTACAAGTGATGAATGTGTGTAGTAGATACTCTTTGAATGAAGGTGCATCTTTCTCTGAACTAGGATAGAAGACTTGAAACAAAACTCGAAATGATCGAAAGAACTACTACTAAACTTCCTTACATAAAACTTGTTCGTGGATAATTAGTGGAACAAAGACTAATGCATAAAACTTTCTAAAACAGATTAAATCATGATAGTAGACATGAGTTCTAAGGGACGTGGTCGTAATACGCGAGGGCGTGGTAGAGGCAGAATGGTTGTATCGGAACCCGTTAGGTCTGGTCAAGGGTCCGAGAATGAGGTAGCACCACCACCACCAGCTGCTGGCGTTGAGCATCAGGATCAGACGGGGGATGATGCAGTATCGCAGGTGATGCTGCGGGTTCTTGAGATGGTGGCTGGAGCAGGTGGAGGTGGGGGAGCTCAGAAATTTGTACCCGAGTGACTCCAAGCCAATGGAGCTGAAGTATTCCGTGGCGTATCTGGTGTGGCACCCAAGATGGTGAGTATTGGTTAGAAGCGATGCAGGCGAATTATGGATGAGCTGGATCCGATCGCTTGAAGAGAAGTTGAAGGAATGGTGTCGCTACTTCGCGATGAGGCATATCGGTGGTGGCTCACGATTCGGGATGGTGCTACTGGTGAGGATCTCACTTGGGAGTATGTTAAGGCGGCATATCGTAAGAAGAAGTATGTTGGAACTAGTTATACCGATGCTCGAGAGGAAGGCATTTAAGGGTGGTTCAATGGAACAAGTCCGTAGCGAATACGATCTTTGAATTCTTAAGGTTGAGCCGGTATGCTCGAGGTATCGTGGGCTCACGGAGCATGAGCGATGTGTGCAGTTTGAGGACGGACCGAGGATGACACGAGATTATTGATAGCTCCACAACAGAGCGAGAGTTTGCCGTGTTGGTGGAAAAGGCTAAGGTAGCCAAAGGGATTAAGGACTCTGTGTGAGACAGAATCTTTGAGCGGAATAGGCACAAGAGAGGTTTTGGGTCATCGGGGTCATCAGGGAATGTTCAAAAGAGGCCTAGAGTTGATGGGCGCGAGGTCGCAAGTCATTTGAGGAGGAGGACAGTACCATACTTGTACTCGGTGTGGAAAGATGCACTTGGGGGAGTGTTGGAAGAAGACATGGGGATGTTTCAAGTGTGGGTCCAAGGACCACATGATTAAGGACCGCCCTATAAAAATAGGCGGGGGCCGACCAACAGTCGAAATTTCAATCAGTGGAAGAGGTGGACCGCGACCACCGCGGGTCGTGGTCCGAATGGCGAGAGGAAATGGTGCTTTGGAAGAGGACGGGGGAACATCGAAAGCGAGAGAGGTGTTGGTAACACGAGGCAAGACAAAGATGCCGTGTATGCGATTCAGGAGGGAGGATGAGAGCGCACCGGATGTCATAACCGAGACGTTCCTTATAGGTGATAAGCCTTATTTTGCTTTAATTGATGTTGGCTCGACCCACTCATATGTTGCATGTAGAGTAGTCGAAACGCTAGGCATAGCATCTGAACTATCTAGTAGGGAGATGACTGTAGTAAGCCCGTTAGGTCAAACTGTAGTGGTGAATAGGATATTTCGCAATGTACCTCTAGAGATTCAGGGAGTGGTATTCCCTGCCGACTTGATGGAACTACCCTTCGGAGAATTTGATCTCATTCTTGGCATGGATTGGCTAGTGGAACATCGAGCTAAATTGGATTGCGCAGCTAAGCGAATGGAGTTAAGGACCCCGGAGGATGAGGAGATAATTATGATAGGAGAAAGAAGAAACTATTTGGCTAATGTAGTTTCTGCACTAAAGGATGATAAGATGGTTCGGAAAGGGTGCAAGGCATTCTTGGCTTTCGTTAGTGCGTTGGATGCAAAAGAAGAAGGAGTTAGTGGAGTTAGAACCGTAAGGGAATTTGTGGATGTTTTACCGGAGGAGTTACCTAGAATACCCCCAGACAGGGAGGTGGAGTTCGGAATTGATTTGTTGCCTGGAACGGCACCAGTATCTATCGCTCCGTATAGAATGGCACCAAAGGAGTTGGTGGAGCTCAAAGCTCAAATTCAGGAGTTGCTTGACCGTGGGTTCATTCGACCCAGTGTGTCTCCATGGGGAGCACCGGTCCTGTTTGTGAAGAAGAAGGAAGGGACTATGCGTATGTGCATAGATTATCGTCAGTTGAATAAGTTGACCATCAAGAACAAGTACCCGTTGCCAAGGATAGACGACTTGTTCGATCAGCTTAAGGGGGCCGCGGTATTTTCAAAGATAGATTTACGGTCGGGATATCATCAGCTTAAGGTGAAGGAGGTGGATATCCATAAGACAGCTTTCCGGACAAGATACAGGCATTATGAGTTCATGGTAATGCCGTTCGGATTGACGAACGCCCCAGCCGTGTTCATGGATATGATGAACCGGGTTTTTCAACCCTACCTGGATCGATTTGTCGTTGTGTTCATAGACGACATCCTAGTGTATTCTAAGTCAGAGGAGGAACATGACGAGCATCTCCGGATAGTGTTGCAAGTGTTAAGGGAGAAGAAGCTCTATGCCAAATTCAGCAAGTGTGAATTTTGGCTGAAGGAGGTTGCATTCTTAGGGCATGTAGTGTCTGCAGAAGGAATAAGGGTGGATCCTAGGAAGATCGAAGCGATCTTTGGATTGGAAACCACCTAAGTCGGTGGCAGAGGTTCGCAGTTTCTTGGGATTGGCAGGCTACTACAGAAGGTTCGTGGAAGGGTTTTCATCAATAGCTGCTCCTTTGACGAAGTTGTTGAGAAAAGAGGTACCTTTCGTATGGACAGATAGGCAACATGAGAGTTTTGAGAAGCTTAAGAGGGTTTTGGTGAAGCTCAGTTTTGATTCAACTCGAGGCGGGCGGTGATTTCGTGGTGTATTGTGGACGCTTCTCATACGAGATTAGGATGTGTTTTGATGCAAGGCGGGAAGGTAGTCGCTTATGCGTCTCGACAATTAAGGCCACATGAGGTTAACTATCCGACGCATGACTTGGAATTGGCGGCGGTGGTCTTTGCTCTTAAGGTATGGAGGCACTACCTATATGGAGAAAAGTCGGTGGTCTACATGCACCACAAGAGCCTTAAGTATCTCTTGACTCGAGAAAAGAGTGAACTCGAGACAGCGAAGGTGGGTGGAGTTATTAAAGGACTACGATTGTTCCATAGAGTATCACCCGGGCAAGGCAAATGTGGTAGCAGATGCCCTAAGTCAGAAAGTAGTGTCGGATCTGAGGGCGATGTTTGCACATCTTAGCTTGTATGATTTGATGGAAGTCTGTGCGCGAATTGTAAGTTAAGCCGACATGGTTGGAGGAGGTGAAAGAGAGTCAGTTGGCAGATGATGATTTAAGTGCTAAGTTGCGGCAGGTGCAGAGGGGGGAGTTAGAGGATTATGGAGTTAGCAGTGATGGAGTATTGTGTTGCAAGGGTAAGGTCTGTATGCCTAAGGATAAGGAGTTAAGGCGGAGAATTCTTTAGGAATCGCATAGTAGCCCCTATGCTATGCATCCTGGAGGTAGTAAGTTGTATAGAGATCTAAGGGAACAGTTTTGGTGGCCTGGTCTTAAGAGGGAAGTTACCGAATTTGTAGGGAAATGCTTGACGTGTCAGCAAGTCAAGGCAGAGCACCAAGTTCCGTCAGGATTGCTTCAGTCGATAAAGATTCCGCAGTGGAAGTGGGAGAGAATCACCATAGACTTCGTTAGTGGGCTTCCCCTTACGCCTACTAAGAAGGACTCGGTATGGGTGATAGTGGATCGATTGACAAAATCCGCGCATTTCATACCAGTGCGGGTTGACTATTCTTTGCAGAGATTGGCGAAGTTGTATGTGGCAGAAATTGTGAGGTTGCATGGAGTGCCAGTGTCAATTATTTCAGATAGGGATCCGAGGTTTACGTCTCGATTTTGGAAAGCACTACATCAGGCTTTAGGCACCAGATTGGATTTTACTACGGCATTTCATCCACAGTCGGACGGTCAATCTGAGCGAGTGATCCAAGTGTTGGAAGATATGTTGAGGGGTCGTGTGATAGACTTGAGAGGAAGTTGGGAAGAATATTTGCCTTTAGCGGAATTTGCATATAATAACATGACTATCAAGCCGATTCGGATGGCACCGTATGAAGCGTCAGTATGGACGGAAGTGTCGCACTCCTACGTGTTGGACAGAATTAGGAGAACGTCAAGTTTTGGGTCCAGAGATTGTGGTAGAATCTGAAGAAAAGGTTAAGTTGATTCGGGCACGGTTAAAGGAGGCATCTGATAGGCAGAAGTTGTACGCGAATCTTAAGTGAAAGGAAATAGAATTTGCTATGGGAGATCAGGTGTTTCTTAAAGTTTCGCCTTGGAAGAAGGTGATGAGGTTTGGTCGCAAAGGGAAGTTAAGTCCCAGGTTTATAGGACCTTATCGGGTCTTGAAGCAAGTTGGACCAGTGGCATACCAGTTAGAGTTGCCTCCGGAGTTGAAGCATATGCACGATGTGTTCCATGTTTCTATGCTACGCTGTTACCGATCGGATCCATCTCATGTAGTGCCGGTTGAGGAGGTGGAGCTAAGGCCAGATTTGTCCTACGAGGAGGAGCCAATCCAGATCTTGGAACGAGATGTGAAGGTATTATGAAGGAAATCAGTTCCTTTAGTCAAAGTGTTACGGCGTAATCATGGATCGGAAGAAGCTACTTGGGAGCCGGAAGAAGCAATGCGACAGCAATACCCTCACCTATTTTAGCCAGGTAATTTCGAGGACGAAATTATTTTAATGGGGTAGAACTGTAATATCCGGGATTTTAGGCTTGCGCATTATTGCTTAATTATGTGAAGTAGCATGCCTGTGTGTATTATAAATATGTTTTATGAATCTTGAGAACTTTAGAGTGTAGGAAAAAGCCTTAGAAATTATTTGATTTTAAGTTTTAAAGGGGAGCTAAGCCTGAGAGGCCTTAAGAGAAATTGTAGGGGAAATTGGACATAAAAATCAGCTTGTTAAAGTGGCAAGGAGGCGCCACTTAAAGCCCTGGTAAGTGACGCCATATGCAAGGTGCAAGGGCTTGAGTTCGAGCCACAAGGGAAGCAAAAAGGGGAGCTTTTATTTTGCGGCAATGGGAAGCAGTAGTGGACGGCATTTGGACTTTCAAATGGATGAGGATGAGACTTGGTCTCTTTCTTTTAAAATTCGGCTAGAAGAGAAGGATAAGTTTTGATTTATTCAATTTATTTTGAATGAGTAGTATGGAGAGAAAATAGGAGAAAAGGAAGGGGGAGATAGAGTTTGAGTGCTAGCCGAATTTAGGAGAGGGGAGTAGGATGGTATATTCGGTCATGTAGGGGGGTAGTGTGTGCCGAAATTTCCTTTTGGTTGGGTATTCGTCTTTTTGTTTCTTCTTTTTGTCTCCTTGCCAAAATTTGTAGCCAAGAGAATCCTTTCTTTTTCCTCTCTTTTCTTTGAAACAAGAACCGAAATTGAAGCACCATTCGGGTATTTTGAGCATCTTCTTTTCATTTCCTTTTCCCAAAGCCGAACCTTATAGTTTTTCTTCTTCTTTTCTTTTCTTGGAACCTTAAAGCCGAATCACCCCTTGTGTTAGCCGAAACCTTCTAGGTACCTTTTATATTTCTTTTCTTTCCTTCAACGTCAACTCCACATCTATTTTCTTGGTGGCCGAATGTCCCAACTCCATTTGGGAGCCTTAGCCGAATCTATCAGTGATCAAAGAGGGGAAGGGTTGTCGATTTCTTTTGGTGCAAGCTATCCAATCGATTCTCAATAGGGGGTAAGGGACTTCTTTTAATCGTCTTTCTCCTACCTCTTTTGATTTACCGAAAGTTAAGGGTCTAACTCCATTTCCTTAAGGGGGCCGAATCTAGGAGGTGATTTCGGGAAGTTGATCATTAGAGGTAAGTAAAGTGTAATATTAGGCCAAAGGCCATTTATTAAGTTCATTAAGTGATTGAAAAGCGGGTCTAACATGAGCCTATAGGTATTTCGACATCACCAGGAGCAAGGGTTAATTTCGGGATTTAGATCCGCAAGGTAAGGGTTCTAGTGATTCAGATATGTTCCTTATTCGTTCAAAAGCCAAAAACTATCCAGTCAAGTGATCTAGTGCTTGGCCGAATGTAGGAACTAGGGATCTAGAGCATTAGATTGGGAGTTTCGGGATTTCAGTGAAAGCGTTAATACCAGGTGTGTAACCCCACACAAATTCTTAATAGATTTACGGTATTAATTTAATATATGTGTTTATAAGAATGTGAAAGATATGGCTAAAGGTACCATTCAATGGTACGGCATATTCAGGTATGTTATTCTCCAAAACTCTGTTAATAGTATTATGGACCTTGAATGTGGCATAGATGAGAATTGGTTACGAATATGAAATAAGGCTTAAGGCATGATATTTGCATGATTTGCATGACATGGGGCATATGGGTGATTGTGAAAGGGGAAGTGATCTGGTGGTTTTTACCATAATATTTGGTGACTCATGTCACATAATCTGAATGTGGTGACTTATGTCACAAATTGTTATCTGGTGGCTATGCCACAATTTATAAGGGCGATGAGCAAGTCGTCTGCAGCGACTGCCTTCGATGATGTGTAGCGGATGGAGGGTCGATTTAGTAATCCCCACGGTGTGATGGTAGGTACGGGTGATGTGTAGAGGATGGTTATTAGGTTTGGGTTCGGGATTGCATCATTACCTATGTTTGCTATATGAATATGTATGATCTGACATGCCTAAATCGTTGAGACTTGTGTTGGCTGTTACATATTGAGTCTGTTTGACTCACCCCGTTGTGGGATATCTTTTCAGGTGACACTCAGTAGATGGACCGGGTCGGCGGGAGCTTAGTGGTGGCCATGCTCAGCTTACAGTTATTTTATTTTGAGACTTTATTTTTAAGTTTGTATTTATTTCGGGTTTTCTTTGATGTAATAAGGTCATTTGTATGAAACTGTTTATGCTCGTATTTTAATTATTTTAGTATGATATGATTTTTAGCAAATTAAAGTTTAAGTAACTTTTCTTAAAAATAAATTTTTAAATGTTTGACACCTAATCACAAACGGTTTCCAATTTAATGTTAAACTCTAAAGACTTGGCAACACTTTTAACATATTGATTTCAGGTACCAATCGAAACTATAGTTTAATTAAAATCTAGTTTTCAAGAATAACAATGTTTTCAATTTGAACTCTACACAAATCAATTTTGCTCAAAACCGCCCAAATTTTCCGAGGTAAAAAACGAGATTTGAAATGTTTCACATCAAGGAACATGTCAGATCTGGTCAAGGCTCGTGGGCCGGGTTTGGGGTGTTTCAATTTTGTTTGAGGCACACAACGGATGTTTATCTATACATCCCGGTAGTACCAAGATGTATAATGATTTGAAGCAATGGTATTGGTGGCCGAACATGAAGAAGGATGTTTCTGAGTTCGTTTCAAGATGCTTAGTTTTTCAGCAAGTGAAGGCTGAACACCAAGTACCTTCAGGCTTACTCCAACCTATTATGGTTCCGAGTGGAAGTGGGATCGTATCACTATAGACTTTGTAACAGGATTGCTGTTGACACCGAGCAAGAAAGATGCTGTATGGGTTGTGGTCGATAGACTCAAGAAGTCAGCCCATTTCATACCAGTACGGGTTGATTACTCACTCGAAAAGTTGGCAAACTTGTATGTTTCAGAAATAGTAAGGCTTCACAGAGTTCCTTTTTCAATCATATCGGATAGAGATCCGAGATTCACATCCAGATTTTGGAAGAAGTTGCAAGAGGCCTTAGGTACAAAGTTGAGTTTTAGTACAGCTTTCCATCCCCAAACCGACGGTCAGTCGGAAAGATTAATACAAGTACTCGAGGATATGCTCCGGTTCTGTGTTCTTGAGTTTCAAGGCAGTTGGGAGAAGTACCTTCCATTAGTAGAATTTGCTTACAATAATAGTTTTCAGTCGAGTTTAAAAATAGCGCCTTATGAGGCTTTATATGGGCGTAAGTGCCGAACGCCTTTTATATTGGACTGAACTCAAGGAAAACCAAATTCACAGAGTTGATTTGGTTAGAGAAACTGAAGAAAAGGTGAAGCTGATTCGTGAGTGTTTAAAGGTTGCTTCCGACAGACGAAAATCCTATTCAGATTTAAAGAGGAAAGAGATAGAATATCTAGTCGGTGATAGAGTTTTCTTGAAAGTGTCGCCTTGGAGAAAGGTTCTTAGGTTTGGCCGGAAAGGCAAGTTGAGTCCACGATTTATTGGACCATATGAGGTCACCGAGAGAGTTGGGCCGGTAGCCTATCGATTGGCTTTGCCATATGAGTTAGAGAAGATTCATAATGTGTTCCATGTATCTATGTTGAGACGTTACCGATCAGACCCTTTACATGTAATCACACCGACAGAAGTGGAGATTCAACCCGACATGACTTATGGTGAAGAACCAATTAAGATCTTAGTTCGGGAAGTCAAGTAGTTAAGGAAAACGATTATCGCTCTTGTTAAGATATTGTGGCAAAGACATGGGGTAGAAGAGGCTACGTAGGAGCTAGAAGAGACCATGAGAAACCAGTACCCAAAACTTTTTGCTGGTAAGATTTTCGAGGACGAAAATCCCTAAGGGGGGAGAATTGTAACAGTCCGATTTAGGGCCCAGTCAAAATAGTGGTGCGAGACCACAAATCCGAAGTAGAAAAATGAGATTTAAGGTTTATGGGATGTTTGCATGATAGTATGAAAGTTTTATGAAGAAATTTTATTAAATTGTGATTGAATTGTCCACTAGGACTAAATTGCAAAAGTTGCAAAATATGAGATTCTAGAATCTTTAAGTATGAAATAGCTTAGGATTATAAATTAGAAGTCCTTAAATAGCAATTTGCCCAATTTCTAATTTTTGGACAAAAATGGACATGATGTAGTAAATTTGGAAGGTTTAGCAAAAAGGGCAATTTGGTCAATTGTCAATTAAATGATTAAAAAGGGAAAAGAAGACAAAAATTATGTTCATCTTCTTCCCTTAGTGCTGTAGAAAAATTTGAAGGAAGCCATAGCTAGGGTTCTTCAATTTTTTCAAGCTTGCTAGTAAGTTCGTTTTAGCCCTGTTTTTAATATTCTTCGTATTTTTGAAATCCTCGTAACTTGAATTAGCTATTTTTAGCTATAAGTTGAGCTAGGGTGCATGTTCAAAAATACACCCATGTATGAAATGCATGTTTTATGAAGTTTTAAGGAAGATTATGAAAGCTTGATGTAGAATAAACATCTTTTTCCAAGTGAATTTCATGAAAATAGCTTGTAAGGACTAGTTTGTAAAAGTTATGAAATTTGTAATACATGCATGAAATAGTGAGAATTGAAGGTTGATGTAGTTTAGAGTATAATCCAGCTAAGCATGAAATTCAAGAAATTTGAATGAAAATCACTTTACGAGCCTAAGGGCAAAAGTGTAAAAATGAGAAAGTTTAGGGGCAAAATAGTAAACTTTGCCAACGTGTGATTTATGAGTCAATTCAGTCAATGTGAGTATTAAATGAGTTAAATTATTATTATAGATCAAGAAAAACAAAGCCCAGACCGAAATCGAGGCAAAAACAAAGTCGAGGACTAAATTGCATATCTTCGTACATTTTGTATATCGAGGTAAGTTTGTATGATTCTTAAGCTTCATGAATATTTTCATTGAATTGCTTATTATGTTGATATTGTACATTATTTCCATGAAGTTGTTTAATATGTTTAAACAAAAAAAAACTAATGAGATTTATTAAATGAAAGTCCCGATTGAAGTTGGATTACTGAGGATGCCTAATCTACCACATGAGACAAGGAAGTCCGTGTAAGACCGTGTCCAGACATGGCATCGGCAATAAAGTAAAGAGATCATGTAAGTCCAAGCCAATGCATGGCATTGATAAGTTTAAGCAAGAGATCATGTAAGTCCAAGACAATTCTTGGCATTGAAAAGTTATTTACGGGGCAAAGACCCATATAAGTCCAAGCTGAGGCATGGCATTGGTGAGTCTCTAAATTTAAGAGATATCATGTAAGACCATGTAAAGACATGGAATTGACAAGTTCCATGAAATAAAGATACCACGTAAGACCATGTCAAGACATGGCAATAGTAAGTTTCCAAAGAAACACCCAAGAAAGACCTCATGTAAGACCATGGCAAGACATGGCATCGACACTAAGTTAAGAGATTCCATGTAAGACCATATCAAGGATACGGCATTGGCATCGAGACACATGTGTGATAGATTTAGTATCCTTAGTTATTCTGAATAATTCATCGGGAAAATGAGTAAAGCTTGAATGAGATAGCAAGAAAGTAAAGTCATTAACAAGTTATGCTAGTCAAAGTCGACTAAGAATAATATCCATGTTAAGAAAGGATGAAGTTGAGTTTATCCTTATAATAGTAAAGTATGCTAATTTATGTGATTAAGTGTTACAGGTATCTTGTTTACCTTACCAGCATGAGAGTAGTAAGTATCATGTGTTATGAAAGAACCAGTAAGGGTAAGTAAGCTCAAGTACTTGAGATTTGTGATGCCATTATTTATGATGTATTAAATTGTTAAGCAATTATGTTGTTATATGCATTACATGCAGACTTACTAAGCTAAGTGCTTACATCTTTAATTCTTTCTTTCTATATAGACCCGCCAAGCTAACTCGTGGATCATTGACGTCGGAGCTCGAAGCACACTATCAATCAAAATTTTGGGTATAGCCAAGTTGTTTTTACTAAGTATGGCATGTATAGGTGTAATATCCCGGGTTAGGGGGCTATTTTGTTGTCGCATGTTATAGCATGTGTTTAGTGTGCTGTGTGGTTATTTCGGTGTTTTAAGAGCTTAATTGTAGGCTAGGAGTGTGCCTGAGTGAATGGGAAAATTTTGGTTTTTGGGTGTTAAGTGAAGGGAGCTGAGGAAGCGGGGGTTTAAGAGTTTTAATTGAGGTTTTGTTGCACAAATAAGGAGCTAGCTTAGAGGCAAAGCATGCGCCACATGGGGAGCTTGATGTGGCGTCATCTTGAGGAGAGGAGGTCCAGTGTTCGAGTGCAGAGTTCTCCTTTTGACTTCTTTTGGGACGGCATGGAGGAGAGGTAGAAGGCTAGTGAAACTCTAACTTGGACCAAGTCTTCACATTCAAAAGGAGGGTGGAGAGCAATTGTAGGAGGAGACTTGGTCTTGATGTTTGAATGTGTGGATGTGAGTGAATTAGGGGATGTGGGCGAATTTGTGGGTGTTGAAGTGGGAGTGTGGACGGTTTGGCATGGGGTTTGGGTAGTGCCGAATGTGCCTTGGCATTTTGGGTGTTTTTCGGCAATGAAACAATTGGTAAGGCCACACTTTTTTTTTTTCCATTTTTGTCAAAACAAGCCGAAATTCTAAGGAGTTTCTCTCATTTTCTCTTTGGAGCCAAAAGTGCAAGCACCTAGTTGTCGAAATTGATTTGTTTCTCTCAACTTTCTTGGTAGCCGATTGTGCCTTGTTTTCTTTCTTTCTCTCTTCATTTCTTCCTTTGGTGGCTGAAACTACTTCCATTTCACTCACTTTTCTCTTTCTCAAATTGCCATTGCCGAAACTACATTCTTCTCACACTTCTTTTCTTTCTCCTCCACTCAAGCCGAACATTAAAGGTGATAAACACTTAAAACCGATTCTTTTTCTCTCTTTGCAAGCCTTGGCCGAATCTCTTGTGGTTCCCTCCTAGAAGTCCTAGTTGGCCGAATATTGGGTGTTGGTAAGTGCAAGGCCGAATGGCCATATCTCCTTCTTTTGGTTCTTTGTTGGTTATGGTTTGGTTAAGGGCCGATTATGGTCGGGTTGGGAAGGGTGTTAACCTTTTGGATTATCATTTTTGATAGGGTCTTGGATATCGTAAAGTAGCCGGGAAGAGCCTTCGACTCTTTGAACCGATTGGTAAGTGTGGTAAGGGTTGGTATTGTTGTTAGTCCATTTATTAGTTTTCGTTTAGATAAAGGTGATTGGTGATTAACTATTTGTTTATTAGAGTGCCGATTGTTGGAAGAAGAATCATTGCTTGATTCGGATTTGGTAAGGAATCAAATCAAGAGTAAGGGGCTTGATAATCAAGGGACTCAGAGTGATTCGTGGGGATCTTTAGACTCGGTTTTACCAGGTGTGTAACTAACACACTCTCTACTTAGTAACGTTGTTAATAAACTTGATTGCTTAATAAGATTGAAACAGTGAGAAGGATAATTGGATACCCAAAAAGGGGTATGTGTACGATTCGGTAAGTCCGTTTCTATGATGAGTATTAATGATAACACATGATATCATGATTTATGTTATGCATGTTATGAGTTGTAATGCTTGATATGTTGGCATGATATGCATGGCTTGTATGAGATGCATAATCCCATGAGTATGATATGTGTGGGTGTTACGAGAGGAGGGAGCAGTGGTATATTGTGCTGACGAGCACCAGTGCTTTGGTAGCACATTGTGTCTTTGGGACACCAGAGGTTTGGCACCTCATTGCGACTTGTCCACGTGGTTTGACCACCGTGGGTTGGCCCCACTTGAGTTATGGGATCGTCTCGCTAGTGATTTGGTATCACACGATGGGTTGGCCCCATCATCATCGGATTTGTGACTACGGTCACCAGTGCTTTGGTAGCACATCGTGTCTTTGGGACACCAGTGGTTTGGTACCACAATGACGGATATTGTGTCTTTGGGACACCAGTGTTTTGGTAACACATTGTGACTATATGTCACCAGTGGTTTGGCAGCACCACCAGTGGTTTGGTACCACACGGGGTAGAAAAGGCGATATGGATGGTTAGGATCGGGTTGCATAAATTATGTTGCTATGTATGATGTGTGTTAGTATGTTGTTTCTTGGGAGCGGGATTTGCACATCTGGGTCACTCGACTCACCCTCTCCTTTGACATTTCGGGTGACTCGTGAGACGCGGACATGGAGCCGGGATGGACTCGGGGTGCACATGCCATGCTTTAATAAAGTTTTACTCAGACTCTACTATTTGGGTACTTTAGTTTATTTACTTTTAATTGGGTTTTATTTTGGATTTGTAAAGGCCTTTAAAGTTATGTTTTATGTTGTTGATGTTTTAAGTTGATTTTGACATGCCTTAAACAAAGTAACTTGGAATAAATTTTGCTAAAACTTGGAAAGATAATGATTTCAAAACTATAACGCACTGGTTTTTTTTTTACTATACCATCGGGTATCACACTAAGTCTTTTTGATAAACAAAAACAACTGGTTTCCAAATTCAAACTTGTAGTTCCCCTAAGTTTAAAAGTGTTGTATGTGTCACTAAGAAACTAATGAGGTTTTAGTGGTTAAACTCGTTTTAACTACAAATTCTGGCTAAGTTTTCAAAATCTCCGGGTTTCAAATACATCAACTGTTTTTCCAACAAGACCACTCAAATCTGTTTCAAAGACCCTGTGTTTTCACTTGACTTTTAAACGATAAACTGATCTCCCAAAAGCATTTTCCCCGTAACATACCAGATTCGGACGTGGTGTCTTGTCCGGGTTTGGGGTGTTACATTTGTGGTATCAGAGCCAAGTTCAAAGGCTCGGCTGTGGGCCTGAGGCCCAAAATGTTTTTAAAGGATGTCATAAGTGTTTTGGGTTTAAATATATGGTTTGAAAGGCATGGCACCAGAGTCTCGGCACTGATTCGCCTGTAAGTACCGGACTATTCTTTGTGATTTGATTGGATATGATATGATCGATGAATAGCAATAGTATACTACTTTAGAGATTGAAACCGATAGGATTACGTGAAACTCGAGAACAAATCCTCATTAAATATTCATAAGACTTGTTTTTTAAACAAGTGGAATAAACTCTCGATGCATAAAATTCTTTAATCGGACACGTGAAAGATTAGTCATGAGCACTCGAGGCGGACGGGGTCGTAATACTCGTGGTAGAGGTAGGGTAGAATGACGGTTTCGAGCCCGTAGGATGCGGGCGGGGTTGAGAAAATGAGATACCGGTTCGCCACCGGTGGAGGTGGTGAGTTCCAAGATCGATCGAGACGACGCAGTGTCACGAGCGATGCCGCGAGTGTTGGAAAGGGTAGGTAGCAGGCGGTGGTGGTGCGTGAGTCGGAAATCGGTTCTGAGCGACTCCGCTAATGGGGCTGAATTCTTTCGAGGTGTATCTGGTGTTGCTCCTAGCACTGCTTGAATATTGGTGGAGGCAATCGAGCGGATCATGGATGATCTGGACTTGACGTGGTGAAGAGAAGTGAAGGGTATCGATCGCTTCTCGGGATGAGTCATATCGGTGGTGGCTCACGGTTCGGGATAGTGTGGCCGTAGAGGATTTGACATGGGATTATTTTTGGGCGACATATCAAAAGAAGTACATCGGGGCTAGTTACATCGACTCCCAAAGAAAGGCATTTACGAGGCTTGTTCGAGGGAGTAAGTGCATTTCGAGTACGAGGTGAGTTCTGAAGCCGAGTAGGTATGCCGGGGCATTGTAGCCACCGAGCATGAGAGGTGTGTTCGTTTCGAGGATGGTGCGAGACGAGTTGAGGTCGCTTGATTGCTCCTCGCCAGAGCTTGAGTTTCTTGTCTTAGTTGAGAAGGCTAAGGTAGCCGAGGGTGTTAAGGAGTCCGTGAGGCGAGTATAGAGCAGGAGTAGGCTTAAGAGGAGTTTTGGGTCTTCCGTTCGTCGGGTGTCTGCAGAAGAGGGCTAGACCGAGTGGGCGAATCGATCTGCTAGGTTTGTTGTTGCTAGGCGTGGACCGCCGCAGATGTGTCGGTGTGGTGGGAAATCTCATTGGGGTGGTTGTTGGACCGAGGTAAAGGTTGCTTCGAGTGTGGGTCTCTCGGATCATCGCATTAGGGATTGTCCGCAGAGGATGGCCGTGGATTCGGTCGAGAGTCGAGCCGTGTCGATTCGGAGGTAATGGACCGCCACCGCAGAGGGGCCGTGGTAATGGCGAGAGATGGTTATGGATGCGTCGGGGCCGTGGAGCACCGCGAGAGGTGCGGTAGTTCGATGCTAGACACTGGATTGGTGTATCCGCGAGGCGCCGAGAGGAGGGCGACGCACCGGACGTCATAACCGAGACGTTCTTGATTTTTGGTACCCCTTATATCGCGCTTTAATTGATGTGGGTTCTACGCACTCTTATGTTGCCGTGAGTATAGTAGAGACAATGGATTTAGACTCGAGATATCTTCTAGGCGGATGATCGTGATTAGTCCGTTAGGTCACTCTGTAGTAGTAGATAAGTTGTTTAGAGATGTACCTCTAGAACTCCAAGTGGTAGTATTTGTCTTGATCCGATGGAACCGCCGCTTGGGGAGTTCGATCCGATCCTTGGGATGGATTGGTGGTTAAGTACCGAGCGAGGTTGGATTGCGCGCTAAGTGCATGGTTCTTAAGACGGTTGATGGTGATGAGGTGGCTATGATAGGTAGTAGGAGAGATTACTTATCAAATGTGGTATCTGCTTTGAAAGCGGAGAAGATGGTCAGGAAGGGTTGCGAAGCGTATGTGGTTCATGTGTATGCTTTGGAGGTTAAAGAGTCTGCTTTGTTGAGAAGGTTCGTGCTTTGTTAAGGAATTTCTTGATGTGTTTCCGAGGAGCTTAGGGTTTGCCGCCGATCGAGAGGTAGAGTTCGGGATAGATACATTGCGGGGACGGCGCCGGTGTCTATTGCTCAGTATAGGATGGCACCAAAGGAATTGGTGGAGCTTAAGGCTCAAGATCCGGGAGTTATTGGATCGAGGTTTTATCGGGCCAAGTGTTTCACCGTGGGTGCGCCGGTTCTTTTTGTCAAGAAGAAAGATGGTACGAAGCGGATGTGCATAGACTACCGCCGATTGAACAAGTCGACGATTAAGAACAAATATCCGTTGCCACGGATAGATGACTTGTTTGATCAGCTGAAGGGTGCAGCGGTATTCTCTAAGATTGATCCGAGGTCCGGGTACCATCGGTTGAAGGTTAAGGAAGCGGATATCCATAAAGCAGCGTTTGGACTCGGTATGGGCACTCACGAATTTTTGGTAATGCCGTTCGGGTTGACTAACGCACCGGCAGCGTTTATGGATATGATGAATAGGGTGTTTCAGCAGTATCTGGATCAGTTCGTGGTGGTTTTCATAGACGACATCTTAGTGTACTCAAGGACAGAGGAAGAGCATGATGCGCATTTGAGAGTGGTGCTGCAGATTCTGAGGGAAAAGCAACTCTATGCTAAGTTCAGTAAGTGCGAGTTCTGGCTTAGAGAAGTGACGTTCTTGGGTCATGTAGTGTCGGCTGAGGGGATTCGTGTAGATCCTCGTAAGATTGAGGCAGTTTTGGATTGGAAGCCGCCTAGGTCAGTGGCTGAGATTCGGAGTTTTCTGGGTTTGGCCGGATACTACCGAAGGTTTGTTGAGGGTTTCTCGTTAATAGCAAACGCCGATGACCAAGTTGTTAAGGAAAGAGGTTCCGTTTGTATGGGTCGAGAAACAAAGCAGAAAGCTTCGATAAGTTAAAGAAGATTTTGACTGAGGCTCCGGGTTTGATTCAACCTGAGGCTGGTAAGGAATACACAGTCTACTGCGATGCATCACATACGGGATTGGGTTGTGTGTTGATGCAGGAAGGTAAGGTTGTGGCTTACGCTTCTAGGCAGCTGAGGCCACATGAGGTCAACTATCCGACGCACGATTTGGAGCTAGCGGTGTAGTTTTCGCCTTAAAAATTTGGAGGCACTACTTGTATGGAGAGAGATCGATAGTCTACACAGATCATAAGAGTCTGAAGTATCTACCGACTCAGAAGGATTTGAATTTGAGGCAGCGTAGATGGGTTGAGTTGCTGAAGGATTACGATCGTTCTATTGAGTATCATCCAGGCAAGGCTAACGTGGTGGCGACGCGTTGAGCCGTAAGGTTGTTTCGGACTTAAGAGCTTTGTTTGCCCATTTGAGCTTGTATGATGACGGGAGTATTCTCAGCGAGCTACGAGTTAAGCCTACTTGGGTTGAGCAGATCGAGAAAAAGCAAATTAGAGGATGAGGTTACGAGTGCGCGAAGGTTACAAGTGCGAGAATGGTGGTTTGGAGGGTTCTGACTTGTCCGTGATGAGGTTCTGTGTTTTCAAGGTAAGGCTTGTATGCCTAAAGATGTTGAGTGAGGCAGAAGATTCTTCAGAGGCACATAGCATGATCCTTATGCTATGCATCCTGGAGGTAGCAAGATGTATAAGGATCTTAGAGAGCGATTTTGGTGGCTCGGCTTGAAGAAAGAGGTGACAGAGTTTGTGGGAAAGTGTCCGACTTGTCGCCAGGTCAAGGCCGAACATCGATTGCCGTCGGGTTTGCTTCACCGTGAAGATTCCCGCAGATGGAAGTGGGAAAGGATAACCATGGATTTTGTCAAGGTTACCGCTTACGCCAAGCAAGAAGGATTGGGATTTGGGTAGTGGTGGATCGTCGACTAAATCGCTCACTTTATTCCGGAGGGCTGACTACTCACTCGTAAGCTAGCGGTTGTATGTTTCAGAGATAGTGAGGTTGCACGGTGTGCGCTTCGATAATCTCGGATAGGGATCCCGATTTACGTCTAGGTTTCGGAAGGCATTGCATCAAGCATTGGGTACTCGTTTGGATTTCAAGCCACGGCTTTTCACCCGCAAATCGGCGGACAATCGAGAAAGGGTTATTCGGATCTTAGAGGACATGCCGAGAGGTTGTGTCTTGGATTTTTTGAGGTAGTTGGGAGGAGTTTCTACCGTTAGTCGAGTTTGCCTACAACAACGATTACAAGCGAGCATCAAGATGGCTCCGTATGAGGCGTTGTATGGTAGGAAGTGTCGCTCACCTACTTGTTGGGGCGGAGTTAGGTGAACGTCGGTTGTTGGGACCCGAGTTGGTAGGCGAGACCGAGGACAAGGTCAAAGTGATTCAGCTCGATTAAAGGAAGCTTCGGACCGGCAGAAGTCTTATGCCGATCTTAAGCGAAGAGATATAGAGTTTCTTTGTAGGGGATAAAGTTTTCTGAAGGTCTCGCCTTGGAAGAAGGTATTGAGGTTGGGAAGAAAGGCAAGCTTAGTCCGAGGTTCATTGGGCCGTATAAGGTATTGAGGCGAGTTGGGCGATAGCGTATCGGCTTGAGTTGCGGTAGAGCTTAGTCGATTCACGACGTTTTCCATGTTTCGATGCTTTGAGGTATCGCTCGAGATCCGTCGCATGTGGTAGCAAATGCAAGAGATCGAGGTGAATCCAGACTTGTGCGTGGAAGAGGAACCCGTGCGATTCTTGATCGGGATGTGAAGGTTACTGCGTAGGAAGTCCGTGCCTTTGGTTAAGGTACTTTGGCGGAATCATGGTATAGAAGAAGCGACATGGGAACTCGAGGATACGATGAAACAAAGAATACCCGCAACTCTTTTTGACTGTAATTTGGGGGCCGAAATTATTTTTTAAGGGGGTAGAACCGTAATATCCGGGTTAGGGGCTATTTTGTTGTCGCATGTTATAGCATGTGTTTAGTGTCTTTGTGTGGTTATTTCGGTGTTTTAAGAGCTTAATTGTAGGCTAGGAGTGTGCACGAGTGAATGGGAAAATTTTGGTTTTGGGTGTTAAGTGAAGGGAGCTGAGGAAGCGGGGGTTTAAGAGTTTTAATTGAGGTTTTGTTGCACAAATAAGGAGCTAGCTTAGAGGCAAAGCATGCGCCACATGGGGGAGCTTGATGTGGCGTCATCTTCAGGAGAGGGAGGTCCAGTGTTCGAGCCTGCAGAGTTCTCCTTTGACTTCTTTTTGGGACGGCATGGAGGAGAGGTAGAAGGCTAGTGAAACTCTAACTTGGACCAAGTCTTCACATTCAAAAGGAGGGTGGAGAGCAATTGTAGGAGGGAGACTTGGTCTTGATGTTTGAATGTGTGGATGTGAGTGAATTAGGGGATGTGGGCGAATTTGTGGGTGTTGAAGTGGGAGTGTGGACGGTTTGGCATGGGGTTTGGGTAGTGCCGAATGTGCCTTGGCATTTTGGGTGTTTTTCGGCAATGAAACAATTGGTAAGGCCACACTTTTTTTTTTTCCATTTTTGTCAAAACAAGCCGAAATTCTAAGGAGTTTCTCTCATTTTCTCTTTGGAGCCAAAAGTGCAAGCACCTAGTTGTCGAAATTGATTTGTTTCTCTCAACTTTCTTGGTAGCCGATTGTGCCTTGTTTTCTTTCTTTCTCTCTTCATTTCTTCCTTTTGGCAAACTGAAACTACTTCCATTTCACTCACTTTTCTCTTTCTCAAATTGCCATTGCCGAAACTACATTCTTCTCACACTTCTTTTCTTTCTCCTCCACTCAAGCCGAACATTAAAGGTGATAAACACTTAAAACCGATTCTTTTTCTCTCTTTGCAAGCCTTGGCCGAATCTCTTGTGGTTCCCTCCTAGAAGTCCTAGTTGGCCGAATATTGGGTGTTGGTAAGTGCAAGGCCGAATGGCCATATCTCCTTCTTTTGGTTCTTTGTTGGTTATGGTTTGGTTAAGGGCGATTATGGTCGATTGGGAAGGGTGTTAACCTTTTGGATTATCATTTTGTGATAGGGTCTTGGATATCGTAAAGTAGCCAGGAAGAGCCTTCGACTCTTTGAACCGATTGGTAAGTGTGGTAAGGGTTGGTATTGTTGTTAGTCCATTTATTAGTTTTCGTTTAGATAAAGGTGATTGGTGATTAACTATTTGTTTATTAGAGTGCCGATTGTTGGAAGAAGAATCATTGCTTGATTCGGATTTGGTAAGGAATCAAATCAAGAGTAAGGGGCTTGATAATCAAGGGACTCAGAGTGATTCGTGGGGATCTTTAGACTCGGTTTTACCAGGTGTGTAACTAACACACTCTCTACTTAGTAACGTTGTTAATAAACTTGATTGCTTAATAAGATTGAAACAGTTGAGAAGGATAATTGGATACCCAAAAGGGGTATGTGTACGATTCGTAAGTCCGTTTCTATGATGAGTATTAATGATAACACATGATATCATGATTTATGTTATGCATGTTATGAGTTGTAATGCTTGATATGTTGGCATGATATGCATGGCTTGTATGAGATGCATAATCCCATGAGTATAATATGTGTGGGTGTTACGAGAGGAGGGAGCAGTGGTATATTGTGCTGACGAGCACCAGTGCTTTGGTAGCACATTGTGTCTTTGGGACACCAGAGGTTTGGCACCTCATTGCGACTTGTCCCTGTGGTTTGACCACCGTGGGTTGGCCCCACTTGAGTTATGGGATCGTCTGCTAGTGATTTGTATCACACACGATGGGTTGGCCCCATCATCATCGGATTTGTGACTACGGTCACCGGTGCTTTGGTAGCACATCGTGTCTTTGGGACACAAAGTGGTTTGGTACCACAATGACGGATATTGTGTCTTTGGGACACCAGTGTTTTGGTAACACATTGTGACTATATGTCACCAGTGGTTTGGCACCACCAGTGGTTTGGTACCACACGGGGTAGAAAAGGCGATATGGATGGTTAGGATCGGGTTGCATAAATTATGTTGCTATGTATGATGTGTGTTAGTATGTTGTTTCTTCGGGAGCGGGATTTGCACACTGGGTCACTCGACTCACCCTCTCCTTTGACATTTCAGTGACTCGTAGACGCGGACATGGAGTAAAGGATGGACTCGGGGTGCACATGCCATGCTTTAATAAAGTTTTACTCAGACTCTACTATTTGGGTACTTTAGTTTATTTACTTTTAATTGGGTTTTATTTTGGATTTGTAAAGGCCTTTAAAGTTATGTTTTATGTTGTTGATGTTTTAAGTTGATTTTGACATGCCTTAAACAAAGTAACTTGGAATAAATTTTGCTAAAACTTGGAAAGATAATGATTTCAAAACTATAACGCACTGGTTTTTTTTTTTTACTATACCATCGGGTATCACACTAAGTCTTTTTGATAAACAAAAACAACTGGTTTCCAAATTCAAACTTGTAGTTCCCCTAAGTTTAAAAGTGTTGTATGTGTCACTAAGAAACTAATGAGGTTTTAGTGGTTAAACTCGTTTTAACTACAAATTCTGGCTAAGTTTTCAAAATCTCCGGGTTTCAAATACATCAACTGTTTTTCCAACAAGACCACTCAAATCTGTTTCAAAGACCCTGTGTTTTCACCCAGCTTTTAAACGATAAATCTGATCTCCCAAAAGCATTTTCCCCGTAACATACCAGATTCGGACGTGGTGTCTTGTCCGGGTTTGGGGTGTTACAATAGGAAATGGTTCATTTTGAATTATGTCTTAAGAGAAGCCAAAGCTTTTGGTTAGCAAGCTTATTATTCTTTTGTATATGGCTAAAGAGATTGATCAATATTCACTAAGTTTATATATATCAATGTCGATGGTTTATGCATTATTGATTATGTTTGGATGAAGTACTCGAATTGTTGAATTGAGTATATGATTGGTCTTGATTTCAGGGTGGCAATTGGCTTGGAAAATAGCCTTTAAGTGTCCACTGGTATGGTCACACGGGCGTGTGACTAGACCGTGTGTGATACACGGCCAACCCACATGGGTGTGTTAATAGACCGTGTGTCCCCTGCATGTTAGAGTTTTGAGTCAGTATAGACCATGGGCCAGCCACACTAGCGTATGCTTAGGCCGTGTGGTTAAGTCAGAATACCAAGGTTTGATACACGGGTCAAGGACACGGGCGTGTGCCTAAGCCGTGTGAGTTAGTCAGTGACCACCATAAGTTGAGTACACGGGCGTGTCCTAGGTCAACATGGGCGTGTGACCCCTGTCTTGATGAAAATTTTTCTAAGTTCGTAGAAGTTTCCGATTGAACTACGAAAACTCTCGGATATGAGTTTAGGGCCTCGTAGGCCCATGAAGTGAATGTTATGACTAAGGAAGGAAAGTTTTAATTTGAAATGAAATTTTATAGCCGTAAGTTCACATTTAAGCATGTTTCAAGTATAGTAATGTCTCGTATCCAGTCTCAGCTTCGGACTCGGGTATGGGGTGTTACACTCTACTCATAACTCATCAATTTGCACGGACTTACTCTTCATGAATTTCATCATAATTGAATATAAATACTTAGCAAGTATTGGCCAATTCCAATGGCCATTTACAAAATGAATTGAATGACATTAATAGCCACACATTGGCTAACAAACATAACATATCACAAAATGACCAAGTTCCTATATATGCCATACCTAAAATTAATCAAACTCCGACGTCCTTCGATCCCTAAGTTAGCTTGGCGATACTACAAGGAAAAGTGAAATGAGAGGGGTAAGCATAATTCTTAGTAAGTTTGCATGAAATAAATAGCAACATAAAGGCTCATGATAACATCTATTCATCACACTAAATAATACACAAGTTCTCTAGCGCATTGTCATAACTTACTCATGCTTACTCTTACCAAATCACATTTCACATTTTGCATTCATTTCTTGTAAGTTACTCATGGGTACCTGTATCACTTCATCACATAACTTTAGCACTTTTACTCTCTTGAACATAGACTTGCTATTGTCATCTTTAACATAAACTTAGCTCTTTACCCGTTGAACTACTTGGAATATCGAAGGAAACTCAATCTCATCATACATATAACACGATGCCAATACCATATCCCAGATATGGTCTTACATGGGATCACATCTCGATGCCGATGCCATATCCCAAATATGGTCTTACATGGGATCTCATGTCTCGATTTCGAAGCCATATCCCAGATATGGTCTTATACGAGATTGTATATCGATGTCGATGCCATGTCCCAGAAATGGTCTTACACGAGATCTCCATTTGGTGCCGATGCCATGTCCCAGACATGGTCTTATACGGGACCTACATTCGGTGCCGATGCCATATCCCAGATATGGTCTTATACGGGACCCTCTTTGTCTCATGTTGTGACAATGGTATCCTTGCTATTCTTAATGTTCAACCGGACTTCAACTTAACATAATTTCATTATACTCTCATCAAGGCATCTTTAATTGATTTCATAGCAATAATATTCATTTCTCATAATATCAAGCAATTAAAAACATAATAACATTATGTAGCTTTAATTTCACACAAACTTACCTCGGTACCAAAATATATGTGGAATTGTTCAATTTAGTCCACCACCTTGTTCTTGCCTCAGTTTCGGTCTGGGCTTCATGTTTCTTGATCTATAATAACAATTTCACTTGTTTAATAATCACATTGACTAAAATAACCCATGAATCATACTTTGGAAAAATTACAATTTTGCCCCTAAACTTTCACATATTTACACTTTTCCCCTAGGCTCGTAAAATGATTTTTATTCAATTTCATTGTATTTCAAGCCTAGCCGGACCATTTTCATAACTACCACATTCAAAAATTTCCATTAATTCACACATTTATGACAACTTTCATAACTTTTACAATTAGGTCCTTTTACGAGTTTCTCATGAAAATCTCTTAGAAAAAGATGTTTATCATACATCAAACTTTCATATACCTCCATAAATCATCAAAATACATGCATGTCATAGATGGGTAAATTTTTGAACATGAACCCTAGCTCAAAATATAGCTAGAAATAGCTAAATCGAGCTACGAGGATTTCAAAAATATGAAGAACATTAAAAACGGGGCTAGGAGGTACTTAAAAATCAAGATTGAAAGATGAAGAAACCCTAGCTATGGTGCCTTTGAAATTTTTGGCTAGCATGGAGAAGATGGACATGATTTTTGACTTCTTTTTCCCTTTTTAATTCTTTTATTAACCAAATGACAAAAATGCCCTTAAGGCCCCTTTCTTGAGATTTTTCCTTCCCATGTCTATTTTTGTCCATCTTGACATATAATAGTCTAATTACTAAATAAGGACCTCTAATAATTATCCTAATGCTATTTCATAGTTAAATCTTCTAGAATCTCATATTTTCCAATCTTTGCAATTTAGTCCTAATGGACAAATTGTTCACTAAATTATAAAATTTCTTCATGAAATTTTCACACAATCATGCAAGCATGCCATAGATCTCATAAAAGCCATAAAACACATATTTCTACCTCATATTTGTGGTATCGCAACCACTATTCTGACTAGGCCCTAAATCAGGCTATTACAATTAGTGCTGTGATCAATCGCTTATTCAATTCCTCAAAGGCTTGCAAGCATGACCTATCAAAATTAAAAGATCTATTTTGTTCCAATAATGTGCAAAGAGGTTTGGGTATTTTGGAAAAGTCCTTGATAAATCGACGATATAATCATGCGTGACCGAGGAAGCTTCGGATACCTTTTATTGAAGTGGTGGTGGAAATTTCTCAATAACCTCAATTTTTCCTTTGTCAACGATAATTCCTTGCTGTGAAATCTTATGTCCTAGAACAATGCCCTCATAAACCATGAAGTGACATTTTTCCCAATTCAGCACAAGATTGGTTTCTTGACATCGACAAAGAACTAACTCCAGATTTTGCAAATAGTCTTCAAATGTATCGTCAAACACTGAGAAGTCATCCATAAAAATTTCTAAGAATTTCTCCACCATGTCTGAAAATATTGCCATCATGTAACGCTGAAAAGTTACAGGGGAATTGTATAATCCAAATGGCATTTTTCGAAATGCAAAAGTTCCATATGGACATATGAATGTGGTCTTCTCTTGATCAGCGGAGCTATGGCAATCTGATTGTACCCTGAGTTTCCATCCAGGTAGAAGACTTTCCCTACTAGTCTATCCAACATTTGATCGATAAATGGTAGAGGGAAATGGTCCTACCTTGTTACTTTGTTGAGTTTCTGATAATCTGTACAAACCCTCCATTTCCGAGCCTAGGGGTAAAATGGTCATTTTGTGAAAGTCTAAGGGAAAAATAGTAATTTTGCCAAAGCATGATTATTGAAGTGCATTAGTTAAGGTGATAATTAAATGAGCTAATTTGCTACTATATAGATCAAGAAGAACGAGGCGTTAACCTTGACCGCGGAAAAGGCAAGGTATCGGATTAAATCGGCAAGTGGCCAAGTTCAAAATCGAGGTAAGTTTGTATGTAATAAATTCAACATTCATGCTAGTATGTTTGAGAATGTTTGATATTATAATGATGCATAGTATTCTATGAAATTGGGTAATAGTGTTGAATGAGAAAGATAATGAAAGTTGAGATGTTGAAGTCCAGGTTAGACTATGATAAACGTGAGAATACTAACATCGAGACATGAGGTGGATAAGGTCCCGTGTAAGACCATGTTAGGGACATGGCCTCGACACCGAGTTGAGATCTCGTATACGACCATATCTGGGATATGGCATCGGCATTGAATAAGAAAAATTGTATAAGACCATATCCGAGATGTGGCATCGATAATTGATAAGAGATCCCGTATAAGACCATATTTGGGATATGGCATCGGCATTCAGAGGTGACCCTATGTAAGACCACATCTGGGATGTGGCATTGACTTCGTGATTATGCTAATGACGATGAATATGCATCTTTGAGTATCCCTAGTGATTTAGTGGGATAAATAGATAGGCAAGGAAATAGAAATAAGATTAGTACTAAAGTTATATGATTGAGTGAATATAGGTACCCGTGAGTAATTCACAAGGAATGTTTATGATATGTGGCATGGTATGTAATAGACAAGAACAAGTACGAGTAAGTTATGGCAAAGTGTTTAAGGCTTTGTGTGGTTATCTAATGCCATGGATGGATGACATAATGAGCTTTATGTTGCTATTTATTTTCATGCAAACTTACTAAGCTATATGCTTACCCCTCTCATTTCCCTTTTCCTTGTAGTATTGCCAAAATAACTAGAGGATCGTGGGACGTCGAAGTTCGGAATCACACTATCGACATCTATTTGGTATAACAAAGTTAGACTTATTTTAAGTATGGCATGTATAGGACTTTGTCTTTTTGTTATGTTATATTTGTTAGCCAAAATGTTGGCTACTGATGTTAATCAATTCATTTTGTAAATGGCCATTGGATGTCGGCCAATATTTGATAAGTTTTATTTATAATCAATGATGGTGAAGTTCATGAAGTGAATGCTTGTCTGAGTAGATGAGTATTGAATAAAGTATATACTTGATGAATGTAGTGAAAAGCTATGTGTGGATATCTTGATTTTGGGGCATTTGAGGTGCCTTGTTGTCAGGTTGTGTATTGCATTGAAGGGGTATTCGTGTGGGTGCTTTTTAGGGTGGAAATTGGCTTGGTAGATAGCCTTATAGTTTTCCACACGGGCAGAGACACGGCCATGGACATAGGCGTGTGCCCAGGCCGTGTGAAGTCTGCACCTGAATTTAAAATTTAATTCGCCACACGATCGAAGGACACGGGCATGTGCCTGGCCGTGTGATACAAGTCAGTGTCGACCACGGGCCAAACACACGGGCGTGTGATAGGCCGTGTGGTGCAAGTTAGTGTCGACCACGGGTGTGGAATACGGGTGTGTGAAATGCCACACGGGCGTGTCCCACTCTTCACACGGGCGTGTGCCCCTGCTTTATGTCAAAATCTTCTAAGTGTTTGAAAGTTTCCGGTTCGGTCCCGAAGCTTCCCGAGCATATGTATAGGGTCTTGTAGACCCATAATAGGGACGTTATGAATGTAAATGAAAAGTTTTAAGTTGAAATGAAATTTTATAACCCAAAGTTATATGTTTAAACAAGATAAGTCCGGTAATGCCTTGTATCTAGTTCCGACAATGAACACGGGTAAGGGGTGTTACATTTAGTGGTATCAGAGCTACGGTTTAGTCAATTCTCGGACTAACGTAGCGTAAGTATGAGTTAGCTATACATGCCATAAGTAAGGGTATTTGTGTAATGATAGTGTGACGACTCCTGACGATTTGAATTGTGTTTGTATATAGTAAATGGATCCTGATCCCGACCGAGTTGTAGCCGATGACATTACAAGTAATGCACCGGCTCCCTCTCAAGAGACCGCGCCAGTAGAGAGTAGACCCGAGACTATGGGTCAGGGAGAAGAGGTTCGAGAAGCCTTCCTCTATATGATGAGTAATTGGTACACTGAGTACATTCGAGCAAATCCTAATGATCAACCCCCTCCGCCCCCACCTATTCCTCAGCCTGCTCTTGTAGCTCCTCAAGTGGTAGAGGTAGTAAGAAGAGAAAGACCTTCGGTCGATAAGATCCAGAAGCAAGGAGCTAAGGAATTTCGAGCTAGTAAAGATGATGATCCAGAGAGGGCGAAATTCTGGCTTGAAAATACCATCAGGGTATTCTAAGAGTTGTCATGCATGCCTGAAGAGTGCATGAAGTGTGTTGTATCTCTCTTAAGAGATTCGGCCTATCAGTGGTGGAACACCTTTGAGTCAGTGGTACCAAGGGAGAGAGTTAACTGGGAATTCTTCCAAGAAGAGTTCCAGAAGAAGTATATTAGTCAAAGATTTACTGATCAGAAGAGGAAAGAGTCCTTAGAGCTAAAGCAGGGCCGAATGACGGTGACGGAATACGAACGTGAGTTCGTAAGGCTCAACAAATACGCTCGAGAGTGTATATCGATAGAAGCCATCATGTGCAAAAGGTTCGAGGATGGGTTAAATGAGGATGTTCGTTTGTTTGTTGGTGTCCTCGAACTAAAAGAGTTTGTAGTGCTGGTAGATCGAGCCTGTAAGGCTGAGGAGCTAGTCAAAGAGAAAAAGAAAGATGAGATTGAGTCTCGCGATTTGAAGAAGAGACAAATGGGCAAGTCATTCCAATATTTATCCAAGAAGTCAAGAGATTTCGCTGCTCGATCAGCCACCTCAGCTGGATTTTCAAGTAGAAGTAAAGGTAAACAGTTCTCGGGGTCTAAAGCTCAGACCACATCAGTTACAAGTGTTGGCAATGCTCGGCCAAGTAGACCGAAATGTCCACAGTGTGGCAAACGTCATCCCGGCGAGTGTCGAGCAAATGAGAAAGCTTGTTTCAAATGTTGATCCCTAGACCATTTTATCAGAGATTGCCCCGAAGTAAGTGAGAGGGAAAAACCTCAGAGTGCAAGACCGGGAAATGTTATGAGAGGAAGATCACAGAGAAACCCGAAAAATGAAATGAGTAGTAAGAATGCTTCTAGAGAGCAGACTGCAAGAGTTGAGGGTAGAGCACCGACGAGAACATATGCCATTCGTGCTCGCGAAGAGGTGTCCTCCCCTGACATAATCACGAGTACATTTTCTCTCTATGATACTCGTGTTATAGCTTTAATTGATCCGGGATCTACCCACTCGTATATTTGCATGAAATTAGTCTCTAGCATGAGTATGCCTATAGAGTCTATTGAATTTGTAATAAGAGTGTCAAATCCCCTAGGTAAATATGTGTTGGTTGATAGAGTGTGTAAAGGTTGCCCTTTGATGATTAGCGGTCATTGTTTTCCGGCTAATCTTATGTTATTGCCGTTTGATGAATTTGATATCATCATTGGGATGGATTGGTTAACTACTCATGAGGTCATAGTGAATTGTGGGAAGAAATTTATTGAGTTGAAAGGTGAAAGTGGGGGTCTTATCCGTGTTGAATCAAATGAACAAGACAAATTTCCAGTAGTGATATCTTCTTTATTGACTTAGAAGTATTTAAGAAAGGGGTACGAAGCTTACATCGCCTTTGTGATTAATGCTAAAGAGACTGAGTTGAAAATTGAGTCGGTACCCCTTGTATGCGAGTATCCAGATGTTTTCCCGGAGGAATTGCCAGGGTTACCTCCGGTTAGAGAGATTGAATTGTGGATCGAGTTAGCTCCTGGAACTGCCCCTATTTCTATTACTCCATACAGGATGGCTCCAACCAAGCTAAAAGAACTGAAAGCACAGTTGCAAGAGTTGACAGACAAAGGCTTTGCAAGACCGAGTTATTCGCTGTGGGGTGCTCCCGTTTTAATTGTGAAAAAGAAAGATGGTTCCATGAGGTTGTGTATAGATTATAGGTAGCTCAATAGGGTAACTGTGAAGAACAAGTACTCGTTACCAAGAATCGATGATTTGTTTGATCAATTGAAGGGAGCCACAGTGTTTTCCAAGATAGACTTAAGGTCTGGGTATTATCAGTTGAGAGTCAAGGACTCGGATGTGCCAAAAACTACATTTCAGACGAGGTATGGCCATTATGAATTTTTGGTCATGCCTTTTGGTTTAACAAATGCCCCTGCCGTTTTCATAGACTTGATGAATCATATTTTTCGATTGTATTTGGATAAATTTGTGGTGGTTTTTATCGACGATATATTAATTTACTCTAGGTATGAGGATGAGCATGCCGAGCATTTGAGAACGGATTTGAAAATTTTAAGAGATAAACACTTTTATGCCAAGTTTAGTAAAAGCGAATTTTGGCTGAAGGAAGTTGGATTTTTAGGACACATTGTCTCGGGAGATGGAATTAGAGTTGACCTGAGTAAGATTTTAGCAATTATTGAATGGAAACTGCCGAGGAATGTAACCGAGGTTAGGAGTTTTCTAGGCTTAGCTGGCTACTATAGGCGATTTTTCAAGGGGTTTTCCATGATAGCTACTCCGATGACGAGGCTACTGCAAAAAGACATGAAGTTTGATTGGACAGAAAAGTGCCAACAGAGTTTTGAGAGACTAAAGGCATTGTTGACTGAGGCTCCTGTTTCGGTGTAACCTGAGCTGGGAAAAGAATTTGTGGTTTACAGTGATGCATCCATAAACGGATTGGGTTGTGTACTTTTGCAAGAGGGCAAGGTGATAGCATATGCTTCTAGACAATTAAAGCCGCACGAGAAGAATTACCCAACTCACAATTTAGAGTTAGCCACAATTGTTTTTGCACTAAAAATTTGGAGACACCATTTGTATGGTGAAAGGTGTCGAGTGTTTACGGATCATAAGAGCTTAAAGTACTTGATGACTCAAAAGGAATTGAATTTAAGGCAACAAAGATGGTTAGAGCTAATAAAAGAATTTGAGCTAGTGATTGATTATCATCCCGGAAAGGCGAACGTGGTCGTCGATGCCTTGAGTAGAAAATATTTGTTTGCGCTGAGAGCCATGAATACACGAATGGTTTTGTCAGAAGATGGTTCCATTCTAGCTGAGTTGAGGGCTAGACCATTGTTTCTTCAAAATATTTGTAAAGCTCATAAAGATGACAGCGACTTACAAGCCAAAAGAGTTCAATGTGAGTCAAATGTCAAGTCGGACTTTTGAGTAAGTCCTGACGGATGCATGATGTTTCGAAATAGGGTCTGTGTACCTAGAAATGATAAGCTTATTCAGAAGATACTGCATGAAGCACATAGTGGATGTTTGTCTATACATCCAGGCAGCACGAAAATGTATAATGACTTGAGGAAGTGGTATTGGTGGCCGAATATGAAGAAAGACATTTTTGAGTTTGTATCGAGATGCCTAATTTGTCAACAACTGAAGGCTGAACACCAAGTACCTTCGGGTCTACTTCAGCCTATTATGGTTCCCGAGTGGAAATGGGACTGTATTACTATGGACTTCATGACGGGTTTACCGTTATCACCAAGGAGGAAAGATGTTGTGTGGGTTGTAGTCGATAGACTTATGAAGTCAGCCCATTTCATACCGGTACGAGTCGATTATTCTCTTGATAAGTTGGCAGATTTGTATGTGTCAGAGATAATAAGACTTCATGAAGTACCGTTGTCGATTATTTTGGATAGAGATATGAGATTCACGTCATGGTTTTGGAAAAATTTGCAAGAGGCTTTAGGCACAAAACTGATTTTTAGTATAGCTTTCCATCCGCAAACCGACGGGCAGTCGGAGAGAGTAATACAGATACTTGAAGACATGCTTCGATGTTGTGTTTTGGAATTCCAAGGTAATTGGGAAAAGTACTTACCGTTGGTTGAATTTGCCTACAACAATAGTTTTCAGTCAAGTTTGAAAATAGCGCCTTATGAGGCATTGTATGGGCGTAAGTGCCGAACACCCTTGTATTAGACAGAACTTAGAGAGAATCAGATTCACGGGGTCGATTTGGTCAGAGAAACTGAAGAGAAAGTAAAGGTGATACGTGAATGTTTGAAAGTGGCCTCAGATAGACAAAAGTCCTATTCAAATTTGAAACGGAAAGAGATTGAGTTCCAAGTCGGTGATAAAGTGTTTCTGAAAGTATCACCATGGAGAAAAGTTCTCAAATTTGGCCGGAAAGGAAAATTGAGTCCGCGTTTTATTGGACCATACGAGATTACCAAAAGGATAGGGCCGGTAGCTTATTGTTTGGCCTTGCCACCCAAGTTGGAAAAGATTCATGATGTCTTTCATGTGTCCATGTTACGCCGATACCGGTCAGACCCTTCACATGTGATTGTACTGACAGAGGTAGAAATCCAGTCGGACATGAGTTATGGTGAAGAGCCGGTTAAGATTTTGGCTCGAGAAGTCAAATAGTTGAGAAACAAAAGTATAGCCCTTGTTAAAGTATTATGGAAAAGACATGGAGTAGAAGAGTCTACATGGGAGCCCGAGGAGGCTATGAGAAACCAATATCCCAACCTTTTTACCGGTAAGATTTTCAGGGACAAAAATCCTTAAGGGGGAGAATTGTAACAACCCGATTTAGGGGCTAGCCGAAATAGTGATCTCGGGATCACTAATTCGAGGTTGGAGAAAATTATTTTTATGTTATTTTATGAATTAGAGCATGATTATATAGGTGCATGAAAATTTTGGTGCTTTAATTTTAGCGATTTCATGCTTAATCGCGAAAAAGGACTAAATCGCATAAAGTGCGAAAGTTCCATTTTACAAGCTAAAGGTGTGTAAATGCCATAGAATATTAATTGGAGGCCCTTAAAGTGCAATTAGACCCTTTAGCAATAGGGTGGCCGGCCATAGGAGACAAACAATGTCAAATTGGTCAAAGTGGTTGATATTAGGTGGACTAAATTGATGTTTTATAATAAAATAAAGAAAGAAAAGATGTCATCTTTTCACTCCATCTTCTTCACCGAAAATTAGCAGCAAATAGGGGTTGGAAAACTTCAAAAACTTCAGCACACTCTTCTCTTTACAAGTAAGTGTTCTAGTGATCATTTCTTAATAAAAATTGTACTTTTGGAACCCCTAAAGCTTAAGCTTTCTAAAGAGGGGACTATCTTGCAAAATGGTGAAAAGTTTAGAGTTTTTCCATGTGAGCTTTTAAGTTGTTTGCTGCATTTTTATGGAAGAAAATGAGTCTTGGTTGTTAGATAAACAACATTTGTGAAAGGTGTTTCCATGAAAACACCTAAAAGGACCCTTTTGTAAAGGTTGTGAAATTTATAGTAAATGTGTGAAATAATGAGTTTTGATGGTTGCCATAAGAGTAATAAATGTTCATCTAGGCTCGTTAAAGAAATAAATTTGATTAGAATTGATTTTCGAGCCTAGGGATAAAATGGTCATTTTGTGATAGTCTAAGGGTAAAATAGTAATTTTGCCAAAGCATGATTATTGAAGTGCATTAGTTAAGGTGATAATTAAATGAGCTAATTTTTTACTATATAGATCAAAAAGAACGAGGGATTAACCTTGACCGCAGAAAAGGCAAGGTATCAGATTAAATCGACAAGTGGCCAAGTTCGAAACCGAGGTAAGTTTGTATGTAATAAATTCAACATTCATGCTAGTATGTTTGAGAATGTTTGATATTATAATGATGCATAATATTCTATGAAATTGTGTAATAGTGTTGAATGAGAAAGATAATGAAAGTTGAGATGTTGAAGTCCAGGTTGGACTATGATAAACATGAGAATACTAATATCGAGACATGAGGTGGATAAGGTCCCGTGTAAGACCATGTCAGGGACATGGCCTCGGCACCGAGTTGAGATCTCGTATAAGACCATATCTGGGATATGGCATCGGCATTGAATAAGAAAAATTGTATAAGACCATATCCGGGATGTGGCATCGATAATTGATAAGAGATCCCGTATAAGACCATATTTGGGATATGGCATCGGTATTCAGAGGTGACCCCATGTAAGACCACATCTGGGATGTGGCATTGACTTCGTGATTATGTTAATGACGATGAATATGCATCTTTGAGTATCTCTATTGATTTAGTGGGATAAATAGATAGGCATGGAAATATAAATGAGATTAGTACTAAAGTTATGTGATTTAGTGAATACAGGTACCCGTGAGTAATTCACGAGGAATGTTTACGATATGTGGCATGGTATGTAATAGACAAGAACAAGTACGAGTAAGTTATGGCAAAGTGTTTAAGGCTTTGTGTGGTTATCTAATGCCATGGATGGATGACATAATGAGCTTTATGTTGCTATTTATTTTCATGCAAACTTACTAAGCTATATGCTTACCCCTCCCATTTCCCTTTTCCTTGTAGTATTGCAAAAATAACTCGAGGATCGTGGGACGTCAGAGTTCGGAATCACACTATCGACATCTCTTTGGTATAACAAAGTTAGACTTATTTTTAGTATGGCATGTATAGGACTTGGTCTTTTTGTTATGTCATATTTGTTAGCCAAAATGTTGGCTATTAATGTTAATCAATTCATTTTGTAAATGGCCGTTGGATGTCGGCCAATATTTGATAAGTTTTATTTATAATCAATGATGGTAAAGTTCATGAAGTGAATGCTTGTGTGAGTAGATGAGTATTGAATAAAGTATATACTTGATGAATGTAGTGAAAACCTATGTGTGGATATCTTGATTTTGGGGCATTTGGGGTACCTTGTTGTAAGGTTGTGTATTGCATTGAAGGGGTATTCATGTGGGTGCTTTTTAGGGTGGCAATTGGATTGGTAGATAGCCTTATAATTGTCCACACGGGCAGAGACACGGCCGTGTGTTTCAGTCGTGTGTGAGACACAGGCATGGACATGGGCGTGTGCCCAAGCCGTGCGAAGTCTGCACCTGAATTTGGAATTTAATTCGCCACACGGTCAAAGGACACTGGCGTGTGCCTGGCCGTGTGATACAAGTCAGTGTCGACCACGGGCCAAACACACGGGTGTGTGATAGGCCGTGTGGTGCAAGTCAATGTTGACCACGGGTGTGGAACACGAGTGTGTGAAATGCCACACGGGCGTGTCCCACTCTTCACACGGGCGTGTGACCCCGCTTTATGTCAAAATCTTCTAAGTGTTTTAAAGTTTCTGGTTTGGTCCCGAAGCATCCCGAGTATATGTATAGGGTCTTATAGACCCATAATAGGGACGTTATGAATTTAAATGAAAATTTTTAAGTTGAAATGAAATTTTATAACCCAAAGTTGTATGTTTAAGCAAGATAAGTCCAGTAATGCCTTGTATCTGGTTCCGACATTGAACACAGGTAAGGGGTGTTACACAGTACGAGTGGGAATAAGTTCATTGCTATTGTTGCTTACCATAGTGACACCCCTTTTTTTAGGGACACACCGAACAGGGCTCACCCAAGAATCATCAGAAATTGGTTATATGATTCCAACATCAAGCCATTTGATAATCTCATTTTTCACAATTTCCTTCATGATGGGATTCAGTCTCCTCTGCTGCTCAATACATTTGCCATGGCAATCCTCCAGTATTATCTTTTGCATGCAAATTGTTGGACTGATTCCTTTGATATCTATAATTGACCACCCCAAGGCTTTCTTAGATGTCCTTAAAACTTCCAATAATTGAGCCTCTTGATCTGTTGTAAACTCAGTAGAGATAACTATTGACAATGTGTTGTTATCTCCCAGATACGCATACTTCAAATGTACTGGAAAGGGCTTCAATTCCAGCTTAGGAGGGTCTTCTATGGATGGTCGAGGAGATTTAAAAGAATGGTCGGACAGATTTAATGATTCAAAACTTCTCCTTGATCTATTTCAAATTTACTGAACTTCCATTAGTTTATCAAAATTGGTAATCATGTCTGCGTCAATTAACTCACATACATCTGCATCATTTTCCAAATTGTTAGAACAAAAATCTTCATTTTTTCTTGTACTGCTGTACCAATAATCTCAATATCATGGCATTCTTCATCAGTATCTGTACACTTCATAGCATCAAAGACATTAAAAGTTAACTGTTGATCATTAACTCTCATAGTTAATTCACCTTTTTGGACATCAATTAATGTTTTACCAGTTGCTAAGAAAAGTCTCCCAAGAATGATTGGTACCTCTTTATCAGCCTCACATTCCAGAATAATAAAATCTGCTGGAAAAATAAATTTGTCAACTCTTACCAGCATTGAACACCCCTAACCTGTATCCATCGCCGAAATAAGGTTAATGAGTATTACCGTAAAAACGTAACTCAAATCATTCATTTTCAACATTTCATTAACATTGAAAAATCCAATCAAGCACATGCATAGTGCAGCAAATGATGGCGATGGCCTTCCTTCCATTTGTCTAAATTGTTTTGCTATGGCATTTTTATCAACAATACAAGTTACATCTGTGTTAGCATTTTTCTGGTTGCTCTTTTCCTTTGTAGCTTGCTCCCCTACTGATTCTAAATTATTTTCATTTGCAAAGGTTTAAATTCCTTCTTCAGTAATGGTGTCATTCACAACTCTTAGTAGCTGAGTACCTGTAACGACCTGAATTTGGACCTAGTAGAATTGGACCTATTGGGCCTTGGCCATGGGAGCGTTTAAAATTTTTAAGAAAAAACGAACGACACTAATGCAAGTTAGACCTATTAGGTGAGTGATTTTGGAAGGTTAGGAGGCTTCCATGAAGTCCCGGGATCAAACCTGGATTTAGGAAAAATTTTGGTTTTAGATGAATAAAACCTTGGGAGTTAGTAAGTAGGCTTTAAGAATAAAATGTGGAGAAAAATGACACAAGAGGAGTTGTGGTGAAGTGGAAAAGTGTCGCCACTTAGGGAGCAAGGGAGTGATGCCATAAAGGGAGCAATGGGTCCAAGGTTCAAGTCTTGGCGCTTGCAATTCTTTTTGTTTTTCTTTTAAATGAACTTAGACTTTGGCCCATAGGCTTATATTTAGTTGCGCATGTTCTAAGTCACAAAAGGAGCTTGTGTTGTGGTGGCAAGTAGCGTCTGGAGCATAGGAGAGGGCAAAGGTTCGAATCTCATGTCAAGCAAGGGAGTATTTATTTTGCGGATTAGACGGTCAGAGTTTGTGTTGGATTTAAACTCTGCTGAAGGAGGGATCCCACATCGGGAAGCTAGCAGGAGGGAAGGTGAGAAGCTGGCTTTAAATAGAGCAAACCATGAGGAGAGTAGGCACACCTTTCTTGGCTTATCCTTCGCCGTGGCGTGCTTGTTTGGGTTAGGCGTTGGATCATTCGTTGATCTTGGGGGTTAAGGGTGCGATCATAGTTGGCTTACGCGCAAGCGGTGTTGGAGCGCGGGTTAACTCTGACTTCCTATCAGTGTGTATTTCGCACTACTCTAGCTGTAGAGCGGCAAATGCCGAAATGCCAGTCACACGGCGATGGTAGCCAAATGAGCGTGCGAGCGCACGTGTGGGAGCTTCGACGTGATAGTTGAGGCCATCATGAGTGTTCTTGTGGGATTAGGCGTTTGGGCCACGATGGGTCGAAAGGGGCCATTTGGGGCCAATGGGCCCGTGGGCCCAATCGGATAAGTTGTATGATTGTGTAGTAAATATTGGACTAGACTATGTGAATCTCATATCTGTGGCTAGATTTGGGCTAAATGGGCCACACGAGCATGTTGGCCCATTTGGGCCGAGAATGGGCCCTAGGCCCATTCGCATCGTTATCTCTGTTTAGAATACCCTTGGTTTACAAAATTACGGAAACGCCCTCGACTTGTAAAATTACCGAAGTACCCCTGGTTTGTAAAATTACCGCAATACCCTCAGTTTGTGAAATTACTAAAGTACCCCTAATTTGCAAAATTACCAAAATACCCTTAGTTTACGAAATTACCAAAGTACCCCTAATTTGCAAAATTACCAAAATACCCTCAGATTGTGAAATTACCGAAATACCCTTGATTTGTAAACTTACCAAAATACCCCTGATTTGTGAAATACCCCTGTAGGGTAAAATTACCGAAATACCCCTATAGGGTAGAATTACCGAAATACCCCTATAGGGTAGAATTACCGAAATACCCCTGTAGGGTAGAATTACCAAAATACCCCTGTAGTGTAGAATTACTGAAATACCCCTGTAGGGTAGAATTACCGAAATACCCCTGTAGGGTAGGATTATCGAAATACCCTTATAGGGTAAAATGACTATTTCGCCCTTGAGGGTAAATCGGTCGATTAGGACTATGATTGATCTAGCTGTGAATGTATGATTGTGTTTTAAACCGATGTATTTGGGATTATATGGTGATATGTTTTCAATATGTGTGTAAATGACTGTTACTGAGCATGGCCATTTTGCATACACGTGTAATGATTGAGCATGACATACATGACATATTGCATGGGGTTGGGACATGGATACGGAGGAAGTTCTGATAGGGTCGCACGGGTCGCATGATGATTGTGGATCCAGTATTGATATGTTAAGGTCGCACGAGTCGCATGACGACTGTGGACTGGCGGACGGCTTAAAGCCGCGTAATCTGATAATGGCTCAGTGCCAACCTAAACATGGCTCTTTGGCATCTTGATTATGGCTTTGTGCGAATCGTATTTACCCGTGGCTATGTGCCTAACATATATATTGACGACTCTGTGATGATCATATTTACCCGAGGCTGTGTGTCGATTATATTACCATCGCTGATGGCTATGTGCCAAACATATTACAGTTACCGATGGCTATGTGCCAATCATGAGACTGTTACTGAAGGCTTAAAGCCACATAAATACTGGCAGCTCTGCTGCAATATTGGTTAATGCCGCAACTGGGGCTACATAAGGAGTGTAGGGATGGGTGGGTCAATTAAATCCCTATAGGAATGCAGGGTTGGATAGGAGACGGAGTGCAGGGTTGGTATGGGCATTATTGCATTGTATTCACTTGTTCTATTATTGAGATGGGATTAGGCCCAGATAGATGTGATCTGTGACTTTTGTTATGGGCTAAGGCCCAACCGAGGCTATTTTGGGCTAAGGCCCAATTGCCACCAGATCGTAATGGGCTCGAGCCCAGATTGATTTGATGCATGCCTTATGACCGATGAGGTTGTGCACTGCTTGAGTTTTTCGTAAACTCACCCTCTTTTTATTAAATGTTTGAGTAATCCCAGCGTTAGAGGATTTGGAGCTACGGAGGACTCGGTGGTGGCCATACATCGGAGTTACTTCTCACGAAACTTAGTAAATCCAGTTTTTATTTTATTTTATGATATCTATTTTGGGGTTAATATTTTGTAATAAGGCCATTGGATTTTTCTTTTTTAAAATTTCATTTGGTAATTCTGCTAGTTATAAATTGTTAATCAGTTAATCACGGATTTTTAAAACAATAACAACCATTTCCAAAATATCACGTTTCCACAATTCATTAAGTCATATTTCTGTGATAAACAAGTTTTCTTCAAAAATAATAATAACATCTTTCCAAGAATACAATTTAAACAAACCTTGTTTTACAAACAACGAAATTTGGAGTTTCGAAAAGGATGCAAAGTTTTTAACGAATGCTTAGCTTTTAAACAACCTTTTGATGTGACATGCTAGATCCGGCCATAACGTTTAGGTCGAGTTTGGGGTGTTACATTTAATGGTATCAGAGCCAGGTTGTAAAACTCGGTTGTGGAATGGGTTTGAAAATTTTTCCAAATCTGTTTAAACTTTGGTTTAGAAAAAGTGATAGTGTTATTGGAAGTATGGTACACCGAGTCTCCGGCACTAAATCCGTAAGTTTCCTGACACCATACTTTGTTATATGCTGAAATGACTGTATTTTTGTATTTATTCTGTGTGTGTGTTTTTTTTGATGTGATGTTGAATATAGAAATTGTATGCATGTGTGATAAATATCTGTTTGTTTCTGTGGTTAGATTGTTAATTGTGTGTAAGAGGTTTCAAGATTAAGTTAGAAGTGTTGTAGTGTTATTGGGATGAGAGTGCACAGCGGAAGCGTAGTGGTGTAATCTGTGTTGTGCGGCTATTATATAGCTAAAAATTTTGAGGACGAATTTTCTTTAAGGGGGTAGATTTGTAACGACCCGAATTTGGGCCTAGTAGAATTGGGCCTATTGGGCCTTGGCCATGGTAGCGTTTAAAATTTTTGAGAACAAGAGAATGGTACTAATGCAAGTTGGACCTATTAGGTGAGTGATTTTAGAAGGTTAGGGGGCTTCCATGAAGTCCCAGGATCAAACCTGGGCTTTAGGAAAAAAATTGGTTTTAGGTGAATAAAACCTTGGGAGTTAGTAAGTAGGCTTTAAGAATAAAATGTGGAGAAAAATGACACAAGAGGAGTTGTGGTGAAGTGGCAAAGTGGTGCCACTTAGGGAGCAAGGGAGTGACGCCATAGAGGGAGCAATGGGTCCAAGGTTCAAGTCTTGGCGCTTGCAATTCATTTTGTTTTTCTTTTAAATGAACTTAGACTTTGGCCCATAGGCTTATATTTAGTTGCGCATGTTCTAAGTCACAAAATGAGCTTGTGTTGTTGTGGCATGTAGTGTCTGGAGCATATGAGAGGGCAAAGGTTCAAATCTCATGTCAAGCAAGGGAATATTTATTTTGCGGATCGGACGGTCAGAGTTTGTGTTAGATTTAAACTCTGCTGAAAGAGGGATCCCACATCGGGAAGCTAGCAGGAGGGAATGTGAGAAGCTGGCTTTAAATAGAGCAAACCATGAGGAGAGTAGGCACACCTTTCTTGGCTTATCCCTTAGCTTCGTGGCGTGCTCGTTTGGGTTAGGCGTTGGATCATTCGTTGATCTTGAGGGTCAAAGGTGCGATCATAGTTGGCTTCTGCGCAGAACAGTGTTCAGAGCGCAGGTTAACTTCAGCTTCCTATCAGGTGTGTATTTCACACTACTCTAGTTGTAGAGCGGCAAATGCCGAAATGCGGTCACTGCAGCGATGGTAGCCACGAGCAGTGGCGCGCGTGTGAGAGCTTCGACGCGATAGTTGAGGTCATCATGAGTGTTCTTGTGGGATTAGGCTGTTTGGGCCACGATGGGCCGAAAGGGGCCATGTGGGGCCAATGGGCCCGTGGGCCCAATCGGATAAGTTGTATTATTGTGTAGTAAATATTGGACTAGACTATGTGAATCTCATATCTGTGGCTAGATTTGGGCTAAATGGGCCACACGAGCGCATGAGCCCATTTGGGCCGAGAATGGGCCCTAGGCCCATTCGCATCGTTATCTCTGTTTAGAATACCCTTGGTTTACAAAATTACGGAAACACCCTCAACTTATAAAATTACTGAAGTACCCCTGGTTTGTAAAATTACCAAAATACCCTCAGTTTGAGAAATTACCAAAGTACCCCTAATTTGCGAAATTACCAAAATACCCTCAGTTTGCGAAATTACCAAAGTACCCCTAATTTGCAAAATTACCAAAATACCCTCAGTATGGAAAATTACCAAAATATCCTCAATTTGCAAAATTACCAAAATACCCTCAGTTTGGAAAATTATCGAAATATCCCCGATTTACAAAATTACCAAAATACCCTCAGATAGTGAAATTACCGAAATACCCTTGATTTGTAAACTCACCAAAATACCCCTGATTTGTGAAATACCCCTGTAGGGTAGAATTACTGAAATACCCCTGTAGGGTAGAATTACCGAAATACCCCTGTAGGGTTGAATTACCTAAATACCCCTATAGGGTAGAATTACCGAAATACCCTTGTAGGATAGAATTACTGAAATACCCCTGTAGTGTAGAATTACTGAAATACCCCTGTAGGGTAGAATTATCGAAATACCCATGTAGGGTAGGATTACCGAAATACCCTTATAGGGTAAAATGACTATTTCGCCCTTACAGGTAACTGACTGATTAGGATTATGATTGATCTAACTGTGAATGTATGACTATGTTTTAACTGATGTGACTGGGATTATATGGCTGATATGTTTTCAATATGTGTGTAAATGATCATTCTCGAAACACGCCATTTTGCATACACGTGTAATGATTGAGCATGACATACATGATATATTGCATGGGGTTGGGACATAGATACGGAGGAAGTTCTCATAGGGTCGCACGGGTCACATGACGACTGTGGATCCAGTATTGATATGTTAAGGTCGCACAGGTCGCATGACGAAAGTGGACCGGCGGACGGCTTAAAGTCGCTTAATTTGATTATGGCTCTGTGCCAACCTAAACATGGCTCTGTGCCATCTTGATTATGGCTTTGTGCCAATCGTATTTACCCGTGGCTATGTGCCTAACGTATATATTGACGACTCTGTAACGATCATATTTACCCGAGGCTGTGTGCCGATTATATTACCGTCGCTGATGGCTATGTGCCAAACATATTACAGTTACCGATGGCTATGTGCCAATCATGAGATCGTTACTGAAGACTTAAAGCCGCATAAATACTGGTAGCTCTGCTGCAATATTGGTTAGTGCCGCAACCGGTGCTACATAAGGAGTGTAGGGATGGGTGGGTCGATTAAATCCCCACAGGAGTGCAGGGTTGGACAGGAGACGGAGTGCAGGGTTGGTATGGGCATTATTGCATTGCATTCACTTGTTCTGTTATTGAGATGGGCTTAGGCCCAGATAGATGAGATCTGTGAATTTTGTTATGGCTAAGGCCCAACCGAGGCTATTTTGGGCTAAGACCCAATTCCCACCGTTACTGTAATGGGCTCAGGCCCGGATTGATTTGATGCATGCCTTATGACCGATGAGGGTTGTGCATACTGAGTTTTCATAAACTCACCCCCTCTTTTTATTAAATGTTTCAGGTAATCCCCAGCATTAGAGGATTTGGAGCTACGGAGGACTCGGTGGTGGCCATACATCGGAGTTACTTCTCACGAAACTTAGTAAATCCAGTTTTTATTTTATTTTATGATATCTATTTTGGGGTTAATATTTTATAATAAGGCCATTGGATTTTTCTTTTTTAAAATTTCATTTGGTAATTCTGCTAGTTATAAATTGTTAATCGGTTAATCACGGATTTTTAAAACAATAACAACCGTTTCCAAAATATCACGTTTCCGCAAATCATTAAGTCAGATTTCTGTGATAAACAAGTTTTCTTCAAAAAAAATAATAACATCTTTCCAAGAATACACTTTAAACAAACCTTGTTTTACAAACAACGAAATTTGGAGTTTCAAAAAGGATGCAAAGTTTTTAACGAACGCTTAGCTTTTAAACAACCTTTTGATGTGACATGCTAGATCCGGCCATAACGTCTAGGCCGGGTTTGGGGTGTTACAGTACCACTTTGAAGTGTAATGGCTTTACACTGTTCCTTCCCTTGAGATCAAGAACTCTCAGTGTCACTCGATGTAACAGCCCGGTTTTAGCTAAATCAAAAAAGTGGTTTCAGAACCACAAATCTTAGGTCGAAAAAATTATTTTAATATTATTTTTGGTTTTTATAACATGTGATTATATATGTGTGAAAGTTTCGTGAAATAATTTTAGCATTTGAATGCTTAATTTGATAAAAAGACTAAATCTCGTAAAATGAAAAAGTTGCATTCTAATTGTTTAAGTGCTTATTTGCTATGAATAATTAAATGTGAAGTCCTTATGTTGTGAATAGACCATGAATAGTGGGAATTGACATGAATAGCCATCCATTATATGTTTTATTATTGTTTAAACAAAGGTTAATTAAGTAATTTGTGATTTAAGTTTAATTAAATTAAAACAAAACAAAATGGTGGCCATGTATCATCTTTTTACAACCGAAATAGAAGAAAGAAAAGAGGGTTGAGAGCATTTTAAGGTTCGGCCCTTATTGATCTTGATTAAGGTATGAATTTTGTTCGGTTTTTGATGATTTTTATGTTTCTGTGATCGTTGCATCGAGTACTAGCTAGCCCGTGCCCTAATTTTTGAGTTTGTTGATGACTTTGTGAAGTGCCATTGATGAATATTTAAGCTTTTAAATATTTGATGATGAAAAATGGATATTTGTTGATAGATTATCATATTTTGTTAAGTGATTTTTGGTAAAAATACTATTTAGGGATTAAATTGTGAAAAGTACAAATTATGTGGTTGAAATGTGAAATAAATGTGAAATATAGGCTGCTAGTGTAACACCCCATACCCGAGTCCGAGACTAAGACTGGATACGAGACATTACCGTGCTTGAACTCACTTAAACATGTACTTACGGGCTATAAAATTTCGTTCCGAATTAAAAACTTCTCTTTCTTAGTCAAATCAGACATTTCATGGGCCTACGAGGCCTCGGACTTACGTTCGGAAACTTTTATGAGTTAAAAGAAACTTTTCTTTGAAACAGGGGCCACACACCCGTGTAGAATGAGACACGCCCGTGTGTAGACACGCACGCCCATGTTCAACAACCGTGCTTAAAAACCCAAGCATTCTGCCAAATGCCCCACGGTTAAGGCACACGCCCATGCGGTTTGGGAACACGCCCGTGTGCCCTATTACATGTCCGTGCCTCCAACCCGTGGTCGACACTGACTATTCACACACGGTCTTGACATGGCCGTGGGCCTAAACCGTGTGCTATACCTTGATATACTGACTTATTCAACACGGCCTAGGCACACGCCCATGTTCTGGCCGTGCGTATCACACGACTTGAATAAACGGCCGTGTGATTAGCCCGTGGTCTAATCGACTTAAAATACTAAGGTGCGCAGGAGACACACTGGCCTAGACACACGCCTGCGTGTGTGTCTATCAGGTGGGTACTTAGAGGCTATCTTACCAAGCCTTTTACCACTCCCATTTGCATACATTTATAAACTACTTCAATACATTCTCAAATCATCAATTGAAACACATAAATTAACACATTTGGTTCATGAAAATAAAGTTTTCCTCTCGTACACTTGGGAGAATTGTTCCCACAACATTTACAACAACTTAAACCATCATAAATGGCTATACACAACCATACTATGAATACTCTTTGACCAACAACATTTGGCTACTAAAAATAGACTTCATCAACTTTAAATGAATCCCTATACATGCCATGACTCTTAAGGACTTTCTACCTCATACCGTGTGTCTGCTCGATAGTGTGAAACATATCCGGCGGTCTCCAACCCGAGCTAAGTAATAAAACCTATAAAAGATTAGAAAAGTAAAAGAGTAAGCAATAATGCTTAGTAAGTTCATCTGTATAATTTGACAAATATTGATATTCACTGAATATACATAACCCCAAGGCAATATGTTGAATTTTTCTCATCAACTCATAGTTACTTACTCAACCATTCTTACCATATCACAAGCGAATTCGTTCGTTTAATTAGTATACGTTCCTGCACTGATCGTCAGAAGCTCATATATAACAACACATCAAGCATTTTCAATAAGCCGCTCATGCTACTAATATCTCGGTGGTTTCGCACTTAGCCCACCATTGAATCTCTAATAGAGAGGTATCGCATATAACCCACCAATCATTTATAAGTGATAGTATCACACATAGCCCATCGATCAACAATCAATAAGGTGATATCGCACATAGCTTACCGTTATTTACATTCATGGATAATAATTCACAAGTATAACTCTATTTCAAATGTTCATTCAAGAACATTCTCACATGTTTCCATTTTTACTTAACTTTCTACGATATTCGTTCTCATTCACACAGTGCATCAAATACACATACCCCACTAGGGGTTCGCCATTTATTGAATTCATCTCAATTCAATTCTACACATACTTGTGCTACTCATGGTACAACCACATACATTCACATATACAATGAATCATTCGAATTGTTAAATAACTCTCTTGAGTCTCATGCACATAGTTCTTGTTGTCACTCTACCCCAATTGGGTTTTACATACACTAACATATCGATGCCATGTCCCTGACATGGTCTTATACAAATTCTTACACCGAGGCCATATCCCAATATGGTCTTACTCGAGCCTTTACCCATCGTCCTATCGTGCTATACACCTTTCCCATTACTCTAAATTCAATTCCATTGACATCTCATCAAGAGACATTTCATACATTCATATAGTAATATACATTCCATACAACATTGGAATACTAAATAAGCTCATACGTAATTTCAACATTTGCACATGAACTTACCTCGATGTCGAAAGAGCCGAAAAGGACTTTTTGCCCATATTTCTCTTTTCATCCGTTCTAGGTCTGACACTCATTTTCTTTGATCTAGAACAATGAAATTTACTCATTTAATCACTTAATGATCGTATTACAACATAATCTCTACTTAGGCAAAAAAGACCATTTTGCCCTTATACTTTGGCAAAATTATGATTTTGCCCCTAGGCTCGTAAATAAATTTTCCTCACATTTTCTTGTTAAACAAGCCTAGCTGAACATTTAATACTCTTACAACTATTCTCAATTCCATCAATTTCATGCCTTAATGAACAAATTACAACTTTTGCATTTTAGTCCCAATTAGGTGTTTTCATGACAACACCTTTCACAAAAGTTGTTTCTCATCATCCTATCATTCATTTTCTTTCATAAAAACTCATCAAACAACATAAAATCTCACATGGAAAGTCCCTAGACTTTCAACCATATTGCAAACTAGTCCCCTCTTTAGAAAGCTTAAGCTTTAGGGTCTCAAAAGTACAAAAATTAACATCTAAAGCCATCAAAATCACTTGCTTGAGTGAAGAGAAGCTTGATGAAATTTTAAAGCTTTCAAAGCCCTCCCATGGCTGATATTTTTGGTTGAAAGAGAAGAAATAAAAAGATGATAGCTTTTTGGCTTATTTCATCTTATTTTATTTCTTTTTAAACACCTAACATGACCACATTTAATGTTCTTGTCCCCTTAGCTTACTATGGCCGGCCAACTCACTTAGACAAGGCCAAATTGCTCATTTGGGACCTCCAATTACTAAGCCATAGCTATTTGGTACCTTTAGCCTATAGAATGGAACTTTCGCACTCTATGCGATTTAGTCCTTTTTCACAATTTAGCTAGAAATCGCTAAAATTAAGGCACCAAAATTTTCATGCATCCTCATAAACATGTTATAACTCATAACATAACATGAAAATAATTTTCTCTAACCTCGAAATAGTGATTTCAAGATCACTGTTCTGACTAGCCCCTAAATTGGGCTGTTACAATTCTCCCCCCTTAGGGATTTTCGTCCCCGAAAATCTTATCAGGAGGGTTAGCTACCAACATTCTTAAAATGTTTCCATCTAATCTTCAAAATCGCAAATCCACTTATCCTCAAATTCCTCTTGCCGATAACTCTTAAGCTGTGATACATAAGATCGAAACGTAACTTGAGACCTAGGTTATTCTTCCTCTGGGGCTTATACTATATCCAGAAATCCACTAATTTAGAACTCCGTACATGCCCAAATGATCGTTCGGATCTTCATTTGGTTGATTCACTACAATTCGAATGACATCCCCTTCTTAGGGAATCTTGTCGAGCTGAATTTGAAATCTATAAGGTTTTACCTCACTTTCTCATTAAAGCATTCACCGACTGTAATAGTCTTGACTTATAAGCTTTGAAAACTCAGCTTTTAGTGGTCAATTATTTTTGACCATAATCTCAATCATATCGTGAAATGTACTCTATTGTCAAAACATTTATGCACATAACTGTACTTTCTTTTTCTTGCATTAGTAGATATGCTACCACTGAATCCCATACCAAAACTTCTGTATAAGTTCTGGATTTATCATCATTCAAATCCTATCTCGAGGAATCATTGACAACAGAAGACTTATACGACTTGTATTTTATCATCTCAATAAACCCATTCAGAGCTTATTTAAAATACCACTTACTATCTCATTTCTGAACCCTTTTGTTCTGAAAAGAAAGCTCGCTCTTGTCATTAACTTTGCTTTGGCCGGGATATTACCACTAAGATCAACCGATTAACTAGCTCGCATTGCTTAACATGGATCTTTCGTAACATTTAACTTACAACAAGGACACAGAAGTGATCGTCTCGGGATCACTAACCTGTCAACTCTTTCTCTCCATTCAGACTGATTTTAGTACTAGAACTTTCAAATAAATAGTTCTTTTTATAGCTTTCGACTCAACTATCATAGTTTGAACATTCAGATGAGCATACCCTTGTATCATGATCCCTACTCATGTACACACAATTTTATTCTCTTTATTGATTCATGCGTGAATATACACAAAACTTGAATCATATCTCAATACATTAATCTGCTCTTTTCTCCACACAGAGAACATATTTCTAGCACACTCTCATCTGAGTTTCTCCTGCTGTACTAATCTAAAACCTTTACTAACATCATATCTCATGATAGCAGGGGCATTTAGGTCAAATTCATTAACTCTATTCAGCTTACTCGAAACTTATCACACAATGTGAAACTTGTGATTTCACTTCTTATACTAGAATCATCACCAACTTCCTCCTCATAGTACCCGAATAGGGTTACAAAGAGATAAAGAAATGTCAATTTCAGTTAACTAAATTGAAAACCGTTTTGTCTGATTTTCACTATCGGCTAACATTCTCACATAGTTCTGATTTATGAAAAGAACAACCACAACCCAGCTCGAAAGGCATGAGATAATAGTACACAATACTCAAGGGGATTATTATAATCCATCTATGGCATCAACTAACCATGCACAATCTACAGGCTTCAAGCCAACTTACTCAAACTTGCCATTTATTTAGCACATATTGTGCCACACATCGCACCTGCTTCTTCGTGATTCAATCACTAATATCTGTATTCACTCCTTCACATGACTTTAGTACTAGTCTCATTTCTATTTCTAACTCATCTACCTGTCCCTTCGATCACTAGGGATAATCAAAGATGTATATTCATCGTCATACATATAGGTACGACACCAATTGTCATTGAACTGTTATGAATGATGAATGATCAAATACGAGCAAGAATCGACAGGGTTACAATATCCAAAAGTCCCGTACGAACCTTATGAATAGTATAGGATACAAATGTCATGACATTAGGATTACCGAGATGTGATTACGTGTATGACTATGTCTGGGACATTGGCATCGTTATATGATTTCGATAAGACCCTATCTGGGAAAGTGGCATCGATATGTGATAACATGTAAGACCATATCCGGGATATGGCATTTTACGAGTTATATGTGATTTTTGAGTATCCTTAACGATTTCGAATGGTTCAACGGGCAAAGCCAAGTCGAGAAAGAATGTGTGAATGAGTTAAGTGATTCAGGTACCTACGAGATTCATACGAGTATTGAAAAGGGAAGTATTTGATGAATTCACTTATGATTTTGAATATGTGATCAATGGGAAAGGTTTGTGAGCTTTTATATGCTTATTCATGATTTTCCTATTAATGAAAATGATATTGATTCATTTGGTAATTTTATTTGTATATGGCTTACTAAAGTTTTAAAGCTTACTTTGTGTCTTCTTTCCCTATTTTATAGATAATCGAAGCTAGCTCGAACTTGGGGATAATCAGGAACATCGTCACACTATCGATCAAATTGTTGGTACTTTTAATGTTATGTATATATGGTATATGGAATGTATAGGATAGTATTAAGATGATATGTTTTGAGTTGTGATTTTAGCCATGAGAGTTGGCTTGTAAATGATGTACATGTTGATGTGTATTTGGCCATCTAAGTTGGCTTAATTTATGAATTTGGTAAGTGATATGTGATGTATATATGGCCTTGTCTTTTGGCATGTTGTGGCTTGATCTTAAGATGATGATTTGGTATGTTTTATGACATGAATTAGTTGATAAGATGATGAGAAAAATGCATAGAGAAAATAGGTGAAATTGTTGGTAATGGTATATTGTTTTGGTATGTTTATGGTTATGATTTGAGTAGTGAAATGGTTGAAGATGAAATGGCATGATTTGTATATGAATTGGCATGTTTTGGTTTCCTATAAATGTGTTGAAATGGTATTAATTTTGATGTATAGGTGAACATGAGAAAGGGTGGAAAATTGGCCTTGCAAATGGCCTATTCTTGTCCACACGGGTAGAGACACGGGCGTGTGTCTCAACCGTGTGTAACACACGGTCATGATACACGGTCATGTGTCCCATGGTGTTGAAATTGAATTGAAGTCAGTATACTCCACATAGCCTCACACACGGGCGTGTGACCGGCCATGTGGCACAAGTCAGTATACCCTCTAAATGGCACACGTCCTAGCACACGGGCGTGTGACTTGGCCGTGTTGCATAAGTTAGTATACCTTACAGAATTGGCACGACCTAACACACGGCCTGGCACACGGGCGTGGGTGGCCATTTCGAAGGGTACACGGGCTAGACACACGGGCGTGTGGTCAGCCGTGTGACTCAAGTCAGTATGTATGCCCTGTTTTAACACAGTCTGGGACACGGACGTGTCTGGAGCCGTGTGAGGCACACGGCCTGTTCACACGGGCGTGTGACCCTTGTATGTTTGAAATTTTTCTAAGTTTATGAGAATTTTCGTGAGTTATCGGTTTAGTCTCGAACCACTTCTAAAGCGTGTTTAAGGCCTCGTAGGCCCTTATAAGGGACAATGTGATTATGATTGAATGGTGTTTGAGAATGGATGCATAAATGTATGTTGTATGTTGTGATTTGATCGGTAATGCCTCGTAACCTTATTCCGGTGACGTATATGGGTTAGGGGTGTTACACTCAACAATGCTCCTTGTTGTTTGGAATTCAATGCAGTGGCAATTCGCCCTACTTAATTTTCCAAAGCTCTTAAAGATGAAGCCTGGCTTTGAATGATAACATCATTCTTAGTCATATACTCTTTTAATAAATCTTCCATAGATGAAGAACTTGAAGCTAAATTTTGCTGGGCATTTTGCCGTGGCAAAGATTGATTGTACCCAGGTGGTACACTTGCAACATTCTATAGAATGGCATCACTAGAATTTTCGACCCTTTGATTACTCCAACTAAAATTAGGATGTTGTTTCCACCCCGAATTGTATGTGTTGGAGTATGGGCATTCATCAAAGGCATGATATTCTCCACAGTAAACACATGCTAACTCTACTGCTTTCATTTCTTGCACTGTAGATGACCTTTTTCAATGTTTTAACCATATTTGTTAAATATGATACCTGAGCTATTAGAGATGTAATCGCATCAAGCTCCATTTCTCCTGTAACTCTTCTGCCAGTTCCAACTCTGCTAGTGGGGTATTGATAATCGTTATTTGCTATCCTTTCCAGAATTTTATAAGCCTCGTATGATTTATCAAGTAAATTCCCATTGGCAGATGTGTGGACAAACATTCTTGTATGAGCATTCAATCCATTGTAAAACATTTCCATTTGCATCTAATGCTGGAAACCATGCATCGGGCATTTTCTCAGTAGCTTCTTAAATTGCTCTCATGCTTCGTATAATGTTTCATCCTCTGATTGTCTAAACGATGTAATGTCATTCCTCAACTTGGCATACATGTTAGGTGGATTATATCTTAGTAGAAACCTCTGACACATTTCATTCCATGATGCCATCGTACCTGATAGCAATGCATTTAACCATGCTCTAGCTCGATCTCGTAATGAGTAAGGGAATAACTTCAGTCGCAAGGCATCTTCAAGAACACCTTGCTTCCTGAATGAATCGCAGACTTCCAGAAAAAGTCATAAGTGGAGTCGTGGATCTTCCATAGGCAGTCCACTGAATTGCCCTACAGTTTGCAGCATCTAAAACATAACTGGCTTTAATTCAAATTGTTGAGCCTTAATGTGTGGCCTAACAATTTCTAGATTCAGATCATCAAAGATTGGCACTACATGTTCTTTGATGGGTCTATCTCTGTTATCTGCAATTCAAGGAATACCAACATCCCTTCCATTCTGATGTAAAGGCTCTTCTCTAACATGACCGTTTCTAATCCTTTCCATCTCTCGCAACTCCTTTCTCCTCTACCTTAAGGTTGTCTCAATCTCTTGATCAAAATAGTACTCTGTATTCTCCAGAATATTTCTATGCATGCACTAGCACAGATCGAAAAAACAAAAAATAGAACAACTAATTAAACTAAACTAACAGAAATTAAACAGATAATAGCAAACAAGTTTTCACCAATGTTGTCGATCCCTGACAACGGCGCCAAAAACTTGTTGCGAGAAAATTTTTAACGCAAATGTCCAAGTGTACACATCGATTTAAGTAATATAATGATGAGTGAGTATCGTCTCCACAGGGATCCAAAATTGATTACAATTGGTAAAGTATTACTGTAGATTTAAATAATTAAATTGTGTAAAAGAAACACAATATAAATTTAGGAAGGGAATTCATGAATGAACTAATAATATCAATTATAACTAAAAAAATGACAAAGAAATCTAAATGTCGTGGCAATTCACAAAGAATAAGTAGAGAGTATTTTTGTTGTTGAATGATAAAGGTTGGAATTACTTAGGGAATATCTTCATAACATACTAATTTCATGGCAAAATTTTGATTAACTACTGCCTAGAGAATTATTACTGCAGTCTACTTCTTTCAAAAGTCAGACTTTAGTTATTATCCTGAGTCTGTGTATGTCTACAAGACTCATGAATGATAACTGAAGGGCCCAAAATTTGCCCGGGCCCATATTAAAAAAAAACACAAATGAAAAAACAATAAATACAGTCCAATAACAGTCTTTTAACAGTCCGTTACAACCTAAAATAAATAAAGCCCAAATACAAACCCAAATAAACTAAACCACTACCCAAATTTGCCCACAGCCTAAATTAAAAACCCAAAATCCCGAGACCCAAATTGGCCCAATGCTAAACCGGCTCGAATGGCCCAAATTGCTGATAGCCCTCAGAAACCCTAGAGGGTTCTGGAATCAGCCAAGCGCCACGGCCTCCCCCGCGTGTGCCTCCACGTACTCCACAGCTCGTGTTTCCGCACGCCCCACGCACCTCCGTACGCCACGTCCGTGTCATCCGTACCTGCAAAGAGGGGCTCCAATAGCAGAGAAACAACAACAAGTAGAAAATAGGAAGAGAAAATTGTATTTTTTTTATTATTATTCCTTCTGGGCTATATAAAAGCCAAATGATCCTGTAACATTTTTTCTACGCGCACAGAATACAGCAATACAAAAATCAGAAACATATATTCAAAAAGGTTGCTCTTTTTTTGATTGCATTTTTTTGTTCATTTCTCTTTTGAATCTATTTCAAGCACTTCTTTTTCTATTTCGATACATTAACAAAAAAAGGAGAGAGGAGCTACCTTCGTAAGATTTCGTCCGTATCTCCTCCGTCGCAATCGGAGTTCGGGTATGGGCGTAGACCGAGGGGTGAGGCTTCAAGGCCGGTGCGAAAGGGCCCCCTTTGGACCTTCGTGTACCACCAAGCGCCGTTTACAGTGACGCTCTAGTGGTCGGACGAAAGGGTTTTCCTAAGTTGCGGCTGGGGGCTGAGCAGAAAAGGGATTTTAGGGTTTCAATAAAAGGGGGTCTGATAGTTTTAATTTAGTTTAAGGGGATTATAGGCTATTAACGAAACAACGCCGTTTGGGGGTCATTACAATAGCCTCAATACGAAGCCGTATGAGGCAAGCTCCGGCCGACCCGACCCAAAACTCTTAGGATCCGCGTGTTTACTTGTAAAAAGGGAATTGGCGCGTTTGGTCCCTTTTATTTTCGTACTATTTTAATTAGATCCGTTATGCGTTGTCTTTATTATTTAATCGATCTCGATAATTTATGCGTTATTTTAATTTGGTCCAGTTTATGTGCTGCGTGTTGGTAATGAGGAATATTTGCTTGTTAATCCCTGACTATTATGCAAAATTTAATTTGACTCCTAATTATGTTTAAATGATTTTGGTTTATTTATGAGATGACCTTTAAACTTTATTTTTTATTTCGATTAAGTTTTAATTTTCGTTTCTAAAATTGATTCTACATTCATTTTATGTATTTTGTTTATATGTGTTGTATAAATGTTTAATTTTAATATAATATATTATATATCCCTTTGATGATTTATTCTTTTTAAAATACAATTACATATTATTATTTGTGTCTTCATACATATATAATAATAAGGTCTTTCGTAAATATTATCGATTCTTACATTATTTCATGTATATATTTCTTTTTAAACCTATCCATATAGTTAGTTTTTTTTAATCACCTTAATATTTCTATTTTAAATTAAGTATTCATAATTCATCCATTTTGAAAGATCATATATTATTTCATATTTTAATTTATTTCATACATTTTTATAAGTTATTAGTTTTATATGTTTCTGTATTTATATTAAAAAGCATATATTATGTTTTTTTGTTTGAATAATTCATTTTAATTTTTTTAAAAAATACATATTTCATAAATTCATTTACAAATTATTTTATCTTTAACAATTTCATAAATTGTAGACTTCAAACTCCATTTTCTTTATTTTAAATATATTTGTTAGCATTCAAGATTTTGTTTTTTATTAATTTGCGATTGTTATTTTCGTAGAATTATTAAAATTTTGTAGTATTGATTCTTGATTAATAATATATGTCTTTTAAATCATGTAGTTATCATTGTTGTATATTGATATATTTAAATTATTGCTATTGTATGAACTCTAATTTGCTCTTTTGTGTTTTTTTATCATTGCCATATATTGTTATTTCATGTTTGCAATTATACTTTTATTTCAATTATTGTATTGTGATTAAGATTTAAAACTTATTTATGAAAATTGTTCATTTTTATTCAAACAAATACATTTTGAGTTAATTTTAAAATCTTATTCAAAAGTTTTCCCAAAATAAGGCAATATTTGTGTGTTTGGAAGAACGGAAAATTATGCCCTAATATGCTGGGTGTCAATTTTCCGCTCGACCAAATAACTAAATATCCTTTTAATCGCATATTTTGAAAATCAAAGATGATCTCGGTGTCGGGTTATAAACGTGTCATATCCTAACGTGCTGGATGTGATGTCTTTATTCCTTTGAAACGAGTGAATCTTGAAATTCAATTCAAAATTAATTAAAATTCTTTAAAAAGTATCATACCTTAAACATTTTCAAGTTTTCAACACAAGGACACTAGCTAATCAATTTGGTACCAATTTTGGGCATTGCGAGGGCGCTAATCCTTCCTCGCACGTAATCGACTCCCGAACCCATTTTTCTTATATTTCGTAGACCAAAAATTATTATTTTAATAAATCCAAATGTTTTATTAAAATAATCCATCTCAAGGTGACCCGATCACACCTTGAATAAAGGATCGGTGGCGACTCCAGTTGTCATTTAAAAGTCGATCCCCGTTTTTTTTGAACTCGTAAAAATATGGTTTCGACAGCTTGGCGACTCCACTGGAGACTGGTTGAGAGTCAGGCCATAGATTGATTAAGTTTTGTCCTTTTGATTGAAAACTTGGAAAATTATTTTGAAAAATCACGTTTCTTTTAATGCATTTATTGATGTTATGATTAAAATCTCGTAGAATACTCTCGCATTGCATTGCATGACCGTTATGGTTACATCTGTAAGTGGGAGTGAGAGACTATGCCTTCGTGAGGTTTTCACCTTCGCACGGGCTAGTAGACTGCTTCCGGGATACATCCGTACCTATGTCTTCGTGAGGTTTTCACCTCCGTATGGGCATAGGGAAATGTATCCCCCTGAACCGAACTTGATCCATATGAGCCTATAATGGGTGAGGATTGAGGAATCTGCTGGTTCAGGTACCCATACTCTAGAACCAAGCCGCATATAGTAGCCCTAAGAGCCCACCCTAGGTAGAGCTATGCCAAACTTTTAGTGGTTACCCAGATAAGCGCTTGATAATATTTTTTTTATTTTGAATTTTATCATGCGATACTGACTTGTTGTATTTTGATTTGTTTTCTTGCTACATGTCATTTCATATTAAAGAGGTGTCGATTCCTGTTCGGTTGCTAAGATAGAAAGTTTACCATGGAAAATGAATTTCTTGATAAAGTGGAGGACAATGCGGCTGTTCGCACATGGTCAGAAGAGTTGCAATTGGAAAAGGGGAATAGTCTAGTTGAAGGATACACGTCAGAGCTGTGGGACTTCACCCGCATTAGTGTGACGCAAAATGAGCTTCAAGAATTGAGGGATATTTGGACTCATTGGGAGTATGAGACAAAATAGATATTCTACTGCAGCTATGGTGATATTTCTTATTTACTTGATGTCAAGGTAGATAAGCGCTTGTTTAGGGCTATGGTCCAGTTTTGGAATTCTGCATATAGTTGTTTCATTTTTGGGAAGCTGGATTTGGTGCCTACTATAGAGGAATACACCACCTTACTTCGTTGTCCAGGGGTCCAAGTCGATAAAGTTTATATCAGGGCTGCTAATGTTCCTCATTTCATGAAGAAGTTAATGAAAATTACGGGAATGAGAGAACAGTGGGTTTCATCTCGTACTCAGCAAAAGGGAGAAGGAAAATGTATTCCTTAGGTAAATTTGAGAGATTTGATCTTGATGCACCCTGATATAAAGAGGAAAATTGATATCTTTGCTTTGAGTATTTACGGATTAGTCATCTTCCCTAAAGCTCTAAGGCATATAGATGAAGCCGTCACGGATTTACTGTTTGATAAGCAAGTTACACCTGTTCTTGCAATTCTCGCTGAGACCTTCAGATCCTTAAATGCATGTCGAAGAGTGGGAGAAGGTAGATTTGTCGGATGTGCACAATTGTTGATGGTTTGGTTTCACGGTCACTTCTGGAAGGTAGATAAAATCTCTTATCGACCTTTCTATGAGAACTATTCACCATTAAAAGAAGAAGTAACAACGCCAAGGCAGGAGGATATATCAGTAGAAGGGTGGATGATGATTTTTCAGAACCTTCAAGAAGAGGATATTGAGTGGAGAGCTCCGTGGATGGTGCCTGATGAGATACTTTATAGATGTTGAAGCTTTGATTGGGTCCCTTTACTCGGGATTTGGGGAGCCATTGGATACGCTCCTTTGCTTGCAACGAGACAGTATAAGTCCAGACAGTTTGTGCCAGTGACACACAGATTAGCTCAAAGTGAACTCTCTTATAAAGGAGAGAATTATAAGAAAAAGATTCGGGGAATCGCAAATGCTTGGAAGCAAACCCATCGAATGAAGAGAGTAAGCGTGGGCAAAATGACGACTCCTGAGTATAAAGTGTGGTTAAGCAGAAGGGTTAACGATAATATTCCGGGACCAAATTTAGATGATGCTCGATCTATGGAAGAATGCTTGCGAGTAGTCCCGACGGAGTTAGAGATTATAAAGTAGGATTTTGAAAAACAGAGTTCAGAGTTTGGAAAGAAAATTGAGCAGCTAGAGGAAGAAAAAATGCATCTAAGATTAGATGTGGAAGTACAAAAATCGGAAGCTGAGAAGTTAAGAAATGGGAAAAATAAAGCTGAAGAGGATCTAGATAGTCTAAAGACAGATTACAAGAAGATGCGACTATCAATGAGAATCACTGGCCTAGGAAAAATAGCATATCAATGGCGGCAAGAGGTGCAAGAGGAAAAAGTTAAGATTGAGCAATGGGAAAAGAAATTTCAAGAAATGCCTGCTCGAAATGAGATTTTAGAAAGGCAAATGTTAGAAAGCCAAAATGGAAGAAATGAACTAAAGGCTAGGGTGGCGGAATTAGAAAAGTCTCTCTGTCATCATCGAAACCATAATTCTGTGATGGAACTAAAAGCAAGTTTGAGCATAATCGAGGAAATGAAAAAGAAAATTGAAGAATTAGAAGTTGCATTGAAGAATTAGAAGTTGCATTACAGAATTGTCAAAACCGTATTGGGTCTCTAGAGGTGAATGAAGAGCGATGGAAAGAGGAGCTTCACTACTCTCAGAATCAAGTTAGAAATAGGGATTACATCATGGGAGAAGCCATAACCCAAATTCGAGAGGTAGATGACTACGTGCAGACTTTGGCAGTACAAGCGGATATACTGAGTATGCAGTATGAATCGCGGTCAGATCGTGGACAGGAACTAGCTTCACTACTTAGGAAAATTAAAGATTTGGGCATTAAGGCCAAGCCATATCTGTAATCTATTTTATGTAAAGAATTTTGTTTTCTAATAAAGTTTTCTATATGGAATTGAATCAGAACCGACACCTTCTTTGCATTCATACATCTGCATTCGTTTTAATTCCATTCATATGCATTAAAGGTCATGAAAGGTTTCTAATTAATTAAAAATTATTTCAGCATTAACCTGGACACCGGCAAAACTAAACATCCCTACGGTACCCGAACCAAAACGAAAGATATGGATCAGAAATTAGAGAAGCTTGAACAACTCCAAAGGGAGATGCAGGATAAACTACAGCTGCAAATGCAGGAACAGCTTGCTAAGATCCAGCAGGATATGATGGATCGGATGATGGAATCTAAAAAAAACATGATGTCTCAATTGACTCAATTACTGGCAGGAGGAATAGACAAAGGGAAAAGCCCTATGGATAATGTCACAGAAAGTAATCATTGTCCCACTGACTTTACTCCAACGCGTGTACATACACCGCCAGTGATAAGTCCACAAGGGCCATCTGTCTCTATCAGGCCGCAACAGATTCCAGCCGGAGCCTCGATACCGATGAATTTCTAGGACGGCTCAAGCTCTAACCCTGGCCATAGTCCAATCAATCCCAATGTCCCTGATTTGGATGAGATAGCTGAAGGAGAGAGGGCAAAAGTGGAATTACCAAAGCAGCTAGAAGATAGATGTAAATGGTTGGAAGAAAAGTTTAAGGCAATAGAAAATGCTTGATGCATTTGTTATGGAATCGATGCCAAGGATTTAAGCTTGGTCCCAGACTTGGTGCTCCCATACAAATTCAAGATGCCTGAATTCGAGAAATACAATGGGACAAGTTGCCCCGAGGCTCATATTACTATGTTTTGTAGAAGGATGACGGGATACATTAACAATGACCAACTGTTGATTCATTGCTTCGAGGATAGTGCGGTGGGAGCCATGACCAAATGGTATAACCCGGTTGAGTCGTGCTGAATTGGTTCATAGAGAGATTTGGCTCAAGCATTCATGAAACAGTATAGTCATGTGACATACATGACTCCCGATAGGATTACTCTTCAAAACATGGAGAAAAAAGGAAATGAGAGCTTTAGACAATACGCACAGAGGTGGAGGGAGGTTGCCATCCAAGTCCAGCCACCACTTCTGGAGAAAGAGACCACAATGCTCTTTATCAATACACTGAAGGCCCCATTTATCACGCATATGCTAAGAAGTGCAACCAGGAGTTTCTCGGACATTGTAATGACCGGAGAAATGATCGAAAATGCCATAAAAAGTGGAAAGATCGAGGCAGGGGAAGGTAACAAAAGAATGACCGCAAGGAAGAAAGAAAACGAAGTGAATAACGCAAGCATAGGGTACTCGAAGTCGATCACTGTTAATCAGCCAAAAGTAGTGACTACGGGGCATCAGGGTTCGTCCAGGAAAGAATCCGGCACCACAAGACAAAGCAATGAGAAACTCCAATTTACACCGATCCCAATGATGTACAAGGAGTTGTATCAAAGCTTATTCAATGCGCACGTCGTGTCCCCTTACTATCTAAAACAAATGTAGCCTTCGTATCCCAAATGGTATGATTCGAATGCGCAGTGTGAGTATCATGCGGGGATCACAGAGCATTCAATAGAAAATTGCCTCTCCTTTAAGAAATTAGTAGAAAGATTCATCAACATGGGTGTTGTGAAGTTAGAGGACGCGCCAAAAGCAGAAAATCCATTACCCAATCATACTAATAACGGGGTCAATGCAATTAGTGAAAGTTCAGAGAGAAGAATCAAAGCAAGTGTCGCAGAGATTAAGACTCCTTTAAGATTGGTCTGGAAAGAAATGGTCAAACAGAGACTAATTGTTGCAGAAGAGAGTCAGGAAAAGTTGACAAATTATTGTGAGTACCATCATGAAATGGGACATGAGATTCAGAATTGTAAGGAATTTATAACTTTGGTACAAAATTTGATGATCAATAAAGAAATTAAGTTTTGTGAAGAAGGCGCGGAAGAGAAGAGCATATGTGCGTCAGAGTCAACAAGAAAGAGCTCAAAAGTCAACTTTCCAGTGATCGTTATCTCGCGACCCAAAAACAATGGAGCTGGAATACAGACAGCACCGAGAGTGATGATACAGAGGGCCGCGGCCTTTGCTTATAAAGATAGTAAGAAGGCTCCCTAGAACTATGAGTGTAACGTGGCAATCCCTGGGAAGGAGAATTCGGCTAGTGCTTCAAAGGAGGAACTAGATGTAGGTTCTCATACTCGTAGTGGGAGACGCTATGATTTGACAAAAGAGAAAGCTCCAATGGTAGAGCAGGAGAAAGAAAAATCAGTCGAGCCTGAGTCGCCTATCAAGGAACCAGTGAAAGAGGAAGAAGCTAAGGAGTTCCTAAAATTTTTGAAACACAGTGAATATTGTGTTGTAGAACAGCTGCACAAACAGCCAGCGCGTATATCTGGGTTAGCTTTGCTTCAGAATTCGGAGGTACACAGAAACACTTTGATGAAAGTTTTAAACGAGACTTACGTAGCCAACAATATCTCGGTTAATAAACTGGATCGATTGATTGGTAACATAAGTGCTGACAACTTCATCTATTTCAATGACGACGAGATACCACCAGGTGGTAGAGGATCCAACAAGGCTTTGCATATTACCACTAGATGCAAAGGGTACACGCTACCAGGGGTCTTGATAGACAACGAGTCGGCATTAAACATATTACCCTTGTCCACTCTAAATAGATTATCGGTGGACAGTTCGCACATGAAAGAGTGCCAAAGCATAGTGAAGGCGTTTGATGGCACCCAAAGAAGAGTCATGTGGAGAATTGAGATACCCTTACTAATTGGCCTGACTTCTTATGAGGTGGATTATTTGGCCATGGATATCACGCCTTCCTATAACTGCTTACTAAGAAGACCGTGGATACATTCGTCAGGAGCAGTACCTTCGTCATTACATCAGAAGTTGAAGTTGGTAATGGATGGCCGAGTAATAACAATAAAGGCTGAAGAGGATATTATTGTGGCTGTGACTAGTGATATGCCGTATTTAGAAATAAACGACAAGACAACTGAATGTTCTTTCCGGTCCTTAGAATTTGTAAATGCAACTTTCATTATGGAAGGAAATAGAATTCTGGTGCCGAGAATCTCCAAAACCACAAGAATAGGATTGCAGATGACCGTAGGAAAAGGAGCTTTGCCTGGAAAAGGGCTTGGAAAGTATCTTCAGGGGAGAATTTTGGCCCCAATATTGAAAGAAAAGCAAGATCGCTTTGGCTTAGGGTTTAGGCCAGATGCAAAACAAAAAAAGAAAGAATTAGAAAAAAGGCAAGGAAGAAGACGTGCTCGTTTGAGTGGCGAGGAAACCAAGTGGGAACCCATGATAATTTTGCACATATCTAAAACCTTTGTGTCGGGAGGGGTAATTCATGCTGAGCCGAATGCGCCGAAGGAAGAGGACGTTGTAACGATGTTGGGCAATGTCTGCATTAATGCCATATCCGAGGGGGCAGTTGAAGAAGGGACCTTATCAGATATTCGACCTTACAAACTGGGAAGCGTTTTGGACAATTGGACTGCAGAGGAAATTCCTGTAGTATTTAAAGCTTATTCAGAGTAATGTTCAGAACGCACTTATTGCTTTAAGCCTAAAAGCGATAAGATTTCTTTTGTGAAATAGGCTCATGTTCAAACATTATTATATTAATGAAGTACATCTTTGCTATCCTTTGAAGAAAACATTCTTCCATTCTTTTCTTTATTTTGTGATTCCTTCAAATCATTTTCTCATAATTATTCATAATTATACATACAAATAATCATTCATAAATTCATCCGTTCTTTCCATATTCTTTTGAACTTACAATAGGTCCCCGGATATCAATGACATGAGCGACGCTGTCAGGGACTCAGAATATCCTTTTGAGCAAGACATGTGTTTAAAAGGATCACAGGACTTTGAAGATAACACGGACGATGACTTATCTCCTGACTTGGTAAGAATGGTAGAACAGGAAGAGAAACAAATTCTACCTCATAAGGAAACAGTAGAGACTGTGACATTGGAGGAAGGGAAAGTAATAAGTATTGGAACGTGTATAGCCAAAGAAACGAGGCAGGATCTTGTCGAGTTGCTACAGGAATTCAAGGATGTCTTCGCGTGGTCATATAAGGATATGCCCGATTTAAGCACCGACATTGTAGTACACCGCCTGCCTATAAAAGGGGATTGCAGACCAGTTCAGCAGAAGCTCCGAAGGATGAGACCGGATATTATGTTAAAAATAAAGGAGGAGGTCAAAAGGCAGTTTGATGCTGGATTCTTGCAAGAGATTAAATATTCAGAATGGGTAGCCAATATTGTGCCTGTCCCTAAGAAAGATGGGAAGGTGCGAATGTGTGTAGATTATAGAGACCTAAATAAGTCTAGCCCAAAGGATAATTTTCCTTTACCTCATATTGATACTCTGGTGGATAACACAGCAGGCTATTCATTGTTTTCATTTATGGATGGATTCTCGGGGTACAATCAAATAAAAATGCATCCTGAAGATATGGAAAAGACTACCTTCATAACATTGTGGGGTACGTTCTGTTACAAAGTAATGCCGTTTGGGTTGAAAAATGCGGGGGCTACATACCAAAGAGCTATGGTGACCTTGTTCCATGACATGATGCACAAGGAGATTGAAGTCTACGTCAATGATATGATTGCAAAATCCCGAACAGAGGTTGAACATATCCAAGTTTTGAGAAAATTATTCTTGAGATTGAGGAAATTCTAGTTAAAGCTCAATCCCACAAAATGCACTTTTGGAGCTAGATCGGGAAAATTGTTAGGCTTCATAGTCAGTGAGAAGGGAATCGAGATTGACTCAGATAAGGTCAGGGCTATACAAGAATTGCCTCCACCGCGCACTCAAAAAGAAGTTCGAGGTTTCCTTGGAAGGTTAAATTACATTGCCCGATTTATTTCACAGTTAACCGAAAAATGTGACCCTATATTTCGTCTCCTGAAGAAACATAATCCAGGTGTGTGGGGTGATGAATGCCAGAAAGCTTTCGATAGGGTCAAACAGTATTTGTCAAATCCTCCAGTCTTGTCACCCCCTTGCCTAGATAGGCCACTAATCCTGTACTTGACAGTGTTTGATCACTCTATGGGGTGTGTACTGGGTCAACATGATGACTAAGGGAGAAAAGAAAAGGAGATATATTACCTTAGCAAGAAATTCACTGAGTGTGAGATGAGATATTCGCCAATTGAGAAATTGTGTTGTGCATTGATCTTGACAACTTGGAGGTTGAGGCAGTACATGTTGTACCATACGACCTGGTTAATCTCGAAACTAGATCCTCTTAAATACATGATGGAGTCAACCGCCTTGAATGGAAGAATGGCCCGATGGCAAATTTTGCTCTCTGAATTCGACATAGTCTATGTGAGCCAGAAGGCTGTGAAGGGGAGTGCAATAGCAGATTTTCTAGCCAGCAGAGTGCTAGATGATTATGAACCCTTGAACTTTGATTTTCCCAATGAAGATCTGATGTTTGTAGCAGCTATTAAGGAAGATACCCTAGAAGATTGTCCTTGGAAGTTGAACTTCGACGGAGCGTCAAATGCCATTGGTAATGGAGTTGGGGCAGTCCTGGTATCCCCAAATGGAGATCATTACCCATTCACTTGCAAGTTGGATTTTGATTGCACAAATAATATGGCAGAATACGAAGCTTGTATCATGGGAATTCGAGCAGCCATAGACGACAATGTCAAGGTGCTAGAGGTATATGGAGATTCTGCATTGGTGATCTATCAGGTCAAAGGAGAATGGGAAGCGAGGGATCCCAAATTGATCAGTTACTGAAAGTTAATTTTGGAGTTTGATGATATCACATTCTTTTACCTCCCGCGTGATGAAAACCAGATGGCTGACGCCTTGGCCACATTAGCTTCTATGATCAGAGTAAATGAGCAAAAAAGTATGAAGCCCATCCAAATGAGTATCTGTGAGGCTTCGGCTCACTGCTGTAATATTGACGAAGAGGAGAGGAGAGATGATTATCCTTGGTATCATAACATTTTGCGATATGTAAAGAACTATGAATACCCTGATCAAGCAACATAAAATGACAAAAGGACATTGAGAAGGCTAGCTTGTGATTACGTCTTAGACTGAGAGGTCCTATACAAAAGAAGAAAGGATCAAGTACTTTTGAGGTGTGTGGATGCTATTGAAGCTAAGAAAATTCTGGAAGAAGTCCATGAGGGTGTCTGTGGGACTCACGCTAATGGCTTTACAATGGCCAGACAGATTATGAGATTCGAATACTATTGGTCAACCATGGAAGGTGACTGTATCAACCACGCCAAGAGATGTCACAAATGCCAGATTTATGGGGACAAAATTCATGTACCTCCTTCGCCCCTGCATGTTATGACTTCTCCATGGCCTTTCTCTATGTGGGGCATGGATGTCATTGGACCAATTTCATTGAAAGCTTCAAACAGGCATCGATTCATTTTTGTAGTCATTGATTACTTCACCAAGTGGGTAGAGGCTGCTTCATACGCTAATGTCACTAAATCGGCAGTTAGAAGATTCCTAAAGAAAGAAATTATATGCCAATATGGGATGCCTGAGAAGATTATATCTGATAATGCACTCAACCTGAACAACAATACGATAGCGGAAGTTTGTAGTCAGTTTAAGATCAGACACCACAACTCGTCCCCATATCGTCCAAAAATGAATGGTGCAGTAGAAGCAGCTAATAAAAACATTAAGAAAATTGTAGGAAAAATGACAAAAACTTATAGAGGTTGGCACGAGAAGTTGCCCTTTGCTCTATATGCCTATCAGACATCTGTTAGGACTTCTATTGGGGCAACACCTTTCTCATTGGTCTATGGGATGGAGGCAGTTTCACCTATTGAAGTAGAGATACCTTCCCTCCGAGTTCTATCAGAGCTAAAGTTAGATGAAGCAGAATGGATCCAGTCTCGATATGATCAATTGAACTTGATTGAGGAAAAGAGGCTAAGGGCTATCCACCATGGACAGATGTATCAAAAATAAATGATGCATGCTTACGATAAAAAGGTCCGCCCGAGGGAATTTCATGAGGGAGACTTGGTATTGAAAAAGATTCTCCCTATACAAAGAGATTTCAGAGGAAAATGGATGCCAAATTGGGAAGGACCTTACGTGGTAAAGAAGGCTTTCTCCGGAGGGGCATTAATTTTGGCCGAAATGGATGGGAAAAACTTGCCCAATCCTATAAATTCGGATTTAGTCAAGAAGTACTACACGTGAAAAAGAAAAGAGGCCAAAGTGAAAACCCGCAAAGGGCGCTTTGAGATATTCTTAAAAAAAAAGGGGCAGAGAGGCCAAGGTGAAAACCCGCAAAGGGCGCTTTGAGACCAAAGGGGGTTTGAGTTGAAAACCCGAAAAGGGCGGCTCAAATTATGACATGTGGTGATCCTGCTATACTTAAATTAACAAGGAAGGGATATGTCACGGCTTGGTGGATCAACAAAGTACTCGAGATCTCCTAAACACATGTTAAACTCAAAACTGTCTTCCAGACGCTCGGGCAGAGAAGCTTAGGTTGCGATATCTAGAGGGCGCATAACATTCGTTTTTATTGAATGTGCTATCGTTGAATACTTTGTTCTTTTCAAGATGAGCATTTTTGATTAATTTCTTTTGATAATTTATCTTAAGCTCTACTTCACACCAATTTTATTCTCATTACCTTTACGCAAGTATGTTGCATTGAAATAATGATGGATGAACTAATAATACTTTCATAGAAGAAGTTTCGCATATTACCCTAGAGGTTTCTAAATTGTAACATCCCAAAATTGGGCCTAGTAGAATTGGACCTATTGGGCCCATTGGGCCTTGAGCGTAGAAGCGTTTTAAAATTCATGGGAATTTGAGAACGGCATTATTTCAAGTTGGACTTATTAGTTAAGTGAATTTGGAAGGTTACGAGGTTTCTAGGAAGTTCTGGGTTTAAGATAGGCTATAAGTAAATTTTATGTTTAAGCACTTTAAGGAGAGATAGTAAGTGGCATCAAGGCTTATGGAAATAAGAGAGTAATTTGCTTGCATAAATGATCAATTGGTAAAGAGGATATGATGCCACATGAAGGACTTTAAGGGAAGAGGTTCAAATCCCACCAAGTGCAAATATTTTGGATTAAATTTTTGTACTAATAAGGTAAGTGTCGGCCAAGGCTTTAATATGGTATGGAAGACTTTTTAATTTTGGAAGGGAGGCTAAGGAATATGGTAAGGAGGAAGATAAGGGAAAAAGAGGGGAAAGAAATGAAAGAAAAGGAAGGATAAGGGAACATGTTGGCATATAGTGTGGAAGGTGTTTTGGAAAGATTTTAATTGGTTAATGTTCATCTTTTGGAAAAGATGATAATGGTTTTGGAGGGGTTTGTGATAGCCAAATTTTCTATAGGAATTTGCAAATTTTTGGTGCTTGAAGAGGTTGTTTTCTCCTCAGCATTTTGGTGTCTTTTGCTTTCTCCAATTTTCCCTCTTTGCTGAAACTCCAAAGCCAAAAAGAGAGCATCTTTTCTCTTGTTTTGACCGAAACCCTCAAGGCATCTTTGCTTCTTTTCCTTTGATAGCTGAACCCATTATCATCCTATTCCTTCATCATTTCATTCACCATCGTGTGGGAAAAAACTCTTCTTAATCGGATCGGTAAGAGACTCTATTCTATCATTGTATTTTTCTTTTCTCCATGCCGAATTTTGTGCCCTTGTCTTGGGATGGTTTTCTTAACCGAAAACATCATTTCTTCTATTCTCTCTAAGCATGATCATCTTTCCTTTCGTAGTGTTCTAGTGTGTAGTTGTAAAGGACATTCTTGTTGATCCCTCTCTAGTCTTGAGTCAAACGATTGAAGTCGGATCTATCATCATTAAGGTAAGGGGTTCATTTTTGGATTTTTCGTTATATCTCTATTTGGCTATGTTGCAAATCGGATTGAAGTTTTGACTAATCGATTATGTTTTAGGGACGAAATCACTCGATATATTCTATTTGTAAATTCTTCGGATATAGTAGTAAGTGATTCAAGTGTAAGCAGTGCGTTGAGTATGAATCTTTTGGAAATCCGAGGCTAACTTTTGGTTGGTATTGTTCTAGGATCAACAGAGAGTGGTTCTTTAGGAAATCAAAATAAGGTGTGTAATCCCGTACCTTCCGAATACATGTTTGAAATGGTGTGTAATCTCACACTTCTCTGAAAGTTTGCATGAAATATTCTGTGATTCGGTCGAAATACCGAAGAAAACTAAAAACCGGCATCCGTGATTACTTGGGCGTGCGTATGTTCGAAGTGGTAACCATAGTTGGCAATGAAACAGTTTTTGGTCAGCAGCAGTGATGTGATTTTGAAAAATCACAGAAAATAGGAGAAAAGGGATTAATAAGTGAATAAGATATTGGATTAAAGCTTACTGTGTCTATTTTTATATGGAAGAAACGAAGAAGGAAAAAGAATTTTATATTCTGAGATATCTTAATTTTAGTGAGACTGGTTCTGAATGACTTCGTGGTTCCCTGATCTTTTTTGGAAAAATTGTATAAAATTGTACAAAGTAAATTATGAGTTATAGTTTATATGTATAGATTCCTTATTGAGCCTATTTTCAATAGAAACAAGTGGGAGCAGCATATGAAAATCGTACAGTGAGATATTTGAAATTAAGATAAGAGAGGTCAGAATCATTGGACAGTGAAACAAGGGAAACTTTTAGGAATAAACTATACTAAATGGTTAAGTCAAAAATTCTGGATAAATTATCGTAAGAAGATATATGAGTCTAGTTTCAAGGAAAATTTACTGATCTAAATTTCGAGGTTTCTAACTCGAGTTATAGTCAGTTTAGTCAATATGACGCAGATGGACAATTTCAAATTTTATGCCCCACATTAGTAGTTAAGTTTAGGTTGCGGAATTACCAAAATACCCTTAGAGGGTAAATTACCAAAATACCCCTGGGTTGCAAGATTACCAAATTACCCTTAGTAGGTAAGATTACCAAATTACGAAAATGCCCCTATGGGCCGAATTACGAAAATGCCCCTAAAGGGCCGATTTGTTATATTGCCTTAATAGGCTGATTTGTTATATAGCCATAATGGGCGATTTGATAAATTGCTTAATGGGCCGATTTGATAAATTGCTTAATGGGCGATTTGATATATATTGTTTTGTGGGCGATCGATATATTGTTTAATGGGCCAATTTGACATATGGCTTAATGAGCCAATTTGATATAATGCCCTAATGGGCCGATTTTGTAAAGTGTTAATGAAATTTGAACTTTGTATGCGATTTAATTATTGTTGTTATATTTGTAAATATCATGATTTGCTATGTATGATGCATCTACATGAATTTGCATGGGTTGGGAAAATGTTGAAGAGAAGAAATTCGTGGCACTTGCCACAAATATTATGAAAAGATTTGGCTGCAATGATACATTCCCGACTGGTGGCTCTGCCACAAATTCTGATAATGGCTATGTGCCAACCTAAATATGGCTTTGTACCATCGTGATTATGGCTTTGTGCTAAATGTATTTACCCGGGGCTATGTGGCTAACATATGAATTAACGACTCTGTGTCGATCATTTTTACCAAGGCTGTGTGCCGGTTATATTACTGTAGATGATATTCTGGTAACTCTGTCACATTTTGTCTGGTGGCTAAGCCACGTATATTCTGTTATTCTGGTGGCTTGTCCACAATTTGAATTTGATATAAATGGCTAAATGCCTGCGATTGGTGTGTTGGCGGGGTGGGTTGACAAAAGATCCCCACAGGTGTGTTGGATGGTACGGGTGGTGTGTAGCAGATGGATTATTAGGTTGGTTTAGGTTTGCATACATTCATACATTGCATATATATAAATATATTCTGTTTTGTAAATGGGCTTCGGTCCAAGTGCATGTTAAATGGACTTAAGCCCAAGATAATGCTATATGGGTTCAGGCCTAGTGGATGACGGTAAGGGGATTTCACACTGAGTTCTTGTAAATCACCCCCCTTTTTCTTAACCCTTGTAGGTAATGCTCCGTGACGAGGACTTGGGGCCATGGATGACTCGGTGGAGGCCATACTTCAGAAATGGTGTTTATTTTGAACTTTAGATTTCTATTTCCGTTCACTTTACTATTTTGGGTTTTTATGTTGTAATAAGGCCTCTAGAGTATTTTATTATTTGCTTTACGGTGGATATTCTTATTATTTTTATTAAATTGTTTAAAAAGGGAATTTTCTAAAAATATAAATAATGGTTTCCAAAATTGATTAATAAATGGATTTTATAGCAAACTTTTTACAAATGATTTAATTCAGATTCTCTTTCAAAATTATCTACGACATTTTCAAAAGTCACGGTTTTAAAGCTCACTACCTCGATTTTTGACTCATCAAACGATCTTTCAAAATACTTGTATTTTATCTACGTTTCCGCAACGATTTCAAAATACTTCTGCAGCTTTATTTCTAAACATCACATTTTTGTAAATTGTTTATTTCAAATATGCTTTCGCCACCAAAAATGTTTTTAAAGATTATTACGTTTTCAAGTAGTTAACAATTGCTTAAGTGTTTTTGGTTTTAACAAAGAGGCTGTATTTATCAAGCAAGTTTTTAATAATCGCAAAGATGGTTTTTACTTCCATGTGACACACCAGATTCGGGTCTAACTTCTAGGCCGGGTTTGGGGTGTTACATAAATAATACAAGAATCTAAAATAGGACTACTATTTAGAACTCAGCAGAACTAAAGGCTTGATAATATCTGAGAAGAAGGTGTATAAATAGTGATGATCTCTTCGTTTTAAAGTACCGCGGCAGAGATGAGGCTTTAACAAACAAACAATAAGAATGAGACTGTCCTTAAAGATGAAATTCTGTGTTCAGGCTTAACACTTAGAGCTTGGTATAACAGTTTACTCTGGATCCTATACACTTGAGTCACGGCGAGTGGCAGTGTAATAATACAAAACCTGGCGCCTTCGAGGTATAATGAAATGGACTCTGAGGTTACAATGGGTGCAAATCAGTTGAGCAAAGTACAATTGTTCCTTTGAGTTTTTGGGTCAAAATACCAGCAAACAAGGACAGCATGATGCGAGCAAGGATGCCTTTAAACATTTGGAAAGAATCATTCTCATAAGATTCTGCATTCATGCAAGACACATTTAGTTTGATTCATTCGATTCATATCAGGGCATTCGACATTCAGGTGAATGTCGTCCATAATACATTTAATTAGGAGCATCAGATTCATTCTGATCATTGCATCCTAACCATTTTGCATAAGCATAAACACAAAATCGATTTTACAGGACAGGTCCCCCAGAGAACGGTGTCGTAACAACGGTGAATTCGAAGATCTTGCCTTCCTGAGCGAAGTAGATCGAAAATACCAGTCTGGCATCCCTGAGTTTGTAGTGGAGCAGATTGAAGATAGAGGATCTTGCCTTCCTGAGCGAAGCAGATCGAAGATACAAATTTTATCACCTCGAAGTCCCAGTGGAGGAGGTTGGGCTACAAATCCCTTCTCCCTGAGGTTATTGAGGATCAACCTTTATTTCCGAGAAGTTTCAGTGAGAAGATCGAAACTACAAATCTCTTCTCTATGGATTCTTATCACCTCGAAGTCCCAGTGTAGTAGGTTGAGGCTACAAATCCCTTCTCCCTGAGGTTATTGAGGATCAACCTTTATTTCCGAGAAGTTTCAGTGAGAAGATCGAAACTACAAATCTCTTCTCTCTGGATTCTTATCACCTCAAAGTCCCAGTGGAGTAGGTTGAGGCTACAAATCCCTTCTCCCTAAGGTTATTGAGGATCAACCCTTATTTCTGAGAAGTTTCAGTGAGAAGATCGAAGCTACAAATCTCTTCTCTCTAGATTCTCGTCATCTCAAAGTCCCAGTGGAGTAGGTTGAGACTACAAATCCTATCTCCCTGAAGTTGCAGTAGGAGCGGATTAAAACGACGAATCTTATACCTCTAAAATTGCAGTAGGTCGGATCAGATTTAGCAAATCTTATCTCCCTGAAGTTGCGGTGGAGCAGATTGAAGCTACAAACCTGAGATCGAAGTGCTAGTTCCCGGGCCCTTGAAGAGGCAGTAGGGATGGAATGAAGCTACTCGAAGAAGAAAAACACCGAATGAAATCAAAACCGGGCAAATTTGGCCCTTTTAAAGTCTTTGCTATATTCTCGTTACACGACAATGAGCAAAGAGGGGCAGCTGTAGGGCCCAAAATTTGCCCGGGCCCATATTAAAAAAAAAAAACACGAATGAAAAAATAATAAATACAGTCCAATAACAGTCTTTTAACAGTCCGTTACAACCTAAAATAAATAAAGCCCAAATACAAACCCAAATAAACTAAACCACTACCCAAATTTGCCCACAGCCCAAATTAAAAACCCAAAATCCCGAGACCCAAATTGGCCCAATGCTAAACCGGCCCGAATGGCCCAAATTGCTGATAGCCCCCAGAAACCCTAGAGGGTTTTGGAATCAGCCAAGCGCCACGGCCTCCCCCGCGTGTGCCTCCACGCTCCACACACTCGTGTTTACGACGCCACCGCGCTTCGCACGCCACGTCCGTGTCATCCGTACCTGCAAAGAGGGGCTCCAATAGCAGAGAAACAACAGCAAGTAGAAAATAGGAAGAGAAAATTGTATTTTTTTTATTATTATTCCTTCTGGGCTATATAAAAGCCAAATGATCCTGTAACATTTTTTCTACGCGCACAGAATACAACAATACAAAAATCGGAAACAGATATTCAAAAAGGTTGCTCTTTTTTCGATTGCATTTTTTTTTGTTCATTTCTCTTTTGAGTCTATTTCAAGCACTTCCTTTTCTATTTCGATACATTAACAAAAAAAGAAGAGAGGAGCTACCTTCGTAAGATTCTGTCCGTATCTCCTCCGTCGCGATCGAAGTTCGGGTATGGGCGTAGACCGAGGGGTGAGGCTTCAAGGTCGGTGCGAAAGGGCCCCCTTTGGACCTTCGTGTACCACCAAGCGCCGTTTACAGTGACGCTCTGGTGGTCGGACGAAAGGGTTTTCCTTAGTTGCGGCTGGGGGCTGAGCAGAAAAGGGATTTTAGGGTTTCAATAAAAGGGGGTCTGATAGTTTTAATTTAGTTTAAGGGGATTATAGGCTATTAACGAAACATCGCCGCTTGGGGCTCATTACAACAGCCTCAATACGACGCCGTATGAGGCAAGCTCCGGCTCGACCCGACCCAAAACTCTTAGGATCCGCGTGTTTACTTGTAAAAGGGGAATTGGCGCGTTTGGTCGCTTTTATTTCCGTAATGTTTTAATTAGATCCGTTATGCGTTGTCTTTATTATTTAATCGATCTCGATAATTTATGCGTTTTTTTAAATTTGGTCTAGTTTATGTGTTGCGTGTTGGTAATGAGGAGTATTTGCTTGTTAATCCCTGACTATTATGCGAAATTTAATTTGACTCCTAATTATGTTTAAATGATTTTGGTTTATTTATGAAATGACCTTTAAACTTCATTTTTTATTTCGATTAAGTTTTAATTTTCGTTTCTAAAATTGATTCTACATTCTGTTTATGTATTTTGTTTATATGTGTTGTATAAATGTTTAATTTTAATATAATATATTATATATCCCTTTGATGATTTATTCTTTTTAAAATACAATTACATATTATTATTTGTGTCTTCATACATATATAATAATAAGGTCTTTCGTAAATATTATCGATTCTTACATTATTTCATGTATATATTTCTTTTTAAACCTATCCATATAGTTAGTTTTTTTAATCACCTTAATATTTCTATTTTAAATTAAGTATTCATAATTCATCCCTTTTGAAAGATCATATTTTATTTCATATTTTAATTTATTTCATACATTTTTATATGTTATTAGTTATATATGTTTCTGTATTTATATTAAAATGCATATATTATTTTTTTGTTTGAATAATTCATTTTAATTTTTTTAAAAAAAATACATATTTCATAAATTTATTTACAAATTATTTTATCTTTAAAAATTTCATAAATTGTAGACTTCAAACTCCACTTTCTTGATTTTAAATATATTTGTTAGCATTCAAGATTTTGTTTTATATTAATTTGCCATTGTTATTTTCGTAGAATTATTAAATTTTGTAGTATTGATTCTTGATTAATAATATATGTCTTTTAAATCATGTAGTTATCATTGTTGTATATTGATATATTTAAATTATTGCTATTGTATGAACTCTAATTTGCTCTTTTGTGTTTTTTTATCATTGCCATATATTGTTATTTCATGTTTGCAATTATACTTTTATTTCAATTATTGTATTGTGATTAAGATTTCAAACTTATTTATGAAAATTGTTCATTTTTATTCAAACAAATACATTTTGAGTTAATTTTAAAATCTTATTCAAAAGTTTTCCCAAAATAAGGCAATATTTGTGTGTTTGGATGTAACATCCCAAAATAGGGGTTATTTGTGATTGAATTATTTTTCTTGTATTTGAATTTCTGTGATATTATTCGTGATGATATAAGGCTTATTTAGGGGTCTTGAGTAAGCTCGGTTTAGTAGAATAATTCTTAGTAAGGCTTATTTAAAGAAGAGGATTAAATGAGCTTAGCACTTTAGTTAATTTAAGTAGCAATAAGTGTCACAAGATGAGTGCATGGCAAGTTGGTAATGGCGCATGGAGTTTAGCTTGAGGGGAGAGGTTCGAATCCCTTAAATAGCATTGGGACAACTTTTATTTTTGCTTTGGTATAGTAAGTGTCGGCCAAGGATGATTAAGATAAGGGTTGACCATGTTAATTTTTGGTTAGTAGACTATAGGTTTAAGGCAAGTGTTATCATATGGAAGGGAATCAAGTGATTAAGGAAAATATGGAGACATGGGGCTAGTATCAAGGATTATGTTTGGAAACATAATCATGGCCTTTATGCCATGAACTTGGACGGCAATGTGGCTAAGGGAGGATTTGGCCGAATATGCTAGTGTTGGTAAGGCTTGGGAGGAATTTTTGGTCATTTCTTTCATTTGGTGCAAAGGTGCAAAACAATTTTTCTCTCAAACTCTTTTTTCTTGTTAGCCGAATTTCACCTTTTGATAAGCCTAATACTTTTTGACCATTTGGTCATTTTTGGTTCATTTTCTATTTCTCCTTTTCATTCTCTCAAACCGAAACACTCATCTCTTTTGACCATTTTCTTCTTTCTTTCTTAGCCGAATCTCCTATACCATAATACTCTATCTAATTCTTTCTTTTCTCTTCTCAAAAGCACTTAGCCGAAACTATTGGTTCACTTTCTTACTTCATCTTTTCCATACAAGTTGAACCTTGGTTGATTGTGTTGAACAAATCATAGCCGAATCCACTCTCTTGGGTATACCGAATTTTCTTCTCCTATCTTGATCAACTTAGGCCAAATTTTGAAGGTAAGATAAGTTATCATTGGGACTTCTCTAGAAAAATTGGTTTTGGTAAGGTGGTAAGGCTTATTTCAAAGGGATTACTTTTTTAAGTTTTTCGTTTAAGTAGAAGGCTAATAAACCTTATTGATGATGGTTGATTGTAGGGAAGTGAGGCCGATTCTTTAGGAGTGTGTTGGATAATTGTTCGAAGGCTTTGGGTAAGATTTTAGGTTCACAAGGAACCTTTCTCAATTATTTTGGCTTGGCCGAATAGGCCATGGTTCTAATATTCATTTTTGGCCGAATATAGGGGCAAGAATACTTGTGTGGCCGATTTGTATATTCGGGATTTAGAACTCTTTTTGGTGCAGTGTGTATACATACACATCTTATAACTTTTAATATGCTAAGTGTTATTTTATGCCTAACGTTTTGTGTAGACATGGATGAAATACCTTCATGGTATTAACAAGGATTTGGGTAAGTTCTTATTACTATGTGATTATTATTTGATGCTTTTGGGAAGCATGACACATTTGGTATGTGTATTATTTGATATATGGCTTATGATAAATCGATTGGATGTTGATAAATAAATCTATTAACATGATTTGTGGTACATGCATATAAATGATTGTTATGGGTTGATGAGAGAGAGGGCGGTGATATTCGTGTCGAGCGGACACCAGTGTTTTGGTAACACATCGTGACTACGGTCACCAGAGGTTTGGTACCTCGGAGGTTTGGCACCTCATAGCGACTTGTCCACGTGGTTAATACCACCGTGGGTTGGCCCCACTTTGAGATATGGGATTGTGCGCGGTGATTTGGTATCACACGATGGGTTGGCCCCATCATCTATTTGTGACTTCGGTCACCAGTGTTTTGGTAACACAATTGTGTCTTCGGACACCAGAGATTTGGTATCTCCAGTGATTTGGTATCACATTTGTGACTATACGTCACCAGTGGTTTGGCACCACCAGTGGTTTGGTACCACAAGGGGTAGAAAAAGGCGTATGGATGATTAGGTTGGGTGCATTTAAACTTATGCATGTTAATTGGTTATAATTTGTGTATGTTATTACATTAAATTGGGGAAGGGTTACACATTGAGTCTTGGTGACTCACCTTCTCCTTTAATTTTTCAGGTGACTCGTAGACCGCGGATGAGGAGCCGGATGGACTCGAGGTGGCCATGCAGTGGAGATTTTTAATAAATGAATTTTGGATTTTATCTATTTTTCTGTTGGGTTTATGTTGCTTAATTGTAATAAGGCCTCCTAAGATTATTTTATTATTTCTGCATGTTTTGAATGTTTTGTTTAAACTATTTGATGATGTTAAAACGGATGCACATGTTTTCTCAAATTAAACGAAAAATGTTTTAAAGTACCATCGGGTACATTCGAAATTTGTAATCAACTCGACTCAGCAAATATATTAAGTTTGGTTTTTAACAAAGAAAATTTAAATTGAAAGACATTTCGACTAATTTGGAAATCGGTTTTAAAATGGTTTTCAAAATCTTTTCTCTGTAGCAAACCAAATTCGGTCGTAATGTTTGGGCCGGGTTTGGGGTGTTACAAAATTGGTATCGAGCCAGTTCAAAGCTCATTGTGGGGGCCCAAGGCCCAAAAATGTTTTGGTAGGTCTATCTGAAATACTATGGTTTTGAATAAGCATGGCACTGAGTCTCCGGCACCGATCCGCTCAGGTAAGTACCACTAACTTTTTGTATGAATTATTTACTGTAGAAGGGTAGGAAGCATGGGACGTAGATAGTGATAGTATTTTAAACTTTAGGACTAATTTACTCCAAACAAAGACATAAGACTTTAAGAGCCTAATTAAACCAACCTACGACCAAGTCGCGAGAGTTAGGGTGTGGTAACCTTGGTGCGCATGTCTAGGATTGGATCGGAAGAGCTTGGTACTTAGCGGTCCTCGTGACTCACCTCCTCTTCGCGGGATTCCTACCAGTGCGTAGCTTTGGTTCACTCTAACCAAGAGGACTCGGTCATAGGCAAAATCCTAAATAAAACCGAAAGGGATTAGCCATGTTTTAAGGAAAACTTGGTTTTAAAATCATTAATTTATTTTTAGATGGTAGGACAAATTTATCTTCAAAAATTTTCAAAATATTCTTGATTGACAAAATTACAAAAATACCCTTTAGGAAAAAATGACGAAAATACCCACAGGTTAGAAACGGACAGATAATGCAGAAGAGTGCATAGGTATGAAAGGTATAGGGAATGGATGTATTATTCGTGTAAACCAAGATAGAAGACTTAAAACCTTGTTTGATCGAAAGAATCTCTATTAAACTCTTTTCATAAAATTTCTTCGCGGATAATCAAGTGAAACATGTACTAATTCATAAAAATTTCCTAATCAGTTAAAGCGCGATAGTTAGAATGAGCTTTAGAGGACGTGGCCGTCGTGGACGTGGAAGGGGTAGGATGGCGATCAGAACTGTCGGTTCGGGTCAAGGATCCGAGAATGAGATACCGCCACCACCACCCCCAACCTTTGGAGTGAAGAACGAGGATCGGGACGGGTGACGACATGTTTGTGTCACAAGCGATGCTACGGGTTCGGAAAGGGTAGCTGGAATTGGTGGAAGTGGAGGAGCTCGGAAGTCGGTTCTGAGAGACTTCGAGCTAACGGAGCTGAATTTTTCCGAGGTGTGTGCGGTGTAGCGCCCAATACTGGTGAGTATTGGTGGAATCGACCAGAAAGAATCATGGATGAGATAGATTTGACAAATGAGGAGAAACTGAAAAGGAGCGGTGTCGCTTCTCAAGGATGAGTCATATCGATGGTGGCTCACGGTCCGAGATGGTGCTGGCGCAGATGATCTCACTTGGGAGTACTTCAAAGCCGCATATCGGAAGAAGTATGTTGGATCAAGCTACATTGACGCTCAAAGGAAAGCTTTTAGGGGTTAGTGCAAGGGAATAAGTCCGTCTCGGAGTATGAAGCGGAATTCCTAAATTTGAGTCGTTATGCTCGGGGAATAGTGGCATCGGAGCATGATCGTTGTGTTCGTTTTGAAGACGGACTTAGAGACAAGTTAAAATTTGCTTGATTGCTCCACAGCAAGAATGTGAGTTTGCTGTCTTGGTAGAGAAGGCCAAGGTAGCCGAAGGAATCAAGGAGTCCGCGAGGCAAAGTTATGATAGGAGCAAGCTGAAGAGAGGCTTTGGATCGTCTGTGTAACACCCCAAACCCGGTCTATGCGTTTAGACAAGATTTGGTTTGTCACACCAATCATACATTCGTTTATTTTCATAGGGTTAAGATAAAATAGTGCTACAAAACTTTTTGTTATAAAACCAATGTTCTTAAGAAAACTTAACGTATTGAGATAAAACCATATTAAGAGTTTAGAAATAAAATTTAAATCATCCACACAATAAAACCATAAAACATAATAAGAGGCCTTATTACATCAACCCAATAATAGCAATTAAAATAAAAACTTAAATAAAGTCATAGTTTATTAAAACCCAAGTTTGTAGTATGGCCTCCACCAAGTCATCATCAGGCCCAAGTCCACGTCAATTTCCATTACGAAATGGTTAATAAAATTTGGGTGAGTTACAAAGAACTCGAGTGTGCAACTCACTTACCACCATTTTTAGGTCAAATCGTCAAGATATCATTTGGGCTTGAGCCCATTAATGATTTCAACCATACATCGTAAAGTAACATAATTTAAAGAGAAGAATGCATGAAATATGAATTTCCCAAACCAACCTAGTATCCATCCGCTAACACCCCGCACTCAACCAAACACACTGTGGGGATCAAGTCAACCCACCCCGCCAAACACACCAATCATGGGCTTAAAGCCCTTAAATAATTTTGTAGTGCACTACTGAACTAGATTGTGACATTGTCACCGAACTAGAGGCATTTAGCGAATTTGTGGCAGAGCCACCGAACTAGAGGCATTTAGCGAATTTGTGGTGAGCCACCGAACTAGAGCATTTAGCGAATTTGTGGCAATGGCCATTCTTCTCTTCATATAACCCACCCCATGCAATCATGCGTATATAACAAATATAATCATATAATGATTTTCATTAATCCATATCATCGGTGGGCTTATCAATTAACCCTTCATTAGGCTTATATAAACAATTTAACAACTAGCCCATTTAGTAGTTTAGTGACTTTGGCCCATTTTAGCCCAATTTATCGAAACAGAGTATTTTCGACCCATTTAATCGAACTAGAGTTTTATCGGCCCATTTTATCGAACTAGAGTATTATCGGCCCATTTTATCGAACTAGAGTATTATCGCCCATTTTATCGAACTAGAGTATTATCGCCCATTTTATCGAACTAGAGTATTATCGCCCATTTTATCGAACTAGAGTTTTATCGGCCCATTTTATCGAACTAGAGTTTTATCGGATTTCATTTTCTCGGTTTTAACCGTTTTCATGCATTTACTCAAAAATATGAGTTACTACGTATTTTTCCCGTTTTTACTATTTTACGAATTTATCACAGAACTTACAACATGATGTCCAACCGAAAATGAGTGTGAAGTTACACACTGGTTATGGAGAGAACTAAACTTTCCGCTCTTCAACACCTATACGCATTGTGTTAATTAAAACACTATAATCTATAATAAAACCGATCTATCTATAGCGATCTAGAAATTTACCTCGGATTTTTCGTAAGACTTCTACTTGCGATTTTTCTCCGATCGATGGTTCGCTAATCGAATCGAATCCACGAACAAATAATGGTTCGAGAGTACGAACGACTTGAGCAGTTGATTTTCCTCGGTTGAGCGTCCACAACCGTTGGGAAATCCGGATTGTCAAACGATCCTTTGCTTGTACTTAGGGGAATAACAGAACCTCTCCTTCTTCCGAAGGCTAAACACCGCCCTTTTCTTCCCTATTTTGAATGTCTTCAAAGACAAAGGAAGGTTAATCCAATGATATCAAAATAATCCTAAGGTTTTAAAGATATGATTTCCTTACCACAAAATTGATTCCAACGTTTTGTCACCCACGACTTCTTGATCCCAAACTTCCGTTATCGCACTAAAGTATAACAAAATAAGCGTTAAAAGAAGGAGCGTTTATTTTGATCTAATAAAGCTTTCAAACCATCATCAATATTCGGCCATAACCACTATTAACTAATCGAAGCGAAAAGGATTCTTACCTATTTCCACGTCGAAAAGATAGGATTTGAGAATAATATGGATCTAAGAAGAATTCGGCTATGAAGAAACAAAAAAAAAGAGAAAATAAAAATCGGTTATAGGCACTTTAACATTCGCCATGAAAGTGTAGGTGGAGAGAATTTCGATTGAAAGAAATCAAATAGGAGAGAGATGGTGATGATGTTTTGGTTTCCAAATAGAATGGAAAAGAAAAGAAAGAAAAGATAAGTTTTGAGAGCAATGTAAAATCGGCAATGGGGAGAAGAAAAGAAAAGAATGGTCTCTTTAGGTATTGGTAAAATCGGCACAAAGAGAAAGGCACAAAATTGACACCAAAGTGTAAAACAAAAATGACCAATTTGACAAAAGAAACTAGGCTTACCAAGTGCACAATTTCGGCCAAGGAAAAGAGAGTTTGAGAGAATTTTCAAAACTTGCACAAACTAAACAAAATGACCAAAACCAAAGACTAAAATTCCTAGCCAAACTATCACCAAAATTCGGCTCCCCCCCCTAGCCATAATGCCGTCCATATGCTTGGTCTTTAGGCCAAGATATTGTTTCCTTAAACAACTCCTTGATTCATGCCTCATATCCTCACATTTTCCTTATTCTTTTGATACCCTTCCTTAAGTTCAAATTTTCCTTATTCCTTTGATATACTAACCAAAAATAACAAGTCAACACCTTCCATATATGCTCTTGGCCGACACTTGCTATACATGGGCAGAAAAATCAAAAATAAAATTCACCTAGATGCTATTTAGGGGATTTGAACCTTCACCCCATGTACTAGCTCATGCGCCATCACCACTTGTCCAACTACTCATCTTATGCTACACATTGACACTTAAATTAATTTATGTGTCAATGCCACTTAGTCTATTTCCATAAATTCTCAAAATTAATATTATTCCTTCTAAAAAAAATTTTAAACCCTTCTTCAGGACTATACTAACCACGAAAATAAATCAGAAAATTTTACTTCTAGAATAATTACTCAAAGCACACATAGAAAATAAATTACTCAAATTTTTGTGGTGTTACAACTCTACCCCTAAAAGAAAATTTCGTCCTCGAAATTTACAGGCTGGAAAAGGTGAGGGTATTGTTGCCGAATTGCATCCTCGGGCTCCCACGTAGCTTCCTCCACTCCGTGGTTACGCCACAACACTTTGACCAACGGCACGAGTCTTCTTTCTTAGCACCTTCACGTCTCGGTCTAAGATTTCCACCTTTGGTTCCTCCTCAAAAGACAAATCCAAATTCAACTCCACTTCTTCTACAGGTACTATGTGCGAAGGATCCGATCTATAGCGCCTCAACATGGACACGTGGAAAACATTATGAATTTGGCTCAATTCGGAGGTAACTCAATCGATAGGCCACTTGGACCAACTCGTTTCACCACACGATATGGTCCAATGTATCTAGGACTCAACTTGCCCTTCTTCCCGAATCTGAATATCTTCTTCCAAGGTGAGACCTTCAGAAAACTTGATCTCCTACGGCATACTCGATATCCTTACGCTTGGATCCGCATACGACTACGTCTATCGAAGCTTCCTTTAACCGTGCCCGAATAACTTTCACTTTTTCTTCCGTTTCAGAAATCATCTCAGGTCCTAACAACTAGGAGAACGACACCTACGACCATACAATGCCTCGTAGGGTGCCATCTGAATGCTAGACTGGTAGCTGTTGTTGTACGCAAATTCCGCTAACGGTAGAAAATCCTCCCAACTACCTTTGAAGTCGATTACACATCCCCTTAACATGTCTTCGAGAATCGAATCACTCTCTCAGTGACCATCGGACTGAGGATGGAAAGCCGTACTAAAATTAAGCTTTGTACCCAAGGCTTCATGCAAAGCTTTCCAAAATCGAGATGTAAACCTAGGATCCCGATCCGATATAATCGATACTGGTACCCCATGCAACCTCATGATTTTAGATACATACGACCGCCAACTTTCGCAACGAGTAGTCAAAATGCGACTTTGGTAGAAAATGAGCGGTCTTCGTCGGACAATCAACAATTACCCAAGCAGAATTTTTCTTAGTAGGTGTTAAAGGTAACCCACTAACAAAATCCATTGTTATCCGCTCCCATTTCCAAAGAGGAATCTTAAGCGGTTGCAAAAGACTGACGGCAATTGATGCTCCGCCTTCACTTGGCGACAAGTTAAGCATTTTCCCACAAATTACGAAATCTCACGTTTCAACCTGTGCCACCAATACTGCTCACGAAGATCCCGATACATCTTATTTCCTCCGGGTGCATAGCATAAGGGCTACTATGCGCTTCCCTCAAAATCATTTGCCTCAGATCTGAATCCTTAGGCATACAGACCCTTTCACGAAAACACAATACACCTTACGAATTTATTCCAAAATCCTCAATTTCACCATTTTCCACTTTTTGAAATAAAAGTCTCAACTTCTCATCTAAAATCTGTTTTTCCTTAATTTGTTCTAACCACATAGGCTTCACTTGAAATCCCGCTATCAAACTACCATCCTCATACAAACTCAAATGGGCAAACATAGCTCTCAAATCGAGATACCACCTTACGACTTAATCGTCCGCCACTACATTAGCCTTTCCGAATGATACTCAATAGAGAAATCATAGTCCTTTAATAGCTCCACCCATCTTCGTTGTCTCAAGTTTAACTCCTTACGAGTAAGAAGATACTTAAGACTCTTGTGATCCGTATAGATGATAGACTTTTCACCATAGAGGTAATGCCTCCAAATCTTTAAGGCAAACACCACCGCTTTGCTAACTCCAAATCATGAGTAGGGTAGTTCACTTCGTGCGGTCTCAATTGACGAGAAGCGTAAGCTACAACTTTCCCACTTTGCATCAATACGCAGCCTAAACCCGTATGTGACGCATCACAATAAAGCGTAAACTCCTTCCCGACCTCAAAGTTGAATCAATACCGGCGCTTCCGTTAAAACCTTCTTGATCGCTCGAAACTTTCTTTCTTGCTGCTTATCGGTCCATATAAACAACACTCCCTTCCGCAAAAGCTTAGTTAGAGGTGCATCAATCAATGAGAACCCCTCAACAAAGCGTCTATAATATCGACCAAACCCAAGAAACTCCGAATCTCACTACCGACTTGGTGGTTTCCAATCCAATACCGCCTCAATCTTCCGAGGATCCACCCTTATTCCTTCGGGTGATACCACATGACCAAGAAAGTCACTTCTCTTAACCAAAATTCACATTTCTTGAATTTGGCATACAACTGATTATCTCGAAGCACTTGCAATACAATCCGCAAATGCGAGTCATGTTCTTCTTCGCTCCTCGAATAAACCAGAATGTCATCTATGAATACCACCACAAACCGATCTAAGAATGGTTGAAAGACCCGGTTCATCATATCCATAAATGCGGTGGTGCATTGGTCAACCCAAACGGCATCACTAAAAACTCATAGTGTCCGTAGCGGGTTGAACATTTGTCTTGTGAATATCCGCTTCTTTCACCTTAAGTTGGTGGTAACCCGACCTTAAATCAATCTTGGAGAAAAGCGAAGCTCCCTTCAATTGATCAAAGCAGTCGTCAATTTCGGCAGAGGGTACCGATTCTTGATCGTCACTTATTCAATTGCCTATAATCGATACACATACGCATTGACCCATCCTTCTTCTTAACAAACAAAACCGGTGCTCCCCACGGAGACACACTCGGTCGAATAAAACCCCGATCTAGCGGTTCTTGAATTTGGGCTTTAAGCTCAGACAACTCCGCCGGTGCCATTCTATAAGGAGCAATGGACACTTGGAGCGATTCGGGCAAAAGCTCAATACCAAATTCCACTTCCCGATCGGAGGTACACGGGAAGTTCTTGGGGAAAAACATCCAGAAAATTCCTTCACCGTTCTCACATCTTCCACTTGATGACTCTTTGGCATCTAAAGCACTAATAAATGCTAAAAATGCTCCATATCCTTTTCGTACCAACTTCTCCGCCTTTAACGCAGAAATCACGTTTGTCAAGAAATTTCTCCGCTCGCCTATCATAACTATCTCCTTATCCTCCGCAGATTCTTATCAACATCCGCTTTTAGCACAGTCCAATGCGCGCCGGTGCTTAACCAACCAATCCATGCCCGAGAATGATATCGAATTCGCCAAAAGGCAATTCCATCAAATTTGCCAAGAATGTTTCTCCTTGAATAACTAAGGGCACGTCTCCAAAGCAGTTTATTAACCACCACCGATCGACCTAAGGGACTAATCACCCTCATCTCTTTATCGGAAATTTTGAGTCTAATTTCAAGTTTCGATTATGGTGCTAGCAATGTACGAATGAGTAGAACCAATATCTATCAAGGCAATAACGGGTACATCGAGAAATGAAGAACGTGCGAGTTATCACATCGGTGCATTGCCATCCTCACGGACGTCGACCGCATACACCAATCACGGTGTCTTGCATCCGCGTTGCCTCTAGGACCATTGCCTCGACCGGCGCACCTTGACCACGTCGGCCCCATTACCACCACGACCTGGTCCCCGACCTCTCGGTGGTTCTTTGAACTCCTCTTGCGGTGGTGCATCGGTAGCACGAATTTCTTGAGTTGTATCCATACGTCGAGGGCAACTCCTATATTGATGCTCGTCGATCCACATTTATAGCAAGCACCCGTTTTCCTCCAACATTCTCGGAATGTCTTTTCCCACATTCGGCACAATCCCGACTACGATTAATGACTACGGTGCTCTTCCTTGAGCTGGTTCCTCATTCCGGGGCCTCTTGAGAATCTTCTCGAAGAACCCGAATGCTTGAGATCTTTCTTGCCTCGAATTTGCTCCCGATTTTGGCGTTCGAGTTCTTAGCCTCTTGGCTATCTTGGCCTTCTCCACAAGAGCGGCAAAAGTTCTAACTTGTTGTGGGGCTATCGAACCCGCAACTCGTCTTTCAAACCGTCCTCGAAGCGCACACAACGCTCATGGTCCGTTGCCACTATCGTTCGAGCATAGCGACTCAAGCGTAAGAACTCGACCTCATATGTCGCCACCGTCTTATTTCCTTGCACCGGGTTCAAAAATTCCTTCCTTCGGGCATCCACATAGCTTGTTCCCACATATTTCCCTTGAAAGGAAGCCTTGAAAAATTCGATTAATTAAAGCGACATCGGTGCCATCTCGGATAGTAAGCCACCATTGGTAAGCCGTCTCTCAACAAAGATACCGCTCCTCTTAACTTTTGTTCCACGGTGCACTCAAGATCGTCCATAATTCGCTCTCTCGCCTCAAGCCAATATTCAGCGACATTGGGAGCTACACGAGACACCTCTCGAAAACCTCGGCTCCTTTGGATTTGATCGCTCCGATATCGACCCACGGCGGTTGGTCGATTACGGATCCGGCGACCCTTTCAAGTACTCGCGGCATTGCTCGTGTCACGGCATTATCCTCTTCCATATGGTCGAAATGCGATCCCGTCTCACTCTCGAGTGACGCAGTGCATCCATTTCCGACATATAACTTTGGCACATCGATTGCGCCCCTAACACCTCGTCCTCTACCACGGCCACGCCTACCGCGTCCACGACCACGTCCTCTAGTGCTCATGGCGAATAATTCGATTTAATCTGATTAAGAGTTTTATGAATCAGAATAATATTTCAATTGTTTATTAACGATGTCTTATGATATGAAAGAGATAGAGTGTTTTCGCATCAATATCCTATTGTCTCAATCTCTACGGTTTTAACACCTAAAACTAGAAGTTCTAGAGTGTTTCTTATAATCATATCACAATGATAATAAACATACAGTATACAGATACTTACTTGACTTGGCGCGGGATGCTCATGGTGCCATACTACCTTTACTCAAAACTCTAGAAATTATTTTCAAACAAATTTCTTTATTGAACCCAAACCACAGCCGAGTTTTGAACTGGGCTCTGATACCACTAAATGTAACACCCCAAACCCGGTCTATGCGTTTAGACAAGATTTGGTTTGTCACACCAATCATACATTCGTTTATTTTCATAGGGTTAAGATAAAATAGTGCTACAAAACTTTTTGTTATAAAACCAATGTTCTTAAGAAAACTTAACGTATTGAGATAAAACCATATTAAGAGTTTAGAAATAAAATTTAAATCATCCACACAATAAAACCATAAAACATAATAAGAGGCCTTATTACATCAACCCAATAATAGCAATTAAAATAAAAACTTAAATAAAGTCATAGTTTATTAAAAACCCAAGTTTGTAGTATGGCCTCCACCAAGTCATCACCGGCCCAAGTCCACGTCAATTTCCATTACCTGAAATGGTTAATAAAATTTGGGTGAGTTACAAAGAACTCGATGTGCAACTCACTTACCACCATTTTTAGGTCAAATCGTCAAGATATCATCTTTGGGCTTGAGCCCATTAATGATTTCAACCATACATCGTAAAGTAACATAATTTAAAGAGAAGAATACATGAAATATGAATTTCCCAAACCAACCTAGTATCCATCCGCTAACACCCCGTACCAACCAACACACTGTGGGGATCAAGTCAACCCACCCCGCCAAACACACCAATCATGGGCTTAAAGCCCTTAAATAATTTTGTAGTGCACTACCGAACTAGATTGTGACATTGTCACCGAACTAGAGGCATTTAGCGAATTTGTGTGAGAGCCACCGAACTAGAGGCATTTAGCCGAATTTGTGGCAGAGCCACCGAACTAGAGGCATTTAGCGAATTTGTGGCAGTGGCCATTCTTCTCTTCATATAACCCACCCCATGCAATCATGCGTATATAACAAATATAATCATATAATGATTTTCATTAATCCATATCATCGGTGGGCTTATCAATTAACCCTTCATTAGGCTTATATAAACAATTTAACAACTAGCCCATTTAGTAGTTTAGTGACTTTGGCCCATTTTAGCCCAATTTATCAAAAGCAGTATTTTTGGCCCATTTAATCGAACTAGAGTTTTATCGGCCCATTTTATCGAACTAGAGTATTATCGCCCATTTTATCGAACTAGAGTATTATCGCCCATTTTATCGAACTAGAGTATTATCGCCCATTTTATCGAACTAGAGTATTATCGGCCCATTTTATCGAACTAGAGTATTATCGCCCATTTTATCGAACTAGAGTTTTATCGCCCATTTTATCGAACTAGAGTTTTATCGGATTTCATTTTCTCGGTTTTAACCGTTTTCATGCATTTACTCAAAAATATGAGTTACTACGTATTTTTCCCGTTTTTACTATTTTACGAATTTATCACAGAACTTACAACATGATGTCCAACCGAAAATGAGTGTGAAGTTACACACACTGGTTATGGAGAGAACTAAACTTTCCGCTCTTCAACACCTATACGCATTGTGTTAATTAAAACACTATAATCTATAATAAAACCGATCTATCTATAGCGATCTAGAAATTTACCCTCGGATTTTCGTAAGACTTCTACTTGCGATTTTTCTCCGATCGATGGTTCGCTAATGAATCGAATCCACGAACAAATAATGGTTCGGGAGTACGAGCGACTTGAGCAGTTGATTTTCCTCGGTTGAACGTCCACAACCCGGTGGGAAATCCCGGATTCTTTAAAAGCTTGATCCTTTGCTTGTACTTAGGGGAATAACAGAACCTCCCTTCTTAGAAGGCTAAACACCGCCCTTTTCTTCCCTATTTTGAATGTCTTCAAAGACAAAGGAAGGTTAATCCAATGATATCAAAATAATCCTAAGGTTTTAAAGATATGATTTCCTTACCACAAAATTGATTCCAACGTTTTGTCACCCACGACTTCTTGATCCCAAACTTAGTTATCGCACTAAAGTATAACAAAATAAGCGTTAAAAGAAGGAGCGTTTATTTTGATCTAATAAAGCTTTCAAACCATCATCAATATTCGCCATAACCACTATTAACTAATCGAAGCGAAAAGGATTCTTACCTATTTCCACGTCGAAAAGATAGGATTTGAGAATAATATGGATCTAATAAGAATTCGGCTATGAAGAAACAAAGAAAAGAGAAAATAAAAATCGGTTATAGGCACTTTAACATTCGGCCATGAAAGTGTAGGTGGAGAGAATTTCGATTGAAAGAAATCAAATAGGAGAGAGATGGTGATGATGTTTGGTTTCCAAATAGAATGGAAAAGAAAAGAAAGAAAAGATAAGTTTTGAGAGCAATGTAAAATCGGCAATGGGGAGAAGAAAAGAAAAGAATGGTCTCTTTAGGTATTGGTAAAATCGGCACAAAGAGAAAGGCACAAAATTGACACCAAAGTGTAAAACAAAAATGACCAATTTGACAAAAGAAACTAGGCTTACCAAGTGCACAATTTCGGCCAAGGAAAAGAGAGTTTGAGAGAATTTTCAAAACTTGCACAAACTAAACAAAATGACCAAAACCAAAGACTAAAATTCCTAGCCAAACTATCACCAAAATTCGGCTCCCCTAGCCATAATGCCAGTCCATATGCTTGGTCTTTAGGCCAAGATATTGTTTCCTTAAACAACTCCTTGATTCATGCCTCATATCCTCACATTTTCCTTATTCTTTTGATACCCTTCCTTAAGTTCAAATTTTCCTTATTCCTTTGATATACTAACCAAAAATAACAAGTCAACACCTTCCATATATGCTCTTGGCCGACACTTGCTATACATGGGCAGAAAAATCAAAAATAAAATTCACCTAGATGCTATTTAGGGGATTTGAACCTTCACCCCCATGTACTAGCTCATGCGCCATCACCACTTGTCCAACTACTCATCTTATGCTACACATTGACACTAAATTAATTTATGTGTCAATGCCATAGTCTATTTCCATAAATTCTCAAAATTAATATTATTCCTTCTAAAAAAATTTTAAACCCTTCTTGAGGACTATACTAACCACGAAAATAAATCGAGAAAATTTTACTTCTAGAATAATTACTCAAAGCACACATAGAAAATAAATTACTCAAATTTTCGTGGTGTTCTGATGCAGGTCGGTGGTAATGTTCGAGAAAAGATTTAGGCGAGTGGGTCAAATCGGCGGAGGAGGTCCACATTTGCTAATCAAAGACCGGCCCGGTGTAACCGTTGTGAAAAGTTTCATTGGGGTGAATGTTGGACCGGAGGAAAGGATGTTTGAGTGTGGTTCGCTAGAACATCGTGTGAGGGATTGTCGCGTAAGCAAGCTAGGAATCGATCGAAGGTCAAGGTCGTGCCCAGTTCGAAAGGAGGACCAGCACCGCAGAGAGGTCGTGGTAATGGTAGAGGTGGTTATGGCTCTAGTGGAGGTCGCGGAGCGGGCGGGCAGAGGTATTGGCAACACGGAGGCTAGGCACTGGTTTGGTGTATCTTTGCGAGGCGTCGTGAGGAAGGAGACGCACCGGACGTCATAACCGTGCGTTTTTAATTTTTGGTGTTCCATATCGCCTTGATAGATGTGGGTTCGACGCACTCTTACGTTGCTAGTAGTATAGTTGAGACCATGAGTTTAGTTTCGAGACCGCTTCTAAGAGGATGGTGTACTTAGTCCTTTAGGTCACTCTGTAGAGAAGTAGATAAGTTGTATAGGGATATACCCCTAGAACTCCAAGGGGTAGTGTTTGTAGCCGATCTGATGGGGCGCAGTTCGAGGAGTTCGATCGATTCTTGGGATGGACTGGTTGGTCAAGTACCACGCAAGTTTGGATTGTGCCGCTAAACGCATGGTTTTGAAGGCGGTTGAAGGTGAAGAAGTGGTCATGATAGGTAATAGGAGAGATTATCTATCCAACGTGGTATCTGCGTTGAAAGCGATAAAGATGGTCGGGAAGGGTGTGAGGCGTTCGTAGTTCATGTGTGTGCTTTGGAAGCTAAGGAGTCTTCGTGGGAAATGTTCAAAGCGTGTAAAGGAATTTCTTGACGTATTTCTGAAGAACTTAGGGATTGCCTCGGATCGTGAAGTCGAATTTAGTATAGATCACATTGCACAGGCAGCGCCAGTGTCTATAGCTCCATATAGGATGGCACCGAAGGAATTGTTGGAATTGAAGGCTCAGATACAAGAGTTGTTGGATCGAGGTTTCATTCGACCAAGTGTTTCACCTTGGGGAGCGCCGGTACTTTTTGTCAAGAAGAAGGATGGTGCGATGCGGATGTGTATAGACTACCGCCAGTTGAATAAGCTGACGATTAAAAACAAGTATCCTTTGCCGAGGATAGATGACTTGTTTGATCAGCTGAAAGGGGCTGCGGTTTTCTCTAAGATTGATTTAAGGTCTGGATATCATCAACTGAAGGTGAAAGAGGCTGATATCCATAAGGCGGCATTTCGTACTCGGTATGGACACTCACGAGTTCTGGTGATGCCGTTTGGTTTGACTAATGCACCAGCAGCTTTCATGGACATGATGAATAGGGTATTTCAACAGTTTTTGGATCAGTTTGTTGTGGTCTTTATAGATGATATTTTGGTGTATTCGAAGTCAGAAGAGGAGCATGATGCGCATTTGCGAGTGGTGTTCTGATTACGAGGGAAAAGCGGTGTATGCGAAATTTAGTAAGTGCGTGACGGCTTAAGGAGGTGACTTTCTTGGGTCACGTTGTTTCAACCGTAGGGATTAGAGTGGATCCTCGAAAGATTGAGGCGATGTTAGATTGGAAGCCGCCTAAATCTGTGGGTGAAATCGGAGTTTTCTAGGTGCAGCGGGGTATTACCAGAAGATTTGTGGAAGGATTTTCTTTGATTACCGCACCGATGACCAAGTTGTTGAGGAAAGGAGTTCCATTTGTATGGGACCGAGAAGCAGCAAGAAAGTTTCGACAAATTGAAGAAGATTATTTGAAGCTCCGGTTTGATTCAACTCGAGGCGGGCAAGGAATTCACGGTTTATTGCGATGCATCACATATTGGTTTGGGATGCGTCTTTGATGCAAGAAGGGAAGGTAGTGGCTTATGCATCTCGGCAGTTGAGACCACATGAGGCTAATTATCGACTCATGACTTGGAGTTAGCGGTTTGTAGTCTTCGCTTTGAAGATATGGAGGCACTATTTGTACGGAGAGAAGTCGATAGTTTATACGGATCACAAGAGTCTTAAGTATCTCTTGACTCAGAAGGATTTGAATTTGAGGCAGCGTAGATGGATTGAGCTGTTGAAGGACTACGACTGTTCGATCGAGTATCATCACGGTAAGGCTAACGTGGTGGCGAGGCGCGTTGAGTCGTAAGGTTGTATCGGATTTAAGATCGATGTTTGCTCGACTTAGTCCTGTTCGATGATGGGAGTCTTTTGGCAGAATTGCAAGTTAAGCCGATTTGGTTAGATCAGATTAAGGAGAAGCAGTTAGAGGATGATGGTTTGAATGATCGGAGGTTGCAAGTCCAGAATAGTGGATTAGAGGATTTTAGTCTGTCTAGTGATGGAGTTTTGTGCTTTAAAGGAAGAGCTTGTATGCTTAGAAGGATGTGGAATTGAGACAAAGGATTCTTCGACGCACATAGTAGCCCATATGCTATGCATCCTGGAGGTAGCAAGATGTATCGGGATTTGAGAGAGCAATTTTGGTGGCAGTGCGAAACGAAATGGCGAGTTCGTGGGTAAGTGTCCGACGTGTCAACAAGTCAAGGTTGAACATCGGTTGCCATCCGGTTTACTTGGCCCGGTGAAGATTCCTCGATGGAAGTGGGAGAGGATCACCATGGACTTTGTCGGTGGATTACCTCTTACGCCTAGCAAGAAGAATTCGATTTGGGTGATTGTGGATCGTCGACTAAATCAGCGCATTTCATACTGTAAGGGTAGATTATTCGCTTGAGAGGTTAGCTAAGTTATATGTAGTCGAGATAGTGAGATTGCATGGTGTGCGATGATCGATTATCTCGAGATAGGGATCCGAGGTTTACATCGAGGTTTTGGAGAGCGTTGCATCAAGCTTTGGGTACGAGATTGGACTTCAAAGATGACTTTTCATCCGCAATCCGAAGCGGACAATCGGAGAGAGTGATTCAGATCTTAGAAGATATGCTCAGAGGTTGTGTTCTGGATTTCAGTGGCAGTTGGGAGGAGTATCTACCGTTGGCGGAATTCGCTTATAACAATAGTTATCAAGCGAGTATCCGAATGGCTCCATATGAAGCATTGTATGGACAAAAATGCCGTACTCCTACGTGTTGGACGGAACTAGGTGAACGACATGTCTTGGGTCCGAGGTGGTGGCTAAAGCGAGGACAAAGTTAAGGTAATTCGGGCTCGTCTCAAGGAAGCGTCAGATAGGCAGAAGTCTTACGCCGATCTCAAGCGCAAGGAAATGGAATACGAGGTAGGAGATAAAGTCTTTCTGAAGGTGTCGCCTTGGAAAAAGGTGTTGCGCTTTGGGCAAAAAGGAAATTAAGTCCAAGCTTCATCGGCCCGATATCTTTTGTGTTGAAGCGAGTAGGACCCGGTAGCTTATCACCGAAGCGCCAGCAGAGTTGAGTCGATTCACGATGTCTTCCATGTGTCGATGATTAGGCGGTATAGGTCGGATCCATCGCACATCGTGCGATAGCGAGATTGAGGTTAACTCAGGCTTATCATTCGAGGAGGAACCGGTTCGGATTTTAGATCGTGATGTCAAGGTGTTGCGTGAAAGTCGGTACCCTTAGTGAAAGTGCTATGGCGAAACCATGGTACGGAGGAAGCGGCGTGGGAATCGAGGAGGTGATGCGGCGGCAATACCCCCATCTTTTCGATCGGGTAATTTCGAGGTCGAAATTATTTTTAAGGAGGTAGAAGCGTAACATCCCAAAATAGGGTTATTTGTGATTGAATTATTTTTCTTGTATTTGAATTTCGTGATATTATTTCGTGATGATATAAGGCTTATTTAGGGGTCTTGAGTAAGCTCGGTTTAGTAGAATAATTCTTAGTAAGGCTTATTTAAAGAAGAGGATTAAATGAGCTTAGCACTTTAGTTAATTTAAGTAGCAATAAGTGTCACAAGATGAGTGCATGGCAAGTTGGTAATGGCGCATGGAGTTTAGCTTGAGGGGAGAGGTTTGAATCCCTTAAATAGCATTGGGACAACTTTTATTTTTGCTTTGGTATAGTAAGTGTCGGCCAAGGATGATTAAGATAAGGGTTGACCATGTTAATTTTTGGTTAGTAGACTATAGGTTTAAGGCAAGTGTTATCATATGGAAGGGAATCAAGTGATTAAGGAAAATATGGAGACATGGGGCTAGTATCAAGGATTATGTTTTGGAAACATAATCATGGCCTTTATGCCATGAACTTGGGCGGCAATGTGGCTAAGGGAGGATTTGGCCGAATATGCTAGTGTTGGTAAGGCTTGGGAGGAATTTTTGGTCATTTCTTTCATTTGGTGCAAAGGTGCAAAACAATTTTCTCTCAAACTCTTTTCTTGTTAGCCAGAATTTCACCTTTTGATAAGCCTAATACTTTTTGACCATTTGGTCATTTTTGGTTCATTTTCTATTTCTCCTTTTCATTCTCTCAAAGCCAGAAACACTCATCTCTTTTGACCATTTTCTTCTTTCTTTCTTAGCCGAATCTCCTATACCATAATACTCTATCTAATTCTTTCTTTTCTCTTCTCAAAAGCACTTAGCGAAACTATTGGTTCACTTTCTTACTTCATCTTTTTCCATACAAGTTGAACCTTGGTTGATTGTGTTGAACAAATCATAGCGAATCCACTCTCTTGGGTATACGAATTTTCTTCTCCTATCTTGATCAACTTAGGCCGAATTTTGAAGGTAAGATAAGTTATCATTGGGACTTCTCTAGAAAAATTGGTTTTGGTAAGGTGGTAAGGCTTATTTCAAAGGATTACTTTTTTAAGTTTTCGTTTAAAGCAGAAGGCTAATAAACCTTATTGATGATGGTTGATTGTAGGAAGTGAGGCCGATTCTTTAGGAGTGTGTTGGATAAGTGTTGAAGGCTTTGGGTAAGATTTTAGGTTCACAAGGAACCTTTCTCAATTATTTTGGCTTGGCCGAATAGGCCATGGTTCTAATATTCATTTTGGCCGAATATAGGGGCAAGAATACTTGTGTGGCCGATTTGTATATTCGGGATTTAGAACTCTTTTTGGTGCAGTGTGTATACATACACATCTTATAACTTTTAATATGCTAAGTGTTATTTTATGCCTAACGTTTTGTGTAGACATGGATGAAATACCTTCATGGTATTAACAAGGATTTGGGTAAGTTCTTATTACTATGTGATTATTATTTGATGCTTTTGGGAAGCATGACACATTTGGTATGTGTATTATTTGATATATGGCTTATGATAAATCGATTGGATGTTGATAAATAAATCTATTAACATGATTTGTGGTACATGCATATAAATGATTGTTATGGGTTGATGAGAGGAGGCGGTGATATTCGTGTCGAGCGGACACGGTGTTTTGGTAACACATCGTGACTCACGGTCACCAGAGGTTTGGTACCTCAGAGGTTTGGCACCTCATAGCGACTTGTCCACGTGGTTAATACCACCGTGGGTTGGCCCCACTTTGAGATATGGGATTGTCGCGGTGATTTGGTATCACACGATGGGTTGGCCCCATCATCTATTTGTGACCGGTCACGGTGTTTTGGTAACACAATTGTGTCTTGGACACCAGAGATTTGGTATCTCCGGTGATTTGGTATCACATTTGTGACTATCGTCACGGTGGTTTAGCACCACCAAAGTGGTTTGGTACCACAAGGGGTAGAAAAAGGCGTATGGATGATTAGGTTGGGTGCATTTAAACTTATGCATGTTAATTGGTTATAATTTGTGTATGTTATTACATTAAATTGGGAAGGGTTACACATTGAGTCTTGGTGACTCACCTTCTCCTTTAATTTTTCAGGTGACTCGTAGACCGCGGATGAGGAGCCGGATGGACTCGAGGTGGCCATGCAGTGGAGATTTTTAATAAATGAATTTTGGATTTTATCTATTTTTCTGTTGGGTTTATGTTGCTTAATTGTAATAAGGCCTCCTAAGATTATTTTATTATTTCGCATGTTTTGAATGTTTTGTTTAAACTATTTGATGATGTTAAAACGGATGCACATGTTTTCTCAAATTAAACGAAAAATGTTTTAAAGTACCATCGGGTACATTCGAAATTTGTAATCAACTCGACTCAGCAAATATATTAAGTTTGGTTTTTAACAAAGAAAATTTAAATTGAAAGACATTTCGACTAATTTGGAAATCGGTTTTAAAATGGTTTTCAAAATCTTTTCTCTGTAGCAAACCAAATTCGGTCGTAATGTTTGGGCCGGGTTTGGGGTGTTACATTGGAAGAACGAAAAATTATGCCCTAACGTGTTGGGTGTCAATTTTCCGCTCGACCAAATTACTAAATATCCTTTTAATCGCATATTTTGAAAATTAAAGATGATCTCAGTGTCGGGATATAAACGTGTCATATCCTAACGTGCTGGATGTGATGTCTTTATTCCTTTGAAACGAGTGAATCTTGAAATTCAATTCAAAATTAATTAACATTCTTTAAAAAGTATCATACCTTAAACATTTTCAAGTTTTCAACACAAGGACACTAGCTAATCAATTTGGTACCAATTTTGGGCGTTGCGAGGGTGCTAATCCTTCCTCGCACGTAATCGACTCCCGAACCCGTTTTTCTTATATTTCATAAACCAAAAATTATCATTTTAATAAATCCAAATGTTTTATTAAAATAATCCATCTCAAGGTGACCCGATCACACCTTGAATAAAGGATCGGTGGCGACTCCAGTTGTCATTTAAAAGTCGATCCCCGTTTTTTTTAAACTCATAAAAATGTGGTTTCAACAATAACCATACTAACGTTCTTCACCTATACAGATCGCAACTTCTATGTTTAGAGTGCTGCAATTATTCTTTCGAATACTCATATGTATCAATTGATTAATAATATAATGTATTTAATCCTTTCAAATTCAAATCCATCTAAGAACATAACATACAGTCAGTTATGTCTAGAGCTTGCATGCATGCATTCAAAATAAGCATAAATCAAATGAAATGGTAATTTCAATCAAAATCATATCACGAGCATTACAGATAATTCAGTATTCACCCAATTAAAACCAAGCCAAAGATAATTAGCTCATGGGTTGGGCAATGAGATCCAAAATTAAATCATTCATCAACATTCTTCAAGTTTTATGAATCATAGAAATTAAAACCAAGAAAAAAAGAACAAATGAAAAATTGTATGAAGTTCTCGCTACACTCCAGCTTCTTCTCAAGATTTTACTCAAAACCCAGGGCAGATTTCTCTTCTCCTTCTTCGCGTCTGTGGTCTCCTCTTTTTAGCTGCTACCCTATTATCTTTTGAATTTTTCATGCAATTTCTCCACAGGATTCTATTTCAGAGAAAGGAACCAGTCTCTTTCTTTTCTTTTCTCCTCACAATCCGTGTCTCTTTCTTCTCTTCTTTCTCCTCCTTTTATATGGTAGATATGTCCCTCTCAGCACACATATTTTGCTCTTCTTTTTAGGGTGATTTATCTGGTACACGTACAGCTGGCAATGTCGCGACTTTTATTTTATACATATTTAGAATGAGACATCCTCAAGATGGAATTTTGGGCTGAAATAGAGTCGATGTCGCGACACAGCAACCTTCTGTTGCAACACCTGTTACGTGTAAATAGCTAATGCAATTGTGCAAGTGTACACATCATTCAAGTAATAAAGTGATAAATATGTATCATCTCCACAGGGATCGAAAATTGGTAAGATATTGAGTATGTTATTATAATATTGTTAATTATACTAAAATATCAGGAAATAATCTCAGAGTGAATAAGAAACTAGAATAATGAATTACTGAAATTAAATGATAAAGAACAAAGAATTGATATGGCAAGTAAAATGATGTGGCAATTCACAGAGAATATAAAAAGTATTTCTATTGTTGAATAAATAGGTTTGGACTTATTTAGGAGAAATGTTGATATCAAGATTGTAACACCCCAAACCCAGCCCATTCACTACGACCGAATTTGAAATGCCACTGCGGAACACGTTCGAAAATATTCTTACTTAAGAGTAAAAACCGTTAAAAATTTGTTGCCTTTAATAAAACATTTTTTTGTGACTTAAAATATTCTAAGTAAAAATTTAATTGTTATAAAATACCGGATTCAAAACTTTATTATGTACAGATTTAAGAAAATAAAACCATTGGCGATAGATACCTCAATTATCAATCCATAATAAAACATAATAATAAAGATACTTAATAAAAATACTTAAATACTTAAATGGGCCATATTATAATAAACACTTAATCAAAATACTGAAAATATAAATACTTAAAAAATAAAAATATGAGCTCCCTTCTATTAAAATTCGGCACACATGGAAGAAAGAAAACCAAATTTTCGGCAGCTCTCTCCTTAAAAGCTTCAAGGCCGAATAGCACACCTCAAGAGTCCTACAATCTGCCACCATCTAATCCCTATTAAAACTCTTATTTTATCCCCATATCACCTATTCAAAAACAATTAAAATACTGCCACCCTTATCTTCTATCTTAACTAAATAACTAAATAAATAAAAGAAAAAAAAAACAGCATTTATCCAACCGAATTTAAAAAACCAAAAGCTAGCTTAATCTTAATCTATTTGAAGATCCCATGTGCCGTCCCATCGCCTCCAACCTTTGCAAAATGAAAATAAAAATAAAACACCCTTATGCGCCATTGAGCTTGAACCGGTGACCTCCAGGAACCATGAACTTGGCTAGCGCCCCGACCAATTTGCCAATGCGCGCTATTTGTGATGTGATTCACCCAAAACTTCTTTTAACACCTCTTTCCCTAGCTCCCTTATCTCAACGCCAAAACCAAAAATAAAAACACGCTTGCTTGCCGCCTGGATTCGAACCAGGCCCTTATTGGCGTCCTTCCCAAGCCTTAAAGTAGCGCATGGAAGCCACCTTACCAAAGCCTTTCTTATGCTAAGAATGCCTACAAAAATTTCTTTAAAGCCTTCTTAGCCCAATTCCCTTTTTAACGCTAAAAAAAAAAAAATAAAAGCCCATCTGCTTCCTATGTTACTCGAACCCCTTCCCCTTGGCACTCCCTTTGCCCCTTAGCGCCTCAAGCCACTTTGCCAATTAATTTCTTGTGTCCTAATATTCCACAAAATTCTTTTAAGGCCTTCTTGCCTAGTTTCCCCTTTTTACTTAAAATTATAATATCTTCCAAAGTTTTTCCCCTTCACCTAAAGTTCTCAAAAACTCCTAAAATATATCCAACCACACTTAAAGCCTACTAATCACTCGAGTTATGCTCCAAACGCATAACCCCTAATTTAGGATGTTACAATTCTACCCTCCTTAAAAATAATTTCGTCCTCGAAATTACTTACTAACGAATAATCGTACATCCTAACTCACCGCACTACGCTTATCTCTGCGCACTCGATCTTAACAAATCTAACACATCCCCTAGAACTCATTTCTAACGTCGCGATTTAATCTGATTAAAAAGTTTTATGCATTAGTATTTGTTCCCTTTGTTTAACCATGAACAATTTTATGAAAAGAATTTCTAGAAGTGGTTCTTTCGATCGAACAAAGTTTCAGTTCAAGTTTACTATTCTAATTCAGAGAATCACATTCACATTCATCCACAACATTCACTTCACCACTTTGGGCATTTCGATCATTCCCTACCTGAGGTAATTTCGTCATTTTTCCTATAGGGGTATTTTGGTAATAAATCGAGGTCACCAAAAATAATCTTTACAAATCAAGGCATTTTGAAATCTCCAAGTTTCGAGGGTATTTTTGAAAATATTTTTCAAATCAAAGGTATTCTTGAAATTTAAATCGAGTTTATTTTGGTAATTTTGGAAGTCGAGGGCATTTTAGTAATTTTCCCAATCAGAGTATCTTGGTATTTTGTAAAATATGGTTTTTGAATACTTTTACAAAGTAGGAAAATTTTATTAAAAATGAGGGTAATATGGTAATTTTAGAAACCAAGGGCATTTTTGTAATTTTACCACTAGGGGTATTTTAGTAATTTACAATGTAGGGGCATTTTTGTAATTTTGTAAATTGGAGATATTTTGGAAAAAAATTCACAATAATCTTTTACTACAATTAAAAGGGTAATTTAGGGATTTTAAAACTAGGAATTTTATAAAACTGCATGGCTAGTCCCTTTTCGGGTTTTAATGATTGGTTTAACCCGTGAATAAGTCCTCTTGGTTAGGGTGAGCAGTTACTACGCACAGGTAGGATTCGAGTAAAGAGGAGGTGAGTCACTAGGACTGCTTAAATACCAAGCTCTTACTGAATCCACTCCTAGACATGCGCTGTGATTTGCCACACTCTAGCTCGGCGACTTACTTCACAGGTTTGTTTAATAGTCCTTAAGTCTTATGCATGTGTTTGAGTGCACTAGTCCTAGGGTTCAACAGATCCTAGTTCACTAATCTACGTTCCCTTCATACTTATAACATTCACATACACATTTCACTTCAGTAGTCAAGGGTACTTACCTGGTGGACTGCGGGTCGGAGATACAGGTGTCATGCCAGAATAACCTGAAAAGTTTATTAAAACCCATACTTTTGAAAAGCCCATCTTTGAAAAAAATTATTTTTGGACCCAAAACCCTCAAAGCCGAGTTTTGAACCTGGCTCTGATACCAATTTGTAACACCCCAAACCCGGCCCATTCACTACGACCGAATTTGAAATGCCACTGCGGAACACGTTCGAAAATATTCTTACTTAAGAGTAAAAACCGTTAAAAATTTGTTGCCTTTAATAAAACATTTTTTTGTGACTTAAAATATTCTAAGTAAAAATTTAATTGTTATAAAATACCGGATTCAAAACTTTATTATATACTGATTTAAGAAAATAAAACCATTGGTGATAGATACCTCAATTGTCAATCCATAATAAAACATAATAATAAAGATACTTAATAAAAATACTTAAATACTTTAATGGGCCTTATTATAATAAACACTTAATCAAAATCTGAAAATATAAATACTTAATTAATTAAAATATCTTTCTGCATGGGCCACCTTGTATCCACTCCAAACCCGGTCCAAGCATCACCGAAATGTTGGTAAAAATTGGGTGAGTCATACTGGACTCAGTGTGTAATTAAACCCATGAAATCCACCCACATGTTAACCACATATTATCCCATATATCGAGATAACAAATATCATATTCACATATTACCACATTCAGGCTTGGCCCATATTCATATCACATTCATATAATAGGGTAGTTAACCACAAAATTTCCACATACTGGGCTTAGCCCATTTCCACCTTGATCCACATTCATATCTGGGCTTGGCCCTTTTCTTAATAATCCACATATCAACCTGGGCCTAGCCCATTTTCACATTAATCCACAAATCAAAATAATATGCAAAGTTATGCAATTATGAAGCCCAACCCAACCTAGGGTCCATCCGTTACTCCTACCTTAGTAGACTCCCTGCCCAAGGCCGTGGCTAATCCACCGTTCACATAGTGAACCACATATCTTACCTGGGCGGACTTGCTGCCAAGGCCGTGGCTAATCCACCGATCACATAGTGATCCACATATCTTACCTAAGCGGACTTGCTTTGCTCAAGGCCGTGGTGAGCCACCGATCACCTAAGTGATCCCACATATCATTCAGTCCACGGTGATACACACAGCTATCAACCGCCGAGGTGGGCACCTAGCCAACACCTCCCTTGATGAAGCACATAGCTAACATCAAGCGCCAATGTAGCACAAGGCTAACATCAGACCACGTACATAATGTACACCCTTTCCTTCCTTCGTATCCATATCCCACCCATGCACATGCGCAAAGCATGTAATAGTGGCATAATAATAATAAATGCATGCACATGTTATTAAGGCAGACAATCACATTTTTGTAGGCATTATCACATTCACATCGGCACTTTCACATTCTTATCAACAGATAATACTAACCTGATTATCGTTATACCCCTTTTCAGGGTAATCACCACATAACTGCCATTGCACTGGTTAGCACATAAATCACACATGCAAATATAGCAAAACCCGGAAAACGGTGGGTTAATCACACACCTTATAACTTGGAGAACTACGCTTTCGATACCGATGCTATTACTAGGCGACACTACGGCTATTTGCCTACTTTCTTATTCTGATGCTGGTCCACACCCCGGTGGCCAATCTCGAACTGCCGAAATAGCTCTTTTCTTAAACTTTGGGGTAGGGACCTTCTCTTTCCCCTCTTGACTGGCATCCATGTCCATTAATGATATCTTTAATCAGAACCATCGGTTAAACAAGATAATACTTTAATCTAAATATTTTGAATCGAAACTATACTTACTAAATATCCTTACCACAATGATCCGAGTCTCGAAGCTTGCTATACACTACATCGATTTTCCTAAATCACCATAGATAGAATCGGTCAACCATTTATTCCCATAAAGTGGCCTATGGCGAATATCACAAGTCACTTACCTTGATGACTTCAATTCCCAAAAGGCTCCCTAAAGTCGGCACTATACGTTGCTTACTCTTAGCGATAAATTTCCCGAATCACCCCTAGGTGCAGCCACAACCAAGAAATAGAACTAGATCTTCAACCTTGGCTTTTGAAAGCAGTTCGGCTAATATCCTAATTAACAAAGGCACATACGGCTATTCAAGAAAAATATAATGAATTGGGTTGAAAGGAAGAAAAAGAAGGAAAGTGAGAGATTACAAGAATTTGGTAATGGTAACAAAGAAGATTCGGCTTTACTAGAAACAAAAGAACAAAAGAACTTTCTTGGCTTTAAAATTTTGGCAATGGAGAGATCAAGGAAAGAAATAAAAATAAAAATATGAACTCCCTTCTATTAAAATTAAAGCACACATGGAAGAAAGAAAACCAAATTTTAGTGACTCTCTCCTTAAAAGCTTCAAGGCCGAATAGCACACCTCAAGAGTCCTACAATCTGCCACCATCTAATCCCTATTAAAACTCTTATTTTATCCCCATATCACCTATTCAAAAACAATTAAAATATCGCCACCCTTATCTTCTATCTTAACTAAATAACTAAATAAATAAAAAGAAAAAAAAAATAGCATTTATCCAAATTAATTTAAAAACCAAAAGCTAGCTTAATCTTAATCTATTTGAAGATCCCATGTGCCGCCCATTGCCTCTCCAACTTTCTTTGCAAAATGAAAATAAAAATAAAACACCCCTTATGCCGCCATTGAGCTTGAACCAGTGACCTCTAGGAACCATGAACTTCACTAAGCGTCCCGGTAATTTGCCAATACGCTATTTGTGATGTGATTCACCCAAAACTTCTTTTAACACCTCTTTCCCTAGCTCCCTTATCTCAACGCCAAAACCAAAAATAAAACACGCTTGTCGCCGCCTTGATTCGAACCAGGCCCTTATTGGCGTCCTTCCCAAGCCTTAAAGTAGCGCATGGAAGCCACCTTACTAAAGCCTTTCTTATGCTAAGAATGCCTACAAAAATTTCTTTAAAGCCTTCTTAGCCCAATTCCCTTTTTAACGCTAAAAAAAAAAAATTAAAAGCCCATCTGCTTCCCATGTTACTCGAACCCCTTCCCCTTGGCACTCCCTTTGCCCCTTAGCGCCTCAAGCCACTTTGCCAATTAATTTCTTGTGTCCTAATATTCCACAAAATTCTTTTAAGGCCTTCTTGCCTAGTTTCCCCTTTTTACTTAAAATTATAATATCTTCCAAAGTTTTTCCCCTTCACCTAAAGTTCTCAAAAACTCCTAAAATATATCCAACCACACTTAAATCCTACTAATCACTCGAGTTATGCTCCAAACGCATAACCCCTAATTTAGGATGTTACAATTCTACTGCCATGGCAAAATATTGTCTAATCTACTACCTAAAAATTCGCTACTGTGACTTGCCTCTTTCGATAGCTAGATCTTAAGCTAAAAATCTAAGATCATGTATGTCTACAGAACTTGGGATTGATAACTGCAATGAACGTCCTCTCTGTACAACTTGCAACATCTATGTCTAGAGTGCTACGAATATTTTGTTGAGTATTCACTTGTAACAAACGATTCAAGATCCAGTATTCTTAACCTTTTTAGAATTAAAAACACCTAAGAAAACAACATACATTCAACTATGTCTAGAGCTTGCATGCATGTATTTAAAATAAGCATGAATCGAATGTAACAATGATAAAAATAATCTCAATTCCTAGGAATTAAAGATGATAAAAACATTCACCCAAACAACTCCAACATAGAAAAGATTTAGTTCATGGGTGGAGAAGTAAGCATCAAAATAGAATCATTCATCAACATTCTCAATTAATTTTGAATCACAGAAAATTCAATCTAGAAAAATAAAGCCAGAACTGCATGAAGTTAATTCCACACTCCAACTTCTCTTTTATCTTTCGGTTGTATGCGAATCCAGGAATGATTTCTCTTCCCCTTCATCACATCTGTATTCTGCTCTCTTCTAAGCTTCTACCTTTTCTTTCTCTAGAATTCTTTAATGAAGTTCTTTTTTACGCAGAGAGAGAAAATTAATATCACCGGTCCCTTTCTCACGCTAATCCTCCTCTTCTTTTGTCTTATTCTTTTTCCTTCTTTTATTGGGTAGATCCATCCCACCTTAGCACACATTTTTCATTCCTCTTTTTAGGTTGATTTTTCTGGTACACGTCTAGCTGGTTGAGAGTGACGTGGATAGAGTGCTGAGTCATCTTCTTAAAATTGACATGGTAATTCTATTGGCAATGAATCTTACCAATTTCCATGGAAATGTTTCACTTCCCTTAATTTCTTTCTACATCCTCTTAGTCCTCTTCTTTTACTTGCACCTGTGTTCACACAAAACCACATGTTTTCTCCCCAAGTGATAAAAGTAACAAATAATGGCCAATGTAGCGTAATCCAAGCTTTGTTATGCAATGTTCTAAAATTATCCTAGAAATGCAGATGTATTTACTTAATTTCAAACAATTAGTTCCATCTAGAGGCTTAAAATATAACTCTTTTCAAGATTTATCACACCCCCAAACCTGAATTATTGCTTGTCCTCAAGCAAATAATGTATGAATATGAATGAATGCATGAAATTGCCATGATAATCAGTCACCATTTATACTGCCAAATCATAATGAGCATATTGTGTACCTCTATTCTCAGCAATCTTCTACTGAAACAAAGAAAAATTACTTACAATTCTTGTAACCCTGTTTAGCAAATAAAGGGCAAAATGTAACACCCCTTACCATGTTCAGCGTCGGAACCGGATACAAGGCATTACCGGACTTATCTTACTTAAACATACAACTTTGGGCTATAAAATTTCATTTGAACTTAAAAATTTTCATTTACAATCGTAACGTCCCTATTTTGGGTCTACAAGACCCTATACATATACTCGAGATGCTTCGGGACCAAACCGAAAACTTTCAAACACTTAGAAGATTTTGACATAAAGCAGGGCCACACACCCGTGTGAAGAGTGGGACACGCCCGTGTGGCATTTCACACACCCGTGGTCGACACTGACTTGCATCACACGGCCAGTCACACGCCTGTGTCCTTCGACCGTGTGGCAAATTAAATTCCAAATTCAGGTGCTGACTTCGCACGGCCTGGGCACACACCCATGTCCAAGGCCGTGTCTCACACACGACTGAGACACACGGCCGTGTCTCTGCCTGTGTGGAAAATTATAAGGCTATCTACCAAGCCAATTGCCACCCTAAAAAGCACCCACACTTATACCCTTTGAATGCAATACACAACCTGACAATAAGGCACCTCAAATGCCCAAAAATCAAGATATCCACTCATAGGTTTTCACTACATTCATCAAGTATATACTTTATTCATTTCTCATCTAATCACACAAGCATTCACTTCATGAACTTCACCATCATTGAATATATATAAAATTTATCAAATATTGGCCAACATCCAACGGCGATTTACAAAATGAATTGATTAACAATAGTAGCCAACATTTTGGCTAACAAATATGACATAACAAAAAGACCAAGTCCTATACATGCCATGCTCAAAATAAATCTAACTTTGTTATACCAAAGAGAAGCCGATAGTGTGATTCCGAACTCCGACGTCCCATGATCCTCGAGTTATTTTGACAATACTACAAGGAAAAGGGAAATGAGAGGGGTAAGCATATAGCTTAGTAAGTTTGCATGAAAATAAATAGCAACATAAAGCTCATTATGTCATCCATCCATGGCATTAGATAACCACACAAAGCCTTAAGCACTTTGCCATAACTTACTCGTACTTGTTTTTGTCTAATACATACCATGCCACATATCGTAAACATTCCTCGTGAATTACTCACGGGTACCTGTATTCACTCAATCACATAACTTTAGTACTAATCTCATTTCTATTTACAAGCTTATCTATTTATCCTACTAAATCACTAGGGATGAAACACCCCAAACCCGACCCACGAACCCTGACCGGATCTGGTATGTTCCTGGAGTAAAACAGTTCAAAACTTGTTTGTTTCTTGGAAAACTTTGGGTGATTTAGGAGAAAAATTTGGATTGGGTTCAAATTGAAAACATCGTTATTCTCGAAGATTAGGCTTTATTAAGACTTTATTGTTATATTTCAAAACCATAAGTTAAAGGAAAAAGTCGAGTTTTTAGAGTTTACTATTTAAATTGAAAATCATTTGTGTTAGGTGTTAAAACATTTAAAGATTTATTTTTAAGAAAAGTTGCTTAAACTTTAAATTGATAAAAATTTTATCATAATAAAATAAATAAAATGCATGCATAATCAATTTATAGCTATGGCCTTATTACATTAAAACAAAACCCGAATAAATCCAAAATACTTAGAAATAAAAAGTCCAAAATTAAAATAAAGTCCGAGTTGAACATGGCCACCACTAAGCTCCTGCCGACCCGATCCGATTCTTCGAGTGTCACTGAAAAATATCCACAAGCAAGGGTGAGTCAAAGCAGACTCGGTGTGTATAACCAACACTAAGTCCCAACGATTCGGGCATATCATATCATATCATACGATATATATATGAGATAGAAACAATGATGCAAACCAGAACCCATACCTAGATAACCATCCGCTACACATCACCCGTACCAACCATCACACCGTGGGGACTACTAAGTCGACCCTCCATTCGCTACACATCATCAAAGGCAGTCGCTGCAGACGACTTGCTCATCGCCCTTATAAATTTTGTGGCATAGCCACAGACATTATTTTGTGACATAAGTCACCACATTGATTTCGTGACATGAGTCACCACATTCGAGATATTGTGGTATAAACCACACGGATCACTTCCCTTTTCCATATAACCCATATGCCCCATGTCACACAGAATATGCAATATCATGCCTTATGCCTTACTCCACATTCTTATCGATATTCACATATGTACCATATTCCAAATATTCATATCATAATATTATTCATATCATTTATTAACATATTGTTAAGGTTACTTACCTGTGTACTTTGTACCATCACATGGTACCTTTGCCCACTTTTCACATTATTATAAACACATATATTAAATTGATGCCATAAATCTATTAAGAGTTAGTGTGGGGTACACACCTGGTTTACTTAACGAATTCACTGAAATCTCGAAAATCCCGATCTAAATCTCTAGATCCTTAGTTCCTTGCTGCCGATTTGATTACTAATCAAATCCTGAAACTTTGTGATGTTCCCTCTTGCAATCGGCCAACTACTAATTCACTTAACCGGTTAATTTCGGCTTTTGAATAAATAAGAAATAGATCTGAATCACCAAATATGGCCTTAGCCGAATGTCAGATTCACTTACCTTTGGTTCTAAATCCCGAAAAGTGTCCCTTGGTTGGTATCTGTCGAAATATCTATAAGCTCGTGTTAGATCTGATTTCCAATACTTAATGGACACCATACATGGCCTTCGGCCTAATATTGCACTTTACTTACCTTGAAGAATCAAATCCCGAATGATCTCCCTAGAAGTCGGCTACCCCAAAATCCCGAAAAGATCCTTCATAGTTTCGGACAAAGAGTGATATTGCGATTAGTTCCTAAGTTTCGGCTAAAAGAAGAGAAAGGAAATTGAATAGCATCTGATCTTACCCTTAATGCTGTAGTCGACTGCTCCCTTACTTAAATCCACAGAGAAATTCGGCTATGGCTAGAAAGAACTTGCTTTTGGCTTTTGATATTTGTAAAAAAGAAGAAGAAAGGTTGAGTAATTTCGACAATGGTGATAGATAAAGATTCGGCTAGCACAAGGGATGTTTGGCTTTTGATGCTAGGAAGAAATCGGCTAGAAAAGAAAAACTTTGAGAAAAGAAGAGGAGGAGAATTCGGCAGAGAAAGAGATGAGAAAATAAAAGAAAAAAAGGAAAAAGATGAATACGTTCTTTGATAAATTCGGCTACCCACTCAAACACTAGATTTACCTTGTTATTCTCCTATTTTTCCTCTTCCTTGCACATTCAAAATAATTTAAAATAAATCCTTATTTATCTTACGCTTTAAATGAAATTTTCAAAGGAATTTAATCACATCTTAAACTCATCCCTTAGTGCCCCATTGCCGTCCACCTCTCTTGCTCCTTGCTACAAAATAAAACTCCCATTTGCGTCCCTTGCTGCTCGAACCTAAGCTCTTTTACACTGCTTGTGGCGTCACTTACTAAGGCTCTAAGTGGCGCCTCCTTGCCACTTTAACAAGCTGATTCTTATGTCCAATTTCCCTTACAATTTCTTTTAAGGCCTATCAAGCTTAGCTCCTCTTTAAAACTTAAAATACAATATTTTCTAAGGCATTCACCTACACTCTGAAGTTCCCAAAATTCATAAAACACATTCAACACACACAGGCATGCTTCCACATATATTTAAGTAAAAATGCACAAGCCCTAAATCCCGGATATTACGGTTCTACCCCTTAAAATAATTTCGTCCTCGAAATTACAGCTAAAATAGGTGAGGGTATTCTTTGTCGCATTGCTTCTTCCGGCTCCCAAGAAGCTTCTTCTGATCCATGATTATGCCATAACACTTTGACTAAAGGAACTGATTTCCTTCGTAATACCTTCACATCTCGTTCCAAGATCTGGATTGGCTTCTCCTCGTAGGATAAATCTGGCCTTAGCTCCACCTCCTTAACCGGTACTACATGAGATGGATCCGATCGATAACGACGTAGCATAGAAACGTGGAATACATCGTGCATCTGCTGCAATTCCGAAGGCAACTCTAACTAGTATGTCACTGGACCAACTCGCTTCAATACCCGATAAGGTCCTATAAACCTTGGACTTAATTTCCCTTTGCGACCAAATCTCATCACCTTCTTCCAAGGCGAAACCTTAAGAAACACTCGATCTCCCACAGCAAATTCTATTTCCTTTCGCGTAAGATCCGTATACGACTTCTGCCTGTCAGATGCCTCCTTTAATCGTGCCCGAATTAACTTAACCTTTTCTTCGGATTTTGCCACAATCTCTGGACCCAAAACTTGACGTTCTCTTAATTCTGTCCAACACGTAGGAGTGCGACACCTCCGTCCATACAGTGCTTCATACGGTGCCATCCAAATACTGGCTTGATAGCTGTTATTATATGCAAATTCTGCTAAAGGCAAGTATTCTTCCCAACTTCCTCTAAAGTCTATTACACAGCCTCTCAACATATCTTCCAACACTTGGATCACTCGCTCAGTTGACCGTCGATTGTGGATGAAATGTCGTCATGAAGTCTAATCTGGTGCCCAAAGCTTGATGTAGTGCTTTCGTAATCGAGGCGTAAACCTTGGATCTTTCGAGATAATCGATACAGGAACTCCATGCAACCTTACAATTTCAGCCACATACAACCTCGCCAAACACGCAAAGAATAGTCAACCCGCGCCTTTGGTAAGAAATGCGCGGATTTTGTCAATCGGTCCACTATCACCCATACCGAGTCCTTCTTAGTAGGCGTAAGGGGAAGCCCACTAACGAAGTCCATGGTGATTCTCTCCCACTTCCACTGCGGAATCTTTATCGGCTGAAGTAATCCTGACGGAACTTGGTGTTCAGCCTTGACTTGCTGACACGTCAAGCATTTCCCTACAAATTCGGTAACTTCCCTCTTAAGACCAGGCCACCAAAACTGTTCCCTTAGATCTCTATACAACTTACTACCTCCAGGATGCATAGCATAGGGGCTACTATGCGATTCCTAAAGAATTCTCCGCCTTAACTCCTTATCCTTAGGCATACAGACCTTACCCTTGCAACACAATACTCCATCGCTGCTAACTCCATAATCCTATAACTCCCCCCTCTGCACCTGCCGCAACTTAGCACTTAAATCATCATCTGCCAACTGGCTCTCTTTCACCTCCTCCAACCATGTCGGCTTAACTTGCAATTCTGCCAGCAGACTTCCATCGTCATACAAGCTAAGATGTGCAAACATCGCCCTCAGATCCGACACTACTTTCCGACTTAGGGCATCTGCTACCACATTCGCCTTACCCGGATGATATTCAATAGAACAATCGTAGTCTTTCAATAACTCCACCCACCTTCGTTGTATCAGGTTTAGCTCTTTCTGAGTCAACAGATACTTAAGGCTCTTGTGGTCTGTGTAAATCACTGACTTTTCTCCATATAAATAGTGCCTCCATACCTTAAGAGCAAAGACCACCGCTGCCAATTCCAAGTCGTGCGTCGGATAGTTAACCTCATGTGGCCTTAATTGTCTAGATGCATAAGCAACTACTTTCCCATCTTGCATTAAAACACATCCCAGCCCTGTGTGGGAAGCATCACAGTACACCACAAAATCCTTCCCTGCCTCAGGCTGAATCAAGACTGGAGCTTTAGTCAAGACCCTCTTAAGCTTCTCAAAGCTCTCCTATTGCCTATCTGTCCATACAAAAGGTACTTCCTTTCTCAACAATTTTGTCAAAGGTGCGGCTATTTATGAGAACCCTTCTACGAACCTTCTGTAGTAACCTGCCAATCCCAAGAAACTGCGAACCTCTGCCACCGACTTAGGTGGTTTCCAATCTAGCACTGCTTCGATCTTCCTAGGATCCACCCTTATTCCTTCTGCAGACACTACATGCCCTAAGAATGCAACCTCCTTCAGCCAAAATTCACACTTGCTGAAATTGGCATAGAGCTTCTTCTCCCTTAACACTTGCAACACTATCCGGAGATGCTCGTCATGTTCCTCCTCCGACTTAGAATACACTAGGATGTCGTCTATGAACACAATGACGAATCGATCCAAGTAGGGTTGAAAAACCCAGTTCATCATATCCATGAATGCGGCTGGGGCGATCGTCAATCCAAACGGCATTACTACGAACTCATAATGCCCGTATCTTGTCCGAAAAGTTGTCTTATGGATATTCGCTTCCTTCACCTTAAGCTGATGATATCCAGACCGTAGATCTATCTTCGAGAACACCGCGGCTCCCTTAAGCTGATCGAACAAGTCGTCTATCCTTGGCAACGGGTACTTGTTCTTGATGGTCAACTTATTCAACTGACGATAGTCTATGCACATACGCATAGTTCCGTCCTTCTTCTTTACAAACAGGACCGGTGCTCCCCATGGAGACACACTGGGTCGGATGAACCCACGGTCAAGCAACTCCTGAATTTGAGCTTTGAGCTCCACTAATTCCTTTGGTGCCATTCTATACGGAGCTATAGATATTTGGCGCTGTTCGAGCGATAAGTCAATTCCAAACTCCACCTCCCTATCAGGGGGTATTCCAGGTAACTCCTCCGGGAAAACATCCACAAATTCCCTTACGGTTGTAACTCCACTAACTCCTTCTTCTTTTGCATCCAACGCACTAACGAAAGTCAAGAATACCTTGCACCCTTTTTGAACCATCTTATCAGCCTTTAATGCAGAAACTATGTTAGACAAGTAGTTTCTTCTTTCTCCTATCATAATTATCTCCTCATCCTTCGGGGTCCTTAACTCCATTCGCTTAGCTGCACAATCCAATATAGCCCGATGTTCCACTAGCCAATCCATGCCAAGTATGAGATCAAATTCTCCGAAAGGTAGTTCCATCAAGTTGGCAGGGAATATCACTCCCTGAATCTCTAGGGGTACATTCCGAAATATCTTGTTCACCACTACAGTTTGACCTAACGGGTTTACTACAGTCATCTCCCTACTAGACAGTTCAGAGGCTATGCCTAGCGTTTCAACTACTCTACTTGCAACATACGAGTGGGTCGAGCCAACATCAATTAAAGCAAAATAAGGCTTATCAGCTATAAGGAACGTACCGGTTATGACGTCCAGTGCATCTCCATCCTCCCTCCGGTGAACTACATACACCAGACCCGGCTGTCTTGCCTCTGTGTTACCAACACCTCTGCCCGGTGTTCCCAGTCCTCTTCCAGCACCATTTCCTCTACCATTCGGACCACGACCCCGCGGTGGCTGCGGTCCACCACTTCACTGATTGAAACTCGACTGTTGGTCACCTCAAATCTATCTTTATAGGATGAGTCCTTAATCATGTGTTCCTTGGACCCACACTTGAAACATCCCCTGTCTTCTTCCAACACTCTCCTAGGTGCCTCTTCCCACACCGATCACAAGTACGACATCGCCTCCTATAAGCAACTGCTTGACCTCGCGGCCCATCCACCCTCTGTCTCTTTTGAGCATTCCCGGATGACCTTGATGATCCAAAACCTCTCCTTTGCCTGTTCCTATCCGTATTCTACCTTACAGATTCCTTAACCCCTTCGGCTACCTTAGCCTTTTCCACCAACACTGCAAACTCCCGCTCCTGCTGTGGAGCTATCAACAACCTTAGGTCATCCCTCAAGCCGTCCTCATACCGGACACATCGCTCATGCTCAGAGCCACGATACCTCGAGCATACCTGGCTCAACCTTAAGAATTCAGCCTCGACTTCGCTACGGACTTGTTCCTTGAACCCACCCGAGAAATGCCTTCCTCTCGAGCATCGTATAACTAGTTCCAACATACTTCTTTTGATATGCCGCCTTAACATACTCCCAAGTGAGATCCTCGGCTGTAGCACCATCCGAATCGTGAGCCACCACCGATATGCCTCATCACGAAGTAGCGACACCATTCCTTCACTTCTCTTCAGTGATCGAGATCCGGCTCATCCATAATTCGCTCTGTCGCTTCCATCCAATACTCACCGCACTAGGTGCCACAATGATACGCCACGAGATACGCCGGCTCCATTTGCTCGGAGTCGTTCGGGTACAGATTTCTGAGCTCCCCCACCTCCACATGCTCCACCACCATCTTAAGAACTCGTAGCACCGCTGCGTCATCGCATCATCCCCGTCTCGATCTTTGTTGCTCAACACCAATAGTGGTGGTGGGGGGTGGTGGTACCTCATTTTGGACCCTTGTCCAGACCTAACGGGTTCCGATACGGTCATTCTGCCTCTACCACGTCCTCGTACATTACGACCACGTCCCCTAGAACTCATTTCTACGATCGCGCTTTAATCTGATTTAAGGAATTTTATGCATTAGTATTTGTTCCACTGATTATCCGCGAAGAAATTTTATGAAAAGGAGCTTAGTAGTAGTGCTTTTGATCATTCCAAAGTTTTCGTTTCAAGTTTTCTACCCTAATTCAGAGAGATACATTCATTCAGTAGTACCTACCACACACATTCACCATTTGAACATTTTTTTTGTCTGTTCCTATCCCAAGGGTATTTTCGTAATTTGTCCTACAGGGGTATTTTGGTAAATTTCCAAATCAGGGTATTTGGGTAATTTTGTAAATCGGGAATATTTTGGAAAAATTTGCAAAATAATTTCCCTACAAACTAAAGGGGTAATTTGGTGATTTTAAAACTGAGGTTTTATAAAACAGTATGGCTAGTCCCATTCGGGTTTTAATTATTGAGTTTAGCCCGTGAATAAGTCCTCTTGGTTAGGGTGAACCGTCACTACGCACCAGGTAGGATTCGAGCGAAGAGGAGGTGAGTCACTAGGACTGCTTAAATACTAGGCTCTTCCTGAATCCAATCCTAGACATGCACACAATGGTTGCCATACCCTAACTCGACGACTTAGTCACAGGTTTGTTTAATTAGGCCTTAAAGTTTTATGTAATTCTGTATTGAAGTATGCTAATCCTAGGGTTCCATAACTTAATATACTACTCTACGTTCCCGTTATACCCATATACAAATCATACATTAATTCACACAACGGTTAGGGGTACTTACCTGGTGGACTTCGGGCCGGAGACTTAGGTGCCATGCCAGAAAAACCTGCTTATTTCACAAAATTTTCACAAAACTTATTTGGGCTCGATTCTGAAAATGTTATGGCCTTTAAACCCAAGGCCGAGAATTTAAAACTTGGCTCTGATACCAAGCTGAAACACCCCAAACCCGGCCCACGAACCCTGATCGGATCTGGTATGTTCCTGGAGTAAAACAGTTCAAAACTTGTTTGTTTCTTGGAAAACTTTGGGTGATTTAGGAGAAAAATTTGGATTGGGTTCAAATTGAAAACATCGTTATTCTTGAAGATTAGGCTTTATTAAGACTTTATTGTTATATTTCAAAACCATAAGTTAAATGAAAAAGTCTAGTTTTTAGAGTTTACTATTTAAATTGAAAATCATTTGTGTTAGGTGTTAAAACATTTAAAGATTTATTTTTAAGAAAAGTTGCTTAAATTTTAAATTGATAAAAATTGTATCATAATAAAATAAATAAAATGCATGCATAATTAGTTTATAGCTATGGCCTTATTACATTAAAACAAAACCCGAATAAATCCAAAATACTTAGAAATAAAAAGTCCAAAATTAAAATAAAGTCTGAGTTGAACATGGCCACCACTAAGCTCCCGCCGACCCGATCCGCATCTTGAGTGTCACCTGAAAAATATCCCACAACGGGGTGAGTCAAACAGACTCAATGTGTATAACCAACACTAAGTCCCAACGATTCAGGCATATCATATCATATCATACGTATATATAACAGATAGAAATAATGATGCAAACCCGAACCCATACCTAGATAACCATCCGCTACACATCACCCGTGCCAACCATCACACCGTGGGGACTACTAAGTCGACCCTCCATCCGCTACACATCATCGAAGGCAGTCGCTGCAGACGACTTGCTCATCGCCCTTATAAATTTGGTGGCATAGCCACCAGACATTATTTTGTGACATAAGTCACCACATTCAGATTTCGTGACATGAGTCACCACATTCAGATATTGTGGTATAAACCACCAGATCACTTCCCCTTTCCATATAACCCATATGCCCCATGTCACACAGAATATGCAATGTCATGCCTTATGCCTTACTCCACATTCTTATCGATATTCACATATGTACCATATTCCAAATATTCATATCATAATATTATTCATATCATTTATTAACATAATGTTAAGGTTACTTACCTGAGTACTTTGTACCATCACATGGTACCTTTGCCCACTTTTCACATTATTATAAACACATATATTAAATTGATGCCATAAATCTATTAAGAGTTAGTGTGGGGTACACACATGGTTTACTTAACGAATTCACTGAAATCCCGAAAATCCCGATCTAAACCTCTAGATCCTTAGTTCCTTGCTGCCGATTTGATTACTAATCAAATCCCGAAACTTTGTGATGTTCCCTCTTGCAATCGGCCAACAACTAATTCACTTAATCGGTTAATTTCGGCTTTTGAATAAATAAGAAATAGATCTGAATCACCAAATATGGCCTTAGCCAATGTCAGATTCACTTACCTTGTGGATCTAAATCCCGAAAAGTGTCCCTTGGTTGGTATCTGTCGAAATACCTATAAGCTCGTGTTAGATCTGATTTCCAATACTTAATGGACACCATACATGGCCTTCGGCCTAATATTGCACTTTACTTACCTTGAAGAATCAAATCCCGAATGATCTCCCTAGAAGTCGGCTACCCCAAAATCCCGAAAAGATCCTTCATAGTTTCGGCCAAAGAGTGATATTGGGATTAGTTCCTAAGTTTCGGCTAAAAGAAGAGAAAGGAAATTGAATAGCATCTGATCTTACCCTTAATGCTGTAGTCGACTGCTCCCTTGCTTAAATCCACAGAGAAATTCGGCTATGGCTAGAAAGAACTTGCTTTCGGCTTTTGAGATTTGTGAAAAGAAGAAGAGAAAGGTTGAGTAATTTCGACAATGGTGATAGATAAAGATTCGGCTAGCACAAGGGATGTTTCGGCTTTTGATGCTAGGAAGAAATCAGCTAGAAAAGAAAAACTTTGAGAAAAGAAGAGGAGGAGAATTCGGCCAGAGAAAGAGATGAGAAAATAAAAGAAAAACAAGGAAAAAGATGAATACTCTGTGATAAATTCGGCTACCCACTCAAACACTAGATTTACCTTGTTATTCTCCTATTTTTCCTCTTCCTTGCACATTCAAAATAATTTAAAATAAATCCTTATTTATCTTACGCTTTAAATAAATTTTCAAAGGAATTTAATCACATCTTAAACTCATCCCTTAGTGCCCCATTGCCGTCCACCTCTCTTGCTCCTTGCTGTAAAATAAAACTCCCATTTGCGTCCCTTGCTGCTCGAACCTGAGCCCTTTTACACTGCTTGTGGCGTCACTTACTAAGGCTCTAAGTGGCGCCTGCTTGCCACTTTAACAAGCTGATTCTTATGTCCAATTTCCCTTACAATTTCTCTTAAGGCCTATCAAGCTTAGCTCCTCTTTAAAACTTAAAATACAATATTTTCTAAGGCATTCACCTACACTCTGAAGTTCCCAAAATTCATAAAACACATTCAACACACACACAGGCATGCTTCCACATATATTTAAGTAAAAATGCACAAGCCCTAAATCCCGAATTTTACAAGGGATACTCAAAGATGCATATTCATCGTCATTAACATGATCACGAAGCCAATACCACATCCCGGATGTGGTCTTAGATGGGGTCACCTCTGAGTACCGATGCCATATCCCAAATATGGTCTTATACGGGATCTCTTATCAATTATCGATGCCATATCTCAGATATGGTCTTATACAATTTTTCTTATTCAATGATGATGCCATATCCGAGATATGGTCTTATACGGGATCTCAACTCAGTACCGAGGCCATGTCCCAGACGTGGTCTTACACGGGACCTTATCCATCTCATGTCTCGATGATAGTATTCTCACATTTATTATAGTCCAACCTAGACTTGAACATCTCAACTTTCATCATCTTTCTCATTCAACACCATTACTCAATTTCATAGAATATCATGCATCATTATAATATCAAACATTCTCAAACATACTACCATGAATGTTGAATTTATTACATACAAACTTACCTCGATTTCAAACTAGGCCACTTGCCGATTTAATCCGATACCTTGCCTTTTCCTCGGTCAAAGTTAATCCCTCGTTCTTCTTAATCTATATAGTAGCAAATCAGCTCATTTAATTATCACATTAACTAATTCATTTCAATAATCATGCTTTGGCAAAATTACTATTTTGCCCTTAGACTTTCACAAAATGACCATTTTACCCCTAGGCTCGGAAATCAATTCTAATCAAATTTCTTTCTTTAACCAGTCTAGGTGAATATTTATTACTCTTATGGCAGCCCTCAATACTCATTATTTCACACATTTACTACAAATTTCACAACCTTTACAAAAAGGTCCTTTTAGGTGTTCTCATGGAAACACCTTTCACAAATGTTGTTTATCTAACAACTAGGACTCATTTTCTTCCATAAAAATGCAGCAAACAACTTAAAAGCTCACATGGTAAAACTCTAAACTTTCAACCATTTTGCAAAATATTCCCCTCATTAGCTAGCTTAAGCTTTAGGGGTTTCAAAAGTACAATTTTTATCAAGAAATGATTCATTAAGTCACTTACTTGTAAAGAGAGAAGATTGCTGAAATTTTTGAGCTCTCAACCCCAATTTTTGCTGCTAATTTTCAGTGGAAGGAAGGAGAAGAAAAGATGATATCTTTCCTTTCTTTATTTTATTCTATTTCATCAATTTAATCTACCTACTACACCAACTTTGACTAATTTTGACTTGTTTGCCCCCCTATGCCCCCCTATAACTAAGGGTCAATTTGCACATTAAAGGCCTCCAATTAATATTCTATGGCTATTTGGAACCTTTAACTTGTAAAATAGAACTTTCGCACTTTATGCGATTTAGTCCTTTTTCGCGATTAAGCATGAAATCGCTAAAATTAAAGCACCAAAATTTTCATGCACTTATATAATCATGCTCTAACTCATAAAATAACATGAAAATAATTTTATCTGACCTCGAATTAGTTATCCCGAGATCACTGTTCCGACTAGCCCCTAAATCGGGCTGTTACAAAAAAAATGGTTCGAAAAAGTACATGTTTTTTAATATTTCAGCAGTTAAAACTATAACAGATTTCTTCTGAATATACCTATGTTATCTCTCTCCTAAACTCAGTTTTCTAGGGAATTCATATTGTCATATGATTTTATACTTGACAACCTTAATGGAGCATACACTAGACTGCCATGTATTATATCATGTCACAATTTGAATATAAATCACTCATGAAACAAAAGCTTTTAACTAAAAAGATGGATGGAGAAAACAATTACCTTCTTAGCAATTCAGCCTCAAGATTTAGTGGAGTGTCTCTAATATACTTTTTTTTAAATCTAACACTCATATCTGAACTCATTTTTCTAGTCAACAATATTAAGGAGTAAGCAAAATATTACTAACCTACTCAACAGGTTCAAACATTGGAGTATTCATATTATTTTACCATGACAAAAATTATACCCTATTACTATACTAAAATTAAGTTAAGAAGTCCTAAATTTATTCAAAGAATGCTACTATAGCCTAATTGCATTTATATTTCACTTATTCTACTTTTAGAAATTCATTTCAACAACTGTCCTATGCTAAACATGCTCAAACAACCATCACAATGTTTTCTAAGTTTACAAAGAAGAGTTATTATACTCATTGAACATCTTTGATAACCGTATACTTGTATAAGTAGGAAGTTGAATGGAAAATGAACGTTATGGCAAAAGGAATGTATGCACAATTAAAAATGCAGTCTATATGTACAACACACCCCCAAATCTAAGGGGTGCATTGTCTCAATGCATGAACATGACAAAATAAAATGAATAAAAGCTACATAAATGCATGAAACAGATAAAAATCAAAATGAATGATCATGAAAATAGAAAAATCAAAGCTTGGAGGGCGAAGGAAACTACTTCACATGGGTTGTGTGGATTTCTTTGCAACTCTCTTGTAACGTTGTGGCCTGTCCTGATCATCACTATAAGCTTGAATGGTTTTACCAACAGCCTTCTTGAATCTTTTACTCTTAAGCTCGTTAATGGGAACTTCTTCCTCATCATCGTTGGTATTTGACTTAGTGATTTCATCAATTAGTTGATGAACTGCACGTTCTTGGGAAGTCATTGGTGCCTTGCATTGTGGTGCAGGTGTAGTAGTCTTAGTTGTATCCAGTCCCTCATCATCAGATTCAATGTGGATAGATTCTGTCCTGGCTGCATCTCCCTCTAGTTCTTGGTTGTGCGTGGGAGCAGTAGTAGGTTCTTCATCTTTTGCATCAAGATTCAATAACAGTTCCTTTGGAAAAATAGGAAATGGTGGCATTGGGCATGAGAAGTTCTTTTGCAAGGATTTATGCATAGCAACATCACGTTGGTAGACATATCCCCAAAAGATGGCCATCTATTCTTGAGCTTTGCCAAAGTCAGTGACAAGCATTTTCTGATGCTTTTCCAAAACAACCAATTATTATTTCAAACCCTATACAGCTTCAATAATTCATTGTTCAAACTCAGTGTGAGAAGTCGAGGGAGCAACAGAAGTAGTCCTAAGGGGAGAAGATGGAGGTTTACTAGTTTGCCTTGGCATTTCCTCGCCAGCCAGTTTCTGTGCATGAGCTTAGTAATAACCCCTTTGTTCAGAAGGTGGTCATTTGATGACAGGGGAACCTTTACTCTTTGGCATAGTGCAATAATCAGTGAAGTGAAATTTAAGGTGCCAGCATTCTTTTGGGCACAACGATGAATCTAACGAAAAATAATTTGCCAACATTAATCTTTTGGCCCACCATTATGGAGTGGAGATGTAACAGCTCAATTTTGACCCTAATCGGAATAGTGGTTTCGGGACCACAAATCCGAGTCTAAAAAAAATATTTAAAAATTATTTTTCCACATTTAATATGTGTGAATTTGTTTGTGTTAAATTTTTGTGACTTAATTTTATCGTTTAGGTGTCCGATTAAATAAAAGGACTTAATCGCGTAAAGTGAAAATTTGATGGTTAGATGTTAAAGTGCTTATTTGTTGATGTCTTTTTAAAATGGAGGATTTGCATTGTAATTAGTCCCTTTTATATATAATGGACGGCATGTGTGATTATAAATTACTTTATTATATGTATTTATATGTATTATAAAAGTATTAATTATTAATTATATATTATATTAATATATAATAATACATAAAATAAAAGAGAAAACCATTCATTCTTTTATGTTTTGTGACCGAAACAAAGAAAATAAGAAAGAAAGAAAACATAGTTAGGTATTCGGCCATTGTCAAGGGTGATTAAGGTATGTAACTAGCTCGGTTTTTGATAATTTCTACGTTATTGAGATCGTTGCTTAGAAATCTTCAAGACCCATGCTTTAATTTTTGAGTTTGATGAATATTTTGAGTTGAGCCATTGTTGATAGCTTGTTATTTATGTTGTTTAAGGATGAATTATGATAATTATGTGTTAGATTTATAAGTTTTGTCTTTGAATTTTTGATGAAATTGAGAATGTTGGACTAAATTGCAAAAATACATTTTAGAGGGACTAAAATGTGAAATAAATGAAATGGATGGACTTGTATGAGTATTAAGAATATTTGGCCCTTAAGGTGTGTGGCCAAATTTTGTGTATTTTGTGTTTTGTGCAAATAAGACTAAATTGTAAAAAGTGTGAAATGTTAGGGGCAAAATAGTAATTTGCCCATTTATGTGTTTTTGGATTAAATTGAATGAAAATATATTTGAATGAGCTTAATTTGAACATGTTTAGATCAAGAACCAAAGAAAACGGATTTGGATCGGGGAAAAGCAAAAATAGTCGAATAGCCGGTTTTCATCGTCCGTCGATATCCGAGGTAAGTCTTTAAGCAATAAAACATCGTAAATTATGTAAGTAACCTAGTATATGCTGATTTTGGAAACTTTGTAGCTATATTATTGAATAGCCGAATGTGGTTAAGTATAAGATTTGATTTGTTTAAGTTATTTGATTGAGATATGTTATTTGAATGTTCGTACAAGGAGTTCGAAATGAATAAAAGATTCGATATATGAAATGATTTGTGTGAGATAGCTTAAAGTATCATTATTCAGGCTGTGAGCCTAGCAAGCCTTGGGCTGGTGAACTTAATCAGGCATTGTGCCTAGCAGGCTTATTGCCGGTGATTAAATATCAGACCTTGGGTCTAGCAAGCCTAGTGCCGGTGCATGTGTTTCAGGCTTATGCCTAGCAGGTTTTATACCGGTGAACTAATTTCAACTTATAAATTATAAGACTTCTCAATTATGTGATCATTGAGCATGTAAGCTGATAAAATGAGCTTGTATATATTCGGCCAAACAGGTATGTTTATATGAGACATTTAATTGAACTTTTATATTCGGCCAAATGGGTAAGTGCATATGTGATGTTTATTGAGCAAGTATGTGACAAATGTTCTTGTATATTTGGCCTCCTTGATATGTAGATAATATATATATATATATATATATATATATTTGGTTATATGTGATTAGTATGTACATGGTATTAACTTATTCGGTTGTATATGAGAACATAATGAACTATATGTATATGGTAATGTGAGTAGGTTATTAAGTGATGATATTTTATATCTTAAACCTTTTGCTAAATTGGTAAGTTGTATATTTGAAGTAAGATTGTGTGAAAGGTTATGCTATGTATGGATAATAGCATCCGGCCATGATAGTCCAATTGTGCTAAGTTGTTATTTCAATGTCATAAAATGAATGGTATAAAATGTTTGAATGTTCGATTGAATGTTATACTTGCTTGAGACTTACTAAGCTAAGATAGCTTACTTTGTGTGTTCTGTCATTCTGTTTTATATATTTCGATTGTAAGCTACGAGCTCAGGGATCACCTACGAAGTCATCCACACTATCGACTTATTTTGGTACCTTTAAAGTTTGGATTTTGAACTTAAGGCATGTATAGGCTAGCTTATTACTTGGATGATGTTTTGATGTTGTAAATATAAGCCATGCGAAAATGGCTTGTTTTAAAGTTAATGTCTAAATGTTTAAATAATTTTTGGTCATGATATAAGTATGTGGTAACTTGATACTTGGTTTATGGTTATGTTTTGGTTGTGGATTGTTGGTGAGGCTAATTATAATGATTATTCAGTTATGCATTAATCTAAATTTTAACTATAGATAATGGATTTTATTTAATGTGTGGTTCGGCTATGGTGACTTAATCATGTAGTTAAATTTTATTAATGGATTTGGTTGAATTAGTATGTAATGGTTATGCTATGCTAAGGATATTTGTCAATTTTTGAAATGGTTTACTTGCATTGGAGTGATAGACTAGAAATGATGAATAATGAATATATGTACATTCGATTAAAGTATTAGGCTCATGTCAATAATATTAAAATTGGTTAGGTGTATGTATTTTTATATGCGATTTGGATAAACTTTTCTTTAGTATCACTTGTGCATAAAATGGTTCAAATTAATATGTCATATGCGTATATACATAGTGTCAAAGAAGAAGTTTATGTAGCCTTGAAATGATGCTTATATAAGTGTGTATATGCATGTATGGTCAATGTGCCGTGTGGACAATTTATTTTAGATTAATATGCATAGTATGTGAATTGATATGGTTAGGGATTGATTAAGAACAGAAGTTGATATTGCTTCGATAACTCTGTTTGGATATGATTTCGACATTAGGAAAAAAATGGGAATGGTATAATGTCAACTAAAACTCGTTGGTCATATTTTATATCACCAATGTCGTTTGAATGGGTGGAAAAATTTAATAGCAAAGTATGGTTTATTTGAGGTTTAAATTTGTATTTGTGCAGATGCTCTAATATTAATGTGGTTTTGATAGATGCTGGATTATGATTTGATTATGAAAGTTATGCTTCTTTCTAAAGATTTGTTGTTTGATTAAGTTTTAAATATTGATGTGAACAGTTTTTGATTATGAAATGAAATGAATGTTTATGTGAACTGTGTTATGTCTGGTAACGTCTCGTAACCCTAATCTGACGACAGATGCGGGTTAGGGGTGTTACATTTGATTGGTATCAGAGCTTACGATTTAGTCGATTCTAGGACTATCGTAGCGCGTGTGAGTCTAGCTATACATGCCTTAATTTATAATACGATAGTGTGATGACTTAATTTATATACCGTAGCGCGTGGGACAGCACCGGTAGAATCTCGACCTATCTCGAGTAGCCATGAGGGGGAGGCTAAGCAAGCCTTCTATCAAATGATGAACTTCTGGTTTACTCAATATATCCGGATTAACCCGGTTGTGCAACAACCTCCACCCCCGAATAATCCATCTCCGATACCCATGGTACCTCCGATGATAGATCCGATGAGATTTAACAGACCTCCAGTAGATAAAATCAGAAAACACGGGGCCGAAGAGTTTAAAGCTAATGATGATGATGATACGAAACGAGCTGAGCTGTGGCTTGATAATACTATCCGTGTGTTCGATGAGCTATCATGTACTCCAGATGAATGCTTAAAATGTGCTATATCCTTATTACGAGACACCACATATCACTGGTGGAATACACTAGTATCGGTGGTTCCGAAAGGGAAAGTAACACAGAATTTTTCGCATCGAGTTCCGTAAGAAATACATCAGCCAGAGATTCATCGATCAAAAACGCAAAGAATTTCTGGAATTGAAACAGGGTCGTATGACCGTAACTGAGTATGAACGGAAATTTGTGAGACTAAGCCGATATGCTCGTGAATGTGTTTCAACCGAGGCTATCATGTGTAAAAGATTCAAAGATGGTTTGAATGAAGACATTAAGCTACTGGTTGGCATACTTGAGATTACAGAGTTCGTGGTACTTGTTGAACGAGCCTGTAAAGCCGAAGAGCTTGGAAAAGAGAAAAGAAAAGCTGAATTTGAAGCCAGAGACTTCCATAAAAGATCATCGAGTAAGACCTTTCATTCAGTGTCAAAGAAGTTCAGAGATGAATCTAGTTGACATAAAGCTACTTCAGACTTTTCTAGACGAGATCGAGACCGACCTCCTGTGGGTTCACGAGCTACATCGATTGCTAGTGTCGGTAATGTTCAACAGAATAGGGTTGAGTGCAACCATTGTGGAAAATGGCATTCTGGGAGTTGTAGATTACATGATCGGTCCTGTTTTAAATGTGGATCAATGGATCATTTTATCCGGGAGTGCCCGATGTTAGCCGAGTAAAACACTTTTCAGAATGCGAGACCGAACAACGTGTCAGCACGAGGCAGACCACCCAGACATTTGGGTAATGTAGGTGGCAGTCAGAGAGGGACAAAGGATACTACGGTTCAATCAGAGGCTCGTGCACCTGCTAGAGCATATGCTATACGCGCTCGTGAGGATGCTTCTTCCCCTGATGTTATTACCGGTACTTTCACTCTTTATGATACTAGTGTTATTGCGTTGATTGATCCTGGTTCGACTCATTCTTATGTGTGTGAAACATTAGTATCCAGTAAGACTCTACCTGTTGAGTCTACTGAGTTTGTGATTCGGGTATCAAACCCCCTGGGCCGGTGTGTATTGGTTGACAAAGTGTGTAAAAATTGCCCGTTGATGATTCGGGATTCATGTCTCCCAGTCGATTTGATGTTGTTGCCTTTTGATGAATTCGATATAATTCTGGGCATGGACTGGTTGACTTTGCACGATGCTGTTGTTAATTGCAAAAGAAAGACCATTGATTTGAGATGTCAGAACAGTGAAATTATTCGAATTGAATCTAATTATCTGAATGGGTTACCAGCAGTAATATCTTTGATTTTAACCTGGAAATACGTGAGAAAGGGTTATGAAGCTTAATTTGCTTATGTGCTTGATAGTAAAATGACTGAAAAGAAGATTGAATTTGTACCAGTTGTGTGCAAGTACTCGGATGTGTTTCCTGAAGAATTACCGGGTTTGCCACCTGTTCGAGAAGTAGAGTTTGGTATTGAGTTAGTACCGGGGACGACTCCAATTTCAATAGCTTCGTATCGGATGCCACCTAATGAATTAAAAGAGTTGAAAGCACAGTTGCAAGAGTTAACAGATAGGGGTTTTGCACGACCGAGTTTCTCTCCTTGGGGTGCACCAGTTCTATTTGTGAAAAAGAAAGATGGAACTATGCGAATGTGTATTGATTACCGACAGCTTAATATGGTGACTATAAAGAATAAATACCCGTTACCACGGATTGATGACTTGTTTGATCAGTTGAAAGGCGCTTTAGTGTTTTCAAAGATAGATTTGAGGTCGGGATATTATCAGTTGCGATTCAGAGATTCTAATGTGCCAAAGACTGCTTTTCAGACGAGGTACAGACACTATGAGTTTTTGGTTATGCCATTCGGACTTACTAACGCACCTGCTGTTTTTATGGATCTGATGAATCGGATTTTCAGATAGTATTTGGATCAATTTGTTGTAGTGTTTATAGATGATATTCTGATCTACTCCAGAGATGAAACCGAGCATGCTGAGCATCTGAGACTGGTGCTACAAACTTTGCGAGATAAACAGTTGTATGCAAAGTTTAGTAAGTGTGAGTTCTGGTTGCATGAAGTCAGTTTTTTGGGTCATGTTATTTCAGCATCTGGTATCCGGGTTGATCCAAATAAAATATCGGCTATACTCGATTGGAAACCACCGAAAAATGTTTCTGAAGTACGAAGCTTTCTGGGACTTGCTGGTTACTATAGACGATTTGTGAAAGGTTTTTCTATGATAGCTACACCGTTGACAAAGCTATTACAGAAAGATGTTAAGTTCGAGTGGTCAGAAAAGTGTCAGAAAAGTTTTGATCAGTTGAAAGCTCTTTTGACCGAAGCTTCAGTGTTAGTTCAGCCTGAATCGGGTAAAGAATTTGTTATTTATAGTGATGCATCTTTGAATGGTTTGGGTTGTGTTTTGATGCAGGAAGGCAAAGTCATAGCTTATGCTCGAGACAGTTGAAGCCACGCGAAAGAAACTATCCGACACATGATTTGGAGCTAGCAGCCATTGTGTTTGCATTAAAGATTTGGCGTCATTATCTGTTCGGTGAGAAATGTCATGTCTATTTAGATCACAAAATTCTGAAGTATTTGATGACTCAGAAAGATTTGAATTTGAGACAATGCCGATGGTTAGAGCTGTTGAAAGATTTTGAGCTAGCGATTGACTATCATTCGGGAAAAGCTAATATTGTTGCGGATGCTTTAAGTCGAAAGTCATTATTTGCTCTACGTGCGATGAACACACATATGGTTATGTCTGATGATGGTTCAATAATAGCTGAATTAAAAGAAAGACCGTTGTTTATTCAACAAATTAGTGATGCCCAGAAAGTTGATAAAGATTTGTTGGAAAAACGAGCTTAGTGTGAAAGTGATGTTGAGTCAGAGTTTCGAATTGATGAGAATGACTGTTTGAAACTCAAAGACCGAATATGTGTTCCAAAGAATTCAGAGTTGATTCAGATGATATTGAATGAAGCTCATAACAGCCGATTATCTGTTCATCCGGGTAGCACGAAAATGTATAACGACCTGAAACAGTATTATTGGTGGCCTGGTATGAAACGAGACATACCTGAATTTGTCTCGAAGTGCTTAGTTTGTCAACAAGTAAAAGCAGAACATCAGGTACCTTCTGGGTTACTTCAGCCGATCATGATATCTGAATGGAAATGGGACAGAGTCACTATGGATTTTGTATCTGGTTTGCCTATGACACCGAGCAAGAAGGATGCAATCTGGGTTATTGTGGATAGATTGACCAAATTAGCTCACTTTGTTCCAGTTCGTACAGATTATTCACTCGATAAGCTTACTGAGTTGTATGTATCACAAATTGTGAGATTACATGGTGTGCTAATTTCTATTATTTCGGACAGAGACCCGAGATTCACATCGTGATTTTGGAAGAAATTATAGGATGCTCTAGGTACGAAACTGCATTTTAGCACAACTTTTCATCCACAGACAGACGGTCAGTCTGAACGGATTATTCAGATACTCGAGGATATGTTGAGATGTTGCATCCTTGAGTTCGAAGGTACGTGGGAACGATACCTACTTCTGATTGAATTTGCTTACAATAATAGTTTTCAATCTAGTATCAAAATGGCACCCTACGAAGCTTTGTATGGTCGTAAATGTCGTACACCATTATACTGGATTGAGCTCGGTGAAAATAAGATACATGGGGTTGACCTGATCAAAGAAACTGAACAGAAAGTAGTAGTGATCCGTAATAGTTTGAAAGCTGCATCAGATCGTCAAAAGACATACTCAGATTTGAAATGTAAAGACATTGAGTTTCAGATCAGAGATCGAGTATTTTTGAAAGTTTCACCGTGGAAGAAAGTACTTAGATTTGGTCGTAAAGGCAAATTGAGTCTGAGATTCATTGGACCATATGAAATCACAAAGCTTATCGGGCCGGTTGCTTATAGATTGCAGTTACCACCTGAGCTAGAAAAGATTCATAATGTCTTCCATGTTTCGATGCTTCGTAGATATCGATCTGATCCTTCACATGTGATTTGCCCAACAGAGGTTGAGATTCAGCCTGATATGACCTACGAAGAGGAACCGATTTGTATTCTGACTCGTGAGATAAAAGAATTGAGAAATAAGAAAATTCCGTTAGTTAAGGTACTGTGGCAAAAGCACGGAGTTGAAGAAGCAACATGGGAGTCAGAGGATACAATGAAAGAGCGTTATCCGAATCTATTTACTGGTAAGATTTTCGGGGATGAAAATCCCTAAGGGGGGGAGAGTTGTAACAGCCCAATTTTGACCCTAATCGAAATAGTGGTTTCGGGACCACAAATCCGAGTCTGAAAAAAATATTTTAAATTTATTTTTCCGCATTTAATATGTGTGAATTTGTTTGTGTTAAATTTTCGTGACTTAATTTTATCGTTTAGGTATCCGATTAAATAAAAAGGACTTAATCGCGTAAAGTGAAAATTTGATGGTTAGATGTTAAAGTGCTTATTTGTTGATGTCTTTTTAATATGGAGGATTTGCATTGTAATTAGTCCCTTTTATATATAGTGGACGACATGTGTGATTATAAATGACTTTATTATATGTATTTATATATATTATAAAAGTATTAATTATTAATTATATATTATATTAATATAAAATAATACATAAAATAAAATAGAAAGCCATTCATTCTTTTATGTTTTGTGACCAAAACAAAGAAAATAAGAAAGAAAGAAAACATAGTTAGGTATTCGGCCATTGTCAAGGGTGATTAAGGTATGTAACTAGCTCGGTTTTTGATAATTTCTACGTTTTTGAGATCGTTGCTTAGAAATCTTCAAGACCCATGCTTTAATTTTTGAGTTTGATGAATATTTTGAGTTGAGCCATTGTTGATAGCTTGTTATTTATGTTGTTTAAGGATGAATTATGATAATTATGTGTTAGATTTATAAGTTTTGTCTTTGAATTTTTGATGAAATTGAGTATGTTGGACTAAATTGCAAAAATAAATTTTAGAGTGACTAAAATGTGAAATAAATGAAATGGATGGACTTGTATGAGTATTAAGAATATTTGGCCCTTAAGGTGTGTGGCCAAATTTTGTGTATTTTGTGTTTTGTGCAAATAGGACTAAATTGTAAAAAGTGTGAAATGTTAGGGGCAAAATAGTAATTTTCCCATTTATGTGTTTTTGGATTAAATTGAATGAAAATATATTTGAATGAGCTTAATTTGAACATGTTTAGATCAAGAACCAAAGAAAACGGATTTGGATCGGGGAAAAGTGAAAATAGTCGAATAGCCGGTTTTTGTCGTCCGTCGATATCCGAGGTAAGTCTTTAAGCAATAAAACATCGTAAATTATGTAAGTAACCTAGTATATGTTGATTTTGGAAACTTTGTAGCTATATTATTGAATAGCCGAATGTGGTTAAGTATAAGATTTGATTTGTTTAAGTTATTTGATTGAGATATGTTATTTGAATGTTCGTACAAGGAGTTCGAAATGAATAAAAGATTCGATATATGAAATGATTTGTGTGAGACAGCTTAAAGTATCATTATTCAGGCTGTGAGCCTAGCAAGCCTTGGGCTGGTGAACTTAATCAGGCATTGTGCCTAGCAGGCTTATTGCCGGTGATTAAATATCAGACCTTGGGTCTAGCAGGCCTAGTGCCGGTGCATGTGTTTCAGGCTTATGCCTAGCAGGTTTTATACCGTTGAACTAATTTCAACTTATAAATTATAAGACTTATCAATTATGTGATCATTGAGCATGTAAGCTGATAAAATGAGCTTGTATATATTCGGCTAAACAGGTATGTACATATGAGACATTTAATTGAACTTTTATATTCGGGCAAATGGGTAAGTGCATATGTGATGTTTATTGAGCAAGTATGTGACAAATGTTCTTGTATATTTGGCCTCCTTGATATGTAGATAAAATATATATATTTGGTTATATGTGATTAGTATGTGCATGGTATTAACTTATTCGGTTGTATATGAGAACATAATGAACTATATGTATATGGTAATGTGAGTAGGTTATTAAGTGATGATATTTTATATCTTAAACCTTTTGCTAAATTGGTAAGTTGTATATTTGAAGTAAGATTGTGTGAAAGGTTATGCTATGTATGGATAATAGCATTCGGCCATGATAGTCCAATTGTGCTAAGTTGTTATTTCAATGTCATAAAATTAATGGTTTAAAATGTTTGAATGTTTGATTGAATGTTATACTTGCTTGAGACTTACTAAGCTAAGATAGCTTACTTTGTGTGTTCTGTCATTCTGTTTTATAGATTTCGGTTGTAAGCTACGAGCTCGGGGATCACCTACGAAGTCATCCACACTATCGACTTATTTTGGTACCTTTAAAGTTTGGATTTTGAACTTAAGGCATGTATAGGCTAGCTTATTACTTGGATGATGTTTTGATGTTGTAAATATAAGCCATGCGAAAATGGCTTGTTTTAAAGTTAATGTCTAAATGTTTAAATAATTTTTGGTCATGATATAAGTATGTGGTAACTTGATACTTGGTTTATGGATATGTTTTGGTTGTGGATTGTTGGTGAGGCTAATTATAATGATTATTCAGTTATGCATTAATCTAAATTGTAACTATAGATAATGGATTTTATTTAATGTGTGGTTCGGCTATGGTGACTTAATCATGTAGTTAAATTTTATTAATGGATTTGGTTGAATTAGTATGTAGTGGTTATGCTATGCTAAGGATATTTGTCAATTTTTGAAATGGTATACTTGCATTGGAGTGATAGACTAGAAATGATGAATGAATATATGTACATTCGATTAAAGTATTAGGCTCATGTCAATAATATTAAAATTGGTTAGGTGTATGTATTTTTATATGCGATTTGGATAAACTTTTCTTTAGTATCACTTGTGCATAAAATGGTTCAAATTAATATGTCATATGCGTATATACATAGTGTCAAAGAAGAAGTTTATATAGCCTTGAAATGATGCTTATATAAGTGTGTATATGCATGTATGGTCAATGTGCTGTGTGGACAATTTATTTTAGATTAATGTGCATAGTATGTGAATTGATATGGTCAGGGATTGATTAAGAACAGAAGTTGATATTGCTTTGATAACTCTGTTTAGATATGATATCGACATTAGGAAAAAAATGGGAATGGTATAATGTCAACTAAAACTCGTTGGTCATATTTTATATCACCAATGTCGTTTGAATGGGTGGAAAAATTTAATAGCAAAGTATGGTTTATTTGAGGTTTAAATTTGTATTTGTGCAGATGCTCTAATATTAATGTGGTTTGATAGATGCTGGATTATGATTTGATTATGAAAGTTATGCTTCTTTCTAAAGATTTGATATTTGATTAAGTTTTAAATATTGATGTGAATAGTTTTTTATTATGAAATGAAATGAATGTTTGTGTGAACTGTGTTATGTCTGGTAACGTCTCGTAACCCTAATCTGACGACAGATGCGGGTTAGGGGTGTTACAGGAGAAGCAATAATCGATCATTAGAGATTGTAGAATTATGTGTAGAAGGAATGAGATGAGTTTTCAAGAAATTATACCAAATCTTGCATTGAGGCTTCAATGACACTCTGTCGATGGTGTAATAGTCATTTCTTGAGATTGACCATTGTGTACCTTCCACACAAACATCAGTGAGAACTTGTGTAACACCCCTAACCAGTGTTCGTTATCGGATTAGGGTTATAGAGCATTACCGTACAATCAAAGACATTTAAACATCATAACATTCAATAATATAAATATATTATAAACCATTCATTCCGTCCCTAAATCGAGCCCTCGAGGCCCTAGAAATAACTTGGAAGCAATTCGAGACTAATTTGAAACAAAAGGAAAGTTCAAGAAAAAGTTGCAAAAATTGGAAATAGGGGTCACACGGCTGTGTCCCAGGCCGTGTAACTCTCTGAGTTTCCCCACACGCCCGTATGTCAGGCCATGTGCTAGGCCGTGTAACTCACTGACTTGAACCTTAATAAATTCTCAGATGGCCCATGTCCCAGGTCGTGTTTACCTAAAATTTACCTAAAATCAAGCCATTTTAGCATACATCCAAGGAACTTAAACATCATTCACAACTACATAAACATGCCATTTTAGACACCCTAAATCAACTAACCATTGTGCCATTCAAAGACACCACAGTTATGTCAAAAAACCAACTATCCAAACATGTCAATATTGCCTCATTTCATGCATGATAACCTAGTTCAAATATGTATCAAAACATACCACAAATAATAACCATTCTAATCACACCAAGAAGAACCTTATTTACAAGCATATTAAAATAACCAAGTGACATTGTAACACCCCTAACCCGTATCTGTCGTCGAAATAGGGTTATGGATTATTACTACAAAAATGTAACTTAAAAACAATCATTTCCATACCTTTCATAAATCATATTTAAACTCATTCAAACACATGCATATCGTCCCTTATTCGAGCCTTCGAGGCCCTAGAAACACTTTAGAAACTATTCGGGACTAAATAAAAAACATTTAGAACTTCATGGAAAAAGATAGAAAAATTTACAAAACAGAGGTCACATGGCTGTGTGACTCACATGGCTGAGACACACGCCCGTGTTTCAGGCCGTGTGGACGTTTGACGTAGGGACACATGGTCGTGTCCCAGCCTGTGTCCGTGCCCGTGTAATTCTCTGACTTGGGTCACACGGCCAAGCCACACGCCCGTGTGCCAGGCCGTGTGCTAGGCCGTGTAATTGCCTGACTTGCAACCCTTTGAAACCTATAGAGGACACATGGCTAAGACACACGCCTGCGTCTTAGGCTATGTGGACAAGAAATAGGCCATTTTCAAGCCATTTCTTTCACCCAAATCAAGCTCACACCTACAAGCCATTTGCACATAAAATGAAGCTTCAAAACATACCTAAAACATGCGTGATAGGACTAATTCAATATGGTATCTATCCATACAACCAATATGCCAAAAGACACCTCAATCACAAATCATCAAATCAACAAAGACATAAACACATTTGGCACAAATCAACCATAGAAACTACCTATATCCATACCATGTCATAGAATAATTTATCATGTGCCAAAACACAACTAAACATACCAAATTGGTCATCCAACATATACTTTTACTTGATTATTTCAACACCAACCATGTAACACCCCAAACCCGGCCTAGACTTTATGGACGAATCTGGCGTGTCACATGGAAGTGTCTTTCGAAAATTGGACTTGTTGGTAAAAACTGGTTTCTAAGTTTAAAACCCCTTTATTATTATTTAACAAATCATCTAGTCAAAACGTTTGTTTTATTAGCTGCTATTGTTATAATAGGTTGATTTAAAATCGCGGAAGCTTTTGAAAACTCTAATGTTTAAATTTCGTGTCTTCGAAAACAGTAATTATTTTGAAAATTCGTCTTCTCCTAAACTCGCAGTTTAAAATAAGCAAGCAAAAGCCCAGTTAAAATTTTAAACAAACATAAATGGCCTTATTACATAAACAAAACCCAACACAAACTTTAAATTTAAATGAAAGCAAGTGTAGAACAGTTGTAGTTGTGTGGCCACCTCCGAGTCCCACACAGCACCAAATCGCCTATGGCTGAGGATTACCTGTACAGTTAAAAGGAAAGGGTGAGTTTACGAAAACTCAATGTGTAATCCCCTATCCACCAAGATCGATATCGACATGCAAGAATGATGGGGCTCGAGCCCTATTCAAGAAGAGTACAGTGTGGGTCTTAGCCCAATACAGTAACAGTGTGGGCCTTAGCCCAATACCATATCAGTACAGTGCAATAATGCAACCTATCCCCAATCTAGCCAAAAGACCACTCCGTACCACCAACACACCATGTGGGGATAAAATCGACCCACCCAGCCAACACACCAATATCGCAAAGAAAGCCGCCAAGAATAATATCACAAAGAAAGTCGCCAAGATTGATTGTCGCAAAGAAAGTCGCCAAGATGTGATATATGTGGCAAAGCCACTAGTATAGTATACTTCCTCCATAATAGTATCCCAACCACATGCAGTATGTCATGTCATAAATCATACGTATATGCAGAATATCATACTCAGTAACAGAAATATACAAATCTTGAACACATCAATCAACCTACCTTTAGGGGTATAACGATCATTTCCATCTATTAGGGGTAAATTAGTCATTTCACCCTTTAGGGGTATTTTGGTCATTTTACCTACTTTGGGGTATCGGTGCAGATATTGACCTCTCAGAAGGTCCGCAGTCGCCTCGAGCGACTCTGATAACCTAAATGGTCATAACAGTGTAAATGGGCCCAAGGCCCATTACTCGGCCCAAGTGGGCCCACACGCTCGTGTGGCCCGACCAGCCCAGATTTTGCCACGGCCATGAGACCTACATAGCCCAGTCCAGTATTTTCCACCAATCGTGGATCTCATCCGTGTGGGGCCCACGAGCCCATTGGGTCCACACGGCCCCTTTCGGCCCAACGTGGCCCATTACGGCCTAAGCGCATGAAAATGCTCATGGGGGCCTCTACAGTCTATCGCCCATGATTCGTGGGTTTGGTTTACCACAGGAGCGATTGCATGCTTGTGTGGTCTCAAACGCCGTATTTTTGGCTTTTCGGCTTTTGCCGTTCTACAGTTACAGTGGGGTGTTTACACACTTGCTTGTGAAAACGCAACAAGATCTACTAGCACCAAAATCTATATTCATACACGGCTTTCCATTAGTCGCTGAACAATAAGGTTAATCCCCTTCTTTTACACCCTTAACTAAAACTAAAATTAACACTTGCCTCGATTGACAATTGTGGCTTATCCCACTTATACCACCGACGAAGGTTGACTACAATCTCTTTGACGGATATCTGCATTACAAACATATTTTATTAAACATGATTGTTTATTCATGTGGTTTAAATCCACACATGATAACTTACAGAATCACAGAAAGCATTCAGCCTACACTTTAGAATGCTAGCCTATATACTTACCTTTGATTGAGTGATGAGAGGAAGGTTTCGACGACTTTAATCTCACCTGAAACTCTTTCACTCCTCGAGGAATTCGAACCGTCAGAGAATAGTTGCCAAGCCGAAAATAAAATTGAAGAGATGAAGAGGGAGAGAAAAGCAATATTCGACAAACAGAGAGCAAATCAGAAGAAAAATGTAACACGAAACTACTCAACACTATTCGGTCAAGGTTTGGGAAATTAGAGGAGAGAAAAGAAACAGCAAAGAGAAGAGGGGAAAAGAAAAGAGGATTCGACAGAGCGGAGAACCAAAGAGCTATTCGGCCAAACGAAAAAAAAGAGAATTAAAGGAAAGAGCAGAAAAAGAAAACGAACAAACCCGAGAGGTACTCGAAGTCTTAGCCAAAATTCAACACCAAAAGCAAAAGGTGAAAAGAATGCTGATCGAAACCGAAGCAGACAGAGAGAAAACAACCGAAAAACCCCCAAAACCGGTTATCTGAGTGCCTAGAGACCAAATTCGGCACAAACACTTCCTCTCCATCAAACTCCTTGATTTTCTCCTCGTATCTCTCCCCTTATCCCTCCTTGAAATACTCCACCGATTTCTCCTCAACTCCTTCAACAACTCCATTCAACTTCTATTCAAACTCCCCTTAGCTGTGTTTCAGTCCAACTCCACTACCTACACAGCTCAAGTCGCAAAATAAATACTCCATTGTGCAACCCAGGACTTGAACCTCAGACCTCACAGTTACACAACACGCCACCTTGCCACTAGACCACAAGCTCTTTTTGTGTCATAAAACCAGCACTATTATTGATAAGGCCTATATGCTAGTGTCCAGATTCATTTAAGAGCAAAACTAAAAATTCTGCAAAAGCCAAGACTTGAACCCAGGCTTCTCAAACACTCCCATACACACCCAAATCACTTAGCCATTAAAGCAACCAAGCAACTTATGTCATATCATTCAAAAATTAAGGACTTAAATTTTTGGGGCGTTACAACTCTACCCCGCTTGACGAAATTTCGGCCTCGAAATTTACCTGGTTAGAACAGATGAGGGTATTGCCGACGCATCGCCTCCTCAGGTTCCCACGTGGCTTTTTTTGGACTGTGATTATGCCAAAGCACTTTGACTAGTGGAATAGATTTCTTCCTCGAGACTTTAACCTCACGGTCCAATATCTCAGACCGGCTCCTCCTCAAGTCGATCCGCCTAACCTCGATCTTCTCGACTGGTACTATATGTGTGGGATCAGAGCGATAACGCCTTAGTATGGAGACGTGGAACACATCGTGAATCCGGTCTAATTCTGGAGGCAACTCAAGTTGATAGGTGACTGGTCCCACATGCTTCAGTATAGGGTAAGGCCCAATGAACCTAGGCCTTAGTTTACCCTTCCGTCCATACCTTAGTATCTTTTTCCATGGGGAAACCTTGAGAAATATGAAGTCCCCCACAAAATACTCAATCTCTCGGCGTTTAAGATCCGCGTAAGACTTCTGCCTATCAGATGCTTACTTCAACCGGTCTCGAATCAGTTTTACCTTCTCTTCGGTATCAGAAACTAACTCTTGCCCCGTAACTCATCTTTGCTCACTGACTCAGTCAATAGGTAGGAGTACGACACCTACGACCATATAACACCTCGTACGGTGCCATTTGAATATTGGACTGGTAGATATTATTATATGTGAACTCTGCTAGCGGCAAATAGTCTTCCCAGCTGCCTTGAAAATCAATTACACAACTTCTTAACATGTCCTCCAAGATTCGAATCACCCTCTCGATCGACTATCTCGTCTCGAGGATGGAACGCAAGATCAAGTTCAACCTAGTACCCAAAGCCTTGTGTAATTTCTTCCCGTAATCGAGATGTGAATCGAGGGTCTCTGTCGGATATGATGGAAACCGGTACCCCATGCGTCTCACAATCTCAAATGACATACAACTTTGCCACCTTCTCGCAACGAGAAATCAATGACGGATGGTATAAAATGGGTAGATTTAGTCAATCGGTCTACAATAACCCATACCGAATCCTTCTTAGTAGGCGTTAATGGCGCCCACTCACAAAATCCATGGTTACCCTCTCCCACTTCCAAAGTGGAATCTTAATCGGCATAAAGAACCTCAAGGCAAATGATGCTCACCTTAACTTGCCGGGCACGTCAAGCACTTACTCACAAAATCCAGAAACCGGCGTTTTAGTCCCGCCACCAAGATAGCTCACGAAGATCTCAAGATAACTTGTTTTTGCCAGATGCATAGCATATGGACTACTATGCGCGGCCCCACAAAGATAGACTACCTCGCATCGTAATCCTCGACACACGCACTCTCCCACGGAAACACAAGACTCCTTTACTATTCAAATTTAAAATCAAGTTTCCCATTCTCAACCTGTCGAAAACGAGGAACCAAAGTGACTTGTCAAACAATTGTTTATCCTTAATCTGTTCAGTCCACGTCAGTCTAACTTGCAGATCAGCCAACAAGCTACCATCAACAAACAAGCAGAGACAAGCAAACATTGCTCTCAAATCGACATGACCCTATGGCTCAGCAAGGCATCGCCTACCACGTTAGCCTTACCATGGTGGTACTCAATCGAGCAATCATAATCCTAAAGCAGCTCTATCCATCTTCACTGCCTAAGATTCAGCTCCTTCTGAGTGAGGAGGTACTTGAGGCTCTTGTGATCTGTATAGATAATACACTTCTCACCGTATAAATAGTGCCTCCAAATTTTCAGTGCGAATACCACCGCGGCTAACTCCAAGTCATGAGTAGGGTAGTTCGCCTCGTGAGGCTTAAGCTAACGAGACGCATAAGCAACCACCTTACCCTCCTGCATCAGCATTCAACCCAGACCAACGTGTGATGCATCGCTGTAGACAGTGAATTCCTTCCCAGACTCTGGCTGTATCAAGATAGGGGCCCCAGTTAGAACTTTCTTCAGTTCCTTAAAAATTTCTTGTTGCTTATCAGTCTAGTTAAACGGTACCCCTTTACGCAGCAACTTAGCCAGAGGTGCAGCAATCAAGGAAAACCCCTCAACAATACGTCTGTAATACCCTACCAGACCCAGAAAGCTTCAAATCTCAAATACGGTCTTAGGTGGTTTCTAATATAGTATGGCTTCAATTTTTCGAGGATCAACCCTAATCCCCTCGGAAGATACCACGTGACCTAGAAATGTCACTTGTCGCAGCCAGAACTCACACTTGCTAAACTTAGTGTACAGTTGTTTCTCCCTTAAAATCTGCAGAATAATTCGGAGATGTGCATCATGCTCATCCTCGGTTCCCGAATACACCAAGATATCTTCTATAAATACCACTACGAACCGATCCAGGTAGGGCTAGAATACTCGGTTCATCAGGTCCATGAAGGCAGCTGGTGCATTCGTCAGCCCAAACGATATCACTAGGAACTCGTAATGACCATAACGAGTCCTAAACGTAGTCTTATACACATCAGCCTCCTTAACTCTTAGCTAATGGTACCCAGAACGAAGATCTATTTTGGAGAAAACCGAAGCTCCTCGTAGCTGATCAAATAAATCATCTATCCTCGGCAAAGGATACTTATTCTTAATGGTCAGTTTATTCAATTACTGATAGTCGATGCACATGCGCATGGACCCATCCTTCTTCTTTACAAACAACACTGGTGCCCCCCATGGAGACACACTAGGTCGAATGAATCCTCGATCCAGCAGTTCTTGGATTTGAGCTTTTAACTCCACCAGCTCCTTCGGTGCCATCCTATAAGGAGCGATGGACACTGGAGCTATTTCAGGCAGGAGCTCAATACCAAATTCAACTTCGCGGTTCAGAGGCAACCCAGGGAGCTCATTAGAAAATACATCAGAAAAATCCTTAACTATTCTGATATCTCCAACAGAAGGACCCTCAGAATTAGATACACCAATATAGGCTAGAAACGCCTTACAACCCTTGTGAACCAATTTTTCGGCCCTTAATGCAGAGATCACATTAGACAGAAAGTCTCTTCGCTCCCCAATCACAGCCACCTCCTCATCATCCGTAGTCTTCAACACCATATGCTTAGCAGCACAATCCAAACTTTCACGGTGTTTTACCAACCAATCCATCCCCAAGATTAGGTCAAATTCACCAAACGATAGCTCCATCAAATCCACTGGAAATATAACTCCTTGAACCTCTAGGGGCACATCTCTGAACAACTCGTCTACTCTTAGTGACTGTCCCAGTGGACTTAACATAGTCATCTCATTAACAGTACTCTCACCCATGATACCCAAGGTGCCAGACACAGTGCATGCAATGTATGAATGCGGAGACCCTATCAATCAGAACAGTGTAAGGTACATTATGAATTAGAAATGTACCGGTTATAACATCTGGAGCGTCACCATCATCTCGGCGACGAGCATCATAGACCAATGCTGGCTGCCTCGCCTCAATGTTACCAAAGCACCTCGCTCGGGCGCCCACGACTGCCCCACACCATTTCCACCTCGCTCGCCACGCCTCTCGGTGGGTGCTGACCACCTCTCGCTGGCTGAACATAACCCTGACCTGCAGCTTGCATCTGAACAGGCCTCTAAGGACAATTCTTAACTTGATGCTCCATAGACCTACATCTGAAACATGCCCCAATCTTCTTCCAGCACTCACCCAGGTGATGTCTCTCACAATTAGCACAGGCTGTGGTTTTGCTACAGGAACCCCAGCTCGGACTGGCCCATCAAACCTGGCCTTCTTTTTAGACATTCTAGAAGAACTTGAGGGCTCTGAATCCCTCTTATATCTACCCCTATTCTTCTCACGGTTTTGGCGCTCAGAGCACTTCACGTCCTTGGTGATTTTCACCTTTTCTACTAGGGCAGCAAAATCTCGCTCCTTCTGCGGAGCTATCAAGACTCGTAACTCATCTCGGAGGCCGTCCTCGAATCGCACACAGCGTTCATATTCAATCACCACTATTCCACGAGCATAGCGACTCAGTCGTAGGAACTCTACCTCATATTCTGCCACAATTTTGTTCCCTTGGGTCAAGCTTAGAAATTCTCTTCTTCGGGCGTCCACATAACTTGCGCCCACATACTTTCCTTGGAATGCCGCCTTAAAGAAATCCCATGTTAACCGGTCGGCCTGAGTACCCTCTCTCACGGTAAGCCACCACTGATAGGCCTCGTCTCGGAGTAAAGACACTGGACCTTTTAGTTTTTCTCGTAATGCGGTCAAGGTCGCCCATTATTCTCTCGTGGCTTCCAACCGCATTCACCACATTAGGGGCTACCCGTAAATACCCTCGAATATTTCCACCCATTTGACCGGATTCATTCTCGAATCGACCCACGGTCCACAAGACCACGAGATCGGTCCTCGCGACTTTCTAGAATGCGGAGCATAGCATGGGATAGTGCATCATCCCCAACCGCTCGATCATATGATCCCGTCTCAGTCACCGATGAAGCTAGTGCCTCCCTAGCCTCAACATTAGGCATGTGGCCTAATGCCGAAGAACTAGCCCTAGCACTTCCTCGGCCTCTACCGCGGCCTCGTGTACCCCTTCCGCGAGTACCTCTAGTGCTCATATCAAATAACGTATTATCTGCTTAAGAAGTTTTATGTATCAGTTTGTAATTCCAGTAATTATTAACAGATGTCTTATGAAAAGCAGTAATCAGAGTTTTGTTTTCGCAAACCAAGGTCTTCCTATAGTTTCCAGTTTCCTACAGTCTCAGTTTACAATAACTAAAGAGTTTCAGTACAGTCCTACTATCTATTGTAGTCTCTCAGTGTATTTCAGTTCAAGCAGTCTACAGTATAAAGAAAACTGACGGATTCAGCGCTGGAGACTCGGTGTGCCACACTTGTAAACCTTCCAAAACACTTCAAGAACAGTTTTCCAGAAATTCTAAATATTTTCAAAACCCATTCCACCATTGAGTTTTGTAACTCGGCTCTGATACCACTAAATGTAACATCCCAAACCCGGCCTAGACTTTATGGACGAATCTGGCGTGTCACATGGAAGTGTCTTTCAAAAATTGGACTTGTTGGTAAAAACTCGTTTCTAAGTTTAAATCCCCTTTATTATTATTTAACAAATCATCTAGTCAAAAAGTTTGCTTTATTAGCTGCTATTATTATAATAGGTTGATTTAAAATCGCGAAAGCTTTTGAAAACTCTAATGTTTAAATTTCGTGTCTTCAAAAACAATAATTATTTTGAAAATTTGTCTTCTCCTAAACTCGTAGTTTAAAATAAGTAAGCAAAAGCCCAATTAAAATTTTAAACAAACATAAATGGCCTTATTACATAAACAAAACCCAACACAAACTTTAAATTTAAATGAAAGCAAGTGTAGAACAGCTGCAGTTGTGTGGCCACCTCTGAGTCCCACACAACACCATATCGCCTATGGCTGAGGATTACCTGCACAGTTAAAGAGAAAGGGGTGAGTTTACGAAAACTCAGTGTGTAATCCCCTATCGCTCGACCAAGATCGACATGCAAGAATGATGCAGTCTCGAGCCCTATTCTGTAATAGTACAGTGTGGGTCTTAGCCCAATATAGTAACAGTGTGGGCCTTAGCCCAATACCATATCAGTACAGTGCAATAATGCAACCCATCCCCAATCTAGCCAAAAGACCACTCCGTACCACCAACACACCATGTGGGGATAAAATCGGCCCACCCAGCCAACACACCAATATCGCAAAGCAAAGTCGCCAAGAATAATATCACAAGAAAGTCGCTAGTAATGATTGTCGCAAAGAAAGCCGCCAAGAATAACGATATGTGGCAAAGCCACTAGTACAATATACTTCCTCCATAACAGTATCCCAACCACATGCAGTATGTCATGTCATAAATCATACGTATATGCAGAATATCATACTCAGTAACAGAAATATACAAATCTTGAACACATCAATCAACCTACCTTTAGGGGTATAACGATCATTTCCATCTATTAGGGGTAAATTAGTCATTTCACCCTTTAGGGGAATTTTGGTCATTTTACCTACTTTGGGGTATCGGTGCAGATATTGACCTCTCAGAAGGTCTGCAGTCGCCTTGAGTGACTCTGATAACCTAAATGGTCATAACAGTGTAACTGGGCCCAAGGCCCATTACTCGGCCCAAGTGGGCCCACACGCTCGTGCGGCCCGACCAGCCCAGATTTTGCCACGGCTATGAGACCTACATAGCCCAGTCTAGTATTTTCCACCAATCGTGGATCTCATCCGTGTGGGGCCCACGAGCCCATTGGGTCCACACGGCCCCTTTCGGCCCAACGTGGCCCATTACGGCCTAAGCGCATGAAAATGCTCATAGGGGCCTCTACAGTCTATCGCCCATGATTCGTGGGTTTGGTTTACCACAGGAGTGATTGCATGCTTGTTTGGTCTCAAACGCCGTATTTTCAGCTTTTCGGCCTTTGCCGTTCTACAGTTACAGGGGGATGTTTACACACCTGCTTGTGAAAACGCACCAAGATCCACTAGCACCAAATGAAACACCCCAAACCCGGCCCACGAGTCCTGACCGGATCTGGTATGTTCCTCGAGTAAACATTTGGAAGTCCGTTTGTTACTTAGGAAAAATTCGTGTGGTTTGAAGATGGATTTGCTTGTGTTGGGTTCAATTGAAAACCTTGTATATATCTTTTTTTAAGAAAAACCATTTAACCTTGATTTAAACTTAATCGTATAGTAATAAACTCCAATAAAAAGCATGCATAAAACAGTTCATATTAACGGCCTTATTACATCAAAACAAACCCAAATAATTTAAAGTACTTAAATGAAATAAAATAAATTCCTTTGGCCGAGCATGGCCATCCCTAAGCTTTCACGACCGGTCCAGTTTCATCGATCACACCAAACATGATCCCACAACGGGGTGAGTCAACAGACTCAATGTGTACTACAACACTAAATCTTAACAACTTAGGCATACATAATCATATCACATATCAATTCTTATAACAGATCAAAATAATGATGCAATCCCAAACCCAAACCTATATGCCATCCGCTACACATCCCCGTACTCAACTCGCACACCGTGGGGACTACTAAGTCGACCCTCCATCCGCTACACACCATCGAAGGCAGTCGCTGCAGTCGACGTGCTCATCGCCCTTATAAATATTTGTGGTCTTAGGTCACCACATTCAGATATCGTGGTCTTAGGTCACGACATTCAGATATCGTGGTCTTAGGTCACTACATTCAAATACCGTGGTCTTAGGTCACCACATTCAAATATCGTGGTCTTAGGTCACCACATTCACTTCCCCCTTTTCAATAATCCATATGCCCCATATCATACTTATTATGCATTAATCATGCCAACTTTCACATTCTTATAACTTATCACATGTTAAATATAACATATTTCATAGTCCTAGTAGGAGTAGGAAACGTACCTGAGTACTTTGTACCATAACATGGTACCTTAGCCATATTCTTGCACATTCTTATGATCACATATAGATTAATTATTGCCATAACTATATTAAGAAATAGTGTGAGGTACACACCTGATATGCTTAACGAATTCCTTGAAATCCCGAAAACTGATCTACTGTTTTAGATCTTAAGTTCCTACATTTGATCAATCACTTACTATTTAGTAACAGCTCATTCGGCCATAAGACTAAATCCCGAAGGATTATTGTAACCAAAACTTACCTTGTGCCGATTGGATTTAAAATCAAATCCCGAAAAGAATCACTTGCTTAGGGAGTTGTCAAAATACCTATAGGCTTATATTAGATTCGATTTCATCCTTAAATATAATAAATGGCCTTTGGCCGAATATTCACATATCTTACCTTGAATCTTTAAATCCCGAAAAGTAGTCTCTTCTTCCTGGTAGTCGACACTATACAAAATCCCGAAAGATCTGTTGTAGTTTCGGCCAAGAGATACAAATGGCATTAGAATCTTAATCTTGGGCTTGAAGAAAAGAAATATAAGGATAGATCCTTACCCTTACTACAGAAGTCGACCCACTCTTGCTTGAAGCTCCACAAAGATACGGCTATGGAGACTAGATAGTGATCAAAAAGGTTTCGGCTTTTGAGGTTGATGGACAATCGGCTAGGGGGGGTTGTCTTTGAGGTTTTAGCTTTTGATGGATTGGAAAGAAAAGAAATCGGCTATGGTGGTATCTTGAATTTTCGTCTTTGGCTAACAAAAAAGAAGAAGAACAAGGCTCTAGGGAATTTCAGCAGAGAGAGGAGAATTTGCTTAGGAAATTCGGCAAAGGAAGAGTGAATGAATGAATGGCCTCTTTTCCTCTAGTAGCCGAAATTACTAGCTAGATTCCCTTACTTGGCCACCACTCTCCCTTATTTTGATAGCTTTATCTCTTTAATTTTTAAAAATTAAAGAATAAACCCTCATTTATCTCTCTTAAAAATAATCTAAAATAAATCCATTATTTATCCACCCTTGGCCGAAATTTAAAGAGAATAAAACTCCTCTTTTAAAAGCCTTGTTGCCGTCCACCTCTCTGCTCCTTGTAGCAAAATAAAAATTCTTTTATTTGCTTCCCATGTGACTCGAACTCAAGACCCTTTTGCTCCTGCATGTGGCGTCACTTGCTAGGCCCTTAAGTGGCGCCTTGTAGCCATTTTACCAAGGCTATTTGTATGCCATATTTCACATACATTTTCTCTTAAGACCATCTTGCCTTAGTTTCCCCTTTTTAAACTTTAAACTTAACATTTTCTATGACATTTCCTTACATTTCCAAGTTTCCAAAAATGTTCGCTTTCCTCTTTTAAACTTAACATTTCTAAATCATTTCCTTGCATTTCCAAGTTTCCAAAAATGTTCACAATATATTTATAACGCATAAGACATGCCATTCGTATAATTAAATCAAAAATGCATAGGCTCATTTATAATGTGAGATGGATCCGATCGATATCGATGTAGCATGGAAACATGGAATACGTCGTGCATCTGCTTCAACTCCGGTGGCAACTCTAACTGATATGCCACTGGTCCAACTCGCTTCAACACTCGATAGGGCCCTATAAACCTTGGGCTTAACTTCCCTTTGCGACCAAACCTCATCACCTTCTTCCAAGGTGAGACTTTCAGAAACACTTGATCCCCCACTTCAAACTCTATTTCCTTCCATTTGAGGTCTGCGTACGACTTTTGTCTATCAGATGCCTCCTTCAACCGTGCCCGAATTATCTCAACCTTCTCTTCAGATTTTGCCACTAACTCTGGACCCAAAACTCGACGTTCTCCTAATTCAGTCCAACACGTAGGAGTTCGACACTTCGACCGCATAACGCTTTCATACGGTGCCATCCGAATCGTTGGCTTGATAGCCGTTGTTGTACGCCAACTCGCTAAAGGCAAATACTCCTCCCAACTTCCTCTCTGAAGTCCATCACACAACCCCTCAACATATCCTCTAACACTTGATTACCCGTTCGGATCGCCGTCCGATCGTGGATGAAAGGCCGTAGTGAAATCCAACTTAGTGCCTAAAGCTTGATGAAGTGCCCTCTAAAACCGAGACGTAAATCTTGGGTCTCTATCTGAAATGATTGACACCGGCACACCATGCAACCTTACAATCTCTGCCACATACAATTTTGCCAACTTTTGCAGGGAATAGTCAACTCTCACTGGAATAAAATGCGCGGACTTAGTCAACCGGTCCACTATCACCCATACCGAGTCCTTCTTAGTAGGCGTAAGGGGAAGCCCACTAACGAAGTCCATGGTGATTCTCTCCCACTTCCACTGCGGGATTTTGATTGGCTGAAGTAGTCCCGATGGAACCTCGGTGTTCAGCCTTAACTTATCGACACGCCGACATTTTCCCACGAATTCAGTAACTTCCCGTTTAAGATCTGGCCACCAAAATTGTTCCCTTAGATCCCTGTACAGCTTAGTGCCTCCGGGATGCATAAGCGACTACTTTTCCATCTTGCATTAGAACACACCCTAATCCCGTATGCGAAGCGTCACAGTACACCACAAACTCCTTTCCTGCCTCCGGCTGAATTAACACTGGAGCTTCAGTCAAAACCCTCTTGAGCTTCTCAAAGCTCTCCTGTTGCTTATCCGTCCATACAAAGGGTACTTCCTTCCTCAACAACTTCGTCAAAGGCACGGCTATTAACGAGAACCCTTCTACAAACCTTCTGTAATAGCCTGCCAAACCTAAGAAACTACGGATCTCAGCCACGGACCTAGGTGGTTCCCAATCCAACACTGCTTCGATCTTCCTAGGATCCACCCTTATTCCCTCTGCGGACACCACATGCCCTAAGAATGCAACCTCCTTAAGCCAAAACTCGCACTTGCTGAATTTGGCATATAGCTTCTTCTCTCTTAACACTTGCAACACTTTTCAGAGATGCTCGTCATGTTCTTCCTCAGACTTGGAGTATACTAGGATATCGTCGATGAACACAACAATGAACCGATCCAAGTAGGGTTGAAAAAACCGGTTCATCATATCCATGAACGCGGCTGGGGCGTTCGTCAACCCAAATGGCATTACCACAAACTCAAAATGGCCGTATCTTGTCCTAAAGGCTGTTTTATGGATATCTGCCTCTTTTACCTTCAACTGATGATATCCCGACCTTAGATCGATCTTTGAAAATATGGCGGCCCCCTTAAGCTGATCGAACAAGTCGTCTATCCTTGGCAAAGGATACTTGTTCTTGATGGTCAGCTTATTCAACTGACGATAATCTATGCACATGCGCATAGTTCCGTCCTTCTTCTTTACAAACAGGACCGGTGCTCCCCACGGAGACACACTGGGTCGAATAAACCCACGATCCAACAACTCTTGGATCATCCCTTAAACCGTCTTCGAATCGGACACACCGCTCATGCTCCGTAGCCACTACTCCTCGAGCATATCGGCTCAACCTTAGAAATTCAGCTTCATACTCCTCTACAGACTTATTCCCTTGAACCAGCCCTAGAAAAGCCTTCCTCTGCTCATCAGTATACCTTGTGCCGACATACTTCTTCTAATATGCGGCCTTAACATACTCCCAGGTCAGATTCTCAGCCGTGGCACCATCACGAACTGTGAGCCACCATTGATACGCTTCATCGCGTAGCAATGCCACCATTCCTTTCAGTTTCTCCTCAAGGGTCAAATCAAGCTCATCCATAATTCGTTTAGTGGCCTCCAACCAATACTCAGTGGTACTGGGTGCTACACCCGATACTCCTCGGAACACCTCAGCTCCGTTGGCACGAAGTCACTCAGGTACCAACTTTTGAGCTCCCAAATTTCCTTCTGCACCAGCCACCAACTCAAGAACTCGCAAACACCCGCGATACAAAGATCGTCTCTCGCGATCCGATCTCATTGTTTAGCACCAACAGCTGGTGGTGGTAGTGGTACCTCATTCTCAGATCCTTGACCCGATCTAACGGGTTCCGACACGGTCATTCTACCTCTACCGCGTCCTCGTACGTTACGTCCACGTCCTCTAGAACTCATTTCTATCGTCGTGATCTGATTAAAAAGTTTTATGAATTAGTCCTTGTTTCACTTATTATTCGCAAAGAAATTTTATGAAAGAAGTTTAATAGTGGTTCTTTCGATCAATCAAAGTTCAAATCTTCTATCCTAATTCAGAGAAGTACATTCATTCAAACATTCATTCAGTGACATCCATTCCATAGTATCTCCCATACACATTCACTCTTCGGACATTTCTGTCCGTTCCTATCCCAAGGGTATTTTCGTCATTTGCCCTACAGGGTTATTTTCGTAATTTTTTTTTTCAAAATAAGATTCCTTAGTGATTTTGTCAGTAAGTGTATTTTGGTAATAAACCAGGGTAAATTTGTAAAGTTTAATTATTCAGGGGTATTCCAAAATTTGCAAAACTTTGAGGGTTCTTTTTGAGAATTTGTTTCCTAATTTGGTGATATTGCAAAAAATTTGGAGATTAGGGTCATTTTGGTAATTTGTAGGTTAGGGGCAATTTCGTAATTTTCCATAATCAAGATATTTTGATATTTTGCAAATTAAGGTTTTTGGACATTTAATAAAGTAATGAAAATTTTGATAAGAACTGTGAGTATTTTGGAAATTTCATAAGCCAAGGGCATTTTTTTAATTTTACCACTAGGGGTGTTTTAGTAATTTTGTAACTTAGAAATATTTAGGAAATTTTCCAGAGATAATAATTTTCACAATAAAATAGTAGTTTGTTGATTTTTTTTTAAACAAAAACTAGGGTTTCCATGAAAATGTGGCTAATCCCTTTCGGGTTTTAGTTATGGTGTTTAGCCTGTGACTGAGTCCTCTTGGTTAAGGTGAACCGAAGCTACGCACCAGGTAGGATTCTAGCGAAGAGGAGGTGAGTCACTAGGACCGCTAAGTACTGTGCTCTTCGGATCCAATCCTAGACATGCGTACAGGGGTTGCCACACTCTAACTCGGCGACTAAGTCACATGGTTGTTTAATTAGTCACTTAAGTCTTATGTAACTGTTGGGGTAAACTAGTCCTAGGGTTCAAGTACCTACTATACTATTCTACGTTCCATTCTTACCCTTCTACAATTCATACTATAGATAGGGGTACTTACTTGGTGGACTGCGGGTCGGAGACTTAGGTGCCATGCCAGGAAAACCTGAAAATTTCCACAAATTTCTTTTGGGCTAGATTTTGAAAACGTTTTGGGCCTTAACCCCAGGCCGAGAGTTTAAAATTGGCTCTGATACCAAATTGAAACACCCCAAACCCGGCCCACGAGTCCTGATCGGATCTGGTCGAGTAAACATTTGGAAGTCCGTTTGTTACTTAGGAAAAATTCGTGTGGTTTGAAGATGGATTTGCTTGTGTTGGGTTCAATTGAAAACCTTGTATATATCTTTTTTTAAGAAAAACCATTTAACCTTGATTTAAACTTAATCGTATAGTAATAATCTCCAATAAAAAGCATGCATAAAACAGTTCATATTAACGGCCTTATTACATCAAAACAAACCCAAATAATTTAAAGTACTTAAATGAAATAAAATAAATTCCTTGGTCGAGCATGGCCATCCCTAAGCTTCACGACTCGGTCCGCATCGATCACCACCAAACATGATCCCACAACGGGTGAGTCAATAGACTCAATGTGTACTACAACACTAAATCTTAACAACTTAGGCGTACATAATCATATCACATATTAATTCTTATAACAGATCAAACTAATGATGCAATCCCAAACCCAAACCTATATGCCATCCGCTACACATCCCCGTACCAACCTGCACACCGTGGGGACTACTAAGTCGACCCTCCATCCGCTACACACCATCAAAGGCAGTCACTGCAGTCGACGTGCTCATCGCCTTTATAAATATTTGTGGTCTTAGGTCACCACATTCAGATATCGTGGTCTTAGGTCACCACATTCAGATATCGTGGTCTTAGGTCACTACATTCAAATACCGTGGTCTTAGGTCACCACATTCAAATATCGTGGTCTTAGGTCACCACATTCACTTCCCCCTTTTCAATAATCCATATGCCCCATATCATACTTATTATGCATTAATCATGCCAACTTTCACATTCTTATAACTTATCACATGTTAAATATAACATATTTCATAATCCTAGTAGGAGTAGGAAACGTACCTGAGTACTTTGTACCATAACATGGTACCTTAGCCATATTCTTGCACATTCTTATGATCACATATAGATTAATTATTGCCATAACTATATTAAGAAATAGTGTGAGGTACACACCTGATATGCTTAACGAATTCCTTGAAATCCCGAAAACTGATCTACTATTTTAGATCTTAAGTTCCTACATTTGATCAATCACTTACTATTTAGTAACAGCTTATTCGGCCATAAGACTAAATCCCGAAGGATTATTGTAACCAAAACTTACCTTGTGCCGATTGGATTAAAAATCAAATCTCAAAAGAATCACTTGCTTAGGAGTTGTCGAAATACCTATAGGCTTATATTAGATTCGATTTCATCCTTAAACATAATAAATGGCCTTTGGCCGAATATTCACATATCTTACCTTGAATCTTTAAATCCCGAAAAGTAGTCTCTTCTTCCCGGTAGTCGACACTATACAAAATCCCGAAAGATCTGTTGTAGTTTCGCCAAGAGATACAAATGGCATTAGAATCTTAATCTTGGGCTTGAAGAAAAGAAATATAAGGATAGATCCTTACCCTTACTACAGAAGTCGACCCACTCTTGCTTGAAGCTCCACAAAGATTCGGCTATGGAGACTAGATAGTGATCAAAAAGGTTTCGGCTTTTGAGGTTGATGGACAATCGGCTAGGGGGTTGTCTTTGAGGTTTCAGCTTTTGATGGATTGGAAAGAAAAGAAATCGGCTATGGTGGTATCTTGAATTTTCGGCTTTGGCTAACAAAAAAGAAGAAGAACAAGGCTCTAGGGAATTTCGGCAGAGAGAGGAGATTTTGCTTAGGAAATTCGGTAAAGGAAGAGTGAATGAATGAATGGCCTCTTTTCCTCTAGTAGCCGAAATTACTAGCTAGAGTCCCTTACTTGGCCACCACTCTCCCTTATTTTGATAGCTTTATCTCTTTAATTTTTAAAAATTAAATAATAAACCCTCATTTATCTCTTTTAAAAATAATCTAAAATAAATCCATTATTTATCCACCCTTAGCCGAAATTTAAAGAGAATAAAACTCCTCTTTTAAAAGCCTTGTTGCCGTCCACCTCTCTGCTCCTTGTAGCAAAATAAAAATTCTTTTATTTGCTTTCCATGTGACTCGAACTCAAGACCCTTTTGCTCCTGCATGTGGCGTCACTTGCTAGGCCCTTAAGTGGCGCCTTGTAGCCATTTTACCAAGGCTATTTGTATGTCATATTTCACATAATTTTCTCTTAAGACCATCTTGCCTTAGTTTCCCCTTTTTAAACTTTAAACTTAACATTTTCTATGAAATTTCCTTACATTTCCAAGTTTCCTAAAATGTTCGCTTTCCTCTTTTAAACTTAACATTTCTAAATCATTTCTAAATAATTTCCTTGCATTTCCAAGTTTCCAAAAATGTTCACAATATATTTATAACGCATAAGACATGCCATTCGTATAATTAAATCAAAAATGCATAGGCCCATTTCGGGATGTTACACCAAAACCTATATACGTACACGGCTTTCCATTAGTCACTGAACAATAAGGTTAATCCCCTTCTTTTACACCCTTAACTAAAACTAAAATTAACACTTGCCTCGATTGACAATTGTGGCTTAGCCCACTTATACCACTGACGAAGGTTGACTACAATCTCTTTGACGGATATGTGCATTACAAATGGATTTTATTAAACAGGATTTTTTATTCATGTGGTTTAAATCCACACATGATAACTTACAGAATCGCAGAAAGCATTTGGCCTACAATTTAGAATGCTAGCCTACATACTTACATTTGATCGAGTGATGAGAGGAAGGTTTCGACTACTTTAATCTCACCTGAAACTCTTTCACTCCTCAAGGAATTCGAACCGTCAGAGAATAGTTGTCAAGCCGAAAACAAAATTGAAGAGATGAAGAGGAAAGAAAAGCAGTATTCGACAAACAGAGAGCAAATCAGAAGAAAAATGTAACACGAAACTACTCAACACTATTCGGTCAAGGTTTGGGAAATTAGAGGAGAGAAAAGAAACAGCAAAGAGAAGAGGGGAAGAGAAAAGAGGATTCGACAGAGCAGAGAACCAAAGAGCTATTCGGCCAAACAAAAAAAAAGAGAATTAAAGGAAAGAGCAAAAAAAGAAAACGAACAAACCCGAGAGGTACTCGAAGTCTTAGCCAAAATTCAACACCAAAAGCAAAAGGTGAAAAGAATGCTGATCAAACCGAAGGCACAGAGAGAAAATAACCCAAAAACCCCCAAAACCTAAGTATATCGAGTGCCTAGAGACCAAATTCAGCACAAACACTTCCTCTCCATCAAACTCCTTGATTTTCTCCTCGTATCTCTCCCCTTATCCCTCCTTGAAATACTCCACCGATTTCTCCTCAACTCCTTTAACAACTCCATTCAACTTCTATTCAAACTCCCCTTAGCTGTGTTTCAGTCCAACTCCACTACCTACACAGCTCAAGCCGCAAAATAAATACTCCATTGTGCAACCCAGGACTTGAACCTCAGACCTCACAGTTACACAACACGCCACCTTGCCACTAGACCACAAGCTCTTTTTGTGTCATAAAACCAACACTATTATTGATAAGGCCTATATGCTAGTGTCCAGATTCATTTAAGAGCAAAACTAAAAATTCTGCAAAAGCCAAGACTTGAAGCCAGGCTTCTCAAACACTCCCATACACACCCAAATCACTTAGCCATTAAAGCAACCAAGCAACTTATGTCATATCATTCAAAAATTAAGGACTTAAATTTTTGGGGCGTTACAACTCTACCCCGCTTGACGAAATTTCGGCCTCGAAATTTACCTGGTTAGAACAGATTAGGGTATTGCCGACGCATCGCCTCCTCAGGTTCCCACGTGGCTTTTTTTGGACTGTGATTATGCCAAAGCACTTTGACTAGTGGAATAGATTTCTTCCTCAGTACTTTAACCTCACGGTCCAATATCTGCATTGGCTCCTCCTCGAAGGTTAGATCTGGCCTAACCTCGATCTTCTCGACTGGTACTATATGTGTGGGATCAGAGCGATAACGCCTTAGTATGGAGACGTGGAACACATCATGAATCCGGTCTAATTCTGGAGGCAACTCAAGTTGATAGGTGACTGGTCCCACATGCTTCAGTATAGGGTAAGGCCCAATGAACCTAGGGCTAAGTTTACCCTTCCGTCCATACCTTAGTATCTTTTTCCATGGGGAAACCTTGAGAAATACGAAGTCCCCCACAAAATACTCAATCTCTCGGCGTTTAAGATCCGTGTAAGACTTCTGCTTATCAGATGCTTACTTCAACCGGTCTTGAATCAGTTTTACCTTCACTTTGGAATCAGAAACTAACTATTGCCCCAGAACTCACTGCTCGCCCAGCTCCGTCCAATAGGTAGGAGTACGACACCTACGACCATATAACGCCTCGTACGGTGCCATTTGAATACTGGACTGGTAGATATTATTATATGTGAACTCTGCTAGCGGCAAATAGTCTTCCCAGCTACCTTGAAAGTCAATTACACAACTTCTTAACATGTCCTCCAGTATCTGAATCACCCTCTCTGACTGACCATCTGTCTGAGGATGGAACGCAGTACTGAAGTTCAACCTAGTACCCAAAGCCTCGTGTAATTTCTTCCAGAATCGAGATGTGAATCGAGGGTCTCTGTCAGATATGATGGAAACCGGTACCCCATGCAGTCTCACAATCTCAGCGACATACAACTTTGCCAGCTTCTGCAACGAGAAGTCAGTACGGACTGGTATAAAATGGGCAGATTTAGTCAATCGGTCTACAATAACCCATACCAAATCCTTCTTAGTAGGCGTTAATGGCAGCCCACTCACAAAATCCATGGTTACCCTCTCCCACTTCCAAAGTGGAATCTTAATCGCCGCAGAGAACCTCGAAGGCGGTGATGCTCAGCCCTAACTTGCTGGCACGTCAAGCACTTACTCACAAAATCGGTAACTTCGCATTTTAGTCCTGGCCACTAGTATAGCTTACGAAGATCTCGGTATAACTTGTTTTCGCCAGGATGCATAGCATATGGACTACTATGCGCGTCCTACAGTATAGACTACCTCAGATCAGAATCCCTCGGTACACAGACTCTCCCACGGAAACACAGTACTCCTTTACTATTCAGCCCAAAATCTGAAGTTTCCCCATTCTCAACCTGTCGAAAACGAGGAACAAGTGACTTGTCAAACAATTGTTTATCCTTAATCTGTTCAGTCCACGTCAGTCTAACTTGCAGCTCAGCCAACAAGCTACCATCAACAAACAAGCTGAGACGAGCAAACATTGCTCTCAAATCAGATACAGCCCTATGGCTCAAAGCGTCAGCTACCACGTTAGCCTTACCAGGGTGGTACTCAATCGAGCAATCATAATCCTTAAGCAGCTCTATCCATCTTCACTGCCTAAGATTCAGCTCCTTCTGAGTGAGGAGGTACTTGAGGCTCTTGTGATCTGTATAGATAATACACTTCTCACTGTATAAATAGTGCCTCCAAATTTTTAGTGCGAATACCACCGCGGCTAACTCCAACTCAGGAGTAGGGTAGTTCGCCTCGTGAGGCTTAAGCTAACGAGACGCATAAGCAACCACCTTACCCTCCTGCATCAGCACACAACCAAGACCAATGTGTGATGCATCCCTGTAGACAGTGAATTCCTTCCCAGACTCTGGATGTATCAAGACAGGGGCCCCAGTTAGAACTTTCTTCAGTTCCTCAAAACTTTCTTGCTGCTTATCAGTCTAGTTAAACGGTACCCCTTTACGCAGCAACTTAGCCAGAGGTGCAGCATTCAAGGAAAACCCCTCAACAATACGTCTGTAATACCCTACCAGACCCAGAAAGCTTCGAATCTCAGATACGGTCTTAGGTGGTTTCTAATCTAGTATGGCTTCAATTTTTCGAGGATCAACCCTAATCCCCTCGGAAGATACCATGTGACCCAGAAATGTCACTTCTCGCAGCCAGAACTCACACTTGCTGAACTTAGTGTACAGTTGTTTCTCCCTTAAAATCTGCAGAACAATTCAGAGATGTGCATCATGTTCATCCTCGGTTCCCGAATACACCAAGATATCTTCTATAAATACCACTACGAACCGGTCCAGGTAGGGCTGGAATACTCGGTTCATCAGGTCCATGAAGGCAGCTGGTGCATTCGTCAGCCCAAACGACATCACTAGGAACTCGTAATGACCATAACGAGTCCTAAACGTAGTCTTATACACATCAGCCTCCTTAACTCTTAGCTAATGGTACCCAGAACGAAGATCTATTCTGGAGAAAACCGAAGCTCCTCGTAGCTGATCAAATAAATCATCTATCCTCGGCAAAGGATACTTATTCTTGATGGTAAGTTTATTCAATTACCGATAGTCGATGCACATGCGCATGGACCCATCCTTCTTCTTTAAAAACAACACTGGTGCTCCCCATGAAGACACACTAGGTCGAATGAATCCTCGATCCAACAGTTCTTGGATTTGAGCTTTTAACTCCACCAGCTCCTTCGGTGCCATCCTATAAGGAGCGATGGACACCTGAGTCAAGCTTTCTGCAGTGAGCTCAATACCAAATTCAACTTCGCCATTCAGAGGCAACCCAGGGAGCTCATTAGAAAATACATCAGAAAAATCCTTAACTGTTCTGATATCTCCAACAGAAGGACCCTCAGAATTAGATACACCAATATAGGCTAGAAACGCCTTACAACCCTTGTGAACCAATTTTTCGGCCCTTAATGCAGAGATCACATTAGACAGAAAATCTCTTTGCTCCCCAATCACAGCCACCTCCTCATCATCCGTAGTCTTCAACACCATACGCTTAGCAGCACAATCCAAACTTGCACGGTGTTTTACCAGCCAATCCATAGACTGAACATAACCCTGACCTGCAGCTTGCATCTGAACAGGCCTCTAAGGACAATTCTTGACTTGATGCTCCATAGACTTACATCTAAAACATGCCCCAATCTTCTTCCAGCACTCACCCAGGTGATGTCTCTCACAATTAGCACAGGGCTGTGGTTTTGCTACAGGAACCCCAGCTCGGACTGGCCCATCAAACCTGGCCTTCTTTTTAGACATTCTAGAAGAACTTGAGGGCTCTGAATCCCTCTTATATCTACCCTTATTCTTCTCACGGTTCTGGCGCTCAGAGCACTTCACGTCCTTGGTGATTTTCACCTTTTCTACTAGGCAAAGAAAATCTCGCTCCTTTCTCGCGGAGCTATCAAGACTCAGAACTCATCTCGGAGGCCGCCCTCGAATCGCATTACGTTGTTCATATTCAATCGCCACTATTCCACGAGCATAGCGACTCAGTCGCAGGAACTCTGCCTCATATTCTGCCATAATTTTGTTCCCCTAGGTCAAGCTCAGAAATTCTCTTCTTCGGGCATCCACATAACTTGCGCCCACATACTTTTCTTGGAATGCCACCTTAAAGAAATCCCATGTTAACCGGTCGGCCTGAGTACCCTCTCTCACGGTAAGCCACCACTGATAGGCCTCGTCACGCAATAAAGACACTACACCTTTTAGTTTTTTCTCAGAAGTGCAGTCAAGGTCGTCCATTATTCTCTCTGTGGCTTCCAACCAGTATTCAGCCACATTAGGGGCTACTCCAGAAATACCCCTGAATATTTCCACTCCATTCGACCGGATTCATTCTGAAATCGACCCACGGTCCACAGCACCAGTACTGGTCCCTGCGACCCTTTCCAAAATACGGAGCATAGCATGAGATAGTGCATCATCCCCAACCGCTCGATCGTATGATCCCGTCTCAGTCACCGGTGAAGCTGGTGCCTCCCTAGCCTCAACATTAGGCATGTGGCCTAATACCGAAGAACTAGCCCTAGCACTTCCTCGGCCTTTACCGCGACCTCGTGTACCCCTTCCGCGAGTACCTCTAGTGCTCATATCAAATAACGTATTATCTGCTTAAGAAGTTTTATGTATCAGTTTGTAATTCCAGTAATTATTAACAGATGTCTTATGAAAAGCAAGATCGTAGTTTTGTTTTCGCAAACCAAGGTCTTCTTACGTTTCCATTTCCCTCTGAGCCTCGATTTACAATAACTAAAGAGTTTCAGTACAGTCCCACTATCTATAGTAGTCTCTCAGTGTATTTCAGTTCAAGCAGTCTACAGTATAAAGAAAACTGACGAATTCGGCGCTGGAGACTCAGTGTGCCACACTTGTAAACCTTCCAAAACACTTCAAGAACAGTTTTCCAGAAATTTTAAATATTTTCAAAACCCATTCCACAGTCGAGTTTTGCAACTCGGCTCTGATACCACTAAATGTAACACCCCAAACTCGGCCTAGACATTATGGACAAATCTGGCGTGTCACATGGAAGTGTCTTTCAAAAATTGGACTTGTTGGTAAAAACTCGTTTCTAAGTTTAAAACCCCTTTATTATTATTTAACAAATCATCTAGTCAAAATGTTTGCTTTATTAGCTGCTATTGTTATAATAGGTTGATTTAAAATCACGGAAGCTTTTGAAAACTCTAATGTTTAAATTTCGTGTCTTCAAAAACATTAATTATTTTGAAAATTCGTCTTCTCCTAAACTCGTAGTTTAAAATAAGTAAGCAAAAGCCCAATTAAAATTTTAAACAAACATAAATGGCCTTATTACATAAACAAAACCCAACACAAACTTTAAATTTAAATGAAAGCAAGTGTAGAACAGCTGCAGTTGTGTGGCCACCTCCGAGTCCCACACAACACCATATCGCCTATGGCTGAGGATTACCTCCACAGTTAAAAAGAAAGGGGTGAGTTTACGAAAACTCAGTGTGTAATCCCCTATCGGTCACCAAGATACAACATGCAAGAATGATGCGGTCCTCGAGCCCTATTCAAGAATAAAGATGCGGTGTGGGTCTTAGCCCAATATAGTAACAGTGTGGGCCTTAGCCCAATACCATATCAGTACAGTGCAATAATGCAACCCATCCCCAATCTAGCCAAAAGACCACTCCGTACCACCAACATACCATGTGGGGATAAAATCGACCCACCCAGCCAACACACCAATATCGCAAAGAAAAGCGCCAAGAATAATATCATCGCAAAGTCGCTAGTAACAATGTCGTCAAAGAAAGCCGCCGCCGATAAAAGATATGTGGCAAAGCCACTAGTACAGTATACTTCCTCCATAACAGTATCCTAACCACATGCAGTATGTCATGTCATAAATTATACGTATATGCAGAATATCATACTCAGTAACAGAAATATACAAATCTTGAACACATCAATCAACCTACCTTTAGGGGTATAACGATCATTTCCATCTATTAGGGGTAAATTAGTCATTTCACCCTTTAGGGGTATTTTGGTCATTTTACCTACTTTGGGGTATCGGTGCAGATATTGACCTCTCAAAAGGTCCGCAATCGCCTCGAGCGACTCTGATAACCTAAATGGTCATAACAGTGTAAATGGGCCAAAGGCCCATTACTCGGCCCAAGTGGGCCCACACGCTCGTGCGGCCCGACCAGCCCAGATTTTGCCACGGCTATGAGACCTACATAGCCCAGTCCAGTATTTTCCACCAATCGTGGATCTCATCTATGTGGGGCCCACGAGCCCATTGGGTCCACACGGCCCTTTTCGACCCAACGTGGCCCATTACGGCCTAAGCGCATGAAAATGCTCATGGGGGCCTTTACAGTCTATCGCCCATGATTCGTGGGTTTGGTTTACCACAGGAGCGATTGCATGCTTGTGTGGTCTCAAACGCCGTATTTTCGGCTTTTCGGCTTTTGCCGTTCTACAGTTACAGTGGGGTGTTTACACACCTGCTTGTGAAAATGCACCAAGATCCACTAGCACCAAAACCTATATACGTACACGGCTTTCCATTAGTCGCTGAACAATAAGGTTAATCCCCTTCTTTTACACCCTTAACTAAAACTAAAATTAACACTTGCCTCGATTGACAATTGTGTCTTAGCCCACTTATACCACTGACGAAGGTTGACTACAATCTCTTTGACGGATATGTGCATTACAAATGGATTTTATTAAACAGGATTTTTTATTCATGTGGTTTAAATCCACACATGATAACTTATAGAATCGCAGAAAGCATTTGGCCTACAATTTAGAATGCTAGCCTACATACTTACCTTTGATCGAGTGATGAGAGGAAGGTTTCGACGACTTTAATCTCACCTGAAACTCTTTCACTCCTCAAGGAATTTTAACCGTCAGAGAATAGTTGTCAAGCCAAAAACAAAATTGAAGAGATAAAGAGGGAGAGAAAAGCAGTATTCGACAAACAGAGAGCAAATCAGAAGAAAAATGCAACACGAAACTACTCAACACTATTTGGTCAAGGTTTGGGAAAGTAGAGGAGAGAAAAGAAACAGCAAGAGAAGAGGGGAAGAGAAAAGAGGATTCGGCAGAGGAGAGAACCAAAGAGCTATTCGGCCAAACAAAAAAAGAGAATTAAAGGAAAGAGCAGAAAAAGAAAACGAACAAACCCGAGAGGTACTCGAAGTCTTAGCCAAAATCGGCACCAAAAGAAAAAGGTGAAAAGAATGCTGACCGAAACCGAAGCAGACAGAGAGAAAACAACCCAAAAACCCCCCAAAACTGGTTATCTGAGTGCCTAGAGACCAAATTCGGCACAAACACTTCCTCTCCATCAAACTCCTTGATTTTCTCCTCGTATCTCTCCCTTTATCCCTCCTTGAAATACTCCACCGATTTCCCCTCAACTCCCTCAACAACTCCATTCAACTTCTATTCAAACTCCCCTTAGCTGTGTTTCAGTCCAACTCCACTACCTATACAGCTCAAGCTACAAAATAAATACTCCATTGTGCAACCCAGGACTTGAACCTCAGACCTCACAGTTACACAACACCCCACCTTACCACTAGACCACAAGCTCTTTTTGTGTCATAAAACCAGTACTATTATTGATAAGGCCTATATGCCAGTGTCCAGATTCATTTAAGAGCAAAACTAGAAATTCTGCAAAAGCCAAGACTTGAACCCAGGCTTCTCAAACACTCCCATACACACCCAAATCACTTAGCCATTAAAGCAACCAAGCAACTTATGCCATATCATGCAAAAATTAAAGACTTAAATTTTTGTGGCGTTACAAACCATTTAAGCACAAAAATGCCAAAATTCCAACAACCATATTACCACATATATACATGCCAAACACAACCACAAGATCTTTAATACAAGTCCACCTATACCTGCCATAATAACCATAACCAAAACATCAAAAGCTACCGATATAGCAGCTGGATAATGTGATAGGTCTTCGACGAGCTTCCAAATCGAACAAGCTTCCGATTATCTATAAAACATAGGACATGAGACAATGTAAGCATAGAATGTTTAGTAAGTTCATATAACATAAAACACAACTTACCATTTCATTTCATAACATTAAAATTTAACATGGCATAATCCAACCTTTAGCTTGGCACAAGCCTAAGCACCAGCACAAACATGTTAGCATCCTTAAACATAATTCATATGAATTTAACATGGATAACCATTATACTTGTGCATAATTCAATTGGATTTATCATCCATCAAAACATAACATGTTTTCCTTGTAGCTCACCATTTCAATGTATTTCATACATACATGTCTTGGTTCATAATGAACACTTGCCATATCCTTTCAAATTCATGCCTGTTGAACCGTTTATAATATCATCAAAAATGTGGGTTAGCTCACATGAAGTGCGCTAAACATATAATCATAACTTTTCCTTTATTTTACATCATTGCTCACACGAGCTGTGAAATGGATCTACTCATATGAGCTGTGAAATGGGCCTCTTCACAGGAGCTGTGGGTCGGAATATAAGCTACACGATGTTGCTTACATGAGCTATGGAGTATCTGCAACACATGCCAGACCTCAGCCATCGGTAGGACATTCGAAATCAACACTCGAAACATGGAAAACCTAATGACATGTCATTTGTGTCCTACAAATTCTTAAGATTCAAACGGGGCTTGATAGACGTTGTATCATCGTTGGATTTGCATTAATCATTTGTAACCATTTGGCATCCATAATACCAATTCACAACAAGCATATAAATGGAAATTATCAACCACACAACCAAAAGCCATTTGCAACAATATATACATCTCCAATATATCAAAATAAGCCAACTCCCATAGCTATATACAAACCAAACACTTAACATTTACAAGCCAACCCAAAAGACTAAATTCATTACTAACTATATACCAAAATGACCAAAGCTCCTATACATGCCATATAACCATAAACATAAGTTCAAAAGTACCAAAGTGATAGCTTGATAGTGTGATGAGATCTCCGACGATTCCCAAATCCGAGCTAGCTTTGATTTCACCATAAAACACAGAAAAATAAACAAAGTAAGCTATAAAGCTTAGTAAGCTCGTAGGAAATAATAAGAAAATCTTACCGTTCAATTGCCCTTCAAGAATATGAACATAACATACTATAAAACATTTAATCACAATGCTAACATATATTCAATCACAATATTAACTATGAACTCACAACTTCCATAGATTCAATGCTCATATAGTTTCTGTACATACCTGTACCAATACGTATCTATTTCTCACCATTTCATATCTTCGATATACCTGTTGAACCATTCGGAATACTATCAGATACTCGGGAATCTTGCACCCTAAGTGCCAATACATAGCCGAAGCTATCTCAATCTCATACCACATATAATGCTCACTCTCGAGCTATCAACGGGTCTGCTCACACAAGTCGAGCGGTCATGTGAGCTACACGGTCTTTGCTCGGACAAGTCGACGAGAATTCGCAACACATGCCGGATAACTCAACCACCCAGAGTGAAATGCGTGACGGACCAGTACCCAAATCACATAACCTCTAATGATATGTCATTTGTATCCTAATCTATTCATAAGGTTCAACCAGGATTTTACATTTGCCAAATCGTCGTCGAATATATCCGCAAGGTCGTATTCCTAATTTATGCAATATTAAAGCATTTAAAACATAAATATAACGTTTGCTTATTAACATACGAACTTACCTCGAATGTAAAAACGACAAAGTAGATCGACTAATCCAACACCTTATTTTCCCCCTAATCTAAATCTGAATTTTACTTTTCTTGATTTATATAATATCAAATTTAGCTTATTTAATCATCAATCAATTCAATTTAGTCCAAATTACACATTATAGCAACTTTACACTTTTACCCCTAATATTTCAACATTTTTACAATTTAGTCCTTAATTCATAAAACTGCAAATTCATGAAATTCAACTTATACCCATGCTAGCCGAATTTTAATTAAGTCCCTAGCAGCCCATATTTTTCATTTATTTTGAAAGTTAACCCTAAAATTTACACATTTCACAATTTAATCCCTAATTGACAATTTTGTCAAAAATCACTTTACAAATGTTGTTTATCTAACAACAAGCATGCATTTTCTATCATCAAACATCAAAATAAACCAACATTCATCAATGGAAAAACCCTAAACCTTTAAAATTTTTGCAAATTAGTCCCTGGGCTAGCTAGATTAAGCTGCAACGATCTCAAAAACATAGAAATCATTAAAAACGGGACAAAAATTACTCACCAATTAAGCAATGTAATGGCCGGACCCTAGAAAGCTCCCATGGTTTCTTAAGCTTTGAATTTTCTTTGGAAGATGTAAATTTGAAAGATGATACATTATTTTTTTTTACTTATTTTACTTAGTTTATTTATTAATTTACTTATTTAACCTTAGTTATAATTCATTAAAAACATCCATTTTATGTCCATAAGTGTCCACTTACTATAAAAATGGGTTAATTACTACATAAGGACCTCCACATTAAGGTTCTATAGCTATTAAACACCTTTAGCTAATAGAACACAAATTTTACACTTTACGCGATTTAGTCCTTTTTATCAAATTAAGCATTTAAACGATTAAATTTCTTTACGAAATTGTCACACATTCATACTATCATACTGTAGACCTCAAAATAATAATAAAATAACTATTTCACCTTCGGATTTGTGGTCCCAAAATCACTGTTTCGATTTGACTAAAAATGGGTTGTTACATTAATCCATATACCAATCCGTTCCTCAATATATAACAGTCATATTTTATCTAGGTGAGATATTTAGAATCTCGACTCTTGCTCCAATCCATTAAATTTAAATATATTAATCAACAAATACACAAAAAATGCATGAATAGATTAAAAGATTTAAATTCTAAAAAGACAAAAGAAACGAAAAGAAAAAAAAGAGTGCAAAGATAAGAGCATAATTATGAACAGTGTCTTTAAATTTCTCCTCATCAAGGAATTGAAGTATAAGAAACACAAGTTCTCTGCTAAGCGAGGACATGATTGAAATTCTATAAAAATAAATCAACAAAATAATAAAAGAACAAAGAGATTTGAGCTTCTAATAATCAATTATACTTCAAAAAATAACCCAAAAAACCCTAAAAAATTACAGTTCCAACTCGTAAAATTCAACAACCCAAATAAAAAAAAAGATATAAAGAAATATAGAATGAAATGAAAAATTACCAGATTAATTGAACAGAATGGCAGGTCGTTTTACTACTTTTTCTTCTTTCCTTTTTTTCTCCTTTTAGAGTTGTTTGTCTCGCATGTCTCTTTCTCTCTCTTTTCTGTGTTGCTGTTTCTACAGAAGAAAAAAGGGTTAGGATTTGAAAGATCAAAAAATAAATTAACAAACAAAAAAATGAAAAACATAAAAACTTACACGACGATGCAGCAGAGGACTGTCGACGGCGATGCAGTAGACGTTGGGGAAAAAACTAAGGGATTTAGGGAAAAATGATTTAGGGGAAAAAAACTAAGGTTATCAAAACAATGCTGTTTCAATAAAAATTAAAAAATATTCATGGAATTTATGGGCAAAACGCCGCTATTGCTTTACCTTTAGCAGTGTTTATGAGAAAATCGTTGCTATAGTTTTTAACCTTTTGCGGCGTTTTTGCATAAACGCCGCTACTGCTTTACCTTCTGCGGCATTTTTCTCATAAATGCCGCTATTGCTTTACTTATTGCGGTGTTTTTCAATTAGCGCCACTAATGGTATAACCTTTGTGGCATTTTCGAACCAAATGCCACTAAAAACGCCGCTAAAAGCTTAATTTGCTATAGTGAATTAATAATCCATTCAATCCAAATTAATCATACCAAAAGCTTAACACAATTTTCTAAAAGCCAATTGCAATAATACTCTTGTAAAATAAAATTAATTTTTACAAATGCAACCAAATAAGATGCGATTAAGTCATTAAAAACACTATTTAAAACTTCAATTTAATACATAACCAGACAAATTTACCAATAGCCTTTAAAATAACTCACCTCCACACTTTGTTTTTCAAACAAAAATGTGTTCAAGTAGATAAGTTTGAGCCTCAAATCTGGTTAGCATCATCCTCATCTTGGTGTGAAGCTTTAACAGAGAGAAAATATGCATTACAAACAAACATTAACATCAAGAAAGTCAAAATTTCATAAACTATACGGATCTAAATCGTTTCTCTAATCTACCTTACCGAAATTCCATAATTAAGCCAAAACATAAAATTCATCAACTAAACGACCTTCCCAGCACCACAAACCACTTCTAAACTTCATTCCTAGTCCATTAACATAAAACCTAAGTGTTAATTTTATCTATTAAATTGTTTTAAAATTTTCCAAAAAATCAATTCATCTTCTTGATTAAAAATGAATTTATCAAAATTATTCAACCAAACGAGTGTGATCTCTTGTTTTATGATTAAAAACCTCTTAATAAACATATTTTGAGCTTAGACATCCATTAAAACTTGGATTTCAACTCAAAATCATGGATTCACCATTGTTGAGTTCTATGTTTAAGAAAGAAGAAATCAAAACTTGAAAATCCATTTTAATCAATTTAAATAGAAAATAATGATTGAAAATAACTTAAAAATGAATTTAGAGTTGATAATTACCTTCAATTGATCTCAAATAATCAATTTAGAAGATTGAATCAAGATCCTTGAAGAAATTTCAGAAGACTTTTGCTCAACTTTGGAAAACTTTTATGGAGATTTTGGAGAGAATTTTGAGAGAGTAAAAGTTTAGATCTATTTTCTGATATGTGGTTTATGAAAATGAGCACAAAAATAAAAACGAGAGAAAGAGCTATTAATTCGGGTGAAAATGGTGTGCAAAGTGAGGTAGTTGTAGTGTTTTTAAAGCTGAAAACCCTCACTTGGTTTTCAAAATCTGGGAGAAATTGCCATCAGGTCACTCCCACATTTCCTTTGTTTTACAAAATACTCCTTCCCCTCCAAAATTCTGAAAATAAGGATAATTTTCTATAAAACCACTCTTACATTTCCCTTGTTTTGCAAAATGGTCCTATTTAGTTAATATTTTAAATTCTCTAAATTAAACCCCATTTTAATTTAATTTTCAATTCTAATTACACCTAAAATATTTATTTTACCCAAAAATTATTTAATACCATAAAATCAATTTTTCTATTTTTTTCTAAAATATTATTTAACGATTTTTAAATGTGTAACGCCCCAAAAATATAGGGTCATTAAATTTTTATGTTCTGACAAAATTGCTTGTTTGCTTTAATGGCTAAGTGATTTGGGTGTGTATGGGGGTATTTTAGAAGCCTGGGTTCAAGTATTGGCTCTTACAAAATTTTAAATTTTTTCCCTTAAATGAACCTAGACACTGGCACTTAGGCTTTATTAATAATAATGTTCGGGTTAATGACACAAGAGGAGCTTGTGGCCTAGTGGAAAGTGGCGTGATGTGTATCTATGAGGTCTAAGGTTCAAATCCTGGGATAAGCAGTGAAGTGTTTATTTTGCTGCTTGAGCTGACAAGGTAGAAGAGTTGGACTGAAACACTGCTGATGAGGTGTTTGAATTGGTCATAGAGAGATTGTAGGAGCAAATCATGGAGAGGATTAAGGGAGAGTGTTGTGGAGAGAATCAAGCAAATTCAAAGGTGGGTGTGTTGTAGCCGAACAAGGAGTCTTGAGCATGCAAATTCGGCAAGGGGAAGTTTCTGAGTGCTTTTTTCTGCTTTTTTTCGGTTTGGGCATTTTTGTTGTTTTTTGGGTGTGCCCAATTGTAACCTTTGGCAACCTTTAGCAAGTTTTCCTTCTTTTCCTTGTTTTGAAGTGGTCGAGTATTGTATGTGGAGCATCCCTTCTTTTGAGTTTTGCTCTGTCCATTCTTGTGCCGACTCCTCCCTCTTCACAACCTAATTGAGTTGTTCACCTCCACACCTTTTCTTTCTTCTTACTATACAATTGAGCCTTCGTCAAATCGCTTGTTGCTTTTACCCTCCTCTGTGACCGAATATAGCCTCATCTCTCCCTCTCTATTTGATTTTCTCTTGATTTCTTTTCTAGCCGAATACTCCCCTCATCTTTTAGCTCCATTCTTTTTTTTTTATTTTCTTCTGATATACTCATATTGTTTAGGCCGAATACCCCTCACCTTCTTGGCTAGCCATTTTCGGTTACTCTGCTATAAGAGGATTGGTCGAGTACTCTTCGGTTCTACTATTGCTTGTTAGTTTGGTCTTCATAAGATTTCCTGACAACGGTAAGGGTTTAAGTTATGGTACCTTTCGTTCTTCTAAACAGAATGTTGCCTTTATGTTGATGAGATAGTAGTTGATTCTATCTAACAATGTCTGTTTATAATCCAGATTCTAGGCAAGGCGTGTGATCGTTTCTAAACCACGAGCGTTGAGGGATTAAGATCACCCTCATTCAAACATGGTAAGAAAGATATTTCGGATTAAGTGCTATTAAGAGGGTGTAACCCCAACGGTTAAGGACTAACATTGGATCTCGAAGATTTTAGGTTGGGTGCTCGTAGATCTTGGAACGACTCCGTAAAAAGGTGTGTAATCACACTACCTCTGCTATGATTCGGCAGAAGCCGAAAAGTCAGAACTTCGGCATTTGAGGCCTCACGAGCGTGTGATCGCTCGTGTGGAAAAACTGAGCCCACAATCGAGGCCACTACGAGTGTTCTCGTGCACTTGGGCCGTTATGGGCCTCGTTGGGCAAAAATGGGTCGTGTGGGCCTAATGGGCTCGTGGGCCCCACACGGATAAAATTTGCTAAAAGTGGCATAAACTGAATTGGGCTATGTAGATCACATAACCACGATTGAACTTGGGCCAAATGGGCCACACGAGCGTGTGGGCCCATTTGGGTCAAATATTGGGCTTTGGGCCCATTTACACTGTTTCGACCAAATGGATTATCTGTGTCACTCGAGGCGACTGTAGGCCTTCGAAAAGGTCGTTAACTAGACTGAAATACCCCTAGGGAGTAAAATGATTGAAATACCCCTAGGGTGTAAAATGACTGAAATACCCCTAATAGTAAAATGACTGAAATACCCCTAGGGAGTAAAATGACTGAAATACCCCTAATAAGTAAAATGACTGAAATACCCCTAATGAGTAAAGTGACCAAAATACCCGTAAAGGTTAAAATTACCATTTTACCCCTAATACATGAAAATGACTGTTTTACCCCTAGAGATAGATTGACAGATGAAAATATGTATTGTATGACTGTACTGAGTAGGACATGTTGCATACATGAAATATTGATGCCATGGCATACTGCATGGGGTTGGGATTCTGTTAAGGAGGAAGTATCGTCTTTGGTGGCTCGCCACATATACTATCTTGGTGGCTTCGCCACATATATCATGTATCGCGGCTCACTGCTGCGTTATTATTACTGGTAGCTATGTTGCAATATTGGTGTGAGGGCTGGGTGGGTCGACTTTGTCCCCACATGGTGTGTTGGGTTGGTACGGGTGGTGTGCTGGCTGGATTGGGGGTGGGTTTGCATACTTGCACCATACTGATACTGGATTATTAATATCTATTTTAAAAGACTAATGCACATTTTCAAAACTTCAAAATGACATTAATTTGAGTAGCTTCCGCGGGTTTTTAACCAACTAAGAAACCAACAGAAACAAACATGACAATCGTTTTAAGAAGTGGCTTTTCCAACTTAATGATTTACCAAATGTTTTTTCCAAGCAATAATGAGTTCTCCACTTAAAATCTATTTTTTTTATCAATAAGCCTTGATTTCGAAAAACACTTCGATGTGACACGCCAGATTCGGCCGTAATGTCTAGGCTGGGTTTGGGGTGTTACATTTAGTGGAAACAGAGCCAGGTTACAAAACTCGACTGTGGAATGGGTTTGAAAAGTTTTTCTAAAAGTAGATTGTAAGAATTTGAAATGTTTTCGAAAGATGTACAAGTGTGGCACACCGAGTCTCCGGCACCAAATCTGTAATTTCTCTAAACTTCTGATTACTGATATACTGTGAAACTCTAGATAGAGGAAACTGAAACCGTAGGAGACTGTAAACTGTAGCGAGACCTCGATCTGCGAAAACAAATCTCTAACAACTATTTTTCATAATACATTTGTTAATAATTACTAAAATTATAAGCTGATACATAAGACTTTTTAATCAGATAAAGTACATCTCGAAATAAGCACAAGAGGTACTCGCGGAAGGGGTACACGGGGTCGAGGTAGAGGCCGAGGATGTGCTTGGGTCGAATCATCGGCATCGGGCCATATGCCTGCTAGGGAGGCACCAGCCTCACCAGTAATTGAGATGGGGTCTCATGATCGAGCAACTGGGGATGATGCTCTATCCCAAGTAATGCTCCGCGTTCTAGAGAGGGTTGCTGGAGCTAGTACTGGAACAATGGGCCGAGGGTCAATTTCAGAGTGACTCCGGTCTAATGGGGCAGAAATATTTAGGGGCATTTTTGGAGTAGCCCCAAATGTTGCGGAGTATTGGTTAGAGGCGACTGAACGAATAATGGACGATCTTGACTGTACTACGGGGTAAAAGTTAAAAGGGGCAGTGTCCTTACTGCGAGACGAGGCTTACCAATGGTGGCTTATCATGAGAGAGGGTACGCAGGCCGACCGAATAACATGGGATTTCTTTAAGGCGGCCTTCCAAGGGAAATATGTGGGTGCAAGTTATGTGGATGCCCGACGAAAGGAATTTTTGAGCCTGACCCAGGGGAGTAAGGCAGTGGCAGAATATGAGGCAGAATTTTTACGGTTGAGTTGGTATGCTCGAGGGATAGTAGCAACGGAGTATGAACGCTGTGTGCAATTTGAGGATGGCCTTCGGGATGAGTTAAGGGTATTGATAGCTCCACAGAGGAAGTGAGATTTTGCTACTCTTGTGGAAAAAGTAAAGATTGCGGAAGAGGTGAAGCATTCGGAGTGCCAGAACCGTGAAAAAGATAGGGGCAGAAATAAGAGGGATTTTGGGCCCTCATGTTCTTCTGGGAGGCCTATTAAGAAGGCCATGTTTGATAGGCCGGTTCGGACTGGAGTCCCTATTGCTATTAATAGACCGCAGCCTTGCGCTGATTGTGGGAGATCTCACCAGGGTGAGTGCTGGAAGAGGAGTGGGGCGTGCTTTAGATGTGGGTCCATGGATCATCAGGTTAAGGATTGTCCTCAGAGGCCTATTCGGATGCAAGCTGCAGGACAGGGTCATGTTCAGCCAGTGAGAGGTGGTCAGCAGCCACCGAGAGGCCGTGGGTAGGCCAGAGGTGGAAACGGTATGGGACAGGGTCGTGGAGCCCCAGGAAGAGGTGCTGGTAACACTGATGTGGGGCAGCCAGCTTTAGTCTATGCTGCTCATCGCCGAGAGGATGGTGACGCCGCTGATGTCATAACTGGTACGTTCCTAATTTACAATGTACCTTACACTGCTTTTATTGATGTTGGGTCTACACATTCGTACGTTGCATGCACTGTGTCGGGAAATTTGGGTATTCAGTTCGAAAATACTATTAGTGAGATGACTGTGATTAGCCCACTGGGTTAGTCAATTAGGGTAAATAAGTTATTCAGAGATGTGCCCCTTGAGGTCCAAGGAGTAATTTTTCCAGTGGAGTTGATGGAACTGCCGTTTGGTGAATTCGACCTTATTTTGGGTATGGATTGGCTGGTGAAACACCGAGCTAGTTTGGACTGTGCTACTAAGCGTATGGTGTTGAAGACTACTGAGGATGAAGAGGTGGTGGTGATTGGGGAACAAATGAATTATTTGTCTAACGTGATCTCAGCGTTAAGGGCTGAGAAACTGATTCGCAAGGGTAGTGAGGCGTTTTTAGCCTACGTTAGTATTTCTATTTCTGAAGGTCCTTCTGTTGGAGATATTAGAACTGTTAAGGATTTTTCAGATGTATTTCCTGATGAGCTCCCTGGGTTTCCTCCGAATCGTGAGGTCGAATTTGGTATTGAGCTCTTACCTGGAACAGCTCCAGTATCCATCGCCCCATATTGGATGGCACCGAAGGAGCTGATGGAGTTAAAGGCCCAAATTCAAGAGCTATTGGACCGAGGATTGATTCGACCAAGTATGTCTCCATGGGGAGCACCAGTATTGTTCGTAAAGAAGAAAGACGGGTCCATGCGCATGTGCATCGATTATCGGCAACTTAATAAACTGACCATCAAAAATAAGTATCCCTTGCCAAGAATTGATGATCTTTTTGATCAGCTACGAGGAGCTTCAATTTTCTCCAAGATAGATCTTCGTTTTGGGTACCATCAGCTTAGAGTTAAGGAGGTTGATGTGTATATTACTGCGTTTAGGACTCGGTATGGTCATTACGAGTTCCTAGTGATGCCGTTTGGGCAGACGAATGCACCAGCTGCTTTTATGGACCTGATGAACCGAGTATTCCAGCCCTACCTGGATCGGTTCGTGGTGGTATTTATAGACGATATCTTGGTGTATTCGAGAAACGAGGATGATCATGATTCACATCTCTGAATTGTTCTGCAGATTTTAAGGGAGAAGCAATTGTATGCTAAGTTCAGCAAGTGTGAGTTCTGGCTGTAAGAAGTGACATTTCTTGGTCACGTGGTGTCTGCCGAGGGGATCAGGGTAGATCCTTGAAAATTTGAAGCTGTACTGGACTGGAAACCACCTAAGACCGTATCTGAAATCCAAAGCTTTCTGGGTTTGGCAGGGTATTACAGACGTTTTGTTGAGGGGTTTTCTTTAATTGCTGCACCTCTGAAGAAGTTGCTGCATAAAGGGGTACCGTTCAATTGGACTGATAAGCAGCAAGAAAGTTTTGAGCGAAGAAGGTTACGGCAGAAGCCCTGTCTTGATACAACCGCAGTGCAGGAAGGAATTTATCGTCTCTGGTGATGCATCACACATTGGATTGGGTTGTGTGATGATGCAGGAGGGTAAGGTGGTTTCTTATGCGTCCTGTCAGCTTAAGCCTCACAAGGTGAATTACCCAACTCATGACTTTGAGTTAGCCGCGGTGATATTCGCACTGAAAATTTGGAGGCATTATTTATACGGTGAGAAGTGTATTATCTACATAGATCACAAGAGCCTCAAGTACCTCCTTACTCAGAAGGAGCTAAATCTTAGGCAGCGAAGATGGGTAGAGCTGCTTAAGGATTACGACTGCTCGATTGAGTATCACCCTGGTAAGGCTAACGTGGTAGGTGGCGACCTTTGTCAGAGGGTGATCGATTTGAGAGCAATGTTTGCTCGTCTCAGCTTGTATGATGATGGTAGCTTGTTAGCTGAGCTTCAAGTGAGGCCGACGTGGACTGAGCAAATTAAGGGGAAATAGTTGGTGGATGAGTAACTGGTTTCTCATTTCCGACAAGTTGAGAGTGGAGAGACTACAGATTTTGGGTTGAATGGTGAGGGAGTATTGTGTTTTCGTGGGAGAGTCTGTGTACCAAAGGATTCTGAGTTAAGGCAGTCTATACTGCGAGAGGCGCATAGTAGTCGATACGCTATGCATCCTGGCGGAAACAACTTATACCGAGATCTTCGTGAGTTATACTGGTGGCCAGGGCTGAAATGCGAAGTTACTGAATTTGTGAGTAAGTGCTTGTCATGTCAGCAAGTTAAGGCTGAGCATCAGCTGCCTTCTGGTTTACTGCAGCCAGTTAAGATTCCACTTTGGAAATGGTAGAGAGTAACCATGGATTTTGTGAGTGGGCTGCGCTTAACGCCTACTAAGAAGGATTCGATATGGGTCATTGTAGACCGGTTGACTAAATCTACCCATTTCATACCAGTCCGCACTGATTACTCGTTGCAGAAGCTGGCAAAATTGTATGTAGCTGAGATTGTGAGACTGCATGGGGTAGCGGTTTCCAACATATTTGACAGAGACTCTCGATTCACGTCTCGATTTTGGAAGAAATTACACGAGGCTTTGGGTACTAGGTTGGACTTTAGTACTGCCTTACATCCTCAGACAGATGGTCAGTCAGAGAGGGTGATTCAGATACTGGAGGACATGCTCAGAAGTTGTGTTATTGATTTTCGAGGTAGCTGGGAAGACTATTTGCCACTAGCAGAGTTCGCATATAATAACAGCTATCAGTCCAGTATTCAAATGGCACCGTACGAGGTGTTGTATGGTCGTAGGTGTCGTACTCCTACCTGTTGGACTGAGCTGGGCAAGCGGCGAGTGTTGGGGCCAGAGTTAGTTTCTGATACTGAAGAAAAGGTAAAACTAATTCGAGACCGGTTGAAGGAGGTGTCTGATAGCCAGAAGTCTTACGCAGATCTTAAACACCGAGATATCGAGTATTCCGTGGGAGACTCCGTATTTCTTAAGGTCTCTCCATGGAAAAAGATACTGAGGTTTGGGCGGAAGGGTAAGCTTAGCCCTAGGTTCATTAGGCCTTACCGTATACTGAAGCGTGTGGGACTAGTCGCCTATCAACTTGAGTTACCTCAAGAATTAGATCGGATTCGCGATGTGTTCCATGTCTCAATGCTGAGGCGTTATCGCTCTGATCCCACACATATAGTAACAGTTGAGGAGATTGTGGTTAGGCTAGATCTGACTTTCGAGGAAGAGCCAGTGCAGATATTGGACCGCGAGGTTAAGGTAATAAGGAAGAAATCGATCCCACTGGTTAAAGTGCTTTGGCAGAATCACGGTACCGAGGAAGCCACGAGGGAACCTGAGTAGGCGATGTAACAACAATACCCTCACCTATTCTGACCAGGTAAATTTCGAGGTCGAAATTTCTTTTAGGGGGTAGAATTGTAACGCCCCAAAAATATAGGGTCATTAAATTTTTATGTTCTGACAAAATTGCTTGTTTGCTTTAATGGCTAAGTGATTTGGGTGTGTATGGGGGTATTTGAGAAGCCTGGGTTCAAGTCTTGGCTCTTACAAAATTTTAATTTTTTTCCCTTAAATGAACCTGGACACTGGCACATAGGCTTTATTAATAATAATGTTTGGGTTAATGACACAAGATGAGCTTGTGGCCTAGCGGCAAGTGGCGTGATGGATATCTATGAGGTCTGAGGTTCAAATCCTAGGATAAGCAGTGAAGTGTTTATTTTGCTGCTTAAGCTGACAAGGTAGAAGAGTTGGACTGAAACACTGCTAATGAGGTGTTTGAATTGGTCATAGAGAGATTGTAGGAGCAAATCATGGAGAGGATTAAGGGAGAGTGTTGTGGAGAGAATCAAGCAAATTCAAAGGTGGGTGTGTTGTAGCCGAACAAGGAGTCTTGAGCATGCAAATTCGGCAAGGGGAAGTTTCTGAGTGCTTTTCTCTGCTTTTTTTCGGTTTTGGCATTTTTGTTGTTTTTTGGGTGTGCCCAATTGTAACCTTTGGCAACCTTTAGCAAGTTTTACTTATTTTCCTTGTTTTGAAGTGGTTGAATATTGCATGTAGAGCATCCCTTCTTTCGAGTTTTGCTCTGTCGATTCTTGTCCCGACTCCTCCCTCTTCACAACCTAATTGAGTTGTTCACCTCCATACCTTTTCTTTCTTCTTACTATATAATTGAGCCTTCGTCAAATCGCTTGTTGCTTTCACCCTCCTCTGTGACCGAATATAGCCTCAGCTCTCCCTCTCTATTTGATTTTCTCTTGATTTCTTTTCTAGCCGAATACTCCCCTCATCTTTTAGCTCCATTCTTTTTTTTGTTTTCTTCCGATATACTCATATTGTTTAGGCCGAATACCCCTCACCTTCTTGGCTAGCCATTTTCGGTTACTCTGCTATGAGAGGATTGGTCGAGTACTCTTCGGTTCTACTATTGCTTGTTAGTTTGGTCTTCATAAGATTTCCTGACAATAGTAAGGGTTTAAGTTATGGTACCTTTCGTTCATCTAAGCCGAATATTGCCTTTATGTTGATGAGATAGTAGTTGATTCTATCTAACTATGTCTATTTATAATCCAGATTCTAGGCAAGGCGTGTGATCGCTTCTGAACCACGAGCGTTGAGGGATTAAGATCACCCTCATTCAAACAAGGTAGGAAAGATTTTTCAGATTAAGTGCTATTAAGAGGGTGTTACCCTAACGATTAAGGACTAACATTGGATCTCGATGATTTTAGGTTGGGTGCTGGTAGATCTTGGAACGACTCCGTAAAAAGGTGTGTAATCACACTACCTCTTCTATGAATCGACAGAAGCCGAAAAGCTGAAACTTCGACATTTGAGGCCTCACGAGCGTGCAATCGCTTGTGCAAAAAAACTGAGTCCACAACCAAGGGCGGTAGACTGAAGAGGCCACTACGAGTGTTCTCGTGTACTTGGGCTGTTATGGGCCTCGTTGGGCTGAAATGGGCCGTGTGGGCCCCACACAGATAAAATTTACTAAAAGTGGTAGAAACTGAATTGGGCTATGTAGATCACATAACCACGATTGAACTTGGGCCAAATGGGCCACACGAGCATGTGAGCCCATTTGGGCCGAATATTGGGCTTTGGGCCCATTTACACTGTTTCGACCAAATGGATTATCTGCGTCGCTCGAGGCGACTGTAGGCCTTCGGAAAGGTCATTAACTGGGCTGTAATACCCCTAGGGAGTAAAATGACTGAAATACCCCTAATGAGTAAAATGACTAAAATGCCCCTAGGGAGTAAAATGACTGAAATACCCCTAATGAGTAAAATGACTGAAATACCCCTAGGGAGTAAAATGACTGAAATACCCCTAATGAGTAAAATGACTGAAATACCCCTAATGAGTAAAATGACCAAAATACCCCTAAAGGGCAAAATTACTGTTTTACCCCTAATACATGAAAATGACTGTTTTACCCCTAGAGATAGATTGACAGATCAAAATATGTATTGTATGACTGTACTGAGTAGGACATGTTTCATACACGAAATATTGATGTCATGGCATACTGCATGGAGTTGGGATTCTGTTAAGGAGGAAGTACTGTTACTGGTGGCTCTGCCACACATACTGATACTAGTGGCTCTGCCACAATTACTGTTACTGGTGGCTTCGCCACATATACTATTACTGGTAGCTATGCTGCGTTATTATTACTGGCATCTATGCAGCAATATTGGTGTGAGGGCTGGGTGGGTCGACTTTGTCCACACATGGTGTGTTGGGTTGGTACGGGTGGTGTGCTGGCTGGATTAGGGTGGGTTTGCATACTTGCACCATACTGATACTGTATCGGGCTTAGGCCCACACTATTTTTGTATTGGGCTAAGGCCCACACTGTACTGTTACTAAATAGGGCTCAGGCCCAGACTGTTACTGGATGATAGGGGATTACAAACTGAGTTCTCGTAACTCACCCTTTTCTTTTAACTGTACAGGTAATCCCCCGCCTTAGATGATTTGGAGCTGCGAGGGACTCAGAGGTGGCCACACGTTCGCTAATATGCTTTTCTAGACTAGTTTTTTTTATTGGGTTGATATTTATGTAATAAGGCCACTGGTGATTTTAATTTCTTTTAATTAGGTTTTAATTACTTATTTTAAAACTGCCAAACTGATTCAAATAAGTTTTCAAAAGTAATAACTGTTTTAAAAGACTAACGCACATTTTCTATAACACCCCAAACCCGGCCTAGAAGTTAGGCCCGAATCTGGAATGTTACATTAAAGGTGCACTTGAAAACAATTTACTAGTTAACCATTTAAGGCCCAAAAGCCCAAAACAAAAGATTATTTCGAAAACCATATTAACATTTTAATAATTTTATGAAATTTCTTAAGTGGGTAGTTGAAATAATAAATAATAATAAACCCAAAATTCAAAGTCAAATAGGAGTTACATGGCCTTATTACAATCCAATGAAAAATAAACAAAGTATTTAAAACAAAATCATTTGAATAAATTAAAACATTTGAACAGCTTGTAGTGTGGCCATCTCCGAGTCCTCTCCCTCGTCGAGTTGTCTATTCAGGATTACCTGAAACATTAAGTTAAAGGGTGTGAGTTTCGAAACTCAGTGTGTACAACCCTTGGCAATCAATCACATACAAATATTCACATTGGGCCTAAGCCCTAACAAAATCGGTGGTCTTGGGCCTTAGCCCACAATGACCTGATATCATATCATATCGCATCATATACAAACAAGATAATGTAAAACCCACCCCAAAAATCCATCCTCTACACACACCATTTCCCTTCCAACCTTATGGCTCATGTGGGGAATTCTAGCTCGACCCACCCCTACACACCATGGGTAGCCCGGTTGCGGTACTACCGAACGTTGCAGCAAAGCTGCTAATCATATATTGGGCTAAAAGCCTCCGGTGGATCCACGGTCGTCAAGCGACTATGCGATCCTCAAATTCTTCCTCCGTACCATAATTCCCACCCATATGCATCCTAAGCAGAATATCATATGAATGCATCAAACACACAAGTAACATCCATAAACTCATATCCGTCATATAAGGGTATTTTTGTCATTTCACTATTTAGGGGTATTTTCGTAATTCTACCCTACAGGGGTATTTTGGTAATTTGGCAAAATAGGGGTATCTTGGTAATTTTGCAAACAAGGGTATTTTGGTAATTTCGCAAATTGGGGGTATTTTGGTAAATTACAAATCTAGGGGTATTTTAGTAATTTTACACATAAGGGTATTCTAGTAATAAGGGTATTTTAGTAATTTTACAAATATAAGGGTATTTTAGTAATTTTACAAATATAAGGGTATTTGGTCCCTCTCGGGTTTTAGTTATAAACTTTGGCCCATAAACAAGTCCTCGTGGTTAAAGTGAACAAACACTATGCACCAGGTAGGATCTCAGAAAAGAGGAGGTGAGTCACTAGGACCGCTTAAGTACCAAGCTCTCACTAGATCCAATCCTAGACATGCATATGTCGATTAACACACTCTAACTAATCGACTTGTCCACAGACATGTTTAATTAGCTTAAGTCTTATGAAATTACAAAGTTGTTCAAGCTAGGCCTAAATTCCATCAACCCTAACATACTTGTCTACGCCCCCATAAGCCCATCTCATGTCCTTACGGCCCGTTAGGCCCAAATCTCATCATATGGACTATTAGGCCCAAAAAATATCCAGATCATGTATCAAGCATAGCTAACTTAATTCGTATAATCAACCAAACCATTTTATCAAACTTAGCCTCAGGGCCCACCGGGCCCATTTAGCCACTTTCGGCTTTTCAGCTTTTCGGCATTACCAATATCGTGTGTGTAGTGTTTTTACACACCTGGTAACCTTGCGTGCTGCGAACTCCTTAGTCACTAACCTACAATTGACATTACTAGCGATTAACCAAAGTTTTAACATACACTGACTAAAAATTGAAACCTCACCGTACCCTTACCGTGTGCCCCACGTTCTTGTAGCCCTTCCTTTGCTACCATTGGCGATTATCCTCTAGATCTGCACCTAAACACCCATATCGTCAAAACCAAGTGACCCATATTGATCATAAGTCACCCCTATGAGCCACAATAGATTCGGCCACTTATTAAAACCCTAACTGAGTCGAGAATACTTACTGCCTTGATAGCAATCCTTATCTACTGCGCTTGCGATTGCTGAGCCTCACCCTTATTAATACATGGTAACGAAAAAGAAGGGTTAGATAGCCCTTCGGCTTTTAATAAAACACACTAAAAATTCAACTAAGCTCTTACCAAAATCTTCCTTTGATCCTGCAGCCTAAGTCCGGCTTTCAGACTCGTAAGGTGATAGAGGCAATTCGGCAATACTAGGGAGAATAAGAAAGGAGGTGATTCGGCTAGAACCAAACGGTGAACCAAAAAGGGAATTTGAGAAGGGAGAGTATGGAGGATTCGGCTTCTGAACACTTAGAGAGAAAGAGGGTGTTTGGGCATCTCACAAGTGAAGAAATTCGGCCAGGGGGAAAACAAAATTTCGGCATTACTCTAGGAACTTAATTCGGCACCCATATATATACTAAAAAAAATAAATAAATAAAATAAACCTACACTCCTTAGTCGGCTCAAACTTATCACCAATTAAATTCCTTTATTTTCTCCAAATCTTATCTTTATCGTCATCCAAAAATTCCTTTACTTAGCTAAAAATTCAATTTGAATTACATTCAAATTGCTTTCCCTGAACAATGACCATTTGGTGTTTGATCCACTTCAAACACCTTCCCACGCCCGCCGACAAAATAGCGGAGTTATTGAGCACAAGGCAACTTGAAACCAAGACCTCTAGGCACCACCACACGCTACCTGACCCATTGCACCACAACTCTTCTTGTGATATATTCCATTCCCAACTTCTTTTAAGGCCTATTTCCCAGCGACCGAATCATCCAAAGAAATCTAAAAATAATTGCCAACACCCAGCGTCGAACCTCCAACCTCTTCACTATGATACACGCCCCTTGCCACTGTGCCGTCCGCTTTATTTGAGTCATAATTCCTCCCCAATTAATTATAAACCTTTCTTCCGCGCTCTAGGTTTACTTAAAAAAAATCAAACGTTTAGCGCACGCCGCGACTAGAACCCTGCTCCCCCTCCTGATCCTAACGCCTCTGCCACTGGGCCAGGCGTTTCTTTGTGTCGTGAATCAGCCCCAACTAATTATAAGGCCTAAACTCTGGCCTTCATACTAACATATGCGTAATAAATTTTTTTTTGCCAAGTCCAGGACTTGAACCTTTGACCACCAACTTATCCAGAACGCCCCAGGCCACCAGACCACCTACTTCCTTGTGCTATCTTTTAACCCAACAATTTTTTTAAAGCCTTCTAACTACCACCAACCTCACTTAAGGGTAAAAACAAAATTTTTGCTAAAGCCCTAGATCGAGCCTAGGACTTTTCCAACACTACCAACCCTTCCTAAATCACCTAAAAATTAAACTAAACATGCAATCATAATTTTTTTTACACACTTAATTCATTATTCCTCTTTTTTTTTCCGAACGACAAAATCCATTCTCTCGACATAGGAAACCCATTTATTCTAGGCCCAATTTTCGGGGCGTTACATTTTTAAAACTTCAAAATGACATTAATTTGAGTAGCTTTCGTGGGTTTTTAACCAACTAAGAAACCAACATAAACAAACATGACAATCGTTTTAAGAAGTGGCTTTTCCAACTTAAGGATTTACCAAATGTTTTTTCCAAGCAATAATGAGTTCTTCACTTAAAATCGTTTTTTATCAACAAGCCTTGATTTCGAAAAACACTTCGATGTGACACGCCAGATTCGACCGTAACATCTAGGTCGGGTTTAGGGTGTTACAAAATTAAATTAAGCTAACTAAATTTTAAAAAATATTTAATAAACCTGATTAACTTCTAATTTTCACTCGAAACCCGATAAATTTACCCGAAACTACTAGACCTATTTTCAGGGTCTTACATTATGAGTATGTGGGGTAATCTATCAATTACTGTCATACAATTGTCGTAGGGAGTTATCTACACATTCTTTGTGGTGGAAATTCTCAAGTTATAAAAATTTCGAGGATGATATTTTTTTTAAAGGGGAGAGAGTTGTCACACCCCAAATTTGGCAGACCCAATTCTAAGAGGTGTAGATGTTTAGTTATCTATTTAACGTAGTGTACTCTGCCCATTTGTCGTCTTTTTTGCGAATAAGAGTTGGCGTAAAGTATTCGAATACATACATGATATTCGAATACCTAGTTCATAATCAAACATATTTCATTTTAATAAACAAGTGCACACATTACTACATTTATTTATAAGACATTATAATATTCACTTGACTTTCATTAGCCATTTTTCTATGTACTTAGCTGAATCAATATATATATATACCACTTCCATATGCTTTTAACCATGCCAAATTTCATTCACACTACTAAGCTAACTTTCTCATATTTGGTCATTTAATAAAAATTTCATATAACATTTTTATACTTAACCACTGTAAAGCATAACATAGATATGAAAATAAATGTTTTACTTAGCATATGTCGAATATACGATCAACTTATCCTTTCGTACCTAATTAGTTAACCACAACCCAATCAATTGAATACATATTCGATCAATCCTGACAACATTCAATATATAATATAATTATGTAATTATGCTACAAACCATATCACATACTTATCATTATGAATTCAAAGCCTTAGCCGAATATACATATACACATTATTTATCATTTCTAAACCAAATTGCTCATGTAATTATGCCATTTCAATTTGACACAAAAACTCATTCCTTAATCAAATTTTCATAGCTTAACTTAGTCCACTCATGTCCAATACCATAATTTTAATATTAACATATAACTAAAGACTTAATGACATAATTTAAACAACATTGCCAAATCATAAATAGTTTATAACTAACAGTTATATTTCATCACATGGCCGAATACATAATTAACATTATAAACAATATTCAAATTGATTCATGTTTCAAATTATGTATCTCAATAATAAGTCATTAACAATCCATAACCCAAAACACATTCAACAATCACATGTATCAAGTTTACCAAATGAACTAATCATAAGCCATATATAATTAATTCATGCCTAAACATATATATATACCAAGCATAAACCAAAGATAAATTCAATCAATCATTAACAAAACATGCTAAACAAATCTCACTTAATATAGCATGACTGAATCTATATAACTCAAGCATTAAATATATCCATTATATCAAAAGCATAGAAACTATGCTTAACCAAAAGAAATAAGCCATTTTCACATGGCTCATAATTACATATCCCAAAATCAAACATTTTAACTAGACTATACATGCCATAAGTCCAAATTCAAACTTAACAAAATACCGAAAAGAGTCGATTGTGTGATAGACTTCTCTGACGATCCTCGAGCTCGTAACCAACTTCCAAAATCTATAAAATAAAAAGCAAATACACACAGTAAGCTATCACAGCTTACTAAGTCATAAGCAAATAAACATTTAATCATTTACATAATTTAAGCTAGATAAGTAGTAATAAGCCATCATAATTTCATATACAATCCAAATTATCATCTTATATATCAAAGCATATATAACTTGTTGTAACAGTCCGATTTAGACCCTAGTCAGAATAGTGGTTTCAGGACAACGAATCCGAGTCCAAAAAATATTTTAATATTATTTTTTGTGCCTATGATATGTGATTAAGCATGTGTGTAAGTTTCGTGATTAAATTTGGTCGTTTATGTGTTTAATTTGAGAAAAGGACTAAATCGCATAAAAGGTAAAAGTGGCCTTCTATTTGATTGAGTGGCTTAATTGGTGTGTCTTCTTTTATATGAGGATTCATGTTGCAAATTGGCCATAAATGAGAATAGTGGATGGCATTAAATGTTTATATATGATTTTATATGTTAATTTTTATAAGGTAATATTAACATTAATATATTATATGTTATTATATAAAACAAAACATGAAAATAAAGCCATAGTGCTTATCTTTGGCTGAATATCAAAAAGAAGAAGAAAGAAAGGTTTCGGCTAGGTTTGAGCTAAATTAAGGTATGTTTTGACTTCAATTTTTGATAATTTCTACATTTTCGTAATCGTTGCTTCGTATACTTCAAAACCCATGTCTCAATTTTGTGAATTGATGATGTTTTTGAAATGAGCCTTTGATGAACTCATGTGTTTTAAGATGTTTTATGGTAAAAAATGAAAGATATGTGTTTGATTATCATAGTTTGTATTTGAAGTTTTGTTGAATTTGAGTATTTTGGACTCAATTGAGAAAATGAAATTTTGAGGGAATAATTTGTGAAATAAATGAAATGTTTGGACTTGTATGAGATACATGAATATTCGGCTAAGCATGGGTATATTGTAATTTTGTGTAATTTGTGATTTTGTGAATTAGGGACTAAATTGTCCAAATGTGAAATATGAGGGTTAATTTGAAAATTTCCCTAAATATGTGTATCTGGATTAAATTGAATGAATTAGTGAATACAAGGATTAAATTTGAATATGTATAGATCAAGAACCGAAGAAAACGGATTTAGATCGCGGGAAAGCGAAAGTAGTCGAATAACCGAATCCAATCAACTATTCGAATTTGAGGTAAGTCGATATACAAATAAATGTATTTGTATTGAATTATATATGTTCATATGATTATTGATAAGGATGAATGCACATGAGATGATGTATACATGAATTCTGAGATAAAAGCAACATAGTGTCAACATCCAAGAAGTCCCGTTTGAACCTAGGAATAGATAGGATAGTATATGTCATGACATAGGTGTCCGATATGTGATATCATGTAAGACCACGTCTAGGACGTTGGCATTGATTTGAGATTTCGTGTAAGACCACGTCTGGGACGTTGGCATCGATATGAGATTTACGTATAAGACCATGTCTGGGACATTGGCATCGTATTTGATTTGTGTAAGACCACGTCTGGGACATTGGCATCGCATTGATTCATGTAAGACCCTGTCTGGGACAGTGGCATCGATATCTGGTTACATGTAAGACCACGTCTGGGACGTTGGCATTGCACGACTATTCCAATCACTCTGAGTATCCTATTAGATTCCAAACCGTTCAACGGGCAAGTCCGAAAAATGAATGACTATGTGATTTGTATATCTGCTTCAGGTACGTTTGATGAATATGGTTTGGAATAGGCATGGAAGGTGAGTAAATATGCATTTGGATGCAATGAACCAAAATGTGATATATGAATGAATGTGACATGAGTAAACGATGAGATTATATGTGATTTACATGGTTAAATGAGTTATGAGCATATGAGATATTTGAGTTGTGAAATATGAGTAAGTAATGGCTAAGTAATGAGCCAAGGATGATATTATGAATTTGTAAATGAGATACATTAATGTCATTATGTTTATGTGGCTATGTGTATTGTATATTAAGTTTATTTGTATATGGCTTACTAAGCTTTTGGAAAGCTTACTTTGTGAGTGTTTGTTCTATTTTTTAGATTGTCAAAGCTACTGAAGGCTTGGGACCGTAGAGGATTGTCATCACACTACCTTAGCTCATTTTGGTACCTTTTTGAAATGTATATATTAAGTATGGCATGTATAGGCTAGTTGTTTTGGGAAATATATTTGAGTTATGTAAATAGCCATGTGATTTTGCAAGACAAATGTTGGTAATATGCATGAGTGAATATGGTATATGATGCATGTTTTGGTATGACTAGATGGCAATGAAATGGCCTAAGCTTATTGATGAATTGATGCCATAGTGATTTAGTGAAGTTGTGGAGAAGTTATGCTTGGATTTACATGTGAATTGATTGTGCAAATTGGCATGTTCAGAAATGAGATTGAATGGGATAATATGATGACCATTTGGTGTGTTTTTGGTTGCCATTGTATTTAGAAATATGCTTGTTTATGCTTGTAGGGATGACTTAAGTGTGGGTGACATTTTGGCCTTGCAAATGGCCTATTTTGCATACATGGCCAAGATACACGGGCGTGTGTCTCTTCCGTGTGGCTCAAGGGCCACTTCGAAGTGTGCCTGAGTAGGTTACACGGCCGTGGCACACGGGCGTGCTTGGTGGCCGTGGGAACAAGTCAGTAGCTAGCCTAATTTTACACGGCCATGGCACACGGGCGTGTCTGGTGGCCGTGTGGATAAGTCAGTATACATGCTCTGTTTTGGCACGGCCAAGACACATAGGTGTGTCTAGTAACCATGGGAGGCACACGGCCTGACTGCACGGGCGTGTGACCTCTGCAGTGTTGAAAAATTTTTAAATTTTTGAGATTTTTCATATGTGTAAGGTTTAGTCCCGGCCCTATTCTAAAGCATGATTAAGGTCTCGCTGACCTATAAAAGGGACACTTTGATTGCGATTGAAGAATTGTATTATGAAATGTCTGTAAAAGTTTTTGATCTATCCGGTAACGCCTTTAACCCTAATTCGGTGACGGATACGGGTTAGGAGTGTTATATTTGGTTGGTATTAGAGCTACGGTTTAGTTGATTCTCAGACTAATGTAGCATGTGAGAGTCTAGCTATACATGCCATATATCTGAACTGTGATAGTGTGGTGAATCCTGACGTGTAAAATGTGATTTTCATACAGTAATGGATCCCGAAAGAGCCGTAGCTGACGATGTAGAAAGTAATGCGCCTGCTCCCGCTCAGGGGACAATGCCCTCTGATTCGAGACCGGCTACGAGCGGTCCAGAAGGAGAAGCTAAACAAGCATTCTTCTAGATGATGAGTGAGTGGTTCACTCAGTTTGTGAGAAATAATCCGACTGTTTCACAACCTCCGCCCCCGCTTAATCCCCCTCAGACATTTTCTATGATTCAGACTATGAATTTGAATCTGTTGAACAAGCCTCCGGTCGATAAAATCCGTAAGTATGGGGCTGAAGAGTTCAGGGCTACTAATGACGGCAATGCTGAGAAAGCCGAGTTCTGGTTAGAAAACACAATCTGGGTATTTGATGAAATGTCGTTGACTCCGGAAGAAAGTATTAAATGTGTTATTTCACTACTACAAGATACAGCTTATCAGTGGTGGAAAACTTTGATTTCTGTTGTTCCAAAAGAGCGGGTCACATGGGATTACTTTCAGTCTGAGTTTCGGAAGAAATACATCATTTTGAGATTCATATATCAGAAACGAAAGGAATTCCTAGAATTGAAATAGGGTTGCATGTCTGTCACTGAATACGAGTGAGAGTTCGTGAGACTAAGTCAGTATGCTCGGGAATGTGTATCTACCGAAGCAATAATGTGCAAAAGATTTGAAGACGGTCTAAATGAAGATATCCGGTTGCTAGTAGGGATTCTAGAGATAAAAGAGTTTGTTGTGCTTGTTGATCGAACATGCAAAGCTGAGGCTCTCAGGAAAGATAAAAGAAAAGCTGAGTCAGAAGTCAAAGATGCGAGAAAGAGATTTCTGAGCAAATCATTTCAGTCTGCTTCAAAGAAATTCAGTGATGAACAAAGTCGTTCGAGAGTTAATGTGGGTCATTTTAATAGAGATCGAGCTAGATCACATTTGAGTTCCAAAGCTCCAGCAACATCAATGTCAAGTGTTGGAAATGTTCGATCCGAGCGATCTGAATGTAAGAATTGTGGTAAAAGACATTCGGGAAGTTGTAGATTAAATGACCGAGCTCAAATGTGGATCATTAGATCATTTCATTCGTGATTGCCTAAAGTCTGTGGAGCAAGAGACTGCCCAGAATCTGAGATCCGATAATACTTCAGTGAGAGGTAGACCTTTCCGAAATGTAAGAAATGTCAGTGGTAGTCAGAGAACTACGAGAGATACTATTACGAGATCTGAAGCTAGAGCGCCTGCCAGAGCGTATGCCATCCGAGCTCGTGACGAAGCTTTATCTCCTGATGTTATAACGGGTACATTTACACTTTATGATACTTCTGTGATTGCATTGATAGACCCTGGTTCTACTCACTCATATGTATTCATGAATCTAGTATCCAGTAAGACTTTGCCTGTAGAGTCTACTGAGTTTGTTATAAAAGTATCGAACCCCTTAGGTAAAAATGTCTTGGTTGACAAAGTATGTAAGAACTGTCCGTTGATGTTTCGAGATATCTGTTTTCCTGCTGATCTGATGCTGTTACCTTTTTATGAGTTTGATATAATTCTGAGTCTGGACTGGTTGACATTGCATGATGCGGTTGTAAATTGCAAAAGAAAGACTATTGATTTGAGATGTCAGAATGGTGAAATAGCTCGTATTGAGTCTAATGATTTGAATGGATTGCCTGCTGTGATATCTGTATTGAAAGCTCAAAGATATGTGAAAAAGGGATATGGGGCATATTTTGCTTATGTGATTGATTCGAAAGTGTCTGAAAAGAAAGTTGAATCAGTGCCAGTTGTTTGTGAGTTTTCTGATGTATTCTCTGAAGAATTGTCGGGTTTGCCTCCAATACGTGAAGTTGAATTTGGTATTGATCTATTGCCTGATAATACACCTATTTCGATAGCTCTGTATAGACTGGCACCAACAGAGTTGAAAGAGTTAAAGTCTCTGCAGCAAGAGTTAACTGACAGAAGGTTTGCAAGACCGAGTTTCTCAACTTGAGGTGCTCCCGTTCTGTTTGTGAAAAAGAAAGATGGCACGATGAGAATGTGCATTTATTATCGTCAGTTGAACAAAGTGACCATAAATAACAAATATCCGTTGCCCAGGATTGACGATTTGTTTGATCAACAAAAAGGAGCCACTGTGTTTTCTAAGATTGATTTGAGATCGGGATATTACCAGTTGAGAGTGAAAGATTCAGACATTTCGAAAATTGCTTTCAGAACAAGGTACGAGCATTATGAGTTTTTAGTTATGCCATTTTGACTAACGAATGCTCCTGCTATTTTTATGGATCTGATGAACCGAATCCGTTTTCTCGTTTTTCGTAGACCAAAATCAATATGTTTTAAAATAAAATGTTTTACAAGGTGATCCAATCACACCTAAGTAAAAAGGGATTGGTGGCGACTCCCATTTTCATTTTAAAAGTCGATCCCCGTTTTTAAAATCAAACATTTAAAATGGTTTCGACAGCTTGGCGACTCCACTGGGTAAACGATGAATGAATGAATGTGATATATGAATGAATGTGACATGAGTAAACGATGATATGATATGTGATTTACATGCTTAAATGAGTTATGAGCATATGAGATATTTGAGTTGTGAAATATGAGTAAGTAATGGCTAAGTAATGAGCCAATGATGATATTATGAATTTGTAAATGAGATACATTAATGTCATTGTGTTTATGTGGCTATGTGTATTGTATATTAAGTTTATTTGTATATGGCTTACTAAGCTTTTGGAAAGCTTACTTTGTGTGTGTTTGTTCTATTTTATAGATCGTCAAAGCTACTGAAGGCTTGGGACCGTCGAGGATTGTCATCACACTACCTAAGCTCATTTTTGTACCTTTTGGAAATGTATATATTAAGTATGGCATGTATAGGCTAGTTGTTTTGGGAAATATGTTTGAGTTATGTAAATAGCCATGTGATTTGGCTAGATAAATGTTGGTAATATGCATGAGTGAATATGGTATATGATGCATGTTTTAGTATGACTAGATGGCAATGAAATGGCCTTATGAAAGGTAAGCTTAGTGATGAATTGATGCTATAGTGATTTAGTGAAGTTGTGGAGAAGTTATGCTTGGATTTACATGTGAATTGATTGTGCAAATTGGCATGTTTAGAAATGAGATTGAATGGGATAATATGATGACCATTTGGAGTGTTTTTGGTTGCCATTGTATTTAGAAATATGCTTGTTTATGATTGTGGGGATGACCCAAGTGTGGGTGACATTTTGGCCTTGCAAATGGCCTATTTTGCATACATGGCCAAGAGACACGGGCGTGTGTCTCTTCCGTGTGGCTCAAGGGCCACTTCAAAGTGTGCCTGAGTAGGTTACATGGCCGTGGCACAAGGGCGTGCTTGGTGGCCGTGGGAACCAGTCAGTAGCTAGCCTAATTTTACACGGCCATGGCACACAGGCGTGTCTGGTGGCCGTGTGGATAAGTCAGTATACATGCTCTGTTTTGGCACGACCAAGACACATGGGAGTGTCTAGTAGCCGTGGGAGGCACATGGCCTGACTGCACGGGCGTGTGACCTCTGCAGTGTTGAAATAGTTTTAAATTTCTGAGAATTTTCATATGTGTACGGTTTAGTCCCGGCCCTATTCTAAAGCATGATTAAGGTCTCGTTGACCTATAAAAGGGACACTTTGATTGCGATTGAAGAATTGTATTATGAAATGTCTGTAAAAGTTTCTGATCTATCTGGTAACGCCTTTAACCCTAATCTGGCGACGGATGCAGGTTAGGGGTGTTACACTTGTAATAACTTTCCTTTGGCCGAATACTCAATTGAACATTAATATGTTTAAACTTTACTTTCTATAATACAATTACAACATTAGGCCGAATATACATACATTCACATACATATACACATAGTTCACATTAACATAGAGCATTATATCATCAATTAAAACATTCACTTACCTTATTTTCATAACTTAGTATGAGTACATACATGAGCCTTTCTAACTCGATGTTATACCCGACCTTAACTTATCATTGCCTGTTGAACCATTCAGAATTAAAAAGGATACTCGGATAGTCGAACATATCGTACAATGCCAATATCCCAGACGTGGTCTTACATGTAATCACATAACGATGCCCTTTGTCCCGCATGTGGTCTTACATGTAAATCACAAGTCGATGCCAACGTCCCAGACGTGGTCTTACACGATAACACATAACGGAATCCTATGTCATGACATATGTATCCTAGCTATTCCTAAGGTTCGTATAGGACTTTCGAACATCATAACTCGATTGAATCAAACTCATAAACATAGCTTCCTAGCTTATAGTCATTCGGCCAACACATATATATAATCAAGAATTCAATTCAATATATATAATTCACATATATTATAAATTAACAACATTTAAAATGCTTATAAACTTACCTCGGATATCGACGGACGGAAATAAACGACTGTTCGATTATTTTTGTTTTCCCCCGATCCAAATCCGTTTTCTTTGGTTATTGATCTAAACATATTCAAATTAAACTTATTTAAACACCATTTTATTCAATTTAGTCTAAAAACACATAAATAGGCAAATTACCATTTTGCCCCTAACATTTTACACTTTTCACAATTTAATCCCTATTGCATAAAACACAAAATATGCAAAATTTCATAGTCCCATGCCTATGCCGAATCTACCTTATGATCATACAAGTCCATATATTTCATTTATTTCACATTTTAGTCCCCCAATTTATTATTTTTACAATTTAGCCCTAATTACTCAAAATCATCAAATTTTCCAATACAAAATATTTTAATCTATCACATATCTTTAATATTTTATCATCAAACAACAAAAATCACAAGCTATCATCAATGGCAAAACAAAAAATCATTATCAAATTCAAAAATTAGGACATGGGCTTTGTAGTACTCGAAGCAACGATCACAAAAACATAGAAATTATCAAAAACCGAACAAATTACATATCTTAATTGAGCAAGACCAAAGCCGAATGTGACTTGTTCTTCTTTCTTTCTTTTTATTTTAATTTCGGCAAGAATAAAAGATGAACATGCATGTTTCTTTATTTTATGTTTTATTTATTTAAAATATTAATATACCACCTACAAAATTAACCTTTATTATAAACATTATAAAATCATATACTAATGCCCATTACCGTTCATGCTATTTTATAATGGTCCATTTGCTACTTAAGGACCCCACATTAAAATAACAAGGCAATTTAACACTTCAACAAATAGTTAGCTACTTTTAAATTTTACATGATTTAATCTTTTTAATAAAATTAAGCACACAAACGTTAAAATTAATTCACGAAAATTTCACAGATATAAATTCACATTATATAAACACAGATAATAATATTTAAATATTATTCTGACTCGGATTTGTGGTCCCAAAACCACTGTTCCGATTAGGGTCAAAACCGGACTGTTACACAATTAGCATTTATAGGACAGTTACCAAACTCAAAACAAAAGTCATTGTAATAGGCCGGTTTAGACCCTAGTCAGAATAGTGGTTTTGGGACCACAAATCCGAGGTTAGAGAAATAATTTAATATTATTTTTGATGTTTATGGCATGTGATAAAGTATGTGTGAAAGTTCTGTGTGAAAATTTTATCGTTTGTGTGCCGATTTGTGAAAAAGGACTTAATCGCGTAAAATGCAAAAGTTGTGTGCTAGTTGTCAAAAGTGCTTAAATGCTATGTCTTATTAAATGAGAGGTCCTTATGTTTTTATTAGACCATTAATAGCTTGGATGGACAAAAATGGGTTTATGTTAGTGGATTTTTAATGTGATTATGATAGGTTAATTTTGGTAATTGATAAATCATGATATTATTGTTAAAACAAAGCCAAATACTCATATTTTTCATGCATTCATCACCAAAAATTGAAGAAATAGATAGGTTTTATGAGCTTTGAGCATTCGGCACTTGTTGAGCTTGAATGACGTATGTTTTGAGCTTGGTTTTTGATTATTTTTATGTTTTTGTGATCATTGCTTTGAGTACTAGCTAGCCCGTACCTTGATTTTCAGAATTGATGATGATTTTGTGAAGTACCATTGTTGAATAATTGAGTTTTGTAATGTTTGATGATGAAAACTAAGTGTTTGATGATTGATATACATATTTTCTAAAGTGATTTTGAGTAAAAATGCATTTTTGGGATTTAATTGAGAAATGTGAAAACTTTGTGTTAATGTGAAATATGGGCTGCTAGGGGCACTATGGTAATTCAGCTAAGCATGGATTAAATTGGATTTTATGAATTTGATGTATTTGTGAAATAAGGACTAAAATGCTAAAGTGTGAAATTATAAGGGCTAAAGTGCAAAATGCCCTAATTGTGTGTTTGTGAATTGCATTGAGTAAAGATGAGATTGAATGAGTTGAATTTGATATTATATAGATCAAGAAAAGAGAAATTCAGACCTAGATCGAGGCAAGAACAAAGTGCTCGATTGATCGACTAATATCGTTGTTTCTACGTCCGAGGTAAGTTCGTGTATAATACGTATTGTTTAAACAATGTTCATATGTGATGAAATGAATGGAAATGTGATTGTGGAGTTTGGTAATGTGACATGTGAGTTTGAAGATATGTGGCACTAAGTGTGCGTAAATAGAATCGTTACAGTGATGAATGGCACTAAGTGTGCGAGATCAAGAAAGCATCAGCTGTATTATTTGGCACTACGTGTGCGAGACCGAGACAAATTTGGTTTAATGTGATGGCACTAAGTGTGTGATATTATTATAGATTCGGCTAATTAATTTGCACTAAGTGTGCGAGTTCATCGAACGTTAGAGGATCGAATGAATTATGGCATCGAGCATTGAAGTGGTAAATATGATAGATAAATACGTGATGGTACAGGTGTGTACAAAACCTATGTGGTTGATGATATTGTGTATGAGATAAATGGAAGATTATGTGAATGAATGATGAAAAGAGTTGGATTGAGTAGCATTATAAATGCTTGTATATGAACCTATAAATATGGTATGAAAGTGAGTAATAGCCATGGATGAGATTGAGTAGTGATGTAAATTGAACTAATATTGAATTTGAATTGTTGAGTTAATTGTGTTATATTACGAACTTACTAAGCTTTAAAGCTTACTGTGTGAAGTCTTTCTCTGTTTTACAGTGGTATTTAAAGCTAGCTCGGATTCAAGGATCGTTAGCGACTCAATCACACTTTCGGACATCTATTTTGGTACCTTTTGAAAATGTACATATTGAAGTATGGCATGTATAAGCTAGTGAGGTTGTGGAATGTTTCTGAAATGTATAAATCTTGCCATGTGATATGGCTTGACAATGGATGAGACTTTGAATTGATTTTGGTATATGTTTTGCTATGTGAAAATGGTGTATGTGATGTGTATATATGGTCTTGTGTGAATGGCCATTTTGGTAAGCTTTAGTGAAATAGAAATAGTATGTTTCATACTTGATTTGGTAGTTGAGATGGTGAATATATTGCATGTTTGAAATGGTTTGAAATGAGATGTGAATCATATGCTTTTGGTATGGAATTGGTTCATGAAATGGACATGTTTTGAGTTGGAATTGTAGCATGGATTTTCCATGTATTGGTAGGGTTTTGATTATTAATTGGGCATGGATTTAGTATAGAGTGATGCTTGTAGGAATGACCCAATATGGGTGGCAATTTGGCTTTGTAAATGGCCTATAATTGCCAGCACGGTTGAGCACACGGGCGTGTGTATCGACCGTGTCCTTCAATGTCCCAATTTGAAGCAAGTCAGACTTACACACGGGCCAGATACACGGGCGTGTGCCAGACCATGTGTTTCAAGTAAGTGTTGCACACGGGCAAACACATTGGCGTGTGACAGGCCGTATGACTCATGTCAGTGTTGCACATGGGGTAAGGCATGGTCTAAGGCATGGCTGTGTGAGGCACACGGCATAACCACACGGGTGTGTGCCCTGTTTTGAAGAAAAAAATTTAAAGTTTCGTAAAAGTTTTAGATGTGATCGGTTCAGTCTCAAACAACTTCTAAAGCATGTTTAAGGTCTCGTAGACCTTCTAAAGGGACTTTGTGTTATTGATTAACTATGATATGTTGATGTGTGAGCAATGGTTGATTAAATGTTATGATTCGACCGGTAATACCTCGTAACCTCAGTCCGACCATGGATACGGGTTAGGGGTGTTACATTTGATTGGTATCAGAGCTACATTTTAGTCGATTCTAAGACTAATGTAGCGTGTGAGAGTCTGGCTATACATGCCACACATGTATATATATGTGCGATAGTGTGATGATTCTTGATAGTTAAAAATGTGTTTTCGTCACAGATCGAAAGAGGAAGGAATTCCTTGAGTTGAAGAAAGGAAGAACGTCGGTAGCAAATTATGAGCGTGAGTTTGTTAGGCTTAGCAAATATGCTCAAGAATGTGTGTCGTCAGAGACCATGTTGTGTAAGAGGTTCAAAGACGGACTGAATGAGGACATCAAACTCCTAGTGGGTATTTTGGAGTTGAAAGAATTTGTAGTGTTGGTCGAAAGGGAAAGTAAGGCCGAAGAGTTGAGTACAGAAAAGAGAAGGGCTGTGAGTGAAGCCCGAGATGCTAGAAAGAGGCCGATGGGCAAGTCGTATCAAGCCCAGTCAAAAAGGTCCAAGGAAGTGAGTCCTAGGACGACAGCATCAGTGGGTTATTCGCATCGAGACTTGGGCAATACTCATTCGGGTTCGAGAGTCCAAGCTACCTTGATGGAAAGTGTGGGCAATCCGAAGAGTAAACCGGAGTGTCCAAGTTGTGGTAGATATCACACTGGAGAATGTTGGGGTAACAGTCGAAACTGTTATAAGTGTGGTTCCCCCGACCATTTTATCCGAAACTGTCCTGAGAGGGATGATAAGGAAGAGAAGCAAGAGATGATATCTATCGATGTGTCTACAAGGGGTAGACCACCAAGGAACCCGAGAGGCGGGAACAGTGGTAGAGGTGCGTCCAGAGATTCTGCTGCGAGACCAGAGGGTCGGGCACCTGCAAGGACGTATGCCATTCGCGCTCGCGAAGAGGCATCCTCCCCAGATGTGATAACGGGTACTTTTTCTCTCCTTGACACCTTTGTTATTGCTTTAATAGATCCAGGGTCTACTCACTCTTATATTTGCATGAGATTAGCATCTAGTTTGAGTATGACCGTTGAGTCTACGGATATTGTGGTTAAGGTGTCAAACCCTTTAGGAAAGCATGTGTTAGTGGACAAGGTGTGTAAAAATTGTCCTCTGATGATTGAGAGTCATTGTTTTCCGGCAGACTTGATGTTGTTGCGATTTGATGAGTTTGACTTAATCCTAGGCATGGATTGGTTAACTACCCATAGTGTTTTAGTGAACTGTGGTAGTAAGTACATTGATTTGAAATGTGAGAGTGGAGATGTGGTTCGGGTTGAATCAGGTGGACCGGATATTCTACCAGTGATGATTTCTTCCTCAGTGGCTAATAAATGCTTGAGTAAAGGGTGTGAGTCCTATCTTGCTTTTGTGTTGAATACTCGAGAGGTTGGAGTAGAGTTTGAAACAGTGCCAGTGGTATGTGAGTATTCGAATGTATTCCCGAAAGAGTTACCCGGATTACCTCCAGTGAGAGAGGTTGAGTTTGGGATTGAGTTGGTTCCGGGAACGGCACCTATTTCGATTGCTCCATATAGGATGGCACCTTTAGAGTTGAAAGAGATGAAGGTTCAGTTGCAAGAGTTGACAGATAAGGGTTTTGCAAGACCAAGCTACTCACCGTGGGGGGCTCCGGTATTGTTTATGAAGAAGAAAGATGAGTCTATGAGGTTGTGTATAGACTATAGACAGTTTAACAAAGTGACGGTTAAGAATAAGTATCCTTTACCAAGGATTGATGATCTTTTTGATCAACTGAAAAGAGCTACCGTGTTCTCCAAGATAGACTTGAGGTCTGGTTATTATCAGCTTAGAGTGAGAGAGCAGGATGTGTTGAAAACTGCATTTCGGACAAGGTATGGCCATTATGTGTAACAGCCCATTTACGACCCTAATTGGAACGGTGGTTTTGGGACCACGAATCTGAATTAAAAGGATAATTTTTATAAATATATATTATATTATTTTTCGTGTTAAATAAATATGCTTGAGCATGTGCTAGTATTTCGTGAATTTAATTTATAGTTGGTGTGAATAATTTAAGAGGGAAGTTTAAATTGAAAAAAAAAGGTGATAAAGATAGCTTTTATTTAATTGGGTGGCTAAATTAACTTGTCTTTTTCATTGTGAGGATTTAAATTGCAATTATACACTTATATACATGAGTGGACGGCATTATGCTCCACTATGTGATTATTAAATTGTTTTTTTTTAGTTTAGTGGAAATAATAATAACATAAAAAAAAATAAGAAACACCATTGCATGTTCATCTTTCTTTCCTCTCATCACTGAAACCACTAAAGAAGAAGAAGAAAATTTAGCTCTTCCATATTCGGCCTTCCCAAGCAAAAAATTAGGTATGTGTTGTTTTAGATTTTTTGATAATTCTTGCATTTTTGAGATGGTTGTTTGGAGCTTTACATAGCCCATGTTGTAATTTGTGTTTTGGTTGTATTTTTCATGAGATGCCATTGATGGAAACTTGATGTTTTTGTTGATTAATGGTGAAATATTGATGATAGGTGATAGATTAGTAAGCTTTGTTCTTGCACTTTTGATGAAATTGAGTGAATTAGAATTTAAGGTTAAAATAATTAGTTGAGGGACTAAAATGCTAAAAAAATAGTTTGTATGGACTTACATGAGCAAGAAGTACATTCGCCCCTAAAGGATGTTAGTCCAATATTTAGTAATTCGTGAGTATTGTATTAGGGACTAAACTGAATAGATTGTAAAAGTAAGGGGTAAATTAGTAAATTGCTAAATTATGTGTTTATGGATCAAATTGAATGAATATAAGTTTGAATGATTTTAAATTGGAATTATTTAGATCAAGAACAAAAGGAGACCGGATTGGATCGGGGAAAAGCAAAATTAAACGAATAGCCGGGAAGCGTAATTCGTCAACTTTTGAGGTAAGATTTTAAACAATTGAGCTAATCCGAATGTCTTTTATACATGTAATTATGTAATGAAGTTAAATATAAAGAATGGCACATGGCCGAATGTGATACTGAATTTTGGGTATAATAGCTTGATATGATAATTCTTGGAATTTGGATATGATTTCATGAGATGAATTTTTAAATATAAATGTTGCAATTGGATTGAGAAACATTAAATTATGACATGAATATATCTAATGGTAATTCAGTTACATGCTATTGATTTGGCCGAATATGATATTCTATTTAGGGTATGAGATACTGAAGTTATGTTTATATGTATACGCTTATGCGCATGGTGGTGGATTGGATTTTGGTTATTTATATAGATATATATATTTAAAACGACTTACAGGTTTATGAAAGGTACTATGTATACGAGCTTATAACCGGGCACTATGTGTGCGAGATCGGACACATGGCACTAAGTGTGCAGAAAAGTAAAGTAACGACACTAAGTGTGCGATACGTTACTGGAGATGGCACCAAGTGTGCGGAAATGATAAGTAACGGCACTAAGTGTGCGACACGTTACTAAATCTTATTTCCTAGTGAGCAGGTAAGAGGTTCGTTAATCGATCTTATTTGCTAATGCTGTGGTGTTTATGAGGATGATCGAATATAGTACCCTATGTTATGTATGAATGGTTAAGATGTGAAAGGTAAGTATATTAAAGGTATGTGTTATGTATATTTTCTCGAAATTTATGGTAACTCGAAATGGAGGTATAGAATTCGGTAAGTAGGAAATGAGTATGCTAATTATTAATACATGGTGATGATGTATGGAAATAGGTAAAGTATTTATATATATATGCATAGTTATATAAATATAAGTTACTATGAATTCTATTCTTGAAAATTTGGTTATTCGGCAAGGTTGATATACATGAGATTAGTTATGAAATTTGAATAAGCTTATTTGCATATGAATTGTTTAAATCTTACTAAGCTGTGGAAGCTTATTCGATTATGGTTATTTGTATATTGTAGATTTCTTTTGGGGTGCTCATCTCGTGCTCGGGGATCACAGTCGAAGTTCATCACACTATCATCAAAGTTTTGGTACCTCTTTTGTATATAACCTTAAAGTCTATGGCATGTATAGGCTAGCTTATGTTTTGGTTAATTTTGATGTTGTAATTACAAGCCATGCGAAAATGGCTAGTTATAATGCTTAAGTTTATGCAAATTCGATCATGGTATATATATGTGAGATGTACCTAGTATGCTTTACTAATATTTGGTTGAGTTGGTTATGGTTTTAACATGTTTCGAAAGTAATATGCTTTTCTTATGTATGTGATATACTTGGTAGATGCTTGATGATATAGTCTTGAGATGTGGTTTGGTTAAACAGATAAAATGCAAAGTTTATTAAAGACTAAAGAATGACCATTTCGGTTATGTGATGTAAATATATGAGATGATCATAATTTACTTTATGATTTTACTAAAAAGTATGAAAGAGTTTGTGTATATTCGGACTTGATCTAAGTTACTTTGGAAATGTATTTTACGTTATAAATTGGAGGATGGATATATATTTGGAAGTGTGAAGTGACATATAAATTGATTAAGTAATGTTTATGTTATATGTTCATGTAATAGATTTGGTTAATTGTGAGATAATTAGTAGGTTATTCAATGTATGAGTATATTCGACTATACTTAATTTAAATAAATGTATATAGCATGTTTGGTCAAGGTTTTATAATGATAATGCCGCATATGATTTTGGTTTAGTGAGTGTATGTATATTATTATGAAATCAAATGTCATATATATATATATGTTTATGTGTTCGATTTAAATCAAGTTGAATTTTGAGATAGAATCTGTAAATGCTGTGTGGATACATAAATATATTTTAATATGACTTAAGTGGTTATATGATTGTATAAAAGTTGAGACTTGTTGGTAATGCCTCGTAACCCTATTCTGGCAACTGATACGGGTTAGGGGTGTTACATTATGAGTTTTTGGTTATGCCGTTTGGTTTGACGAATGCACCGGCTATTTTTATGGATCTGATGAACCGTGTTTTCAGACCATATGTGCACAAGTTTGTAGTTTTCTTCATTGACGACATATTGATCTACTCTCGGGATGAGAACGATCATGAAGAACATTTGAGAATTGTCTTGCAAACTTTAAGAGATAAGCAGTTGTATGCTAAGTTTAGCAAGAGTGAGTTTTGGCTCCGAGAAGTCAGATTCCTAGGACACTTGGTGTCGGGTGATGGTGTCAGAGTTGACCCGAGTAAGATTTCGGCTGTGGTGGATTGGAAACCGCCGAGAAACGTGCCAGAAATCAGAAGTTTCTTGGGATTAGTGGGATATTACAGACGTTTCGTAAAGGGGTTCTCTGTGATTGCTACCCTGATGACGAAACTATTACACAAAGATGTCAAGTTTGATTGGACTGAGACATGTCAACAGATTTTCGAGAGACTGAAGACATTATTGACTGATGCGCCGGTTTTGGTTCAACCAGAATCGAGGAAAGAGTTCATGGTTTACAGTGATGCGTCGTTTAATGGTCTCGGCTGTGTGTTGATGCAAGAGGGTAAGGTAGTCGCTTACGCCTCGAGACAATTGAAACTGCACGAGAGGAATTATCCGACTCATGATTTGGAGTTGGCTGCGATTGTCTTTGCGTTAAAGATTTGGCGACATTACTTGTATGGTGAGAAGTGCCGAATCTTTACGGATCACAAGAGTTTAAAGTATTTGATGGATCAGAAGGATCTGAATTTGTGACAGAGACTGTAACATCCTAGATTAGGGGTTATGCGTTTGGAGCATAACCCAAGTGCTAATGGGTTTTAAGGGTATTTGGAGATGTTTTAAGAGTTTTTAGAACTTTAGAATGAGGGTGAAAGCTTTGGAAAAATTTTGGATTTAAGTGTAAAAAGAGGAAATTAGGCTGAGGAGGCCTTAAGAATAATTTGTGGGTGTTTTGGGTCACGAAAGGGGGCTTGGTAAAGTGGCTTAAGGACGCCACTTAAGGTCTGGGAATGACGCCAACAAGGGCCTGGAGTTCGAGTAGCGTGGAAAGCAAATGGGTGTTTTAATTTTGCTTTTAGCGTTAAGAGGGGAGCAAGATAAAGAGGCTTTAAAATTAGTTGTGGCGAGTTTATGTCATAAAAAACGCCACGGCAGAGTGGCTTGGAGCACTATATGCGGCTTGCAGCAACAAGGGCCTTGGTTCGAATCCCGTTGGCGGCATGGGCGTGTTTTTATTTTGCTTTGGCGTTAGGAAAGGGGAGCTAGGGAAAGAGGTGTTAAAAGGAGTTTCAGGGTGAACTATATCACAGTCAGCGCCTTGGCAAAGTGGCAGGGACGTTAAGCTGCGATTGAGGGTTCCAACAGTCCCGGGTTCAAGCACACAAGCGCAGCGATTGGGTGTTTTAATTTTGGCTTTTGGCGTCAAGAGAGAGAGAAGCATTGGACGGCAATTAGACTTTTAATTGAAAGTGGATTAAGCTTTTTATCCTTTTGAAATTCGGCTGGAGTAAGGATAAGTGTTGGATTTATTTTATTTGTTTATTTTGAATAGGTAGAGATAATGGTTGTATTATTTATTTTAGATAATAGAGGTGTTATTTTATTTAGTTTAAATGTGGATAAGAGATAAAGAGGAGATAAAGCTTTTATTTTATCTTATTTGTTTTTGAAGAGGTGATAAGAGATGATTTAGGAGTTTGATAAGGGATTAATGATGGATAATTTTTATTCTATTAATTAAGGTGGATTTATTTTAAGTTGATAAATAGAAGATTAGTATAGATTTATTTTATATATTTTGAATATGTGTTCAAGAGTTATTATAGGAGAAGGAAGTGGAATTTGAGAGGAGGTAGGAGTGTCGAAATTGAGTAGTATAAATAGGGGTGCCGAATTTAGTTTCTTTTCCCCATTAGTGCCCTTTTTCCCTTGTGCAAAGCCGCTTATGTTTCATTCCTCTTTTCTATTTGTTCTTGGCCGAATCTATATCCCTTTCCCAATTCCTTTCTTTTATTTTTGTTAGCCGAATCTTCCCTTTGCCACCATTGCCGTATTGCTCAACTCCTTCTTCTCTTCCTTTCTTTAAGAATTCTTTTAAAAGCCGAAATACTTTGGTGAACCATAGCCGAATCCTCTAGGCAGTAAACTCCCTCTACTTTTGTGTTTTCTTCTTCACCATAAAAGAGCCGACCTATTCTCATTTAGTCTTAACAAGCAACAATAGTGCCAGCGTTAAGGAGTCTTAGAAGAGCCTCTTGGATTCGACTACTCAAGGTGAGTTAATGTGGTATTCGGCCATAGGCCATTTTATAAGTTTAGGTATGACCGATTGTGTATTATGATTTTTAGGGGCTATTCGACAAGTAAGTAGAGTATCAGGATTCTAGATCGTGTTAGATTCGAGTAGTTCAAAATTTCGCTAGAAAGTCAGGTGTGTGATTAACCCACTGTTTTCCGGGTATATGATATGTATGTGAAATGTGTATGTATTATGAATGTGCTAACTAGTGCAGTGGAAATTGTGAGATGGATACCCTCAAGGGGTATGTCGATAATCCGGTAAGTACCAAACCTGATGATATGTGATTATTAGTATGAATATGTGTTATGACTATGCTTAATGAACATGCTCATGCATCATTATATTATATCATTATTTATGTTACATGTGCATGGGTGGGATATGATATGAAAGAAGGTACGGGTGTACTTCGAGTACGTGGTTTGATGTTAGCCTTGAGCTACATCGTGGATTGACGTTGACTGAGGTCACGTTGTGGATTATTTGCGATTAAGTTCCCGTGGTTTGATGAGTGGCTATGTGCATCATCGTGGTTGATATCGGCTATGTGCCATATCGTGGTTGATGAGTGACTATGTGTCCCATCGTGGTTTTGGTGTTAGCTACGGCTACATCGTGGATTGGCGCTGACTGAGGTCGCGTTGTGGATTATTGTGCTTAATTGCACGTGGACGGCAGTGATTGCCTTTGGAGTAAAGAGGAGAGGGTGATTTGATAATCCCCTGGTGTGTGGTAGGCTGGATACGGGGGTTTGTAGAGGATGGACCCTAGGTTTGGGTTGGGTGCATTTTGCATAATTGTATATGATGTGTGGATTAATGTGATATGAGTATTTAATGTGGAAGTGGGCCAAGCCCGGTTGATATGTGGATCGGTGTGGAAATGGGCTAAGCCCAGTATGTGGAAATTTTGTGGGTAACTACCCTATTGGATGAATGTGATATGAATATGGGCCAAGCCAAGAATGTGTTAATATGTGAGTATACTATTTTGTTATCTGATAAATGGGTTAATACGTGGTTAACATGTGGGTGGAATTCAGTGGATTAATTACACACTGAGTCCGTGTGACTCACCCAAATATTTTATCAAACATCGCGGGTGATATGATGATCGGACCGGGTTGGAGTGGATACGAGGTGGCCCATCAGAAGATAATTTAATTAATTAAGTATTTATAGTTTCCAGTATTTTGATTAAGTCTTTATTGTAATAAGGCCCATTAAAGTATTTAAGGTTGTTTAAGTATTTTTCATTAAGTTTAATTATTATATTTATTATGAATTGACAATTTAAATATTGATTGCAAATGATTTTATTTTCTCAAGTGTGTATAATAAAGTTTTGAATCGGTGTTTTCATAATAATTTAATTTTTTTACCTAGAATATTTTAAGTCATTTAAAAGGTTTTATTAAAGGAACAAATTTTTAACGATTTTTACTCTTAAGTAAGAATATTTTTGAACGTGTTCCGCAGATGGCATTTCAAATTCGGTCATAGTGAATGGGCGGGTTTGGGGTGTTACAGTTTGGTATCAGAGCCCGGTTCAAAACTCGGCTTTGAGGTTTTGGGCCCGAAAACAGTTTTCAAAAAAATGGGCTTTTCAAAATATGGACTTCTAAGAAATTTTTCAGGTTATTCGGCATGGCTTTGTATCTCCTACCAAGTCCACGGTAAGTACCTCGACTTTCAAGTATATTAAACATGTGAACTCAGATGGGCTTTTATGGGAACGTAGATTAGTAGATTAGGGCTATTGGACCCTAGGACTAGGCTACTCAAACACAAGTGCATAAGACTTAAGGACCATTAAACAAACATGTGATTAAGTCGCCGAGTCAGGGTGTGGTAACTGTTGTGCGCATGTCTAGGAGTGGATTCAGTAAGAGCTTGGTATTTAAGCAGTCCTAGCGACTCACCTCCTCTTTACTCGAATCCTACCTGGTGCGTAGTAACCGTTCACCCTAACCAAGAGGACTTAGTCATCGGCTAAACCAATGATTAAAACCCGAAAGGGACTAGCCATGCAGTTTTATGAAATTCCTAGTTTTAAAATCCCTAAATTACCTTTTTAATTGTAGTAAAAGATTATTGTGAAAATTTTTCCAAAATATCTCCGATTTACAAAATTACTAATATGCCCGTGTTGTAAATTACTAAAATACCCTTAGTTTTTAAGATTTTCAAAAATACCCTCGATGTTTGCTAAAATATTTCTACTTTACAGAAATACCAGAAAATTCTATTTTTGCAAAATGTTAAGATACCCAGATTTGGAAATTTACTAAAATACCACGACTTAAATTACCAAAATAACCTTGATTTTTGAAATTTCCATAATACTTTTGATTTGGAAATTTTCAAAATACCCTTAAGTTTTGAAAATTTTGAAGTAACCTTTGATTTGTAAAGATTTTGAATTGATCTGATTTATTACCAAAATACACCAGAGGACAAATGACGGAAATACCCACAGGATAGAAACGAGCGAAATGTCCGGTGAATGTGTGTGGTGGATACCATTGAATGAATGTGTTCTTGTTGATGAATGAATGTGCCTCTATTGAGGAATGAATGTGACTCTCTCGAATTAGAGTAGTGAACTTGAACTGAAACTTTGTTCGATCGAAAGAACCACTTCAAGAAATTCTTTTCATAAAATTGTTCGCGGTTAAACGATTGGAACAAATACTAATGCATAAAACTTTTAATCAGATTAAATCATAGCGTTAGAAATGAGTTCTAGGGGATGTGTTAGATTTGTTAAGATCGAGTGAGTGCAAACATAAGCGTAGTGCGGTGAGTTAGGATGTACGATTATTCGTTAGTAAGTAATTTCGAGGATGAAATTATTTTTAAGGAGGGTAGAACTGTAACATCCTAGATTAGGGGTTATGCGTTTGGAGCATAACCCAAGTGCTAGTGGGTTTTAAGGGTATTTGGAGATGTTTTAAGAGTTTTTAGAACTTTAGAATGAGGGTGAAAGCTTTGGAAAAATTTTGGATTTAATTGTAAAAAGAGGAAATTAGGTGAGGAGGCCTTAAGAATAATTTGTGGGCGTTTTGGGTCACGAAAGGGGCTTGGTAAAGTGGCTTAAGGATGCCACTTAAGGCACAGGAATGACGCCAACAAGGGTGCAGGTTCGAGTAGCGTGGAAAGCAAATGGGTGTTTTAATTTTGCTTTTAGCGTTAAGAGGGGGCAAGATAAAGAGGCTTTAAAATTAGTTGTGGCGAGTTTATGTCATAAAAACGCCACGGCAGAGTGGCTTGGAGCACTATATGCGGCTTGCATGCAACAAGGGCCTTGGTTGAATCCGTTGGCGGCATGGGCGTGTTTTTATTTTGGTTTGGCGTTAGGAAAGGGGGAGCTAGGGAAAGAGGTGTTAAAAGGAGTTCAGGGTGAACTATATCACAGTCAGCGCCTTGGCAAAGTGGCAGGGACGTTACCTGCAGTTGAGGGTTCCAACAGGTCCCGGGTTCAAGGCACAGGAGCAGCAGTTGGGTGTTTTAATTTTGGCTTTTGGCGTCAAGAGAGAGAGAGAAGCATTGGACGGCAATTAGACTTTTAATTGAAAGTGGATTAAGCTTTTTATCCTTTTGAAATTCGGCTGGAGTAAGGATAAGTGTTGGATTTATTTTATTTGTTTACTTTGAATCGGTAGAGATAATGGTTGTATTATTTATTTTAGATAATAGAGGTGTTATTTTATTTAGTTTAAATGTGGATAAGAGATAAAGAGGAGATAAAGCTTTTATTTTATCTTATTTGTTTTTGAAGAGGTGATAAGAGATGATTTAGGAGTTTGATAAGGGATTAATGATGGATAATTTTTATTCTATTAATTAAGGTGGATTTATTTTAAGTTGATAAATAGAAGATTAGTATAGATTTATTTTATATATTTTGAATATGTGTTCAAGAGTTATTATAGGAGAAGGAAGTGGAATTTGAGAGGAGGTAGGAGTGCCGAAATTGAGTAGTATAAATAGGGGTGCGAATTTAGTTTCTTTTCCCCATTAGTGCCCTTTTTTCCCTTGTGCAAAGCCGCTTATGTTTCATTCCTCTTTTCTATTTGTTCTTGGCCGAATCTATATCCCTTTCCCAATTCCTTTCTTTTATTTTTGTTAGCCGAATCTTTCCTTTGCCACCATTGCCGTATTGCTCAACTCCTTCTTCTCTTCCTTTCTTTAAGAATTCTTTTAAAAGCCGAAATACTTTGGTGAACCATAGCCGAATCCTCTAGGCAGTAAACTCCCTCTACTTTTGTGTTATCTTCTTCACCATAAAAGAGCCGACCTATTCTCATTTAGTCTTCACAAGCAACAATAGTGCCAGCGTTAAGGAGTCTTAGAAGAGCCTCTTGGATTCGACTACTCAAGGTGAGTTAATGTGGTATTCGGCCATAGGCCATTTTATAAGTTTAGGTATGACCGATTGTGTATTATGATTTTTAGGGGCTAATCGACAAGTAAGCAGAGTATCGGGATTCTAGATCGTGTTAGATTCGAGTAGTTTGGAATTTCGCTAGAAAGTCAGGTGTGTGATTAACCCACTATTTTCCGGGTATATGATATGTATGTGAAATGTGTATGTATTATGAATGTGCTAACTAGTGCAGTGGAAATTGTGAGATGGATACCCTCAAGGGGTATGTCGATAATCCGGTAAGTACCAAACCTGATGATATGTGATTATTAGTATGAATATGTGTTATGACTAGGCTTGATGAACATGCTCATGCATCATTATATTATATCATTATTTATGTTACATGTGCATGGGTGGGATATGATATGAAAGAAGGTACGGGTGTACTTCGAGTACGTGGTTTGATGTTAGCCTTGAGCTACATCGTGGATTGACGTTGACTGAGGTCACGTTGTGGATTATTTGCGATTAAGTTCGCATGGTTTGATGAGTGGCTATATGCCTCATCGTGGTTGATATCGGCTATGTGCCATATCGTGGTTGATGAGTGACTATGTCTCCCATCGTGGTTTTGGTGTTAGCTACGGCTACATCGTGGATTGGCGCTGACTGAGGTCGCGTTGTGGATTATTGTGCTTAATTGCACGTGGACGGCAGTGATTGCCTTTGGAGTAAAAAGGAGAGGGTGATTTGATAATCCCCTGGTGTGTGGTAGGATGGATACGGGGTGTGTAGAGGATGGACCCTAGGTTTGGGTTGGGTGCATTTTCCATAATTGTATATGATGTGTGGATTAATGTGATATGAGTATTTAATGTGGAAGTGGGCCAAGCCCGGTTGATATGTGGATCGGTGTGGAAATGGGCTAAGCCCAAGATGTGGAAATTTTGTGGGTAACTACCCTATTGGATGAATGTGATATGAATATGGGCCAAGCCGAGAATGTGTTAATATGTGAGTATACTATTTTGTTATCGATAAATGGGTTAATACGTGGTTAACATGTGGGTGGAATTCGGTGGATTAATTACACACATCGAGTCCGTGTGACTCACCCAAATATTTTATCAAACATCGCAGTGATATGATGATCGGACCGGGTTGGAGTGGATACGAGGTTGCCCATACTGTAAGATAATTTAATTAATTAAGTATTTATAGTTTTAGTATTTTGATTAAGTCTTTATTGTAATAAGGCCCATTAAAGTATTTAAGGTTATTTAAGTATTTTTCATTAAGTTTAATTATTATATTTATTATGAATTGACAATTTAAATATTGATTGCAAATGAATTTATTTTCTCAAGTGTGTATAATAAAGTTTTGAATCCGGTGTTTTCATAATAATTTAATTTTTTTACCTAGAATATTTTAAGTCACGAAAAGGTTTTATTAAAGGGAACAAATTTTTAACGATTTTTACTCTTAAGTAAGAATATTTTCGAACGTGTTCCGCAGTGGCATTTCAAATTCGGTCATAGTGAATGGGCCGGGTTTGGGGTGTTACAGAGACGGTGGCTTGAGTTGTTGAAAGACTATGAGTTTGTCATTGATTACCACCCGGGAAAAGCAAATGTGGTTGCGGATGCCCTAAATAGGAAATCCTTGTATGCTCTAAGAGTTATGAGCACGAGTTTAGCACTAGCCGATGATGGGGCTATTCTGGCAGAGTTGAGAGCTAAGCCACTATTTGTTCAACAGATATGTGAAGCTCAGAGAAATGACAGTGAGATGCTAGCTAAGAGAGCTAAGTGTGAATCAGAAAGTGTTTCCGATTTTCGAGTGGGCTCGAATGGTTGTTTGCTGTACCATGATAGAATATGTGTACCCAGAGATGAAGAGTTGATCCGAAAAGTTTTGCATGAGGCACATTCGAAAAGTTATTTGTCAGTACACCCGGGAAGTACGAAAATGTACAATGATTTGAAGAAGTTTTGTAACATCCCCAAACCCGGCCCATTCACTACGACCGAATCTGGTTATGTTAGTGAAAATATTTCTGACTTAGAATAAAATAGTAAAAATTTATTTTATCTTGGAAACCATGTTCTTTTGAAAAAAAAATATACTTTAGACTTGATATTATAAAAATGTCCATATTAAAACACTTTATTATCTTATGAATACTTTAAATAAGTAGATTAGAGTAAAATCATTTTCACTAGCTAGTAATTTAATATAATCCAGTCACAATTTAAAATAACAATAAAATAATTCCCAAAGTAAATAAAAAAAACAAAAAAGGCCCTTATTACATCAATATTTAAAAGATCAAGTACTTAATAACTTAAAATATTTAAACTCTTCCTTCTGCATGGGCCACCTTGCAGCCTCTCCGATCCCGGTCCAACTCTACGCATCACCTGAAATGGTTAATAAGAATAGGGTGAGTCCACTGGCTCAGTGCATAATCACCTCACATATTTCCATACTTATGGGCTTGGCCCAATACCAAACAATTCACATCGCAAGTCATGCACGTATGCATCTCAGCCCAACCCACTATCCAACCATACGCCAACCTTAGCAGACTCCCTGCCTAAGGCCGTGGATAAACCACCACTGATCACATCGTGATCCAAACATCTTACCTTGGCAAGCTCGCTGCTCAAGGCCGTGGCTGAGCCACCGATCAACCCAAGTGATCACAATATCGCAATCTGCCTACGGTGATGCACATAGCAATCAACCGCCGAGATGGGCACCTAGCCAACACCTCCCTTGAGGTAGCACAAAGCTAACCTTCAAGCACTAATGTAGCCTGAGCTAACATTAGACCACGTACATCCTGTGTACACTTCTTCCTCCATTGAGTCAAGCCCAAATCCCATGTATGCATGCATAAGTTCAACATGTCAGATTAACTAAAGAGTAAGGATCACATGTGGATTATCATATCATGTATATATCATAAATAACTCACTATTCAAGCCACTATAATCGCCATCATTCATATCACGCATATGTAAACACATTTAACAAACCAAAGATCGAAGAAATAGTGCGATGATTACGCACCTAATTGATACCAATGACCAACTCGAAACGCTACTTAACCAAAACTCGCCGACACACCCTTGATGAATCGAACCCACGAGTCCTCCCTACCGCTCCTCTGGTGATTACATGAAAGAATTACCACACTAAGACCACAAGAATATTCGGCCAACCTCAAACATCAAGACCACCTTTGGTTAACGAAAACATCGAAAGAAATAAACTATAACGTAAAACCTCACCCTTCACAATGACTAGAGCAGAGACCCAAACGCTCCACCCCCTCTCGCTAAGATTCGGCCAACCACCACTAGGACAAGGAGAAAGGTTTTGGCAATAGAGAAAGAAAGAAGGTATGAGGGGACAATATGAAATGGTTTCGGCTTAGGAAAAATGGAGAGAACCAAGTAGGAAAATCGGCTAGGTGACTTTGAAGATTCGGCCAAAGTGCATAGGTGAAGAGAAGGGATATTTTTAGTGTTGGTAGAGTATGGAAGACAAATGGATGAAGGCTTAAGAAAGAACTAGGATTGGCAAAGGGTCCAAAAGGGATTCGGCACACAAAGAAATGGGAAACAAGTCAAGAAAGCACAAATGGTGAATGAAAATGAGCACCTCCTCCCCTATTTATACTATACGGCCTAGCTCCAACCTCCCACAAAAATCCCACTATTTGCTCCTACAATTCCTCCCCAACACTCATTCAAAAGTTTGAATGAGTGAAACCTCTTCCTAGCCAAAATTTAAAAAAAAGACCAAGTCTTCTCCACCTTTTAAGCATCCAAAAGCCACCCAACTTCTTACTTCTCGATGCCAAAAATAAAGGCCAAAGTCTTTGCCTTCGCAGCTCGAACACCGCCCCTTCCCTTGCACAGGCGTCACTTCCCCAAGCTCTTAGTGGCGTCTCCTTGCCACTTTACTAGCTCAATTCTTATGTCTAATTCCCCAAATAATTCTCTTAAGACACCCATCGCTAAGCTCCCCTTTTGCACTTAAAAATCCAAAATTTTCTAAAGTCTTCCCTTGAGCCCAAACATTCTTACCACCTCTCAAACACATCCAAGCATACCCAAAACCTACTAGAACATGAATTATACCCAACATGCATAGCCCCTAAACCAGGGTGTTACAATTCTACCCTCCTAAAAATAATTTCGCCCACGAAATTACTTGGCTAGACTAACGGTCCACGTCCTAACTCTCCAAACTTACACTATCGCTGCGCACTCTGATCTTAAAGAGCTAACATACCTTCTAGGCACAGTTTCTAAGTTCATACCCAAGGTTCCAACTACTTTACGAGCAACAAATCAAGCGATCATCAACACGAGCGAACCAACAACGAATATTCCAAACACAAGGAACTTACCGGTGACACATCGGGCACATCATTATCCTCTCTCCGACGAATCGCATAAACCGGACTGTCGCTTTGCCTTGCCTCAGTGCCACCATTATTGCGGTCTCATCGCCACCACGACCTTGGCGAAACCATTTCCTCTATGGTTCGAACCGCGACCCTTATCGCCGCTTGCCGACCACCTCTGCTGGTTGCACATAACCTTGGTCTTCGCTCGAGTCCCATTCGGATGCGGGGACAATCCTTAATCGAGATGAGACTTGGATTTGCATCCAAGCACTCTCGAACACGATTCCGGCGATTCGCCAACATGGTACCTTCCCACACTGCGCACACGGACGATCCGGATTCCTCTCGGTTGTCTTAACAATATGAACAAGAGTCTCAACCCTCGGTCTCTTCTCGGACCCTCTCAACCACTTACGGCGATCCAACACTTCTCTTATCACGGTTCCTTTCCCTATTGAGCCTCGGCCTTCTTGACCTCCTCGGCTATTCGAGCTTTCTCCACTAAAACGGTGAAGTCTCTTTCCGATGCGGAGCAATCAAAACTCGCAACTCATCCCGTAGCCCATCTTCAAATCGACGATCTCTCATAATCGGTTGCCACGATTCCCGAGCATACCGCTCAAACGCAGAACTTCGGCCTTCAGACTCCGCTATCGATTTGCTACCTTGCACCAGATTGAGAAACGCCTTCCTCTCGAGCATCCACATAGCTCGCTCCGACATACTTCCTCGAACTTGATCTTAAAATAACTTGATCCACTGATCTGCCGGTACTTTCCTTAACCGTGAGCCACCACCTGGTAGGCCTCATCTCGCAAAGAACGAAACAACACCCTTAAGCTTCTCCTCGGCGATTAAGTCTAAGTCGTCCATAATCCTTTCCATCGCCTCAAGCGATTACTCGCCACGTCGAGCTACCCCGCACACTCCTCAAGACCTCGGCTCCATTCGCCTAAGCCTTTCGGGCACGCGACTTCCGAGTCCCATCGCCCCCATTGGCTCTCGCCACTCGCTCAAGCACCGCGCGCAAAGATAGCTCGCGATCTGCGTCGTCTCCTCGATCGATCCTGCTGTTCCACCTCAACAACTGGTGGCGGCACATCGCTCTCTGACCCATGGCGAGACCCAACCGGTTCAGACACTGACATCCTGCCTCTACCACGTCCACGAGTATTGCGACCACGCCCCCTAGAACTCATATCTAGCGCCTCGATTTAGTCTGTTTAAAAAGTTTTATGCATTAGAAATTATTGTTTCACTGTTTTATCCACGAGCAATTTTATGCAATGAAGTTTCCGAGAGTAGTTCTTTCGATCAATCAAAGTTTTCCTTCCTACCCAGGGGTAATTTCGTCATTCTCCTACAGGGGTATTTTTTGTAATTTTGTAAATCGAGAAAACATCTTTCAAAATCTGATTTAGAGTTTCACAAACCAAAGGGGTAAGTTTGAAAAATTTAAACTAAGGGTTTTAAAACAGTGAGGCAAATCCCTTTCGGGTTTTAATAATTGGTTTAGCCTATGAACAAGTCCTCTTGGTTAAGGTGAACCGTAGCTACGCACCAGGTAGGATTCCTGCGAAGAGGAGGTGAGTCACGAGGATGCTTAAGTACCGAGCTCTTTAGGATCCACTCCTAGACATGCGCACAATGGTTGCCACACCTTAACTAACTCGCGACTTAATCACGGAGTTTGTTTAGTAATCTTAAGTCTTATGCATGTGTTTGAGTAGACTAGCCCTAGGGTTCAATAGCCCTAATATTCTAATCTCTGAGCCCAAATAAGCCCATAACAATTCATCACAAATTTGAAGTACTTACCTGGTGGACTTCTGGCCTGAGGTACACAGTGCCATGCGAATACACGAAAACCTTTTATAAAACCCATATCTTTGAAAAGCCCATTTTAGAAAAATGTTTTGGGCCCAAAACCCTCAAAGCCGAGTTTTGAATCGGCTCGATATTAAATCGTAACATCCCAAACCCGGCCCATTCACTACGACCGAATCTGGTTATGTTAGTGAAAATATTTACGACTTAGAATAAAATAGTAAAAATTTATTTTATCTTGGAAACCATGTTCTTTTGAAAAAATATACTTTAGACTTGATATTATAAAAATGTCCATATTAAAACACTTTATTATCTTATGAATACTTTAAATAAGTAGATTAGAGTAAAATCATTTTCACTAGCTAGTAATTTAATATAATCCATCACAATTTAAAATAACAATAAAATAATTCCCAAAGTAAAAAAAAAAACAAAAAGGCCCTTATTACATCAATATTTAAAAGATCAAGTACTTAATAACTTAAAATATTTAAACTCTTCCTTCTCGCATGGGCCACCTTGCAGCCCTCTCCGATCCCGGTCCAACTCTACGCATCACCCGAAATGGTTAATAAGAATAGGGTGAGTCCACTGGCTCAGTGCATAATCACCTCACATATTTCCATACTTATGGGCTTGGCCCAATACCAAACAATTCACATCGCAAGTCATGCACGTATGCATCTCAGCCCAACCCACTATCCAACCATACGCCAACCTTAGCAGACTCCCTGCCTAAGGCCGTGGATAAACCACCACTGATCACATCGTGATCCAAACATCTTACCTTGGCAAGCTCGCTGCTCAAGGCCGTGGGTGAGCCACCGATCAACCCAAGTGATCACAATATCGCAATCCGCCTACGGTGATGCACATAGCAATCAACCGCCGAGATGGGCACCTAGCCAACACCTCCCTTGAGGTAGCACAAAGCTAACCCTCAGCGCTAATGTAGCCTGAGCTAACATTAGACCACGTACATTCCTGTGTACACTTCTTCCTCCATTGAGTCAAGCCCAAATCCCATGTATGCATGCATAAGTTCAACATGTCAGATTAACTAAAGAGTAAGCATCACATGTGGATTATCATATCATGTATATATCATAAATAACTCACTATTCAAGCCACTATAATCGGCCATCATTCATATCACGCATATGTAAACACATTTAACAAACCAAAGACCGAAGAAATAGTGCGATGATTACGCACCTAATTGATACCAATGACCAACTCCCAAACGCTACTTAACCAAAACTGCACGACGACACCCTTGATGAATCGAACCTCACGAGTCCTCCCTACCGCTCCTCCTGGCTGATTACATGAAAGAATTACCACACTAAGACCACAAGAATATTCGGCCAACCTCAAACATCAAGACCACCTTTGGTTAACGAAAACATCGAAAGAAATAAACTATAACGTAAAACCTCACCCTTCACAATGACTAGAGCAGAGACCCAAACGCTCCACCCCCTCTGCTTAAGATTCGGCCAACCACCACTAGGACAAGGAGAAAGGTTTCTGCAATAGAAAGAAAGAAAGAAGGTATGAGGGGACAATATGAAATGGTTTCGGCTTAGGAAAAATGGAGAGAACCAAGTAGGAAAATCGGCTAGGTGACTTTGAAGATTCGGCCAAAGTGCATAGGTGAAGAGAAGGGATATTTTTAGTGTTGGTAGAGTATGGAAGACAAATGGATGAAGGCTTAAGAAAGAACTAGGATTCGGCAAAGGGTCCAAAAGGGATTCGGCACACAAAGAAATGGGAAACAAGTCAAGAAAGCACAAATGGTGAATGAAAATGAGCACCTCCCCTCCCCCTATTTATACTATACGGCCTAGCTCCAACCTCCCACAAAAATCCCACTATTTGCTCCTACAATTCCTCCCCAACACTCATTCAAAAAGTTTGAATGAGTCAAACCTCTTCCTAGCCAAAATTTAAAAAAAAAGACCAAGTCTTCTCCACCTTTTAAGCATCCAAAAGCCACCCAACTTCTTACTTCTCGACGCCAAAAATAAAGGCCAAAGTGTGCGCTTCGCACTCGAACACTGGCCCTTCCCTTGCACTGAGGCGTCACTTCCCCAAGCTCTTAGTGGCGTCTCCCTTGCCACTTTACTAGCTCAATTCTTATGTCTAATTCCCCCAAATAATTCTCTTAAGACACCCATCGCCAAGCTCCCCTTTTTGCACTTAAAAATCCAAAATTTTCTAAAGTCTTCCCCTTGAGCCCAAACATTCTTACCACCTCTCAAACACATCCAAGCATACCCAAAACCTACTAGAACATGAATTATACCCAACATGCATAGCCCCTAAACCAGGGTGTTACAAGTTTTATTGGTGGCTGGGTATGAAAAGAGATATCTCAGAATTTGTGGTAAAGTGTCTGATTTGTCAGCAAGTGAAAGCTGAGCATCAAGTGCCTTCGGGATTGCTTCAGCCAGTGTTGGTACCCGAATGGAAGTGGGATCGGGTTACCATGGATTTTGTGACGGGGTTACTGATGACTCCGAAAAAGAAAGATGGTGTGTGGGTTGTTGTGGTTAGACTAACGAAGTCGGCTCACTTTATCCCAGTTCGTGTTGATTATTCACTGGATAAGTTAGCTGAATTGTATGTTGCAGAGATAGTGAGATTGCATGGTGTGCCTATGTCTATTATATCGGATAGGGATCCGAGGTTCACTTCGAGGTTCTGGAAGAAGTTGCAAGAGGCCATGGGTACGAGATTGAATTTCAGTACTGCGTTCAATCCGCAAACTGATGGTCAGTCTGAAAGAGTGATTCAAGTTCTTGAAGTTATGCTTCGATGCTGTGTGTTAGAATTCGTAGGTAGTTGGGAGAGATATCTACCTTTAGTCGAATTCGCCTACAACAACAGCTATCAGTCGAGTATACGGATGGCTCCGTATAAGGCTTTGTATGGACATAAGTGTCGGACTCCTCTATATTGGACCGAGCTTAGTGAGAAGCAGATTCATGGAGTTGATCTGGAAAATGAGACTGAAGAGAAAGTAAAAGTAATCCGTAATAGTCTGAAAGCTACTTCGGACCGACAAAAGTCGTATGCGGATTTGGAAAGAAAAGAGATTGAGTTTGAAGTGGGCGAAAAAGTGTTTTTGAAAATGTCCCCATGGAAGAAGATTATGAGATTTGGAAAAAAGGGTAAATTGAATCCAAGATTCATAGGGCCGCATGAGATTACAGATAGAGTTGGGCCAGTAGCATACCGGTTGGCTTTGCCGGTAGAGTTGGAAAAGATTCATAATGTGTTCCATGTGTCGATGTTGCGACGGTATCGCTCTGATCCTTCACATGTGATTCCTTCGACGGAAATTGAGATAAGACCGGATATGTCTTATGAGGAGGAGCCGATTAAGATCTTAGCTCGAGAGGTGAAACAATTGAGAAATAAGAGCATAGCACTAGTGAAAGTGTTATGGCAAAAACACGGTGTGGAAGAGGCTACGTGGGAAATAGAAGAAACTATGAGAGAGCAACATCCAAACCTCTTTACTGGTAAGATTTTCGGGGGTGAAAATCTCTAAATAGGGGAGAGTTGTAACATCCCGGTTTAGGGCCTAGTCAAAATAGTGGTGCGAGACCACAAATCCGAGGTTTATGATGAGTTTTTGAGGTTTATGCTATGTATGCATGCTAGTGTAAAAGTTTCATGAAGCAATTTTGTGAAATTGCGGTTGAATTGTCCAAAAGGACTAAATTGCAAAAGTTAAAAATGTGTGATTCTATAAGCTATTTGTGTGAAATAGCTTTAGAATATTAATTAGAGGACCTTAAATAGCAATTTATCCAATTTCTAATTTTTGGACAAAATTGGGCATGGATAAGTTAAAATAGAAAGTTTATCAAAAAGGGCATTTTGGTCATTTATCAATTAAGTGATTAAAATAGGAGAAAAGATGACAAAATTCATTCATCTTCTTCTCCAAGGTTGCCGAAATTTTGAGAGAGCCATTGTTAGGGTTCTTCAAATTTTTCAAGCTTGCTAGTAAGTGCCTCTAGCCTTGTTTTTGATATTCTTTGTATTTTTGAAGTCCTTGTTTCATGAGTAAGCTATTTTTAGCTATTTGATGAGCTATGATGGATGTTCAAAAATTTGGCCATGTATGACATGCATGTATTTTGATGTTTTATGGAAGATTATGAAAGCTTGATGTAGTAGAAACATCTTTTGCTAAAGGAATTTCCATAGAAAATGCATGTAGGGACTAGTTTGTGAAAGTCTTAAGTTTGGTCATACATGTGTGATTTAGTGAGAATTGATGAATTCTTTAGTTGAGTAAGTGATTCGGCTAAGCATGAAAGGCTAGAAAGTTGAATAAAAATCACTTTACGAGCCTTGGGGGCAATAGTGTAATTATGAGAAAGATTAGGGGCAAAAGAGTAATTTTGCCAAAGTATGAGATTATGAGATGTGGGTCAATTTAGTCAATATGTGTGTTGATAAGTTGAATTATCATTATAGATCAAGAAAGACGAAGCCCGGATCGAAACCGAGGCAAAAGCAAAGTGGTGGACTAATTGCACATTTCTATACTTTTGAGTATCGAGGTAAGTCTATGCATAGACAATGCATTCATACTAACAATTTGTTAATGCTAGCTAGTGTGTAGCATGGTTGAGAATGATTGAGAACCTATGTGGTTCAAGTGAAATGATTGTGGTAGAGCTTGAGAATGTATGAATGATTGAGTAAGTAGATGTGTTGATGTGTTGTGATAATGCAAAAAGGGTGGGCTAAGTGCGATACCATTCTAATGCATAATGACGATGAGCTGGCTATGTGCGATGCTATCGTTAGGTATATTATCTAGTGGGCTATGTGTGAAACCGCTATGAATACCTTGTTGGTAGGCTAACTGCGATACTACCTTAATAATTGATTGTGGTGGGCTTAGTGCGGAACCACCGAGAGATTTGCTGAGTGGATAAGATAATGAGTGGCATAGCTGTGTGGATGTATTATTGAGAAATAATGATGTGTTGTATATTGCGTAAATGTGATATTGAATGCAGGGGTGCATGTCAATGGATATGAGTAAGTGACTCATGATGTGTTGGAAATGTGGTAAGGGATAGAAAGAGTAAGCATAGTTGTGCATTATTTGTTAGTATAATGCTAATTGTTGTTTAGCTTATACCATGTAGCTTAATTGTTTATGTGTAAACTTACTAAGCTCAAAGCTTACTCTCTTCCTTTTCCCTTGTCTTATAGAGCAAAAGTGTTGAATCGAGATACGAGGATCAATTGGAAGATTGCCCACACTATCAGCACACTCCGGTACATTAGACTTAATGTTTTTTATATGGCATGTATAGGGGCTAGACAAGTTAGTGAATTTTGTTGTAAATGGCTAAGATGTGTTGGCCCTTAGATGGATAGTCTATTTTGTATATGCCATAGTTTTTGGCACTTTATTATATGAAAAGATGTAGTTATCTAAGTGAGATTGTAAGTTTTTTAGTTGATTATGGATGTGTTGAATGAGTGCATGATTGTGTATGCTAGTAGGGTGAAAAAGACTTGGCAAATAGCTTTGTTCTTGTCCATGTGGGTAGACACACGGGCATGTGTCTAGGCCATGTGTGACACACGGTCAGCCCACGGGCGTGTGACTTGGTCGTGTGTCCCCTGCATGTTAGTGTTTTAAATCAGGATAGACCACGGACTAGCCACACGGGTGTGTGCCTAGAACGTGTGTATTAATCAGTGTTGGCCATAGGCTAGCCACACGGGCGTGTGTCTAGACTCTAGGCCGTGTTAGGGTGGTCAGTGTGCCCGTGTCACACATGGCCTAGACACATGCCCGTGTGGGTAGACACACGGGCGTGTGCCCTAACCGTGGGGCATTGGCAGAATGCTTGGGTTTTATGCACGGTTTGGGGACATGGGCGTGTGTGACTACACACGGGCGTGTCTAATCTTACACGGGCGTGTGAGCCCTGTAGAGGTGGAAAAGTTTTAAAAATCGTAGAAGTTCTGATATAGTCTCGAGAGCCCTTGTGTGTTTGAGCGAGGCCTCGTAAGTCGAGAATAAGGTGGTTGACGTGGCTTAAGAGATTAGTCACGATGGGCCTAAGTGGCGATCTTGAGGTTCTAATACGGTAACGCCTCGTGCCCGGTTCCGGCGTTGAATACGGGTAAGGGGTGTTACAGATATCTTCATTCAAGTCATCTTCGAACCTTTTACACATTATTGCCTCAGTCGAGACACATTCTCGTGCATACTGGCTCAGTCTCATAAATTCTCACTCGTATTCTATAACAGACATACGACCCTGTTTCAATTCAAGAAACTCTTTGCATTTCTGATCTATAAATCTCTCACTGATGTATTTCTTTCGGAATTCAGTCTGGAAGAAATCCCAGGTAATTCGTTCTCTTGGAACAACAGAAGTCAGAGTTTTCCACCATTGGTAAGTTGTATCTCTCAAAAAAGAAATGGCACATTTAACACATTCATCAGGGGTACATGACAACACATCAACTACCCGAATCGTATTTTCAAGCCTGAACTCGGCTCTCTCAGCATCATCATCAGTAGTAGCACAGAATTCTTCAGCCCCATATTTTCTAATCTTATCAACTGGAGGTTTATTTATACAAATCGGATCTATAAGTTGGGGAGCTACGGGAACTTGCGGGGGCGGAGGTTGAGGAACAACCGGATTTGCTCTAACATACCGAGTGAACCACTCATTCATCATTTGGAAGAAGGCTTGTTTTGCCTCTCCCTCATAGTCACTAGATACATTTCTCGAATTAGGAGGCACTACCCCTTGAGCGGGAGCGGGTGCGTTACTTTCAACATCGTCAGCTAAGGCTCGTTCGCGATCCATTTACTATACGAAAAACACATTTTATTTGTCAAGATTCATCACACTATCGCAGTTCAAATATATGGCATGTATAGCTAGACTCACATATGCTACGTTAGTCCTAGAATCGACTAAACTTTAGCTCTGATACCAACAAATTGTAACACCCCTAACCCGTATCCGTCTTCGGACAAAGGTTAAGAGGCGTTACCGGACATATCGAATCATATGTCAAACATTTCACTAACATCAAATATTCACAAACATTCCATAGCGAAATACACACATAGAGTCCCTTTAGAAGGTCTACGAGACCTTAAACATGCATTAAGAAGGGGTCAGGACTAAACCGAGCACATAATTTTTTTTAAAAACTTAAACATTTTTCAAAGTTACAGAGGTCACACGCCCGTGTGGGTAGGCCGTGTGCCTCACACGGCTTAGACACGCCCGTGTGTCTAGGCCATGGAAAAACAGGGCATACATACTGACTTGTCCACACAGAAACAAGACACGCCCATGTGCCAGGCCGTGTGAAAATTAGGGAGGCTACTGACTTGGTCACTCGGCCAGTCACACGCCCATGTGTCTAGCCCGTGTACCTATTCGAATTGGCCTCACATGCCGTGTGCTCGACCGTGACAATCAAAGGGGGGTATACTGACTTGGCCACACGGCCTAGCATATGCCCGTGTGTGCAACCATGTGATCTGCCCAGGCTCACTTCGAAGTGGCCCTCGAGCAATACGGCAGAGACACACGCCCGTGTCCCTGCTCGTGTGCGTACAAAATAGGCCATTTACAAGGCCAATTTTCCACCCAATTTTGGGTCATCCCTACAAGCATCAAACAAGAAACAAATATGCCATATTTCTAGAAAATTTCAAGCACAAAACATACACCATTTAAACCATCTTCTCATCAACCAATTTCATGCTCAAAACCTAAACCAAAACATACCAAAATCTCATAACAACTCATTAATTCATACATGATCAATGTCCAAAAATATCACTTCCATTTTTATACTAAAACCATACCAAATTCTCAACAAAGAACATACCAAATTGACTATTTCTTTTGGTCATTTATAAACATCAAAACATACCAATACTTAGCACAAATCATATACCACATCCAAACCATATTTTCTTCCACAAGGAAGCCATATCACACGGGTATAAAATGCATATCTCAAAACATATCACACTAGTCCTAGACTATACATGCCATACTTTTAACATTTACACTTCCAAAAGGTACCAAAATAGAGTTCGATAGTGTGGTGATGATCCTCGACGATCCCTGAGCTTCTGGTAGCTTCGATAATCTATAAAACAATTGAAACACATATAAAGTAAGCTTACAAAAGCTTAATAAGCCATATACAAATAAACTTACCACATAAACAATTACAAACTATTTCATTCATATGAACTATGGCATAACACAATAGCAAATTCATATTTCTCATCTAGCTCAATTGATCATAACCACTTGCTTATAAACATATCACGTTTTCATGTAGCTCACATATCAAATGATCATATTCATACTTATCTTCCATTGCCAAATTTCATATACATTTCATACATACCTGAAACGGATACATATTCACATATTCAATCATATCTTGGAATGCCCGTTGAACCATTCGGAATAAATAAGGATACTTGGATAGCTCGTAAAGTTCGTAAAATGCCAACGTCCCAGACGTGGTCTTACATGTAATTAAATATCGATGCCTCTGTCCCAGACAGGGTCTTACACAAAATCATATACGATGTCGATGTTCCAAACATGGTCTTGCACGTAAATCTCAAATCGATGCCAACGTCCTAGACGTGGTCTTACACGATAACTCATATCGGAATCCTATGTCATGACATATGCATCCTAACTATTCCTATGGTTCGTACGGGACTTTTCGGACGTCATCACATTATCGAATTTTCTAAGATTTCACATATTCAGCTCCAATAGCCATTCATTACATTTCATTAACATATAAGCAATAGTAATTCAATTCAAACACATTTATTTGTACGTAGACTTACATCGTACGGATTCGATGGAAATAAATGATTACTCGACCACTTTAGATTTCCCCCGATCTAATTCCATTTTCTTTGGTTCTTGATCTATACACATTTAAACTTAACTCTTTTATTCATCATATCATTCAATTCAATCCAAATATACATATTTAGGGCATTTTAAAAATTAGCCCTCACATTTTCACATTTTGACATTTTAGTCCTTATTTCACAAAATCACAAAATATACAAAATTTCATTACACCATAGCTTTGCCAAATATTCACTTAGCTCAAATAAGCCCATATATTTCATTTATTTCACATTTTAGCCCTTCAATTTTCTCATTTTCACAAATTAGCCCATAATAATAAATTTCATCAAAAATCCCAATACAAAACATATTTATCTAACATCAAGCTTTCAAATTTCACCATTTAACATCACAAAGCTCACAAAATCAATAATGGCATAACTCAAAATCATCATCAATTTCATGAATTAGGGAATAGGCTTAAGAAAACATGAAGCAACGATCACAAAAACATAGAAATTATCAAAAACGGATCAAAAACACATACCCAATTGATGCTTATACAATGGTCGAATGTTTGAGAACTCAAACCCTTATTTCTTTCTTCAATTTCGGCAAAGATGACGAACATAAACACTTAATGCATGTTTTGTTTTATTAAAAATAACATTAATTCACATTTTACTATTTTAACCTTATTGTTTTCATTAAAAATTCCACTAACTATTGTCCATACTTGTCCATTCATTAAACCAATGGTCCATGCACAACACAAGGACCTCAAATTAGTAAGCCATGCCAATTCGACATATAACTAATTAGAAGGCTACTTTTGCATTTTCTGCGATTATGCCCTTTTTCATAAATCGGCACACAAACGATAAAATTTTCATACGAAACTTTCACACATATCAATTCACATGCTATAAATACGGAATATAATATTAAAATATTTTTTAGACTCAGATTTGTGGTCCCGAAACCACTCTTCTGACTAGGGTCTAAACCGAGCTGTTACACATGGCCTAGCACATTGGCGTGTATAGCCACTTCAAAGGGCACACGGGCTGGACACACGGGCATGTGGTTGGCCGTGTGACCCAAGTCAGTATACTCTCCAGATTTCACACAGCCTAGCACACGGGTGTGTCCTCGGCCGTGTGTTGCAAGTCAGTATCTATCCCTTGTTTTCATACAGTCTAAGACACGGGCGTGTCTACTAGCCGTGTGAGGTACACGGCCTGTTCACACAAGCGTGTGATCCTTATATGATTGAAAAATTTCTAAGTTTTTTAAAATTTTCGTATGCTATCGGTTTAGTCCCGAACTACTTCTAAAGCATGTTTAAGGCCTCGTAGGCCATCATAAGGGACAATATGAATATGATTGAATGGCATTTGAGTATGAATGCATAAATGTATGAATTATGTATGTTAAATGATGTTGATTGATCGATAATACCTCGTAACCCTATTCTAACTGTGAATACGGGTGAAGGTTGTTACACGAGTATAAAGATGGCATCGTACGAAGCTTTATATGGTCACAAATGTTGAACTCTGTTGTACTGGACTGAACTAAGGGAGAAAAAAGATTCACGGGGTTGAATTGATCAGAGAAATTAAAGAAAAAGTGAAAATGATCCGCGACAGTTGAAAAGCAGCTTCAGATCGACAGAAATCAAATAAGGATTTGAAATGTAAAGAAATTGAATTTCAAGTCGGGGACCGAGTGTTTTTAAAGGTGTCACGATGGAAAAAAGGTTCTTCGATTCGACCGTAAAAGAAAGTTGAGTCCGCGATTTATCGGACCGTATGAGATCATCGAAAGAATAGGGCTTGTAGCGTATCGACTAGCTTTACCATCAGAACTTGAAAAGGTTCATATTGTAATTTCTCTGGTAGATGTTTAGATATAGGCTTATTTGACATATAGCGAAGAGCCGATCAGGATTTTATCTCGTGAAATTAAAGAATTGAGAAATAAACGCATAGCCTTAGTAAAGGTTCTTTGGCATAAACACAGGATCGAGGAAGCTACTAGGAACCTAAGGAAGATATGAGAAAATAGTACCCTAACCTATTCACTGGTAATATTTTCAGGGACAAAAATCCATAAGGGGGAGAGTTGTAGCATCCCGTTTTTGGTTAAATCAGAACAGTGGTTTTGAGACCATAAATCTAAGGTCAAAATATTTATTTTATTATTATTTTAATGTTTACAGCATGATTGAGTGATTGTGTGAAAATTTCGTTAAGAAATTTTATCGTTTAATTTGTCAATTTGATAAAAAGGACTAAATTGCGTAAAGTGTAAAAGTGGTGTTCTAATAGCTAAAGGTGTCTAATAGCTATAGAACCTTAAAGAGGAGGTCCTTATGTTGTAAATATACCAATAATATGATAGTGGATGATAATGGCTTGGTATTTTGTGTAATTATTAATGTTTTTAAAGGTTAATTAAGTAAATTAGTAATTAAACATATAATAAATAAAACAAAACATATTTTTTGTATTCATCTTCTTCAAATGAACACTTAGGCCGATTATTACATGGAGAGAGAAAGATAGGGTTCGACCATCTTCTTTTCTTTCAAATAGGTATGATTTTTGTCCCGTTTTTCATGATTTCTATGTTTTTGATATCGTTGCAGCTAGTACTAGCTAGCCCAGGGACTAATTTGCAAAACTGTTAAAGATTTTGAATGTTGCCATTGATGAATATGTATGATTTTTTATGATTGATGATAGATTTTGAATGTTTGTTGATAGTTAAACAAGTTTTGTAAAGTAAATTTTAGTGAAAATGTAAAAAAGGGATTAAGTTGAGAAAATGTGAAATGTTGTAACACCCTAAAATTAGGCCTAGTAGAATTGGGCCTATTGGGCCTTGGGCATGGGAGTGTTCAAAATTTTTGAGAATAAGAGAACGGCACAATTGCATGTTGGATCTATTGGGTGAGTGATTTTGGAAGGTTATGGGGCTTCTATGAAGTCCTGGGTTTAAGCCATGTCATATGGAAAAAAAAAATTAGCATTAGGGGAATCATGACTCCTGGTTGTAAGCCTTTTAAGTAATTGTGATTAAAAAGAGACACAAAGAGAGCCTGTGGTGGAGTGGTTGTGGCATCACAGGTGTGGTAAGGAGAACAGAGGTTCAAGTCTCACTGCATGCAAAAGGGATTATTTATTTTGCTCATGTGTGGGCAAGAGTTTGTGTTGGATTTGAACTCTGTGTTGGAGAGTTTGAATTGGTCAAGTGAGTGATTTAAGGAGTAGATTGTGGAGAGATAAGGGGGAGAAAATCATGGACTTTTGGTGGGAAGAGTTGTGCCGTATAGGGACTTTGGGCACTTAGAAATTCGGAATTTTAGTGTGGTGGGGAAATGAGTGTCGATTATTTCTCTCCATCTCGGGTTTTTAACACTTTTTGGAACCGATTTTGCTAAGGGACTCTGGGGTTCTCTCGTTTACTCTTTTGATTACTTATTCCGAGTCTATTTTCCCCTTTTCATCTTGCTTCTTTAGTCGAATATCTTTTTCTCTCAAGTCTGTCGGTCTTAGCATTTTCCTCTCCTTGCATCTTGATTCTTCTTTTACCCAAATGCACTTTCTTCCCTCATTCGATTCTTTTTGTTAGCGGATTTCCTTTCTCTCCATCTTGCTATTAGGACCGAATACTGCATCTTCTTCTCTCTATTCGCCCTCAAACCGTTTCGCCTATCATCTCTTCTTTTTGATAACTAGGCCGAATTCTTCACCTCTCTCAAACTTTGTTCAGGTGGAGCAACTATTTCTGGAAAATCGGTGAGTAGTTTGTTCAACTTTAGTTTGTTCTTTTTATTCTTTAAAGAGTATTACGTCTCCTCTCTTCTGCGCTCTTCTAAGCTGATTCCTTCCTTCCTTTTATGGTCGAATTCTCCCTCCTCTTTGTATGGTATGTTGATTCGTTTGATTCCTAGGTTTTCTCGTGGAATGAATAAGTTGCGAGTGTTCTGAGATAGACGAAGCTTTTCTCTCATCACTCGATCAAGATACCCTTCAAGGGGTTTGTTATCAATCTCCGTCAACGGTTTAAACGGGCTTAATCGCGCTCATTTAATCAAAGCAGGTATCGACATTGTTCGATTTAAGTAATAGAAGAGGGTGTCTGACTCTGTCATTAAGTGACTAATAGAATAACGTCGTTGATTGTAGGTTCGGTGCTCGTGGGTTATTCACTCGATTTTGGTAAACAGGTGTGTAGCAATACCCTGTGACCAATAGTCGGCAAAAGAGTCGAAAAGCGTGTGTACACACACACCACTCCAAGTAGATCAGCAAATGCCGAATAGCTGAAATATCGGTGAATGAAGCCACACGAGCGTGCAATCGCACGTATGGTGGACCGAGCCCACGAATATGGGCATAATATGGGTTGAGGCCACCATGAGCGTCCTCATTGGCTTAGGCCGTTTTTGGGCCAAACTGTAACATCCCCAAACCCGGCCCATTCACTACGACCGAATCTGGTTATGTTATGGGAAAACTTATTGGCGAAAGCAGGTTGCCATTTAACTTTTTGTCTAAACTCCTTTAGAGTAGTTTTACTTGCAGAAATCTTGGGCATGTTTGTTTGCAAACCGTTAGGTTACTTTGAAATCTCGGGGTTTCGTCTTTAAAACTCTTAGTTGTCAATTTTCTTAGGTTGGAAAACGTTTAAAACATCAGACTCCAGTGGTTTAAGCTTAGTTCATAAAAGTAACATTATTCCCAAATCTCTTTAGACATAAATTACCAAAAGAAAACCAAATAACTTAAGAGGCTCTTATTACAACATAATGATTCCAAGTACTTGGTAATAAAGTGCATAAAGGAAATATTAAAACGTCCTTTGCATGGGCCACCTTGTATCCACTCCAACCCGGTCCGATCATCCTTTCACCTGCGATGTTGGATAAGAGATTGGGTGAGTCACAATGACTCAAGTGTGTAACTAAACCATGAAATCCACCCACATGCAAACCACATAACATCCCAATTATCAAATGCAACATGCAAGTATAATTATTTAGACATTACCACAATCTGGGCTTGGCCCACCTTCAAATTATTACAAATACTGGACTAGGCCCTTTTCACATTAGTCCACTGATCACTGGGTTTGGCCCATGTCCACGTATGTCCCCAAAACATACCTATTCATTGGGCTTGGCCCATTTTCATATTATTTCATAAACGGAATAATGCAATCATGAAACCCACCCAAACCTAGGGTCCATCCGCTACACACCCCCTTATCCAAATTTACCACACACCGGGGACTATCGAGTCACCTCTCCTTTTTCCTCCAAAAAGGCAACCAATGCCATCCACGATGTAGCATATAGCTAACATCAAACCACGATGGAGCACACAGCAATCCATCAAGCCACGATATGGCATAAGCCGATATCAATCAAGGTAACCACGCCGAACTAAATCGCAAAGATCCACAACGCGACCTCGATCGGCGCCAATCCACGATGTAGCACAAAGTCGACATCAACCACGCATCAAGTACACCCGCACCTTCTTTTCATATCCCACCCATGCACATGCCACATAAAATATAATCATGATATTGCATGCACATGCTTATTAATGTCCATAAACATTCTCATCAACAAATAATCACATTGCAACAGGTCCAATACTAACCTGATCATCGCTATACCCCTTAAGGGTACCATTTTCACATTTAACTGCACTTGTTAGCAAACATATACAATAGGCAAATATCACGCAAATCCAGGAAACAATGGCTAACTACACACCTTATTACTAGGAGTTCTAGACTCTCGATCCTCGACGCTATCGTCTAGCGAAACTACGGCTATTTGCTTAACGTTTCCTGTTGTTGGCCCACACCCTGGTGGCCAATCTCGCATCACAACAGAAAACGGATCTTTTCTTAAACTTTGGGGACGTGGACCTTCCCTTTCCCTCCTTAGTCGGTACTCGCATCCACGTCCATCGAAAGTCACTTAATCGAACCACACGATTAATCAACGAAGTCATAAACAACTAATTCTAAGTCACTTACTAATATCCTTACCGAAATAATCTGAGATCCCGAAGGCTTCCCTTAAATCGAATGGAGCAGAACTAGGAGAGGTCGCCCTTGCAGATATTCGGCCAACCACACTAGGCTACTAAGAGGATATTCCGACAAGGGTGAGAGGAGATTCGGCTAAAACATAAAGAAGAAAAAAAGGAGAAGAGGTGTGGATATTCGGCTTAGGCTACAAGGAAAAAGGTAAAGAAGTTTTGGCCTATGCAAAATAAATGGGGAAAGAAGAGGTTCTCTCTTGCTACAAATTCAGCACAAAGAATTAGAGAAGAACCAACAAAATTCGGCACAAGAGGAGATGAGAGAATGATCTTTCGGCTACAAAGAATGATGAGCAGATGGTGGATGAAATGAGCACCTCCCCTCCCCTATTTATACTACACTACGGCCTAGCTCCAATCCCCCAAAAAAATCCTCAAACTTCTCCTAAAATACCTCCCTTCCACCCATTCAAAAAGTTTGAATGAGTCAAACTTAACTAGCCAAAATTCAAAAAAAAAAAAAAAAAAATGACCAAGTCTTCTCCACCTTTTAAGCCTTTCAAACCAGTCCATCCAACTCCTTACCTCAATGACGCAAAAACAAAGGCCAAAGTCTTTGCCTTCATGACTCGAACACCGCCCCCGCTTCCCTTGCACCGAGGCGTCACTTCCCAAGCTCTTAGTGGCGTCTCCTTGCCACTCTACCAAGGCCAATTCTTATGCCAAACCCCACCAAAAATTCTCTTAAAGCCCTCTCCATCCAAACTCCCCCTTTTAGCCCCTAAAACTTCAAATTTACCAAAGCAATCTACCACCACGTAGGGTTCTCGGGACCCTAAAACTTACCCAACACACACTGAAGTGTGCCAACACCCGAGCTAAGCACCAAAAATCTAACCCCTAAAACCAGTGGTGTTACAATTCTACCCTCCTTGAAATAATTTAGTCCTCGAAATTACTTTACTATCAAACGTCCATACAACCTATCTTACCACCTTACGCTTTATGTTGCGCACTCGATCTTACTAAGGCTATCGTACCTACACAATCTCCAAATTCGCGCTCAAAATTCGAAACGCCTCTCTTAGCAACACGGAAAAGGCTAACCCATAAGCAAACAAAGTAACTAACGCAAGTACCAAAGCAAAGGAGCTTACCTAGCATCACATCCTTGGTTGACTCCGACTAGAACCATTCCTTCCATGACTTGAACCACGACCCCTCGTCGCTTGAGGGTAATTCTTAACGGATGTGCCTTAGATCCACACGAAAACATTCTTTACTATTTCCCAAAGACTCTCTCGTGTGAGGTCTCCCACATCGAGCACAAGAACGATTCCGATCCTTTCGGTACAAGTGCACTCGCTGTGATTCTCGATCCTTGGTCTTTTCTCGGACATTTCCACATGATCTTGACGGTCCAATATTTCTCTTATCTTCGTTCCTATTCTTCTCTCGGTTTTCCCTTACCGTCCTCTTAACTTCTTACGCAACCCGAGCTTTCTCTACCAGAATGGCAAAGTCCCTTTCTCTTTGGCGCGATCAACTCTCGCAACTCATCTCGCGACCCATCTTCGAATCGAACACTCCTTTCATAATCGGTAGCCACGATTCCTTTGGCGTCTTGACTTATTCGCACAAACTCGACTTCATACTCTCGCTATCGACTTATTCCTTGTACTAGGTTTAGAAACGCTTTCCTTTGCGCGTCTAAGTAACTTGCTCCAACGTACTTTCCTTCAAACTTTTCCTTAAAGTACTCCCAATCCAATCGATCTGCCGGTACACCTTGTTTGACTGTGAGCCACCAACGATAAGCTTCATCCCGAAGAAGCGAAACAGCACCTTTTAGCTTTTCCTCTGGGGCACAATCCAAGTCGTCCATGATTCTTTCGACTCCCTCCAACCAATATTCCGCTACATTCGGGGCCACTCCAGATACTCCCCTAAAAACTTCAGCCCCATTAGACCTGAGCCTCTCGGGCACTGACTTCCGAGTTCCATTTCCCCTACTAGCTCTTGCCACTTCTTTGAAGCGCGCGTAACATAGCTGCGACATCACTGCGTCCTCTTCACTTATCGGATCTTGTTCCTCTCGCGCTTCATGGCGGCACTTCGCTTCGACCCATAGCTGACCCTACTGGTTCCGGAAGCGTCATTCTACCTCTCTGCGTCCCTAGAACTCATCTCTAGCGCTTGATTTAATCTGTTTAGAAAAGTTTTATGCATTAGAAATTTTGTTTCACTGTTTTATTCACGAGCAATTTTATGCAATGAAGGTTCCGAGAGTAGTTCTTTCGAGCAATCAAGTTTCCTTTTCCTACCTGTGGTAATTTCACAACCGGGGTATTTTCGTAAATTTCCACAAGTCGAGTATCCTAATATTTTGAAAACTCGGATTTTAGTATTTTGCAAGGTAAAGAGCATTTTATCAAAATTTGAGGGTAGTCTGATAATTTTTGCAATACAGGGCATTTTGGTAATTTTGCCACTAAGGGCATTTTGGTAATTTTGTAAATCAAAAGAAAAATGCCCTTCACAATCAATTTAAGGTTTCACAAACGGAGGGGTAAATTTGAAAATTTAAAAGCAGGGAATTTAGAAAACAAAGAAGGCTAAGTCCCTTTCGGGTTTTAATAATTAGTTCACCTATGAACAAGTCCTTTTGGTTAAGGTGGAACCGTAGCTACGCACAGGTAGGATTCCAGCCAAGAGGAGGTGAGTCACGAGGACTGCTTAAGTACCGTGCTCTTCTTAGGATCCACTCCTAGACATGCGCACAATGGTTGCCACACCTTAACTTCGGCGACTTAATCACGAGGTTTGTTTAGTAACCTTAAGTTTTATGCAATTGTTTGAGTAGACTATTCCTAGGGTCCAATAGCCCTAATATTCTTATCTACGAGCCCAAATAAACCCATAACAATTCATACGAACAAATTACTTCAAAAGTCCAAGTACTTACCGTGGACTTGGTCTGAGGTACAGTGCCATGCCGAATAACCAAAAAAAAAAAATTTCTTAAAAGCCCATATTTTAAAGACCCATTTTGAAAATGTTTTTGGACCCAAAGCCCTCAAAGCCGAGTTTTGAACTTGGCTCTGATACCAAACTGTAACATCCCCAAACCCGGCCCATTCACTACGACCGAATCTGGTTATGTTATGGGAAAACTTATTGGCGAAAGCAGGTTGCCATTTAACTTTTTGTCTAAACTCCTTTAGAGTAGTTTTACTTGCAGAAATCTTGGGCATGTTTGTTTGCAAACCGTTAGGTTACTTTGAAATCTCGGGGTTTCGTCTTTAAAACTCTTAGTTGTCAATTTCCTTAGGTTGGAAAACGTTTAAAACATCAGACTCCAGTGGTTTAAGCTTAGTTCATAAAAGTAACATTATTCCCAAATCTCTTTAGACATAAATTACCAAAAGAAAACCAAATAACTTAAGAGGCTCTTATTACAACATAATGATTCCAAGTACTTGGTAATAAAGTGCATAAAGGAAATATTAAAACGTCCTTTGCATGGGCCACCTTGTATCCACTCCAACCCGGTCCGATCATCCTTTCACTGCGATGTTGGATAAGAGATTGGGTGAGTCACAATGACTCGAGTGTGTAACTAAACCATCGAAATCCACCCACATGCAAACCACATAACATCCCAATTATCAAATGCAACATGCAAGTATAATTATTTAGACATTACCACAACTGGCTTGGCCCACCTTCAAATTATTACAAATCTTTGGACTAGGCCCTTTTCACATTAGTCCATCGATCACTGGTTTGGCCCATGTCCACGTATGTCCCCAAAACATACCTATTCATTGGGCTTGGCCCATTTTCATATTATTTCATAAGCGGAATAATGCAATCATGAAACCCACCCAAACCTAGGGTCCATCCGCAGCTACACACCCCTTATCCGACCTACCACACACCTGGTGGACTATCGAGTCACCTCTCCTTTTTCCTCCAAAAAGGCAACCAATGCCATCCACGATGTAGCATATAGCTAACATCAAACCACGATGGAGCACACAGCAATCCATCAAGCCACGATATGGCATAAGCCGATATCAATCAAGGTAACCACGCGAACTAAATCGCAAAGATCCACAACGCGACCTCGATCGGCGCCAATCCACGATGTAGCACAAAGTCGACATCAACCACGCACTCAAGTACACCCGCACCTTCTTTTCATATCCCACCCATGCACATGCCATATAAAATATAATCATGATAATGCATGCACATGCTTATTAATGTCCATAAACATTCTCATCAACAAATAATCACATTGCAACAGGTCCGATACTAACCTGATCATCGCTATACCCCTTAAGGGTACCATTTTCACATTTAATCGCACTTGTTAGCAAACATATACAATAGGCAAATATCACGCAAATCCGGAAACAATGGCTAACTACACACCTTATTACTAGGAGTTCTAGACTCTCGATCCTCGACGCTATCGTCCAGCGAAACTACGGCTATTTGCTTAACGCGTTTCTGTTCTTTCGCCCACACCGTGGCCAATCTCGCATGTGCCAGTAAACGGATCTTTTCTTAAACTTTGGGACGGGGACCTTCCCTTTTCCCTCCTTGGATGGTACTCGCATCCACGTCCATCGAAAGTCACTTAATCGTAAACCACGATTAATCAACGAAGTCATAAACAACTAATTCTAAGTCACTTACTAATATCCTTACCGAAATAATCGAGATCCCGAAGGCTTCCCTTAAACCGAATGGAGCAGAACTAGGAGAGGTCGCCCTGCAGATATTCGGCCAACCACACTAGGCTACTAAGAGGATATTAGACAAGGGTGAGAGGAGATTCGGCTAAAACATAAAGAGAAAAAAAAAAAGGAGAAGAGGTGTGGATATTCGGCTTAGGCTACAAGGAAAAAGGTAAAGAAGTTTTGGCCTATGCAAAATAAATGGGGAAAGAAGAGGTTCTCTCTTGCTACAAATTCGGCACAGACAATTAGAGAAGAACCAACAAAATTCGGCACAAGAGGGAGATGAGAGAATGATCTTTCGGCTACAAAGAATGATGAGCAGATGGTGGATGAAATGAGCACCTCCTCCCCTATTTATACTACACGGCCTAGCTCCAATCCCCCCAAAAAAATCCTCAAACTTCTCCTAAAATACCTCCCTTCCACCCATTCAAAAAGTTTGAATGAGTCAAACTTAACTAGCCAAAATTCAAAAAAAAAAATGACCAAGTCTTCTCCACCTTTTAAGCCTTTCAAATCGTCCATCCAACTCCTTACCTCAATGACGCAAAAACAAAGGCCAAAGTGTTGCCTTCGCAGCTCGAACACTGGCCCCCCCTTCCCTTGCACCTGAGGCGTCACTTCCCCAAGCTCTTAGTGGCGTCTCCTTGCCACTCTACCAAGGCCAATTCTTATGCCAAAACCCCACCAAAAATTCTCTTAAAGCCCTCTCCATCCAAACTCCCCCTTTTAGCCCCTAAAACTTCAAATTTACCAAAGCAATCTACCACCACCTAGGGTTCTCAGGACCCCTAAAACTTACCCAAACACACACTGAAGTGTGCCAACACCCGAGCTAAGCACCAAAAATCTAACCCCTAAAACCAGGGTGTTACACAAATAGACCGAAATAGGCCGAGTGAGCCCGTGGGCCCTACGCGAGTAAATTCTGTGGATGGATAGGAAATAATGAGCCGGCCATGACGATCACATGGCCAAAGACAGTTTTGGGCTAAATAGGCCACACGAGCGTGTGGGCCCACTTGGGCCGAATATTGGGCTTTGGGCCCAAATACACCGTTTTGACCATATATGTTATCTGTGGTCACTCGAGGTGACTGTAGACCTTTGGGAAGGTTGTTAAATGACCAAAATACCCCCATAGGGTAAATGTCCGAAATACCTCCATAGGGTAAATGACCAAAATACCCCCATAGGGTAAATGACCAAAATACCCCCATAGGGTAAATGACCAAAATACCCCCATAGGGTAAATGTCCGAAATACCCCCATAGGGTAAAATGACCGTTATGCCCCTGAAGGGCAAAATGACTAAAATGCCCCTACATGTTATATGATTGTTATTGTATGCCGTTTATAGTATGTTTGCATTCATGTGATACTATGTTGCATGGGGGAATGGGATCATTGATTTGGAGGAAGTGTATGATTTGTTAAGGCTGCATGGTCGCTTAACGACTGTGGATCCACCGATGAATTTAAGCTGATTATGAGATTGGCAGCTCTACTGCAATATTGGTTAGTGCCGCAACCGATGCTACATAAGGAGTGTAGGGATGGGCGGGTCGATTAAATCCCCACAAGAGTGTAGGGTTGGAAGGGATTCAGAGTGCAGGGTTGGTTGGGCATTTGTGCATTGCATGACTTGATTTGATTGAGATATGGGCTAAGGCCCAGCTGAGGCTATTATGGGCTTAGGCCCAAATGCCACCGTTACTGTAATGGGCTTAGGCCCGGATTGATGTGATGCATGCTTTACGATCGATGAGGGTTGTATACATTGATTTTTCATAAAATCACCCACTCTTTTTAATTTTTTTCAGGTAATCCTCAGTAAGCAGTTCGACGTACTGGAGTACTCGGAGGTGGCCACACTACGAATAGCTTTAAATTTTAGTATTCTATTTTACCTTACTTAAACCGCATTCTGATTGAGTTGTAATAAGGCCTCTTTTAACTTCTGGTTTTAATTTGGGATTTTTAGTTTATTACGTTTTTATCTGCTAAGAGTAGTTTCGCGGTTTTCCAAAACAATAACTGTTTTCAAAACACTACGCTTTCACAACTAAATTTGTAAATATCACGTCTTCGTAAATCATCTGCTTTAAATTAAGCTTCCGTAACAAACAAGGTTTTGAAGGTAATAACTTTTTGAAAGGGTATAAATTTTTTTATAAACCATGATTGGAAATAAACAAATGCAAACTGAGGTTTTGTACAAGTTTTAAATGGCAACAAGTTTTAATTGCAAGAAGGGTTTTCAATGAAAACATGGTTTTTGAAAAACACTTCAATGTGGCACGCTAGATTCGGGCCTAACTTCTAGGCCGAGTTTGGGGTGTTACATTTAGTGGTATCAGAGCCAGGTTGCAAAACTCGGGCTGTGAAATGGGCTTTAGTTTTTTAAATGATTTTGAAGTAGTTTTGAAATATTTTTGTGTGGCACACCGAGTCTCCGACGTTGAACCAAGTAAGTTCTCCTGATACTGAAATCTGTTTTAAATTGTTATACTATAAATAGTTACTGGGCTTATCTTAGATGATAGACTATACTGAGACTCTTTAGCTAGAGTAAACTGAGAAACTATAGGAAACTAAAACTGTAGTGAGCTTGCGATTGCGGAAACAACTCTTAACTACTACTTCCATAAAACATCTGTTTAATTACCGGAACTATGAGCTAAATTCATAAAATTTCTAATTTAGATAATACGCGAAGCGATAATGAGCGCTAGAAGGGGTGCAAGAGGCCACGGTAGAGGCCATGGTAGTGCTAGCGCTGGGTCTTCGGCATCAGGCCATATGCCTAATGTTGAAGGGAGAGAGGCTCCGGCTTTACTGGTAACTGAGACAGGGTTGTTCGACCGAGCTGCTGGGGATGATGCACTGTCTCAGGCAATGCTTTGTATTTTGGAAAGGGTTGATGGGTCTATTGGGCCTAATACCGTTATTGGAAGCCGTGGGTCGGTTACAGAATGACTCCGGTCCAATGGAGCAGAGATCTTCAGGGGAGTTTTTAGGGTGGCCCCAAGTGTGGCGGAGTACTGGTTGAACGCCACCGAAAGAATTATGGACGACCTCGACTGCACGCCGGAACAAAAGTTGAAGGGTGCCGTGTCCTTGCTGAGGGATGAAGCCTACCAGTGGTGGCTTACGGTAAAAGAGGGTACCCCGTCTGATCAATTGACCTGGGAATTCTTCAAGTCCACATTTAAAGGAAAGTATGTGGGCGCTAGCTATGTCGACGCTCGTAGGAAATAATTTCTGAATCTGGTTCAAGGTGACAAGCCTGTGGCTGAGTACGAGGTAGAATTTTTGCGACTTAGCCGATATGCTCAAGGAATTTTGGCAATGGAGTACGAACATTGTGTTTGGTTTGAGGACGGCCTCAGAGACAGTCTCTGAGTGTTGATAGCTCCACAGAGGGAGCGGGACTTTGCTGCGTTAGTAGAGAAAGCTAATATCGTTGAAGATGTGAAGCGCTCTGAGTGCCTAAATTGAGAAAGAGAAAGGGGCAGAAACAAGAGGGATTCGGAGCATTCCAATTCTGATCAGAGACCTAAGAGAAGGGCCAGAGTGGATGGGCCAGTCAGAGCTGGGCCCCCTGTTGCTACTACTGGGTTACCAACTTGTGCTATTTGTGGGAAAGGTCATGTGGGCGAGTGTTGGCGGAGGACGGGAGCTTATCTGAGTTGTGGTTCTATGAAACACCATCTTAGAGAGTGTCCCAGAAGACTGGATTAGATGCAGGCCTTCGGTAGGGGTAATGTACAGCCACCTAGGGGCGGACAGTAGCAGCCTAGGGGCCGTGGACAGGCCAGGGGTGGAAACAGTTTAGTTCACGGAGCTCCAAGCAGAGGTGCTGGTCATGCGGAGGTGAGGCGGCCAACTTTTTTATGCAGCACGTCGCCGAGAGGACGGAGACGCTCTAGATGCGAATACTGGTATGTACTTTACCCATAGTGTGCTATTTACCTAATTTGCAATTAGGATTAGAGTGCACAGCAAAAGCGTAGTGGTGTAACCTGTGTTGTGCAGCTATTAGATAGATGGAAATTTCGAGGACGAAATTTCTTTAAGGGGTAGAATTTAACACCCTGGAATTGGGCCTAGTAGAATTGGGCCTATTGGGCCTTGGGCATGAGAGCGTTTAAAATTTTTAAGAATAAGAGAACGGCACAATTGCATGTTGGATCTGTTGGGTGAGTGATTTTGGAAGGTTATGGGGCTTCTACGAAGTCCTGGGTTTAAGCCATGTCATATGGAAAAAAAAATTTAGCATTAGGGGAACCATAACTCCTGGTTATAAGCCTTTTAAGTAATTGTGATTAAAAAGAGACACAAAGAGAGCATGTGGTGGAGTGGTTGTGGCGTCACAGGGGTGGCAAGGAGAACAGAGGTTCAAGTCTCACTGCATGCAAAATGGATTATTTATTTTACTCATGTGTGGGCAAGAGTTTGTGTTGGATTTGAACTCTGTGTTGGAGAGTTTGAATTGGTCAAGTGAGTGATTTAAGGAGTAGATTGTGGAGAGATAAGGGGGAGAAAATCGTAGACTTTGGGTGGGAAGAGTTGTGCCGTATAGGTACTTTGGGCACTCGAAAATTCAAAATTTTAGTGTGGTGGGGGAGTGAGTGCCGATTCTTTCTCTCCATCTCGGGTTTTTAGCACTTTTTGGAGTCGATTTTGCTAAGGAACTCTGGGGTTATCACATTTCCTCTTTTGATTTCTTATTCCGAGTCTATTTTTCCCCTTTTCATCTTTATTCTTTAGTCGAATATCTTTTTCTCTCAAGTTTGTCGGTCTGAGCATTTTCCTCTCCTTGCATCTTGATTCTTCTTTTAGCCGAATGCACTTTCTTCCCTCCTTCGATTCTTTTTGTTAACAGATTTCCTTTCTCTCCAACTTGCTATTAGGACCGAATATTGCATCTTCTTCTCTCTGTTCGCCCTCAAACTGTTTCGCCTATCATCTCTTCTTTTTGATAACCAGGCTGAATTATTCACCTCTCTCAAACTTTGTTCGGGTGGAGCAACTGTTTCTGGAAAATCAGTGAGTAGTTTCTTCAACTTCTGTTTGTTCTTTTTATTCTTTAAAGAGTATTACGTCTCCTCTCTTCTGTGCTCTTCTAAGCCGATTCCTTCCTTCCTTTTATGGCCGAATTCTCCCTTCTCTTTGTATGGTATGTTGATTCGTTTGATTCCTAGGTTCTCTCATGGAATGAAGGAGTTGCGAGTGTTCTGAGAAAGATGAAGCTTTTCTCTCATCACTCGATCAAGATACCCTTCAAGGGGTTTGTTATCAATCTCTGTCAACGGTTTAAGCAGGCTTAACCGCGCTCGTTCAATCAAAGCAGGTATCGACATTGTTCGGTTTAAGTAATAGAAGAGGGTGTTTGACTCTGTCATTAAGTGACTAATAGAATATCTTCATTGATTGTAGGTTCGATGCTCGAGGGTTATTCATTCAATTTTGGTAAACAGGTGTGTAGCAATACCCTATGACCGATAGTCGGCAAAAGAGCTGAAAAGCGTGAGTACACACACACCCCACTCCAAGTAGATCGGCAAATGCCGAAAAATCGAAGTATCGACGAATGAGGCCACACGAGCATACGATCACACGTGTGGTTGACCGAGCCCACGAATATGGGCGTAAGATGGGTTGAGGCCACCATGAGCGTCCTCATGGGCTTAGGCCATTTTTGGGCCAAATGGACCGGAATGGGCCGAGTGGGCCCTACGCGAGTAAATTTTGTGGATGGATAGGAAATAATGAGCCGGCCATGACGATCACATGGCCAACGGTAGTTTTGGGCTAAATGGGCCACACGAGCGTGTGGGCCTACTTGGGCCGAATATTGGACTTTAGGCCCAAATACACCGTTTTGACCATATATGTTATCTGTGTCGCTCGAGGCGACTGTAGACCTTCGGGAAGGTTGTTAAATGACTGAAATACCCCCAAAGGGTAAATGACTAAAATACCCCCATAGGGTAAATGTCCGAAATACCCCCATAGGGTAAAATGACTGTTATGCCCCTGAAGGGCAAAATGACTAAAATGCCCCTACATGTTATATGATTGTTATTGTATGCCGTTTATAGTATGTTTGCATTCATGTGAGACTATGTTGCAAGGGGGAATGGGATCATTAATTTGGAGGAAGTGTATGATTTGTTAGGGTCGCATGGTCGCTTGATGACTGTGGATCCACCGATGGTTTTAGGCCGATTATAAGATTGGCAGCTCTGCTTGTAACAGTCCCGCTTAGACCCTAGTCGGGATAGTGGTTTCGGGACTAAAAATCCGAGTCAGTAAAATATTTTTAATATTATTTTCTGTGCCTTTGATATGTGATTAAGCATGTGTTAAAGTTTCGTAAGTTAATTTGTCCGTTTGTGTGCTTAATTTGATAAAATGATTAAATCGCATAATTCGTAAAAGTGACTTTCTATTTGATTAATGGCTAATTTGAATGTTGCTTTTTAAATGAGGAGGCCTTAATAGGCAATTAGCCCATTAATAAAGATGGTGGATGGCCATGGACGGTTATGCCCTTAAATGAATAAGTTTAATATGTTGTAATAAAAGGTTAATTTTGTAAATGGATTAATGATGTTAATTCTTAATAAAACAAAAGAAAATTTGATAGTGGAGATGTTCATCCTCTTCCACCGATTTGAGAAAGAAAAAGAAAGGGTTTTTGCTCTTCAAATATTCGGCTATTAAAGTCTTTGATCCAAGGTTAGTTTTTGTTCGGTTTTTGATAATTTCTACGCTTTATCGTTGCTTCGTATACTTTGAAACCAATGTATTAATTTTGAGAATTGAAGATGTTTTTGAAATGAGCCTTTGATGAACTCATGTGTTTTGTGATATTTGATGATGAAATATGGAAGATATGTGTTTGATTGACATAGTTTGTCTTTGAGTTTTTGATGAATTTGAGTATTTTGGACTTAATTGAGAAAATAATATTTTGAAGGACTAATTTGTGAAATAAATGAAATCTGTGGAATCATATGAGCACGAGTGAATTCGGCTAGGCATGGGTAATATGGAATTTGATGTATTTTGTGATTTTGTGAAATAGGGACTAAATTATCTGAAACACCCCAAACCCGGCCCACGAGCTTTGACCAGATTTGGTATGTTCCTCAAGTAAACCGGTTCAAAATTCTTTTGTTCTTGGGAAAACTTGTGTGATTTTAAGAAAAATATTGTTTTGGGTTGGGCTTGTGTTGAAAACAGGTTCGTTTTATATTGAAATCCCTTTTATCTTAAGTGACAAAATATTTAGGGTTTAGTTTAAAAAAAAAATTAATTAAATTTTAATAGATAAAATTCATAATCATAATAAATAAAAATAAGTGTAAAGTAATTCAACTATGGCCTTATGGCCTTATTACATCAAATAATTCCCAAAATAATTCAAAGTACTAAAATAAATTCAAGAGTCCTCAAAATATAAACTTCATGTTGAGCATGGCCACCACAAGTTCTCGTAGTCCCGGTCCATCACTTTGTTCATCACACGAAAAATGTTCCCAACGGGTGAGTCAAACAGACTCAATGTGTACACGACACTAAATCATAATAGAATCAGGCATATCACATATTACACATTCAAAACATAGAATACAGGTTATGATGCATTCCCAAACCCAAACCTAGTTGTCCATCCGCTACACACACCCCGCACTGCGGTCACACCGTGGGGACTACTAAGTCGACCCTCCATCCGCTACACACCATCGAAGGCGATTGTTGCAATCGACGTGCTCATCGCCCATATAAAATTTTGTGGCATAGCCACAGATAATTGTGTCATGAGACACCACATTCGAGATAATGTAACCGAAGTTACCACATTCGAGATAATGTGACCGAAGTCACCACATTCGAGATAGTGAGACCGTAGTCATCACATTCACTTCCCCTTTTCATATATCCCGAATGACCCATATTATTCATATCATGCATATCATACTTAAATTCTCATTCTTATAAATTTTCACATGTTATAAATAACATATTTCATAATCCTAGTGGAAGTAGGAAACGTACCTGAGTACTTTGTACCATATTATGGTACCTTAGCCACATTCTTATAAACATGTATATTTTACATATTACCATCAATCTTATTAAAAGTTAGTGTGGGGTACACACTGATTCGCTTAAAATTTCCTTGAGATCCGAAAAGCTTGATCTAATGCTTGGATCCTTAATCCCTACATTTGATTAATCACCTACTACTTTAATAAAAAGCCATTCGGCCATAAATCCAAATCCTAGTAGGATTAGTATACTTAAACTTACCTTGTGGATTTTAAATCCCGAAACTCACCGAATAACTAGGGAACACGTGGCCTATGGTGTACCTTCGGAAAGGAACTTCTCCTTCCTTGTAGTCGACACTTAGTAAATCCCGAAAGATCTCTTCAAAGTTTCGGCAACAAGATATTAATGGGGTTAGTCCTAGATTTCGGCAAATCTTAAGAAAAAGGATGAAACCAGAATGAGATCTTACCCTTACTTGAAGAAATCGATTGCACCTTCACTTCAACCTTCAGAGAGATTCGGCTATGGCTAGATGATGATCTCACAACTTTCGGCTTTTGGAGGATTAGAAAGAAAAGAGAAGGAAGAATAAAGATGGAGGATTCGGCTAGAACACAAGGTATTTCGGCTTGGCAAAAATAAAAGAAAGAAAAGAAGAGAAGAGAGCACTAAGAATGTGCAGAGAAAGGAGGAAGCACAAATTGATGAGTAGCCCTCCTTCCTCCCTTTTATAGCCGAAATTATCATCTAAGGAGTCCCTTACTTGGCCACCACTCCTCTATTTGATAACTTTATCGTTTAATTATCACTTAAAATAAAAGATAATTCAGCAACTATCCTTACTTAGCGAAATTATTAAACTCAAAGTCCCTTACTTGGCCATCACTTCTCCCTTATTTTCCTCTTTATCTCTTTATTCAAATTAAAAGAATTTAATCCAACAATTATCTCTTGAAAATAATGATAAATAAATCCCTTATTTATCCACTATTTATAAAATAATAAAAGCTCCTAATTTATAGCCATGTGCCGTCCACCTCTCCGCTCCTTGTAGCAAAGTAAAATTTCTTTTATTTGCTTCCCATGTGACTCGAACTTAGGCCCATTCCTCTTGCATATGGCGCCATTTCCACAGGCCCTAAGTGGCATCTTCAGACCACTTTTTCAAGCCTGTTTGTGTGTCAAAATTTCACAAACTTTTTCTTTTAAGGCCACCTTGCCTTAATTTCCTTTTTTAAACTTTAAAACTCGACATTTCTAAGTCATTTCTAAGTTTCCAAAAATTTTCGATCGGCTCTGTAAACTTGACATTTCCTTACATTTCCATGACATTTCCTTACAAGACATTTCCTTACATTTCCAAGACATTTCCTTACATTTCCATGACATTTCCTTACAAGACATTTCCTTACATTTCCAAGGTTCTAAAATGTTCACTTTCCTCTTTTAAACTTAACATTTCCATACATTTCAGTGTTTCCAAAAGTGTTCAAAATATATTCATAACACATAAGATATGTCATTTCGTACAATTAAACCAAAAATGCATAGGCCCTTTTCGAGGATGTTACAGTTCTACCCTCCTTAAAAATAATTTTGTCCTCGAAATTACTTATTAACGAATAATCGTACATCTTAACTCACCACACTACGCTTATGCTGCGCACTCTGATCTTAATAGAACCATCATATTTTCTAGGCACGATCTTTAAATTCACGTCCCCTAGAACTCATTTCTAACATCGCGATTTAATCTGATTAAAAAGTTTTATGCATCGAAATTTTGTTCCACCGATTATTCGCGAATAGTTTTATGAAAAGAGATGTTCGAAGTAGTTCTTCGATCAACCAAAGTTTCTAGTTCAAGTTCACTACTCTAACTCAGGAGTCACATTCACATTCATAAGCGAGAGACACATTCATGAAGTCACATTCATTCACAACATCATTCACTACACTTTTATGGCCATTCCATCCATTTCCCTTCCTGGGGTAATTTCGTAATTTTGTCCTCTGTGGGTATTTTGAAATTTGTCAAAATAAGGTTCCTTGGTGATTTTGTCAATAAGGGTATTTTGGTAATTTTGAAATCCTGGGGTATTTTGAAAAATTTTAAAATTGGGGTATTTGGTAATTTTGGAACTCGGGGTATTTTGGTAATTAACTGGGGTAAATTTGTAAAGTTTAATAAATCAGGGATATTTCAAAATTTGCAAAACTTTGAGGGTTCTTTTTGAGAATTTTACTTTCTAAAGCGGTGATGTTGCAAAAATTTTGAAAATCAGGTCATTTTGGTAATTTTGTGAGTTAAGGGCAATTTCGTAATTTTTCTCCAAATCAAGGTATTTTTGATAATTTGCAAATTAGGGTTTTGAACATTTTATAAAGTAATGAAAATTTTGATAAGAACTATGGGTATTTTGGGAATTTCATAAACCAAAGGTATTTTTGTAATTTACCACTAGGGGTATTTTTGTAATTTTATAAATCAAAATTTTTTGAAAGAATTTTGTAAAAATAGTTCTCACAAATTAAAAGGTAATTTTAAGAGTTTTAAAACTAGGGTTTATAAAAACACGGCTAGTTCCCTTTCGGGTTTTAGTCATTGTGTTTAGCCTATGACCGAGTCCTCTTGGTTAGGGGTGAACAGAAGCTACGCACACCAGCGGGATTCAGCGAAGAGGAGGTGAGTCACTAGGATTTGCTTAAGTACTGTGCTCTTCCGGATCCAATCCTAGACATGCGCACAATGGTTACCACACCCTAACTCCGGCGTCTTAGTCATAGGTTTGTTTAATGGAATTAAGTCTTATGTGTTTGTGTTTGAGTAAACTAGTCCTAGGTTCAAGTTCCTATCATGCTATTCTACGTTCCATTCCTCTTCTACCCTTCCATAATTCATAACATAAACCACATAATCACACAAATGGTTAGGGGTACTTACAGGTGGATCATGGGTGGAGACTTAGGTGCCATGCCGTAAAAACCTGCTTATTTTCAAAAATACTTTCATAAAACTCATTTGGGCTCGATTTCAAAAGCGTTTTGGGCCTTAGCCCACAGTGAGAGTTTAAAAGCGGGCTCGATACCAATTTGAAACACCCCAAACTCGCCCACGAGCTTTGACCAGGTTGGTATGTTTCTCAAGTAAACCGGTTCAAAATTCTTTTGTTCTTGGGAAAACTTGTGTGATTTTAAGAAAAATATTGTTTTGGGTTGGGCTTGTGTTGAAAATGAGTTGCGTTTTATATTGAAATCCCTTTTATCTTAAGTGACAAAATATTTAGGGTTTAGTTTAAAAGAAATTTTAATTAAATTTTAATAGATAAAATTCATAATCATAATAAATAAAAATAAGTGTAAAGTAATTCAACTATGGCCTTATGGCCTTATTACATCAAATAATTCCCAAAATAATTCAAAGTACTAAAATAAATTCAAGAGTCCTCAAAAATATAAACTTCATGTTGAGCATGGCCACCACAAGTTCTGCAGTCCCGGTCCATCACTTTGCTCATCACACGAAAAATGTTCCCAACGGGTGAGTCAAACAGACTCAATGTGTACACGACACTAAATCATAATAGAATCGGGCATATCACATATTACACATTCAAAACATAGAATACGAGTTATGATGCATTCCCAAACCCAAACCTAGTTGCCCATCCGCTACACACCCCGCACTGCGCCAACACACCGTGGGGACTACTAAGTCGACCCTCCATCCGCTACACACCATCGAAGCGATCCGCTGCGATCGACGTGCTCATCGCCCATATAAAATTTTGTGGCATAGCCACGAGATAATTGTGTCATGAGACACCACATTCGAGATAATTTAACCGAAGTTACCACATTCGGATAATGTGACCAAGTCACCACATTCGGATAGTGAGACCGTAGTCATCACATTCACTTCCCCTTTTCATATATCCCGAATGACCCATATTATTCATATCATGCATATCATACTTAAATTCTCATTCTTATAAATTTTCACATGTTATAAATAACATATTTCATAATCCTAGTGGAAGTAGGAAACGTACACGAGTACTTTGTACCATATTATGGTACCTTAGCCACATTCTTATAAACATGCATATTTTACATATTACCATCAATCTTATTAAAAGTTAGTGTGGGGTACACACTGATTCGCTTAAAATTTCCTTGAGATCGAAAAGCATGATCTAATGCTTGGATCCTTAATCCCTACATTTGATTAATCACCTACTACTTTAATAAAAACCATTCGGCCATAAATCCAAATCCTAGTAGGATTAGTATACTTAAACTTACCTTGTGGATTTTAAATCCGAAACTCATCGAATAACTAGGGAACACGTGGCCTATGGTGTACCTTGAATAAGAACTTCTCCTTCCTTGTAGTGAAACTTAGTAAATCCCGAAAGATCTCTTCAAAGTTTGGCAACAAGATATTAATGGGGTTAGTCCTAGATTTGGCAAATCTTAAGAAAAAGGATGAAACCGAATGAGATCTTACCCTTACTTGAAGAAATCGATTGCACCTTCACTTCAACCTTCAGAGAGATTGGCTATGGCTAGATGATGATCTCACAACTTTCGGCTTTTGGAGGATTAGAAAGAAAAGAGAAGGAAGAATAAAGATGGAGGATTCGGCTAGAACACAAGGTATTTCGGCTTGGCAAAAATAAAAGAAAGAAAAGAAGAGAAGAGAGCACTAAGAATTCGCAGAGAAAGGAGGAAGCATAAATTGATGAGTAGCCCTCCTTCCTCCCTTTTATAACCGAAATTATCATCTAAGGAGTCCCTTACTTGGCCACCACTCCTATATCGATAACTTTATCCTTTAATTATCACTTAAAATAAAAGATAATTCAGCAACTATCCTTACTTAGCCGAAATTATTAAACTCAAAGTCCCTTACTTGGCCATCACTTCTCCCTTATTTTCCTCTTTATCTCTTTATTCAAATTAAAAGAATTTAATCCAACAATTATCTCTTGAAAATAATTATAAATAAATCCCTTATTTATCCACTATTTATAAAATAATAAAAGCTCCTAATTTATAGCCATGTGCCGTCCACCTCTCTTCTCCTTGTAGCAAAGTAAAATTTCTTTTATTTGCTTCCCATGTGACTCGAACTTAGGCCCATTCCTCTTGCATATGGCGCCATTTCCACAGGCCCTAAGTGGCATCTTCAGACCACTTTTTCAAGCCTGTTTGTGTGTCAAAATTTCACAAACTTTTTCTTTTAAGGCCACCTTGCCTTAATTTCCTCTTTTAAACTTTAAAACTCGACATTTCTAAGTCATTTCTAAGTTTCCAAAAATTTTTGATCGGCTCTGTAAACTTGACATTTCCTTACATTTCCATGACATTTCCTTACAAGACATTTCCTTACATTTCCAAGACATTTCCTTACATTTCCATGACATTTCCTTACAAGATATTTCCTTACATTTCCAAGGTTCTAAAAATGTTCACTTTCCTCTTTTAAACTTAACATTTCCATACATTTCCAGGTTTCCAAAAGTGTTCAAAATATATTCAGAACACATAAGATATGTCATTTCGTACAATTAAACCAAAAATGCATAGGCCCTTTTCAGGATGTTACATTATCCAAATGTTAAAATGTGAGGGCTAATTTGCAAATAGCCCTAAATATGTGTTTTTGGATTGAATTGAATGAGTTGATAAATAAATGGATTAAATTTGAATATGTATAGATCAAGAACCGAAGAAAACGGACTTAGATCGTGGGAAATCGAAAGTAATCGAGTAGCCGTATCCGTTTCCATTAAACCGAACTATGAATTTGAATTGACTTAATTGTGCATATATGAAATTTGAATAGCTATGAATATGCTCGAGATGAGATGTATGTGAAATCTGAGTTTGCGAATAAGTCGACAAGCTGTTAAAGTCTGAGAAGTCCCGTGTGAACCTAGGAATAGATAGGAATTACTTATGTCATGACATAGGTGCCCGTTATGGGATATCATGTAAGACCACGTCTGGGACATTGGCATTGATTCAAGATTTCATGTAAGACCATGTCTGGGACGTTGGCATCGGGATGAGATTTACGTGTAAGACCATGTCTGGGACATTGGCATCGTATTGATTTGTGTAAGACCCTGTCTGGGATAGTGGCATCGATATCTGATTACATGTAAGACCACTTCTGCGACGTTGGCATTGTACGACTATTCTGAGCACTCTAAGTATCCTATTCAGTTCCGAATGGTTCAACGGGCAAATTCGAGAAATGAACGACTATGTGAGTTGTATATCTGTTTCAGGTACGTTTGAAAGTACACTATGTGTGTATAAAAGGTAAGTATCTATACAAACTTACTAGGATGAATATGTGGATTGAAATGATGAGATAATATGTGAAGATATGCTTGAATGAGCCATGTGTATTTATGATATTTGAGTTGAAGAATATGGTAAGATATGGCTAAGCAAATGAGCCAAAGAATATATGTGATGAATTTGCTATGAGAACTAATAATGTCATTGTATTAATATGGTTATATGCATTTTATGCTAAGTTTATTTGTATATGGCTTATAAGCTTTTGAAAGCTTACTTTGTGTGTGTTTGCTCTATTTTATAGATTGTTAAAGCTACGAAAGGCTCGGGGACCGTCGAGGATCGTCATCACAGTACTCAAACTTGTTTTGGTACTTTTGAAATGTGTATATAGCTAAATATGGCATGTATAGGCTAGTCATTTGGTATAAGTTTGAGATGTATATAGCCATGTGATTTGGCTAGATAAATGTTGGTAATATGAATGAGTGAATATGGTATATGATGCATGTTTTGGTATGGCTTGATGGCAATGAAATGGCCTTATGAAAGGTAAGCTTACTGATGAATTGATGTCATAGTGATTTAGTGAAGTTGAGGATGAGTTATGTTTGGATTTACATGTGAATTGATTGTGCAAATTGGCATGTTTAGAAATGAGATTGAATGGGATAATATGATGACCTTTTGGTGTGTTTTTGGTTGCCATTGTATTGAGGAATATGCTTGTTTATGCTTGTAGGATTGACCCAAGTGTGGGTGGCCTTTTGGCTTTGCAAATGGCCTATTTTGCATACATGGCCAAGAGACATGGGCGTGTGTCTCTTCCGTGTGGCTCAAGGGCCACTTCAAAGTGTGCCTGAGTAGGTTACACGGCCGTGGCACATAGGCGTGCTTGGTGGCCGTGTGAGCAAGTCAATAGCTAGCCTAATTTTACACAGCCATGGCACACGGGCGTGTCTGGTGGCCGTGTGGATAAGTCAGTATACATGCTCTGTTTTGGCACGGCCATGACACATGGGTGTGTCTGGTAGCTGTGGGAGGCACACGGCCTGCCTACACGGGCGTGTGACCTTTGTAACTTAGAAAAATTTTTAAATTTTTGAGAAATTCTATATGTGTTCGGTTTAGTCCCGAACCTATTCGAAAGCATGATTATGGTCTCGTTGACCTATAAAAAGGACACTTTGATTGTGATTGATGATTTGTAATATGAAATGTCTGTAGAAGTTTCTGATATGTCTGGTGACGCCTTTAACCCTAATCCGGTGACGGATACGGGTTAGGGGTGTTACATTTGGTTGTTATCAGAGCTACGGTTTAGTCGATTCTCGGACTAACGTAGCGTGTGAGTGTCTAGCTATACATGCCATATATCTGAATTGTGATAGTGTGATGAATCCTGACGTGTAAAATGTGATTTTTGTATAGTAATGGATCCCAAAAGAGCCGTAGCTGACGATGTAGAAAGTAATGCGCCTACTCCCGCTTAAGGGAAAGCGCCTTCTGATTCGAGACCGGCTACGAGCGGTCAAGAGGGAGAAGCTAAACAAGCTTTCTTCCAGATGATGAGTGAGTGGTTCACTTAGTTTGTGATAAATAACCTGACTGTTTCACAACCTTCGCCCCCGGTTAATCCCCCCCAGACTTCAATTGTGCCTCCGATTATGTATCCGAATCTGTTGAATAAGCCTCCGGTAGACAAAATCCGTAAGTATGGAGCTGAAGAGTTCAAGGCTACCAGTGATGATGATGCTGAAAAAGCCGAGTTTTGGTTAGAAAACACTATCCAAGTATTTGATGAGATGTCTTTGACTACGGAAGAAAGTATTAAATGTGTTGTTTCTTTGTTACGAGATGCGGATTATTAGTGGTGAAAGACTCTGATTTCTATTGTTCCAAAGGAACGGGTTACATGGGATTTATTTCAGTCTGAATTCCAGAAGAAATATATCAGTCAGAGATTTATAGATCAAAAACGAAAGGAATTTCTAGAATTGAAACAAGGCTGCATGTTTGTCACTGAATACAAACGAGAATTCGTGAGATTGAGTCAGTATGCTCGGGAATGTGTATCGTCTGAAGCGATAATGTGTAAGAGATTTGAAGATGGCCTTAATGAAGATATCCGTTTGTTAGTCAGAATTCTTGAGATAAAAGAGTTTGTTATACTTGTTGATCGGGCATGTAAAGCTGAAGCACTCGTGATTGATAAAAGAAAAGTCAAATCTGAAGCTAGAGATGTGAGAAAGAGATTTCCGAACAAATCATTTCAGTCTATTTCAAAGAAATTTTAAGATGAACAAAGTCGTTCGAGAGTTAATGTGGGACATTCTAGTAGAGATCGAGCTAGATCACAGTTGAGTTCCAAAGCTCCGGCAACATCAATGTCAAGTGTTGGAAATGTTCGATCCGAACGACCTGAGTGTAATCATTGTGGTAAAAGACATCCGGGAAGTTGTAGATTGAATGATCGGGCCTGCTTCAGATGTGGATCGTTAGATCATTTTATTCGTGATTGCCCAGAGTCTGTTGAGCCAGAGATTGTTTAGAATCCGAGATCCGATAATGTTTCAGCGAGAAGTAGACCTACTCGAAATACAAGAAATGTCAGTGGTAGTCAGAGAACTATGAGAGACACTGTAGTGAGATCTGAAGCTAGAGCGCTTGCCAGAGCATATGCCATCCGAGCCTGTGAGGAAGCTTCATCTCCTGATGTTATAACGGGTATATTTACTCTTTACGATAATTCTGTGATTGCATTGATAGACCCTGGTTCTACTCACTCATATGTATGCATGAATTTAGTATCCAGTAAGACTTTGCCTGTAGAGTCTACTGAGTTTGTTATAAAAGTATCGAACCCCTTAGGTAAAAGTGTCTTGGTTGACAAAGTATGCAAGAACTGTCCAGTTAATCTTTCGAGATATCTGTTTTCTATTTGATCGATGCTATTACCATTTGATGAGTTTAATATCATTCAGGTATGGATCGTTGACATTGCATGATGCTGTTGTGAATTGCAAAAGAAAGATCATTGATTTGAAAGGTCAGAATGATGAAACAGTTCGGATTGAGTCTAATGAATTGAATGGATTGCCTGTTGTGATATTTGTGTTGAAAGCTCAAAGATATGTGAAAAAGGGATATGAGGTATATTTTGCTTATGTGATTGATTCGAAAGTGTCTGAAAAGAAAGTTGAATCAGTGCCAGTTGTTTGTGAGTTTTCTGATGTATTTCCTGAAGAATTGCCGGGATTACCTCCGATACGTGAAGTTGAATTTGGTATTGATCTGTTGCCTGGTACGACACCTATTTCAGTAGCTCCGTATAGAATGGCACCAACAGAGTTGAAAGAGTTAAAGTCACAGCTGTAAGAGTTGACTAACAGAGGGTTCGCCAGACTGAGTTTCTCACCGTGGGGTGCTCCTGTTCTGTTTGTGAAAAAGAAAGATGGCATAATGATAATGTGCATTGACTATCGTCATTTGAACAAAGTGACAATAAAGAACAAATATCTTCTGCCCAGAATCGATGATTTATTCGACCAGCTTAAAGGAGCCACTGTGTTTCCAAAGATAGATCTGAGATCGGGTTACTATCAGTTACGAGTAAAAGATTCAGACATTCCAAAAATTGCTTTCAGAACGAGGTATGGGCATTACGAGTTTTTAGTTATGCCATTTGGACTAACGAATGCTCCTGCTGTTTTTATAGATTTGATGAACATAATTTTTAGACCGTACCTAGATCGATTTGTTGTCGTATTCATTGATGACATTTTGATTTATTCACGTGATGAAATTGAACATGCTGAACATCTGAGAATCGTGATGCAAACTCTGAGAGAAAAGCAATTGTATGCGAAATTCAGCAAATGTGAGTTCTGGTTGCGTGAAGTTAGTTTTCTAGGACATATAGTGTCAGCATCAGGAATACGAGTTGATCCGAGTAAGATTTCTGCTATTCTGGAATGGAAACCTTCGAAGAATGTGTCTGAAGTTCACAGTTTTCTAGGACTTGCTCGTTATTATCGACGGTTTGTAAAAGGATTTTCGATGATAGCTACTCCGTTGACTAGATTGCTTCAGAAAGATGTGAGATTTGAATGGTCTGATAAATGTCAGAAAAGTTTTGATCGATTGAAAACTCTTTTTGATCAAGCTCCGCTTTTTTGACACAACCAGAATCAGGCAAAGAGTTTGTAATTTACAGTGATGCTTCGTTGAATTGTCTGGGATGCGTACTAATGCAAGAAGGTAAAGTTATAGCCTATGCTTCGAGACAATTGAAGCCGCATGAAAAGAACTATCCGACACACGATCTTGAGCTAGCTGCGATTGTATTCGCATTAAAGATTTGGTGACATTATCTATTCGGTGAAAAATGTCACGTATTTTCAGATCATAAAAGTCTGAAATATCTGACGACTCAGAAAGATTTGAATCTGCAACAGAGAAGATGGTTAGAGCTGTTGAAAGACTATGAGCTTGTGATTAACTATCACCTGGGTAAAGCAAATGTTGTAGCTGATGCTTTGAGTCGAAAATCACTGTCTGCATTACGTGCTATGAATATTCATTTAGATCCATCTGATAATGGTTCAGTGTTAGCTGAATTGAAAGCGAAACCGTTGTTTTTACAACAAATAGTTGATGCTCAGAAAGTTGATAATGAAATGTTAACGAAACGAACTCAGTGTGGTTTTAACTCTGATTCTGAATTTTGTGTGGATGATAATGATTGTTTGAGATTTTGAGATCAAATTTGTGTTCCGAGAAACCCTGAGTTAATTAAGTTGATTTTGAATGAAGCACATAACAGTCGTCTATCTGTTCATCTGGGAAGTACAAAGATGTACCATGATCTAAAGCAACACTATTGGTGGTCTGGTATGAAACGAGACATTTCTGACTTTGTTTCGAAATGTTTAGTTTGTCAGCAATTTAAAGTTGAACATCAGGTTTTGTCTGATTTGTTACAATCGATTCTGATTCCCAAGTGGAAATGGGATAGAGTGACGATGGACTTTGTTTTTGGATTGCCTTTGACTTCGAGAAAGAAAGATGCGATCTGGGTTGTAGTTGATCGATTGACGAAATCTGCCCATTTTATTCTGGTACGATCTGATTACTCACTTGAAAGGTTAGCTGAGCTTTACATTTCTGATATTGTAAGACTGCACGGATTGCCACTGTCTATTGTGTCTGATAGAGATCCGAGATTTACGTCACAATTTTGGAAGAAACTGCAAGAAGCTTTAGGTACGAAATTGCATTTTAGTACAGCATTTCATCCACAGACGGATGGTCAGTCTGAACGTATTATTCAGATTCTAAAGGACATGTTAAGATGCTGCATCCTTGAGTTTAATGGTTCGTGGGAACAATTCTTACCATTGATTAAATTTGCATATAACAATAGTTTTCAGTCGAGCATCAAAATGGCACCATATGAAGCTTTGTACGGACATAAATGTCGTACACCTTTGTATTGGACTGAGCTTAGTGAATATAAGATACACGGGGTTGATTTGATAAAAGACACTAAACAGAAAGTGAAAGTGATCCAAGATAGTTTGAAAGCAGCGTCCGATCGTCAGAAATCTTATGCAGATTTAAAACGAAAAGATATTCAATTTGAGATCGGTGATAAAGTGTTCTTGAAAGTATCTCCGTGGAAGAAAGTACTTTGATTCGGATGTAAAGGTAAGTTGAGTCCGAGGTTCATCGGACCGTATGAGATCATCGAGCGTGTTGGACCTGTTGCGTACAGATTGTTATTGCCATCTAAGCTAGAAAAGATTCACAATGTATTTCATGTTTCGATGCTCCGTAGATATCGTTCCGATCCGTCACATGTGATTACTCTATCTGAGATTGAAATCCGATCTGATATGACATACGACGAAGAACTGATCCGTATCCTAGCTTGTGAAGTGAAAGAGTTGAGAAACAAGAAAATTTCGTTAGTGAAAGTGTTGTGGTATCGACACGGAATAGAAGAGGCTACGTGAGGGCCTGAAGATTCAATGAGACAGCAATATCCGAATCTGTTTAACAGTAAGATTTTCGGGGATGAAAATCCCTAAGGGGGGAGAATTGTAACAGTCCAGTTTAGACCCTAGTCGGAACAGTGGTTTCGGGACCACAAATCCGAGTCAGTAAAATATTTTTAATATTATTTTTTGTGCCTTTGATATGTGATTAAGCATGTGTTAAAGTTCCGTAAGTTAATTTGTCCGTTTGTGTAATTAATTTGAGAAAAAGATTAAATCGCATAATTCGTAAAAGTGACTTTATATTTGATTAATGGATAATTTGAATGTGGCTTTTAAATTAGGAGGCCTTAATAGGCAATTAGCCCATTAATAAAGATGGTGGATGGACATGGACAGTTATGCCCTTAAATGAATAAATTTAATATGTTGTAATAAAAGGTTAATTTTGTAAGTGGATTAATGATGTTAATTCTTAATAAAACAAAAGAAAATTTGATAGTGGAAATGTTCATCCTCTTCCACCGATTTGAGAAAGAAAAATAAAGGGTTTTAGCTCTTCAAAAATTCGGCTATTAAAGTCTTTGATCCAAGGTTAGTTTTTGTTCGGTTTTTGATAATTTCTACGCTTTTGCAATTGTTGCTTCGTATACTTTGAATCCCATGTATTAATTTTTAGAATTGATGATATTTTTGTATTGAGCCTTTGATAAACTCATGTGCTTTGTGATATTTGATGATGAAATATGGAAGATATGTGTTTGATTGACATAGTTTGTCTTTGAGTTTTTGATGAATTTGAGTATTTTGGACTTAATTGAGAAAATAATATTTTGAAGGACTAATTTGTGAAATAAATGAAATGTATGGACTCATATGAGCATGAGTAAAATTCGGCTAGGCATGGGTAATATGGAATTTGATGTATTTTGTGATTTTGTGAAATAGGGACTAAATTATCCAAATGTTAAAATGTGAGGGCTAATTTGCAAATAGCCTTAAATATGTGTTTTTGGATTGAATTGAATGATTTGATAAATAAATGGATTAAATTTTAATATGTATAGATCAAGAACCGAAGAAAATAGACTTAGATCGTAGGAAATCGAAAGTAATCGAGTAGCCGTATCCGTTTCCATTAAACCAAACTCGAGGTAAGTCAATATAAAAATAAATGTATTTGAATTGACTTAATTGTGCATATATGAAATTTGAATTGCTATGAATATGCTCGAGATGAGATGTATGTGAAATCTGAGTTTGCGAATAAGTCGACAAGCTGTTAAAGTCCGAGAAGTCCCGTCTGAACCTAGGAATAGATAGGAATTACTTATGTCATGACATAGGTGCCCGTTATGTGATATCATGTAAGACCACGTCTGGGACGTTGGCATCGGGATGAGATTTATGTTTAGGACCATGTCTGGGACATTGGCATCGTATTGTTTCGTGTAAGACCCTGTCTGGGATAGTGGCATCGATATCTGGTTACATGTAAGACCACGTCTGGGACGTTGGCATTGTACGACTATTTTGAGTACTCTAAGTATCCTATTCAGTTCCGAACGGTTCAACGGGCAAATCCAAGAAATGAACGACTATGTGAGTTGTATATCTGTTTCAGGTACGTTTGAAAGTACACTATGTGTGTATGAAAGGTAAGTATCTATACGAACTTACTAGGATGAATATGTGGATTGAAATGATGAGATAATATGTGAAGATATGCTTGAATGAGACATGTGTATTTATGATATTTGAGTTGAAGAATATGGTAAGATATGGCTAAGCAAATGAGCCAAAGAATTTATATGATGAATTTGCTATGAGAACCAATAATGTCATTGTATCAATATGGTTATATGCATTTTATGCTAAGTTTATTTGTATATGGCTTATAAGCTTTTGAAAGCTTACTTTGTGTGTGCTTGCTCTGTTTTATAGATCATCAAAGCTACGAAAGGCTCGGGGACCATCGAGGATCGTCATCACAGTACTCAAACTTGTTTTGGTACTTTTGAAATGTGTATATAGCTAAATATGGCATGTATAGGCTAGTCATTTGGTATAAGTTTGAGATGTATATAGCCATGTGATTTGGCTAGATAAATGTTGGTAATATGAATGAGTGAATATGGTATATGATGCATGTTTTGGTATGGCTTGATGGCAATGAAATGGCCTTATGAAAGGTAAGCTTACTGATGAATTGATGTCATAGTGATTTAGTGAAGTTGTGGATGAGTTATGTTTGGATTTACATGTGAATTGATTGTGCAAATTGGATGTTTAGAAATGAGATTGAATGGGATAATATGATGACCTTTTGGTGTGTTTTTGGTTGCCATTGTATTGAGAAATATTCTTGTTTATGCTTGTAGGATTGACCCAAGTGTGGGTGGCATTTTGGCTTTGCAAATGGCCTATTTTGCATACATGGCCAAGAGACACGGGCGTGTGTCTCTTCTGTGTGGCTCAAGGCCCACTTCGAAGTGTGCCTGAGTAGGTTACACGGTCGTGGCACACGGGCGTGCTTGGTGGCCGTGTGAACAAGTCAGTTGCTAGCCTAATTTTACACGGCCATGGCACACGGGCGTGTCTGGTGGCCATGTGGATAAGTCAGTATACATGCTCTATTTTGGCACGGCCAGGACACATGGGTGTGTCTGGTAGCCGTGGGAGCCACACGGCCTGCCTACACGGGCGTGTGACCTCTGTAACTTAGAAAAGTTTTTAAATTTTTGAGAAATTCCATATGTGTTCAGTTTAGTCCCGACCCTATTTGAAAGCATGATTATGGTCTCGTTGACCTATAAAAGGGACACTTTGATTGTGATTGATGATTTGTAATATGAAATGTCTGTAAAAGTTTCTGATATGTCCGGTGACACCTTTAATCCTAATCCGGCAACGGATAGGGTTAGGGGTGTTACACTGCTGCAATATTGGTTAGTGTCGCAACCGGTGCTAGATAAGGAGTGTAGGGATGGGTGGGTCGATTAAATCCCTACAGGAGTGTAGGGTTGGTTGGGCATTTGTGCATTGCATGATTTGATTTGATTGAGATATGGGTTAAGGCCCAACTGAGGCTATTATGGGCTAAGGCCCAAATGCCACCGTTACTGTAATGGGCTTAGGCTCGGATTGATGTGATGCATGCTTTATGATCGATGAGGGTTGTACACACTGAGTTTTCGTAAACTCACCCCCTCTTTTTAATTTTTTTTCAGGTAATCCTTAGTAAGCGGTTCGACGTACTAGAGTACTCGGAGGTGGCCACACTACGAATAGCTTTAAATTATAGTTTTCTATTTTACCTTACTTAAATCGCATTCTTATTGGGTTGTAATAAGGCCTCTTTTAACTTCTGGTTTTAATTTGGGATTTTCAGTTTATTACGTTTTTATCTGCTAAGAGTAGTTTTGCGGTTTTCCAAAACAATAACTGTTTTCAAAACACTACACTTTTGCAACTAAATTTGTAAATATCATGTCTTCGTAAATCATCTACTTTAAATTAAGCTTCCGCAACAAACAAGGTTTTGAAGGTAATAACGTTTTAAAAGGGAATAAATTTTTTTATAAACCACAATTAGAAATAAACAAACGCAAACTGAGGTTTTGTACAAGTTTTAAATGGCAACAAGTTTTAATTGCAAGAAGGGTTTTCAATGAAAACATGGTTTTCGAAAAACACTTCAATGTGGCACGCCGGATTTGGGTCTAACTTCTAGGCCGGGTTTGAGTTGTTACAAATGTGGTGGTTGTAACAGTCCGATTTATACGCTGTCAGAATAGTGGTTTCGGAACCACAAATCCGAATTAGAAAATATTTTAATATTATTTTCTATGCCTTTAATATGTGACTAAGCGTGTGTGTAAGCCTCGTATGAAAATTTGACTAATTGTATGTTTAATTTGAGAAAAGGGTTAAATTGCATTAAATGCAAATTTGTATGCTATTTGTTAAAGCACCTATGTGTTGTGGCTTTTGAATGTTGTGGCCTTATGAGGCAATTAAACCACTTTTAAGATAGTGGATGGACAAAGGACGGTTATTCCCTTAATGTATATTTGTTTCAAATGTTTATGAAAAGGTTAAATAGGTAATTTGATAAAACAAAGGTTATTAAACAAAATCAATTGAAAAAGCCATGTTCATCTTTGTTTTATGATCGAATATTAGAGAAAGAAGAAAAGGTTTAGTTCTTTTGACATTCAGCACTAGCTAGCTTTGATTAAGGTATGTTTTGACTTTGGTTTTTGATGATTTTTATGTTTTTGAGATTGTTGCTTAGTCTACTATCAAGCCCATGTTGTAATTTGAAGAATTGATGACGTTTAAGAGATGTGACATTGATGAAATGGTGAGCTTTGTGATGAATATTGGTGAATTATGAAAGATATATGTTTGATTATCATAGTTTGTCTTTGGAGTTTTAATGATTTTGAGTAATTTGGGCTTAATTGAGAAAATAATATTTTGAGGGACTAAATTGTGAAATAAAAGAAATGTATAGACTCATATGAACATGGGTGAAATTTGGCTAGGCATGGGTTATATGGAATTTGATGTATTTTGTGATTTTGTGAAATAGGGACTAAATTGTCCAAATGTGAAAATGTGGGGGTTAATTTTTAAATTACCCTATATGTAACACCCCATACCCGAGTCCGAGGCTAAGACCGGATACGAGACATTACTATGCTTAAACTTTCTTAAACATGTACTTACGGGCTGTAAAATTTTGTTCCGAATTAAAAACTTCTCTTTCTTAGCCAAAACATACATATCATGGGCCTACGAGGCCTTAAACACATAATCGGAACTTTCGGAATTCAATCGGAAACCTTTCGTCAAAACAGGGGTCGCACGCCCATGTGACTTGGGACACGCCCGTATACCCCTAAAACACGCCCGTGTCTTCCACCCGTGGTCGACACTGACTAATATCACACGGCCTTGACACGTCCGTGGCTTTGGCCCGTCTGCTAAACCTTGGCATTCTGACTTATCCACACGGTCCATACACACGCCCATGTACTTCAGCCGTGTGGTAATTCAATTTACAAGTACAAGGTGCAGACTTCACACGTCCAGGGCACACGCCCATGTGCTAACCGTGTGGCACACACGGCCGTATTATTAGCCCGTGGTCTATTCTGACTTAAAACACTAACATGCAGGGGATGCACGGCCTAGACACACGCCCGTGTGTCCATCCGTGTGGGCACTTAGAGGCTATTTTCCAAACCAATTGCCACCTTGAAATTAAGATCAATCCAATTCTCAATTTGCCAACTCAAGTATTACATCTAACATGAATAATACTACATGCTTCATTGATAATTACAAACATACACACTTAGTCAAACTTGGCCAATCACATATACAAAAGAATAATAAACTTGATAGCCTATACTTTGGCCCTCCTTAAGACAATTTTTAAAAATGAAGTGCTTCCTATACATGCCATACTTAATATAAACAACTTGGCTATACCAAAATAGCGATTGATAGTGTGCTCCGAGCTCCAATGACGATGATCCACGAGATTAGCTTGGCGGGACTACATGGAAAGAAAGAGTGAAAGACATAAGCATTTAGCTTAGTAAGTTTGCATATAATGCACATAACAACATACTTGCTTAATATAAACCATTTGACATAAACAATGGCATCATAATTTCAGCTATAAAGCTTACTTGCTCATACTTGATTCTTACATATCTCATGATACTTACTAGTCTCGTACTTGTGAGGTAAACAAGGTACCTGTATCACTTGATCACATTGATCAGCATACTTTAACATAATAATCATAATCTCTAATTTATCATTCATAACATGAATAATACTCATTCTCGACTTGATGATAACTTTGCTTATTTACTTCTTGTTATCTCATTTAAACTTTACTCGTTTGCCCGATGAATTTCTATGAATAACCGAGGATACTAAATCTCGTCTCACATGCTCGATGCCAAAGCCATATCCTAGATACGGTCTTACATGGAATCTCTCATCTTGGTTTCGAGGCCATGTCTTGACATGGACTTATACGAAGTCTTTCTCGTGAGTTCCCTTGGGAACTTACCATTGCCATGTCTTGACATGGTCTTACTTGGTATCTTTACTCATGGCTGGTGGTCAATGCCGAGCCTTGGCTTGGACTTACATGAAATCTTCCTTGTTACTCACCAATGCCATGCCTTGGCTTGGACTTACATGGGATCTCTATCTCTTGATAGCTTTTCAATGCCAAGACTTGTCTTGGACTTACATGATAAGTTTTCAATGCCAAGACTTGTCTTGGACTTACATGACATCTTTGCTTGGAGACTCACCAATGCCATGCCTTGGCTTGGGCTTATATGGGTCTTTATCTCATAATAACTCTTCAATGCCAAGACTTGTCTTGGTCTTACATGATAACTTGTCTGATTGCCGATGCCATGCCTCGGCTTGGACTTATACGGACTTTCTCATTTCATGTGATAGATCGAGTATCCTAAGCTATTCAACTTCAATCGGGGCTTTCTCATGCTTGATCTTATTGATTACTTTGTTTAACATAACATTAAACATTTTCATGATAATATTGTACATTATACTAATCAATTCAATGATATTAATTATAAAGCTTAGAAATCATACAAACTTACCTCAATACAAAATGTATGTAGATATGCAATTTAGTCCTCGACTTTGTTCTTGCCTCGGTTCGATACGGGCTTCATTTTTCTTGATCTATAATAATAATTAGATCATTTAATACTCACATTGACTAAATTGACTCTTAACTCATACTTTGGCAAAATTACTATTTTGCCCCTAAACTTTCTCATATTTGCACTTTTGCCTCAAGGCTCGTAAAATGATTCTCATTCAACTTTCTTAAACTTCATGCTTAGCTGATTCATTCTCTCAACTATAGAAATCATCAATTCTCATTATTTCTAATAGGTATGAATAATTTCATAACTTTTACAAACTAGTCCCTATATTCATTTTTCATGAATTTCACTTAGAAAAAGATGTTTATCTAACATCAAACTCTCATAATCTTCCATAAAACATCATTTAACAAGCATGTCATACATGGGTAGATTTTTTAACATACATCTTAGCTCATTTTATAGCTAAAAATAGCTAATTCATAATACGAGAACTTCAAAAATACGAAGAATATTAAAAACGGGACTAAGATGAACTTACTAGCAAGCTTGAAAGATGAACAAACCCTAGCTATGGGGTTCTTCAAATTTTTGGCACACACAAGGAAGAAGATGAATGAGATTTTTATCATCTTTTTCCTATTTTAATCATTTAATTGATAAATGACCAAAATGCCCTTCTCTTTAAAAAATTCCATTTTACTAACTCATGTCCATTTTTGTCCAAATATTATAATTTGGGAAAATTGCTATTTAAGGACTTCTAATTAATATTCTAAAGCTATTTCATACAAAAAGCTTCTAGAACTCATATTTTGCAACTTTTGCAATTTAGTCCTATTTGACCATTCCATGTCAATTTCTTAAAATTTCTACATGGAACTTTAATGCTATCATGCAAACATTTATTTAAACCTTAAAACTCATTTTACTACTTCAGATTTGTGGTCTCGTACCATTGTTCTGACTAGGCCCTAAATCGGGATGTTACACTAAATGTATGTTTTTGGATTGAATTGAATATGTTGGTAAATAAAAGGGTTAAATTTGAATATGTATAGATCAAGAACCGAAGAAAATGGACTTTGATCGCGGGAAAGCGAAAGTTGTCGAATAACCTAGTCCGAACGAATATCTAAAACCGAGGTAAGTCGATATACAAATAAATGTTTTTATATTGAATTATATATGTTCATATGACTATTGATAAGGATGAATGCACATGAGACGATGTATACAAGAATTTCGAGATAGAATCGACTAAGTGTCAACATCTGATAAGTCCCGTTTGAACCTAGGAATAGATAGGATAGTATATGTCATGACATAGGTGTCTGATATGTGTTATCATGTAAGACCACGTTTGGGACGTTGGCATTGATTTGAGATTTCGTGTAAGACCACGTCTGGGACGTTGCATTGATATGAGATTTACGTATAAGACCATGTCTGGGACATTGGCATCATATTGATTCGTGTAAGACCCTGTCTTGAACAGTGGCATCGATATCTGGATACATGTAAGACCACGTCTGGGATGTTGGCCTTGTACAACTATTTCGATCACTCTGCTTATCCTATTAGATTCCGAACGGTTCAACGGGTAAGTCCAAGATACGAATGACTATATGGTTTGCATATCTGTTTCAGGTACATCTGATAAATACACTTTGTGTGTATAAGAAGGTAAGTATACTCATAAACTCACCTAGATGAATTGTGTATTTGAATATGAGAATGTAAATGTGATACGTGAAAGGTAAAGCTATGAGCTAACAAGTATATGATGATATACAAGATTGAAAGATGAATGGCTAAGGAAATGTGCCAAGAAGAATTATGGCTATGCAATTTAGATTTTAGTGAATTCATATTGATTATATGTCTTGAATGCTTAAATGTTAAGTTTATTTGTATATGGCTTACTAAGCTTTTGGAAAGCTTACTCTGTATGTGTGTTTACTCTGTTACAGATCGTCAAAGCTACTGAAGGCTCGGGGACCGTCGAGGATCGTCATCACACTACTCAAACTTATTTTGGTACTTTTAAAATGTGTATATAGCTAAATATGGCATGTATAGGCTAGTGATTTGGTATATATTTGAGATGAAATTAGCTATGTGATATGGCTAGTTATATGTTGGTATTATGCACTTGTGAATATGGTATACGATGTTGGTTTTAGTATGATCATATGACTATGAAATGGTCAAGTTTATGGTAAGCATATGGATGAAATTTGAGTATGTATGTTTGATCAAAGAAATGGTAATATGGAAGGTAAATGTAGATGAATCATACTTGAATGTATATGTGTTCTGGTTATGCAAATTGATAGATAAGTTTGCATGAGTTGAGTTGAAATTGGATAAGGTGGCATGTTGATCTTTTGACATGATTTTTGGTTGTCAATTGTGCATGAGATGAATTGGTATATTGCTTGTAGGTATGACCCTAATGTGGGTGGCATTATGGCCTTGGAAATGGCCTGTTTTGCTTACACGGCTGTGGCACACGGGCGTGCCTAGTAGCCGTGTGGTTAAATCAGTAGCTAGCCTAATTTTACACGGCTATGGTACACGGACGTGCCTGGTGGCCGTGTGAACAAGTCAGTAGTTAGCCTAGTTATACACGGCCATGGCACACGGGCATGTCGAGTAGCCGTGTGGATAAGTAAGTTTACATGCTCTGTTTTGACACGGCCAGGACACATGGGTGTGTCTGGTAGCCGTGGAAGGCACACGGCCTGACTGTACGGGCGTGTGACCTTTACAGTTTTGAAAAATGTTGAAAACTTTGGAAAATTTTCTAAGTGATCGGCTTAGTCCCGGCCCATTTATAAAGCATGTTTGAGGTCTTGTTGACCTAATTAAGGGATGCTTTGATGTGAAATGATGACTAAGTTATGAATTATCGGTAAAAGTATTCGATCTGTCTGGTAACGCCTATAACCCTAATTCGGCGACAGATACGAGTTAGTGGTGTTACATTTTATTGGTATTAGAGCTACGGTTTAATCAATTCTAGGACTAACGTAGCATGTCAGAGTCTAGTTATACATGCCATATATCTAAACTGTGATAGTGTGATGAATCCTGACGTCAAAAATGTGATTTTCGTATAGTAATGGATCCCGAAAGAGCCGTAGCTGACGAAGTAGAAAGCAATGCGCCTGCTCCCGCTCAAGGGATAGCGTCCTCTGATCCGAGATCGGCTACGAGCGGTCATGAGGGAGAAGCTAAACAAGCTTTCTTCCAAATGATGAGTGAGTGGTTCACTCAGTTCATAAGAAATAATTCGACTGTTTCACAACCTCCGCCCCCGCCTAATCACCCTCAGACATCTGCTATGTCTCCGACTATGAATCCGAATCTGTTGAACAAGCCTCCGGTCGAAAAAATCTGTAAGTATGGGGCTGAATAGTTCAGGGCTACCAGTGATGACGATGCCGAGAAAGCTGAGTTCTTGTTAGAAAACACTATCCGGGTATTTGATGAGATGTCCCTGACTCCGGAGAAAAGTATTAAATGTGTTGTATCATTGCTACGAGACGCGGCCTATCAGTGGTGGAAAACTCTAATTTCTGTTGTTCCGAAAGAGCGGGTCACATGGGACTTCTTTCAGATTGAGTTCGGAAAGAAATACATCAGTGAGAGATTTATTGATTAGAAATGAAAGGAATTTATGGATTTGAAACAGGGTCGTATATCTGTCACTGAATACGAATGAGAGTTCGTAAGACTAAGTCAGTATGCTCGAGAATGTGTATCGATCGAAGCAATAATGTGCAAAAGGTTCGAAGATGGTATTAATGAAGATATCCATTTACTAGTTGGGATTCTGAAGATAAAAGAGTTCGTTGTACTTGTTGATCGAGCATGCAAAGCTGAGGCACTCGGGAAAGATAAAAGAAAAGTTAAGTCTGAAGCCAAAGATATGAGAAAGAAATTTCTGAGTAAATCATTTCAGTCTGCATCAAAGAAATTCAGAGATGAACAAAGCCATTCAAAATTTAATGTGAGACATTCGAATAGAGATCGAGCTAGATCACAAATGAGCTCCAAAACTCCAGCAACTTCAATAGCGAGTGTTGGAAATGTTCGATCTGAGAAACCTGAATGTAAGCATTGTGGAAAAAGGCATCCGGGAAGTTGTAGATTGAATGATCGAGCTTGCTTTAGATGTGGATCATTAGACCATTTTATCCGTGATTGCCCAGAATCTGTTGAGCAAGAGACTGCCCAGAATCCGAGATCCGATAATGTTCCCGCGAGAGGTAGACCTTCTCGAAATGCAAGGAATGTTAGTGGTAGTCAGAGAACTATGAGAGATATTGTTGCAAGATCTGAAGCTAGAGCGTATGCCATCCGAGCTCGTGAGGAAGCTTCATCTCCCGATGTTATTACGGGTACTTTTACTCTTTATGATACTTCTGTGATTGCATTAATAGACCCTGGTTCTACTCATTCGTATATATATGCATGAATTTGGTATCCAGTAAGACTTTGCCTGTAGAGTCTACTGAGTTTGTTATAAAAGTATCGAACCCCTTAGGTAAAAGTGTCATGGCTGATAAAGTATGAAAGAACTGTCCGTTAATGTTCCGAGATATCTGTTTTCCTACTGATCTGATGCTATTACCATTTGATGAGTTTGATATCATTTTGGGTATGGACTGGTTGACATTGCATGATGCTGTTGTCAACTGTAAAAGAAATACTATTGATTTGAGATGTCCGAATGATGAAATAGTTAGGGTTCAGTCTAATGATTTAAATGGATTGCCTTCTGTGATATCTATATTGGAAGCTCAAAGATATATGAAAAAGGGATATGAGGCATATTTTGCTTATGTGATTGATTCAAAAGTATCTGAAAAGAAAGTTGAATCAGTGCCACTAGTTTGTGAATTTTCTGATGTATTCCCTGAAGAATTACCGGTTTACCTCTGATACGTGAAGTTGAATTTGGAATTGATTTGTTGCCTGGTACGACACCTATTTTGATAGCTCCATATAGAATGGCACAAACAGAGTTGAAAGAGTTAAAGTCACAGCTGCAAGAGTTGACTGACAGAGGGTTCGCCAGACCGAGTTTTTCACCGTGGGGTGCTCCCGTTCTGTTTGTGAAAAAGAAAGATGGCACGATGAGAATGTGTATAGATTATCGTCAGTTGAATAAAGTGACCGTAAAGAACAAATATCCGTTGCCCAGGATTGACGATTTGTTTGATCAGTTAAAAGGAGCCACTGTGTTTTCTAAGATAGATCTGAGATCGGGATATTACCAATTGAGAGTAAAAGATTCAGACATTCCGAAAACTGCTTTCAGAACAAGGTACGGACATTATGAGTTTTTAGTTATGCCTTTTGGACTAACGAATGCTCATGCTATTTTTATGGATCTGATGAACAAAATTTTCAGACCGTACCTAGATCAATTTGTTGTTGTATTCATTAAAGACATTTTGATATATTCACGGGATGAAACTGAACATGCTGAGCATCTAAGGATTGTGTTGCAAGCTCTGCGAGAAAAGCAATTGTATGCAAAATTCAGCGAATGTAAATTTTGGTTGCGTGAAGTCAGTTTTCTGGGACATATTGTATCGGCCTCAGGAATACGAGTTGATCCGAGCAAGATATCTGCTATTCTGGAATGGAAACCTCCGAAAAATGTGCCTGAAGTCCGTAGCTTTCTGGGACTTGCTGGTTATTATCGTCGGTTTGTAAAAGGATTCTCGATGTTAGCTACTCCATTGACTAGATTGCTTTAGAAAGATGTGAGATTTGAATGGTCCGATAAATGTCAGAAGAGTTTTGATCAGTTGAAAGCCCTTTTAACTGAAGCTCCAGTTTTGGTACAACCAGAATCAGGCAAAGAGTTTGTGATTTACAGTGATGCTTCGTTAAATGGTTTGGGATGTGTAATAATGCAGGAAGGCAAAGTAATAGCTCATGCCTCAAGACAGTTGAAGCCTCATGAAAAGAACTATCCGACACATGATCTTGAGCTAGCTGCGATTGTGTTCGCATTAAAGATTTGGCGACATTATCTGTTCGGTGAGAAATGTCACGTGTTTTCAGATCATAAAAGTCTAAAATATCTAATGACTCAGAAAGATTTGAATCTACGACAGAGAAGGTGGCTAGAACTATTGAAAGACTATGAACTTGTGATAGGCTATCATCCGAGCAAAGCAAATGTTGTAGCTGATGCTTTAAGTCAGAAATCATTGTCTGCATTATGTGCTATGAATGCTCAATTAGATCTGTCTGATGATAGTTCAGTGATAGCTGAATTTAAAATGAAATCGTTGTTTATACAACAAATCTGTGGTGCTCAAAAAGTTGATAATGAATTGTTAGCAAAACGAGCTCAGTGTGATTTGAATTCTGATTCTGAATTTTGAGTTGATGATGATGATTGCTTGAGATTCTGAGATCAAATTTGTGTTCCGAGAAACTCAGAGTTGATTCAATTGATATTAAATGAAGCTCATAGTAGTCGTCTATCTATTCATCCGGGAAGTACTAAGATGTACCGCGATCTAAAGCAACACTATTGGTGGTCTGGTATGAAACGAGACATTTTCGACTTTGTTTCAAAATGTTTAGTCTGTCAGCAAGTTAAAGCTAAAGATCACGTTCCATCTGGTTTGTTACAACCGATTCTGATTCCCGAGTGGAAATGAGATAGAGTGACAATGGATTTTGTTCAGGGATTACCTCTGACTCCTAGAAAGAAAGATGCGATATGGGTTGTAGTTGATCGATTGACGAAATCCGCTCATTTTATTCTGGTACGATCTAATTTCTCACTTGATAGATTAGTTGAGCTTTATATCTCTGATATTGTGAGATTGCACGGGGTGCCACTATCCATTGTGTCAGATAGAGATTCGAGGTTTACATCACGAATCTGGAAGAAATTGCAAAAGGCTTTAGGCACGAAATTGCATTTCAGTACAGCTTTTCACCCGCAGACAGATGGTCAATCTGAGCGGATAATTCAGATTCTCGAGGACATGTTGAGATGTTGCATTCTTGAGTTTAATGGTTCGTGGGAACAATTTTTGCCATTGATTGAATCTGCGTATAATAATAGTTTTTAGTCGAGTATTAAAATGGCACCATATGAAGCTTTGTACGGACGCAAATGTTGAACACCTCTGTATTGGACCGAGCTCAGTGAAAATAAGCTACACGGGGTTGATTTGATAAAGGATACTAAACAGAAAGTAAAAGTAATCCGTGACAGTCTGAAATCAGCATCTGATCGTCAGAAGTCTTATGCGGACTTGAAACGTAAAGATATTGAATTCGAGATCGGTGATAAAGTGTTTTTGAAAGTATCTCCGTGGAAGAATGTACTCCGATTCGGACGTAAAGGCAAGTTGAGTCCGAGGTTCATCGGACCGTATGAGATCATTGAGCGTGTTAGACCTGTTGCGTATAGATTGTTGTTGCCACCTGAGCTAGAAAAGATACATAATATATTTCATGTTTCGATGCTCCGTAGATACAGATCCGATCCGTCACATGTGATTACTCCGTCAGAGATTGAAATTCGATCCGATATGACTTACGATGAAAAGTTGATCCATATCTTGGCTCGTGAAGTGAAAGTATTGAGAAACAAGAAAATTTCGTTAGTGAAAGTATTGTGGCTTCGACACGGAGTGGAAGAGGCTACGTGGGAGCCTGAAGATTCATTGAGACAGCAATATCAAAATCTGTTTAACGGTAAGATTTTTGGGGACGAAAATCCTTAAGGGGGAGAATTGTAACAGTCCGGTTTATACCCTAGTCGGAACAGTGGTTTCGGAACCACAAATTCGAATTAGAAAATGTTTTAATATTATTTTTTTGTGCCTTTAATATGTGACTAAGCGTGTGTGAAAGCCTCGTATGAAAATTTGATTAATTGTGTGTTTAATTTGAGAAAAGGGTTAAATTGCATTAAATGCAAATTTGTATGCTATTTGTTAAAGCACCTATGTGTTGTGGCTTTTGAATGTTGTGGCCTTATGAGGCAATTAAACCACTTTTAAGATAGTGGATGGACAAAGTACGGTTATGCCCTTAATGTATATTTGTTTCAAATGTTTATGAAAAGGTTAAATAGGTAATTTGATAAAACAAAGGTTATTAAACAAAATCAATTGAAAAAGCCATGTTCATCTTTATTTTATGACCGAATATTAGAGAAAGAAGAAAGGGTTTAGTTCTTTTGACATTCGGCACTTGCTAGCTTTGATTAAGGTATGTTTTGACTTTGGTTTTTGATGATTTTTATGTTTTTGAGATTGTTGCTTAGTCTATTATCAAGCCCATGTTGTAATTTGAAGAATTAATGATGTTTATGAGATGTGCCATTGATGAAATGGTGAGCTTTGTGATGAATATTGGTGAATTATGAAAGATATATGTTTGATTATCATAGTTTGTCTTTGGAGTTTTAATGATTTTGAGTAATTTGGGCTTAATTGAGAAAATAATATTTTGAGGGACTAAATTGTGAAATAAATGAAATGTATAGACTCATATGAACATGGGTGAAATTCGGCTAGGCATGGGTGATATGGAATTTGATGTATTTTGTGATTTTGTGAAATAGGGACTAAATTGTCCAAATGTGAAAATGTGGGGGTTAATTTGTGTAAATTACCCTAAATGTGTGTTTTTGGATTGAATTGAATATTTTGGTAAATAAAATGGTTAAATTTGAATATGTATAGATCAAGAAACGAAGAAAACAGACTTAGATCGCGGGAAGCAAAAGTAGTCGAATAACCGAGTCCGAACGAATATCTGAATCCGAGGTAAGTCAATATACAAATAAATGTATTTGTATTGAATTATATATGTTCATATGACTATTGATAAGGATGAATGCACATTAGACGATGTATACATGAATTCCGAGATAGAATCGACTTAGTGTCAACGTCCGAGAAGTCCCGTTTGAACCTAGGAATAGATAGGATAGTATATGTCATTACATAGGTGTCCGATATGTGATATCATTTAAGACCACGTCTGGGACGTTGGCATTGATTTGAGATTTCTTGTAAGACAACGTCTGGGACGTTGGCATCGATATGAGATTTACGTATAAGACCATGTCTGGGACATTGGCATCGTATTGATTCATGTAAGACCCTGTCTGAGACAGTGGCATCGATATATGGATACATGTAAGACCACGTCTGGGAAGTTGGCCTTGTACGACTATTCCGATCACTCTGATTATCCTATTAGATTTCGAAAGGTTCAACGGACAAGTCCGAGATACGAATGACTATATGGTTTGCATATATGTTTCAGGTACGTCTGATAAATACACTTTGTGTGTATAAGAAGGTAAGTATACTCGTAAACTTACCTAGATGAATTGTGTATTTGAATATGAGAATCTAAATGTGATACATGAAAGGTAAAGCTATGAGCTAACAAGTATATGATGATATACAAGATTGAAAGCTGAATGGCTAAGTAAATGTGCCAAGAAGAATTATGGCTATGCAATTGAGTTTTTAGTGAATTCATATTGATTATATGTCTTGAATGCTTAAATGTTATGTTTATTTGTATATGGCTTACTAAGCTTTTGGAAAGCTTACTCTGTGTGTGTGTTTACTCTCTTACAGATCGTCAAAGCTACTGAAGGCTCGGGGACCGTCAAGGATCGTCATTACACTACTCAAACTTGTTTTGGTACTTTGAAAATGTGTATTAAGCTAAATATGGCATGTATAGGCTAGTCATTTGGTATATGTTTGAGATGAAATTAGCTATGTGATATGGCTAGTTATATGTTGGTATTATGCACTTATGAAGCTCAAAGCATCAGCAACAACATTAGCTTTTCCCGGATGATAATCAATTACTAATTCATAGTCTTTTAGTAATTTAACCATCTCCGTTGTCTCAAATTCAATTCTTTCTGAGTCATCAAATATTTCAAGCTCTTGTTATCAGTATAAATGTGACACTTCTCACCAAATAAGTAGTGACGCCAAATCTTCAATACAAATACAATAGCTGCCAATTCAAGATTGTGTGTTGGGTAGTTCTTTTCATGCGGTTTTAACTGTCTCGAAGCATAGGCTATAACTTTACCTTCTTGCATCAACACACAACCTAAACCATTCAACGATGCATCACTGTAAACTATGAATTCTTTACCCGATTCAGGTTGGACTAACACTGGTGCTTCTATCAACAATACTTTCAACTGTTCAAAACTCTGCTGACACTTTTCTGACCACTCAAATTTAACATCTTTCTGTAGCAATTTCGTCAACGGAGTTGCAATCATCGAGAAGCCTTTCACAAACAGTCTATAATATCCCGCTAGACCCAGAAAACTACGGACTTCAGACACATTTCTCAGAGGTTTCCAATCTAGAATTGCTGAAATCTTGCTCGGATCAACTCGTATTCCTGCAGCTGATACTATATGTCCCAGAAAACCAACCTCATGCAACCAGAACTCACATTTACTAAACTTTGCATTCAATTTCTTCTCAAGCAGGGTCTCTAACACAATTCTCAAATGCTTGGCATGTTACGTCTCATCACAAGAATAAATCAATATTTCATCTATGACAACAACCACAAATCGATCCAAATACTGCTTGAAGATTCGATTCATCAAATCCATAAAAACAGCAGGTGCATTAGTAAGTCCGAAAGGCATAACCAAAAATTCATAGTGTCCGTACCTCGTTTGGAAAGCAGTTTTTGGCACATCAGAGTCTTTAACTTGTAGCTGATAGTAGCCCAATCTCAAATCTATCTTAGAAAACACTGTAGCTGCTTTCAGCTGATCAAACAAATCATCAATACGTGGCAAAGGATATTTATACTTTATAGTCACCTTATTGAGTTGTCTGTAGTCAATGCACATTCTCATAGTTCCATCTTTCTTTTTCATAAACAACACAGGAGCACCCCAGGGCGAGAAACTTGGTCGAACAAATCCTCTATCGGTTAACTCTTGCAACTGAGACTTCAACTCTTTCAATTCTGTCGGTGGCATTCTATACGGAGCTATTGAGATAGGAGTCGTCCTCGGCACTAAATCAATACCAAATTCAACTTCTCGTATCGGAGGTAATCCCAATAGTTCTTCAGGAAATACATCAGGGAATTCACAAACCACAGGCACAGGTTCAACTTTCTTTTCTGTCACTTTTGTATCTATCACATATACAAGATAAGCTTTACATCTCTTTTTAACATAATTCAAAGCTTTCATCGAAGATATTAAAGCTTGTAGCCCATTCAACTCACTGATTCAATTCGAACTATCTCACCATTCTGACTTCTCAAATCAATACTCTTCCGTTTGCAATTCACAATAGCATTATGCAAAGTTAGCCAATCCATACCCAGAATTATATCAAATTCATCAAAGGGTAGTAGCATCAGATTAGCCGGAAAACAAATATTCCAAAACATCAACGGAAAATTCTTGCACACTCTATCAACCAGAACACACTTGCCTAATGGGTTCGATACTCTAATCACAAACACAGTAGACTCAATAGGTAGAGTCTTACTAGATACTAAGTTCACACACACATATGAATGAGTAGATCCTGGATCTATCAATGCAATCACATCAGTGTCAAAAAGAGTAAAAGTACCAGTTATGACGTCTGAAGATGACGCTTCTTCATGAGTGCGAATAGCGTAGGCTCTGGCTAGTGCCCTCGACTCCGATCTCACAGCTGTATCTGTTGTTCCTCTCTAACTACCACTCACATTTCCAGTATTTCTTGGTGGTCTACCCCTAGCTGTCGTGTTACTCGGCCTCGCACTCTGAACATTATCTTTCTCAGCTAACTCTGGACAATTCCGAATAAAGTGATCCCGTGATCCACATTTGTAGCAAGCTCTATTATTATACTTTCCCCAGCACTCTCCGATATGACGTCTTCCACACTGTCTACACTCAGGTTTATTACTTCTAACACTACCAACACTCGATTCAATTGGAGTTTGAATTTTAGGACTAGTATTTTCTTTCATCCGATCTTTACTCGAATGTCCAAACGAAACATTTGAGCGATTGTTTGCATATCTGAATCTCTTTGACGAAGAATGATACGAATTACTCATCGATCTTTTTTTTCGTCTCTAGCTTCTGAATCCGCTTTTTTTTTCTTTACTAAGCTCCTCGGCTTTGCAGGCTCTTTCAACCAATACCACAAATTCATTCAAATCAAGAATTCCAACCAGAAGTTTGATGTCTTCAATCAATCCTTCGATGAATCATTTGCACATAATAGTTTCTGTTGAAATACATTCTCGTGCATATTGGCTTAATCTCACAAATTCTCGCTCGTATTCTGTAACAGACATACGGCCCTGTTTCAGCTCAAGGAACTCTTTACGTTTCTGGTCTATAGACCGTTGACTGATATATTTCTTCCGAAATTCAGCTTGAAAGAAATCCCAGGTGATTCTTTCTCTCGAAACCACAGATATCAATGTTTTCCACCAATGATATGCCGTATCTGTCAACAATGAAACAACACATTTTAAGCATTCATCAAGAGTACATGATAATTCATCAAACACTCTTACGGTATTCTCAAGCCAGAATTCAACTCGCTCAGCATCATCATCAACTGTGGCTCTAAACTCTTCGGCCCCGTACTTTCGAATTTTATCCACATGAGGTTTACTCAATAGGATCGGATCTGAAACTTGTGGCACTACAGGAACTTACGGGGGTGGAGGTTGTTGAGCAGCCGGATTCATTTGAACAAACTCCATAAACCACTCACTCATCATTTGGAAGAAGGCTTGCTTTGCCTCTCCCTCGTGACTACTAGATATCAGCCTAGATTCAGCTGGCGCTATCCTTTGAGAACGAGCAGGCGCATTACTTTCAACATCGTCAGCTACTGCTCGATCGGGATCCATTTGCTATATAAAAACAAATTTTTAACTGTCAGGAATCATCACACTATCACAGGTATATATATGGCATGTATAGCTAGACTCTCACACGCTACGTTAGTCCTAGAATCGATAAAACCATAGCTCTCATACCAATAAATGTAACACCCCTAACCCGTATCCGTCGCCGGACTAGGGTTATGAGGTATTACCGATCAAATTTTAACCTTTAACCTTCATAGATCATAAAACATTAAATCATAATCAATCTATGTCACTAAGTCCCTTAATATGGTCTACGAGACCTTAAACATGCATTAGGAAGGGATCGGGACTAAACCGGGATCATACAAATTTTTTTGAAAACTTAACATTTTCAAAGTTGCAGAGGTCACACACCCGTGTGGGCAGGCCATGTGCCTCACACGGCATCAGACACACACGTGTGTCCAAGCCGTGGCAAAACAGGGCATACCTACTGACTTGGTCACATGGACAGTCACACGCCCGTGTGTCCAGCCCGTGTGCGAGTCTGGCTTGTTTCGAATTACAATTTTAAGGGACAGGGTCGAGACACACGCCCTTGTGCTCAATCGTGTGGTCAATTATAGGCCATTTGCAAGGCCAAATTGCCACCCAAACTTTGGGTCACACCTACAAGCATCAAACCATTCCAAATTCACACTCCAAATATATCCAAAACATACACAATTTAACCTCTTAACATCATTATTCATTTCATATTCAAATCTCACTCAAATATACCCACCCAAAATATCAACTTCACATCAAAAACATGTAATCCATACATCATTTAATCCTTACCAATTCATAGCATGAAACATACTACCTCCATACCACCAAAACATATCATAAAGGTCATTCACACAAAGTCACATAAACATATTATACCCATCATTCTCACATATCCAAGACAAATATTAATATCATTCATCTATCAAGCCATATCACATGGCAAGATCTATACATCTCAAAAACGTTACATAATCACTAGCCTATACATGCCATATACCAAATATATAACTTCCAAAAGTACCAAAATAGATTACCGATAGTGTGATTGAGTCGTTGACGATCCCCGAATCTGAGTTAGCTTTAATGATACTGTAAAACAGAGAAAACTTCACACAGTAAGCTTAAAAGCTTAGTAAGTTCGTAATATAACACAATTATTTCAACAATTCAAGTTCAACATGTAAAATTAACTATCACATAGTGTAATTCAAAATAATACACAATCTCATCCATTTATCCCATTTACAATATCATCAACCACATAGGTTCCGTACATACATGTACCCACACTTAATTAACGATCACTTTTGCTACTCAATGCTCAATACTACATTTCGTTCGATCTTCATTAATCATTCGGCTTACTCGCACACTTAGTGCCAATTTCTTAGCCGAAGCTTTAATATCATCCCACACTTAGTGCCTTTACATTAAACCGAATTTGACTCGGTATTGCACACACAATGCCAATCAATATAGTCGATGCTTTCTCTAACTCTCACACATAGTGCCATTCACCACTGTATCAATTCTATGTACGCATACTTAGTGCCACATCTCTTCAATCTCACATTTAGCATTATTATCTCATCAACCACATTTTCATTCATTAAATAACATATAAACATGATTAAAATAATTCGTATTATACACGAACTTACCTCGGATGTAAAAACACGATATAAGTCGATTAATCGAGCACCTTGTTCTTGCCTCGATCTAAATTCGAGTTCCTCTTTTCTTGATCTAAACATATTCAAATTTAACTCTTTTATTCACCAAATCATTCAATTTAATCCAACAACACATATTTTGAGCATTTTGCAAAATAGCCCTCACATTTGCACATTTTGACATTTTAGTCCTTATTTCATAAAATCACAAACTACACACAATTTTATTATACCATACTTAGGCTGAATCTTCTTCATGTTCATACAAGTCCACATATTTCATTTATTTCACATTTTAGTCCTTCAAAAAATTATTTTCTCAATTTAGCCCATTTTTGACATTTTTGCTAAAAATCACTTTACAAAACATTAAAATCAATCAACAATTATTCATTATTCATCATCAACTATCACAAAGCTCAAACATTCATCAATGGCATCTTACAAAATCACCAACAAATTCATAAATTAGGGCATGGGCTAGCTAGAACAAGAAGGAACGATCACAAAAACGTAAAAATCACTAAAAACCGAGCTCAAAACATACCTCAATCAAGCCTTGTAAGTGCTGAATATCCAAAGCTCAAGAACCCTATGTATTCTTTCTATTTTCGATGGAATAAGGATGATAAAATGGCCACCAAATGTTTTTGTTTTAATTATAATAACCTTATTAACAAAATTACTATTTTGTCCTTAATGAATTAACATAAAAATCCATTTAATACAAGCCCATTTATGACCATTTCCACTATCAAAGGTCTAATTACAACATAAGGACTTCTCATTTAATAAGCCATGGCAATTAAACACTTTAACAATTAGCACACAGCTTTTGCATTTTACGCGATTAAGTCCTTTTTTCACAAATCAACACACAAATGATAAAATTTTCACACAGAATTTTCACACATTGTAACACCCCAAACCTGGCCTAGACGTTTAGGTCGAATCTGGCGTGTCACATTGAAGTGTTTTTCGAAATCAAGGTTGATGGGAGAAATTGTTTAAGTAAAATCCATTTAGTTCTTATTTCTTGGGAAACAATTGGTAAGTTATAAAAACCAACACTTAGCAAAACAATTTCAATGTTTGTTACCGTTTGTTTATTAGTTAATTAAAATTTGTGGAAGCTACTCTAATTAAAATCATCTTGCAGTTTGAAAATGCGTGTTTGTCTTCAAAACAGTTATTATTTTTGAAAATTTGCTTGTATAAGGTTAGCAGTTCAAAATAAGAAATTAAAAACCCAATCAAAAAGAAAGAAATATATAAGTCTAAAACAACCACCAGCAAACGTGTGGCCACCTCCGAGTCCCTCGCGGCTCCAAATCGTCTAAATTTGGGGATTACCCGCACGATTAAAAGAAAAGGGTGAGTTACGAGAACTTCGATGTGTAATCCCCTATCACTCAATTAGTAATACATGCGATATGATGCGGACCTAAGCCTGTTCGATATGAAGTAACACCGTGGGCTTTAACCCAAAAGCGATAACGAGATGTAGTGTGGGCCTTAGCCCATTCTGATGTCGTAATTAGAAATAGAATACATGTGGGCCTAAGCCCAATACAGTGATAGTATCAATAACAGAAATGCAACAGTCCAACCATGCAACCCATCCCAATCCAGCCAACACACCACCCGTACCAACCAACACACCATGTGGGGATAAAATCGACCCACCCAGCCATCACACCAATATTAGCACCGGTTGCGGCACTAATCAGTATCGCATCAAAGCTGCCAGTAATAAATAGAATGGCTACAAACCATAAACAGAATGGAAAAATGCCATGAGTACAGTAATATGATTGGCACAAAGCCATCAGTAGTAGTAATATGACCGGCACACAGCCATCAGTAACGGTAATACGATCGGCATAGAGCCATCAGTAGTAGTTATATGATCGGCACACAGCCTGTAACACCCCAAACCCGGCCTAGAAGTTAGGCCCGAATCTGGCGTGTCACATTGAAGGAAGATGAAAAGCTAAGCAATTGTTTAGAAAAGTTTTATCGAATTTTTGAACTCCGAGTTCGTTGTTTGTTTGAGAAAAACGCAATTTGCTAAATGACCGTTTAAAACTTGTTATTATTTTGAAAAACTGTTTTGTTATGAAAGTTGAACTTGCATCGTTGCGTAAACATGATATTTTAGTTTAAGAAAACCCTGTATTTATAAGTTTAACAGTTATAAATGAAAACTTAGAAAAAATAAACCAATGGCCTCATTACAAATATTAACCCAAAATAAATAATCTTAAAATAAGGTAAAAATCAAAATTACTAAATTTCACGAGTAGTATCTCCGATGTATAACCACCCCTGAGTCCTCCACGGCTCACAATCCTCAATCGCTGGGAATTACCTGAAACATTTAATAAAAAGAGGGGGTGAGTTTATGAAAACTCAGTGTGTACAACCCTCATCGGTAAGAACATGCATCACAACAATCTGGGCTGAAGCCTATTACAGTAACGGTGGCAATTGGGCCTTAGCCCAAAATAGCCTCGGTTGAGCCTTAACCCATATCATATGTCACAGCAGATAATGTATGCAATGCAATGTAAACCCAGCCCAACCTAATTTTCCGTCCTCTACACACCACCCGTACCAGCCCAACACACCGTGGGGATTTCTACAATCAACCCTCCATCCGCTACACACCTCGTATGTGGCACCAAGCCAGTCGTGGTTCCAAACCACCGTGATACCAGATCACCGTGACAAAGTCACTATTATCATGCGTGGGGCCAACCCACTATGGTACCAAACCACTGGGACGAGTCACTAAATCATCATATATATACGTGGTATTAAACCACCGTGGCACCAAGCCACCGAGACATGGTCACTGAATCAGTTATATGTGGGGCCAACCCACTCGTGGTACCAAACCACCGTGACAGTCTCAAACACTTCCCCTTTCAATATCATAACCCAAATCCCATGTAATATGACATAATAATTCGTGTATGCAGTATGTCATGTATGCAAAACATATATCAAATATAACGTATAACATGAATTACCATCATAATCAGATAAACAGAATACAACATAATCAAGCTAATCAACCTCTAAGGGTATAACAGTAATTTTACCTACCAAGGGTATTTTCGTAATTTACCTATCGAGGGTCTTTCAGTAATTTCACACCTGCAATGGCCTTTTCGAAGGCCTAATGTCACCCCGAGCGACTCGGATACCATTTTCGATCGTTACCAGACTATTGGGCCTAAAACTCGTTTTCGGCCCACTCGGGCCCACACGCTTGTGTGGCCCAACTAGCACAACTTTAGCCACAGATATGAGATTCACCTAGTCCAGTCTAATATATACTACACAATCATACAATCTACTCATATGGGCCCACGGGCCTATTGGGCCCACTTGGCCCCTATCGGCCCAAACAACATCAACCCACAAGAATACTAACGATGGCCTCAACTATCGCGTCGAAGCCCCCACACGTGCGCTCGCACGCTCATGTGGCTACTATCACCGTGTGACCGGAATTCGGCATTTGCCGCTCTACAACTAGAGTAGAGAGAATACACACCTGATAGGAATCTGGTGCTAATCCGCGCTCCGACCACTCATGTGCCCAAACGCCCACCAAGGTATATCCTTCCTCCCATCATAGATAGCTCTATATATAGCCAGCTTCTCACCTTCCTTCTTTGTATCTTTTCGATGTGGGATCCCTCCGCTAGCAGAGTTTAAATCCAACTCAAACTCTTGCAGCCCCAACTTAGCAAAATAAATACTCCCTTGCTTTCCATGATATTCGAACCCAGGCTCCCTTGTAGCATAATCCACACTGCTAACCACTTGGCCACAAGCTCCTCTTGTGTCTAAAATCATGCGCAACTAAATATAACCCTATGGCAAAATTCTAGAATCCATTTAAAAAAAGAAACCAAAATGCAAGAGCCAAGACTTGAACCTTGGACCTCATTCCTTCCTTGTGGTGTCACCCCCTTGTCTCTTATGTGGCGTCACTTTGTCACTACACCACACACTCCACTTGTGTCATTTTTTCCACATTTTATTCTTAAAGCCTACCTACTAACTCCCAGGGTTTTATTCACCTAAAACCAAAATTTATCCTAAGCCCAAGTTTGATCCCGGGACTTCATAGAAGCCCCCTAACCTTACAAAATCACTCACCTAACAGGTCCAACCTGTACTAAAGCCGATCTCTTGATCTCAAAAATTTTAAACGCTACTACGCTCAAGGCCTATTGGGCCCAATCCTACTAGGCCCAATTTCAGGATGTTACAAATCCACTCTCCTTAAAGAAATTTTATCCTCAAAATTTCCAACTAACCAACAGTCGTACATCCTAACCTACAACACTACACTCACGCTGCGCACTCTGATCTTAATAACACTAATTCATTTTCTATCTTAATCTTGGAACCACTTTACACAACCAAATATCTAACACAGAAGAAAACAGATCTTACCACATATGCACATAGTTTTTATATTCAATATCACATCCAAACCAAACACACAGAATAAATACCAGCAATATAGACATTTCAGCATATAATAGATTATAGTGTAAAAAGAAGCTTACGGATTCGGTGCCGGAGACTCAGGTGCCATACATCCAAAAAGACATATTTTTCCTAACCAGATTTCAAATAAATTTTGAAAAACATTCTCGAACCCATTCCACAAGTCGAGTTTTGCAACCCAAGCTCTGATACCATAATTGTAACACCCCAAATCCGGCCTAAAAGTTAGGCCCGAATCTGGCGTGTCACATTGAAGGAAGTTGAAAAGCTAAGCAATTGTTTAGAAAAGTTTTATCGGATTTTTGAACTCCGAGTTCGTTGTTTGTTTGAGAAAAACGCGATTTGCTACATGACCATTTAAAACTTGTTATTATTTTGAAAAATTGTTTTGTTATAAAAGTTGAACTTGCATCGTTGTGTAAACATGATATTTTAGAAAACGATTGCTAAAGTTTTAAGAAAACCCCGTATTTATAAGTTTAACAGTTATAAATGAAAACTTAGAAAAAATAAACTAGTGGCCTCATTACAAATATTAACCCAAAATAAATAATCTTAAAATAAGGTAAAAATCGAAATTACTAAATTTCACGAGTAGTATCTCCGATGTATAACCACCCCTGAGTCCTCCACGGCTCCCAATCCTCAATCGCTGGGAATTACCTGAAACATTTAATAAAAAGAGGGGGTGAGTTTACGAAAACTTAGTGTGTATAACCCTCATCGGTAAGAACATGCATCACAACAATCCGGGCCGAAGCCCATTACAGTAACGGTGGCAATTGGCCCTTAGCCCAAAATAGCCTCGGTTGAGCCTTAACCCATATCATATGTCACAGCAGATAATGTATGCAATGCGATGTAAACCCAGCCCAACCTAATTTTCTGTCCTCTACACACCACCCGTACCAGCCCAACACACCGTGGGGATTTCTACAATCAAGCCACTCGTGGTTCCAGACCACCGTGATACCAGATCACCGTGACAAAGTCACTATTATCATGCATAGGGCCAACCCACTGTGGTACCAAACCACCGTGACAATCCCTAAAGAATATATGTGGGGCCAACCCACTGTGGTACCAAACCACTGGGACGAGTCACTAAATCATCATATATATACGTGGTATTAAACCACTGTGGCACCAAGCCACCGAGACATGGTCACTAAATCAGTCCAACCCACTCGTGGTACCAAACCACTATGACAGTCTCAAACACTTCCCCTTTCAATATCATAACCCAAATCCCATGCAATATGACATAATAATTCGTGTATGCAGTATGTCATGTATGCAAAACATATATCAAATATAACGTATAACATGAATTACCATCATAATCAGATAAACAGAATACAACATAATCAAGCTAATCAACCTCTAAGGGTATAACAGTAATCTTACCTACCAAGGGTATTTTCGTAATTTACCTATCGAGAGTCTTTCAGTAATTTCACACCTGCAATGGCCTTTCCGAAGGCCTAATGTTGTCCCGAGCGACTCGACTACCATTTTCGGTCGTTACTGGACTATTGGGCTTGAAACTCGATTTCGGCCCACTCGGGCCCACACGCTCGTGTGGCCCAACTAGCACAACTTTAGCCACAGATATGAGATTCACCTAGTCTAGTCTAATATATACTACACAATCATACAATCTACTCATATGGGCCCACGGGCCTATTGGGCCCACTTGGCCCCTATCGGCCCAAACAACATCAACCCACAAGAATACTAACGATGGCCTCAACTATCGCGTCAAAGCCCCCACATGTGCGCTCGCACGCTCGTGTGGCTACTATCGTCGTGTGACATGCATTCGACATTTGCCGCTCTACAACTAGAGTAGAGAGAATACAACACCTGATAGGAATCTGGTGCTAATCCGCGCTCCGACCACTCCTGTGCCCAAACGCCCACCAAGGTATATCCTTCCTCCCATCATAGATAGCTCTATATATAGCCAGCTTCTCACCTTCCTTCTTTGTATCTTTCCGATGTGGGATCCCTCCGCTAGCAGAGTTTAAATCCAACTCAAACTCTTGCAGCCCCAACTTAGCAAAATAAATACTCCTTGCTTTCCATGAGATTCGAACCTGTGCTCCTTGTAGCATAATCCACACTGCTAACCACTTGGCCACAAGCTCCTCTTGTGTCTAAAATCATGCGCAACTAAATATAACCCTATGGCAAAATTCTAGAATCCATTTAAAAAAAGAAACCAAAATGCAGGAGCCAAGACTTGAACCTTGGACCTCCTTCCTTCCTTGTGGTGTCACCCCCTTGTCTCTTATGTGGCGTCACTTTGCCACTACACCACACACTCCACTTGTGTCAATTTTTCCACATTTTATTCTTAAAGCCTACCTACTAACTCCCAGGGTTTTATTCACCTAAAACCAAAATTTCTCCTAAGCCCAAGTTTGATCCTGGGACTTCATAGAAGCCCCCTAACCTTCCAAAATCACTCACCTAATAGGTCCAACCTGTACTAAAACCGATCTCTTGATCTCAAAAATTTTAAACGCCACTACGCTCAAGGCCTATTGGGCCCAATCCTACTAGGCCCAATTTTAGGATGTTACACAGCCATCAGTAACGATAATATGGTCGGCAGAAAGCCATCAGTAGCATCACAGCAAAGCGGCCAAGAGCGGTGTCGCAAAGAAAGTCGCCAAGATCTGATATCGCAAAAGAAAGCGCGAGAATGAGATATGTGGCAAAGTGATAAACCGTAATAGTAACATATTTTAAGCTCACATTTAGCATGCTTTTGGATGAATTATCCTTTATTTTATGTCATTTGGTGCTCTTAATCCTTTGTTTTCATGTTTTATACTCAGGAAAGCACCGGAGGATGAAAAAAAACAAAAAACGGGCTTAAAATGGACTAAATGGGCCATATCACAAAATTGACACGGCTTGGGCCTAAGACCACATGGCCGTGCCTCATTATAGACTCCAACACGGCCTGGCCACGATTCACACGGACGTGTGCCATGGCCGTGTCCCTGCCGTGACAAAGAGAAATTCCACTCGGATTAGGATACTCAGAGGCGAAGTAACACATTCCGAAGCCTATATAAACACCTTAAGTATGACCTAAAAAGGGGGAACCCAGGGCCTTAGTCAGGAGGCGTCCAGTTAGGCCAAAGAGGGCAGATTTGTGGGAGTTTACTCGAAGTTAGCCAGTTGATTCATCACAAGAAGCCAGAATCATACTCAAGATGGAGGATCTCTCCTTCAATTCCTTCGGGGGGTTTTAGGGATTTCTTATGTTTTGTTTTATCTTTTCTTCTGAGATGTTTTCTTTTATCATTATTAACTAAACCCTCAGATACCTAAGGGGGATGAAACCTAAGATGAATCTTGTTATCGTTTGCTGAACTATATGATAAATATTTGATTTGTTCTTAATTATGTGTTCTTAATTCTTGTGTTGATATTTCCGGGATATTAATTCAAGTTTGATGTGCTTAGGTGGAGGAGCAAAAGTCCCTGCCTAAGAGTAGATCTAGCATGATTAAGCGGAGTTGATCGCACGCCTAGAGATAAGGTGACGAGATTTTTCTGAATTAGGGTGAAACCTAATATGGGAGTCCATAGATCGAGTTAATGCAATTCTAGGGGTTTTAATTAGAAAGAGATTTCAATTAATCAACCTAGGGTTAGACGTTAGTCGCCTCGAGAGAGGGATTAATATACATTAGGGAATCCTACGGATCAAGTTAAATGAATAAATCGTCTGGTTCAGAGTTAGATAACAAGTGAAGTTTAGGTGGATTCTTCCTCGGGTATTGTCTTAATAATTGGTTTTTCTCACAAGTATTTTCCCCAAATTCATTCTTCTTTGTCTTAGAGTCTTTAGCTTAGTAGTTAGTTAATTTAGAATAATCAACAAACTCCCTTTATTTTAGGCTAGATAATAAAAAGAAAGTTAGTATTAGTACTTTTAGCTCCTTTGGGTTCGACATTCCGGTCTTGCCTTAACTATACTACTGTTCGATAGGTGCGCTTGCCTCAAATCGTTCTCATAGTTAGTTTCCAGGTTCGATCATTCTCATTATAAATTTTAAGACTTTGACATCGCTTAACACAATGATCAAGTTTTTGGCGCCGTTGCCGGGGAACTAAAATATTAAGAACGCTCAATTTTTATTAATTTAGCCATTTTTTCTTTTTTTTGCAATTTATTTTTTAGTCTGTTTTTTTTAACTTTGCTAAATTTTCGCTCTTTTACTCCTTTCAGGTATCTCTAGTTTATGACTAGAAGGAACCCAACAGGACCCCTACTTTACGACAGTGATATTGAAAGAACAGTTCGAAGAAATCGTAGAGCGATAAGGCGAAGCTTAAACTACATAGAAAAGAAGCAAGAAGACGAAATTAATACCACCGAAGAGATGGAAGAGAACAATCCACCACCTCAAGAGATGGCCGAAAATCATGCTCCTCGAACTATGTATGATTATGCTAAACCTAGTTTAACAGGAACTGAGTCAAGTATCGTTAGACCTGCTATTGCTGCAAATAATTTTGAACTGAAACCTAACACAATTTAGATGATACAACAATTTGTTCAGTTTGATGGTTTGCAGGATGAAGATCAAAATAATCACTTGGCAAATTTCCTAGAATTTTGTGATACTTTCAAGATAAATGGCGTTACTGACGATGCCATCCCTTCTTCGGTTATTTCCCTTCTCTTCGAGAAATAAAGCCAAACAGTGGTTGCATTCTCTTCCACGAAGGTCAATCACTACATGGGATCAAATGACTGAAAAATTTTTATTAAAATATTTTTCGCCGGCCAAAACGGCCAAGTTAAGGAATGATATTTCTTCTTTTGTGTAGATGGATTTAGAGACACTTTACGACGCATGGGAGAGATATAAAGATTTTCTGAGAAGGTGTCCACACCATGGATTACCCTTGTGGCTACAGGTCCAAACTTTTTACAACGGTGTGAACCCCTCAACAAGGCAATTAATCGATTCAGCCGCCGGCGGAACTCTGAATAACAAAACTCCTGAAGTAGCCTACAAATTTCTAGAAGAGATGTCGCTGAATAACTATCAGTGGCAAGTCACAAGGACAAGGCCAACAAAAGCAGCCGGAGTTTTCAGCCGCAACGCAGTAACCATGCTATCAAATCAGGTAGAGATGTTACATAAAAAATTTGATGGTTTATACGGTTCCTCGCAGGTACAGCCAGCTATGCAGTGCGATGCAAGTGGAGGCGTGGCGAATCCTGAGTACCCACCCTACGGACAGGGCATGGAAAGTCAACAAATGAACTATATGGCTAACAATTTCCGATATAATAATAACCCTTATAGTAATACTTATAATCCAGGTTGGAAGAACCACCTCAATTTCTCATGGGGTGGTCAAGGAAATCAAAGGCAACAACAATCCCAAAACTTCCAACAACAGCCCTACCCACAGGAAAAGAAGCCGAACCTCGAGGAGATGCTGACAAAATTCATGGCAGCCACAGAAACACGTTTCCAAAATACCGAGACAACATTTAAAAATCAAAAAGCATCGATTCAAAGGATCGAGAATCAGTTAGGGCAAATAGCTAAGGCGATCGCTGAAAGACCACAAGGAAGCTTACCAAGCAACACTGAGACTAACCCAAAGGAGCAAGTCCAAGCCATAATAGCTCAAGAAGGTAAAGGGTTAGATGAGACCAATTTAAGGCAAGAGAATGTGGTCGAAGAAGGTAAGGTTGAGGTACGTAATAACAAGCCAAAATCGGTAATCAAAGAGTACCAACCTCGCATACCATATCCCGAAGCAATGAAGAGAGACAACACGTAGGAACAATTCGGTAAGTTTCTTAAACTTTTAAAGAAATTGCATATTAACTTACCACTACTTGAAGCCCTTTCGAAGATGCCAGATTCTAGAAAATTTTTAAAGGAGCTGTTGACAAAAAAATAAGGATAGACGAGGCATCACATGTGGAACTAAACGCAATGTGTTCGGCGGTCTTGCAAAATAGACTACCACGGAAATTAAAAGATCCAGAGAGTTTTACAATTCCATGCTTAATTGGTAGTTTATCTATTGATAATGCGTTAGCTGATTTAGGGGCAAGCATAAATGTCATGCCTTATAAAATGTTTAAACAACTAGGTCTAGGGAAACCCAAACAAACTAGGATGAGCATTCAATTAGCTAATAAAACTGTTAGAATTCCTAGGGGTATAATCGAAGATGTACTAGTAAAGGTTGATAAATCCGTATTTCCAGTGGAATTTGTCGTTCTAGACATGGATGAGGACAACACGATCCCCCCTAATTTTAGAAAGACCATTTTTAGCAACTGTCAGGACTAAAATTGATGTCGACGCAGGTGAACTCATACTCTGTGTAGGTGATGAGACAATCACCGTTCAAGCTCTCGATTCGGCTAGGACATCGAGTAATCAAGGTGAGAACGTAAATTCTATCAATAACCATTCGGTTAACCCTTCTTTTCAGGAAACCACAAGAGAACACAACTGAACCTGATCCTGGACCCAGTGCCAACAAAGAAATAACTCACGAGGAACAAAGGATTCAGATCGATGAACTAGAAGAGTGGAAGACGCATTTCAAGGAAAAACTAGGGATACACAAAGTAGAACTGAAGCCACTCTACGAGACAGACAAGTTCAAAATTAGAGATCAGGTATTGATAGATAAAGCAGACCTTCAAATATCTCCTCTTGACCCTATCACAAACAAAGAGATCCCTTTTAAGGTAATCAACGCTTTCCCATACGGAACAGTCGAGGTAAGTAATCCTATTTGTGGCACTTTGAAAATAAACACTACTCGTCTTGAACTTTATCATGATAATGAATCTGATAGCATGAGAGAGGATGTTCAACTCTTCAAACCACCATGAATGTGCGAATGAGAGGTAAGTCTAGCTTAAGACTATAAACGAGTGCTTTTCGGGAGGCAACCCGAGCACTAACCCCATTTATTTTTACATTTTCTATTTTATTTTCTTTACTTTTATTCTTCCTTGTTAGCACCTTAATACAAACTGACCGAAAATGCAGATTCAAAATCCACACGGCCTTGCACACGGCCGTGGCCGTGGCCGTGTGGATACACTGAATCTCTGTACTGACATGACAAAGATGGTACGAGTCAGAACAAATCATATCTTCAAAGTCCCAAACCCAACTACCACGCCACGACCGTGCGATGCAGCCGTGGCCGACACTGTTAGATCATACACGGGCGTGGCACCCTGAACATGGGCATGAAGAAAACAAACGACGCACAACACGGCCGTGCGAGACGGCCGTGTGACTTGGCATGCCCATGGTACACGGGCGTGGAGTTGTACCAGGCCTGAAAATCTATTTAAACCCCCTCCTTTTTCTTCTCCCCTACTCACTTTCAACTTCCCACCCCTTTCACTTTTCCCATTCTTCTTCTAACAAAGCCCTCGATCTACCACATCTATGTCGAAGAAGCGGAAGGAACCAAGCATAGTCTCCCCATGGGAGACCGATCTATATAAGTTCATGCCGGCCGCTTCAGCTACTAGACAAGCCAAGGGTCTTTGAGGCCATTTAATTTTTTTCCTATTTACTCTTCTCTTTTATTTTCCTTATCTTTACTTCTCTTCTGCTTACTTTAATTTATTTTATTTTAGTTTCTTAGTTTTAGGTTCTTCAGGCTACTTGGGAATCACGCCACAATGACCCTAATATCCACCCCTATAGAAATGTCTCCCTCCAACGCAGCCTGAATATTATGACCCCATAAAAAAATTCAGGGAGTTTCACCTCTAACCCTATCTTTTGATTTTCTATATCTATATCTATCTTTGTACATTGAGGGCAATGTACATCTTAAGTGTGGGGGGGGTGAACCTGAAAAGTGCCTAACTTTTTTCATTATTCTCAAATCCCTGAGTTAGTTCGTGTTCTTAAGTATAAAGCGGTGTCAACAATATTAATCCTAAATTATATCTTGTTTCTTAAGTAATTTTCTCATATTATGATTAGAATGAAATTTCCTTTGATTTATGATTTTTGTTGATATGTTTTGGATTAAGTCATAGTTAATTGTGCATTGATGATTTACACTTTAAGATACTATAGAATCAAGCATGATAAGTTTATTTTTCAGAATTAAAAATCTTTTCTAGGTTGCTTACCTGAATTTGAATATTACTTTTAAGTTTGAAATTTACGAGGTTGACATCAAATTGCCCATAATTTTTTTGAGATTTTGAGCCTTTAGAGCATATATTCTTTTTCTTGCTCACTTTATTGATTATGAGTGTGTCAACATTAATCTGTTATTCTAGAACTTGCATCGATTATACATGTCGAGACCACACCTTTGATTTGATATACTAAGATGATAAAGCCACCTAGGTTTTAACCCACTCACTCCACTAAAAATCCTACCTTCATTATTAACCCCTAGTGAACCCTGTTGATCCTAACAACCCTTTATTATTGACTCACCCACTAATATTAACCCAAAACCCTTTGTTTTTGTTATCACCATTCCTTTTGACTACCCTTATATCGAGATTTGATTTGATCGATTGCCTATTTATTTCGATAAGTAAAATTCATCAATTATTATGTATACTTGATTTGTTCTTAAAAAAAACAAATTTTTTTTTGAAGTATATTCATTATTAGTTCTGTGATTAAGTGAGCTTATACGTGTAAATCCCAATTGTTGAAGAAGAAGCTCGTGTTAAGAGTATTATCAGTACAAGTTCTTAATTGATGTAATTATTTATATTGAGTTCATTGTTTCTAGTTAGGTAATCTATCAATTTAATCTCGATTCTAACCTTCTAATTCAGCCTTTATCCACACCTTTAACCAAGCCCCACTACAGCCCTGTTAAAGACCTTTTGATTTGTGTATCATCTCATATTATAGTGGTAGAGATTTGATTTTCATGCAAGCCTATGGGATTAACTTTTCATGTTTGACTTATGAGTGCTTTTTCTTGAACCTTAAACACCTCGAGTGATTTGAGTGAATCTTTTGTGAGGATGTCAATCCTTGTCAATTTTGAATCAGAGGTAATTATTTAGATGAGGGGAAACACCTATGTTTTCATGCTACAAATGTATGACTTAGATTGTTTGAATCTTTAGGACTCTTTGAGTTGAATTATCCACGTATGCATTATCTATGAATTATGATGAAACATTATTGATGAATATTATGAATTGAGGAAGTTTGTTTTAATTATGAGTTGAGAATTTTGCTTGAGGACAAGCAAAAGCTTAAGTCTGGGGGTATTTGATAAACCGTAATAGTAAAATATTTTAAGCTCACATTTAGAATGCTTTTGGATGAATTATCCTTTATTTTATGTCATTTGGTGCTCTTAATCCTTTATTTTCATGTTCTATACTCAGAAAAGCATCAGAGGATGAAAAGAATAAGAAACGGGCTTAAACGGACTAAATGGGCCATATCACGAAATTGACACGGCCTGGGCCCAAGACCACACGGTCGTGCCTCATTATAGACTCCAACACGGCCTGGCCACGATTCACACGGGCGTGTGCCATGGCCGTGTCCCTGCCATGACAATGAGAAATTCCACTCAGATTAGGATACTTAGAGGCGAAGTAACACATTCCGAAGCCTATATAAACACCCTAAGTATGACTTAAAAAGGAGGGAACCCAGGGCCTTAGTCAGGGGGCGTCCAGCTAGGGCAAAGAGGGCAGATTTGTGGGAGTTTACTCGAAGATAGCCAGTTGATTCATCTCAAGAAGCCGGAATCATACTCAAGACGGAGGATCTCTTCTTCAATTCCTTCGGGGGGTTTTAGGGATTTCTTATGTTTTGTTTTATCTTTTCTTCTGAGATGTTTTCTTTTATCATTATGAACTAAACCCTCAGATACCTGAGGGGGATGAAACCTAAGATGAATCTTGTTATCGTTTGCTGAACTATATGATAAATATTTGATTTGTTCTTAATTATGTGTTCTTAATTCTTGTGTTGATATTTCTGGGATATTAATTCAAGTTTGATGTGCTTAGGTGGAGGAGCAAAAGTCCCTGCCTAAGATTAGATCTAGCATGATTAAGCGGAGTTGATCACACGCTTAGAGATAGGGTGACGAGATTTTACCGGATTAGGGTGAAACCTAATATGGGAGTCCATAGATCGAGTTAATACACGTCTAGGGGTTTTAATTAGAAAGAGATTTCAATTAATCAACCTAGGGTTAGATGTTAGTCGCCTCGAGAGAGGGATTAATATATATTAGGGAATCCTACGGATCAATTCAAATGAATAAATCGTCTGGTTCAGAGTTAGATAACAAGTAAAGTTTAGGTGGATTCTTCCTCTGGTATTGTCTTAATCAATTGGTTTTTCTCACAAGTATTTTCCCCAAATTCATTCTTCTTTGTCTTAGAGTCTTTAGCTTAGTAGTAAGTTAATTTAGAATAATCAACAAATTCCCTTTATTTTAGGCTAGATAATAAAAAGAAAGTTAGTATTAGTATTTTTAGTTCCTTTGGGCTCGACATTTCGGTCTTGCCTTGACTATACTACTGTTCGATAGGTGCGCTTGCCTCAAATCGTTGTCATAGTTAGTTTCCAGGTTCGATCATTCTCATTATAAATTTTAAGACTTTGACATCGCGTAACACAACGATCACAAAGCCACCAGTAACAGTGATTGTGGCAGAGCCACCAGTACAGTACTTCTTCCATAACAGTATCCCAACCCCATGTAATATGTCGTGTATGCAAAATGCCATGCTCAGAATCAGTCATACAAATCACAGACAAATCAATCATTTACATCGCAGACAAATCAATCCTTTATCCTCGAGGGGAAAAATAGTCATTTTACCCTTCGGGGGTATATCAGTCAATTCACCTAACAGATGTATTACAATCATTTTACCTATAGGGGCATCACGGTCATTTTAACCTACAGGGGCATTAAGGTCATTTTACCCTATGGGGGTATTTCGGTCATTTACCCTACATGGGCATTACGATCATTTTACCCTATAGGGGCATTACGATCATTTTACCCTACAGGGGCATTACGGTCATTTTACCTTAACAGGGGCATTAAGGTCATTTTACCCTACAGGGGCATTACGATTATTTTACCCTACAAGGGCATTATGGTCATTTTACCCTACAGGGGCATTACGGTAATTTTACCCTACATGGGTATTACGGTCATTTTACCCTACAGGGGTATTACTGTCATTTTTCCTACCTTGGGGTCTCGGTACAGTTAACGACCTTTCCAAAGGCCTACAGTCGCCTCGAGCGACACAGATAATCCATTTGGTCAAAATAGTGTAAATGGGCTCAAAGCCCAATATTCGGCACAAATGGGCCCACACGCTCGTGTGGACCATTTGGCCCAAATTCAATCACAGCTATGCGAACTTCATAGCGTAATCCGATTTCTGCTACTTTTCGTAAATTTTATCTGTGTGGGGCCCACGAGCACATTGGGCCCACACGACCTATTTCGGGCCAACGAGGCCCAAGTGCACGAGAACACTCGTAGTGGCCTCTTCAGTCTACCGCCCTCGGTTGTGGGCTTGATTTTTTCACACGAGCGACCGGACGCTCGTGAGGCCTCAAATGCTGGAGTTTCGACTTTTCAGCTTTTGCCGATTCTTAGCGGAGATAGTGTGATTACACACTTTACCGGCTTTTACGCCTATTACCGTTTGCAGGGTACGGTGACACACCTATTTGTGAAATCACGCGAGAAATCTCCAAGTACCAATCTTTCTTAACGACTGACTTTAATCTCTTAAGACCACCGATCACGATTGATCACACACCTATGCCGGATATCCTTAACGAGAGACAGAGTTTGATGACTTGTATAATCTTTGCCCTACTTCGCTCCTCAGGATCTCTTACCCCAACGCACCCCGCCAATTTGTTAAAACTCTAGCAAGACCGAACCACCACCCCCAGCGCACCTAAACAATCCACCAAACTCCGAGTAGCAGACAAGAACCCGAAAGGGAAGAAGAAGGGATGGTCAGCTTAGAGAAGATCGAAGGAAGAATAGAATATTAGGGAAGAAGGAGACTATATTCGGCTAAAAGGGAAAAATGAAGGAGAACTAAGAGGAGAAGAATAGTTTTGGTAAAGGGAAAATATGGGAATGAGAAGAGAAAAGGAGAGGTTTTGGTAATTGACACTTTCGGCAAAATGAGAATAGCAGAGGAAAGAACCCACTTATCAGGAATTAACCAAAATGATTTTTCGTTACCAAGAAACAATAGCCATTCGACCAGAAGGAAACACAAAAGAAATAAAATGCCCAAAAGAAAGAAAACCAAAACCAGAACTACTCTCAAAAGCTACCTTTGCCGAAATTCTGAGTACTAGCACTCCTAATTTGGTACTACACACCCCACACACTTCAAATACCTCCCTTTTCTCTACAAACCTCTCCCCATATCGCTCCCCATATCGTTCCTTGAATCCTCTTCATAACTTGCTCCTACAATCTCTCTATGACCAATTCAAACCTCTCATCCATCAGACTTCTACTGCAACACAAACTCTAGCCGTCCTAACTACAAAATAAATGCCCCCTATGCTGCGCCAACACTCAAACCTCAGACCACTAGTACACTCCACACGCCACTTTCCACCTTTACCAGCAGACTCCTTGTGTCATGATTTCACCAAAAATATTTATAAAGCCTTCAAGCTAAGGCCAAGATTCACTTAAGAGCAAAAAGCAAAAATTTTGCTAAAGCCTAGGTTTGAACCCAGGACTTCTCCAACACTCCCAACTCTTCCTAAATCACTTAGCCACTAAAGCAAACAAGCAATTTGTGTCACCCGCTTGCACAATAAAATATTTATGTGCAGTCTCCTAACTGATCCTACGCTCAAGGCCCATTCCTTCTAGGCCTAAATTCGGGGCATTACACACATGCTTAATCACATATTGTAAACACTAAAAATAATATTAAAATATTTTTCTGACCTCGAATTTGTGGTCTCGAAACCACTGTTCTGACTAGGGTCTAAACTGAGATGTTACAAAACCACTGTTCTGACTAGGCCCAAAATCGGGCTGTTACAACTCTCTTCCCTTAGGGATTTTCGTCCCAGAAAATCCTACCAGAAAATAGGTTTGGGTACTATTTTCGCATAGCTTCCTCAGGTTCCCACATAGCCTCTTCAACACCGTGTATTTGCCATAAAACTTTTACTAGGGCTATACCTTTATATCTCAACTATTTAACTTCCCGAGCTAATATCTTGATTGGCTCTTCACCATACGTCATATCCGGTCGAGTCTCAATCTATGATGGAGAAATCACATGTGAAGAATCGGAACGATATTGTCGAAACATCGACACATGAAACACATTATGAATTCTTTCCAACTCTATCGGTAAAGCTAACCTATATGCCACTGGCCCTATTCTTTTAATAACTTCATACGGCCCGATTAAACGTGGATTCAACTTGCCTTTACGGCCAAATCTCATAATCTTTTTCCATAAAGATTCTTTCAGAAATACTTTACCACCAATCTGAAATTTGATCTCTTTTCTTTTCAAATCTGCCTACGACTTTTGTCGATCTGAAGCTGCTTTCAAGCAATCGCGGATTACCTTTACCTTTTCTTCGGTTTCCCTATAACAGCCCGATTTTAGCTAAATCAAAATAGTGGTTTCGGAACCACAAATCCGATGTCAATTTTTTTTTAATATTATTTTATGGGTTTACAGCATGAAAGTATGAATGTCTGAAATTTTCTTGAAGTAATTTTATCGTTTAATTGCTCAATTTGAGAAAAAAACTTAATCGCGTAAAATAAAAAAAGTTGCATTCTATTAGTTAAAGGTGTCAATTGGCTTTAACTTCTAAATATGATGGCCTTAAATGGTAATTAGACCATTTTCAATGATAGTGGACTTTTGTGGACAACATTTATGTGATTTTAAATGTTATAATTTAAGAGTAAATTTGGTATTTGATAAATAAGGTTAATATTAATAAAACAAAGATAATTAAAGCTTATTTCTCATCTTCATGCACCAAAAATTAAAAGAATAAGAAGCTAAGATAGGGTTTTTCATTCGGCTAGGCAATTCAAGCAATTAAGGTACGGTTTTAGCTCGGTTTTTGATGATTTTTATGTTTTTGTAATCGTTACAGCTCAATCTAGATAGTTCATACCTTTAATTTCGAAACTGTTAAAGATTTTGAGAGTTTCCATTATTGAATCTATGTGTTCTTTGATGTTTAATGTTGAAATATGAAAGCTTGATGATAGTTTTTCATGTTTTGTAAAGTGATTTTTGATGAAAATGCATAATAGGGATTAAATTGTGAAATATGCAAATTGAGTGGTTGAAATTTGAAATAAATGAAAGTTTTGTGCTGCTAGGGACCTATATGTAATTCAGCCAAGCTTGGGTTTAATGAAATTATGTGAATTTTGTGTATTTGTGAAATAAGGACTAAATTGTAAAAATGTGAAAATTTCGGGGTAAAAGTGTAAAAGTACTTTAAAGTGTGGTTTGGACTAAATTGAATGAATATGAGATTGAATAAGTTAATTTTGAATACATTTAGATAAAGAAAATAGGAATTCAGATCAGGATCTGGGAAAAACGAAAGTGATCGACTAAACGACTCGATTCACCATTTTAGCATTTGAGGTAAGTTCGTACGTGATAAACATGGTTACAATTATGCTTTTAACACTTTGATATTGCATAAATTGTATATACGAGGCTATGGTCATGTTCAACGATAAATTGACAATGTTTAGCACTTAGTGTGCGGAGTTATAATAGCTTTGGCTATGTGATGGCACTTAGTGTGTGAAACATCGAGTAAGGCACTTAGTGTGCAGAATTATAATAGCTTCGGCTATGCGATGGAACTTAGTGTGCGAAACATCGAGTATTTGACAATGTTACAGAAAGGTATGAGTTCGTTATGAATTTGTACAGGTTTGTACATGTAAGTATGAAGATCAAATAGAAAAGATTATGACTTTGCATATTAGTATATGAATAAGTTTAAGAAAGGATTGATTTTATCATGAATGATACATTAACTTGTTCAAATTGATGAATTGTATTTTATGAATTATTGAGTATATTAGTATGAACTTCTAATCTATCAAGCTTACTTTGTGTTATTTTGCTATGTTTTATAGTGAATCAAAGCTAGCTCAGACCTAGGAGTCGTCAGGAACATCATCGCACTATCGAACATCTATTTGGTTCTTTTGAGTTGTGTATATATGGTATATGGCATGTATAGGCTACTTGTGGTATTCTGGTTGTGATGATAGCCATGAGATTTGGCTTGTAAATGAATATGTTTTGGTTTGTATATATATGTATCCATGAGTGGTGGCTTATTTTGGTATGATATGTCATGAATGAGGTTATGGTTTTTAGTTGCTCAAAATGGTTAGACTTGGAGCTTGGTAATTGACTTATATGGTGTGATGGAAATTGATAATTTGAGAATTTATGTACTAGTGAAATTATGTTTGATTAATGTAAGTGTGGAATGATTAGTTGATTGAATTGTATATGTGAATTTAGGAATGAAAAAAATTGATGGCTAACTATAGTATGTTTGTGATTGTTATTGTTGGTATTTGGATGCCTATTAGTGTCTTGAAATGGTGCCATTGAGCTTGAATAGGTATGTGCATAATGGGTGGCAAATTGGCCTTGCAAATGGCCAATTTTTGTCCACACGGGTAGAGACATGGGTGTGTGTCTCAGTCGTGTGTGATACACGGTTAAGTACACAGCCGTGTGTCTCCTGGTGTAGTTATTAAATTGAAGTCAGTATGCTCCACACGGTCTCACACACGGGAGTGTGACTGGCCGTGTGGTACAAGTTAGTATACCCCCTAAATGGCACACGGCCTAACACACGGGCGTGTGACTTGGCCGTGTCCCATAAGTCAGTATACCCTACAGGTTTGGCACGACCTAGTACACGGCCTGGCACACGGGGATGTGTGACCATTTCGAAGGGCACATGGGTTAAACACACGGGCATGTGCTTGGCCGTGTGACCCAAGTCAGTATGTATGCCCTATTTTCACACGGTTTGAGACACGGGCGTGTTTGGAGCCGTGTAAGGCATACGGCCTGTTCACACAGGCGTGTTTGGAGACGTGTAAGGCACAAGGCCTGTTCACACGGGCGTGTGACCCCTGTATGTTTGAAATTTTTATAAGTTATAGGTTTAGTCTCGAACTGCTCCTAAAGCATGTTGTAACAGCCCGACTTTGGGGCTAGTCAGAATAGTGGTTTCAGAATCACTAATACGAGACTAGAGAAATTATTTTTAATATTATTATATGTTTTATATCATGATTATATGGGTGCATGAAATTTTGGTGCATTAATTTTGGTGATTGCATGCTTAATTGCGAAAAAGGACTAAATCGCATAAAGTGTGAGTTTTATTTTACAAGCTAGAGGTGTCTAATAGCTATAGAATATTAAATTGGAGGTCCCTAATGTGCAATTAGGCCTTCCTAAGGGTGATGGCCGGCCAAGGGGACAAGAGAATTAAAATTTGGTCAATGTTTGGTGACATTAGGTGACTAAATGAATAAAATAAGATAAAATAAAGAAAAGGCTATCATCTTTTCATTTCTTTTCTTCTTTCACCGATTTTTACACTCAAGAAAGGGCTATGGAAGCTTGAAAATTTTAGCAATCTTTAATCCTTGCCAATCAAGAAGAACGTGGAATCAACCTTGACCGGGGAAAAGGAAAGGTTATGGATTAATTACAAACTGACATATTCTGTATCAAGGTAAGTTTATGTGTAAACGATACATCATTATTACGTATGTTTTTATCTATTAATGCATTGTGTGGATGTAAGTGCTTATTAGTGAGAATTATTAAAAAAGGTAGAAAATGAGGAAATTCTCGGATGAACCTCCGGGATAGGAATATGGGTACGGATAAATATTCGTAAGTATGTAATTATTATTATTGGTGGGTTGTGTGTGATACCACCTTGTTATTTATATACGATGGGCTGTGTACGATACCATCATATTTATTATCAATGGTGGGCTGTGTTCGATACCACCGTAAACATTTAATTAATGGTGGGCTATGTGCGAAACCACCAAGTATCCAACAATATTTTGAAGTGTTCATCGAGAAACTTGTCTAACTGAAATTACATGTGGCTTTGTGGTGATCAGTGCAGGGTATAAGTGCAAGCAAATGTGAGCAATGTTTATGATATGTGGTTGGGATATGGTAAGGGTCGAAATGAGTAAGCATGATTATGAGGATGTGAATTGTTTTTACATAGTATGAAATGTTTTTTGATGAATTAGCATGTGGTATGATGCTTATTGTTTACATATAGACTTACTAAGCTTAAAGCTTACTCCCTTCTCTTTTCCCTTGTTTTATAGTGCCGAAGAGCCAGCTCGGGATACGGAGATAATCAGAAGATCATCCACACTATCAGCACATCTTGGTATAGTTAGATTTAGCATTTTGAGTATGGCATGTATAGGGACTAGACTTAGTTGAATGTCATATTGTTTTGGCCAAATGTGTTGGCTCATTCAAGGATGAATTCTTTTGTATAAGGCCATAGTTGATGGCTCTTCCTTATTAATCTATGAAATGATGAGGTTATTCATGAATGTGCAAGTTGCATGGTTGATTTACTTGGTTTAATTATGCATGAATGAGTTGATGGTTTGTTGTGATTTATGTTTGTATGAGTTGGGGTGGTAGAAAAAGCTTGGCAAATAGCCTTGTTCTTGTCCACACGGGTAGACACACGGGCGTGTGTCTAGGCCGTGTCTGACACACGGTCAGCCTTATGGGTGTGTGGTTAGGCCGTGTGTCCCCCTTGCATGCTAGGTTGGCAAGTCAGTATGCTCAGTAGTAACCACACGAGCAGAGACACGACCGTGTGTCTCAACCGTGTGGAAGATACGGCCATAGTACATGGGCGTGTGCCCAGGCCGTGTGAAGCCTGCACCTGAATTAGGAATTTAATTTGGCACACGGTCGAAGGACACAGGCGTGTGCCTTAGCCGTGTGACATTTATGGGGTGATGACGTCAGAAACAGAATGCCAAGGTTTTTGCACACGGGCTATGACACGGGTGTGTCGTGGCCGTGTGAGGGACACGGGCCATGGACACGGGCGTGTGTCCAGCTGTGTGAAAACCCCTGTAGGTTCAAATTGAGAAATAAATCCACACGGGTGTGGAACACGGGCATATGATATGCCACACGGGCGTGTCCCTTCCTCCACACGGGTGTGTGGACTGTTTGTTGAAAATTTTCTAAGTTTTTCTATAGATCTTTTTAAAGGTTTGGTTTGATTCTGAATCATTCCTAAAGGGTGATTTAGGCCTCGTAGGCTTGCTTAAGAGGAATTGTGAAAAATTTTAATTTTGAATGGAAAGTCATGTCTCGATTTTGTATAATTGTTTGTGTATGAATTTGGTAACGCCTCATACCCTATTCCTGCGTCAAATACGGGTAAGGGGTGTTACATTTAATGGTATCAGAGCTATGGTTTAGTCAGTTCTCGGACTACCATAGCGTGTGTCAGAGTCTAGCTATACATTCCATAAATATATATTGATAGTGTGGTGACTCCTAACAATTTTAAATTGTGTTTTCATATACTAATTGGATCCCGATCGAGCTGCTGCTGATGACGCTACTAGTAATGTGCTGGCTCTCGCGCAAGGGACCGCGCCTGTAGAAAGTAGAACCGAGACTTTGGGTCAAGGAGAAGAGGCTCGGGAAGCCTTTCTCCATATGATGAGTAACTGGTACACTGAGTTTGTACGAGAAAACCCTAATACTCAACCTCCTCTACCCCCAGCTATACCTCAGCCAGTCCCAGTGGCTCCTCAAGGTATAGATTTGGTAAGGATGACTAAACCCCCGGTCGATAAGATTCAAAAGCAATGGGCCGAGGAATTTAGAGCCAACATAGATGATGACCCTAAGAAAGCAGAGTTCTGGCTCAAAAATTCTATGAGGGTGTTTGATGAACTTTCTTGCACACCTGAGGAAAGCTTAAAATATGCTGTGTCATTATTGAGGGACTCGGCATACCGCTGGTGGAAAACACTAATATCGGTAGTTCCAAGGGAGAGAGTGACATGGGACTTCTTCTTAGAAGAGTTCTGAAAGAAGTACATAAGTCAGTGATTTATTGATCAAAAACGGAAAGAGTTTCTTGAATTGAAGCAAGGCAAGATGACTGTGGAAGAGTATGAGTGCGAATTTGTTAGGCTCAGTAAGTATGCTCAAGAGTGTGTGTCTACGGAAGCCATTATGTGTAAGAAGTTCGAAGATGGGCTAAATGAGAATATTAGATTGCTAGTTGGGATCTTGGAGTTGAAGGAATTCGTAGTATTGGTCGATAGAGCTTGCAAGGCTGAAGAGTTGAATAAGGAAAAGAGAAAAGCTATGGTTGAGGACCGAGATGCAAGGAAGAGGCCGATGAGTAAGTCGTTCCAAACCCAATCAAAGAGATCTAAAGAAGCGAACCCTAGAACGACTGCTTCAGCTGGGTATTCACACCGAGATCGTGGTAACACATATTCGGGCTCGAGAGTTCAAGCCACCTCGATGGAAAGCGTGGGCAATGTGAAGTCAAATAAACCGCAGTGTCCAAATTGTGGTAGACAACATACTTAAGAGGGTTGGGGAAACAATCACACTTTCTACAAGTGTGGTTCACCAGACCACTTCATTCGAAACTGTCCAGAGAGGGATGAGAAAGACAGAAAACAGGAAGTAAAAATGAGCAATGTACCTTCGAGGGGTAGTTCACAAAGGAACTCGAGGAGTGGGACTAGTAGTAGAGGTGCGCCTAGAGATTTTGCTGTGAGATCAGAGGGTAGAGCACCTGCAAGGACTTATGTCGTTCGCGCTTGCGAAGAGGCATTATCTCTAGTTGTGATAACGGGTACTTTTTCTCTTCTTGATATTCCTGTTGTTGCTTTGATTGATCTAGGGTCTACCCATTCCTATATTTGTTTAAAATTTGTGTCTAGCATGAATATGATTGTTGAGTCTACAGAATTTTTGATAAAAGTGTCAAACCCGTTAGGTAAACATGTGCTAGTTGACAAAGTGTGTAGAAATTGTCCCTTGACAATTAGAGGTCATTGTTTTTCGACTAATCTCATGTTGTTGCCGTTTGATGAATTTGACTTAATTCTTGGCATGGATTGGTTGACTGCTCATGTTTTAGTAAACTATGGTAGTAAGTTTATTGAACTGAGATGTGTAAATAGAGATATTATTCGGGTTGAATCAGGTAAAATGGATAGTTTGCCTGTAGTGATTTTGTCTATGGAAGCTGAGAAATTTATGAGAAAAGGGTATGAGTCCTATCTTGCATTTGTGTTTAATGCCAAAGAGTCGGAAGTAAAGATTGAATCGGTGCCTATTGTATGTGAGTATTCAGACGTGTTTCCGAAAGAGTTACTCGGATTGCCTCCAGTTAGAGAAGTCGAGTTTAGCATTGAGTTAGTTCCGGGTACAGCACCTATTTTGGTTCCCCCGTATAGGATGGCACCATTAGAGTTAAAAGAGTTGAAGGTTCAGTTGCAAGAGTTAACGGATAAAGGTTTTGCAAGATCGAGCTATTCACCGTGGGGTGCTCCAGTACTTTTTGTGAAGAAGAAAGACGGGTCGATGAGATTGTGTATAGACTACAGACAGCTCAACATGGTGACGATGAAGAATAAGTATTCTTTGCCAGGGATCGATGATTTGTTTGACCAATTGAAGGGAGCTACGATGTTCTCTAAGATAGACCTAAGATCTGGCTATTACCAGTTGAGAGTTAAGGAGCAAGATGTGCCGAAAACTACATTTCGGACGAGGTATGGCCATTACGAGTTCCTTGTCATGCCCTTTGGCTTAACGAATGCTCCTGCAGTATTTATGGATTTAATGAACCGTATTTTTTGACCGTACTTGGATAAATTTGTAGTTGTTTTTATCGATGACATACTAATTTATTCTCGGGATGAGAGTGAGCACGTGGAGCACCTGAGAACTGTTTTACAGACTCTAAGAGACAAGCAGTTGTACGCTAAGTTTTGCAAGAGTGAGTTTTGGCTCCGGTCGGTCAGATTCTTAGGACACACCGTGTCGAGTGATGGAATTAAAGTTGATCCGAGTAAGATCTTGGCTATTGTTGAGTGGAAACTGCCGAGGAATATGTCAGAGATTAGGAGCTTTTTGGGCTTAGCGGGTTACTAAAGATGATTTGTCAAGGGATTTTCCATGATAGCTACTCCGATGACGAGGCTATTGCATAAAGATGTGAAGTTTGAGTGGACAGAAAAGTGCCAACAGAGTTTCGAAAGATTGAAGGCATTGTTGACTGAAGAACCGGTTTTGGTACAACCTGAGTCGGGAAAGGAGGTTGTAATCTACAGTGATGCGTCAATGAATGGTCTTGGTTGTGTACTGATGCAAGAGGGTAAAGTAGTAGCTTATGCCTCGAGACAGCTAAAACTGCATGAAAAGAATTATCCGGCTCACGATTTTGAGTTGGCTGCTATCATTTTTGCTTTGAAGATTTGGCGTCATTATTTATATGGTGAAAAGTGTCGAATCCTTACCGATCACAAAAGTTTGAAGTACCTGATGAACCAAAAGGATTTGAATTTGCGACAACGGCAGTGGCTCAAATTATTGAAGGATTATGAGTTAGTAATCGATTACCATCTGGGGAAAGCTAATATGGTTGTGGATGCCTTAAGCAGAAAATCCCTGTATGATTTGAGAGCCATGAATACAAGCTTAGCATTGTCTAATGGTGGTTCTATATTGGCCGAGTTGAGGGCTAGACCATTATTTCTTCAGCAGATACGTGAAGCTCAAAAGAATGATAGTGAAATGCAAGTTAAGAGAGCTCAATGTGAATCAGGAAATAACTCTGACTTTCGGATTGGTTCAGATGATTGTTTGATGTTTCATGATAGAGTTTGTGTACCTAAAGATGATGAGTTGATTCGAAAAATTTTACATGAGGCACACAATGGTTGCTTGTCAGTACATCCGGGTAGCACAAAAATGTATAATGATTTGAAGAAGTTGTATTGGTGGCCGGGTATGAAAAGAGATATCTCCGAGATTGTTACAAAGTGTTTGATTTGTCAACAAGTGAAAGCCGAGCGTCAAGTACCTTCAGGATTACTTCAGCCAGTGATGGTTCCCGAGTGGAAATGGGACCGAATCACGATGGATTTTGTAACGGGGTTACCTATGACTCCAAAAAAGAAAGATGTTGTGTGGATTATCGTTGATAGATTAACGAAATCGGCTCACTTTATACCGGTACGTGTTGATTACTCACTTGACAAGTTGGCTGAACTGTATATTGCCGAAATTGTGAGATTACATGGGGTGCCCATATCCATTATCTCGGATAGAGATCCAAGGTTTACTTCGAGGTTTTGGAAAAAGTTGCAAGAAGCCTTGGGTACGAAATTGAATTTTAGTACCGCGTTCCATCCGTAAATCGATGGCCAATCCAAAAAAGTTATTCAAGTTCTCAAGGATATGCTCTAATGCTATGTTTTAGAGTTTGAAGGTAGTTGGGAAAAATATCTACCTTTGGCTGAATTTGCCTACAACAACAATTATCAGTCGAGTATAAGGATGGCACTGTACGAAGCATTATATGGCCGCAAGTGCCGGACTCCTTTGTATTTGACCGAGCTTAGTGAGAAGCAAATTCACGGGGTTGATCTAGTTAGAGAAACTGAAGAAAAGTTAAAGCGATCCGTGATAGTCTGAAAGCTGCTTCAGATCGACAGAAGTCATACGCTGATTTAAAAAGGAAAGAAATTGAATTTTAGGTGGGCGATAAAGTATTCCTGAAAGTATCCCCGTGGAAGAAAATATTGAGATTTGGTCGAAAGGGCAATTTGAGTCCGCGATTCATAGGGCCGTATGAGATTATAGAAAGGATTGGTCCAGTAGCTTACTGGATAGCTTTGTCGGAAGAGTTAGAGAGAATACACAACGCGTTTCATGTGTCAATGTTACGACCATATCGTTCTGGTCCTTCGCATGTGATTCCACCGACTGAAATTGAGATACGACCGGATATGACCTATGAGGAGGAACCAATTAAGATTTTGGCTCGAGAGGTTAAGCAGTTGAGGAAAAAAAGTATAGCCTTAGTAAAAGTGTTGTGGCAAAAACACGGTGTAGAAGAGGCTACGTGGGAACTGGAAGAAGTCATGAGAGAACAGTACCCAAACCTCTTTACCAGTAAGATTTTCGGGGACGAAAATCTCTAAAGGGGGGGAGAGTTGTAACAGCCCGACTTTGGGGCTAGTCGGAACAGTGGTTTTGGAATCACTAATCTGAGACCAGAGAAATTATTTTTAATATTATTATATGTGTTATATCATGATTATATGGGTGCATGAAAATTTTGGTCCATAAGTTTTGGTGATTGCATGCTTAATTACGAAAAAGGACTAAATCGCATAAAGTACGAAAGTTTTATTTTACAAGCTAGAGGTGTCTAATAGCTATAGAATATTAAATTGGAGGTCCTTAATGTGCAATTAGGCCTTCCTAAGGGTGATGGCCGGCCAAGGGGACAAGAGAATTAAAATTTGGTCAATATTTGGTGACATTAGGTGACTATATGAATAAAATAAGATAAAATAAAGGAAAGGCTATCATCTTTTCATTTCTTTTCTTCTTCAACCGATTTTTACACTCAAGAAAGGGCTATGGAAGCTTGAAAATTTAAGCAATCTTTAATCCTTTCTAATCAAGAAGAACGTGGAATCAACCTTGACCGGGGAAAAGGCAAGGTTACGGACTAAATTGCAAACTGACATATTTTGTATCGAGGTAAGTTTATGTGTAAACGATACATCCTTATTATGTATGTTTTATCTATTAATGCATTGTGTGGATGTAAGTGCTTATTAGTGAGAACTATTAAAAAAGGTAGAAAATGAGGAAATTCTCGGATGAACCTTTGGGATAGGAATATGGGTACGGAAAAATATCCATAAGTATGTAATTATTATTGTTGGTGGGCTGTGTGCGATACCACCTTGTTATTTATTAACGATGGTCTTTGTGCGATACCATCGTATTTATTATCATTGGTGGGCTGTGTGCGATACCCCCGTAAACATTTAATTAATGGTGGGCTGTGTGCGATAACACATTGTAAATTATTAAATGGTGGGCTGTGTCCGAAAACACCAAGTATCCAATAATATTCCGAAGTGTTCATCGAGAAACTTGTCTAAGTGAAATTACATGTGGCTTTGTGGTGATAAGTACAGGGTATAAGGGCAAGTAAATGTGAGCAATGTTTATGATATGTGGTTGGGATGTGGTAAGGGTCGAAATGAGTAACCATGATTATGAGGATATGAATTGTTTCTACATAGTATGAAATGTTTTTGATTGATTAACATGTGGTATGATTCTTATTTTTTACATATAGACTTACTAAGCTTAAAGCTTACTCCCTTCTCTTTTCCCTTGTTTTATAATGCCAAAGAGCCAGCTCGGGATACGGAGATAATCAGAAGATCATCCACACTATCAGCATATCTTGGTATAGTTAGATTTAGCATTTTGAGTATGGCATGTATAGGGACTAGACTTAGTTGAATGTCATATTGTTTTGGCCAAATGTGTTGGCTCATTCTAGGGTGAATTATTTTGTATAAGGCCATAGTTGATGGCTCTTCCTTATTAATCTATGAAATGATGAGGTTATTCATGAATGTGCAAGTTACGTGGTTGATTTACTTGGTTTAATTATGCATGAATGAGTTGATGGTTTGTTGTGATTTATGTTTGTATGAGTTGGGGTGGTAGAAAGAGCTTGGAAAATAGCTTGTTCTTGTCCACACGGGTAGACACACGGGCGTGTGTTTAGGCCGTGTGTGACACACGATCAGCCTCATTGGCGTGTGGTTAGGTCGTGTGTCCCCCTTGCATGCTAGGATGGCAAGTCAGTATGCTCAGTAGTAACCACACAGGCAGAGATACGGCCGTGTGTCTCAACCGTGTTGAAGAGACGGCCATAGTACATGGGCGTGTGCCCAGGTCGTGTGAAGTCTTCACCTGAATTAGGAATTTAATTCGCCACATGGTCGAAGGACACGGGCGTGTGCCTTGGCCGTGTGACATTTTTGGGGTGATGACGTCAGAAACAGAATGCTAAGGTTTTTACACACGGGCATGTCGTGGCCGTGTGAGGGACACGGGCCATGGACACGGGCATGTGTCCGGCCGCGTGAAAACCCCTGTAGGTTTGAATTGAGAAATAAATCCACACGGGTGTGGACACGTGCATGTGATATGCCACACGGGCGTGTCCCTTCCTCCACACGGGCGTGTGGACTGTTTATTAAAAGTTTTCTAAGTTTTTCTATAGATCTTTTTAAGGGTTCGATTTGATCCCGAATCGTTCTTAAAGGGTCATTTAGGCCTCGTAGGCTTGTTTAAGAGGTATTGTGAAAAGTTTTAATTTTGAATGGAATGTCATGTCTCGGTTTTGTATAATTGTTTGCGTACGAGTCTGGTAACACCTCGTACCCTATTCCAGCGTCGAATATGAGTAATGGCTGTTATATTTAAGGCCTCGTAGGCTCTTATAATGGACAATATGATTGTGTTGAATGGTATTTGAGTATGCATGCATAGATGTATGAGTAATGTATGTTAAATGATGTGTAATGATCGGTAATACTTCATAACCCTACTCCAAGACGGATACGGGTTAGGGGTGTTACATTTATTGGTATCAGAGCTACGATCTAGTCGATTCTAGGACTAACGTAGTGTGTGTGAGAGTCTAGCTATACATGCAATATATACTCTGCAATAGTGTGATGATTCCTGACAGCTTAAATTGTGTTTTCGTGTAGTAATGAATCCCGAGTGAGCTGTAGCCGATGATGTAAAGAGTAATACGCCTGCTCCCGCTCAAGGGACAACGCCTACTGAATTTAGACCCGTGTCAAGTAGTCACGAGGGAGAGGCTAAGCAAGCCTTTTTCCAAATGATGAATGAGTGGTTCACGGAGTTCGTTCGAATGAATCCGGCTGCTCAACAACCTCCACCCCCACCTATTCCTCAACAAATCCCTGTTGTTCCTCAAGTTGTAGATCCGATGCGATTGAACAAGCCACCAGTAGATAAGATTCGTAAACATGAAATTTGAAGATTTTCGAGAGCTCTTTGTTGATGGCGATCTTCGAGAGATTTGGGTTACGCTCGAAAATACGATTCGGGTATTCGATGAATTATCTTGTACTCCTGATGAATGTATTAAATGTGTTGTATCTTTGCTGAGAGACACAACGTATCAATGGTGGAAAACACTATTATCTGTGGTTCAAAAAGAACAGATTACTTGGGAGTTCTTTTAATCTAAATTTCGAAAGAAATACATCAGTCAAAGATTTCTCGATCAGAAGCATAAAGAATTTCTAGAGTTGAAACAGGGCCGAAAGATTGTAACAGAGTATGAAAGAGAATTTGTTCGGTTGAACAAGTATGCTCGGGAATATGTCTCCATTAAAGAAATTATGTGCAAGCGATTCGTAGATGGATTGAACGAAGATATAAAACTACTGGTTGGAATTCTAGAGTTGAAAGAATTTGTCGTTCTTGTTGAAAGGGCTTGTAAAGCCGAGGATCTTAGCAAAGAAAAGAGAAAGGCAGATTCAGAAGCTAGAGATTCGAGAAAAAGGTCGATGAGTAAGCCGTATCAATCTTCATCAAAGAAATCAATAGACTATTTTAACTGGTCGACAGTTTCAGTGGGATATTCTAATCAGGATTGTGGAAAGCAGTATACTAGCCCTAAAGCTCAAACTACATCGGTATCAAGTGTTGGCTGTAACATCCTGAAATTCAAAATTTTATGCTTTGCATTATATCATGCAATAGGCTAGTTGAGAATGTTAATTTTGTATGTTTAGGGGTCCTAAGAAGGCTTGGGATTAAGTTGGGCCTTAGTAAAATTTTTGTGTTTAAGCCCTTAAGAGGAGAAGGCAAGTGGCATCAATATTTAAGGAAATAAGAGTGTGCTTTGCTAGCACAAGTGGAGCACATGGTGGAGTGGTGTGGCGTCAAGTGGAGAGCATGGAAGGAAGAGGTTCGAATCCCATATATTGCAAATTTTGAGATTTATTTTTGTGTTTCTCTTCCAAGTGTCGGCCATGGTGATAATTAAGGTAAGGAAGATTTTTTATTTATGGAAAGATGACTAAGGATTATGGTAAGGAGGAAAAACAAGGGAAAATGAAGGAAAGAAATCAAATAAAAAGGCAAGGGAGGGAACATGTTGGCCGAATATTTGGAGTTGCCATGAGAAAGAATTTTTGGTCAATTTTGATCCTTTTGGTAAAAGGGTGCACGGTTTTGGGAGGGGGTCTTGGGAGCCGAATTTTCCTAGTCATTTTGCTAGTTTTAGTGCTTGAGAGGCTTATTTTCTTTTAGCATTTTCTTGGTGCTTTCTTTTCCAAAATTTTTCTTTTGCTTGCCGAAACTCTAAAGCCAAATTGTGTACTTTTTTTTTCTCTTATTGTAGCCGAAACACACTAGCCATTTGTTCATCTTTCTTTTCCTTTGTTTTGCCGTAACCCTCAACTCATTTTTGGTTCATCTTCTTTTGTTGTTAGTCGAAATTACCTAGCATTCTTTTTCTCCATCCCTTCTTTTCTCTTGACCATTTCATCAACCATTCTCCTTATCTCTTTAATCGACACAACTTTGTTTGGTCAAATCTTCTTTATTCTTTTCTCATCAATAGCTGAATTTCTATCATATTCTCTTCTCCATCTTGCGATTTGAGTATCTCTTCTTTGATCAAATCGGTAAGTGGCTCTATTCTATCCTTGTATTTTCTTTTTGCTGAATATGTACCTTCTCTTTGGATGGTTCTCTAAATCGAAACATTCCTCTCTTCTACTCCCTCATTTCGTGATCATCTCCTAATTTGTAGTATTCTTGTGGGGTTGGCCGAATCTTTCATTTAGTCGAATCATCCGTAGTCGTAAGCCCAATCGGTGGAAATCGAATTTATCATCATAAGGTAAGAAGTTTCTTTATGGATTATTTCGATCTCGCTCATTGTTTGATTAGTTTGCTAAACGGAATGATGGTTGTGACTAACCAGTTATTATAGGGATCATATCGATCATTTTTATTCACTTGTTGATCCTACGGAAATAGTGGTAAGCCGAACCTTTTCCTTAAACAATCGATTTATATCATCATAATATCGTTTTGATTAAGACTTTTTCCAATGGAGGCAAGTGGCACCGATTCGAAAGGAAAAGCGATTGGAGAACACAAAAGGAGTGGATTTGCGATTCCTAATCCTAAGTTCAAACGAAGGGCGGTATCGGCGGTTCAGGATTTTCCACCGGGTTGTGGACCATCATCCGGTGAAAATACACAAATCGTGGTCGTTCACGATACTAAGGGTAAGCGTTTCAATATATCGTTTGATTTAGATTTAGATTAATAAAATCTCATTTGTTGGATTAATCGAGTGTAATGGTGATTTAGGCGCCAACGATCAAGAAGGATTAATCCTTACCGTAATCAGGTGTGTAATCTCACACCGAAATCCCGTAGATTCATGATTAGATATCACGTTGGAAAATAGATCGTTATTATTTATATGGCTAAGAATCGTAATATGGCACAAATCGAGAAATTTTCTTAAATTACATTATTTCTACAGATTTGTCAAAATCGGTATTAAAATTGTTAAATTTACGAAAATGCCCCTATGGGCCGAATTACGAAAATGCCTCTATGGGCCGAATTACGAAAATGCCCCTATGGGCAGATTTACGAAAATGCCCCTATGGGCCGAATTGCTAAAATGCCTTAGTGGGCCGAAGTACAAAGTTCTATAATGTGCCGATTCACCGTAATAAATTATTGGATTAATGATTGTTGTACATGTATGTGGATATTATGTTTTATTATGTATGTTGCATGTTACATATCGCATGGGTTGGGAAAAATGTATGAAGAGTAGTGTAGCCTGGTGGCATTGCCACAAAATATTCATTATAATGTTTACTTATGATTTCGGTGGCTTGACCACGAAAATACTATATGAAAGCAGCTTGACTGCAGCGATACTCCGGTGGCTCTGCTACAAATATTATGAAAAGTAGCTTGACTGGAGCGATTGGTGTGAGCGGCGGGGTGGGTTGACTTGATCCCCACAGGTGTGATTGGCTGGTCGAGGGTGTGATGGATGGATGGGTTGGGTTGCATACATTAACTTCATTTTGTTATTGATTATGTAAATGGGCTTAGGCCCAAGATTATGCTATGCGGGTTCAGGCCCAGTGGATGACGGTAAGGGGATTATACACTGAGTTCTAGTAACTCACCCCTTTTTCCTTAACCCTTGCAAGTAATGTTCAGTAATGCGGACTTGGGCCATGGATGACTCGGTGGAGGCCATACTTTAGAAATGGTGTTTTCGAACTTTAGCAAATTTTCATTTTTCGCTTTATTTCATTACTTTTATTATTTTGGGTTTAAAGTTGTAATAAGGCCTCTGGGATTTTTTATTTTGGTTTTATGTTTGACGTATTTAATTTTCCATGAATTGTTTTAAATGGGGATTTTCTAAAATCATAAACAACGATTTTTCTTCAAATTTATCAACAAATGGATTTCAAAATAAATATGTACAAATAATTTAACTTAGATTTTTCCTACAAATTATCAATAATATTTTCATAAGTCACGATTTTAAAATATCACGAATTTGAATAGTAATTCTTCAATTAACCTCTCAAGATTAGTAGTATTTTTATCGAATATTTATTTATTTTTTCAAACTGGTTTTCCAAATAATACTTATTTTAGTACGAATTACAAGTTCTTAAATACGTTTTATTCATGTGACATGTCAGATCCGGTCGTAACGCATGGGTCGGGTTTGGGGTGTTACATTTTATGGTATCAGAGCCCGGTTGCAAAACTCGACTGTGGTTTGGGTTCAAAAGCGTTTTCCAAAGTTGTTTAAAATTTTAAATTATAAATACATGATCTAAAGGAAGTATGGCACCACGGGTATCCGGCACCAAGTCAAGTAAGTTTATGTTTTCATTTTATGATTATTGTGGTATGATTGTAGAAATACTCTAGAACTTTTAGCTTTAGGAGCTGAAACTATAGAGATTGAGACCTTAGGATACGCTTTTTTGAAAGCAATTTACTTCCTATACTTCATAAAACATTGTTTAATAAACATTGAATAATATACTGATTCATAAGACTTGTAATCAGATTAAATCGATTTAGTAAACATGAGAGCTAGAGGACGTGGACGCGGTAGACGTGGCCGTGGTAGAGGCCGAAGTGCTAGAGTTGTATCTGAGGCATCGGGGCATATGCCGGAAATGGGGCGCCCTGCGTCACTGTGGATCAAGTGGGTCACATGATCGAATGAGAGAGGACGACGCTCTGTCTCAAGCGATGTTGTGAGTTCTGGAAAGGGTTGCTGGGGCAAGAACTGGGTCGGTAGCTCGTGGGTCAATATCGGAGTGACTCAGATCGAATGGGGCTAAATTTTTTAGGGGGTATTTTGGGTGTAGCCCTTAATGTAGCGGAGTACTGGCTTGAGGCGGTGGAGCGGATTATGGACGACCTGGATTGCACTGCCGAGCAGAAACTGAAGGGGGTTGTGTCATTACTAAGAGACAAGGCGTATCAGTGGTGGCTCACTGTTCGGCAAGGCACTCAGGCTGATCGTATTACATGGGAATTGTAACACCCCAAACCCGGTCAACACCCCACGACCGAATCTGGTATGTTACGAGGGAAAAACGTATTTGAGTGGTTAGGTTTTTCACTTAAAAGTTTGATGAAAACTCTTTGAGAAGTTTTGGACTTGTAGAAATCTTGGGCATGATTGTTGAAAACTTCATGTGTCATTTTGAAAACTCGGAAATTAAGAAGTTAAACAAGTTTATTTCATTTAGAAGTTCACGTTGTATCTTTTTGTTACAAAACGTTTAGACTTAGTAGAAAATCGAGTTTAGGTTTAAAAATTATTTGAGTTTCCTTAACACCAAATCATAGTGTGATACCCGAGGGTATAGTTTAAAACACATTGCATTATAGTTTTGAAATCGTTGTCTTTCCAAGTTTTAGTGATTTTAACTCAAGTAATTTATCAAGGCATATTAAAAAAATCTACTTTAAGCATAACCATAGAAAAACATAATTTTAAAGGCCATTTACAATCCAAAATAAAACCAAATAGTAAGAAATAAGCTAAAGTACCAAATTTTTATAAAGTGCGAGCAAATCTTTATTTAAGCATGGCATGAGCACCTCGAGTCCATCCGGCTCCATGTCCGCGTCTAAGTGTCACTGAAATGTCAAAGGAGAGGGTGAGTCGCAAGACTCGGTGCATAAATCTCGCTCCCGATAATCTGACATGCTAACACACATCATATCATAGCAATATAATTAATGCACCTCGATCCTAACCATCCATATCACCTTTCTACCCGTGTGGTACCAAACCACCGGTGGTGCCAAACCACTGGTGACCCAAAGTCACGATATCCATAAGTGTGGTGCCAAACCTTTGGTGACCCAAAGTCACGAATAATCCAATGATGGGGCCAACCCATCGTGTGATACCAAATCACTAGCGACAATCCCAGTATCTCACAAGTGGGGCCAACCCACGGTGGTGTCAAACCACGAGGGACGAGTCGCAATGAGGTGCCAAACCTCACGGTGTCCCAAAGACACAAGTGTGATACCAAATCACTTTGGTGACCGTAGTCACAAATCCGATGATGGGGCCTACCCATCGTGTGATACCAAATCTTTGGCGTCAATCCCAGTATAATCAAGCGTGGGGCCAACCCACCGTGGTACTAAGCCACCGAGACGAGAGCCGAGGGCCAAACCTCTGGTGACCCAAAGTCACAAAAATGTCATCTGTGGTACCAAACCTTTGGAGGTGCCAAACCTCTGGTGTCCCAAAGACACAGTGTCCCAAAGACACGGATATCATACTAACCATCCTCTCAATCACCCAACAACATATCATACTAATGAAAATGACATAAATCATACAATCATGTTAACATGCTCAAAATAGCATCTCATCATATTTTCATCATAACTCATGATATCTCATACATCATTACAGATTTCGTAATAAAACGGACTTACCCGTATCCTTGCTTATACCCCATCGGTACCAAATCCATCAATCATATTGTTTCACTTTAATAAGTAATCGGGTTATTAATCATATTACTAAGCAGTGTGTTAGTTTACACACACTGGTAAGTCGCAAATCTAATCCCAAAGAGCCCGTCTAAAACCCTCGATCACCTCGACAACTTTGATCCTAAAATCGGCCAACCAAGGGGTTAGCACACATATCATTCGGCCATAACCATTTAAACCAAAAACGGTTTATCAATTAACCCTCACCTTGCAATCGTTTGGTTTCCTACCAAACCGAACCACAATGGTTCCTCCTTCAACAATCGGCTACACCTTAAAAAGAAACGATTAATCCTTTGAACCCTTAGACTTAATCGAAACTAAACAAATAAACTAATAATAATAGTACCAATCACTTACCACTACTTACCAAGCAGTTAATCGAAAGAAGAAGGCTCCACTTGTCTCCTTCAACAAACCGTATGTCCTATAATGAAGTCGATTACACAAGAGATTAGCTTTCTTTCAACAAATGCCCAAAGTCATCCTTAGCCTTACCAAAATCGATAGAGCACAAGAGAGAAAAGGAAAAGAATATTCGGCTAGCACTTACCTTATTCCAACCCGATTGAACACTACACAAGAGAGGTCCACCCCACTCCAATATTCGGCCAAGAGAAAACTACTAGGTGAGGGGTTGATATTCGCCAAAGTAAGAACAAATGATAGAAGGAAATTTAAAGCACAAGGGAGGATTCGGCTACAAACTAGAAAAAATAAAACAAAATAAATGTGGTTCAAGAGAAGAGAGAAATCGGCCAAGAGTTGAAGAGAGGTTCGGCTCAAGAGTTTTTGAAATAGAAGAAAAATAAAATGGATAGAGGGAGAGTACTTACGGTTCAAAAGAAAAAGAAATGAAAGAAGGTATTTTGGAGGATGGGGTTTCGGCTAAGAAGATTTCAAGAAGAAAAAGAAAGTATAGGAAGAAGAGAGAAGTAAGTTTTAGAAACACACAATATGAAGAGAAAAGAAAGAAAACAAGGCACATTCGGCTACCAAGAAAATTGAGAGGACAAAACAAATTCGCAAGGCTATAGGGGTTTGGTCTTTCGGTTCAAAAAAATGAAGAAAAATGAGAGAAAGTTCACTTGTAATTCAACTAACAAAAGACAAAAGAAAACCTTTCCTTTGACACAAAAATGACCGAATATGCACAAAATTCCAAATGAATTTTCGGCACTACCCCACACCCACACTACCAAGCCGTCACTCCCCCCCCAAACTCTCCTAAAATTCGGCCACATCCCCACAAACACTCCACACCACTCAATTCAAACTAGTTGAACTAGTCTCCCTCCTCAAATTACTCTCCACCCAACATTCCACCATTTGACCAAGTCTTAGGCAGAGTTTGAACTGCCTACAACTCCTCCCTCCATGCCGTCAAAATGGAAGCCAAAATGTGGGATCTCCGCAGCTCGAACACAAGACCTCCACCCTTACACTTGACGCCAACCACAAGCTCCAAGTGGCGCCTTGCTTTGCCACTTTGCTAGCTCACCTTTTGTGCTCAAAAACACCAAATAATACTCATATATCCCAGCTCCCTCAGCTCCCCTTACTTAGGCCTAAAAACAAAAAATTTCCCACCTACTCAGGCATACCCCTAGCCTACAATTAAGTCCCGAAACCACACAAACAACAACATAGCAAGCCAATAACATGCAAACAATGCCACCACAAAATAGCCCCTAACCCGGGATATTACAGTTCTACCCCCTTAAAATAATTTCGACCTCGAAATTACCTGATCAGAAGAGTTGCGGGTATTGCTGTCTCATCACATCCTCGGGTTCCCATGTAGCTTCTTCCACGCCATGATTCCGCCAAAGAACCTTTACCAAAGGCACAGACTTCCTACGCAGAACCTTCACATCCCGATCTAGAATCTGCACAGGTTCTTCTTCCATAGTCAAATCTGGATTCACCTCGATCTCTTCCACTGCTACCACATGCGATGGATCCAAACGATAACGCCGAAGCATCGAAACATGGAAAACATCGTGGATCTGACTTAGCTCTGCTGGTAACTCAAGTTGATACGCCACTGGTCCCACTCGCCTCAGAACCTTATACGGCCCAATAAACCTCGGACTTAGCTTGCCTTTCCTTCCGAACCTCAACACTTTCTTCCACTGGCGAGACCTTAAGAAAAACTTGATCCCCACAGCAAACTCTATGTCTCTCCGCTTAAGATCGGCATAAGACTTCGCGGTCCGAAGCTTCCTTCAAGCGAGTGCGAATCAACTTAACCTTGTCTTGGTCTCGGGAACCAACTCGGGTCCCAACAAGCGGCGTTCACCTAACTCCGTCCAACACGTAGGTGTGGCGACACTTCCCGCCATACAACGCCTCATACGGTGCCATCTTGATGCTCGCAGTAAGCTGTTGTTGTAGGCGAACTCAACTAATGGTAGAAACTCCTCCCAACTACCTCTGAAATCCGAGCGCAACCTCTCGGCATATCCTCCAATATCCGAATAACCCTTCGATTGCCCGTCGATTGCGGGTGAAAAGCCGTGCTAAAATCCAACCGAGTACCCGGAGCTCGATGCAACGCTTTCGAACCAGCGTAAACACGGGATCCCTATCCGAGATGATCGACATGGCACACCGTGCAACCTCACTATCTCGAAACATACGGTTTCGCTAGCTTCGAAGTGAGTAGTCAACCCTCACCAGGAATAAAGTGAGGTGATTTAGTCGGATCGATCCACAATTACCCAAACTGAATCCTTCTTGCTTGGCGTAGTGATAACCTTGCGAAATCCATGGTTATCCTTTCCCACTTCCACTAAGGAATCTTCACCGGTGAAAGCAACCACGACAAGAATCGATGTTCCATACGACCTGTGACATGTCGGACACTTCCCTACAAACTCTGTCACTTCTTTCTTGGACCAGGCCACCAAAAGCGCTCTCGAGATCCCTATACATCTTACTACCTCCGGGATGCATAGCATAAGAGGCCGCTATGTGCGTCTGAAGAATCCTCTACCTCAGCTCAACATCCTTGGGCATACAAGCTTTACCTTGAAAACACAAAGACCCCATCACTAGATAAGTTGTAACCTTCCAAACCACCACTGTACACCGCAACCTCCGCGCACTCGGAACCTCATCCTCTAGCTGCTTTCTCTCGATCCGCTCAACCCAAGTAGGCTTAACACGCAACTCGCGAATACTTCCGTCGTCATACAAACTCAAGTGGGCGAACATCGCTCTTAAGTCCGAAACAACCTTACGGCTCAACGCGTCTGCCACCACGTTAGCCTTGCCCGGATGATACTCAATCGAACAGTCGTAGTCTTTAAGCAACTCAACCCATCTGCGCTACCTCAAATTCAAATCCTTCTGAGTCAAGAGGTACTTCAAACTCTTATGGTCGGTGTAGACTATCGATCTCTCTCCGTACAAGTAGTGCCTCCAAATCTTCAACGCGAAGACTACAGCCGCTAGCACCAAATCGTGCGTTGGATAGTTGATCTCATGTGGCCTCAGCTGCCGAGATGCGTAAGCCACAACCTTACCTTCCTGCATCAGCACACAACCCAACCCCGTATGTGATGCATCGCAATACACTGTGTATTCCTTACCAGCCTCAGGTTGAATTAGAACCGGAGCCTCAGTCAAAATCTTCTTAAGCTTATCGAAACTCTCTGTTGTTTCTCGGTCCATACAAAGCGGAACTTCTTTCCTCAACAACTTGGTCATCTACACGCAATCAACGAGAAACCTTCTACAAACCTTCGGTAGTATCCAGCCAAACCCAGAAAACTCCGAATCTCAGCCACTGACTTCGGTGGCTTCCAATCCAAAACTGCCTCAATCTTCCGAGGATCTACTCGAATCCCCTCAGCTGACACTACATGACCCAAGAAAGTCACTTTCTAAGCGAACTCGCATTTACTGAACTTAGCATAAAGCTGCTTCTCCCTCAAAATCTGCAGTACCACACGCAAATGCGCATCATGCTCTTCTTCTATCCTTGAATACACCAAAATATCGTCTATGAAAACCACAACGAATCGATCCGGATCATTGCTGAAACACCCTATTCATCATATCCATGAGCGCTGCACAAGCGTTAGTCAACCCGAACGGCATTACGAGGAATTCGTAGTGCCCATACCGAGTCCAAAGCGTTGTCTTGTGAATATCGGCCTCTTTTACCTTCAATGGTGATACCGGACCTCAAGTCGATCTTGAAAATACCGCAAAGCCTTCTTGGTGATCAAACAAATCGTCTATCCGTGGCAGCGGATACTTGTTTTTAATCGTCAACTTGTTCAGCTGGCGGTAGTCTATGCACATCCGCATCGTACCATCTTTCTTCTTGACAAAAAGTACCGGCGCACTTACGGCGAAACACTTGGCACGATAAAACCTCGATCCAATAACTCCCGGATCTCGAGCCTTAAGCTCCACCAATTCCTTTGGCGCCATCCTATACTGAGCAATAGACACTTTGGCGCGATCCCGGTAATGATCTATCCCGAACTCTACCTCACGATCTGGCGGCAACCGGAAGCTCCTCAGAAACACATCAGCAAACTCCCTACAACATTCGAACCTTCTCCGCAAGCAGATTCCTTAGCCTCTAAGGCATACACATGAACCACATACGCTTCATACTGTCGACCATCTTCTCTCGCCTTGAGCGGATACCACATTTGATAAGTAATCTCTCCTATTACCTATCATAGCCACTTCATCACCCTCAGTCGTCTTTAGAACCATGCGCTTAGCCGCGCAATCCAACTTCGCCTGGTACTTAACCAACCAGTCCATCCCAAGAATCAAATCGAACTCCCCAAATGGCAGTTCCATCAGATCAAGAAAGCAAACACTACCCTTGGAGTTCTAGGGGTACATCTCTAAAACGACTTATCTACTACTACAGAGTGACCTAAAGGGCTAATTACAGTCATCTGCCTAGAAGATATCTCAGAGTCTAGATCCATGGTCTCTACTATACTACTAGCCACGTAAGAATGCGTCGAACCCACATCAATCAAAGCAGTAAAAGGAGAACCAAAGATCAAGAACGTACCGGTTATGACGTCCGGTGCGTCGCCCTCCTCTCGGCGCCTCGCTGCATACACTAATCCGGTATGCGGCGTCGAGAACTACCGCACCTCTCGCCGGTGCTCCACGGCCCCGACAGATCCATTACTACCTCTCGCCATTACCACGCCCCTCTGCGGTGGCGGTACATTATTCTGAACCGACACGGCCCGACTCACGCATCGAATCTGGCCAACTTACGCGGGCCGGTCCCTCACGCGATGATCCGGATAACCACACTCAAAACAACCTTTTCCACCGGTCCAGTCAGCCTCCCCAATGATATTTCCCACGGTGGTTACTGCTGCGGCGGTCCCTGCCTAGCAGCAACAAACCTACCAGACTGATTCGGCCCACTCTGTCTAGCCCTTTTCTGCGGATTACCCGACGATCCGGAAGACCCAAAGCTCCTCTTATGCCTGTTCCTATCCATGCCCTGCCTTACGGACTCCTTAACACCCTCGGCTACCTTAGCCTTTTCAACCAAGACAGCAAACTCACGCTCCTGCTGAGGAGCAATCAGCAGTCTCAACTCGTCTCTCAGACCATCCTCGAAACGAACACACCTCTCATGTTCAGTAGCCACAATGCCCCTGGCATACCGACTCAGCTTCAAGAACTCAGCCTCGTACTCGGAAACAGACTTACTTCCCTAGACTAGCCTCAGAAATGCTTTTCACTGAGCATCGATATAACTAGCTCCAATGTACTTTTTCTGATATGCAGCCCTAAAATAATCCCACGTAAGATCCTCTGCACGCCACATTGTCCCGAACCGTGAGCCACCACCGGTATGACTCATCCCGAAGAAGCGATACTATGCCCTTGGCCTTCTCTTGGCAGATCAAGTCCAGATCATCCATGATCCGCTCCGTCGCCTCCGGCCAATACTCAGCGATCTTTGGAGCAACACGAAACACCTCGAAAGAATTCGGCCCGTTTGCGGAGTCGCTCAGAGCAGATTTCTAACTCTGCGCCACCACCTACACCGGCTACCCTTTCCAACACTCGCAAAGATCGCTCGTGACCGCATCATCGATCGATCTTGGAACTCACCACCTCCACGGTGGTGGCGATACCGGCATCTCATTCTCGACCACGACCGGATCCTACGGGTCGTAAAGCGTCATCCTACCACGACCACGCCCACGACGCGTCCACCTCGAGCACTCATGACTAATATCTCTACGTATCCGATTTAGGAGTTTTATGCATCGATAATTATTCCTTTGTTTAAAAGCAAAGTCTTATGAATATTTAAGAAGCTTTGTTTTCGCGAGTTCTGAGAATCCTATCGATTTGATTTCCAAAGTAATCTTACTATTGCTAACCATCCAATCACAAGACATCAAATCACAAGCAATAGTAAGGGTACTTACGAAGGCGGCGTAGCGCGAGACTCGGTGCCAAGCCTTTCAAATCATGCTTTTAAAAACAAAACTATTAAAAGCAGACTTTTAAAACATTTTGGGCCTCGGGCCACAGCCGAACCTTTGAACTCGGCTCGATACCACAATTGTAACACCTAAACCCGGTCAACACCCCACGACCGAATCGGTATGTTACGAGGGAAAACGTATTTGAGTGTTTAGGTTTTCACTTAAAAGTTTGATGAAAACTCTTTGAGAAGTTTTGGACTTGTAGAAATCTTGGGCATGATTGTTGAAAACTTCATGTGTCATTTTGAAAACTCGGAAATTAAGAAGTTAAACAAGTTTATTTCATTTAGAAGTTCACATTGTATCTTTTTGTTACAAAAGCGTTTAGACTTAGTAGAAAATCGAGTTTAGGTTTAAAAATTATTTGAGTTTCCTTAACACCAAATCATAGTGTGATACCCGATGGTATAGTTTAAAACACATTGCGTTATAGTTTTGAAATCGTTGTCTTTCCAAGTTTTAGCAGATTTTAACTCAAGTAATTTATCAAGGCATATTAAAAAAATCTACTTTAAGCATAACCATAGAAAAACATAATTTTAAAGGCCATTTACAATCCAAAATAAAACCAAATAGTAAGAAATAAGCTAAAGTACCAAATTTTTATAAAGTCCGAGCAAATCTTTATTTAAGCATGGCATGAGCACCTCGAGTCCATCCGGCTCCATGTCGCGTCTAAGTGTCACCTGAAATGTCAAAGGAGAGGGTGAGTCGCAAGACTCAGTGCATAAATCTCGCTCCCGATAATACAGCATGCTAACACACATCATATCATAGCAATATAATTAATGCACCCCGATCCTAACCATCCATATCACCTTTCTACCCCGTGTGGTACCAAACCACTGGTGGTGCCAAACCACTGGTGACCCAAAGTCACGATATCCATAAGTGTGGTGCCAAACCACTTTGGTGACCCAAAGTCACGAATAATCCAATGATGGGGCCAACCCATCGTGTGATACCAAATCACTAGCGACAATCCCGTATCTCACAAGTGGGGCCAACCCACGGTGGTGTCAAACCACAGGGACGAGTCGCAATGAGGTGCCAAACCTCTGGTGTCCCAAAGACACAAGTGTGATACCAAATCACTTTGGTGGACCGTAGTCACAAATCCGATGATGGGGCCTACCCATCGTGTGATACCAAATCACCGGCGTCAATCGTGTATAATCAAAGCGTAGGGCCAACCCACCGTGGTACTAAGCCAGCGGGACGCGAGACGGCGAGGTGCCAAACCTCTGGTGACCCAAAGTCACAAAATGTCATCTGTGGTACCAAACCCTTTGGAGGTGCCAAACCTCGGTGTCCCAAAGACACAGAGTGTCCCAAAGACATGGATATCATACTCACCCTCCTCTCAATCACCCAACAACATATCATACTAATGCAAATGACATAAATCATACAATCATGTTAACATGCTCAAAATAGCATCTCATCATATTTTCATCATAACTCATGATATCTCATACATCATTACAGATTTCGTAATAAAACGGACTTACCCGTATCCGTGCTTATACCCCATCGGTACCAAATCCATCAATCATATTGTTTAACTTTAATAAGTAATCAGGTTATTAATCATATTACTAAACAGAAGTGTGTTAGTTTACACACCTGGTAAATCACAAATCTAATCCCAAAGAGCCCGTCTAAAACCCTCGATCACCTCGACAACTTTGATCCTAAAATCGGCCAACCAAGGGGTTAGCACACATATCATTCGGCCATAACCATTTAAACCAAAAAGGGTTTATCAATTAACCCTCACCTTGCAATCGTTTGGTTTCCTACCAAACCCGAACCACAATGGTTCCTCCTTCAACAATCGGCTACACCTTAAAAAGAGAACGATTAATCCTTTGAACCCTTAGACTTAATCGAAACTAAACAAATAAACTAATAATAATAGTACCAATCACTTACCACTACTTACCAAACAGTTAATCGAAAGAAGAAGGCTCCACTTGTCTCCTTCAACAAACCGTATGTCCTATAATAAAGTCGATTACACAAGAGATTAGCTTTCTTTCAACAAATGCCCAAAGTCATCCTTAGCCTTACCAAAATCGATAGAGCACAAGAGAGAAAAGGAAAAGAATATTCGGCTAGCACTTACCTTATTCCAACCCGATTGAACACTACACAAGAGAGGTCCACCCCACTCCAATATTCGGCCAAGAGAAAACTACTAGGTGAGGGGTTGATATTCGGCCAAAGTAAGAACAAATGATAGAAGGAAATTTCGGCAGCACAAGGGAGGGATTCGGCTACAAACTAGAAAAATAAAACAAAATAAATGTGGTTCAAGAGAAGAGAGAAATCGGCCAAGAGTTGAAGAGAGGTTCGGCTCAAGAGTTTTTGAAATAGAAGAAAAATAAAATGGATAGAGGGAGAGTACTTACGGTTCAAAAGAAAAAGAAAGCGAAAGAAGGTATTTTGGAGGATGGGGTTTGGCTAAGAAGATTTCAAGAAGAAAAAAGAAAGTATAGGAAGAAGAGAGAAGTAAGTTTCGACTTACACAATATGAAGAGAAAAGAAAGAAAACAAGGCACATTCGGCTACCAAGAAAATTGAGAGGGACAAAACAAATTCGGCAAGGCTATAGGGGTTTGGTCTTTCGGTTCAAAAATGAAGAAAAAATGAGAGAAAGTTCACTTGTAATTCAACTAACAAAAGACAAAAGAAAACCTTTCCTTTGACACAAAAATGACCGAATATGCACAAAATTCCAAATGAATTTGGCACTACCCCACACCCACACTACCAAGCGTTACTCCCCCAAACTCTCCTAAAATTCGGCCACATCCCCACAAACACTCCACACCACTCAATTCAAACTAGTTGAACTAGTCTCCTCCTCAAATTACTCTCCACCCAACATTCCACCATTTGACCAAGTCTTAGGCGAGTTTGAAGCGCCTACAACTCCTCCCTCCATGTAGTCAAAATGGAAGCCAAAATGTGGGATCGCTGCAGCTCGAACACAAGACCTCCACCCTTACACTTGACGCCAACCACAAGCTCCAAGTGGCGCCTTGCTTTGCCACTTTGCTAGCTCACCTTTGTGCTCAAAAACACCAAATAATACTCATATATCCCCGGCTCCTCGGCTCCCCTTACTTAGGCCTAAAAACAAAAATTTTCCCACCTACTCAGGCATACCCCTAGCCTACAATTAAGTCCCGAAACCACACAAACAACAACATAGCAAGCCAATAACATGCAAACAATGCCACCACAAAATAGCCCCTAACCCGGGATATTACAGGAATTCTTTAAGACAGTATTCCAAGGAAAGTATGTTGGGGCTAGCTATGTGGATGCCCGAAGGAAGGAATTTCTGAATCTGGTCCGAGGAGGTAAATCTGTGGCAGCTTACGAGGCAGAGTTTCTGCGTCTGAGTCGGTATGCTCGAGGATTAGTGTCGACTGATTATGAACGTTGTGTGCGTTTTGAGGACGGGTTGCGTGATGAGTTGCGGGTATTGATAGCCCCACAGAAGGAGAGGAATTTTGCTACACGGGTAGAAAAAGCTAAAATTGCGGAGGAAGTTAAGCACTCGAAGCGGCAAAATCGAGATAAGGATAGGGGCAGGAACAAGAGGGATTCTGGGTACTCAGGTCCTGCTAGAGGGTTTCAGAAAAGGCCCAGCAATGAGGAGCCAGCTCGAGTGAGAGTTCAAGCTACTACTAATCAGTTACAGCCTTGCGTGGATTGTGGGAAACATCACTCGGGAGAATGCTGGAAGAGAACTGGTGGTTGTTTTAGATGTGGATCCAAGGACCATCGGTTTAAGGATTGCCCTCGAAAGCCTGATCAAATTCAGGCAGTTCATAACAGATTTGCGCAGCCAGCTGGAGGCGTTCAGCAGCCGTCGAGAGGCCGTGGGCCAGGTCGAGGTGGTAATGGCGTAGGACGAGGTCAGGGTGCACCAGGTAGAGGTATCGGTAATAGGGGTAACATGAAGGTGAGACAGCCAGGGTTGATCTATGCGGTTAGACATCGAGAGGATGGCGATGCACCTGACGTCATAACTGGTACGTTCTTCATATCTGATGTACCTATTACTGCTTTGATAGACATTGGATCTACCCATTCGTATGTTGCGTGTACTGTGTCTGGAACTCTGAATATTAGATCTGAGATTATTGCTAGAGAAACAATTGTGATTAGCCCTTTAGGATAGTCGGTGGTAGTAAATAAGATATTTAAGGATGTGCCCTTAGAAATTTAAGGGGAAGTCTTTCTGGCAGATTTGATGGAACTGCCATTTGGCGAGTTCGATCTTATTTTGGGTATGGACTTGCTGGTTAAATACCGTGCGAACTTGGATTGTGCTGCGAAGTAGATGTACTAAGAACTTCAGAGGATAAGGAAGTAAAGATGATAGGTGAAAGAAGAAACTATCTGTCTATTGTGGTTTCTGCTTTAAAGGTAGAAAAGTTGGTGCAGAAAGGGTGTGGAGCGTTCATAGCCTTTATAAGTGCCTTGGATGCCAAAAAGTTGTCGGTTGAGAGTGTTAGAATGGTGAAAGAGTTTTTAGACGTTTTTCCCGAGGAGCTTCCAGGATTGCCTCTAGATCGGGAGGTAGAATTTGGTATTGAGCTATTTCCAGGAACGGCTCCGGTATCTATTGCTCCTTATAGAATGGCACTGAAGGAGTTAACGGAGCTTAAAGCTAAAATTCAGGAGTTGTTGGTTCGCGGATTTATTCGACCAAGTGTGTCACCGTGGGGAGCGCCAATTTTGTTCATTAAGAAAAAGGATGGGTCGATGCGTAAGTGCATCAATTATAGACAATTGAATAAGTTGACGATCAAGAACAAGTATCCGTTACCGAGGATCGATGATCTGTTCAATTAGTTGCGAGGAGCTTTAGTTTTCTCAAAAATAGACTTGAGATCGGGGTATCACCAGTTAAAAGTCAAGGAGGCGGATATTCACAAGACTGCATTCCGAACTCGTTATGGGCATTACGAGTTCTTAGTGATGCCGTTTGGGTTGACTAATGCACCAGCTACATTTATGGACATGATGAACCGAGTCTTCCAACCTTACCAAGACCAGTTTGTGGTTGTGTTCATAGATGACATCCTGGTGTACTCAAAGAAGGAAGAAGAGCATGATTCGCATTGACGGGTCATATTGTAGATTTTGAGGGAGAAGCAGCTGTATGCCAAATTTAATAAGTGTGAATTTTGGCGGAGAGAGGTGATCTTTTTGGGGCATGTTGTGTCTGCCGAAGGAATTAGAGTTGATCCCCGGAAGGTCGAGGCCGTGTTGGACTGGAACCCACCGAAGTCAGTGGCAGAAATTCAGAGTTTTTTAGGTTTGGCTGGGTATTACAGGCATTTTGTTGAGGGGTTTTCGTTGATTGCTGCACCTCTAACTAAGCATTTGCGTAAGGGAGTACCGCTTTTTGTGGTCGGAAAAGCGAAGAGAGTTTTGAGAAATTGAAGAAGATTTCGGCGTAAGCGCCCGATTGATTCAACTCGAGGTGGTAAGGAGTTTATCGTTTATTGCGATGCGTCACATACGGGCTTGGGATGTGTGTTGATGCAAGGGGGAAAGTAGTGGCTTATGCATCTCGTCAATTAAGGCCGCATGAGATTAACTATCACACTCATGATTTGGAGTTAGCTGCAGTGGTGTTTGCTCTGAAGATTTGGAGACACTATCTTTACGGTGAGAAGTCGATTATCTATACGGATCATAAGAGTCTGAAGTACCTCCTTACCCAGAAGGAGTTGAACTTAAGATAGCGGAGGTGGATAGAATTGTTGAAAGATTATGACTTCTCAATCGAGTATCACCCAGGTAAAGCTAATGTAGTAGCGGATGCGTTGAGTCGTAAGGTGATATCGGATTTGAGAGCAATGTTTGCTCATTTTAGCCTTTATGAAGATGGTAGCTTGCTGGCCGAACTTCAGGTGAAGCCTACATGGGTAAATCAGATTAAGGAAAAGCAGTTGTCAGATGAAAGATTGAGTTCTCGGCTTCAACAAGTGGAAGGTGGTGAGATAGGGGATTTTGGGTTGAATAGTGATGGAGTATTGTGTTTCCAGGGAAGAGTTTGTATGCCCAGGGATTCAAAATTGAGACAAATGATTCTGCATGAGGCGCATAGTAGCCCATATGCTATGCACCCTGGGGGAAATAAGATGTACCGAGACCTCCGTGAGCAGTATTGGTTGCCAGGGTTGAAACGGGAGGTTACCGACTTCGTGAGCAAGTGCTTGACATGTCAGCAGGTGAAGGCCGAACATCAACTGCCGACAGGGTTACTACAACCAGTAAAAATTCCATTATGGAAATGGGAAAGGATAACGATGGATTTTGTTAGTGGGTTACCCTTAACGCCTACTAAGAAAGATTCAGTATGGGTTATAGTGGATCGGTTAACGAAGACTGCTCATTTCCTACCTGTTCGTACGGATTATTCATTGCAGAAGTTGGCCAAGTTGTATGTAGCAGAGATTGTGAGGTTGCATGGGGTACCGATGTCTATCATATCAGACAGGGATCCTAGGTTTACATCACGGTTCTAGAAGGCTTTACATGAAGCTTTGGGTACAAGGCTAAATTTCAGCAAGGCGTTTCATCCGCAAACTGATGGTCAGTCGGAGAGGGTTATCCAGATTCTAGAAGACATGTTAAGGGGCTGTGTGCTCGACTTCAGGGGTAGTTGGGAAGATTTTCTACCATTGGCAGAGTTTGCATACAACAACAGCTATCAATCCAGTATCCAGATGGCACCCTACGAGGCGTTGTATGGCAGAGTTAGGACATATACATAGTGTATTCCATGTCTCTATGTTAAGGCGTTATCGTTCGAATCCGTCTCATGTTGTACCTGTGGAAGAAATTGAGTTAAGACCTGACTTGTCATTTGAAGAAGAGCCAGTGCAGATTTTAGATCGGGATACTAAAGGCTGAGAAGGAAGCCGGTTCCATTAGTCAAAGTTTTATGGCGTAATCACGGGTCAGAGGAAGCTACATGGGAGCCAGAGGACACGATCCGGCAACAATATCCTCATCTCTTCTAATCAGGTAAATTTCGAGGCCGAAATTTCTTTAAGGGGGCAGAATTGTAACATCCTAAAATTCAGAATTTTATGCTTTGCATTATATCATGCAATAGGCTAGTTGAGAATGTTAATTTTGTATGTTTAGGGGTCCTAAGAAGGCTTGGGGTTAAGTTGGGCCTTAGTAAAATTTTTGTGTTTAAGCCTTTAAGGGAAGAAGGCAAGTGGCATCAATATTTAAGGAAATAAGAATGTGCTTTGCTAGCACAAGTGGAGCACATGGTGGAGTGGTGTGGCGTCAAGTGGAGAGCATGGAAGGAAGAAGTTCAAATCCCATATATTGCAAATTTTGGGGTTTATTTTTGTGTTTATCTTCCAAGTGTTGGCCATGGTGATAATTAAGGTAAGGAAGACTTTTTATTTATGGAAAGATGACTAAGGATTATGGTAAGGAGGAAAACAAGGGAAAATGAAGGAAAGAAATCAAATAAAAAGGCAAGGGAGGGAACATGTGGGCCGAATATTTGGAGTTGCCATAAGAAAGAATTTTTGGTCAATTTTGATCCTTTTGGTAAAAGGGTGCACGGTTTTGGGAGGGGGTCTTGGGAGCCGAATTTTCCTAGTCATTTTGCTAGTTTTAGTGCTTGAGAGGCTTATTTTCTTTTAGCATTTTCTTGGTGCTTTCTTTTCCAAATTTTTTCTTTTGCTTGCCGAAACTCTAAAGCCAAATTGTGCACTTCTTTTTCTCTTGTTGCAGCCAAACACACTAGCCATTTGATCATCTTTCTTTTCCTTTGTTTTGTCGTAACCTCAACTCATTTTTGGTTCATCTTCTTTTGTTGTTAATAAATTACCTAGCATTCTTTTTCTCCATCCCTTCTTTTCTCTTGACCATTTCATCAACCATTCTCCTATCTCTTTAATTGACACAACTTTGTTTGGCGAATCTTCTTTATTCTTTTCTCATCAATAGCCGAATTTCTATCATCTTCTCTTCTCCATCTTGTGAGTTGAGTATCTCTTCTTTGATCGAATCGGTAAGTGGCTCTATTCTATCCTTGTATTTTCTTTTTGCCGAATATGTACCTTCTCTTTGGATGGTTCTCTAAATCGAAACATTCCTCTCTTCTACTCCCTCATTTCGTGATCATCTCCTATTTTGTAGTATTCTTGTGGGGTTGGCCAAATCTTTCATTTAGTCGAATCATCCGTAGTCGTAAGCCCAATCGGTGGAAATCGGATTTATCATCGTAAGGTAAGAAGTTTCTTTATGGATTATTTCGATCTCGCTCATTGTTTGATTAGTTTGCTAAACGGAATGATTGTTGTGACTAATCGGTTATTATAGGGATCATATCGATAGTTTTTATTCACTTGTTGATCCTACGGAAATAGTGGTAAGCCTAACCTTTTCCTTAAACAATCGATTTATATCATCGTAATATCGTTTTGATTAAGACTTTTTCCAATGGAGGCAAGTGGTACCGATTTGAAAGGAAAAGCGATTGGAGAACACAAAAGGAGTGGATTTTGCGATTCCTACTCCTAAGTTCAAACGAAGGGCGGTATCGGCGGCTCGGGATTTTCCACCGGGTTGTGCACCATCATCCGGTGAAAATAGACAAATCGTGGTCGTTCACGATACTAAGGGTAAGCGTTTCAATAGATCGTTTGATTTAGATTTAGATTAATAAAATCTCGTTTGTTGGATTAATCGAGTGTAATGGTGATTTAGGCACCGACGATCAAGAAGGATTAATCCTTACCGTAATCAGGTGTGTAATCTCACACCGAAATCCTGTAGATTCATGATTAGATATCACGTTGGAAAATAGATCGTTATTATTTATATGGCTATGAATCGTAATATGGAACAAATCGAGAAATTTACTTAAATTACATTATTTCGATAGATTTGTCAAAATCGGTATTAAAATTGTTAAATTTACGAAAATGCCCCTATGGGCCGAATTACAAAAATGCCCCTATGGGCCGAATTACGAAAATGCCCCTATGGGCTGATTTACGAAAATGCCCCTATGGGCCAAATTGCTAAAATGCCTTAGTGGGCCGAAGTACAAAGTTCTATAATGTGCCAATTCACCGTAATAAATTATTGGATTAATGATTGTTGTACATATATGTGGATATTATGTTTTATTATGTATGTTGCATGTTACATATCGCATGGGTTGGGAAAATTGTATGAAGAGTAGTGTAGCCTGGTGGCATTGCCACAAAATATTCATTATAATGATTACTTATGATTTCGGTGGCTTGACCACGAAAATACTATATGAAAGCAGCTTGACTGCAGCGATACTCCGGTGGCTCTGCCACAAATATTATGAAAAGCAGCTTGACTGTAGCGATTGGTGTGAGCGGCGGGGTGGGTTGACTTGATCCCCACAGGTGTGATTGGCTGGTCGAGGGTGTGATGGATGGATGGGTTGGGTTGCATACATTAACTTCATTTTCTTATTGATTATGTAAATGGTCTTAGGCCCAATATTATGCTATGCGGGTTCAGGCCCAGTGGATGACGGTAAGGGGATTATACACTGAGTTCTAGTAACTCACCCCTTTTTCCTTAACCCTTGCAGGTAATGCTCAGTAATGTGGACTTGGGCCATGGATGACTCGGTGGAGGCCATACTTTAGAAATGGTGTTTTCGAACTTTAGCAAATTTTCATTTTCTGTTTTATTTCATTACTTTTATTATTTTGGGTCTAAAGTTGTAATAAGGCCTCTGGGATTTTTTATTTCGGTTTTATGTTTGACGTATTTAATTTTCCATGAATTGTTTTAAACGGGGATTTTCTAAAATCATAAACAACGGTTTTTTTTTCAAATTTATCAACAAACGGATTTCAAAATAAATATGTACAAATAATTTAACTTAGATTTTTCCTACAAATTATCAATAATATTTTCATAAGTCACGGTTTTAAAATATCACAAATTTGAATAGCAATTCTTCAATTAACCTCTCGAGATTAGTAGTATTTTTATCGAATATTTATTTATTTATTTTTTCAAACTGGTTTTCCAAATAATACTTATTTTAGTACGAATTACAAGTTCTTAAATACGTTTTATTCATCTGACATGTCAGATCCGATCGTAACGCATGGGCCGGGTTTGGGGTGTTACATTGGCAATGTGAAAGATGTTAAACCTGAGTGTCAACAGTGTGGAAGACAACATTTTGGAGAGTGCTGGATGAAAAATAATAATAGAACTTGTTATAGTTGTGGTTCATGAAATCATTTTATTAGAGATTGTCCTGAGCTAATTGAAAAAGATAAATCTCAGAATGCAAGACCGAGTAATATGTCGGCTAGAGGAAGACCACTGAGAAATGCTGGGAATATGAGTGGTAGTCAAGGGGCAACGAGAGACTCTACCGTGAGATCTGAGGCCAGAGCACCTGTTGGAGCCTAGGCTATTCGCTCTCACGAAGAAGCGTCATATCCAGATGTTATCACCGGTACTTTCACTCTTTATGATACTAATGTGATTGCATTGATAGATCCAGGATCAACTCATTCTTATATATGCTTGAATTTAGTATTTAGTAAGACTTTGCCTGTAGAGTCTACTGAATTTGTGATTAGAGTATCGAACCCCTTAGGCAAATGTGTTTTGGTTGACAAAGTCTGCAAGAATTGTCCGTTAATGTATCGGGATTTCTGTTTTCTGGCTAATCTGATGTTGTTTCCATTTGATGAATTTGATATGATTCTGGGTATGGATTGGCTAATAATGCATTAGGCTATAGTGAATTGTAGATGAAAGACAATTGAATTGAAATGTCAGAATAATGAGACTATTGGAATTGAATCTGATGATCTGAATAGTTTTCCAGTTGTGATCTCTTCTATGTTAGCTCAGAGATTTGTAAGAAAGGCATGTAAAGCTTATCTTGCATATGTACTAGATACGAAAGTGACAGAAACAAAGATTGAATCAGTACCAATTGTGTTCGAGTATTCAGATGTATTCCCCAAAGAGTTACCGGGTTTACCACCTATCAGAGAGGTTGAGTTTGGTATTGAATTAGTATCGGGAACAACACCGATATTGATAGCTTCGCACAGAATGGCCCCGACAAAGTTAAAAGAATTGAAAGCTCAGTTGCAAGAATTGACAGATAGAGGTTTTGCTAGACTGAGTTTCTCTCCCTGGGGTGCACCGGTGTTATTTGTGAAAAAGAAAGATGGCACGATGAAAATGTGTATAGACTATCGATAGCTCAACAAAGTGATGATCAAGAATAAATACCCTTTGCCACGAATAGATGATTTATTTGATCAGTTAAAAGGGGCAACAGTATTTTCAAAAATTGATTTGAGATCGGGTTATTACCAGTTGAGAGTTAAAGACTCCGATGTGCCAAAGACTGCATTTAGAACAAGGTACGGACACTACGAATTTCTTGTTATGCCTTGTGGACTAACAAATGCACCTGCTATTTTTATGGACTTGATGGACCGGATTTTCAGGCTGTATTTAGATCAATTTTTAGTTGTGTTTATTGATGACATTTTGATCTACTCTCGTGATGAATCTGAGCATGTCGAGCATTTGAGAATTGTGTTACAAACTTTGAGAGATAAATAGTTGTTTGCAAAGTTCAGCAAATGTGAGTTTTGGCTACGAGAGGTTGGTTTTTTGGAACATATTGTAACACCTCTTACCCGTATTCGACACCTGAACCGGGTACGAGGCATTACTATACTTAACTTGCTCAATCATTCAACATCGATTCATAAAATTTCGTTTCAAATTAAAACTTTTCATTCAAGACCTTAATATCCTTATTATAGGTCTACGAGACCCTAAACTTGTACCCAGAATGATTCGGGACCACACAGGAAACTTTTGAACACTTAGACAAATTTGACATAAAACAGGGCCACACACCCGTGTGAAGGAAATAACACGCCCGTGTGGCATACCACATGCTCGTGTTCCACACTCGTGTGGATTTATTTTCTAATTCGAACCTACAGGGGTTTTCACAAGGCTGGACACACGCCAGTGTCCCTGGCCCGTGTCCCTCACACGGCCACGACACGCTCGTGTCTTAGCCCGTGTGCAAAAACCTTAGCATTCTATTTATGACGTCATCACCTCAATAAGGTCACATGGCCAAGGCACACGCCCGTGTCCTTAGACCGTGTGTCGAATTAAATTCCTAATTTCAGGTGCAGACTTCACACGGCCCAGGCACATGCCCGTGTCTTAGGCCATGTCTCCCACACGGTCGAGACACACGGTCGTGTCTCCGCCCATGTGTTTACTACTGAGCATATTGACTTTCCAACCTAGCATGCATGAGGACACACAGCCTATCAACATGCCCATGGGCTGATCGTGTGTCACAGATGGCCTAGACACACATCCGTGCGTCTACCCGTGTGGACATTTGTAAGGCTATCTACCAAGCCAAATACCACCCTACAAAGCAACCATACTTATACCAATTCAATTCAACATATATCATGACCATAAGGCACTTCTATGAACTCATAATCAAGACATCCACACAAGCATACACTTCATGAATTTCATCATCATTGAATATATAAACTTGTCAAGTATTGGCCCATTTCCAATGACCACTTACAAAATGAATTTAATAACATTAATAGCCACACATTGGCTAACAAATATGACATAACACAAAATAACCAAGTTCCTATACATGCCATACTCAAAATAAATCTAACTTTGCTATACCAAAGAGAAGTCGATAGTGTGATTCCGAACTTCGACGTCCCATGATCCCCGAGTTAGCTTGGCGATACTACAAGGAAAAGGGAAATGAGAGGGGTAAGCATAAAGCATAGTAAGTTTGCATGAAATAAATATCAACATAAAGGCTCATAATGTCATCCATCAATTGTATTGAATAAAACACAAAGTCTTAAGCACATTGCCATAACTTACTCATGCTTACTCTTACCAAATACATATCATGTCACATACCGTAAACATTTCTCGTGAATTACTCGCATGTACCTGTATCACTTACTAATCTCATTTATATTAAAAGCTTAACTATTTACCCCATTGATTTAATTGGGATACTCGAGGATACATAATTATCATCATTTACATAAATACGACGCCAATGCCACATCCCGGATATGGTCTTACATGGAGTCACCTCTAGATGCCGATGCCATATCCCAGATATGGTCTTATACAGGATCTTATATCGATGTCAATGCCATATCCCAGATATGGTCTTATTCGATTTCCTTATTTGATGCCGATGCCATATCCCAGATATGGTCTTATACGGGATCTCAATTCGGTGCCGAGGCCATGTCCCCGACATGGTCTTATACGGGACCTTACCCATCTCACCTCTCATTTATTAAAGTCCAACCGGGACTTCAACATCACAATTTTTTATCATTTCCTCATTCAACATCATTACCCAAGGTTAAGTCCTCATTCTTCTTGATCTATAATAACAAATTAGCTCATTTAATTACCACATTAATCAACACATTTCAATAATCATACTTTGGCAAAATTACCATTTTGCCCTTAGACTTTCACAAAATGACTATTTTACCCCTAGGCTCGTAAATCAATTCTAATCGAATTTCCTCCTTTTACAAGCCTAGATGAACATTTATTACTCTTATGGAAACCCTTAATACTCATTATTTCACACATTTACCACATATTGTACAACCTTTACAAAAAGGTCCTCTTAGGTGTTTTCATGGTAACACCTTTCACAAAATTGTTTATTTAACAACTAAGACTCATTTTGTTCCATAAAAATGCAGCAAACAACATAAATGCTCACATGGCAAAACTCTAAACTTTCAACCATTTTGCAAAATTATCCCCTCTTTAGCTAGCTTAAGCTTTAGGGGTTCCAAAAGTTCAAATATTATCAAGAAATGATCATCAAAACACTTACTTGTAAGGAGAAAAGCTTGCTGAAATTTTTGAGCTCTCAAACCCCTATTTTTATGCTATTTTTTTGTGGATAAGAAGATAAGAAAAGATGATATCTTTCCTTTCTTTATTTTATTATAAAACATCAATTTAGTCCACCTAATTTCAACAACTTTGACCAATTTTGACATTGTTTGTCCCCTATGGCCGGCCACCCTATTTCTAAGGGTCTAATTGCACATTAAGGGCCTCCAATTAACATTTTATGCCTTTTTGACACCTTTAGCTTGTAAAATGGAACTTTCGCACCTTATGCGATTTAGTCCTTTTATTCGAAATTAAGCATGCAATCGCTAAAATTAAAGCACCAAAATTTTCATACACTCTTGTAGTCATGCTATAACACATAAAATAATATAAAAATTATTTTCTCCGACCTCGAATTAGTGGTTTCGAAATAACTATTCTGACTAGCCCCTAAATCAGGCTGTTACAATTCTCCCCCTTAAGGATTTTCGTCCCCGAAAATCTTACCGGTAAAAAGGTTGGGATATTGGTTTATCATAGTCTCCACGGGCTCCCATGTAGCCTCTTCTACCCCATGTCTTTTCCATAGTACTTTCACAAGGGCTATGCTTTTGTTTCTCAACTGTTTGACTTTTCATGCCAAAATCTTAATCGGCTCTTCGCCATAAGTCATGTCCGGTCGAATCTCTACCTCTGATGGTACAATCGCATGTGAAGTATCCGAACGATATCGGTGTAACATAGTCACGTGGAAGACATCATGAATCTTTTCCAGCTCAGGTGGCAAAGCCAAACGATAAGCTACCGGCCCTATCCTCTCGGTAATCTCATATGGTCCGATAAAGCACGGACTCAATTTGCCTTTCCGGCCAAATCTGAGGACTTTTCTCCATGGTGATTCTTTCAGAAACACTTCATCACCTACTTGAAACTCAATCTCATTCCGTTTCAAATCCAAATAGGACTTTTGTCTATCTGAGGCAACTTTTAGACATTCACGTATCACTTTTACCTTCTCTTCGGTTTTTCTGACTAAATCGACCCCGTGAATCTGATTCTCTCTGGGTTCTGTCCAATACAGGGGCGTTCGGCACTTACGCCCACAATGCCTCATAAGGCGCCATCTTCAAACTCGACTGAAAGCTGTTATTGTAGGCGATAAGTATTTCTCCCAATTACCTTGGAATTCCAAAACACAACATTGAAGCATGTCTTCCAGTATTTGTATTACTCTCTCCGACTGCCCGTCGGTTTGTGGATGGAAAGCTATACTAAAACTCAATTTTGTACCTAATGCCTCTTGCAACTTTTTCCAAAACCGTGACGTAAATCTCGAATCTCTATCCGAAATAATCGACAATGGTACTCCGTGAAGTCTTACTATTTCTGTCACATACAAACCCGCCAACTTATCAAGTGAATAATCAACCCGTACTGGTATGAAATGGGCTGACTTCCTAAGTCTATCAACCACGACCCATACGACATCTTTCTTTCTCGGTGACAATGGTAAACCCGTCACGAAGTCCATAGTAATACGGTCCCATTTCCACTCAAGAACCATAATAGGCTGAAGTAAACCCGAGGGTACTTGATGCTCAGCCTTCACTTGTTGACAAATTAGACATCTCGATACAAACTCAGAAATGTCTTTCTTCATACTCAGCCACCAATACCATTTCCTCAAGTCATTAAACATCTTCGTACTGCCTGGATGTGCAGAAAAACATCTACTATGTGCTTCATGCAGAATCTTTTGAATAAGTTCATCATCTCTATGTACACAGACCCTATCTCGAAACATCAAACATCCATCAGGACTTATCTGAAAGTCTGACTCAACATTTGACTCACATTGAACTCTTTTAGCTTGTAAATCATTGTCGCCTTTTTGAGCTTCACAAATCTCTTGGAGAAACATTGGTCTAGCCCTCAACTCGGCTAGAATCAAACCATTATCTGACAAAGCTATCCGTGTATTCATGGCTCTCAGCGCAAACAAGGATTTCCTACTCAAGGCGTCGGCAACCACGTTCGCCTTTCCCGAATGGTAGTCAATTACTAACTCGTAATCTTTTATTAGCTCTTACCATCTTCTCTGCCTTAGATTCAACTCCTTTTGTGTCATCAAATACTTTAGGCTCTTATGATCAGTGAACACCCAACATTTCTCACCATACAAATGGTGTCTCCAAATCTTTAGTGCAAATACAATTGCGGCTAACTTCAAATCGTGGGTCGAGTATTCTTCTCGTGCGGCTTTAATTGTCTAGAGGCATATGCTATCACCTTACCCTCTTGCATGAGTACACAACCCAATCCATTCAAGGATGCATCGCTGTAAACCACAAATTATTTTCCTGGTTTGGTTTGTACTAGAACTGGAGCCTCGGTCAACAATGCCTTCAATCTCTCAAAACTCTATTGGCACTTTTCTGTCCATTCAAACTTCACATCTTTTTGCAATAGCCTCGTCATCGGAGTAGCTATCATGGAAAATCCCTTGACAAATCGTCTATAATAGCCAGCTAGGCCCAGAAAACTTCTAACCTCGGTTACGTTCCTTGGTGGTTTCCAATCCACAATTGCTAAGATCTTACTCGGGTCGACTCTAATTCCATCTTCCGAGACAATGTGCCCCAAAAATCCAACTTCCTTTAGCCAAAATTCACTTTTACTAAACTTGGCATATAATTGTTTATCTCTCAAAATTTGCAGAACCGTTCTCAAATGCTCAGCATGCTCGTTCTCATCCCGAGAGTAAATCAATATATCATCAATAAAGACTACGACAAATTTATCCAAATATGGCCTAAAGATGCGATTCATCAAATCCATGAAAACTGCAGGGGCATTTGTTAAACTGAAAGGCATGACAAAAAATTCATAGTTACCATACCTTGTCCGAAATGCGGTCTTCGGCACATCCTAATCCTTGACTCTCAACTGATAATATCTAGACCTCAAGTCTATCTTGGAAAACACCGTGGCTCACTTCAATTGATCAAACAAATCATCGATTCTTGGCAACGGGTACTTGTTCTTCACAGTTACCTTATTGAGCTGCCGATAATCTATACATAACCTCATGGAACCATCTTTCTTTTTCACAAATAAAATGGGAGCACCCCACGGTGAATAACCCGGTCTTACAAAGCCTTTGTCCGTAACTCTTGCAACTGTGCCTTCAGTTCTTTTAGCTCGGTTGGAGCCATTCTGTATGGAGCAATCGATATAGTTGCAGTACTGGAACGGTGGAAATGTGTAAGTGAACACAATCGTAACAAGTAATAAAGTGACAAGTAAATGTCGAGTTATCGTACCCACAGGGACTGTAAAAGAATTATTTACGAAAATGTTTTCAAACAATTTGGTGAAGGAAAAATATTTGGATTTAAGAAATATTTAAAAACTAAAAATAAAACAAAGAAAAATAAAATAAAACAAAGTTCTAATGCACGATTTCAAAAAATGATTTTAATCAAGATGATATAATTGTGTTTGATTAATAACATTTCTTACCTTAGAATTATTAAACTAGTGTTTATACTTGTTAAAACATGACAACTTGGTAATTTGCTCACTTATGAACATATTTACAAATAAAAATCCATTAATCTCTTATACATATTCCTATGCAAATTCAAACGACTTGGGCTGCCCAATTGGTGGCTGGTTCGGTTCAACCGGTTCGGTTCAACCAGTGCGGTTCAACTAGCCCTCTTTTCCCATAATTAATTAATAATAATTTATTTAGCCCAAATTAAATTGGGAATAAATTAAAATTAATTATATTATGATTAAATACTCATAATTGGACCGTCTTGGGCTGGAAATAAATTTCGCCTTGAACTTCAAATTGCTTCTCGATTTTATTCTTCGAGTAGTGTTTGCCGAGCCGAATTTCGCCCTTTGTGCGAATCTATCGAAAATAGTCAAAATTAAACAAAATTAACTATAAAATTAATTAAAATTCATCATGTCCATATTTTTAACACAATTTAATTATTTTATAATATTTAGTTATTTTCCGACAAGAATTTACTCGAAACCACATGAATTTGGGTCAAAAAGGGCATGAAAAAGTATATAAATTTTCGTGTTTCCACACCCCCAAACTTAATTCATTGCTCATCCCGAGTAATGCACAAATTTGAAAAAAAAATTCTCGGAAACACCTTTGAAAAATTCCTTCAGAACAACTTTTTTCTCAAAATTATGAATTTGATATACTTAGGCTCAAAAATAAGAAATTTGATAATTATGCTACTTAAGTATACATATCGTTCAAATTACCTCCAACAATTATTATACTAGAAAAATTAGACTAAATGTTTTCTTAATAAAGACATGTTTCTTCCTACCAATTTGATTTTAATTCCTTATTCAAAAAGTAAACTGCATTCATTAAGCTTAACTAATGTCTTCATATGTTGAACAGAGCAATTTCTCTCCACTAATGTAGGTAACATTGGAATTTTGAATCAATAGGTCTTTAGTAAGGTTGTAACGTGGTGGGCTTAGGGGTAGGTAAAAGATAGCAATTTCTCGGCTTAAAACCCTAGACTCAATTTTTTTTAACTTTAAACCTTCAAAATTCTTACCCTTGATACACCAACTTCTGCTCTCTCGACCATTTATTTCATTTTGAGTACATGTTTTTTTTTTCTTTTACAATCAAAGCTCAAACTCGAGAACTTGCTTCATGTACTACAATTTTCGAGCATTCGATACATCTTTTCAACTCCCCCAAACTTATTTTCAAATGATCTTTTGAATAGTACTGAGTCTAGTGTTTGGGACAATTTTAGAAGTAATGAAGAGAAAATTGATGGCTAAATATTGCATGGGTCCAAATAAAATTAGGCCATATAGTCTCAAAATTGGGTTTCAAAGGATAATTTTATCAGGGCCGGCTTGAAAGGCTCAAACGGTCCAAACAACAGTTGCCTAAATCATTTTCAACATTCCATGCTTCCTAGGATTTTGCCTCAAGAAATTACTAAGCCAATTCTAAAGACTTAAACTTTCATGCATGCCTAATTCTTTCGTAGGGAACTAAAAATTTTATGGTACGAATTTACATGCTTTATTAAAAATACATTCATATCATTATTAAGCTAACATAATATTATTGAAATAATAGAACTTTATTAATACTGAAGTTTAGCATACTTAACAAAATTTCAAATTATTGAACAAAAATATATCCTAAGCATAACTAAAAGAAAATTTTATTCTGAGTGGAATCAATTCAAATTCTCGATCCCCCCAACTTAAAATGAACAATGTCCTCATTGTTTAAAGTGAATAGATACTATACACCAGGTAGGGTTTTAGAAAAGAGGAGGTGAGTCAAATTGACTGCTTAAGTACCAAGCTCTCTCTAAAATCCAATCCTAGACATGTATATATCTATTGCCACACTTTAGCCTTTGTGACTTGTTTAGATTTTATTCATGATTCCTATCTCTTGTTTTATTGTGCAAAAAAAAAATTATAATAAAACCTAATCCTAAAACATGAAATAACCTAGGAAAGAAAATGAAATAAAGTAAAGATCCCCTTTTTTATTTATTCATGAGATCCATCAAAGTCGACTCATCTTTTGCTCCATCAAGATTGCCTTTGCATGAATCGCCTTGCTCCTCTTTGATGAAGAAATCCATGGTTCAAAGATGAAATCTGGAAACTGTGCACACAAATGAATGGGTCATTTAGGGGCTAATTTCTCAAAAATTATGTAAAAATAAATTCCCGGGAAAGATTGGAGGGTCAAAAGCGGTCCCGCTTAAGTCCCAATCTCAGACAGAGTTGTAATAAACTAAAGAAAATTTTATCTAAGTCTACCATTTTATTCAAATGAGAAAAAAACTAAAAATATAAAATAACGATAAAGGAAGTGAAGAGAACTCCTCCATTTTATTTAGGATCGTCATTGACCATGGTGGTGTCAAATGGCCATTTGTCATACCAACCATAACCATCTAAGAAGTAATCATATTCTTTCCCATAAAATCTGTCCAACATCTTATTAGGAAAGAAAATCGTAATGATCTTTCCTTGTGGCCTTATTTAACTTCCTGTAATTCCTACAAATCCTCGAACTCGTGACTCGAGTATACGAAATAATCCATCCAACACCCTTCTTGTGCCTTTCCAAAATCACAAGTGCCTCTTCTTCTTGATCTTTGGTGAACTCAACCTGAAATAGTGTGAGTAAAGTCGAAGATAGACCCAAATAGTCATATTTCAAAAGAGGAGATGAAATCTTGGCCCAATTTATTTGGCTCTTCAACCAACGACTTTGGTTGCGTATACTCTTGAGATGATAACTCTAATGATTCGAGTGGAACTTCTTGAGTGAATTCCTTCGAATTAGCTTCTACCCAAGCCAAACATTCCTTGTCTTTATCATCACTTGGTGAATCCTCCGGTAGAATATGTTCTAACGGATCGTCTAAAGAATTGAGCTTCAATTCTGTAGAAGCCAGCGATTCCATCTTGAGAATAGCAGAACAGTCTTCAACTACATCTGGGGATTTAGCAGCATCGAAGTCATTAAAATTCATCTTGTCATCAAAAATTTCTTTCAACTGAGTATCTTGTTGCTGCTTCTGGAATCGTTGAGGATATGGCAATGGTGGAATCTTAGCTTTAACTAGACAACTCTTTCGTGGAAATTTTTCTGCATCTGACAAGGGTGTTAGATAATCAGAACTAACTGGTTTAGTGTTTACCTCATCAAGGATCACTGAATCTGACTTCTGTGATACAGGAGTTTTAACACTTGGTTGAACTTCCTCTTTTTCTTGAGCTACAACTTGCTCCATTTCAGCTTCAATGGTTACGGGCTCTATCGCCGTTCTACTCCTCGTCGTCGCTTTGCAGTGCTCCTTTCCTGGATTTCTCGGATTTTCTGTATCACTGGGTAAGGTACCCTATGGTCGGTTCCTAATTTTAGTTGCAAGCTGGCCCATTTGGTTTTCTAGATTCTTCAATGTAGTTGATTGGCTCTGGATTAAGGCATCATTCTTTTCCATGTATACCTTCAGCAAATTCTCTAAGCTGTTGGATGCTTCAGCTTGAACTGGTTCCTGAACTTGTTGCAGAAAATAAGGTGGCTGGGTTGGTCTGGGTTGGGTGTAAGTGGTACTGGTTCCAGCCCCTTGGTTACTCCAGGAGAAATTCGGGTGGTTTCTCAACGATGGGTTATAAAAATTTGATTGTAGCCCTTGCCTTCCTCGATTTTGGTTCTGATTGCCCATGTAATATACAGATTCTGGGTTAATTGGACATTCTTCAAACAAATGTCCCTCCCACAATAGACACAGGCTATATTCTCAAATTGATTAGGCGGTTGTGCTGCAAAACCATTAGACCCATTAGTAGTAAGGTTTTTAAGCATTGAGGATATTGATGATACATGAGATGCGAGTGAAGTAAGAGCGTCTACTTCATGTATTCCAGTGACTCATCTTCCTGATGCTGCATGACTGGTTGGCCATTGATAATTATTGCTGGAAATCCTCTCAATAATTTCATAAGCCTCGTTATAAGACTTAGAAAGAAGAGCACCATTAGCAGAGGCGTCCACTACCATCCTTGTGTGAGCGTTGAGACCATCATAGAATGTCTCAAGTTGAATGCAATGAGGGATTCCATGATGAGGGCACTTTCGTAATAACTCTTTAAATCTTTCCCATGCCTCATACAAGGACTCATCATCCATTTGGTGGAAGGCAGTGATCTCGTTCCTCAGCATAGCATTCTTGCTTGGTGAAAAATACTTCATGAGGAATCTTTCGGCTAATTCTTGCCATGTAGAAATGGAGTTCAGTGGAATGAGTTCAACAGGCACGAGCTCTGTCCCTTAACGAATATGGGAACAACTTCAATTGTAAGGCATCTTTGGAAACTCCGGCTAACTTGAAAGAATCACTCACTTCCATAAATTGTCTTAAGTGAAGATGAGGATCTTTAGTAGGCATTCCACTGAATTGGCCCACGGTTTGAAGCATCTGGAACATGACTGGCTTCAGCTCAAATTATTGTGCCTCGATTTCGGGTCTCTTAATACTCGGATTGAGCTCGTTGAATAGAGGAATGGCATATTATTGAATGGCACAGTTTTTATCATCGGCAACAATGATCGAATTGTGAGTGTTATAAGTGAATGTTCCTCCTGGATTTTGGTTTGGATTTTTGAAATTCATATCTTCGGTCCTTCTTTGGTTCGCTTGTCTTCTCATTTGTCAGAAAATCTTTTCAACTTAAGGGTTTACAAGAAGTAAGTCGATAATTTGTTCAATACTCTGAAACAAACACAAAAAAAATGGAATTAAAAATTAACAAAAAAAAAAATAAAAAAATAGACCAAAATGAAAAATTAACACTTTCACAAATAACGTCTTTTAAAATAGTCCCCGGCAACGGCGCAAAAAACTTGGAACGGTGGAAATGTGCAAGTGTACACAACCGTAACAAGTAATAAAGTGACAAGTAAATGTCGAGTTATCGTACCCACAGGGACTGTAAAAGAATTATTTATGAAAATGTTTTCAAACAATTTGGTGAAGGAAAAATATTTGGATTTAAGAAATATTTAAAAACTAAAAATAAAACAAAGAAAAATAAAATAAAACAAAGTTCTAATGCACGATTTCAAAAACTGATTTTAATCAAGATGATATAATTGTGTTGGATTAATAACATTTCTTACCTTAGAATTATTAAACTCGTGTTTATACTTGTTAAAACATGACAACTCGGTAATTTGCTAACTTATGAACATATTTACAAATAAAAATCCATTCATCTCTTATACATATTCCTATGCAAATTCAAACGACTAAACAGACTTCTAAAAGTAAACATGTTATCGCACATACATACTTATTAAATTAAATTATCTCTCACATATTCCTATGTCGATTCAAACGATTAATTCAACCTAACAAGCATATAAAAGATCATGTGAAGTAACAAAGTATTCTTACCTTGAAACAATTTAATCACAAAAATCACGCAAGTTATGCAAGGCATATGTATCGTCAAATACAATGCTAATTTAATCTTCAGCTTCCTTAGAAGAATTAAACATGCACAGATTAAGTATTGCGTCCCATAATTACAATTTCAATGCGTTTAAATAATTAATTTATTAGCTATCTAAACAATTATAATGCCAGATAACTTAACATAATTTTACTTAATCAAACATTTTACCGAGGCCTTTAACAGCATAAACACAATTTTAATAATTCAAGAGGACGAAATGCGATCAACCCAACACGAATTAAATTCAAGCTAAATTGATTAAATTAAACATTCCAACAGCATAAATATTCATAAACATGTTTGTCAAAACAACAACGAAATTTAAAGAGATAGGGAACAAGAAACAAATCTGGTGGTTCTCCGTGGCTTGTCTGATTGCTCCGTTCTTCGTTCTTCGTTGTCCTCGGCTATCAAGGTGGCTTATGAACACTCCACTTGCTGCTCCAAATGGCTGGAAAAACACCTCTTTTCCAAGAGGGGAAATCGGCACAGGAACACCAAAAAGGGAGAAGGGAAAATGGAATTGAGAGAAAGTGAGAGAGGAGAATGTTGGATGCTTGAGGTGTGTTTTGAATGAGCAGCTAGGGGGTGTATTTATAGCTGATCAAGGCTGATAAAAATAGCAAATAGCAGCAGCAAAAGAGGCCTCCCTTGGCCGGCCATCCCATGTGGTAAAGTTGAAGGATTCAACTTTGCTAAATATAGCATGGGGCAATCTGCAAAGCCATAATTTTTGGAGGGGTTTGAATGCAATTTTGAAAGGTCTTCAAGGGCTTCTTTGCAAGCTTAATTAATCAGATATTAATCTGATTTGGGCCATCATTGTGGACGGTTTGGGCTGCCCAATTGGTGGCTGGTTTGGTTCAACCGGTTCGGTTCAACCAGTGCGGTTCAACTAGCCCTCTTTTCCCATAATTAATTAATAATAATTTATTTAGCCCAAATTAAATTGGGAATAAATTAAAATTAATTATATTATGATTAAATACTCATAATTGGACCGTCTTGGTCTGGAAATAAATTTCGCCTTGAACTTCAAATTGCTTCTCGATTTTGTTCTTCGAGCAGTGTCTGCCGAGCCGAATTTTGCCCTTTGTGCGAATCTGTCGAAAATAGTCAAAATTAAACAAAATTAACTATAAAATTAATTAAAATTCATCATGTTCATATTTTTAACACAATTTAATTATTTTATAATATTTAGTTATTTTCCAACAAGAATTTACTCGAAACCACATGAATTTGGGTCAAAAAGGGCATGAAAAAGTAATAAAATTTTCGTGTTTCCAAGTACCAGGAGCTAACTCAATCCCAAATTCAATCTCTCTAACCGGAGGTAACCTTGGCAATTCCTCCAGGAAAACATCTGGATACTCACATCCTATGGGCACTGATTCAATTCTTAAATCAGTCTCTCTAGCATTCATCACAAAGGCAAGGTAAGCTTCGTACCCCTTTCTTAGGTACTTCGGAGTCAACAAGGAAGATATCACTACTGGCAATCTGTCTTGCTCATCTGATTCAACACAAATAAGATCCCCACTTTCACATTTTAACTCAATAAACTTCATTCCACAATTCACTATCACATCATGAGTAGTTAACTAATCCATCCCAAGGATGACATTGAATTCATCAAACGGCAATAACATGAGATTAGCCGAAAAATAATGACCCCTAATCATCTAAGGGCAACCTTTGCATACTCTATTGACCAATACACATTTGCCTAGGGGATTTGACACTCTTATCACAAATTCAGTAGACTCTACAGGCATGTTCATGCTAGAGACTAATTTCATGCAAATATACGAGTGGGTAGATCCCGGATCAATTAAAGCTATAACATAAGTATCATAGAGAGAAAATGTACCCATGATCATGTCGGGGGAGGACGCCTCTTCGCAAGCGTGAATGGCATATGTTCTCACCGATGCTCTACCCTCAGATCTTGCAGTTTGCTCTCTAGATGTATTCTTACTACTCATTTAATTTCTCGGGTTTCTCTGTGGTCTTCCTCTAGCAGTACTTCCCAGTCTTGCACTCTGAGGTTTCTTGTAACACCCCATACCCGAGTCTGAGGCTCAGACAGGATACAAGACATTACTATGCTTGAACTTGCTTAATCATGACATTACGGACTATAAAATTTCGTTCCAAAATTAAAACTTCTCATTCTTAAACAACTCATACATTTCATGGGCCTACGAGGCCTTAAACTCGTGCTGATAAACTTTCAGAACCCAATCAAAAAACTTTTCTTTGAAACAGGGGTCACACGCCCGTGTAAGATAAGACACGCCCGTGGATAGACATACACGCCCATGTCCCCAGACCGTGTCTAAAAACTCAGCATTCTGCCAATTTGCCCACGGCCAAGACACGCCCGTGGACTTAGACTGTGTACTTTATCTTGATATACTGACTTATTTCACACAGCCATAGCACGCCCGTGGACTTAGATCGTATACTACAACTTGATATTCTGCCTTAAGATGCAAAGGTGCAGGTTACGCACGGCCTAGACACACGCCCGTGTGTCCAACCGTGTGGGCACTTAGAGGCTATTTACCAAGCCAATTGCCACCCTGAAATTAAGATCCAATTCATACTCATTTCAACAACTCAATACTACATCATTCATGAATAATACTACTTGCTTCATTGATAATTATAAACATACACACTTGGCCAATCACTTAGCCATATACAAAAGAATAACAAACTTAATAGCCTATACTTTGGCTCTTCTTAAAATATTTACTCAAAATGTAATGCTTTCTATACATGCCATACTTAATAAAACAACTTGGCTATACCAAAAGAGCGATTGATAGTGTGCTCCGAGCTCCAATGACGGTGATCCTAGATATTAGCTTGGCGGCACTACATGGAAAGAAAGAATGAAAGACATAAGCGTTTAGCTTAGTAAGTTTGCATAATGCACATAGCAACATTCTTACTTAATATAGACCATTTGATATAAACAATGGTATCATAAATTCAGCTATAGAGAGTAACACCCCGAATTTGGGCCTAGAAGAATTGGGCCCAATGGGCCTTGGGAATGGGAGCGTTTAAAATTTTTGAGATGTAAGTATCACTTAGAATATCATTAAGATAGTATCGGGATTAATTGAAGCCTTAGAGTTAGGGGTGACCTTAGGGAAAATTTTATTTTTCTCACTTAGTGGACCCTAGTCTCAAGCATGAGGCCTCATAAGCAGATTTAGAGAAGAGAGGACACAAATGGGCTTGAAGTCCAGTGGTAAGTGGCGTCATATAGGTTTTAAAAGGTGGTATTTGTGTTTAAAAGACCAAAGTGGGCTTGTGGCCCAATATTAGGTGGCGCTGCAAGGGAGCTAGAGGGTGGCGTCACTAGCAGTTGAAGAGGCTCACGTTTTGCCCGCAAGGAGCCCATGTTTTGGGCCAAATTCGGCACTTAAAGAGGAGCTAGGGGAGATGGCACAAGGCTATTATTTAGGGGATTTTTCATGTATACAATATGTGGATATTAGGCCTATTTTGGAGGAGTTAATAGATTAAGATAAGAAAGAAAGATAGGAGTTATCATTTGGTTGCAGAGTTGGCCGAAAATCAAACACGGGAGAGGGGGAAGAGAATTGGTTTAGTATGGCAATGGGTGTGCCGAAAATTTGAAGGCCATCTCACTTGTTTTCTTTTCTCATCTTTTCTCTTCCAAAAGCCGAAAATCACCACCTCCCTCACCTTTTCTTTCTTTTTCTTTGAAACTTCCTTTTAGCCGAATCTTCTGATCTCCATTTTTATTCTTCTCCCATTCACTAAAAGTCGAAACTCCTCATTCAATTCTTCTAAAAAGCCGAAAAAACACATCTAGTTCATCTTTTTGGGATTTTCTTAAAAGCTGAAATTCCTAGATCTATACTCTTCTACGCTTCGATCTTCTTCAGGATTGTCGAATCTTTTGCGCAAGGGTAGCGAAATCATCTGTAGAGGTAAATGTCGATTTGTGTATTCTTTTCTGGCTTTTAGAGATCTTAGCCGAATGGCTATATGGATAACTAATCGGGTGTTTTCTATCGTTTGCGGCATTCCGGGATTTAAAGGGGATTCAATCGCTTAGATTTCTAAGCCAGAGTTCAGTAGCCCTTGGATCGTATCACTTTCGGGATTTCAAGGAGAGGCCTTATCTTCGCGTTCTTCCGGCTTTTGAGCAAAGTTGTAGACAAAGGGTAGTAGATCCGATTAGCGAGGGTATCGACATAGAGGGTAGTCCTACGTATTAATCAGGTGTGTAACATTCTCACACCATTTGGATTGCTTGTTAGTATATGTTTATAAATCTGTTATATTCATCTAAATGCCGAAATACCGGTATGGCCGTTGAAAACCTGAGGAGGGTAAGGGCGAATCACCAGGTTAGTGATCTCTGTCATTCTAAAGTGAATGTTTCGTCGATTTGGTATGATGAACATGTATGCGGTTTCTATGATTGCATGGGGTTGGGTGATTGATGAAAGGGAAGTGTTACTGTTGTAGTGGCTTTTGCCATGATCATTGTAGTGGCTTTTGCCATGGTCTATTGTAGTGGCTAATGCCATGATCTCTTTGTAGTGGCTATTGCCATGATCGGCGATGAGCGACTATCTGCAGCATGAGCGCCATCGATGGTGTGTAGCGGTGTGGGTTGATTGTAGAAATCCCCAATGGTGTGATTGATGGTAAGGGTGGTGTGTAGTGGATGGAAACCTAGGATTGGGTTGGGCTTTGCATATTTTACGATATATTATACTCACATTATCTCGTAATATGTATGTTGTAGGCTAAAAAGCCGGAAAAGAGGCTGTGTAAACAGTTGAATAAAACCCGAAAAGGGTTAGGCAAAAGGATGCAGTGCGTAATCATAGAAATCTCTCTATGGGTATTGATACATATGAAAGCCTGTTCCCTTAAAGATGGTATGATGTTTTCAATTTTTCATGTGTGTATGCATGGGGTGGGATTATGATAATGAAGGGGAAGAGCATGATAGGTCACTTGGTGATCGGTGGTTAAACCACGAATTCAAATGTTAGGTCACATAGTGATCGGTGGCAAAGCCACACTTAAATGATTCACGATTAATAGGAATAGGCGATGCATTTGTCGATATGGTATGTAGCGGTTGGCGGGTTGATTGTAGAAATCCCCGAGGTGTGTTGGCTGGTACGGGTTGGTGTGTAGAGGATGGACTTTTAGGATGGGTTGGGCCATTTACTATTCATCTTTTATTATTTATCATGTAATTATGATTGTTGCCTTTATGTATGGGCCAGGGCCTATAATGTGTTTGTAGGCCTCGGGTCGTTGTGTGTTTCGGGATTTATACACTGAGTCTTGGTGACTCACCCTTTCATTTTTCTCTACTCTTTCAGATGAGCAGTAGATCGTGGACATGGGAGCCGAAGCGGACTCGAGGGGCCATCAAGTTTTATTTTATTTATTTTCATAGACTACTTTCGGTTTTCTTTAAGTTTTAAGTTTGGGATTATTTATGTAATAAGGCCCCATGGCATAGGTTATCGTTTTTTTTATTTGTTAATGTTTACAGTTTAAAGTTTATGTTCAAGGACTTAAGTCTTAAAATGTAATAAAATGGGTTTTCCAATCATGTTCAACGTAAAACAAAGGTTTTCAACAAATATCTTATTTTTATCAAATGCCTAAGTAAAGAAACTGAGATTTTCCAAAAACCATTAAAGTAAAGTTTTAATAATAAACCCCGTAGCATGCCAGATCTGGTCGTAGCGTTTGGGCCGGGTTTGGGGTGTTACATAAAGCTTACTTACTCATACTTGATTCTTACATATCTCATGAAACTTACTAATCTTATACTTGATAGGCAAACAAAGTACCTGTATCACTTGATCACTTTGATCAGCATACTTGAACATAATACTCATAATTTCTAACTCATCATTCATAACATGAATAATACTCATTTTCACTTAATAACAACTTTGCTTACTTAGCTTTCTTGTTATCTCAATGGAGCTTAACTCGTTTGCCCCAATGAATTTATATGAATAACCGAGGATACTAAATCTCATCTTAGTTTCGAGGCCATGTCTTGACATGGACTTATACGAAGTCTTTCTCGTGAGTTCCCTTGGGAATTTACCATTGCCATGTCTTGACATGGTCTTACTTGGTATCTTTGCTCATGAACTGGTCAATCCCGAGCCTTGGCTTGGACTTACTTGAAATCTCTTTCTCTTGATAGCTTTTCAATGCCAAGCTTGCCTTGGACTTATATGATAACTTCTCAATGCCAAGCTTGCCTTGGACTTACATGATAACTTCTCAATGCCAAGCTTGCCTTGGACTTACATGATAACTTCTCAATGCCAAGCTTGCCTTGGACTTACATGATAACTTGCTTGCTTGCCGATGCCATGCCTCGGCTTGGCCTTATACGGACTTTCTTGTTTCATGTGGTAGATCGAGTATCCTAAGCTATTCAACTTCAATCGGGGCTTTCTCATGCTTGATCTCATTAATTTATTTGTTTAACATAACATTAAAAATTTTCATAATAACATTGTACATTATACTAAGCAATTCAATGATATAAATCATATAGCTTAGAAATCATACAAACTTACCTCAATATACAAAATGTAGCTAGGTATGCAATTTAGTCCTCGACCTTGTTCTTGCCTCAGTTTTGATCCGGGCTTCGTTTTTCTTGATCTATAGTCATAAATAGATCATTTAATACTCACATTGACTAAATTGACTCTTTACTCATATTTTGGCAAAATTACTATTTTGCCCCTATACTTTCTCATACTTGCACTTTTGCCCCAAGGCTCGTAAAATAATTCTCATTCAACTTTCTTAGACTTCATGCTTAGCTGATTCATTTTCTATACTATGACAATCCTCAATTCTCACTATTTCTACTATGTATGAACAATCTCATAACTTTTACAAACTAGTCCCTATGCTTATTTTTCATGAAATTCACTTAGAAAAAGATGTTTATCTAACATCAAACTCTCATAAACTTCCATAAAACATCATTTAACAAGCATATCATTCATGGGTAGATTTTTGAACATGCATCTTAGCTCACTTTATAGCTAAAAATAGCTAATTTATAATACGAGAACTTCAAAAATACGAAGAATATTAAAAACGGGGCTAAGATGAACTTACTAGCAAGCTTGAAAGATGAAAAAACCCTAGCTATGGGTTCTTTGAAAATTTTGGCAATGAGGAAGAAGATGATAGTGATTTTTGTCATCTTTTTCCTTTATTAATCATTTAATAGACAAATGACTAAAATGCCCTTCTCTTAAAAATTCTCTATTTTACTAACTCATGTCCAATTTTGTCCAAATTTTATGATTTGGAAAAATTGCTATTTAAGGACTTATAATTGCTATTCTAAAGCTATTTCATACAAAATGCTTCTAGAAACTCATATTTTGCAACTTTTGCAATTTGGTCCTTTTTGACCATTCAACCTCAATTTAGCAAAATTGCTTCATGAAACTTTCACACTAACATGCAAACATGGCATGAACCTTAAAAAATCATAAATTTACCTCAGATTCGTGGTCTCGCACCACTATTCCGACTAGGCCCTAAATCGGGCTGTTACATTTCTCTTTCTCACCCACCTCAGGGCAATCTCTAATAAAATGGTCTAGGGATCCACACTTGAAACAAGATTTCTTGTTTGCTCGACACTCCTCGGGATGACGTCTGCCACACTTCAGGATTCCAGTCTACTCGGTCGAGCGTTGCCAACACTAGCAACCGAAGTAGTCTGAGCTTTAGACCCCGGGTAATGTCTACCCTTACTTCTACTTGAAAATCCAGCTGAGGTGGCTGATTGAGTAGTGAAATATCTTGACTTCTTGGATGAGCATTGGAATAACTTGCCAAACTGCCTCTTCTTCGAGTCGCGAGACTCGATTTCAGCCTTCCTTTCCTCTTTGACCAGTTCCTCGACCTTACAGGGTCTATCTACCAGCACCACAAATTCTTTTAGTTCTAGGACACCAACAAACAAATGGACATCCTAATTTAACCCGTCCTCGAACCTTTTACACATAATAGCCTCGGTGGACACACACTTACGGGCATATTTACTAAGTCATACGAACTCATGTTCGTATTTAGTCACCGTCATTCGATCTTGCTTTAGCTCCAAGAACTCCTTTCTTTTCTAGTCAATGAACCTTTGACTAATGTACTTCTTTGGGAACTCCTCTTGGAAGAATTCCCAGTTAACTCTCTCCCTCGGTACCACTGACACAAAGGTGTTCCACCACTGATAGGTTGAATCTCTCAAGAGAGATACCACACACTTCATGCACTCTTCAGGTTTGCATGACAACTCGTCGAATACTCTGATGGTATTCTCAAGCCAGAATTCTGCCCTCTCCGGATCATCATCTTTACTAGCTCGAAATTCCTCAGCTCCTTGCTTCCAGAATCATTCAACCGGAGGCCTTTCCCTTCTTACTACCTCTACCACTTGGGGAGTTACTGGGTAGGCTGAGGAATAGGTGGGGGTGGAGGGGGTTGAGTATTAAGGTTGGCTCGTATATACGCAGTGTACCAGTTGCTCATCATGTGGAGAAAGGCTTCTCGAGCCTCTTTTCCCTAACCCAAAGGCTCGGGTCTACTTTCTACTGGTGCGATCCCTTGCGCGGGAGTCGGCGCATTACTTGCACCATCATCGGCTACAGCCCGATCGGGATCCATTTACTATATAAAAACACAATTCAAATCGTCAGAAGTCGTCACACTATCTTTATGTAAATTCTCATACGTATGGCATGTATAGCTAGACTCACACTACGTTAGTCTGAGAATTAACTAAACCGTAGCTCTGATACCACTAAATGTAAGACCCCTTACCTGTATTCGACATCTGAACCGGGTACGAGGCATTACCGTACTTAACTTGCTCAATCATGCAACATTGATTCATAAAATTTCATTTCAAATTAAAACTTTTCATTCAAGACCTTAATGTCCTTATTATAGGTCTACGAGACCCTAAACTTGTACCCGGAATGATTCGGGACCAAACCGAAAACTTTTGAACACTTAGACAAATTTGACATAAAAAAGGGCCACACGCACCTCTGAAGGAAAGAACACGCCCGTGTGGCATACCACAAGCCCGTGTTCAACACCTGTGTGGAATTATTTTTCAATTTGAACCTACAGGGGTTTTCACACGGTAAGACACACGCCCGTGTCCCTGGCCTGTGTCCCTCACACGGCAATGACACGCCCGTGTGCAAAAACCTTGGCATTTTGTTTTTGATGTCATCACCTCAATAAGGTAACACGGCCAAGGCACACGCCCGTGTCCTTAGACCGTGTGTCGAATTAAATTCCTAATTTTAGGTGCAGACTTTACACGGCCCGGGCACATGCCCGAGTCTTAGGCCGTGTCTCCCACACGGTCGAGACACACGGCCATGTCTCCGCCCATGTGTTTACTACTGAGCATACTGACTTGCCAGCCTAGCATGCATGGGGACACAAGGCCTATCAACACGCCCATGGGCTAACCGTGTGTCACACACGGCCTAGACACACGCCCGTGCGTCTACCCATGTGTACATTTTTAAGGTTATCTACCAAGCCAAATGCCACCCTACAAAGCAACCATACTTATACCAATTCAATTCAACATATATCATGACCATAAGGCATTTCTAAGAATTCATAATCAAGACATCCACACAAGCATACACTTCATGAATTTCATCATCATTGAATATATAAACTTGTCAAGTATTGGCCCATTTCCAATGACCACTTACGAAATGAATTTAATAACATTAATAGCCACAAATTGGCTAACAAATATGACATAACACAAAATAACCAAGTTCCTATACATGTCATACTCAAAATAAATCTAACTTTGCTATACCAAAGAGAAGTCGATAGTGTGATTCCGAACTCCGACGTCCCATGATCCCTGAGTTAGCTTGGTGATACTACAACGAAAAGGGAAATGAGAGGGTAAGCATAAAGCTTAGTAAGTTTGAATGAAACAAATAGCAACATAAAGGCTCATAATGTCATCCATCAATTATATTGAATAAAACACAAAGTCTCAAGCACATTTCCATAACTTACTCATGCTTACTCTTACCAATACATATCATGTCACATACCGTAAACATTTCTCGTGAATTACTCACATGTACCTGTATCACTTCATCACATAGCTTTAGCACTAATCTCATTTATATTAAAAGCTTAACTATTTACCCCATCGATTTAATTAGGATACTCGAGGATACATAATTATCATCATTTACATAAATACGACGCCAATGCCACATCCAGGATATGGTCTTACATGGAGTCACCTCTAGATGCCGATGCCATATCCCAGATATGGTCTTATACGGGATCTTATATCGATGTCGATGTCGTATCCCAGATATGGTCTTATACGATTTCCTTATTTGATGCCGATTCCATATCCCAGATATGGTCTTATACGAGATCTCAATTCGGTGCCGAGGCCATGTCCCCGACATGGTCTTATACGGGACCTTACCCATCTCACGTCTTGATGATATTCTCTCATTTATTAAAGTCCAACCGGGACTTCAACATCACAATTTTTTATCATTTCCTCATTCAACATCATTACCCAATTTCATAGAAATATTATACATCAGTTGCTCAAAATGGTTAGATTTGGAGCTTGGGAATTGACTTATATGGTGTGATGGAAATTGATAATTTTAGAATTTATGTACTAGTGAAATTATGTTTGATTAATGTAAGTGTGGAATGATTAGTTGATTGAATTGTATATGATAATTTAGGTATGAAAAAAATTGATGGCAAACTATAGTATGTTTGTGATTATTATTGTTGGTATTTGGATACCTATTAGTGTCTTGAAATGGTGCCATTTGAGCTTGAATAGGTATGTGCATAATGGGTGGCAAATTGACCTTGCAAATGGCCTATTTTATTCCACACGGGCAGAGCCACGGGCATGTGTCTCAGCTGTGTGTGATACACGATTAAGTACACGGCCGTGTGTCCCCTGGTGTAGTTATTAAATTGAAGTCAGTATGCTCCACACGGTCTCACACATGGGCGTGTGACTGGCCGTGTGGTACAAGTCAGTATACCCCCTAAATGGCACACGAGCTAACACACAGGCATGTGACTTGGCCGTGTCGCATAAGTTAGTATACCCTACAGGTTTGGCACGGCCTGTCACACGGGCGTGTGTGGCCATTTCGAAGGGCACACGGGTTAGACACACGGGCGTGTGGTCGGTCGTGTGACCCAAGTCAGTATGTATGCCCTGTTTTCACACGAACTGCGACACAGGCGTGTCTGGAGCCGTGTAAGGCACACGGCCTGTTCACACAGGCATGTGACCCCTGTATGTTTGAAATTTTTCTAAGTTTCCAAAATTTTTATAAGTTATCGGTTTAGTCCCGAACCGCTCCTAAAGCATGTTTAAGGCCTCGTAGGCTCTTATAAGGGACAATATGATTGTGTTGAATGGTATTTGAGTATGAATGCATAGATGTATGAGTAATGTATGTTAAATGATATGTAATGATCGGTAATACTTCGTAACCCTACTCCTGCGATGGATACGGGTAAGGGGTGTTACATTCCCTAACCAAGTCAACCCCGTGAATCTGTTTCTCACTAAGCTCGATCCAATACAAAGGTGTTCGGCACTTGCGGCCTTACCATGCCTCATAAGGCGCCATCTTTATACTCGATTGAAAGCTGTTGTTATAGGCAAATTTGACCAATGGTAGATATTTTTCCCAACTACCCTCGAATTCTAAAATACAACAACGAAGAATATCTTCGAGAACCTGAATCATTCTCTCTGATTGGCCGTCGGTTTGTGGATGAAATGTGGTACTAAAGTTCAACTTTGTACCCAAAGATTCTTGCAACTTTTTCCAAAAACGCGAAGTAAACTTCAGATCTCTATCCGAGATAATAGAAATAGGCACTCCGTGCAATCTCACAATTTCAGCAATGTACAATTCAGCTAGCTTGTCAAGTCAGTAATCAGTACATACCGGTATAAAATGAGTCGATTTCGTCAATCTATAAACAACGACCCAAACGACATCTTTCTTTTTCAGAGTCAAAGGTAAACCCGTCACGAAGTCCATCGTAATTCTATCTAATTTCCACTCAGGTACCATCACTGGCTGAAGTAAACCTGACGGTACTTGGTGTTCGACTTTCAGTTGCTGACAAATCAAACATTTCGATACAAATTCAGAGACATCTCGCTTCATACCTGACCACTAATACAATTTCTTCAAATCATTGTACATTTTTGTACTACCCGGATGCACAGATAAACAACGCCTCATGAAGAATTTTCTGAATAGGTTCATCATTTTTCGGTACACAAATTCTACCTCAGAACATCTAAAAATCATCGGATCCGATATGAAAATTTGAATCACTACTCGATTCACAATGAACTCTTTTGGTTTGCAAATCACTGTCACATTTCTGAGCTTTACAAATTTGTTGAAGAAATATCGGTCTAGCTCTCAACTCGGCAAAAATTGAACCATCATTAGACAAAGTCAATCTCATACTCATAGCTCTCAAAGAAAATAAGGACTTTCTGCTCAAAGCATTTGCGACTACATTCGCCTTTCCGGGATGGTAGTCAATCACTAGCTCATAATCTTTTAGTAGCTCGAGCCATCTCCATTGCTGTAAATTCAGATCTTTCTGAGTCATCAAATACTTCAAACTTTTATGATCGGTATAGATGTGGCATTTCTATCCGTACAAATGATGAAGCAAAATTTTCAAAGCAAAGACAATGGCGGCCAATTCCAAATCGTGCGTCAGATAATTCTTCTCGTGCGGTTTCAACTGTCTCGAGGCATAACCTATCATTTTTCCCTCTTGCATCAACACACATCCTAATCCATTCAATGATGCATCACTATAAATTACGAACTCTTTTCTCGGTTCAGGTTGCACTAAAACTGACGCCTCAGTCAACAATGCTTTCAACTTCTCGAAACTTTGTTGACATTTTTTGGACCATTCAAACTTAACATCTTTTTGCAACAGCTTGGTCATAGGAGTAGCAATCATCGAAAAGCCCTTAACAAAACGTCGGTAATAACCGGCTAAGCCCAAAAAGCTTCTGACCTCAGATACATTCTTCGGCAGTTTCCAATAAACAATTGCTGATATCTTACTCGGATCAACCCGAATACCGTATCCAAAGATAATATGTCCCAAGAATCCGACTTCTCAGAGCCAAAACTCACTTTTACTGAATTTAGCAAATAATTTCTTCTCTCTCAAAGTCTGCAATATAGTTCTTGTAGCACCCCTTATACGTATTCGATGCCGGAATAGGGTAAGATGCGTTACCGAACTTATACGCAAGCAATCATACAAAATTGAGACATGAATTTCCACACAAATTTAAAACTTTTCATAAACATTCATATCATCCCTTAAACGAGCCTACGAGGCCCAAAACATACATTAGGAGTTGTTCGGGACTAAACCGAGAACTTTAGAATCTTCAGGGAAAACTTAGAAAATTTTCATCAAAAAGGTCCACACGCCCGTGTGGGTAAAGGGACATGCCCGTGTGGCATATCAAATGCCCGTGCTTCAGGCTGTGTCAAAAATAGGGGACGTTTTGTTTATGACATCATCAACCAATTAAGGTCACACGCCAAGGCACACGCCCATGTCCTTAGGCCGTGTGGCGAATTAAATTCCTAAAATCAAGTGCAGGCTTCACATGGCCTGGGCACATGCCCATGTCCTATAGCCGTGTCTCTCACACGGTTGTGTCTCGTGCCCGTGTGTTTGCTACTGGGCATTCTGTATCTCAAAACTAAGGTGCAGGGGACACATGGCCAGAACATACGCCCTTGGGGCTAACCGTGTGGACAAAATAAGGCTATTTTCCAAGCCATTTGTCACCCTCAATAACACGTGCACACTTACACATCTCAATGACATCCGACATGGCACATGTAAGCACTTAAACATTCATAAACATGGCTCATACATGGCAACTCCTTATCATTCGACCATCAATAACCATAGGCCATATCATAATGACATTGGCACATGCATGCATATATAAAAAGGTTTACAACCCAATAATCAATATGAGCCACATCCCATGGCCTTATACAAAATGAATCAAATATCATCATAAGCCAACACATTTGGCTAAACCAATATGACATATAACAAAAAGACCAAGTCCCTATACATGCCATACTCAAAATGTTGAGACTAACTATACCCAAAAGTTCCAATTGATAGTGTGATCGAGTCTCGGCGTCCTTTGATCCCAGAGCTAGCTTGGCAATACTATAAGAAAATGGAAAAGAAAGGGGAGTAAGCATAAAGCTTAGTAAGTTTGCATGTAAATAATTAACAACATTAACCATGCATTATTGTACACATAACATAATATAACCTATCACAATGTCATCAAGCATCATAGATACATTTTAAATCATGTCATTTACATAATGTACAATAAAACTCTTGATCATGTTTTATTCATTCACTTCTTACCGAATTCTCATCGATTTATAATCTCAATATGTATGAGCTTTGGGTACATACTTCTACCCTTTCAACATGTTCATACCTTGTCATTTCGTTGACATATTCTTTAGACTACCCGTTGAACCACTTGGAATACTAAAGGATACTCGGGAATCACATACACATAGAATCATACCAATGCCATATCCCAGATATGGTCTTACATGGGATCACATATCGATGCCTATAGCCCAGCTATGGTCTTACACGATTCTTATATCGATGCCATGTCCCAGACATGGTCTTGCACGAAATCTCATAACGATGCCATATCCCAGATATGGTCCTACACATAAACTCAATAACCCTAATGTCATGACATTTGTATCCTAACTATTCCTAAGGTTCAACCGGGAGTTTCGCCGTATCGAATCTTTGCCGAACAAATCCATAATGATAATTGTACAAGTCATGCAATAACAAAATATTAAATACATAATATAAGTTGCATTATTTACACACGAACTTACCTCGATACCAAAATATGGCTAACTATTCGATTTAGTCCATAACCTTATTCTTTCCTCGGTTTAGGTCCGGACTCCAATTTTCTTTATCTATAATAGAAAATTTAGCTCATTTAGTTATCACATTGTTCAAATCAGTCCAAAAACAATATTTTGGCAAAATTACACTTTTTCCCCTAAACTTTCACATATTTACAAATTAGTCCCTAGGCTCGTAAAATGAAATGTGTCCATTTTCTTTGTTACCCAAGCCTAGCTGAACCTAACACATGCTCATAACAGCCCACATTTTCCTTCAAATCAGATTTTTACTACTCATTTTACAACTTTTACAAAAAGGTCCTTTTTAGGTGTTTTCATAAAAAATCACTTAGTAAAAGATGTTTATTACACATCAAACTTTCATAATCTACCATGAAACATCAAAACACATGCATTTCAGACATGGGTAAACTTTTAAACATGAACCCTAGCTCAAATAAATGGTAGAAATAGCTAGATCGGTTGATAACAACTTCAAAAATGTAAATAACATTAAAAACGGGGCTAGGATGCACTTACAATCAAGCTTGAAAAGTGAAGAAACCCTAGCTATGAAAAGCTTCAAAGTTTCGGCCCTAGCTTGAAGAAGATGAGCAAATTTTGCTTCATTTTTCCCTTTTGAATCTTTTAATTACTAAATGACCAAAATGCCCTTTTTTAAACTTTCAAATTTTACCTATTCATTCCCATTTTTGTCCATAAAAATAGAAATTGGTCAAATTGCTATTTAAAGACTTCTAATTTATAATCCAAAGCTATTTCATGCTTAAATCTTCTAGAATCTCATATTTTGCAACTTTTGCAATTTAGTCCTAAAAGTTAAATTGGACACTTATTTACAAAATTTCTTCATGAAACTTTCACACAATCATGCAAACATGTCATGGACCTCAAAAAAATCATAAAACAAATATTTCTACTTTGGATTTGTGGTCTCGAAACCACTATTCCAACTAGACCCAAAATTGAGATGTTACAACTCTCCCCCAAAGGGATTTTCGTCCTCGAAAATCTTACCGGTGAAAAGGTTTGGGTACTGTTTTCTCATGGCTTCCTCGGGTTCCCATATATCCTCTTCGACCCCATGTCTTTGCCATAATACTTTCAAAAGGGCTATACTTTTATTCCTCAACTGTTTGACTTCCCGAGCCAAAATCTTAACCAGCTCTTCGCCATAAGTCATATCCAATCGAATCTCAACCTCTGTCGGTGAAATCACATGCGAAGGGTCTGATCGGTAACGGCGCAACATAGACAAGTGGAACACATCATGGATATTTTCCAACTCAGATGGAAAAGCCAACCGATATGGTACCGGCCCTATTCTTTCAGTAATCTCATACAGTCCAATAAAGCGTGGACTTAATTTGCCTTTCCGGCCAAACCTCAAAACTTTCTTCCATGAAGATACTTTCAGGAATACCTTATCACTGACCTGAAATTCAATCTCTTTCTATTTCAAATCTGTGTAGAATTTCTGTCTATCCGAAGTAGCTTTCAAGCAATCACGAAGTACCTTTACTTTTTCTTCGGTTTCCCTGACTAAATCAACTTCGTGAATCTAATTCTCTCTGAGTTCGGTCCAATACAAGGGTGTTCGACACTTACGCCCATACAATGCCTCATAAGGCGCAATTTTCAAACTCGACTAAAAACTATTGTTGTAGGCAAATTCCACCAACTGTAAATACTTTTCCCAACTACCTTGGAACTCGAGAACACAACACCGCAGCATATCTTCAAGAATTTGAATTACTCGTTCAGACTGACCATCAGTTTGCGGATGAAAAACGGTACTAAAATTCAATTTCGTACCCAACGCTTCTTGTAACTTTTTCCAAAACTACGAAGTGAACTTCGAATCTCTATCCGATATAATCGACAAAGACACTCCGTGCAATCTCACAATTTCAGAAATATATAATTCGGCTAATTTATCAAGTGACTAGTCGGTACGTACACGTATAAAATGATCCGAATTTGTCAATCGATCTACAACAACCCATACGGCATCTTTCTTTCTCGGTGTCAAAGGCAAACCCGTCACAAAATCCATAGTAATTCTGTCCCATTTCCACTCGAGAACCATCACAGGCTAAAGTAAACCCGAAGGTACTTGGTGTTCGGCTTTCACTTGCTGACAAACCAAGCATCTCGATACAAACTCTGAAATGTCTCTTTTCATTCCCGACCACCAATACATTTTCTTCAAGTCATTATACATCTTCGTACTGCCTGGATGAACAGATAAACATCCACTATGTGCTTCGTGCATAATTTTCTGAATAAGCTCATCATCTCTCGATACACAGACCTATCTCGAAACATCAAACATACATCAGAACTAATTCGAAAGTCTGATTCAAGACCCGACTCACACTGAACTCTCTTGTCTTGCAAATCACTTTCACTTTTCTGATCTTCATAAATCTCTTGGAGAAACATCGGTCTAGCTCTCAACTCAGCTAGAATAGAGCCATCATCTGATAAAGCCAACCATGTATTCATATCCCTCAATGCAAACAAGGATTTCCTACTCAAGGCATCGAAGACCACGTTCGCCTTTCTCGGGTGATAGCCAATCACTAGCTCATAATCTTTTATCAACTCTAACCATCTCTGTTGCCTTAGGTTCAAATCCTTTTGAGTCATCAAGTATTTTAGACTTTTATGATTAGTATACACACGAAATTTCTCACCATACAAATGGTGTCTCCAAATCTTCAACGCAAACACAATGGCGGCTAACTCCAAATCATGTGTCGGATAATTTTTCTCGTACGATTTCAGCTGTCTCGAGGCATAAGCTATCACATTGCCCTCTTGCATAAGTACACAACCCAATCCATTCAAGGATGCATCACTATAAACCATAAATTCTTTTCCCAGTTCAGGTTGTACTAAAATTGGAGCCTCAGTCAACAATGCCTTTAGTTTCTCAAAACTCTATTGGCACTTTTCTATCCATTCAAACTTGACATCTTTCTGTAACAATTTTGTCATCGGAGTAGCAATCATGGAAAATCCTTTAACAAATCGTCTGTAATAACCGGCTAAACCTAGAAAGCTTCTAACTCGGATACATTCCTCGGCGATTTCCAATCAACAATTGCTGAAATCTTACTCAGGTCAACTCGAATACCATCACCCGAAACAATGTGCCCCAAAAATCTGACTTCTCGAAGCCAAAACTCACTTTTACTAAACTTAAAATACAACTGTTTACCTCTCAAAGTTTTCAAAATCGTTCTCAAGTGCTCGACATGCTCAGTCTCATCACGAGAATAAATCAATATATCATCAATAAAAACAACAACCAATTTATCCAAGTACGGTCAGAAAATATGGTTCATCAAATCCATAAATACAACAGGAGAATTCGTTAAACCAAAAGGCATAACCAAAAATTCATAGTGACCATACCTCGTCCGAAATGTAGTTTTCGGCATGTCCGAGTCTTTAACTCTCAACTGATAGTAACCAGACCTCAAGTCTATCTTGGAAAATATTGTGGCTCCCTTCAATTGGTCAAACAAATCATCTATTCTTAGCAAATGATACTTATTATTTATGGTCACCTTATTGAGCTTTCGGTAGTCAATGCAAAGCCTCATAGATCCATCTTTCTTTTTCACAAATAATATTGGTGCACCCCACGGAGAAAAACTAGGTCTCGTAAAACCTTTATCCGTCAATTCTTGCAACTGAGCTTTTAACTCCTTTAATTCGGTCGGAGCCATTCTTTACGGAGCAATTGAAATAGGTGCAGTACCAGGGACTAACTCAATACCAAATTCAACTTCCCTAACTGGAGGTAATCCGGGCAATTCTTCCGGAAACACATGTGGATACTCACATACTACTGGCACTGATTCAATTTTCAACTCAGACTCTTTTGTATTCAACACAAAAGCAAGATAAGCTTCACAACCCTTTCTTATACATTTCTGAGCAGTCATAGAAGAAATCACTACAAGCAAGCTATCTGATTCATCTGATTCAATCTGAAGAACATCACCACTTTCACTTTTCAACTCAATAATTTTTCTTCCACAATTTACTACCACATCATGAATGGTCAACCAATCCATACCAAGTATTATATCAAATTGATCAAATGGAAAAAGCATAAGATTAGCCGAAAAGCAGTGATATCTAATCATCAAATGGCAATTCTTACATACTTTGTCAACTAACACATACTTGCCTAGAGGGTTTGACACTTTTATCACAAATTCTGTAGACTCAACCGGCATATTCATACTAGATACCAATTTCATACATACATACAAATGGGTAGATCCTGGATCAATCAAAGAAACAACAGAAGTATCATAAAGAGAAAAAGTACCCGTAATCACATCAGGAGATGAAGCCTTTTCGCGAGCGCGAATGGCATAAGTCCTCGCAGGTGCTCTACCTTCGGGCCTCACAGCTGAATCTCTAAGTGCACTCTTACTACCCGCTCCATTTCCCAGATTTCTCTATGGCCTCCCTCTAGAAGTAGTATTACCCGATCTTGCACTCTGAAATTTCTCTTTTTCAACCATCTCGGGGCAATCTCTAATGAAGTGATCTTGGGAACCACACTTGAAACAAGTTTGATAATTCACCCGACACACATCGGGGTGACGTCTACCGCAATGTGGACATTCAGGTCTACTAGGTCGAGCATTACCCACACTCGCTATTGAAGTAGTCTGAGCCTTATGGCCTAAATACTGTTTCCCATGGTTTCTTTTGAAAACCCAACTAAAGCACTTAATCGAGTATTAAACTCTCTTAGTTTCTTAGATGAGGACTGAAATGACTTTCCCATCTGTCTTTTCTTCGACTCTCGAGAATCAAACTTAGCTTTTCTTTTTTTTTGGCCAACTCCTCGGCCTTACAATCTCTCTCTACAAGCACAACGAATTCTTTCAGTTCGAGAATGCCAACCAATAATCGGATGTCGTCGTTCAGCCCATCTTCAAATCTTTTACACATGATGGCTTCAGTCGAAACACATTCTCGAGCGTATTTGCTCAATCTCACAAACTCACGCTCATATTCCATTACCGTCATTCGGCCCTGTTTTAACTCAAGAAATTCCTTTCTCTTCTGATCAATAAACCTCTGACTAATATACTTCTTACGAAACTCTTCTTGGAAAAATTCCCAATTAACTCTCTCCCTTTGTACAACTAACACAAGGGTGTTCCAACACTGATAAGCCGAGTCTCTTAAAAGTGACACAACACATTTTATACATTCCTTGGGTGTGCATGATAACTCATCAAATACCCTGATGGTATTCTCGAGCCAGAACTCTGCCCTTTCGGGATCATCATCTATACTAGCTCAGAACTCTTCGGCTCCTTGCTTTCAAATTTTATCCACTAGAGGTCTATTAAATCTCATAAAATCCATACCTTGGGGTGCTACAGGAATAGGTTGATGAATAGGTGGGGGTGGAGAGGGTTGAGCATTCGGGTTTGTTCGAACGAACTCCGTATACCAGGCGTTCATCATATGGAGAAAGGCTTCCCTAGCCTCTTCTCCTCCTCCCTGACTCACAGTTACGGGTCTACTTTCAACTAGCGCTGCCCCTTGAGCAGGAGCTGACGTATTACTTTCTATATCATCAGCTTCAGCTCGATTGGGATCCATTACTATATGAAAACACAATTTAAAAGGTCAGGAGTCGTCACACTATCATAATTTATTTATGGCATGTATAGCTAGAATCGTGCACACGCTACGTTAGTCTGAGAATCGACTAAATTGTAGCTCTGATACCATTAAATGTAACACCCCTTACCGTATTCGACGTCGGGACAGGGTACGAGCCGTTACCGGACATATACGCAAGAAATCATACAAAACCAAGATAAGAATTCTACTCAAATTTAAAATTTTTCATAAACATTCATATCGTCCCTTAAACAAGCCTACGAGGCCCAAAACATACATTAGGAGTGGTTCGGGACTAAACTGAGAACTTTAGAAACTTCTGGGAATACTTAGAAAATTTTCATCAAAAAGGTCCACACGCCTGTGTGGGTGAAGGGACACGCCCGTGTGGCATATCATACAAATGTGCTTTAGGCCGTGTCCAAAATAAGGGACATTCTATTTATGACGTCATCAACCAATTAAGGTCACACGGCCAAGGCAGACGGTCGTGTCCTTAGGCCGTGTGGCGAATTAAATTCCTAAAATCAAGTGCAGACTTCACACGGCCTGGGCACATGCCCATGTCCTATAGCTGTGTGTCTCACACGGCCGTGTGTTTGCTACTGGGCATTCTGTATCTCAAAACTAAGGTGCAGGGGACACACGGCCAGAACACATGCCCTTGGGGCTAGCCGTGTGTCACACACGGCCTAGACACACGCCCGTGTACCTAACCATGTGGACAAAATAAGGTTATTTTCCAAGCCATTTGTCACCCTCAATAACACGTGCACACTTAAACATCTTAATGACATCCAACATGGCACATGTAAGCACTTAAACATTCATAAACATGGCTCATACATGGCAACTCCTTATCATTTGACCATCAATAACCATAGGCCATATCATAATGGCATTGGCACATGCATGCATATATAAATAGGTTTACAACCCAATAATCAATATGAGCCACATTGCATGGCCTTATACAAAATGAATCAAATATCATCATAAGCCAACACATTTGGCTAAACCAATATGACATATAACAAAAAGACCAAGTTCCTATACATGCCATACTCAAAATGTTGAGACTAACTATACCCAAAAGTTCCAATTGATAGTGTGATCGAGTCTCCGACATCCTTTGATCCCCGAGCTAGCTTGGAACTACTATAAGAAAATGGAAAAGAAAGGGGAGTAAGCATAAAGCTTAGTAAGTTTGCATGTAAATAATTAACAACATTAACCATGCATTATTGTACACATAACATAATATAACCTATCACAATGTCATCAAGCATCATAGATACATTTTAAATAATGTCATTTACATAATGTACAATTGATAAATCGTAATATATACATATTTTAATCCCACATTTAGCATACTTTTTGGATGATTTATCCCTTGACTTGTGGAATTTGATGCTCCTAATCCTTTAATTTCATGTTTTATACTTAGGAAAGCATAGGAGGATGAAAAGAACGAGAAACAGGCTAAAAACGGACCAAATAAGACAAAGTAAGAAATCAACACAGCCTGGGCCCAAGCCACACTGCCGTGCCCCTTTAGTAGGCTCGACCACGGCCTGAACTCGATTCACACGGGCGTGTTTCACGGGCATGTCACTGCCGTGACAAAGAGGAATTTCACTCGGAATAGGGTACTTAGAGGCAAAGAAAGACATTCCAAAAGCCTATATAAACACCCTAAAGGCCAACCTTGAGGGGGGGCATCCAGCTAGGCCAAGGAGCCTAGCCAGAGAGGTCAGAATTGTGGGATTTACTCGAAGAAAGCCAGTTGATTCATCTCAAGAAGCCGAAATCATACTCAAGACGGAGGATCTCTCCTTCAATTCCTTCAGGGGGTTTTAGGGTTTTCTTATGTTTTGTTTTTATCTTTTATTCTGAGATGTATTCTTTTATGATTATGAACTAAACCCCTCAGATACCTGAGGGGGATGAAACCTAAGATGGATCTTGTTATTGTTTTCTAAACTATATGATAAATACTTGATTTTTTCTTAATTATGTGTTCTTAATTCTTGTTTTGATATTTTAGGATATTGATTCAAGTATTGATGTGCTTAGGTAGAGGAGGAATAGACCCTGTCTAAGAGTAGATCTAGCATAAATAAGCGGAGTTGATCGCAACCCTAGAGATAGGATGACAAAAATCTGCCGGATTAGGGTCAAACCTAATATGGGAGTCCATAGATCGAGTTAATGCAACCTTAGGGGTTTTAATTAGAAAGAGATTTCAATTAATCAACCTAGGGTTAGACGTTAGTAGCCTCGAGAGAGGTATTAATATAAATTAGGGAATCCTACGGATCAGGTCAAGTGAATAAATCGTCTGGTTCAAAGTTAAATAACAAGTGAAGTCTAGGTGGATTCCTCCTTGGGTATTGTCTTAATCAATTGGTTTTTCCCACAAGTATTTCCCCAATTCATTCTCTTCGTCTTAGCATCTTAGCTTAGTTGTTAGTTAATTTTAGAATAAATAACAATTCCCTTAATTCTTAGGCTAAATAATAAAAAGAAAGTCAGTATTAGTACTTTTGGTTCCTTTGGGTTCGACAATCCGGTCTTGCCACTAAGCTATACTACTGTTCGATAGGTGCACTTGCCTTAATTGTGGTGATAGTTAGTTTCTAGGCTAGATCATTCATTATATAAATATTAAGACTATCGGTACCAACGATCAAGTTTTTGGCGCCATTGCCAGGGAACTAAAATATTAAGAACGCTTAATTTTTATTACTTTAGCCATTTTTATTTTTACGATTTACTTTTATTTTGTTTTTTTTTTACTTTGCTAATTTTTCTTCTTCTATTTTGTTCCTAGCAGGTACCTCTAGTTTATGACTAGAAAGAACCCAACAGGACCCTTAATTTACAATAGTGATATTGAAGGTACCGCTCGCAGAAATCGTAGAGAAATAAGGCAAAGCTTAAATTACATAGAAGAAGAGCAAGAAGACGAAACCAATACCACCGAAGAGATGGCTGAAAATAATTCGCTACCTCCGGTTGTAGCCAAAAATCATGCTCCTCGAACTATGTATGATTATGCTAAACCTAATTTAACAGGAACTGAGTCAAGTATTGTTAGACTGCTATTCTTTGTAAATAATTTTGAATTGAAACCTAACACTATCTGAGATGATACAATAGTTTGTTTAGTTTGATGGTTTGCAGGATGAGGATCCTAACACACACTTAGCAAATTTTCTAGAATTCTGTGATACCTTCAAAATAAATGGTGTTTCTGATGATGCCATCCGTCTTCAGTTGTTTCCCTTTTCTTTGAGGAATAAAGCCAAACAGTTGTTGAATTCTCTTCCACGTGGGTCAATCACTACATGGGATCAAATGACCGAAAAATTCTTGTTAAAATATTTTCCACCGGCCAAAACGGCCAAGTTGAGGAATGATATCTCTTCTTCTGTGCAGATGGATCTAGAAACACTATATGATGCATGGGAGAGATACAAGGATTTGTTGAGAAGGTGCCCTCACCATGGGCTACCTTTGTGGCTTCAGGTTCAAACCTTCTACAACGGTGTGAACCCCTCAACGAGACAATTGATTGATTCGGCCACCGGCGGAACCCTAAATAATAAAACACCTGAGGCTGCCTACGAATTCATTGAAGAGATGTCACTGAATAACTATCAGTGGCAAGTCACGAGGACAAGGCCAACAAAAGCCGCCAGTGTTTTCAACCTCGATGCAGTGACCATGCTATCAAATCAGGTAGAGATGTTAAATAAAAAGATTGATAGTTTTTGTGGTTCTTCAAAGGTACATCCAGTTATGCAGTGCGATACAAATGGAGGAGGAATGAGCAACACACAGAATATCCACTTTACAACTTTGAGCACTCGAAAAACGAGCAAGCTCACTATATGGGTAACAATTTTAGACCTCAAAATAGCCCTTATAGTAATACTTATAATCCAGGTTGGAGGAACCACCCCAATTTCTCATGGGGTGGCCAAGGAAATCAGAGACAACAACCCCTCCCAGGCTTCCAACAGCAGCCCTACCCACAGAAAAGAAGCCAAACCTTGAGGAGATGCTGACAAAATTCATAGCGGTGTTAGAAACTCGCTTCCAAAACACTGAAACAACACTTAAAAATCAACAAGCATCGATTCAAGGGATCGAGAACCAGTTAGGGCAACTTGCTAAGCTGATCTCTGAACGACCGCAAGGAAGCCTACCAAGCAACACTGAGACTAACACAAAGGAGCAAATTCAAGCCATAACAGCTCATGATAGTGTAGGGTTAGATGAGCCAAATTTAAGGCAAGAGAATGTGGTAGAGGAAGGTAAGGTTGAGGTGAACCATGACAAACTAAAACCGATAATTAAAGAGTACAAACCGCGCATACCATACCCCGATGTTATGAAGAAAGACAACACAGATGAATAATTCGGTAAATTTCTTAAACTTTTAAAAAAATTACATATTAACTTACCATTTCTCGAAGCTCTTTCGCAGATGCCAGATTCAAGGAAATTTTTAAAAGAGCTTTTGACAAACAAACGGAGGTTAGACGAGGCATCGCATGTGGAGCTAAACGCAGTATGCTCAGCAATTCTACAAAACAAACTACCACAAAAATTAAAAGATCCAGGGAGTTTTATAATTCCATGCTTAATTGGTAGTTTATCTATTGATAATGCTTTAGCTGATTTAGGGGCAAGTATAAATGTTATGCCTTATAAAATGTTCAAACAGCTAGGTCTAGGGAAACCCAAACAAACTAGGATGAGCATTTAATTAGCTAATAAAACTATTAGAATTCCTAGGGGTATAATCGAAGATGTACTCGTGAAAATTGATAAATTCGTATTCCCAGTAGACTTTGTTGTTTTAGACATGGATGAGGACAACACGATCCCTTTAATTTTAGGAAGACCCTTTTTAGCAACTGCTAGAACTAAAATTGACATTGATATAGGTGAGCTCATACTTTGTGTAGGCGACGAGACAGTCACTCTTCAAGCTCTTGACTCGGCTAGTACATCGAGTGATAGAGGTGAGAAAGTAAATTCAATTGATAACCAATTTGATCAACCTTCCTCACAGGAAGCACCACAGAACTACACAACTGAGCCAGATCCTAGACCTCATGCAAACAAGGAAATAACTCATGAGGAACGAAGGCTTTAGATCGATGAACTAGACGAGTGGAAGACACATTTTAAAGAGAAATTAGGATACACGTAGTAGAACCAACGCCATTCCATGGGACAAACAAATTTAAGATCGGAGATCAGGTATTATTAGATAAAATAGACCCTCGAATATCTCCTTCAGACCTTAATACAAACGAACAAAACCCTTTTAAGGTACTCAATGTCTTCCCATACAGAACAATCGAGGTAAGTAATCCTATTTTTAGCACTTTTAAAGTAAACGCTACTCAACTCGAGTTATATCATAATAGTAGAACTGATAGCATGAGAGAGGATGTTCAACTCTTCAAACCACCCTGATTATGTGATCGTTGTTTTGTCGAGTTTTAAAATTTATAAAGAATGAGATCGAACCTAGAAACTAACTCTGACAACGATTTAAGGCAAGTGCACCTATCGAACAGTAGTATAGTTAAGGCAAGACCGGATTGTCGAACCCAAGGGAACTAAGAGTACTAATACTAACTTTCTTCCTATTATTTAGCCTTTATTATGAAGTGATTGGTTGTTTAATCTAAGACTAACTAATTACTAAGCTAAGATGCAAAGACAAAAAGACTAAATTTGGGAGATAACTTTTGGGAAAACTCAGTTGATTTAAACGATACCCTTAGGAAGAATCCACCTAGACTTCACTTGTTATCTAACACTGAACCATACTATTTATTCGCTTAGTTTGATCCGTAAGTGTAACACCCCAAACCCGGCCTAAACGTTACGACCGAATCTGGCATGTTACATGAAAGGAATGTCTAAAAACTGTGCATTCGTTAAAAAGCTCATATTCTTTATAGTTGTGGTGAGAAATCGAGTTTAAGTAATTTTGAATAAGAAATGGTTTATTATCATTTTAGGAAAATCCCATATTGATCATTTAATAACAAGCAATAAACAAATTGAAAGCTGAAACCAAATAAAATACCCAAGGCCTTATTACATAACAAAAACTCAAATATAAATAAGTCCAAATAAAAGAAACGAATTTACGAGTGAACATATGTATAGCCTCCACGAGTCCACCTCAGCTCCCAAATCCGCGATCTAATGATTACCTGCAAAATTTAACTAAGGGGTGAGTCATCGAGACTCAGTGTGTAAATCCCCATCCAACAGGCCCTTACACAATTTCATATGAAAATATGCATATCATGCACCCAAACCTAGCCATCCAATGCTCCTTTCTCTACCCCGTGTGGTACCAAACCACTGGTGGTGCCAAACCACTGGTGACCCAAAGTCACGATATCCATAATTGTGGTGCCAAACCACTGGTGACCCAAAGTCACGAATAATCCAATGATGGGGCCAACCCATCGTGTGATACCAAATCACTTTGGCGTCAATCCCAGTATAATCGGTGTGGGGCCAACCCTTCGTGGTGCTAAGCCACTGGGACGAGACGCTATGAGGTGCCAAACCTCTGGTGTCCCAAAGACACGAATGTGATACCAAATCACTGGTGACCGAAGTCACGAATCCAATGATGGGGCCAACCCATCGTGTGATACCAAAGCACCTTGGCGTCAATCGTATAATCATCGTGGGGCCAACCCACTATGGTGCTAAGCCACTGGGACGAGACGAGGTGCCAAACCTCGTGACCCAAAGTCACAATAATCAATCTGTGGTACCAAACCCTTTGGTGGTGCTAAACCACTGGTGTCCCAAAGACACGGATATTAATCTTCCCCCTCCTCTCATCATACCCATGCAATATGACATAATAATTCGTGTATGCAGTATGTCATGTATGCTAGACATATATCAAATATAAGTATAACATGAATTACCATCATAATCAGATAGACATAAAACAACATAATCACCCTAATCAACCTCTAAGGGTATAACCGTAATTTTACCTACCAAGGGCATTTTCGTAATTTACCCACCAAGGGTATATCGGTAATTTACCCACCAAGGGCATTTTCGGTAATTTTGCAAAACCGAGGGTATTTCGGTAATTTCACAAACCGGGGGTATTTCAGTAATTTTGTACCTGGAATGGCCTTTCCAAAGGCCCAGTGTCGCCCCGAGCGACCCAACTACCATTTCTGGTCGAAATGGACTATTGGGCCTAAAGCCCAATTTCGGCCCATTCGGGCCCACACGCTCGTGTGGCCCACCTAACACAAATCTAGCCACGTTTATGAGATTCACCTAGTCTAGTTCACTATATACTACACCATCATACATTTTACTATATTGGGCCCACGGGCCCATTGGGCCCCCTTCGGCCCATCGCGGCCCAAGCAGCCCCAACCCACAAGAATACTCACGATGGCCTCAACTATCGCGCCGAAGCCCCACACGCGCTCGCGCCGCACGCTCGTGTGGCTACTATTACCGTGATCGGCACTTCGGCATTTGCCGCTCTACGACTAGAGTAGAGAGAGTTACACACTGATAGGACTCTAGTGTTAATCGCGCTCCGACCACTCCTGTGCCCAAACGCCTTCCAAGGTGTCTCAACCTCCTCTGGAATGCTCTTTATATAGCTAGCTCTTCACCTTCCTTCTTTGTATCTTTCCGATGTGGGATCCTTCACAAGAGAGTTTAAATTCAACTGAAACTCTTCCCGTCTGCATCGCAAAATAAATACTCCCTTGCTTCTCATGAGATTCGAACCCGTGCTCCCTTGCAACATAATCCACGCTGCTAGCCACTTGGCCACAAGCTCCTCTTGTGTCTTAAACCTTGCGCAACTAAATATAAATCTATAGCCAAATTCTGAGGTCCAAGTAAAAAGAAAACCAAAATGCAAAAGCCAAGACTTGAACCTTGGACCTCCTTCCTTCCTTATGGCGTCATCCCCTTGCTCCCTAAGTGGCGTCACTTTGCCACTACACCACACACTCCACTTGTGTCATTTTTCCCCACATTTTATTCTTAAGGCCTACCTGCCAACTTCCAGGGTTTTTTTTTTTTCACCTAAAACCAAAATTTCCCCAAAGCTAATATTTGATCCCGGGACTTCATAGAAGCCCTCTAACCTTCCAAAATAACTTACCTAATAAGTCTAACTTGCATTAATGCCGTTCTAAAAAATTTTAAATCAAGGCCCATTGGGCCCAATCCTACTAGGCCCAATTTCGGGATGTTACAAATCTACCCTCCTTAAAGAAATTTCGTCCTCGAAATTTCCAACTACAGGAATATTCGTACCACCTAACCTACAACGCTGTGCTCATGCTGCGCACTCTGATTCCAATAACCCTAATATACTTTTAACTAGAATTTAGAAATCCTACACATACTTAAAAACACCTAACCATTAAAGTAGACAAATATTTCGTACGCAATCAACTCTATATCCGAACATCACATCCAACCCAAACACACAGAATAGATATTCAAAATACAGCATATAACAAAGAAAAGTATCAGGAAACTTACAGTGCGGATTGGTGCCGGAGACTCGGGTGCCATATTTTAAAAAAAAATAGATATATATTTTTCTAAACCATTTTCCAAACCATCTTTTGCAAACATTTTTTTGAACGCAAACCCACAGCCGAGTTTTTGAACCTGGCTCTGATACCACAATTGTAACACCCCAAACCCGGCCTAAACGTTACGACCGAATCTGGCATGTCACATGAAAGGAATGTCTAAAAACTGTGCATTCGTTAAAAAGCTCATATTCTTTATAGTTGTGGTGAGAAATCGAGTTTAAGTAATTTTGAATAAGAAATGGTTTATTATCATTTTAGGAAAATCCCATATTGATCATTTAATAACAAGCAATAAACAAATTGAAAGCTGAAACCAAATAAAATACCCAAGGCCTTATTACATAACAAAAACTCAAATAAAAATAAGTCCAAATAAAAGAAACGAATTTACGAGTGAACATATGTATAGCCTCCACGAGTCCACCTCAGCTCCCAAATCCGCGATCTAATGATTACCTGCAAAATTTAACTAAGGGGTGAGTCATCGAGACTCAGTGTGTAAATCCCCATCCAACAGGCCCTTACACAATTTCATATGAAAATATGCATATCATGCACCCAAACCTAGCCATCCAATGCTCCTTTCTCTACCCCGTGTGGTACCAAACCACTGGTGGTGCCAAACCACTGGTGACCCAAAGTCACGATATCCATAATTGTGGTGCCAAACCACTGGTGACCCAAAGTCACGAATAATCCAATGATGGGGCCAACCCATCGTGTGATACCAAATCACTTGGCGCGCCAATCCCAGATAATCGGTTGTGGGGCCAACCCACTCGTGGTGCTAAGCCACTGGGACGAGACGCTATGAGGTGCCAAACCTCCGTGTCCCAAAGACACGAATGTGATACCAAATCACCGGTGACCAAGTCACGAATCCAATGATGGGGCCAACCCATCGTGTGATACCAAATCACCGGCGTCAATCCCGTATAATCAAGCTGTGGGGCCAACCCACCGTGGTGCTAAGCCACGGGACGAGACGCTGAGGTGCCAAACCTCCGGTGACCCAAAGTCACAATAATCAATCTGTGGTACCAAACCCTTTGGTGGTGCCAAACCACCTGGTGTCCCAAAGACACGGATATTAATCTTCCCCCTCCTCTCATCATACCCATGCAATATGACATAATAATTGCGTGTATGCACGTTATGTCATGTATGCTAGACATATATCAAATATAAGTATAACATGAATTACCATCATAATCAGATAGACATAAAACAACATAATCACCCTAATCAACCTCTAAGGGTATAACCGTAATTTTACCTACAAAGGGCATTTTCGTAATTTACCCACCAAGGGTATATCGGTAATTTACCCACCAAGGGCATTTTCGGTAATTTTGCAAATCGAGGGTATTTCGGTAATTTCACAAACCGGGGGTATTTCAGTAATTTTGTACCTGGAATGGCCTTTCCAAAGGCCCAGTCTCGCCCCGAGCGACCCAACTACCATTTCTGGTCGAAATGGACTATTGGGCCTAAAGCCCAATTTCGGCCCATTCGGGCCCACACGCTCGTGTGGCCCACCTAACACAAATCTAGCCACGTTTATGAGATTCACCTAGTCTAGTTCACTATATACTACACCATCATACATTTTACTATATTGGGCCCACGGGCCCATTGGGCCCCCTTCGGCCCATCGCGGCCCAAGCAGCCCCAACCCACAAGAATACTACTGATGGCCTCAACTATCGCGTCGAAGCCCCACACGTGCGCTCGCACACTCGTGTGGCTACTATTACCGTGATCGGCACTTCGGCATTTGCCGCTCTACAGCTAGAGTAGAGAGAGTTACACACCTGATAGGACTCTAGTGTTAATCCGCGCTCCGACCACTCCTGTGCCCAAACGCCTTCCAAGGTGTCTCAACCCTCCTCCTGGAATGCTCTTTATATAGCTAGCTCTTCACCTTCCTTCTTTGTATCTTTTCGATGTGCGATCCCTTCGTTAGTAGAGTTTAAATTCAACTGAAACTCTTCTCGTCCAGACCGCAAAATAAATACTCCCTTGCTTCTCATGAGATTCGAACCCAGGCTCCCTTGCAACATAATCCACGCTGCTAGCCACTTGGCCACAAGCTCCTCTTGTGTCTTAAACCTTGCGCAACTAAATATAAATCTATAGCCAAATTCTGAGGTCCAAGTAAAAAGAAAACCAAAATGCAAAAGCCAAGACTTGAACCTTGGACCTCCTTCCTTCCTTATGGCGTCATCCCCTTGCTCCCTAAGTGGCGTCACTTTCCCACTACACCACACACTCCACTTGTGTCATTTTTCCCCACATTTTATTCTTAAGGCCTACCTGCCAACTTCCAGGGTTTTTTTTTTCACCTAAAACCAAAATTTCCCCAAAGCTAATATTTGATCCCGGGACTTCATAGAAGCCCTCTAACCTTCCAAAATAACTTACCTAATAAGTCTAACTTGCATTAATGCCGTTCTAAAAAATTTTAAATCAAGGCCCATTGGGCCCAATCCTACTAGGCCCAATTTCGGGATGTTACAGTAAGACTCCCTAACGTATATTAAACCCTCTCTCGAGGCGAATAATGTCTAACCCTAGGTTAATTAATGGAAATCTCTTTCTCTGTTAATAACCCCCTAGAATAGCAGTAAATCGATCTGTGGACTCCCATATTAGGTTTCACCCTAATTCGACAAAATCTCGTCACCCTATCTCTAGGCGTGCGAACAACTCCGCTTAACTATGTTGGATCTACTCTTAGACAGGGTCTATTTCTCCTCCACCTAAGCACATTAGATTTGGATTAAGCTCACATAATTAAGAACAAACTAAGTATTTATCATATAATTCAGAAAATAATAACAAGATTCATCATAGGTTTCATCCCCTTTGGGTATCCAAAAGGTTTAGTTCATAGTAATAAAGGAAAACATCTCAAAAGAAAAGATAAAACAAAACATAAGAAATCCCTAAAACCCCCTGAAGGAATTGAATGAGAGATCTGCCGTTTTGAGTATAATTCTGGCTTCTTGAGATGGATCAACTAGCTATCTTCGAGTGATTCCCACAAATCTGACCTTTTTGGCTCGACTCCTTGGCCTAGCTAACTGCCCTAGCTGACCTCCCCGACAAAAGCCCTAGCAGAAGGCTTCTACCGAACTCCCCTTTCAAGTTGCCCCATTGGGTGTTTATATAGACTTTGAGATGCCTTACTTGGCCCCTAAGTTTCCTAATTCAAGTAGAGTTCCTACTAAGGTGTTTGAATAGGCTTTGGAATGTGTTTCTTTGCCTCCAAGTATCCAAATCCGAGTAAACTTTTCTTTCCAGCGACAGGGACACGGCCATGGCACACGCCCGTGTAAGTCGTGGCCAGGTCGTGTTCGAGCCTGTTGAATGAAGCACGACTGTGTGGATTTGGGTCAGGCTGTGTCGATTTCATGATATGGCCCATTTACTCCGTTTTGGGCCCATTTTCCGTTCTTTACGTCCTTGGGTGCTCTCCTGGGTATAAAACATGAAAAGAAAGGATTAAGAGCACCTTTTTACATAAATTAAGAGAAAAATCATCCAAAAGTATGCTAAATGTGGGATTAAAATATGTTACTTTTACGGTTTATCAAATACCCCCACACTTAAGCTTTTGCTTGTCCTCAAGCAAAATTCTCAACTTACAATTAAAACGAACTTTCCATGATTCATAATATTCATCAATAATATCTCATCATAATTAATAGATAATTTATACATGGATAATTCAACTCAAAGAGTCCTAAAGATTCAAACAATATAAGTCATACATTTGAAGCATGAAAACATAGGTGTTTCCCTTCGTCTAAATAATTACCTTTGGTTCAAAATCGACAAGGATTGATATCCTCACTAAAGATTCACTCAAATCACTCAAAGTGTTTAAGGTTCAAAATTAAGCACTCAATAAGTCGAACATGAAAAGTTAATCCCATAGGCTTGCACGAAAATCAAATCTCCACCACTGTAAAATGAGACGATAAACAGATCAAAAGGTCTTTATCAGGGTTGTAACAGGGCTTAGGTTAAGGGTATGGATAAAGGCTGAATTAGAAGGTTAGAATCGAGATTGAATTGACAAATTGCCTAGCTTAGAAAAATAAACTAATCCTGAATAATTACATAACTGGAAATAATAACAATTACATCAATTGAAAAAGAATGAACCTAATAATACGAGCTTTTTCTTCTGATAACTAAACTTTAATTGTATAATCTCACTTTTCATAATACTAATACTGAATATACTTCATTTTTTTTATGAGAATGAATACATAATAAATTCATAACTTGAAATAAAATAACTAGATAACTTGATCAAATCAAATCTCGATATAAGGGTAGTCAAAAAAAAAGAATAGTGATAACAAAAACAAAGGGTTTTGGGTTAATATTAGTAGGTGAGTCAATAAAAAGGGTTGTTAGGATCAACGGGGTTTACTAGGGGTTAATTATGAAGGTAGGCTTTTTAGTGGAGTAAGTGGGTTAAATCCTAGGTGCCTTAATCATTTCTGTATATCAAATCAATAATGTGGTCTCAACATGTATAATCGATGCAAGTTCTAGAATAACGGTTCAATGTTGACACACTCATAATCAAAAAGTGAGCATGAAAAGGATGTATGCTCTAAAAGGCTCAAAATCTCACAATAATTATGAGTATTTTGATATCAACCTTGTAAATTTCAAATTTCAAGATAATATTCAGATTTAGTTCGACAACCTAGAAAATTTCAATTTTCTTGAAAAATTAGACTTATCATGCTTGATTCTCTAGTATTCTTCAAATTTAATCATCAATGCACAATTATCAATGACTTATTCTAAAACATATCAACGAAACATCATAAATCAAAGAAAGTTTCATTCTAATCATAATATGAGAAACTTACTTTAGAACAAGGCATAATTCAGGGATTTTCAAATGATACTATAGTTAACCCCCCACACTTAAGATGTACATTACCCTCAATGTATAAAGATAGATAAAATGACAATATAGTGAGAAAATCAAAAGATAGGGAGAGATGTGAAACTTCTTTAATTTTGGATGAAGTCAATGAAAAGAAACCGGATAGGATTGGAGGTGAACGTGGGGAAGCGTCTCGAACCGTTTGAAATTGAATCCTCGAAGCAGCCGGTCGAATTTTATTGTGTCCTAAGCTAAATCTAAATGACATAAATAATAAAAAGAAAATAATAAAGAAGATAAAAATAAAAATAAAAGAATAAAAATTAATAATAATAAAAAATAAAAATAATAATAAAAAATAAAAATAATAATAAAAATAAAAGTAAATAATTAAATAGTGATACGGTCCACGCCCATGTGCCTACCCGTGGTGTCCACACGGCCACGGCCACGGCCATGTGCAAGGCTGTGTGGTATGGAAACCGTGTTTCACTCATTCGGTTAGTTTGTAGTTAGATGCTGAAAGTAAAAAATAAAAATATGAAAGTAAAAATATGAAAATTAAATGAGGTTAGTGCTCGGGTTGCCTCCCGAGAAGCGCTCGTTTATAGTCTTAAGCTAGACTTTACCTCTTATTTGTATGGTCAAGGTGGTTTGAGGAGGTGAAAATCCTTTCTCATGCGATCAACTCGATTTTTGATATAAAGTTTAAGTCGAGTAGTGTTTACCTCAAAAGTGCTGAATTTAGGATTGCTTACCTCGACTGTCCCATATAGGAAGACATTAAGTACCTCAAAAGTGATTTCTTCGTTTGTCTTTAGGTTTGAATTGGTGATTCGAGGGTCTTCCTTATTCAACAATATCTGATCCCTTATTTTGAAGTGATTTGTTGTTCCTATCAGCTTGTCTGGGGGTTCCTTCGGTTTTTCTTCGTGCAGTTTAGGTTTCTCTTTAAAGTGTGTCTTCCACTCTTCTAGTTTGTCGACCTCAAGGCTTTGTTCCTCATATAATTCTTCTTTATCGGCACGAGGTCTATGATTCGGGTCAGGTTTGTGGCTTCGTGGTGTTTCCTGTGATGAAGGTTGAACAAATTTGTTATCAACTGAATTTACTTTCTCACCTTCATCAGTCGATGTTCTGGCCGAGTCAAGAGCTTGTAGACTGATTGATTTTTCCCCTATACGAAGAATGAGTTCTCCTGTACCAACATCAATTTTAGTCCTGGCAGTTGCTAGAAAGGGTCTTCCTAAAATTAAAGGAATCGAATTGTCCTCATCCATATCTAAAATGACAAAGTCTACTGGGAATACGAATTTATCAATTTTGATTAGAACATTTTCTATTATACCCCTAGGAATTCTGATAGTTTTATCAGTTAATTGAATGCTCATCCTAGTTTGCCTAGGTTTCCCTAGACCTAGTTGTTTAAACATTTTATAAGGCATAACATTGACGCTTGCCCCTAAATCAGCTAAAGCATTATCAATAGATAAACTACCAATTAAACATGGAATTGTAAAACTCCCTGGATCTTTTAGTTTCCGTGGCAGTTTATTTTGTAGAATTGCTGAGCACATTGCATTTAGCTCCACATGCGATGCCTCGTCTAGCTTCCATTTTTCGTCAATAGCTCTTTTAAAAATTTTCTATAATTGGGTATCTGCGAAAGAGCTTCGAGAAACGGTAAGTTAATATGTAATTTCTTTAGAAGTTTAAGAAACTTACCAAACCGTTCCTCTGTGTCGTCCTTCTTCATTGCTTCGGAATATGGTATACGAGGTTGGTACTCTGTAATTGCCGATTTTGGTATTTCATGGCTCACCTCAACCTTACCTTCACTTACCACAGGTTCTTCCCTTGGTTTTGGTTCGTCTAACCCTTCACTATGTTGGGAGGTGATGGCTTGAATTTGTTCTTTTTGGTTAGTTTCAGTGTTGCTTGGCAGGCTTTCTTGTGGTTGTTCTAAGATCAGCTTGGCGGGCTGACCTAACTGATCCTCGATCCCTTGAATCAATGCTTCTTGTTTCGTTTCTATATTTTGGTGGCGTGTTTCTGTGTTTGCTATGAATTTTTCCAGCATCTCTTCAAGGCTCGACTCTTCTTCCTGTTGGTGAGGTGGTTGTTGAAAATTTGGAGGAAGTTCCTGTCTTTGGCTACTTTGATCATCCCACGAGAAATTGGGATGGTACCTCCAACCTGCATTATAAGTGTCATTATAAAAATTATTTTGAGGTTTAAAATAGTTACCCATATAGTGGACTTGTTCGTTATCCATGTCATATCCGTAGGGTGGGTACTCAGGATTCGCCACGCCTTCTGGATTCGAGTCATATTGCATTACTGGGTGTACCTGCGAGAGACTACACAAACCATCAATCTTTTTATTCATCATCTCTAGCTGGTTAGATAACCTGGTGAACACGTCGAGGTTGAAGGCACTGGCTGCTTTAGTAGGAATTGTCCTCATGACTTGCCACTGATAATTATTCAGTGCCATCTTCCCTATAAACTAAAATTATCTGCCAAAAGCAAATAGAGGAAAAATTAGCAAAGTAAAAATAAAAAATAAAAAAATAATAAAGAAAATAAATTGCAATAATAAAAATTAAAAAAATGGCTAAAGTAATAAAAATAGAGCTTTCTTAATATTTTAGTTCCCCGGCAACGGTGCCAAAAACTTGATCGTTGTTTTGTCGAGTTTTAAAATTTATAAAGAATGAGATCGAACCTAGAAACTAACTCTGACAACGATTTAAGGCAAGTGCACCTATCGAACAGTAGTATAGTTAAGGCAAGACCGGATTGTCGAACCCAAGGGAACTAAGAGTACTAATACTAACTTTCTTCCTATTATTTAGCCTTTATTATGAAGTGATTGGTTGTTTAATCTAAGACTAACTAATTACTAAGCTAAGATGCAAAGACAAAAAGACTAAATTTGGGAGATAAACTTTTGGGAAAACTCAGTTGATTTAAACGATACCCTTAGGAAGAATCCACCTAGACTTCACTTGTTATCTAACACTGAACCATACAATTTATTCACTTAGTTTGATCCGTATGATTCCCTAACATATATTAAACCCTCTCTCGAGGCGAACAACGTCTAACCCTAGGTTAATTAATGGAAATCTCTTTCTCTGTTAATAACCCCTAGAATAGCAGTAAATCGATCTGTGGACTCCCATATTAGGTTTCACCCTAATCCGGCAAAATCTTGTCACCCTATCTCTAGGCGTACGAACAACTCCGCTTAACTATGTTGGATCTACTCTTAGGCAGGGTCTATTCCTCCTCCACCTAAGCACATTAGATTTGGATTAAGCTCACATAATTAAGACCAAACTAAGTATTTATCATATAATTCAGAAAATAATAACAAGATTCATCATAGGTTTCATCCCCTTCGGGTATCCGAAAGGTTTAGTTCATAATAATAAAGGAAAACATCTCAAAAGAAAAGATAAAACAAAACATAAGAAATCCCTAAAACCCCCTGAAGGAATTGAAGGAGAGATCCGTCGTTTTGAGTATAATTCCGGCTTCTTGAGATGGATCAACTGGCTATCTTCGAGTGATTCCCACAAATCTGACCTTTTCGGCTCGGCTCCTTGGCCTAGCTAACCGCCCTAGCTAACCTCCCCGACAAAAGCCCTGGCAGAAGGCTTCTGCCAAACTCCCCTTTCAAGTTGCCCCCTTGGGTGTTTATATAGACTTTGAGATGCCTTACTTGGCCCCTAAGTTTCCTAATTCAAGTAGAGTTCCTACTAGGGTGTTTGAATAGGCTTTGGAATGTGTTTCTTTGCCTCCAAGTATCCAAATCCGAGTAAACTTTTCTTTCCAGCGACAGGGACACGGCCATGGCACACGCCCGTGTAAGTCGTGGCCAGGCCGTGTTTGAGCCTGTTGAATGAAGCACGACCGTGTGGATTTGGGTCAGGCCGTGTCGATTTCGTGATATGGCCCATTTACTCCGTTTTGGGCCCATTTTCCGTTCTTTACGTCCTTGGGTGCTCTCCTGGGTATAAAACATGAAAAGAAAGGATTAAGAGCACCTTTTTGCATAAATTAAGAGAAAAATCATCCAAAAGTATGCTAAATGTGGGATTAAAATATGTTACTTTTACGGTTTATCATTATGCGAATGAGAGGTGAGTCTAACTTAAGACTTTAAACGAGCGCTTCTCGGGAGGCAACCCGAGCACTAACTCCATTAATTTTTATATTTTTATTTTTTACTTTTATTTCCCCTTTGTAGCATCTAACTATTAACTAACCAAAGTGTAGATTTCCATACCACACGGCCTTGCACACGGGCGTGGCCGTGGCCGTGTGGGCATCACGGATTTACACACTGGCATGGCAGCTGTAACACCCCAAACCCGGCCCAAACGCTACGACCGAATTTGGTTTGCTACAGAGAAATCAATTTGAGAACCATTTTAAAACCGATTTAAGTTTTGTCGAAAACCTTGTGTTTTCAAGTCTCTTGTTAAAAACCATACTTAGTGTTGCTTAATATTTATTAAGTCGGGTTGTTTATAGATTGCAAATGTGCCCGATGGCATTTTTAAAACATTTTACGTTTGATTGGGAAAAACATGTGAATTCATTTTTAACATAATTAAATAGTTTAAACAAATATTCAAAGCATGTAACAATAATAAAATAATTCTAGGAGGCCTTATTACAACTCAATTAAAACAAAACCAACCATAAAAATAAGATAAAATAAAATCCAAGTTCATCTATTAAAATGTCCATTGCATGGCCACCTCGAGTCCATCCGGCTCCATCTCGCGATCTACTCATCTGCAAAATGTTAAGGGAAAGGGTGAGTCACCAAGACTCGGTGTGTAAATCCCCACCCGGAAAATATATCTCATACACAATTCATTAATAAACATGCTCATGTAACCCAACCTAACCATCCATACTCCTTTTCTACCCCGTGTGGTCAAAACCCTTTGGTGGTCAAAACCACCGATGACTTAGAGTCACAAATCGGATGATGGGGCCAACCCATCGTGTGGTCAAAAACCACCGATGACCATAGGTCACAATATATCAAATGTGGTCAAAACCACTGGTGGTACCAAACCACTGGGACTTAGTCGCAAATAATTAGTCGTTGTGGTCAAAACCACTGATGACCATAGGTCACAATAATCTGATGGGGCCAACCCATCTTGTGGTCAAAACCACTGACGACAGTCCATAAAATCATCCCCCTCCTCTCATCAATCCCACCATCACATGCTTTTATAACAATTTTCATAAATCATAACGTAGCATTTAATCATCATGTGATGGCATGCAAATCATATATCGAAAATCACAAGTTAGGGGACTTACCCGGAAACCATGCTTAAGCCCGCAAGCATATAATAGATCACTACCAAAATTTGTACTCAAGACAATAATATAGCAAGTTTATTAATAAAGTGTGTAAAGAGTTTACACACCGCTTCTACTAGGAATTCCTATATCCCGAATATCCGATCTACGTCGCTAGATCTCTTGTCCTATAATCGACCAAAAAGCATGGTTAGGGACTTAGGCCTATTCGGCCAAACCAAGCATTTAAAAGGGTTCTCTTTTGAACCCGAGTCCTTACCCGAGTGTCTTTAAATAACTACTCCAAGCCGCTCGCTTTCCTATTAATCGGCAACCTTATGTTAGTAATCTTCGGCTTAAACACTAACTAAATAACTTGCTTAAATTAGATCTTACCATTACTTACCAAAATCAAATATTAGAGATCAGGGCCTGAATCGACTGCTTTACGTTTCCTACGTACCTAGAAGAGATCGATTACCAAAAGTGTTTAGGAGCCCCTCTTGCCGAAATCAATACTTTATTCTTGTAAAAAGTCGACAGAACATGAGTGAAAAGAACAATAGATATTCGGCCAAGATTCTCACCTTCTTAAATCGTTTGCCAAGGAAGATTCAAGGGGATCTATCCTACTCCAATATTCGGCCACAAGGAGTCTTAATAGGAGATAAGAGATTTCGGCAACAAGGTGTGGAGTACTTCGGCTAGAGAGAAAAATAATGAGGAAAAAGGTGTTTAAGGTTTCGGCAACAGAGGAGTGAATATTCGGCCAGCAAATGAATAAAGAAAAGGGAATTGAGGATGGGATTTCGGCAAAAGAGAAACAAAAGATTGGGGTTTTGGGACTTTGAATCACGTTTATAAAAGAATGAAAATAGAAAAGTTGCTCCCTATGAAATTCGGCTATGTGCAAGAATGAAGAAAAGGAATTAAAGTGATAAGTATGTGCCTTAAAAAGGATTCAGCACCCCCTCCCCTCAAGCTTGCCGTCCAACCCACTAGGGAATTCAAAATTCAACCAATTCTAGATTTGAAACAATTCAAAAGAGTTTGAATTATAATATGCCTACTTTTTTTTCCTTGCCAACTTATCCAAATAATATCCCTTTTATCTACTATTATCTTGTTATCAAAACAATAATATTATCCTTGATTATCACTTATCAAATAAATAAAAAAACAAAGAATCCATGTGCTTCCAAACTCCACCGAATGCAAAAACAAAGGCCATGTGCAGCCAACTCTTCACCCACGTTAGCAGCAAAATAAAATAAAACCCACTTGCAGCTGCTGGGATTCGAAACCAAGACCCCACTGCAGCCCCCCTCTTCCAACGCCCTTGCCAACTCTTCCAGCCCGACTTTCATGCCATAAAGCCACACCATTTAATTTTAAACCTTTTCTACTCCAGCCCATAACCGCATACAAAAATAAAACATGCAAGATGTTGCTGCTCCAGCCTCGAACCCGTGACCTGCCTCTTCTAGACTCTCAAGTGGCGACCCAAGCCACTCCTACAACCTGGGCTTTGATGCCAAGATCCTTCACGAACTAATTTTAAGGCCTTCCTCGCTAATTCCAACGCCCAAAACAAAAATTGAAACGCCACTTGCTGCCATCGTGCCTCGAACCCAGGCCCTTGCAACACCCTTAGACGCACCCAGTCCAATTGAACCAAGCCTATTCCTTGTGTCACATTTTCCCAAATTTCTACTTAACCCCTATCTCGCCTAGCCTCCTCCTTTTAGACACCTAAAAAATAAATTTTAATACTAAGTCAGGCCTAGCTCGGGTTTAATTCTAGACCCTAAAATACGCCAAATAAATCATAAAATTTATTCTTCAGGCACACACACATGAGAAATTATCTAAGTTACAAACAACCCCTAATTTAGGATGTTACAATTCTACCCCCCTTAAAAATAATTTCGTCCTCGAAATTACTTACTATTGTTCAATCGCGCATCCTTAACTCATCATATTACGCTACTGCTGCGCACTCTGATCTTAAAGAACTATCATACTTCCTAGAAACATTTCCTACGTTCATAATCCAAGTTCCATACACTTTACTAGCAACATAAGAATGAACTAACGTAACCATGACCAAGACAATTGAGGGTATTCCGGAAATAAGAAACTTACCCGTTGTTATGTCGGCACATCTTCCTCCTCGCGACGGCCAAGTGCATAAACCAGCCTTGGTTGCCTCGCCTCTGCACCTTCAGCACCTCGACCACGCCCGTTACCATTATCATTACCTCTAGCTGCACCTCGACCCCTCTGTGGTGGTCCTTCATTTCTAACCTGAGCACGGTTCTGACCCTCTGGTTGATTCCTAGCTAACTTCCGAGGACAATCCCTTACACGGTGATCGTACGATCCACACTCAAAGCACCCTCGATTACCACTCCAACACTCACCCTTGTGAGGCTTGCCACACCGAGCACATTGTGGCGGCCATTGGGTATTGGCAGCAGCAGGCCTAGTAGTTTGATCCGACCCATCAAACTTCGTCCTCTTCTGTTCATTACCCAAGAACCTTGAAGGTTCCGAGCTTCTCTTATTCCAATTCCGTTCTTGGTTCCGCTTAATGGACTGTCTTACTCCCTCAGCAACTTTAGACTTCTCCACAAGAACAGCAAACTCTCGTTCTGTTGTGGAGCTATCATCATCCTCAGCTCATCTCTCAGCCCATCCTCGAATCTAACACAGCGTTCATGCTCGGTACCCACAATACCACGAGCATACCTACTCAACAGAAGGAATTCGGCCTCATACTCCGCCATTTGTCTTATTGCCTTGGACCGGGTTCAAGAAAGCCTTCATTTGTGCATCTACGTAGCTAGTACCCACATACTTCTTCTGATAGGTGGTTCTGAAATACTCCCAAGTCAAATCATCTGCTGTAGCCCCATCTCGAACCGTAAGCCACCACTGATACGCCTCATCCTTTAGAAGCGCATCGCCGCTTTCGGCTTTTCTTCCTCGGGCCAAAGTCAAGATCATCCATGATCCTTTCGGTTGACTCTAGCCGATGATTCTCACGCACTAGGTGCCACTCGACACACCTCGGAATACCTCCGCTCCGTTAGATCGGAGTCGCTCGGGGAACAGATTCCGAGCTCCCACATTTCCACCAGCCTCGGCCACCATCTCCAAGACTCGCAACACGACTTGCGTCTGCACCGACTCGCCACCGGCCCGATCCGGCTCCTCGGCTCTAAAAGTAGGAGGTGGTGGTGGCAATGGTACCTCATTTTGAGAACCTTGTCGACTGACGGGTTCGGACAATCGTCATCCTACCCCTACCACGTCCACGGCGTCCACGTCCTCTAGAACTCATTCTATCGACCGCGCTTTTAATCTGATTAAGAAAAATTTTATGCGTTAGCATTTGTTTCACTTTATTACTCGCGAAGAAATTTTATGGATAAGGTTTAATCAGAGATTCTTTCGAGCAAACAATGTTCTAGTCTTCTTTCCTAGTTCACACAAAGAAGTTCATGCATCCATTCCTTAATACTTTCCATACCTATTCGCTCATCGGACCCTTTTGCCCATTTCTATCCTGTGGGTATTTTTCGTCTTTTTCCTACAGAGGTATTTTCGTAATTTTCCCGAACCAAAATATTTTGCTGATGATTTCCAAAGCTAAATTGTTGAATATTTTTAAAATAGTTAAAATTTTTGGGCAAAACTATTGAATTAATATTTTATGGGTCAGGGGCATTTTGGTAATTTTACTCCTAAGGGTATTTCTGTAATTTTTCACAAGTCAAGTTTTTCGAGAAAAACGTTGTAAAAGTAATGTTCTAGGATTTGAGAAAGTTATTGCACAAGTTTTGAAAACATTAGGGTTTGTTGTTTCATTCTATTTCGAAAACATGGTTAATTCCCTTTTCGGGTTTTAATCATTGTGTTTAGCCTATGACCGAGCCCTCCTGGTCAGGGTGAACCAAAGCTACGCACCAGGTAGGATACCTGCGAAGAGGAGGTGAGTCACGAGGACTGCTTAAATACCAGGCTCTTAGGATCCAATCCTAGACATGCGTCTGTGGGTTACCACACCTAGCTCATTGACTAAGTCATAGGTTGGTTTAGTTCCTTAAGTCTTATGTTCTGTTTGCATTTGAGTAATCTAACCTTAGGGTCCAAGTCCTATAAGTCTATCTACGTTCCATGCTTCCTACCCTTCTACAAAATATAATTCACCAAGAGGTTTAGATATACTTACAGGCGGATTGGTGCAGGAGACTCGGGCCATCTTTGCTTAAAACCCAAAAACAATTCAAAAGGCCTACTAAAACATTTTTGGGCCTTGGGCCCCACAGTGAGAGCTTTGAACTGGCTCTCGATACCATTTGTAACACCCCCAAACCGGCCCAAACGCTACGACCGAATTTGGTTTGCTACAGAGAAATCAATTTGAGAACCATTTTAAAACCGATTTAAGTTTTGTCGAAAACCTTGTGTTTTCAAGTCTCTTGTTAAAAACCATACTTAGTGTTGCTTAATATTTATTAAGTCGGGTTGTTTATAGATTGCAAATGTGCTAGATGGCATTTTTAAAACATTTTACGTTTGATTGGGAAAAACATGTGAATTCATTTTTAACATAATTAAATAGTTTAAACAAATATTCAAAGCATGTAACAATAATAAAATAATTCTAGGAGGCCTTATTACAACTCAATTAAAACAAAACCAACCATAAAAATAAGATAAAATAAAATCCAAGTTCATCTATTAAAATGTCCCCTTTGCATGGCCACCTCGAGTCCATCCGGCTCCATCTCCATGATCTACTCATCTGCAAAATGTTAAGGGAAAGGGTGAGTCACCAAGACTCGGTGTGTAAATCCCCACCCGGAAAATATATCTCATACACAATTCATTAATAAACATGCTCATGTAACCCAACCTAACCATCCATACTCCTTTTCTACCCCGTGTGGTCAAAACCACCGGTGGTCAAAACCTTGATGACTTAGAGTCACAAATCGGATGATGGGGCCAACCCATCGTGTGGTCAAAACCACCGATGACCATAGGTCACAATATATCAAATGTGGTCAAAACCATGGTGGTACCAAACCACTTTGGGACTTAGTCGCAAATAATTAGTCGTTGTGGTCAAAACCACCGATGACCATAGGTCACAATAATCGATGGGGCCAACCCATCTTGTGGTCAAAACCATCGACGACGATCCATAAAATCATCCCCCTCCTCTCATCAATCCCACCATCACATGCTTTTATAACAATTTTCATAAATCATAACGTACCATTTAATCATCATGTGATGGCATGCAAATCATATATCGAAAATCACAAGTTAGGGGACTTACCGGAAACCATGCTTAAGCCCGCAAGCATATAATAGATCACTACCAAAATTTGTACTCAAGACAATAATATAGCAAGTTTATTAATAAAGTGTGTAAAGAGTTTACACACCGCTTCTCTAGGAATTCCTATATCCAGAAGATCCGATCTCACGTCGCTAGATCTCTTGTCCTATAATCGACCAAAAAGCATGGTTAGGGACTTAGGCCTATTCGGCCAAACCAAGCATTTAAAAGGGTTCTCTTTTGAACCCGAGTCCTTACCGAGTGTCTTTAAATAACTACTCCAAGCGTTCGCTTTCCTATTAATCGGCAACCTTATGTTAGTAATCTTGGCTTAAACACTAACTAAATAACTTGCTTAAATTAGATCTTACCATTACTTACCAAAATCAAATATTAGAGATCGGGCACTGAATCGATTGCTTTACGTTCCTACGTACCTAGAAGAGATCGATTACCAAAAGTGTTTAGGAGCCCCTCTTGCCGAAATCAATACTTTATTCTTGTAAAAAGTCGATGAGAACATGAGTGAAAAGAACAATAGATATTCGGCCAAGATTCTCACCTTCTTAAATCGTTTGCCAAGGAAGATTCAAGGGGATCTATCCTACTCCAATATTCGCCACAAGGAGTCTTAATAGGAGATAAGAGATTTCGGCAACAAGGTGTGGAGTACTTCGGCTAGAGAGAAAAATAATGAGGAAAAAGGTGTTTAAGGTTTCGGCAACAGAGGAGTGAATATTCGGCCAGCAAATGAATAAAGAAAAGGGAATTGGGGATGGGATTTCGGCAAAAGAGAAACAAAAGATTGGGGTTTTGGGACTTTGAATCACGTTTATAAAAGAATGAAAATAGAAAAGTTGCTCCCTATGAAATTCGGCTATGTGCAAGAATGAAGAAAAGGAATTAAAGTGATAAGTATGTGCCTTAAAAAGGATTCAGCACCCCCTCCCCTCAAGCTTGCCGTCCAACCCACTAGGGAATTCAAAATTCAACCAATTCTAGATTTGAAACAATTCAAAAGAGTTTGAATTATAATATGCCTACTTTTTTTTCCTTGCCAACTTATCCAAATAATATCCCTTTTATCTACTATTATCTTGTTATCAAAACAACAATATTATCCTTGATTATCACTTATCAAATAAATAAAAAAAAACAAAGAATCCATGTGCTTCCAAACTCCACCGAATGCAAAAACAAAGGCTATGTGCAGCCAACTCTTCACCCACGTTAGCAGCAAAATAAAATAAAACCCACTTGCAGCTGCTGGGATTCGAAACCAAGACCCCACTGCAGCCCCCCTCTTCCAACGCCCTTGCCAACTCTTCCAGCCCGACTTTCATGCCATAAAGCCACACCATTTAATTTTAAACCTTTTCTACTCCAGCCCATAACCGCATACAAAAATAAAACATGCAAGATCTTTGCTCCACCCCTCGAACCCGTGACGCCTCTTCTAGACTCTCAAGTGGCGACCCAAGCCACTCCTACAACCTGGGCTTTGATGCCAAGATCCTTCACGAACTAATTTTAAGGCCTTCCTCGCTAATTCCAACGCCCAAAACAAAAATTGAAACGCCACTTGTCGCCATCGTGCCTCGAACCTGTGCCCTTGCAACACCCTTAGACGCACCAGTCCAATTGAACCAAGCCTATTCCTTGTGTCACATTTTCCCAAATTTCTACTTAACCCCTATCTCGCCTAGCCTCCTCCTTTTAGACACCTAAAAAATAAATTTTAATACTAAGTCAGGCCTAGCTCGGGTTTAATTCTAGACCCTAAAATACGCCAAATAAATCACAAAATTTATTCTTCAGGCACACACACATGAGAAATTATCTAAGTTACAAACAACCCCTAATTTAGGATGTTACAGCAGCGGTCGTACGAGCCAAGGATGAAAAATCCCCAGATCACGGACGGCTATAAATTGCCATGGCCGTGCGATATGGCCGTGGCCGACACTGAGGAAGTCACACGGGTATGAGACACGTCCGTGCTTTGAGGCCGTGGCCGACACTGAGAAAGAGACATGGGCGTGGAACCCTCTACACATGCGTGGGAGAAACGAACGAGTCACCACATGGCCATGCGATACGCCCGTGCGATGCAACACGCCCACGACACACGGGCGTGGGGATGTACCAGACCTAAAATCTCTATTTAAAAACACCCCTCTCCCTTTCCCACCTACTCCCCATTCCCTTTCTTCCATACCATTTTCATCCTTCCCCTTTCCATTTCATCTCATTCTCCTGTCCCAAACTCTCCATTTTCACCTTACCCATGTCGAAGAAGTGGAAGTACCCTAGCACAATCTCCCCGTGCGAGACTGATCTACATAAGTTCATGCCGGCCGCTTCATCGACCCAACAAGCCAAGGACATTTGAGTCCAATTATTTTACCTATGTTTTTTCTCTTCTCCGTTATTTTCCTTCTCTTAGAATCTCTTATGCTTAATTTAATTTATTTTATTCTAGTTTTTTGGTTTTAGATTCTTCAGGCTGCTTGGGAATCACCCCACCACGACCACAGGCACCGCCGCCACAGGAATGTCTTCCTCCAACTCGGCCCGAACTTCCCCGATTTTTTTTCTCTGACTCCATCCAAAATTCAGGAAGTTTCACCTCTTTCCCTATCTTGTGCTTTTCTTATTACAATTTTTATATTTGTACATTGAGGACAATGTACATCTTAAGTGTGGGGGTGAATTTTATCGTGAAAAGTGCCTAACTTTTTTCATTATTCTCAAATCCCTGAATTATGTCTTGTTTTTAAGTAATTTTCTCATGTTACGGTTAGAACGAAATTTCCTTTGATTTATGATTTTCATTGATATGTTTTGAATTAAGTCATAGTTAATTATGCAGTAATGATTTAAACTTTAGGAGAGTAGAGAATCAAGCATGATAAGTCTATTTTTCAGAATTAAAAATTTGTTAGGTTGTCTACCTAAATTTATGTATTACCTTGAAGTTTGAAATTTACAATGTTGATATCAAAAGCCCATAATTTTTGTGAGATCTTGAGCCTTTTACAGCATACATTCCTTTTCGTGCTCACTTTATTTATTATAAGTGTGTCAACATTGATTTGTTATTCTAGAACTTGCTTCGATTATACATGTCAAGACCACACCTATGATTTGATATACAGAGATGATAAAGGCACCTAGGTTTTAAGCCACTTACTCCACTAAAAGCCTACCCATTTAATTAACCCTTAGTGAACCCCTTTGAGACTAATAAATCGTTTATTGACTCACCTATTAATATTAACCCAAGACCCATTCTTTTTGATTCATTGAGAATTTTTCCTTCTTGTTTTAACCCTTTTTGTCGAGATTTGATTTGAGCAGTTGCCTAACTATGTTCTCTATTTCAGTTGTTAAAAGTTATTTATTATTATTTGGATGATTTGTTCTTAAAAAAATTGAAATATATGTTACTATTAGTTCCATGTTATCTGAGCTTAAGTGGAGAATCTCTTATTTGGAAAAGAAGCTCAATATTATTGATAAGTTTCAATTGATGTAATTCCTCAAGTTTTAGTTTATTTTTCTAGTTAGGTAATTTGTCAATTCAATCTCGATTTCTAACCCTCTAATTCAAGCCTTTATCCACACCTTTAACCCAAGCCCCGTTACAACCCATAAAAGACCTTTTGATTTGTGTACCATATCATTTTACAGTGGTGGAGATTTGATTTTCATGCAAGCCTATAAGATTAACTTTTCATGTTCGACTCTTGAGTGCTTATTTTTGAACCTTAAACACCTTGAGTGATTTGAGTGAATCTTTAGTGAGGATGTCAATTTTTTTCGATTTTGAATTAAAGGTAATTATTTAGGTAAGGGGAAACACCTATTTTTTGTACTATAAAAACTATGACTTTGATTGTTTGAATCTTTATGAACCTTCTGGTTAAATCATCAATATATGAATCACCTATGAATTATGATGAAACATTATTGATAAAGATTATGAATCGAGGAAATTCGATTTTAATTGTGAGTTGAGAATTTTGCTTGAGGACAAGCAAATGCTTAAGTGTGGGGGTATTTGACAAACCATAATATCTACATATTTTAATCCCACATTTAGCATACTTTTTGGACGATTTATCCCTTGACTTGTGGAATTTGATGCTCCTAATCCTTTAATTTCATGTTTTATACTTAGGAAAGCATAGGAGGATGAAAAGAACGAGAAACGGGCTAAAAACGGACCAAATAGGCCAAAGTAAGAAATCAACACGGCCTAGGCCCAAGCCACACGGCCGTGCCCCTTTAGCAGGCTCGACCACGGCCTGACCTCGATTCACACGGGCGTGTCCCTGCCGTGACAAAGAGGAATTTCACTCAAAATAGGGTACTTAGAGGCAAAGAAAGACATTCCAAAAGCCTATATAAACACCCTAAAGGCCAACCTTGAGGGGGGCGTCTAGCTAGGCCAATGAGGCGAGCCAGAGAGGTCATAATTGTGGGATTTACTCGAAGAAAGCCAGTTGATTCATCTCAAGAAGCCAAAATCATACTCAAGACGGAGGATCTCTCCTTCAATTCCTTCAGGGGGTTTTAGGGTTTTCTTATGTTTTGTTTTATCTTTTCTTCTGAGATGTATTCTTTTATGATTATGAACTAAACCCCTTAGATACCTGAGGGGGATGAAACCTAAGACGGATCTTATTGTTTTCTGAACTATATGATAAATACTTGATTTGTTTTTAATTATGTGTTCTTAATTCTTGTTTTGATATTTCAGGATATTGATTCAAGTATTGATGTGCTTAGGCAGAGGAGGAATAGACCATGTCTAAGAGTAGATCTAGCATAATTAAGTAGAGTTGATCGCAACCGTAGAGATAGGATGACGAAAATCTACCGGATTAGGGTCAAACCTAATATGGAAGTCCATAGATCGAGTTAATGCAACCTTAAGGGTTTTAATTAGAAAGAGATTTTAATTAATCAACCTAGGGTTAGATGTTAGTAGCCTCGAGAGAGGTATTAATATAAATTAGGGAATCCTACGGATCGAGTCAAGTGAATAAATAAATGCAGTTGAGAGTTAAATAACAAGTGAAGTCTAGGTGGATTCCTCCTTGGGCATTGTCTTAATCAATTGGTTTTTCCCACAAGTATTTCCCCAATTCATTCTCTTCGTCTTAGCATCTTAGCTTAGTAGTTAGTTAATTTTAGAATAAATAACAATTCCCTTAATTCTTAGGCTAAATAATAAAAAGAAAGTCAGTATTAGAACTTTTGGTTCCTTTGGGTTCGACAATCCGGTCTTGCCACTAAGCTATACTACTGTTCGATAGGTGCACTTGCCTCAATCGTGGTGATAGTTAGTTTCTAGGCTAGATCATTCATTATATAAATATCAAGACTATCGATACCAACGATTAACAATAAAACTCATGATCATGATTTATTCATTCACTTCTTACCGAGATCTCATCGATTTATAATCTCAATATATATGAGCTTTGTGTACATACTTCTACCCTTTCAACATGTTCATACCTTGTCATTTCGTTGACATAATCTTTGGGCTACCCATTGAACCACTTGGAATACTAAAGGATACTCGGGAATCACATACACATAGAATCATACCAATGCCATATCCCAGATACGGTCTTACATAGCATCACATATCGATGCCTATAGCCCAGCTATGGTCTTACACGATTCTTATATCGATGCCATGTCCCAGACATGGTCTTATACGAAATCTCATAACGATGCCATATCCCAGATATGGTCCTACACGTAAACTCATAACCCTAATGTCATGACATTTGTATCCTAACAATTCCTAAGGTTCAACCGGGAGTTTTGCCGTATCGAATCTTTATCGAACAAATCCATAATGATAATTGTACAAGTCATGCAATAACAAAATATTAAATACATAATATAAGTTACATTATTTAAACACGAACTTACCTTGGTACCAAAATATGGCTAACTATTCGATTTAGTCCACAACCTTATTTTTTTCCTCGGTTTAGGTCCGGACTCCGTTTCTCTTTATCTATAAAAGCAAATTTAGCTCATTTAATTATCACATTGTAACACCCCAAACCCGGCCTAGAAGTTAGGCCCGAATCTAGTGTGTCACATGGAAGTAAAAACCATCTTTGCGATTATTAAAAACTTGCTTGAGAAATACAACCTCTTTGTTAAAACCAAAAACACTTAAGCAATTGTTAACTACTTGAAAACGTAATAATCTTTAATAACCTTTTTGGTAGCGAAAGCATATTTGAAATGAACAATTTACAAAAATGTGATGTTTAGAAATAGAGTTGCAGAAGCATTTCGAAATCGTTATGAAGCGTAGATAAAATACAAGTATTTTTGAGAGGTTGTTTGATAAATCGATAATCGAACTAGTAATCTTTTAAAACCGTAACTTTTGAAAATATCGTTGAATATTTGTAGGAAAATTCAAGTTAAATTATTTATACAAGTTTGTTTAAAAATTCCATTTGTTGATAAATTTTGGAAAACCATTATATAAGTTTTTTTAGAAAAATTCTCGTTTTAACAATTTAAGCAAATTAATAAGTTTATCAACCATAAAGCAAATAATAAAATACTCCAGAGGCCTTATTACAACATAAAAACCCAAAATAGTAAATGAAAGGAAATAGAAAACTAAAGTTCAAAATGAAACACCATTTCTGAAGTATGGCCTCCACTGAGTCATCCATGGGCCAAAGTCCTCACTACGGAGCATTACCTACAGAGATTAAAAAGAAAAGGGGTGAGTTATAAGAACTCAGTGTATAATCCCCTTACCGTCATCCACTTGGTCTGAACCCATATAGCAATATCATGGGCCTAAGCCCATTTAACATACACTTGGACCGAAGCCCATTTACGAAACAGAATATATTTATATATGTGCAATGTATGAATGTATGCAACCCAAACCAACCTAATAATCCATCCGCTACACACCACCCGTACCATCCAACACACTGTGGGGATCTTTTGTCAACCCACCCGCCAACACACCAATCGCGGGCATTTAGCCATTTATATCAAATTCAAATTGTGGACAAGCCACCAGAATAACGAGAATATCGTGGCTTAGCCACCGGACAAAATGTGACAAAGTCACGGAATATCATATACGGTAATATAACCGGCTGCTGACCTTGGTAAAATGATCAACACACAGTCGTTAATTCATATGTTAGGCACATAGCCCCGGGTAAATACGTTTAGCACAAAGCCATAATCACGATGGCACAAAGCCATATTTAGGTTGGCACATAGCCATTATCAGAATTTGTGGCAGAGCCACCAGAATTAGAATGTATCATTTGTGATCAAACTATTTTTCATAATATTTGTGGCAGTGCCACCACAATTTCTTCTCTTCAACATTTTCCCAACCCATGCAAATTCATGTAGATGCATCATACATAGCAAATCATGATATTTACAAATATAACAACAATAATTAAATCAGACAAAAGTTCAGCCCATTAACACTTTACAAAATCGGCCCATTAGGGCATTATATCAAATTGGCTCATTAAGCCATATGTCAAATTGGCCCATTAAACAATATATCAGATCGGCCCACAAAACAATATATATCAAATCGGCCCATTAAGCAATTTATCAAATCGGCCCATTAAGCAATTTATCAAATCGGCCCATTATGGCTATATAACAAATCAGCCCATTAAGGCAATATAACAAATCGGCCCTTTAAGGGCATTTCCGTAATTCGGCCCATAGGGGCATTTTCGTAATTTGGCCCATAAGGGTATTTTCATAATTCAGTAACCTTACCCAATAAGGGTAATTTGGTAATCTCGTAACCCAGGGGTATTTCAGTAATTTACCCTCTAAGGGTATTTTGGAAATTCGGCAACCTAAACTTAACTACTAATGTGGGGCATAAAATTTGAAACTGTCCATCTGCGTCATACTGACTAAACTGACTATAACTCGAGTTAGGAACCTCGAAATTTAGATCCGTAAATTTTCCTTGAAACTATACTCATATATCTTCTTGCGATAATTTATCCAAAATTTTTCACTTAACCATTTAGTACAGTTTATTCCTAAAAGTTTCCCTTGTTTCACTGTCCAATGATTCTGACCTCTCTTATCTTAATTTCAAATATCTCACTGTACGGTTTTCATATGCTGCTTCCACTTCTTTCGATTAAAAATAGGTTCAATAAGGAATCCATACATATTAATTATAACTCTTAATTTACTTTGTACAATTTTATACGATTTTTCCAAGACAGATCAGGGAACCACGAAGTCATTCAGAACCAGCCTCACTAAAATTAAAATATATCAGAATATAAAATTCCTTTTCCTTCTCCATTTCTTCCATATCAAAATAGACACAGTAAGCTTTAATTATATATCTTATTCACTTTCTAATTCCCTTTCTCCTATTTTTCAAGATTTTTTGAAATCACATCACTGCTGCTGACCAAAACTATTTCATTGCAAAAATATGGTTACCACTATGAACCTACGCACGCCCGAGTGATCACGGAAGCCGGTTTCCAGTTTTCCTTGGTATTACGACCAAATCACAGAACAATTCATGCAAACAATCAGAGAGATGTGAGAACACACACCATTTCAAACATGTATTCGGAAGGGTACGGGATTACACACCTTATTTGGATTTCCTTAAGAACCACTCTTCTTTGACCCTAGAACAATACCAACCAAAAGTTAGCCTCGGGTTTCCAAAAGATTTTGTATCACTTACACTTGAATCACTTACCACTATGTCCGAAGGTAGAATATATCGAGTGATTTGTCCCTAAAACATATAATCGATTATTTCAAATTATTACTCCGTTAGCAACCAATCGAATATTGAATAATATCAATAATCCATAAGAACTCCTTACCTTATTAATATTGGATCCGATTTCTCCGCTCGACTTAAGGCTAGAATGATGTTCGGCCTCCCACTAGATTACTACAAAAGGGAGAGTGATCTCATTTGAGAGAGTAGAATAAAATGATGGTCTCGGTCAATATGACCCTCCCAAACCAAGGCATAATTTGGCATTAAGAGAAAGAAAATAAAATGTTGAAGAGAACCACTTACCGATTTATCAAGGAATGAGTGTTAATACGGATGAGAAGAAAAGATAGAGAAGAGATGAAAGTTCGGTTATAGAGGAAAATGTATATTAATATTCGGCTATGGGGATAATCAAACAAGAAGATGTGCTCTTTTGGTGATGTCGATTTAGAGAAGAGGAAAGATTGAAGGAATGTTTAAAAGAAAGGAATGGAAGGTTGAATGGATGCTAGGTGATTTGGCTATCAAAGGGAGATGAACAAGAGGTGAATATTTTGACCAAACAAAAGAGAAGAAAAATGCACAATTGTGCTAGGAGGATTCGGGCAAAGAGGAGAGAATAGAAGAAAAACCAAAACTCACAAAGAGTAGAAATTTTGAGAAAATGACACAATTGATGCCAATGGTATTTTGACCAAAACTAACACTTTAGTCTCACCAAAGCATCAAGAAAAATTCGGCTATCACGCTATAGCCCCAAAACCGTCCACATTCATGCCCCTAAAAGACAAATGTTTGGCCACCCAAACTTTCCAAAACAATCTCCATGAAATAAGCCACATGTTCCCCTTACTTGCCTTATTCTTTTGATTCCTTTCCCCAACCTCAACCTTTCCTTATTTCTTAGCCACCTTACCAAAAATAAAGAAGTCCAACTTGCCATATATACTTCTTGGCCGACACTTAAGGAAAGTATACAAAAAAATAGTCAAAAAATTTTGTACCAAGTGGGATTCGAACCTCTTCCCTCAATGTCTTCACTTGATGCCATAACCTCTTTACTAATTGCTCATTTATGCAAGCAAATTACCCACCTATTTCCATAAGCCTTGATGCCCCTTACTATCTCTCTTTAATAGGCTTAAACACAAAATTTATACTAAGGCCCAACTTGAACCCGGAACTTCCTAGAAACCTCATAACTTTCCAAAATCACCTTCCTAATTAATCCAATCTTGAAATAATGCCATTCTCTTTTTTCTCAAAATTTTAAACACTCCTAAGCCCAAGGCCCAATGGGCCCAATTCTTCTAGGCCCAATTTCGGGATGTTACAATTCTACCCTCCTTAAAGAAATTTCGTCCTCGAAATTTCCATCCTACTACTAAACGCATCGCTCAAATCACACCACTATGCTTTCGCTGCATACTCTGATCTTAATAACCACAATGTACTTTTAACATAATCTTGAATCCTTTTTCACACAACCAAACATCTAACCACAGAAGCAAACAGTTATCTACCATTTATACTTAGAATTTTCTACATTCAATCATCACGTCCAACCAAAACATTCCTGACTTGATGGTGATGAAACAATCCCGAGCCTTATGCTCCTTAGACCCGCATCTCAAGCATGCTCCACGACCTCCTCCGGCATTCTCCGGATGGCGCTATACGCAATAATCGCAAGCGAGAAAGTTTGGACGTGCCTTAACACGTTTCACAGAACGAGACTGCGACCCTAGAGAAGTATGATCTAATTTCTTCTTACAGCCCATGCCCAACTCGAAGTGTTCGACCAATTTCTCTAACCTTTCCACAAGCTCCCTAACTAGCTGAGTCAGCTCATCAATTCCAGCTCGGTCATAAGACTCCATCTCGGCTACTGGTGATGCCAACGCCTCCCTTTAGGATACATGCCCCGATGCTGAAAATCTAGCCCTAGCACCTTGGCCTCTACCACGTCCACGTCTACCGCGTCCACGTCCTCTAGCACTCATGTTCACTAATGTCGATTTAATCTTATTAAAAGTCTTATGAATCAGTCTATAGTTCTAATATTTATTAAACAACATCTTATGGAGTATAGGAAGTGAAGTTGTTTTCGTAGTACGTATCTAAGGTCTCAATCTCTATAGTTTTAGCTCCTAAAGCTAAGAGTTCTAGAGTATTTCTACAGTCATACCACAATAATCAAAAATTAAAAACATAAACTTACTTGACTTGGTGCTGGATACCCGTGGTGCCATACTTCCTTTAGAACATACATGTATAATTTAAAATTTTAAACAGCTTTGAAAACGTGTTTGAACCCAAACCACAGCTGAGTTTTGCAAACTGACTCTGATACCATAAAATGTAACACCCCAAATCTGGCCTAGAAGTTAGGCCCGAATCTAGTGTGTCACATGGAAGTAAAAACCATCTTTGCGATTATTAAAAACTTGCTTGAGAAATACAGCCTCTTTGTTAAAACCAAAAACACTTAAGCAATTGTTAACTACTTGAAAACGTAATAATCTTTAATAACCTTTTTGGTAGCGAAAGCATATTTGAAATGAACAATTTACAAAAATGTGATGTTTAGAAATAGAGTTGCAGAAGCATTTCGAAATCGTTGCGGAAACATAGATAAAATACAAGTATTTTTGAGAGGTTGTTTGATAAATCGATAATCAAACTAGTAATCTTTTAAAACCGTAACTTTTGAAAATATCGTTGAATATTTGTAGGAAAATTCAAGTTAAATTATTTATACAAGTTTGTTTAAAAATTCCATTTGTTGATAAATTTTGGAAAACCATTATATAAGTTTTTTTAGAAAAATTCTCGTTTTAACAATTTAGGCAAATTAATAAATTTATCAACCATAAAGTAAATAATAAAATACTCCAGAGGCCTTATTACAACATAAGAACCCAAAATAGTAAATGAACGGAAATAGAACTAAATTTCAAAATGAAACACCATTTCTGAAGTATGGCCTCCATCGAGTCATCCATGGGCCCAAGTCCTCACTACGGAGCATTACCTACAGAGATTAAAAAGAAAGGGGGTGAGTTACAAGAACTCAGTGCATAATCCCCTTACCGTCATCCACTTGGTCTGAACCCATATAGCAATATCATGGGCCTAAGCCCATTTAACATACACTTGGACCGAAGCCCATTTATGAAACAGAATATATTTATATATGTGCAATGTATGAATGTATGCAACCCAAACCAACCTAATAATCCATCCGCTACACACCACCCGTACCATCCAACACACCTGTGGGGATCTTTTGTCAACCCACCCCGCCAACACACCAATCGCGGGCATTTAGCCATTTATATCAAATTCAAATTGTGGACAAGCCACAGAATAACGAGAATATCGTGGCTTAGCCACGAGAAAAAATGTGATAGAGTCACGGAATATCATATACGGTAATAATATAACCGGCACCTGACCTAGGTAAAAATGATCGACACAGCAGTCGTTAATTCATATGTTAGGCACATAGCCCGGGTAAATACGTTTAGCACAAAGCCATAATCACGATGGCACAAAGCCATATTTAGGTTGGCACATAGCCATTATCGAATTTGTGGCGAGCCACGAATCAGAATGTATCGCTATGATCAAAGCGCTTTTCATAATATTTGTGGCGGTGCCACCAGAATTTCTTCTCTTCAACATTTTCCCAACCCATGCAAATTCATGTAGATGCATCATACATAGCAAATCATGATATTTACAAATATAAAAAGAATAATTATATCAGACAAAAGTTCAGCCCATTAACACTTTACAAAATCGGCCCATTAGGGCATTATATCAAATTGGCTCATTAAGCCATATGTCAAATTGGCCCATTAAACAATATTTCAGATCGGCCCACAAAACAATATATATCAAATCGGCCCATTAAGCAATTTATCAAATCGGCCCTTTAGGGGCATTTCTGTAATTCGGCCCATAGGGGCTTTTTCGTAATTCGGCCCATAAGGGCATTTTCGTAATTCGGTAACCTTACCCACTAAGGGTAATTTGGTAATCTCGCAACCCAGGGGTATTTTGGTAATTTACCCTCTAAGGGTATTTTGGTAATTTCGCAACCTAAACTTAACTACTAATGTGGGGCATAAAATTTGAAACTGTCCATCTGCGTCATACTGACTAAACTGACTATAACTCAAGTTAGGAACCTCAAAATTTAGATCCGTAAATTTTCCTTGAAACTAGACTCATATATTTTCTTGCAATAATTTATCCAGAATTTTTAAGTTAACCATTTAGTACAGTTTATTCCTAAAAGTTTCCCTTGTTTTACTGTCCAACGATTCTGACCTCTCTTATCTTAATTTCAAATATCTCAATGTACGGTTTTCATATGCTGCTCCCACTATTTCTATTAAAAATAGGTTCAATAAGGAATCCATACATATTAATTATAACTCTTAAATTACTTTGTACAATTTTATACGATTTTTTCAAGACGGATCAGGGAACCACGAAGTCATTCAGAACGAGTCTCACTAAAATTCAAATATCTCAGAATATAAAATTCTTTTTCCTTCTCCGTTTCTTCCATATAAAAAAAGACACAGTTAATTTTAATTCGATATCTTATTCACTTTTTAATTCCCTTTCTCCTATTTTTCATGATTTTTTGAAATCACCTCACTGCTGCTGACCAAAATTGTTTCATTGCAAAAATATGGTTACCACTATGAACCTACGCACGCCCGAGTGATCACGGAAGCCAGTTTTCGGTTTTCTTTGGTATTATGACCAAACCACTGAACATTTCATGCAAACAATCAGAGACATGTGAGAACACACACCATTTCAAACATGTATTCGGAAGGGTACGGGATTACACACCTTATTTGGATTTCCTTAAGAACCACTCTTCTTTGACCCTAGAACAACACCAACCAAAAGTTAGCCTCGGGTTTCCAAAAGATTTCGTATCACTTACACTTGAATCACTTACCACTATGTCCGAAGGTAGAATATATCGAGTGATTTGTCCCTAAAACATATAGTCGATTATTTCAAATTATTACTCCGTTAGCAACCAATTGAATATTGAATAATATCAATAATCCATAAGAACTCCTTACCTTATTATTATTGGATCCGATTTCTCCGTTCGACTTAAGGCTAGAATGATGTTCGGCCTCCCACTAGAATACTACAAAAGGGAGAGTGATCTCGTTTGAGAGAGTAGAATAAAATGATGGTCTCGGTCAATATGACCCTCCCAAACCAAGGCATAATTCGGCATTAAGAGAAAGAAAATAAAATGTTGAAGAGAACCACTTACCGATTTATTAAGGAATGAGTGTTAATACGGATGAGAAGAAAAGATAGAGAAGAGATGAAAGTTTGGTTATAGAGGAAAATGTATATTAATATTCGGCTATGGGGATAATCAAACAAGAAGATGTGCTCTTTTGGTGGTGTCGATTTAGAGAAGAGGAAAGATTGAAGGAATGTTTAAAAGAAAGGAATGGAAGGTTGAATGGATGCTAGGTGATTCGGCTATCAAAGGGAGATGAACAAGAGGTGAATATTTTGACCAAACAAAAGAGAAGAAAAATGCACAATTGTGCTAGGAGGATTCGGCAAAGAGGAGAGAATAGAAGAAAAACCAAAACTCACAAACAGTAGAAATTTTGAGAAAATGACACAATTGATGCCAATGGTATTTTGACCAAAACTAACACTTTAGTCTCACCAAAGCATCAAGAAAAATTCGTCTATCACCCTATAGCCCCAAAACCGTCCACATTCATGCCCCTAAAGGACAAAAGTTTGGCCACCCAAACTTTCCAAAACAATCTCCATGAAATAAGCCAAATGTCCCCCTTACTTGCCTTATTCTTTTGATTCCTTTCCCCAACCTCAACCTTTCCTTATTTCTTAGCCACCTTACCAAAAATAAAGAAGTCCAACTTGCCATATATACTTCTTGGCCGACACTTAAGGAAAGTATACAAAAAAATAGTCAAAATTTTTTGTACCAAGTGGGATTCGAACCTCTTCCCTCAATGCCTTCACTTGATGCCATAACCTCTTTACTAATTGCTCATTTATGCAAGCAAATTACCCACCTATTTCCATAAGCCTTGATGCCCCTTACTATCTCTCTTTAATAGGCTTAAACACAAAATTTATACTAAGGCCCAACTTGAACCCGAAACTTCCTAGAAACCTCGTAACTTTCCAAAATCACATTCCTAATTAATCCTATCTTGAAATAATGCCATTCTCTTTTTTCTCAAAATTTTAAACACTCCTAAGCCCAAGGCCCAATGGGCCCAATTCTTCTAGGCCCAATTTTGGGATGTTACACACATTGTTCAAATCAGTCCAAAAACCATACTTTGTCAAAATTACAATTTTCCCCTAAACTTTCAAATATTTACAAATTAGTCCCTAGGCTCATAAAATGAAATGTGCCCATTTTCTTTGTTACCCAAGCCTAGCCGAACCTAACACATGCTCATAACAGCCCAAATTTTTCTTCAAATCAGATTTTTACTACTCATTTTACAACTTTGACAAAAAGGTCCTTTTTAGGTGTTTTCATCAAAAATCACTTAGTAAAAGATGTTTATTACACCTCAAACTTTCATAAACTACCATGAAACATCAAAACAAATGCAGGTCACACATGGGTAAACTTTTAAACATGAACCCAAGCTCAAATAAATGCTAGAAATAGCTAGATCGATTGATAACAACTTCAAAAATGTAAAGAACATTAAAAACGGGGCTAGGATGCACTTACAATCAAGCTTGAAAAGTGAAAAAACCCTAGCTATGGAGAGCTTCAAAGTTTCAACCCTAGCTTGAAGAAGATGAGCAAATTTTGCTTCATTTTTCCCTTTTTAATCTTTTAATTACTAAATGACCAAAATGCCCTTTTTACTAAACTTTCAAATTTTACCTATTCATGCCCATTTTTGTTCATAAAAATATAAATTGGTCAAATTTCTATTTAAGGACTTCTAATTTATAATCCAAAGCTATCTCATGCTTAAAGCTTCTAGAATCTCGTATTTTGCAACTTTTGCAATTTAGTCCTAAAAGTTAAATTGGACACTTATTCACAAAATTTCTTCATGAAACTTTCACACAATCATGCAAACATGTCATGGAACTCAAAAAAAATCATAAAACATTCATAAAACAATCATAAAACAAATATTTCGACTAGAGCCAAAATCGGGATGTCATAGTTCTTAAATGCTCGGCATGCTCAGACTCGTCTCTAGAATAAATCAGAATGTAATCGATGAAAAAAACCACAAACTTATCTAAGTACAGTCGGAAAATTCGATTCATTGTAACACCCCTTACCCGTATCCAACGCCGGAACAGGGTACGAGGCGTTACCGGACTTAAAATTTCTTGAACATGAAAAACCGGGTCATAAAATTTCGTCAAATTTAAAACTTTTCTAACACATGCATTTTGTCCCTTATATGGGCTTATAAAGCTCAAAACATCCTTTAGGATGGTTCGGGACTAAACCGAAAACTTTGGAAACTTTTGGGAAAATTTAGAAAATTTTGTCAAAACAGGGGTCACACGCCCGTGTGGTCTGGGACACGCCCGTGTCCCTAACTCGTGTAACTCTCTATTTATGATGTCATCGTCAAAATAGGGTCACACGGCCTTGGCACACGCCCGTGCCCTTAGACCGTGTCTGTCACATGGCTGAGACACATGGCCGTGTCTCTGCCCGTGTGGCCTGGAAGTTGGCTATTTTCCAAGCCAGTTCCCCACTCTAAAACACAAACTCTCTTGTATCCATTTCATCAACATGTATTGTAACACCCCAAACCCGGCCCAAACATTACGACCGAATTTGGTTTGCTACAGAGAAAACAATTTGAGAACCATTTTAAAACCGATTTAAGTTTTGTCGAAAATCTTTCAACTTCAAGTCTCTTGTTAAAAACCATACTTAGTGTTGTTCAAAAATATTTATTAAGTCGAGTTGTTTATAGTTTTCAAATGTACCCGATGGTACTTTAAAACATTTTTCGTTTGATTTGGAAAAACATGTGAACTCATTATTAACATAATTAAATAGTTTAAACAAATATTCAAAGCATGTAACAATAATAAAATAATTCTAGGAGGCCTTATTACAACTCAATTAAAACAAAACCAACCATAAAAATAAGATAAAACAAAATCCAAGTTCATCTATTAAAATGTCCTTTGCATGGCCACCTCGAGTCCATCCGGCTCCATCTCCGCGATCTACTCATCCGCAAAATGTTAAGGGAAAGGGTGAGTCACCAAGACTCAGTGTGTAATCCCCACCCGGTAAGGTAACTCATACACAAGTCATTAATAAACATGCACATGCAACCCAACCTAACCATCCATACTCCTTTTCTACCCCGTGTGGTCAAAACCACTAATGACTTAGAGTCACAAATCTGATGATGGGGCCAACCCATCGTGTGGTCAAAACCACTGATGACCATAGGTCACAATATATCAAATGTGGTCAAAACCACTGGTGGTACCAAACCACCGGGACTTAGTCGCAAACAATCAATCAATCGTGGTCAAAACCACCGATGACCATAGGTCACAAATAATCTGATGGGGCCAACCCATCTTGTGGTCAAAACCACGACGGCGACGATCCATAAAATCATCCCCTTCCTCTCATTAATCCCACCATCACATGCTTATATATCAATTATCATATATCATGGCATAACATTTAGCATCATGTGATGGCATGCAAATCATATATCAACAATCGCAAGTTAGGGGACTTACCGGAATCCATGCTTAGCCATAAGCAAACATTACCACAAGAGTGACTAACAATAACAGATAATCATGTAAATTAATAAAGTGTGTAATGAGTTTTTACACACACGATACTATCGTAATTCCTAGGTCCCGAAGAATTAAGTCGTCCACCCTAGATTTCCTTGCCCTATATTCGGCCAAGCACAAGGTTTAGTGTCCTAGGCCATTCGGCCAAACCAAAATATCCAAAGGGTTAGTATTTAACCCAAAGCCTTACCTAACGCCCTTTGGGTACTAACTCCAACATACGAGATGTGATTACGCTTCACCTTCTACAATCGGCAACCACATGTTAATAGCCTTGGCTTTTAATCACTAACTAAATAACTTACCAAAATAGATCTTACCATCACTTACCAAAAATTGATTGCCAGACGATGATGGATTCACTTGCTCGCTTTCAAATCCCGAAGGCCCCTATAACCAATCGGTTCCAAAAGGGTATTAACATCCTTGCTATTAAATACCAAAATCAGCCCTTACCCTTTGTAGATGTCGACAGAGAAGAGAATATAGAGAAGAAGGTTTTGGTCATCACTTACCTTCACCAACCGATTGCCAAAAGAAACCCCGAAAGCACCCGGTCTTCTTGATATTCGGCCACAATAAATCTTAATAGGAGAGGAGGGATTTCGGCAACAAGGGTGGAGGGTATTCGGCTATTTAGAGATAGGAAAAATATAGGGGTTTTGGTTTAAGAAGAAAAGAAATAGATGAGCTATGGAGGTGTGGGGGATTCGGCCAAAGAGAATTAACGGCTTTCAGTTTTGGAGAGGATGAGAAAAGAGAAAATCAAAGATGGAAGGGTTGGGAATTTCGGCTACTTGCAAAGATGGGAAAAAGAAAAATAAGGTGATAGGTTGATGCTTTTATAGGCATTCGGCACCCCCCCTTTAAGCTTGCCGTCCACTCTTCCATGAAGAGTTCAAATTCCAATAATTTTCCTTAATTCACTCCAGACCAATAGTTTAAATCAATTCAAAACAATTTGAATAATTTAAACACCTATGTTTACTCCTTAGAATTAATCAAATAAAATCCAATTAAAAAGCTAATATTATCCTTATTATCTCATCAAATAAATAATAAAAAAACAAAGAAGCCATGTGCTCCTCAACCAGCCGAACAAAGAACCCATGAGCAGGCCAACTCTATTTCCACGCCAGCATTAAAAAAAAATAAACCCCAAACTGCAGCTTCTAAGATTCGAACACAGGACCTGGTGGAACAACCGGCCAGGTAGCGCCCCAGGCCATTCGGCCAGAGCGTTCTTTTGTGACATGAATGCGCCATGTTTTCTTTTAAATCCTACTTCCTTGGTTCCCCCTTGCCTTAACGCCAAAACAAAAATAAAACGCCACTTGTCGCCACATTGATTTGAACCCACGACCTCACGCACCACCCTCTCTTCCAACGCCCCTAGCCACTTCTCCCATTAGACTTTCATGTTAAATATTCCCACCATTTATTTATAAAGCCTTATACTGAGCGTTTTTCTCTTTTAGCGCCAAAGCCCAAAAATAACACTCCTTGCGTCCCTTGCATTTCGAACCCGAGACCTTCGTGCTAACACCCCTAAGTGGCGCCCCAAGCCACTCCGCCCACCGCCTTTCATGTCAATAAGCCCCTAATTTAATTATAAGGCCTTCCTAGGCCTAACGCCCTAAAAGCCCACAAGGAAAAAAACATTTCCCCTTGTTCCTTCCACGGATCGAACCTAAGACCCCTAGCAAGCTCTTAGGCGCACCACGCCACTTATACCAAGCCCATCCTTTGTGCCTTAGCTCGCCCAAAATTTTATTAAAGCCCTAACTAACCTAGCTCCTTCCTTTTACACACTTAAAAATAAATTTTAATACTAAGTTAGGCCTAGCTCGGGTTTAATTCTAGACCCCAAAACATGCCAAATAAATCATAAATTTATTTCTTCAGGCACACACACACATGGGAACAAATAATTAAATTTTCAAACAACCCCTAATTCAGGATGTTACATGTATCATGCTATAATTGGAAATCCGAATATCCAATTTTGCATACACATTCCCATACAAATCGTCATTCATGAAATCATTTGTAAACCACATCCACAACATCTCAATTATGCAATTACCACATACATGAATAACCACCTCATAGGCGTATAACAACCATCAATATTGGCCATCACCAAATAGCCTTAATCAAAATGAACATTTATTAAATAAGGGCCAACATTTTAGGCCATAAGAAATATGACATATATGACAAAATGACCAAGCCTACTATACATGCCATAACCCAAAAATTAATGTATCTAGATATACCAAGTGTTCCAGTTGATAGTGTGAGCGAATCACCGACGTCCACTGATCCCCGAGCTAACTTGGCGATACTACAAGGCAAGGGAAAAGAGAGGGGAAGTAAGCATAAATGCTTAGTAAGTTCATATGCAAATAATAAGAAATTAATAAACTTGTGTGGATAAATCCTCACAATAATTTCTTAAGATGATATAATCATTATATCACATGCTTACACCTTATTACTCATGTTCACATTAATATGTCTACTTGAGTCACTATCACTAAATTATTTATTTCTTGAGCTACAGAGCTCCGAATGAAGAACCATTTATTTCATCTAAAACTAGACTCACATAACTTCTTACCATAGAAATTTCAAAATTTTTGGTCTAGCCAATTAGTACAGTTTATTCATTAAATTTACCCCTGTTTCACTGTCCAACAGTTCTGACACTTTTTCACTACGAATCAATTTTCTCCTCATATAAAATTCATATGATGTTCTAGTTTATTTCACTTGAAAATATACTTATTAAAAATTTCAAGCATATGAATTATACTCCATATTTTTGTACAATTTTTACTGATTTCCAAAGTTGGAACAGGGGATTCCGAAACTCATTCTGCCCCTGTCTCACTAAAATTCAAATATCTCATAAATCACACTTCTTTTGCTTACTCTGTTTCTTTTATAAAAAAAAATAGACTCATTCAGCTTTAATTTCATATCTCACCCAACCTTTAATTCATTTTCCACCATTTTTGGTGATTTTTCAAAGTTACACAACTGCTGCTGTCCAAAACTGTTTTGTTGCAAAATTTACTCTTTCATAATTTCACTTACTCCATTTCATCTTACCGAAGGTTCGATCAAATATTGAGCACATTGTTCATAAATTTTCACACTTATACCTGCACTTATTCATCACATAATCATATTCAAATACACTTAGTCGTTACATGATCACATGTATTTTCACTTAGTCAATTTCCCGTCAAATTCATCAGAATAATAACAGATACACGGTGGCCTGCACATAGTACCACCCTTGTAGCTGAAGCTATCTGGTGCACATAGTAACCTACACTTAGTACTACACATGTGACCAAAACCATCACTTACACATAGTGGCCTGCACTTAGTACCACACATGTGATCGAAGCTATCGGGTACGCATAGTAGCCTACACCTAGTACTACACATCCGACCTATTCGTCTGGTACACGTAGTAGCCTGCACTTAGTACTACACACGTGTCCTAAAACCATCTCGTAGCTCTCTTGTACACATAGTGGCCTACACTTAGTACCACACATGTGACCTAGCTACCTCATTCGTATCTTTTCTCTTCCGTAGGTTCAACTGGGAATTCTCACTTTTCAACATTTTACCAGTTCATCCATAATCAATCACGATTCATAATTTACATCAAATAATTACTCCATATTCAACCATATCTCATATAATATAACAAAATATTAAAACATAAATAAAAAAATGATGTATTATTTACATACAAACTTACACCAAAGCATATTATAACTTGGCACATAACAATCAAGTGATTATAGACACATCTTACTCGTTTGCATCCTTATCAATAATGCATCATAATCTGAGCACATTATTTATGAGTCTCGTATACATACCTGTGCCTAGTCATAATACTCACATATCCTATTCTTACTTATCTTGAGCATACTCCTTGAATTTCCCATTGAACTACTTGTAATATTAGGGATGTTCGGGATATCTCATACACCTGGTAGGATGCCAATGCCATATCCCTGATATGGTCTTACATGGGATCACATATAGGTGCCAATGCCATGCCCCATACATGGTCTTACACTGGCACACTCACTGCCATAGTCCTACCATGGTCTTTTCTGTCAATTCATCACGAGTCGTAGTACGAATGTACTTGACGCTGCATTTCTCACGATTGATCCTTCAATCCAATCTCGTACTTGCATAAATTCATGATTAGATAACAAACATATATAAAATAATACATCATCTCAATTCAAATTTAATAATCGTTCACTATAGACTAACCATATGAACTTACCTCGACGCGAATCGGTCATTTTGATTGACATTTCCCCGTACTTTGTCCAAATCTCGATTTATTTGATCTAAAATGTCACATTTCACTTAATTATCACTCACATTACTCATTTTAATACAAAAATCATACTACGGCAAATTTACAATTTTGCCCCTAAACTTTCTCATAATTATGATTTTGCCCCTAGGCTCGTAATATGATTTTTATTCAATTTCTATAAAATTCAAGGTTAGCCGAACCTTTTTCTCTTCCAAATGAACCTCAAATTCTTATTATTTCACACATTTAGGAGCATTTACAACTTTTACTAATTAACTCGTTTTAACCATTTTCAACAAAAATCACTTAGCAAAAATCGTTCTCCTAACCTCGTGCACCCTTATTCTACCATTAAACATCAAAATGCACAAATATCTAGCATGGGTCAATTTTTAAACTTCATTTTTCATGCAAATAAATGGTAAAAATAGAAAGGTTAAGCTTCTAGGATCTCAAAAATATGAAGAACATTAAAAACGGGGCTCAAATGCACTTACAATTGAGCATTGAAAAAGCTTGAAACCCTAGCCATGGCTTCTTGAAAATTTCGGCAGCATGGAGAAGAGAATGAGCAAATTTTTGGGTTTCAATTTTGTCTTTTACGCCTTAAAACACCCAAATGAAAAAAAAAAGCCCTTTTTACTAAACCTTCAATTTTTACCCTTCCATGACTAGTTTTGTCCATAACAAAATATGATGGTCTATTTGCCATTTAAAGACCCCTAGTTTAAACCCCCATTTAAAAAAAGTACTTATGTTCTAGAACTCATATTTTGCAATTAATGCAATTTAATCCCAATAATAAAATTGGGCACTTTATCGATAAAAATTACTTAACAAAATTTGCACACCATCACCCAAACATATCATAGACTCTAAAACAATCATAAATTAAATATTTTTACTTCGGGTTTGTGGTCTCGAAACCACTGTTCCGACTAGGCCCTATTTTGGGCTGTTACAATTCTCCCCCCTTAGGGATTTTCGTCCCCAAAAATTTTACCAAAAGATAAACTTAGGATTGATTTCGCAAAGCACTGTCAAATTCTCATACAGCTTCGGCATCCTTAACATCTCACTTCTTAAACTAAGATTCTGAACTGTACTTTCTTATCCTGGACATAAGAACCACATCACTGAATTTTCTCAAGTTCTGACGAAATACACACTAATAAGTAACTGGCCTCAATCTATCAATAGTCTTATACTCTTCGATGAACCGTAAATCACTTTTCTTTACTTACCAAATAAAATAAAAAAATTACATCACAAAGATACTTTGAAGCTTTTGTCACTTATCTAAGTTTCAATACTCTTACCTTTCGATTCTGTATGCAATTTCGATAATCTATAATTGATTTCTTGGTACACAAACTCGTCTCGAAACAACAAATAAATGGTGGGTTTTCGACTGAGTTCTGAATCAGAAGTTAGTTCCTATCGAACACTTCTAACTTACCATTTACTGAAAAAATTCTAAGTTTCACAAAATCATGGAATAAGCATCATTATTTCTGAATAATAATCAATTTCTAATTCACATCATAAGATTCTTTTCATGCAGTATTAACTGAGTGCAAGCATAAGCTACCATTTTCACGTTCTTGTATCAAAATACACTTCAAACCAATAAACTATCCAGACTGAATAATTGAATTGGTCTTGGCTGTTTCACAGTACGCTTCTAAAGGAACCATTTTCATCTGGTTGCCATGATAACTCAGACATGTATCCTATTGCAATTCTTTCCGGTTACGAATGAATGATCCTTAAATCAACTATACAGTTTCAATGATACATAACAATCTCGTTTTAACTCTTTGAGATATATCAAATTACTCAGAAATAACAACCATAGTGCGGATTCATTTCGATCCTTCAAGCATTTACTCTTTTATCAATGTTGATTCCTTTCCCAAAATCTAAAGATAGATCACATCTAATAAAATTCATTTTACTATTAATTCTCAAAATACTGAACCACATTGGAATTGCATCTCTCTGACAATTAAAATCGTAGCGCCGTTTCAAGGCTAACATCTTAGTCACACCAATAAACAATATTTTAACCAATGCAAAAGCACAGTCTTTACACATCTGACAACAGTAACACTGTACATTCACTATCAAACTAGATTTCATAATCACAAAAGTATGATTACTTCCAGTAAAGGAATATCTCTTGCACAATTCACAAAATAAAGTAGATAAGAAATCTGAGATAAGGAAATCCAAGATTCGATACCGTACTAGAAGTCCGAGAATATAGCTCATAAGAGAATAATACCGACTTTGAAAATTCTCAAAAAAATTTCAGAAGGAAAATAATGCTTATAAGCACTGAACAATAACAGAAGCAACATAGTCTTCATATACATATTTCACAGAATAACAATCAGTGGAAACTGAATTTCAACATCATATGAACTTTACTGTCACTTTTCTATCAACTCATTTTAATAGAATACCAGAAAAGATAGAGTAATACCGATCACAGCCCAGACAGATTAACACTGCTTTCATCTATCACTGAAATCAACTAGCATTCTCATATGATAAGAACCCCGAACGAGTCGATTAGTCAATATTAACTTTTTCCACTGTAACATTGCGAAACCCAGATGATTTTCATAATAACCCGGCATTCATTCTGTGACTGTAATCAATTATCAAATCTTTTTTTTTAACTTCAATCACGTTTTCAATCAACATGTCCTTCAACTCTTTGACCTCTGACTTATGAACACATTCGACATGAATCTCATGAAATTTATTATGATTTGCCTCATTAGTAAGGGGGTGAGGTTGTAAAGCCTCTAACTCTATTCTCGTATACACATGTACATAATTTAACACTTATCATCTTTTAACACACTATTACGTTCATGCAATTTACTTTAAGCAAATTGACATGAATGTTCATGTCATAATAACCTTCTGCTCACCTTATGCAAATGAACGTACTTATTCATGCATTCTATTAATCTTGAATTCATTCACTTAGTCAACAATTTTGACACATATTATCATCAAAATTTTATCACAGTCATACAGCTTGCTTCAAGTAATTTAACTTATATACTCATGTCTCAAAAACATTCTACTCATATTAGGCAAACAAGCGCACTTATAAATATATTCAATAAATCTTGAGTAAGTTTACTCATCACATTCACTTTATCTACTAAATAAACATATAATCTCATACTGACACAATCAAGCATGTGTGCTTAACACTTTATAACTCTTATTTCATTGTACTTTTCCATGTTTTAAGCATAATTCTTATTAAACTATTTCAATTTAGTTTATTCAGATATTATGACCAAAGTAAGCATATCAAGGTTTCATCCAATTCATGTTCACAAGTGTCCTTTTTGGCATAAAATTCTCAGGACATACTTTAAAGTCGTCTATGAAATATCTGAATTGTCATTCCAGGCTAAATTATTTTTCATAACATTCAAAACATTTTATGCTTAACTTTCGATTTGCAATTATCACACTTTATTCATTATCACATACACATCATGAATTATCCTCCATACCTTCCCAAGTTTGGCTCATCAAAACACACTTTCTGTACTATCAGACTTAGCTCGGTTAGAAAGTGCATCTGCCTAATAAAATAATTATGATCAGGGTCGGGAGTCGTCACACTATCACAGTTCAATATGGCATGTATAGCTAGACTCATACTCATGCTAGGTTAGTCCTAGAATCGACTAAACCATGCTCTGATACAACTAAATATAACACCCCTTACCTGTATCCAACGTCGGAACAGGGTACGAGGCATTACCGGACTTAAAATTTTTTGAACATGTAAAATCGGGTCATAAAATTTCGTCAAATTTAAAACTTTTCTAACACATGCATTTTGTCCCTTATATGGGCTTATAAAGCTCAAAACATCCTTTAGGATGGTTCGGGACTAAACCGAGAACTTTGGAAACTTTTGGGAAAATTTAGAAAATTTTATCAAAACAGGGGTCACACGCCCGTGTGGTCTGGGACACGCCCGTGTCCCTAACTTGTGTAACTCTCTGTTTATGACATCATCATCAAAATAGGGTCACACAGCCTTGGCACACGCCCGTGCCCTTAGACCGTGTCTGCACATGGCTGAGCCACATAGCCGTGTCTCTGCCCGTGTGGCCTGGAAGTTGGCTATTTTCCAAGCCAGTTCCCCACTCTAAAACACAAACTCTCTTGTATCCATTTCATCAACATGTATCATGCTATAATTGGACATCTGAATATCCAATTTTGCATACACATTCCCATACACATCGTCATTCATGAAATCATTTGTAAACCACATCCACAATATCTCAATTATGCAATTACCACATACATGAATAACCACATCATAGGCGTATAACAACCATCAATATTGGCCATCTCCAAATAGCCTTAATCAAAATGAACATTTATTAAATAAGGGCCAACATTTTAGACCATAAGAAATAAGACATATATGAAAAAATGACCAAGCCTACTATATATGCCATAACCCAAAAATTAATGTATCTAGATATACCAAGTGTTCCAGTTGATAGTGTGAGCGAATCTCCGACGTCCACCAATCCCCGAGCTAACTTGGCGATACTACAAGGCAAGGGAAAAGAGAGGGGAAGTAAGCATAAATGCTTAGTAAGTTCATATGCAAATAATAAGAAATTAATAAACCTGTGTGGATAAATCCTCACAGTAATTTCTTATGATGATATAATCATTATATCACATGCTTACACCTTATTACTCATGTTCACATTAATCTGTCTGCTTGAATCACTGTCACTATATTATTTATTTCTCAAGCTACAGAGCTCCGAATGAAGAAACGTTAATTTTTCCTGAAACTAGACTCACATAACTTCTTACCATAGAAATTTAAGAATTTTTGGTCTAGCCAATTAGTACAGTTTATTCATTAAATTTACCCCTGTTTCGCTGTCCAATAGTTCCGACACTTCTTCACTACGAATCAATTTTCTCCTCGTATAAAATTCATATGATGTTCTCGTTTATTTCACTTGAAAATATACTTATTAAGGATTTCAACCATATCAATTATACTCCATAATTATTTTTGTAAAATTTTTACTGATTTTCCAAAGTTGGAACAGGGGATTCCGAAACTCATTCTGATATTGTCTCACTAAAATTCAAATATCTCATAATTCACACTTATTTTGCTTACTCTGTTTCTTTTATAAAAAAAATATACTCATTAAGCTTTAATTTCATATCTCACCCAGCCTTTAATTCATTTTCCACCATTTTTGGTGATTTTTCAAAGTTGCACAACTGATGCTGTCCAAAACTGTTTTGTTGCTAAATTTACTCTTTCATAATTTCACTTACTCCATTTCATCTTACTGAAGGTTCGATCAAATATCGAGCACATTGTTCATAAATTTTCACACTTATACCTGCACTTATTCATCACATAATCATATTCAATTACACTTAGTCGTTACATGATAACATGTATTTTCACTTAGTCAATTTCCCGTCGAACTCATCAGAATAATAACAGATACATGGTGGCCTGCACATAGTACCACCCTTGTAGCCGAAGCTATCTGGTGCACATAGTAGCCTGCACTTAGTACTACACATGTTACCAAAACCATCACTTACACATAGTGGCCTGCACTTAGTACCACACATGTGATCGAAGCTATCGGGTACGCATAGTAGCCTGCACTTAGTACTACACATGCGACCTATCTGTCTGGTACACGTAGTAGCCTGCACTTAGTACTACACACGTGACCTAAAACCATCTCGTAGCTCTCTTGTACACATAGTGGCCTACACTTAGTACAACACATGTGACCTAGCTACCTCATTCATATCTTTTCTATTCCGTAGGTTCAACTGGGAATTCTCACTTTTCAATATTTTACCAATTCATCCATAATCAATCACGATTCATAATTTACATCAAATAATTACTCCATATTCAACCATATCTCATATAATATAACAAAATACTAAAACATAAATAAAGAATACGATGTATTATTTACATACAAACTTACACCAAAGCATATTATAACTTGGCACATAACAATCAAGTGATCATAGACACATTTTACTCGTTTGCATCCTTATCAATAATGCATCATAATCCGAGCATATTATTTATGAGTCTCGTATACATACATGTGCCTAGTCATACTCACATATCCTATTCTTACTTATCTTGAGCATACTCCTTGAATTTCCCATTGAACTACTTGTAATATTAGGGATGTTCGAGATATCTCATACACCTGGTAGGACGCCAATGCCATATCCCAGTTATGGTCTTACATGGGATCACATATCGGTGCCGATGCCATGCCCCATACATGGTCTTACACTGGCACACTCACTGCCATAGTCCTACCATGGTCTTTTCTGTCAATTCATCACGAGTCGTAGTACGAATGTACTTGATGCTGCATTTCTCACGATTGATCCTTCAATCCAATCTCGTACTTGCATAAAGTCATGATTAGATAACAAACATATATAAAATAATACATCATCTCAATTCAAATTTAATAATCGTTCACTATAGACTAACCATATGAACTTACCTCGACGCGAATCAGTCATTTTGATTGACATTTCCCCATACTTGGTCCAAATCTCGATTTCTTTGATCTAAAATGTCACATTTCACTTAATTATCACTCATATTACTCATTTTAATACAAAAATCATACTACGGCAAATTTACAATTTTGCCCCTAAACTTTCTCATAATTACGATTTTGCCCCTAGGCTCGTAATATGATTTTTATTCAATTTCTATAAAATTCAAGGTCAGCCGAACCTTTTTCTCTTCCAAAGCAACCTCAAATTCTTATTATTTCAAACTTTTAGGAGCATTTACAACTTTTACTAATTAACCCGTTTTAACCATTTTCAACGAAAATCACTTAGCAAAAATCGTTCTCCTAACCTCGTGCACCCTTATTCTACCATTAAACATCAAAATGCACAAATATCTAGCATGGTTCAATTTTTAAACTTCATTTTTCATGCAAATAAATGGTAAAAATAGAAAGGTTAAGCTTCTAGGATCTCAAAAATACGAAGAGCATTAAAAACGGGGCTCAAATGCACTTACAATTGAGCTTTGAAAAAGCTTGAAACCTTAGCCATGGCTTCTTGAAAATTTCGGCATCATGAAGAAGAGAATGAGTGGATTTTTGGGTTTCAATTTTGTCTTTTATGCCTTAAAACACCCAAATCACAAAAATGCCCTTTTTACTAAACCTTCAATTTTTACCCTTCCATGACTAGTTTTGTCCATAACAAAATGTGATGGTCTATTTGCCATTTAAAGACCTCTAGTTTAAACCCCCATTTAAAATAAGTACTTATGTTCTAGAACTCATATTTTGCAATTAATGTAATTTAATTCCAATAATAAAATTGGGCACTTTATCGATAAAAATTACTTAACAAAATTTGCACACCATCACCCAAACATATCATAGACTCTAAAATAATCATAAATTAAATATTTTTACTTCGGGTTTTTTGTCTCGAAACCACTGTTCCGACTAGGCCCTATTTTGGGCTGTTACATTCATCATGTCCATAAAAATAGCAAGGGCATTAGTTAGTCCAAAAGTTATAACAACAAATTCTTAATGCTTGTACCTTGTCCTAAAAGCAGTTTTTGGCACATCCGACTCTTTAACTCTCAACTGATAGTAGCCAGATCTCAAATCAATCTTCGAAAATGCTGTTGCCCCTTTCAACTGATCAAATAAGTCATCAATTCTTGGCAAAGGATACTTGTTCTTTACAGTCACCTTGTTGAGCTGTCGGTAATCAATACAAAGTCTCATGGATCCATCTTTCTTCTTGACAAATAACACCGATACACTCCATGGTGAAAAACTCGGTCTCGCAAAACCCTTATCTTTCGACTCTTGTAACTGAGCTTTTAATTCTTTCAATTCAGTCGGAGCCATTCTATACAGAGCAATAGATATCAGTGAGGTCCCTGATACTAAGTCAATACCAAACTCAACTTCTCTGATCGGTGGCAACCCAGGCAACTCTTCTAGAAAAACATCCGGATATTCACTAACTACCGGCACTGATTCAATTTTCAATTAAGACACTTTTGTATTCAACACATAAGCTAGATAAGCTTCACAACCCTTTCTCACATATCTTTGGGCAATCATTGAAGAAATCACAACAGGTAACTCACCCGACTCATCTGAATCAACCCGAAGAATTTCACCATTTTCACATTTCAATTCAATAATCTTTCTTTTACAGTTTACTACGGCATCTTGCAGTGTCAACCAATCCATACCCAAAATAACATCGAATTCATCAAATGACAACAACATTAAATCAGCTAGAAAACAGTGACCTCGAATCATCAAGGGACAATTCTTGCAAACTCTATCAACTAATACATGTTTGCCTAAGGGGTTTGACACTCTAACCACAAACTCAGTAAACTCAACTGGCAAGCTCTTACTAGCTACTAATTTCACACAAACATAAGAATAAGTCGATCCAGGATCAATAAATGCAATTTCATTAGTATTGTAGAGATAAAAAGTACCAGTGATAACATCGGGAGATGTTGCTTCTTCGCGAGCACGGATGGCATAGGCTCTAGCACGTGTTCGAGCTTTGGATCTCACAGCTGTATCTTTCGTCACACCTTTACTACTAGCTCCATTTCTGGTATTTCTCAGTGGTCTACCTCTATTACTTGTATTACTCGGCCTCGCTCTCTGAAATTTTTCTTTCTCAGCCATTTCAGGGCAATCTCGGATAAAATGCTCTTGAGAACCACACTTAAAGCAAGCCCGGTCATTCATTCTACACTCGCCAGGATGTCTTCTTCCACAATGTTGACATTCGTGTCTATTAGACTTTACATTACCTACACTTTCCATTGAAGTAGCTTGAGATTTAAAACTTCAATGTTGCTTCCCACGATCTTTGTGTGAATACCCTGCTGAAACATTCGAACGGGAATACATTTCTTTAGATTTCTTTGACTGAGATGGAAATGACTTACTCATTAGTCTTTTCCTCAAATCTCTAGCCTCAATATCAGCTTTCCTCTTCTCTTTATTCAACTCTTCAGCCTTACAAGCCCGTTCAACCAATACCACAAATTCTTTCAGCTCTAAGATCCCAACTAATACACGAATATACTCATTCAATCCATCCTCAAATCTCTTGCACATAATGTCCTCGGTGGAAACGCACTCTCGAGTATATTTACTAAGTCTGACAAATTCTAGCTCATACTCTATCACTGTCATATGACCCTACTTCAGCTCAAGAAATTCCTTACATTTCTGATCGATGAACCGCTAACTAATATATTTCTTTCAGAACTCCTCTTGAAGGAATTCCCATGTAACCCTCTCTCTTGGTACCACCGATACTAGTGTATTCAACCAGTGATATGCAGAATCTCTCAGAAGTGAGATGGCATACTTTAAACACTCATCCGTTGTGCAGGACAACTCATCAAATACCCTGATGGAGTTTTCGAGCCAAAACTCGGCTCTCTCAGGATCATCATCCATATTAGCTCTAAAATCTTCAGCCTCGTGCTTTCGAATCTTATCAACCGGTGGCTTGTTCATTCTTACAAATTCCATAACTTGTGGAGATATGGGAATCGGTCGAGGAATAGGTGGGGGTGGAGGACGTTGGGCATTTGGATTTGTTCGAAAAAATTCCGTATACCACTCATTCATCATGTGGAGAAAGGCTTCCCTACCCCCTTCTCCCTGACTAACCGTAGGAGCTCTACTATCAGATGGCGCTGCCCCTTGAGCGGGAGCCGGTGCATTACTTTCAACTTCATCAGCTTCTGTAACAGCCCGATTTAGGGCCTAGTCAAAATAGTGGTACGAGACCATAAATCCGAGTTAGTAAAATTGAGTTTTTAAGGTTTAAGAGATGTTTGCATGATAGTATGAAAGTTCTATGTAGAAATTTTGTGAAAATTTCTATTAAAGGGTTCATTAGGACTAAATTGCAAAAGTTGTAAAATATGAGATTCTAGAAGCTTTTTTGTATGAAATAGCTTTGGAATATTAATTAGAAGTCCTTAAATAGCAAATTGCCCAAATTATAATTTTTGGACAAAAATGGACATGAGTTAGTAAATTGTGAATTTTTGAAGAGAATGACATTTTGGTCATTTATCAATTAAATGATTAAAATGGGAAAAGATGATAAAAATCTTATTCATCTTCTTCTTCCTTGTCCCGAAAATTTGAGAGACTCCATAGCTAGGGTTCTTCAATTTTTGAAGCTTGCTAGTAAGTGCATCCTAGCCCCGTTTTTAATATTCTTCGTATTTTTAGAGTTCTCGTATTATGAATTAGCTATTTATAGCTATAAGTTGAGCTAGAATTCATGTTTATAAATCTACCCATGTATGACATGCTGGTAAAGTGATGTTTTATGAAATATTATGACAGTTTGATGTTAGATAAACATCTTTTCCTAAATGAATTTCAAGAAAAATGCTAGTAAGGACTAGTTTGTAAAAGTTGTGAAATTTGTCATACATGATAGAAATAGTGAGAATTGATTGTTGCTATAGTTGAGAGAGTGAATCAGCTAAGCATGAAGTTCACGAAAGTTGAATAAAAATCACTTTACGAGCCTTGGGGCCAAAGTGCAATTATGAGAAAGTTTAGGGGCAAAATGGTAATTTTGGCGAAGTATGAGTTAAGAGTCAATTTAGTCAATGTGTGTATTAAATGAGCTAAATTATTATTTTAGATCAAGAAAAACGAAGCCCGAATCGAAACCGAGGCAAGAACAAAGTCGATGACTAAATTACATTTCTACATACATTTTGTACATTGAGGTAAGTTTGTATGATTTCTAAGCTTTATGATTAATATCATTGAATTGCTTAGTATGATGTAGAATATATCTTAATTCCATGAGATTTTTAATGCTATGTTAAACAAAGAAATCAATGAGATTAAGCATGAGAAAGTCCCGATTGAAGTTGAATTACTTAGGATACTCAATCTATCACATGAGACAAGAAAGTCCGTATAAAACCAAGCCAAGGCATGGCATCGGCAATCAAGCAAGTTATCATGTAAGACCAAGACAATTCTTGGCATTGAAGAGTTATTATGAGATGAAGACCCATATAAGCCCAAGCCAAGGCATGGCATTGGTGAGTCTCCAAGTAGAGATGTCATGTAAGTCCAAGACAAGTCTTGGCATTGAAAAGCTATCATGAGATAGATATCCCATGTAAGTCCAAGCCGAGGCATGGCATTGGAGAGTAACAAGGAAGATTTCATGTAAGTCCAAGCCAAGGCTCGGTATTGACCCGTTCATGAGTAAAGATGCCAAGTAAGACCATGTCAAGACATGGCAATGGTAAGTTCCCAAGGGAACACACAAGGAAGACTTCGTGTAAGTCCGTGTCAAGACATGGCATTGATACCAAGTTGAGAGATCCCATGTAAGACCATATCTAGGATATGGCTTTGGGATCGAGATATATGTGAGATGAGATTTAGTATCCTCAGTTATTCATAGTAATTCATCGGGCAAAAGAGTAAAGAATAAATGAGAAAGCAAGAAAGTTAAGCAAGTAAAGCTATCATCAAAGTATGCTAGTCAAAGTTAACTAAGAGTATTATTCATGTTATGAATGATGAAGTTAAGATTATGCTTACCTTAACAAAGTATGCTAATCTATATGATTAAGTGATACAGGTACCTTGTTTACCTTACAAGCACGAGACTAGTAAGTACCATGATATGTGTAAGGATCATTAAGAGTAAGTAAGCTCAAGCATGTGAACTTAGCAATGCCTTTGCTTATGATGAATGAGTATGTTAAGTATATATATATACGTTGTTATATGCATTACATGCAAACTTACTAAGCGAAATGCTTACGTCTTTAATTCTTTCTTTCCATGTAGTCCCTCCAAGTTAATCTCTTGGATCATAGTCATCGGAGCTCGGAGCACACTATCAATCGCTATTTTGGTATAGCCAAGTTGTTTATATTAAGTATGGCATGTATAAGAAGCATTTCATTTTGAGTTATGTTTTAAAATTAGCCAAAGTGTTGGCTATCAAGCTTAGTATTCTTTTTGTATATGGCCAAAGAGATGGGTCATAAATGATTAATTATGTATGTTTTTATTTATCAATGAAGTATGCATCTTTGTTCATGTTAGATGTAATACTTGAGTTAGTTAATTGAGTATTGGATTGATTTTGATCTCAGGGTGGCAATTGGCTTAGAAAATAGCCTCTAGGTGCCCACACGGATAGACACACGGGCGTGTGTCTAGACCGTGTGTCCCCTGCACATTAGTGTTTTAAGTCAGAATAGACCACGGGCTAATCACACAGCCGTTTGTTTAGGCCGTGTGTGACACATGGTTAGCACATGGGCGTGTGCCCTAGCCGTGTGAAGTCTGTACCTTGCACTTGTAATTTGAATTGCCACACGGCTGAAGTACACGGGCGTGTGTATGGACCGTGTGGATAAGTCAGAATGCCAAAGTTTAGCACACGAGCCAAAGCCACGGGCGTGTCAAGACCGTGTGAAATTAGTCAGTGTCGACCACGGGTGGAAGACACGGGCATGTCTTAGGGGTACACGGGCGTGTCCCAAGTCACATGGGCGTGTGACCCCTGTTTCGAGAAAAAGTTCCCGATTGAGTTCCAAAAGTTTTCGGATAGGTGTTTAAGGCCTCGTACGCCCATGAAACGTATGTTTTGATTAAGAAAGAGAAGTTTCTGTTTCGAAACAAAATTTTACAGCCCGTAAGTACATGTTTACTTAAGTTCAAGTATGGTAATGTCTCGGTATCCAGTCTTAGTCTCGGACTTGGGTATGGGGTGTTACATTTAGTGGTATCGAGCTACGGTTTAGTCGATTTTAGGACTAACGTAGCACGAGCACGAGTCTAGCTATACATGCCATACGTAAGAATGTTTTTATAATGATAGTGTGACGACTCCTGACGACCTAAATTATGTTTATACATATAGTAAATGGATCCCGAAAGAGCTGTAGCGGATGACGTAGAAAGTAACGCGCCGGCTCCCACTGAAGGGACGGTGCCTAACGAGAATGAGAATAGACCCACTACGGTGAGTCAAAGAGGAGGAGAAGAGGCTAGAGAAGCCTTCCTCTATATGATGAACATGTTGTATACGGAGTTCATTCGTACGAACCCGAATGCTCAAACCCCTCCACCCCCGCCTATTCCTCAACCTATCCCAGTAGCCCCTCAAGTAGTAGAGGTGGTAAGAGGAGAGAAGCCTCCGGTTGATAGGATTAGGAAACATGGAGCAGAAGAATTTCGGGCTAAAAAGGATGATGATCCGGAAAAGGCCGAGTTCTGGTTAGAGAATACCATCAGGGTATTCAATGAATTGTCATGCACGTCTGAGGAATGCATGAAGTGTGTAGTCTTTCTTTTAAGAGATTCTGCTTACCAATGGTGGAACACCTTAGTGTCTGTGGTACCACAAGAAAAGATCATGTGGGAGTTCTTTCAAGAAGAGTTCAGAAAGAAGTATATCAGTCAAAGATTTGTCGATCAAAAGAGAAAGGAATTTCTAGAACTAAAGCAAGGCAAGATGTCTGTGACTGATTATGAGTGTGAGTTTGTACGACTCAGTAAATACGCTCGAGAGTGTGTATCCACCGAGGCCATCATGAGCAAGAGATTCAAAGATGGACTAAATGAGGACATTAAGTTGTTTGTTGCTGTCCTAGAATTAAAAGAATTTTTTGTGCTAGTAGAGCGGGCTTGTAAAGCCGAAGAGCTAGTAAAAGAGAAAAGAAAATATGAAATGGAGTCTCGTGACTCTAGAAAGAGATAGTGGGGTAAGTCATTCCAATCCTCATCCAAGAAGTTAAGAGATTTTTCCACTAGATTGGCTACTTCCACTGGGTTTTCAAGGAAAGACAAGAGTAAGCAGTATCCAGGAAATAAGGCGCAGACTACTTCAGTTGGTAGTGTGGGGAACATTCGATCAGATAGACCTGAATGCCCACAGTGCGGTAGACGTCATCTCAGAGAATGCCGAGCACATGAAAATGCTTGTTTTAGATGTGGTTCCCAAGACCACTTTATAAAAGATTGCCCTGAGACGATGAAGGAAGAGAGAGCTCAAAACCCAAGATCTGGGAGTATGGTCAGAGGAAGACCGCAAAGGAACTCAGGAAGTGGGGCGAGTGGGAGAGGTAACCCTAGAGAGCAGGCCGCAAGACCCGAGGGTAGGGCACCTGCGAGGACTTATGCCATTCGCGCTCGCGAAGAGGCATCTTCTCCAGATGTTATTACGGGTACCTTTTCCCTTCATGATATTAAATTTATTGCTTTAATAGATCCCGGATCCACACACTCTTACATTTGTATGAAACTAGTATCCGGTATGAGTATGCCTATAAATTCTACAGAATTTGTGATTAAGGTGTCTAATCCTTTAGGTAAGAGTGTTTTAGTTAATGAAGTATGTAAAGACTGTCCATTGATGATTAGAGGTCACTGTTTTAAAGCAAACCTTATGTTGTTACCATTTGATGAGTTTGACCTCATTCTTTGTATGGACTGGTTGACCACCCATGATGTAATAGTAAATTGTGGGAAAAAATAAATTGAGATGAGATATGAGAATGGGGACACTCTCCATGTAGAATTAGACGAACAAGGTAGATCGCCGATAATGATTTCTCATATGACGGCACAAAAATACATAAGAAAAGGTTATGAGGCATATTTGGCCTTTATGATGACTGATAGAGAAACAGAGTTAAAGATTAAGTCAGTACCGATAGTATGTGAGTACTTGGATGTTTTTCCCGAGGAATTACCAGGACTACCACCAGTTAGAGAGGTTGAGTTCAGCATTGAGCTAGCTCTTGGTACTGTACCAATATCTATTACTCCTTACAGAATGGCTCCAACAGAGTTGAGAGAGTTGAAGTCACAGTTGCAAGACTTGACAGATAAAGGTTTTGCAAAATCAAGTTGTTCTCCATGGGGTGCTCCAGTTTTCTTTGTGAAAAAGAAAGATGGCACCATGAGATTGTGCATAGATTACCGTCAACTTAATAAAGTGACAGTAAAGAACAAGTACCCATTGCCAAGGATCGATGATTTGTTCGATCAATTGAAGGGGGCCTTTGTGTTCTCTAAGATAGACTTGAGATCCGGGTACTACCGATTGAGAGTAAAGGATTGAGATGTATCCAAGATCGCGCCGAACAAGGTATGGGCATTATGAATTTTTAGTCATGCCCTTTGGATTGACCAATGCTCCTGCGGTATTCATGGACTTAATGAACCGCATCTTCAGGCCATACCTCGACAAGTTTGTAGTCGTTTTTATCGACGACATATTGATTTATTCCCAAGATGAGAATGAGCATGCTGAGCATCTACGAACAGTTTTGCAGACTCTACGAGAAAATCAACTTTATGCCAAGTTCAGTAAAAGTGATTTTTGGCTCAATGAAGTAGGATTTTTGGGACATATTGTCTCGGGAGATGGAGTCTGAGTAGATCCAAGTAAGATTTCGGCCATAATGGACTGGAATCCACCGAGGAATATCTCTGAGATTAGAAGTTTTCTAGGCCTAGCTGGCTATTATAGACGATTCATCAAGGGGTTTTCCATGATTGCAACTCCGATGATGAAATTGTTACAGAAAAATGTGAAGTTTGAGTGGACAGAAAGATGCCAACAAAGTTTCAAGAAACTAAAGGTATTATTGATAGAAGCTCCAGTTTTAGTACAGCCCGAGACAGGGAAAGAGTTCGTGATATACAGCGATGCATCCTTAAACGGATTAGGCTGTGTACTTATGCAAGAAGGCAAAGTGATTGCTTATGCCTCAAGACAGATAAAGCCCCATGAGAAGAATTATCCGACGCACGATTTAGAGTTGGCTGCCATAGTCTTCGCATTGAAGATTTGGAGACACCATTTATATGGTGAAAGATGTCAGATTTTCACCGATCACAAAAGTTTGAAGTACTTGATGACACAGAAAGAGTTAAACTTAAGGCAGCGGAGATGGTTAGAGGTTATAAAATACTATGATTTGGTCATTGACTACCATCCCGGGAAGGCGAATGTGGTCGCCGATGCTTTGAGTAAAAAGTCCCTATTTGCATTAAGGGCAATGAATTCGCGGATGACTTTATCCGACGATAGTTCTATTCTAGCTGAGTTGAGAGCTAGACCAATGTTTCTCCAAGAGATCATTGAAGCTCAAAAAGAAGATAGTGAATTGCAAGTCAAGAGAGCTCAGTGCGAGACAGATGTTGAGTTCGATTTCCAGATTAGTCCCAATGGAAGTTTGATGTTCAAAGATAGAACTTGTGTACCAAGAAATGAGGAGCTTATTTAGAAAATTTTGCATGAGGCACATAACGGATGTTTATCGTACATCCGGGTAGTACCAAGATGTATAATGACTTGAAGCAATGATATTGGTGGCCAAGAATGAAGAAATATATTTTGAGTTTGTTTCCAAATGCATGATTTGTCGAACCAAGTAAAGGTGAACACCAAGTACCTTTCGGGTTTGCTTCAACCCATTTCGGTTCTGAGTGGAAATGGGACCGTATCACCATGGATTTTGTAGCGGGTTTACCGTTGTCACCAAGCAAGAAAGATGTTTGTATAGGTTGTGGTTGTGGACTTACGAAGTCAGCCCATTTCATACTGCATGCAGTGGATTACTCACTCGACAAGTTGGCAAACATGTATGTTTCAGAAATAGTAAGGCTACATAGAGTTCCTTTGTCAATCATATCGGATAGAGATCCGAGATTCACCTCCAGATTTTGGAAGAAGTTACAAGAGGCCTTGGGTACAAAGTTGAACTTTAGTACATCTTTTCATCCTCAAACCGATGGTCAATCGGAGAGGTTAATACAAGTACTCGAAGATATGCTCCGGTGTTGTATTCTTGAATACCAAGGCAGTTGGGAAAAGTTTCTCCCATTAGTATAATTTGCCTACAATAATAGCTTTCAGTTGAGCTTAAAGATGGCGCCTTATGAGGCTTTATACGGGCGTAAGTGCCGAACGCCTTTGTATTGGACTGAACTCAAGGAAAACCGAATTCACGGGGTTGATTTGGTTAGAGAAACTGAAGAGAAAGTGAAAGCGATCTGAGAATGTTTAAAAGTCGCATCAGATGCAGGTAAATCTTACTCAGATTTAAGAAGAAAAGAGATAGAGTATCAAGTCGGGGATAAAGTTTTCTTGAAAGTGTCACCATGGAGAAAGGTCCTCAGATTTGGCCGTAAAGGCAAGTTGAGTCCACGTTTTATCGGACCATATGAGATTACTGAGAGAGTTGGGCAGGTAGCTTATTGATTGGCTTTGTCGTCTGAATTAGACAAGATACATGATGTGTTTCATGTGTCTATGTTGCGACGCTACCGATCAGACCCTTCACATGTAATTACCCCGTCAGAGATAGAGATTCATCCCGACATGACTTATGGTGAAGAACCAATTAAGGTTTTAGCTCGGGAAGTCAAACAGCTAAGAAATAAAAGTATTGCCCTAGTGAAAATATTGTGGCAAAGACATGGGATAGAGGAAGCTACGTGGGAACCAGAAGAGAGCATGAGAAACCAGTACCCAAACCTATTTGCTGGTAAGATTTTCGAGGACGAAAATTCCTAAAAGGGGGAGAATTGTAACAGCCCGATTTAGGGCCTAGTTAGAATAGTGCTGGGAGACCACAAATCTGAGTTAGTAAAATTGAGTTTTTAAGGTTTAAGAGATGTTTGCATGATAGTATGAAATTTCTATGTAGAAATTTTGTAAAAATTTCTATTAAAGGGTTTATTAGGACTAAATTGCAAAAGTTGCAAAATATGAGATTCTAGAAGCTTTTTTGTATGAAATAGCTTTGGAATATTAATTAGAAGTCCTTAAACAGCAAATTGCCCAAATTATAATTTTTGGACAAAAATGGACATGAGTTAGTAAATTGTGAATTTTTAAAGAGAATGGCATTTTGGTCATTTATCAATTAAATGATTAAAATGGGAAAAGATGATAAAAATTTTATTCATCTTCTTCTTCCTTGTGCCAAAATTTTGAGAGACTCCATAGCTAGGGTTCTTCAATTTTTGAAGCTTGCTAGTAAGTGCATCCTAGCCCCGTTTTTAATATTCTTCATATTTTTGGAGTTCTCGTATTATGAATTAGCTATTTATAGCTATAAGTTGAGCTAGAATTCATGTTCATAAATCTACCCATGTATGACATGCTTGTAAAATGATGTTTTATGAAAGATTATGAGAGTTTGATGTTAGATAAACATCTTTTCCTAAATGAATTTCATGAAAAATGCTAGTAAGGACTAGTTTGTAAAAGTTGTGAAATTTTTCATACATGATAGAAATAGTGAGAATTGATTGTTGCTATAGTTGAGAGAGTGAATCAGCTAAGCATGAAGTTCACGAAAGTTGAATAAAAATCACTTTACGAGCCTTGGGGCCAAAGTGCAATTATGAGAAAGTTTAGGGGTAAAATAGTAATTTTGCCGAAGTATGAGTTAAGAGTCAATTTAGTCAATGTGTGCATTGAATGAGCTAAATTATTATTATAGATCAAGAAAAACAAAGCCCGGATCGAAATCGAGGCAAGAATAAAGTCGAGGACTAAATTGCATTTCCACATACATTTTGTACATTGAGGTAAGTTTGTATGATTTCTAAGCTTTATGATTAATATCATTGAATTGCTTTGTATGATTTAGAATATATCTTAATTCCATGAGATTTTTGATGCTATGTTAAACAAAGAAATCAATGAGATTAAGCATGAGAAAGTCCCGATTGAAGTTGAATTACTTAGGATACTCGATCTATCAAATGAGACAAGAAAGCCCGTATAAGACCAAGCCAAGGCATGGCATCGGCAATCAAGCAAGTTATCATGTAAGACCAAGACAAGTCTTGGCATTGAAGAGTTATTATGAGATGAAGACCCATATAAGCCCAAGCCAAGGCATGGCATTGGTGAGTCTCCAAGTAGAGATGTCATGTAAGTCCAAGACAAGTCTTGGCATTGAAAAGCTTTCATGAGATAGATATCCCATGTAAGTCCAAGCCAAGCCATGGCATTGGTGAGTAACAAGGAAGATTTCATGTAAGTCCAAGCCAAGGCTCGGCATTGACCAGTTCATGAGTAAAGATGCCAAGTAAGACCATGTCAAGACATGGCAATGGTATGTTCCCAAGGGAACACACAAGGAAGACTTCGTGTAAGTCCATGTCAAGACATGGCATCGATACCAAGTTGAGAGATCCCATGTAAGACCATATCTAGGATATGGCTTTAGCATCGAGATATATGTGAGATGAGATTCAGTATCCTCAGTTATTCATAGTAATTCATCGGGCAAAAGAGTAAAGAATAAATGAGAAAGCAAGAAAGTTAAGCAAGTAAAGCTATCATCAAAGTATGCTAGTCAAAGTTAACTAAGAGTATTATTCATGTTATGAATGATGAAGTTAAGATTATGCTTACCTTAACAAAGTATGCTAATCTATATGATTAAGTGATATAGGTACCTTGTTTACCTTACAAGCACGAGACTAGTAAGTACCATGATATGTGTAAGGATCATTAAGAGTAAGTAAGCTCAAGCATGTGAACTTAGCAATGCCTTTGCTTATGATGAATGAGTATGTTAAGTATATATATATACGTTGTTATATGCATTACATGCAAACTTACTAAGCGAAATGCTTACGTCTTTAATTCTTTCTTTCCATGTAGTCCCGCCAAGCTAATCTCGTGGATCATAGTCATCAGAGCTCGGAGCACACTATCAATCGCTATTTTGGTATAGCCAAGTTTTTTTATATTAAGTATGGCATGTATAGGAAGCATTTCATTTTGAGTTATGTTTTAAAATTAGCCAAAGTGTTGGCTATCAAGCTTAGTATTCTTTTTGTATATGGCCAAAGAGATGGGTCATAAATGGTTAAGTATGTATGTTTTTATTTATCAATGAAGTATGCATCTTTGTTCATGTTAGATGTAATACTTGAGTTAGTGAATTGAGTATTGGATTGATTTTGATCTCAGGGTGGCAATTGACTTGGAAAATAGCTTCTAGGTGCCCACACGGATAGACACACGAGCGTGTGTCTAGACCGTGTGTCCCCTGCACATTAGTGTTTCAAGTTAGAATAGACCACGGGCTAATCACACGGCCATTTGTTTAGGCCGTGTGTGACACACGGTTAGCACATGGGCGTGTGCCCTGGCCGTGTGAAGTCTGCACCTTGCACTTGTAATTTGAATTGCCACACGGCTGAAGTACACGGGCGTGTGTATGGACCGTGTGGATAAGTCAGAATGCCAAAGTTTAGCACACGGGCCAAAGCCACGAGCGTGTCAAGGCCGTGTGAAATTAGTCAGTGTCGACCACGGGTGGAAGACACGGGCATGTCTTAGGGGTACACGGGCGTGTCCCAAGTCACATGGGCGTGTGACCCCTATTTCAAGAAAAAGTTCCCGATTGAGTTTCGAAAGTTTTCGGATAGGTGTTTAAGGCCTCGTAGGCCCATGAAACGTATGTTTTGATTAAGAAAGAGAAGTTTCTGTTTCAAAACAGAATTTTACAGCCCGTAAGTACATGTTTACTTAAGTTCAAGTATGGTAATGTCTTGTATCCAGTCTCAGTCTCAGACTTGGGTATGGGGTGTTACAGCTTCAGCTCGATTTGGATCCATTTACTATATGTAAACACAATTTAAAATTGTCAGGAGTCATCACTCTATCACAGTTCATTTATGGCATGTAGAGCTAGACTCTTACATACTACATTAGTATGAGAATTGACTAAACTGTAGCTCTGATACCACTAAATGTAACACCCCTTACCTGTATTCGACACCGGAATAGGGTACGAGGCATTATCGGACTTAAACACAAGCAAACATACAAAACCGAAATGTAATTTCCATCCAAATTTAAAACTTTTCACATACATTCATATCGTCCCTAAAACGAGCTTACGAGACTCAATACATACTTTGGAAGTGGTTCGGAACTGAACCGATAACTTTAGAAAAATTTTCATGTTACAGGGCTCACACGCCCGTGTGACCCTTAGACACGCCCATGCTACAGGCCGTGTTCAAAATAGGGAGCTCTCTGACTTGTGCCACATGGCCGTGCCACACGCCCGTGTGCTAGGCCGTGTGGTCGATTTAATTTTCATGGTTTTTCATAAAATAGGTGCAGACTTCACACGGCAAGGGCACACGTCCGTGTTCGAGGCCGTGTCGTCCACACGGCTGAGACACACGCTCGTGTCTCTGCCTATGTGCTCGATACTGGGCATTCTATTTTGCAACAACTAAGATGCAGGAGACACACGGTCGGAACACACGCCCATGGAGCAAGCCGTGTGTCACACACGGCCTAGACACATGCCATGTGTCTACCCGTGTGGACAAAAATAAGGCTATTTACCAAGCCATTTTGTCACCCTTCCATGTACAAACCTACACAACAAACATAGAACCATTTCAATGCATATACCATCAACCAAATCAGCCACAACTAAGGCATCAACACCCCATTCACATGCTATCATTTATCATACACAAACATCACATATATCTCAACTCAAATCATGCAATTTCCCACATCCATAAAAAGCATCATCATATGCATATATATACTTAAACCAATATTAGCCAATTACGATGGCCATTTACAAAATGAATTATCAGCCAACTTAAGCCAACACATTTGGCTAAATCAATTATGACACATCACAAAATGACCAAGTCCCTTTACATGCCATAACTCAAAAAATTAAAATCAATGGTACCCAAAATATTAAGTTGATAGTGTGAATGGATCTCCAACAGTTTTTGATCCCCGAGCTGGCTTGGTGACACTATAAGATAAGGGAAAAGAAAGGGGAGTAAGCTTTATAGCTTAGAAAATTCCTATGCAAATAATAAGCATTATAATCACACATGTATCATACAAATAAACATGACGAACTTGGCATAATTAGTGTCAAGATCTTCTAATCATAACTTGCTCATTCATAACCTTACCTAGGGATTCATCACACATCGAGCTCATTAGTAATTGAGTTTTACGTACGTACCTGTACCAACTCGCAACATAATCATAACCTTTCACAACTTTGACATACTCGTTGAATTTCCCGTTGAACCACTTGGAATACTAAAGGATACTCGGGAATCACGCACACACAATACTATACCAAACCATATCCCAGAGATGGCCTTACATCTGATCTCTTATCGATGCCAATAGCCCAGCTATGGTCTTACACGAAATCTCATATCGATGCCATATCCCAGATATGGTCTTACACGTAATCTCAAATAAACTTAATGTCATGACATTCGTATCCTACCTATTCCTAAGGTTCAACTGGGATTTCTCACTTGTCAAACTTTATCGATTACATCCAAGGAGTCAATCATAATTCCACAATATTAAAGCATTTAAAACATAATAAAGTAATGCATTATTTACATACGAACTTACCTCGGTACAAAAATAGTAGAAATGGACCTAATCATCAAACACCTTGTTTTTCCCCCGATCTAGGTCCGAACGTCGTTTCTCTTGATATATAATAGAAAATTTAACACATTTATTATCCACATTTCTCAATTCAGTCCAAAAATCACATTATGGAAAAATTACATTTTTGCCCCTAAACTTTGACATTTTTACATTTTCGCCCCTAGGCTCGTAAAATGAAATCTATTCGATTTCTTCAAGACCCAAGCCTAGCCGAACCTCTTTCATGCTTATAACAGCCCACATTTTTCATTTAATCACACTTTTACACACATTTTGAAATCTTTTTACAAATAGGTCCTTTTGACATTTTCATCAAAAATCACCTAGCAAAAGTTGTTTATCTAACATTAAACTTGCATAATCTACCATTAAACATCAAAATACACACATGTATAACATGGGTCAAACCCTAGACCTCAATCATCTCTCAAATTAATGGTAAAAATAGATAGATCAAGTGATAACGACTTTAAGAATGTAAAGAGCATTAAAAACGAGGCTAGGATGTACTTACAATAAAGCTTGGAAGTTGAAAAAACCCTAGCTATGGTGACCTTCTAATTTTCGGCACATGGAGAAGAAGATGGACTAAATTTTGGCTTGATTTTTGGTTTTTAATTCATTTAATTACTAAATGACCAAAATGCCTTTCACTTAAAACTTTGAAATTTTATCTCACCATGTCCATTTTTGTCCACTAACTTAACAAATAGTCTAATTATCATCTAAGGACCTTCAATTTAAAATTTCATAGCAATTAGACACCTCTAGCATGTAGAACTCAACTTTTGCACTTTTTACAATTTAGTCCTTTTAACTAAATTGAGTGCCCAAACGTCAAAATTTTCGAACAAAATTTTCACGAAATCATTTCATAAAACTGTAGACCAAAAATATATAATAAAAACAAATTTTACTGTGTCAGATTTGTGGTTCCGAAACCACTGTTCTGACTAGACCCAAAATCGGGCTGTTACACTAACACTCTCAGCATGGATTGGGACAGTGTGTCATCCCCAGGCGAACGGCATTGAGACTTGGTCTCAACAGAAAGTGTAGTCAGAGTTTCGCTCGTATCCAGATTTGGCATACTGCCCAGTGAGGAAGGCTCAGCTTAAGTCCTCCTACGGCACCCACCGCGCCCACGAATACATCGACCACGTGTTCCACATGTGCTCATTGTATTTTTAATTTTATCTACATTATGAAATTTTATGCATCATTTGCAGTGCTTATTAGTAGATGTTTTATGCTTCAAATATCAGAATTTCAGAAATATTTCAGAAGTTTTAGTCTCTAACAAACTCAGTATAGTTACAGAGAGTTCTAACTACAGTACTTTCTAAGTCCAGAAGTACTTACAAGATCGGCATCGGAGACTCGGTGTACCACATACATACTAAAAAAGAAGAAAATTTTGTTTGCAAACCAATTATATTACAAATACCATTTTGGAACCCAAAATTCACAGCCTGAGTTTTGCAACCTGGCTCTGATACCATTAAATATAACATCCCAAACCCGACTTAGACGTTATGGCCGAATTTGGGAGTGTTACGATGAAGGGTTTTGAAATGCATCTTTCATGTTAAAACTTCTCGTTTTATTAGTTACTAAAAGAGTTCACATTTTCGAAAAAACTTATTATCACATTCTTTAATGAAAACGTCATATATCGTCCTTTAAAGTAAAACATAATTTTGCAACGGAAGTTTGTAAGTCGCTATTTGAAAGCCCAGTTCGTATTTTAGAAAACATTTGTTTGTGTAAAACTGTGATTTTGTCAAACATCGCAATATAAAAGTAAAAAACACATCCAAAAAAAAAATTAAAACAAACAGTCCAGAGAGTCCCAAAATTACAAAACTCTAAAAAATAACCTAGAATTTAAATAAAAAATTGTTAAGTAAAACGGTTTACGAACTAGTGGTCACCGCTGAGACTCCATCACACCAACCCGCCTATGTTTGAAGATTACTTGAACAGAACAGACAAACAGATGTGAGTTTTCATAAACTCAGTGTATAACCCAACAGAGATAGACATACATATTTACATAGAAATCTCATCTGCAGAGCAGATACAGATACGGACATAAGTCCTTAACAAAATCAGTCAAAATCAGATAATCAGAACAGATATACAGAATCCTACCCCCATCCTCTACACACCATCTCCGACCATCCCATCACACCATGTGGGGTATAAAACACCCACCCATCCCTACACACCTCATGTGTCTATACGACACATAACAGAAAAGTATGTAGCCAAGCTGCCAGAAAATAGGAGAAAGGTCACCGTACAGAACACTTCCTCCACATATACAAATCCCACCCCAAATACAGATACCTATTATAGATTATAGATTTAACAGAATTAACATGTCCCCCATTCTCATATACAGATATCATACATGCTTATACAAAATAATCAGACATACAAATCAATTTTCCTAACTCATATCAGTCTATCAGAATAACAGATCTCCTGCATTAAGGGTTTGGTTAGCCACTACCGACCCTACGGTAGGCCCACAGTCAATTGGAACGACTCAAGCGACCCTTGGGAAAATTTCAGAATTTTGGGCCCACATGCCCGTCTGGCCCACACGCCCAAATTGGCCTTGCTTGTGTGGCCCACACGGTCTGGCCCATGACTCACACGCCTAAATTGACCTAGCCCGTGTGGCCCATATGGCCACACCCTTGCCCGTCACATGGCCGTGTGTCGCACACGGCCAGCCACACAGCCGGGCACACACCTGTGTGGCATCGACAGGCCACTTTTTTTACTTTCGTCGAACCTCGTTTTCATGTGTTTTCGTTACACACCTGGTTCAGATTTGACGCACACGCTCCCACAAGATAACTAGAACCTTCAATCGAACAACGTTAGTTCCACGCAACTACATCACCAACGGACAATCTCGAGCCCTTTCGTATTCCTCGAATCAGAAAAAAATTGAGACCACAAACCAAGACACAGTGAATTGCGCGAACAATTTGTGATAGAATCAGAAGAGAAGAAGAAAGGAAAGATTTTTTATAGTAAACAAAAATGAGAGAAAGAAACGTCAAAATGAGGAAATTTGGGAAAAATGAAAAATAAAATAAAATAAAAATTAAACTTAAACTGATCCCCACTCCATCCAATAACCACCTTATCCCATAGAATCCTACCCACTAACTACATCCAACTACCTTAGACTCCCAACTCCACCAAACCTCTTTCAGACAACCAAAACAAAAATTATCATCCACGCTCACGCAGGAATTCAAACACAAGACCTCCAGCAAGCTAACTCCTTACCACTCAAACCAACAAACTTATTCTAATGTGAGTTTACCAAAAATATCATATAAGCCCACCCAACAGGGATAAGGTTAGGATAAAAAATAACAGAATTTGCCAAAAGTGGGACTTAAACCCAAGACCTCATACACACACCAAAATACTTAACCACTGAAACAAATACATATTTGTATTAGAATTCACAAAAACAAAAGTTAAGAAATTTAGGGCGTTACAGTACTGATAACCGAATTGGTGATTGGAGTTTGTTGGCGAAACTTTTTTTTAAAAATTTAACAGTTCGATGACTTAAATAAAACTTTTGAATAGTTTAATAACTTAAATGAAAACTTTTAAATAGTTCAGCGGTCAAATTGTAATTTTTTATTTAAATGATTAAAATAAAAATTATCAATAATTTAGTGATTATTTTATCAAATTTTTAAAGGAGAGAAATGATACTCGCAACTAGAATTGACAATTTGCAGGTTGGCATAAAAACTCCACCTACTAAATGTGATTGCAGCACGGTGAGAGAGGTTTCAGCGTTGCAGGTTGGCGTTATGATGTGTTATCCAAACATCATCTTGAGTGAGATTGAAATAAAGAAAAATGTTTTAAACATATTAAAGGGCAGAATTAGTTAAATTCAAAGAAAGATTAAGATTAAGGGTGTGTTTGATAAATTAAAAATTTAAGTGTTAAAGATTAAATATTAAATTTTATTGTTTAATTTTATAAATATTAAATTTATATTAGAAAAAATATTTATTTGATAAATTAGTGAATATAAGTATTGGATATAATTATATTATTTGATAAAAGTAAATATCAATTTTAAAAAATTATTTATTTTTAAATTTTATTCTTATTAATATAATATTTTATATTATTTTAAATAATTTTAGATAAAAGATAAATATTGTAATTTAAATAAATATCTTATTTTCTCAAAAGATTAAATTATTTCAATTGTTTAATAAAATAAAATTCAATATTATTCGAGACTTAATTTTTAACGTTTTATATTAAATAAAAAATAAAATAATTATTAAACTCATTTAAAATATTAAATATTTTAAACTTTTCTTTTCAAAATGAAATGGAAATTTTCTTTAATTTATCCAACGCACATCATGTGTCTCAAGGCTTAGTTGAGATCTAGTATACTAGATCTTGGTTGAGACAGAAGTGGGCCTGTTAGTCTCGGCTAAAATACTGGTGCTTGGGCTGACTAGCTCCTTTACTTAATATTTAAAAACTCTTCTCTAGTGTCGGCAATCGTCGTTCGCCGGAAAAAGTTTTAAGAGTTGAATACCATAATCAAGGGCAGGGCTTTTCAATTTTCGTTTTACAAATAGAAGAAATTGAGTTAGGATCACTGGGTCTGGGAGGGGAACTAAAGATTACAATTAAGCAGAACAAGTAGTAGTCCTTTGAGTACAACAGACCACAGAGGAAGAAAGCTCAATAAACCGATGGTGCGTTTCCAACTCAAAGAAATATATAGAAAACGGCACCGTAAGTGACCTGTGTTTCTCATTTCTGAAACGAGAAACACTGCATTCAGTTTGCTTTCCTCTCTGTTTCCAAATGTCGTTAAGATGCATTTTCCCGGCAAACTGGAAACAGAATGTCAACAAATGTTTCTTCAAGCTATACTCAACTCAGCTACCTCAAACAATTTCTACAAATATTTACATGAATAAGTTATTTAAGAGCGGGAGGTTAGACATTGCGCGGAATCTGTTTGATGAAATGCCTACGAGAACCGTTGTGTCATGGAACACCGTGATTTCTGGTTACTCAAAGTGGGGGAAATTCAATGAAGCACTTGCTTTACTTTCATCCATGCATCGGAGTGATATAAAGTTTAATGAGTTCACGTTTTCCACTGCATTAAGCTTATGTGGTCGCCTGCTGTCTTTAACTCCTGGAAAACAGATTCATTGTGTGGTTATTAAATCTGGGAGTGAGATTTTTGAGCTTGTTGGAAGTTCTTTGTTGTATTTTTATGCCAACTGTTCTGGTATCGAAGAAGCGAAGCGGGTTTTCCACGACTTGCATGATAAAAACGAGTTGTTGTGGAATTTGATGATTGTGGGTTATGTTGAGTGTGGTTTGATGAAGGAGGCTCTTGATATGTTTATGAAGATGCCGAAAAGGGATGTCGTGGCTTGGACTACATTGATTTCGGGATACATGAAGAGTGAAGACGGATGGGATAAGGCTTTGGAGTTGTTTTGGTGGATGAGAGGGAGTAGTGAGGTGGTGCCTAATGAGTTCACATTGGATTCTGTTATAAGGGCTTGTAGCAGGTTAGCTAATTTACGTGAAGGGAAGCTTGTTCATGGGATTTTGATCAAATATGGATTTGAATTTGATCAATTAATTGGGTGTGCACTCATTGAATTTTATTCTGATTGTGAAGCTATTGCTGATGCTAAGAGAGTCTATGACGGAGTAACAAATCCGTGTTTGCATGCTTCAAACTCACTAATTAGAGGCCTCATATCAATGGGTAGGATTGATGATGCTGAACTGATTTTCAATACACTTGTTGAGGCAAATTCAGTTTCATATAATCTAATGATTAAAGGGTATGCTGCTTGCGACCGAGTTGAAGATTCAAAAAGATTATTTGAAGAGATGTCTCAAAGAACAATAGTTTCTACCAACACTATGATTTCTGTATATTCCAGGAGTGGGGAGATTGGTAAAGCTTTAAAGCTGTTTGAAGAAACACGAGGGGAAAGAAATCCTGTGACATGGAATTCAATGATGTCTGGTTATATTCAAAATGAGCAATACAAAGAGGCTCTAATGCTGTACCTCATTATGTGCAGATTACAAATAGCCCATACAAGGTCAACATTCTCAGTTCTCTTTCATGCATGTTCATGCCTGAGATCTCTTCAACAAGGACAATTACTTCATGCACACTTGATCAAAACACCATTCCATTCTAACGTTTATGTTGGAACATCTCTAATAGATATGTACTCCAAATGTGGCAGCATCAGTGATGCTCACAAGTCATTTTCCAGCATCTCTTCACCTAATGTGGCAGCATGGACAGCTATTATTAATGGGCATGCACACCATGGGCTTGGCTCTCAAGCTATCTTACTCTTTGAGCATATGTTGCAGAAAGGAGTGGTCCCTAATGGTGCTACTTTTGTTGGAATTCTGTGTGCCTGTGCTCATGCTGGTCTAGTAAATGAAGGAATGAAATTATTCAAGTTGATGGAAAATTGCTATGGTGTGGTCCCAACTGAAGAACACTATGCATGCGTGGTTGATCTTCTTGGTCGGGCAGGTCTTCTGGAAGAAGCTGAAGAGTTCATTAAAAAAATGCCAGTTGAAGCAGATGAGGTTGTTTGGGGAGCTTTACTCCATTCTTGTTGGTACTGGATGGATATGGATGTTGGTGAGAGGGCGGCACAAAAGTTGTTCAGTTTGAATCCAAAGACTATATCTGTTTATGTGATTCTATCTAACATATATGCAATACTTGGGAAATGGGGAGAAAAGTTGGAGGTGAGGCAGAGGTTGAGAGACTTGGAAGTGAAAAAGGATCCAGGTTGTAGTTGGATTGAGCTAGACAACAGACTTTTTGTGTTTTCTATCGAGGATAGCAACCATCCATATTGTAACATGATTTATGCCACCTTAGAACACCTAACAATGAATTTAAACTCTTTTCATGTCGCTCCGTTTTGATAGTCTATTCGCTAAACTAATGAAAGAGCCTAGCTGTCCTCATGCAGATCGATCAAGGTCTTTTAGTTTGTAGATTCATCATTGGTATTTCCTAAAATATGATTCAAAATGGGCAATCGTGAGCTAAGGTCTGTGTGAGTTTAGATAGTGGATTGACATAATACTTCTATTTTGTAATAATTTTTCTCAGGCTTAAATATTCATTTAGCCTCTAAATTTTTCACTCTCTCAAGTTGGTCTTATGTTTTTTTTTTTTTTTTTCTTAAAAGCCTTCAAACTTAAAAAAAGAAAAAAAAGCAATTAAGTCCCTCTCTTTTTTTTTTCACTCAATCGAGCACTTAAATTTTTAAAATGCATAAAAAAGGCCCTCATTCTTCCTTTTTTTCTTCTTCAAAAAAAGAAGAAGTAATTAAGCCCCTGCTTTCTTTTAATTTAATTGGGTACTTGAACTTTTAAAATGTATCAAAAAGACCCTAATTTTTTTCAAAAAAGCAATTAATCTCATGCTCTTATTAAAAATTAGAAAAAGTTTATAAAAAATAAAAAATACTAAATTTTAGAAAAATTATTAAATTTTAATAAAAATTTAAGAATTTAAGAATTATTAAAAATTAGAATTTTTTATAAATATCATAAAAAATTTAGCGACCCTAGTTTTTTTTTCAACTAAAATCATCACGTGTCGCAACATAGCATGACATGTGGTGAAAAATGATAAAAAAGTAAAAATCAATAGAAGTTATAGAAAAATTATAAAATGTTTCTTTTAGTACGATAATTTTTATAAAAATTTTTTACGAAATTTATATTTCTTTACATTTTGTATAATTTTCTTACGACTTTATAAAATTTTATAATTTTATAATATTTCTATATATTTTATATTCTTTTACGATTTTTATAAAATTTTACAATTTTTTATATTTTTTACGATTTTTATATTTCTATTTTTTAATAAATTTTTAATATTTGATTTTTTTTTTAAAATTTAATAATATTTATAGCTTTTATTTATTTTAATTTTTTATAATTTATTCTCTAATTTTTAATAAAAGCATGGGCTTAATTGCTTTCTTTTTTTTTTTAAGTTTGAGGGTTTTTTTGATGCATTTTAAAAGTTCAAGTACCCAATTGAGTGCCAAAAAAAAAAGTAGGGACTTAATTGCTTTTTCTAAAAAAGGTTTGAGGGTCTTTTTTATGCATGTTGAAAGTTTAAGTACCCAAATGATTGCAAAAAAAAAAAAAAACAGTGATTCAATTACTTTTTTTTGAAAAAGTTAGAGGGCTTTTTGCATCCTTAAGCCTTTTTTTTTTATCTCAAGTTAGTATCTAAATTTTCATTCTATCTATTATATTCATGCTTTTCTATAACACTCTATCTATTATATTCATACTTAACACTGTCAAGTTCAAGACAAGTGACAAAATAATATTGTGACCCGTGACATTAATAACATCACGATGATGTGATAATCTAAAAAAATATATTAAAAATTAATAAAAATATTTTAAAAAATAAAACAACTACAAACAAAAAATATAAAATTTTCAAAGAAAATATTAAAAATATCTTTAAAATACTATAATTATTTAAAAACAAAAATGAAATATATATTAAATTTTGAAATATTACAAAAATAAAGTAAGTATCTTCGTCATCTCATCTCAACAAATGCCTGTTCTTTTTATCGTCATTCATCAATTACATTTTCATCTAAAAATCAGGTAATAAATTTTTTTTCCATTATTTTTCATTCTAAAATTTAATCTTTAAAAAAATCTAACTTCAAATACTATTAACGTCATTATTATGGGTCTCATGATTCTTTTTTTCTAGGTTTGATTTTTATGAAAACCCACAGCTGCCACCCCTCCACATCCAAGCTTCTTGCACAACTCTCCCAAACTACTGTTCCAGCACCCTTCAACGCCCCCACCAAAACCATAGTTGATTCAAGATAAAAGAAAGGGAATGTTTTGGGTTTCTCCAGGCAAATAAATCAAAGAGAAAAAAAGAGTAAAATACCAAAAATTGTAGTGACTTTGGTGATGAAGATGATAAACTTTTTATTTGGGTTTACTTAAATTTTTAAATCCTCAACTTGATTTAATGATGAAGAGAAAACCTAAATGGATGGTTAGAATATGAAGATAAGCCTAAACTAGAGAATGTTAAAAGAAAAGATTAGAAAAAGATGAACAGATAGATTTTTGTTATGAATATCTTATTAAGTGAATGTCCATCATGATTAAGATAAAATTTGAATGTACTTTAAATTCTAATAGTTCTTAGAATTAGATCTCTACTTCTTTTATACTTCTTATGTCTATAAATAGAGATTTTGATAAAGTATTGTAATCATCCCTTTTAATCAATAAAGTATATTCTATATTGCTTTCATATTTTCTTTATTCTTTATTCTTTACATCTCTCTTTATTTTATAACACGTTATCAGCACGATGATTCTCTATTTTTTTTTCAAAATCTTTAGATCAAATTCTTTTTCACCATAAACTTTCACCCTTATAACATCATCTTCGGGATGTTGAAAAGTTCAATCTCAATGGATTATGGTTCTTATTCTCGATCTTTGATTTATTGTACAAGCATGTGTAAAATTTAGATTTGATAAGAAACTTTTATATTACGACCATACTATTATTAATTTTAATTTGACATAAATTTCACATTCTGATGGTATTTGATTTTTGCTTTTCTAGGTTAATTTTTTTATGTAAAAGACATAATTGTTGATTAGATATGTTTGCTATTAATATGGTATGTTTTCTCTATTATTATTTTTTTGGTAAATCATTCTCTTTGAAGTTTTCTTAATTAAGTTATATTATGCATAATATTTAGATGTTTTTATTATTAAATTCTTGTTATTAAATATTCTTGAAATTTATTAAAATTATGGTGGAAAGTGTTATCAACCTACCATTCTTGATTAAAGTGAAATTTGATAGGATCTATTTATTCTTATTAACTTGCTAATGTTGAATGATTGTATGATATCTTTTAATTTGAACTTATAAATATTTTATTAGAGCAAAATAAGATTTTATAACATATATGTGGTATTGAAATTTGATACAATGTGTATCAGATAATTTTCAAGCATCGTACATAAAAATTTTGATTATTTATTAAATGATTTTTACTATTACATTATAAATGTTATTACGAAAACAAAGTTGTTTTACTACTTGTAATAGTGCTCGTGATAATAGTCAAGGTGATGATGATGATGTTAAAAATCTTCAGATATATTTTACTATGTTTTATTTATTATATTATGTTTATTATAATTGGAGACTAATCATGACAACATGAATAGATATATTTTGATTTGAAATCCACGCATGATTTGCGATGGTAATTATGAAATAAAGAATCAATGGAGGCGTTTAGAAGTTTATCCTACTAGATTTATTGCATTCCCTGAAGTGAATGCAAACATAAATAAAATAAAAGATATAATCATGGACCACTAAAAGTAGGAACATAGTAATAAATAAGAAAACAATGAGAGTTCTCAAGATAACTCTTCAAAGGGTAAAGATAACATATGTTATCAATGTGATATGAAAGATTATTGGCCACATATATGGCATATGCCTAAATATTTTGTTTCTGTTAATATTCTTTTAAGAAGGATATGAGAATGTAGTAATAAATTCTATCATTATAAATAGAAAGTATTTATCTTATTTGGTACTAAAACCAACAAATATTATTCCAATATTTGATAGTACAAAATTAGTCGAAAGCTCTAGAAGAGCTAATATATTAATATCTTGTGATGGTTAACCCATTGGTTTTAAAAGATATTTATAATGGATCTTATATTGAGATTGTGAATGAGGAAAATATTGTATTTCATATGAATCACTATTGTTATAAATATCTAATTTTGAAAGAATGAAAAAGAGAGGATTGAGTTATTAATTTATATTTATTTTACAATCTTTATGATCTTTGTTTGTCATCATCCCCATTAAGGGGTTGGAAGCAAAATATATGATTGTGAAAGATCTATTTATGAGTAATAAAATATGATAATTTTATCTAAAGCTCGTTATGGTTGGATGCACCTGAAGTTGTAAAACTTTTTTTTAGATATTTGAAGATTTTGACACATTCTCTGAAGCGAATATTGCATATAATTGTTTAAAAATTATATTTATTTTTTCGACTTAGTGGCATTATAGACTTCACATTGGTTTAGACATTTCCAGTAGTAAATGTCACAGTAGTACTTATATGTGGATACAAATTAAAATGAATGATAATAAAATTATCAATTTGTTACAATTTAGTACAATTGAAACACATGTTAAAATAAACCAGAAGTTTACTAATAAAAATGCATTTACTACTTGGCATGACCAGTTAGACCATTCTGGATCATATATGAAGCGAAAATTAATTGAGAATTCATATGGACATTCATTAAAAATCTAGAAGATTCTTTAATTTAAAGAATTCTCATTTTTTGCTTGTTCTCAATGAAAATTGATTCTTAGAAACTCACTAGATAAAGTTAAGATTTAATGTCTTACATTTCTGACATAAATATAGGCCCATTCATCCACCATGCGGATGGTTTTTGTAACACCCTTAACCCGTATTCATTGCCAGAATAGGGTTACAGAGTATTATCGGACTTATTACACAATTGAACATACATTTCTCATAAAATTATCAATATTAAATACAAGTCATTCATAATCAATCACATTGTCCCTAATACGAGCCTACGAGGCCCAAATCATGCATTAGAAGTGGTTCGGGACTAAACCGATATCTTAGGAAAATTTTGGAACACTTAGAAAATTTTACAAAATACAGGGGACACACGCCTGTATGGGCCGGCCGTGTGTCTCACACGACCAAAGACACGCCCATGTCACAGGCCGTGTGGACATTCGAAATGGGATCGCATGGCCGTGTCCCAGCCCGTGTCTAAACCCGTGTAACTCCCTGAATTGGGTCACACGGCCAACCATACGCCCGTGTGACCATCCCGTGTGCCCTTTGAAATGGCCTCACACGCCCGTGTTCCAGGCCGTGCCAAACCTGCAGGGTATACTGACTTATGCCACACGGCCAAGTCACACGCCCGTATGCTGGGCCGTGTGGAGCATATTGACTTGATTTCTAATTGAACACCAGGGGACACACGGCCATGTCACTTGACCGTATGTCACACACGGTTGAGACACATGCCCGTGTCTCTGTCCGTGTGGACAAAAATAGGCTATTTACCAAGCCATCTTTCTCACCCAATTGCTTTCACTTACACAAAACCAAAAGGCATATGACCACAACTTCAAATGGTATTTAAACTCATCTAAACCAAGTTCAATTCATGCTATATCAATAACACCAATCACAATACACACAATTATCACAATAAGCCATTCAATTCATACCAATTTTACATTTTCAAATTACCTAAATGGTCACTTTCATTAATTAAGCACTATTTGCCTAAAACCACAAGCATATCTATCACAAATTTTCAACCATTTGCTATCCATATTACCAATTCACAACAAGCATATAAATGACAATTATCAACCATACAACAAAAAGCCTATTTGCACAAATATATACATCACCAAGTATACCAAAAATAAGCCAAGTCTCATGGCTATACATATAACAACCATTCATCATTTACATGCTAATTCAAATGGCTAAGTCCATTACTAACATATACCAAAATGACCATAACTCTTATACATGCCATATAACCAAAACATAATTTGAAAAGTACCAAAGTGAAAGCTTGATAGTGTGATGCAATCTCCGATGACTCCTAATCCGAGCTAGCTTCGATAAACACTATAAAACATGGAAAAGTAAACAGAGTAAGTTGTAAAGCTTAGTAAGCTCGTATAGTTATTAAGTAAAGCTCACCATTCAATCACAAGTCAGGTAGTATGAACATAATATACTATAAGTCATTAAATCATAAGAATAACATATATTCAATCACATAAGTAATCATAAACTCACAAATTTCATAAGTTCAATGTTCATATAGTTTCCATACATACCTGTACTGATACTTCTATTTCTCATTGTTTCATATCTTCAGATACTTGGAATCTTGCACCCTAAGTGCCAATACATAGCCGAAGCTATCTAAATCTCATATCTCATATAATGCACACTCTCGAGCTATCAAAGTGCGCTCATATGGTAGACGGTCATGATGTAGCTACACGATCTTTCGCTCATACAAGGTGCGAGAATCGCAACACATCTTTGGATAACTCAGCCACCGGTAGGACGTACGGACCAGCACCCAAATCACATAACCCCTAATGACATGTCATTGTATCCTAATCTATTCCCAAGGTTCAACTAGGATTTCACATTACTGAATCTTCGTCGAACATTTCTGTACAATCATATTCATCAACAATTCAAATATAGAGCATTTAAAATACAATTACAATAATGCTTATTAACATACGAACATACCTCGATTCACAAAAACGACAGAATGAATCGATTAATCCAATACTTTGTTTTCCCCCTGATCTAGATCCGAACTTCATTTTTCTTGATCTATATAATATCAAAATCAACTTATTAATTATCATTCTATTCAATTTAGCCCAAAATGTATCTTAAGGCAACTTTACACTTTTGCCCCTAATATTTCAATTTCTTTACAATTTAGTCCTTATCTCATAAAAATAAAAATTCATGTAATTAGGTCCCTACCCATGCTAGCCGAATTTCATATAGACCCATAGCATCCCATATTTTTCATTTATTTCACAATTTAACCATGAATTTTTCACATTTTACAAATAAATCCCTAATTGACAATTTTACAAAAATCACTTTACAAATGTTGTTTATCTAACAACAATAATACATTTTCTATCATCAAACATCAAAATACATTAACATTCATCAATGGAAAACCCTAAACCTTTAACAGTTTTGCAAATTAGTCCCTGGGCTACCTAGATTAAGCTACAACGATCTCAAAAACATAAAAATAATTAAAAACGGGACAAAAATCGTACCTAATTAGACAAAAATGCCTTGGCCGAATGTGTAGCCCTAACTTTGGTTTTCTTCTCTTCAATTTTCAATGAATGAAGATGAATTAAAAGATGACAAAAATTGTTTTCTTTATTTTACTTAGTTTAATTATTAAATTACTTATTTAACCTTTAATATATAACCTTTAAAGCCATTAAAATGATGTCCATATTTGTCCAATAACATTAAAAATGGTCTAATTACCACTTAAGGACCTCCACTTTAAGGTTCCATAGCTATTAAACACCTTTAGATAATAGAACACAAGTTTTACACTTTACGCGATTTAGTCCTTTTTATTAAATTGAGCATTCAAACGATAAAATTTCTTAACGAAATTTTCACAAAATCATACTATCATGTTGTAGACATTAAAATAATAATAAAATAATTATTTTGATCTCAGATTTGTGGTCCCGAAACCACTGTTCCAATTTGACTAAAAACGGACTGTTACAACTCTCTCCCCTTAGGAATTTTCGTCCTCGAAAATCTTACTAGAAAGTAAGTTAGGGTATTGTTTTCTCATAGCTTCCTCGAGTTCCCATGTAGCTTCTTCGACACCGTGCCTTTTCCAAAGTACTTTTACTAAAGCTATGCTTTTATTTCTCAACTCTTTAACTTCTCGAGCTAAAATTCTGATCGGTTCTTCGCTATATGTCATATCAGGTTGAATTTCAATCTCTGTCGGAGAAATTACGTGTGACGGATCTGATTTATATCGGCGTAGCATCGAAACATGAAATACATTATGGATCTTTTCTAACTCTGACGGTAAAGTTAGTCGATATGCCACTGGCCCTATTCTTTTAGTAATCTCATACGGCCCGATAAATGTAACAGTCCGGTTTATACCCTAGTTAGAACAGTGGTTTCAGGACCACAAATCTGAGTATAAATAATATTTTAATATTATTTTTTGTGCTGTTGAGATGTGACTAAGCCTGTGGTAAATTTTTGTAAGTCAATTTGTCTGTTCGTGTGTTTAATTTGACAAAAGGATGAAATTGCATTAAATGTGAAAGTCGCTTGCTATTTGTTAAAGTATCAATGTGATATGGCTTTTACATGATGAGGCCTTATGAGGCAAATATGAAAATTATTGGATAGTGGAGGGTGGAATGTCATGATAACCATGATATATATTTGTCTTATATGTTTATGAAATGGGTAAATGGGTAATTAAATAATTATGTTATGAGTAAATAAAACAAATAAGCATGTTAGTGGATTTATTTCATCCATTATCACCGAAGATAAGCAAAGAAAGAAAAGAAAAACATAGGCAAGGGTTCGGCCATAGTTTTGGTCTAATTCAAGGTTAGTTTTCGATCCGTTTTTGATAATTTTTACGTTTTTGCAATCGTTGCTTTGTCTACTATAAAACCCATGTCTTAATTTGATGAATTGATGTCATTCATGAAATGTGCCATTAATGATATGTTGAGCTTTGTGATGAGTTTAGTTGATAAATGAAAGATTTGAGCTAGATGAACATACTTTGTTCTTGAATTTTTGATGAATTTAGCTAAATAGGGCTAAATTGAGAAAATAGTAACTTGAGGGACTAAATTGAAAATTTGATGAAAAATATGGGCTTGTATGAGATGTATGGACATTCGGCTAAGCATGTGTATTAATTGATTTTATGAATTTGATATTTTGAGAAAAATGGACTAAATTGATAAATTGTGCAAATGTAAGGGTTAAATTGCAAATAGCCCTAAATGTGTGTCCTTGGACTGAATTGAATGAGTTAGTGAATAAAAGAGTTAATTTTGAATATGTATAGATCAAGAACCGAGGAAAACAGACTTAGATTGCGGGAAAGTGAAAATAACCGAGTAGCCGTTTCCATTCTGATAAATCGAATCCGAGGTAAGTCATTATGCAAATAAACGTATTACTAATGAATTATGTGTATTCCTGTGACTATTTCTATAGATGAATGGTTACGATATGATCTGTATATGAATTTTGAGATAAGAACGATATGGTGACAAAGTTCGAGAAGTCCCGTATGAACCTAGGAATAGGTAGGATTAGCTATGTCATGACATAGGTATCTGTTCTGTTTTATCATGTAAGACCACGTCTGGGACGTTAGCGTTGATTTGAGATTTCGTGTAAGACCACGTCTGGGACGTTGGCATCGATATAAGCTTTACGTGTAAGACCATGTCTGAGACATCGACATCGTATTGATTCGTGTAAGACCCGGTCTGGGACAGTGGCATCGATGTCTGAGTGCATGTAAGACCTCGTCTGGGACGTTGGCATTGTACGACCATTCCGAGATTTCTTAGTATCCTACTAGATTCCTTACGGTTCAACGGGCAAGTCTGTGATCTGAATGGCTATGTAAATAGAGAATCCGTTTCAGGTACGTTGATTTATACACCAAGTGGGTATATAAGGTAAGTATCTATGTGATCTTACTATGATGATTATGAATATTGGGATAATAATATGATATGTGAAAGTAAGCATGAAAGAGCTTTGTATTTGTAAGACTTTTGAATTGATGAATGTGGCAAATATGGCCAAGTACATGAATCAAAGCATTATGTGATAGTTTGTTAAGAAATTAAGATGTACTAATGTACCTATGTGCACATATATGACTTACTAAGATTTTGGAAAGCTTACTCTATGTGTGTGTTTTCTCTGTTTTATAGGTCGTCAAAGCTACTGAAGGCTCGGGACCGTCAAGGATCGTCATCACACTACTACTAAACTCATTTTGGTACACTTTGAAAATGTATATAGCTAGATATGGCATGTATAGGCTAGAATTTGGTATAAGTTGTTATATGAGCTTAGCCATGTGATTTGGCTATTTTTGAGTTAAGAATTTGCTTAAATGAATGTGATAGGTGAAGTATGTTTTTGGCATGGTTATGTGACCTATGAATTGGTCAAGTTTTTGGGTAAGCATGTGGATGAATTATACTTGACATACATATGTTTTGGTCTTGGAAGTAGCATGATTGAATTGGATATTGAATGTTTAGAATGAATGGCTATTTTGGTTGCCTAGTATGCATGAAATATGTTGGTAAATATTGCTTGTAGGTTTGACCCAAGTGGGTGGCAATTTGGCCTTGTAAATGGCCTATTTTGTCACACGGTTGTGGCACACGGGCGTGCCTAGTGACCGTGGGGCTAAGTCAGTAGCTAGCCTAATAGAACATGGCCAAGACACATGGGCGTGTCTTGTAGCCGTGTGAGAAAGTCAGTATATGACCTAAGAGTACACGGCCTTAGCACACGGGGTGCTGGGTGGCCGTGGGTGTAAAGACAGATTCAACCACGGCCAAGGCACACGGGCGTGCTTGGTGGTCGTGGATGTGAAGTCAGATTCGACAACGGCCAAGGCACCCGGGCGTGCTTGGTGGCCATGGATGTGGGGTCAGATTCGACCACGGGGAGGACATACGGGGGTGTCCAGCAGCCGTGGGAGGCACACGGCTTGCCTACACGGGCGTGTAACCCCTGAATCTTAGAAAAGTTTTAAAATTTTCGAGAATGTCTGTATGTGATTCGGTTTAGTCCTGACCCAGTTTATAAGCATGTTTTAGGTCTCGTTGACCCAATTGAAGCCTCATGAAAAGAATTATCTGACACACGACCTTGAGCTTGCTGCGATTGTGTTTGCACTTAAGATTTGGCGCCATTATCTGTACGGTGAGAAATGTCACGTGTTTTCAGATCATAAAAGTCTGAAATATCTGATGGCTCAGAAAGATTTGAACCTGCGTCAAAGAAGATGGTTAGAGCTATTAAAGGATTATGAACTTGTGATAGATTATCATCCGGGTAAAGCAAACGTTGTAGCTGATGCATTGAGTAGAAAATCATTATTTGCAATATGTGCTTTGAGTGCTCAGTTAGATTTATCTGATGATAGTTCTGTAATGGCTGAATTAAAAGTGAAACCTTTGTTTATACAGCAGATATGTGATGCTCAGAAATCTGATAATGAGTTATTAGCGAAACGAGCTCAGTGTGATACGAGTTCTGACTCTGAATTTAGAATTGTTGATGATTGCTTGAGATTTTGAGATCGTATCTGTGTTCCAAGAAATCCAGAGTTGATTCAGTTGATTTTGAGTGAAGCACATAATGGTTGTCTATCTGTTCATCCGGGAAGCACTAAAATGTACCATGATTTGAAACAACATTATTGGTGGTCTGGCATGAAGCGTGATATTTCTGAATTTATTTCGAAATGTTTAATCTGTCAGCAAGTGAAAGCTAAACATCAAGTTCTGTCTGGTTTGCTACAACCGATTCTGATTCCCGAATGGAAATGGGATAGAGTAACAATGGACTTTGTTTCTGGTTTGCCTCAGACTCCGAGAAAGAAAGATGCGATATGGGTCGTAGTTGATCGATTGACAAAAACTGTCCATTTTATTCCGGTAAGATCTGACTATTCACTTGATAGATTAGCCGAGCTTTATATTTATGAGATTGTTAGATTGCACGGAGTACCACTATCTATTGTGTCAGATAGGGACCCGAGGTTTACATCGAGGTTTTGGAAGAAATTGCAAGAAGCTTTAGGCACGAAACTGCATTTCAGTATAGCTTTTCATCCACAAACAGATGGTCAATCCGAGCGGATTATTCAGATTCTTGAAGATATGTTAAGATGCTGTATACTTGAGTTTAATGGTTCGTGGGAACAGTATCTGCCATTGATTGAATTTGCATACAATAATAGTTTTCAGTCTAGCATCAAAATGGCACCCTATGAAGCTTTGTACGGACGTAAATGTCGTGCACCTCTGTATTGGACTGAGCTCAGTGAAAGTAAGCTACATGGGGTCAATTTGGTAAAAGATTCAGAATAGAAAGTGAAACTGATTCGAGATTATTTGAAAGCAGCATCTGATCGTCAGAAGTCTTATGCAGACTTGAAACGTAAAGATATAGAATTTGGGATCGGCGACAAAGTATTTCTAAAAGTGTCTCTGTGGAAGAAAGTGCTTCGATTCGGATGTAAGGGCAAGCTAAGTCCGAGGTTCATCGGACCGTATGAGATCATTGAACGAGTTGGGCCTGTTGCCTATAGATTAAGTTTGCCCTCTGAGTTAGAAAAGATCCATAATGTATTCCATGTCTCGATGCTCCGTAGATATCGATCTGATCCGTCACATGTGATTGCCCCATCTGAAATTGAAATCCGATCTGATATGACCTATGAAGAGGAACTGATCCGTATTTTAGCTCGTGAAGTAAAAGAGTTAAGAAACAAGAGAATTTCATTAGTGAAAGTATTGTGGAATCGACATGGTATAGAAGAGGCTACGTGGGAAATGGAAGATTCAATGAGACAGCAATATTCGACTCTGTTTAACAGTAATATTTTCGGGGACAAAAATCCCTAAGGGGGGAGAATTGTAACAGTCCAGTTTATACCCTAGTCGGAACAGTGGTTTCGGGACCACAAATTCGAGTATAAATAATATTTTAATATTATTTTCTGTGCTGTTGAGATGTGAATAAGCCTGTGGTAAATTTCTGTAAGTCAATTTGTCTGTTCGTGTGTTTAATTTGACAAAAGGATGAAATTGCATTAAATGTGAAAGTTGCTTGCTATTTGTTAAAGTATCAATGTGATATGGCTTTTACATGATGAGGCCTTATGAGGCAAATATGCAAATTGTTGGATAGTGGAGGGTGGAATGTCATGATAACCATGATATATATTTGTCTTATATGTTTATGAAATGGGTAAATGGGTAATTAAATAATTATGTTATGAGTAAATAAAACAAATAAGCAGGTTAGTGGATTTATTTCATCCATTATCACCGAAGATAAGCAATGAAAGAAAAGAAAAACATAGGCAAGGGTTCGGCCATAGTTTTGGTCTAATTCAAGGTTAGTTTTCGATCCGTTTTTGATAATTTCTACGTTTTTGCAATCGTTGCTTTGTCTACTATCAAGCCCATGTCTTAATTTGATGAATTGATGTCATTCATGAAATGTGCCATTAATGATATGTTGAGCTTTGTGATGAGTTTAGTTGATAAATGAAAGATTTGAGCTAGATGAACATACTTTGTTATTGAATTTTTGATGAATTTAGCTAAATAGGGCTAAATTGAGAAAATAGTAACTTGACGGACTAAATTGCAAATTTGATGAAAAATATGGGCTTGTATGAGATGTATGGACATTCAGCTAAGCATGTGTATGAATTGATTTTGTGAATTTGATGTTTTGAGAAAAATGGACTAAATTGATAAATTGTGCAAATGTGAGGGTTAAATTGCAAATAGCCCTAAATGTGTGTCCTTGGACTAAATTGAATGAGTTAGTGAATAAAAGAGTTAATTTTGAATATGTATAGATCAAGAAATGAGGAAAACGGACTTAGATCGCGGGAAAGCGAAAATAACCGAGTAGCCGTTTCCATTCCGATAAATCGAATCCGAGGTAAGTCATTATGCAAATAAACGTATTAGTAATGAATTATGTGTATTCCTGTGACTATTGCTATAGATGAATGGTTACGATATGATCTGTATATGAATTTCGAGATAAGAACGATATGGTGACAAAGTTCGAGAAGTCCCATACGAACCTAGGAATAGGTAGGATTAGCTATGTCATGACATAGGTATCTGTTCTGTTTTATCATGTAAGACCATGTCTAGGACGTTGGCGTTGATTTGAGATTTTGTGTAAGACCACGTCTGGGACATTGGCATCGATATAAGCTTTACGTGTAAGACCATGTCTGGGACATCGGCATCGTATTGATTCGTGTAAGACCCTGTCTGGGACAGTAGCATCGATGTCTGAGTGCATGTAAGACCTCGTCTGGGACGTTGGCATTGTACGACCATTCCGAGCTTTCTGAGTATCCTACTAGATTCCTTATGGTTCAACGGGCAAGTCTGTGATCTGAATGGCTATGTAAATAGAGAATCCATTTCAGGTACGTTGATTTATACACCAAGTGTGTATATAAGGTAAGTATCTATGTGATCTTACTATGATGATTATGAATATTGGGATAATAATATGATATGTGAAAGTAAGCATGAAAGAGCTTTGTATTTGTAAGACTTTTGAATTGATAAATGTGGAAAATATGGCCAAGTACATGAATCAAAGCATTATGTAACATCCCGAAATTGGGCCTAGTAGGATTGGGCCTTGAGCTTTAGGAAAATTTTGAGTATTATTTTTTTGTGTTGGCTCGGGTAGGAATTTTGTGTGTTAGCATAGTCTTGTGAAGGCTTGATTTTATTTAGGAAGTTAGAATAATTTTTTTTAGTAAGGTTTATTTAATGAAGTGGATTAAGTAAGCTTAGCACTTAAGTTAATTTAAGTGTTAATTAAAGCACATGAGGAGTTAATGGCAAGGTGGTTATGATGCTTGGATAGTTGCTTGAGGTTAGAGGTTCGAGTAGCATGATTAACATTTTGAAGACTTTATTTTTATCCTAGCATTGATGGACGGTCAAACCTTATTTATGATAGGTTGGACTTTCATTTTGGTAAGTTGAATTTATTTTAAAGGAAAGCATGGAATAAGGGATAAGATTCCTAAGGTTATGGAAGGATATCTTAAGGTTATGGTATGATGAGGGGACAAAAGGCATGGAATATGGAGGATGTTTTGGAAAGTAATCCTAGGCCTTTAGTGCATGTATGTAGACGGTATGGGTGTCTAAGGGGGTGGCCGAATTTTGTTAGGAGATTTGGGGGGAGGATAGTTAGTCAACTATTGGCATTTGTGCATGTTTTGGCTTTTGTTTTCTTTTCTCTCCACAAACACTTCCTATAGCCGAATGTGTCTTGGTCATAAGGTGAGTTTTAGGTGTTGTTTTGGCCTTCAATAATTGTTTTTGTGTCATAACCGAAAATCCTTTCTAGTTTTTGCAAGTTTCTCCCTAGTGCATCAAAGTGTATCAAAACCGAAACAATCTTTGTGCTTGGCCGAATTTCTTTTGTTCACAACATCTTTCCCATTCTTACTTACTTGTTCAACCCATATTTCTACTACTTTCTCTTGGTCGAAACTTCCTTCTCTCCATCTCTCTTTACTTTCTTTCATTTTTGTTCAAAGCCATAAACATTCCTCTCCTATCGAAATCTCTTCCATCTTCTTCCTTTTTCCTTTCTCTTTCTCCACTTTAATCGAATCCTTTTTGTTATTACAAATCAACCATAGCCGAATTTCTTTGACTATTTAATCATTTTGCCAAAACTTCCCTTTCTCTTATTGTTTTGTTTTGGCCGAATTTTCAAGGGTAGATTCTTTTGGTTTTTCTTCAATCAAATTGGATAATAGGTAAGTGTTCATGGCCGAATTTATTATCTCTTCTCTTTCAAACAAACCTTTTTATTTTGGTAGTGGTATAGTGGAGTGTTGATTATTTCTTTATTGATAGTCGACTATAGCCATTCTAAGACCGTGTGGAAAAGGATATTATCATTGAAGGATTTTAACAAACTCCATAGGCAAGTGACGATTTTCAGAATTTAATCGAAGTGTTAAGGTAAGGATCTTTTTGCTTGTTATATCGTTTTAGATGGTCTTCTAATCGATTAAGTTTTAGGGGACTCTATCGTCCGTTTATTATCTTCTTTCCTTGGACGTTAGATTTTGGAGCAATCAAGAATGGGTTCGAAAAGAGCAATTCGTAGTGTTTGGAAGAGGGGTGGTTCTGCTATACCCTCAAATTTCAAACGAAGGGCTGTGTCGGCAGTTCGAGACTTTCCACCGGGATGTGGACCCTCTGCCGGCGATAATCGTTTATTTGAAGTCGTTCGTACCCTCGAGCCATTGTTCGTTCGTGGTTCTTCATCGGGTTATGAACCATCAATCGAAGAGAAATCGCCTATAGTTGTTATTAGAGATTCCGAGGGTATCGACGAGCGGGAAAGTGTAGTTCTCACTATTATCAGGTGTGTACATACACACTTTATAATTAATTAACGTGCAAAGTATTATGTGTATGCTAATCGGATTTGTGTAGATTTGAGTTTAATACCATAAAGGTATAGCAAGGCTTCAGGTAAGTCCTTGACAATATGATTTGCTATTTGATGCTTTTGGGAAGCATGACATATTTGGTATATGTGAAAATAAATGATTATTGGTAAATCCTATATATGTTGCTAAATGAGTATGTTGGCATGATTTACATTAACTATAATTGTTGATATGGGTTGATGAGTGGAGGGGGCAAAGTGATATTTGTGTCGAGCGGACACCGGTGTTTTGGTAACACATTGTGACTACGGTCACCAGAGGTTTAGTACCTCCAGAGGTTTGGCACCTCATAGCGACTTGTCCCTCGTGGTTGATACCACCGTGGGTTGGCCCCACTTTGAGATATGGGATCGTCGCGGTGATTTGGTATCACACGATGGGTTGGCCCCATCATTCGATTTGTGTCTTGGACACGAGAGATTTGGTATCTCGGTGATTTGGCATCACACATCGTGACTATACGTCACCAGTGGTTTGGCACCACCAGTGGTTTGGTACCACACGGGGTAGAGAAAGGTGTTTGGATGGTTAGGAATGGGTGCATTATTAAACTTGTGCATATTAAATTAATTATGATTTGTGTATCACGTTGCATTAAACCGGGAAAAAGGGTTACACATTGGGTCTTGATGACTCACCTTTTTCCTTTAACATTTTTCAGGTGATTCGTAGCTGCGGATAAGGAGCCGGATAGACTCAAGGTGGCCATGAAATGAAAATATGGACTAGGTGGATTTTGAACTATTTTATTTTATTATGGGTTTATTTTATTTAAGTTGTAATAAGGCCTCCTAATATTGCACTTGGAATATTTTACATGTTTTGATAATTTGCTTAAACTACTTCATGATATTAAAATGGGTACACATGTTTTATAAAAATTAATACGTAAAATGTTTTATTGTGCCATCGGGTACACTTGAATCTGTAACTACCTGATTTAATATATTTCTAAACAACACTAAGTGATGATTTCTTTATACACCTCAACCGTTTTAAAAACAAGGCAATATCTTTTATCAAAATTTAAAACTACTTAAAAAGGGATTTTCAAAAGTTTTTCCTCCGTAGCATACCAAATTCGGTCGTAATGTTTGGGCCGGGTTTGGGGTGTTACACATTATGTGATAGTTTGTTAAGAAATTAAGATGTACTAATGTACCTATGTGCACATATATGACTTACTAAGCTTTTGGAAAGCTTACTCTGTGTGTGTGTTTTCTCTGTTTTATAGGTCGTTAGAGCTATTGAAGGCTCGGGACCGTCAAGGATCGTCATCACACTACTACTAAACTCATTTTGGTACACTTTGAAAATGTATATAGCTAGATATGACATGTATAGGCTAGAATTTGGTATAAGTTGTTATATGAGCTTAGCCATGTGATTTGGCTATTTTTGAGTTAAGAATTTGCTTAAATGAATGTGATAGGTGAAGTATGTTTTTGGCATGGTTATGTGATCTATGAATTGGTCAAGTTTTTGGGTAAGCATGTGGATGAATTATACTTGACATACATATGTTTTGGTCTTGGAAGTGGCATGATTGAATTGGATATTGAATGTTTAGAATGAACGGCTATTTTGGTTGCCTAGTATGCATGAAATATGTTGGTAAATATTGCTTGTAGGTTTGACCCAAGTGGGTGGCAATTTGGCCTTGTAAATGGCCTATTTTGTCACACGGTTGTGGCAAACGGGCGTGCCTAGTGACCATGGGGCTAAGTCAGTATCTAGCCTAATAGAACACGGCCAAGACACACGGGCGTGTCTTGTAGCCGTGTGAGAAAGTCAGTATATGACCTAAGAGTACACGGCCTTAGCACATGGGGTGCTGGGTGGCCGTGGGTGTAAAGACAGATTCAACCACGGCCAAGGCACACGGGCGTGCTTGGTGGCCGTGGATGTGAAGTCAGATTCGACCACGGCCAAGGCACAGGGCGTGCTTGGTGGCCGTGGATGTGAGGTTAGATTCGACCACGGGGAGGGCACACGGGGGTGTCCAGCAGCCGTGGGAGGCACACGGCTTGCCTACACGGGCGTGTAACCCCTGAATCTTAGAAAAGTTTTAAATTTTCCGAGAATGTCTGTATGTGATTCGGTTTAGTCCCGTCCCGGTTTATAAGAATGTTTTAGGTCCCGTTGACCGAATTAAGGGACATTATGTTTGAGATTGATGGATGAATGTATGAACTTCTGAAAATGTTTTCGATCTATCTAGTAACGCCTTTAACCCTATTTTGGCGACGGATACGGGTTAGGGGTGTTACAATAAATCACAGACTCAATTTTCCTTTGCGACCAAATTGAAGAATCTTCTTCCACAGAGATACTTTCAAAAATACTCTGTCACTGATCTAAAATTCAATGTGTTTATGTTTCAAATCCGCATACGATTTCTGTCGATCTGAAGTTGCTTTTAAACTGTCGCAAATTACTTTCACTTTATCTTCGGTCTCTCTAACCAAATCAACCCTGTGAATTTTTTCTCACTAAGCTCGGTCCAGTACAATGGAGTTTGACATTTGCGACCATACAATGCTTCATACGGTGCCATCTTTATGCTCCATTGAAAACTGTTGTTATACTCAAATTCAACCAACGGTAAATATTTCTCTTCTCCCAGTTGCCTTCAAACTCTAAAACACAGCAACGAAGCATATCTTCGAGAATCTGAATTACTCTCTCAGACTGACTGTCGATTTGCAGATGAAATACAGTACTAAAGTGTAACCGTGTACCCAAAGCTTCTTTCATTTTTTTCCAAAATCACGATGTAAACCTCGGATCTCTATCCAAAATAATAGAAACTGGCACACCTTTCAATTTAACGATCTCAGAAATGTACAATTCAGCTAATCTATCAAGTGAAAAGTCTGTACCTACCGGAATAAAATGTGCCGATTTCGTCAAACGATCAACAATAACCCAAATAGCATCTTTCTTTTTCGGAGATAGGGGTAATCTCGATACGAAATCCATCGTAACTCTATCCCATTTCAACTCTGGTATCATCACGGGCTGTAATAATCCCGAAGGCACTTGATGTTTGGCTTTGACTTGTTGACAAACTAAGCATTTAGATACAAACTCTAAAATGTCTCGTTTCATACCCGACCACCAGTACAACTGTTTCAAATCATTGTACGTTTTAGTACTCCCCGGATGAACAGATAAACGACCACTGTGTGCTTTATGTAGAATTTTCTGAATAAGCTCGGGATTCTTTGGTACACAAATTGTACCTCGGAACATTAAACAATCATCGGATCCGATCTGATATTCTGAATTAGTACTCGACTCGCACTGTACTCTTTTAGCTTGCAATTCATTATCACATTTCTGAGCTTCACAAATTTGCTGAAGGAATAACGGCTTAGCTTTTAACTCTGCTAAAATCGAACCATCATCAGACAAAGTTAACTGTGTGTTCATCGCCCACAATGCAAACAAAGATTTTCTACTCAAAGCATCCGCGACTACATTCGCTTTCCCCGGATGATAATCAATCACTAGTCATAATCTTTCAGCAACTCGAGCCATTTTCGTTGTCGCAAATTCAAATCTTTCTGAGTCATTATATACTTCAAAATCTTGTGGTCAGTGAAGATATGACACTTCTCACCGAATAAATAATGTCACCAAATTTTCAAAGCGAAAACAATAGCGGCCAACTCTAAATCGTGTGTCGGATAATTATATTCATGCGGTTTCAACTGTCTAGAAGCATAAGCCATCACTTTTCCTTCTTGTATCAAAACACATCCCAAACCATTCAATGACGCGTCGCTAAAAATTACAAACTCTTTACCCGAATCAAGTTGAACTAAAACTGGTGCTTCAGTTAATAATGCTTTCAACTGTTCAAAACTCTGTTGACATTTCTCAGACCATTCGAACTTCAAATATTTCTGTAGCAATCGAATCATCGGTGTAGCAATCATAGAGAATCCTCTTACAAAACACCGATAGTAGCTAGCTAATCCCAGAAAGCTTCTGACTTCGGACACATTTCTTGGTGGCTTCCAGTCAACAACTGCTAAAATTTTACTCGAATCAACTCAAATGCCTTCCACTGAAATAATATGCCCCAAAAATCCAACCTCTCGGAGCCAAAACTCACATTTACTGAATTTAGCAAATAATTGCTTGTCACTCAATGTTTGTAATACAATTCTCAAATGTTCAGCATGCTTAGACTCATCTCGGGAATAGATCAGAATGTCATCAATGAATACAACAACAAATCTGTCTAAATACGGTCTAAAGATTCGATTCATCAAATCCATAAAAATTGCAGGAGCATTAGTTAATCCAAAAGGCATAACAAGAAATTCATAATGCCCGTACCTTGTTCTGAATGCAGTCTTCGGCACATCCAAATCTTTAACTCTCAACTGATAATAACCAGACCGCAGATCAATCTTTGAAAATACTGTTTCTCCTTTCAACTGATCAAAGAAATTATCAATTCTCGGTAAAGGATACTTATTCTTAATCGTAACCTTGTTGAGCTGACGATAGTCAATACACAGCCTCATCAATCCATCTTTCTTCTTTATGAACAGCACTGGTGCACCCCAGAGCGAAAAATTAGGTCGTGCAAAACCTCTATCTGTTAACTCTTGCAACTAAGATTTCAACATTTTCAATTCTGTTGGAGCCATTTTGTACGGAGTTATCGATATCGATGATGTTTTCGGTACTAATTCAATAGCAAACTCGACTTCTCTGATTGGTGGCAACCTAGGCAATTCTTCTGGAAACACATCCGGATATTTATAAACCACTAGTGTTGATTCAATCTTTGATTCAGACACTTTTGTATCCAGTACATACGTACGGTAAGCATCGTAACCTTTTCTCACATAGTTCTGACTTAACATCGACGATATCACAATAGACAACCCACTCGAATCATTGGATTCAATTCGAAGAATTTCACTATTCTGACATTTCAATTCAATAGTCTTTCGTCTACAATTCACAACAGCATCATGCAGAGTCAACCAATCCATACCCAAAATCACATCGAATTCATCAAATGGTAAAAGCATCAAATTAGCCGGAAAACAGTAACGCTGAGTCATCAAGGGACAATTCTTGCAAACTTTATCAACTAGGACGTACTTGCCTAAGGGGTTCGATACTTTAATCACAAATTTGGTAGAATCAACAGGCAAACTCTTACTAGACACTAAATTCACACAAATATATGAATGAGTCGATCCAGGATAAATCAAGGCAATTACATTAGTGTCATAGAGAGAAAATGTACAGGTGATAACATCTGGTGATGACGCATCTTCGCGAGCGCGAATAGCGTAAGCTCTGGCTAGTGCTCTAACCTCAGATCTCACAGTAGAGTCCTTTGTCGCTCCTTTGCTACTGGTCACATTTCCTATATTTCTAGGTGGTCTCCCTCTAGCAGCTGTGTTACTCGGTCTTGCATTATGAAATTTATCTTTCTCCGTTAATTCAGGATAATCCCGAATAAAGTGATCTAATGAGCCACATTTGAAACAAGCTTTGTTATTCATCCAGCAGTCTCCAAAATTCTATCTTCCACACTGTTGACACTCGGGTTTGTTGGTTTTAACATTACCAGCGCTCGATACTGAAGTAGCTTGAGCTTTAGGACTTGTGTATTGCTTCCCACGATCTCTATTTGGATAACCCACTGAAGCATTTGAACGACTGTACGAATCTCGTGATTTCTTTGATGAAGAGTGATAGGTTTTACTCATCGACCTCTTTCTTGAATCTCTAGCCTCAAAATTAGTTTTTCTCTTTTCTTTACCAAGTTCTTTGGCTTTGCAAGCTCTATCGACTAACACAACAAATTCTTTCAATTCTAGAATCCCGACTAGAAGTCTAATGTCTTCGTTCAACCCGTCTTCAAATCGTTTACACATAATTTCCTCAGTGAAAATACATTCTCGAGCATATTTACTGAGTCTCATAAACTCTCTTTCATACCCGGTTACAGACATTTGACCCTGTTTCAGTTCCAGAAATTCTTTGCGCTTTTGGTCGATAAAGCTGACTGATGTATTTCTTTCTAAACTCGGTTTGGAAAAATTCCCACGTGACCCTTTCTCTCGGTACCACGGATATCAAAGTATTCCACTACTGATATGCAATATCTCTCAGAAGTGATACAATGCATTTAACACATTCAGCTGGCGTGCAAGAAAGTTCATCAAATACTCGGATCGTATTTTCAAGCCAAAAATCGGCTCTCTCAAAATCGTCATCAACAGTAGCTCTAAACTCTTTAGCCCCATACTTTTAGATTTTATCAACAGGTGGCTTACTTAAACGTAAAGGTTCCAAACCTTGAGGAGCTACCGGGACCGATTGGGGAATAGGTGGGGGTGGAGGTTGCTGAGCAGCCGGATTTGTTCGGACAAACTCAGTGAACCACTCGTTCATCATTTGGAAAAAAGGCTTCCTTGGCCTCTCCTCCCTGACTACCCAATACGGGTCTTGACTCAGATTGCGCTACTCTGTGAATGGAGGCTGGCGCATTACTCTAAACATCATCAGCCACAGCTCGATTGGGATCCATTTACTATATGAAAATGCAGTTTAAACTGTGAGAAGATATCACACTATCACAGGTTATATATGGCATGTATAGCTAGACTCTCATATATGCTACGTTAGTCCTAGAATCGACTAAACTGTAGCTCTGATACCAATAAATGTAACACCCCTAACCCATATTAATTGCCAGAATAGAGTTACGGAGTATTACCAGACTTATTACACAATTCTCATACAATTATCAATATCAAATACAAGTCATTCATAATCAATCACATTGTCCCTATTACGAGCCTACAGGCCCAAATCATGCATCAGAAGTGGTTCGAGACTACATTGATATCTCAGAAAAATTTTGGAACACAGAAAATTTTACAAAATACAGGGGACACATGCTCGTGTGGGCCGGCCATGTGTCTCACACGGCCAAGGACTTGCCCGTGTCGCAAGCCGTATGGACATTCAAAATGGGATCACATGCTGTGCCCCAGCCCGTGTCTGACCCCGTGTAACTCCCTGACTTGGGTCATACGGCCAACCACACGCCCGTGTGACCAGCCTGTGTGCCCTTCAAAATGGCCTCACACGCCCGTGTGCCAGGTCGTGTGCTAGGCCGTGTCAAACCTGTAGGGTATACTGACTTATGCCACACGGCCAAGTCACACGCCCGTGTGCTGGGACGTGTGGAGCATACTGACTTGATTTTTAATTGAACACCAGGGGACACACGACCGTGTGACTTGACCGTGTGTCACACACGAATGAGACACACGCCCGTGTCTCTGTCTGTGTGGACAAAAATAGGCTATTTACCAAGCCATCTTTCTTACCCAATTGCATTCACCTACACAAAACCAAAAAGCATATGACCACAACTTCAAATGGTATTTAAACTCATCTAAACCAAGTTCAATTAATGCTATATCAATAACACCAATCACAATACACACAATTATAACAAAAAGCCATTCAATTCATACCAATTTTACATTTTCAAACCACCTAAATGGTCACTTTCAATTAAGCACTATTTTTCCTAAAACCACAAGCATACCTATCACAAATTTTCAACCATTTGCTATCCATATTACCAATTCACAACAAGCATATAAATGACAATTATCAACCATATAACAAAAAGGCTATTTGCACAAATATATACATCACCAAGTATACAAAAAATAAGCTAAGTCTCATGGCTATACATATAATAACCATTCATCATTTACATGCTAATTCAAATGGCTAAGTCCATTACTAACATATACCAAAATGACCATAACTCCTATACATGCCATATAACCAAAACATAATTTAAAAAGTACCAAAGTGAAAGCTTGATAGTGTGATGCAATCTCCGACGACTCCCAATCCGAGCTAGCTTCGATAAACACTATAAAAAATGGAAAAGTAAACAGAGTAAGCTATGAAGCTTAGTAAGATCCTATAGTTAATAAGCAAAGCTCACCACTCATTCACAAGTTAGGTAATATGAACATAATATACTATAAGTCATTAAATCATAAGAATAACATATATTCAATCACATAAGTAATCATAAACTCACAACTTTCATAAGTTCAATGTTCATATAGTTTCTGTACATACCTGTACTGATATGTATCTATTTCTCACAGTTACATATCTTCGATATACCCGTTGAACCATTTAGAATGCTATTGGATACTCAGGAATCTTGCACCCTAAGTGCCAATACATAGCCGAAGCTATCTAAATCTCATATATCATATAATGCTCACTCTCGAGCTATCAACGGGCCTGCTCACACAAGCTGACGGTCATAATGTAGCTACACGGTGCTGCTCACACAAGCTGACGAGAATCCACAACATATTCCGGATAATTCAGTCATCGGTAGGACGTACGAACCAACACCCAAATCACATAACCCCTAATGACATGTCATTTGTATCCTAATCTATTCCTAAGGTTCAAATGGGATTTCACATTAATGAATCTTCATCAAACATTTTCATACAATCATATTTATCAACAATTCAAATATAAAGCATTTAAAATAGAATTACAATAATGGTTATTAACATACGAACTTACCTCAATTCACAAAAACGACGGAAGGAATCGATTAATCCAACACTTTGTTTTCCCCTCGATCTAGATCTGAACTTCGTTTTTCTTGATCTATATAATATCAAAATTAACTTATTTAATTATCATTCTATTCAATTTAGCCCAAAATGTATCTTAAGGTAACTTTACACTTTTGCCCCTAATATTTCAATTTCTTTACAATTTAGTCCTTATCTCATAAAAATACAAATTCATGCAATTAGGTCCCTACCCATGCTAGCCGAATTTCATATAGACCCATAGCAGCCCATATTTTTCATTTATTTCACAATTTAACCATGAAATTTTCACATTTTACAAATAAATCCCTAATTGACAATTTCATCAAAAATCACTTTACAAATGTTGTTTATCTAACAACAAGCATACATTTTCTATCATCAAAAATCAAAATACATGAACATTCATCAATGGGAAAACCCTAAACCTTAATAATTTTGCAAATTAGTCCCTGGACTAGCTAGATTAAGCTACAACGATCTCAAAAACATAAAAATCATTAAAAACATGACAAAAATCATACCTAATTGGACAAAAATGCCTTGGCCGAATGTGTAGCCCTAACTTTGGTTTTCTTGTCTTCAATTTTCGGTGAAAGAAGATGAATTAAAAGATGACAAAAATTGTTTTCTTTATTTTACTTAGTTTAATTATTAAATTACTTATTTAACCTTTAATATATAACCTTTAAAGCCATTAAAATGATGTCCATCTTTGTCTAATAACATTAACAATGGTCTAATTACCACTTAAGGACCTCAACTTTAAGGTCCCATAGCTATTAGACACCTTTAGCTAATAGAACACAAGTTTTACACTTTACACGATTTAGTCCTTTTTAAAATTGAGCATTCAAATGATAAAATATCTTAAAGAAATTTTCAAACAATCATACTATCAAGCTGTAGACATTATAATAATAATAAAATAATTATTTCAACCTCGGATTTGTGGTCCCGAAACCACTGTTCTGATTTGACTAAAAACAGACTGTTACAGTTTTGATATTTTATGATTTTGGTAGATGCATCTAGAAAATAATCACATATGTGTTATCAATTTGCAACCTGTCATTTGCAAGATTGCTTATTTAAATAATTACTTTTAGATCATGCAATTAAGACAATTCATCTTGCTAATACTGATGGGTTTATATCTCAATCTTTTATTGATTGAGTTTCAAAAACTTTTGTAATAGTTTGCGCATAATTGTAAACGAAAAAATATATAGGATTTTTCCTATATAATTTATCACCTTTTTACTTAAATTTGTTGTTAAAACTAAGTAATTGTTTAATAAATTAATAAAATATGTGAATATATGAAATTAGGACATACAAATTATTAAAATGTGATTTTATGCTTTATTTTATAGTTTTCATGCATAAAATGGCTTATTTTATATTAAATTGAGCATATTATATTTTTAAGACATGAAATGGCCATGCATGATTAAATTAAATAATAAAATATAAAATTATATTTAAATATTCATTTTTAGATAGTTCATTAATAATTTGTGTTGTAATTAATTATTTAAATTTGATAAATTTTATTCTTTGGTACTCTAATTTAATGATTTATTTTGGACAGGTCTGATAGCTTTGTTGGATTACAAAATTGTCCAAATTGGAGACCAAGTCAACCCAATTTTTGGCTACACTTGGCTGTCCACATAAACCAATTTTTGGTTTAATTACACAAGGTCCTTACAATATTGAAGAAATTAGAGATTTGCCTGAAGATTTGCACTTGACCGAGTCTCAGTCCTAAGTTGTTGTGGCGCTTAAATTGAGCAAAAATCAACTCATTTTCCTCAATTCATGGCTGGCCAACCTTTGAAGATGCTTGAAGAGATGGAACCTCCTATTTTTAGCAAACTATCCCCCTCTCCTCACCTATAAATAAGACCCCCCTCATTCATTCATTCATCATCCCTCATCCTTCATCATTCTCTCTTCTCTCTCAATTCTCTTAGCATTTTCCATTCCCCACACCTAGCATCATCTCTTCATAGAGATTTTAGCAATTAAGCCTCTTAAAGAGCCCTTGGTCGGCCACCTTGGAGAGCCATCAGCAAAGGAGCAAAGTGAAGGAGCGAAGGAGCCTCATCGATCAGAGTCTTGGGTGATAGCCACTTTGATTTGGGTTTAATCTTTCTTTTCTTTGATTTAATCTGAAAATGTTTGCTATGTGTTCTTTGTTGTTGTTTACAACAATGTTAGCATAATTTTATTTAAGCTAGGATGATTTCTTTGATTAAATAATATTTATTTGATTCATGCTTATAATGTTTGTGCCTCAATTGATCATGTTTTCAATTAAAATCAAGTCTGTATTTCGTTCATACGTGATTGAAATGCATCTGAATTAGCTGAGCGATCCTGACCAGACGATGGCTAGTGGACGCATAATTGAAATGTGCATGCTCAATTTAGATCCTAACCCGATTAAATTGCAGGTTGCATAACAACTCTGACCAAGTTCTGTTATCTGCATAGTTTTTAGATTTGTGTGATTAAACTGTTTCAAACCTAACACGTCCCTATTACCTCACACAAATGCTAAGAAACCCTTAGTAAATAAGGATCAGTAAAATTCATATTTACTAAGTAAAGGATTCCGAAAGGACCTAATGTGGTTTCCAAACTCATGAAAGATCGAGTTGCCATAGAATGTTTTTCCGAATGTTATTAAGCATGTTGATAATAAAATAAGTTTAATTAAAGTAATTGTCTTAGTTTATTTATGTTATAATTGTTGCAAATTGTGTATAATTTTGCTAAAATCTATTTCATTCATATAGTTTGCATACTTAGGATAATTTGCATTAGGGATCATTGCATTTAGTTTAATATACATAATTTTAATCATCACTTCTCAATCATATTATGTTTTTATTTACCAAATTGTTAATATAATTTTACAAATTAAGTGACTTAGCACAAATACAATCCCTGTGGAGATGATAACTTGATACTTACTTATTACTTGATAACGACTGTGTACACTTACACAAACTTACGCGTTACAAGTTTTTGGCGCCGTTGCCAGGGACTGTTAACTGTTGCCATAATCATTTTTTCTGTGAAATTATTTACTTCCAATTTGGTTTATTTCTGACATTACTAACTTATTCTTTTTAATTTTTTTTTATTTTCTTTTGAGGTGTTTATGAGCATAGATCGGATTATCGATTTACTCCCTGTGTAATGCCCCGAATTTGGGCCTAGTAGAATTGGGCCCATTGGGCCTTGGGAATGGGAGCGTTTAAAATTTTTGGGAATAAGGGAACGACACTAGTGCAAGTTGGACCTATTAGGTGAGTGATTTTGGAATATTAGGGGGCTTCCATGAAGCCTCCGGGTTCAAACCTGGGCTTTAGGAAAAAAATTGGTTTTAGGTGAATAAAGCCCTGGGGGTAAGTAAGTAGGCTTTAAGAATAAATTGTGGGAAAAAAAGACACAAAAGGAGTTGTGGTCTAGTGGCAAATGGCGCCACATGGGAGACAAGGAAGTGACGCCATAGAGGAAGCAAGGGGTCCAAGGTTCAAGTCTTGGTGCTTGCAATTCATTTTGTTTTTCTTTTAAATGAACTTAGACTTTGGCCCATAGGCTTATATTTAGTTGCGCATGTTCTAAGTCACAAAAGGAGCTTGTGTTGTGGTGGCATGTAGCGTCTGGAGCATAGGAGAGGGCAAGGGTTCGAATCTCATGTCAAGCAAGGGAGTGTTTATTTTGCGGATTGGACGGCCAGAGTTTGTGTTGGATTTAAACTCTGCTGAAGGGGGGATCCCACATCGAGATGCTAGCATGAGAGTAGGTGAGAAGCTGGCTTTAAATAGAGCAAACCATGAGGAGAGTAAGCATACCTTCCTTGGCTTATATCCCTTTCGCTTTGTGGCATGCTCGTTTGGGTTAGGCGTTGGATCATTCGTTGTTCTGTATGCCGTTGGGTCGCGGTGGTGGTGACCGAAGTTGATCGACACACCCCATGTGATGGCTTGATGGTCAAGGGTGCGATCATTGTTAGCTTCTGCGCAGAACAGTGTTCGGAGCGCGGATTAACTTCAGATTCCTATCATGTGTGTATTTCGCACTACTCTAGCTGTAGAGCGATAAATGCCGAAATGCCGGTCATACGTCGATGGTAGCCACACGAGCGTGCGAACGTGTGGAAGCTTCGACGCGATAGTTGAGGCCCTGATAAGTGTATAAATTTTATGATTGTATAGTAGATATTGGACTGGTCTATGTGAATATCATATCTGTGGCTAGATTTGGGCTAAATGGGCCACACGAGCGTGTGGGCCCATTTGGGCCGAGAATGGGCCCTAGGCCCATTCGCATCATTATCTCTGTTTAGAATACCCTTGGTTTACAAAATTCTTGAAATACGCTTGGTTTACGTGAATTATTGAAATACCCTTGGTTTCTGAATCATGAAATACCCTTGGTTTACAAAATTACTGAAATACCCTTGGTTTACTGAAATTCTTGAAATACCCTTGGTTTTCTGAATCATGAAATACCATTAGTTCTGAGTAATTCATCAAATACCCTTGGTTTGAGATTCATGAAATACCCTTGGTTTACAAAATTACCAAAGTACCACGATTTGAAAAATTAGGAACACCCCGATTTGTAAAATTACCAAAATACCCACGATTTGTGAAATACCCACGTGGGTAGAATTACCAAAATACCCCTGTAGGGTAGAATTATTGAAATACCCCTGTAGGGTAGAATTACCGAAATACCATTGTAGGGTAAAATTACTGTAATACCCATGTAGGGTAGAATTACTGAAATACCTCTGTAGGGTAGGATTACCGAAATACCCTTATAGGGTAAAGTGACTATTTTGCCCTATGGTATGGCTGAGTGATTAGGACTATGATTGATCTAGCTGAATGTGTGATTGTGTTTTAACCGATTTGATCGGGATTATATGGTGATATGTTTTCAATATGTGTGTAAATGACTGTTTCTGAGCATGGCCATTTTGCATACACGTGTAATGATTGAGCATGACATACACGACATATTGCATGGGTTTGGGACTTTGATATGGAGGAAGTTTTGATAGGGTTGCACGGGTCGCATGACGAATGTGGACCGACGGACGACTTAAAGCTGCGTAATCTGATTATGGCTCTGTGCCAACCTAAATATGGCTCTGTGCCATCTTGATTGTGGCTTTGTGCCAATCGTATTTAACCATGGCTATGTGCCTAACATATATATCGATGACTCTGTGTCGATCATATTTACCCAAGGCTGTGTGTCGATTATATTATCGTAGCTGATGGCTATGTGCCGATCTTATTACAGTTACCGATGGCTATATGCCAATTATGAGACCGTTATTGAAGGCTTAAAGCCGTATAAATACTAGCAGCTAGGCTACATTATTGGAGAGATTGGCTGGGTGGGTCGACATGGTCCCCACATGGAGAGATGGTTGGTACAGGTGGAGAGTTGGCTGGGCAGGGTTGGGGTACATGCATGTTTTGCATTGATATGATTTAGGGCTTAGGCCCAGATTGTTACTGAATAGGGCTTAGGCCCAGATTGTTACCAAATAGGGCTTAGGCTCAGATTATCACCGAATAGGGCTTGGGCCCAGACCATGACCGTAATAGGGGATTGCACACTGAGTTTTCATAAACTCACCCCATTTTTAATTGTGCAGGTAATCCCCAGCTTTAGGAGGATCAGTGCTGTGAGGGACTCAGAGATGGCCACACGTCTACAGTTTCTTTATACTTTGGACTATATTTTTTAAAATCTAGTTTGGATTTTAATTTTTGTAATAAGGCATTGAAGTGAAGTTGTGGGTTTTTTGTTATGGTTTTATAATTGCTAGAAGTAGAACATGGTTTTCCAAATTAACTACTGTTTTTCAAAATATCATGCTTCCGCAACTGTTTTAAATTAAGTTTCCGCAACAAGTAAGGTTTTGATGATAATAATGTTTTACAAGAGAATGACTTTTAATAAACCACGTTTTGAAACTAAGCAAACGAAATCTGAGGTTTTAAAGGCAGAAAGTTTTAAATTGTAAGAAGGGTTTTCAATAAATGCGTAGTTTGCAAAAAGACTCTTCAATATGACACGCCAGATTTGGGCCTAACTTCTAGGCCGAGTTTGGGGTGTTACACCCTGTAGACCCTAAAATTGAGTGAACTTTCAGACAAAAAAGATGTGAACGAACAGCCCAAAGACAAGTCGAGATGGACCTTGGAAATCAGAATCGAGACTAAGGTAATGAAGTCGGTCGTGTACAAAATCCCATCCTCATTGCTGATGATAGGGATCGATGCATCAGACAATATGCTATGCCACTTTTCAGTGAGTTAAATCCAGGAATTAGAAGGCCAGATATTGAGGCAACCCAATTTGAATTGAAACCAGGGATGTTTCAAATGCTCCAAACGGTGGGCCAATTCAGTGGTATGCCCACGGAAGATCCACATCTCCACCTTCGATTGTTTATGGAGGTGACTGATTCATTCAAGATAGCCGGTGTGACTGAAGATGTACTGAGGTTAAAGTTGTTTCCGTACTCGTTGCGAGATCGAGCATGAGCATGGCTCAATTCATTGTCACCAAGTTCCATAACTACATGGCAAGAATTAACAGAGAGATTTTCGGTTAAGTATTTCCCAGCTAGAAAAAATGCTAAGTCGAGGAACGAGATTACAACTTTCCAACAATTGGATGACGAGTATTTGTATGAGGCTTAGGAGTGATTCAAGGAGTTACTTCGTAAGTGTCCTCATCATGGGATTCCTTATTGTATCCAGTTGGAGATATTCTATAATGGTCTCAATGCACATACAAGATTGATGGTAGATGCTTCTCGGAATGGTGCAATTTTGTCTAAGTCTTATAATGAGGCTTATGAGATCATCGAGAGGATCGTGAGTAATAAATATCAATGGCCAACAAATCAAACAGCTTCAAGAAGACGTGTAGCCGGAGTTCATGAAGTTGGCGCCCTCACTTGGTTATCAGCTCAGGTATCGTCTATTTCCTCTATGTTAAAGCAGTTTTTCGCTAATAGAGCTAATAATTTTGCAGCTCAGCCACCAAGTCCGTTTGAAGTAGTTTCCTGTGTGTACTGTGGGGAGGGTCATTCTTTTGAGAATTGTCCATCAAATCCCGAGTCAGTGTACTATGTGGGGAACCAATATCAAAATAGAAGTGGACAAGGACCCTAGTCCAACTTCTACAATACTTCATGGTGTAATCATCCTAACTTTTCTTGGAGCAACCAAGGAACTGGACCGAACAACAACTTATTGCAGCATAGACCCAACCAATCTCAAGGGTTTAATCAGCAAGCTCTAAGACCACCTCAAGCTGAGGCATCAAACGGTTTGGAGAACTTGTTGAAAGCGTACATGGAAAAGAATGATGCTTTGATCCAAAGCTAAGTAGAACATTGAAAAATTTGGAAAACCAAATGGGTCAGTTAGCTACGGAGCTTCGTAGTAGACCGCAAGGAACCTTGCCGAGCGATACTGAGAATCCTAGAAATTTGGGTAAAAAACATGTCAAGGCAGTGGCATTGCTAAGTGGTAAAATTCTGGAACCCTGATTGATTGATGTCAAAGATAAGCCCGTTGAGAAGAATCAACCAATTGTTGAAATTCTTACACAAAAGGAATCAGAATCTGCAAAGACTGACAAGGTAAATCCTAACTTAGTGAATTCAGATACTTTAAAATCTTCTTTGGATGCAGATTTACCTACTCAGAAGAGTTGTCCGATTCAACCAAAAGTTCCCTCACTTCCATATCTGCAAAGATTGCAGCAACACAAGCAGAAACAGGAGGTGCAATTCAAGAATTTTTTGGATGTTCCGAAGCAGTTACAATCAATATATCGTTTATTGGAGGCTTTAGAAAAAATGCCGAATTATGTGAAGTTTATGAAGGATATACTGTCCAAGAAGAAACAGCTAGGTGAATATGAGGCTGTTGCCTTGACAAAGAAGTGCAGTGCGTTCTTGCAAAACAAACTGCCACCGAAATTGGAAGACCCAGGAAGCTTTACTATACCCTGTAACATTGGTGAATCTTACTGTGGTAAAGCTTTATGTGATTTAGGAGCGAGTATCAACTTGATGCCTAAGTCTATTTTCAAAATACTAGGGATAGGTGAAGTAAGACTTACAACTGTGGCGCTTTAGCTAGCGGATTGATCTTTAGCATATCCCGAGGGAAAGATCGAGGGTGTTTTGGTAAGAGTCGATAAATTTATTTTTCCTGCTGATTTCATTGTCTTAGATTTTGAAGCAGATAAGGAAGTGTCGATCATCCTTGGGAGACCTTTCTTAGCCACGGGAAGAACATTAATTGATGTGTAGAAAGGTGAACTCACCATGCGAGTTCAAGACGATCAGGTAACCTTTAACATTCTTAAAGCGATGAAATTTCCCGACCTGACGGAAGAGTGTTCAGTAATGGAAGAGATAGAAACCTTGGTTTCTATGGAAAGTAATTTTGAAGAAGATCCATTGGAGAAAGCCTTAGATCTTGACCGTTTGGAGGATGAAAAAGGTGAAGAAGACATGGCTTTGATGGAAGCCAATCCGAGAAACTTTATTCAATCCACACGGTTTGAACTGTTGGAGTTAGAAGTCAGAGAATTTGTGCAATCCAAGTTGTCAATTGAAGAACCACCTAAACTCAAACTAAAGGTACTTCCTTCCCATTTGAAATACGTTTATTTAGGTGACTATTCCACTTTGCTTGTGATTATTTCAGCAGAATTGACGAAAAATCAAGAGGAGCAACTAATTATTGTTCTAAAGAAATTTAAGAAAGCAATTGGTTGGACCATAGCTGATATTCGAGGTATAAGCCCTTTTTTTTGCATGCATAAAATTATTTTTAGATGAAGGTGAAAGAGCCAAAATTGATGGGCAAAGGAGGCTCAATCCTATTATGAAAGAAGCTGTGAGAAAGGAAGTGATCAAATGGTTAGGTGCAGGAATCATCTATCCTATTTTAGATAGTTCGTGGGTAAGTCTGGTGCAGTGTGTGTCGAAGAAAGGTGGAATAACGATTGTTGAAAATGAGTGTAACGGGTTGATTCCAACGAGAACTATTACTGGTTGGAGAATTTGTATTGATTACAAAAAGTTGAATAAAGCCACTCGGAAGGACCATTTTTCATTGCCTTTTATGGATCAGATGTTAGATCGACTGGCAGGTAATGAATTTTATTATTTTTTAGATGGCTATTCGGGATATAACCAAATAGTTGTAGCTCCGGAGGACCAACATAAACCAACCTTTACTTTCCCATACGGTACATTTGCTTTTAGGCGAATGCCTTTTGGTTTATGCAATGCACCTGCAACATTTCAGCTATGCATGATGGCAATATTCACTGATATGGTTGAAAATTTTGTTGAGGTTTTCATGGATGATTTTTCTATTTTTGGTAACACTTATGATATTTGTTTGAGTAATTTGGCTAAGGTACTGAAGAGATGCGAAGAGACGAATCTTGTCCTTAACTGGGAAAAATGCCATTTTATGGTTAAGGAAGGGATCATCTTAGGGCATAAAATATCAAAGAGAGGAATTAAAGTCGATAAAGAAAAGGTGAACATAATTGAAAGATTACCGGCCCCAATTAATGTGAAAGGAGTCAGAAGTTTCTTAGGCCATGCCGGTTTTTACCGAAGGTTTATCAAAGATTTCTCAAAAATTTCTAAACCATTGTGTTTGTTGTTAGAGAAAGATACAGTGTTTGATTTCAACAAACCATGTTTGGAAGCTTTTGAAGATCTAAAAAAATGGTTAATCTCAGCCCCAATAATCATTACACCTTATTGGAACTCACCTTTTGAGTTGATGTGCGATGCAAGTGATTATGCCGTTGGAGCTGTGATGGGTCAAAGAAGAAACAAAGTGTTTCACCCTATTTACTATGCAAGTAGAACTTTGTCTGGAGCCCAACTCAATTATACGGTAACTAAAAAGGAACTTTTTGCTATAGTATTTGCTTTTGACAAGTTCCGCTCATATCTTATAGGTACCAAAGTTACAGTATTTATTGACCATGCGACCATTAAATACTTGTTCACGAAGAAAGATGCGAAACCGAGGCTAATTCGTTGGATACTTTTACTCCAAGAATTTGACCTTGAGATCCAAGATAGAAAAGGTGTCAAAAATCAAATAGCTGATTATCTGTCGAGGTTGGAGCAAGATGAGGTAACTCGATCATGTGTGCCTATCAACGAGAATTTCCTAGATGAACACTTATTTGAGGTAAGTCGAATTCATGAAACACCTTGGTTTGCTGATTTTGCCAATTATATTGGATGTGGAATAATTCCTAGAGAAATGACATACCAACAAAGGAAAAAATTCCTTCATGATAGTCGGTATTATTTTTGGGATGATCCGTTTTTGTTTAAACAATGTGCAAATAATATAATCCGAAAGTGTGTAACTGAATGTGAGATTGCTGAGATCTTGTATCATTGCCATTCATCTCCAAGTGGGGGACACTTTGGTGGTTCACATACTGCAGCAAATATTTTGTAAGCAGGGTTCTTTTGGGCTACACTATTTAAAGATGCTTATGCTTATGTGAAGAATTGTGATAAATGCCAAAGGACCGGAAATATATCAAGGAGGAATGAGATGCCCTTGACAAACATTTTGGAGATTGAATTGTTTGACGTATGGGGCATTGACTTCTTAGGCCTGTTTCCTTCTTCGTATGGGAACAAATACATCTTAGTTGATGTGGACTATGTATCCAAGTGGGTTGAAGCTGAAGCATACCCTAAAAATGATGCTAAGGTAGTCATGCGATTCCTACATAAGCATGTGTTTACACGATTTGGGACACCAAGAGCTATTATTAGTGATGAAGGTTCTCACTTTGTGAACAAATGGCTTAAGTGGTTGCTTGACAAATATGATGTGAAGCACAAGATTGCTACTGCCTATCACCCCAAGTCTAATGGGCAAGTTGAAAGAGTGAACCGTGAAATCAAAGGTATCCTTGAAAGGGTAGTACGCCCTAGCAGAAAAGATTGGTCTCGAAGGCTCGATGATTCATTATGGGCCTATCGAACAACATTTAAGACACCGTTAGGAATGATTCCTTATCGGTTAGTCTTTGGAAAGGCATGTCATTTGCCATTAGAGTTGGAGAATAAAGCTCTCTAGGCTTTGAAATAGTTGAACTTTGATATTAACCAACCCGGTGAGAGAAGGATGTTACAACTTGATGAGTTGGAAGAGCTGAGGTTGTTTTCCTATGAGAATGCCAAAATGTGTAAAGAAAGATCAAAGAGATGGCATGATAGTCATATACAACCTCGCGAGTTTAAAGAAGGTCAGAAGGTTTTGTTGTTTAATTCAAGGTTGAAGTTATTTTCTGGGAAGCTTAAATATCGATGGAAAGGACCCTATACCATCTACCGAGTTTATCCTTATGGAGCTATTGAATTATACAAAAATTATGGAGGTACGTTTAAAGTTAATGGTCAATGTCTCAAACACTACTGGGATGGTGAAGTTGAGCAAGTTGAATCCTCGTTCAAATTAACAGACCCTTGATTTTTCATGAACTTGTTTTGTAAATAAATAAATAATTAGAACTTATTTTATTAACTTATTACATTTAATTAATTTTGTCTAAGGAGATTGGAACTTAAGCGGGACTGCTGTGACCCCTCCAACCTTTACTGGGAATTAATTTAATGTAATTTGTTAAGAAAAAAATTTCCAATTAAAATTTAAAATTTTTAAGTTTTATTTGTTCTGTTTAAATTTAAAATTTTTACGTTAATAAAGGGGGTCAAATTTGGCCTGTAACACCCATTACCCATGTCCGACGCCGGGACAGGGTACGAGGCATTACCTAACTTAAAAGCATGCATACATTCAATTCTGAATCATAAAAATCCTCTCAAATTTAAAACTTTTCAAAATTCTTCTTAATATCCTTAATATAGGCCTACAAGGCCCAAAACACATTTTAGAAATGGTTTGGAATCAAATCGAACTCTTTAGAAGATTTCTGGAATGACTTAGAAAAATTCTCATTATACAGTCCACACGCCCGTGTGGAGGAAGGGACACGCCCGTGTGGCATATCACATGCCCGTGTTCCTTACCCGTGTAGATTTATTTTCCAATTCGAACCTACAGGGGTTTTCACACGGCCGGACACACGCCCGTGTCTATGGCCCGTGTCCCTCACAAGGCCTAGACACGCCCGTGGCTTAGCCCGTGTGCAATAACCTTGACATTCTGTTTTTGACGTCATCACCCCATATATGTCACACGGCCAAGGCACACACCCGTGTCCTTAGACCGTGTGGCGAATTAAATTCCTAAATTCAGGTGCAAACTTCACATGGACCAGGCACATGCCCATGTCTTAGGCCGTGTCTCCCACACGGTTGAGACACACGGCCGTGTCTCTGCCCGTGTGGTTACTACTGAGCATACTGACTTGCCAACTTAGCATGCAGGGGGACACACGGCCTAACCACACGCCCATGAGGCTGGCTGTGTGTCACACACGGCCTAGACACACGCCCGTGTGTCTACCCGTGTGGACAAGAACAAGGATATTTACCAAGCCCTTATTGCCACCCCTACTTACACCATCATAAACCACATTAAACAACCAACTTTTTCATGCATAAATACCCCAATTAAATAACCATACAACTTGCACATTCATGAACAACCTCATCATTTCATAGATTAATAAGAAAGAGCCATCAACTATGGCTTTATACAAAAGAATTCTTCCTTAAATGAGCCAACACAATTGGCCAAAACAATATGACATTCAACTAAAACTAAGTCCCTATACATGCCATACTCAAAATGCTAAATCTAACTATACCAAGATGTGCTGATAGTGTGGGTGATCCTCTGATTATCTCCGTATCTCGAGCTGGCTCTCCGACACTATAAAACAAGGGAAAAGAGAAAGGAGTAAGGTTTAAGCTTAGTAAGTCTATATATAAACAAATAGCATCATACCACATATTTATCAATCGAAAACATCACATACTAAGTAAAAACAATTCAGATCCTCATAATCATGCTTACTCATTTCAAACCTTACCACATCCCAAACACATTTCACAAAACATTTCTCACATTTACTTGCACTTATATCCTGCACTTATCACCTAAAAGCCACACGAAATTTTCATTTAAACAAGTTTCTCGATGAACACTTCGGAATAATGTTGGATACCTGGTGGTTTCGCACACAGCCCACCATTTAGTAATTAACAAGGTGGTATCGCACACAACCCACCAATAATTACATGTTTCCGGTGGTATCGCTGGAAACACGAAAATTTATACACTTTTTCATGCCCTTTTTAACTCAAATTTATGCAGTTTCGATTAAATTCTTGTCGGAAAATAATTAAATATTATAAAATAATTAAATTGTGCTAAAAATATGAACATGATGAATTTTAATTAATTTTATAGTTAATTTTTATTAATTTTGATCATTTTTTACAGATTCGCACAAAGAGCGAAAATTGACTCGGCAGACACTGCTCGAAGAATAAAACCGAGAAGCAATTTGAAGTATCGAGGAAAATTTATTTCCAGCTCAAGACGGTCCGAGTATGAATATTAAATCATAAATTAATTAATTTTAATTTATTCCCAATTTAATTTGGGCTAAATAAATTATTATTAATTAATTATGGAAAAAGGGCCCAGTTGAACCGCACTGGTTGAACTAATTTCAGTGAACCGAACCAGCCACCAATTGGGAAGCCCAAACCGTCCATTTGCTGACCCAAATAAGCCTATTAGCTGATTAATTAAGCTTGCAAAGAAGCCCTTGAAGACTTGTCAAAGTTGCATTCAACCCCCTCCACAATTAGTGGCTTTGTAGATTTGCCCCATGCCATATTTAGCAAAGTTGAAGCCATCAACTTTGCCACATAGATGGCCGGCCAAGAGGGTCTCTTTGGCTGATGGGATTTTATATTTTTAGCAGTCACAATCAGCTATAAAAGCCACCCCTTGCTGATCATTCAAAGCATCCCTCACACCAACAACATTCTCTCATTCTCTCTTCTCTTCTCTCAAGTTTTCTCTCTTCTTTTCCATTCCATTTCCCCTTTCTCTTGTGCCGATTTCTCCTATTGGGAAAGAGGTGTTGTTAAGCCATATTGGGCAGCAATCAAGTATTCATAGAAGCCTTGCTCGGCGAGGACAACGGAGACGAAGAACGGAACAACCAGTCAAGCCTCGGAGAAACACCAGATTTGCCTCTTGTTCCCTATCTTTTTAATTTCTGTTGTTTATACGATGAACATATCTATTGATATTATTGTTGTTGAAATGGTTATTTTAATCAATTTAGCTTGAATATAATTCGTGTTGGGTTGAATGCATGACGTCCTTTTGAATTATTAAAATTATGTTTATGCTGTTATAGGTCTCGGTAAATTGCTTGATTAAGTAAAATCATGCTTAAGTTATTATGGCATTATAATTGTTTAGATAACTAAAGAATTAATTATTTAAATGAATTGAAATTGTAATTAATGGACACAGTAATTAATCAGTGCATGTTTAATTCTTCTAAGGTAGCTGAAGATTAAATTAGCATTGTATTTGGCAATACATATGCCTTGCATAACTTGCAAGATTGTTGTGATTAAATTGTTTCAAGGTAATGACACTTTGTTACTTCACAGAGTCTTTTATATGCTTATTAGGTTGAATTAATCATTTAAATCGACATAGGAATATGCGAAAGATTGTTTAATTTAATAAGTATGTATGTGCAATAACATGTTTACCTTTATAAATCTGTTTAATTGGTCGAATGAACATAGAAATATGTACGAGAGATGAATGGATTTGTGAATTGTAAATATGTTCATAAGTTAGAAAATTACCGAGTTGCCATGAATTTATTCGTAACAAGTATAAGCATAGGTTTAATAATTCTAGGGTAAGAAATGTAATTAATCCAACACAATTATATCATCTTGATTAAAATCAGCTTTGAAATCGTGCATTAGAACTCTATTCTATTTTATTCTATTTAACTTTGTTTTCTAGTTTTTAATCATTTTTCTAAACCAAATATTTTTCCTTCACCAAAGTGTTCAAAATCATTTTCATAAACAATTCTTTTACAGTCCCTGTGGGTACGATAACTCGACATTTACTTGTCACTTTATTACTTGTTACGATTGTGTACACTTGCACATTTCCACCGTTCCAATCGCACACAGCCCATCAATGATAATCAATACGATGGTATCGCACACAGCCCACCAACAATAATAATTATGGTGGTATCACACCCAGCCCACCAACAATTACATATTTACAGATATTTATCCGTACCCATATTCCTATCCCGAAGGTTCATCTGAGAATTTCCTCATTTTCTACCATTTTTAATAAATCTTACCAATAAGCATTTACGTCCACACAATGCATTAATAGATAAAAACATACGTAATAAGGATGTATCGTTACACATAAACTTACCTCGATACAAAATATGTCAGTTTGCAATTTAGTCCGTAACCTTGCCTTTTCCCTGGTCAAGGTTGATTCCACGTTCTTCTTGATCTATAATGACATATTTAACTTATTAAATCACCACATTATTCAAAACATTACAAAATTTCTATTTTGGAAAAATTACCATTTTGCCCCTATACTTTCACAAAATTACACTTTTACCCCTGGGCTCGTAAAATGAAATATGTTCATTTTCCACATATCCAAGCCTAGCTGATTCATTTTCTCTCTTATAGTAACTCACAATTTCAATTATTTCACACACTTATTATTAATTTTTATAACTTTTACAAAGTAGTCCTATTAGGAGTTTTCATGAAAAATCCTTTCACAAAAGTTGTTCTTTAACCTACTAAGATTCATTTTCTTCCATAAAATTTCAGCAATCAACACAAATGTTCACATGGAAAATCCCTAGACTCTAAATAATTTTGCAAAATAGTCCCCTCATTAGCTAGATTAAGCTTTAGGGGTTTCAAAAACACAAAAATCATCAAAAATAACCGACATAATCACTTACTTGCAAGAGGATAGCTTGGCTGAAAGTTTGAGCTTCAAAAACCCCTATTTCTTGCTGAAAATTTCGGTGGAGGATGAAGGAGAATGAAAAAGATGATAGCTTTCTTGTTTTTCTCTTATTTTATTCAATTAAGTCACCTCATCCACCAAACATTGACTAAATTAAGTCTCTTGTCCCCCTTATGGCCGGATATTGCCTTTAAAAGGCCTAATTGCACATTTAGGACCTTCAATTAAAATTCTATAGCTATTTGACACCTCTAGCTTGTAAAATAAAACTTTCGCACTTTATGTGATTTAGTCCTTTTCCGCAATTAAGCATGAAATCACCAAAATTAATGCACCAAAATTTTTATGCACTCATATAATCATGATATAACACACATAATAATATTAAAAATAATTTCTCTGGTATTGAATTAGTGGTTCCAAAACCACTGTCCCGACTAGTCCCAGAATCAGGCTGTTACAACTCTCCCCCTTTAGAGATTTTCGTCCCCGAAAATCTTACTGGTAAATAGGTTTGGGTACTGTTCTGTCATGGCTTCTTCCGGTTCCCACGTAGCCTCTTCTACACCATGTTTTTTCCACAACACTTTCACCAATGCTATACTTTTGTTCCTCAACTATTTAACCTCTCGAGCCAAAATCTTAATTGGTTCCTCTTCATAAGTCATATCCGGCCAAATATCAATTTCAGTCGGAGGAATCACATGCGAAGGATTGGAGTGATATTGTCGCAACATCGACACATGAAACACATTGTGTATTCTCTCTAAGTCGGCAAAGCTAACCGGTAAGCTATTGGTCCAATCCTTTCAATAATCTCATACGGCCCTATGAATCGCGGACTCAATTTGCCCTTTCGACCAAATCTCAATATTTTCTTCCACGGGGATACTTTCAGGAATACTTTATCACCCACTTGAAACTCAATTTCTTTCCTTTTTAAATCCGCGTATGACTTTTGTCGGTCTGAAGCAGCTTTCAGACTATCACGGATCACTTTCACTTTCTCTTTGGTTTCTTTAACCAAATCAACCCCGTGTATTTGCTTCTCACTAAGCTCGGTCCAATACAATGGAGTCCGAAACTTGTGACCATATAATGCTTCGTACGGTGCCATCCGTATACTCGACTAATAACTGTTGTTGTAGGAAAATTCAACAAAAGGTAGATATTTTTCCCAACTACCTTCGAACTCTAAAACACAACATCGGAGCATATCCTCAAGAATGTGAATCACTGTTTCGAATTGGTCATCGGTTTGCGGATGGAATGCGGTACTAAAATTCAATTTCATACCCAAGGCTTCTTGTAACTTTTTCCAAAACCTCAAAGTAAACCTTGGATCTCTATCCGAGATAATGGATATAGGCACCCATGTAATCTCACAACTTCGGTAATATACAGCTCAGCCAACTTGTCAAGTGAGTAATCAACACGTATCGGTATAAAGTGAGCCAATTTCGTTAATCTATCAATGATAACCCACACAACATATTTCTTTTTCGGAGTCATAGGTAACCCCGTTACAAAATCCATCGTGATTCGGTCCCACTTCCACTCGAGAACCATCACTGGCTGAAGTAACCCAGAAGGTACTTGATGCTCGGCTTTCACTTGTTGACAGATCAAAGACTTTGTAACTGTAACATCCTGAAATTCGGGAATTTATGTTTTACATTATACCATGCGATAGGCTAGTCAATAGTGTTAATTGTGTATGTTTAGGGGCCCTAAGAAGACTTGGGATTGAGTTGGGCCTTAGCAAAATTTTTGTGTTTAAGCACTTTAAGGAGAGAAGGTAAGTGGCATCAAGACTTAAGGAAATAAATGTGTATTTTGCTAGCACAAGTGGAGCACATGGTGGAGTGGTGTGGCGTCAAGTGGAGAGCATTGAAGGAAGGGGTTCAAATCCCATCTATTGCAACTTTTAGCATTTTAAATTTTTGAGCTTTTCAAGTGTTGTATGGTAAGTGTCGGCCATGGCATCAAAGAAGGAATGGAAGACTTTTCTAATGTTGGAAAGAAGACTAAGAAAATAAGGTAAGGAGGAGAGTAAGGAAAGAAGTAAAGGAAATGAGTAAGAAGGGGGATATGTTGGCCGAATATTTGGAAGGTGCTTGGGATAGAATTTTTTGTCAACCATGACCTTTTTGGTGAATGAAGTACACGGTTTTGGTAGGGGGATTTAGGGAGCCGAGTTTTCTTTCTCTTATGGTTTTTTTTGTGCAAATTTGTGCATGAAAGGTTTTGGTTTCTTTTAGCATTTTGGGTACTTTTCTTTTCCAACTTCTTTTTCCCTTGTTTTGGCCGAAACACTCTAGCACCTATATTCATATTTCTCTCTCATTTTTTTGAAACCCTCAATCCATTCTTGCTCATTTTTCCTTTGTTAGCCGAAACTATCTAGCACTCTTTCTCCATCTTTTCTTTTCTTTTTCATTATTACTTCAACCCTTCTTTCTCTTTCTTTAATCAATATTTTGGTGGCCGAATCTTCTTGTTCATTTCTCTCCATAGCCGAACCTTTTGACCCTTAATCTCTTCTTTCATTGAATCGATAAGTGGTTTCTTTCTTCTTTTTTCATTTTCTTTTCTCCCTAGCCGAATATGTGTCCATCACTATTCGGTTGTTCTATTTTGTTTCTAAACCGAAATATCATTTTCTCCTACTCTCTCAAATCATGATCATCTCTTCTTTTTCGAAGTGTACTAGTGGGTGGCCGTATATCACATCCTTGTCGATTCATCTCTAGGCTTAAGTCAACCGGTGGAAGTCGGATTTATTATCGTTAAGGTAATGGATTTCTTCAAGGTTCATTTTGATATCTCTCAATACTTGGTTATTCCTCTAAAACGAATCGATAATTATGTTTAAAACATTTATTCTAGGGACTAATCGCTCGTTCTTCTCTATTCGTTGATTCTTCGGAAGAAGTGGTAAGCCGAATCCTATCCCTAAACAACTACTTACACTCATCATAGTATTTTCTAACTGAGACTTTTTCAATGGAGGCAAGTGGTAGCGTTGTTAAAAGAAAATCGATAGGAGAGCAAAAAGGGAGTGGAATTGCGATTCCTACTCCCAAGTTCAAGTGTAGGGCGGTATCGGCGGTTCGGGATTTCCCACCGGGTTGTGGACCATCATCCGGTAAGAATAGACAAACCGTGGTCGTTCACGATACTAAGGGTAAGCATTTCATTAGATCGTCTGATTTAGATTTGGATTAATAAAATCTTGTTTATTGGTTAATTGAGTGTAATGGTGATTTAGGTGCCGATGATCAAGAAGGTTTAGTCCTTACCGTAATCAGGTGTGTAATCTCACACCAAAATCCTGTAGATTCGTGATTCACTATTATGTTGGAAGAATAGATCGTTGTTGTGTTACAAGTCTAATATACGTAATATAGCATGAATCGAATAATTGGCTTAAACATTATTATTTCTAAAATCTATTAAAATCGGTATAAAATTTGTTAATTTACGAAAAAGCCCCTATGGGCCAACTTACGAAAATGCCCCTATGGGCCGATTTACCAAAATGCCCCTATGGGCCGATTTGCTATAATGCCTAAATGGGCCGAACTATCAAAGTGCTTTAATGGGCCGATTCACCGAATTAATTCACTAGATTAATGGATGTTGTATATATGTGGATATTTTGTTTTATTATGTATGATACATTTTCATATATTGCATGGGATGGGATAAATTGTATGGAGAGCAGTGTAGCCTGGTGGCATTGCCACAAATCTATTTATTATTGTGCTTAATTGTGTTTTTGGTGGCTTGACCACAAAAATATTATACTCTAGTAGCTTGGCTTCAATTTTGGTGTGAGCGGCGGGGTGGGTTGACTTGATCCCCACAGGTGTGATTGGCTGGTCGGGGGTGTGATGGATGGATGGGTTGGGTTGCATACATTTACTTCATTTAATTATTTTTATGTAAATGGGCTTAGGCCCAAAATGTTGTTATACGAGTTCAGGCCCAGTGGATGATGGTAAGGGGATTACACACTGAGTTCTTGTAACTCACCCCTTCTTTCTTAATCCTTGCAGGTAATGCTCCGTAATGAGGACTTGGGCCCATGGATGACTCAGTGGAGGCCATACTTTAGAAATAATAATTTTGAATATTAGTAAACTACTTTTCCGCTTTATTTCATTATTTTTGTTATTTTGGTTTAAGTTGTAATAAGGCCTCTGGGATATGTTTTAATTTGCTTTATGTTTTGACGTACTTCATATTTTTCTTGAATTATTTTAGATGGAAATTTTCTAAAATCATAAATAACGGTTTTCTAAAATTGATTGACAAATGGTTTTCATAATATGTACAAATAATTTAACTCGAAAATTTTCTCTCGAATATTCAATAATATTTTCAAAAGGCACGATTTTAGATTATTAGTTCAATTAGCGATTCTTTAATTAACCTCTCGAGATTAGTAGTATTTTTATCGAATATTTTTAATCAAACTGGTTTTTCTTAATTATAACCAAATAATACCTATTTTAGTACGAATTACAAGTTCTTAATACGTTTTATTCATGTGACATGTCAGATTCGGTCGTAACGCATGGGCCGGGTTTGGGGTGTTTCATTTTATGGTATCAGAGCCAGGTTACAAAACTCGGCTGTGGTTTGAGTTCAAAAATGTTTTCTAAAACTGCTTGAAATTCGATTTATAAATACATATTTTAGAGGAAGTATGGCACCACGGGTATCCGGCACCAAGTCAGTAAGTTTGTTTTCATTTTATGATTATTTGTGGTATGATTGTAGTAAGAAAACTTCACAAAATAGAGATACTCTAAAACTTTTAGCTTTAGGAGCTGAAGCTATAGATATTGAGACTTTAGGATACGTTTTGCGAAAACGACTTTACTTCCTATACTCCATAAAACATTGCTTAATAAACATTGAATAGTTTACTGATTCATAAGACTTTTAATCAGATTAAATCGACTTAGCAAACATGAGCGCTAGAGGATGTGGACGCGGTAGACGTGGTCGTGGTCGTGGCCGAGGTGCTAGAGTTGTATCTGAGGCATCGGGACATATGCCTAAAATGGATGCACCTGCGTCACCTGTGACTGAAGCTGGGTCACATGACCGAATGAGAGAGGATGACGCTCTGTCCCAAGCGATGTTACGAGTTTTGGAAAGGGTCGTTGGGGCAAGAACTGGGTCGGCAGCTCGTGGGTCGATATCGGAGCGACTCAGATCGAATGGGGCTGAAGTTTTTAGGGGTATTTCGGGTGTAGCCCCTAATGTAGCAGAGTACTGGCTTGAGGCAGTGGAGCGGATTATGGACGACTTGGATTGCACCGCTGAGTAGAAATTGAAGGGGGTTGTGTCGTTGCTGAGAGATGAGGCGTATCAGTGGTGGCTTACTGTTTGGGAAGGCACTCAGGCTGATCGTATTACCTGGGAATTCTTTAAGACTGCATTTTAAGGAAAGTATGTCGGGGCTAGTTATGTAGACGCCCGAAGAAAGGAATTCCTGAATCTGGTTCAATGAGGTAAATCTGTGGTAGCATACGAGGCGGAGTTTCTGCGTTTGAGTTGGTATGCTTGGGGAATAGTACCGACTAATTATGAACGCTGTTTGCATTTTGAGGACGGGTTGCGTGATGAGTTGCGGGTACTGATAGCCCCACAGAAGGAGAGGAATTTTGCTACATTAGTGGAAAAAGCTAAGATAGCTGAAGAAGTCAAACACTCAGAGCGGCAAAATCGAGACAAGGATTGGGGCAGGAGCAAGAGAGACTCTGGGTATTCAGGTCTTGCTAGAGGATTTCAGAAAAGGCCCAAGAATGAGGGGCCAGTTCGAGTGGGTGCTCCAGCTGCTACCAATCAGTTGCAGCCTTGTGTGGATTGTGGGAAACTTCACTCGGGTGAATGCTGGAAGAGAACTGGTGGTTGTTTCAGATGTGGATCCAAAGACCATCGGTTTAAGGATTGCCTCGAGAGCTGCTCGGACTGAGTAGTTCAGTAATAGATTTGCGCGATTGATCGGCAGGAGGCGCTCAACAGCCGCAGAGAGGCCGTGGGCCAGGTCGAGGTGGTAATGGTGTAGGACGAGGTCAGGGTGCACCGGGTAGAGGTACCGGTAATAGGGGTAACACGGAGGCGAGGCAACCAGGTTTGGTTTATGCGGTCAGACGTCAAGAGGATGGTGATGCACCAGACGTTATAACCGGTACATTCTTCATATCTGATGTACCTGTTACTGCTTTGATAGATATTGGATCCACCCATTCGTATGTTGCTTGTGCTGTGTTTGGAACTTTGAATATTAGATCTGAGATTACTGCTAGAGAAACAACTGTAATTAGCCCTTTAGGACAATCGGTGGTAGTAAATAAGTTGTTTAGAGATGTGCCCTTAGAAGCCCAGGGGAAAGTATTTCTGGCTGATTTGATGGAACTGCCATTCGGCGAGTTCGATCTTATTTTGGGCATGGACTGGTTGGTTAAGCATCGTGCGAATTTGGGTGTCTTTGTAAAGCGGATGGTATTAAGAACTTGAGGAGGATAAGGAAGTGATGATGATAGGTGAAAGAAGAAACTATCTGTCTAATGTGGTATCTGCTTTAAAGGTAGAGAAGTTGGTGCGAAAGGGGTGTGGAGCGTTCTTAGCCTTTATCAGTGCTTTGGATGCAAAAGAGTTGTTAGTTGAGAGTGTTAGAATGGTGAAAGAGTTTTTAGACGTCTTCCCTGAGGAGCTTCCAGGATTACCTCCGGATCGGGAAGTGGAATTTGGAATTGAGCTATTGCCAGGAACGACTCCGGTGTCCATTGCTCCTTATAGAATGGCACCGAAGGAGCTCGTGGAACTTAAAGCTCAAATTTAGGAGTTATTGGATCGTGGATTTATTCGACCAAGTGTGTCACCGCGGGGAGCGCCGGTTTTGTTCGTTAAGGAAAAGGATGGATCGATGCATATGTGCATCGATTATAGGTAATTGAATAAGTTGACGATCAAGAACAAGTATCCGTTACCAAGGATCGATGATCTGTTCGATCAGCTGCGAGGAGCTTTAGTTTTCTCGAAGATAGACTTGAGATCGGGATATCACCAGCTTAAGGTCAATGAGGCAGATATTCACAAGACTGCGTTCCGAACTCGTTATGGGCATTACGAGTTCTTAGTGATGCCGTTCGGGTTGACGAATGCACCAGTTGCATTTATGGACATGATGAACTGAGTCTTCCAACCATATCTAGACCGGTTTGTGGTGGTATTCATAGATGACATCTTGGTGTATTCAAAGACTAAAGAAGAGCATGATTTGCATTTACGAGTCGTATTGCAGATATTAAGGGAGAAGAATCGTATGCCAAATTCGTGAAGTGTGAATTTTGGTGAAGGAGGTAACCTTTTGGGGCATGTTGTATGCATCGAGGAATTAGAGTTGATCCCGGAAGGTCGAGGTCAGTATTGGATTGGAAGCCACCAAAGTTAGTGGCAGAAATTTGGAGTTTTCTAGGTTTGGCTGGGTATTACAGGCGATTCATTGAGGGGTTTTCGTTGATTGCTGCACCCTTAACTAAGCTGTTGCGTAAAGGAGTACCGTTTATGTGGTCAGATAAGCAGCAAGAGAGCTTTGAGAAACTGAAGAAGATTCTGACAGAAGGGCCAGTATTGATTCAACCTAAGGCTGGTAAAGAGTTTATTGTGTGGTGTGATGCGTCACACACGGGTTTAGGATACGTGTTGATGCAAGGGGGAAAAGTGGTGGCATATGCATCTCGTCAATTAAGGCCGTATAAGGTAAACTATCCCACTCATGATTTGGAGTTAGCTGCAGTGGTGTTTGCTCTGAAGATTTGGAGACACTATCTGTACGGGGAGAAGTCGATTATCTATACGGATCATAAGAGTCTGAAGTACCTCCTTACCCAAAAGGAGTTGAACTTAAGACAACAGAGGTGGATAGAATTGTTGAAGGATTATGACTTCTCAATCGAGTATCACCCAGGTAAAGCTAACATAGTGGCAGATGCGTTGAGTCGTAAGGTGATATCGGATTTGAGAGCAATGTTCGCTCATCTCAGCCTTTATGAAGATGGTAGTCTGTTAGCCGAACTTCAAGTGAAGCCGGCATGGGTAAGCCAGATTAAGGAAAAGCAGTTGTTAGATGAAAGGTTGGGTTCTCAACTTCAGCAAGTGGAAAGTGGTGAGATAGGGGATTTTGGATTAAATAGTGATGGAGTATTGTGTTTCCGCGAAAGAGTTTGTATGCCCAGGGATTCAGAATTGTGACAAATGATTCTGCGTGAGGCGCATAGTAGCCCATATGCTATGCACCCTAGAGGAAACAAAATGTACCGAGATCTCCGTGAAGCGGCATTGGTGGCGAGATTGAAAGCGGGAGGTTACCGACCGTGAGTAAGTGCTTGACATGTCGGCCCGGTGAAGGCGGAGCATCAACTGCCTTCAGGGTTGTTGCAACCGGTGAAAATTCCACTATGGAAATGGGAAAGGATAACAATGGACTTTGTTAGTGGGTTACCCTTAATGCCTACTAAGAAAGATTCAGTATGGGTTATAGTGGATTGGTTAACGAAGACTGCTCATTTCCTACCTGTTCGTACGGATTATTCGTTGCAGAAGTTAGCCAAGTTGTATGTAGCAGAAGTCGTGAGGTTGCATGGGGTACCAGTGTCTATTATATCGGATAGGGATCCTAGGTTCACATCACGGTTCTGGAAAGCTTTACATGAAGCTTTGGGTACAAGATTAAATTTCAGCACGGCGTTTCATCCGCAGATAGATGATCAGTCGGAGAGAGTAATCAAGATTTTAGAAGACATGTTAAGGGGCTGTGTGATTGACTTCAGGGGTAGTTGGGAAGATTTTCTACCATTGGTAGAGTTTGCATACAACAACAGCTATCAATCCAGCATCCAGATGGCACCCTACGAGGCGTTGTATGGTCGTAGGTGTCGTACTCCTACTTGCTGGACTAAGCTGGGGGAGCAACAGTTATTGGGTCCAGAGTTGATCTCAGAGACGGAGGAAAAAGTTAAGGTAATTCGGGCACGGTTAAAAGAAGCTTCGGAGAGACAAAAATTGTACGCGGATCTGAAGCAGAAGGAGATAGAGTTCTCTGTGGGTGATCAGGTCTTTTTGAAGGTCTCACCTTGGAAAAAGATCTTAAGATTTGGACAGAAGGGCAAGTTGAGCCCTAGGTTCATCAGACCATACCGTGTACTGAAGCGTGTTGGGCCAGTGGCTTATCAGCTTGAGTTACCTCGGAAGTTAAGTCAGATACATAGCGTATTCCATGTCTCGATGTTAAGGCGTTATCGTTCGGATCCGTCTCATGTTATGCCAGTGGAAGAAGTTGAGATAAGATCTGACTTGTCTTTTGAAGAAGAGCGGTCTGATTTTAGATCGGGATATTAAGGTCTTTAGAAAGAAAGTCGTTTCCGTTGGTCAAAGTATTATGGCGTAATCACGGGTCAGAGGAAGCTACATGGGAGCCAGAGGACACGATCCGGCAGCAATATCCTCATCTCTTCTAATCAGGTAAATTTCGAGGCTGAAATTTCTTTAAGGGGGTAGAATTGTAACATCCTGAAATTCGAGAATTTATGTTTTACATTATACCATACGATAAGCTAGTCAATAGTGTTAATTGTGTATGTTTAGGGGCCCTAAGAAGACTTGGGATTGAGTTGGTCCTTAGCAAAATTTTTGTGTTTAAGCACTTTAAGGAGAGAAGGTAAGTGGCATCAAGACTTAAGGAAATAAATGTGTATTTTGCTAGCACAAGTGGAGCACATGGTGGAGTGGTGTGGCGTCAAGTGGAGAGCATTGAGGAAGGGGTTGAATCCCATCTATTGCAACTTTTAGCATTTTAAATTTTGAGCTTCTCAAGTGTTGTATGGTAAGTGTCGGCCATGGCATCAAAGAAGGAAAGGAAGACTTTTCTAATGTTGGAAAGAAGACTAAGAAAATAAGGTAAGGAGGAGAGTAAGGAAAGGAGTAAAGGAAAGGAGTAAGAAGGGGGATATGTTGGTTGAATATTTGGAAGGTGCTTGGGATAGAATTTTTGGTCAACCATGACCTTTTTGGTGAATGAAGTACACGGTTTTGGTAGGGGGAGTTAGGGAGTCGATATTTCTTTCTCTTATGGTTTTTTTTATGCAAATTTGTGCATGAAAGGTTTTGGTTTCTTTTAACATTTTGGGTACTTTTCTTTTCCAACTTCTTTTTCCCTTGTTTTGGCCGAAACACTCTAGCACCTATATTCATCTTTCTCTCTCGTTTTGCCGAAACCTTCAATCCATTCTTGCTCATTTTTCCTTTGTTATCCGAAACTATCTAGCACTCTTTCTCCATCTTTTCTTTTCTTTTTCATTATTTCTTCAACCCTTCTTTCTCTTTCTTTAATCAATATTTTGGTGGTCAAATCTTCTTGTTCATTTCTCTCCATAGCCAAACCTTTTGACCCTTAATCTCTTCTTTGATCGAATCGGTAAGTGGTTTCTTTATTCTCTTTTCATTTTCTTTTCTCCCTAGCTGAATATGTGTCCATCACTATTCGGTTGTTCTATTTTGTTTCTAAACCGAAATATCATTTTCTCCTACTCTCTCAAATCATGATCATCTCTTCTTTTTCGAAGTGTACTAGTGGGTGGCCGTATATCACATCCTTGCCGATTCATCTCTACCCTTAAGTCAATCGGTGGAAGTCGGATTTATTATTGTTAAGGTAATGGATTTCTTCAAGGTTCATTTCGATATCTCTCAATACTTGGTTATTCCTCTAAAACGAATTGATGATTATGTTTAAAATGTTTATTCTAGGGACTAATCGCTCGTTCTTCTCTATTCATTGATTCTTCAGAAGTAGTGGTAAGCCGAATCCTATCCCTAAACAACTACTTACACTCATCATAGTATTTTCTAATCGAGTCTTTTTCAATGGAGGCAAGTTGTAGCGTTGTCAAAAAAAAATAGATAGGAGAGCAAAAAGGGAGTGGAATTGCGATTCCTACACCCAAGTTCAAGCGTAGGGCGGTATCGGCGGTTCGGGATTTCCCACCGGGTTGTGGACCATCATCCGGTGAGAATAGACAAATCGTGGTCGTTCACGATACTAAGTGTAAGCATTTCATTAGATCGTCTTATTTAGATTTGGATTAATAAAATCTCGTTTGTTGGTTAATTGAGTGTAATGGTGATTTAGGTGCCGATGATCAAGAAGGTTTAGTCCTTACCGTAATCAGGTGTGTAATCTCACACCGAAATCTCGTATATTCGTGATTCACTATTATGTTGGAAGAATAGATCGTTGTTGTGTTACAAGTCTAATATACGTAATATAGCATGAATCGAATAATTGGCTTAAACATTATTATTTCTAAAATCTGTTAAAATCAGTATAAAATTTGTTAATTTACCAAAATGCCCCTATGGGCCAATTTACGAAAATGCCCCTATGGGCCGATTTACCAAAATGCCCCTATGGGCCGATTTGCTATAATGCCTAAATGGGCCGAACTATCAAAGTGCTTTAATGAGCCGATTCACCGAATTAATTCACTAGATTAATGGATGTTGTATATATGTGGATATTTTGTTTTATTATGTATGATACATTTTCATATATTGCATGGGATGGGATAAATTGTATGGAGAGCAGTGTAGCCTGGTGGCATTGCCACAAATCTATTTATTATTGTGCTTAATTGTGTTTTTGGTGGCTTGACCACAAAAATATTATACTCTAGCAGCTTGGCTGCAATTTTGGTGTGAGCGGCGGGGTGGGTTGACTTGATCCCCACAAGTGTGATTGGCTGGTCGGGGGTGTGATGGATGGATGGGTTGGGTTGCATACATTTACTTCATTTAATTATTGTTATGTAAATGGGCTTAGGCCCAAAATGTTGCTATACGAGTTTAGGCCCAGTGGATGATGGTAAGGGGATTACACACTGAGTTCTTGTAACTCACCCCTTCTTTCTTAATCCTTGCAGGTAATGCTCCGTAATGAGGACTTGGGCCCATGGATGACTCAGTGGAGGCCATACTTTGGAAATAATAATTTCGAATATTAGTAAACTACTTTTCCACTTTATTTCATTATTTTTGTTATTTTGGTTTAAGTTGTAATAAGGCCTCTGGGATATGTTTTAATTTGCTTTATGTTTTGACGTACTTAATATTTTTCTTGAATTATTTTAGATGGAAATTTTCTAAAATCATAAATAACAGTTTTCTAAAATTGATTGACAAATGGTTTTCATAATAAATACAAATAATTTAACTCGAAAGTTTTCTCTCGAATATTCAATAATATTTTCAAAAGGCACGATTTTAGATTATTAGTTCAATTAGCGATTCTTTAATTAACCTCTCGAGATTAGTAGTATTTTTATCAAATATTTTTAATCAAACTGGTTTTTCTTAATTATAACCAAATAATACCTATTTTAGTACGAATTACAAGTTCTTAATACGTTTTATTCATGTGACATGTCAGATCCGGTCGTAACGCATGGGCCGAGTTTGGGGTGTTACAGTAACAAACTCGGAGATATCTCTTTTCATTCCCGGCCACCAATACAACTTATTCAAATCATTATACATTTTTGTGCTGCCCGGATGTACTGACAAGCAACCATTGTGTGCCTCATGTAAAATTCTTCGAATCAACTCATTATCTTTAGGTACACAAACTCTACCACGGAACATCAAACAATTATCTGAACCAACCCGAAAATTAGAATTATTTCCCGATTCACACTGAGCTCTCTTAACTTGCATTTCACTATCATTCTTTTGAGCTTCACAAATCTGCTGAAGAAATAATGGTCTAGCCCTCAACTCGGCCAATTTAGAACCATCATCAGACAATGCTAAGCTCGTACTCATAGCTCTCAAAGCATACAGGGATTTTCTGCTCAAGGCATCCGCAACCACATTCACTTTCCCCGGATGGTAATCGATTACTAGCTCATAATACTTCAATAATTCGAGCCACAGCCGTTGTCGCAAATTCAAATCCTTTTGGTTCATTAAGTATTTCAAACTCTCGTGATCGGTAAAGATTCGGTATTTTTCACCATATAAATAATGACGCCAAATCTTCAAAGCAAAAACGAAAGTAGCCAACTCCAAATCGTGCGTCGGATAATTCTTTTCATGTGGTTTTAGCAATCTCGAGGCATAAGCAACTACTTTACCCTCTTGCATCAACACACAACCAAGAACATTCAATAATGCATCACTATAGATCACAAACTCCTTTCCCGACTCAGGTTGTACCAAAACCGGTGCTTCAGTCAACAATGCTTTTAGTTTCTCGAAACTCTGTTGGCACCTCTCAGTCTATTCAAACTTAACATCTTTATGTAGCAGTCTCGTTATCGGTGTAGCAATCATGGAGAACACTTTAACGAACCGTCTATAGTAAACGCTAAGCCCAAAAAGCTCCTAATCTCTGACACATTCCTCGGTAGTTTCCACTCCACAATAGCCAAGATCTTACTCGGATCAACTCTAATTCCATCTCCCGACACATTGTGTCCTAAGAATCCAACCTCTCGGAGCCAAAACTCACTCTTGCTAAACTTAGCATACAACTGCTTGTCTCTTAGAGTCTGCAAAACAGTTCTCAGATACTCCGCGTGTTCACTCTCATCCCGAGAATAAATTAGTATGTCATCAATAAAAACGACTACAAATTTATCCAAGTATGGTCAGAAAATACGGTTCATTAAATCCATAAATACCACAGGAGCATTTGTTAAACCAAAGGGCATGACGATGAACTCGTAATGGCCATACCTCACCCGAAATGCAGTTTTCGGCACATCTTGCTCCCTAACTCTCAACTGGTAATAGCCAGACCTCATGTAACACCCCTAACCCGAAACCGTCGTCAGAATAGGGTAGGAGGCATTACCGAATGATCGGAACATTTCATATCCATTTCACGACACAAAGTCAATCATCAATCAAACACATTCAATTACAACCATATAGTCCCTTATTGAGGTCTACGAGACCTTAAACTCATGTTAGAGAGAGATCAGGACTAAACCGAACACTTACGAAAATCTTCAGAAACTTAAACATTTTACAACACTGTAAAAGTCACACGCCTGTGTAGTCGGGCTGTAACACCCCAAACCCGGCCCATTTGTTACGACCGAATTTGAGATGCCACTGCGGAAAAATGTTTGAAGACTGATTTCACTTTTGGGAAAAACATTAAAAATTTTGTCATTTGAAAACCATGTCCAATTAAAAATTCTAAATAATATAAGCTTGACAAAAATATCCAAATTAAAAGCACTTCCAAATAATAATTTAATGGTCGTCTAGCTTAAACATAATAAAAATGCTCAAATAGAAATACTTAAATACTTTAACTGGGCCTTATTACAATAAACACTTAATCAAAATACTGAAAATATAACTACTTAATTAATTAAAATATCTTTCTGCATGAAAATCTGCTTCTGCATGGCCACCTTTGTATCCACTCCAACCCGGTCCAATCACCACGAATCATCTGCGATGTTTAATAAAAATTGGGTGAGTCATACAGACTCAGTGTGTAATTAATCCACTGAATTCCACCTACATGTTAACCACATATTAACCCATATATCAGATAACAAATATCATATTCACATGTTAACACATTCTGGGCTTGGCCCATATTCATATCACATTCATCTAATAGGGTAGTTAACCACATAATTTCCACATACTGGGCTTGGCCCATTTCATCATCAACCCATATGACAGATAATGAGTTTATGCAAAGTGCACCCATCCCAACCTAGGGTCCATCCATTACTCCTACCTTAGCAGACTCCCTGCCCAAGGCCGTGGCTAATCCACCGATCAACTAAGTGATCCCACATATCTTACCTTGGCAGACTTGCTGCTCAAGGCCGTGGCTGAGCCACCGATCACCTAAGTGATCCCACATATCATTCAGTCCACGGTGATGCACACAGCTATCAACCGCCGAGGTGGGCACCTAGCCAACACCTCCCTTGATGAAGCACATAGCTAACATCAAGCGCTAACGTAGCACAAGGCTAACATTAGACCACGTACATAAAGTACACCCTTTCCTTCGATAGTCACATTCATATCCCATCCCATGCACATGCAACATATGATAATGTCATAACATAGTAAAATAATGCATGCACATGCTATTCGGCATACAAACATATTCTCATTGGCATATTCACATTCTTAATAATTAACACTGACCTGATTTCCGATATACCCCTTAAGGGTAACCATTCACAATTGCCACTGCACATATTAGCATTTACACAACACATACAATATACCATAAACCCGGAAAACAGTGGGTTAATCACACACCTGATCACTTGGAGAACTATGCTTTCGATCATCGATGCTATCACTAGGCGATACTACGGCTATTTGCCTACTTTCTTGTTCTCGTATTTGGTCCACACCGGTGGCCAATCCCTAGCTCGCCGAGACAAATCTCTTCTTAAACTTGGGATATGGACCTACCCTTTCCCTTCTTGAATGGTATTCGCCTCCATCAACACGCGAAAGGGTCTTGAAATCCTGAAAAGCTTGATCTAATGCTTAGATCCTTAATCCATTGTTGCCTTTTGACTTAAGAATCAAGTCTTGAAATCTCTGCTATACTCTTGTGGATTTTAAATCCCGAAACTCACCGAATAACTAGGGAACACGTGGCCTATGGTGTACCTTCGGGAAAAGAACTTCTCCTTCCTTGTAGTCGACACTTAGTAAATCCCGAAATATCTCTTCAAAGTTTCGGCAACAAGATATTAATGGGGTTAGTCCTAGATTTTGGAAAATCTTAAGAAAAAAGGATGAAACCGAATGATATCTTACCCTTACTTGAAGAAATCGATTGCACCTTCACTTCAACCTTCAGAGATTCGGCTATGGCTAGATGATGATCTCACAACTTTCGGCTTTTGGAGGGATTAGAAAGAAAAGAGAAGGAAGAATAAAGATGGAGGATTCGACTATGGCTTCTAATGGAGAGGAAAAATATTCGGTTAGGTTCCAACAATTACTTAATTTCGGCTTGACAAAAGAAAAGAAAGAAAAGAAGAGAAGAGAGCACTAAGAATTCGGCAGAGAAAGGAGGAAGCACAAATTGATGAGTAGCCCTCCTTCCTTCCTTTATAGCCGAAATTATCATCTAAGGAGTCCCTTACTTGGCCACCACTCCTCTATTTTAATAGCTTTATCTCTTTAATTATCACTTAAAATAAAAGATAATTCAGCAACTATCCTTACTTAGCCGAAATTATTAAACTCAAAGTCCCTTACTTGGCCATCACTTCTCCCTTATTTTCCTCTTTATCTCTTTATTCAAATTAAAAGAATTTAATCCAATAATTATCTCTTGAAAATAATGATAAATAAATCCCTTATTTATCCACTATTTATAAAATAATAAAAGCTCCTAATTTATAGCCATGTGCCGTCCACCTCTCTGCTCCTTGTAGCAAAATAAAATTTCTTTTATTTGCTTCCCATGTGACTCGAACTTAGGCCCATTCCTCTTGCATATGGCACCATTTCCATAGGCCCTAAGTGGCATCTTGGACCACTTTTCCAAGCCTGTTTGTGTGTCAAATTTCACAAACTTTTTCTTTTAAGGCCACATTGCCTTAATTTCCCCTTTTAAACCTTAAAACTCGTCATTTCTAGGTCATTTCTAAGTTTCCAAAAATTTTCGATCGGCTCTGTAAACTTGACATTTCCTTACATTTCCATGACATTTCCTTACAAGACATTTCCTTACATTTCCAAGGTTCTAAAAATGTTCACTTTCCTCTTTTAAACTTAACATTTCCATACATTTCGTGTTTCCAAAAGTGTTCAAAATATATTCATAACACATAAGATATATCATTTCGTACAATTAAACCAAAAATACATAGGCCCTTTTCAGGATGTTACAGTTCTACCCTCCTTAAAAATAATTTCGTCCTCGAAATTACTTATTAACGAATAATCGTACATCTTAACTCACCGCGACTACGCTTATGCTCGCGCACTCTAATCTTAATAGAACCATCATACTTTCTAGGCACTGATCTCTAAGTTCACGTCCCCTAGAACTCATTTCTAACGTCGCGATTTAACTGATTAAAAAGTTTTATGCATCGAAATTTTGTTCCACAGCGATTATTCGCGAACAGTTTTATGAAAAGAGATGTTGAAGTAGTTCTTTCGATCAACCAAAGCTTCTAGTTCAAGTTCACTACTCTAACTCAGGAGTCACATTCACATTCATAAGCGAGAGACACATTCATTTTTCCACGAAGTCACATTCATTCACAACATCATTCACTACACTTTTATGGCCATTCCATCCATTTCCCTACCGGGGGTAATTTCGTCTTTTCCCCTACGAGGGTATTTTGGTAATAAATCGGGGTCAATTCGAATTTTTTTCAAATTAAAGGTATTTCAAATTTACAAAATCTCAGGTTATTTTGTTTTCCAAATCGAGGTGTTGCAAAAATTTGAGAAATCGAGGTTATTTCGATAATTTTGGAAGTCGAAGCGATTAAAGTAAATTTTCCAAATCATGGTATCTTGTTATTTGTAAAAAGAAGTTTTTGGTATTTTTGTAAAGTAGAAATATTTTAGCAAAAGTCGAGGGTATTTTAGTAATTTACAATACAGGGCATTTTTGTAATTTTGTAAATAAGAGATATTTTGGAAAAATTTTCACAATAATCTTTTACTACAATTAAAAGGGTAATTTAGGGATTTTAAAACTAGGAATTTTATAAAGCTGCATGGCTAGTCCCTTTCGGGTTTTAATGATTGGTTTAGCCAGTGAATAAGTCCTCTTGGTTAGCGTGAGCAGTTACTACGCACAGGTAGGATTCGAGTAAAGAGGAGGTGAGTCACTAGGACTGCTTAAATACCAAGCTCTTCATCTGAATCCACTCCTAGACATGCGCGCTTGATTTGCCACGCCCTAGCTCGGCGACTTACTTCTGAGTTTGTTTAATAGTCCTTAAGTCTTATGCATGTGTTTGAGTGCACTAGCCCTAGGGTTCAATAGCCCCTAATTCACTAATCTACGTTCCTTCATACTTATAACATTCACATACACATTTCACTTCAGTGAGTCAAGGGTACTTACCGGTGGATCATGGTCTGAGATACAGTGCCATGCCGAATAACTGAAAAGTTTATGAAAGCCCATACTTTTGAAAAGCCCATCTTTGGAAAAAATTATTTTGGACCCAGAACCTCAAGGCCGAGAGTTTTGAACTGGGCTCGATACCAATTTGTAACACCCCAAACCCGGCCCATTCGTTCTGATGAATTTGAGATGCCTGCTGCGAAAAACGTTTGAAGACTCGATTTCACTTTTGGGAAAAACATTAAAATTTTGTCATTTGAAAACCATTTCCAATTAAAAATTCTAAATAATATAAGCTTGACAAAAATATCCAAATTAAAAGCACTTCCAAATAATAATTTAATGGTCGTCTAGCTTAAACATAATAAAAATGCTCAAATAGAAATACTTAAATACTTTAACTGGGCCTTATTACAATAAACACTTAATCAAAATACTGAAAATATAACTACTTAATTAATTAAAATATCTTTCTGCAAGGAAATCTGCTTCTGCATGGCCACCTTTGTATCCACTCCAACCCGGTCCAATCACCACGAACCATCTGCGATGTTTAATAAAAATTGGGTGAGTCATACAGACTCAGTGTGTAATTAATCCACTGAATTCCACCCACATGTTAACCACATATTAACCCATATATCAGATAACAAATATCATATTCACATGTTAACATATTCTGGGCTTGGCCCATATTCATATCTCATTCATCTAATAGGGTAGTTAACCACATAATTTCCACATACTGGGCTTGGCCCATTTCATCGTCAACCCATATGACAGATAATGAGTTTATGCAAAGTGCACCCATCCCAACCTAGGGTCCATCCGTTACTCCTACCTTAGCAGACTCCTTGCCCAAGGCCGTGGCTAATCCACCGATCAACTAAGTGATCCCACATATCTTACCTTGGCAGACTTGCTGCTCAAGGCCGTGGCTGAGCCACCGATCACCTAAGTGATCCCACATATCATTCAGTCCACGGTGATGCACACAACTATCAACCGCCGAGGTGGGCACCTAGCCAACACCTCCATTGATGAAGCACATAGCTAACATCAAGCGCTAACGTAGCACAAGGCTAACATTAGACCACATACATAAAGTACACCCTTTCCTTCGATAGTCACATTCATATCCCATCCCATGCACATGCAACATATGATAATGTCATAACATAGTAAAATAATGCATGCACATGCTATTCGGCATACAAACATATTCTCATTGGCATATTCACATTCTTAATAATTAACAACGACTGATTTCGATATACCCCTTAAGGGTAACCATTCACAATCGCCACTGCACATATTAGCATTTACACAACACATACAATATACCATAAACCCGAAAAACAGTGGGTTAATCACACACCTGATCACTTGGAGAACTATGCTTTCGATACTGATGCTATCACTAGGCGATACTACGGCTATTTGCCTACTTTCTTGTTCTGACGCTGGTCCACACCTCGGTGGCCAATCCCTAACTGCCGAGACAGATCTCTTATTGAACTTCGGGATAGGGACCTTCCCTTTCCCTTCTTGAATGGTATTCGCCTCCATCAACACGCGAAAGGGTCTTGAAATCCCGAAAAGCTTGATTTAATGCTTAGATCCTTAATCCCTTGTTGCCTTTTGACTTAAGAATCAAGTCTTGAAATCTCTGCTATACTCTTGTGGATTTTAAATCCCGAAACTCACCGAATAACTAGGGAACACGTGGCCTATGGTGTACCTTCGGGAAAAGAACTTCTCCTTCCTTGTAGTCGACACTTAGTAAATCCCGAAAGATCTCTTCAAAGTTTCGGCAACAAGATATTAATGGGGTTAGTCCTAGATTTCGGCAAATCTTAAGAAAAAAGGATGAAACCGAATGAGATCTTACCCTTACTTGAAGAAATCGATTGCACCTTCACTTTCAACCTCGAGAGATTAGGCTATGGCTAGATGATGATCTCACAACTTTCGGCTTTTGGAGGATTAGAAAGAAAAGAGAAGGAAGAATAAAGATGGAGGATTCTGCTATGGCTTCTAATGGAGAGGAAAAATATTCGGCTAGGTTCCAACAATTACTTAATTTCGGCTTGACAAAAGAAAAGAAAGAAAAGAAGAGAAGAGAGCACTAAGAATTCGACAGAGAAAGGAGGAAGCACAAATTGATGAGTAGCCCTCCTTCCTTCCTTTTATAGCCGAAATTATCATCTGAGGAGTCCCTTACTTGGCCACCACTCCTCTATTTTAATAGCTTTATCTCTTTAATTATCACTTAAAATAAAAGATAATTTAGCAACTATCCTTACTTAGCCGAAATTATTAAACTCAAAGTCCCTTACTTGGCCATCACTTCTCCCTTATTTTCCTCTTTATCTCTTTATTCAAATTAAAAGAATTTAATCCAACAATTATCTCTTGAAAATAATGATAAATAAATCCCTTATTTATCCATTATTTATAAAATAATAAAAGCTCCTAATTTATAGCCATGTGCCGTCCACCTCTCTGCTCCTTGTAGCAAAATAAAATTTCTTTTATTTGCTTCCCATGTGACTCGAACTTAGGCCCATTCCTCTTGCATATGGCGCCATTTCCATAGGCCCTAAGTGGCATCTTGGACCACTTTTCCAAGCCTGCTTGTGTGTCAAATTTCACAAACTTTTCTTTTAAGGCCACCTTGCCTTAATTTCCCCTTTTAAACCTTAAAACTCGTCATTTCTAGGTCATTTCTAAGTTTCCAAAAATTTTCGATCGGCTCTGTAAACTTGACATTTCCTTACATTTCCAAGACATTTCCTTACATTTCCATGACATTTCCTTACAAGACATTTCCTTACATTTCCAAGGTTCTAAAAATGTTCACTTTCCTCTTTTAAACTTAACATTTCCATACATTTCTAGGTTTCCAAAAGTGTTCAAAATATATTCATAACACATAAGATATGTCATTTCGTACAATTAAACCAAAAATGCATAGGCCCTTTTCAGGATGTTACACGGGCCGTGTGCCACACACGACTACCAGAAACGCCCATGTGTCCAGGTCGTGCCAAAACAGAGCATGCATACTAACTTATCCCCACGGCCACTAGACACGCCCGTGTGTTAATAGGCTAGCTACTGACTTGATCACACCGCCACCATGCACGCCCGTGGGCCTCGGCCGTGTACCCTGTCCAGACACACCTAGAAGTGATCCTTAAACCACACGGCAGAGACACACGCCCGTGTCTCTTAGCCATGTATGCAAAATAGGCCATTTGCAAGGCCAATTTTCCACCCACACAAGGGTCAATCATCAAGCTTCAATACAATACCAATTCATGCTTTAAAATACATTCAAACATACTATTTCATGCACTAAATAATCATCAACATTACCATCTACTTCCTTGTCTAATATCATCACAATAAGTCCATTCAAAGTAACAATTGTATATCTCATAATATATATATCAAGCATTATGTAATTCATGCCATAATTCATCTTCAATCCACATCTTTCATAATCACAAAGTCATGAAATATACCATATTCATAGCTCATTCATAAATTCTACATCATTCAACTTCCAAGCCAAATCACATGGCAAGGATTAAACATTTCAAGACATATCATAACTTCTAGCCTATACATGCCATATTTCAACTATATACACATTTCCAAAAGTACCAAAATAGATTGCCGATAGTGTGATAGAGATGTTGACGATTCCCATATCCGAGCTCGCTTTGCTGACACTATAAAACAGAGAAACAATCACACAGTAAGCTTTTATAAGCTTAGTAAGTTCGTAACAAAATACATTAACCAAAACAAATCATCACATAGATTATTTCACAATCTCATATCTCATATTATCCAAAACTAATATGTTCAATTAACCTTCCATAAACTCATTCATAGTTTCATCAACCACATAGGTCTGAACGTACCTTAGCCAACACTTAGTTGTCGATTACATATGCTACTCAATACTCATTATTTCATTTCGATCAACTTTCGTCCCTTATTCGGTTCAATTGCACACTTAGTGCCCAAATAGTTAGCCAAAGCTTAATTAACATCGCACACATAGTGCATCCATATCAAACCGATCTTAAATCAGTATCGCTCACACAGTGCCAACCACAAAGCCAAAGCTTATATTATTTCGCACACACAGTGCTAATCATCTCGGTCACATTTCCGAATACGCGCACTTAGTGCCACATAACTTGAACCCTCACATAGCATTCACAATTCAATAATATCATATCATTCATCTCATAACATTAAATATAGTAAATACACGTATTATGTCTGAACTTACCTCAGACGTCGAAATACTGAAACGGTCGATTAATCGAGCACTTTGTCTTTGCCTCGATCTCGATCCGAACCTCTCCTTTCTTGGTCTATACACATTCAAGTTCAATCCATTCAATCACCAATTCATTCAATTTAGTCCACACACACTTATTTAGGGCATTTTACAAAATAGCCCTCACATTTTCACATTTCGACACTTTAGTCCCTAATTCATCAAATCACCAAATACACATAATTTGCTTGTACCCATGCCTAGACGAATTCTCACTATACTCATACAAGCCAACACATTTCATTTATTTCACATTTTAGTCCCTCAATTTACACTTTTCTCAATTTAACCCAAATTACTCAATTTCACTAAAAATTCAAAGACAAAACATGTTCATCCTTCACATATCCTCCATATTTCACTATCAACTAACACATAGCTCAAGCATTCATCAATGGCATATCTCAAAATCACCATCAATTTCTAAAATTTAAGCATGGGTTGGCTAGAGCACAAAGCAGCAATAATAGAAACGTAGAATTTATCAAAAACCGAACAAAACTCTTACCTCAATTTAGCTATGAGTGTGCCGAAACCATGAAAGCATCAAACCCTATTTTTCTTTCTCAATTTTCGATAGGAAGATGCATGAAAAATATGAGGATTTTGACTTCATTTTGTTTATTATAACATTTATAATTGATTTCCAATCATACCCTTAATGAAATAAACATTTTAGCTTATAAAGGTTGGTTATAAATGTCCATCTACCATCATCCACTATCTAAATAATGGGCTAATTGCCTCATAAGGCCTCCACATCATAAAGAAAACAACAATTAAACACTTAACAATTAGCACACAACATTTACACTTTATGCGATTAAGTCCTTTCTCTTAATTCGGCACACAGTCGATAAAATTACCACACAGAATTTTCACACAGGCTATATCACATATAATCAACACCAAAAATAACATTAAAATATTATTTTGACCTCGGATTTGTGGTCTTAAAACCACTATTTCGACTAGGGTCTAAATTGGGTTGTTACACCTCAGGTCTATCTTAGAAAACACCGTGGCTCCCTTCAATTGGTTGAACAAATCGTCGATCCTTGGCAAAGGATACTTATTCTTCACTGTCAACTTATTGAGCTATCTGCAATCTATACACAGTCTCATCGACCCATCTTTCTTCTTCACAAAAAGTACCGGAGCACCCTACGGTGAATAGCTCGGTCTTGCAAAACCCTTATCCGTTAACTCTTGTAGCTGAACCTTCAACTCTTTTAACTCCAATGGTGCCATCCTATATGGGGCAGCTAAAATAGGTGCCGTACCCGGAACTAACTCAATGCCAAACTCGACTTCTCTAACTGGAGGCAATCCGGGTAACTCTTTCAGAAACACGTCCGGATACTCGCATACCACAGGCACTGATTCAATCCTTACTTCTGACTCTTGATTATTCAACAAAAAAGTGAGATAGGAATCATACCCTTTTCTCATGTATTTCTCAGCTACCATAGACGAAATCACTACAGGCAAACTATCCGATTTACCTGATTCAACCCAAATGATATCTCCATTTACACATCTCAGTTCAATAAACTTACTACCACAGTTTACTAAAACATTATGAGTAGTCAACAAATTCATGCCAAGAATTAGGTCAAATTCATTAAACGGAAACAACATGAGATTAGCCGGAAAACAATAACCTCTAATTGTCAAGGGACAATTTCTACACACTTTGTCAACTAGCACATGCTTGCATAACGGGTTTGACACTTTTATCACAAATTCTGTAGACTCAACATGCATACTCATTCTAGACACCAATTTCATACAAATATAGGAATGGGTAGACCCCGGGTCAATCAAAGTAACAACAGAAATATCATGAAGAGAAAAAGTACCCGTAATCACGTCTGGAGATGATGCCTCTTCGCGAGCGCGAATGGCATAAGTCCTTGCAGGTTCTCTACCCACTGATCTCATAGCAGAATCTCTAGGCACACCTCTACTACTAGTCCCACTCCCTAGTTTCCTCTGTAGTCTACCCCTCGAAGGTACATTGCTCGCTCTTACTTCTTGTTTTCTGTCTTTCTCATCCTTCTCAGGACAGTTTCGAATGAAGTGGTCTGGTGAACCGCACTTGTAGCAAGTTCAATTGTTTCCCCAACACTCCCTAGTATGTTGTTTACCACAATTTAGACACTCAAGTTTATTTGACTTCGCATTGCCCACATTTGCCATCGAGGTGGCTTGAACTCTAGAGCCCGAATATGTGTTACCACGGTCTCGGTGTGAATGCCCAACTGAAGCGGTCGTCCGAGGGTTTGTTTCTTTGGACATCTTTGATTGAGTTTGGAACGACTTACTCATCGGCCTCTTCCTTGCATCTCGGGCCTCAATCATAGCTTTTCTCTTTTCCTTATTCAACTCTTCAGCCTTGCAAGCTCTATCGACCAATACTACGAATTCTTTCAACTCTAAGATTCCAACTAGCAATCTAATATCCTCATTCAGCCCATCCTCAAATCTCTTGCACATAATAGCTTTCGTAGACACACACTCCTGAGCATACTTACTGAGTCTAACGAATTCATGTTCATACTCTGCCATAGTCATTTTGCCTTACTTCAATTCAAGAAAATCTTTCCGTTTCTGATCAATAAATTGCTGGCTTATGTACTTCTTTCGAAACTCTTTTAAGAAGAAGTCCCATGTCACTCTCTCCCTCGAAACTACAGATGTTAGTGTTTTCCACCAGCGGTATGCCGAGTCCCTCAGTAATGACACAGCATATTTTAAGCTTTCCTCGGGTGTACAAGAAAGCTCATCAAACACCCTCATAGAATTCTCAAGCCAGAACTCTACTTTCTCAGGGTCATCATCTATGTTGGCTCTAAATTCCTCGGCCCCTTGCTTTCGAATCTTATCGACCGGGGGTGTAGTCATTCTTACTAAATCTATACCTTAAGGAGCTACGGGAACTGGCTGAGGTATAGGAGGGGTGGAGGAGGTTGAGCATTAGGATTTGCTCATACAAACTCAGTATACCAGTTACTCATCATATGGAGAAAGGCTTCCCAAGCCTCTTCTCCCTGACCCAAGGTATTGGGTCTACTTTCTACTGGCGCGATCCCTTGCATGGGAGCCGACGCATTACTAACAGCATCATCGGTAGCAGCTCGGGCGGGCTCCATTTACTATATAAAAACACAGTTTAAAATTATCAGGAATCACCATACTATCAATATATATTTATAGTATGAATAGCTAGACTCTCACACACGCTACGATAGTCCGAGAACCGACTAAACCATAGCTCTGATACCACTAAATGTAACATCCTTTACCCATGTCCGACGCCGGGAGAGGGTACGAGGCATTACCTAACTTAAAAGCATGCATACATTCAATTCCGAATCATAAAAATCCTCTCAAATTTAAAACTTTTCAAACTTCTTCTTAATATCCTTAATATAGGCCTACGAGGCCCAAAACACATTTTAAAAATGGTTTGGAATCAAATCAAACTCCTTAGAAGATTTCTGGAATGACTTAGAAAAATTCTCATTATACAGTCCACATGCCCGTTTGGAGGAAGGGACACGCCCGTGTGGCATATCACGTGCCCGTGTTCCTTACCCATGTAAATTTATTTTTCAATTCGAACCTACAGGGGTTTTCATACGGCCTGGGCACATGCCCATGTCTTAGGCCGTGTCTCCCACACAGTTGAGACACACGGCCGTGTCTCTGCCCGTGTGGTTACTACTGAGCATTCTGACTTGCTAACTTAGCATGCAGGGGGACACACGGCCTAACCACACGCCCATGAGGCTGGCTATGTGTCACACACGGCCTAGACACACACCCGTGTGTCTACCCTTGTGGACAAGAACAAGGCTATTTACCAAGCCCTTATTGCCACCCCTACTTACACCATCATAAACCACATTAAACAACCAACTTTTTCATGCATAAATACCCCAATTAAACAACCATACAACTTGCATATTCATGAATAACCTCATCATTTCATAGATTTATAAGAAAGAGCCATCAACTATGGCCTTATACAAAAGAATTCTTCCTCAAATGAGCCAACACATTTGGCCAAAACAATATGGCATTCAACTAAAAGTAAGTCCCTATACATGCCATACTCAAAATGCTAAATCTAACTATACCAAGATATGCTGATAGTGTAGGTGATCCTCTGATTATCTCCGTATCTCGAGCTGGCTCTCCGACACTATAAAATAAGGGAAAAGGGAAGGGAGTAGGCTTTAAGCTTAGTAAGTCTATATGTAAACAAATAGCATCATACCACATACATATCAATTGAAAACATCACATACTAAGTAAAAACAATTCAGATCCTCATAATCATGCTTACTCATTTCAAACCTTACCACATCTCAAACACATTTCATAAAACATTGCTCACATTTACCTGCACTTATATCCTGCACTTATTACCACAAAGCCACACGAAATTTTCTTTTAAACAAGTTTCTCGGTGAACACTTCGGAATAATGTTGGATACTTGGTGGTTTCGCACACAACCCACCATTTAATAATTAACAAGGTGCTATCGCACACAGCCCACCAATAATTACATGTTTACGGTGGTATCGCACACAGCCCATCATTAATAAATAACAAGGTGGTATCGCACATAGCCCACCAACAATAATAATTACGGTGGTATCGCACACAGCCCACAAACAATTACATATTTACGAATATTTATCTGTACCCATATTCCTATCCCGAAGGTTCATCCGAGAATTTTATCATTTTCTACCATTTTTAATAAATCTTACCAAGAAGCATTTACGTCCACATAATGCATTAATAGATAAAAACATACGTAATAAGTATGTATCGTTTACACATAAACTTACCTCGATACAAAATATGTTAGTTTGTAATTTAGTCCGTAACCTTGCCTTTTCCCCGGTCAAGGTTGATTCCACATTCTTCTTGATCTATAATGACATATTTAACTTATTAAATCACCACATTGTTCAAAACATTTCAAAATTTCTATTTTGGAAAAATTACCATTTTGCCCCTATACTTTCACAAAATTACACTTTTGCCCCTAGGCTCGTAAAATGAAATGTGTTCATTTTCCACATATCCAAGCCTAGATGATTCATTTTCTCTCTTATAGCAACTCACAATTTCAATAATTTCACACACTTATTATTTATTTTTATAACTTTTACAAAGTAGTCCTATTAGGAGTTTTCATGAAAAATCCTTTCACAAAAGTTGTTCTTTAACCTACTAAGATTCATTTTCTTCCTTAAAATTTAAGCAATCAACATAAATGTTCACATGGAAAATCCCTAGACTCTCAACCATTTTGCAAAATAGTCCCCTCATTAGCTAGATTAAGCTTTAGGGGTTCTAAAAACACAAAAATCATCAAAAATAACCATCATAATCACTTACTTACAAGAGGATAGCTTGGCTGAAAGTTTGAGCTTCAAAAACCCCTATTTCTTGCCGAAAATTTTGGTGGAGGATGAAGGAGAATGAAAAAGATGATAGCTTTCTTGTTTTTCTCTTATTTTATTCAATTAAGTCACCTAAACCACCAAACATTAACTAAATTAAGTCTCTTGTCGCCCCTATGGCCAGCTATTTCCTTTAAAAAGACCTAATTGCACATTTAGGACCTTCAATTAAAATTCTATAGCTATTTGACACCTCTAGCTTGTAAAATAAAACTTTCGCACTTTATGCGATTTAGTCCTTTTTCGCAATTAAGCATGAAATCACAAAAATTAATGCACCAAAATTTTTATGCACTCATATAATCATGATATAAAACATATAATAATATTAAAAATAATTTCTATGGTCTCAGATTAGTGGTTCTGAAACCACTATTTCGACTAGTCCCAGAATCAGGCTGTTACATGGCCCAAGTACTAATCAATTTTTTTTTCTTGAGTAAGTTTATAAATATAGTCTGAGTTTGAGGCCCCAGACAGCAAAAAGGAGGGAAAAATCCATGCCTTGCCGTCACACCCATTACTTTCCGCCCAAGTAACCTTAATGTAGCTAAATTTTTGCTACATGTTGCCCTAATTTTTCCCTATATAAATTCCTCTTCATTCTACTATTTTTCATATCCCTCAAAGTAATTTGCTTAAACCCTAAAAATGCTTAAACCTCCCTCTTGTGCTACCAACCTCAAATTCTGAAAGAAACCCTAGTTCTCTTCCCCTTTTGCATAAATCTTTTATTGCCGCCGCAAAGAGATTGCCGAAGCACCGTCGTTCTTTCGCCGCACATCGTTATTCTTTGTCACACACGCACGCTATTCTTTGTAGCACGTCATTTTTTCCACCGCACCATCCTTTCCGTCGCAAGATTTTTTCCATAGCAAGTTCTACCCACTTTGCCGATTTCTCTTTTCTCCCTTGTGCAAAAAATTTGTCAAATTTTCGGGAAAAGATACCATGTCTTGTAAAAGAACCAGATCTTCAAAGACTACTCCTAAAAACCCGATTTTGATCGATGAAGAAGTGAAAGAAAGATTTGAATCAATCTTCAAGCATCAACCTATGATGCCGAAAAAAGGTTTTGACTTGAAGAGTAATGATTTGATGGTTGTTTCTATACCGATTAGAAAGAAAATCAATGCTCTCAAGTGGGAATGATTTTGTGATGCTCGTTCACTTCCCGATGATGAACTAGTTCAAGAATTCTATGCTAGTTCGACTATGCAAGATGCTACTAAGGTCATCATTCGAAAGAAAAAGGTACCTCTTACTTCTAAATCCATCAATGATTTGTTTAACTTACCTGATGTTGAAGAAGATGAGTACTACCCTATGATGAACAATATCAATTAGGATTTTCTTCAGCAAGTGCTTGATGTTGTGACAAATCCGTGATCCCAATGGATTATAAGAAAGTATGGGAGCCATTCTTGTCAAAGGGAATACTTAAAACCAGTAGCAAAGGTGTGGTTTTATTTCGTTCTCTACAGTTTTATGCCTATCTCACATAGTTCCACCATCTCGATGGAATGGATGCTTTTGTTATATACAATATTGACAGAAAAGTCTATTAATGTTGGGAAAATTATTCTCAAGGAGATTCATGATTGTGCTAAAAAGAAGACAGGAAGTGCTTATTTCCCATCATTAATCACTTCACTTTGCTTAAGGGCCGATGCTAAAACACAAGAAAATCTGAAGGGGCGATATGTTCAAGGGTGCATTACAAATCATGATCTTGAAAGGTTAGTAGAGAAGGAACATAAACTGAATCAAGGCGAGCAAGAAGAGCCAACTGAGCCAGACACCGAGGAGTCAACAAATGAACTTGAAACTGAAGCTAATTCAGTTACAAACACTGAAGAGGAAAAGTCTGATAAGGAATCGAACAGTATTAAACCAATTGAAGGATCTGCAAACCCTGAACCAAGGGTTGAGCCAGAAGAAGAACCAGTCAAGCTAAGTGTTGAACCTGAATCTACAACTCCTATGTCGACTTCTGCAAGTGGTTCAAGGAAATCGGAGTTGTCAATTTTGATGGATATATGCAAGTTCATGCACAATCAACAACAAACTTACTGGAAATATGCAAAAATTAGAGATGACTCAATTCAAAATACTTTTAAGAATATCTCTAATACTTTTGTTCCTGAGTTTCCAGATGCTATCTTTGAGACATGGACGGAAGTTACTGACTATGCAAGCGGAGATGGAGCTAAATAAGACAAGGGGAATGATTCAGAAAAATAAAAGGGAGGATTCTTGTCTTGTTATTTATTTAATTTCTTTTAGGTCTTTAGGAATTTATTTCTTTCGTAATTAGGATTTAAGTTTTACAAAATAAAACATAGCAAGCATGAATAAACTTAACACTTCTTTAGAAAGAAAAAGACTAAGTAATGTGAAAATGGGAATGAACATGTCTAGGATTGGGTTATTAGGAAAGACTTGGTATTTAAGCAGTCTTAATGACTTACCTCTCTTTCTTTACAACCTACCTGGTGTTCAGTTTTCATTCATTACTTTGTTCTTGCAATGAAGACATTGCTTCTTTTTAAAGAGGGGTAAGGCAAATAAATTGCTCAAATTTTTAAATTTTCAAGTATGTTTCAATTATTTCTTCCATAAGTATGTTTTAATAAATGAATGTTTAGAGACATTTTTTTAATAAGATAGTTTGTATGCAAGTATGAATGATGATTATATCTGAATGAAAGTATGTTATCATGAAGAATGGAATGCTTGTATGATCTTAGCCTTAGTAATGTTTGCCATGAAAACCTAGTTTCTCTTGAGATTAGACATGCATGAAGGTTTATATCTTTAGAATTGACTTAGTAACTTTCTTGAGGCGAAATCCTAGGAGACATAAAAATCTAAAATGATATAGGCACTATTTCTTTGGATCATTTGAGCCTTTTCAAGCCAACCTTATGATATTAGACCCTTGAAATTGTAATTTTGAGCTTAAAGGCCTGTTTATTGCAATGAACCCACATTATAAGCCAATTACCATCTTTTTAAGTTATCCTAATTTTGTGCACCCATCTTAACTAAAGTTGTCTTGGTAATCAACATTTGAGGAAATTTTCAAAAAGATATATGTGCTCATGCTAAATAAAAAAAAAAAGAGAGCGAAGAAAAGTTTGTTCAGTCTCCAAAAAGGAAAAATGTATGAGATTGAGTTCAAAATAAGTTTGGGGGTGTTCCAAAGGTTCACTTAAAGAAGAAGGCTGTAATTCGAGAAATCCAAGACAGAGTTAAAGGTTAAGATTTTGAAATCGAAATGTCCCATCTCCTAAAATCCCTACCTTTAACTGAGCCCCATTACAACCTTATAAAAGACCTATTGATTTGATGCTTATGTCACCTACATTAGTGGGGAGGAAGTACTAAGTTCAACATATGAAGTTCATAAATTAGCCTTATGATTGTTTGCTTGATTGATAAGAAATTATGTTGAATGAAGAACGTTATCTGTGGCTGTGACATACATACAAACTATGATTCATGTTGGCATATTTTGAAACTTAGTATAAAATTCTATAAGTGTTTGCATATGAATTACTTGTTAATAAAGAAGATCTATGAACATGAAGTTATTAATGCATGAGTATGGGACAAAGATTGATGCTGCTTACACAATTAGCAATTTTGCCTTAGCAAGACCTTTTGCTGTGCATAACCATTACTCGGGACAAGCAATGATTTAAGTTTGGGGGTGTGTAAACGGAAAAATATATAGGATTTTTCCTATATAATTTATCACCTTTTTACTTAAATTTGTTGTTAAAACTAAGTAATTGTTTATTAAATTAATGAAATATGTGAAAATATGAAATTAGGAAATAGAAATTATTAAAATGTGATTTTATGCTTTATTATATAGTTTTCATGCATAAAATGGCTTATTTTATATTAAATTGAGCATATTATATTTTTAAGACATGAAGTGGGCCATGCATGATTAAATTAAATAATAAAATATAAAATTATATTTAAATATTCATTTTTAGATATTTCATTAATAATTTGGGTTGTAATTAATTATTTAAATTGGATAAATTTTATTCTTTGGTCCTCTAATTTATTGATTTATTTTGGACAGGTCTGATAGCTTTGTTGGATTACAAAACCGTCCAAATTGGAGAACAAGTCAACCCAATTTTTAGCTACACTTGGCTGTCCACATAAACCACTTTTTGGTTTAATTGCTTAAGGTCCTTGCAATATTGAAGAAATTAGAGATTTGCCTGAAGATTTGTCCTTGCACAGTCCTGAGTTGCTGTGGCACTTAAATTGAGCAAAAATCAAGCAAAAATCAACTCAATTTCCTCAATTCATGGTTGGCCACCCTTTGAAGATGCTTGAAGAGATGGAACCTCCTATTTTTGGCAAACTATCCCCTCTCCTCACCTAAAAATAAGAACCCTTCATTCATTCATTCATCATCCTCATCCTTCATCATTCTCTCTTCTCTCTCAATTCTCTTAGCATTTTCCATTCCCCACGCCTAGCATCATATCTTCATAGAGATTTTAGCAATTAAGCCTCTTAAAGAGTCCTTGGTCGGTCACCTTGGAAAGCCATCAGCAAAGGAGCAAAGTGAAGGAGCGAAGGAGCCTCGTCGATCAGAGTCTTGGGTAACAGCCACTTTGAATTGGGTTTAATCTTTCTTTTCTTTGATTTCATCTGAAAATGTTTGCTATTGTTCTTTGTTCTTGTTTACAACAATGTTAGCTTAATTTTACTTAAGCTAGGATGATTGCTTTGATTAAATAATATTTATTTGATTCATGCTTATAATGTTTGTGCCTCAATCGATCATGTTTTCAATTAAAATCAAGTCTATATTTTGTTCATACGTGATTGAAATGCACCTGAATTAGCTGAGCGATCCTAACCAGACGACTGCTAGTGGACACATAATTGAAATGTGCATGCTCAATCTAGATCCTAACTCGATTAAATTGTAGGTTGCATAACAACTCTGACCAAGCTCTGTTATGAGCATAGTTTTTAGATTTGTGTGATTAAACTATTTCAAACTTGACACGTCCCTATTACCTCACACAGATGCTAATGAACCCTTAGTAAATAAGGATCAGTAAAATGCGTATTTACTAAGTAAAGGATTCCGAAAGGACCTAATCTGGTTTCTAAACTCATGAAAGATCGAGTTGCCATGGAATGTTTTTTTGAATGTTATTAAGCATGTTGATAATAAATTGAGTTTAATTAAAGTAATTGTCCTAGTTTATTTATGTTATAATTGTTGCAAATTGTGTTTAATTTTGCTAAAATCTATTTCATTCATATAGTTTGCATACTTAGGATAATTTGCATTAGGAATCATTGCATTTAGTTTAATATACTTAATTTTAATAATCACTTCTCAGTCATATTGTGTTTTTTTACCAAATTGTTAATATAATTTTACAAATTGACTTAGCACAAATACAATCCCTGTGGAACTCGATACTTACTTATTACTTGATAACGACTGTGTACACTTGCACAAACCTACGCGTTACAATAATGGTTTAGAGAAATTATTGATTGAACACCTCTGATTAATGTCTGAATCATTACTTATGAGAACTAAACTTCCTATTTCAACATGAGATTATGTTGATTTACCTATTGTATGCATCAAGCCAATAAGTTATAAATACTCCCCATTACAATTTGTTTTTGATCAAGAGCTAAATATTTCTCATCTTTGAATTTTTGTATGTGCGTATATGTTCCAATTGCTCCACCACAACGCACAAAGATGAGTGAATCCTCAAAGAAAGTTGAGAATATATATTAATTACAAGTTTCTTTATATTATTAGATGTTTTGAATGTATTCGAGATTCAATTATGATGTGATTTGTGATTACAATTTTGATTCCATAGTTTTCCCAACATTAGGGGGAGAGAAATAATAACTTGTAATGAGTTAGGGGAAGAGTAATTTGAACCAGAAGTTCAATAAGGATAACTCATTACAAGTTAATTGTTAGATGTACTTACAAACTTAATGAGAATAACCAAGTGTTATATACCATCTAATAATTTAATTTGAATCAAAGTCCCAGTAGGACAATTAGTTAAAATAAATAATAGATTGATCGGTTCCAAAGATGAAAATTCTTTTAGATGGTCATATAGTGAAGGCGGGTGCTCCAGAAGAGACCAAAGACATAACTAATAAGTAAAACTCCAGAAGAGATTCAAGTATCTGAAATTGAATTTTAAAATAATGAAAATAAGATATCTTGATAAGTTATGTCAATTCGAGAAAAAAGTGGAATCGAATAATAAAAGTGGTCGACAATGATTTTGCATGCAATTTTATTATTGAAATAATGAAATAAAAGGAAGATCTTGAATAAATCTATTAAGAAATATAGATATGCAATAAATTGATCAAAATAGAAAGACACAACTCAAGTATAATTAAATTCGTGGAGTTTTTGGACCAGTAGTCCAAATATCTAAAGATATAAACCCAATGAGGGTGCAATTAAAGTAGTTTTGCAAAAGTGGAATAAAATATGAATTTTTTCGCTAAGTCCTGGCATTGATTATGAAAAATATATTTTTCTTTTGTGGTGGATACAATAACATTTAGATATATCATTAAATTGACAATTCATAAAACATTTAACTTGCGTCTAATGGTTATTGTTACAACCTTTTATGAATCATGATATAGTAAAGTTTATATTAAAATCCTTGAAGGATTTAGTGTAACACCACAAACCCGGCCTAGACATTATGGCCGAATCTGGCGATGTCACATGGAATGGAATTTGAAATCGAATTATCAAGTTAAAAACGTTTTCGTTTGTTAGCTTCTATTTATCTCTCGTCAATTTTAAAATTGTTTACTCGTTAATCTGATTCGCTTAAAAACATATTCTATGGCGGAAGCTTTTTAAACCGTGATATTTTAAGAAAACTGTTCGCGTTTAGGAAAAATGTTGTGTTTTGTAAACCGAGTTTTCGTTGCAGTTTAGAAATTCATGAAAATAGTTAAAAATCCCAAAACAAGAGAAAATAGTCCAAAAGTCCAAATTATATAAAAAATTACTCCAAAAATAATAGGATTAAAAACCTTAAATGGAATTAAATCCGTTCAATAGTCATGTGGTCACCATTGAGTCCTCCGCCGCTTCGATCCGTCTAAGTCTGGGGATTACCTGTACATATAAAACAAAAAAGGGGTGAGTTTAAGTAAACTCAGTGTGTAATCCCCACAGAAAACAAGCATACAGTCAAACTACAGTCTATCACAACAAAAAGTCAAATGCAGTCTGGGCCTAAGCCCATTTCGATTCGATGTGATTCGGGCCTCACCATTCGATGGGCGATATCAAATATGCATTAGGGCCTAAGCCCATCACAATAACTGTATCAGATATACATTAACTAGTAAACAGAGTCCTACCCAACCAGCCTTTACACACCATCTCCGTCCATCCCTACACTCCATGTTGGGTTTAAAACACACACCCATCCCTACACTCCAAGTAGTACCGAATGCGGCATATAATCAGTAAATTGCAGCTGAGATGCCAGATAATAGGCTTAAGAGCCTTTCAGTACACTTCCTCCAAATATCAACATCCCAACCCAATGCAATGCAACATACAGTATATGACATGCTAATACATGAATATCAGTTATACGTACAGTTCAGTATTCATTCATATAATCATCACGTTTAGTACATACATCATACATATAGTTCACGCATTTAAGGGTCTAAGTAGTGCTTACCGACCCTACAGTAGGCTCACATTCGACTTGGGCGACCCGTGCAACCTTAGAACACATTTCAGTTAAATGGGCTCACACGCCCATATGGCCTGCCTATGTGGGCCCACATGCCCGTGTGGCCCATACGGCCCAATTTGGCCTTGGCCGTGTAGATCATACAGCCTGGCCCAAAATCCCACACGCCCGTGTGGCCCACATGGCCCAAATCAGTCTAGCTCGTGTGTCGCACACGGCCTACCTGGCAATCACACGGTAGTCTCTTGCACGCACGGCCTAGCCTAGTCAATCACACGCCCACGTTATGGCACACAGCCTACCACAAGGGCGACCACATGCCCGTGTGACGTCGACAGTGGCCAAAACCCCGTTATCTGCGTTTTTGGGTACACACCTGGTTCGTTTATGAAGCGAATACAACTCTAAGGACTCCAAAACCTAAGAAACAACAATCCATTGACCACTTAGCGATCATTTAACGATTTAACTCTTAATCTCAAAATAACACAAGCGACTTACCATCTACAAAAGCAAGTTTCGACACGATTCCAACTGTCAAAGGCACTCTCCTTCACCACCGCCTTCTCCTATACCAAAGAATTCGTCGATTACCACCACTTATCGGCTATCACAAAGATTGCCCAAAATCAAAGAAAATCCACATGTTGACAATCGCCCAAACAGAGAAATGAAAACTATAAAGATTGAATGTGAAAACTATGAAAAAAGATGAAAAAGTAAATTGAACGTCAAAGAGATTGGGGATTTTCATCAGAGAGAGAAAAGGGGGAATTTTCAAAAAAGAAAATAGAATCATGGATATACCCACATATCCCTAGTTTCACTCTCCCACTAACCCACTTCTCAGAATTCCACTTCCACCCAAAGTCTCTCCTAGAACCGAGTCAAAGATAATTACCCACGCTCTCGCAGGCCTTCGAACATAGGTTCTTCACACAACACACAGACTCCCTTATCACTCGAACCAACAGGCTCATTCTCATATGGTTTTACACATAATTAAACTTAAACCCTTCGAGCAAGGTTACGGCTTTATTCAGAAAAAGATAAAAATTCACCCAAGATAAGGCTCAAACTTGGGACGTCTCACACACACCCCAGAACACTTAACCACTGAAGCAGATACACAGTTATGTCAAGATTTCACAGAAGCCGAAACAAGAATTTTAGGGCGTTACAACTCTACCCCCAAAAAGAAAATTTCGGCCTCAAAATTTACCTGATCAGAATAGATGAGGATACTGGTGATGCATCGCATCCTCAGGCTCCTACGTGACCTCCTCAATGCTATTGTTCACCCACAGCACCTTCACTAATGAGATAGACTTCCTCTGAAGAACCTTTACATCGCGATCCAAAATCTGAACCGGCTCCTACTCGAAGGTCAAATCTGGCCTAACCTCAACCTCCTCAACAGGGATAATATAAGTAGGATTAGAGTGGTAACGCCTCAACATCGAGACGTGGAATACGTCTTGAATACGTCTTGAATACGGTCTAGCTCTGGAGGTAACTCCAACTGATAAGCAACCGGTCCCACTCGCTTCAGAATTTGGTAAGGCCCAATAAACCTAGGGCTCAACTTGCCCTTGCGATCGAACCTCAGAGCCTTCTTCCATGGTGAGTATAACACCCCTTACCCGTATTCAACACTGGAATAGGGTACGAGGCATTACCGGAACACATACACTTGTAAACGTATTAAACCGAGTCCTAAAATTTCATCCAAATTGAAACTTTTCAAATTTTTATCTTTGAGTCCCTAAATAGGGCCTACGAGGCCCAATACATACTTTGGAAGTGGTCTGAGACTAAACTGAGAACTTTGGAAAACATTAGAAAATTTCTTGAAAAACAGGGGCACACGCCCGTGTCCAAGGCCACAAGTAAGACTATTTACCAAGCCCTTTGCCACCCCAAAACACTTATACATTTATACAAATTTATCATCACACAACATGGTATTATTAAGCATTCAAAAATCCACACTAAGACATCCACATACCATTTACAAACCACATTCATCATGCATAATCACACACACACACTTAACCATTGACATGCAAGCATACACATCCTTGAAATGCATCATCATAGACTTATAACATAACAAATATTGGCCACATTAAATGGCCTTATACAACAATAACCATCAAATAGCATAGGCCAACATTCTAGGCCAACTCATAATAACATATACACATAGTCAAGTCCCTATACATGCCATAGACTTAAAAATACTTGAAGATCGTTGATACAATACCAATCAATAACTTGTTAGTGTGATAGAATCTCCGACGACCTCCAACTCGAGCTAGCATCTGTGACACTATAAGAAAAAGAAAAGGAAGGGCTAAGCATTATAGATTAGTAAGTAGGTATGTAAATAATAAGTGATTTATTAACAGGCTTTTATAAATCTTCACAATATGTTCTCAAGATAATATAATCATAATTGCACATAGTTCCACTATTTATTCATGTTCATCTCAAGATGTCTACTCAAGTCACAGTCACTAAATTATTTATATCTTGAACTACAGAATTTTAAATTAAGATTTGCTAATTTTCCCTGAAACTAGGCTCACATATATTCTTACCATAAAATTTTTTGAATTTTTAGTTTAGCCAATAAGTACAGTTTATTCTTTAAAGTCACCCCTATTCCGCTGTCCGACAGTTTCGACCCCTCTTCACTAAAAATTAATTATCTCGTCGTACGGGATTCGGATTATGTTCCCATTTGTTTCTATTGAAGGTATACTCATTAATAAATTTAAGAATATAAATTATAAACCATAATTAATTTTATGCAATTTTTAGTGATTTTCTAAATTCGGAACAGAGGATTCAAAAATCATTCTGACCTTGTCTCACAAAAATTCAAATATCTCATAATATTAAATTCTGTCTCTTACAACGTTTCTTTTATGGGAAAATAGACTCAATAAGATTTAATTTCATATCTTATTTAACTTATAATTCAATTTACACCATTTTTGGTGATTTTTCAAAGACACATAACTGCTACTGTCCCAAAATTGTTTTATTGCAAATTTTACTCTTTCATAATTTCTTTGTATTAACTCTCATTTACACACATATAACACTAAAGTATATCCATAGTTAGCCATGCCAATAGCTAGTCATCATCAAATATTTACAAGTCTTCATTGTAACACTTACTCCATATCAACCTTACCAAAGTTCGATCACATATCGAGCACATTGCTCATGAATATATATACACATGTACCTACACTTGTTCATCACATAATCACATTCAATTACACTTAGTCATTTTCCCGTTGAACACATCAGAATATTATTGGATACATCAGAAGTTTGCACATAAGTGCCACAATTGTAGCCAAAGCTATTTCACATCACTTTTCACATAGGCTCGCTCTCGAGCTAATCACATTCACGGGTTTGCTCACACAAGCTGTCGGTCATACGTAACTACTCGGTCTTTGCTCACACAAGTTTGTCGGTGTATCCGCAACACATCTTTGAATTACCCAGCCACTGGTAGAACTTATAAGACCAGCACCTGTTTCACATAGTCACAATCTTGGGTCCGCTTACACAAGCCGTCGGTCATGACGAAACTACACGATCTCCGCTTACACAAGCTGTCGAGTATCCGTAACACATGCTTGGGATAACTCACCATTACCGGAGAACGTGCGGACCAGCACCCAGGTCACTTATTTCACTTAATTTTCACATAGGTTTCTAGTGAACATGTCACTCGTATCCATTTTTATTCCTAAGGTCCAACCGGGAAATTTCTCACTTGTCGATATTTTGTCAATTACATCAAATATTCTGCCACAATTCATACCATTTATCAGCATATGAAAACGTAAGTAAAAATGATGCATTATTTACATACAAACTTACCTCGGTAGCACAATTGGTGAAAATGACTTATTCGTCATATTCTTTGTTTTTCCCCCATTCTAAGTCCGAATCTTGTTTTCCTTGATCTATAACAACACATTTAATTCATTTATTCATCCTTCTACTCAAATTAGCCTAAATTCACATTTTGTCAAAATTATATTTTTGCCCCTAAACTTTGTCATTTTACACTTTTGCCCTTAGGCTCATAAAATGATTTTTATTCAATTTCATTGTATTTTAAGCCTAGACGAACCATTTTCATAACTATAGAAGTGCACAATTTCCATTTATTCACACACTTACACACATTTTATAACTTTTTACAAACTAGTCCTTTTTGACAATTTCACCGAAAATCACTTAGTAAAAGTCGTTTATTACACACCGAGCATTCATATTCTACCATTAAACATCAAAACACAAGAATTTCTCATATGGGTAAATTTTCAAACATCAACCCTAGCTCAAATAAATGGTAGAAATAGAGAGATCGTGTTATGAGGATTTCAAAAACGTAAAAATCATTAAAAACGGGGCTAAAATAGACTTACAATCGAGCTTGGAAGCTTGAAAAACCCTAGCCATGGTTTCTTCATGCAAAATTCGGCCATAGCTTGAAGATGGACACAATTTTGCTTTAATTTTGGCTTTTTTAATTCTTTTAATTACTAAATGACCAAAATGCCCCTAACTTAAAAATATCCTATTTCACTTATCTCATGTCCATTTTTGTCCAAAAATTTAACCAATGGTCTAATTACCATTTAAGGACCTCCAATTTAAAACTTCATAACAATTGGACACTTCTAACATGTGGAACTCAACTTCTGCACTATTTACAATTTAGTCATTTTGACTAAATTGAGTGCCCAAACGTCGAAATTTTCGAACGAAATTTTCACGAAATCTTTCCATGAAATCGTAGACCATAAATATATAATAAAAATAAGATTTTCCTCGTTGGATTTGTGGCCCCAAAACCACTGTTCCGACTAGGCCCAAAATCGGGCTGTTACAGCGAGACCTTAAGAAACACGCAGCCCCCCACAGAATACTCAATCTCACGTCTCTTTAGATCAGCATAAGAATTCTGTCTATCAAAAACAACCTTCAAACGATCCCAAATCAGTCGTACCTTATCCTCAGTCTCAGAAATCAGCTCAGGACCCAATACTCGACGCTCGCCCAACTCAGTCCAACACAAAGGAGTACGACACTTACGACCATACAGAGCCTCGTAAGGTGCCATCTGAATACTCGACTGAAAGTTGTTATTGTAGGTGAACTCGGGTAACGGAAGATAATCCTTCCAACTGCCTCGAAAATCGATAACACAACTCCTCAACATATCTTCTAGTATCTGAATCACCCTCTGAGATTGACCATCGGTCTAAGGATGGAACACAGTACTGAAGTCTAATCTCGAACCCAGAGCCTCATGTAACTTTTTCCAGAACCGAGACGTGAAGCGAGGATCCCTATCAGAAATGATTGATACTGGTACCCTATGTAGTCTCACTATCTCAGAGATGTAGAGCTTCGCCAACTTTTAAAGAGAATAGTTTGTCCTAACCGGAATGAAGTGCGCAGACTTGGTCAATCGATCTAAGATGACCCAAACAGAATCCTTCTTAGTGGGTGTTAGAGGCAATCCACTAACAAAGTCCATCGTTACTCGCTCCCACTTCCATAACGGAATCTTAACCAGCTGTAGCAAACCCAAAGGCAACTGATGCTCAACCTTAACCTGCCAGCACTTCAGACATCGTGCCACAAAATTAGTAACCTCCCATTTCAATCCTGGCCACCAATACCGTTCCCGAAGATCTCTGTACATCTAATTCCCACCGGGATGCATAGCATAAGGGCTACTGTGCGCCTCTATCAGAATAGACTACCTCATATTAGTACCATTCGGTACACAAATCCGACCCCAAAAATAGAGTACCCCATCATTATTTAGCCCAAACCCGTAGTGCTACCACTCTCAACCTGATGGAATCGAAGACCTATAACAGTCCGGTTTAGACCCTAGTCGAAACAGTGGTTTCGGGACCACAAATCTGAGTTAAAAAATATTTTAATATTATTTTTCATGCCTATGATACGTGATTAAGCATGTGTAAAATTTTTGTGAATTAATTTTGTCATTTGTGTGCTTAATATGAGAAAGGACTAAATCGCGAAAAAAGGTAAAAGTGACATTCTATATGTTAAAGTGCTTATTTGAGTTGGCTTTTAAATGTAGTGGCCTTATGAGGTAATTAAGCCATTTTATAAGATAGTGGATGGCTAATGGACGGTTTTGGACATAGTTTATATGGTTTTCTTATTTAATTAGAAAGGTTAAATAAGTAAAATAGTAAATAAGTAATATTAAGTAAAAGACAAAGCTAAAATATGTTATTATTTTTATCATCCATCATCGAATGTAGAAAAGAAAGGAATGGTTTTAAGCTTTCATGGTATTCAGCTATTACAAGTATCAATTCAAGGTATGTTTTGCTTCAGTTTTTGATAATTTCTACATTTCTGTGATCGTTGCTTCATGTTCTCCAAAACCCATGCTTCAATTTTGTGAATTGATGAAGATTTTGAAAAGTACCATTGATGAATTCATGAGTTTTGTGATGTTTGATGATGAATTATGAAAGATATGTGATAGATTAACATAGTTTGTCTTTGAATTTTTGATGATTTTGAGTAATTTGGACTTAATTGAGAAAATAATATTTTGATGGACTAAATTGCAAAATAAAAGAAATGTATGGATTTGTATGATATTAGTGAACATTCATCTAAGCATGGGTATAAGCAAATTATGTGTATTTAATGATTTTGCAAAATAAGGACTAAAATGTCAAAATGTGAAAATGTGGGGGCTAATTTGTAAATTACCCTAAATATGTGTTTTTGGTTTGAATTGAATGAATTAGTGAATAAATGAGTTAAATTTGAATATGTATAGATCAAGAACCAAAGAAAATGGACTTTGATCGTGGGAAATCGAAAGTAATTGAGTAGCCGAGTTCGTTTTTGTTTATCCAAATCTGAGGTAAGTCAATATACAAATAAATGTATTTACATTAATATATGTATGTTCATATGAAAATTTATAATGATGAATGTATAAGAGAGGATGAGTACATGAAATCCGAGATAGTATCGACATGGTGTCAACATCCGAAAAAGTCCCGTATGAACCTAGGAATAGATAGGAATACATATGTCATGATATAGGTGTTCGATATGTGATATCGTATAAGACCACGTTTGGGACGTTGGTATCGATATGAGACATCGTGTAAGACCACGTCTGGGACATTAGCATCGATTTGAGATTTACGTGTAAGACCATGTCTGGGACATTGGCATCGTATTGATTCGTGTAAGACCCTATCTGGGACAGTGGCATCGATATCTAGTTACATGTAAGACCATGTCTGGGACATTAGCATTGTACAACTATTCCGAGCATTCTGAGTATCCTATTTGATTCCAGACGGTTCAACGGGAAAATCCGAGAAATGAAAATCTACGTGAAATGTATAAACGAATTAGGTACGTTTGAATTGTACACTAAGCAAGTGTATGAAAGGTAAGTGTTTATATGAACTTACCTAGATGAGATATGTGAATAGATTTGATAAAGTAAAATGTGGTATGTGAATGAATGAACTATAATCTAATAAAGTACAAGGTGATGCATATATGTTGGTAAGCAAATGGCTAACCAAATGAGCCATAGAGAATTATGAATGTGCAAATGAGCTATTAGTGATCTTATATTTGAGATGAATAATAAATGATTATATGATAAGTTTATTTGTATATGGCTTACTAAGCTTTTGGAAGCTTACTTTGTGTGTGTTTGTTCTGTTTTATAGATCGTTAAAGCTACGAAAGGCTCGGGATCGTCGAGGATCGTCATTACACTACTCAATCCTGTTTTGGTACCTTTTGAATGTGTAAATGCTTAAGTATGGAATGTATAGGCTAGTTACTTTGAAATATGTTTCGGATATATGAATAGCCATGTGATATGGCTAGTTAATGATATATCATGAATAAGTAGATAAACTATGTTATGTGTTTTGTTAATGGTTGAGCATATGGTAAAATTGAACTTTGCTTTGGTGATGAAAAGTTGGTATAATATTGATGGAGTGATGCCATAATGAATTGGTAAGTTTATAGGTGAATATTTCTTAGATATACTTGTGATTTGGTTGAGCTAAATGGCATATAATATGTTGTGATGAAATTTACTTGTATGAGTTGTAAAGATAACCATTTGATGAAATTTTTGGTTGCCAATTGTGTATGGAATAATGCTTGTATATGATTGTAGGGATGACCCAAGTGTGGGTGGAATTTTGGCCTTGAAAATGGCCTATAATTGCCCATACGGTTGAGCGCACGGGCGTGTGGCTCGACCGTGTCCCTCGTGGTTGCATTTCAAAATCAAGTCAGACTCGACCACGGGCTGGACACACGGGCGTGTGACTGGCCGTGTGGTGCAAGTTAGGCTCGACCACGGGTGAGGCACACGGACGTGTCTCAGGCCGTGTGGTCAAGTCAGTATTTATGCACTGTTTTGACACGGCTTAGACTCACGGGCGTGTCTAAGGCCGTGGGAGGCACACGGCCTGCCCACACGGGCGTGTGACCTCTGTAACTTAGAAAAAATTTTAAATTTCTGAGAATTGCCGTATGTGTTCGGTTTAGTCCCGGCCCCTTTCTAAAGCATGATTAAGGTCTCGTAGACCTATTTAAGGGACACTTTGATGTGATTTGTCAAATTATGTTATGAAATGTCTGTAAAAGTTTCCGATTATCCGGTAATGCCTCTTAACCCTAAATCGGCAAAGGTTACGGGCTAGGGGTGTTACATTTGGTTGGTATCAGAGCTACGATTTAGTCGATTCTTGGACTAACGTAGTGTATGAGAGTCTAGCTATGCATGCCATATAAATGAAATGTGATAATGTGATGAATCCTGACGAGTAAAATGTGTTTTTCGTATAGTAATGGATCCCGAAAGAGCCGTAGCTGACGATGTTGAAAGCAATGCGTCTACTCCCGCTCAAGGGACAGCGCCATCTGATTCGAGACCGGCTACTAGAGGTCAAGAGGGAGAAGCTAAACAAGCTTTCTTCCAAATGATGAGTGAGTGGTTCACTCAGTTTGTAAGGAATAATCTGGCTATTTCACAACCTCCGCCCCCGCTTAATCCTCCTCAGACTTCTGTTATACCTTCGACCATGAATTTAAATTTGTTGAATAAGCCTTCGGTTGACAAAATTCGTAAATATGGGGCTGAAGAGTTCAGAGCCACCAGTGATGATGATGCCAAAAAAGCTGAGTTTTGGCTCGAGAACACAATCCGGGTATTTGATGAAATGTCGCTGAATCCTGAAGAATGCATAAAATGTGTTGTTTCTTTGTTACGAGATGCAGCCTATCAATGGTGGAAGACTTTGATTTCTGTGGTTCCAAAGGAACGGGTTACTTGGGGTTTCTTCAAGTCTGAGTTTCAGAAGAAATACATCAGTCAGAGATTCATAGATCAGAAACGAAAGGAATTCCTGGAATTGAAATAGGGTCGCATGTCTGTCACCGAATACGAACGAGAGTTCGTGAGACTAAGTTAGTATGCTGGAGAACGTGTATCAACGGAGGCAATAATGTGCAAAAGATTTGAAGACGGCCTAAATGAAGATATCCGATTACTAGTAGGGATTCTGGAGATAAAAGAGTTTATTGTGCTTGTTGGTCGAGCATGCAAGGCTGAGGCACTTGGGAAAGATAAAAGGAAAGCTGAGTCTGAAGCTAGAGATGTGAGAAAGAGATTTCTGAGTAAATCATTTTAGTCTGCATCAAAGAAATTCAGAGATGACTATAGCCGTTCCAAGGCTAATGTGGGACATTCGAATAGAGATCGTGCGAGATCACAGCCGAATTCTAAAGCTCCAGCAACTTCGATGGCTAGTGTTGGAAATGTTCGATTTTAGAGACCTGAATGTAAACATTGTGGTAAAAGACACCTGGGAAGTTGTAGATTAAATGATCGAGCCTGTTTCAGATGCGGATCATTGGACCATTTTATCTGAGATTGCCCAGAGTCTGTTGAGCAAGAGATTGTTCAGAATCTGAGATCTGATAATGTTTCAGCGAGAGGTAAACCTTCCCGAACTGTAAGAAATGTCAGTGGTAGTCAGAGAACTATGAAAGATTTAGTTGCGAGATCTGAAGCCAGAGTGCCTGCCAGAGCATATGCCATCCGAGCTCGTGAGGAAGCTTCACCTCCGGATGTTATAACAGGTATATTTACTCTTTATGATACTTCTGTGATTGCATTGATAGACCCTGGTTCTACTCATTCGTATATATGCATGAAATTAGTATCCAGTAAGACTTTGCCTGTAGAGTCTACTGAATTTGTTATTAGAGTATCGAACCCCTTAGGTAAAAGTGTCCTGGTTGATAAAGTATGCAAGAACTGTCCGTTGATGTTTAGAGATGTTTGTTTTTCGTCTGATTTGATGCTATTACCATTTGATGAGTTTGATATCATTTTGGGTATGGACTGGTTGACACTACATGACGCTGTTGTGAATTGCAAAAGAAAGACCATTGATTTGAGATGTCAGAATGATGAAATAGTTTGGGTTGAGTCTAATGATTTGAATGGGTTACCTGCTGTGATATCTGTGTTAAAAGCTCAGAATTACTTGAGAACGAGTTATGAAGCTTATTTTGCTTATGTGATTGACTCGAAAGTAGCTGAAAAGAAAGTTGAATCAGTGCCAATCGTCTGTGAATTCCCTGATGTATTTCCTGAAGAATTACCGGGATTACCTCCGATACGTGAAGTGAAATTTGGTATTGATTTGTTGCCGAGAACGACTCCTATTTCGATAGCTCCGTACAGAATGGCACCAACGGAGTTGAAAGAGTTAAAGTCACAGTTGCATGAGTTGACTGATAAAGGGTTTGCAAGACCGAGTTTCTCACCTTGGGGTGCTCCTGTTCTGTTTGTGAAAAAGAAAGATGGCACGATGAGAATGTGTATTGATTATCGTCAGTTGAACAAAGTGACTATAAAGAAAAAATATCCTCTACCGAGAATTGATGATTTATTTGATCAGCTTAAAGGGGCCACTATGTTTTCAAAGATAGATTTGAGATCGGGATACTACCAGCTGCGAGTAAAAGATTCAGATATTCCGAAGACTGCTTTCAGAACGAGGTACGGACATTATGAGTTTTTAGTTATGCCTTTCGGACTAACCAATGCTCCTATTATTTTTATGGATTTGATGAACAGAATTTTCAGACCGTACCTAGATCGATTTGTTGTTGTATTTATTGATGACATTTTGATTTATTCTCGAGATGAAACTGAACATGCTGCACATCTGAGAATTGTATTACAGACTCTGCGTGAAATGTAATTGTATGCAAAGTTTAGTAAATGTGAATTCTGGTTGCGTGAAGTCGGTTTTCTGGGACATATTGTATCAGCATCTGGTATACGAGTTGATTCGAGCAAGATTTCAGCCATTTTAGAATGGAAACCTCCAAGAAATGTGTCAGAAGTTTGAAGTTTTCTGGGACTTGCTGGTTATTATCGTCGGTTTGTAAAAGGATTCTTAATGATAGCTACTCCGTTGACTAGATTGCTTCAAAAAGATGTGAGATTTGAATGGTCTGATAAATGTCAGAACAATTTTGATCAGTTGAAAGCCCTGTTAACCGAAGCTCCAGTTTTGGTACAACCAGAATCGGGTAAAGAATTCGTGATTTACAGTGATGCTTCATTGAATGGTCTGGGATGTGTTTTGATGCAGGAAGGAAAAGTTATAGCTTATGCCTCGAGAAAACTAAAGCCGCATGAAAAGAACTATCCGACACACGATCTTGAGCTAGCTGCTATTGTGTTCGCATTAAAGATCTGGCGCCATTATCTTTTCGGTGAGAGATGCCACGTGTACTCAGATGATAAAAGTTTAAAGTACCTGATGACTCAGAAAGACTTGAATCTGCGTCAGAGAAGATGGTTAGAGCTGTTGAAAGATTACGAGCTTGTGATAGATTATCATCCGGGAAAAGCAAATGTTGTTGCTGATGCATTGAGTCAAAAATCACTATTTGCATTGCGTGCGATGAATGCCCATTGAGTCAAACCGTTGTTTTTACAACAAATATGTGATGCTCAGAAAGTTGATAAGGAAATGTTAGTAAAACGAGCTCAGTGTGATTTGAATTCTGATTCAGAATTTCGAGTGGATAATGATGATTGTTTGAGATTCAGAGATCGAATTTGTGTTCCGAGAAATCCAGAGTTGATTCAGCTAATTTTGAATAAAGCTCATAATTGTAACAGCCGGATTTAAGGGCTAGTCGGAATAGTGATCTCGGGGTCACTAATCTGAGACTTGAGAAATTTATTTTCATGCTATATTATGAGTCGGAGCATGATAGTATATGTGCATGAGAATTATGGTGCTTTAATTTTAGCTATTTCTTGCTTAATCGCGAAAAAAGGACTAAATCGCATAAAGTGCGAAAGTTCCATTCTATAAGATAAAGGTACCGAATAGCCTTAGACTGTAAATTGGAGGTCTTTAAAAAGCAATTAGACCCCCAATATGTGCTTCGCCGGCCATAGGGGACAAGGATTGACCATGTTGGTCAAAGTTAGTGAGTAGGTGGACTTAATTGATAGTTTAATATTAGAATAAGGAGAGAAAAGATATCATCTTTCTCCTTCATCTCTTCCACCGAAAATTTCAGCAAATAAGGGGTAGAAAGCTTCCAAAAATTTCAGCACACTCACCCCTTCACAAGTAAGTGTTCTAATGAACTTTTCTTGAAAATAATTGTACTTTTGAGATCCCTAAAGCTTAAGCTTTCAAATGAGGGGATTATTGTGCAAAATAGTGAGAAGTTAAGAGTTTTTCCATGAGAGCTATCATATTTATTTGCTGCACTTTTATGGAAGAAATTGAGTTTTAGTTGTTAGATGAACAACTTTTGTGAAAGGTGTTGTCTTGAAAACACCTAATTGGACCTTGATGAAAAGGTTACAAATTTGTAGTTACCATGTGAAATGTTGAGTATTGATGATAGCTATAAGAGTATTAAATGGTCACCTAGCCTTGTTGAAGGTAGAAATGTGATTAGAATTTATTTCCGAGCCTAGGGGCAAAATGGTCATTTTGCCAAAGTCTAGGGGCAAAATAGTAATTTTGCCTAAGCATTATTATTGAAATGCTTTTATTAATGAGATGATTAAAATGAGCTAAATTGCTATTATAGAGTAAGAAGAATCGAGAATCCGCCTCGATCGGGGAAAGGACAAAGTCTCAGACTAAATCGTCGAGCTAGCTCATTTTGAAAATGAGATAAGTTTGTATGTGATTAATGAAATATTTATGTTAGCATAATTGAAAATGCTTGGTATTGTTGGAACGCCGGCACCCCTTGGCGCAGCAAAATAAAATTAATTTCGGCGATCCAAACCATTAACCCATGTGTAAGGAACGAATCGGGGTGAAATAAAGGTTTCGAAATTACCGAAACTTCAATCTGAGTAGACAGCGATGCCTTGGCAACAAGAATTTTGATCTACTGTCGAACCAAGCCGCAACCTTTTCCGATGTCGGCCTCTACGTAATCCACCCGGTTTGACTATGAACGAAAGAAATCTCCAAAACTGTTTTGGAGGTTTATTTGCTTGACGGCTGCTAGACCTCACAAGTAATCTCTTAGGGTTTATATTAAGCTTTGTATCTTTTATTACCTTTTATAATTGGTATATCTTTAATGAATCATAAAATTAAATAAATACAATAAAATTTTTAACCGAAAATTATAATTACATTAATTATATCCGAAAATTATAATTACATTAATTATAACAAGGATTTCGGTAAACTATATTTATTTAAATTTATATACGAACCAAATTCATATATTAATAGAACTATGTTGTCATTATGTGTACAACATCCTTGTACATATAATATGTTCAATATTTGATTGTCCAATTAAATTAATTCTTTAATTAATTTAATTCATGTGACAACCAAACACAATACCAACTATGTTTTACTCCGCTCATTTCAACCATAGGGTGTGACCTCAGAGGTTCTTGTAACGTTAGCGATAATACTAGAACGATTCTAATGTCACAAACAATGAGTGGCATCTAGCAATGCATCATTGCTACCTAAGTTACAAGAAGTCATGATTCGACATAACCTTTTGTGATTAACCTTTCATGCATTAATCCTTAAGTCCTTTATCTCCGAACGGACACAAGTCATGGAATAGTCACACTTGCATAGCCCATCCCATGTTTCTTGATATCTTGAGTAGACTATGATATACAAATTAGTATGACATCTCATATCAACTTATTTGAGCATGGCCATGCATTTCTAGTCTCACTCAATCAAGTGGCCTAAGATATTACTCCTATTATGTAGGAGGGACTTATCCTATATTGATCAACCATATCCCTCTACATAGATTGTGGTATATCTAACATCAGCCTTTATAGAACAACCTGTTACGGTGTACATTTAACTTTATCAAAATATACAACTCACGATGTTGGGATAATGATGATCTCAAGTCTGAGGATCATATACATATTAGTCACTATGAGTAATGTTGTGACAATTACATAACAATCCAAGAAACATACTCATAGCGGGTCAGTCTAATATGTTGTTCTCTAACACACATATTCATGCATTGATTTTGACACTCCATATCAATGACAACTCTTTATCATTAATCAACTACATGTTAGTCTTAATGTATTATTGTTGTCCTAGTCAACAATAATACTTGACTAAGGATCTTTTAAGAATAATCATATTATTCTCAGGACATTATTATAAAACAGTTTATTTGTACACATAGAAAGAAAAACTGAAATAATAATGACAACGCTTTATATTAATAAACATGGTAAATCAGGTATGTTATTACAACCATATCATGATTGATCTTTTGGCATACTCTTACAATCTCCCACTAGCACTAAGACCAATCACTCATATATCTAATACCAAGTGACTTAGTGTGATGATCATGCTTCTGCTGTGTCAGAGGCTTGGTCAGGGGATCAGCAATGTTATCATCTATAGGTACTCTGCATATCTCTACATCCCCTCGATCGATAATCTCTCGAATAAGATGGTAGCGCCTAAGTATATGTTTGGATCATTTGGTGAGATGCGGGTTCTTTAGCTTGTGCAATAGCTCCATTGTTATCACATCGGAGTTCTATAACATCTGATATGCTAGGCACAACCCCTAGTCCAGTAATAAACTTCTTGATCCAAACCGCTTCTTTTTCTGCCTCACTGGCTGCAATATACTCGGCCTCTGTTATAGAATCAGCTACTGTACTTTACTTTGAACTCTTCCAGCTCACAGCACCACCATTAAGGCAAAACACAAAACCTGATTGCGATCGAGAATCATCCTTATTGGTTTGGAAGCTGGCATCAGTGTAACCTTTTACACTTATCTCTTCCTCACCTCCATATATTAGGAACGTATCCTTAGTTCTTCTTAAGTACTTAAGGATATTCTTGACTGTGGTCCAGTGACCTTCACCGGGATCTACTTGGTACCTGCTCGTCATACTTAAGGCATATGAGACATCTGGACGGGTACATAACATGGCATACATGATAGATCCAATAGCGGAAGCATATGGAATTTTACTAATGCGTTCTCTCTCTTGTGGAGTTGAAGGACACATTTCCTTCGAGAGTGAAATACCATGTCTCATAGGTAGGAATCCTCTTTTAGATTGTTTCATACTGAACCTTTTCAGTACTTTATCTATGTATGTACTTTGGCTTAGACCTAGTAGTCGTCTTGACCTATCTCTATAGATCTTGACTCCTAAGATGTAAGTGGCTTCGCCCAAGTCCTTCATAGAAAAAAAACTTCCTAACCAAGTCTTAATAGACTGCAAGGTAGGCATGTCATTTCCCATGATAAGTATGTCATCCACATACAGTACCAAGAATGTGATAGTGCTCCCACTAACTTTCTTGTAAACACATGGTTCATCTTCATTTTTGATAAAACCAAACTCTTTGATTGCATCGTTAAAACAAAGATTCCAACTTCGAGAAGCTTGATTTAATCCATAAATGGATCTTTGTAGCTTACATATCTTTCTAGCATCTTTTGGATTGACAAAACCTTCAGGTTGTGTCATGTACACATCCTCTTCAAGTTTCCCATTAAGGAAAGCTGTTTTGACGTCCATCTGCCAGATTTCATAATCATAAAATGCAGCTATGGCGAGCAAGATCCTGATGGATTTAAACATAGCTACAGGAGAAAAGGTTTCATCATAGTCAACACCATGAATTTGGCGAAAACCTTTAGCGACTAATCGCCCTTTGTATGTTTGTACATTACCATCCATGTCGGTTTTCTTTTTGAAAACCCACTTGCACCCTATAGGTTTAACCCCTTCGGGTTGGTTAATCAAAGTCCATACTTGGTTTTCATACATGGAATCCATCTCAGATCTCATGGCCTCAAGCCATTTCTCAGAGTCTGGGCTCGTCACCGCTTCTTGATAAGTCCTAGGCTCATCTTGATCTATAAGAAGAACGTCACCATGCGTTGTAATGAGAAATCCATATCTCTTAGGTGCATGGCGTTCTCTTAAAGATCTGCGCGGTGGTTGTGTTTCTACAACAGTTGCTTGTTCCTCAATTTCTTGTGGAATTTACTGTTGTTCTATCTCTGGTTCAGTGGTATATTATGAGTCTCAAATTTCTTCAAGTTCAATCTTTCTCCCACTTCCTTTTCTAGAAGTAAATTCTCTCTCTAGGAAGACACCAGTCCGAGCAACAAACGTTTTGTTCTCAGTGGGATTAAAGAAATAATATCATTTGGTTTCTTTCGGATACCCCACAAAAATACACCTTTCAGATTTGGGTTCAAGCTTAGTAGACGTCTAACGTTTAACATGATCTTCACAACCCCAAATTTTCATAAAAGACATACAGGGACGTTTCCCAGTCCACATCTCATATGGCATCTTTTGAACCGATTTAGATGTAACACGATTTAGTGTGAAAGTAGCTGTCTCAAGTGCATGTCCCCAAAAGAAAGCCGGTAGATCAGCATGACTCATCATGGATCAAACCATGTCTAACAGAGTTCGATTTCTTCTCTCAGATACTCCATTCCATTGAGGAGTACCAAGAGGAGTAAGTTGTGAGACAATCCCACATTCCTTCAAAAGATCATCAAACTCTAGGCTCAAATACTCTCCACCTCGATCAGATTGAAGTGACTTGATAGTTTTGCCTAGTTGATTTTGTACTTCATTTTTGAATTCCTTGAACTTTTCAAGGGACTCAGACTTATGGCGCATGAGATAAACATACCCATATCTACTGAAATCATCAGTGAAAGTAATGAAGTAGTGAAATCCACCTCTGGCCTGTGTATTTATTGGTCCACATACATCAGAATGTATTACGCCCAATAAATCACTAGCTCGTTCACTTTTACCAGTAAAAGGAGATTTAGTCATTTTTCCCAATAAGCAAGATCCACATACTTTAAATTGTTCAAAAACAAATGAATTCAAGAGACCATCTTTATGGAGTTTGGATATGCGTTTCTCACTTATGTGGCCCAAACGACAATGCCAAAGATAAGTTTGATTTGAGTAATTTATTTTAGATCTTTTAGTATTTATGTTGTAAATGGGATTCATTTGATCTAAAATATAGAGGCCATTAATCAATTGTGCCGAACCATAGAAAACATTATTGAGATAAAAGAAACAACAATTATTCTTAATAATTATCTCAAAACCAATTTTATCTAAACAAGAAATTGAAATAATGTTTTTAGTCAAACTGGGCACAAAATAACAATCCTCTAAACATAAATCAAGTCCACTAGGCAAAGATAAAGTATATGTTCCCACGCCTAATGCAAAGCAACTTTTGCTCCATTTCCAACTCGCAGTCCACATCTCCTCTAGCCAAAGTCCTACTCCTTTGTAGTCCCCCGCATGTAAGTACAAATATGAGAACCACAACCAGTATCTAATACCCAAGAAGTAGTAGTTGATAAATTAATATCAATAACATAAATACACAGAAGCAGACGTTCCACTTGTTTTGGCCTTCTTGACTTCCGCAAGATAGATAGGCGATTCGCTTCCAATGTCCAATCACACCACAATGAAAGTAGTTTCCTTCCTTAGACACCCCACCTTTAGGTTTCAAAGCGACCTTTCCTTTTCCAAGCTTGGGCTTACCTTTGCCCTTGGGCTTTGTCCGAACTTTGGCCTTTCCCTTGCCCTTGTTATTACGGACCATCGGTATGGGCTTGGGTCCAACCTTTTTCATGTTGCCTTCAGATTCGTAACATACCGAGCAATCGTGGCAGTAGTCTTGTCAATTTCATTCATATTGAAATTGAGGACAAACCGGTCTGTAGCTATCCAAGCAACGATTGCGAGAATAACATCGATGGCCAACTCTTGGCTCAATGGAAACCCAAGCTTAGACATGCTTTCAATATAGCCAATCATCTTAAGGACATGAGGTCCTACTGGGCTTCCTTCACCAACTTACAATTGGAATAGGGCCTTAGAGATATCAAACCTCTCTTCTTTGTGCTTGCCCCCGATAAAGTTCTTTCGGTGCTCGATCATATCATAAGCAACCATGTCCTCATGTTGCTTCTGAAGCTCAGGATTCATAGTGGCAAGCATAAGACATCCAACATCTACCATGTCATCGAGATACTTCTTATAAGCATCTCTATCAGTCCTCGAGGCATTAGCGGGTGGTTCATTAGGAAATGGTTGTTCAATGACATATAATTTCCGTTCTTGTTTGAGGACAATCCTCAAGTTACAGAACCAGTCAAGAAAATTCAAACCATTCAATTTTTCCTTCTCAAGGACCGATCGCAATGAGATTGTGCTAGTGTTTGCAGCCATAATATATCTACAACAATTAAATGCGTGTGAGTAAATTTACCAAGTTTATATCAATCATTAAAAAGACTTTATTAAATGATGTCCCCACTATTTTATTTCAAAATTAATAACCCTCATATATTAATTTCAGAAAGACTTTCTCAAAATTATTTCTAGTGGGTTAAGGATCCATATTTCACCTCCTCTTAAGTCAGCTTTGGCTTTACTCTCAAGACTATGGTTATTTAGGTAAGCAACATTTTCTAATTACATCATATGTAACTCCTAATATTTGGTGAACAACTCTTGTTCTAATCATCTTATGATTTATCCAATTTACTTGCCTCTAGGTTTCTAATCCTATTAGAGTAACCTAGTTAAGTCATTAACCAATTTTTAACCAGCAAATATCACTTGTTTATTCTTCGCGTTTAACCAAGATAAATACTAGTACTTCGCTTTGGCAGAACCTACATAGTATTGATCGAGGCCTTAACGAGGGCAAAATTGGAAGGTCATGTTGACTTAATATTTTAATAGAGGGATTTTATTAAGGTTGTTGCATCTTACCAATTATGGTCTACTTTAGTCCATTTAGTCTTTTAATTGATCTCATCAATTAATGGGGTTTATTATTATCAAATTTTAATATATTTAAAATTGGCATGCTTTAGACATCCATAGCATCTCATACATGAATAAATAAAGCAATAAATAAATGCAATAGTTATAGCCCATAAACTAAGGTGGTTCAACCCAAGCCAATGGGAGAACCAAAAGGAAACCTAAAGGTGTAAGCCGTTTCATTAGTTATCGGTCCACACTAGTTGTCCCATCTTCCTTCTCGTCTAGCCCACAGTAACTCTTGCAAATTACAATATGCAGATGCTCATTTTACATACGAGGGAGTAAGATGAGAAGAGAAATACAAGAGAATAGTAGTAAGGCACGACACGCAGGCCGTATTTATATATATAAAAATACAACCTTTTATCAAATGGGTCATTAGGCTATAACTATGCATTTCAAACACCGTGCATGTCAAAAATAGCATACATAATTCAACATTTTTGCTAAAGTGAATTATAAAATATCCTTTCAACCTTTTGTGGCCTACCGAGTTTTATTAACAAAATATATTATAAGAAGATGGGGTCTGAGGCGGTCGGAGCCCCCGCGGTACGAACCGCATACCCCAGTCAAATGAAACCTCACGATTTGATAACTTTTATCAACAGAATCGTGTTTTTAGGATTTTAATCCTTGAGGTTTCATATCGGAACAACCCTTGTTCCACTAGCCAGTTAACTCTTACTGGAAACTGTAAATACCACCGTCGCATCATTACAGATTTGTTAATAGTTAACAGTAATAACTTAAAACGAATAGTCCACAACACCATGATTAACATTTAATCGATTATTGAAAGGAACAGTTATCAGGTTATGCTTAAACGATTTAAACAGTCGAAAACGTAATAAAATTAAAGCATGTATCTCATACAATTGCATCACCCATGTATTTAAAACCGAGTCCGTATCACACAAGTGGCTTTGATACCACTGTTAGAATGCTGACACCCCTTGGCGCAGCAAAATAAAATTAATTTCAGCGATCCAAACCATGAATCCATGTGTGAGGAACGAATCGGGGTGAAATAAAGGTTTCAAAATTACTGAAACTTCAATCTGAGTAGACAGCGACGCCTCGGCAACAAGAATTTTGATCTACTGTCGAACCAAGCCGCAACCTTTTCCGATGTCGGCCTCTATGTAATCCACCCGGTTTGACTATGAACGGAAGAAATCTCCAAAACTGTTTTGGAGGTTTATTTGCTTGACGACTGCTAGACCTCACAAGCAATCTCTTAGGGTTTATATTAAGCTTTGTATCTTTTATTACCTTTTATAATTGGTATATCTTTAATGACTCATAAAATTAAATAAATACAATAAAATTTTTAACCGAAAATTATAATTACATTAATTATAACAAGGATTTCGGTAAACTATATTTATTTAAATTTATATACGAACCAAATTCATACATTAATAGAACTATGTTGTCATTATGTGTACAACATCCTTCTACATATAATATGTTCAATATTTGATTGCCCAATTAAATTAATTCTTTATTTAATTTAGTTCATGTGACAACCAAACACAATACCAACTATGTTTAATTCTGTTCATTTCAACCATAGGGTGTGACCCTATAGGTTCTTGTAACGTTAGCAGTAATACTAGAACGATTCTAATGTCACAAACAATAAGTGGCATCTAGCAATGCATCATTGCTACCTAAGTTACAAGAAGTCATGATTCGACATAACCTTTTGTGATTAACCTTTCATGCATTAATCCTTAAGTCCTTTATCTCTGGAACGGACACAAGTCATGGAATAGTCACACTTGCATAGTCCATCCCATGTTTCTTGATATCTTGAGTAGACTATGATATACAAATTAGTATGACATCTCATATCAACTTATTTGAGCATGGCCATGCATTTCTAGTCTCACTCAATCAAGTGGCCTAAGATATTACTCCTATTATGTAGGAGGGACTTATCCTAAATTGATAAACCATATCCCTCTACATAGATTGTGGTATGTCCAACATTAGCCTTTATAGAACAAACTGTTACGGTGTACATTTGATTGTATCAAAATATACAACTCACGATGTTGGGATAATGATGATCTCAAGTCTGAGGATCATATATATATTAATCACTATGAGTAATGTTGTGACAATTACATAACAATCCAAGAAACATACTCATATGGTGGTCAATATGTTGTTCTCTAACACACATATTCATGGATTGGTTTTGATACTCCATATCAATGACAACTCTTTATCATCAATCAACTACATGTTAGTCTTAATGCATTATTGTTGTCCTAGTCAACAATAATACTTGACTAAGGATCTTTTAAGAATAATCATATTATTCTCAGGACATTATTATAAAACAGTTTATTTGTACACACAGAAAGAAAAACTGAAATAATAAAGACAACGCTTTATATTAATAAACATGGTAAATCAAGTATGTTTTTACAACCATCTCATGATTGATCTTTGGGCATACTCTTACAGGTATCACATTGATGTATGATACTTCATTGAAATGAGAAATTGATGTTGAATATGGTGTTGAAGTCCTAGTGGACTATAATGAATATGGGATTGCTTTCATCGAAATGTAAATTAGATAAGGTCCCGTATAAGACCATGTCCGGGACATGGCCTCGGCACCGAGTTAAGATCCTGTATAAGACCATATCCGCGATATGGCATTGGCATTTAGAAGTAACTCTATGTAAGACTACCTCGGGGATGTGGCATTTGCTTCGTCTCTACATAAACAACGTCGAATATGTGTCTTTGACTATCCCTAGTGATTAAAGGGATAAGTAGATAAGTTTAGAAGTAGAAATGAGATTTGCACTAAATTCATATGAATGAGTGAATACAGGTACTCGTGAATGAGTCACGAAGAAACGTTTACGACATGTGGCACGGTATGTGCTAAATAAGGGCAATTATGAGTAAGTAAGGCAAGATGCCTATGACTTGTGTATGGTTAGTTAATGTCATGGATGGATTATTTTATGAGCTTATTGTTGCTATTTATATTCATGAAAACTTACTAAGCCTTATGGTTATCCCTTTCATTGCCCTTCTTCCTTGTAGTATTGCCAAGACAACTCGAGGATCGTGGACGTAGGAGTTCAAAAATCACACTATCGACATCACTTTGGTATAACAATTTAGACTTATTTTGAGTATGGCATGTATAGGACTCGAGTATTTTGTTAAGTTGTAATTGTTAGCCAAAGTGTTGGCTATGTATGTTACTAAAGTCATTTTGTAAATAGCCTTAAGTTAGGCAAATACTTGGCAAATTCTTTTGCTTAATGGAAGTGATTTTCTTGAAGTGTATGCCCTTGTGTATGAATGTTGAATTGAGTATTTAGATGTGTCTTTGGGTCATGAATTACGTTGAATGGAATTAGAGTATGTATGTTTGCAATGTAGGGTGGCTAAGGGCTTGGTAGATAGCCTTCTAATTTTCCACAGGTAGACACACTGCGGGCGTGTGTCTAGGCAGGTGAGCGCACACGGCTAGCACATGGGTGTGTGCCCAGGCCGTGCGAAGTTTGAACCTTGCACTTGGAATTTAAATCGCCACACGGTTGAAACGTACGGGCGTGTGTGCGGGCCGTGTGGATTAGTCAGAATGCCAAGGTTTGGCACATGGGCCAAGGCCACGGGCATGTCGAGGCCGTGTGAAATTAGTCAGTTTCGACCACGGGTGGTAGACACGGGCATGTCTTAGGGGCACACGGGCGTGTCCCTAGACTCACACGGGCGTGTGACCCCTGTTTTGTTGAAAAGTTTCTCAAACTCATAAATGTCCCTAGAATAGTCCTGATACCTCGCGAAAGTATGTTTAGGGCCTCTTAGGCCAAGTATAAGTAAGTGATGGGTTTAAATGAGGCATTGTAACCCTATTCGAGATGTTTAAGCAAGATTTGTTAAGTAATGCCTCGAACCCTGTCCCGGCTTGAAGACGGGTAAGGGGTGTTACATTTATTGGTATCAGAGCTACGGTTTAGTTGGTTGTAGGACTAACGTAGCGTAAGTACGAGTCTAGCTATACATGCCATATGTAAGAGTGTCTGAGTAATGATAGTGTGATGGCTACTGATGTATGAAATTGTGTTTTATGCAGTATATGGATTCTGATCCAGACTGAACTACAACAGATGATGCTGCGAGTAACGCGCCGGCTCCCGCTCAAGGGACCGCGTCAGCTAATAGTAGACCCGAGACCTAGGGTCAGGGGGGAAGAGGCTCGAGAAGCCTTTCTCCACATGATGAGCAACTGGTATACTGTGTATACCCTAGAAAATCTAAATGCTCAACCCCCTCCACCCCACTAATCCCTCAACCTACTCCAGTAGCTCCTCAAGTAGTTGAGGTGGTGAGAAGAGAAAAACCTCTAGTGGATAAGATTCTGAAGTAAGGAGCCGAGGAATTCTGGGCAAATAAGGACGATGACCCGGAGAAAGTGGAATTCTGGCTCGAGAATACCATCAGGGTATTCGATGAGTTATCCTGCACACCTGAGAATTGCTTAAAGTGTGCGGTATCTCTCCTGAGAGATTCAGCCTATCGATGGTGGAACACTCTGGTGTCGGTGGTGCCAAGGGAGAGAGTTAGCTGGGAATTTTTCCAAGAGGAATACCGGAAAAAGTACATCAGTCAGCGGTTCATCAACTATAAGAGGAAGGAGTTCTTGGAACTGAAGCAAGGCCGTATGTCAGTAACCAACTATGAACAGGAGTTCATAAGGCTTAGCAAGTATGTACGAGAGTGCGTGTCTACCGAAGCCATCATGTGCAAGAGATTCGAGGACGGATTAAATGAAGATATCCGTTTATACGTGGGAGTCCTCGAACTAAAGGAATTTATAGTGTTGGTAGATAGAGCCTGTAAAGCTGAAGAGTTAGCTAAAGAGAAGAGAAGAGCTGAGAATAAGTCTCGTGACTCAAGGAAGAGACAACTGAATAAGTCTCACCAATCCTCATCTAAGAAATTGAGGGATTTTGATACTCGATCAGTCACTTCAGCGGGGTTTTCAACCCGAAGTAAAGGCAAGCAATTTTCGGGGTCGAAAGGGCAGACCACATCAGTTGCTAGTGTGGGTAACACCCGACCAAGTAAACCGAAATGCCCTCAGTGTGGAAGGCACCATTCTGGTGAGTGTCGAGCTAATGAGAAAGCTTGCTTCAGATGTGGGTCCTTAGACCACTTTATCAAAGACTGCCCCGAGGTGGGCGAGAAAGAAAAGCCTCAGAATGCAAGATTGGGAAGTACTGCTAGGGGAAGACCACTGAGAAACCCGGGAATTGAGATGGGTAGAAAGAATCCATCTAGAGAGCAAGCTGCTAGAGTCGAGGGTAGATCACAGGCGAGGACATATGCCATTCGTGCTCGTGAAGAGGCATCCTCCCCCGACGTAATCACGGGTACCTTTTCTCTCCATGATACTCGTGTTGTAGCTTTAATTCATCCGAGATCTACCCACTCATACATATGCATGAAATTAGTCTCTAGCATGAGCAGGCCTATAGAGTCTACCGAATTCATAATAAGAGTGTCTAATCCCCTAGGCAAGTGTGTGTTGGTTGATAGAGTTTGCAAAGGTTGCCCTTTGATGATTAAGGGTCATTGTTTCTCGGTCGATCTTATGTTATTACCGTTTGATGAGTTTGATGTCATCCTTGGGATGGATTGGTTAGTTACTCATGGAGTAATTGTGAATTGTGGGAAGAAGCATATTGAGTTAAGAGATGAAAATAGTAATCTTATTTGTGTTGAATCAGATAAGCCAGATAGGCTACCAATAGTGATGTCAACCTTGTTCGACTCAGAAGTATTTAAAGAAGGGATACGAAGCCTATCTTACCTTTGTGTTGAACACTAAAGAGACTGAATTGAAAATGAAGTCTGTACTCATAGTATGCGAGTACCCAGATGTTTTCTTGGAAGAGTTGCCAGGGCTACCTCCAGTTAGAGAGATCGAATTTGGGATTGAGTTAGCTCCGGGTACTGACCCTATTTCTATTGCTCCCTATAGAATGGCTCCAACCGAGCTAAAGGAGCTAAAATAACAGTTGCAAGAGCTAAGGGATAAAGGTTTTGCAAGGTCGAGTTTTTCTTCGTGGGGTGCTCCTGTTTTATTCGTAAAGAAGAAAGATGGTTCCATGAGACTATGTATAGATTATCGGCAACTTAATAAGGTAACTGTGAAGAACAAGTACTCGTTGTCGAGGATCGATGATCTATTCGATCAATTGAAGGGAGCCACGGTATTTTCCAAGATAGATTTGAGGTCAGGGTACAATCAGCTGAGAGTCAAGGACTCGGATGTGCCGAAAACCGCATTTAGGACTAGATATGGCCACTATGAATTTTTAGTCATGCCTTTTGGTCTAACGAATGCCCCGGCAATCTTCATGGATTTGATGAATCGCATTTTTCCGCCATACATGGATAAATTTGTTGTGGTTTTCATCGACGACATACTAATCTACTCTCGGGACGAGAACGAACATGCCGAGCATTTGATTATAGTTCTGCGAGTTTTGAGAGAAAAACAATTGTATGCCAAGTTCAGTAAGAGTGAATTTTGGCTCAAGGAAGTGGGATTTTTGGGACACATTATCTCGGGAGACGGGATTAGAGTCGACCCTAGTAAGATTTCAGCAATTGTTGAATGGAAACCACCGAGGAGCGTAACTGAAGTAAGGAGTTTTCTAGGCCTAGCTGGCTATTATAGGCGTTTTGTCAAGGGGTTTTCCATGATAGATACCCCGATGACTAAACTTTTGCAAAAAGATGTGAAGTTTGATTGGACAGAAAAGTGTCAATAGAGTTTTGAGAAACTGAAGACACTGTTGACTGAGGCCCCTGTTTTGGTGCAACCTGAGCTGGGAAGAGAATTTTTGGTTTATAGTGACGCGTCTTTGAACGGATTGGGTTGTGTACTCATGCAAGAGGGGAAGGTGATTGCTTACGCCTCTAGGCAATTGAAGTTGCACGAGAAGAATTACCCGACTCATGATTTAGAGTTGGCCGCAATTGTGTTTGCGTTAAAAATTTGGAGGCATCATTTATATGGTGAAAGGTGTCAGATTTTCACCGACCATAAAAGCCTAAAATATTTGATGACTCAAAAGGAATTGAATTTGAGGCAACGAAGGTGGTTAGAGCTGATTAAGGATTATGAGTTAGTAATTGACTACCATCCGGGAAAGGTGAACGTAGTAGCCAATGCTTTGAGCAGAAAATCATTGTTTGCACTAAGAGCCATGAGTACTCAGATGACCTTGTTGGATGATGGTTCCGTTTTAGCCGAGTTGAGGGCTAATCCCTTGTTTCTCCAAGAAATCTATGAAGCTCAGAAAGATGATAACAGTTTGCAAGCCAAGAGAGTTTTATGTGAGTCGAACGTGGAGTCAGACTTTCGGGTAAATCCTGATGGATGTCTGACATTTCGAGATAGGGTCTGTGTACCCAGAAATGACGAGCTTATTCATAAAATCTTGCATGAAGAGCATAGCGGATGTTTGAATGTACACCTAGGCAGCACGAAGATGTACAATGATTTGAAGAAATGGTATTGGTGGCTTGGTATGAAGAAAGACATTTCCAAGTTTGTATCGAAATGCTTGATCTGTCAGCAAGTAAAGGCTGAACATCAAGTACCTTCGGGTTTACTTCAGCCCATTATGGTTCCTGAGTTAGACCGTATTACTATGGACTTCGTGACGGGCTTACCGTTGACTCCAAAGACGAAAGATGCAATATGGGTTGTGGTTAATAGACTCACAAAGTCAGTCCATTTTATACCAGTGTGAGTCGACTATTCGCTTGATAAATTAGCGGACTTATACATGTCAGAGATAGTAAGACTCCATAGTGTACTGTTATCGATCATATCGGATAGAGATCCGAGATTCACGTCACGATTTTGGAAAAAGTTGCAAGAGGCATTGGGCTCGAAATTGAGTTTCAGTACAACCTTCCATCCACAAACCGACGGACAGTCGGAGAGGGTAATTCAGATACTTGAAGACATGCTTCGATGTTGTATTTTAGAATTCCAAGGTAGTTGGGAGAAATACTTACCACTGGTGGAATTCGCCAACAACAATAGTTTTCAGTCAAGTTTGAAGATGGCACCTTATGAGGCGTTGTATGGGCGTAAGTGTCGAACACCCTTGTATTGGTCAGAACTCAAAGAGAAACAGATACACGGGGTCGACTTGGTTAGGGAAACTGAAGAGAAAGTAAAAGTAATACGTGACTGTCTAAAAGTTGCCTCAGACAGACAAAAATCCTATTCGGATTTGAAAAGGAAAGAGATCGAGTTCGAAGTCGGTGATGAAGTGTTCTTCAAAGTGTCACCTTGGAGGAAAGTCCTCAGATTTGGCCGGAAGGGCAAATTGAGTCCGCGTTTTATCGGACCTTATGAGGTTACTGAGAGGATAGGACCGGTAGCTTATCGGTTGGCCTTGCCACCTGAGCTAGAAAAGATTCATGACGTCTTTCACGTATCCATGTTACGTCGATATCGTTCGGACCCTTCACATGTCATAGTGCCGACAGAAGTAGAGATACAACCGGACTTGACTTATGGCGAAGAGCTGATTAGAATCTTGGCGCAAGAGGTCAAGCATTTAAGAAACAAAAGCATAGCTCTAGTGAAAGTTCTATGGCAAAGGCACGGAATAGAAGAGGCTACTTGGGAGCCCAAGGAAATGATGAGAAACCAATATCCCAACCTTTTTACCGGTAAGATTTCAGGGACAAAAATCCATAAGGGGGGAGAATTGTAACAGCTTGATTTAGGGGCTAGTCGGAATAGTGATCTCGGGGTCACTAATCTGAGACTTGAGAAATTTATTTTCATGTTATATTATGAGTCGGAGCATGATAGTATATGTGCATGAGAATTATGGTGCTTTAATTTTAGCGATTCCATGCTTAATCGCGAAAAAAGGACTAAATCGCATAAAGTGCGAAAGTTCCATTCTATAAGCTAAAGGTACCGAATAACCTGAGAATGTAAATTGGAGGTCTTTAAAAAGCAATTAGACCCCCAATATGTGCTTTGCCGGCCATAGGGGATAAGGATTGACCATGTTGGTCAAAGTTGGTGAGTAGGTGGACTTAATTGATAGTTTAATATTAGAATAAGGAGAGAAAAGATATCATCTTTCTCCTTCACCTCTTCCACCAAAAAAATTCAGCAAATAAGGGGTAGAAAGCTTTCAAAAATTTCAGCACACTCACCCCTTCACAAGTAAGTGTTCTAGTGAACTTTTCTTAAAAATAATTGTACTTTTGATATCCCTAAAGCTTAAGCTTTCAAATGATGGGACTATTGTGCAAAATAGTGAAAAGTTAAGAGTTTTTCCATGAGAGCTATCATAGTTATTTGCTGCACTTTTATGGAAGAAATTGAGTTTTATTTGTTAGATGAACAACTTTTGTGAAAGGTGTTGTCTTGAAAACACCTAATTGGACCTTGATGAAAAGGTTACAAATTTGTAGTTACCATGTGAAATTTTGAGTATTGATGATAGATATAGGAGTATTAAATGTTCATCTAGGCTTGTTGAAGTTAGAAATGTGATTAGAATTTATTTCCGAGCCTAAGGGCAAAATGGTCATTTTGCCAAAGTCTAGGGGCAAAATAGTAATTTTGCCTAAGCATGACTATTGAAATGCTTTTATTAATGAGATGATTAAAATGAGCTAAATTGCTATTATAGAGCAAGAAGAACTGAGAATCCGCCTCGATCGGGGAAAGGACAAAGTCTCAGACTAAATTGTCGAGCTAGCTCATTTTGAAAACGAGGTAAGTTTGTATGTGATTAATGAAATATTTATGTTAGCATAATTGAAAATGCTTGGTATCACATTGATGTATGATACTTCATTGAAATGAGAAATTGATGTTGAATATGATGTTGAAGTCCTAGTGGACTATAATGAATATGGGATTGCTTTCATCGAAATGTAAATTAGATAAGGTCCCGTATAAGACCATGTCCGGGACATGGCCTCGGCATCGAGTTAAGATCCCGTATAAGACCATATCCGAGATATGGCTTCGGAAAAGAATAAGAAACTCGTTAAGACCATATCCGAGATGTGGCATCGATAATTGATGTGAAAGTCCATATAAGACCATATCCGGGATATGGCATTAGCATTTAGAAGTAACTCCATGTAAGACCACCTCGGGGATGTGGCATTGTCTTTGTCTCTACATGAACGACGTCGAATATGTGTCTTTGACTATCGCTAGTGATTAAAGGGATAAGTGGATAAGTTTAGAAGTAGAAATGAGATTTGAACTAAAGTCATATGAATGAGTGAATACAGGTACTCGTGAATGAGTCACGAAGAAACGTTTACGACATGTGGCACGGTATGTGCTAAATAAGGGCAATTGTGAGTAAGTAAGGTAAGATGCCTATGACTTGTGTATGGTTAGTTAATGTCATGGATGGATTATTTTATGAGCTTATTGTTGCTATTTATATTTATGCAAACTTACTAAGCTTTATGCTTATCCCTTTCATTGCCCTTCTTCATTGTAGTATTGCCAAGATAACTCGAGGATCATGGACATAGGAGTTTGGAAATCACACTATCGACATCACTTTGGTATAACAATTTAGACTTATTTTGAGTATGGCATGTATAGGACTCGAGTATTTTGTTAAGTTGTAATTGTTAGCCAAAGTGTTGGCTATGTATGTTACTAAAGTCATTTTGTAAATAGCCTTAAGTTAGGAAAATACTTGGCAAATTCTTTTGCTTAATGGAAGTGATTTTCTTGAAGTGTATGCCCTTGTGTATGAATGTTGAATTGAGTATTTAGATGTGTCTTTGGGTCATGAATTACGTTGAATGGAATTGGAGTATTTATGTTTGCAATGTAGGGTGGCTAAGGGCTTGGTAGATAGCCTTCTAATTTTCCACCTGGGTAGACATACGGGCGTGTGTCTAGACCGTGTGAGCGACACAGCTAGCACATGGGCATGTGCCCAGGCCGTGTGAAGTCTGCACCTTGCACTTGGAATTTAAATCACCACATGGTTGAAACATACGGGCGTGTGTGTGGGCCCTGTGGATTAGTCAGAATGCCAAGGTTTGGCACACGGGCCAAGGCCACGGGCGTGTCGAGGCCATGTGACATTAGTTAGTTTCGACCACGGGTGGTAGACACGGGCATGTCTTAGGGGCACACGGGCGTGTCCCTAGACTCACACGGGCGTGTGACCCCTATTTTGTTGAAAAGTTTCTCGAACTCGTAAATGTCCCCAGAATAGTCCCGATACCTCTCGGAAGTATGTTTAGGGCCTCCTAGGCCAAGTATAAGTAAGTGATGGGTTTAAACAAGACTTTGTAACCCTATTCGAGATGTTTAAGCAAGATTAGTTAGGTAATGCCTCGAACCATGTCCTGGCTTGAAGACGGGTAAGGGGTGTTACAATAATAGTTGTCTATCTGTTCATTCGGGTAGTACAAAGATGTATCATGATTTGAAGCAACACTATTGGTGGTCTGGTGTGAAAAGAGATATCTCTGATTTTGTATCGAAATTTTTAGTCTGTCAGCAAGTTAAAGCTGAACATCAGGTTCCATCTGGTTTGCTACAACCGATTTTGATTCCCGAGTGGAAATGGGACAGTGTGACAATGGATTTTGTTACAGGTTTGCCTTTGACTCCGAGAAAGAAAGATGCAATTTGGGTTGTGGTTGACAGATTGACAAAATCAGCCCATTTTATTCTGGAACGATCAGATTTCTCACTTGATAAGTTAGATGAACATTACATTTCTGATATTGTGAGATTGTACGGAGTGCCATTGTCTATTGTGTCTGACAGAGATCCGAGGTTTACATCACGATTCTGGAAGAAATTGCAAGAAGCTTTAGGTTTAAAATTGCATTTCAGTACAGCTTTTCACCCGCAAATGGATGGTCAATCCGAGCGAATCATTCAGATACTCGAAGATATGTTGAGATGTTGCATTCTTGAGTTTAATGGTACGTGGGAATAGTATTTGCCATTGATTGAATTTGCATACAATAATAGTTTTCATTCGAGCATCAAAATGGCACCTTATGAAGCTTTGTACGGACGTAAATGTTGGACACCTCTGTATTGGACTGAGCTCAGTGAAAGTAAGATACACGGGGTCGATTTGATAAAAGACACTGAACAGAAAGTGAAAGTAATCCGTGATAGCCTGAAAGCAGCGTCTGATCGTCAGAAGTCCTATGCAGACTTGAAAAGAAAAGACATTGAATTCAAAATCGGTGATAAAGTATTTTTAAAAGTATCTCCGTGGAAGAAAGTACTCAGATTCGGAGGAAAAGGCAAATTAAGTCCGAGGTTTATAGGGCCGTATGAGATTATCGAGCGAATTGGAAATGTTGCATATAGATTGTTGTTGCCACCTGAGTTGAAAAAGATTCATAATGTATTTCATGTGTCTATGTTCATCGATACAGATCTGATCCATCACATGTGATTCCTCTGTCTGAGGTTGAAATTCGATCTGATATGACTTATGAAGAAGAACCGATCCGTATCTTAGCTCGCGAAGTGAAAGAATTGCGAAATAAGAAAATTTCGTTAGTGAAAGTAATGTGGCATCGACACGGAGTGGAAGAGGCTACGTGGGAGCCTGAAGATACAATGAGAAAACAGTATCCGAATCTTTTTAACGGTAAGATTTTCGGGGATGAAAATCCCTAAGGGGGGAGAATTGTAACAGTCCAGTTTAGACCCTAGTCGGAACAGTGGTTTCGGGACCACAAATCTGAGTCAGAAAAATATTTTAAAATTGTTTTCTGTGCCTATCATACGTGATTAAGCATGTGTGAAATTTCTGTGAATTAATTTTTTCATTTGTGTGCTTAATATGAGAAAGGACTAAATCACGAAAAAAGGTAAAAGTGACATTCTATATGTTAAAGTGCTTATTTGAGTTGGCTTTTAAATGTAGTGGCCTTATGAGGTAATTAAGCCATTTTATAAGATAGTGGATGGCTAATGGACGGTTTTGGACATAGTTTATATGATTTTCTTATTTAATTACAAAGGTTAAATAAGTAAAATAGTAAATAAGTAATATTAAGTAAAAGACAAAGCTAAAATATGTTATTATTTTTATCATCCATCACCGAATGTAGAAAAGAAAGGAAGGGTTTTAAGCTTTCATGGTATTCGGGCTATTACAAGTATCAATTCAAGGTATGTTTTGCTTGATTTTTGATAATTTCTACGTTTCTATGATCGTTGCTTCGTGTTCTCCAAAACCCATGCTTCAATTTTGTGAATTGATGAAGATTTTGAAAAGTGCCATTGATGAATTCATGAGTTTTGTGATGTTTGATGATGAATTATGAAAGATATGTGATAGATTAACATAGTTTGTCTTTGAATTTTTGATGATTTTAATTAATTTGGACTTAATTGAGAAAATAATATTTTGATGGACTAAATTGCGAAATAAATGAAATGTATGGATTTGTATGATATTAGTGAACATTCAGCTAAGCATGGGTATATGCAAATTATGTGTATTTTGTGATTTTGTGAAGTAAGGACTAAAATGTCAAAATGTAAAAATATGGGGGCTAATTTGTAAATTACCCTAAATATGTGTTTTTGGTTTGAATTGAATGAATTAGTGAATAAATGAGTTAAATTTGAATATGTATAGATCAAGAACCGAAGAAAATGGACTTTGATCGTGGGAAATCGAAAGTAATTGAGTAGCTGAGTTCGTTTCTGTTTATCCGAATCCGAGGTAAGTTAGTATACAAATAAATGTATTTACATTAATATTTGTATGTTCATATGAAAATTTATAATAATGAATGTATAAGAGATGATGAGTACATGAAATCTGAGATAGTATCGACATGGTGTCAACATCCGAAAAAGTCCTGTACGAACCTAGGAATAGATAGGAATACATATGTCATGACATAGGTGTTCGATATGTGATATCGTATAAGACCACGTCTGGGAAGTTGGCATCGATATGAGACATCGTGTAAGACCATGTCTGGGACGTTGGCATCGATTTGAGATTTACTTGTAAAACCATGTCTGGGACATTGGCATCGTATTGATTCGTGTAAGACCCTGTCTGGGATAGTGGCATCGATATCTGGTTACATGTTAGACCACGTCTGGGACGTTGGCATTGTACGACTATTCCGAGCATTCTAAGTATCCTATTTGATTCCGAACGGTTCAACAGGCAAATTCGAGAAATGAAAATCTACGTGAAATGTATAAACGAATCAGGTACGTTTGAATTGTACACTAAGCAAGTGTATGAAAGGTAAGTGTTTATATGAACTTACCTAGATGAGATATGTGAATAGATTTGATAAAGTAAAATGTGGTATGTGAATGAATGAACTATAATCTAATGAAGTACAAGGTGATGCATATATGTTCGTAAGCAAATGGCTAACCAAATGAGCCATAGAGAATTATGAATGTGCAAATGAGCTATTAGTGAACTTATATTTGAGATGAATAATGAATGCTTATATGATAAGTTTATTTGTATATGGCTTACTAAGCTTTTGGAAGCTTACTTTGTGTGTGTTTGTTCTGTTTTATAGATCGTTAAAGCTACGAAAGGCTCGTGATTGTCGAGGATCGTCATCACACTACTCAATCCTGTTTTGGTACCTTTTGAAAGTGTAAATGCTTAAGTATGGCATGTATAGGCTAGTTACTTTGAAATATGTTTAGGATATATAAATAGCCATGTGATATGGCTAGTTAATGATATATCAAGAATAAGTAGATAAGCTATGTTATGTGTTTTGTTAATGGTTGAGCATATGGTAAAATTGAACTTTGTTTTGGTGATGAAAAGTTGGTATAATATTGATGGAGTGATGCCATAATGAATTGGTAAGTTTATAGGTGAATATTTCTTAAATATACTTGTGATTTAGTTGAGCTAAATGGCATATAATATATTGTGATGAAATGTACTTGTATGAGTTGTAAAGATGACCATTTGATGAAATTTTTGGTTGCCAATTGTGTATGGAATAATGCTTGTATATGATTGTAGGGATGACCCAAGTGTGGGTGGCATTTTGGCCTTGAAACTAGCCTATAATTGCCCACACGGTTGAGCACACGGGCGTGTGGCTCGACCGTGTCCCTCATGGTTGCATTTCAAAATCAAGTCAGACTCGACCATAGGCTGGACACACAGTCGCTGGACCACCTTACCCTCCTGCATCAGAACACAACCAAAGCCCACATGTGATGCATCGCTGTACACTACAAACTCCTTGCGGGATTCAGGCTGTATCAAAACAGGAGCCTAAGTCAGAACAGACTTGAGCTTCTCAAAGCTCTCTTGCTGTGCATTAGTCCAGACAAATGTCACACCCTTACGCATGAGCTTAGTTAAGGGCGCTGCAATTAGTAAGAAACCTTCCACAAACCACCGATAATAACCCGCCAGACCCAGAAAATTGCGGATCTCAGACACATTCTTCGATTGTTTCCAATCCAGTACAGCCTCAATCTTCCTAGGATCGACTCGGATCCCCTCAGTAGACACTACGTTCCCCAGAATAGTGACTTCACGTAGCCAGAACTCACACTTGCTGAATTTAGCATAGAGTTGCTTCTCAAGAAGAATCTGAAGCACTACTCTAAGATGGTCATCATGCTCATCCGCCACCATGCTTCGTGCATAGCGGCTGAGCCTCTGGAATTCGGCCTCATACTCGGCCACAGATCAGTCACCTTGCGTGAGTTTTAGGAACTCACATCTCCTAGCATCAACATAACTGGCTCCCACATATTTACTCTAAAACGTAGTCTTAAAGAACTCCCAAATCAGATGGTCAGGCTGAGTACCCTCCTTAACAGTCAGCCACCACTGATAAACCTCATCGCGAAGCAAGGAGACTGCACCTTTCAATTTTTGCTCAGGGGTGCAGTCTAGATCATCCATAATCCTCTCTGTGGCCTCCAACCAGTATTCAGCCACGTAAGGGGTGACTCCTGTGACACCCCTAACAACTCAGCTCCATTAGACCGGAGTCGCTCAGTTACCGACCCTTGGCCCCCAGATCCAGAGTTGGGCCCAGCGACCCTCTCCAATATCCTCAACATGGCTTGGAACAGTGCGTTTTCCCCAACCGATCGACTCTAAGACCCAGTCTCTGTAACAGGTGACACGAGTGTCACACTCGTGTCCAAATCAGGCATGCTACCAAGAGAAGAGGACTCAGCTCGAGCTCATCTACGGCCCGTACCACGGCCTCGAGTACCACGTCCATGGATACCTCGTGCGCTCATGTCTATTCAGATTTATTTGTATTACAAATTTTATGAATTAGTTACAATTTCAGTATTTATTAACAGATGTTTTATGTAAGCAATATAATATATTCGAAGTTTGTTTTTTAGCAATTACAGTCTCTATCAGTTTTAGTTTCACTACAGTTTCAGTATACACTAACTAGAGTGTTTCAAAATAGACTATCTATCATAACAGTTTATCAGAATACTTGCAGGATTGGCGCCGGAGACTTGGTGTACCACATTCTCAATCAAATCATTTAAAACCAGTTCTTTTAAAAACCAAATTTTAGAACCCAAAATCCACAGCCGAGTTTTGCAACTCAGCTCTGAAACCACTAAATGTAACACCCCAAACTCGGTCTAGACGTTATGACTGAATCTGGCGATGTCACATGTAATGGAATTTGAAATCGAATTATCAAGTTAAAACCGTTTCCGTTTGTTAGCTTCTATTTATCTCTCGTTAATTTTAAAATTTTTTACTCGTTAATCTGATTCGCTTAAAAACATATTCTGTAGTGGAAGCTTTTTAAACAGTGATATTTTAAGAAAATCATTCGCATTTAGGAAAAACGTTGTGTTTAGCAAATCGAGTTTTCATTGCAGTTCAAAAATTCATGAAAACAATTAAAAATCCCAAAACAAAAGCAAACAGTTCAAAAGTCCAAATTACATAAAAAAATTACTCCAAAAATAATAGGAATTAAAAACCTTAAATGGAATTAAATTTGTTCAATAGACATGTGGTCACTGTTAAGTCCTCTGCCGCATCGATCCGTTTAAGTTTGGGGATTACCTGTAAAGATAAAACAGAAAAGGGGTGAGTTTATGTAAACTCAGTGTGTAATCCCCACATAAGACAAGTATATAGTCAAACTACAGTATATGACAACAAGCGATCAAGTGCGATGCGGGCCTAAGCCCATTTCGAGCCGAGAGTGATTCGGGCCTCGGCCCATTTGGGCCGAGATCGGATATGCATTAGGGCCTAAGCCCATCACAGTAATAGTATCATATATACATTAATCAATAAACAGAGTCCTACCCAACAAACCTCTACACACAATCTCCGCCCATCCCTACACTCTATGTGGGGCCCATCCCTACATTCCAAGTAGTACCGAATGCGGTAAATAATCAATAAATTGTAGCTGAGCTGCCAGATAATAGGCTTAAGAGCCTTTCAGTACACTTCCTCCAAATATCAACATCCCAACCCAATGCAATGCAACATATAATATATGACATGCTAATACATGAAAATCAGTTATACGTACAGTTCAGTATTCATTCATATAATCATCATGGTCAGTACATACATCATACATATAGTTCACGCATTTAAGGCTCTAAGTAGTGCTTACCGACCCTACAGTAGGTTCATAGTCAACTTGGGCGACCTGTGCAACCTTAGAACACATTTCAGTAAATAGGCTCACACGCCCATGTGGCCTGCTCGTGTGGGTCTACATGCCCATGTGGCCCATACGAACCAATTTGGCCTTGGCCATATGGCCCACACGGTCTAAATCAGTCTAGCCCGTGTGTCACACACGGCCTACCTGGCCATCACACGGTCGTGTCATGTGCGCACAAATTGGCCTCGTCGATCATACACCCTTGTTATGGCACATGGCCTACCACACGGGCGACCACACACTCGTGTGGCATCGACAATGGGGTTTTCAGCTTTTACTGAAACCCTATTTTCTGTATTTTTAGGTACACACCTAGTTCGTTTATGAAGCATCTGTAACTCCAAGCACTCCAGAACCTAAGAAACAATAATCCATTGCTGCCGAATTTCTTCATTTTCTCCCTGCCATTTACTACCGAATTCTTTTGTTAACCTACCCCCTTCGCGTTTGATTTTGTTTTCTTTTGCATCTCTTCCGCTCTACGCGAGCGCATGATCGGTAAGTTATTCTTCTGGTTAAGTTTATTTGTTCCTCTCAAATGGTTACTAAAGAGGAGTGTTTTCATGTTTAGGAGTGTTGTAAGTGGATGTGGTTCCCAAACTGTGACGACTAAGTACGTGTTTGTCGGTGTCTGTTCATAATAACTCGTTGTAAGTGACTAATTTTGGACTCGAGATTATCGATTTTAGGTTTTGGATTGCTCGGGAATTATTTTAGCTTAATCAAAACCAGGTGTGTACCCGAATCGCAAGAAAATGCATTTTCGGCAAAAGTCAAAAACCTTGCTGTCGACGCCACACGGCCATGTGGTAGGTCGTGTGTAAGGCTTTGAGCCACAACACCACCGTGCGATCGATGAGCCAGGCCGTGTGCAGGCGACATAGCCGTGTGATGGCCGAGCGAGGCCGTATGCTAGACACAGGCTCGGCCAATTAGGCCGTGTGGGCCGCACGAGCGTGTGGGCCCACACGGGTATGTGGGATTCTGGGCCAGGCCATGTGATCCGTACGGGGAAGGCCAATTTGGGCCGTGTGGGCCACACGGGCGTGTGAGCCCATTTTTCTGAAAAGTTCTGCAAGGTTGCACAGGTCGCTCAAGTCGACTGTGGACCTACTGTAGGGTCGGTAAGTATTACTTAGACCCCTATAGGGGTGATCTGTCTGTCTGATTTTTGTACCAAGCATGAATTATGATATCTGAATGTATGTACTTTAAATTGCATAATAGCATGACATCCTTTGTATGTTTCATTGAATCGGGGTGGGTTGATGATATTTGGAGAAAGTATCTGAAAGGCTCTTACGCCTGTTATATGGCAGCTCAGCTGTAAATTTCTAATTATGTACCGCATTTCGGTACAGCAGGGTGTGTAGGGTTGGACGGAGTTGGTGTGTAAAGGCTGGTGGGTAAGATTCTGGTATTCTGTTCTGTTCTGTATATTCTGTATCTAAGTGGGCTAAGGCCCACACCAATTTTGTAATGGGCTCAGACCCGAACTGTAAATGCATGTCTATTTTCTGATATTATGATGTGTGCATGTTTTCTGTAGGGGAGGACTCGACGGTGACCACTGCTTTGGCCTCCCAGTTTTTATACTTATTTTATGGTTTTGATGATATCTGGAAAAGTTTTATGTAAATATGGCCTTTACGTATTTTGTTTAAATTTGGGTTTTGCAATGTTTAGGGTTTTACCGTTAGCAGTAGGAAAGCTCGAGTTTTCAAAATAAACAAATGTTTTACTAAAACACCACGATTACGCAAGCTGATTTAAATGGTTTCGTGAAATACAAATATATTGGAAAATGGACAATATTTTGGAAGTGGATAATGATTGAAACAAACGACACGTTTTGGAAGTAGCATAAGATAACCAAAAATGGTCTTATCGTAAGTATGTTTTCTAAAACACTATCACGTGACATCACCAGATTCGGCCGTAACGTCTGGGCCAGGTTTGGGGTGTTACATTTAGTGGTATTAGAGCCAGGTTTAAAAAATTGACTGTGGATTGGGTTCTAAAGGTTGGTTTTAAAATAATTTTTAAGTACTTTGAAAAGTTGTTGGACTGAGTATGTGGTACACCGAGTCTCCGGCGCCGATCTTGTAAGTGTTCTAAAATCCTATTTAAATGTGTCTAAAAATACTACTAGCATGCTTGAAACAGCCAATAGGTAGTATACTGTAGTGAAAACTCTCTAGGTAGTTTAAACTGAAAACCGTAGTGAGACTGCGATTCGCGATAACAAATTCTGAACTTTTGATACTGTTTGCATAAAATATCTGTTAATGAATATCGGAACTGTAAACTAATGCATAAAACTATTAATATAGATAAACTCTGAATTTATGATGATCGCACGAGGTATCCGTGGACGGGGTACTAGAGGCCGTGGTTGAGGCCGTAGAGGGACTCGAGCTCTCATCATCTAGAAATCTACCTAATCTGGATATGAGCGAAACGCCGATCTCACCTGCTTCAGAGCCTGGGTCTCATGATCGTGTGGCTGGGGATGACGCACTGTCCCAAGCCATGTTATGAATTCTAGAGAGGGTCGCTAGGCCTAACACCAGATCTGGGGGTTGTGGGTCGGTTACGGAACGACTCCGCTCCAACGGGGCAGAATTATTCAGGGGTGTCACTGGAGTCACCCCTAACGTGGCCGAATATTGGATGGAGGCCACGGAAAGAATCATGGATGACCAAGATTTTACCACCGAGCAGAAGCTTAAGGGGTTGTTTTTCTACTTCGCAATGAAGCTTACCAGTGGTGGCTGACGGTTAAGGAGGGCAGTCAGCCCGACCGACTGACTTGGGATTACTTTAAGATGGCTTTCTAGAGTAAGTATGTGGGAGCCAGCTACATCGATGCTAGGAGGCGTGAGTTTCTTAATCTCATACAGGGGGACCGCTGAGTGGCCGAGTATGAGGCTGAGTTCTCTGAGATTGAGTCGTTATGCCCGGGGCATGGTGGCGACCGAGTATGAGCGATGCGTCCATTTTGAGGATGGACTCAGGGACAGTTTGCGAGCTCTGATAGCTCCGCAGAGGGAGCGTGAGTTTGCTACACTGGTTGAGAAGGCGAAGATCGTCGAGGAGGTTAAGCACAATGAGCGTCAAAACCGAGAAAGAAGAAAGAGTAAGAGGGAATCGGAGCCCTTGAGTTTTGTGATGAGGCCTAAGAAAAAGGCTAGATCTAATGGGCCAGTGAGAGTTGGGCCTCCTATTGCACCTGGGGCGGTGCTTTGTGGACACTGTGGTAGACGCCATCCGGGCGAATGTTGGAGGACGACTGGGGCATGTTTGAGATGTGGATCGACTGAGCACCGGGTACGGGATTGTCCGTTAAGAACTGATCAGATGCAAGCTCCGGTTACTGGTGCTACGCAGCCACCTATGGGCCGAGGTCAGGCCAGAGGTGGTAACGGCATGGGTCGAGGACAAAGAAAACCGGGTAGAGGTGCTGGACCGACTGAGGTGAGGCAGCCCGCACTGGTTTATGCTACCCGTCGCCGTGAGGACCGAGATGCTCCAGACGTCATCACGGGTACATTTTTTATTTATAATGTACCTTATTTGGCATTGATAGACATAGGCTCTACACACTCTTACGTGGCTAGTGCTGTGTCTGAAACTCTGGGGATTCCGATTGAGAGTACTTCTAGTGAGGTAACTGTCGTGAGTCCGTTGGGGCAATCTATCGAAGTAGGTAAATTGTTTAGAGACGTCTCGTTAGAGGTTCTAGGGACAGTATTTCTGGCTGATCTGATGGAGCTTCCATTCGGGGAGTTTGAATTGATTCTGGGAATGGACTGGCTGGTCAAGCACCGGGTAAGTCTGGACTGTGCGACAAAAAGGATTGTTTTGAGAACCGAGAAGGACAACGAGGTAGTGGTGATAGGGGAACGTCGAGACTATCAGACTAATGTGATTTCTGCGTTGGTGGCAGAAAAGTTGGTACGGAAGGGATGTGAGGCATTCTTGGACTACATCAGTGTTTCTGATTCTGGGGACTCTTCGGTTAAGGACATCAGAATCGTAAGGGACTTTTTGGACTTTTTCCTGAGGAATTACCAGGTTTGCCTCCGAGCCGAGAAGTAGAATTTGGGATTGAGTTCATTCTGGGTACGGCTCCGATGTTTATTGCGCCCTATCGAATGGCACCGAAGGAGCTTACAGAGCTTAAGGTTCAAATTCAAGAACTGTTAGATCGTGGATTCATTCGTCCCAGTGTGTCTTCATGGGGAGCATCGGTGTTGTTTTTGAAGAAGAAAGATGGTACAATGAGGATGTGTATCGACTACCGGCAGCTGAACAAGCTAACAATCAAGAATAAGTACCCACTACCGAGAATAGATGATCTATTTGACAAGTTCAGAGGGGCTTATGTGTTCTCTAAGATTGATCTACAATCAGGATTCCATCAACTGAAGGTTAAGGAGGCTGATGTGCATAAGACAGCATTTAGGACTCGGTATGGACATTACGAGTTCCTAGTTATGCCTTTTGGGTTGACCAATGCACTAGCGGCATTTATGGATTTGATGAACCGTGTGTTCCAGCCTTATCTGGACCAGTTTGTGGTGGTATTCATCGATGATATTCTAGTGTACTCCAAGATTGAGGACGAGCATGATGAGCATCTCTGAGTGGTATTATAGACTCTCCATGAGAAAAATTTGTACGCAAAGTTCAGTAAATGTGAATTTTGGCTCCGAGAAGTAACCTTTTTTGGACATATGGTTTCTGCGGAGGGGATTCGTGTTGATCCTCGTAAGATTGAGGCTGTGTTGGATTGGAAACAGCCGAATAATGTGTTCGAAATTCGCAGCTTTCTGGGGCTAGTGGGTTATTATCGACGCTTCGTAGAAGGGTTCTCCTTGATAGCAGCACCGTTGACCAAGCTTCTGCGCAAGGGAGTTCCCTTTGTCTGGACTAATAAGCAACAAGAGAGTTTCGAGAAGCTCAAATCTGTTTTGACGCAGGCTCTGGTTCTGATACAGCCAGAATCTGGGAAGGATTTCATTGTATACAGTGATGTGTTGCATATGGGTCTGGGTTGCGTACTGATGCAGGATGGTAAGCTGGTAGCTTATGCGTGACGTTAGCTCAAGACGCATGAGGCTAACTACCCGACGCATGATTTGGAACTGGCTGTTGTGGTCTTCACTCTAAAGATTTGAAGGCACTACTTGTACGGTGAGAAGTGTACTATCTACACTGATCACAAAAGCCTCAAATATCTCCTCACTCAGAAGGAGTTAAACCTTAGGCAACGTAGATGGGTTGAACTACTTAAGGATTATGACTGCACCATTGAGTACCATCCTGGTAAGGCCAATATGGTGGCAGATGCTTTGAGCCGTAGGGCTATGACCGATCTAAGAGCGATGTTCACTCGACTCAGTTTATTCAACGATGGGAGTCTGTTAGCAGAACTTCAGGTTAAGCCTACATTGATCAGATTAGAGGTAAACAGATGGGGGATAAGTCTCTTGAGTTGTGTTTCCGTCAGGTTGAGACTGGTGATGCTACTGATTTTAGGATTAACAGTGATGCGGTACTTTGTTTTCGCGGTCAGATTTGTGTACCGAGTGATGAGGAGTTGCGACAGTTGATTCTAAGGGAGGCGCATAGTAGTCTCTAAGCTATGCATCCCGGTGGGAACAAGATGTACCGAGATCTCCGAGAGTTGTACTGGTGGCCAGGGTTGAAGCGTGAGGTTACTGACTTCGTTCCTCGCTATTTGACTTGTCAGCAGGTTAAGGCTGAGCATCAGTTGCCTTCGGGGTTGCTGCAACCGGTAAAGATACCGATGTGGAAATGAGAACGAGTGACGATGGACTTCGTTAGTGGGTTGCCTTTAACACCCACTAAAAAGGATCCTGTCTGGGTCATCGTGGATCGATTGACCAAGTCTGCTCATTTCATTCCGGTCAGGACAGACTTTTCTCTCCAGAAATTGGCTAAATTATATATATCTAAAATAGTGAGACTACATGGGGTTCCTGTCTCGATCATCTCCGATAGGGATCCTTGTTTCACGTCTCGTTTCTAGAAGAAGTTGCATGAGGCTCTAGGTTAAATGTTGGACTTCAGTACTGCTTTCCATCCTCAGACAGATGGTCAGTCGGAGAGGGTGATTCAAGTACTAGAGGATATGTTGATGAGCTGTGTTATAGATTTCTGAGGCAGTTAGGAGGAGTATTTTCCTTTGGCTGTGTTTTCCTATAACAGCAACTATCAGTTTAGCATTTAGATGGCACCTTATGAGGCCTTGTATGGTCGTAAGTGTCGCACTCCCTTATGTTGGACTAAGTTGGGTGAGTGACGTGTTCTGGGTCCAGAATTGGTTTCGGAAACTGAAGGTAAGGTCCGCTTGATTCGAGATCAACTAAAAGCAGCAACTGATAGGCAGAAGCCCTATGCTGATCTGAAGAGAAAAGATACTGAGTATTCTGTGGGGAACTTAGTTTTTTTCAAGGTCTCGCCATGGAAGAAGGTCTTGAGGTTCGGTCGCAGGGGTAAGCTGAGCCCTCGATTTATTGGGCCGTACCGTATTCTGAAATGAGTGGGGCCAGTCACATATCAGTTAAAACTTCCTTCAGAGTTGGATCGCATTCATGATGTGTTCCACGACTCAATGTTGAGACGCTACCACTCTAATCCCATGCACGTTATTCCTATTGAGGACACTAAGGTTAGACCAGGCCTGACATTTGAGGAGGAGCCGTTCCAGATTCTAGATCGCAACATTAAAGTTCTGCAAAGGAAGTCTATCCCCTTAGTGAAAGTGCTGTGGTGGAATCATAGCATTGAAGAGGCCACTTAAGAGATGGAGGATTCGATGCATCATCAGTATCCTCACCTTTTCTGATCAGGTAAAATTTCAAGGACAAAATTTTCTTTAAGGGGGTACAGTTGTAACGCCCCAATCTTTCTCAATTTCGGCTTTTGTAAATTCTTTACAAATATCTGTATGCTTTAGTGGTTATGTGTTCTGGGAGTGTCTGAGAAGTCTTGGGTTCAGGCCTTGACTTGAACATAATTTTATGTTTCTAAATGAATAAAGCCTTACTTTTGTCCAGTAGGCTTAAGTTTTATTGTTAGTAAGTTTATGTCAGAATGGGCCTGTTGGTCTGGTGGTTAAGAGGACTGTTGGGATGGAAAAGGTCTTGTGTTCGAGTTACGACATGAACATTATTTTTGCTATTAGGCCCGTGCAGGAGTTTGAAGTGTAGTGAAATGCTGAGAATTAGAGTTGTAGTGGGAAGTGAGCGAGAAAAACAAGGGACTTAGGCAGTTATCATAATACTCAGTCTTCTGTATCTGAATCTTCCTTTCTTTTTGGCAATTTTGATCAAAATTCCTCTTTCTGTGCCGATTTCTTCATTTTCTCCCCACCGTTTACTACGGAATTCTTTTGTTGCCCCACCCTCTTCGTGTTTGATTCCTTTTTCTTTTCCATCTCTTCCGCTCTACGTGAGCGCGCGGTCGGTAAGTTATGCTTTTGATTAAGTTTATCTGTTCCTCTCAAATGGTTACTAAAGAGGAGTGTTTTCATGTTTAGGAGTGTTGTAAGTGGTTGTGGTTCCCAAACTGAGCCGACTAAGTATGTTTGTCGGTGTCTGCTCAAAGGTAAGGGTTTTCGTTGAGATTTAGGTTTTATCTGTTCATAATAACTCGTTGTAAGTGACTGATTTTGGACTCAGGATTATCGATTTTAGGTTTTGAAGTGCTCGAGAATCATTTTAGCTTCAATCAAAACCAGGTGTGTACCTGAATCGCAAGAAAACGCCACATGTGAGTCCATTTTTCTGAAAACTTCTGTAAGGTTTCACGGGTGGCCCAAGTCGACTGTGGACCTACTTTAGGGTCGGTAAGTATTACTTAGACCCCTATAGGAGTGATCTGTCTGTCTGATTTTTGTACCAAGCATGAATTATGATATCTGAATGTATGTACTTTTAATTGCATAATAGCATGACATCCTTTGTATGTTGCATTGCATCGGGGTGGGTTGATGATATTTGGAGGAAGTATCTGAAAGGCTCTTACGCCTGTTATCTGGCACCTCAGCTGCAAATTTCTGATTATGTGCCGTGTTTCGGTACAGCAGGGTGTGAAGGATTTGGTGGGGTGATTTTATCCCCACATGGTGTGTAGGGTTGGACGGAGTTGGTGTGTAGAGGCTGGTGGGTAGGATTCTGATATTCTATTATGTTTTGTATATTCTGTATCTGAGTGGGCTAAGGCCCACACCGATTCTGTAATGGGTTCGGACCTGAACTGTAAATGCATGACTGTTTTCTGATATTATGCTGTGTGCATGTTTTCTGTGGGGAGTACACACTGAGTTTGTGAAAACTCACCCTTTTCTGTTTAATCGGTGCAGCGGAGGACTCGACGGTGACCACTCCTTTGGCCTCCCAGTTTTTATACTTATTTTATGGTTTTGATGATATCTGGGGCAGTTTTATGTAAATATGGCCTTTACATATTTTGTTTAAATTTGGGTTTTGCAACGTTTATGGTTTTACCATTAGCAGTAGGAAAGCTCGAGTTTTCAAAATAAACAAATGATTTACCAAAACACCACGATTACACAAATTGATTTAAATGCTTTCGCGAAATACAAATATTTTGGAAAATGGACAATATTTTAGAAGTGGATAATGTAACACCCCAAACCCGGCCTAGACGTTACGACCGGATCTGATGTGTCACATTGAAGTGTTGAGTTGAAAACTGGTCTTGTCGATAAAAATTCGTGACTAAAGTTTTAAATTCTTTTAAAACTATTTGCTATTGAAAACGTTGGGGCTGTAAAATCAAAACTTGTTAACCACTTATTGGTCATATCATTTATTACAAGTTTATTAATCTGAATTAAAAAAAAACGCGAAAGTTTTTCTAATTTGTAAACCTTAAAATTTAAAATGCGTGATTTTCTTTGGAAACAGTTATTATTTTGAAAAACCCGTTTTTCCTAATCTAGCAGGTAGAAATAAGAAGTTAAAACCAAATAAAAGTTAAACCTCAAATGGCCTTATTACATAATCAAACCCAAATATAAATTAAAATATTTAAGTCTTGAGCGGAAAATCAGTGTTCACATGGCCACCTCCGAGTCCCTCACAGCTCCAAATCATCTAAAGCTGGGGATTACCTGAACAGTTAAAAGAAAGGGTGAGTTTACGAAAACTCAGTGTGTAATCCCCTATCAGTCAAATAACAATCGGTGCAAGCAGAAACAGACTGGGCCTAAGCCCTATACAATACTTGGTCGACCGGGCTTTAGCCCTATCTGATGTCGCGTGGTCCCAAGCCCAAAATAATAACAGTAAAAAACAGAGATGCAACCCAACCCAATCTAGCCAACACACCACCCGTACCAACCAACACACCATGTGGGGACTCAGTCGACCCACCCAGCCAACACACCAATATCGCGAAGATAGGCGCTAATAGTAACACAAAGAAAGCGCGTAGCAAGCGATGGCGTGGCCCAACCACTAAAATCAGAATACGTGGCGAAGCCACTAGAATAGTAAAAATGTGGCAGAGCCACTAGTACAGTACTTCCTCCGAATCAGAATCCCAACCCCAATGCAGAATGTCGTGTCATAAATATTACGTATATGCAGTATGTCATAATCATAACCAGTCATATAGATATCGTACACACATCACTTAAACTACCACTAGGGGTATAATGGTCTTTTTGATGTTTAGGGGTAAAACGATAATTTCACCCCTTAGGGGTATTTTGGTCATATAACTAATTTTGGGGTCTCGGCACAGATGACGACCCTTCAGAAGGTCTGTAGTCGTCTCGAACGACTCAGATAACCTATATGGCCAAAACAGTGTATTTGGGCCCAAGGCCCATTACTCGGACCAAGTGGGCCCACACGCTCGTGTGGCCCATTTAGCCCAAATTCAGTCACGACTATGCGATCACCATAGCCCAATCCGTTATTTGTCACTTACCGTGGATTTTACCCATGTGGGGCCCCTGAGCCCATTGGGCCCACATGGCCCATCTTGGCTCAACGAGGCCCATTACTGCCCAAACCTACGACAACGCTCGTGGCAGCCTCTATGGTCTGTCGCCAACGATTTGTGGGCTTGGTTTACCTTACGAGTGTTCGCACACTCCTGAGGCCTCAAATGCCGAAATTTAGGCTTTTTGGCTCTTCGGCTTTTGTCGATTCACAATTAAACAGGGGTGTGAATACACACTTTCATCCGTCATTTTGATAGTAACAATATTGGGTGTACAATTACACACCTTTTTCGCAGCTCGAACAAACAACCCACAAACACCGAACCTACATCCAACAACGTTTTCGGTTAATATCAATACCTAATACTAACGTTAAATCCCAAAGAGAATGGTATTGATACTCACCTTCACCCAAGTATGCTATCCAATCTACTTATGATGCTAACCGAAAGATATCTATACCCCTTTCCTGCCGAAATGGTGCATTAACCAAGAGAATCCAACACGAGAGGAGGGTCCAAGAGTTAGCAACCCTAAACCGAATCATTCGGCTTCACCAGAGAAGAGAGCCATCAAAATGGAACCAAGAACCGAATAAAAACAAGGAATGCTTACCCAAAATTAGTTGATAGAAATGGTAGAATAAGGTAACAATCGACCATTTGACCGAGCCTAGCCGCCTAAACTGACACAAATCCAAAGTAGTGAGAAGGGGGAGGTATTCAGCTAACTTGAAAAGAAAAGAAACAGTAAAGGGAAAGGAGAGGTTGATTTCGGCTTACTCAAACTTAAAGAACAAGAGAAGAATGTTGAAAAGAGGGAATAAGAGGTTCGGCTATGAGGGTAAAACTGAAATATCAAAAGAGAGGAGACGGTTCAGTAAAGAAGAAGGATAGTGTGATTCGGCACAAAAAGAATGGGAAGAAGGAAGTTAAGAATGAGGGATTCGGCAAGATAACAAGAATGTAACCTGACAACAAAATCGAAAAAAGTAAAAGAGCCCAAATGGTCACTTGTGAAAATGGCACTAAAGAGAAAAAAGCTAGAACCGTCAAAAAACAAAACCCGAAATATCAGAGAGGAAAATCGGCTCCTATACACTCAGAATTGTCAAAAAAAAATGCACAACCAATGACCCTTAGCCGAATTCACATACTCAAGTTACCCAATTCGACACTCTTCTCCCCTCACTCAAACTCCTTGAAATCTCCACAAATCACTCCCCTTATCCCTCCTTGATTTACTCCTTGATATTCTCCACAACTACTCACAAGACCATTTCAAACGCTCACACAACAGAGTTCGAAACCACTACAAACTCTTGCCGTCCCCTGTTAGCAAAATAAATGCTCTTTGCTTGCCATGGGATTCGAACCCACTCCCTCTTAAATGCCCCAACACGCCACTTGCCACCACAACACAAGATCTTTTTGTGACATAAAATCACACACATTTAAACATAAGTCCTAACTGCTAACAACCAATTTTACTTAAGAGCAAAACCAAAAATTTTGCCAAGGCCCAGACTCGAACCCAGACTTCCTAAACCCCCTCCCATATACACTCAAATACTTAGCCATTGAAGCAAACATGGAATTTAAGCCAAATCATGCAAAATTATAGACCCTATATTTTTGGGACGTTACAATTTTACCCCCTTAAAAGAAATTTTGGCCTCGAAATTTACCTGGTCAGAATATGTGAGGGTATTGTTGTCGCATCACCTCCTCAGGCTCCCACGTGGCTTCTTCTGAACCATGATTACGCCAAAGGACCTTGACCAAAGGAACAGATTTCCTCCTTAATACCTTAAAATCACGATCCAGTATCTTCACCAGTTCTTCCTCAAAAGTCAGATCAGGTCTGACCTCAATCTCCTCAACCGGCACTATATGTGAGGGACCAGAGTGGTATCGCCTCAGCATGGAGACGTGGAACACATCATGTATCCTGTTTAACTCAGGAGGGAGTTCAAGTTGATAGGCGACCGGTCCCACGCACTTTAATAATCGGTAAGGTCCGATGAATCTAGGGCTCAGTTTGCCCTTCCGTCCAAATCTCAGAATTTTCTTCCATGGTGAGACCTTCAGAAAGACATAATCCCTCACAGAAAACTCGATCTCTTTACGCTTTAAATCTGCATATGACTTCTACCTGTCAGATGCTTCCTTTAATCGATTCCGAATCAACTTTACTTTTTCTTCGGTCTCAGAAACCAACTCTTGCCCCAGAACTTGCCGCTCACCCAGTTCAGTCCAACATGTAGGAGTACGACACCTACGACCATATAACGCCTCGTACGGTGCCATTTGAATACTGGACTGGTAGCTATTATTATACGCAAACTCTGCCAGCGGTAAATAGTCCTCCCAGCTGCCTTAGAAATCGATTACACAGCTTCTTAACATGTCTTCCAGTATCTGAATCACCCTCTCTGACTGAGGGTGGAACGCAGTACTGAAATCCAATCTTGTACCCAAAGCCTCGTGTAACTTCTTCCAGAATCGAGATGTGAATCTAGGATCTCTGTCAGATATGATAGAAATCGGTACACCATGCAGTCTTATAATCTCGGCCACATACAACTTAGCCAACTTCTGCAATGAATAATTAGTGCGGACCGGTATAAAATGGGCAGACTTAGTCAATCGATCTACAATAACCCATATCGAATCCTTCTTAGTAGGCGTCAAGGGTAGCCCACTGACAAAATCCATGGTTACCCTCTCCCACTTCCAGAGTGGAATCTTAACTGGTTGTAGTGATCCAGAAGGCAGCTGATGCTCAGCCTTAACTTGTTGGCAAGTCAGACACTTACCCACGAAATCAGTAACCTCGCGTTTAAGCCCTGGCCACCAGTACAGTTCACGCAGATCTCGATACAACTTGTTTCCACCAGGATGCATGGCATAAGGACCGCTATGCGCCTCCTGTAGGATAGAATGCCTCAGATCAGAATCTCTCGATATACAAACTTTCCCACGAAAACACAGTACCCCTTTACTATTCAACCCAAAATCCGCAGTCTCCCCCTTCTCAACCAATCGAAAACGAGGAACCAATAACTCATCCAACAACTGTTTCTCCTTAATTTGATCAGTCCAAGTCGGTCTCACTTAAAGTTCAGCTAACAAGCTACCATCATCGGACAGGCTGAGACGAGCAAACATTGCTCTCAAATCAGATACAACCCTATGGCTCAGTGCGTCAGCTACTACGTTAGCTTTACCAGGGTGGTACTCAATTGAGCAATCGTAATCCTTAAGCAACTCTATCCATCTTCATTGCCTAAGGTTAAACTTCTTCTGAGTAAGGAGGTCTTTGAGGCTCTTATGATCTGTGTAAATAATAGACTTCTCACCATATAAGTAATGCCTCCAAATCTTTAGTGCGAATACCACCGCAACTAACTCCAAGTCGTGAGTAGGGTAATTCACCTCGTGAGGCTTAAGCTGACGAGACGCATATGCAACTACCTTACCCTCTTGCATCAACACACAACCCAATCAAATGTGTGACGCATCACCTGAGACAAGTGAATCCTTCCTGCACTCTGTCAGTATTAACACGGGGCTTCAATGTAACTTTCTTGATTTCTCAAAACTCTCTGTCGCTTATCACCCAAATAAACGGTACCCTTTACGCAAAGAACTTAGTCAGCCAGCAAACGGCGATTAGTGAAAACCCCTCAACAAAATGTCTGTAATACCCAGCCAGACCCAGAAAACTTCGAATCTCAGATACAATCTTTGGTGGTTTCCAATCCAATATGGCTTCAATTTTTCGAGGATCGACCTTAATTCTCTCAGCAGACACCACGTGACTCAGAAATGTCACTTCTCGTAGCTAGAACTCACACTTGCTGAACTTTGCGTATAGCTGCTTTTCCCTCAAAATTTGCAAAACAATTTGAAGATGTGCATCATGATCCTCTTCGGTTCTCGAATATAATAGAATATCATCTATAAAAACCACTACGAACTGATCTAGGTAAGGCTGGAACACACGGTTCATCAGATCCATGAAAGCAGTTGGTGCATTCGTCAGCCCAAACGGCATCACTAGGAACTCGTAGTGACCATAACGAGTCCTAAACGCAGTCTTATATACATCAGCCTCCTTAACCCTTAGCTGATGGTACCCAGATCGAAGATCTATCTTGGAGAAAACTGAAGCTCCTCGCAGCTGGTCAAAAAAATCATCTATCCTCGGTAAAGGGTACTTGTTCTTGATAGTCAGTTTGTTCAGTTGACGATAATCGATGCACATGCGCATGGATCCATCCTTCTTCTTCACGAATAACACTGGTGCTCCCCATGGAGACACACTCGGCTGAATAAATCCTTGGTCTAGTAGCTCTTGAATTTGAGCCTTTAACTCCACCAGCTCCTTTGGTGCCATCCTATAAGGGGCGATGGACACCGGATCTGTTCTCAGTAGGAGCTCAATACCGAATTTGACCTCACGATTTGGGGGCAACCCCGTAAGCTCTTCAAGAAATACATCTGGAAACTCCTTAATAGTTTTGACATCTCCAACAGAAGGACCCTTAGAATCAGAACTGCTGACATAAGCTAAAAATGTCTCGAAACCCTTACAAACCAGTTTCCCAGCCTTTAATGTTGAGATTACGTTAGACAGATAAACTCCTCGCTCCCCTAACACAACCACATCCTCATCCTCAGAAGACTTCAAACACCATACGCTTAGCAGCACAGTCCAAATTTGCACGGTGTTTCACTAGCCAATCCATGCCCAATATAAGATCGAATTCACCAAATGACAGTTCCATCAAATCTGCCGGAAAGATAACCCCTTGAACCTCCAAGGGCACGTTTCTGAACAAATTATTCACTCTAACCAACTGTCCCAGTGGACTTAACACAGCCATCTCACTATCAATATTTTCAAACTGAAAACCCAGTGTCCCAGACACAGTGCATGTAACATACGAGTGTGTAGACCCAATATCAATTAAAGCAGTAAATGGTACATTATAAATTAGAACGTACCGGTTATGACGTGCGGGTGTCGCCATCCTCCTCTCGACGACGAGCAAAGATAGACCAAAGCCGGGCCGTGTCTCACCTCAGTGTTACCAGCACCTCTGCCCGGTGCTCCACGACCCCATCCCAAACTATTTCCCCTTCTGGCCTAACCACGACCTCTCAGTGGATGCTGACCACCTCTCCCTGACTGAACATGGACCTGACCAACGGCTTGCATCTGAATAGGTCTCTGAGTATATTTCTTGACCTGATGATCCATGGACCCACATCCAAGCACGCCTTGATTCGTTTCCAAAGACTCACCCTGGTGAGCTCTCCCACAATCTGCGCAAGGCTGCGGTCTAACCATAGTAACAGGAACTGTTCAGACTGGCCCATCAAATCTGGCCTTCTTTATAGGCCTTCCGGAAGAACCCGAGGGCCCTGAATCCCTTTTAAATCTACCCTTATCTTTCTCGCGATTCTGGCGCTCAGAGCGCTTCACATCCTCAGTAATTTTTACTTTCTCAACAAGGGCAGCAAAGTCTCACTCCCTCTGCGGAGCTATCAGCACACGTAACTCATCCCGGAGGCCATCCTCAAACCGCACACAACGTTCATACTCAGTTGCGACTATACCGCGAGCATAATAACTAAACCGTAAGAATTCTGCCTCATATACTGCCACTGTCTTATTCCCCTGGGTCAAGCTTAGAAATTCCTTTTTTCGGGCGTCCACATAACTTGTGCCCACATACTTCCCTTGAAAGGCTGCTTTGAAGAAATCCCACGTCAAACGGTTGGCCTGTGTACCCTCTTTCACGGTGAGCCACCACTGGTATGCCTCGTCTCGCAGTAAGAACACTGCTCCTTTTAACTTTTGTTCCACAGTACAGTCGAGATCGTCCATTATTCGTTCGGTGGCCTCTAACCAATATTTCGCCACATTTGGGGCTACTCCAGAAACGCCCTTGAAGATTTTCGCTCCATTAAACCGGAGTCACTCAGAAATTGACCCTCGGCCCACTGATCCAGTACTTGCTCCAGCAACCCTTTCAAGAACACGTAGCATTGCTTGGGATAGAGCATCATCCCCAACTGCTCGGTCATGGGACCTGTCTCGCCATCTTGGTGAGGCTGGTGCCTCCCTAGCAGGCATGTGACCCGATGCTGAAGACCCAGCCCTAGCACCTCGGCCTCGAGTACTCTTCCGCGAGTACCTCTTGTGCTCATATCGATACAGCATATTTTCTGTTTTAAAAATCTTATGGATTAGTTCATAATTCCAGTAATTATTAACGGATGTTTTATGAAAATCAGTATTTAAAGTTTTTGTTTTCGCAGATCGAGATATCTCACTACAGTTTTCAGTCTCCTACAGTCTCAATTTACCCTAACAAAAGAGTTTTAGCAAAGTACTACTATCTATAGTAGTTTCTCCGTACAACATTTGGTCTATAGCGAGAATGATGTCGAGAGAACTTACAGATTTGGCGCCGGAGACTCGGGGTGCCACACTTTCAGTAACAACCTTTCAATTTTCTTTCAAAAACCAAAATTTAGACAATTTTAGAAAAAATTTCAAGAACCCATTCCACAGCCGAGTTTTGCAACTCGGCTCTGATACCACTAAATGTAACACCCCAAACCCGGCCTAGACGTTACGACCGGATCTGACGTGTCACATCGAAGTGTTGAGTTGAAAACTGGTCTTGTCGATGAAAATTCGTGACTAAAATTTTAAATTCTTTTAAAACTAATTGCTATTGAAAACGTTGGGGTTGTAAAATAAAAACTTGTTAACCACTTATTGGTCATATCATTTATTACAAGTTTATTAATCTGAATTAAAAAAAACCGCGGAAGTTTTTCTAATTTGTAAACCTTAAAATTTAAAATGCATGATTTTCTTTGGAAACAGTTATTATTTTGAAAAACCCGTTTTTCCTAATCTAGCAGGTAGAAATAAGAAGTTAAAACCAAATAAAAGTTAAACCTCAAATGGCCTTATTACTTAATCAAACCCAAATATAAATTAAAATATTTAAGTCTCGACCGGAAAATCAATGTTCATGTGGCCACCTTCGGGTCCCTCGCGGCTCCAAATCATCTAAAGCTGGGGATTACCTGAACAGTTAAAAGAAAGGGTGAGTTTGCGAAAACTCAGTGTGTAATCCCTTATCAGTCAAATAACAATCGATGCAAGCAGAAATAGACTGGGCCTAAGCCCTATACAGTAGCAGATCAGTCTGGGCTTTCGCCCTATACAGTATCAATGTGGGCCCAAGCCCAAAATAATAACAGTACAAAACAAAGATGCAACCCAACCCAATCCAGCCAAAACACCACCCGTACCAACCAACACACCATGTGGGGAGTCGATCGACCCACCCACCTAACACACCAATATCGCAAAGATAGTCGCTAATTAGTAACAAAGAAAGTCGCTAGCAGCGATAAACGTGGCCCAGCCACTAAAATCAAAATACGCGGCGAAGCCACTAAAACAGTAAAAACGTGGCAGAGCCACTAGTACAGTACTTCCTTCGAATTAGAATCCCAACCCCAATGCAGAATGTCGTGTCATAAATATTACGTGTATGCAGTATGTCATAGTCATAACAAGTTGGAATAACCCATTTTTCCCGGGCCCATTCCAAAATAATAAAAACAAAAAAATAATAACCAATGTCCAGTTTTACAAGTCTGTTTACAAAAACTACACAGATAACCCAATGGCCCATTACACCCAGTGGCCCAGACCTAAACATTATGCGGCCCAAAAGGACCCAACGCCTAAACAGAAACCTAGAGTTTTTGGGGACCCTCGCGCCGCACGCACCAAAACGAGCCTTCCTCACGCCGCAAGCGCTGCAGCCACCTTCAGTCACACCGCCTTCAACGCATGACAGGCCCACACCATCGCCGCAATCCTCGTAAATCGCCTTATCACCGCCGGGCTTCTTGTCGATCACCTGCACAAAAAGGAAGGAACAAGCAGCAAATATGGCGAAATAGATGCCAATTTTTTGTTTCTTTTTTTTTTTATTTTTATTGCAAGGACTATAAAAGCCCTACACAAACTTGTAAAAGGGGGAGAAATAAAAAAAATACACAGAAATAAAAAGAACAAATTTCTTTTGCAACACGGAGGGTTTTTTTTTTCTTTTTTATCTCGCATTCTTTTTCGATTTATGCATGCAAATTTTATAAAAACACTAAAATAGATAAAAAAAAACCTTACCTTTTTATTTTTCTGATCTCCGACCGCCTTATGCGATGGCGCATGCGGAAGCGCGTTTGGCGGGCCTCCATCGGAGCGATTGGCCGAAGGCCGAAAGCCAGAGAGCATTTGGGGGGTTCTCTGATTTTTTTTTATTTTAGTGTTTAATAATGATTTTTTTTAGTTTTTTTTTAACTTATATAGGCAAGAAAGAACGGCGTCGTTTTTTATTAAAGGATCCGTGCGTTGACCCGATATCCAGGGAAGGATCCGCGCATTTTTATTTAATGGTCTAATTGCCATTTTAGTCCTCCCGCAATTTCATTTATTTTTAATTCCGTTTTAATTTAAATTTTTTATTTTTAATTTGGCCCTAAATGTTTGATTGCATTTTAATTTAGTCCTTTGGGCCATTTAAGGGTTTGTAAATGAACGAGCAGCGCGTTTTGGAATTGAGGCATAATTGCCCAATTGGTCCTTGCATTTTCGGCGTGCATTTCAATATCGTCCTTTTTGTATTTTAAATTTATTTTTTAAAAATTATTTTAATTTAATCCTTATTCATTTTTTATTCTTTTTATTTTTTTCATTTTGCTTTTATTTTTATTATTATTTTAATATAATGTATATATTAAATTATTATTTATTATTTATATTTCTCATTGTTATTCATATATTGTATTTTTATTAATTATTATATCACATTTTATTTTTGTATATTATATTATTATAGCATTATCATTAATATTTTATAAAATTTCTATATCACATAAGTACTTTTTATTATATTAATAGATAAATTTTATTTAAAGTTTGTATATTCTTCATAACTATTTTTATCAAATATTATTGTTTATATGTATGTATGTATTATTTTATAACTTATATATTAGTTATATATTATGCATTTTAAGATTTTTGTATTTATTATATTGTACTACATATTACTTCAAAAATATTATTTAGTATAAATTTATTTTTATTATATAATATATATGTATTGTTTATGTTATATATTTAGTTTTTATGATTACTATACCATATATACTTCTATTTCAAAATTTTAATCGTACTTTATCATATATTATTATTATATTTTTACGTACCAAATTATTAAATTATAAGTATTCTTATATTTCTCATATACTCTAAGTTTTATATATATATTATTTAAATATTGTTTATACATATTAACCATTTCAGATATTATTTTTTTCGATGTTATTAAGTGTATATATATATATGTCATTTTTTTCATGTTTGTAGTACTTCACATTTATTTCTTAATTCTTATAGATTTATTTTTGAATTCTTATTGCATATTTTATAACTTATATTTGTTCATTTATGTTCTTTATTTGTTTAATACAGTTTTAGTATAGTCCTTTTATTGTATACATTATTTGTCATGTTACGATAGTCTTTTGTTAATCGACTAAAATTTTTAATATGATTCATAATAGTGAATAATTGTTATTTGAAATTGATGTTTATAATATATATGCCTCTTTTTATTCAAAACATTGTTCTATAAAAACACTTTTTATATTAAAAAATAACGATACGTGATACTTAGGGACTTTGAGAGAAATTATACCCTAACTTACTGGGTTTTAATTTTTTCTCGTAGAACTTAAAATATCGAGTATCCTCTTTTTTTAAAAACCTATAAATTTTAAATAAAAACTTATTCTGGAGAATTCAAAATTGTCGTGTCCTAACTCACTGGATATGATGTTTTGTTATCTCGAGATAAGAATTTTAGAAAATAAGGCAATGTTTCGAGTTTGGAAGTTCGAGAAATTGTGCCCTAACGTGCTGGGTTTCGGTTTTTCGTTCGTCCAAATAACTAAATATCCTTTTAATGAATTTTGTAAATCAAGAGATGATTTTGGTTACGAGGGTTTAAAACATCATGTCCTAACGTGCTGGATGTGATGTTTGTATGCTTTCGAAATAAAGGAATCTCCAATTTCAACTTAAATTGTTTAAATTTTTAAAGAAATCAAGTTTTCAAATCTTTTCAAAATTTTCGACATTAGGACAATAACTAATCAATTCGGTACCAATTTTGGGCGTTACGAGGGTGCTAATCCTTCCTCGTACGTAACCGACTCCCGAACCCTTTTTCTTCAATTTCGTATGTCAAAATCAATGTTTTGAAATAAAATGTTTTATAAGGTGATCCGATCACACCTAAGAAAAAAGGGATTGGTGGCGACTCCATTTTTGTTTTTAAAGTCGATCCCCGTTTTTACCAAAACTGAAACACCCCAAACCCGGCCCACGAGCTTTGACCAGATTTGGTATGTTCCTCAAGTAAACCTGTTTAAAGATTCTTTTGTTCTTAGGAAAACTTGTGTGATTTTAAGAAAAATATTGTTTTGGGTTGGGCTTGTGTTGAAAACAGGTTCGTTTTATATTGAAATCCCTTTTATCTTAAGTGACAAAATATTTAGGGTTTAGTTTAAAAGAAATTTTAATTAAATTTTAATAGATAAAATTCATAATCATAATAAATAAAAATAAGTGTAAAGTAATTCAACTATGGCCTTATGGCCTTATTACATCAAATAATTCCCAAAATAATTCAAAGTACTAAAATAAATTCAAGAGTCCTCAAAACTATAAACTTCATGTTGAGCATGGCCACCACAAGTTCTCGCTGTCCGGTCCATCACTGCATTCATCACTGAAAAATGTTCCTCAACGGGTGAGTCAAACAGACTCAATGTGTACACGACACTAAATCATAATAGAATCGGGCATATCACATATTACACATTCAAAACATAGAATACATGTTATGATGCATTCCCAAACCCAAACCTAGTTGTCCATCCGCTACACACCCCCGCACCGCCACCACACCGTGGGGACTACTAAGTCAACCCTCCATCCGCTACACACCATCGAAAAGCGATCATTTGCGATCGGCGTGCTCATCGCCCATATAAAATTTGTGGCATAGCCACAGATAATTGTGTCATGAGACACCACATTCAGATAATGTAACCGAAGTTACCACATTCAGATAATGTGACCGAAGTCACCACATTCAGATAGTGAGACCGTAGTCATCACATTCACTTCCCCTTTTTCATATATCCCGAATGACCCATATTATTCATATCATGCATATCATACTTAAATTCTCATTCTTATAAATTTTCACATGTTATAAATAACATATTTCATAATCCTAGTGGAAGTAGGAAACGTACCTGAGTACTTTGTACCATATTATGGTACCTTAGCCACATTCTTATAAACATGCATATATTACGTATTACCATAAATCTTATTAAAAGTTAGTGTGGGGTACACACTGATTCGCTTAAAATTTCCTTGAGATCCGAAAAGCTTGATCTAATGCTTAGATCCTTAATCCCTACATTGATTTATCACTTATTACCTTAATAAAAAGCCATTCGCCAAAACTCTAAATCCTAGTAGGATTAGTATTCTTACCTTGTTGCCGATTGGAACACCAACAAATCCAAGCTGTTCCTTGTTTCACTAGGAATGTCAAAATCCCTAAAACCTTACGTTAGACTTAATCTTGATCATCAAAACATAAATCAAGGCCTTTGGCCGAATATTCACATGTCTTACCTTAATCTTAGAAATCCCGAATACTCCTCCTTTTAGTCGACTACTCTGATAATCCCGAAAGGTCCTTCCATATTCAGCAACCATAATATGTATGGGGTTAGATTATCTCTCGGCTAATCTAAAAGAAAAGAAAGGGAATCAAACTTGTTCTTACCTTTGAAGAAATCGATAGCACCTATGCTTGAAGCCCTTCCAAGATTCGGCTTTTGATGGATTAGAAAGAAAAGAAAAGGAAGAATAAAGATGGAGGATTCGGCTAGAACACAAGGTATTTCGGCTTGGCAAAAATAAAAGAAGAAGAAGATTTGGTGAAGAGAATTTGCAGAGAGAAAGGAGGAAGCACAAATTGATGAGTAGCCCTCCTTCCTTCCTTTTATAGCCGAAATTATCATCTAAGGAGTCCCTTACTTGGTTACTCATCAGAACAACCCAAACCGGCCCAAACACTACGAATCGAATTTGATTTGTTACGAGTAAAAACTTGTGAATACCATTTCGAAAAACATTTAATTTCCATTGAAAACTCCCCGTTTTCGGTTGTCTTGTCAAAGCTACACTGAGATTTAAAATTGGAATTTTAATTAAGTCCGTTTGTTATACCAGTTTCATGTGTGCCCGATGGCACGAATAAACTTTTTCGTGTTACTTAAGAAAACATGTGATTTAATTCAATTTAATAGTATAGTCTAAGCAAATATCCAACATAAAAGAAAATAACACAAATATAGTTTATGGAGGCCTTATTACAACCAAAGTGAAAATAGGCAAAATTTAAAGTTCTATAAATCTAAATCCACTGCATGGCCACCTCGAGTCCAACCGGCTCCTCCACCGCCATCTACGAGTCACCTGAAAAATGTTAAAGGAGAAGGTGAGTCACCAAGACTCAGTATGTAACCCTTCCCCCCGGTTAATACAACGTTTCATACACAACATATAACAGTTAATTATGCAGAGTATCGTGTACCCAACCTAGCCAACCAAACACCTTTGTCTACCCCATGTGGTACCAAACCACTGGTGACCGTAGTCACGATGTGTTACCAAAACACCGTGGTGGTGCCAAACCACCGTGACATACATATAGTCACAATGTGCTACCAAAGCACCGGTGTCCGTAGACACAAATCGGGTGATGGGGCCAACCCATCGTGGTGATACCAAATCACCGCGCACGATCCCATATCTCAAGTGGGGCCAACCCACGGTGGTGTTAACCACGAGGACAAGTCGCTATGAGGTACCAAACCTCTGGAGGTACCAAACCTCCGTGACATATAGTCACGATTGTGCTACCAAAGCACCGGTGCTCGTCAAAGACGATATCACCGCCCCCTCCTCTCATCAACCCATGTCAAGCGCTTAATAACAAAGACATACATATATCACATGTATTAAATAATCCAGCTTCCTAAAAGCATTATTATCAATCTCATACAAATAGAGACTTACCAGATCCTTGCTTGTACCATTAAGGCACTACCGCCATATCTACATAAAGTGATTTACACATAACATACACTTAATACACTTTATTAACTATTATAAGTGTGTGTATGTACACACTGATTCAAATGTTAACTCCAAATCCCAAAGAGTCAATCGGCCACCTCCTCGCTTTCTTGTTCCTATATTCGGCCAAACTCAAAGGTTTAGTGTCCTTTGTCCATTCGGCCAAACCACCATATCCAAAGGGTTAATTATTGAACCCAAAACCTTACCTAATACCTTGATTGCTAGACTTAGTACACTTTTTACACCTCCGTTTCCACCCTACAATCGGCAACCATTAATAGCCACTTAATAGCCTTTGACTTATAACACTTAAAGAAATTAGACTATTAACACATCCTTACCATGACTTACCAACCAATTGCTCGAAGGTGACGGCTTCACTAGATCAACACCTCGAAGGCCCTACAACAACCGATTCGAATCGGATGATTCATACTTGCAATCTAATGCGAGATCGGCTCTTACCCTTGTTGATAGTCGATAGAGAAAAGAATGTGGGAGAAGAGTTTTGGCATACTTACCTTCTTCTATGACCGATTGGAAAAACTAAAAAGGATTACCCTTGCTTGATATTGGCCAAAACTTCACAAAGTAAGGAGAAAAGAATTCGGCTAAAGTGGAAAGAAAATAGTGAGAAAAGGGAGATAGGGATTCGGTTTTGAGAAAAAAGAAAAGAAACAGAGAGGAAAGAGAGTTTTTTGGTACACCACTAGAGCATATTCGGCCAAGGGAAAGAAAATAATAGGGGAGGAAGGTGGTAGAAGATTCGGCTTTGAGAGCTTGAGAGAATGGTGAAAACGCAAGAGCAAAGAGGGCTAGGGAATTCGGCTAATAGGAAAGAAGTAAAAGAAAACTTGGGCACTCTTCTCCCCCTATACTCAGTCTCCTAGCCGTCCACTCCTCTTCAACAAGGAGTCCCACATTCGGCCATCACCTAGTTTTTCTCTAGGCCACCCACTTGATTTAATTCAAACACTTTTGAATTAATAAAAAAAATAATCTCCTAGTAAACCTCATTTATCTCCCATTATCCTTGAGATTAAACAATTAAAAATCTAATTTCAATGCTCATATTATCTCTTATTAATACTATTTATTAAAAGAGTTTGAAGGGAGAAAAACTCTCCCCCCCTTGTGCCGTCCAAATAAAAACAAAAAGGGGAATTTCCGTGACTCGAACACAAGCTCTCCCTTGCTCCTTGGTGGCGTCACATGTAGCTCTTAAGTGGGCTTCTTTTTGCCACTTTACCAAGGGCTTTTTAGTGTTAATAATACCCACATTTATTCTTATAACACCACTTACCAAGGCTCCCTTCTTTTAAAATTAAAAAAAACGAAGTTTCCCAAACAACCCCAACACACTCAAAGCCTTAAATTAAGTTCTATTATTCCATTAATAACATCGCAGCTGTTCATAACAAGAAAATAGTCAAATTCCAAATAACCCCATATTTGGGATGTTACAGTTCTACCCCCCTTAAAATAAATTTCGTCCTCGAAATTCCTTGATCAGAAGAGATGGGGGTATTGCTGCCGCATCACCTCCTCGGGCTCCCACGTAGCTTCTTCCACTCCGTGGTTCCGCCATAACACTTTTACTAAAAGGCACCGCCTTCCACGTAGAATTTTCACATCCCGATCTACTATCTCGAACCGGTTCTTCCTCAAAAGATAAATCCGTGTTCACCTCAATCTCTGCTGCATCGGCACAACGTGCGAAGGATCGACCGATACCGATCTCAAAGATTGACACATGAAATACGTTATGAATCGACTTCGATTCTGCGGCAGACTCTAGCTGATAAGCCACTGGTCCTACTCGCTTCACCACAGTATATGGCCCAATGAACCTTGGGCTTAACTTCCCTTTCCGTCCGAATCTCAACACCTTTTTCCAAGGCGACACTTTCAGAAAGACTTTGTCTCCCCAAAGATACTCCACTTCCTTGCGTTTGAGATCGGCATAAGACTTCGCCTATCCGATGCTTCCTTGAGACGAGACCGAATCACCTTGACTTTGTCTTCCGTCTCGGTTACCAATTCTGGACCCGTAACTTGTCTTTCTCCCAACTCTCGTCCAACATGTAGGAGTACGACACTTTTCGTCCATATAGGGCCTCATATGGAGCCATTTGAATACTCGCTTGATAACTATTGTTATAAGCGAATTCCGCTAATGGTAGGTACTCCTCCCAACTACCACTAAAATCCAAGACATGACCTCTTAACATGTCTTCTAAAATCAGTATCACCCTTTCCGATTGTCCGTCGATTGTGGATGGAAAGCCGCATCTTGAAATCTAACTAGTGTACCTAAAGCTTGATGCAACGCTTTCCAAAACCTTGACGTGAATCGGGATCTCTATCCGAGATAATCGACATCGCACGCCATGCAACCTCACTATTTCACCCACATACGACTTTGCTAGCTTCTCGGAGTGAGTAATCCACTCTTCTGGCATGAAGTGAGCCGATTTAGTCAAAGCGATCCACAATTACCAGTGATCGCATCCTTCTTGGTGGGCGTAAGGGGTAGCCCACTAACAAAATCCATGGTGATTCTCTCCCATTTCCATTGAGGATCTTTATTGGTTGAAGTAGTCCCGATGGTGGTGATGTTCACCTTAACCGCGACACGCCGACACTTCCCTACGAACTCCGTTATCTCACGCTTCAACCTGTGCCACGAATCTGTTTCCGCAAATCTCCATACATCTTGCTTCCCCGGGATGCATAGCGTATGGGTCGCTATGTGCATCTTGGAGAATTTTACGCCTTAGTGCGGATCTTTTGGCATACATACTCGTCCTTGAAAACAAAGCACTCCTTCACTGCATGCATTGTACCCTTCCAAACTACCGTCTTGAACTTGTACCCTCTTGAACTCAAGCCTTCATCCACTAACCGCTTTTCCTTAATCTCCTCAATCCATGTCGGCTTAACTTGAAGTTACGCCAAAAGACTCCCATCGTCATATAGACTTAACCGAGCGAACATCGCTCTTAAGTCCGTCACAACCTTCCAGGCTCAATGCGTCGGCTACCACATTAGCCTTTCCGGATGGTACTCGATTGAACAATCATAGTCCTTTAGTAGTTCAATCCATCGACGCCTGTCTCGATTGAGATCTTTACGAGTCGGAAGATACCTCAAGCTTTTGTGATCCGTGTAGACCATCGACTTCTCTCCATACGAGTAATGTCTCCATATCTTTGAGCGAAGACGACCATTGCTAACTCTAAGTCGTGCGTTGGGTAGTTAACCTCATGCGATCTTAAGCGACGGGATGCATAGGCTACTACCTTCCCATCCTGCATCAACACACATCCCAAACCGGTGTGAGATGCATCACAATAAAGCGTGAATAACTTTCGCCAGGTGTACCAAAACCGAGCTTAGTCAAAATCTTCCTTAGCTTATCAAAGCTTTCTTGCGCTTTTCCGTCCATACAAGCGGGACACCTTTCCTTAGCAACTTAGTTAACGGCGTTTGCTATTAGAGAGAATCCTTCCACGAATCTCAGATAGTATCCTCGCTAAACCAGAAAACTTCGTATTTATTGCCCACCGCCCTAGGTGGTTTCCACTCCAATATCGCTTCAATCTTGCAGGGTCTACCCTAATTCCTTGGTGATACTACATGACCTAAGAAAGCCACCTCCCTAAGCCAAAATTCACACTTACCGAATTTGGCATATAAACCGCTTCCCCCTCAATACTTGCGAACTATCCGTAAATGCTTGTCATGCTCCTCTTACATCTTTGAGTAAACCAATATGTCGTCTATAAACACCACGACGAACTGGTCCAAATCTTCTTTGGAATACCCTATTCATCAAGTCCATGAATGCCGCCGGTGCATTGGTCAACCCGAATGGCATTACCAGAACTCAAAATGCCCATACCGAGTTCGAATGCCGCTTTGTGAACATCACCTCCTTTACCTTAAGTTGATGATATCTCGACCTAAGGTCTATCTTTGAAAACACCGAGGCACCCTTGGTTGATCAAACAAGTCGTCAATCCGAGGCAAGCGGATACTTGTTCTTGATTGTTAACTTGTTCAAGCGACGGTAGTCGATGCACATCCGCATAGAACCGTCCTTCTTCTTGACAAACAACACAGCGCTCCCACGGAGATATACTTGGTCGTATAAACCCTCTATCCAAGAGCTCTCGAATTTGAGCCTTTAGCTCCACCAATTCCTTTGGTGCCATTCGGTATGGTGCTATGGACACAGTGCCGTTCGTGTAGCAAGTCTATACCGATTCGACTTCTTGATCCGGGAGGCAAACCCGGAAGTTCTTTCGGGAAAACATCAACAAATTCCCCAACCGTTCGGACCTTTTCAATTACTAACCCTTTAGCTTCCAAAGCACGTGATTTGAACCAAATACGCCTCACAACCCTTCTTGACCATCTTTTCAAACCTTCAAGGCGGTTACTACATTGGATAGATAATTCCTTCGATCTCCTATCATAACCACTTCATCACCTTGGCCGTTTTTAGGACCATGCGCTTAGTCAGCGCAATCCAAACTCGCTTGGTACTTAACCAACCAATCCATACCAAGGATCAAATCGAACTCCCCAAACGGTAGTTCCATTAGATCGACTACAAATACTACCCCTTGAAGTTCTAGGGTGCGCCTCTATAGAGTTTATCTACGACTACGGAGTGACCTAAGGGGGCTAACTACGGTCATCTCCCTAGAAGCGCTTTTGATTTTAGGTCCATAGTTCCTACCACACTACAAGCAATGTACGAAAAGCGTCGAGCCCACATCAATCAATGCAACATAAGGAAAACCGAAAATTAGAAGCGTTCGGTTATGACATCCGGTGCGTCACCTTCTTCGCGACACCTCATTGCGTAAACTAAGCCAGGCTGCCTAGCCTCTGTGTTGCCTGAACCCTCGCCTTGAGTTCCACGACCTCGGTTAGGACCGTTGTTTCCTCTACCATTACCACGACCCCTCCGTGGTCCTAACGTTTCTATCCACGAGCACGCAGTCGTCGTCCTTCCGCGCTTCTTAGCTAGTTTAGGGGACAATCTCGACGCGATGCTCCAAAGACCCACACTCAAAACATCCTTTATCACCGGTCCAACATCCTCCCAATGGGTCTTTTCCGCGCGATTGCACCGAGTCGGCCTTTGATTACCGATCGTGGGCCTTCTTTGCTGATTGGGCCCACTTGGCCTAGCCTTTTTCTCGAGCACCCCGCTTGATCCGGTGACCCAAAACTTCTCTTCCGATTGTTCTTACTATAGTTACGCCTCACGCCCTCCTTGATTCCTTCGGCTACCTTAGCCTTCTCCACTAGAGATGAGAACTCACGAACTTTCTTTGTGGGGCAATCAAGAACCTTAAATCATCTCGGAGTCCGTCCTCAAAGCGGACACAGCGCTCATGTTCAGTAGCCACGATGCCTCTCGCATATCTACTCAGCCTTAGAAATTCCGCCTCATATTCCGACACGGACTTAGTTCCTTGAACTAATCCCAGAAAAGCCTTTCTCTGCGCGTCAGTGTAGCTAATGCCCACATACTTTTTCTGATAGGCGGTTCTGAAATACTCCCAAGTCAAATCATCTGCTGTAGCCCCATCTCGAACCGTAAGCCACCACTGATACGCTTCATCCTTTAGAAGCGACACTGCCCCTTTCAGCTTCTCTTCCTCAGTCAGGTCAAGGTCATCCATAATTCTTTCAGTTGACTCCAGCCAATATTCCGCTGCACTGGGTGCCACTCCTGACACACCTCGGAATACCTCCGCTCCGTTAGATCGGAGTCGCTCGGGGACAGATTTCCGAGCTCCAACATTTCCACCTGCCCCAGCCACCATCTCCAAGACTCGCAACACGACTTGCGATACCGACTCGCCACCGGCTCCGGCTCCTCGGCCTCCATCTCTAAAAGTAGGAGGTGGTGGTGGCAGTGGTACCTCATTTTCCGAACCTTGTCCTGACCTGACGGGTTCAGACACCGTCATCCTACCCCTACCACGTCCACGGCGTCCACGTCCTCTAGAACTCATTCTATCTACCGCGCTTTTTAATCGATTAAGAAAAATTTTATGCGTTAGCATTTGTTTCACTTTATTACTCATGAAGAAATTTTATGGATAAGGTTTAATCAGAGATTCTTTCGAGCAAACAATGTTTTTGATTTCCTATCCTAGTTCACACAAAGAAGTTCATGCATCCATTCCTTAATACTTTCCATACCTATTCACTCATCGGACATTTACGCCATTTCTAACCTGTGGTTTTTCGTCTTTTTCCCTACGTGGGTATTTTCGTAATTTTCGAACCAATATATTTCTTGATGCTTTCCAAAGCTAAGTTATTGAATGTTTTATAAAATAGTTGAAATTTTTGGGCAAAACCGTCGAATCAATATTTTATGGATCAGGGGCATTTTGGTAATTTTACTCCTAAGGGTATTTCTGTAATTTTTTTTCACAAGTCAAGTTTTCCGAGAAAAACATTGTATACCTAGTGTTCTAGGGTTTAAGAGGGTTATTGGATAAGTTTTGAAAACATTAGGGCTTGTTGTCTCGTTTCTATTTTGAAAAACAAGGCTAATTCCCTTTTGGGTTTTAATCATTGTTTTTAGCCTATGACCGAGCCTTCTTGGTCGTGGTGAACCAAAGCTACGCACCAGTGCGTAATTCAAGTGAAGAGGAGGTGGGTCACGCGGACCGCTTAAATACCAAGCTCTCACCGAACCTTTCTAGACATGCGCACAGAGGTTACCACACCATCGAGCCTTCCGAGTTAGGGTGAACCAGAAGCTACGCACTGTAGGATACTGCGAAGAGGAGGTGAGTCACGAGGACCGCTTAAATACTGTGCTCTTAGGATCCAATCCTAGACATGCGTGTGGGGTTACCACACCTAGCTCATTGACTAAGTCATAGGTTGGTTTAGTTCTTTAAGTCTTATGCTTCATTGTGTTTGAGTAATCTAGCCTTAGGGTCCAAGTCCTATAAATCTATCTACGTTCCATGCTTCCTACCCTTCTACAGTAATATAATTCACGTAAAGGTTTAGATGTACTTACAGGCGGATCGGTGCTTGGGAGACTCGGGCCATGCCGCTTAAAAACCCAAAAATCATTTCATGAGGCCTACCAAAACATTTTTGGGCCTTGGGCCCCACACAATGAGCTTTGAACTGGGCTCTGATACCAATTCTGTAACAACCCAAACCCGGCCCAAACACTACGACCGAATTTGATTTGTTACGGAGTAAAAACTTGTGAATACCATTTCGAAAAACATTTAATTTCCATTGAAAACTCCCCGTTTTCGGTTGTCTTGTCAAAGCTACACTGAGATTTAAAATTGGAATTTTAATTAAGTCCGTTTGTTATACCAGTTTCATGTGTGCCCGATGGCACGAATAAACTTTTTCGTGTTACTTAAGAAAACATGTGATTTAATTCAATTTAATAGTATAGTCTAAGCAAATATCCAACATAAAAGAAAATAACACAAATATAGTTTATGGAGGCCTTATTACAACCAAAGTGAAAATAGGCAAAATTTAAAGTTCTATAAATCTAAATCCACTGCATGGCCACCTCGAGTCCAACCGGCTCCTCCACCGCCATCTACGAGTCACCTGAAAAATGTTAAAGGAGAAGGTGAGTCACCAAGACTCAGTATGTAACCCTTCCCCCCGGTTAATACAAGCGTTTCATACACAACATATAACGATTAATTATGCAGTATCGTGTACCCAACCTAGCCAACCAAACACCTTTGTCTACCCCATGTGGTACCAAACCACTGGTGACCGTAGTCACGATGTGTTACCAAAACACTGGTGGTGCCAAACCACTGGTGACATATAGTCACAATGTGCTACCAAAGCACCGGTGTCAAACCAGAGACACAAATCGGGTGATGGGGCCAACCCATCGTGTGATACCAAATCACCGCGACGATCCCATATCTCAAGTGGGGCCAACCCACGGTGGTGTTAACCACGGGGACAAGTCGCTATGAGGTACCAAACCTCCGGAGGTACCAAACCCTCGGTGACATATAGTCACAGTGTGCTACCAAAGCAACGGTGCTCGTCGACCGCGATATCAACGCCCCTCCTCTCATCAACCCATGTCAAGCGGTTAATAACGGCACATACATATATCACATGTATTAAATAATCCAGCTTCCCAAAAGCATTATTATCAATCTCATACAAATAGAGACTTACGGGATCCTTGCTTGTACCATTAAGGCACTCTTGCCATATCTACATAGAGCAGATTTACACATAACATACACTTAATACACTTTATTAACTATTATAAGTGTGTATGTACACACCGATTCAAATGTTAACTCCAAATCCCAAAGAGTCAATCGGCCACCTCCTCGCTTTCTTGTTCCTATATTCGGCCAAACTCAAAGGTTTAGTGTCCTTTGTCCATTCGGCCAAACCACCATATCCAAAGGGTTAATTATTGAACCCAAAACCTTACCTAATACCTTCGGTGCTAGACTTAGTACACTTTTTACACCTCCGCTTCCACCCTACAATCGGCAACCATTAATAGCCACTTAATAGCCTTCGACTTATAACACTTAAAGAAATTAGACTATTAACACATCCTTACCATGACTTACCAACCAATTGCTCAAGGTGACGGCTTCACTAGATCAACACCTCGAAGGCCCTACAACAACCGATTCGAATCGGATGATTCATACTTGCAATCTAATGCCGAGATCGGCTCTTACCCTTGTTGATAGTCGATAGAGAAAAGAATGTGGGAGAAGAGTTTCAGCATACTTACCTTCTTCTATGACCGATTGGAAAAACTAAAAGGGATTACCCTTGCTTGATATTCGCCAAAACTTCACAAAGTAAGGAGAAAAGAATTCGGCTAAAGTGGAAAGAAAATAGTGAGAAAAGGGAGATAGGGATTTGGTTTTGAGAAAAAGAAAAGAAACAGAGAGGGAAAGAGAGTTTTGGTACACCACTAGAGCATATTCGGCCAAGGGAAAGAAAATAATAGGGGAGGAAGGTGGTAGAAGATTCGGCTTTGAGAGCTTGAGAGAATGGTGAAAACGCAAGAGCAAAAGAGGGCTAGGGAATTCGGCTAATAGGAAAAGAAGTAAAAGAAAACTTGGGCACTCTTCTCCCCCTATACTCAGTCTCCTAGCCGTCCACTCCTCTTCAACAAGGAGTCCCACATTCGGCCATCACCTAGTTTTTCTCTAGGCCACCCACTTGATTTAATTCAAACACTTTTGAATTAATAAAAAAAATAATCTCCTAGTAAACCTCATTTATCTCCCATTATCCTTGAGATTAAACAATTAAAAATCTAATTTCAATGCTCATATTATCTCTTATTAATACTATTTATTAAAAGAGTTTGAAGGGAGAAAACTCTCCCCTTTGTGCCGTCCAAATAAAAACAAAAGGGGATTCCGTGACTCGAACACAAGCTCTCCTTGCTCCTTGGTGGCGTCACATGTAGCTCTTAAGTGGGCTTCTTTTGCCACTTTACCAAGGGCTTTTTAGTGTTAATAATACCCACATTTATTCTTATAACACCACTTACCAAGGCTCCCTTCTTTTAAAATTAAAAAAAACGAAGTTTCCCAAACAACCCGGCACACTCAAAGCCTTAAATTAAGTTCTATTATTCCATTAATAACATCGCAGCTGTTCATAACAAGAAAATAGTCAAATTCCAAATAACCCCATATTTGGGATGTTACAACCACTCCTCTATCTGATAACTTTATCCTTTAATTATCACTTAAAATAAAAGATAATTCAGCAACTATCCTTACTTAGCCGAAATTATTAAACTCAAAGTCCCTTACTTGGCCATCACTTCTCCCTTATTTTCCTCTTTATCTCTTTATTCAAATTAAAAGAATTTAATCCAACAATTATCTCTTGAAAATAATGATAAATAAATCCCTTATTTATCCACTATTTATAAAAGAATAAAAGCTCCTAATTTATAGCCATGTGCGTCCACCTCTCTGCTCCTTGTAGCAAAATAAAATTTCTTTTATTTGCTTCCCATGTGACTCGAACTTAGGCCCATTCCTCTTGCATATGGCGCCATTTCCATAGGCCCTAAGTGGCATCTTCAGACCACTTTTCCAAGCCTGTTTGTGTGTCAAATTTCACAAACTTTTTCTTTTAAGGCCACCTTGCCTTAATTTCCCCTTTTAAACCTTAAAACTCGTCATTTCTAGGTCATTTCTAAGTTTCCAAAAATTTTCGATCGGCTCAGTAAACTTGACATTTCCTTACATTTCCATGACATTTCCTTACAAGACATTTCCTTACATTTCCAAGACATTTCTTACATTTCCATGACATTTCCTTACAAGACATTTCCTTACATTTCCAAGGTTCTAAAAATGTTCACTTTCTCTCTTTAAACTTAACATTTCCATACATTTCGTGTTTCAAAGTGTTCAAAATATATTCATAACACATAAGATATGTCATTTCGCATAATTAAACCAAAAATGCATAGGCCCTTTCCAGGATGTTACTGCTTCTACCTTCTTAAAAATAATTTCGTCCTCGAAATTACTTATTAACGAATAATCGTACCTCTTAACTCACCGCACTATGCTTAAGTCGCGCACTGATCTTAATAGAATCATCATACTTCCTAGGCACAATTTTTTAAGTTCACGCCCCTAGAACTCATTTCTAACGTCGCGACTTATCCGATTAAAAAGTTTTATGCATCGTAATTTTGTTCCACTTATTAACCGCGAACAATTTTATGAAGTAAAGTATTTAGAAGTAGTTCTTTCGATTACACAAAGGTTCAGTTCAAGTTCACTACTCTAACTCAGGGAGTCACATTCACATTCATAAGCAGAGACACATTCATTTCTCCATGAAGTCACATTCATTCACAACATCATTCACTACACTTTTATGGCCATTCCATCCATTTCCTACCTGGGTGGTAATTCGTCATTTTCCCTACAGGGGTATTTTGGTAATAAATCGGGGTCAATTCGAAAATATTTTTCAAATTAAAGGTATTTCAGAATTTACAAAATCTCTAGGTTATTTTGTTTTCCAAATCAGAGGTGTTGCAAAAATTTGTAAATCGAGGTTATTTCTGTAATTTTAGAAGTTAAAGCGATTAGAAAATTTTCCAAATCAGGTATCTTGTTATTTGTAAAAATGAAGTTTTTGATATCTTGGTAAAGTAGAAATATTGTAGCAAACATCGAAGGTATTTTTGAAAATCTTAAGAACTAAGGGTATTTTAGTAATTTACAATACAGGGCATTTTTGTAATTTTGTAAATCGGAGATATTTTGGAAAAAATTTCACAATAATCTTTTACTACAATTAAAAGGGTAATTTAGAGATTTTAAAACTAGGAATTTTATAAAACTGCATGGCTAGTCCCTTTCGGGTTTTAATGATTGGTTTAGCCCGTGAATAAGTCCTCTTGGTTAGGGTGAGAAGTTACACACGCACTGTAGGATTCGAGTAAAGAGGAGGTGAGTCACTAGGACTGCTTAAATACCAAGCTCTTACTGAATCCACTCCTAGACATGCGCACAACAGTTGCCACACCCTAGCTCGGCGACTTACTTCACAGGTTTGTTTAATAGTCCTTAAGTCTTATGCATGTGTTTGAGCAAACTAGTCCTAGGGTTCAAGTTTCTATCATGCTATTCTACGTTCCATTCCTCTTCTACCCTTCCATAATTCATAACATAAACCACATAATCACACAAATGGTTAGGGGTACTTACCTGGTGGACTGCGGGTCGGAGACTTAGGTGCCATGCCAGAAAACCTGCTCATTTTCAAAAATACTTTCATAAAACTCATTTGGGCTTGATTTGAAAACGTTTTGGGCCTTAGCCCACAGGCCGAGAGTTTAAAACTGGGCTCTGATACCAAACTGAAACACCCCAAACTCGGCCCACGAGCTTTGACCAGATTTGGTATGTTCCTCAAGTAAACCGGTTCAAAGATTCTTTTGTTCTTAGGAAAACTTGTGTGATTTTAAGAAAAATATTGTTTTGGGTTGGGCTTGTGTTGAAAACAGGTTCATTTTATATTGAAATCCCTTTTATCTTAAGTGACAAAATATTTAGGGTTTAGTTTAAAAGAAATTTTAATTAAATTTTAATAGATAAAATTCATAATCATAATAAATAAAAATAAGTGTAAAGTAATTCAACTATGGCCTTATGGCCTTATTACATCAAATAATTCCCAAAATAATTCAAAGTACTAAAATAAATTCAAGAGTCCTCAAAACTATAAACTTCATGTTGAGCATGGCCACCACAAGTTCTCGCCGTCCCGATCCATCACTGTTCATCACCGAAAAATGTTCCTCAACGGGTGAGTCAAACAGACTCAATGTCTACACGACACTAAATCATAATAGAATCAGCATATCACATATTACACATTCAAAACATAGAATACAAAGTTATGATGCATTCCCAAACCCAAACCTAGTTGTCCATCCGCTACACACCCCGCACGGCCTGCCACACCGTGGGACTACTAAGTCAACCCTCCATCCGCTACACACCATCAAGCGAGCCATTTGCAATCGACGTGCTCATCGCCCATATAAAATTTGTGGCATAGCCACAGATAATTGTGTCATGAGACACCACATTGAAGATAATGGCAAGTTACCACATTCGAGATAATGTGACCGAAGTCACCACATTCGAGATAGTGAGACCGTAGTCATCACATTCACTTCCCTTTTCATATATCCCGAATGACCCATATTATTCATATCATGCATATCATACTTAAATTCTCATTCTTATAAATTTTCACATGTTATAAATAACATATTTCATAATCCTAGTGGAAGTAGGAAACGTACCTGAGTACTTTGTACCATATTATGGTACCTTAGCCACATTCTTATAAACATGCATATATTACGTATTACCATAAATCTTATTAAAAGTTAGTGTGGGGTACACACCTGATTCGCTTAAAATTTCCTTGAGATCCCGAAAAGCTTGATCTAATGCTTAGATCCTTAATCCCTACATTGATTTATCACTTATTACCTTAATAAAAAGCCATTCGGCCAAAACTCTAAATCCTAGTAGGATTAGTATTCTTACCTTGTTGCCGATTGGAACTCCAACAAATCCCGAAACTGTTCCTTGTTTCACTAGGAATGTCAAAATCCCTAAAACCTTACGTTAGACTTAATCTTGATCATCAAGACATAAATCAAGGCCTTTGGCCGAATATTCACATGTCTTACCTTAATCTTAGAAATCTCGAATACTCCTCCTTTTAGTCGACTACTCTGATAATCCCGAAAGGTCCTTCCATATTCGGCAACCATAATATGTATGGGGTTAGATTATCTCTCGGCTAATCTAAAAGAAAAGAAAGGGAATCAAACTTGTTCTTACCTTTGAAGAAATCGATAGCACCTATGCTTGAAGCCCTTCCAAGATTCAGCTTTTGATGGATTAGAAAGAAAAGAAAAGGAAGAATAAATATGGAGGATTCGGCTAGAACACAAGGTATTTCGGCTTGGCAAAAATAAAAGAAGAAGAAGATTTGGCGAAGAGAATTCGGCAGAGAAAGGAGGAAGCACAAATTGATGAGTAGCCCTCTTTCCTTCCTTTTATAGCCGAAATTATCATCTAAGGAGTCCCTTACTTGGCCACCACTCCTCTATCTGATAACTTTATCCTTTAATTATCACTTAAAATAAAATATAATTCAGCAACTATCCTTACTTAGCCGAAATTATTAAACTCAAAGTCCCTTACTTGGCCATCACTTCTCCCTTATTTTCCTCTTTATCTCTTTATTCAAATTAAAAGAATTTAATCCAACAATTATCTCTTGAAAATAATGATAAATAAATCCCTTATTTATCCACTATTTATAAAAGAATAAAAGCTCCTAATTTATAGCCATGTGTCGTCCACCTCTCTGCTCCTTGTAGCAAAATAAAATTTTTTTTATTTGCTTCCCATGTGACTCGAACTTAGGCCCATTCCTCTTGCATATGGCGCCATTTCCATAGGCCCTAAGTGGCATCTTCAGACCACTTTTCCAAGCCTGTTTGTGTGTCAAATTTCACAAACTTTTTCTTTTAAGGCCACCTTGCCTTAATTTCTGTAATATCCCGGGTTAGGGGCTATTTTGTTGTGGCATGTTTTGCATGTGTTTAGTGTCTTTGTGTTCTTTGTTTGTGTAGTTTGGGGCTTAATTGTAGTCTAAGGGTGTGCCTGGTTAGGTAGAAAAATTGTGTTTTAGGCTTAAGTCGGAGCCGTTGAGGTGGGTATAAGAGTTTTCTTTGGTGTTTCATAGCACAAAAAGTGAGTGGCAAAGTGGCAAGCATGCGTTACTTGGGAGCTAGGTGTGGCGTCATCTACAAGGGGAGAGATCCCGAGTTCAAGCTGCAGAGTTCCCCATTTTGGCTTCATTTTGGATGGCATGGAGGAAGAGGTAGAAGACAAGTAGAATTCTTCCTTGGACTTGGTCTCCACATTCAAATGAAAGGTGGAGAGCAAATAGTGGAGGAAGACTTGGTCATGGTTGTTTGAATGTGTGGTATGGAGTGATTGGGGGATTTTGGCCGAAATTTAGGGAGTTGGAGGGGAGTGGACGGCTTTGTGTGGGAGAGGGGAGGCCGAATGAAGTTTTGCTTTTGGTACATTTTCGGTCTTCTTTTTGGTAAGCGAAAGTTCTTTTTTTGGTTTTTTGTTAGCCAAATGTCAATAGAACTTCTTCACATTTTCTTGTTTTCTTTTTTTGTCAAACCGATAGTCCATGTGTTTGTTGTCGAAACTTTGCTAGTTTTCTTCTAACTCTATTGGCTAATGAATGCTCCTCCCCACTCTTTCTTCTTTCTTTCATTTGAGTTGAGCCGAAACTTTCACTTCCCAAACACCTTTAACATTCTTTTTCTTGCTCAAACCGAAAGTTCCCACCTCCTATCCATCTTTTGTTTCTTTCTTTTCCAAAACCCTTAGCCGTTTTCTCCATTTGCTTTCCTCATTTCTTTTGTGCAGAACCTATATTTCCATCTTCCATTCTCTTTCTTTTCTTTTCACTAAGAATTGAACATAAGTGTGTGTTAAACACTTAGGCCGAATCTTCTTTTATTCTTGGGTTGCATCTTAGCTTTGAATCTCTCCTCTCCTTGAAGTCCTCTCTTGGCCGAATATCGGTGAAGGGTGGATCTTGGTTGGTTGTTCAATCCTTGAACAAGGTAAGTGGGGTGGCCGAATGGCCATTTGTCCCTCTCTTATCTTTTCTTTGGTTATGGTTTGGTTAAGGGCCGAATATGGTTTTTTTTTGGAAGGGTATTAATCTCTTCGTTATAGGGTCATTGGAGTGTGGAAGCAAGCAGGAGGAGCCGTTTTTCTGTTAACCGATTGATAAGTGGTGCCGATTGTTGGAAGGAGAACCATTGTGGTTCGGGTTTGATAAGAAATCAAACCAATAGCAAGGTGAGGGATCAACATTAACCCCTTTGGTTAATTGATGTTGGCCGAATGTGGTGATTGTCTAATGCTTTTTCTTTTGGCCGATTATAGGAGCCAGTGATCAAGAAGCCTTAGATCGTTTCTTGTGGTATTAGGGTTGCGCTTTAGCGGTGTGTAAACTAACACACTTCTATTTAGTAATGTGATTGATAACCTTGTTGTGATTAATGAAACAAGAATGATTGATATGATACCCTATTGGGTATGATCTTGGACTCGGGTAAGTCAAGATTATTATTATAAGTTTATCGATGATCTATATGATACCATGACTATGGATATATGCGATATGGGATATGATGTTAAACATATTAGCATGATATGCATGACTTGTATGATATGCATGATCACATGAGTATGGTATGTTGATGGGTGATATGAGTGGAGGGAGAATGATGATATCCGTGTCTTTGGGACACTGTGTCTTTGGGACACCAGAGGTTTGGCACTCCGGTGGTTTGGTACCACGATTGATTTTGTGACTTTGGTCACCAAAGTGATTTGGTATCACACTGTATCTTTGGGACACCAGAGGTTTGGCACCTCATTGCGACTCGTCGTGGTTAACACCACCGTGGGTTGGCCCCACTTTGAGATATGGGATCGTCGCTAGTGATTTGGTATCACACGATGGGTTGGCCCCATCATCGGATTTGTGATTGCGGTCACCAAAGTGATTTGGTATCACACTCGTGTCTTTGGGACACAGAGGTTTGGCACCTCATTGCGACTCGGCCCTCGTGGTTAACACCACCGTGGGTTGGCCCCACTTTGAGATATGGGATCGTCGCTAGTGATTTGGTATCACACGATGGGTTGGCCCCATCATTGGATTATTCGTGACTTTGGGTCACCAAAGTGGTTTGGCACCACACTTATGGATATCGTGACTTTGGGTCACAAAGTGGTTTGGCACCACCAAAGTGGTTTGGTACCACACGGGGTAGAAAAGGCGATATGGATGGTTAGGATCGGGTTGCATTAATCATGTTGCTATGTATGATGTGTGTTAGCATGTTGTTTATCGGGAGCGGGATTTATGCATCGAGTCATTCGACTCACCCTCTCCTTTGACATTTCAGTGACACTTAGACGCGCGGACATGGAGCCGGGGACGGACTCGGGGTGCTCATGCCACGCTTAATAAAGTTTTACTCGGACTTTATAATTTGGGTACTTTAGCTTGCTTTTTATTATTTGGGTTTTGTTTTGGGTTGTAAAAGGCCTTTAAATTATGTTTTATGATGTTTATGCTTTAAATAGACTTTAATATGCCTTAACAAAATAAGTGGGTGGGAATTTTACTAAAATTTGGAAAGACAATGATTTAAAAACTATAACGCAAAGTGTTTTAAACTATACCATCGGGTATCTCACCATGACTTGCATTAGAAACTCAAACGATTTCCAAATCAAAACTCGATTTTCTACCAAGTTAAAATGTCTTAAGTAACACTAAGAAACTATTTGAATAATGAAATGGAATAAACTCGTTTTAACTACATCTCTTGGTTAAGCTTTCAAAATTTTTTTGGGGGTTTTCTGAATACACCACCTGATTTCAAACAAGCCTACTCAAATTTTCTTCAAATACCCTAGATAGTGAAGTGTTTACATCCTGCTTTTAAACGATAAACCTAAACCTCTCAAGTACGTTTTCCCCGTAACATACCAGATTCGGTCGTGGTGTATTGACCGGGTTTGGGGTGTTACAATTTCCCTTTTTAAACCTTAAAACTCGTCATTTCTAGGTCATTTCTAAGTTTCCAAAAATTTTCGATCGGCTCTGTAAACTTGACATTTCCTTACATTTCCATGACATTTCCTTACAAGACATTTCCTTACATTTCCAAGGTTCTAAAAATGTTCACTTTCCTCTTTTAAACTTAACATTTCCATACATTTCGTGTTTCCGAAAGTGTTCAAAATATATTCATAACACATAAGATATGTCATTTCGTACAATTAAACCAAAAATGCATAGGCCCTTTCCAGGATGTTACAAAAACCTTAAAAATGGTTTCGATAGCTTGGCGACTCCACTGGGGAATTAAGAGAGTCAAGCCGTAAAATTGATTATTTTTTGTCCTTTGTCGGAAATTTGAAAATTTTGATTTGAAAATTTAAAAATTTTTGGTTTGAACATATGATTATTATTTTCTTGCATACATTGCATTGCATGACCGTTGTGGTCACACCCTTAAGTGGGAGCGAGAAGCTATACCTTCGTGAGGTTTTCACCTCCGCATGGGCTAGTGGATATCTTTCGGGATACATCTGTACTTATTTCTTCGTGAAGTTTTCACTTCTGCATGTCCATAAGGAAATGTATTCCCCTGAACCGAACTCGGTCCGTATGAGCCTATAATGGGTGAGGAACGAGGAATCTGCTGGTTCGGGTACCCCAACTTTAGAACTAAACCGCATATAGTGAACCCTAAGAGCCCACCCTAGATAGAGCTATATTAAACCCTAGTAGTCACCCAGATAGGTGTTTTATGTTATTTATTTCACCTGTGCTAACGTGTTTTGTTTTGGTTGCATTGCATTTACATCATAGAAAAGAGGTGTTTATTCAAATTCGATTGCTAAATAGAAAATTTTGTCATAAGGAAATGGATTTTTTGATAAAGTGGATTATAATACGGTTGTCCGAATATGTTTCAAGCAAACACAACGAGAGAAGACTGATGGTCCGTGAAGGAATACAAGAGTTTATTGCCCAAGGATTCAAGCTGACAAAGACTATTCGAGAATCACCACGGCAAGGCTTTCTTGAAGAGGCTAACAAGCATTGCGAGGATAAGTGAGCAGTGAGTCGCGGCCTAGATCAACCAAAAAGGAGCTAGTGGAGGCATCTATTAGAAGTATGGAAGATTTGACCTTTGCGAAGAAGGGGGTTGATAATTTTGCTTGGAATATGAGGGCAAGGCCGCATATGTAATCCGTTTTATGTAAAGAAATTTGCTTTCTAGAAAAGTTTTTCTAATGAAATTAAATTCAGAATCAATGCTTCTCTTTCTTTTGCATTCATTCCATGCCTCTGCATTGCATTGCATCATTTGCATCAGACTTTTACAAAAGGACCCTAATTAGGTAAAATATTTTAGTTAACCTAGAAAACATGGAACAAAAGTTGGAGAGAATAGAGCAAATGCAAATACAGATACAGGGGCAATTGACCAAGATTCAACAAGAAATGCGAGAACAAATGCTAGAGCTCCAAAGGAATGTGATAGGCCAACTAACCCAGTTACTAGCCGGAGGACTTGGAAAAAGGAGTGGCCCAGTGATCAGCAGTGTGGATGATGATGAAGACATTGTTTATTCCCCAATTGGTGTCCCGACTCAACCAGACACGCATTCGCATGGGGTACCCGCCATTATTGGATCCCAATGTCAGACTGATACTTCGTCCCTATTGAACTTCTCGATGGGTTTAGGTTTTAACCCGATTGATGATCAAGCCAAACAGGTTGTTCAGGTAGAAAAAAAGGAAATGGGAGAATGGGATTCAAAGGACCTGAAGAAGAAGGAAAAGAAAGCGAATAGTACCGGTAGGTATAACAAAAGCCATTCGAGCCGACATGACAAGAAGCGACCAAGGACGGTAACTATCAGCCATCAGGTCTCCCCAAGGCAAAAACCCAATTCAAGACCGAACTCAGAGAAACCTCAGTTCTCGCCCATCCCCTTTCTACCTAAAACCTATACAGCCTCCATACCCTAAATGGTACGACACGAACGCTCAATGTGAATATCATGCAGGAATCACAGGACACTCGATTGAGAACTGCACCGCTTTCAAAAAGATGATCGAAAGACTTGTCAAAATGGGTATTGTCAAATTCGATAATCCCTCTGGCGCAGAAAATCTGTCACCCAATCATCTAGATAAAGGGGTGAGATCTATGAGATTCAAGAATACATCGAGTTTAGGGCCTTAGTGCAAGACCTGATATTGGGAAATCAGAATATTAACGACGTATCTGAAGAAAGAAATTGGATTTTTCTAAGCATCTGCCCTTACATACTTGGGAAGATTTTAAATAATGGAACTATGGAAGGGATCCTTGTATTTTTAGAGCTAAGCTAGAGTAATATTCGAAACACGCTTGTTGCCTTAAGCCTAGAGGCAATAAGAACTCTTTTGTGAAATAGGCTTATGTCCAGAATTTTTATTTTAATAAAATGCATTTTTTTGAGTAAATATTCTTTTATTTTCCATTTCATACTGTATAAACAATTGTTTTGTTTTTTTTGGACTTTCTTTCAGATATTCCTTTATTACCATATAAATAATCATTCTTTGAATTATTTATTCTTTGGAAATCTTCCTTTGAACCTACACTAGGTCTTCAGATATCAATGACATGAGCGACGTTGTTACAGATTCCCTTTTTGAATGAAATATGGGTCTAGGAGATCTCAGGACTTTGAAGATAGAGATTATCTTTTGATTTATTAAAGAATGGTAGAACAAGAGGAAAAATAGATCCTACCTTACATAGGGTCAATGGATATTGCGAGCCTAGAAAAGGGGTGAAGACCGAAGCCCAGCTCACTATAGAAATAATGCGAGACATCATTGAGTTATTTTCAAGAATTCAAAGATGTTTTTGCACGATCATATCAAGACATGCCTGGGAAAATATTAAAAAAGGTCTATAAAGGTGTTTAGAGAACGTGATAATGGTTCTACAATAGCTAGGCCAATCATGAGGTTTGGGTACTGTTAATCTACATAGAAGGGGGTGGCACCAGCTATTGCCGTATTTAAGGAGACAAGATTCATGTGCCTTCTCCATTTCTTCACAAACTTTCCATATGTGGGGCATGGATGTGATGGGGCCAATCTCGTCACAAGTTTTTAGTCAATATCGATTCATCATCGTGGTCATCGGTTACTTCACTAAGAGGGTGGAAGTAGCTTCATATGCTAATATTGCAAAGTCGACAGTCATCAAATTTCAAAAAAAAGAGAATAAAGGATCAGATGCCAGCAAAGAATGCCAGAAAGGATCACGTTTAATAATGCATAACTGTTCAAAGACAAAGTTTACAGTTTGTTCAAAGATCAGGTAGCATATCACAGTGCAGCAAAGGTTGCCAAAAAGAAAAAAAAGAAAAAAACAACAAAAAATAGGAAAGGTGACTAAGACTTGTAAAGATTGGCATACGAAGCTACCATTTACTCTCTATGCTTATCAAACATCGACCAGGACTTTCACTGGGGCAACACTTTTCCCATTGGTTTATGAAGTAGTTTTGCCCATGAAAATCGAGATTCCTTTGCTCCAAGCTTCGATTGAGTCAGAAATTGGATAAAGAAGAATGTCTCCAGTGAACTTGGATGAAGAAAAGGGTTTGAAAGTATTCATCATGGTCAAATGTACTCAAATTGATGATGCTGATTTATGACGGAAATGGTCCACCCAAAGAAATTTCATGATGGGCACCTGATATTGAAGATTTTAGAGGAAAGCATATGCCAAACTGGGAAAGACCTTATGTTGAAAAGAAGGCCTTTTCTGGAGGAGCATTGATATTGACCGAGATGGATGCTAAAGACTCGCCCAATCCGGTGAATTCAGGGTCAATCAAGAAGGATTTTACCTAAAAGAGGAAAGACCAAGGTGAAAACCCGCAAAGGGCACCTTGAGTTCAAATTCAAAAGAAAAAAAAAAGAAAAAGAAAAAGGAGAGGCCAAGGCGAAAACCCGCAAAGGGCGCTTTGAGACCAAAGGGGTTTTTGAGCTGAAAACCCAAAAAGGGCGGCTCAAATTTTGATCAAAGATAGGGCATGTGGTAGTCTTGCTATGCCTGAATTACCAATGAGGAAGTATGCTGCATCTTGGGGCATTGACAAGGTACTCCGGATCCTCTAAATACGTATTGAGTTTAAAATGGTCCTGAAGAAGTTCGAACAGAGAAGCTCAGGCTGCGATATCTGGGGCACCTAACTTTTATCTTACCCATTTTTTATTTGATATCTTTGATTATTTTATTCTTTTCAAGATACACCCAAATCAATTTTCTTTTATTGTTTTGGCTATCTTTGATTAACCTATTTATTTCGAGCTATGCTCTTGATTAATTTCTTTCTCGTCCATTCTTTGTGATCTTTTCAAGCATTTTATATTGAAATAAAGATTAATGGACTAATAATACTTTCATAAAAGGAGTTTCGTATATTATTCTAGAAGCTTCTAGATAATACAAGAGACTGAAACATGACAATTATTTAAAAAAAATTCCATGTGTAAGGATTGGAAATACTTGAGAAAAAGTCTAGATTGGGACTATTTCTTTGAATTTTCTGCCCAAATGGTGATTGGAAAAAATAATGAGTTGAGCAATATCAACCCTAAAAGAGGATCATTTTGCAAAGCATTTTCATTGGGTCATAACTTTTGATGGTATGACGGACCAAATTGACGGGAGAAGTGTAACACCCCAAACTCGGCCCAAACACCATGACCGGATCTGGCATGTCACTTAGGGAGATTTTAAAAGATGTCGCAATTTCGAAAAATATTTTTCTTGAGTTTAACACTTTATTCGAGAAAACTAAATGGTTGGATGATTTGTAAAAGATATACATTTTATATTTATGCCTTAGTGGATTAAAAACCGAAATTTGATACATGCCTTAACTTAATTAAAACGTAAAATGTAAATGTCTAATAATAATAAAAGCCCAAAACAAACGAAAATATGAAGCTAGTGGCCCATGGCCTTATTACAATGAAATTTAAACCCACTAATTAAAAATATTAAAAATAAATAAACTAGTAAAGTCTTTTTGCTAAATCAAAATAATCCCTCGCATGGCCACCTTGCGCTCCTCTCCAACCCGGTCCGATGCACTAGGTGCTACCTGAAAGATGTTAAATAATAGGGTGAGTCGCGAGACTCGGATGTGCAACCCTCGTGCACCATCAGATTGGGCCTTAGCCCCACGTAACGAGATAATGAGTATAATATATCAGAAAATATGCAAAGCCCAACCCAATCCTAGGTTTCCATCCGCTACACACCACCCTTACCTGCCAATCACACCATTGGGGATTTCTACAATCAACCCACACCGCTACACACCATCGATGGCAGTCATGCTGCAGATAGTTGCTCATCGTCAGGTCATGGCAATAGCCACTACAACAGATCATGGCAAAAGCCACTACAACAGGTCATGGCGAAAGCCACTACAACAGGTCATGGCAAAAGCCACTACAACAGATCATGGCAAAAGCCACTACAACAGATCATGGCAAAAGCCACTACAACAGAACACTTCCCCTTTCATCAATCACACAACCCCATGCTTACATAGAAATTGGCATACATATAAAGCATATCTTCTCAGCAGAAACATTCACTTTAGAATGACAGAGATCACTAACCTGGTGATTCGCCTTTACCCTTCTCTGGTTTTCAACAGCCATGTCGGTATTTCGGTATTTAACAGAATATATAGAATATAACAGGTTTGTATGCATACTAATCAAGCAATCTAAATGGTGTGAGAGTGTTACACACCTGATTAATGCGTAAGACTACCCTCTATGTCGATACCCTCGCTAATCGGATCTACTGCCCTCTGTCTACAACTTTGCTCAAAAGCCAGAAAAACGCGAATATAAGGCCTCTCCTATATTCGACCAAGGGTTAGTGTTTACCCGAATCTATACTTTTAGATTAACGGATCTCCTTACCTAGATCGATTAAATCTCGGAAGTAGTATGATTTGTGTGCTACCTAGGCGATTAGATCTCCTTCAAATCTCGGAATGCCGCCCATGAAAGATAATACGAGGTTAGTCAACCATCTAGCCATTCGGCTATGGTCTCTAAAAGCCAGAAAAGATTGAAAGAATAAAAAATCGGCACTTACCACTTCAGAAGATTTCAGTTACCCCTTGAAGGAAGATTCGGCAACCACCAGAGAAGAGATCTAAGAATTTCGGCTTTTAAGAAAATCCTGAAAAAGTATGAACAAAAGAAGGCTGATGCATTTTTGGCTTTTAGAAGAACTGAGTGAAGAATTTCGATTTCTAGAAAAAGAAAAGAAGAAAAGAAATCAAGAGAGAAGCTTGGAGATTTCGGCTAGGAAGAAAAAGAATGGAAAGGATTTCGTCAACTGATAAGGCTTCAAAGGGTTTCGGTTCTTAATGAATGGAAGAAGAGATGAACAAATGGGTAAGGAGAATTTGGCTTTTTAGAGAAATCAGCACAAGAGTAAAAGAATGGAAAAGAGAGTGAAGGGAAAGGTCTCGGCTTTTGAAGAAATTAAAGAAAAGAAATTGTAGAGGGAGACTGAGGATTTCGGCACAGGAAGAGAAGAAAAGGGTAGGGTTCAAATGCCGGAATTGATGAGCTATCCCCCCTATTTATAGAAATTTTGGCACACCTTTAGCCTATACTCAACCAATTTTTCCCCCCTCTCCTGTGTTTGATTTTCGGCCAACACTAGCCTTCCTGATAGATCCTCATCCTATCCCTTATCCCTATCAAAACACCCATCCAAAAGAGGCTTAATTATCTCCAACTCTTCCCTCCTTTATCAGCTGTAATTATCCACATATTAAAACAATAAAATCCCCTAAATAATAGCCTTGTTGTCGTCCAACCTACTCATCTTTATAAGTGTTGAATTTGGCCCAAAAACATGGGCTCCAAACGGCCACAAATTGGGCCTCTCCCCTTGCCTATTGACGCCAACTCCCTTCCCTCTTAGTGGCGCCATTTTGCCACTGGGCTACAAGCCCATTATGTCTATTTCACTCTCAATATTTTATTTAAACCCCATAGTCCCTAAACAAAATATTTAGCCAAGATCTCGGCCCATTCCCGAGCCCAATTTGCACCTCTAATACTTAAATTAACACATTAACATATAACACACCAAAATGTACAGGCCCAAAAATTCAGGATGTTACAAGAAGATTCAAAACCCTTGAATTACATTGGAATGGATTGAAGTCGAAATAGATCTTGTACCCCTAAATGGCAATAGGGATGGATTAAAAAGTTTCATATTCTATAAATCATGGTGGGATGGTTTGAAGGAGGTACAAGCCTTGTGTCCCAAGGTTCAAGTGGAGTGGGCCCTGAAATTACCATGGGACAAATTATTCGAGCAGAGTATGATAGATACTTCGAGAGGAACAAAAATGAAACCCTGAGGAGTGATGACACTTTAAATAGGAATCATTCTCATGACATTTTTGCATAACACATTTAGTTAGAAGCATTAGATTCATTTAAATCATTGCATTCTAATCATTACATAGGATCATTCTTATGGCATTCTGCATTCATGCAAATGTCATCCCTAATATCATTTAGTTAGGAGCATTAGATTCATTCCGATCATGCATCCTAATCATTTTACATTTTAAAAAATGGGATCATTGTCATGACATTCTGCATTCATGTAAATGTCATCCATAATACATTCGAGTTTACAGGGCATGTCCCTCAGAGGACGGTGTAGCAAACTGTAAAGTTCAGATTTTGTTCCCTCAAGATGGTAGTGGAGCAGACTGAAGATTGAAGTCTTTCTGAAGATAGTAAGGAAGCAAATTGAAAAGTTCAGATTTTGTTCCCTAGAGATGATAGTGGAGCAGGCTGAAGATTGAAGTCTTCCTAAATATAGTAAGGATGCAAATTGGAAAGTTCAGATTTTGTTTCCTAGAGATGATAGTGGAGCAGGCTGAAGATTGAAGTCTTCCTGAATATATGATAAACCGCAATAGTAACATATTTTAAGCCCACATTTAGCATGCTTTTGCATGATTTAAGCCTTGAATTGTGTAATTTGGTACTCTTAATCCTTTGTTTTCATGTTTTATACTCAGGAAAGCACCGGAGAATGGAAAACGGGCTTAAAACAGACCAAATGGGCCAAATCACGAAATTGACACGGCCTGGGCCCAAGACCACACGGCCGTGCCTCATTGATGGACTCAAACACAGCCTGACCACGACTTACACGGGTGTGTGCCAAGGGCATGTCCCTGCCGTGGCAAAGAGAAATTCTATTCGGATTAGGATACTTAGAGGCGAAGTAACACATTCCGAAGCCTATATAAACACCCAAAGTATGACCTAAGAGGGAGAGCCCAAGGCTTTTTTCAGGGGGCGTCCAGCTAGGCCAAAGAGGGCAGATTTGTGGGAATTTACTCGAAGAAAGCCAGTTGATTCATCTCAAGAAGCCGGAGTCATACTCAAGACGGAGGATTTCTCTTCAATTCCTTAAGGGAGTTTTAGGGTTTTTCTTATGTTTTGTTTTATCTTTTCTTCTAAGATGTTTTCTTTTATCATCATGAACTAAACCCCTCAGATACCTGAGGGGGATGAAACCTAAGATGAATCTTGTTATTATTTTCTGAACTATATGATAAATACTTGATTTGTTCTCAATTATGTGTTCTTAATTCTTGTTTTGATATTTTTGGGATATTAATTCAAGTTTGATGTGCTTAGGTGGAGGAGCAAAAGTCCCTGCCTAAGAGTAGATCTAGCATAATTAAGCGGAGTTGATCGCACGCCTAAACATAGGGTGACGAGATTTTTCCGGATTAGGGTGAAACCTAATATGGGAGTCCATAGATCAAGTTAATGCAATTCTAGGGGTTTTAATTAGAAAGAGATTCCAATTAATCAACCTAGGGTTAGACGTTAGTAGGCTCGACGGAGGTATTAATATAACTTAGGGAATCCTACGGATCAAGTCAAGTGAATAAATAAATGCAGTTCGGTGTTAGATAACAAGTGAAATCTAGGTGGATTCTTCCTCGGGTATTGTCTTAATCAATTGGTCTTTCCCACAAGTATTTCCCCAAATTCATTCTTCTTTGTTTTAGAGTCTTTAGCTTAGTAGTTAGTTAATTTTAGATTAAATGACAATTCCCTTTATTTTAGGCTAGATAATAAAAAGAAAGTTAGTATTAGTACTTTTAGTTCCTTTGGGTTCGACAATCCGGTCTTGCCTTAACTATACTACTGTTCGATAGGTGCGCTTACCTCAAATCGTTGTCATAGTTAGGTCCCAGGTTCGATCATTCTCTTTATAAATTTTAAAACTTTGACAAATCACAACGATCAAGTTTTTGGCACCGTTGCCGGGGAACTAAAATATTAAGAATGCTCAATTTTTATTACTTTAGCAATTTTTTATTTTTGCAATTTACTTTTATTTCTTATTTTGTTTTTAAACTTTGCTAATTTTTTTCTTTTATTCCTTTCAGGTACCTCTAGTTTATGACTAGAAGGAACCCGACAGGACCCTTAGTTTACGACAGTGCTATTGAAGGTACCGCTCGCAGAAATCATAGAGAAATAAGGCGAAGCTTGATTTATATAGAAGAAGAGCAAGAGGACGATACTAATAACACGGAAGAGATGGTTGACCACCAGAATAGTCCACTCCCTCCTGTAGTCGTCGAAAATCCTCCTCCTTGAACTATGTATGATTATGCTAAACCTAATTTAACAGGAACTGACTCAAGTATTGTTAGACCTGCTATTGCTGCAAATAATTTTGAATTGAAACCTAACACTATTCAGATGATACAACAGTTTGTTCAGTTTGATGGTTTGCAGGATGAGGATCCTAACATAGACTTGGCAAATTTCCTAGAATTTTGCGACACTTTCAAAATACATGGCGTTACTGACGATTCCATTCGTCTTCGGTTATTTCCCTTCTCTTTGAGGAATAAAGCCAAATAGTGGTTGCATTCTCTTCCACGAGGGTCAATCACTACATGGGATCAAATTACCGAAAATTTTTTATTGAAATATTTTTCGTCGGCCAAAATGGCCAAGTTAAGGAATGATATCTCTTCTTTTGTGCATATGGATTTAGAGAAACTTTACGATGCATGGGAGAGATACAAGGATTTGTTGAGAAGGTGTCCACACCATGGATTACCCTTGTGGCTACAGGTCCAACCTTTTTACAATAGTGTGAACCCCTCAACAAGGTAATTAATCGATTCCACGCCGGTGAACTTTGAATAACAAAACTCTGAAGCGGCCTATGAGTTTATAAAAGAGATGTCATTGAATAACTACGGTGGCAAGTTACAAGGACAAGGCCAACAAAAGCAAACGGAGTTTTCAACCTCGACGCAAAGATAACCATGCTATCAAATCGGTAGAGGTGTTAAATAAAAAGATTGATGGTTTGTGTTCTTCCGTGTACATCCCGGTCATGCGAAGGCGACGCAAGTAGAGGCGTGGTGAATCACGAGTACCCACCCTACCATCCAGGCACAGAGAGAGCGAATAGATGAACTATATGGGTAACAACTTTAGATCTAACAATAACCCTTATAGTAATAATTATAATCCAGGTTGGAGGAACCACCCCAATTTTTCATGGGGTGGTCAAGGAAATCAAAGACAACACCCCCCTCCAAATTTTCAAAATCTGCCCTACCCACAGGAAAAGAAGCCGAACCTTGAGGAGATGCTGACAAAACTCATAGTAGTCTCAGAAACCCATCTTCAAAAAGCTGAGACAACACTTGAAAGTCAGCAAGCATCAATTCAAGATATCAAGAATCAGGTAGGTCAACTTACCAAGATCATGTCAGAACGACCACAAGGTAGATTGCCAAGCAACACTGAAACTAACGCAAAGGAGCAGATTCAAGCCATATCAGCTCATGATAATGTAGGGTTAGATGAGCCCAATCTAAGGCAAGAAAGTGTGGTAGAAAAAAGTAAGGTTGAGGTAACCCAAGAAAAGCCAAAACCGGTAATCAAAGAGTACCAACCTCGCATACCATACCCCAAAGCAATAAGGAGAGACGACATAGAGGAACAGTTCGGTAAGTTTCTTAAACTTTTAAATAAATTACATATTAACTTACCATTACTTGAAGCTCTTTCGCAGATGCCAGATTCTAGGAAATTTTTAAAAAAGCTCTTGACAAACAAGCGAAGGGTAGACGAAACATCGCATGTGGAGCTAAACGCAATGTGCTCAGTAATTCTACAAAATAAACTACCACGAAAATTAAAAGATCCAGGGAGTTTTACAATTCCATGCTTAATTGGTAGTTTATCTATTGATAATGTGTTAGCTTATTTAGGGGCAAGCATAAATGTCATGCCTTATAAACTGTTTAAACAACTAGGTCTAGGGAAACCCAAACAAACTAGGATGAGCATTCAATTAGCTGATAAAACTATTAGAATTCCTAGGGGTATAATCGAAGATGTGCTAGTGAAAATTGATAAATTTGTATTCCCAGTAGACTTTGTTGTTTAAGACATGGATGAGGACAATAGTATCCCCTTAATTCTAGGAAGGCCCTTTTTAGCAACTGCCAGGACTAAAATTGATGTCGACGCAGGCGAACTCATACTCTGTGTAGGTGACGAGACAGTCACTCTTCAGGCTCTCGATTCGATTAGAACATCGAGTAAACAAGGTGAGAACGTACATTCTATCAATAACCATTCGGTTAACCTTTCTTTTCAGGAAACACCACGAAAGAGCACAACTGAGCCCGATCCTAGACCCTATGCCAACAAAGAAACAACTCATGAGGAACGAAGGTTTCAGATCGATAAACTAGACGAGTGGAAGACGCATTTTAAGGAAAAACTAGGGATGCACGAAGAAGAACCAATGCCACTCTACGAGACAGACAAGTTCAAAATAGGAGATCAGGTATTGTTAGATAAAGCAGACCCACGAATATCTCCTCCTGACCCTAATACAAACAAAGAAATCCCTTTTAAGGTAATCAAGGTTTTCTCATACGAAACAGTCGAGGTAAGTAATCCTATATTTGGCACTTTCAAAATACACGCTACTCGACTTGAATTATACACGGATAATAGGACAGATAGCATGAGGAAAGATGTTCAACTCTTCAAACCACCCTGATTATGTGAATGAGAGGTAAGTCTAGCTTAAGACTTTAAACGAGCACTTCTCGGGAGGCAACCTGAGCACTAACTCCTTTACACTTTACATTTTAGTTTATTTTATTTTTACCTTTATTTTTCCTTTTTAGCATTCAATTTTAAACTAACCAAAGTGCAGATTTCCATACCACACGGCCGTGGCCGTGGCCGTGTGGACACTACGGACTCCCGTACTGACATAGCAGAGGTAGTACGAGCCAATGACGAAAGATTCCCAGATCACGGATGACTATAAATTGCCACGGTCGTGTGCTATGGTCGTGGCCGACACTAAGGGAAGTTACACGGGCTCCAACTAACTCGCCACGGCCGTGCGATGCGGCCGTGGTCGACACTGTTTGATCCTACACGGGCGTGGTGACCCGAACATGGACGTGGGAGAAATGAGAGAAGCATAACACGGTCGTGTGACCCAACACACCCATGGTGCACGGGCGTGGGAACGTACCAGACTTGAAATTTCTATTTAAAACACCCACCCCTCCCATCTCTTCCATCCCATTTTATTTTCCCTTTCTTTCTCAGACCTCTCCCTACTTTTCTTCTCTAATCCTTCCCCAAACCCTTGACCTCCACATCTATGTTGAAGAAGTGGAAGGATCCAAGCATAGTCTCCCTGTGGGAGATCGATCTACATAAGTTCATGTCGGCCGCTTCAATTATTCGACAAGCCAAGGATTTTTGAGGCCATTTAACTCTTATTTTTCTTTTCTCTTCTCCTTTATTTTCCTTATCTTAACTTCTCTTCCACTAAATTTAGTGTATCTTATTTTAGTTTCTTGTTTTTAGGTTCTTCAGGCGCTTGGGAATCACCCCACCACGGACTCTCGCCAACATCACAGTGGCCTTAGAAATCACACCCACCTCGCGAACCATCCAACAATAAGGACTCCTTAGTCCATAAGTCTTTTCTTTTTCTTGTTTTTTTACTTTTTACGATCTTTCTCTTTATCTTTCTTGTCTTTAAATAAATAATTAGTTTAATTTGAATTTTTCTTAGTATTTCTTGGCTATTTCTTCACGGGCTACCCAATTTCTTCATCTAGCGCAGTAATAGTGGGAAGCCCCCATACCACCACCAGAGACGCCTCCTCCAACTTATCTTTCACCTCCGAATCAAGTTTCCACACCTCCAACTCAAGGAATCCATCCAAATTCAGGAAGTTTCATCTCTCCCTATCTTTTATAAATTTCTATCTATCTTTGCACATTGAGGGCAATGTACATCTTAAGTGTGGGGGGTAAAACTTAAAAGTGCCAAACTTTTTGCATTATTCTCAAATCCTGAATTATGTCTTGTTTCTTAAAGTAAGTTTCTCATATTATGATTAGAATGAAATTTCCTGTGATTTATGATTTTTATTGATATATATTTTGGATTAAGTCATAGTTAATTGTGCATTGATAATTTAAACTTTAAGATACTAGAGAATCAAGCATGATAAGTCTATTTTTCAGAAATAGAAAAAGTTTTTAGGTTGTCTACCTAAATTTGAATATTACTTTGAAGTTTGAAATTTACGAGGTTGACATCAAAAACCCATATTTTTTTTTCTTGTGAGATTTTGAGCTTTTAGAGCATATATTCTTTTTCTTGCTCACTTTATTGATTATGAGTGTGTCAACATTGATTTGTTATTCTAGAACTTGCATCGAATATACATGTCGAGACCACACCTTTGATTTGATGTACTAAGATGATAAAGGCGCCTAGGTTTTAACCCACTCACTCCACTAAAAAGCCTACCTTCATAATTAACCCCTAGTGAACCCCTTTTGATCCTAACAACCCTTTTTATTGACTCACCCACTAATTTTAAACAAAAAACCCTTTGTATTTGTTATCACCATTTTTCTTGACTACCCTTTTTGTTGAGATTTGATTTTGAGCAGTTGCCTAACTATGTTCTATATTTCAGTTGTTAAAGTACTTTCTTATTATTGTAAATATTTAATGATTTGTTCTTAAAAAAAATGACGAAGTATATTCATTATTAGTTTTATTAGTCTTATAATTAAGTGAGCTTACATATTTAAATTCCACATCTTGAAGAAAAAGCTCGTATTATTAGTATTACAAGTTTTTGTAGTTATTAAGGATTAGCTCATTTTTCTAGTTAGGTAATTTGTCAGGTCAATCTCGATTCTAACCCTCTAATTAAGCCTTTATCCACACCTTTAACCCAAGCCCCGTTACAACCCTGTTAAAGACCTTTTGATTTATGTATCATCTCATATAATAGTGGTAGAGATTTGATTTTCATGCAAGCCTATGGGATTAACTTTTGATGTTTGACTTATGAGTGCTTTTTCTTGAACCTTAAACTCCTCGAGTGATTTGAGTGAATCTTTTGCGAGGATGTCAATCCTTGTCGATTTTGAATCAGGGGTAATTATTTAGATAAGGGGAAACACCTATGTCTTCATGCTACAAAATGTATGACTTAGATTGTTTGAATCTTTAGGACTCTTTGAGTTGAATTATCCATGTATGAATTATCTTTGAATTATGATGAAACATTATTGATGAATATTATGAATCGAGGAAGTTTGTTTTAATTGTAAGTTGAGAATTTTGCTTGAGGACAAGCAAAAGCTTAAGTGAGGGGGTATTTGATAAACCGCAATAGTAACATATTTTAGGCCCACATTTAGCATGCTTTTGGATGATTTAAGCCTTAAATTGTGTAATTTGGTGCTCTTAATCCTTTGTTTTCATGTTTTATACTCAGGAAAGCACCAAAGAATGAAAAGAACGGAAAACGGGCTTAAAACAGACCAAATGGGCCAAATCACAAAATCGACACGGCCTGGGCCCAAGACCACACGGTCGTGCCTCATTGATGGACTCAAACACGGCCTGGCCACGACTTATGTAATATCCGGGATTTTGGGCTTGTGCATTATTTCTTAATTATGTGAAGTAGCATGCCTGTGTGTGTTATAAATGTGTTTTGTATGAATTTTGAGAACCTTAGAATATAGAAGAATGCCTTAGAAAATATTAAGTTTTAAGTATTGAAGGGGAATTGAACAAAAGAGGCCTTAAGAGGAATAGTAGGGGAAATTAGACACAAAAAGTGCCTTGGTAAAGTGGCATGAAGGCGCCACTTAAAGCTCTGGTAAGTGATGCCATATACAGTGGGCAAGGGGCTAGGTTCGAACTGCAAGGGAAGCAAATAAAAGAGTTTTATTTTCTTTGCAAGATTGAAGATAGTGACTGGCAATGGGGCACTAAAGGATGAGTTTAAGGTTCCTTTTAAAAATTTGGCTAAGTTAAGAGATAATTGTGGATTTATTTTTATTATTTTGAATGAAGTGATAGAGAGAAAAATAAGGGATTTGATAAGTGAAGATGTAGTGGCCGAATGTGGGGCTCTAAGGGTGCATAATCGGTTTTGGGGTTTTGATAGGGGAAGTGTGCCGAAAATTTATAGTTGATAGTTTTGTTTTTCTCTTTTTCTTTCTCCAAGTTCGGTCACTTAGTGTATTAAGGGGCTGCCGAATTTTTCTAATCTCTTCCAAACCCATCTTTTCTTTCCTTCCCTTCAACCTTACCCCTTCCTCTTGTAGCCGAATATTTCATGACCATTTGGGAGCCATAGCCGAATCTTCAGAAGGCCTTATTCTTCTCTCTTTGTCGCAAGTTTTAAAAGCCGAAAGAGTTAGCCAAAATCTTTTCTCTTTTAGTCTCTTCAAGCAAATGTTGGTGGTAAGTATTCCTCTTAGCAATCGGTTTTATCTTTTCTTATTTGGTGAGCCGAAATCAAGGGTAGGCCTTGATTTCTAAGGATGGCCGAATATGCTTAAGGCCATATTAATGTGTTTCTTTTGGTTGTAACCAGCGTAAAGGTGTTCTTTCGGGATTTGAGGTACTCAAGGTAAGCAGTAATGTATTCGCCCAAGGGCCATTTATTGAGATTAAGTGTCGAACCGAATCTAACATATACCTATAGGGATCTCGACATCGCCAAGAGCAAGTAGCAATTTCGGGATTTAAGATTCGCAAGGTAAGTGAACCTGAACATTCGGCCAAGTCTATATTTAGTGATTCAAATATGTTTCTTAGTTATTTAGAAGCTGAAACTAACCAAGTCCGGTGATTTAGTATTGGCCGATTGTAAGGAAGGAGTGTCACAAAGTTTTGGGATTTGATTAGTAATCAAATCGACAGCAAGGTAAGGATTTTGATTGCAATAATCCTTCGGGATTTGATTGTTTAGCCGAATGGCTTTTTACTAAAAGTATTAAGTGTTGGCGAATATAGGAACTAAGGATCTAGAGTGTTAGATCGGGATTTTGGGATTTCGGTGAAAGCATTAAGTAAACCAGTGTGTACCCTACACTAACTCTTAATATATTTATGGCATCAATTTAATATATGTGTTTATAATAATGTGAAAAGTGGGCAAAGGTACCATGTGATGGTACAAAGTACTCAGGTAAGTAACCTTAACATTATGTTAATAAATGATATGAATAATATTATGATATGAATATTTGGAATATGGTACATATGTGAATATCGATAAGAATGTGGAATAAGGCATAAGGCATGATATTGCATATTACGTGTGACATGGGGCATATGGGTTATATGGAAAGGGAAGTGATCCAGTGGTTTATACCACAATATCTCGAATGTGGTGACTCATGTCACATAATCGAATGTGGTGACTTATGTCACAAATTACTATGTGGTGACTTATGTCACATTTAATTATCTGGTGGCTATGCCACAAAATTTATAAGGGTGATGAGCAAGTAAATCTGCGGTGGATTGCGCCGATGATGTGTAACAGATGGAGGGTCGACTTAGTAGTCCCCACGTGTGTGGTGGTTGGTATGCAGTGATGTGTAGCGGATGGTTATCTAGGTATGGGTTCGGGTTTGCATCATTATTTCTATACATTATATATACGTATGATATGATATGATATGCCCGAATCGTTGGGACTTAGTGTTGGTTATACACACCGAGTCTGTTTGACTCACCCTGTTGTGGGATATTTTTTGGTGACACTCGATGTGAACGGACCGGGTCGGCGGGAGCTTAGTGGTGGCCATGTTCAACTCGGACTTTATTTTAATTTTTGACTTTTTATTTCTAAGTACTTTGGATTTATTCGGGTTTTGTTTTAATGTAATAAGGCCATAGCTATAAAACCGATTATGCATGCATTTTTATTTATTTTATTATGATACAATTTTTATCAATTTAAAGTTTAAGCAACTTTTCTTAAAAATAAATCTTTAAATGTTTTAACACCTAACACAAATGATTTTCAATTTAAATAGTAAACTCTAAAAACTCGACTTTTTCCTTTAACTTATGGTTTTGAAATATAACAATAAAGTCTTAATAAATCCTAATCTTCGAGAATAACGATGTTTTCAATTTGAACCCAATCCAAATTTTTCTCCTAAATCACCCAAAGTTTTCCAAGAAACAAACAAGTTTTGAACCTGTTTTACTCAGAACATACCGAGATCCGATCGGGGTTAGTGGGTGGGTTTGGGGTGTTTCGACAGTATCTCGAGCCCGTTTTAAACTCTCGGCCTTGGGTTTAAATCCCATAACATTTTCAAAATCGAGCCCAAATAAGTTTTGTGAAAATTTTTGTGAAATGAGCAGGTTTTTCTGGCATGGCACCTAAGTCTCTGACCCGAAGTCCACCAGGTAAGTACCCCTAACCGTTGTGTGATTTAATGTATGATTTGTATATGGGTATAACGGGAACGTAGAGTAGTATATTAAGTTATGGAACCCTAGGATTAGCTTACTTCAATACAAAATTATATAAAACTTTAAGGCCTAATTAAACAAACCTGTGACTGAGTCGCCGAGTTAGGGTGTGGCAACCATTGTGCGCATGTCTAGGATTGGATTCAGGAATAGCCTAGTATTTAAGCAGTCCTAGTGACTCACCTCCTCTTCACTCGAATCCTACCTGGTGCGTAGTAACGGTTCACCCTAACCAAGAGGACTCATTCACAGGCTAAACTCAATAATTAAAACCCGAAAGGGACCTGCTACATTGTTTTATAAATCTTAGTTTCAAAAATTACCCAAATACCCCTGGTTTGTAAGATTACTAAAATACCCTTGGTTTATAAAGTTACCATATTATCCTCGACTTTTATTAAGATATTCCTACTTTACCAAAAATACCAAAAACCCCTATTTTTGCAAAATATCAAGATACCACGATTTGAAAATTTACCAAAATACCCCTATAGGACAAATTACAGAAAATACCCACAGGATTAAAACGGACAAAAATGTACAAGTGATGAATGTGTGTAGTAGATACTAATGAATGAAGGTGCATCTTTCTCTGAACTAGGATAGAAGACTTGAAACAAAACTCTGAAATGATCGAAAGAACTACTACTAAACCTCCTTACATAAAACTTGTTCGTGGATAATTAGTGGAACAAAGACTAATGCATAAAACTTTCTAAAACAGATTAAAGCGCGATCGTAGAAATGAGTTTTAGGGGACGTGGTCGTAATGTACGAGGACGTGGTAGAGGCAGAATGGCCGTATCGGAACCCGTTAGGTCTGGTCAAGGGTCCGAGAATGAGGTACCGCCACCACCACCAGCTGCTGGCGTTGAGCATCAGGATCAGACGGGGGATGATGCAGTGTCGCAGGCGATGCTGCGGGTTCTTGAGAGGGTGGCTGGAGCAGGTGGGGGTGGGGGAGCTCGAAAATCTGTACCCGAGTGACTCCGAGCAAATGGAGCTGAAGTATTCCATGGCGTATCTGGTGTGGTACCCAGTACGGCTGAGTATTAGATGGAAGCGACAGAGCGAATTATGGATGAGCTGGATCTGACTGCTGAAGGGAATGGTGTCGCTACTTCACGATGAGGCATATCAGTGGTGGCTCACAGTTCAGGATGGTGCTACAGCTGAGGATCTCACTTGGGAGTATGTTAAGGCGGCATATCGGAAGAAGTATGTTGGAACTAGTTATACCGATGCTCGAGAGGAAGGCATTTTAGGTGGTTCAAGGGAACAAGTCCGTAGCGTATATAAGGCTGAATTCTTAAGGTTGAGCCGGTATGCTCGAGGTATCGTGGCTACGGAGCATGAGCGATGTGTCCAGTTTGAGGACGGACTGAGGGATGACCTGAGATTGGTGATAGCTCCACAGCAGGAGCGAGAGTTTGCCGTGTTGGTGGAAAAGGCTAAGGTAGCCGAAGGGATTAAGGACTCTGTGAAATAGAATACTGAACGGAATAGGCACAAGAGAGGTTTTGGATCATCAGGGTCATTTGGGAATACTCAAAAGAGGCCTAGAGTTGATGGGCCGCGAGGTCAGCAGGGTGCTACAGGAGGGCAGTATCGTACTTGTGATCAGTGTGGGAAGAGGCACCTAGGAGAGTGTTGGAAGAAGACATGGGGATGTTTTAAGTGTGGGTCTAAGGAACACATGATTAAGGACTGTCCTATAAGAATAGACGGGAGCCGACCAGCAGGTCAGGGTTTTAACCAGGCTGGAAGAGGGGGACAGCAGCCTCAGCGGGGTCGTGGTCCGATTGGCAGAGGTAATGGTTCTGGAGGAGGACGTGGAACATCGAGCAGAGGTGTTGGTATTACAGAGGCAAGGCAGCCGGGTCTGGTGTATGCAGTTCGTCGGAGGGAGGATGGAGACGCACCGGACGTCATAACCGGTATGCTCTTTATAGCTGATAAGCCTTACTTTGCTTTAATTGATATTGGCTCGACCCACTTGTATGTTGTAAGTAGAGTAGTTGAAACTCTAGGCATAGCCTCTGAACTGTCTAGTAGGGAGATGACTGTAGTAAGCCCGTTAGGTCAAACTGTAGTGGTGAATAGAATATTTCGCAATGTACCTCTAGAGATTCAGGGAGTGATATTCTCTGCCGACTTGATGGAACTACCTTTCGGAGAATTTGATCTCATACTTGGCATGGATTGGCTAGTGGAACATCGGGCTATATTGGATTGTGCAGCTAAGCGAATGGAGTTAAGGACCCTGGAGGATGAGGAGATAATTATGATAGAAGAAAGAAGAAACTACTTGTCTAACGTAGTTTCCGCATTAAAGGCTGATAAGATGGTTCGGAAAGGGTGCAAGGCATTCTTAGCTTTCGTTAGTGCGTTGGATGCAAAAGAAGAAGGAGTTAGTGGAGTTAGAACCGTAAGGGAATTTGTGGATGTTTTCCCGGAGGAGTTACCTGGAATACCCCCTGATAGCGAGGTGGAGTTCGGAATTGATTTGTTGCCTGGAACGGCGCCAGTATCTATCGCTCCGTATAGAATGGCACCAAAGGAGTTGGTGGAGCTTAAAGCTCAAATCCAGGAATTGCTTGATCGTGGGTTTATCCGACCCAGTGTGTCTCCATGGGGAGCACCGGTCTTGTTTGTGTAGAAGAAGGACGGGACTATGCGTATGTACATAGATTATCCTCAGTTGAATAAGCTGACCATCAAGAACAAGTACCCGTTGCCAAGGATAGACGACTTGTTCGATTAGCTTAAGGGAGCCGCGGTGTTTTCGAAGATAGATCTAAGGTCTGGGTATCATCAGCTTAAGGTGAAGGAGGTGGATATCCATAAGACAACTTTCCAGACAAGATACGGGCATTTTGAGTTCGTAGTAATGCCGTTTGGATTGACGAACGCCCCAGCCGCGTTCATGGATATGATGAACCGAGTTTTTCAACCCTACTTGGATCGATTAGTCGTTGTGTTCATAGACGACATCCTAGTGTATTCTAAGTCAGAGGAGGAACATGACGAGCATCTCCGGTTAGTGTTGCAAGTATTAAGGGAGAAGAAGCTCTATGCCAAATTAAGCAAGTGTGAATTTTGGCTGAAGGAGGTTGCATTCTTAGGGCATGTGGTGTCTGCAGAAGGAATAAGGGTGGATCCTAGGAAGATCGAAGCAGTGCTGGATTGGAAACCACCTAAGTCTGTGGCTGAGGTTCATAGTTTCTTGGGATTGGTAGGTTACTACAGAAGGTTCGTAGAAGGGTTCTCATCAATAGCCACACCTTTGACAAAATTGTTGAGAAAGGAAGTACCTTTCGTATGGACAAATAGGCAACAGGAGAGCTTTGAGAAGCTTAAGAGGGTCTTGACTGAAGCCCCAGTCTTGATTCAGCCTGAGGCAGGGAAAGATTTCGTGGTGTATTGTGACGCTTCTCATACAGGATTAGGATGTGTTTTGATGCAAGACGGGAAGGTAGTCGCTTATGCATCTCGACAATTAAGGCCACACGAGGTTAACTATCCGACGCATGACTTGGAATTGGCGGCGGTGGTCTTTACTCTTAAGGTATGGAGGCACTATTTATATGGAGAAAAGTCAGTGATTTACACAGACCACAAGAGCCTTAAGTATCTGTTGACTCAGAAAGAGCTAAACTTGAGACAGCGAAGGTGGGTGGAGTTATTGAAAGACTACGATTGTTCTATTGAATATCATCCAGGCAAGGCGAATGTAGTGGCAGATGCTCTAAGTCGAAAAGTAGTGTCGGATCTGAGGGCGATGTTTGCACATCTTAGCTTGTATGACGATGGAAGTCTGCTGGCAAAATTGCAAGTTAAGCCCGACATGGTTGGAGGAGGTGAAAGAGAGTCGGTTGGCGGATGATGATATAAGTGCTAAGTTGCGGCGGTGTGAGAGGGGGAGTTAGAGGATTATGGAGTTAGCGGCGATGGAGTATTGTGTTGCAAGGGTAAGGTCTGTATGCCTAAGGATAAGGAGTTAAGGCGGAGAATTCTTCAGGAATCGCATAGTAACCCATATGCTATGTATCCTGGAGGTAGTAAGTTGTATAGAGATCTAAGGGAACAGTTTTGGTGGCCTGGTCTTAAGAGGAAGTTACCGAATTTGTAGGGAAATGCTTGACGTGTCAGAAGCCAAGGTGAACACCAAGTTCCGTCGAGATTGCTTCACCGATAAAGATTCCTTGATGGAAGTGGGAGAGAATCACCATGGACTTCGTTAGTGGGCTTCCCCTTACGCCTACTAAGAAGGACTCGGTATGGGTGATAGTGGATCGATTGACAAAGTCCGCGCATTTCTTACGGTGTGGTTGACTATTCTTTCTGAAGTTGGCGAAGTTATATGTGGCGAAATTGTGAGGTTGCATGGAGTGCCAATGTCGATTATCTCGAGATAGGGATCCAAGGTTTACGTCTCGGTTCGGAAAGCACTACATCAAGCTTTGGGCACCGATTAGACTTGATGACGGCATTTCATCCCACGATCGGGCGGTCAATCGAGCGAGTGATCCAAGTATTGGAAGATATGTTGAGGGGTTGTGTGATAAACTTGAGAGGAAGTTGGGAAGAATATTTGCCTTTAGCAGAATTTGCATATAATAATGACTATCAAGCCGATTCGGGTGGCACCGTATGAAGCGGCTGTATGGGCGGAAGTGTCGCACTCCTACGTGTTGGGCAGAATTAGGAGAACGTCAAGTTTTGGGTCCAGAGATTGTGGCAGAATTCGAAGAAAAGGTTAAGTTAATTCGGGCACGATTAAAGGAGGCATCTGACAGGCAGAAGTCGTATGCGGATCTTAAGTGAAAGGAAATAGAATTTGCTGTGGGAGATCAAGTGTTTCTTAAGGTTTCGCCTTGGAAGAAGGTGATGAGATTTGGTCGCAAAGGGAAATTAAGTCCAAGGTTTATAGGACCTTATCGGGTATTGAAGCGAGTTGGACCAGTGGCATACCAGCTAGAGTTACCTCCGAAATTGAAGCAGATGCATGACGTATTCTATGTTTCTATGCTACGTCGTTATCGATCGGATCCATATCATGTGGTGCCAGTTGAGGAGGTGGAGCTAAGACCAGATTTGTCCTACGAGGAAGAGCCGATTCAGATCTTGGAACGAGATGTGAAAGTGTTGCGAAGGAAATCAGTTCCTTTGGTCAAAGTGTTATGGCGTAATCATGGATCGGAAGAAGCTTCGTGGGAGCTGGAAGAAGCAATGCGACAGCAATACCCTCACCTATTTTAGCCAGGTAATTTCGAGGACGAAATTATTTTAAGGGGGGTAGAACTGTAATATCCGGGAATTTGGGCTTGTGCATTATTGCTTAATTATGTGAAGTAGCATGCATGTGTGTGTTATAAATGTGTTTTGTATGAATTTTGAGAACCTTAGAATATAGAAGAATGCCTTAAAAAATATTAAGTTTTAAGTATTGAAGGGGAATTGAACAAAAGAGGCCTTAAGAGGAATAGTAGGGGAAATTAGACACAAAAAGTGCCTTGGTAAAGTGGCATGAAGGCGCCACTTAAAGCTCTGGTAAGTGACGCCATATACAGTGGGCAAGGGGCTAGGTTCGAGCTGCAAGGGAAGCAAATAAAAGAGTTTTATTTTGCTGCAAGATTGAGTAGTAGTGGGCGGCAATGGGGCACTAAGGGATGAGTTTAAGGTTCCTTTTAAAAATTCAGCTAAGTTAAGAGATAATTGTGGATTTATTTTTATTATTTTGAATAAAGTGATAGAGAGAAAAATAAGGGATTTGATAAGTGAAGATGTAGTGGCCAAATGTGGGGCTCTAAGGGTGCATAATCGGTTTTGGGGTTTTGATAGGGGAAGTGTGCCAAAAATTTATAGTTGATAGTTTTGTTTTTCTCTTTTTCTTTCTCCAAGTTCGGTCACTTAGTGCATTAAGGGGCTGCCGAATTTTTCTAATCTCTTCCAAACCCATCTTTTCTTTCCTTCCCTTCAACCTTACCCCTTCCTCTTGTAGCCGAATATTTCATGACCATTTGGGAGCCATAGCCGAATCTTCAGAAGGCCTTATTCTTCTCTCTTTGTCGCAAGTTTTAAAAGCCGAAAGAGTTAGCCGAAATCTTTTCTCTTTTAGTCTCTTCAAGCAAACGTTGGTGGTAGGTATTCCTCTTAGCAATCGGTTTTATCTTTTCTTATTTGGTGAGCCGAAATCAAGGGTAGGCCTTGATTTCTAAGGATGGCCGAATATGCTTAAGGCCATATTAATGTGTTTCTTTTGGTTGTAACCAGCGTAAAGGTGTTCTTTCGGGATTTGAGGTACTCAAGGTAAGCAGTATGTATTCGGCCAATGGCCATTTATTGAGATTAAGTGTCAGAACCGAATCTAACATATACCAATAGGGATCTCGACATCGCCAAGAGGAAGTAGCAATTTTGGGATTTAAGATTCGCAAGGTAAGTGAACCTGAACATTCGGCCAAGTCTATATTTAGTGATTCAAATATGTTTCTTAGTTCTTTAGAAGCCGAAACTAACCAAGTCCGGTGATTTAGTATTGGCCGATTGCAAGGAAGGAGTGTCACAAAGTTTCGGGATTTGATTAGTAATCAAATCGGCAGCAAGGTAAGGATTTTGATTGCAATAATCCTTCGGGATTTGATTGTTTAGCCGAATGGCTTTTTACTAAAAGTATTAAGTGTTGGCCGAATATAGGAACTAAGGATCTAGAGTATTAGATCGGGATTTTCGGGATTTCAGTGAAAGCATTAGGTAAACCAGGTGTGTACCCCACACTAACTCTTAATAGATTTATGGCATCAATTTAATATATCTGTTTATAATAATGTGAAAAGTGGGCAAAGGTACCATTTGATGGTACAAAGTACTCAGGTAAGTAACCTTAACATTATGTTAATAAATGATATGAATAATATTATGATATGAATATTTGGAACATGGTACATATGTGAATATCGATAAGAATGTGGAATAAGGCATAAGGCATGATATTGCATATACGTGTGACATAGGGCATATGGGTTATATGGAAAGGGAAGTGATCCGGTGGTTTATACCACAATATTCGAATGTGGTGACTCATGTCACATAATCGAATGTGGTGACTTATGTCACAAATTACTATGTGGTGACGTATGTCACATTTAATTATCCGTGGCTATGCCACAAAATTTATAAGGGCGATGAGCAAGTTAAATGCTGCGGCGCAGCCGATGATGTGTAGCGGATGGAGGGTCGACTTAGTAGTCCCCACGGTGTGATGGTTGGTACGGGTGATGTGTAGCGGAGATGGTTATCTAGGTATGGGTTCGGGTTTGCATCATTATTTCTATCTCTGTTATATATATCGTATGATATGATATGATATGCCCGAATCGTTGGGACTTAGTGTTGGTTATACACACCGAGAGTCTGTTTGACTCACCCGTTGTGGGATATTTTTCAGGTGACACTCGATGAACGGACCGGGTCGGCGGGAGCTTAGTGGTGGCCATGTTCAACTCGGACTATATTTTAATTTTGGACTTTTTATTTCTAAGTACTTTTGATTTATTGGGTTTTGTTTTAATGTAATAAGGCCATAGCTATAAACTGATTATGCATGCATTTTTATTTATTTTATTATGATACAATTTTTATCAATTTAAAGTTTAAGCAACTTTTCTTAAAAATAAATCTTTAAATGTTTTAACATCTAACACAAATGATTTTCAATTTAAATAGTAAACTCTAAAAACTCGACTTTTTCCTTTAACTTATGGTTTTGAAATATAACAATAAAGTCTTAATAAAGCCTAATCTTCAAGAATAACGATGTTTTCAATTTGAACCCAATCCAAATTTTTCTCCTAAATCACCCAAAGTTTTCCAAGAAACAAACAAGTTTTGAACTGTTTTACTCCAGGAACATACCAGATCCGGTCAGGGTTCGTGGGCTGGGTTTGGGGTGTTTCAACTTACATGAGCGTGTGCCAAGGGCGTGTCCCTGCCATGGCAAAGAGAAATTCTATTTGGATTAGGATACTTAGAGGCGAAGTAACACATTCCGAAGCCTATATAAACATTCTAAGTATGACCTAAGAGGGAGAGCCCAAGGCTTTTGTCAGGGGGCGTCCAACTAGGCCAAAGAGGGTAGATTTGTGGGAATTTACTCGAAGAAAGCCAGTTGATTCATCTGAAGAAGCCGGAGTCATACTCAAGACGGAGGATTTCTCTTCAATTCCTTCAGGGAGTTTTAGGGTTTTTCTTATGTTTTGTTTTATCTTTTCTTCTAAGATGTTTTCTTTTATCATCATGAACTAAACCCCTCAGATACCTGAGGGGGATGAAACCTAAGATGAATCTTGTTATTGTTTTTTGAACTATATGATAAATACTTGATTTGTTCTTAATTATGTGTTCTTAATTCTTGTTTTGATATTTCCGGGATATTAATTCAAGTTTGATGTGCTTAGGTGGAGGAGCAAAAGTCCATGCCTAAGAGTAGATGTAGCATAATTAAGCGGAGTTGATCGCACGCCTAGACATAGGGTGACGAGATTTTGCCGGATTAGGGTGAAACCTAATATGGGAGTCCATAGATCGAGTTAATGCAATTCTAGGGGTTTTAATTAGAAAGAGATTGCAATTAATCAACCTAGGGTTAGACGTTAGTAGCCTCGATGGAGGTATTAATATAACTTAGGGAATCCTACGGATCAAGTCAAGTGAATAAATAAATGCAGTTCGGTGTTAGATAACAAGTGAAGTCTAGGTGGATTCTTCCTCGGGTATTGTCTTAATCAATTGGTCTTTCCCACAAGTATTTCCCCAAATTCATTCTTCTTTTTCTTAGAGTCTTTAGCTTAGTAGTTAGTTAATTTTAGATTAAACGACAATTCCCTTTATTTTAGGCTAGATAATAAAAAGAAAGTTAGTATTAGTACTTTTAGTTCCTTTGGGTTCGACAATCCGGTCTTGCCTTAACTATACTACTGTTCGATAGGTGCGCTTGCCTCAAATTGTTGTCATAGTTAGTTCCCAGGTTCGATCATTCTCTTTATAAATTTTAAAACTTTGACAAATCACAGCGATCAATATAGTAAGGAAGCAAATTGGACAGTTCAGATTTTGTTCCCTAGAGATGATAGTGGAGTAGGCTGAAGATTGAAGTCTTCCTGAATATAGTAAGGAAGCGAATTAGAAAGTTTAGATTTTGTTCCCTAGAGATGATAGTGGAGCAGGCTGAAGATTGAAGTCTTCCTGAATATAGTAAGGAAGCAAATTGGAAAGTTCAGATTTTGTTCCCTAGAGATGATAGTGGAGCAGGCTGAAGATTGAAGTCTTCCTGAAGATAGTAAGGAAGCAAATTGAAAAGTTTAGATTTTGTTCCCTAGAGATGATAGTGGAGCAGGCTGAAGATTGAAATCTTCCTGAAGATAGTAAGGAAGCAAATTGAAAAGTTCATATTTTTTTCCTTAGATATGATAATGGAGCAGGCTGAAGATTGAAGTCTTCCTGAAGATAGTAAGGAAGCAAATTAAAAAGTTCAGATTTTGTTCCCTAGAGATGATAGTGGAGCAGGCTGAAGATTGAAGTCTTCCTGAGATAGTAAGAAAGCAAATTAAAAAGTTCAGATTTTGTTCCTTAGAGATGATAGTGGAGCAAATTGAAGATTGAAGTCTTCCTGAGATAGTAAGGAAGCAAATTAAAAAGTTCAGATTTTATTCCCTAGAGATGATAGTGGAGTAAACTGAAGATTGAAGTCTTCCTAAGATAGTAAGGAAGCATACTGAAAAGTTCAGATTTTGTCCTCTCAAGATAGTAGTGGGGTAGACTAAAGATTGTAGATCTGGCATTCCTGAGATTGCAGTGAAGCAGATCGAAGATTCCAATCTGGCATCCCTGAGTTTGCAGGGAGCAGATTAAAGTAGTAGATTTGGCATCCCTGAGTTTACAGCGAAGCAGATTAATGATAGCTGATATTGCCTTCCTGAAGTTACAGTGAAGCAGATTGAAGCTATCAGACTTATTGAAATCAAGAGGAAGTTCCAATATTGTTGAAGTTGCAAGCCATTTGAAGAAAACGAGGACCAAGAAGGCAAGGCTCGGCAAGACTGGGCAAAATTGGTCCTTCTATTGTCTTTGCTCTATTCTCGTTTCTCGACAATGAGCAAAGAGGGCAGCTGTAATAACCCATTTTGCCCGGGCCCATTCCAAAATAATAAAAACAAAAAAATAATAACCAATGTCCAGTTTTACAAGTATGTTTACAAAAACTAAACAGATAACCCAATGGCCCATTACACCCAGTGGCCCAGACCCAAACATTATGCGGCCCAAAAGGACCCAATGCCTAAACAGAAACCTAGGGTTTCTGGGGACCCTCGCGCCGCACGCACCAAAACGAGCCTTCCTCACACTGCAAGCGCCGCGGCCACCTTCAGTCACGCCGCCTTCAACGCATGACAGCCCCACACCATCGCCGCAATCCTCGCAAATCGCCTTATCACCGCCGGGCTTCTTGTCAATCACCTGCACAAAAAGGAAGGAACAAGCTGCAAATATGGCGAAACAGAGGCCAAATTTTTGTTTCTTTTTTTATTTTTATTTCAAGGACTATAAAAGCCCTACACAAACCTGTAAAAGGGGGAGAAATACAAAAAATACATAGAAATAAAAAGAACAAATTTCTTTTTCAACACAGAGGTTTTTTTTTTCTTTTTTATCTCGCATTCTTTTTCGATTTATGCATGCATATTTTATAAAAACACTAAAATAGATAAAAAAAAAAACCTTACCTTTTTATTTTTCTGATCTCCGACCGCCTTATGCGATGGCGCGTTTGGCGGCCCTCCATCGGAGCGATTGGCCGAAGGCCGAAAGCTAGAGAGCATTTGGGGGGGTTCTCTAATTTTTTTTTTAGTGTTTAATAATGATTTTTTTTTGTTTTTTTTAACTTATATAGGCAAGAAAGAACGACATCGTTTTTGATTAAAGGATCAGCGCGTTGACCCGATATCCAGGGAAGGATCCGCGTATTTTTATTTAATGGTCTAATTGCCATTTTAGTCCTCCCGTAATTTCATTTATTTTTAATTCCGTTTTAATTTAAATTTTTTATTTTTAATTTGGCCCTAAATGTTTGATTGCATTTTAATTTAGTTCTTTGGGACATTTAAGGGATAGTAACAGAACGACGCCGTTTTGGAATTGAGGCATAATTGCCCAATTGGTCCTTGCATTTTCGGCGTGCATTTCAATATCGTCCTTTTTGTATTTTAAATTTATTTTTTAAAATTATTTTAATTTAATCCTTATTCATTTTTTATTCTTTTTATTTTTTCATTTTGCTTTTATTTTTTTATTATTTTAATATAATGTTATATTAAATTATTATTTATTATTTATATTTCTCATTGTTATTCATATATTGTATTTTTATTAATTATTATATCACATTTTATTTTTCTATATTATATTATTATAGCATTATCATTAATATTTTATAAAATTTCTATATATTATATAACATATATTATTTGTAACATCCTAAAATTTAGAATTTTATGTGTTGCACTATTTCTTGCGTTAGGCTAGTTAAAAAAATATTAATTGTGTATGTTTAAGGGGTCCTAAGAAGGCTCGAGGCTGAATTGGGTTTTAGTAAAATTTTTGTGTTTAAGCACTTTAAGGAGAGAGGGTAAATGGCATCAATGCTTATGGAAATAAGTGAGTAAATTGCTAGCATAAATGAGCATATGGTAAAGAGGATGTGGCGTCACATGAATGGCTTTAAGGGAAGAGGTTCGAATCCCACTTGATGCAAATTTTTACTATTTTTTTTTTGTGTTATTCATCCATAGTGTCGGTCATAGATGTATTTAAGGCAAGGAAGACTTTTTAATTTTGTAAAGGTGGCTAAGGAAATAAGGTAAGGATGAGGATAAGGAAAGAAATGAAAGAAAATGAGCAAGAAGGGGGATATGTTGGCCGGTTTTGGGGAGAATGTTTTGGAAAGTTTTTATGGTCAATTTTTGATCCTTTTGGTATGGTATAGACGGTTTGGGAAGGGTTTTGGGAGTAGCTGAATTTTCTTTAGTCTTTTGGTAGAATTTTGGTGCTTGTTAGGCCTAATTTCTTTTAGCATTCTTTTGTGCTCTTTTCTTCAACTTCTTCTCTCATTGCCGAAACTTCAAGCCAATAGTGGCTATTTTTCTTTTTTTTATTCTTTGTCTTGCCGAAATCACCTAGCCATTGTGACCAAATTATTTTCACTCATCTTCCCTTTGAAAACCAAAACTAGTTAAGCACTCCTTCTCCATCTTTGTTTTCTTTTTCACAAAATTCTTCAACCCTTATTTCTTCTTCTCTAATCCATACTTTCATAGCCAAAATTTCTTGTTCATTTTCTCCATAACCGAACCTTGATTATCTTCTCTTCCTCATCATACAAATTGGATTTTTCTTTCTTGAATAAACCGGGTAAGTGTTTTATTCAAATCCTTTCAATTTTTTTTCTCCTTAGCCGAATGAATATTCCTCATCAGTTGGTTATTTCATATTGTTTCTAAACCGAAATGGTGTTTTCCCACACTCCCTCATATTTTGATAATCTTCTATTTGTAGTACTTTAGTGGATTGGCCGAATATCACATCTTAGTCGAATCACTTCTAGTCTTGTGCCCAATCGATCGAAGTGGATCTATTATTGTCAAGGTAAGAGATTTCTTCAAGGCTCAATATCTCAATACTTTGTTATTCCGCTTAAACGGATTGATGATAATGCATACACATTTGTCCTAGGGACTACATCAATCGTTGATCTTTCAGAAATAGAGGTAAGCCGAATCTTATCCCTAAACGATTACATTCGTTCATAGTAATAGTTTTCTAATCGAGATCTTTTCAATGGAAGCAAACGATACCGAATCGAAAGGAAAAGCGATTGGAGAACTCAAAAGGAGTGGATTTGCGATTCCTACTCCTAAGTTCAAACGAAGGGCGGTATCGGCAATTCGAGATTTTCCACCGGGTTGTGGACCATCATCCGGTGAGAATCGACTAATCATGGTCGTTCACGATTTAGAGAGTAAGTATTTTAGATCGATTATTTAGATTTAGATTAATAAAAATCTCGTTCATTAGATTAATCGAGTATTATGTTGTCATAGGTGCCGACGATCAAGAGAGTTTAATACTTACCGTAATCAGGTGTGTAATCTTATCGAAATCCCGTAAATCTGTGTTTTAGCATCATATTAGAAATATCGATCATTGTTGCTTAAAAACTCAAAATCGGTAAAATGGTATGAATTGAGTAATTTGCCTAAACATCGTAAATTTTGAGATTTGTCAAATTAGGGATTATTTGTAAAATTACGAAAATGCCCCTAAGTTTCGAATTACAAAAATGCCCCTATGAGCCGAATCACGAAAATGCCCCTAAAGGGTCGATTTGCTAGAATGCCTTAATGGGCCGTATTGCTTAAAAATCCTTAAAAGTGCCGAGTTACGAAAATACCCTTATGGGCCGAATTACGAAAATGCCCCTATGGGCCGATTTGATAGATTGCCCTAATGGGCCGAACTACAAAGTGTGATAATGGGCCGATTTATCGAATCAAATCTCTTGATTAATGATTGTTGTTTATATTTGAAATTATTTTGTTTTATAATATATGTTGCATTACATAATTTTCGCAAGGGATGGGAAAAATGTTGAAGAGAAGTGTAACTCGGTGGCTTTGAAACAAAAATGTTTGTTAATATGTTTCACTATGATTCCGGTGGCTTGGCCACAATCAAATTATAATATAAATGGCAACTTGCCTGTGATTGGTGTGTTCGGCGGGTGGGTTGACTTGATCCCCACAGGTGTAATGGGATGGTACGGGTGGTGTGTAGCGGATGGATATCTAGGATGGGTTGGGTTGCATACATTCATACATTTGCTTCATTTTAAGATTTTTATGTAAAAGGGCTTAGGCCCATGATATTGCTATATGGATTCAGACCCAGTGGATGATGGTAAGGGGATTTCACACTGAGTTCTTGTAACTCACTCCCCCTTTTTCTTAACCCTTGTAGGTAATGCTCAGTGATATGGATTTGGGCCATGGATGACTTGGTGGAGGCCATACTTCAGTAATGGTGTTATTGAACTTTAGATTTCTATTTTCGCTTATTTTACTACTCTTACTATTTTGGGTTTTTATGTTGTAATAAGGCCTCTGGAATCTTTTATTTTAGCTTTATGTTTGTCGTACTTACTATTTTGCTTGAATGATTTTAAATGGGAATTTTTCTAAAACTTAAATAAAGGTTTTCCAAAATAGATTAACAAATGGATTTCATAACAAACTTTTACAAATATTTTAACTTGGAAAGTTTTTCTCAAACTATCAACAATATTTTCAAAAGTTACGATTTATAAAGATTTTTAGTTTAAATTATCGATTTATCAAACAACCTTCGAGGTTTGTAGTACTTTATCAAATATTTCAAATCAACTCGTTTTCTCAATTATAACTAAACAATATCTATATTAGTACGAATAAAAAGGATTTAACATGTTTTTCTCATGTGACATGTCACATTCGGTCTTAACGCATGGGCTGGGTTTGGGGTGTTACATTTTATGGTATCAGAGCCCGGTTATAAAACTCGGTTGTGGTTTGGGTTCAAACACGTTTTCAAAGCCGTTTAAATTTTAAATTATACATGTATTTTCTAAAAGAAGTATGGCACCACGGGTATCCGGCACCAAGTCAAGTAAGTATATGTTATCATTTTATGATTATGATTATTGTGTTATGACTATAGAAATACTCTAGAACTTTTTAGTTTTAGGAGCTGAAACTATAGAGATTGAGACTATAGGATGCGTTTTGCGAAAACGACTTTACTTCCTATATTTCATAAAATATTGTTTAATAAACACTGAAATAGTATACTCATTCATAAGTCTCTTAATCAGAATAAATCGAATTAGAAAATATGAGCGCTAGAGGACGTGGACGCGGTAGACGTGGCCGTGGTAGAGGCCGTGGCGCTAGAGTTGTATCTGAGGCATCGGGACATATGCCGAAAATGGACGCACCTGCGTCACCTGTGACTGAAGCTGGGTCACACGATCGTATGAGAGAGGATGACTCTCTGTCCCAAGCAATGTTGCGAGTTCTGGAAAGGGTTGCTGGGGCAAGAATTGGGTCAGCAGCTCGTGGGTCAATATCGGAGCGACTTAGATCGAATGGAGCTAAAGTTTTTAGGGGTATATCGGGTGTGGCCCTAAACGTAGCGGAGTACTGGCTTGAGGCGGTGGAGCGGATCATGGACGATTTGGATTGCACCGCCGAAAGCGGCCCGAAAGGAGTGGTGTCTTTGCTGAGGGACGAGGCGTACCAGTGGTGGCTCACTGTGCGGGAAGGCATTCAAGCCGATCGCATTACCTGGGAATTCTTTAAAATCGCATTTCAAGGAAAATATGTCGGGGCTAGCTATGTGGATGCCCAAAGGAAGGAATTCCTGAATCTGGTCCAAGGAGGTAAATCTGTGGCAGCATATGAGGCAGAATTTTTGCGTCTGAGTCGGTATGCCCGGGGAATAGTGCCGACTGACTACGAACGCTGTGTCCGTTTTGAGGACGGGTTGCGTTATGAGTTGCGGGTACTGATAGCCCCACAGAAGGAGAGGAATTTTGCCACACTGGTGGAGAAAGCAAAGATAGCTAAAGAAGCTAAACACTCGGAGTGACAGAACTGAGACAAGGATAGGGGCAATAGTAAGAGAGGCTCTGGGTACTCAGGTCCTACTAGAGGTTTTTAGAAGAGGCCTAGGAATGAGGAGCCAGCTCGAACGAGAATACAAGCTGCTACCAATCAGCTACAGCCCTGTGCAGACTATGGGAAACTCCACTTGGGTGAATGCTGGAAGAGAACCGGTGGTTGTTTCAAATGTGGTTCCAAGGACCATCGACTTAGAGATTGCCCTCGACTGCCTGCTCAGACTCAGGTTATTCGTAATAATGATGCGCAGCCAGCTAGAGGTGCTCAACAGTCGCCGAGAGGCCGTGGGCCAGGTCGAGGTGGTAATGGCGTAGGACGAGGTCAGGGTGCACCGGGTAGAGGTGCTGGTAATAGGGGTAACGCAGAGGTGAGACAGCCAGGGTTGGTCTATGTGGTCATACGTGGAGAGGATGGCGATGCACCTGATGTCATAACCGGTACGTTTTTCATAGCTGATGTACCTGTTACTGCTTTAATAGATATTGGATCCACCCATTCGTATGTTGTTGCTTTCGTGTGCGGAACCTTGAACATTAGATCTAAGATTACTGCTAGAGAAACAACTGTGATTAGCCCTTTAGGACAGACGGAGGTAGTGAATAAGTTATTTAGGGATGTACCCTTAGAAGTTCAGGGGGAAATATTTCTGGCAGATTTGATGGAACTACCATTCGGCGAGTTTGACCTTATTTTAGGCATGGACTGGTTGGTTAAGCACCATGCAAACTTAGAATGTGCTGCAAAACAGATGGTGCTAAGAACTTCGGAGGATAAGGAAGTGATGATGATAGGTGAAAGCAGAAACTATCTGTCTAATGTGGTATTTACTTTAAAGGCAGAAAAGTTGGTGCAAAAGGGGTGTGGAGCGTTCTTAGCCTTTATCAGTGATTTGGATGCCAAAGAGTTAACAATAGAAAGTGTCAGAACGGTGAAAGAGTTTTCGAACGTCTTTCCCGAGGAGCTTCTAGGATTGCCTCCGGATCGGGAGGTAGAGTTTGGCATTGAGCTGTTGCCAGGAACGGCTCCAGTGCCCATTGCTCCTTATAGAATGGTGCCGAAGGAGTTAGCGGAGCTTAAAGCTCAGATTCAGGAGTTGTTGGATCGCGGATTCATTCGACCGAGTGTGTCACCATGGGGAGCGCTGGTCTTGTTCGTTAAGAAGAAGGATGGGTCGATGCGTATGTGCATCGATTATAGGCAATTGAATAAGTTGACGATCAAGAACAAGTATCCATTGCCAAGAATCGATGATCTGTTCGATCAGCTACAAGGAGCTTCGATTTTCACGAAGATAGACTTGAGATCGGGTTATCACCAGCTTAAGGTCAAGGAGGCGGATATTCATAAGACTGCATTTCAAACTCGTTATAGGCATTACGAGTTCTTGGTGATGCCGTTCGGGTTGACAAATGCACCAGCTGCATTTATGGACATGATGAATCGAGTCTTCGAACCCTATTTTGACCGGTTCGTGGTGGTGTTCATAGATGATATCTTGGTGTATTCGAAGATTGAAGAAGAGCATGATTCGCATCTACGAGTTGTGTTGCAGATATTAAGAGAAAATCAACTTTATGCCAAATTCAGTAAGTGTGAATTTTGGCTGAAGGAGGTGACATTCTTGGGGCATGTTGTGTCTGCCGAAGGAATTAGAGTTGATCCTCGAAAAGTTGAGGCTGTATTGGATTGGAAGCCACCAAAGTCAGTGGCTGAAATTTGGAGTTTTCTAGGCTTGGCTGGGTATTACAGGCATTTTGTGGAGGGGTTTTTGTTGATTGCTGCGCCCCTAACTAAGCTGTTGCGTAAGGGAGTACCATTTGTGTGGTCAGATAAGCAATAAGAGAGCTTTGAGAAATTGAAGAAGATACTGACAGAAGTGCCAATATTGATTCAACCTGAGGCTGGTAAGGAGTTTACTGTTTATTGTGATGCGTCACACACGGGCTTGGGATGTGTGTTGATACAAGGGAGAAAAGTGGTGGCTTATGCATCTCGCCAATTAAGGCCGCATGAAGTTAACTATCCCACTCATGATTTGGAGTTAGCTGCATTGGTCTTTGCTCTGAAAATTTGGAGACATTATCTGTACAGAGAGAAGTCGACTATTTATACGGATCATAAGAGTCTGAAGTACCTTCTTACCCAGAAGGAGTTGAACTTAAGACAACGGAGGTGGATTGAACTATCGGAGGATTATGACCTCTCAATCGAGTATCATCTCGGAAAGGCTAACGTAGTGGCAGATGCGTTGAGTCGTAAGGTGATATCAGATTTGAGAGCGATGTTCACTCATCTCAGTCTTTATGAAGATGGTAGCCTGTTAGCCGAACTTCAAGTGAAGCCCGCATGGGTAAGTCAGATTAAGAAGAAGCAGTTAATAGATGAAAGGTTGGGTTCCTGACTTCGGCAAATGGAAGGTGGTGAGATAGGGGATTTTGGATTTAATAGTGACAGAGTATTGTGTTTTCGCGGAAGAGTTTGTATGCCCAAGGATTCGGAATTGAGGCTAATGATTTTGCGTGAGGTGCATAGTAGTCCATATGCTATGCACCCAGGGGGAAATAAGATGTACCGAGACCTCCGTGAGCAGTATTGGTGGCCAGGGTTGAAACGGGAGGTTACTGATTTCGTGAGTAAGTGCCTAACATGTCAGGAAGTGAAGGCGGAACATCAATTGCCGTCAGGGTTGCTTCAACCGATGAAAATTCCATTATGGAAATGGGAAAGGATAACGATGGACTTTGTTAGTGGATTACCCTTAATGCCTACTAAGAAAGATTCAGTATGGGTTATAGTAGATCGGTTAATGAAGACTGCTCATTTCCTACCTGTTCGTATGGATTATTCATTGCAGAAGTTGGCCAAGTTGTATGTAGCAGAGATCGTGAGGTTACATGGGGTACCAGTGTCTATTATATCAGACAGGGACCCTAGGTTTACATCACCGTTTTGGAAGGCTTTATATGAAGCTTTGGGTACAAGGTTAAATTTCAGCACGGCGTTTCATCCGCAATCAGATGGTCAGTCGGAGAGAGTGATCCAGATTCTAGAAGATATGTTAAGAGGTTGTGTGATCGATTTCAGGGGTAGTTGGGAAGATTTCCTACCGTTGGCAGAGTTTGCTTACAACAACAGCTACCAATCCAGTATCCAGATGGCACCCTATGAGGCGTTGTATGGTCGTAGGTGTCGTACTCCTACTTGTTGGACTGAGCTGGGGGAGCGACAGTTGTTGGGTCCTGATTTGATTTCGGAGACGGAGGAAAAAGTTAAGGTAATTCGGGCACGATTAAAAGAAGCTTCGGACAGACAGAAATCGTACGCGGACTTGAAGCGTAAGGATATAGAATTCGCAGTGGGTGATCAGGTCTTTCTGAAGGTCTCACCTTGGAAAAAGATCTTTAGATTTGGACGGAAGGGCAAGTTGAGCCATAGGTTCATCGGACCTTACCGGGTACTGAAGCATGTTGGACCAGTGGCTTATCAACTTGAGTTACCTCCGAATTTAAGTCAGATACATAGTGTATTCCATGTATCGATGTTAAGGCATTATCGTTCGGATCCATCTCATGTTGTACCGGTGGAGGAAGTTGAATTGAGACCTGACTTGTCTTTTGAAGAGGAGCCAGTACAGATTTTAGATTGGGACGTTAAGGTGCTGAGAAGGAAGTCGGTACCGTTAGTCAAAGTTCTATGGCATAATCATGAATCAGAGGAGGCTACATGGGAGCCAGAGGACGCGATTCGGCAACAATATCCTCATCTCTTTTAATGAGGTAAATTTCAAGGCCAAAATTTCTTTAAGGGGGTAGAATTGTAACATCATAAAATTTAGAATTTTATGTGTTACATTATTTCTTGCATTAGGCTAGTTAAAAAAATATTAATTGTGTATGTTTAAGGGGTCCTAAGAAGGCTCGGGGCTGAATTGGGCTTTAGTAAAATTTTTGTGTTTAAGCACTTTGAGGAGAGAGGGTAAATGGCATCAATGCTTATGGAAATAAGTGAGTAAATTGCTAGCATAAATGAGCATATGGTAAAGAGGATGTGGCGTCACATGAAGGGCTTTAAGGGAGGAGGTTCGAATCCCACTTGATGCAAATTTTGACTATTTTTTTGTGTTATTAATCCATAGAGTCGGTCCTAGATGTATTTAAGGCAAGGAAGACTTTTTAATTTTGGAAAGGTGGCTAAGGAAATAAGGTAAGGATGAGGATAAGGAAAGAAATGAAAGAAAAGGAGCAAGAAGGGGGATATGTTGGCCGGTTTTGGGGAGAACGTTTTGGAAAGTTTTTATGGTCAATTTTTGATCCTTTTGGTATGGTATACACGATTTGGGAAGGGTCTTGGGAGTAGCCGAATTTTCTTTAGTCTTTTGGTAGAATTTTGGTGCTTGTTAGGCCTAATTTCTTTTAGCATTCTTTTGTGCTCTTTTCTTCAACTTCTTCTCTCATTGCCGAAACTTCAAGCCAATAGTGGGTATTTTTCTTTTTTTTCTTCTTTGTCTTACCGAAATCACCTAGCCATTGTGACCAAATTATTTTCACTCATCTTCCCTTTGAAAACTGAAACTAGTTAAGCACTCCTTCTCCATCTTTCTTTTCTTTTTCACAAAATTCTTCAACCCTTCTTTCTTTTTCTCTAATCCATACTTTCATAGCCAAAATTTCTTGTTCATTTTCTCCATAACCGAACCTTGATTATCTTCTCTTCCTCATCATACAAGTTAGATTTTTCTTTCTTGAATAAACCGGGTAAGTGTTTTATTCAAATCCTTTCAATTTTTTTCTCCTTAGCCGAATGAATATTCTTCATCATTTGGTTATTTCATATTGTTTCTAAACCGAAATGGTGTTTTCCCACACTCCCTCATATTTTGATAATCTTCTATTTGTAGTATTTTAGTGGATTGGCCGAATATCACATCTTAGCCGAATCACTTCTAGTCTTGTGCCCAATCGATCGAAGTGGATCTATTATTGTCAAGGTAAGAGATTTCTTCAAGGTTCAATATCTCAATACTTGGTTATTCCGCTTAAATGTATTGATGATTATGTATACACGTTTGTCCTAGGGACTATATCAATCGTTGATCTTTTGGAAATAGAGGTAAGCCGAATCTTATCCTTAAACGATTACTTTCGTTCATAGTAATAGTTTTCTAATCGAGATCTTTTCAATGGAGGCAAACGATACCGAATCGAAAGGAAAAGCGATTGGAGAACTCAAAAGGAGTGGATTTGAGATTCCTACTCCTAAGTTCAAACGAAGGGCGGTATCGACAATTCGAGATTTTCCATCGGGTTGTGGACCATCATCCGGTTAGAATCGACAAATCGTGGTCGTTCACGATTTAGAGAGTAAGTATTTTAGATCGATGATTTATATTTAGATTAATAAAAATCTCGTTCATTAGATTAATCGATTATTATGTTGTCATAGGTGCCGACGATCAAGAGAGTTTAATACTTACCGTAATCAGGTGTGTAATCTGACTGAAATCCCGTAAATCTGTGTTTTAGCATCATATTATAAATATCGATCATTGTTGCTTAAAAACTCAAAATCGGTAAAATGGTATGAATCGAGTAATTTGCCTAAACATCGTAAATACTGAGATTTGTCAAATTAGGGATTATTTGTAAAATTACGAAAATGCCCCTAAAGGGCCGATTTGCTAGAATGCCTTAATGGGCCGTATTGCTTAAAAATCCTTAAAAGTGTAGAGTTACAAAAATACCCTTATGGGTCGAATTACGAAAATGCCCCTATGGGCTGATTTGATAGATTGCCCTAATGGGTTGAACTACAAAGTGTGATAATGGGCCGATTTATCGTATCAAATCTCTGGATTAATGATTGTTGTTTATATTTGAAATTATTATGTTTTATAATATATGTTGCATTACATAATTTTCGCAAGGGATGGGAAAAATGTTGAAGAGAAGTGTAACCCGGTGGCTTTGCCACAAAAATGTTTGTTAATATGTTTCACTATGATTCTGGTGGCTTGGCCGCAATCAAATTATAATATAAATGGCAACTTGCCTGCGATTGGTGTATTTGGCGGGGTGGGTTGACTTGATCCCCACAGGTGTAATGGGATGGTACGGGTGGTGTGTAGCGAATGGATATCTAGGATGGGTTGGGTTGCATACATTCATACATTTGCTTCATTTTAATATTTTTATGTAAAAGGGCTTAGGCCTATGATATTGCTATATGGATTCAGGCCCAGTGGATGACGGTAAGGGGATTTCACACTGAGTTCTTGTAACTCACTCCCCCTTTTTCTTAACCCTTGTAGGTAATGCTCAGTGATGTGGATTTGGGCCATGGATGACTCGGTGGAGGCCATATTTCAGTAATGGTGTTATTGAACTTTAGATTTCTATTTCCGCTTTTTTTACTACTCTTACTATTTTGGGTTTTTATGTTGTAATAAGGCCTCTGGAATATTTTATTTTAGCTTTATGTTTGTCGTACTTACTATTTTGCTTGAATGATTTTAAATGAGAATTTTTCTAAAACTTAAATAAAGGTTTTCCAAAATAGATTAACAAATGGATTTCATAACAAACTTTTACAAATATTTTAACTTGGAAAGTTTTTCTCGAACTATGAACGATATTTTCAAAAGTTACGATTTATAAAGATTTTTAGTTCAAATTATCGATTTATCAATCAACCTTCGAGGTTAGTAGTACTTTATCAAATATTTCAAATCAACTCGTTTTCTCAATTATAACTAAACAATATCTATATTAGTACGAATAAAAAGAATTTAACATGTTTTTCTCATGTGACATATCAGATCCGGTCTTAACGCATAATGGGTTTGGGGTGTTACATTATTTATATAGTTTATATCACATAAGTACTTTTTTATTATATTAATAGATAAATTTTATTTAAAGTTTGTATATTCTTTATAACTATTTTTATCAAATATTATTGTTTATATGTATGTATGTATGTATTATTTTATAACTTATATATTAGTTATATATTATGCATTTTAAGATTTTTGTATTTATTATATTGTACTACATATTACTTCAAAAATATTATTTAGTATAAATTTATTTTTATTATATAATATATATGTATTTTTATGTTATATATTTAGTTTTTTTATGATTACTATATCATATATACTTCTATTTCAAAATTTTAATCGTACTTTATCATATATTATTATATTTTTACGTACCAAATTATTAAATTATAAGTATTCTTATATTTCTCATATACTCTAAGTTTTATATATATTATTTAAATATTGTTTATACATATTAACCATTTCGGATATTGTTTTTTTTCGATGTTATTAAGTGTATATATATATGTCATTTTTTTTCATGTTTGTAGTACTTCACATTTATTTCTTAATTCTTATAGATTTATTTTTGAATTCTTATTGCATATTTTATAACTTATATTTGTTCATTTATGTTCTTTATTTGTTTAATATTGTTTTAGTATAGTCCTTTTATTGTATACATTATTTGTCATGGTACGGTAGTCTTTTGTTAATCGACTAAAATTTTTAATATGATTCATAATAGTGAATAATTGTTATTTGAAATTGATGTTTATAATATATATGCCTCTTTGTATTCAAAACATTGTTCTATAAAAACACTTTTTATATTAAAAAATAATGATACGTGATACTTAGGGACTTCGAGAGAAATTATACCCTAACTTACTAGGTTTTAATTTTTTCTCGTAGAACTTAAAATATCGAGTATCCTCTTTTTTTAAAAACCTATAAATTTTAAATAAAAACTTATTCTCGAGAATTCAAAATTGTCGTGTCCTAACTTACTGGATGCGACGTTTTGTTATCTCGAGATAAGAATTTTAGAAAATAAGGCAATGTTTCGTGTTTGGAAGTTCGAGAAATTTTGCCCTAACGTGCTGGGTTTCAGTTTTTCGTTCGTCCAAATAACTAAATATCCTTTTAATGAATTTTGTAAATCAAGAGATGATTTTGGTTACGAGGGTTTAAAACATCATGTCCTAACGTGCTGGATGTGATGTTTGTATGCTTTCGAAACAAAGGAATCTCCAATTTCAACTTAAATTGTTTAAATTTTTAAAGAAATCATGTGTTCAAATCTTTTCGAAATTTTCGATATTAGGATAATAACTAATCAATTCGGTACCAATTTTGGGCGTTATGAGGGTGTTAATCCTTCCTCGTATGTAACCGACTCCTGAACCCGTTTTCTTGAATTTTGTAAGTCAAATCAATGTTTTGAAATAAAATGTTTTATAAGGTGATTCGATCACACCTAAGCAAAAAGGGATTGGTGGCGACTCCATTTTCGTTTTTAAAGTCGATCTCTTTTTTTACCAAAACCTTAAAAATGGTTTCGACACGAGTCATATAAATATCGTACACACATCACTTAAACTACCACTAGGGGTATAATGGTCTTTTTGACGGTTAGGGGTAAAACGGTAATTTCACCCCTCAGGGGTATTTTGGTCATATAACTAATTTTGGGGTCTCGGCATAGATGACGACCCTTCAGAAGGTCTGCAGTCGTCTCGAACGACTCAGATAACCTATATGGCCAAAACAGTGTATTTGGGCTCAATGCCCATTACTCGGCCCAAGTGGGCCCACACGCTTGTGTGGCCCATTTAGCCCAAATTCAGTCATGACTATGCGATCACCATAGCCCAATCCATTATTTGTCACTTACCGTGGATTTTACCCATGTGGGGCCCCTGAGCCCATTGGGCCCACATGGCCCATCTCGGCTCAACGAGGCCCATTACTGCCCAAACCTACGAGAACGCTCGTGGCGGCCTCTACAATCTGTCGCCAACGATTTGTGGGCTTGGTTTACCTTATGAGTGTTCGCACACTCCTGAGGCCTCAAATGTCGAAGTTTCGGCTCTTCGGCTTTGCCGATTCACAATGAAACAGGGGTGTGAATACACACTTTCATCCGTCGTTTTGACAGTAACAATATTGGGTGTACGATTACACACCTTTTTCGTAGCTTGAACAAACAACCCACGAACACCGAACCTACATCCATCAACGTTTTCGGTTAATATCAATACCTAATACTAACGTTAAATCCCAAAGAGAATGGTATTGATACTCACCTTCACCCAAGTATGCTATCCAATCCACTTATGATGCTAACAGAAAGATATCTATACCCCTTTCCTACCGAAATGCTGTATTAACCAAGAGAATCCAACACGAGAGGAGGGTCCAAGAGTTAGCAACCCTAAATTGAATCATTCGGCTTCAGCAGAGAAGAGAGCCATCAAAATGGAACCAAGAACTGAATAAAAAAAAGGAATACTTACCCAAAATTAGTTGATAAAAACGATAGAATAAAGTAACAATAGGCCACTTGACAGAGCCTAGCCGCCCAAACCGACACAAATCCAAAGTAGTGAGAAGGGGGATGTATTCGGCTAACTTGAAAAGAAAAGAAACAGTAAAGGGAAAGGAGAGGTTGATTTCGGCTTACTCAAACTTAAAGAACAAGAGAAGAATGTTGAGAAGAAGGAATAACATGTTCGGCTATGAGGGTAAAATTGAAATATCAAAAGAGAGGAGACGGTTCGGTAAAGAAGAAGAAGGATAGTGTGATTCGGCACAAAAAGAATGGGAAGAAAGAAGTTAAGAATGAGGGATTCGGCAAGATAACAAGAATGTAACCTGACGAAAATATCGACAAAAGTAAAAGAGCCCAAATGGTCACTTGTGAAAATGGCACTAAAGAGCAAAGAAGCTAGAACCGTCAAAAAACAAAACCCGAAATGTCAGAGAGGAAAATCGGCTCCTATACACTCAGAATTGCCAAAAAAAAAATGCACAACCAATGACCCCTAGCCGAATTCACATACTCAAGTTACCCAATTCGGCACTCTTCTCCCCTCACTCAAACTCCTTGAAAATCTCCACAAATCACTCCCCTTATCCCTCCTTGATTTACTCCTTGATATTCTCCACAACTACTCACAAGACCATTTCAAACTCTCACACAGCAGAGTTTGAAACCACTACAAAATCTTGCCGTCCCCTGTTAGCAAAATAAATGCTCCTTGCTTGCCATGGGATTCGAACCCACTCCTTCTTAAATGCCCCAACACGCCACTTGCCACCACAACACAAGATCTTTTTGTGACATAAAATCACACACATTTAAGCATAAGTCCTAACTGCTAACAGCCAATTTCACTTAAGAGCAAAACTAAAAATTTTGCCAAGGCCCAGACTCTAACCCAGGCTTCCTAAAAATCCCCAAATACACTCAAATACTTAGCCATTGAAGCAAACATGGAATTTAAGCCAAATCATGCAAAATTACAGACCCTATATTTTTGGGACGTTACAGATAATGATTGAAACAAATAACACGTTTTGGAAGTAGCATAAGATAACGATAAATGGTCTTATCGTAATTATGTTTTCTAAAACACTATCACATGACATCGCCAGATTCGGCCATAACGTCTGGGCCGGGTTTGGGGTATTACACTATTGTTTTCATATTTTCTTTGTTCTTTATTCTCTCCATCTCTCTTTATTTTATAACAATTTTGGGTTTGAAAATAAAAGGGAGAAACTTCAAGAAATTCCTTTAAAATTTCAAAATGTTTAAACTTAATATTTTATTACCATTTGTTTAAACTGGAACAAATCTTTAACTATCACTGTCAAATAGCCGTCCATGTGGCCCCATGCAAATTTGTAAGTGTTACCACTATAACATCCTAGTTATGTCTCAGAGTTAGGAACAGTATTAAATCGGGTCAAGAATATTAGAGAATTTTAAAATATAAATAAAATAGGAATTTCAGGTAATAGTACAAAAAGTAGTTAAGAGCTGTAGAAAATTAGAAATACATTTGAGATGAGAAAAAATAATTCAAAGTATTAACTTAATTGTAGAAGAATGGAAAGTGTTGGGTAAAAGTAAGAAAATCGAAATTTTAAAATGATTACATCAAATTAGAGGAAAAATGAGGAAGGACCAGAAGTAAAATTTTACTTAAGTAAAGTATGAACCATGCATGGTATTGTAGAGAAAGTTGAAGGATTAAATGGTAATTACTTAAATTAGATAATTATGAAAAACTTAATGATTATGGGCTAAATTGTGAAAAAAATTAATTGGTGGATTATTTTGATAATTATCATTTTAAAATTAATAAATTATTTACATATTTGTTTAGAAAATTTGGGAAAGACGAAGAGATTTCATTCATCTTTCTCCATTTCAACGTCACCTCCATTTTCTCCATCATTTTAATTTTTTATTTTATTACAAATAGGTCCTTCTCATCATTTTCAAGCTTAATTTTTTCAATTTCTTTCATGAATCCTTAGTGAAATCAATAGAGAAGCCTATTAGCCACCTTAATTTCATGAAAAGAGAATAAATAATTATCTTGAAGGAGAGAGAAAATAAGAACTAGGGTTTTATTTCAAGAAATCAAGGTAAGAATGATAAGTTCTTTATGAAAATCATGTTAGTTTCATCAAAATAGCATAAATATGTTATTTGATTATGATTTTAACAAGTAGATGTTATGTGTTTTTATATGAAAATGAAGAAAAGGTGAAGAAAGATGATGGAGTAATTGAAGAAAAAGGGAAAGAATTTGTCAATGAGTAAAAAGAGAAGAAAATACATCATCCAAGCTTTGAGTGTAAGTACTCAAGAATTATTCTCTATTTAATTTTAGTTTAGGCATAAATTATATAAATTAGTTAATTTCATTATGAATATGTTGATATTTTGTATGAAATTTAGTAGTGAAAAAAAAATGATAAGTTGGATTAGATTTTAATTATGTTATGAAATTGAATTAGTGTATTCAAATAGTAATAAAGGATTAATGTAAACTCCCAAACTCGGCCCAGATGTTATGGCCAAATTCAGAAAGGTACGTTGGCCAACGGGATGGCCTAGAAAAAAAAACTTTCGTAGTTTCCAAACATACTTTTTAAACCATTTGCGTGAATCGTTCAAAACTAGTGAAACCGAATATTTAACTTAATCTCGTAGAAACATGAAATTTATAGAAATCGATGATTTTGATATTTTATTTGTAAAAGCTTGATTGCTATTTAAAACTTTCATAATTCAAATCACGTTTCGAAATCATTATCTTTCTTCAAAACTAGAGAACTTGATTATTCGTCATTATTCGAGAAAAAAAAAACATGTTAGCTTTAGAAATCAAATGTCTTTAGAAATCTCCTTTGTAAACATTAGTAATTTTGAAATTTAAGTCTAACTTTATTTAAAACTCATTTCTCAAAATTGCAGCGAAAAATGTAATATTGACAGATTATTATAAAAATCGTAACGAAATTTTTTGCTAAAATCATATCTTTTGAAAAATCATTATTTCATGTAAATTGGATACAACATTAATAGACGATTTAAAACCTCAAAAAAGATAAATCGTATATTGAATAAAACTTATTTTAATTATCGTAGCATAAAAGATAGATTTTGTCAGGTTTTATTAAAAACCAGGTTTCATGCATAATCTTATCAAAACTAATGTATGCAGTTTTTAAAACTTAATATCATACAATCATGCCATGCAAATCAGAATAAAAATTCCCAAAATAATGTCCCATGCCACAGTTTGAAAATAATAATTAAACAGTCCAGATACCAAATATTAAAGTATAAAACATTTATTTGAAAATCGTCTGAGTACTCCTTCATTAGTCGTGTCCATGTCTTAACATCAGGAGTTATCTGAAATGTCAGAAAATCAAAAGGGTGAGCTATTTAAGCCTAGTGTGAGTTATCACTCAAGTATTAAACATAAATTTAGTATACAAATCAAAATATTAAGGAAAACTTATACAATTTAATTCTACATAGTCTTAACTTAGGTAACAAACATTAATTAAAAACATACAATTCAGAATATAGCAGAAAATATGTAAGCAGTCCAATTTCACATATATCAATTTGGATGATGATGTCATTACAGAGTTTGTAAGAAATCAATGTAGAATTTTTAGAAACCAACTCTGCTACACACCATAAAATAGTTCCTCAAAACTTGTCCATCCAATAACACACCAAATTGTGGACAAGCCACCAAATAATGCAGACAAGTTGCTAGATACAAATACTTGTGGACAAGCCACCGAAATTGTCGATAAACTGCAATAAATTATGGTTAAACCACCAGAATGTGCAGATCATTAACTGCCAGAATCTTCCTCATTTCAATATCATCCCAACCCCATGCATGTGATATAGCGCATGAAACAAAAGTTTTCGATGTAGGCATGCTTAACATGCGAATCAGATTTATGTTACAAAATAATACAGTGGACATGCTCAACATGCTAATCATATTTTCATTAACATAAACAATGGCATGATTTATTTTTCATGCTTATCAGATAATGCCATTAAATCACATATCATGAGTGTCGGAATATAAACATAATATCTCATTTATCAATAAATCTACAAACACACTCATATCATTAAAGATTGATCAGTTTAGAATCACTTACTTGGAAATAATCCTTTTTAATGGATTTAGCATTCCCTTTCGAATACTTAGTGTATTGACATATATTCACATTTCATGTACTAGATACGAAAGTGACAGAAACAAAGATTGAATCAGTACCAGTTGTGTGTGAGTATTCAATTTTTTTCGAAGAGTTACCAGGTTTACCACCTATAAGAGAGGTTGAGTTTGGTATTGAATTAGTACCGGGAACAATGCCGATATTGATAACTCCGTACAGAATGGCCCCATCAAAGTTAAAATAATTGAAAGCTCAGTTGCAAGAATTGACAGATAGAAGTTTTGCTAGACCGAGTTTCTCTCCCTGGGGTGCACCAGTGTTATTTGTGAAAAAGAAAGATGGCACGATGAGAATGTGTATAGACTATCGATAGCTCAACAAAGTGATGATTAAGAATAAATACCCTTTTCCACGAATAGATGATTTGTTTGATCAGTTAAAAGGGGCAATGGTGTTTTCAAAAATTGATTTAAGACCGAGTTTTTACTAGTTGCGAGTTAAAGACTCCCAAAGACTGCATTTAGAATAAGGTACAGACACTAAGAATTTCTTGTTATGCCTTTCGGACTAACAAATGCACCGTCTATTTTTATGGACTTGATGAACTGGATTTTCAGGCCGTATTTGATCAATTTGTAGTTGTGTTTATTGATGACGTTTTGATAATCTCTTGTGATGAATCTGAGCATGCTGAGCATTTGAGAATCGTGTTACAAACTTTGAGAGATAAAAGATTGTTTGCAAAGTTTAGCAAATGTGAGTTTTGGCTACGAGAGGTTGGTTTTCTGGGACATATAGTTTCAGCCGAGGGTATCCGAGTTGACCCGAGCAAAGTTTCTGTGATTATAGATTGGAAACCTCCGAGAAATGTATTCGAATTTTTTGGGACTAGCCGGATATTATAGACGATTTGTGAAAGGCTTCTCGATGATTGCGACTCTAATGGCACGATTGCTTCAAAAAGATGTTAAATTTGAGTGGTTAGAAAAGTGTCAGCAGAGCTTCGAGCAGTTGAAAGCATTATTAACTGAAGCACCAGTGTTAGTGCAGCCTGAGTCGGGTAAAGAATTCGTAGTTTACAGCGATGCATCGTTAAATGGCCTGGGTTGTGTTTTGATGCAGAAGGCAAAGTTATAGCTTATGCCTCGAGACAGTTGAAGCCACACGAAAAGAATTATCCGACGCACGATCTTGAATTAGCCGCGATAGTGTTCGCATTGAAAATTTGGTTCCATTACTTGTTTGGTGAGAAACACCACATTTATACCGACCACAAAAGCTTGAAATATCTGATGACTCAGGAAGACTTGAATTTGCGACAGCGGAGGTGGTTAGAATCGCTAAAAGACTATGAATTAGTGATTGACTATCATCCAGGAAAAGCGAATGTAGTTGCTGATGCTTTGAGTCGAAAGTCCTTATTTGCTCTACGTGCTTTGAACACACAGTTAGCTATGTCTGACGACGGTTCGATAGTAGCCGAGTTGAAAGCAAGACTGCTATATCTACAATAGATTTCTGAGGCTTAAAAATTTAATAATGAATTGCAAGCAAAACGAACTCAGTATGAGTCGACTTCTGATTCAGAGTTTCGAATATGGCCTGATGAATGTTTGACGTTTTGAGGTAGAATTTGCGTACCGAGAAATTTCGAGCTTATTCAGAAAATTCTAAACGAATTACAGTTTCAAAGAAAAAGTTAAATACAAACTATTTCAGTTCTATGTATACAGTAATACACCTCAAGTGTTTACCTATAAATTAACAACATCTTTTCTATGGCAACTGGCATCGGAGTCTCGGACCTGATTTTCTTTGTAGAATATCATTTTTAAAATTCTTTGTGGCTTCTTTTTCCCAAATTTCCCCTTTTTCATGTATGTATGCAGACATACTTAAGTAGATTTAAAAACTCAGTCTGAGGTTTTGAACCAAGGCTCTGATACCACTACATGTAACCTCCCAAACCCAGCCTAGACGTTATTTCTAGATTGGGAAGGCTACATTAGCCACCGAAATGGCTAAGCTAACTTATGTTACTTTTTAAGACTTTAAATAAACTCATTTTAGAAAAATTCGTAGTTGTACTTTGACTTAGCTTAAAAGCATTCATTCATTAGGTCGTATATGCTTAGGATTCATTTTATTGTTGACAGTGCTACTTTAGAAAAACCGTTTGCTTGTCGCTCTTCTTTAAAAAAAACTGGAAGTTAACTAATGCAGTGGAAAAACCATTTTTCAAGTCATTTTGGAAAATTAGTTACCTTATCGATTTGTTTTTCAAAAATAGTTCATTTGCAATGTAGTGGAAACTAGGGAGCAATATCAAATTTTACTTAAGCCCGATATAATGAATTATCCGGTTATTATGCTTGAGTAATTCATGCATGCAAAAATTCCAAAAAGAAAAGTTACCAAGCCACAGACCAAAAATAATTAAAAATGTAACACCCAAAACCCGGTCAACACACCACGACCGAATCTGGCATGTTACGGAGTGAAAACATTTGAATAAAACAAGTTACTGGTTAAATTTTATTGAAAACTCTTTATCGTTTTAGTGTTTAGAAAACCTCATATAAATTGATGTTAAATTCATTTTGGTGTTGCTTTAAATCCAGAAAACTTTATGGTTAAAAATCCATTGATCGATACTAGGTTTTGGATATAATGTGATTCTTTTTAAATTCCGAGTAAGGTGTGTATAGTCAGGTTAAAACCATTCGCTTTGAAGTTGTTTGAAACTTAAATCCGAAAATCATTTAGGTTACCTTTGCAATCATATTGTAAATGTTATTACCCGATAGTGAGGTTTGAAAACCCGAAGGAGGTATAATTTTGAAAACATTGCTTTTTACCGGTTATTTAAGCAATCAATTCGTTAAGCACATGCATAATATCATCAAAAAGTAAAGCAAGTAATTTAAAACCCAAAATAATACTTAGCGGCCTTATTACAGAACCAAAACCAAATTTAAAGTAAATAGATAAAACTAGAGTAGTAATAAAAACCCAAAAATAAGTTTGCATGGCCACCTCGAGTCCTCCCCGGCTCCATATCCGCGATCTATGCCTCATCTGCAAAATGTAAGGGAGGGGTGAGTAACCGAGACTCAGTGTGTAGATCCCCAACTCGATGGAATAGCACTTACACAAATCATTAATAAAACATGCAATCATGCACCCCATCATCTAACCATCCGATCTCCTTTATCTACCCCGTGTGGTCAAAACCACTGGTGGTCAAAACCACTGGTGACCGAGGTCACAAATATATATATCGGTGTGGTCAAAACCACTGGTGACCGTAGTCACAAATCAAGTGATGGGGCCAACCTATCGTGTGGTCAAAACCACTGATGATAATCCCGTATCAATCATGTGGGGCCAACCCACTGTGGTACCAAACCACTGGGACGAGTCACAATATCCATATGTGGTCAAAACCACTGGTGACCGTAGTCACAATATCATATATGTGGTCAAAACCACTGGTGGTCAAAACCACTGGGACTTAGTCACAAATAATAATATCAAAGACGGGGCCAACCCGTCGTGTGGTCAAAACCACTGGTGACAGTCCAAATAGATCCTCCCCCTCCTCTCATCAAACCCATCATCATGTCCAAATCATACGTATCATAATATCATGAAATCATGCAAATAACGCATAGCATAGCATTTAACGGTAACATGACGATGTATATCAAAAATCACATAGCAGGGGACTTACCCGGAGTCCATGCTCATGCCCACAAGGCAAAATCACTGATTTTAATGACTAATCGGTTTATAACAGTTAACACAATAACATGTAATACTAACGAAGTGTGTAAGGTTACACACCTGACTACTTGTAGATCTAAGCGAAACCCGAACTACGCGAAACTAGCGAAATCCCGAAACGTTGCTTCCCCCTTCTTACAATCGGCCAATACTTGTTAGTAACCAAAAGCCCATTCGGCTAAACTAGCAATCCTGAACAAAAAGAGTTTGTCACCACCTTACCATAATGACTGATTTGGTTTCCAACCGAATCCCGAAGCTACGTGATGATCTCCCTTGCAATCTGCCAACCACTATCATATAGAAACAATTAGCCTTTGGCTTTGAAAGAATATGAAACAGATCCCAAAACGTTAAAGCACTTACCTAAGTCGACGACCAAATTTCGAAGATCTAGAAGATCTAGATCCAAGCCACAATCCAAACGAAACTCGAGAACCTACACGTTGGCGTCACTCATTCCTTAATGCAAAAGATCCTTCCGGCTTTCACAAAGATTCGACCCTAGCATCCCAAGATAAAGGAATCGACAACCAAAAGAGAGGGTGAGGCTACTTAGAAGATTCAGCCATACACCACAAGAAATAAAAAGGGAAAAGAAATGAAGTAAATGTGAAACTTACCACACCCAAGTTTGAGGTTCGGCTATGAGAACCAAATAAGAGATGAGTTTGGCACTTGAGATGATGAAGAGATAACGCAAAAGAGAGGGGTTTATGAGCAAGATATTCGGCTTTCCAAGAAGTGGGAAGATGAAGAAGAAAAATAGAATGGAAAAGAAGAGATTCGGAAAAGGAAGAGTGGAAGAAATTTGGCACAAGAGGATTGGAAAAGAAAAAGAAGAAGGAGATGTGAGGGTCAAGTTTCGGCTTGAGCAAAATAGGAAGAAGAAAAAGGTGAACAAAGGTGGTTTCTGTAATATAGGCTACCCAAAGAGAACCGAAAAGAAAAGGGAGAGAATAGCTACCAAGTTCGGCTCTTCAAAAATAATGCACAAGTGTTTTTGGCTATGACACTAAAACGAAAAGAGAAAGACCTCTCCTCACTAGCCGAAATACTCCCTTAAACCACCATAGACATTCAGCCACTCCCCAATAAACCCAAAACTGATTACACCTCCTCCCCAAAGTCCAAAATTTCGCTAACTCCTTCAAATGAGTTTGAAATAATTCAAACTCCTAAATTTCCTCCCTTCCATCAGTTCAAATTCGTTTGACCCCTTCCATCCTTATCTTCCAGAGTCCATCCTGAGCACTCCACTTCCCTGTTTCTGGCATGAAAAAGAATAAGCAAGAAGTGCAATTCCTGCTGCTCGAACCCAAGCACTCCTTCCCTGAATGTGGCGTCACCTTCCTGACACCTTAGTGGCGCCTTCTTTTCCACTTTGCCACTTGGTTCTTTGTGTCACAACCTCCCAATAAATTCTTTTAACCCCTACTCCTTTAGCTTCCTCCCACTAAACACTTAAAACAAAATTTTTGGCCATGACCCAGGCCTTACCCAAGGTCATGCCTAGACCCCAAAACATCTCAAGCAAACACAGCAGACATACCATCATATGCAAACACATGCAAAATTCAGAAAGGTACGTTGGCCAACGGGATGGCCTAGAAAAAAAAAACTTTCGTAGTTTCCAAACATACTTTTTAAACCATTTGCGTGAATCGTTCAAAACTAGTGAAACCGAATATTTAACTTAATCTCGTAGAAACATGAAATTTATAGAAATCGATGATTTTGATATTTTATTTTTAAAAGCTTGATTGCTATTTAAAACTTTCATAATTCAAATCACGTTTCGAAATCATTATCTTTCTTCAAAACTAGAGAACTTGATTATTCGTCATTATTCGAGAAAAAAAAACATGTTAGCTTTAGAAATCAAGTGTCTTTAGAAATCTCCTTTGTAAACATTAGTAATTTTGAAATTTAAGTCTAACTTTATTTAAAACTCATTTCTTAAAATTGCAGCGAAAAATGTAATATTGACAGATTATTATAAAAATCGCAACGAAATTTTTTGCTAAAATCATATCTTGTCAAAAATCATTATTTCATGTAAATTGGATACAACATTAATAGACGATTTAAAACCTCAAAAAAGATAAATCGTATATTGAATAAAACTTATTTTAATTGTCGTAGCATAAAAGATAGATTTTGTCAGGTTTTATTAAAAACCAGGTTTCATGCATAATCTTATCAAAACTAATGTATGCAGTTTTTAAAACTTAATATCATACAATCATGTCATGCAAATCAGAATAAAAATTCCCAAAATAATGCCCCATGCCACAGTTTGAAAATAATAATTAAACAGTCCAGATACCAAATATTAAAGTATAAAACATTTATTTGAAAATCGTCCGAGTACTCCTCCATCAGTCGTGTCCATGTCTTAACATCAGGAGCTATCTGAAATGTCAGAAAATCAAAAGGGTGAGCTATTTAAGCCTAGTGTGAGTTATCACTCAAGTATTAAACATAAATTTAGTATACAAATCAAAATATTAAGGAAAACTTATATAATTTAATTCTACATAGTCTTAACTTAGGTAACAAACATTAATTAAAAACATACAATTCAGAATATAGCAGAAAATATGTAAGCAGTCCAATTTCACATATATCAATTTGGATGATGATGTCATTGCAGAGTTTGTAAGAAATCAATGTAGAATTTTTAGAAACCAACTCTGCTACACACCATAAAATAGTTCCTCAAAACTTGTCCATCCAATAACACACCAAATTGTGGACAAGCCACCAAATAATGCAGACAAGTTGCTAGATACAAATACTTGTGGACAAGCCACCGAAATTGTCGATAAACTGCAATAAATTATGGTTAAACCACCAGAATGTGCAGATCATTAACTGCCAGAATCTTCCTCATTTCAATATCATCCCAACCCCATGCATGTGATATAGCATACAGAAACAAAAGTTTTCAGTAGGCATGCTTAACATGCGAATCAGATTTATGTTACAAAATAATACAGTGGACATGCTCAACATGCTAATCATATTTTCATTAACATAAACAATGGCATGATTTATTTTTCATGCTTATCAGATAATGCCATTAAATCACATATCATGAGTGTCGGAATATAAACATAATATCTCATTTATCAATAAATCTACAAACACACTCATATCATTAAAGATTGATCAGTTTAGAATCACTTACTTGGAAATAATCCTTTTTAATGGATTTAGCATTCCCTTTCGAATACTTAGTGTATTGACATATATTCACATTTCATGTACTAGATACGAAAGTGACAGAAACAAAGATTGAATCAGTACTAGTTGTGTGCGAGTATTCAATTTTTTTTCGAAGAGTTACCAGGTTTACCACCTATAAGAGAGGTTGAGTTTGGTATTGAATTAGTACTGGGAACAATGCTGATATTGATAGCTCCGTACAGAATGGCCCCAACAAAGTTAAAAGAATTGAAAGCTCAGTTGCAAGAATTGACAGATAGAAGTTTTGCTAGACCGAGTTTCTCTCCCTGGGGTGCACCAGTGTTATTTGTGAAAAAGAAAGATGGCACGATGAGAATGTGTATAGACTATCGATAGCTCAACAAAGTGATGATTAAGAATAAATACCCTTTTCCACAAATAGATGATTTGTTTGATCAGTTAAAAGGGGCAATGGTGTTTTCAAAAATTGATTTGAGACCGAGTTTTTACTAGTTGCGAGTTAAAGACTCCCAAAGACTGCATTTAGAATAAGGTACAGACAATAAGAATTTCTTGTTATGCCTTTCGGACTAACAAATGCACCTTCTATTTTTATGGACTTGATGAACTGGATTTTCAGGCCGTATTTGATCAATTTGTAGTTGTGTTTATTGATGAAGTTTTGATCTACTCTTGTGATGAATCTGAGCATGCTGAGCATTTGAGAATCGTGTTACAAACTTTGAGAGATAAAAGATTATTTGCAAAGTTCAGCAAATGTGAGTTTTGGCTACGAGAGGTTGGTTTTCTGGGACATATAGTTTCAGCCGAGGGTATCCGAGTTGACCCAAGCAAAGTTTCTGTGATTATAGATTGGAAACCTCTGAGAAATGTATCCGAATTTTTTGGGACTAGCCGGATATTATAGACGATTTGTGAAAGGCTTCTCGATGATTGCGACTCTAATGGCACGATTGCTTCAAAAATATGTTAAATTTGAGTGGTCAGAAAAGTGTCAGCAGAGCTTCGAGCAGTTGAAAGCATTATTAACTGAAGCACCAGTGTTAGTGCAGCCTGAGTCGGGTAAAGAATTCGTAGTTTACAGTGATGCATCGTTAAATGGCCTGGGTTGTGTTTTGATGCAGAAGGGAAAGTTATAGCTTATGCCTCGAGACAGTTGAAGCCACACGAAAAGAATTATCTGACGCACGATCTTGAATTAGCCGCGATAGTGTTCGCATTGAAAATTTGGTTCCATTACTTGTTTTGTGAGAAACACCACATTTATACCGACCACAAAAGCTTGAAATATCTGATGACTCAGGAAGACTTGAATTTGCGACAGCGGAGGTGGTTAGAATTGCTAAAAGACTATGAATTAGTGATTGACTATCATCCAGGAAAAGCGAATGTAGTTGCTGATGCTTTGAGTCGAAAGTCCTTATTTGCTCTACGTGCTTTGAACACACAGTTAGCTATGTCTGACGACGGTTCGATAGTAGCCGAGTTGAAAGCGAGACCGCTATATCTACAATAGATTTCTGAGGCTTAAAAATTTAATAATGAATTGCAAGCAAAACGAACTCAGTATGAGTCGACTTCTGATTCAGAGTTTCGAATATGGCCTGATGAATGTTTGACGTTCCGAGGTAGAATTTGCGTACCGAGAAATTTCGAGCTTATTCAGAAAATTCTAAACGAATTACAGTTTCAAAGAAAAAGTTAAATACAAACTATTTCAGTTCTATGTATACGATAATACACCTCAAGTGTTTACCTATAAATTAACAAACATCTTTTCTATGGCAACCTAAGGCATGAGTCTCGGACTGATTTTCTTTGTAGAATATCATTTTTAAAATTCTTTGTGGCTTCTTTTTCCCAAATTTCCCCTTTTTCATGTATGCATGTAGACATACTTAAGTAGATTTAAAAACTCAGTCCGAGGTTTTGAACCAAGGCTCTGATACCACTACATGTAACCTCCCAAACCCAGCCTAGACGTTATTTCTAGATTGGGAAGGCTACATTAGCCACCGAAATGGCTAAGCTAACTTATGTTACTTTTTAAGACTTTAAATAAACTCATTTTAGAAAAATTCGTAGTTGTACTTTGACTTAGCTTAAAAGCATTCATTCATTAGGTCGTATATGCTTAGGATTCATTTTATTGTTGACAGTGCTACTTTAGAAAAACCGTTTGCTTGTCGCTCTTCTTTAAAAAAAACTGGAAGTTAACTAATGCAGCGGAAAAACCATTTTTCAAGTCATTTTGGAAAATTAGTTACCTTATCGATTTGTTTTTCAAAAATAGTTCATTTGCAATGTAGTGGAAACTAGGGAGCAATATCAAATTTTACTTAAGCCCGATATAATGCATTATCCGGTTATTATGCTTGAGTAATTCATGCATGCAAAAATTCCAAAAAGAAAAGTTACCAAGCCACAGACCAAAAATAATTAAAAATTACAAACCAAAACCAATAAAGACTTAATAATACTTATTAAGAATAGTGTGAGGTCCAAGGTGATTTAGAATGCCGGGCCCGGTCCTAATTTTAAGGCTTACCTGAAAAGTTAAACACTATTGGGGGGTGAGCTTATGAGAAGCTCAGTGTGAGTCGAATAATTATTTCAACGGGCAAAAACATCAAATACAGTGAAACATATTAGCATTAACAGAAGAAATTAGAACCATCATAGGAATTTCATGTCATTACATAGCCATTATCAAATTTATGTCAAACGGTGTATGACCATAGGTCATCATTCATTCGATTAACAATCATTAATTTCGATACCATTCAATACAACAAAGTATAATGTGTAGCATAAATTAATAACACTCGAATATGTCATGCACATGATGCAATGCAAAAAGGTTCCTACCCATACCATCCGCTACACACCACGAGTTCCCCAGAACCCATCTGCAAAACTCTAAAACATTATGAGCATAGCTCGGTATGGTAAAACCACCGAATAATCAATAATGTAGAAAATATGCCAGATATCAAGTAGTGCGATACAATCGCCAATAACATATAATATGCGATAAAATCGCCAATCCCCTCGGTACTCCAGGTGCAGTGCATTGACTACGAATGATGCGGACTTAATATGTCGCCGGTACTCCACGGAACTCCTCCGTCAACCACAAAATCCCAACCCAATGCATATGCAGTATGTCACACAATCTCATACATAATCATATCTCAATACTTTTCACATTCATTTGACATGCTCAGCATGTCCTCAATAATCACATACTTTCAGTAAATGCAAACAGTGTTCCAATCTTTACGGATTTTCATTGTGTTGGTATCAATCAATATTGTTCAATTTCACATACTTTACGGATTTTCATTGTGCATAAATAGCACCATGTTCAGTACACAATATAACCAATATCTATGTGTTTAAATCATACATATGCTTAATATCTCAACACATTATATCATTTAGACAAACATTCTCATATCTCATAACTCAAATATACAATTACAAACTCAATCAAACATCCATACTATTAAATTAGCAGTTTTACCAACATGTCAATCTTTTAAGGCTCGAAACATAACTAGTTCGACCACTCACAAAATCAATAATTTGGCTATTAATACAATCCAAACAGCAAGATAATTTATCATATATAACATGATATTTAACATTTTCGAACAATTTTATTAGTTTAGGACCCACACCTTATTTTTCGCTTCCTCGCAGCACACTAGCAAATCTTCCAATTTTCCTTAATAATTCCTTAAACGAACCTAAACCAAAATTCAGTATGAATTCAATAAATTTACCATTAAACCAGCACCCAAAAACCCACTTATGAGTTCAAAAAAATCGTTGAAATTATAACTATTTTATGAATCCAAACTAGTTAGATTCCTTACACTGTATCGATGTGAACTGTACGTACAATCGTTCTTCGCCTTTACGGATGGTTCGGGGCATTTGGGTCAGCACCTAATTCAATAATATAATGGAAAATCAGTAGCTAATTAATTATTAAATTCCTTCATTTAATCAAATCATAACCTTTACCCAACAACTATGTCGAAATAACAAACTAGTTACCCTTAATTACACTTACGTTTCACGATTTGTGGGATCCGAATGGCTAATCGGTCAAGAACATTTTTCCATAATTGAAATGGGTTTAAAAGCTGACTAGTAGGTTTCAATAACTCAAATTAATTCTGGAAAAATATAGGCAAAAACCAAGAAACAAAACAGCCCCTTTTCTTGCCCATAGGTGCACGCACCACCACTCGCGGTGGCCAAAATTGGGGCTGAGATCTCATTAAAACGGTTTGAGATCTCATTAAAATCTGGAAAATACCTTTGAAATAATTTAAAATCCCCTAAATTCCAAATCTAGAAATTTATGTTTTTAATGGACAAGATTTATTAAGAAATTGAAGAGAGAAGATACCTTACCCAAGCTAGTCGAGAGAAACGGCTATGGCACTTTCTTGGCAATGTTCGGGATTGATCTTGGAGTTCAAGATTTCAATTTCTGGGGCTGATTTCAATGAGGAAAAATTACAGCAATATGGTGGAGAATATGTTAACAAATCTTCTGGCAAAAGGAAAAAAAAGAAAGAGATGGTAAAACTAGGTGTAGGCGACGACAACAATGGGAGAAGAAAGAAAATTGAAGAGAAAAGAGGAGAGGAAGAGGGTGAATGGCTTGGGTAGGTAAAAGTTGAATTAAAGATTGAAATACAATAAAAATTTAGATTTATACTTAGGGTTCAAGGGTATGGATGGCACACACATTAAAAAAAATAAGGGATTTTGCAAAATTTAATTATTTTGCAGGGAAGGGATTTGAACTTGGGACCTCATTTAATTTCCATGCTTTCTCATATTTATTTTAACTCCATGAAATAATTTTGCAATAATTATTTTAAAACCAAGGCATGTCACATACTAGGGTTTAAGGAAAAATTTTCAAAATGATAAAAATGGTGAGAGAGAAGGGATTTGAACTTGGGTTTCAAGGAACATTTCACTAACACTTAACCAACAAACCAATACCTCATTTATTTCCTAAAAATGCATAGATAATCTTAAAAATTAAGGCATGACCACTCTCTCTCGATTCCCAATCCTGATTCTACTAACCCCCGATTTTTGGGATGTTACAGAATCAATGTCTTATATTGTGTTTTCAATAATGTATGACATGTATGTTTTAATGTTCCGTTTGTAAGGTAATGCTCTGTAACTCTAATCTAGTGACGGATACGGGTTAGAGCCGTTATAGTGTGACTCAGTCATGTATGGCACACGGCCTGGCGAGACGACCGTGTGTCATCTAAGGGTTTCTTTGTATGCAAGTCAGTGAGTTACACGGCCTAACACACGGCCTGGCACACGAGCATGTGATACGACCATGTGACCCTACTTAAAAAGTTACACGGGTGAGGACACGGGCTGGGACACGGTCGTGTGTCCCTAGTTCGAATGTTACACGACCTGAGACATGGGCCTATGTCTCAGCCGTGTAAGGCACGCGGCCGTTTGACCCCAGTTTCCAAACTTTTGTGAATTTTTCTTAGACTTTTCAAATGATTTCAAATTGGTCCCGATTTGTTTCTAAAGTATTCTTAGGGCCTCAAGGGCTCGATTTAGGAATGATATGTATATGTATGATTGGCTTATGATATGTGTATGATAATGTATGACATTTATGTTTAAATGATTTGTTTATATGGTAATGCTCTTTAACCCTAATCCGACGACAGATACAGGTTTGAGGTGTTACATTAGTGGTCCAAGTTAGATATCTTGACTCCATCAATTTTAGTGAATAGACGTTCCCATCCAATCAGAAAAAATCTCCAAGCTTTTTCATCCAAAGAATTGATAAAGGTCATCATCATTGCCTTCCAATGGCATAATTAGCACCATTGAGCATAGGAGATGTGTTACTGATGAACCTTCTATTCTAGGAAATTATCAATACCATGAAATCAACTTGATATGTTTAGTGGTAGACTCTGATACCAATTGTTAGTTCCAAAACCAATATTTGCAAGCAAAGAATAATAGTGCTAGTGAACAGTGTCAACTACTTCAGGCACTGAGTATGAATAAAGCAGAAAAACAATAAGCACTCAATATATTTATGCAATTTGACTTCCATACATCTGCGAGACCTTGCCTAGAGAGATAATTCATTATCTTAGCAACATGTACAAAAATTCATTACCACCTCTAACACTCACCAAATTAGACTCTTCATTTTTGTACCTAATATTTAGACAACTCTCCTCTAAGTTTCCCCCTTAAAAATTAGGACATTAACCAAGTAAATCACTTGATTTTTCACTTAATACACTCAAAATAAATATTCATCAGTGAAAAAGAATAAGTGTTCTCAGTTCAATACATCACCTATACAAGTGATACGAGTCTCAAGGCCCAATTTTAGACCCATGGATGTGATGGGCTCATGCTACCTCAAGGCCCAACAACAATGTCAAAGTGTAACACCCTTAACCCATAACCATCGCCGGTCTAGGGTTAAGAAGCATTACCGGACATAACAGAACATTTACAATCATTTCTCAAACATAAATACATCATCATCATATCATAGTAAATCATATACATAGAGTCCCTTTAAAAGGTCTACGAGACCTTAAACATGCATTAGGAAGGAGTCGGGATTAAACCGGACACATACAAATTTTTTTCGAAAATCAAACATTTTTCAAAGTTACAGAGGTCACACGCCCGTGCGGATAGGCCGTGTGCCTCACACGACATCAAACACACCCGTGTGTCCAAGCCGTGGCAAAATAGGGCATACATACTGACTTGTCCACACGGTCGAAGACACGCCCGTGTGCTTGACCCGTGGGCAACAATGACTTAATTCACACGACATGTAACACGCCCGTGTGTCTGGCCCGTGTGCGAGTGTGACTTGATTCGAAATGCAACCTTAAGAGACACGGTCGAGACACACGCCCGTGCGCTCAACCGTGTGGGCAAATATAGGCCATTTGCAAGGCCAAATTGCCACCCAAATTTTGGGTCACTACTACAAACATCAAGCCATACCAAATTCATATCTTAAATGCATCCAAAACATACATTTTAATCATCATCCCCATCAACCAATTCAAGCATGAAACTAACCACTTACATATTACCAATACATATCAATATGATCATTCACACAACATCACATATACACCTTATAACTATCATTTTCACATATTCAAAACACATATTAAAGTCATTCAACTATCAAGCCATATCACATGGCAAGAACTATACATCTCAAAACATTCCACAATCACTAGCCTATACATGCCATATACCAAATATAAAACTTCCAAAAGTACCAAATTAGATGGCCGATAGTGTGATTGAGTCGCTGAGGATCCCCGGATCTGAGCTATCTTTAATGACACTGTAAAATAGAGAAAAACTTTACACAGTAAGCTTTAAAACTTAGTAAGTTCATAATATAACACAATTAATTCAACAATTCAAATTCAATATGCAAAATTACCAACACCTAATTCAATTCACCTCAATACTCAATTTTTATCCATACCAATTCCTCACTTTCATACATAATTATATGTTCAATGTACAAGTATTTACTAAGTTACTCAATCTAACTCTTACCATCATTTATTCACATAACTATCCATTTATCTCATACACAACTTCATCAACCACATAGGTTCTGTATGTACTTGTACCATCACGTATTTAACTACCACATTTACCATTCAATGCTCCAAACCATTACTCATTCGATCGTCTTCAAACATTCGATGAATTCGCACACTCAGTGCCATATAATTAGCCGAAGCCACAATATTATCGCACACTTAGTGCCATCACGTTAAACAGATAATGTCTCAATATCGCACACACAGTTCCAACTAATATAGTCAATGCTTTCTTTATCTCGCACACTTAGTGCTGATCAACATTGTATCACTTCTATTTACGCACACTTAGTGCCATATAATTTTAGAATCACAATTCACATTTTCGAATTCCATACTCACATTTCCATTTATTTCAACACATAAGAACATCGTTTAAACAACATGTATTATACACGAACTTACCTCGGACGTAGAAACACGATACAAGTCGATCAATCGAGCACCTTGTTCTTGCCTCGATCTAAGTCTGAATTTCTCTTTTGTTGATCTATACATATTCAAATTTAACTCATTCATTCACCAAATCATTCAATTCAATCCATGTAACGACCCGAAATTGGGCCTAGTAGGATTGGGCCCATTGGGGCTTGAGCGTAGAAGCGTTTTAAAAAAAATTTGAGAATAAGAGAACGACATTATTTCAAGTTGGACTTATTAGGAAGGTGATTTTAGAAAGTTACGGGGTTCTATGAAGTTCCGGGTTCAAGTTGGGCTTTAGTAAAATTTTGTGTTTTAGCACTTTAAGGAGAGATAGTAAGTGGCATCAAGGCTTATGGAAATAAGAGAGCAATTTGCTTGCATAATTGAGCATATGGTAAAGAGGTTATGGCGCCACATGAAGGACTTTAAGGGAGGAGGTTCAAATCCCATCAAGTGCAAAATTTTGACTATTTTTTTTGTGTTCTTTCCCTAAGTGTCGGCCACGATGGTATATAAGGCAAGTTGGACTTTTTATTTTTTGGCAAGATGGCTAAGGAAAATAGGAAATGATGAAGGTGAGGAAAGAAATCAAGAGAAAGAGGAAAGTAAGGGGAACATGTGGCCTTTTTCAACGGAAGTGTTATGGAAAGTGTGGTTGGCCAATTTTTAACCATTATGGTCATGAATGTGGACGGTTTTGGGTGTAGAGGGAGGTAGCCGAATTTTCTTTGGCAATTGGTAAAATTTTTGGTGTTGTTTTGGCCAAAAACTCCTATTTGCAACTTTTGTGTCATTTTTATTTTCTCTCCAAATTTCCTTCTCCTTCTTGCCGAATCTTCAAGCTTTGAGTGTACATCTTTCTCCTTTGTTTGGCCGAATCACTCACCTTTTGTTCATCTCCCTTAGATAGTTGAAACAATCTAGCACTCTTCTCTCCATCCATTCTTTTCTTTTGACCTTTTCATCAACATTTTCTCTATTCTTAATTTGACATTACCTTGTGATTAAATCATCCTCTTTTCGTAGTGATTTAAGTGAGTGGCGCTACAAGGAAATTAACAATTGGTAAGTAGTAGTTCTCTCTTTGTCGATAACTTTGTTTCATCCGAGTTTTTCCTTAATAATCGAGTGTTCTTCTTTCTCTCTCGTTGGGTCTGAGTTACATTCTTTTCTGTGATATGGCCATCGTTGGATTTAGGGCTTTCAACAAGGTGAAGGAGCACAAGTGATTTGTATTAACCAAATCGTTATCGTCGACTTGTCAAGCAAGTGGGGTAAGAACGTTGTTATAAAATTTGTTTTGATCAAAGGTGGGATAATTGCTAACGACTCTTTCGCTCACAAATATTGTTAGGACGGGATTTTAGTAGCCAAAGGGTAGGATCGATTTTTGGTGCACTGAGGGAGATCACATTCGTGGTGTTGAAACGGTAGAAAGCACAACTTGTAATCAAGGTGTGTAATCCTGTACCCTTCTGAATATATGTTTGAAATGGTGTGTAATCTCAAACCTCTCTGGATGTTTGTGTGAAATGTTCTATGATTCGGTATAAATACCAAAGAAAATCGAAAACCAGCATCCGAGACCACTCGGGAGTGCGTATGTTCATAGTAGTAACCATATTTTGCAAAGAAACAGCTTGGTCAGCAGCAGTGATGAGATTTTGGAAAAATCACGAAAAATAGGATAGAGGGAATTAGGAAGCGAAAAAGATATCAAATTAAATATTACTATGTCTATTTTTATATGAAAGAAACAGAGGAGGAAGAGGAAGTTTATATTCTGGGATATCTTAATTTTAGTGAGACTGGTTCTGATCGACTTCGTGGTTCTCTTTTCTGTCTTGGAAAAATCGTTTAAAATTGTACAAATGGAATTAAGAGTTATAATTTATATGTATAGATTCCTTAGTGAGCCTATTTTCAATAAAAACAAATGACAGCAACATATGAAAACTGTACAGTGATATATTTGAATTTCAGTTAAGAGAGGTCAGAATCATTGGACAGTGAAACAAGGGAAAATTTAAGGAATAAACTGTACTAAATGGTTAAGCCAAAAATTTTGGAAAATAGTAGTAAGAAGATATATGAGTCTAGTTTCAAGGAAAATTTACGGATTTAGATTTTGAGATTCTTAACTCGAGTTATAGTCAATTTAGTCAGTACGATGCAGATGGACATTTTCGATTTTTATGCCCCACATTATTAGTTAAGTCTAGGTTACGAAATTACCAAAATACCCTTGGAGGGTAAATTACCGAAATACCCCTGGGTTGCGAGATTAGCAAATTACCCTTAGTGGGTAAGATTACCAAATTACGAAAATGCCCCTATGGGCTGAATTACGGAAATGCCCCTAATGGGCCAATTTGTTATATTGCCTTAATGGGCTGATTTGTTATATTGCCTTAACAGGCCGATTTGATATATATTGCCTTAACGGGCCGATTTGATATATAGCCATAATGGACCGATTTGATAGATTGTTATAATGGGCTAATTTACCGAAATGTCCTTATAGACCGAATTACTGAAATGCCCCTATGGGCCGAATGATCGTATTGCTTTAATGGGCTGATTCATAAAAAGTATTCAATAGGTTAATGGATGTTATTTTTATATGGATGTTTTACGATTATGCATGATGCATCTTTACATATTGCATGGGATGGGAAAATTTGAATGAAGAGAAGTATAGACCGGTGGCATTGCCACAAATTCTGATAATGGCTATGTGCCTAACATATGAATTAACGACTCTGTGTCGATCATTTTACAGTATATGAATCGGTGGCTCGACCACAAATAGTATAAATGGCGACTTGATTTGCAAATTGAGAGGCCGGCGGGGTGGGTTGACTTGATCCCCACAGGAGAGACCGGTGTACGGGGAGAGATTGGATGGATGGGTTGGGTTGCATACTTTGCATTCATATATATATATCTTGTTTTGTAATTGGGCTTGACCAAGATTATCTTAAATGGGCTTAGGCCCAAGATATTTCTAAGCGGGTTCAGCCCCAGTGATGACTGTAAAAGGATTTCACTGCTGAGTTCTTGTAACTCACCCCCCTTTTTCTTAACCCTTGTAGGTAATGCTCCGTAATGAGGACTTGGGCCCATGGATGACTCGGTGGAGGCCATACTTCAAAAATAGTGTTATTAAAATTTAAATTTCTATTTCGGTTTATTTTATTATTTTGCTATTTTTGTTTAAGTTCTAATAAGGCCTCTGGGATATGTTTTAAATTGCTTTATGTTTAGTCGTACTTATTATATTGCTTGAATTATTTTAACGGGGATTTTCTAAAATCATAAATAATGGTTTTCGAAAATTGATTAATAAATGGATTTTATAACAAACTTTTACAAATAGTTTAACTCGGAAATTTTCTCTCGAATTATCAACAATATTTTTAAAAGCCACGGTTTTAAAGCTCACTACCTCAATTTTTGAATCATCAAACGATCTCTCAAAAATACTTGTATTTTATCTAAGTTTTTGCAACGATTTCAAAATACTTCTGCAGCTCTATTTCTAAACATCACATTTTTGTAAATTGTTTATTTCAAATATGCTTTCGCCAGCAAAAAGGTTTTTTAAAGATAATTACGTTTTTATGTAGTTAACAATTGCTTATGTGTTTTGGGTTTTAACAAAGAGGTTGTAATTCTCAAACAAGTTTTTCCATGTGACACACTAGATTCGCGCCTAACTTCTAGGCCGGGTTTGGGGTGTTACATTTTATGGTATCAGAGCATGGTTGTAAAACTCGGCTGTGGTTTGGGTTCAAACACGTTTTCAAAGCTGTTTAAAATTTTAAATTATACATCTATGTTCTAAAGGAAGTATGGCACCACGGGTATCCGGCACCAAGTCAAGTAAGTTATATTTTTAATTTATGATTATTGTGGTATGACTGTAGAAATACTCTAGAACTCTTAGTTTTAGGAGCTGAAACTATAGAAATTGAAACCTTAGATACGTACTACGAAAACAACTTTACTTCCTATACTCCATAAAACATTGTTTAATAAACATTGAATAATTATACTGATTCATAAGACTCGTAATAAGATTAAGTCGACATTAGTGAACATGAGCGTTAAAGGACGCAGACGCGATAGATGTGGACGTGGTAGAGGCCGAGGTGCTAAGGCTAGATCTTCAGCATCGGGGCATGTTTCTGAAAGGGAGGCGCTGGCATCACCAGTGGTTGAGACGGGATCTCATGATCGAGATGGGGTTGATGAGCTAACTCAGATAGTTAAGGAAGTATTGAAGGAGGTTAAAGGAATCGGTGAAGCACTTCGAGTTGGGTCTGTGGACTGTAAGAATAAATTAGATCGCGGTTCTTTTGGGTCGCAGTTTCGTTCCGTAAAGCGTGTTAAGGCACGTCCAAACTTTTCAGCTTGCGATTATTGCAGAAGATGCCATCCGGGAGAATGCTGGAGGAGGTCAGGAGCATGCTTGAGATGCGGGTCTAAGGAGCATAAGGCTCGGGATTGTTTTATCACCATCAAGTTAGGTATGTATTGGTTGGACGTGATGATTGAATGTAGAAAATTTTAGGTATAAGTGGTCGATAACTGCTTGCTTTTGTGGTTAGGTGTTTGGTTTTGTGAAAGAGGATTCAAGATTATGTTAAAAGTACATTAGTGTTATTAAGATCGAGTCTTGTGTGAAAGCATAGTGGTGTGATTTGAGAGATGCGTTTAGTAGTTGGTTGGAAATTTTGAGGACGAAATTTCTTTAAGGAGGGTAGAATTGTAACGACCCGAAATTGGGCCTAGTAGGATTAGGCCCATTGGGCCTTGAGCGTAGAAGCATTTTAAAAAATTTTTGAGAATAAGAAAACGGTATTATTTCAAGTTGGACTTATTAGGAAGGTGATTTTAGAAAGTTACGGGGTTCTATGAAGTTCCGGGTTCAAGTTGGGCTTTAGTAAAATTTTGTGTTTTAGCACTTTAAGGAGAGATAGTAAGTGGCATCAAGGCTTATGGAAATAAGGGAGCAATTTGCTTGCATAATTGAGCATATGGTAAATAGGTTATGGCGCCACATGAAGGACTTTGAGGGAGGAGGTTCAAATCCCATCAAGTGCAAAATCTTGACTATTTTTTTTGTGTTCTTTCCCTAAGTGTCGGCCATGATGGTATATAAGGCAAGTTGGACTTTTTATTTTTTGGAAAGATGGCTAAGGAAAATAGAAAAGGATGAAGGTGAGGAAAGAAATCAAGAGAAAAGGGAAAGTAAGGAGAACATGTGGCCTTTTTCAAGGGAAGTGTTATGGAAAGTGTGGTTGGCCAATTTTTGACCATTATGGTCATGAATGTGGACGGTTTTGGGTGTAGAGGGAGGTAGCCGAATTTTATTTGGCAATTGGTAAAAGTTTTGGTGTTATTTTGGCCAAAAACTCCTATTTGCAACTTTAGTGTCATTTTTTTTTCTCTCCAAATTTCATTCTCCTTCTTGCCGAATCTTCAAGCTTTGAGTGTACATCTTTCTCCTTTGTTTGGCCGAATCACTCACCTTTTTGTTCATCTCCCCTTAGATAGCTGAAACAATCTAGCACTCTTCTCTCCATCCATTCTTTTCTTTTGACCTTTTCATCAACATTTTCTCTATTCTTAATTCGACATTACCTTGTGATCAAATCATCCTCTTTTCGTAGTGATTTAAGTGAGTGGCGCTACAAGGAAATTAACAATCGGTAAGTAGTAGTTCTCTCTTTGTCGATAACTTTGTTTCATCCGAGTTTTTCCTTAATAATCAGTGTTCTTCTTTCTCTCTCGTTGGGTCCGAGTTACATTCATTTTTTTTGTGATATGGCCATCGTTGGATTTAGGGCTTTCAACAAGGTGAAGGAGCACAAGTGATTTGTATTAACCAAATCGTTATCGTCGACTTGTCAAGCAAGTGGTGTAAGAACGTTGTTATAAAATTCTTTTTGATAAAAGGTGGGATAATTGCTAACGAATCTTTCACTCACCAAATATTGTTAGGACGGGATTTCAGTAGCCAAAGGGTACGATCAATTTTTGGTGCACTGAGGGAGATCACATTCGTGGTGTTGAAACGGTAGAAAGCACAACTTGTAATCAAGGTGTGTAATCCTGTACCCTTCCGAATATATGTTTAAAATGGTGTGTAATCTCATACCTCTCTGGATTTTTGTATGAAATGTTCTATGATTCGGTAGAAATACCGAAGAAAATCAGAAACCGGCATCCGAGACCACTCGGGAGTGCGTATGTTCATAGTAGTAACCATATTTTGCAAAGAAACAGTTTGGTCAGCAGCAGTGACGAGATTTTGGAAAAATCACAAAAAATAGGATAAAGGGAATTAGAAAGCGAAAAAGATATCGAATTAAAGCTTACTATTTCTATTTTTATATGAAAGAAACAGAGGAGGAAGAGGAAGTTTATATTCTGGGATATCTTAATTTTAGTGAGACTGGTTCTGATCGACTTCGCAGTTCTCTGTTCTGTCTTGGAAAAATCGTTTAAAATTGTACAAAGGGAATTAAGAGTTATAATTTATATGTATAGATTCCTTAGTGAGCCTATTTTCAATAGAAACAAGTGGGAGCAACATATGAAAACTGTACAGTGATATATTTGAATTCCGGTTAAGAGAGGTCAGAATCGTTGGACAGTGAAACAAGGGAAACTTTAAGGAATAAACTGTACTAAATGGTTAAGCCAAAAATTTTGGAAAATAGTAGTAAAAAGATATATGAGTCTAGTTTCAAGAAAAATTTACGAATTTAGATTTCAAGATTCATAACTCGGGTTATAGTCAATTTAGTCAGTACGACGCAGATGGATAGTTTCGATTTTTATGCCCCACATTAGTAGTTAAGTCTAGGTTGCGAAATTACCAAAATACCCTTGGAGGGTAAATTACCGAAATACCCCTGGGTTGCGAGATTACCAAATTACCCTTAGTGGGTAAGATTACCGAATTACGAAAATGCCCCTATGGGCCGAATTACGGAAATGCCCCTAATGGGCCGATTTGTTATATTGCCTTAATGGGCTGATTTGTTATATTGCCTTAACGGGCCGATTTGATATATATTGCCTTAACGGGCCGATTTGATATATAGCCATAATGGGCCGATTTGATAGATTGTTATACTTGGCCGATTTATCGAAATGTCCTTATGGATCGAATTACCAAAATGCCCCTATGGGCCGAATGATCATATTGCTTTAATGGGCTGATTCATAAAAAGTATTCAATAGGTTAATGGATGTTATTTTTATATGGATGTTTTACGATTATGTATGATGCATCTTTACATATTGCATGGGATGGGAAAATTTGAATGAAGAGAAGTATAGACCGGTGGCATTGCCACAAATTCTGATAATGGCTATGTGCCTAACATATGAATTAACGACTACGTGTGTCGATCATTTTATCGTATATGAATCTGGTGGCTCACCACAAATAGTATAAATGGCGACTTGACCGCAAATTGGAGAGATCAAGCGGGGTGGGTTGACTTGATCCCCACAGAGAGACCGGGTGTAGTACTGGGAGAGATTGGATGGATGGGTTGGGTTGCATACTTTGCATTCATATATATATATCTTTGTTTTGTAATTGGGCTTGGCCAAGATTATCTTAAATGGGCTTAGGCCCAAGATATTTCTAAGCGGGTTCAGGCCCGTGATGACTGTGGTAAGGGGATTTCACACTTTGAGTTCTTGTAACTCACCCCCTTTTCTTAACCCTTGTAGGTAATGCTCCGTAATGAGGACTTGGGCCCATGGATGACTCGGTGGAGGCCATACTTCAGAAATGGTGTTATTGAACTTTAAATTTCTATTTCGATTTATTTTATTATTTTGCTATTTTGGTTTAAGTTGTAATAAGGCCTCTGGGATATGTTTTAAATTGCTTTATGTTTAGTCGTACTTATTATATTGCTTGAATTGTTTTAACGGGGATTTTCTAATACCATAAATAATGGTTTTCCAAAATTGATTAATAAATGGATTTTATAACAAACTTTTACAAATATTTTAACTCGGAAATTTTCTCTTGAATTATCAACAATATTTTCAAAAGCCACGGTTTTAAAGCTCACTACCTCGATTTTTGACTCATCAAACGATCTCTCAAAAATACTTGTATTTTATCTACGTTTCCGCAACGATTTCAAAATACTTCTGCAGCTCTACTTCTAAACATCACATTTTTGTAAATTGTTTATTTCAAATATGCTTTCGCCAGCAAAAAGGTTTCTTAAAGATAATTACGTTTTCAAGTAGTTAACAATTGCTTATGTGTTTTGGGTTTTAACAAAGAGGCTATAATTCTCAAACAAGTTTTTCCATGTGACACACCAGATTCGGGCCTAACTTCTAGGCCGGGTTTGGGGTGTTACAATCCAAATACTCATATTTAGGGCATTTTACAAAATAGCCCTCACATTTCTACATTTTACATTTAAATCCCTATTTCATAAATCACCAAATACAGATAATTTCATTATACTCATGCTTAGCCGAATTTTCCCCTAGCTCATACAAGCCCACATATTTCATTTATTTAACATTTTAGTACCTCAATTTCTCATTTTCACAATTTAGCCCAAAATAGTCATATTCATCAAAAATTCAAAGACAAAATATGTTAACCCAACATTAAACTTTCATATTTCACCAACTATCAACACAAAGCTCACATATTCATCAATGGCACATCTTAAAATTATTATCAAATTCTAAAATTAAAGCATGGGCTTAATAGTATGCTAAGCAACGATCACAAAACGTAAAAATTATCAAAAATCAAGCAAAACATACCTTGATTAAGCTATAGATGTGTCGAATGCTTAAAAGTTCGAGCCCTAAGTTTCTTCTTTTATTTTCGACAATGGATGAGTATATATAACCATTTTTTCATGTTTGTTTTATTATAAATCATTTAATAAACCATTTACTAAAATAGCCTTATTATAAACATTTAAAATCCACTAACCTTAGGCATTTTTGTCCATCCAATCTATTAATGGTTTAATAACAACATAAGGACTTTTCATTTAAGAAGCCATGCCAATTAAGCGCTTTAACAACTAGCAAATAGCTTTTGTATTTTATACGATTAAGTCCTTTTTCATAAATCGACACACAAACGATAAAATTTTCACACAGAATTTTCACATATGCTTAATCACATACTGTAAACACGGAAAATAATATTAAAATATTTTTTTCGACCTCAAATTTGTGGTCTCAAAACCACTATTCTGACTAGGGTCTAAACCAGGCTGTTACAACTCTCCCTCCTTAGGGATTTTTGTCCCCGAAATTCTTACCAGTGAATAGATTCGGATATTGCTCTTTCATAATATCTTCAGGCTCCCACGTAGCCTCTTCAACTCCATGTTTGTGCCACAACACTTTCACTAAAGAAATTTTCTTATTTCTCAACTCTTTGATCTCACGTGCAAGAATTCGAATCGGTTCTTCGTTATACGATAGATCAGACTGAATCTCAACTTCATTAGGGGCAATCACATGTGATGGATCGGATCTGTATCGTCTAAGCATCGATACGTGAAACACATTACGGATCTTTTCTAGCTCAGGTGGCAACAACAATCTATAAGCAACCGGCCCAATACGTTCAATAATCTCATACGGCCCGATGAATCTCGGACTCAATTTGCATTTTTCTGCGAAACGAAGTATTTTCTTCCACGAAACACTTTCAAAAACACTTTATCACCGATCTCAAATTCAATATCTTTTCATTTCAAATTTGCATAAGACTTCTGACGATCTGACGCTATTTTCAAACTTTCACGAATCACTTTCACTTTCTGCTCAGTTTCTTTAATCAAATCAACCCCGTGAATCTTATTTTCACTAAGCTCAGTCCAATACAATGGAGTTCTGCATTTTCGACCGTAAAGAGCCTCATATGGTGCCATTTTAATTCTTGATTGAAAACTATTATTATACGCGAATTCAATCAATGGCAGATGCTTTTCCCATGTACTTTCAAACTCAAGGATACAACATCTCAACATATCATCGAGAATCTGAATGATCCGCTCGGATTGACCATCTGTTTGTGGATGAAATGCAGTACTAAAATGCAGCTTTGTACCTAGATCCTCTTGCAGTTTCTTCCAAAATCGCGAAGTAAACCTTGAATCTCTGTCAGATACAATGGATAATGGTACCCCATGTAATCTCACAATCTCAGAAATATAAAATTTGGCTAACTTATCAAGCGAATAATTTGTTCTCACCGGAATAAAATAAGCTGATTTCGTTAATCTATCAACTATCACCCAGATTGCATCTTTCTTTCTTGGAGATAAAGGCAACCCCGACACAAAGTCCATTATGATTCTCTCCCATTTCCACTCAGGAATCATGATTGGTTGTAACAAATCGGATGGAACCTGGTGTTCAGCTTTGACTTGCTGACAAACTAAACATCTCGAAACAAACTCTGAGATATCTCGTTTCATACCATGCCACCAATAAAATTGTTTTAGATCATTGTACATTTTTGTACTTCTCGGATGAATAGACAAACGACTACTATGAGCCTCGTTCAAAATCAACTGAATTAAATCTAAATTTCTCTGAATACAAATTCGATCTCGGAATCTCAAACAACCATCATTATCAACTCAAAATCTTGAATCAGAATTCAAACCACACTAAGCTCGTTTTGCCATCATCTCAGCATCACCTTTCTGGGCATCACAAATCTGTCTTATAAACATTGGCCTCACTTTCAACTCAGCGAAAACCGAACCATCATCACACAAATCTATCTGAGTACTCATTGCTCGTAAAGCAAACAAAGACTTTCGGCTCAAAGCGTCAGCAACCACATTAGCTTTTCCCAGATGATAATCAATTACTAATTCATAGTCTTTTAGTAATTCTAACCATCTCTGCTGTCTCAATTTCAATTCTTTCTGAGTCATCAAATATTTCAAGCTCTTAGAATTAGTATAAATGTGACACTTCTCATCAAATAAGTAGTGACGCCAAATCTTCAATGCAAATACAATTGCTGCTAATTCAATATCGTGTGTCTGGTAGTTCTTTTCATGCGGTTTTAACTTTATCGAAGCATAGGCTATAACTTTGCCCTCTTGCATCAACACACAGCCTAAACCATTCAATGATGCATCACTGTACACTATGAATTCTTTACCCGATTCAGGTTGAACAAACACTGGTGCTTCTGTCAACAATACTTTCAACTATTCAAAACTCTACTAACACTTTCTTGACCACTCAAATTTAACATCTTTCTGTAGCAATTTTGTCAATGGAATTGCAATCATCGAGAAGCCTTTCACAAACCGTCTATAATATCCCGCTAGTCCCAGAAAACTGCAAACTTCAGACACATTTCTTGGAGGTTTCCAATCTAAAATTGCTGAAATCTTGCTCAGATCAACTCGTATTCCTGCAGCTGGCACTATATGTCCCAGAAAACCAACCTCGCACAACCAAAAATCACATTTACTAAAATTTGCATACAAATGCTTCTCACGTAGAGTCTGTAACACAATTCTCAAATGCTCGACATGTTACGTCTCATCACAAGAATAAATCAAAATATCGTCAACAAACACAACGACAAATCGATCCAAATATGGTCTGAATATCCGGTTCATCAAATCCATAAATACTGCAGGAGCATTCGTTAGTCCGAAAGGCATAACTAAAAATTCATAATGTCCGTACCTCGTTCTGAAAGCAGTTTTCGGCACACCTGATTCTTTAACTCTCAACTGATAATATCCCGATCTCAAATCTATTTTTGAAAACATTGTAGCTCCTTTTAACTGATCAAACAAATCATCGATTCGTGGTAGAGGATATTTATTATTTATTATCACTTTATTCAACTGTCGGTAATCAATACACATCCTCATAATACCATCTTTCTTTTTCACAAACAAAACAGGAGCACCCCAGGGTGAGAAACTTGGTCAAACAAATCCTCTATCGGTTAACTCTTGCAACTGAGATTTCAACTCTTTTAATTCTGTCGGTTCCATTCTATACGGAGCTATTGAGATAGGAGTTGTCCCTAGCACTAAGTCAATACCAAACTCGACTTCTCGTATCGGAGGTAATCCCGGTAGTTCTTTAGGAAACACATCAGGGAATTCACAAACCATAGGCACAGATTCAACTTTCTTTTCTGTCACTTTTGTATCTATCACACATGCAAGATAAGCTTCACATCCCTTTTTCACATATTTCAAAGCTTTCATTGAAGATATTACAGTCGGTAGCCCATTCAAATCACTGGATTCAATTCGAACTATTTCACCATTCTGACTTCTCAAATCAATACTCTTCCGTTTACAATTCACAATAGCATTATGCAAAGTTAGCCAATCCATACACAGAATTATATCAAATTCATCAAAGGGTAGTAGCATCAGATTAGCCGAAAAACAAATATCCCAAAACATCAACGGACAATTCTTGCACACTTTATCAACCAGAACACACTTGCCTAAGGGGTTCGGTACTCTAATTACAAACTCAGTAGACTCAACAGGTAGAGTCTTACTAGATACTAGGTTCACACACACATATGAATGAGTAGATCCTAGATCTATCAATGCAATCACATCAGTATCAAAAAGAGTAAAATTACCAGTAATGACGTTTGGAGATGACGCTTCTTCTTGAGCACAAATAGCATAGGCTCGGGCAGGTGCGCTCGCTTCAGATCTCATAGCTGTATATGTTGTTCCTCTTTGACTACCACTCACATTTTCGGTGTTTCTGGGTGGTCTACCCCTAGCTGTCGTGTTACTCAGCCTCGCACTCTGAACATTATCTTTCTTAGCTAACTCTGGGCAATCCTGAATAAAGTGATCTCGTGACCCACATTTATAGCAAGCTCTATTATTATACTTGCCCTAGCATTCTCTAATATGACGTCTCCCACACTGTCTACACTCAGGTTTATTGCTTCTGACACTTCCAACACTTGATTCCATTGGAGTTTGAATTTTAGAACCAGTATTTTGTTTCACACGATCTTTACTCGAATGTCCAAACGAAACATTTGAGCGATTGGTTGCATCTTTGAATCTCTTTGACGAAGAATGATACGACTTACACATCGACCTTTTTCTTTCGTCTCTAGCTTCTGAATCTGCTTTCTTCTTTTCTTTACTAAGCTCCTCGGCTTTGCAGGCTCTTTCAACCAATACTACAAATTCATTCAAATCAACAATTCCAACCAAAAGTTTAATGTCTTCACTCAAACCTTTAATGAATCGTTTACACATAGTAGTTTCTATCGAAACACATTCTCGCATATACTGACTCAATCTTACAAATTCCCGTTCGTACTCCGTAATAGACATACGACCCTGTTTCAACTCTAAGAACTCTTTACGTTTCTGATCTATAAACCATTGACTGATATATTTTTTCATGAAACAACACATTTTAAACATTCTTCAGGAGTACATGATAATTCATCAAACACTCTAATGGTATTCCCAAGCCAAAGTTCAGCTCGCTCTGTATCATCATCAACTGTGGCCCTGAAATCTTCGGCCCCGTACTTTTGAATTTTATCCACAGGAGGTTTACTCAATCGGATCGGATCTTAAACTTGTGGCATTACAGGAACTTACGGGGGTGAAGGTTGTTGAGCAGTCGGATTCGTTCGAACAAACTCTGTAAACCACTCACTCATCATTTGGAAGAAGGCTTGTTTTGCCTCTCCCTCATGGCTACTAGCAATTGGCCTAGATTCAGCCGGCACTGTCCCTTGAGCGGGAGCAGGCGCATTACTCTCAACATCATCAGTAACTACTCGATCGGGATCCATTTACTACATAAAAACACATTTTTAACTGTCTGGAATCATCACACTATCGCAGATATATATATATGGCATGTATAGCCAGACACTCACATGCTACAGTAGTCCTAGAATTGACTAAACCGTAGCTCTGATACCAATAAAATGTAACACCCCTAACCCGTAACCATCGCCGATCTAGGGTTAAGAAGCATTACCAGACATAACGAAACATTTACGATCATTTCTCAAACATAAATACTTCATCAGCATATCATAGTAAATCATATACATAGAGTCCCTTTAAAAGGTCCACGAGACCTTAAACATGCATTAGGAAGGAGTCGGTATTAAACTGGGCACATACAAAATTTTTCCGAAAATCAAACATTTTTCAAAGTTATAGAGGTCACACGCCCGTGTGGATAGGCCGTGTGCCTCACACGGTATCAGACACACCCGTGTATCCAAGCCATGGAAAAACAGGGCATACATACTGACTTGTCCACACGGTCGAAGACACGCTCATGTGCTTGACCCGTGGGCAACATTGACTTAATTCACACGGCCTGTCACACACCTGTGTGTCTGGCCTGTGTGCGAGTCTGACTTGATTCGAAATGTAACCTTAAGAGACACGGTCGAGACACACGCCCGTGTGCTCAACCGTGTGGGCAAATATAGGCCATTTGGAAGGCCAAATTGCCACCCAAATTTTGGGTCACTACTACAAACATCAAGCCATATCAAATTCATATCTTAAACGCATCCAAAACATACATTTTAATCATCATCCCCATCAACCAATTCAAGCATGAAACTAACCACTTACATATTACCAATACATATCAATATAATCATTCACACAACACCACATATACACCTTATAACTATCATTTTCACATATTCAAAACACATATTAAAGTCATTCAACTATCAAGCCTTATCACATGGATAGAACTATGCATCTCAAAACATTCCATAATCACTAGCCTATACATGCCATATACCAAATATACAACTTCCAAAAGTACCAAAATAGATGGCCGATAGTGTGATTGAGTCGCTGACGATCCCCGGATCTGAGCTAGCTTTAATGACACTGTAAAACAGAGAAAAACTTCACACAGTAAGGTTTAAAGCTTAGTAAGTTCATAATATAACACAATTAATTCAACAATTCAAATTCAATATGCAAAATTACCAACACCAAATTCAATTCACCTCAATACTCAATTTTCATCCATACAAATTCCTCACTTTCATACATAATTATATGTTCAATGTACAAGTATTTACTAAGCTACTCAATCTAACTCTTTCCATCATTTATTCACATAACTATCCATTTATCTCATACACAACTTCATCAACCACATAGGTTCTGTACGTACCTGTACCATTGTAACATCCTTTACCCGTATTCAATGTCGGAATCTGGATACGAGACATTACCAAACTTAACTTGCTTAAACGTACATTACCGGGCTATCAAATTTTGTTCCAACTTAAAACTTTTTCATTCATATACATAACATCCCTATTATGGGCCTACGAGGCCCTAAACATACATACGAAAGGTTTCAAAATTAAACCGAAAACTTTCGCGCACTTAGAAAATTTTTGCCTAAAACAGGGCCACACGCCCGTGTGAAATGGAACACACCCGTGTGGGCAGGCCGTGTGGTCATACATGCCCATGTTCCTAGCTGATCGTTGATTTCAAAGTCTTAAAATTTATAATGAGAATGATCGAACCTGGAAACTAACTATGACAACGATTTTTAGGCAAGCGCACCTATCGAACAGTAGTATAGCTTAGGCAAGACCGGATTGTCGAACCCAAAGGAACTAAAAGTACTAATACTAACTTTCTTTTTATTATTTAGCCTTAAAATAAGTGAAGTTGTTATTTAATCTAAATTTAACTAACTACTAAGCTAAAGACGCAAAGACAAAAAGAATGAATTGGGAAAATACTGTTGGAAAAACTCAGTTGATTAAGACGATACCCTTAGGAAGAATCCACCTAGACTTCACTTGTTATCTAACACTGAACCAGACGATGTATTCACTTGACTTGATCCGTAAGATTCCCTAATTTATATTAAACCCTCTCTCGAGGCGAATAACGTCTAACCCTAGGTTGATTAATTGAAATCTCTTTCTAATTAAAACCCCTAGAATCGCATTGACTCGATCTATGGACTCTCATATTAAGTTTCACCCTAATCCGGCAAAATCTCGTCACTCTATCTCTAGGCGCGCGATCAACTTCAATTAATTATGCTAGATCTACTCTTAGGCAGGGACTTTTGCTCCACCACCTAAGCACATCCAACTTGAATCAATATCCCAAAAATATTAACACAAGAATTAAGCACACATAATTAAGAACAAATCAAGTATTTATCATATAGTTCAGAAAACAATAACAAGATTCATCTAAGTTTCATCCCCTTCAGGTATCTGAAGGGTTTAGTTCATAACAATAAAAGAAAACATCTCAGAAGAAAAGATAAAACAAAACATAAGAAATCCCTAAAACCCCCTGAAGGAATTGAAGGAGAGATCCGCCGTCTTGAGTAGAATTTCGGCTTCTTGAGATGGATCAACTGGCTATCTTCGAGTGCTTCCCACAAATCTGACCTTTTCGGCTCGTCTCCTTGGCCTAGCTAACCCCCCGACAGAGGGCTTCTGTCGATCTCCCTGTCGAACCCCCTTTAAGTTGCCCCCTAGGGTGTTTATATAGGCTTTAAGATGTGTTACTTGGCCTCCAAGTATCCTAATTTGAGTGAAATTCCTATTTGGGGGTTTATGTATGCTTTGGAATATGTTTCTTTGCCACCAAGTATCCAAATCCGAGTAAAACTCCTCTTGGCCGCGGTAGGGGCACAGCCATGGCACACGCCCATGTAAATCGTGGCCAGGCCGTGTTTGAGACTGTTGAGTGAGGCACGACCGCGTGGTCTTGGGCCCAGGCCGTGTTGATTTCGTGATGTGGCCCAGTTGGCCCATTTTAAGCATGTTTCTTGTTCTTTTCATCCTCCGGTGCTTTCCTGAGTATAAAACATGAAAAGAAGGGATTAAGAGAACCAAATGACATAAAATAAGGGATAATTTATCCAAAAGCATGCTAAATGTGGGCTTAAAATATGTTACTATTATGGTTTATCACTAGCCCATGTGGAATTTATTTTTCATTTCGAACTTATAGGGGTTTTCACATGGCCGGACACATGATTGACCATCTCTCAACCACTATTCCAACTAGTCCCTAAATTGAGCTGTTACAATTCTCCCTCTTAGGGATTTTTGTCCCCGAAAATCTTACCGGTAAAAAGGTTTGGATACTGGTTTCTCATAGCCTCATCGGGCTCCCATGTAGCCTCTTCTACCCCATGTCTTTTCCATAGTACTTTCACAAGGGCTATACTTTTGTTTATTAATTCTTTAACTTCTCGTACCAAAATCTTAACCGATTCTTCGCCATAAGTCATGTCGGGTTGAATTTCAACCTCTATCGGTGTAATCACATGCGAAGGATCTAATCGGTAACAGCGTAACATTGACACGTAGAACACATCATGAATCTTTTCCAACTCAGATGGCAAAGCCAATCAATAAGCTACTGGTCCTATCCTCTCGGTAACTTCATATGGTCCGATAAAACGCGGACTCAACTTGCCTTTCCGGCCAAATCTGAGAACTTTCTTCCATGGTGATACTTTCAAAAATACCTTATCACCCACTTGAAATTCAATCTCTTTTCGTTTTAAGTTCGAGTAGGATTTTTGTCTATCAGAAGTAACTTTTAAATAATCACGGATTATTTTTACCTTCTCTTCGGTTTCTCTGACCAGATCGACCCCGTGAATATGATTTTCCTTGAGTTCAGTCCAATACAAAGGCGTTCAGCACTTACGCCCATACAAAGCCTCATAAGGCGCCATTCTCAAACTCGACTGAAAACTGTTATTGTAGGCAAACTCTACCAACGGTAAATACTTTTCCCAGCTGCCCTTAAACTCAAGAACACAACACCGGAGCATATTCTCAAGTATCTGTATCAATCTCTCCGACTGTCCGTCAGTTTTTGGGTGAAAAGTTGTACTAAAACTCAGCTTTGTGCCCAAAGCTTCTTGCAACTTTTTCCAAAATAGGGATGTGAACCTCGGATCTTTATCCGAAATAATCGACAAAGGCACTCCATGTAACCTTACAATCTCTAAAATATACAAGTCTGCCAACTTATCAAGTGAATAATCAATGCGTACAGGTATGAAATGGGCCGACTTCGTAAGTCTATCTAGCACAACCCATACGACATCTTTCTTGCTCGATGTCAACGACAAACTCGTTACAAAGTCCATAGTAACACGGTCCCATTTCCACTCGGGAACCATAATAGGTTCAAGAAAACCCGAAGGTACTTGGTGTTCAGCCTTCACTTGCTAACAAATCAAACATTTTGACACAAATTCAGAAATATCTTTCCTCATACTCGGCCACCCGTACCATTTCTTCAAGTCATTATACATTTTTGTGCTAACCGTGTAACATCCTAAAATAGGGCCTATGCATTTTCAGTTTAATTGTATGAAGTGACATGTTTTAAGTATTATGAATAAATTTTTAATATTTTTGGAAACCCGGAAATGAGTGAAAATAAGTTAGAAATGAACATTTTTGGAAACTTGAAAATGTATGGAAATGTTAAGTTCAAAAATGGAAGGTGAACATTTTTGGAAACTAGGAAATGTAAGGAAAATGGAAAGTGAACATTTTTGGAAACTTGGAAATGTAAGGAAATGTCAAGTTTACAGAGCCGATCGAAAATTTTTGGAAACTTAGAAATGACCTAGAAATGACGAGTTTTAAGGTTTAAAAGGGGAAATTAAGGCAAGGTGGCCTTAAAAGAAAAAGTTTGTGAAATTTGACACACAAACAGGCTTGGAAAAGTGGCTTGAAGATGCCACTTAGGGCCTCTGGAAATGGCGCCGCATACAAGGTGTTGGGCCTGAGTTCGAGTCACATGGGAAGTAAATAAAAGAAATTTTATTTTGCTACAAGGAGCAGAGAGGTGGACGGCACATGGCTATAAATTAGGAGCTTTTATTATTTTATAAATAGTGGATAAATAAGGGATTTATTTATCATTATTTTCAAGAGATAATTGTTGGATTAAATTCTTTTAATTTGAATAAAGAGATAAAGAGGAAAATAAGGGAGAAGTGATGGCCAAGTAAGGGACTTTGAGTTTAATAATTTCGGCTAAGTAAGGATAGTTCTTTGAATTATCTTTTATTTTAAGTGATAATTAAAGGATAAAGTTATCGGATAGAGGAGTGGTGGCCAAGTAAGGGACTCCTTAGATGATAATTTCGGCTATAAAAGGAAGGAAGGAGGGCTACTCATCAATTTGTGCTTCCTCCTTTCTCTGCGCGAATTCTTAGTGCTCTCTTCTCTTCTTTTCTTTATTTTCTTTTGTCAAGCCGAAATTAAGTAATTATTGGAACCTAGCCGAATATTTTCCTCTCCATTAGAAGCCATAGCCGAATCCTCCATCTTTATTCTTCCTTCTCTTTTCTTTCTAATCCCTCCAAAAGCCGAAAGTTGTGAGATCATCATCTAGCCATAGCCGAATCTCACGAAAGTTGAAGTGAAGGTGCACTCGATTTCTTCAAGTAAGGGTAAGATCTCATTCGGTTTCATCCTTTTTCTTAAGATTTGCGAAATCTAGGACTAACCCCATTAATATCTTGTTGCCGAAACTTTGAAGAGATCTTTCGGGATTTACTAAGTGTCGACTACAAGGAAGGAGAAGTTCTTTTCTGAAGGTACACCATAGGCCACGTGTTCCCTAGTTATTCGGTGAGTTTCTGGGATTTAAAATCCACAAGGTAAGTGTCTATAGTATTCGGCCAAGGCCATGTTTGGTAAATATATGTGTTCATTAATTATTCAAAAGCGAAAACTAACCAAGTTAATTGATTCAATGCTTGGCGAATGCAAGAAGAGTATAGCAGAGATTTCAAGACTTGATTCTTAAGTCAAACGGCAACAAGGTAAGTTTAAGTATACTAATCCTACTAGGATTTGGATTTATGGCCGAATGGCTTTTTATTAAAGTAGTAGGTGATTAATCAAATGTAGGGATTAAGGATATAAGCATTAGATCAAGCTTTTCAGGATTTTAAGACCCTTTCGGTAAGTATGATAAGTTGTGGATATTTGGTTAAGAATTCGTATATTGATGATTAAATCGATTGTTCTGATTAAGTGTGTTGATGGAGGCGAGTACCATTCAAGAAGGGAAAGGGAAGGTCCCTATCCCGAAGTTTAAGAAGAGATCTGTCTCAGCAGTTAGGGATTGGCCACCGGGGTATGGACCAGCGTCAGAACAAGAAAGTAGGCAAATAGCCGTAGTATCGCCTAGTGATAGCATCAATATCGAAAGCATAGTTCTCCAAGTGATCGGTGTGTGATTAACCCACCGTTTTCGGGTATATGATATGTATGTGAAATGTGTATGTATTATGAATGTGCTAACTAGTGCGGTGGAAATTGTGATAAGGATACCCTCAAGGGGTATGTCGATAATCCGGTAAGTACCAAACCACGATGATATGTGATTATTAATATGAATATGTGATAATATGCTTGATGAACATGCTCATGCATCATTACATTGTATCATTATTTTATGTGGCATGTGCATGGGTGGGATATGATATGAAAGAAGATGCGGGTGTACTTCAAGTCACGTGGTTTGATGTTAGCCTTGAGCTACATCGTGGATTGGCGTTGATTGAGGTCACGTTGTGGATTAATTGCGATTTAGTTCGCGTGGCTTGATGAGTGGCTATGTGCCTCATCGTGGTTGATATCGGCTATGTGCCATATCGTGGTTGATGAGTGACTATGTGTCCCATCGTGGTTTTGATGTTAGCCTTGAGCTACATCGTGGATTGGCGTTGGTCGAGGTCACGCGTTGTGGATTAATTTTGATTTAGTTCGCGTGGCTTGATGAGTGGCTATGTGCCTCATCGTGGTTGATATCGACTATGTGCCATATCGTGGTTGATGAGTGACTATGTGTCCCATCATGGTTTTGGTGTTAGCTACGGCTACATCGTGGATTGGCGCCGACCGAGGTCGCGTTGTGGACTATTGTGCTTAATTGCGTGGGACGGCGATGATTGCCTTTGGAGTGAAAAGGAGAGGGTGTTTTGATAATCCCCTGGTGTGTGGTAATTTGGATAAGGGGTGTGTAGCGGATGGACCCTAGGTTTGGGTTGGGCTTCATAATTGCATGATTTCGTATGTGAACATATGTGGAAATGGGCCAAGCCCAATATGATATGTTGATTAATGTGGAAATGGGCAAAGCCCAGTATATGAATGTGGATCGGTGTGGAAATGGGCTAAGCCCAGTATGTGGAAATTATGTGGTTAACTACCCTATTAGATGAATGTGATATGAATATGGGCCAAGCCCAGAATGTGATAACATGTGAATTTGATAATTGATATCGATATATGAGTTAATATGTGGTTAACATGTGGGTGGAATTCGGTGGACTAATTACACACCGAGTGCGTATGACTCACCCAATTTTTATTAAACATCGCAGATGATTCGTAGTGATTGGACCGGGTTGGAGTGGATACGAGGTGGCCCATGCAGAAGACATCTTCTTTATTTTATTGATTTATTACTAAGAACTTTTGTTTAATTATTTGTTGTAATAAGGCCCGATTAAAGTATTTAAGTATTTCTATTTGAGCATTTTTATTATGTTTAAGCTAGACGACCATTAAATTATTATTTGGAAGTGCTTTTAATTTGGATATTTTTGTCAAGCTTATATTATTTATAATTTTTAATTGGACATGGTTTTCAAATGACAAAATTTTTAATGTTTTTCCCAAAAGTGAAATCAGTCTTCAAACGTTTTTCCGCAGTGGCATCTCAAATTCGGTCGTAACGAATGGCCCGGGTTTGGGGTGTTACAAATTGGTATCAGAGCCCGGTTCAAAACTCGGCTTTGAGAGTTTTGGGTCCAAAAACATTTTTTTAAATGGGCTTTTTCGAAAATATGGGTTTTATGAATTATTTTTCAGGTTATTCTGGCATGGCACCTGTATCTCCGGCCCGAAGTCCACCAGGTAAGTACTTCTGGCTATTGAAGTGGTTTGAATATGTGAACTACATGGGATTTTATGGGAACGTAGATTAGTAGATTAGGGCTATTGGACCCTAGGACTGGGCTACTCAAACACAAGTGCATAAGACTTAAGGACCATTAAACAAACCTGTGAACTAAGTCGCGGAGTTAAGGTGTGGCAACCATAATACGCATGTCTAGGATTGGTATTCGATGAAGAGCTTGGTACTTAAGCGATCCTAGCGACTCACCTCCTCTTTACTCGAATCCTACCAGTGCGTAGTAACCGTTCACCCTAACCAAGAGGACTTATTCACGGGCTAAACCAATCATTAAAACCCGAAAGGGACTAGCCATGCAGTTTTATAAAATCCCTAGTTTTAAAATCCCTAAATTACCCTTTTAATTGTAGTAAAAGATTATTGTGAAAATTTTTCCAAAATATCTCCGATTTGCAAAATTACAAAAATGCCCCTGTATTATAAATTACTAAAATACCCTTAGTTCTTAAGATTTTCAAAAATACCCTCGACGTTTGCTACAATATTTCTACTTTACAAAAATACCAAAAACTTCTGTTTTACAAATATCAAGATACCCTGATTTGGAAAATTTACGAAAATGCCCCTAACTTCCAAAATTACCGAAATAACCCCGATCTCTGAAATTTTTGCAACACCTCTGATTTGGAAAACAAATTTTCAAAATAACCCAGAGATTTTGTAAATTCTAAAATACCTTTAATTTGAAAAATATTTTCGAATTGACCCCGATTTATTACCAAAATACCCCTGTTGGGAAAATGACGAAATTACCCCTGGGTAGGGAAATGGATGGAATGGCCATAAAAGTGTAGTGAATGATGTTGTGAATGAATGTGACTTCATGGAGAAATGAATGTGTCTCTGCTTATGAATGTGAATTTGACTCCACGAGTTAGAGTAGTGAACTTGAAGGCTGAACCTTTGTGTAATCGAAAGAACTACTTCTAAATACTTTACTTCATAAAATTGTTCGCGGTTAATAAGTGGAACAAAATTACGATGCATAAAACTTTTTAATCGGATAAGTCGCGACGTTAGAAATGAGTTCTAGGGGCGTGAACTTAAAAATTGTGCCTAGGAAGTATGATGATTCTATTAAGATCGAGTCGCGTGACATAAGCGTAGTGCGGTGAGTTAAGAGGTACGATTATTCGTTAATAAGTAATTTCGAGGAAGAATTTATTTTTAAGGAGGGTAGAGCTGTAACATCCTAAAATATGGCCTATGCATTTTCGGTTTAATTGTATGAAGTGACATGGTTTAAGTATTATGAATAAATTTTGAATATTTTTGGAAACCGGAAATGAGTGAAAATAAGTTAGAAATGAACATTTTGGAAACACGAAAATGTATGGAAATGTTAAGTTTAAAAATGGAAGGTGAACATTTTTGGAAACTAGGAAATGTAAGGAAAATGGAAAGTGAACATTTTTGGAAACTTGGAAATGTAAGGAAATGTCAAGTTTCTGAGCCGATCGAAAATTTTGGAAACTTAGAAATGACCTAGAAATGACGAGTTTTAAGGTTTAAAAGGGGAAATTAAGGCAAGGTGGCCTTAAAAGAAAAAGTTTGTGAAATTTGACACACAAATAGGCTTGGAAAAGTGGCTGAAGATGCCACTTAGGGCCTCTGGAAATGGCGCCGCATGCAAGGTGTTGGGCACTGAGTTCGAGTCACATGGGAAGTAAATAAAAGAAATTTTATTTTGCTACAAGGAGCAGAGAGAGGTGGGACGGCACATGGCTATAAATTAGGAGCTTTTATTATTTTATAAATAGTGGATAAATAAGGGATTTATTTATCATTATTTTCAAGAGATAATTGTTGGATTAAATTTTTTAATTTGAATAAAGAGATAAAGAGGAAAATAAGGGAGAAGTGATGGCCAAGTAAGGGACTTTGAGTTTAATAATTTCGGCTAAGTAAGGATAGTTGCTGAATTATCTTTTATTTTAAGTGATAATTAAAGGATAAAGTTATCGGATAGAGGAGTGGTGGCCAAGTAAGGGACTCCTTAGATGATAATTTCGGCAATAAAAGGAAGGAAGGAGGGCTACTCATCAATTTGTGCTTCCTCCTTTCTCTCCGCGAATTCTTAGTGCTCTCTTCTCTTCTTTTCTTTCTTTTCTTTTGTCAAGTCGAAATTAAGTAATTGTTGGAACCTAGCCGAATATTTTCCTCTCCATTAGAAGCCATAGCGAATCCTCCATCTTTATTCTTCCTTCTCTTTTCTTTCTAATCCCTCCAAAAGTGAAAGTTGTGAGATCATCATCTAGCCATAGCCGAATCTCTGAAGGTTGAAGTGAAGGTGCAATCGATTTCTTCAAGTAAGGGTAAGATCTCATTCGGTTTCATCCTTTTTCTTAAGATTTGCCGAAATCTAGGACTAACCCCATTAATATCTTGTTGCCGAAACTTTGAAGAGATCTTTGGGATTTACTAAGTGTCGACTACAAGGAAGGAGAAGTTCTTTTCGAAGGTAAACCATAGGCCACGTGTTCCTAGTTATTCGGTGAGTTTCGGGATTTAAAATCCACAAGGTAAGTGTCTATAGTATTCGGCCAAGGCCATGTTTGGTAAATATATGTGTTCATTAATTATTCAAAAGCGAAAACTAACCAAGTTAATTGATTCAATGCTTGGCGAATGCAAGAAGAGTATAGCAGAGATTTCAAGACTTGATTCTTAAGTCAAGCGGCAACAAGGTAAGTTTAAGTATACTAATCCTACTAGGATTTGGATTTATGGCCGAATGGCTTTTTATTAAAGTAGTAGGTGATTAATCAAATGTAGGGATTAAGGATCTAAGCATTAGATCAAGCTTTTCGGGATTTTAAGACCCTTTCGGTAAGTATGATAAGTTGTGGATATTTGGTTAAGAATTCGTATATTGATGATTAAATCGATTGTTACGATTAAGTGTGTTGATGGAGGCGAATACCATTCAAGAAGGGAAAGGGAAGGTCCCTATCCCGAAGTTTAAGAAGAGATCCGTCTCGGCAGTTAGGGATTGGCCACCGGGGTATGGACCAGCGTCAGAACAAGAAAGTAGGCAAATAGCCGTAGTATTGCCTAGTGATAGCATCGATGATCGAAAGCATAGTTCTCCAAGTGATCGGTGTGTGATTAACCCACCGTTTTCGGGTATATGATATGTATGTGAAATGTGTATGTATTATGAATGTGCTAACTAGTGCAAAGTGGAAATTGTGATAAGGATACCCTCAAGGGGTATGTCGATAATCCGGTAAGTACCAAACACGATAATATGTGATTATTAATATGAATATGTGATAATATGCTTGATGAACATGCTCATGCATCATTACATTGTATCATTGTTTTATGTGGCATGTGCATGGGTGGGATATGATATGAAAGAAGGTGCGGGTGTACTTCAGATGCGTGGTTTGTTGTTAGCCTTGAGCTACATCGTGGATTGGCGTTGGTCGAGGTCACGTTGTGGATTAATTGCGATTTAGTTCGCGTGGCTTGATGAGTGGCTATGTGCCTCATCGTGGTTGATATCGGCTATGTGCCATATCGTGGTTGATGAGTGACTATGTGTCCCATCGTGGTTTTGATGTTAGCCTTGAGCTACATCGTGGATTGACGTTGATCGAGGTCACGTTGTGGATTAATTGCGATTTAGTTCGCATGGCTTGATGAGTGGCTATGTGCCTCATCGTGGTTGATATCGGCTATGTGCCATATCGTGGTTGATGAGTGACTATGTGTCCCATCGTGGTTTTGGTGTTAGCTACGGCTACATCGTGGATTGGCGGTGACTGAGGTCGCGTTGTGGACTATTGTGCTTAATTGCACGTGGACGGCAGTGATTGCCTTTGGAGTGAAAAGGAGAGGGTGATTTGATAATCCCCTGGTGTGTGGTAATTTGGATAAGAGGGTGTGTAGCGGATGGACCCTAGGTTTGGGTTGGGCTTCATAATTGCATGATTTCGTATGTGAACATATGTGGAAATGGGCCAAGCCCAATATGATATGTGGATTAATGTGGAAATGGGCAAAGCCCAGTATATGAATGTGGATCAGTGTGGAAATGGGCTAAGCCCAGTATGTGGAAATTATGTGGTTAACTACCCTATTAGATGAATGTGATATGAATATGGGCCAAGCCCGAGAATGTGATAACATGTGAATTTGATAATTGATATCCGATATATGAGTTAATATGTGGTTAACATGTGGGTGGAATTGATGGACTAATTACACACCGAGTCCTGTATGACTCACCCAATTTTTATTAAACATCGCAGATGATTCGTGTGGTGATTGGACCGGGTTGGAGTGGATACGAGGTGGCCCATGCGAGAAGACATCTTCTTTATTTTATTTGATTTATTACTAAGAACTTTTGTTTAATTATTTGTTGTAATAAGACCCATTTAAAGTATTTAAGTATTTCTATTTGAGCATTTTTATTATGTTTAAGCTAGACGACCATTAAATTATTATTTGGAAGTGCTTTTAATTTGGATATTTTTGTCAAGCTTATATTATTTAGAATTTTTAATTGGACATGGTTTTCAAATGACAAAATTTTTAATGTTTTTCCCAAAAGTGAAATCAGTCTTCAAACGTTTTTCCGCAGTGGCATCTCAAATTCGATCGTAACGAATGGGCCGGGTTTGGGGTGTTACAAACCGGATGTACAGATAGACATCCGCTATGTGCCTCATGTAAAATCTTCCGAATAAGCTCATCATTCCTCGGTACATAGACTCTGTCTCTGAACATCAAACATCCATCAGAATTAATCTGAAAGTCACACTTAACACCCAACTCGCACTGAACTCTTTTACCTTGTAAGTGACTGTCATCTTTCTGAGCCTCATAAATCTCTTGAAGGAACATCGGTCTAGCCCTCAACTCAGCTAGAATGGAACCATCGTCTGACAAAGTCACCTGTGTATTCATAGCCCTCAATGCAAATAGGGATTTTCTACTCAAAGCATCGGCGACTATATTCGCCTTTCCCGGGTGGTAGTCAGTCACTAACTCATAATCCTTTATCAACTCTAGCCATCTTCGTTGCCTTAAGTTCAATTCCTTTTGAGTCATCAAGTATTTTAGGCTTTTATGATCGGTGAATATCTGATATCTTTCACCATACAAATGGTGTCTCCATATCTTCAATACAAACACAATGGCAGCCAACTCTAAATCATGTGTCGGGTAATTCTTCTCGTGTGGCTTTATTTGTCTAGAAGCATCTGATATCACCTTGCCCTATTGCATAAGCACACAGCCCAATACATTCAAGGATGCATCACTATAAATCACAAATTCTTTTCCCGGTTCAGGTTGCACTAGAACTGGAGCCTTAGTTAATAATGCCTTTAGTTTCTCGAAACTCTGTTGGCATTTTTCTATCCATTCAAACTTCACATCTTTCTGTAACAACCTCGTCATTGGAGTCGCTATCATGGAAAACCCCTTGACAAATCGCCTGTAATAGCTAGCTAGGCCCAGAAAACTTCTAACCTCTGATACATTTCTCGGCGGTTTCCAATCAACAATAGCTGAAATCTTGCTTGGGTCAACTCGAATTCCATCTTCCGAGACAATGTGCCCAAAAAATCCAACCTCTTTGAGCCAAAATTCACTTTTTCTAAACTTGGCATATAACTGATTATCTCAAAAAATCTGTAAAACTGTCCTCAAGTGCTCAGTGTGTTCATTCTCATCACGAGAATAAATCAATATACCATCAATAAAAACCACAACAAATTTATCCAAGTATGGCCGAAAGATGCAGTTCATTAAATCTGTAAACACAGCAAGGACATTTGTTAAACCGAAAGGCATGACTAAAAATTCATAGTGCCCTTACCTTGTCCGAAATACAGTTTTCGGCACGTCTGAATCATTTACTCTCAACTGGTAATATCCCGACCTCAAATCTATCTTGGAAAACATAATGGCTCCTTTCAATTGATCAAAAAAATCATCGATCCTTGGCAATGGGTACTTGTTCTTCACTGTTACCTTATTAAGCTGCCGATAATCTATGCATAATCTCTTGGAACCATATTTCTTTTTCACAAATAGCACTGGAGCACCCCATGGAGAATAACTCGGTCTTGCAAAAACTTTGTTTGTTAACTCTTGTAACTGTGCCTTCAATTCATTCAACTCAGTTAGAGCCATCCTGTATGGGGCAATCGATATAGGTATAGTACCAGGGGCCAACTCAATGCCAAATTCAACCTCTCTAATCGGAGGCAACCCTGGCATATCTTCTGGGAATACATCTGGATACTCACACACTATCGGTACTGATTCAATTCTTAACTCAGTCTCCTTGGCATTCATCACAAAGGCAAGATAGGCTTCATACCCTTTTCTTACACATTTCTGGGCAGTCATATGAGAAATCACTATAGGCGATCTGTCTTGTTCATCTGATTCAACACGAAGAGTGTCCCCGTTTTCACATCTCAATTCAATATATTTCTTTAAAAATTTACTGTCACATCATGGGTGGTTAACCAATCCATACCAAGAATTATATCAAATTCATCAAATGGCAATAGCATGAGATTCACCTTAAAATAATGACCTCTAATCATCAATGGGCAATCTTTGCATACCTTATCAACCAATACGCATTTGCCTAAGGGGTTGGACACTTTTATCACGAATTCTGTAGACTCTACAGGCATGCTCATACTAGATACTAATTTCATGCAAATATATGAGTGGGTAGATCCCGAATCAATCAAAGCAACAACATTAGTATCATGAAGAGAAAATGTACCCGTAATTAAATCAGGGGATGACGCCTCTTCGCGAGCGCGAATGGCATAAGTCCTCGCAGGCATTCTACCCTCAGATCTCGCAGCCTGCTCTCTGGGTGTACTCTTACTACTCGTTCCACTTCCCGTGTTTTTCTGTTGTCTCCCTCTAGTAGTGCTTCCCGATCTTGCACTCTGAATCTTCTCTTTTTCAACCATCTCGAGACATTATCTAATAAAATGGTCTTGGGAACCACACTTAAAACAGGCTCTCTCATGTGCTCAGCACTCACCGGGGTGACCTCTACCACACTGTGGACATTCTGGTCTATTTGGTCGAGTGTTTCCAATACTAGCAAGCTGAAGTGGTGCGAGCTTTAGACCACGAGTCTTTGTTTACCCTTACTTCTATTTGAAAACCCAAGCCAAGTAGCTGATCGGGTAGGGAAGTCTCTTGACTTCTTGGATGAGGATTGAAACGACTTGTTCAGTTGCCTCTTTCTTGAGTCACGAGACTCCATTTCAACTTTTGTTTTCTCCTTAACCAACTCATTTTCTTTGTAAGCTCGTTCCACTAACACAACAAATTCCTTTAATTCCAGGACACCAACAAACAATTGGATATCTTTATTTAATCCGTACTTAAAACGTTTGCACATAATGGCTTTAGTGGACACAAATTCTCGAGCGTATTTGCTGAGCCTTACAAACTCACGCTCATACTCAGTTACTATCATTCTACCTTGTTTCAGTTCAAGGAATTCTTTTCTTTTCTGGTCGATAAACCTTTGGCTAATGTACTTCTTCCGAAACTCTTCTTGGAAAAACTCCCATGTGATCCTTTCCCTTGGTACAACCGACACAAGGGTGTTCCGTCGTTGGTAAGCGAAATCTCTCAAGAGAGAAACTACACATTTCGTGCACTCTTCAGGTGTGCAAGATAATTCATCAAATACCCTGATGGTATTTTCAAGCCAAAATTCTGCCCTCTCCGGATCGTCATCTTTACTAGCCCGGAATTCCTCAGCTCATTGTTTCCAGATTCTATCAACCGGAGGCTTTTCTCTTCTTACCACTTCTACCACTTGGGGAGCTACAGGGGTAGGCTGAGGAATAGGTTGGGGTGGAGGGGGTTGCGCATTCGGGTTCGCACGAAAGAACTCTGTATACCATACATTCATCATGTGGATAAAGGTTTCCCTAGCCTCTTCTCCTCCTCTCTGACTTACATTCGTTGGTCTATTCTTATTTTCATTCGGCACCATCCCTTCAGTGGGAGCCGGCGCGTTACTTTCTACATCATCCGCCACAGCTCTATCGGGCTCCATTTACTATATGAAAACACAATTTAAATCGTCAAGAGTCGTCACACTATCATTACATAAATACTCATATGTATGGCATATATAGCTAGACTCATGCATACGATACGTTAGTCTGAGAATCGACTAAACTGAAGCTCTGATACCACTAAATGTAACATCTCTTACCATTATTCAATGCCAGAATCCGGATAAGAGACATTACCAAACTTAACTTGCTTAAACGTACATTATCGGGCTATCAAATTTTGTTCCAACTTAAAACTTTTTCATTCATATACATAACATCCCTATTATGGGCCTACGAGGCCCTAAACATACATACGGAAGGTTTTGGAATTAAACCAGAAACTTTTGCGCACTTAGAATTTTTTTGCCTAAAACAGGGCCACACGCCCGTGTGAAATGGAACACGCCCGTGTGGGCAAGCCGTGTCGTCACACACGCCCATGTTTTTAGCCCATGTGGAATTTATTTTTCATTTCGAACCTACGGGGGTTTTCACACGGCCGGACATATGCCCGTGTCTGTGGCCCGTGTCTGTGGCCCGTGTCATTCACACGGCCTAGACACGCCCGTGTTCTCACCCGTGTGTGAAAACCTTAGCATTCTGTTAATGACAACGGCAAACTCTTAAGGGGCACACGGCCTAGTCACACGCCCGTGTGCTAGCCCATGTGACGAATCGAATTCTCGTAAATTTGATGCAGGGGATACACGGCCTATCAACACACCCATGGGGCAGACCGTGTGTCACACACGGCCTGGACACACGCCCGCGTGTCTACCCGTGTGGACAATTAGAAGGATATTTACTAAGCCAATTGCCACCCTGAAACATAAATGCACATATACCACCACAAGCAACATATAACATGGCAATAATACACTATGAAGAATCACTAAATCACCATTCATACACTTCACATTTTACTCCATCAATAGCATGAACTTTCACTTCATAAAACTCATCATCATTAAATATATGAAACTTGACAAATATTGGCCAATCCCCAATGGCCATTTACAAAATGAGTGAATAACATTAATAGCCAACACTTTGGCTTCCAAATATGACATAACAAAATGACCAAGTCCCTATACATACCATACCCAAAATAAACCAACTTTACTATACCAAAAGAATGATTGATAGTGTGATCCGAGCTCTGATGTTCTACGATCTCCGAGCTAGCTTGGCGATAATACAAGGAAAAGGGAAAAGAGAGAGGTAAGCATGTAACTTAGTAAGTTTGCATGAATTAAAATAGCAACATAAGGGCTCACAATAAAATCCATTCATCTCACTGAACAATAACAACACAATTTCTAAAGTACTTTGTGTAACGCCTCGAATTTGGGCCTAGTGGCGTGTGGAGTGTCCTAATGGTCTGTGGTTCGAAACCCCTTTCATGCGAAAGGTGACTATTTTGATTACTGAAATACCCTTGGTGGGTAAAGTTACTGAAATACCCCCGAGGGGTGAAATTACTATTTTACCCCTAAACGATGAAATAACCGTTATACTCTCAGTGGTAGTTTTAATATTGTTTATGTGATTTTATACATCTGTTTATGATCATAATACATTGCATACATATCATATTGCATTGGGTTGGGTTTGCTGATTGGAGGAAGTACTGTTCTAGTGGCATCGCCACATACTGTTGTAGTGGCATCGCCACATACCGTTCTAGTGGCATCGCCACATACCGATATAGTGGCATCGCCACATATGCTTAATTTAGTGGCTCAGCCACATATACCGTTATTAGGAGCTTGGCTGCATTATTGGAGAGTTTTGGCTGGGTGGGTCGACATGGTCCCCACATGGAGAGATTGGTTGGTACGGGTGGAGAGTTTGGTGGTTAAGGGTTGGGTTACATATCCACTGCATTGTTATGATATAGGGCTTAGGCCCAGATTATTACCGAATAGGGCTTAGGCCCAGATTGTTACTGAATAGGGCTTAGGCCCAGACTATTACTGTAATAGGGGATTAAACACTGAGTTTTCGTAAACTCACCCTGTTTTTAATGTGCGGGTAATCCCGACCTTTAGACGGATTGGAGCTGCGAGGGACTCTGAGAAGACCACACACCGCTTATGCTTATTGTTTTGATTATTTACTTTTAAATATTTTGATTTGGGTTGTAATAAGGCCTCTCTAAGTTTTAACTTATTATTTGTGATATTTATTTACGATGTTTTCTAACTGCTAAGAGTGGAGTACGATTTCCAAAACGATAACTGTCTTCAAAACACTATGTTTTTATAGCGTTTTCAAAATGCTTTTACAACTCAATTTTTAAGTATCATGTTTCCTTAAATCATCTATTTTAATTAAGCTTCCATAATTGAAAAAGAATTTTACTAAGTGATTAGTAACATTTTGAAAAGGGAATAGTTCTTTTTAACCACGTTTTGAAAATAAACAAAATCAAATGAAAACATGGTGTTCGAGAAGTACCTCAATATGACACGCCAGATTCGGGCCTAACTTTTAGGCCGGGTTTGGGGTGTTCCATTTAATGGTATCATAGCCCGGTTGCAAAACTCGGCTGTGGATTGGGTTTTCAAAATTGAATTTCTAAAAATATTGTTTCAAAAAGGTTTTAAAAGAGTTGAAATGTTGTATTGACTGTTTTTCTAAAAGTGTGGTTCACCGAGTCTCCGGCGTCGAATCCATAAGTTTTCTGAAAACCTTTATCTGCTGTTATGCAATAGGAAACACTGTGATTACCTAGATATTAGACTGTACGAAGATGCTTAAATTTAGATTTTGTATTTATTCTGTGTGATGTTGTGGATATGGAAATTGTATTTGCATGATATCTATCTGCTCTAGTGAATTGGTATTTTGGGTGTGCGTAAGAGGTAATGTTTTGGAAATAGAGTGCGCAGCGGAAGTGCGGTTGTGTAGTTGGGTTGTGCGACTGTTCTAAGAGTTGGAAATTTTGATGACGAAATTTTTATAAGGAGGGTAGAATTGTAACACCCCAAATTTGGGCCTAGTAGAATTGGGCCTATTGGGCCTTGGGCATGGGAGTGTTTAAACTTTTTGAGAACAAGAGAATGGCACTCATGAGAGTTGGACCTATTAGGTGAGTGATTTTGGAAGGTTAGGGGGCTTCCATGAAGGCCCGGGTTCAAACCTAGGCTTTAGGAAAAATTTTGGTTTTAGGTGAATAAAGCCCTGGGGGTAAGTAAGTAGGCTTTAAGAATAAATTGTGGGAAAATATGACACAAAAGGAGTTGTGGTCTAGTGGAAAATGGCGCCACATGGGAGACAGGGAAGTGACCCATAGAGGAAGCAAGGGGTCCAAGGTTCAAGTCTTGCTACTTGCAATTCATTTTGTTTTTCTTTTAAATGAACTTAGACTTTGGCCCATAGGCTTATATTTAGTTGCGCATGTTCTAAGTCACAAAAGGAGCGTGTGTTGTGGTGGCATGTAGCGTCTGGAGCATAGGAGAGGGCAAGGGTTCGAATCTCATGTCAAGAAAGGGAGTGTTTATTTTGTGCATTGGACGGCCAGAGTTTGTGTTGGATTTAAACTCTGCTGAAGGTGGGATCCCAAATCGGGAAGCTAGCATGAGGATAGGCAAGAAGCTGGCTTTAAATAGAGCAAGCCATGAGGAGAGTAAGCATACCTTTCTTGGCTTATCCCTTTTGCTTTGTGGCGTGCTCATTTGGGTTAGGCGTTGGATCATTCGTTGATCTGTATGCCGTTGGGTCGCAGTGGTGGTGACCGAAGTTGATCGACACACCCCTTGGGGGTCAAGGGTGCGATCATTATTGGCTTCTGCACAGAACAGTGTTCAGAGCGCGGATTAACTTCAGATTCCTATCAAGTGTGTGTATTTCGCACTACTCTAGCTGTAGAGTGGCAAATGCTGAAATGCCAGTCACACGGCGATGGTAGCCACACGAGCGTTCGAGCGCACGTGTGGGAGCTTCGACGCGATAGTTGAGGCCCTCATGAGTGTTCTCATGGGTTTAGGCTACCTTGGGCTGAGTGGGCCCATGTGAATAAATTGTATGATTGTATAGTAGATATTGGACTGGTCTATGTGAATCTCATATCAGTGGCTAGATTTGGGCTAAATGGGCCACACGAGCATGAGGGCTCTAGGCCCATTCGCATTGTTATCTCTGTTTAGAATACCTTGGTTTACCCTTGATGGGTAAATTACCGAAATACCCTTAATGGGTAAATTACCGAAATACCATTGATGGATAAATTACCAAAATACCCTCGAGGGGTAGATTACCGAAATACCCTTGGTGGGTAAAGTTACCGAAATACCCTCGAGGGGTGAAATTACCGTTTTACCCCTAAACGACGAAATAACTATTATACTCTCAGTGGTAGTTTTAATATTGTTTATGTGATTTTATACATCTGTTTATGATCGTAATACATTGCATACATATCATATTGCATTGGGTTGGGTTTGCTGATTAGAGGAAGTATCGTTCTAGTGGCATCGCCACATATCGTTCTAGTGGCATCGCCACATACCGATATAGTGGCATCGCCACATATGCTTAATTTAGTGGCTCAGCCACATATACCGTTATTAGCAGCTTGGCTGCATTATTGGAGAGTTTTCGCTAGGTGGGTCGACATGGTCCCCACATGGAGAGATTGGTTGGTACAGGTGGAGAGTTTGGTGGTTAAGGGTTGGGTTACATATCCATTGCATTGTTATGATATAGGGCTTAGGCCCAGACTGTTACCGTAATAGGGGATTACACACTAAGTTTTCGTAAACTCACCCTATTTTTAACTGTGCAGGTAATCCCTAACCTTAGACGGATCGGAGCTGCGAGGGACTCGGAGAAGACCACACACTGCTTATGCTTGTTGTTTTGATTATTTACTTTTAAATATTTTTATTTGGGTTGTAATAAGGCCTCTCTAAGTTTTAACTTATTATTTTTGATATTTATTTACGATGTTTTCTAACTGCTAAGAGTGGAGTACGATTTCCAAAGCGATAATCGTCTTCAAAACACTACGTTTCATAGCGTTTTCAAAATGCTTTTACAACCCAATTTTTAAGTATCATGTTTCCATAAATCATCTATTTTAATTAAGCTTCCGCAATTGAAAAAGAATTTTACTAAGTGATTAGTAAAATTTTGAAAAGGGAATAGTTCTTTTTAACCACGTTTTGAAAAGAAACGAAATCAAATGAAAACATCGTGTTCGAGAAGCACATCAATGTGACACGCTAGATTCAGGCCTAACTTCTAGGCCGGGTTTGGGTGTTACACTTTGACATACTTAGTCATATTTACTCTTACCCATCACATATCACATTACTGTTTCATAACTCGTATTTTACTTATGGGTACCTGTATCACTTTATCACATGGTTTAGCACTTATACCATCTTGAACATAAACTTAACTCATTATCATCCTTAACTTAAATGTAGCTATTTGCCCGTTGAACTATTCGGAATATTGGAGGATACTCAATCTCATCATACATGTATCACGATGCCAATTCCATATCCCAGATATGGTCTTACATGGGATCACCTTTTGATGCTGATGCCATGTCCTAGACATGGTCTTACACAAGATCTTTCTTTGGTACCGAAGCCATGTCCCAGACATTGTCTTATACGGGACCTTCCTTATTCGGTGCCGATGCCATGTCCCAAACATGGTCTTATACGGGACCTACATTCGGTGCCGATGCCATGTCCCAGACATGGTCTTATACGGGAACTTCCTTATTTGGTGCCGATGCCATGTCTCAGACATGGTCTTATACGGGACCTTCCTTATTCCATGTTGCGACATAGGTATCCTTGTTATTACGAATATCCAACCGGGACTTCAACTTAACATACTCTCATCGTATTCTCATCGAGGCATCCTTAGTCGGTTTTCATAGAAATAATATTCATTTGGCATAATATCAAGCAATTAAAAATATAAAAACATTATGTAGCTTTAATTTCACACAAACTTACCTCGGTACTCAAAATGCGTATAGGTGTTCAATTTAGTCCACAATCTTGTTCTTGCCTCGGTTTCGGTCCGGGCTTCATGTTTCTTGATCTATAATAACAATTTCACTTGTTTAATACTCACATTGACTAAATTGACAAATGAATCATACTTTGGCAAAATTACAATTTTGCCCCTAAACTTTCACATAATTACACTTTTGCCCGTAAGCTCGTAAAATGATTTTTATTCAACTTTCTTGTATTTTAAGCCTAGCCGAATCATTTTCTTAACTACAACATCCCTCCATTTCCACTAATTCACTCATGTATGACCATTTTTATAACTTTTTACAATTTAGTCCTTTTCATGAATTTCTCATGAAAATCACTTAGAAAAAGATGTTTATCATGCATCAAACTTTCATATTCTTCCATAAATCATCAAAATACATGCATGTCATACATGGGTAAATTTTTTAATATAAACCCTAGCTCAAAATATAGCTAGAAATAGCTAAATCGAGCTACGAGGATCTCAAAAATACGAAGAACATTAAAAATGGGGCTAGGATGCACTTACTATCAAGCTTGGAAGTTGAAGAAACCCTAGCAATGGTGATCTTGTGATTTTCGGCCAAGCTTGGAGAAGATGGACACCATTTTTGACTTATTTTCCCTTTTAATTCATTAATTAACCAGGTGACCAAATTGCCCTTGAGGCCCCTTTCTTGAGATTTTTCCTTCCCATGCCCATTTTTGTCCATCTTGACATTTAATGGTCTAATTGCTAAATAAGGACTTAATAATTTTTATAATTCTATTTCATACTTAAATCTTCTAGAATCTCATATTTTCTAATCTTTGCAATTTAGTCCTAATAGGCAAATTGTTCACTAATTCATAAAATTTCTTCATGAAATTTTCACACAATTATGAAATCATGCTATAGGCCTCATAAAAGTCATAAAACACATATTCCTACCTCGGATTTATGGTCTCGCAACCACTATTACAGCTAGGCCCTAAATGGTACATTACAACCATCACGTATTTAACTACCACATTTACCATTCAATGCTCCAAACCATTACTCATTCGATCCTCTTCAAACATTCGATGAATTCGCACACTCAGTGCCATATAATTTACCGAAGCCACAATATTATCACACACTTAGTGCCATCACGTTAAATAGATAATGTCTCAAAATCGCACACACGGTGCCAACTAATATAGTCGATGCTTTCTTTATCTCGCACACTTAGTGCCGATCAACATTGTATCACTTCTATTTACGCACACTCAGTGCCATATAATTTTAAAATCACAACTCACATTTCCAAATTCCATACTCACATTTCCATTCATTTCAACACATAAGAACATCATTTAAACAACATGTATTAATACATGAACTTACCTCGGACGTAGAAACACGATACAATTCGACCAATGGAGCACCTTGTTCATGCCACGATCTAAGTCCAAATTTATCTTTTCTTGATTTATACACCTCAAACCCGGCCTAGACGTTATGGCTGAATCTGGCGGTATCACATTGAAGTGTTTTTCGATAACTTAGTTTCTTTGGAAAATCCATTTTGTTATTAAATCTTGTTTATGATCTTAACGGAAAATTTTAGGGTATCTTGTTCTTTTAAAACTCAAGTTGTTTTTAGTAGAACGTTGATCATATTAGTTTGTTACTATACTTTAAAACAATGTTTGATGCGAAAGCTTGTATAGTATGTTACGAAAACGTGGTGTTTTGAAAAACAATTATCTTTTGAAAAACCGCGTCCTACTACTACTCAGATGTGAATGAAAGTAAGTAAAATCCCCAAATTAAAAGTTAACATTTAAAGAGGCCTTATTACATAACAAATACCCATTTAAATTTCTTGTAAATAAAAAGCCAAATATAAAAGCAAGTGCGGTTGTGTGGCCACCTCTGAATCCCTCACAGCACCGATCCACCTAAGACTGAGGATTACCTGTATAGATAAAAAGAGGGGTGAGTTTGCGAAAACTCAGTGTGTAACCCCATATAAGCAAAATGGCCAATCAGGCCGTAGGCAAGTACAGTTTGGGCCTAAGCCCAAATCACTAATAGTTCAGATCAGTTGGGCCTTAGCCCATTATAGTATCAGTATCAGTGTGGGCCTTAGCCCATTTCAGGGACAGTAACAGTTCAGGCATGCAATCAAAAATCCTACCCAACTAGCCTCTACACTCCACTCCGTCCAGCCCAGTACTCCATGTGGGGATAAAATCACCCACCCATCCCTACACTCCAAAAATTAGCACCGGTTGTAGCACTAAACAATATTTGCAGTAGGGTTGCTAGTACAGTACACTTCCTCCAATCATAATAATCCCATCCCATGCAACATATCACACATGTATTGTAACATCCCGATTTAGGGCCTAGTCGGAATAGTGGTGCGAGACCACGAATCTGAGGTATATGAATAAGTTTTTGAGGTTTATGCTATGTATGCATGCTTGTGTGAGAGTTTCATGAAGCAATTTTGTGAAATTGCGGTTGAATTGTCCAAAAGGACTAAATTGAAAAGGTTACAAAATGTGAGATTCTAGAAGCTATTTGTGTGAAATAGCTTTAGAATATTAATTAGAGTTCCTTAAATAGCAATTTTTCCAATTTCTAATTTTTGGACAAAATTGGGCATGGATAAGTTAAAATAGAAAGTTTATCAAAAAGGGCATTTTGGTCATTTAGCAGTTAAGTGATTAAAATAGGAGAAAAGATGAAAAAATTCATTCATCTTCTTCTCCAAGGCTGCCAAAATTTTCAAGAGCCATTGTTAGGGTTCTTCAAAATTTTCAAGCTTGCTAGTAAGTGCATCTAGCCTCGTTTTTTGATATTCTTTGTATTTTTGAAGTCCTTGTTGCATGAATAAGCTATTTTTAGCTATTTGATGAGCTATGATGGATGTTTAAAAATGTGGCCATGTATGACATGCATGTATTTTGATGTTTTATGGAAGATTATGAAAGCTTGATGTAGTAGAAACATCTTTTGCTAAATGAGTTTCCATAGAAAATGCATGTAGGGACTAGGTTGTAAAAATCTTGAGTTTGGTCATACATGTGTGAAGTAGTGAGAATTGATGAATGCTTTATTTGAGTAAGTGATTCGGCTAAGCATGAAAGGCTAGAAAGTTGAATAAAAATCACTTTACAAGCCTTGGGGGTAATAGTGTAATTATGAGAAAGATTAGGGGCAAAAGGGTAATTTTGCCAAAGTGTGAGATGTGGGTCAATTTAGTCAATGTGTGTATTGAATAAGCTGATTTATTCACTATAGATCAAGAAAGACAAAGCCCGGATCGAAACTGAGGCAAGAGCAAAGTGGTGGACTAAATTACACGTTTCTATACTTTTGGGTATCGAGGTAAGTCTATGCATAAACGATGCATTCATAATTCTAATTTGTTAATGCTAGCTAGTGTGTAGCATGATTGAGGATGATTGAGAACCTATGTTGTTAAAGTAAAATGATTGTGGTAGAACTTGTGAATGAATGAATGATCGAGTAAGTAGATGTGTTGATGTGTTGTGATAATGCAAAAAGGTGGGCTAAGTGCGATACCATTCTAATGCATAATGACGATGAGTTGGCTATGTGCGATGCTATCGTTGGGTATATTGTCTAGTGGGCTATGTGCGAAACCATAACGATTACCTTTATGGTAGGCTAAGTGCGATACTACCTTATTTATTGATTGTGGTGGGCTAAGTGCAGAACCACCGAGACATTAGTTGTGTGGATTAGCTGTGTGGATGTATTATCGAGATATAATGAGGTATTGTATATTGTGTAAATGTGATATTGAATGCAGGGGTGCATGTCAATGGTTATGAGTAAGTGACTCATGATGTGTTGGAAATGTGGTAAGGGATGGAAAGAGTAAGCATAGTTGTACATTATGTTAGTATAATGCTAATTATTGTTTAGCTTATACTATGTAGCTTAATTGTTTATGTGTAAACTTACTAAGCTTAAAGCTTACTCTCTTTCTTTTCCCTTATCTTATAGAGCAAAAGTGTTGAATCAAGATACGAGGATCAATTGGAAGATTGCCCACACTATCAGCACACTCTGGTACATTAGACTCAATGTTTTGTATATGGCATGTATAGGGGCTAGACAAGTTAGTGAATTTTGTTGTATATGGCTATGATGTGTTGGCCTTTAGATGGATAGTTTATTTTGTATAATGCCATAGTTGTTGGCACTCTATTATATGAAAAGAAGTAGTTATCTAAGTGAGATTGTAAGATTTTGAGTTGATTATGGATGTGTTGAATGAGTGCATGATTGTGTATGCTAGGAGGGTGAAAAGAACTTGGCAAATAGCTTTGTTCTTGTCCATGTGGGTAGACACACGGGCGTGTGTCTAGGCCATGTGTGACACACGGTCAGCCCACGGGCGTGTGACTTGGCCGTGTGTCCCCTGCATGTTAGTATTGTAAATCAGAATAGACCACGGACTAGTCACACAGGCGTGTGCCTAGAACGTGTGTGTTAATCAGTGTTGGCCACGGGCTAGCCACACAGGCGTGTGTCTAGACTCTAGGCCGTGTTAAGGTAGTCAGTGTGCACCACAGGTGGAAGGCACGGGCGTGTGCCCTAACTGTGGGGCATTGGCAGAATGCTTGGGTTTTTATGCACGGTTTGGGGACATGGGCGTGGGTAACTACACACGGGCGTGTCTAATCTTACACGGGCGCGTGAGCTCTGTAGAGATGGAAAATTTTTAGAAATCGTAGAAGTTTCATTATAGTCTCGAGAGCCCTCGTGTGTTTGAGCGTGGCCTCGTAAGTCGAGAATGAGGTGGTTGAAGTGACTTAAGAGATTAGTCACGATGAGCCTAAGTGGCGATCATGAGGTTTTAATATGGTAACGCCTCGTGCCCGGTTTCGGCGTTGAATACGGGTAAGGGGTGTTACATTTAGTGGTATCAGAGCTATAGTTTTGTCGGTTCTAAGACTATCGTAGCGGGTGTAAGAGTCTAGCTATGCATGCCATAAGTGTACAATGATACTGTGGTGGCTACTGATGATTTTAAATCTTGTTTTATATAGAATATGGATTCCGATCCATTGACTGCTGATGAAGCAGCTAGTAACGTCTTGCGTGCACGTGTAAGGAGAGCAGTCTTGGGTACAAAGTGGACCCGAGGCTAGGGCTTAAGGGGAAGAGGCACGGAAAGCCTTTCTCCAGATAATGAGCAATTGGTTCTTGGATTATGTTCGAGCGAACCCTAATGCTCAACCTCCTCCACCTCCTCCTCCTATACCTCAGCCAATTCCTGTGGCTCCTCAAGGTATTGATGTAGTGAGGATATCGAAACCCCCGGTGGATAAGATTAGAAAACACGGGGCTGAGGAGTTTAGAGCTAAGGTGGATGATGACCCTGAGAGGGCGGAATTCTGGTTAGAGAACTCGATGAGAGTGTTTGATGAACTCTCATGTACACCGGAAGAGAGCTTGAAGTGTGTCGTATCCTTGCTGAGGGACTCGGCATACCATTGGTGGAAGACGTTAACGTCAGTGGTCCCGAAAGAGCGGCTGACATGGGACTACTTTCTGGAAGAGTCCCGAAAGAAGTATATAAGCCAACGATTCACAGATCAGAAGAGGAAGGAATTCCTTGAGTTGAAGCAAGGAAAAATGTCAGTAGCACATTATGAGCGTGAGTTTGTTAGGCTTAGCAAATACGCTCAAGAATGTGTGTCGTCAGAGACCATGTTGTGTAAGAGGTTCGAAGACGGACTGAATGAGGACATCAAACTCCTAGTGGGTATTTTGGAGTTGAAAGAATTTATGGTGTTGGTTGAAAGGGCAAGTAAGGCCGAAGAGTTGAGTACAAAAAGAGAAGTCTTTGTGAGTGAAGCCGAGATGCTAGAAAGAGGTGATGGGCAAGTCGTATCATCGAGCCCAGATCGAAAAGGTCCAAGGAAGTGAGTCCTGGGGCAAAGACACTGATGGGTTATTCGCATCGAGACTTTGACAATACTCGTTTGGGTTCAAGAGTCCAAGCTACCTCGATGGAAAGTGTGGGCAATCTGAAGAGTAACCAGAGTGTCCAAGTTGTTGTAGATATCACACCGGAGAGTGTTGGGGTAACAGTCGAAACTGTTATAAGTGTGGTTCCCCTGACCATTTTATCCGAAAGTGCCCCGAGAAGGATGATAAGGAAGAGAAGCAAGAGATGAGACCCGACGATGTGTCTGTAAGGGGCAGACCACCAAGGAACCCGAGAGGTGGGGCTAGTGGTAGAGGTGCATCCAAAGACTCTGCTGTGAGACCGGAGGGTCGGGCACCTGTGAGGACGTATGCCATTCGCGCTCGCGAAAAGGCATCCTCCCCTGATGTGATAACGGGTACTTTTTCTCTCTTTGACACCTTTGTTATTGCTTTAATAGATCCAGGGTCTACTCACTCTTATATTTGCATGAGATTGGCATTTAGTTTGAGTATGACTGTTGATTCTACGGACCTTGTGGTTAAGGTGTCAAACCCGTTAGGAAAGCATGTGTTAGTGGAAAAGGTGTGTATAAATTGTCCTTTATTGATTAAGAGTCATTGTTTTCCGGCAGACTTGATGTTGTTGCCGTTTAATGAGTTTGACTTGATCCTAGGCATGGATTGGTTGACTACCCATAGTGTCTTAGTGAACTGTGGTAGTAAGTTTATTGATTTGAAATGTAAGAGTGGAGATGTGGTTCGGGTTGAATTAGGTGGATCGGATAGTCTACCAGTGATGATTTCTTCCTTAGTGGCTGATAAATGCTTGAGAAAAGGGTGTGAGTCCTATCTTGCTTTTGTGTTGAATACTCGAGAGGTTGGAGTAGAGTTTAAAACAGTGCCAGTGGTTTGCGAGTATCCGGATGTATTCCCAGAAGAGTTACACGGATTACCTTCACTGATAGAGGTTGAGTTTGGGATTGAGTTGGTTCCGGGAACGGCATCTATTTTGATTACTCCGTATAGGATGGCACCTTTAGAATTGAAAGAACTGAAGGTTCAGTTTCAAGAGTTGACAGATAAAAGTTTTGTAAGACCGAGTTACTCACCGTGGGGTGCTCCGGTATTGTTTGTGAAGAAGAAAGATGGGTCTATGAGGTTGTGTATAGACTATAGACAGCTTAACAAAGTGACGATTAAGAATAAGTATCGTTTACCAAGGATTGATGATCTTTTGATCAAGCTGAAGGAGCTACAAGATGTTCTCCAAGATAGACACGAGGTGCAGTTATTATCGATTGAGAGTGAAAGAGCAGGATGTGTTGAAAGCGCATTTCGGACCGGTATGGCCATTATGAGTTTTTGGTTATGCCATTTGGTTGACGAATGCATGCGGCAATTTTATGGATCGATGAACCGTGTTTTGGACCATATGTGGACAAGTTTGTAGTTGTCTTCATTGACAACATATTGATCTATTCTCGGGATGAGAACGATCATGAAGAACATTTGAGAATTGTCTTGCAAACTTTAAGAGATAAGCAGTTGTATGCTAAGTTTAGCAAGAGTGAGTTTTGGCTCCGAGAAGTTGGATTCCTAGGACACTTGGTGTCGGGCGATGGTGTCAGAGTTGACCCGAGTAAGATTTTGGCTGTGGTGGATTGGAAACTACTGAGAAACGTGTCAGAAATCAGAAGCTTCTTGGGATTAGCGGGATATTACAGACGTTTCATAAGGGGGTTCTCTATGATTGCTACCCGATGATGAAACTATTACACAAAGATGTCAAGTTTGATTTGGTGAGACATGTCAACGAGTTTTGAGAAGGCGAAGACATTATTGGTCGAGGCACCGGTTTTGGTTCAACCAGAATCGGGAAAGAGTTCGTGGTTTCTGATGACGCGTCGTTTAATAGTCTCATTTGCGTGTTGATGCAAGAGGGTAAGGTAGTAAACATGCCTCGAGGCGGTTGAAACCGCACAAGAAGAATTATCCGACTCATGATTTGGAGTTGGCTGCGATTGTTTTCGCGTTAAAGATTTGGCGACATTACTTATATGGTGAGAAGTACTGAATCTTTACGGATCACAAGAGTTTGAGATATTTGATGGATCATAAGGATCTAAATATGCGACAGAGACGGTGGCTTGTGTTGTTGAAAGACTATGAGTTAGTCATTGATTACCATCCGGGAAAAGCGAATGTGGTTGCGGATGCCCTGAGTAGGAAATCCTTGTATGCTCTAAGAGTCATGAGGACGATTTAGCATTGTCTGATGATGGTGCTATTCTGGCAGAGTTGCGAGTTAAGTCGCTATTTGTTCCACAGATATGTGAGGCTCAGAGACATGACAGTGAGATGCTAGCTAAGAGAGCTAAGTGTGAATCAGAAAGTGATTCCAATTTTTGAGTGGGCTCGAATGGTTGTTTACTGTACCTTGACAGAATTTGTGTACTTAGAGATGAGGAATTAATCCGAAAGGTTTTGCATGAGGCCCACAGTGGATGTTTGTCAGTACATCCGGGCAGTACGAAAATGTATAATGACTTGAAGAAGTCTTATTGGTGGTCGAGTATGAAAAGAGATAACTCAAAGTTTGTGGCAAAGTGTCTGAATTATCAACAAGTGAAAGCTGAGCATCAAGTGCCTTTGGGATTGCTTCAGCCAGTGTTGGTACCCGAATGGAAGTGGGATCGGGTTACCATGGATTTTGTGACGGGGTTACCGATGACTCCGAAAAAGAGAGATGCTGTGTGGGTGGTTGTGGATAGACTAACGAAGTCGGCTCACTTTATCCCAGTTCGTGTTGATTATTCACTGGATAAGTTAGTTGAATCGTATGTTGCAGAGATAGTGAGATTGCATGGTGTGCCTATGTCTATAATATCGGATAGGGATCCGAGGTTCACTTCGAGGTTTTGGAAGAAGTTACAAGAGGCCATGGGTATGAGATTGAATTTCAGTACTGCATTCCATCCGCAAACTGATGGTCAGTCTAAAAGAGTGATTCAAGTTCTTGAAGATATGCTTCGATGTTGTGTATTAGAATTTGAGGGTAGTTGGGAGAGATATCTACCTTTAGTCAAATTTGCTTACAATAATAGTTATCAGTCAAGTATACGGATGGCTCCGTATAAGGCCTTGTATGGTCGTAAGTGTCGGACTCCTCTGTATTGGACCGAGCTTAGTGAGAAACGGATCCATGGGGTCGATCTAGTAAAAGAGACCGAGGAGAAAGTAAAAGTAAAAGTAATCCGTAATAGTCTGAAAGCTGCTTCGGACCAATAGAAGTCGTATGTGGATTTGAAAAGAAAAGAAATTGAGTTTGAGGTGGGTGAGAAAGTGTTTTTGAAAGTGTCCCCGTGGAAGAAGATTATGAGATTTGGACAAAAAAGGAAAATTGAGTCCAAGATTCATAGGGCCGTATGAAATTACAGATAGAGTTGGGCCAGTAGCATACCAGTTGGCTTTGCCGGTAGAGTTTGAAAAGATTCATAATGTGTTCCATGTGTCGATGTTGCGAAGGTATCGCTCCGATCCTTCACATGTGATTCCTTTGACAGAAATTGAGATAATACCGTATATGTCTTATGATGAAGAGCTGATTAAGATCTTGGCTCGAGAGGTGAAACAGTTGAGAAATAAGAGTATAGCTCTAGTGAAAGTGTTATGGCAGAAACACGGTGTGGAAGAGGCTACATGGGAAACGGAAGAGGCTATGAGAGAGCAACATCCAAACCTCTTTACTGGTAAGATTTTCAGGGGCGAAAATCTCTAAAGGGGGGAGAGTTGTAACATCCCGATTTAGGGCCTAGTCAGAATAGTGGTGCGAGACCACAAACCTGAGGTATATGAATAAGTTTTTGAGGTTTATGCTATGTATGCATGCTAGTGTGAGAGTTTTATGAAGCAATTTTGTGAAATTGCGGTTGAATTGTCTAAAAGGACTAAATTGCAAAAGTTGCAAAATGTGAGATTCTAGAAGCTATTTGTGTGAAATAGCTTTAGAATATTAATTAGAGGTCCTTAAATAGCAATTTTTCCAATATGTAATTTTTGGACAAAATTGGGCATGGATAAGTTAAAATAGAGAGTTTATCAAAAAGGGCATTTTGGTCATTTAGCAATTAAGTGATTAAAATAGGAGAAAAGATGACAAAATTCATTCATCTTATTCTCCAAGGCTACCAAAATTTTCAAGAGCCATTGTTAGGGTTCTTCAATTTTTTTAAGCTTGCTAGTAAGTGCATCTAGCCTCGTTTTTGATATTCTTTGTATTTTTGAAGTCCTTGTTGCATGAGTAAGCTATTTTTAGCTATTTGATGAGCTATGATGGATGTTCAAAAATGTAACATCCTGAATTTATGGGCTTGTGCATTTTGTGTAGTGTATGCTTAAAATATTAATTTAAGGGTTGGATGTGCATCTAGCCTTGCCGTGTGCAAGGCCGTGTGGTATGGAATCTGCACTTTGGTTAGTTTAAAATTGGATGCTGAAAAGGAAAAATAAAAGTAAAAAATGAAAATGTAAAAATTAATGGAGTTAGTGCTCGGGTTGCCTCCCGAGAAGCGCTCGTTTAAAGTCTTAAGCTAGACTTACCTCTCATTCGCATAATTATGGTGGTTTGAAGAGTTGAACATCCTCTCTCATACTATCAGTTCCATTATCATGATAAAGTTTGAGTCAAGTAGTATTTACTTTAAAAGTGCCAAATATAGGATTACTTACTTCGACTGTTCCGTATGGGAAAACCTTGATCACCCTAAAAGGGATTTCTTTGTTTGTATTAGGGTCAGGAGGAGATATTCGAGGATCTGCTTTATCTAACAATACCTGATCTCCTATTTTGAACTTGTCTGTATCATAGAGTGGCGTTGGTTCTGCTTCGTCTATCCCTAGTTCTTCCTCGAAGCGTGTCTTCCACTCGTCTAGTTTATCGATCTGAAACCTTCGTTCCTCATGAGTTATTTCTTTGTTGGCACTGGGTTTAGGATCGGGTTCGGTTGTGCTCTTTTGTGGTGCTTCCTACAATGAAGGGTTAATCGAATGGTTATCAATAGAATTTACTTTCTCACATTGATTACTCGAGGTTCTAACCGAATCGAGAGCCTGAAGAGTGACTGTCTCATCACCTACACGGAGTATGAGTTCACCTGTACCCACATCAATTTTAGTTTTGCCAGTTGCTAAAAATGGTCTTTTTAAAATTAAGGGGATACTATTGTCCTCATCCATGTCTAAAACTACAAAGTCTAATGGGAATATGAATTTATCAATCTTTACTAGCACATCGTCGATTATACCCCTAGGAATTCTAACAGTTTTATCAGCTAATTGAATGCTCATCCTAGTTTGTTTGGGTTTCCCTAGACCTAGTTGTTTAAACATTTTATAAGGCATGACATTTATGCTTGCCCCTAAATCAGCTAACGCATTATCAATAGATAAACTACCAATTAAACATGGAATTGTAAAACTCCCTGGATCTTTTAATTTTCGTGGTAATTTATTTTGGAGAATCGCTGAGCACTTTGCGTTGAGTTCCACATGTGATTCCTCGTCTATCTTTCGCTTGTTTGTCAAAAGCTTTTTTAAGAATTTCCTTGAATCTGGCATCTATGAAAGAGCTTCAAGTAATGGTAAGTTAATATGTAATTTCTTTAAAAGCTTAAGAAACTTACCGAACTGTTCCTCTGTGTCGTCTTTCTTCATCGCCTCGGGGTATGGTATACGAGGTTGATACTCTTTAATTATCGGTTTTGGATTTTTACTACCTTCCTCAACCTTACCTTCTTCTACCACATTCTCTTGCCTTAAGTGGGGCTCATCTAACCTTTCGCTTTCTTGAGCTATTATGGCTTGAATTTGCTCCCTTGGGTTAGTCTCGGTGATGCTTGGTAGCTTTCCTTGTGTTCGTTCTGATAAGATCTTGGTGATTTTCCCAATTTGATCTTTGAGCTCCTATGTCGATGCTTCAAGTTTTGTTTCTATTTTCTGAAAACGAGTTTCTGAAGCTGCTATGTATTTTGTCAGCATCTCCTCAAGGCTCGGCTTCTTTTCCTGTGGGTACGGTTGCTGTTGGAAATTTGGAGAGTGTTGTTGCCTTTGGTTTCCTTGACTGAAAGTTTAAGAAACTTACCGAACTGTTCCTCTGTGTCGTCTTTCTTCATTGCTTTGGGATATGGTATGCGAGGTATGTACTCTTTGATTACCGGTTTTGGCTTTTCTTGGGTTACCTCAACCTTACCTTTTTCTGCCACACTTTCTTGCCTTAGATTTGGCTCATCTAACCCTACATTATCATGAGTTGATATGGCTTGAATCTGCTCCCTTGGGTTAGTTTCAGTGTTTCTTGGCAATCTACCTTGTGGTCGTTCTGACAAGATCTTGGTGGTTTGCCCAATTTGATCTTTGAGCTCTTGTGTCGATGCTTCTTGTTTTTCAAGTTTTGTTTCTATATTCTGGAATGTGTTTCTGTTGCTGCTATGTATTTTGTCAGCATCTCCTCAAGGTTCGGCTTCTTTTCCTGTGGGTACTGCTGCTTTTGGAAATTTGGAGGGTGTTGTTGTTTTTGATTTCCTTGACCAGCCCATGGAAAATTGGAGTGGTTCTTCCAACCTGGATTGTAAGTATTGCTATAAGGGTTATTTTGAGACTGAAATTATTACTTACATAGTTCATTTGTTTGCCTTCTATGCCATGTTCGTAGGGTGGGTACTCAAGATTCGCCACTCCTCCACTTGTTTCGCACTGTATAACGGGTTGTACCTGCAAGAAATTACACAAACCATCAAATTTTTTAGTTAACACATCTACCTGATTTGATAGCATGGTTACTGCGTCGAGGTTGAAAACATTGGCAGCTTTCGTGGGCTTTGTCCTTGTGACTTGCCACTGATGGTTATTCAGTGACATCTCCTCTATAAATTCATAAGTCGCCTGGTGTTTTATTATTCGAGTTCCACCGTTCTTGAATCGATCAACCGCCTAGTTGAGGGGTTCACACCGTTGTAAAAAGTTTGGACCTGTAGCCACAAGGGTAATCCATGGTGTGGGCACCTTCTCAATAAATCTTTGTATCTCTCCCATGCATCGTAAAGTGTTTCTAAATCCATCTGCACAAAAGAAGAGATATCATTCCTTAATTTGGCCGTTTTGGCCGGTGGAAAATATTTTAATAAAAAAATTTCGATCATTTGTTCCCATGTAGTGATTGATCCTCGGGGAAGAGAATGCAACCATTGTTTAGCTTTATTTCTCAATGAAAAGGGAAATAACTGAAGACGAATGGCATCGTCAGTAACGCCATTTATTTTGAAAGTATCGCAGAATTCCAGAAAATTCGCTAAATGTGTGTTAGGATCCTCATCCTGCAAACCATCAAACTGAACAAACTGTTGTATCATCTGTATAGTGTTAGGTTTCAATTCGAAATTATTTGCAGCAATAGTGGGTCTAACAATACTAGATTCAGTACCAACTAAACTAGGCTTAGCATAATCATACATAGTTCGAGGAGCTCGATTTTCGGCCACCTCACGGAGGTAGCGATTATTTTCAGCCATCTCTTCGGTGGTATTGATGATGTTTTCTTGCTCTTCTTCTGTGTATTGTAAACTTCGCCTAATTTCTCTCCGATTTCTGCGAGCGGTTGCTTCGATCTCACTATCGTAAATTAAAGGTCCTGTTGGGTTCTTTCTAGTCATAAACTAGAGGTACCTACAAGGAGCAAAGATGAAAATTTAGAAAGATAAAAATAGAAAACAAAATAAGAGTAAAATTGCAGAAAATAAAAATGGCTAAAGTAATAAAAATTGAGTGTTCTTAATATTTCAGTTCCCCGGCAACGGCGCCAAAAACTTGATCGCTTTGTCACAGTCTTAATATTTATAATGAGAATGATCGAGCCTAAAAACTAACTATAACAACGATTGAGGCAAGTGTACCTATCGAACAGTAGTATAGCTTAGTGGCAAGACCGGATTGTCGAACCCAAAGGAATCGAAAGTACTAATACTAACTTTCTTTTTATTATTTAGCCTTAAAATTGAAGTGAATCTTTTTAATCTAGAAAATTAACTAACTACTAAGCTAAAGACGCTAAGACAAGAAGAATGAAATTGGGAAAATACTTGTGGGAAAATCCAATTGATGAAAACAATACCCAAGGAAGAATCCACCTAGACTTCACTTGTTATCTAACTCTGAACCAGACGATTTATTCACTTGATTTGATCCGTAAGATTCCCTAAGTTATATTAATACCTTCATCGAGGCTACTAACGTCTAACCCTAGGTTGATTAATTGAAATCTCTTTCTAATTAAAACCCCTAAGTGTAACACCCCAAACCCGGTCAATACGCCACGACCGAACCTGGTATGTCACTAAGGAAAATATTTTTGAAAGAATCGAATTAACAATTAAATTTTGTGAAAAACTCTTTATTTGTCAAAAATAAGTTAAAACTGAGATTTACTTTGAATTACATAAAACTTTAAAATAAGTGAATAAATCATAAATAAGAAAACATTTATATCTTTTTAAGAAAATTTGAAATATCACTTCTTACGAAATTCATTCTGGAAGAAATCCCATGTCACTTTTTCTTTCGGAACCACTGATACTAGTGTGTTCCACCAGTGATATGCAGTGTCTCGCAGTAAATATATAGCACACTTCAGGCATTCATCCGGAGTACAAGATAGCTCATCAAGTACCGAATAGTGTTATCGAGCCACATTTCGGCTCTCTGCGTCATCATCATCATTGGCTTTAAATTCTTCGCCCCAAATCTTGAATTTTATCAAGCTGGGGCCTCTTGGATCTCAGGATCTATCATCGAAGTCTTTGAAGGAATCGGAGTTGGATTATTCGGGGGTGGAGGTTGGTGTACAGCCGGGTTATTTTGAATAAATTGGGCAAACCACTCATTCATCATCCGATAAAAGGCTTGTTTAGCCTCTCCTTCGTGGCTACCCGAAACAGGTCAAGAGTCTACCGGCGCTGATCCGTGTGCACGGTCAGGCGCTACACTCTCTACATCATCAGCTACGGTTCTTTCAGGATCAGTGTCCATTTACTATATAAAACAAAGTTCAGGCTGTCAGAAGTCACCACACTATCAATATATATAAAAGGCATGTATAGCTAGGCTCACACGCGCATACGGTAGTCATAGAATCGACTAAACCGTAAGCTCTGATACCAATCAAATGTAACACCCCTTACCCGAGACCTTTGCCGGGGTCGAGTATGTGGCATTACAAGACTCGACTACAAGTTCGGAACATAAAAATTTAAAGCTGTCAAACTGCATCATGCTGACTAAATTGATCATAACTCGAGTTACAAAACTCGAAATTTAGATCCGTAAATTTTCCTTGAAACTATACTCTTATAAAAATTTACCATAATTTTTCCAGAATTTTTAATGTGGCCAATTAGTACAGTTTATTCATCAAAGTTTCCACTATTTCACTGCTGACGATTCTGACCTGTCATTACAAAAACTCATTTATCTCATAGCACAAATTTTCAATAATGTTCTTGTTTATTCCTTCTAAAAATAGACTCATCAAGGATTTCAAACATATAAACCATGCTCCATAATTATTTTTGTACAATTTTTAACAATTTTTCCAAGACAGAACATGGATTCACGAACTCATTCAGATCAAGTCTCACTAAAATTTAAATATCTCATAACATAAAACTCCTTTGCCTACTCTGTTTCTTTCATATCAAAATAGACACAATAAGCTTCGGTTCTATACCTCATTCACCTTCTAATTCAACTGATCCTATTTTTGGTGATTTTTCAAATCTACATCACTGCTGTTACTAAAGACTGTTTCTTTACAAGATATGATTACTAGCTTATAACCGAATATACTCACATATAATTCGTACCATCCATGCATCTTAACCATTTACATAATTTAGCTTATACCTAAATCATTCGCATAATATCATAACATCATCGATTTAAAAGAGCACCAACATTTATAACAAAAGTCCCAAAAACATGCTTGACTAAAAATTTAGCCATATTCGCATGGCTATTACATACATGAACCAAAGTTTCCTTCAAAATTAAATAAAGTCTTTCCTATACATGCCTTCTTTGGAAAAACCAAAATGAAAGAGTACCAAAACAATTTGATAGTGTGGACGACTTTACGAACGATCCCGACGAGCTTGTAGCTTGCACCTAATCTATAAAACAAAGGAGAACATTTCACACTAGTAAGCTTACTAGCTTAGTAAGTCCTAATCTCATGATAATGAAACATACAAATAATTGAAATTAAACTTCCAACTTAGTGTATTCCACATAAGCACTTAAGTCAATTACTTATACAAGGCTGAATACTAGAAATTCAATAACCCAAGTAAAGTAGAAATCATTTCATTAAAATTCATATAAGCATATCGCATGAAAATCTCCTTTCTTAGCATTTATACTTTGAAAACCAATTGTTCTATAATAGCACATTCTAACTCGAATTCCATCATATTACACCCATCAATATTAACTTCAACACATATAACACAATTCTCATAATATTAATTCGACTCAACCGATATTAAGCATAACATACCTTACATGCTTACTCGAACCATATACTCAATAAATTAGCTTTAAGTTGTCTTGAATAAAGATTTGATTTCTCTTTTGTAAAATACATCACCAAAGCATCAAGCCTGCTAGGCGTAAAAGCCGAAAAGTAACACCGCACGAGGCACTCGCTAGGCGAAAAGCCCGATAAATAACACCGCACAAGGCCACGCTAGGCGAAAAGCCCGATAAATAACAGGCACAAGGCACGCTAGGCGTAAAGCCCGATAAATAACACCGGCACAAGGCACGCTAGGCGTAAAGCCCGAGTCACGTCAATACGCTTAAACATTACCAACACACTTCATAACTATTATAAACTCATCTAATTCAATTGGGCTCACTCACATTGGACCAACAAAACCATTTTATCATTATACAATCCAACAATTCCCATCACATACTCAACATAAATCATCAACCTAATATGTCAATATACATTCGGCCATGATGTAAATGGATACTAACATCCATCAATTTTTAATATTCAAGATAACCATAATTAATTCTTTGACACGATTTAACTAAAGGACTTACCTCGGTTGTCGATAGTCCGTGCGAATCGGCTATTCGAGAACCTTCGTCTTTCCCCGGTCTAATTCCGTTTTTCTTTGCTCTTGATCTAAAACACATTAAAATTTAGCTCATTTAATCGCATTTCATCTCAATTTAGTCCCAAAACATACAAATGGGCAATTTACCATTTTGCCCCTAATGTTTCCCATTTTTTTACAAATTGGTCCAATTTGCACAAAACACAAAATATGAAAAATTTTCCAACACTATAGCTTGGCCGAATCTTCCCCATAGCCCTATGTGTTCATGCATGTCATTTATTTCATGTTTTAGTCCTTCAAAAATTTATTCTTTCAAATTTAATCCCTATCACTAAATTTTATCAAAATTTCTAATTCCAAACATGATGGTTTAAAACATACTCTTAATAATCTACCATCAAACATCACAAATCATGAATATACATCCATGGCCGAATCCTCAACATGTCTCAAACTCAAAAATTTCAACATGGGTTGTATAGCATTCAAAGCAACAAATTCAAAAATGTAAAAATTATCAAAAACTAAACAAAATACATACCCCAAATTGAGCTCTCCTAATGCCGAAACTCAAGCTTTAAAAAAGGAGTTTCTTTCCTTCTCACATTCGGCCAAGAGGATGAACAAAAGCATGTTCTCTTTCTTTCCACTTTCTTTCATTATTTTATGACTTAAAATAAAAGAAATAATCATTTACTTATAACTTATATTAACATATTATAATAACATCAAATTTGTAATTAAAGTGGCCCATTGCCGTCCCTTTTTGTAGTATATGGGCTAATTGCCCTTTAGTACATCCACTTAAAAAGCCACAATCAATTTAGTACCTTTCACTTTAGTATGCAACTTTTGCTCTTTTCTCGATTAAATCCTTTTTATCAAATTGAGCACTTAAATGACTAAATTTTTCTCTGAAACTTTCACACTCACTAAATCACATATAATAAACACGAAATATAATATTAAAATATTACTCAGGCTCGGATTCGTGGTCCCGAAACTACCATTCCGATTAGGGTCAATATTGGTCTGTTACAACTCTCCCCCCTTGAGAATTTTCGTCCTCGAAAATTTTACCGTTAAACAAGGTCGGATATTGTTGCCTCATTGACTCCTCAGCTCCCACGTAGCCTCTTCAACTCCGTGACGATTCCATAAAACCTTTATTAATGGAATTCTTTTATTTCTCAACTCTTTTATTTCCCGAGCTAGGATACGGATCGGTTCTTCATCATATGTCAAATCGATTGGATTTCAATCTCTTCGGTGTGATCACATGAGACGGATCGATCTCAGATTTTACGAAGCATCGAAACATGAAATACATCATGTATCTTTTCTAACTCAGAGGGCAACTTCAACCTATAAGCAATGTGCCCAATACGTTCGGTGATTTCATAAGGTCCGATGAATCTCGGACTAAGTTTGCCTTTCCGACCAAATCGAATACCTTTTCCACGGAGAAACTTTCAAGAATACTCGATCTCCGATTTGAAATTCAATAACTTTACGCTTTAAGTCAGCATAAGACTTTTGTCGGCCCGAGGCGACTTTCAAAGTATTTCGATCACAACCACTTTTTGTTCGGTTTCTTTAATCAAATCAACCCGTGTATCTTATTCTCGTGAGCTCACCCAAGTATAATGGTGTTCGACATTTTCGCCCGTATAAGGCTTCATAAGGTGCCATTTTGATACTAGATTGAAAGCTATTATTGTAAGCAAATTCAATCAAAGGTAGGTATCGTTCCCACGCACCTTCAAACTCGAGAACGCAACATCTCAACATGTCCTCAAGTATCTCGAATAGTTCGCTCGGATCGACTGATGCCATGTCGTAGATGAAAGGTGTACTAAAATGAAGTTTAGTGCCTAAAGCATCTTGCAACTTCTTCCAAAACCGCGATGTGAATCTCGGGTCTCTCTCGAAACAATGGAACTCGGTACACCATGCAATCTCACAATCTGTGATATATACAATTCGGCAAGTTTATCGAGTGAATAGTCCGCATTTAACCGGTACAAAATGAGCTGATTTGGTCGGGTCTATCAACTATAACCCAAACGGCATCTTTCTTACTCGATGTCATAGGGAGACCGGATACAAAATCCATTGTAATTCTATCCCATTTCCATTCGGGTATCATGATTGGTGAAGTAGTCCGGATGGCACTTGATGCTCGGCTTTTACTTGGCGACAAACTAAGCATTTCAAACAAATTCAGATATATCCCGTTTCATGCCGTGCCACCAATAGAATTGTTTCAAATCGTTATACATTTTGTGCTACCGGATGTATCGATAGTCGACCACTATGGGCCTCACTCGAGAATCATCGTATCAGATCAACCGAGTTCTTGAAACACACATTCGGCTTTTAAATTTCAAGCGATCATTTGCATCAATCGAAAATCTAATTCGCACCTTTTTCACATCGAATTCGACTAGTAATCAAATCTTTGTCAACTTTACGTGCATCACAAATTTCTTTGAATAAACATCGGTCTTGCTTGTAACTCGGCTATGATCGAACCATCACCGGACATAGCTATCTGCGCGTTCATTGCATGAAGAGCAAACAATGATTTTTGACTTAACGCATCTGCAACAACGTTAGCTTTTCCCGGATGGTAGTCAATCACTAATTCATAGTCTTTTAGCAATTCTAACCATCTGCGTTGTCTCAAGTTTAGATCTTTACGAGTCATCAAATATTTTAAACTTTTGTGATATGAATAAATATGACATTTTTCGCCGAATAAATAGTGACGCCAAATTTTCAATGCGAACACAATGGTCGCTAACTCTAGATCATGAGTTGGATAATTTTTCTCATGCGGCTTCAATTGTCTCAAGCGTAGGCTATCACCCCGCCTTCTTGCATTAAAACGCAACCCAACCCATTCAAGGAAGCATCACTAAAAATAATAAATTCTTTACCCGATTCAGTGAGTTAATCTGGAGCCTCGGTCAAAAGGGCTTTCAAGCTGTTCAAAACTTTTCTCGACACTTTTCCGACCACTCAAATTTGACATCTTTTCGTAGTAGTCTCGTCAAAGGTGTAGCTATTACTGAGAAAAACCTTTTACAAATCGTCTGTAATACCCATGCAAGGCCTAGGAAACTTCGGATCTCGTAAACATTCTTTGGTGGTTTCCAATCGAGTATATTTGCTATCTTGTTTGGATCTACCCAACACCGACACAGAAACAACATGACCCAAGAAGTGACTTCATTCATCCGTAACTCACACTTATCGAATTTTGCATACAACCATTGATCTCTCAAAGTTTGTAGTACTACTCTCAAATGCTCAAGATGTTCCGCTTCATTTTTGGAGTAGATCAATATATCATCAATAAACACTACTACAAACCGATCCAAAAGCGCCGGAAGACTCGGTTCATTAGATCCATAAAAATAGCGGTGAATTAGTGAGTCCAAAAGGCATAACTAAAAACTCATAATGTCCGTACCTCGTTCGAATGCGATCTTCGGCACATCGAATCTCGACTCAGAATCGATAATAGCCCGATCTCAAATCTATCTTGAAACACACTGAAGCCCCCTTCAACCGATCAAATAAATCATCAATCCGAGGTAACTTGGTACTTATTCTTTATAGTTACCTTATTTAGTTGCCGTAATCGATACACATTCTCATAGTCCCATCCTTCTTTTTCACAAATAAAACCGGTGCACCCCAAGGAGAGAAACTTCGGTCGTGAAGCCCCTATCACATCAACTCTTGCAATCTGCGCTTTCAATTCTTTTAATTCAAGAGGCGCCATTGATGCGAGCTATCGAAATCGGAGTCGCACTCCGGCACTAACTCAATGCCGAACTCAATCTCTACTGCGGGGTAAACCGGTAGTTCTTCAGAAACACATCGGGTATTCACATACAAGCGATCATCGATTAAATTTGTTTCTCGGACATTTTATTGTCCGATTACATAAGCCAAATAAGCTTCACACCCTTTTCTCACATACTTAGGGCTAACATTGAAGATATTATTCATGTAGGCAACCCATTTACGTCACAAGATTTAATTCTGATGGTCTCGCCGTTTCGACATTTCAAATCAATAAGCTTTCTTTTACAATCCACTACTGCCTCATGTGAAGTTAACCAGTCCATACCCAAGATTATATCAAATTCGTCAAAGGGCAACAACATTAAATCAGCTGGGAAGCAATAATCCCGAATCATCAATGGGCAATCTCTACACACTTTATTAACAAGCACACATCTACCCAAAGGGTTGGACACACAAATCACAAACTCAGTAGACTCAACTAGCAGAGTCTTTCCGAATTCTAAAGTTTCACACACATATGAGTGAGTCGAACCGGGATCAATTAATGCAATTACAGTGAGTGTCATAAAAGGTGAAAGTACCGGTAATGACGTCGGGGAGGAAGCATCCTCTACGGCTCGTGTGGCATAAGCTCTAGTGGAGCTCTAGCCTCGATCGAACTACAGTGTTCTTCGTTCCTCTCGACTACCACCTACATTGCTTGAATGTGCGGGTGGCCCGCCTCGCATGTTGATGTGTTGCTCGACTTAATGTTTTGAATCAGATTCGCTCAACTAACATCGGACATTCTCTAATAAAATGATCCGACGATCCGCATTTATAGCAAGACCGATCATGAAATCTACAACTCCACGAGTGCCATTTTCCACAAAGTGCTTGCATTCTACTCTATTCGGGAGCGTTACAACATCAAGCTATCGAGGTAGCTCGAGAGCTCATAGGGGATCGATTCCGTCTAGATGGATCTGTAGTAGCTTTATGCCGTTTGTAGTCATCTCTGGACTTCTTGGTTGTGGAATGGAAGACCTTACCCAAGATCTTTTACGGATATCTCTAACTTACATCTCTCACCTTTCTTTTCTCTTTCCCGAGCTCTTGACTTTGCAAGCTCTCTCAACTAAAGTCACAAACTCTTGAATTTCAAGAATGCCAACAAACATCTTTATATCTTCATTCAGGCCATCTTCAAATCTTTTACACATGATAGCTTCAAGAGAAACACACTCTCTAGCATATCTGCTTGAGAGCGACAAATTTTCTTTCATATTACATTACGGTCATTCACCTGTTTCAACTCAAGGAACTCCTTTCGTTTTTGATCAATGAATCTTTGGGTGATGTACTTCTTACGAAATTCATTCGGAAGAAATCCCATGTCACTTTTTCTTCGGAACCACGATACTAGTGCGTTCACACGGTGATATCAAAGTGTCCCATGAGAAAATATATAGCACACTTGTGCATTCATCCGAGTACAAGATAGCTCATCAAGTACCCGAATAGTGTTATCGTGCCACATTTCGCTCTCTCTGCGTCATCATCATCATTGGCTTTAAATTCTTGGCCCCAAATCTTCGAATTTTATCAATTGGGGGCCTACTAGATCTTCTAGGATCTATCATCGAAGTCTTGAAGGAATCGGAGTTGGATTATTCGGGGTGGAGGTTGGTGTACACCGGGTTATTTTGAATAAATTGGGCAAACCACTCATTCATCATCCGATAAAAGGCTTGTTTAGTCTCTCCTTCGTGGCTACCCGAACACAGTCGAGTCTCACCGGGCGCTGATCCGTGTGCACGGTCAAAGCGCTACACTCTCTACATCATCGCCACGGTTCTTTCGGGATCGAGTGTCCATTTACTATATAAAACAAAGTTCAGTGTCGAGAAGTCACCACACTATGAATATATATAAAAGGCATGTATAGCTAGACTCACACCCGCATACGGTAGTCCTAGAATCGACTAAACCGTAAGCTCTGATACCAATCAAATGTAACACCCCTTACCTGAGACCTTTGTCGGGGTCGAGTATGTGGCATTACAAGACTCGACTACAAGTTCGAAACATAAAAATTTAAAGCTGTCAAACTGCATCATGCTGACTAAATTGATCATAACTCGAGTTACAAAACTCGAAATTTAGATCCATAAATTTTCCTTGAAACTAGACTCTTATAAGAATTTACCATAATTTTTCCAGATTTTTTCATGTGGCCAATTAGTAAAGTTTATTCATCAAAGTTTCCACTATTTCACTGTTGACGATTCTGACCTGTCATTACAAAAACTCATTTATATCATAGCACAAATTTTCAATAATGTTCTTGTTTATTCCTACTAAAAATAGACTCATCAAGGATTTCAAACATATAAACCATGCTCCCTAATTATTTTTGTACAATTTTTAACAATTTTTCCAAGACAGAACATGGATTCACGAACTCATTCAGATCAAGTCTCACTAAAATTTAAATATCTCATAACATAAAACTTCTTTGCCTACTCTGTTTCTTTCATATCAAAATAGACACAATAAGCTTCGGTTCTATACCTCATTCACCTTCTAATTCAACTTATCCTATTTTTGGTGATTTTTCAAAACTACATCACTGCTGTTACTAAAGACTGTTTCTTTACAAGATATGATTACTAGCTTATAACCGAATATACTCACATATAATTCGTACCATCCATGCATCTTAACCATTTACATAATTTAGCTTATACCTAAATCATTCGCATAATATCATAACATCATCGATTTAAAAGAGCACCAACATTTATAACAAAAGTCCCAAAAAACATGCTTGACTAAAAAATTAGCCATATTCGCATGGGTATTACATACATGAACCAAAGTTTCCTTCAAAATTAAATAAAGTCTTTCCTATACATGCCTTCTTTGGAAAAACCAAAATGAAAGAGTACCAAAACAATTTGATAGTGTGGACGACTTTCCGAACGATCCCGACGAGCTTGTAGCTTGCACCTAATCTATAAAACAAAGGAGAACATTTCACACTAGTAAGCTTACTAGCTTAGTAAGTCCTAATCTCATGATAATGAAACATACAAATAATTGAAATTAAACTTCCAACTTATTGTATTCCACATAAGCACTTAAGTCAATTACTTATACAAGGCTGAATACTAGAAATTCAATAACCCAAGTAAAGTAGAAATCATTTCATTAAAATTCATATAAGCATATCGCATGAAAATCTCCTTTCTTAGCATTTATACTTTGAAAACCAATTGTTCCATAATAGCACATTCTAACTCGAATTCCATCATATTACACCCATCAATATTAACTTCAACACATATAACACAATTCTCATAATATTAATTCGACTCAAGTGATATTAAGCATAACATACCTTACATGCTTACCTGAACCATATACTCAATAAATTAGCTTTAAGTTGTCTTGAACAAAGATTTGATTTCTCTTTTGTAAAATACATCACCGGCATCAAGCCTGCTAGGCGTAAAAGCCCGAAAAGTAACACCAACACGAGGCACGCTAGGCGTAAAAGCCCGATAAATAACACCGGCACAAGGCCTGCTAGGCGTAAAAGCCCGATAAATAACACTGGCACAAGGCCTACTAGGCGTAAAAGCCCGATAAATAACACCGGCAGAAGGCTTGCTAGGCGTAAAAGCCCGATAAATAACACCGGCACAAGGCCTGCTAGGCGTAAAAGCCCGAGTCACGTCAATACAGTTAAACATTACCAACACACTTCATAACTATTATAAACTCATCTAATTCAATTGGGCTCACTCACATTGGACCAACAAAACCATTTTATCATTATACAATCCAACAATTCCCATCACATACTCAACATAAATCATCAACCTAATATGTCAATATACATTCGGCCATGATGTAAATGGATACTAACATCCATCAATTTTTAATATTCAAGATAACCATAATTAATTCTTTGACACGATTTAACTAAAGGACTTACCTCGGTTTGTCGATAGTCCGTATGAATCGGCTATTCGAGAACCTTCGTCTTTCCCAGGTCTAATCCGTTTTTCTTTGCTCTTGATCTAAAACACATTAAAATTTAGCTCATTTAATCGCATTTCATCTCAATTTAGTCCCAAAACACACAAATGGGCAATTTACCATTTTGCCCCTAATGTTTCCCATTTTTACAAATTGGTCCAATTTGCACAAAACACAAAATATGAAAAATTTTCCAACACTATAGCTTGGCCGAATCTTCCCCATAGCCCTATGTGTTCATGCATGTCATTTATTTCATGTTTTAGTCCTTCAAAAATTTATTCTTTCAAATTTAATCCCTATCACTAAATTTTATCAAAATTTCTAATTCCAAACATGATGGTTTAAAACATACTCTTAATAATCTACCATCAAACATCACAAATCATGAATATACATCCATGGCCGAATCCTCAACATGTCTCAAACTCAAAAATTTCAACATGGGTTGTATAGCATTCAAAGCAACGAATTCAAAAATGTAAAATTATCAAAAACTAAACAAAATACATACCCCAAATTGAGCTCTCCTAATGCCGAAACTCAAGCTTTAAAAATGGAGTTTCTTTCCTTCTCACATTCGGCCAAGAGGATGAACAAAAGCATGTTCTCTTTCTTTCCACTTTCTTTCATTATTTTATGACTTAAAATAAAAGAAATAATCATTTACTTATAACTTATATTAACATATTATAATAACATCAAATTTGTAATTAAAGTGGCCCATTGCAGTCCCTTTTTGTAGTATATGGGCTAATTGCCCTTTTAGTACATCCACTTAAAAAGCCACAATCAATTTAGTACCTTTCACTTTAGTATGCAACTTTTGCTCTTTTCTCGATTAAATCTTTTTATCAAATTGAGCACTTAAATGACTAAATTTTTCTACTGAAACTTTCACACTCACTAAATCACATATAATAAACACGAAATATAATATTAAAATATTACTCGGGCTCGGATTCGTGGTCCCGAAACCACCGTTCCGATTAGGGTCAATATTGGTGCATTACAAAGACTCGGTGCATATTCCCTCTCCCGGGTAAATACCACATACTTACACAAATTATAACAAAGCAACATATATGTATAATGCACCCAACCTAGCCATCCATAACTCCTTTTCTACCAGTGTGGTACCAAACCCTTTGGTTGTGCCAAACCACTTTGGTGTCCAAAGACACAAATGTGATACCAAATCACTTTGGTGACCGTAGTCACGAATAATCCATCTGTGGGGCCAACCCACGTGTGATACCAAATCAACGCGGCGACGATCCCATATCTCAAAAGTGGGGCCAACCCACGGTGGAATTAACCACGGGGACAAGTCGCTATGAGGTGCCAAACCTCCGGTGTCAGAAGACACGAATGTGATACCAAATCACTTTGGTGGTGCCAAACCAGCGGTGTCTCAAGACACGAATCATCAAGTTGTGGGGCCAACCCACATGTGATACCAAATCAGCGGCGACGATCCCATATCTCAAAAGTGGGGCCAACCCACGGTGGAATTAACCACGGGGACAAGTCGCTATGAGGTGCCAAACCTCACGGTGTCCGAAGACACGAATGTGATACCAAATCACCGGTGGTGCCAAACCCTTTGGTGTCAGAAGACACGAATCATCAATCTTTCCTCCTCTCATATTGCCCATACCAATGCAATAGATAAAAAAATCATGTCAATAAACTCTGATATGTATCTCATAACAAATATATCATAAATCGTAGATCATGATTTCAATCCACATGTATTAACAACATATTGAAACGGACTTACCGAATCCTCATTCATACCATCATGGTATCATATCCAGATCTCATCGATTTACCCACTTTCATAATATGATTAATTATAACACACAAATATACATATATAAACCAAGTTATAAAGTGTGTAAGATACACACCTTTCACCAAAGCAATAACTAACGTCCGAAGATCCGATCTACCACTAGATCACCTTGTCCTACAATCGGCCAATATTAAGATTATGAACAAAGGCCATTCGGCCATAACACTAAATCGGATAATTATCCTTGAAAAACCAAGTCTTACCTAAACTTACCCAAAACGATTGTAAGCGAATCGAGACTTAGATTGATTGCTTCCAACGTCAGAAGAGCCTAAAAGAAATCGGTTTCTAAGAATGATTAGAACCTTGCAAACCAATGCCCATAGATTCGGCCTTAGTCCACAAGAAAATAACATAGAGACGAGAAAAGAATTGAAGAAGAAACGGCCAAGAACACTTACCCTTTTCCAAAATCGATTGAAGAAAAATCAAAGAGAGTCTACCCTTGAATATTCGGCCAAAAATAATACTAAAAGGAAGTAGAAAAATTCGGCTATGGTGAAGTGAAAAGAAAAGAGAAATAGAATGGTAATGGATGTTTAAACTTTGAGTGAAAGAAAAAGAAATGGAATTTGAGATGGGTAAAGATTCGGCCAAGAGAGGATGAAAGAAAATGTGATTAAACAAAAGTCAAATGAAGAAAAGAGAGATGTGGGAGAGAGAGATTCGGCCAAACACTATTTTGCCAAAGAAGAAAAGTGCACAAAAGTTCCAATGTTGTTTCGGTTTCAAGAGGACAATTGAAAGAAGAGAAATGGTATTTGGTTCACACAAAATAAGGCTAAAACCAAAAGCAAAAATTGCACCAAAATGCACAATAACATTCGGCCAAAGAGAGTGTTTTTGGAGAGGGAAAACAAAAATGCAAAAAGATGTTCAAAAGGCAAAAATTGACCAACTATCCCCGCCAAAGCTACTTACAAAATTCGGCCACCCCCCTAGACACCCATGCCGTCCACATTCATCCACTAAAGGCCTAGGATTACCTTCCAAAACATCATCCTAAAACCAAGCCTTATGTCTCCCCAACCTTCCATAACCTTAAGATTCTTATCCCCAATTTCAAGCTTTCCTTAAACAAAAATTCAACTTGCCAAAAGATGAAAGTCCAACCTATCATAAACAATGGTTGACCGCCCATAAATGCTAGGATTCAAAAATAAGCCTTCAAAATGCTAAACATGCTACTCGAACCTCTAACCTGAAGCAACCTTTCAAGCTCCTTAACCATCTTGCCACTTACTCCTCATGTGCTTTAATTAACACTTAAATTAACTTAAGTGCTAAGCTCACTTAATCAACTTCATTAAATAAACCATACTAAAAATTATTCTAGCTTCCTGAATAAAATCAAGCCTTCACAAGACTATGCTAACACAAAAAAATTCATACCCGAGCCAACACAAATAATACTCAAATTTTGGGATGCTACAATTCTACCCCTTAAGAAAATTTCGTCCTTGAAATTACCTGATCAAAAGAGTTGAGGATATCGCTTTGCCTCATTACATCCTCCGGTTCCCACGTAGCTTCCTCCACGCCATGATTCCGCCATAAAACCATCACTAAAGGAACCTGTCTTCCCACGCAAAACTTTCACATCTCGATCTAGGATGCATGCAGGTTCTTCTTCTATCGCCGATCTGGACTCACCTCTATTTCCTCATCGCCACAACATGCGATGGATCGAACGATAGCGTCTAATCATGGAGACATGGAACACATCGTGAATCGATTTCGACTCGATTCTACTGGCAACTCAAGGTCGATAAGCTACTGGTCCCACTCGTCTCAACACCTTAAACGGCCCAATAAACCTTGGACTTAACTTACCTTTTCTCCTAAATCTTAACACTTTCTTCCATGGCGAGACCTTCAGAAAAACTTTGTCACCCACGGCAAACTCTATATCCCTCCGCTTGAGATCTGCATATGACTTCTGCCTATCCGAAGCTTCCTTCAGACGAGCCTGAATCGTCTTAACCTTATCCTCAGTTTCTGCAACCAACTCTAGTCCTAACATCTGACGCTCACCCAACTCGGTCCAACATGTAGGCGTGCGACACCTCCTACCATACAACGCCTCATATGGTGCCATCTTAATGCTTGCTTGGTAACTATTGTTGTATGCGAACTCAGCTAGTGGTAAAAACTCTTCCCAGCTGCCTCTGAAGTCTAATACACAACCTCTCAACATATCCTCTAAAATCTGTATAACTCTTTCCGACTGCCCGTCAGACTGTGGATGAAATGCGGTACTAAAATCCAACCGCGTACCCAAAGCCTAATGTAACGCTCTCCAAAACCTCGACGTAAATCTAGGATCTCTGTCTGAGATGATCGACACTGGTACACCGTGCAACCTCACTATCTCCGCTACATACAACTTAGCTAACTTCTGAAGCGAAAAATTCATCCTTACCGGAATGAAATGAGTGACTTAGTCGACGATCCACAATCACCCAAGCCTGAATCCTTCTTACTAGGCGTAAGAGGTAATCCGCGACAAAGTCCATAGTGATCCTTTCCCACTTCCATTGTGGAATCTTCACCGGTGAAGTAACCAGGTGATGAATCGATGCTCCGCCTTGACTGGCGACACGTCGGACATTTACCCACAAACTCGGTTACCTCACGCTTGCACACGGCCACCAAAAGCGCTCTCTTAAATCCCGATACATCTTGCTTCCTCCGGGATGCATAGCATATGGGCCATTATGTGCATCCCGAAGAATCCTTTGCCTCAACTCAACATCTTTCGGCATACAAGCTCTCCTTTAAAACATAGTACTCCATCATTTGGACAAACTATATTCCTCTAAACCTCCGTTCAAACACGCAACCTCCGATCATTTAAACCATCATCCTCTAAGCGCTTCTCCTTGATTTGCTCTAACCAAGTCGGCTTGACTTGCGTTCACCAAAAGACTCCCATCATCATATAAGCTAAGACGAGCAAACATCGATCTTAAATCCGATATAACCTTACGGCCAACGCGTCCGCCACCACGTTAGCCTTACCGGGATGATATTCGATCGAACAGTCGTAGTCCTTCAACAACTCGATCCATCTACGCGCCTCAAGTTCAAGTCCTTACGAGTCAAAAGGTACTTAAGACTCTTGCGATCCGTGTAGACTATCGACTTCTCTCGCATACAAATAGTGTCTCCATATCTTCAAAGCAAAACCATAGCGGCTAATTCCAAGTCATGCGTCGAATAATTAACCTCATGTGGTCTCAATCTGCCGAGATGCATAAGCCACTACCTTCCTTCCTCGCATCAAAGACACATCGCAAACTAGTATGTGATGCATTACTGAAGAAACCGTGAATTCCTTGCTCGCCTCAAAGTTGAATCAAAACCGGAGCTTCATCGGAGAATCTTCTTCAACTTGTCGAAACTTCCTTGCTTTGCTTCTCGGTCCACACAAATGGAACTCCTTTCCTCAATAACTTGGTCATAGGTGCTACTATCAAAGAAAATCCCTCTACAAATCTTGGTAATACCCCGCTGCACCTAGAAAACTCGAATCTCACCCACCGACTTAGGCGGCTTCCAATCCAACAACGCCTCAATCTTCCGAAGATCCACTCTAATCCCTCGGTGATACTACGTGACCCAAGAAAGTCACCTCCTAAGCGAACTCGCACTTACTAAATTTGCGTCATGATTGCTTTTCCTCAGAATCTGCAACACTACTCGCAAATGCTCATCATGCTCCTCCTCCGACTTTGAGTATACCAAAATATCGTCTATAAATACCACAACAAACCGATCCAAAAGCTGGCTGGAATACTCGATTCATCATATCCATAAATGCATCGTGCGCGTTAGTCAACCCAAAGCGGCATCACCGTAAACTCGTAGTGCCCATACCGAGTGCGAAATGCCGTCTTATGGATATCACCTCTTTCACCTTGGTGATGATATCCGGACCTTAAATCAATATTGAGAAATCATTTGCCCTCTTAAGGTCGATCAAACAAGTCATCTATCCTCGGTAAAGGATACTTGTTTTTGATCGTCACTTATTCAATCAAGATGAGTCTATACACATCCGCATCGTACCATCTTTCTTCTTGACAAAAAGTACCGGCGCTCCCCATGGCGAAACACTTGGTCGAATGAAACCTCGATCCAACAACTCCTAAATCCGAGCCTTTAATTCCATCAATTCCTTCTTGGTTCAGTCTATACAGAGCTATAGACACTGCACCGTTCCTGCAATGATCTATACCAAATTCAACTTCACGGTCCGGAGGTAGTCCGGAAGTTCTTCAGAAATACGTCAACATATTCCTTTACCGTATGCGGACATTCCCCACATTAGACTCCTTAGCCTCCAACGCACATACATGGACCACGAATGCCTCACGACCCTTCCTAACCAACTTCACGACTTTTCAATGCAGATACCACGTTGGATAGATAATCTCTTCTATTACCTATCATGACCACCTCTTCGCCTCAATCGACTTCAAAACCATGCGCTTTAGCGGCGCAATCCAAACTTGCTCGGTGACTTGGCTAACGGTCCATCCCAAGTATCGATCGAACTCCTCAAATGGCAATTCCATCGGATCACTCACTTAACGCTACCCCTTGGAGTTCTAGGGGTACATCTCTATACTGACTTATTTACTTCTACAGAGTGACCTAGAGGGCTGGCACGGTCATCCTCCTAGAAGCGATCCTCGAAACTAAGCTCATGGTCTCTACTATGTTATCGGCAACATACGAATGTGTCGAACCCACATCTATCAAAGTAGTATATGGTTCAAAAAGATTAAGAACGTCACGGTTATGGCGTCCCGGTGCGTCGCCTCTCCTCTCGGCGTCTCACGCATACACCAAACCAGTGTCTTGCCTCGGTGTTGCCAAAGCACCTCGCCGAGATGCTCCTCGACCTCGACCAGAACCATTACCTCCTCTACCATTACCACGACCTCTATGTGGTGGCGGTCCCTCATTTACGAACCGAGCACGACCTTGACCCTCCGATCGATTCCTAGCTAGCTTACGTGGGCGAGTCTCTCACACGATGATCCAATGAGCCACACTCGAAACATCCTTTCCTCCGGTCCAACATTCGACCCAATGATATTTCCCACATCGATTACACCGTCTTTGGTCCACGATTAGCGAGAATGTGCCTCCTGCATCGATTCGGCCCACTTTGCCTAGCCCTCTTTTGAGAATTATCGGTGATCCCGATGATCCGTAACCTCTCTTATGCTTGTTCCGGTCGTAACTCGCCTTTGCAGATTCCTTGATTCCTTCGGCTATCTTAGCCTTTTCAACCAAAGCAACAAACTCTCGCTCGATGTGGAGCAATCAACAATCTCACTCGTCCCTCAAACCATCTTCGAATCGAACACATCGCTCGTGTTCGATGCCACAATACCTCCAAAGATACCGGCTCGATCTTAAAAATTGCGCCTCATATTTCGACACTGCACTTACTACCTTGGATCAAACTCGAAATGCCTTACGCTGCACATCAATGTAATTAGACCCAACGTATTTCACGATGATACGCCTTGAAATAATCCCAAGTGAGATCCTCATTGCGGCACCATTGCATCTTTGTGAGCCACCACCGATATGACTCATCCCGAAGAAGCGAGCACGATACCTTTCGACTTTTCCTCGGCATTCGGATCCAAATCATCCATGATTCGCTCCGTTATCTCTAGCCAATATTCATTTTGCACTAGGAGCCACGCACGAAACACCTCGAAATACCTCGGCTCCATTGGCTCAAGTCGCTCAGATCACGGATTCAATTCCCGTGCCTCCACCTATTCCGGCTACCCTCTCAAGAACTCGCAGACATCGCTCGAGACATCGTGTCATCCCCGTTTGATCCTCGTTGCTCAACTCCAACGGTGGTGGTGGGGGTAATGGTACCTCATTTTGAGATCCTTGACCAGGACCTCACCGGCTCGCACACGACCATCCTACCCGTGCCGCGCCCACGAATCATACGACCTCGACCACAGTACTCATGTCTAAAGTCTCGACTTATCTGATTTAAAAGCGTTATGCATTAGTCATTATTCCACTTTCTTTAAAGCACAGTTTTATGAATAATTTTAATAAGAAGTTGTTTCGCGAGTACATTCAACCTATAGTTTGGGTTTCTAGAGTAGTTCCTACTACTATACAATCATGCCAACATCATCATATCATATCATCAAAATCAACAGTTTGATGTACTTACCAGGGCGGATTGATGTCGGAGACTCGAGTCCATGCCTTTCCAACCATATAATTTTCAACAAAACATTTTAGAATCCATTCTTTAAAACATTTTGGGCCTCGAGCCCACAGCCGAGCTTTTGAACTTGGCTCTGATACCAATTTGTAACACCCCAAACCCGGTCAATACGCCACGACCGAACCTGGTATGTCACTAAGGAAAATATTTTTGAAAGAATCGAATTAACAATTAAATTTTGTGAAAAACTCTTTATTTGTCAAAAATAAGTTAAAACTGAGATTTACTTTGAATTACATAAAACTTTAAAATAAGTGAATAAATCATAGATAAGAAAACATTTATATCTTTTTAAGAAATTTTGAAATATCACTTTGAAAATCCATTTGCAATTGAGTATAGAAACTTGAATTTTGGAAATCACTTAATTTGTTGAAAACACTTAACTTGTAATTTTTCTATCGAACTATTCATATTACCCGATGGTAAGATTTTTAAAACCATTGCGAGTTTTTAGTTTAGAAAACTTTGAGCTCAATTATTAGATTAACCAAGTGACATGCTTAAACATGTTTAGAATAAATCCCAAAGCATATAAATAATCCAAAACCATAATTAAAGAGGCCTTATTACAAATCCATAAAATATGAAAACCAAATTAAAATAAAGTACCCAAATGGAAGTTCATGAAAAACCAAACTTTATTGCATGGCCTCCTCGAGTTCATCCGGCACCACATCCGCGATCTCACGAATCACCTGAAAAGATAAGGGAGAAGGTGAGTCACCAAGACTCAGTGCATATTCCCTCTCTCGGGTAAATACCACATACTTACACAAATTATAACAAAGCAACATATATGTATAATGCACCCAACCTAGCCATCCATAACTCCTTTTCTACCCCGTGTGGTACCAAACCCTTTGGTGGTGCCAAACCTGGTGTCCAAAGACACAAATGTGATACCAAATCACTAGTGACCGTAGTCACTAATAATCCATCTGTGGGGCCAACCCACGTGTGATACCAAATCACTGGCAGACGATCCCATATCTCAAAAGTGGGGCCAACCCACGGTGGAATTAACCACAGGGACAAGTCGCTATGAGGTGCCAAACCTCGGTGTCCAGAAGACACAATTGTGATACCAAATCCTTTGGTGGTGCCAAACCACGGTGTCCAAGACACGAATCATCAAGTTGTAGGGCCAACCCACGTGTGATACCAAATCACCGCGGGCGATCCCATATCTCAAAAGTGGGGCCAACCCACGGTGGAATTAACCACAGGACAAGTCGCTATGAGGTGCCGAACCTATCTTTGTCCGAAGACACGAATGTGATACCAAATCACCGGTGGTGCCAAACCATTGGTGTCCAAGACACGAATCATCAATCTTCCCCTCCTCTCATATTGCCCATACCAATGCAATAGATAAACAAATCATGTCAATAAACTCTGATATGTATCTCATAACAAATATATCATAAATCGTAGATCATGATTTCAATCCACATGTATTAACAACATATTGAAACGGACTTACCCGAATCCTCATTCATACCATCATGGTATCATATCCAGATCTCATCGATTTACCCACTTTCATAATATGATTAGTTATAACACACAAATATACATATATAAACCAAGTTATAAAGTGTGTAAGATACACACCTTTCACCAAAGCAATAACTAACGTCCGAAGATCCGATCTACCACTAGATCACCTTGTCCTACAATCGGCCAATATTAAGATTATGAACAAAGGCCATTCGACCAAAACACTAAATCCCAAATAATTATCCTTCGAAAAACCAAGTCTTACCTAAACTTACCCAAAACAATTGTCAACGAATCGAGACTTAGATTGATTACTTCCAACGTCTGAAGAGCCTAAAAGAAATCGGTTTCTAAGAATGATTAGAACCTTGCAAACCAATGCCCATAGATTCGGCCTTAGTCCACAAGAAAATAACATAGAGACGAGAAAAGAATTGAAGAAGAAACGGCCAAGAACACTTACCCTTTTCCAAAATCGATTGAAGAAAAATCAAAGAGAGTCTACCCTTGAATATTCGACCAAAAATAATACTAAAAGGAAGTAGAAAAATTTGGCTATGGTGAAGTGAAAAAGAAAAGAGAAATAGAATGGTAATGGATGTTTAAACTTTGAGTGAAAGAAAAAGAAATGGAATTTGAGATGGGTAAAGATTCGGCCAAGAGAGGATGAAAGAAAATGTGATTAAACAAAAGTCAAATGAAGAAAAGAGAGATGTGGGAGAGAGAGATTCGGCCAAACACTATTTTGCCAAAGAAGAAAAGTGCACAAAAGTTCCAATGTTGTTTCGGTTTCAAGAGGACAATTGAAAGAAGAGAAATGGTATTTGGTTCACACAAAATAAGGCTAAAACCAAAAGCAAAAATTGCACCAAAATGCACAATAACATTCGGCCAAAGAGAGTATTTTTGGAGAGGGAAAACAAAAATGCAAAAAGATGTTCAAAAGGCAAAAATTGACCAACTATCCCCCCAAAGCTACTTACAAAATTCGGCCACCCCCCTAGACACCTATGCCGTCCACATTCATCCACTAAAGGCCTAGGATTACCTTCCAAAACATCATCCTAAAACCAAGCCTTATGTCTCCCCAACTTCCATAACCTTAATATTCTTATCCCCAATTTCAAGCTTTCCTTAAACAAAAATTCAACTTGCCAAAAGATGAAAGTCCAACCTATCATAAACAATGGTTGACCGCCCATAAATGCTAGGATTCAAAAATAAGCCTTCAAAATGCTAAACATGCTACTCGAACCTCTAACCTCAAGCAACCTTTCAAGCTCCTTAACCATCTTGCCACTTACTCCTCATGTGCTTTAATTAACACTTAAATTAACTTAAGTGCTAAGCTCACTTAATCCACTTCATTAAATAAACCATACTAAAAATTATTCTAGCTTCCTGAATAAAATCAAGCCTTCACAAGACTATGCTAACACAAAAAAATTCATACCCGAGCCAACACAAATAATACTCAAATTTTGGGATGTTACACTAAGATTGCATTAACTCGATCTATGGACTCCCATATTAGGTTTCACCCTAATCCGACAAAATCTCGTCACCCTATGTCTAGGCGTGCGATCAACTCCCCTTAATTATGCTAGATCTTCTCTTAGGTAGGGACTTTTGCTCCTCCACCTAAGCACATCACACTTGAACCAATATCCCGAAAATATTAAAATAAGAATTAAGAACACATAATTAAGAATAAATCAAGTATTTATCATACAGTTCAGCAAACGATAACAAGATTCATCTTAGGTTTCATCCCCCTCAGGTATTTAAGGGTTTAGTTCATAATAATAATAGAATACATCTCAAAAGAAAAGATAAAAAAAAACATAAGAAAAACTCTAAAACCCCCTGAAGGAATTGAAGCGAGATCCTCCGTCTTGAGTATAACTCCGGCTTCTTGAGATGAATCAACTGGCTTTCTTCGAGTAATCTCCACAATTCTGACCTTTCTGGCTCGGCTCCTTGGCCTAGCTGGACGTCCCCTGAAAGTTGGCCTCTAGGGTGTTTATATAGGCTTTTGGAATGTGTTACTTTGCCCCTAAGTATCCAAATCCGAGTGAAATTCCTCTTCTCCATGGCAGGGACACGCCCTTGGCACACGCCCGTGTGAATCGTGGCCAGGCCGTGTTCAGGTTTGATTAGGGGGCACGACCGTGCTGCTTAGGCCCTTGCCGTTTTGATTTCGTACTTTGGCCCATTTGGTCCGTTTTAAGCCTATTTATCATTATTTTCACTCTCCTGTGCTTTCCTGAGTATAAAACATGAAAACAAAGGATTAAGAGCACCAAATTACATAATTCAAGGGAAAAATCATCCAGAAGTATACTAAATGTGGGCTTAAAATATGTTACTATTTCAGTTTATCACACCCCAAACCCGGCCTAGACGTTACGATTGAATCTGACCTATCACATCAAAGTTTCTTTCAAAATCAAGGCTTATTGATAGAGAATCGTTTTTAAGTTAAAACCCATTTAGCTTTTATTGCCTGGAAAAAACATTTGGTAATTTAACTTATTAAGTTTGAAAAATCACTTATTACAACGATTACCATGTTGGTTACTGTTGGTTCCTTATTTGATTTAAATCCACGGAAGCTACTCTAATTAAACCAACCTGAAGTTTGAAAAATGCGTGTTTGTCTTTAAAACAGTTATTATTTTTGAAAACTTGTTATTATCAGTTTGGCAGTTCAAATAAGAAATTAAAAACCCAATAAAAAAGGAATTAAACCCACCAAAGGCCTTATTACATAATCGAGAAGCCAATATAAAAATTAAATAACTAAGTCCAAAACAAAATATTAACGAATGTGTGGCCACCTCCGAATCTGTAACATCCCCAAACCCGACCCATTCACCACACTATAGAATCACGGTTATGTTAGTGAAATTTATTTAACTTAGAAAAATTTAGTAAAACTTGTTAACCACGAAAATCCATGTTTATTTAATATTGTATGAGAAAAACTTTGATATCACATAAATATTATAAAATGCCCAAAAGTGATCTTTAATGAATATATATGACTAATTTTGAATAAATACGTTGTCAAAATAAATTCGTTTCCACTTAGTAATTTAATATAATCCAAACATAATTTAAAATAATAATTAAATAACTCCCAAAGTAAATAAAAGTCAAAGGGCCTTATAACATCAATGTTTAAAAGATCTAGTACTTAATATAAATAAATTTAAACTCTTCTTTCTGCATGGGCCACCATGTGTCCTCTCCGATCCCGGTCCACTCTACGCATCACCTGAAAACAAATGTGCTACCAAAGCACTGGTGACCGTAGTCACAAATCAATTGATGGGGCCAACCCATCGTGTGATACCCAATCACTAGCAGACGATCCCATATCTCAAAGTGGGGCCAACCCACGGTGGTGTTAACCACAGGGACAAGTCGCAATGAGGTGCCCAACCTCGGTGTCCCAAAGACACAAATGTGCTACCAAAGCACTGGTGACCCAAAGTCACAAGGTGTGTTACAAAACACGGTGCTCACAAAGCACAAAATATCATGCTCCCTCCACTCATATCACCCATCAACATACCATACTCATGTAATCATGCATATCATACAAGTCATGCATATCATGCCAACATGTCTAGCATTACCTCTCATAGCATACATATCATAGATCATAATACCCAAGGTATCCATAATAGAACTTGTAATAAATTTAAACTCTTCTTTCTGCATGGGCCACCAAGTGTCCTCTCCGATCCCGGTCCACCATGCTAACACACATCATACATAGCAACATAATTAATGCAAGCCGAACCTAGCATCCCATCTCCATTTTCTTCTCTTTTTGAAACCTTGTAAGCCGAAACTCCATCTCTCCAAACCATTCTTTTCCATTTCTTCTCTTGCTAGCCGAAACTCAATTCACTAAAAGCACATCTTCATCTTCTTTCGTTGACAAACCGAAACTACCTTCATTCCATCCACTTCTCTTCTTCTCAATTACCTTTGCCGAAATTTCAAGAGAGAGTTCTTCCATTTTTCATCTTGAAACCAAAAGACCAAACCTCTCAAGAACTTGAAATTTGCTTGTTTTCTCCTAACTTTCTTTGCTAGCCGAATGCTCCTTCCCATTCTTTCTTCTTTCTTTTCTTGTGTGTTGAGCCGAAACCATTACCCTAGTGTTCTCATATCTTCTTTCTCCTATTAGCACCTTGTTAATAGAAAGTTAGTTCCTAAAACATTTTCTTCACTTCTTCCTTTTCTAAGAACCGTAAGTACTCTCTGTTCTCCTTTTTCCCATTGCTATTGTTGGCCGGATCTTTTGTTCTTCTTTTGGTGCAAGGCTTGGCCGAATCTCTTTTGTTCTCTCCTAGTGTGGTTGACCGATTGGTGGTTGGTGTTGGGGGCATTCGGGATTCGGGAGCGATCGACAAAACTTTTATCCGGATTTGATTGATCGGGTGTGCCGTTTGTCAAAGAGGCTGACTTTGGTTCGAGATTTGGTAGGAAACCAAATCAAGTTTTAGGTGCAAGATAATCAAGGGGGTCAGTAACTCAGTTTGTTGGATTAAGGTTTTTCGTTTAATGTGTGTGTAACTAACACACTATACTTAGTGATATTGTTATTAGACTGTTTGCCTATTAAAATCATGACGAAGATGATGGATTATTGGATACCCAAACGGGGTATGTGTGCGTATCGGGTAAGTCGGTATTGTTACGAGATTCTTCGATGATCTATATGGTATCATGACTATGTATGTATGTGATATGGGGCATGAGTCAAACATATTAACATGATATGCATAATTTGTATGATATGCATGATTACATGAGTTGGTTTGTTGATGGGTGATATGAGTGGGGCGGTGATGATTTGTGCCGACGAGCACCAAGTGTTTTGGTAACACACTTTGTGACTTTGGGTCACCAAAGGTGCTTTGGTAGCACATTTGTGTCTTTGGGACACCGGAGGTTGGGCACCTCATTGCGACTTGTCCCCGTGGTTTGACACCACCGTGGGTTGGCCCCACTTTGAGATATGGGATCGTCTCGCTAGTGATTGGGTATCACACACGATGGGTTGGCCCCATCATTCGATTATTGTGACTACGGTCACCGGTGCTTTGGTAGCACATTTGTGTCTTTGGGACACCGGAGGTTGGGCACCTCATTGCGACTTGTCCCGTGGTTAACACCACCGTGGGTTGGCCCCACATGAGATATGGGATAAATGCGCTAGTGATTGGGTATCACACGATGGGTTGGCCCCATCATTCGATTATCGTGACTACGGTCACGGTGCTTAGGTAGCACATTGTGTCTTTGGGACACCAAGTGTTTTGGTAACACATTGTGACTATATGTCACGGTGGTTTGGCACCACCGGTGGGTTTGGTACCACACGGGGTAGAAAAGGCGATACTGATGGTTAAGATCGGGTTGCATTAATTATGTTACTATGTATGATGTGTGTTAGCATGTTGTTTCATCGGGAGCGGGATTTATGCATCGAGTCATTCGACTCACCCTCTCCTTTGACATTTCGGGTGACTCGTAGAGCGCGGACATGGAGCGGGGTGGACTCGAGGTGCACATGCCATGCTTTAATAAAAGTTTTGCTCGACTATTCACTTTGGGTACTTTAGCTTACTTATTTTGATTTGAGATTTAGTTTGGATTTGTAAAAGGCCTTTAAATTATGTTTTATGATGGGTATGTTTTAATTAGATTCTCAACCTGCTTAACAAATAACTTGGCATGGAATTTTACTAAAACTTGGAAAGACAACGTTTTCAAAATTATATCGCAATGTGTTTTAAACTATACCATCGGGTATCTCGCTATGTTTTGCTATACAATAAACTCAAATGGTTTCCAAATCAAACTTGATTTTCTACTAAGTCTAAAATGTTTCAAAATGGCACTAAGAAACTATTGGAAGTGCTAAATGAAATCAACTCGTTTTAACTATATACTTGGATAAGTTTTCAAAATCTAATCAAACAAGCCTACTCAAACTTTCCTCAAATTCACTATGTTTTCACCCCACTTCTAAACGAAAAAAATCTGATCACTCAAAGACGTTTTTCCCCGTAACATACCAGATTCGGGCGTGGTTTCTTGTCCGAGTTTGGGGTGTTACAGAATCCCTCGCAGCTCCAAATCGTCTTAGACTGGGGATTACCTATACAGTTAAAAGAAAGGGTGAGTTTATGAAACTCAGTGTGTAATCCCCTATCGTTCAGTCAGTAATTTATGCGGTAACAGTCTGGGCCTGAGCCCTATTCAGTAATAGTACAGTGTGGGCCTTAGCCCATTACAGTAACAATGTGGGCCTAAGCCCAATACAGTATCAGTATGGTGCAAATATGCAACCCACCCCAATCCAACCAACACACCACCCGTACCAACTAACACACCATGTGGGGATAAAATCGACCCACCCAGCCAACACACCAATATTACAGCATAGCTGCCAGTAATAATAATGCAGCAGAGCTGCCAGTAACAATATATGTGGCGAAGCCACCGATGCGCGATGATTGTGGCGAGCCACCAAGATCTGAGACTTCCTCCATATTAGAATCCCAACCCCATGCAGTATGTCATGTCATAAAGGTTTCGTGTATGCAAAATGTCCTACTCAGTATAATCACACAAATAATATACATTCATCAGTCAACCTACCTCTAGGGGTAAAATGATTGTTTCCATGCATTAGGGGTAAAATAGTAAATTTTCCCTTTAGGGGTATTTTGGTCATTTTACCTACTTTGAAGACTCGATGCAGTTAACGACCTTTCTGAAGGTCTACAGTCGCCTCAAGCGACACATGTAACAGCCCGATTTAGGGGCTAGTCGGAACAGCGATCTCGGGATCACTAATCTGAGGTTGGAGAAAATTATTTTGATATTATTTTATGTGTTATAATATGTTTATAAAGAGGCATGAGAATTTTGGTGCTTTAATTTTAGCGATTGAGGGCTTAATTGTGAAAAAGGACTAAATCGCATAAAATACGAAAGTTCTATTTGAATTGCTAGAGGTGCCAATTAGCTAAGGATTATAAATTGGAGGTCCTTAAAGTGATATTAGGCCATTGAATTAGTGATGGCCGGCCATATAGGAGCTAGGGAGACAAGATTTTAAAGTTGGTCAAATTTAGTGGATATTAGGTGATAGAAATGAATAAAATAAGATGAATAAAGATGTTATCATCTTTTCACTATTTGAAACACCCCAAACCCGGCCCACGAGATTTGCCCAGATTTGGTATGTTCCTCAAGTAAACCGGTTTCAAAATTCTTTCGTTACCTAGAGAAAACTTGTGCGATTTTGAAAAAAATTGTTTTGGGTTGGGCTTGTGTTGAAAACGAATTCAATTCTTTATATTAAAAATTTTACTTAAACTTTAATAGGTAAAACTCATAATCATAATAAATAGAAATAAATGGAAAACGATCCAACTATGGCCTTATGGCCTTATTACATCAAATAATTTCCAAGTAATTCAAGTACTTAAATAGAAATAGTAGTTCATAAAATAAAAACTTCATGTTGAGCATGGCCACCACAAGTTCTTAGTCCGGTCCATCACCGATCATCACGAAAAATATTCCCCAACAGGGGTGAGTCAAGCAGACTCAATGTGTACACAAACACTAAATCAAAATAGAATCAGGCATACAAATGTTACGCATTCATATCATAGCATACAAATTATGATGCATTCCCAAACCCAAACCTAATAAGCCATCTGCTACACTCACCCGTACCAACCTGTACACCGTGGGGACTACTAAGTCGACCCTCCTTCCGTTACACTCCATATAGCGGTCTTAGGTCACCGCATTTGTGGTCTTAGGTCACCACATTCAGATATCGCGGTCTTAGGTCACCGCATTTAGATTACTGTGGTCTTAGGTCACCACATTCAGATTACTGTGGTCTTAGGTCACCACATTCAGATACCACGGTCTTAGGTCACCGTGTTCGTGGTCTTAGGTCACCACATTCACTTCCCCTTTCAAACAAACCCATATGCCCCATTTTGTAATATGCATTAATATGCCAAAGATCACATTCTTATTCTCATGTTACAAATAACATATTTCATATTCCTAGTAGGAGTAGGAAACGTACCTGAGTACTTAGTACCATAACATGGTACCTTAGCCACTTTCTTATTCTTATTATCACATATTTAATTAAATATAGCCATAAAACTTATTATGAAGTAGTGTGGGGTACACACCTGATTTGCTTAACAATTTCCTTGAAATCCCGAAATCTGATCTACCGCTTAGATCCTTAATCCCTACATTTGATTAATCACTTACTAATTTAATAAAAAGCCATTCGGCCATAAATCCAAATCCTAGTAGGATTAGTATACTTAAACTTACCTTGTGCCGATTGGATTAAAAATCAAATCCGAAAACTTCTTTGAGTTCCTTCTTGAAATCGGCTAGCCACCAAAACTCCTAACTAGTTAGTTTTCGCTTTTAAAACATATGAGAAATAGATCTAGAATACCAAACATGGCCTTAGCCGATTGTATTTAGACACTTACCTTGCGATTTCCAAATCTCGAAAGTATCCCTTGGTTATGGAGATGTCGAAACCTATAAGATATCTGTTAGATCCACTTCCAACATTTAAATCACCTTTTCATAGCCCTTGGCCAAATATGTACTTACCTTGGTTGGCTAGATCTCGAACTATCTCCTTAAAAGTCGACACTAGCAAAGATCCCAAATCTCTCCTTAATATTTCGGTCAAAGAATACAATAAGAATTAGAATTAGCCTTTGAGATTTCGACAAGTCCTTAAAGGAAAGAAAGTAAATCAAACTTTGATCTTACCTTTATTTGAAGAAGACGATTGCACCTTTGTTGAAACCCTTCAAAGATTCGGCTATGAATACTTGGAAGCTAGATGGCTATGGTTCAACTGAATTGAAAAAAGAGAGGATTTGCTCTTAGGGAGAATCGGCAATGGTGGATTTAGGGAGAAGAGGATTTCGGCTTGGCAAACATAAAGAGAAAGAAGAGAGTTTGCTAGGGATTTTCTACAGAGACTTAGTTGGGAAGAAAAGAAAATAAGTAGAATGGCCTCTCTTTTCCCTAAATGCCGAAATTACTAGGCCTAGTATCCCTTACGTGGCCATCACTCCTCTTATCTTTATCTCTTTGTTTAAAATTAATAAGAATAATCCTCTAATTATCTCTTTGAAAATAATCAAAATAAATCACCATTTATCCACCCCTTAGCCGAAATTTAAAGAGAATAGGACTCTTTTCCAAATGCCTTGGTGCCGTCCAACTCTCCTTACGGAAGCAAAATAAAACTTCTTTTATTTGCTTCCCTTGTGACTCGAACTAAGGCCCAACACCCTTGCATGTGGCGCCATTTTCAGAGGCCCTAAGTGGCATCTTCAGGCCACTTTTCCAAGCCTGTTTGTGTATCAAATTTCACATACTTTTTTCTTTTAAGGCCACCTTGCCTTAATTTCCTCTTTTAAACTTTAAAACTCGACATTTCTAAGTCATTTCTAAGTTTCCAAAAATTTTCGTTCGGCTCTGTAAACTTGACATTTTCTTACATTTCCATGTTTCCAGAAATGTGCACTTTCCTATTTTGAATCATTTCCAAATCATTTCCATCCATTTCCAAGTTTCCAAAAATGTTCACTTTCCATTTTTTTTTAACTTAACATTTCCATACATTTTCGTGTTTCCAAAATTGTTCAAAATTTATTCTTAGTACATAAAACATGTTACATGCACAATTAAACCGAAAATGCATAGGCCCTTTCCAGGATGTTAAAATTCTACCCCCTTAAAATAATTTCGTCCTCGAAATTTTCTAACTAAAATAATTGAGGGTATTGTTGTCGCATTGCCTCTTACGGTTCACACGAAGCTTCTTCCGATCCATGATTGTGCCATAACACCTTGACTAGAGGAACCGACTTCCTCCGTAGCATTTTCACATCACATTCCAATATCCGATCGGCTCTTCCTCGTAGGATAAGTCGGCCTTAGCTCTACTTCTTTGTGGGTACCACATGAGACGGATCCGATCGGTAATGACGTAGCATGGATACATGGAATACGTCGTGCATCTCGCTGCAACTCGTGCCAACTCCAATTGGTATGCCATCGCTCCAACTCGCTTCGAAGACTCGATAGGGCCCTATAAACCTTGGGCTTAACTTCCCTTGCGACCGAACCTCATTACCTTTTTCCAAGGCGAGACTTTCGAAACACTTGGTCTCCCACTTCAAACTCTATTTCCTTCCGCTTAAGGTCTGCGTCGACTTACGCCTATCGAGGCTTCCTTTAACCGTGCTCGAATCATCTCAACCTTCTCTTGATCTCACCACTAACTCTGGACCCAAAACTCGACGTTCTCCTAACTCAGTCCAACAAGTAAAAGTTCTACACTTCCGACCATACAATGCTTCATATGGTGCCATCCGAATGCTAGCCGATAGTTTGTTGTTGTAGGCGAACTTAGCTAAAGGAAAATAGTCTTCCCAACTTCCTCAAAAATCCATCACATGACCTCTCAACATATCCTCCAACACTTGTATAACTCGTTGATTCGCTGTCTCGATTGTGGATGAAAAGCCGTAGTGAAGTCCAACTTAGTGCCTAAAGCTTGATGAAGTGCCCTCTAGAACCGAGACGTAAACCTTGGGTCTCTGTCGGAGATGATCGATACTGGTACACCATGTAACCTCACAATTTCCGCCACATATAACTTAGCGCCACTCAAGAGAATAGTCAACTCTTCTACGGGATGAAATACGCGGACTTAGTCAAACGGTCCACTATCTCCCATACCGAGTCCTTCTTAGTAGGCGTGGGGAAGCCCACTAACGAAATCCATGGTAATTCTCTCCCACTTCCATTGCGGAATCTCGATTGGTTGAAGCAATCGATGGAACTTGGTGTTCAGCCTTAACTTGTCGACACGTCAAACATTTCCCCACAAATTCGGTCACTTCTTGCTTAAGATCGGACCACCAAAATTGTTCCCTTAGATCTCTCAGACGACTTAATGCCTCCGGGATGCATAGCATAAGGGCTACTATGCGCCTCCCGAAGAATCCTTTGTCTTAACTCCTTGTCCTTGACATCATGAGACTTTTCCTTTGTAACACAATACTCCTTCATCATTAACACCATAATCCTCTAACTCTCCGTTCTGTACTTGTTGTAACTTAACACTTAGATCCTTATCAACCAACTGTCCCTCTTTCACCTCCTTCACCATGTGGGCTTGACTTGCAACTCGCCAACAGCTTCCATCATCGTACAAACTTAAGTGAGCGAACATAGCCCTTAGATTCGACACAACCTTCCGACTTAGGGCATCGGCTACCACATTCGCCTTGCTCGGATGATATTCTATCGAGCGATCGTAGTCCTTCAACAACTCACCCACCTTCGTTGCCTCAAGTTCAACTCCTTACGAGTCAAACAGATACTTAAGGCTCTTGTGGTGCTGTGTAGATCACCGACCTTTCTCCATAGAGGTAGTGCCTCCAAACCTTAAGGGCGGAAACCATCTCTTTGCCGGTTCCAAGTCATGAGTTGGGTAGTTAACCTCATGAGGCCTTAGTTGCCGGAGACGCATAAGCGACTACTTTTCCTTCTTGCATTAGCACACATCCTAATCCCGTATGCAAGCGCCACAAGACACCACAAAATCCTTCCCGACCTCAATTTGAATTAACACTGGAGCCTCCGTCAACACCTTCTTAAGGTTGTCAAAGCTCTTCATTTGCTTATCGGACCATTCAAAGGGTACTTCCTTCCTTAGTAACTTTGTCAAAGGCGCGGCTATTGGACGAGAATCCTTCTACAAACCTTACGTAATAGCTTGCCAAACCTAAGAAACTTGAATCTCACCACGGACCTAGGTGGTTTCCAATCCAACAACGCTTCGATCTTCCTAGGATCCACTCTTATTCCTTCTACGAATACCACATGCCCTAAGAATGCCACCTCCTTAAGCCAAAATCCACACTTGCTTTGAATTTGGCATAGAGCTTCTTCTCCCTTAACACTTGTAGCACCACTCGGAGATGTTCATCATGCTCCTCTTCAGACTTAGAATATACCAAAATATCGTCGATGAACACAACAACGAACCTATCCAAGTAGGGTTGAAAAACTCGGTTCATCATATCCATGAACGCGGCTGGAGCGTTTGTCAATCCAAATGGCATCACCACAAACTCAAAATGGCCGTATCTTGTCCTAAAAGCGGTCTTATGGATATCTGCCTCCTTCACCTTCAACTGGTGATATCCCGACCTTAAGTCTATCTTTGAGAATACTGCGGCCCCCTTCAGCTGATCGAACTAGTCATCGATCCTTGGCAAAGGATACTTGTTCTTGATGGTCAACTTATTCAACTGACGGTAATCTATGCACATACGCATAGTTCCATCCTTCTTCTTTACAAATAGAACTGGTGCTCCCCATGGAGACACACTGGGTCGTATGAACCCACGATCCAACAACTCTTGGAATTGAGCCTTGAGCTCAACTAACTCCTTTGGCGCCATTCGGTATGGAGCGATTGACACGTAAGTTCGTTCCGGTAGTAAGTCTATTCCAAACTCCACCTCCCTATCGGGGTATTCTCAGTAATTCCTCGGAAATACATCTTCAAAGTCTTTCACTGTTCTAACTCCACTGACACCTTCTTCCTTTCCACCTAACGCACTTACGAAGGCTAAGAACGCCTTGCACCCTTTCTTAACCATTTTCTCAGCCTTCAACGCCGAAACTACGTTGGACGGGTAGTTTCTTCTCTCTCCGATCATTACTACTACTTCATCCTCCGGGGTCCTTAGTTCCATTCGTTTAGCCGCACAATCCAACACGGCTCGGTGCTCTACTAGCCGATCCATTCCAAGTATAAGTTCAAACTCCCGAAAGGTAGTTCCATTAAGTCACCAGAAAGTTCACTCCCGAATCTCTGGGGTACATTCCGAAAGATCTTATCCACCACTACGCTTAGGCCTAATGGGCTTACTACGATCGCTTGCCTATCGAAGGTTGAGTCTAGGCCTAGTGTTTCCACTACACTACATGCAACATAGGAATGGGTCGAGCCCACATCAATTAGAGAAAAATAGGGCTTGTCAAAAATAAAGAACGCACTCAGTTATAACGTCCGCGGCGTCTCCATCTTCTCCTCCGCGAACCGTATAAACCAAACTCGGTTGCCTTACCTCAAGATTAGCAAACACCTGCGCCTTGTGTTCCACGGCCTCGCAGCAAGACCCTTACCTCTGTTATTTCGAACCACAACCTCGTTGAGGCTGCGGTCCTCCTCTACCGGTCGACTAACATTCCGAAATGTTGTTGGTCGGCTTTCATCGATTGCTTAGGACAATCCTTGATCACATGGTCCTTGGACCCACATCTAAAACATCCTCCTGTTTTCTTCCAAAGACTCTCCTAAGTGCTTCTTTCCACACACATCACAAGGTCGAGCATCGCCTTCCGAACCAACTTGTCGACCTCGCGGCCCATCAACTCTAGGCCTCTTATGAACCTTTCCGCACGTTCCAAAACCTCTTTTGGGCCTATTCCTATCCATAGGCGCTTTGTAGAATCCTTGATTCCCTCACCACCTTGGCCTTTTCTACCAAAGCGAGAAAACTCCCGTTCTCGATGCGGTGCTATCAGCGGATCTCGAGATCATCCCTTAGCCCGTCCCTCAAAACGGATATGGCGCTCATGCTCGATTGCCACTACTCCTCGAGCATATCGGCTCAACCTCAAGAATTCGGGCTCATACTCGCCACGGACTTGTTCCCTTGAACCGGCCCAGAAATGCCTTCCTTTGCTCATCAAGATACCGGTTTCCACATACTTCTTACAAATGCTTCCTTAACATATTCCTGTGTCGATCCTCACCGTGGCACCATCCCGAACAGATCAACCACCATCGATACGCTTCATCGTAATGCGGTGCCACCATTCCTTTTAACTTCTCCTCGTGGGTCAAGTCAAGCTCATCCATGATGCGCTCTGTTGCTTCCAACCAAGACTCGGTGAATCGGGTGCCACACCCGATACCCCACGAAACATTTCGGCTCCATTAGCTCTGAGCGCCCGAGCCTGCACTTACGGGTTCCCGAATTTCCTCGCACTAGCCACCAACTCCAAAACTCACAAAGACAAACGACTGCGACACAAAGATCATCCCCGTCCGAGCTTGCTCGCGCTCAACACCAACGGTGGGGTGGTGGTGGCGGTGGTATCTCATTGTCGGACCTTGACCCGATCTAGCGGGTTACGACACCGTCATCCTTCCTCTACCTGCGTCCATGATGACCACGTCCTCTAGAGCTCATTTCTAACATCGTGATCTCGATTAAGAAGTTTTATGAATTAGTCTTTGTTTTACTTGATTACCCATGAAGAAATTTTATGAAAAGAGTTTTAGGAGTGGTTCTTTCGATGCACACAGTCTTTCCATTCATTCATCCATACATCCATCAAACAATCATGAACTCTCGTTCATTCAGAGAAATATTGTAGTTTTCATTGTTATTGTTTTTTTTTCTTCCACTACCTAGGGTATTTTTTCGTAATTTGTCCTACTGGTATTTTCATAATTTTTCAAAAGGAAAAAGTTCCTTGGTGATTTTGTCACAAAGTATTTTGGTATTTTTAAATTTCCAGGTATTTTGAAAAATTTTGAAATCCGAGGGTATTTCGGTGATTTTGGACCTCGGGGTATTTTGGTGATTTTTTCCAAGCAGGGTAAATTTGTAAAATCTTATAAATCGAGGATATTTCAAAGGTTGCAAAACTTTGAGGGTTCTTTTTGAGAATTGTACTTTTCAAAACGGTGATGTTGCAAAAATTTTAGAAATCAGGGTCATTTTGGTAATTTTATAAGTTAGGGGCAATTTTTGAAATTTCCAAAATTCAAGGTATTTTTGATAATTTGCAAATTAGGGTTTTTTGAACATTGATAAAATAATGAAATTTTGGCAAAACTGTTGGGTAGTTGGTCATTTTATAAACCAAGGGTATTTTGGTAATTTTACCACTAGGGGCATTTTTGTATAAATCGGAAATCTTTAGGAAAATTTTGTAAAGATGGTTTTCATGAATTTAGAAGAAAGTTTTAAGAGTTCTTAAACTAGGGTTTTGTTGTTTTTATAAAAACACGGCTAATTCCCTTTCGGGTTTTAGTTATTGTGTTTAGCCTATGACCGAGTCCTCTTGGTCGGGGTGAACTAAAGCTACGCACCAGGCGGATTCGAGTGGAGAGGAGGTGAGTCACACGGATCGCTTAAATACCAAGCTTCCACCGAAACCATTCCTAGACATGCGCACAGAGGTTGCCACACCCTCGAGCCCTCAGGTTAGGGTGAACCGAAGCTACGCACATAGGGTAGGATTCTGCGAAGAGGAGGTGAGTCACTAGGACTCGCTTAAATACCTGTGCTCTTAGGATCCAATCCTAGACATGCGCATGTGGGGTTACCACACCCTAACTTAGTGACTTAGCCATGGGTTTGTTTAACGTTCCTTAAGTCTTATGTGTTTGTGTTTGAGTAGACTAGTCCTAGGGTTCAAGTTCCTATCATGCTATTCTACGTTCCATTCCTTTTCTACCCTTCTAATATTCATTACACATAATCACACAAATAGTTAGGGGTACTTACAGTGGATGCGGGTCGGAGACTTTAGGTGCCATGCCAGAAAACCTGCTTGTTTCATAAAATATTTTCAAAAAAAACTCATTTGGGCTCACTTTGAAAACGTTTTGGGCCTTGGCCCACAGGCCGAGAGTTTTAAAACTGGGCTCTGTAAACTTGACATTTTCTTACATTTCCATGTTTCCAGAAATGTGCACTTTCCTATTTTGAATCATTTCCAAATCATTTCCATCCATTTCCAAGTTTCCAAAAATGTTCACTTTCCATTTTTTTTAACTTAACATTTCCATACATTTTCAGGTTTCCAAAATTGTTCAAAATTTATTCTTAGTACATAAAACATGTTACTTCGTACAATTAAACCGAAAATGCATAGGCCCTTTCCAGGATGTTACACTATTCCTCCACCTTCATCCACCAAAAATTGAAGAGAAATAAGGGTTTTGGAGCTCAAAACTTTCAGCCAACATATTCCCCAGCAAGTAAGTGATTTTTGAGGTTTTTCTTAATGATTTTTGTACTTTTGGAGTCCCCAAAGCTTAAGCTAGCTAATGAGGGGACTAATTTGCGTTATGGTTGAAAGTATAGGGACTTGCCATGAGAGAGTTTATGTTGGTTTCTGAGTTTTTATGGAAGAAAATGAATGTTAGGAAGATGAGAAACAACTTTTGTGAAAGGTTTTGTCATGAAAACACCAAATTAGGACTAAGATGCAAATATGGTAAATTGTTCATTAATGCATGAAATAGTTGGAAATGTGAATAGTTTTAAGAGGATTAAATGTTCAGCTAGGCTTGTTTAATAAGAAAATGTGATAAAAATTTATTTACGAGCCTAGGGGCAAAATCATAATTTTGTCAAAGTCCAAGGGCAAAATGGTAATTTTGCCAAAGTAGAATTTTTAAAATGTATTGATTAGTGTGGTGATAAAATGAGTATATTTTATTGTTCTAGATCGAAGAAAACGAGATTCGAACCTAGAACAGGAGAAAAGAGAAATGTGGACATATATGTCCCTTTCGACCCTTTTCGGTATCGAGGTAAGTTCATGTGTTAAATTCTACAACTCCAAGTGAAGTATTTTTAATTTTTGATGTTATATAGATTGGTTGTTGCCTCCATGTATATGTTAAATACGTTTTATTGTGATGTCAAGAAATGAAAGTCTTGATTTAATCCATGAATAGTCGAAATGCAAAAATCATGATACGATGGTAATTAAGGCCCCGTGTAAGACCATATTTAGAATATGGTCTCGGTGTGGGATTTCGTATAAGACCATGTCGGGGATATGGCATCGATATGTTAATTCATAAAAGACCCTATCGGGGGTATGATGTCAATGTGACATTATGTGTACGAGACTCAATAGTGTTATTTAACAATTTGAGTTATTCAACAAGTATGTTGAGAATGAGAATGAATGTGGTTGTACCACGAGAGGTACATGTATGTGTTAGAACTGAATTGAGAGGAATTCAGTATATGATAAACCCATAGTGGATATGTGTAAATGTAACATCCTGAAAAGGGCCTATGCATTTTTGGTTTAATTGTACGAAATGACATATCTTATGTGTTATGAATATATTTTGAACACTTTTGGAAACCTGGAAATGTATGGAAATGTTAAGTTTAAAAGAGGAAAGTGAACATTTTTAGAACCTTGGAAATGTAAGGAAATGTCTTGTAAGGAAATGTCATGGAAATGTAAGGAAATGTCTTGGAAATGTAAAGAAATGTCTTGTAAGGAAATGTCATGGAAATGTAAGGAAATGTCAAGTTTACAGAGCCGATCGAAAATTTTTGGAAACTTAGAAATGACCTAGAAATGACGAGTTTTAAGGTTTAAAAGGGGAAATTAAGGCAAGGTGGCTTTAAAAGAAAAAAATTGTGAAATTTGACACACAAATAGGCTTGGAAAAGTGGCCTGAAGATGCCACTTAGGGCCTCTGGAAATGGCGCCACATGCAAGGTATTGGGCCTAAGTTCGAGTCACTTGGGAAGCAAATAAGTTCGAGACCTTTGCCGGGGTCGAGTATGTGGCATTACAAGACTCGACTACAAGTTCGGAACATAAAAATTTAAAGCTGTCAAACTGCATCATGCTGACTAAATTGATCATAACTCGAGTTAAAAAACTCGAAATTTAGATCCGTAAATTTTCCTTGAAACTACACTCTTTTAAAAATTTACCATAATTTTTCCAGAATTTTTCATGTGGCCAATTAGTACAGTTTATTCATCAAAGTTTCCACTATTTCACTGTTGACGATTCTGACCTGTCATTACAAAAACTCATTTATCTCATAGAAAAAATTTTAAATAATGTTCTTGTTTATTCCTATTAAAAATAGACTCATCAAGGATTTCAAACATATAAACCATGCTCCCTAATTATTTTTGTACAATTTTTAACAATTTTTCAAGACAGAACATGGATTCACGAACTCATTCAGATCAAGTCTCACTAAAATTTAAATATCTCATAACATAAAACTCCTTTGCCTACTCTGTTTCTTTCATATCAAAATAGACACAATAAGCTTTGGTTATATACCTCATTCACCTTCTAATTGAACTTATCCTATTTTTGGTGATTTTTCAAAACTACATCACTGCTGTTACTAAAGACTGTTTCTTTACAAGATATGATTACTAGCTTATAACCGAATATACTCACATATAATTCGTACCATCCATGCATCTTAACCATTTACTTAATTTAGCTTATACCTAAATCATTCGCATAATATCATAACATCATCGATTTAAAAGAGCACCAACATTTATAACAAAAGTCCCAAAAAGCATGCTTGACTAAAAATTTAGCCATATTCGCATGGCTATTACATACATGAACCAAAGTTTCCATCAAAATTAAATAAAGTCTTTCCTATACATGCCTTCTTTGGAAAAACCAAAATGAAAGAGTACCAAAACAATTTGATAGTGTGGGCGACTTTCCGAACGATCCCGACGAGCTTGTAGCTTGCACCTAATCTATAAAACAAAGGAGAACATTTCACACTAGTAAGCTTACTAGCTTAGTAAGTCCTAATCTCATGATAATAAAACATACAAATAATTGAAATTAAACTTCCAACTTATTGTATTCCACATAAGCACTTAAGTCAATTACTTATACAAGGCTGAATACTAGAAATTCAATAACCCAAGTAAAGTAGAAATCATTTCATTAAAATTCATATAAGCATATCGCATGAAAATCTCCTTTCTTAGCATTTATACTTTGAAAACCAATTGTTCCATAATAGCACATTCTAACTCGAATTCCATCATATTACACCCATCAATATTAACTTCAACACATATAACACAATTCTCATAATATTAATTCGACTCAAGTGATATTAAGCATAACATACCTTACATGCTTACCTGAACCATATACTCAATAAATTAGCTTTAAGTTGTCTTGAACAAAGATTTGATTTCTCTTTTGTAAAATACATCACCGGCATCAAGCCTGCTAGGCGTAAAAGCCCGAAAAGTAACACCGGCACGAGGCCTGCTAGGCGTAAAAGCCCGAAAAGTAACACCGGCACGAGGCCTGCTAGGCGTAAAAGCCCGATAAATAACACCGGCACAAGGCCTGCTAGGCGTAAAAGCCCGAGTCACGTCAATACAGTTAAACATTACCAACACACTTCATAACTATTATAAACTCATCTAATTCAATTGGGCTCACTCACATTGGACCAACAAAACCATTTTATCATTATACAATCCAACAATTCCCATCACATACTCAACATAAATCATCAACCTAATATGTCAATATACATTCGGCCATGATGTAAATGGATACTAACATCCATCAATTTTTAATATTCAAGATAACCATAATTAATTCTTTGACACGATTTAACTAAAGGACTTACCTCGGTTGTCGATGATAGTCCGTGCGAATCGGCTATTCGAGAACCTTCGTCTTTCCCGCCTAATTCCGCTTTTTCTTTGCTCTTGATCTAAAACACATTAAAATTTAGCTCATTTAATCGCATTTCATCTCAATTTAGTCCCAAAACACACAAATGGGCAATTTACCATTTTGCCCCTAATGTTTCCCATTTTTTACAAATTGGTCCAATTTGCACAAAACACAAAATGTGAAAATTTTTCCAACACTATAGCTTGGCCGAATCTTCCCCATAGCCCTATGTGTTCATGCATGTCATTTATTTCATGTTTTAGTCCCTCAAAAATTTATTCTTTCAAATTTAATCCCTATCACTAAATTTTATCAAAATTTCCAATTCCAAACATGATGGTTTAAAACATACTCTTAATAATCTACCATCAAACATCACAAATCATGAATATACATCCAAGGCCGAATCCTCAACATGTCTCAAACTCAAAAATTTCAACATGGGTTGTATAGCATTCAAAGCAACGAATTCAAAAATGTAAAAATTATCAAAAACTAAACAAAATACATACCCCAAATTGAGCTCTCCTAATGTCGAAACTCAAGCTTTAAAAATGGAGTTTCTTTCCTTCTCACATTCGGCCAAGAGGATGAACAAAAGCATGTTCTCTTTCTTTCCACTTTCTTTCATTATTTTATGACTTAAAATAAAAGAAATAATCATTTACTTATAACTTATATTAACATATTATAATAACATCAAATTTGTAATTAAAGTGGCCCATTGCCGTCCCTTTTTGTAGTATATGGGCTAATTGCCCTTTTAGTACATCCACTTAAAAAGCCACAATCAATTTAGTACCTTTCACTTTAGTATGCAACTTTTGCTCTTTTCTCGATTAAATCCTTTTTATCAAATTGAGCACTTAAATGACTAAATTTTTCTACGAAACTTTCACATTCACTAAATCACATATAATAAACACGAAATATAATATTAAAATATTACTCAGGCTCGGATTCGTGGTCCCGAAACCACCGTTCCGATTAGGGTCAATATTGGTCTGTTACATGCTTCCAGAAGACTGAGGTGGACGACACATGGCTATAAATTAGGAGCTTTTATTATTTTATAAATAGTGGATAAATAAGGGATTTATTTATCATTATTTTCAAGAGATAATTGTTGGATTAAATTCTTTTAATTTGAATAAAGAGATAAAGAGGAAAATAAGGGAGAAGTGATGGCCAAGTAAGGGACTTTGAGTTTAATAATTTCGGCTAAGTAAGGATAATTGCTGAATTATCTTTTATTTTAAGTGATAATTAAAGAGATAAAGCTATTAAAATAGAGGAGTGGTGGCCAAGTAAGGGACTCCTTAGATGATAATTTTGGCTATAAAAGGAAGGAAGGATGGCTACTCATCAATTTGTGCTTCCTCATTTCTCTGCCGAATTCTTAGTGCTCTCTTCTCTTCTTTTCTTTCTTTTCTTTTGTCAAGCCGAAATTAAGTAATTGTTGGAACCTAGCCGAATATTTTCCTCTCCATTAGAAGCCATAGCCAGAATCCTCCATCTTTATTCTTCCTTTTCTTTTCTTTCTAATCCCTTCAAAAGTGAAAGTTGTGAGATCATCATCTAGCCATAGCCAAATCTCTCAAGGTTGAAGTGAAGGTGCAATCGATTTCTTCAAGTAAGGGTAAGATCTCATTCGGTTTCATCCTTTTTCTTAAGATTTGCCGAAATCTAGGACTAACCCCATTAATATCTTGTTGCAGAAACTTTGAAGAGATCTTTGGGATTTACTAAGTGTCGACTACAAGGAAGGAGAAGTTCTTTTCAGAAGGTACACCATAGGCCACGTGTTCCCTAGTTATTCGGTGAGTTTGGGATTTAAAATCCACAAGGTAAGTTTAAGTATACTAATCCTACTAGGATTTGGATTTATGGTCGAATGGCTTTTTATTAAAGTAGTAGGTGATTAATCAAATGTAGGGATTAAGGATCCAAGCATTAGATCAAGCTTTTCGGGATCTCAAGGAAATTTTTTAAGCGAATCAGTGTGTACCCCACACTAACTTTTAATAAGATTGATGGTAATATGTAAAATATGCATGTTTATAAGAATGTGGATAAGGTACCATAATATGGTACAAAGTACTGAGCACGTTTCCTACTCCTATTAGGATTACTTAAATATGTTATATTTAACATGTGAAATATGATAAGAATGTGAATTTAAGTATGATATGCATGATATGAATAATATGGGTCATTCGGGATATATGAAAAGGGGAAGTGAAGGTGATGACTACGGTCTCACTATCTCGAATGTGGTGACTTCGGTCACATTATCCGAATGTGGTAACCGGTTACATTATTCGAATGTGGTGTCTCATGACACAATTATCAGTGGCTATGCCACAAATTTTATATGGGCGATGAGCACGTCGACCGCAGCTGATCGCCTTCGATGGTGTGTAGCGGATGGAGGGTTGACTTAGTAGTCCCCACGGTGTGGTGGCGAGTACGAGGGTGTGTAGCGGATGGACAACTAGGTTTGGGTTTGGGAATGCATCATAACTTTGTATTCTATGTTTTGAATGTGTAATATGTGATATGCCTGATTCTATTATGATTTAGTGTCGTGTACACATTGAGTCTGTTTGACTCACCCTGTTGGGAACATTTTTTGTGTGATGAGCAGTGATGGACCGGGACAGCGAGAACTTGTGGTGGCCATGCTCCACTTGAAGTTTATATTTTTGAGGACTCTTGAATTTATTTTAGTACTTTGAATTATTTTAGGAATTATTTGATGTAATAAGGCCATAAGGCCATAGTTGAATTACTTTACACTTATTTTTATTTATTATGATTATGAATTTTATCTATTAGAATTTAATTAAAATTTCTTTTAAACTAAACCCTAAATGTTTTGCTACAGAAATAAATGGGTTTTCAATATAAAACCAACTTGTTTTCAACTCAAGCCCAACCCAAAACAATATTTTTCTTAAAATCACACAAGTTTTCCTAAGAACAAAAGAATTTTGAACCAGGTTTACTTGAGGAACATACCAAATCTGGTCAAAGCTCGTGGGCGGGTTTGGGGTGTTTCGATTTGGTATCGAGCCCAGTTTTAAACTCTACTTTGTGGGCTAAGGCCCAAAACATTTTCAAATCGAGCCCAAATGAGTTTTATGAAAGTATTTTTGAAAATGAGCGAGTTTTTCGGCATGGCACCTAAGTCTCAGACCATGATCCACCGGTAAGTACCCCTAACCATTTGTGTGATTATGTGGTTTATGTTATGAATTATGGAAGGGTAGAAGAGGAATGGAGCGTAGAATAGCATGATAGGAACTTGAACCCTAGGACTAGTTTACTCAAACACAAACACATAATACTTAATTCCATTAAACAAACCTATGACTAAGATGCCGAGTTAGGGTGTGGTAACCATTGTGCGCATGTCTCAGGATTGGATCCGGAAGAGCACAGTACTTAGCGATCCCTAGTGACTCACCTCCTCTTATTTTGGAATCCTGCCAGTGCGTAGCCGGTTGGCTCACCCTAACCAAGAGGACTCGGTCATAGGCTAAACAAAATGACTAAAACCCGAAAGGGAACTAGCCGTGTTTTTATAAACCCTAGTTTTAAAACTCTTAAAATTACCTTTTTAATTTGTGAGAACTATTTTTACAAAATTCTTTCGAAAAATTTTTGATTTATAAAATTACAAAAATACCCTTAGTGGTAATTTACAAAAATACCTTTGGTTTATGAAATTCCCAAAATACCCATAGTTCTTATCAAAATTTTCATTACTTTATAAAATTTTCAAAAACCCTAATTTGCAAATTATCAAAAATACCTTGATTTGGAGAAAAATTACGAAATTGCCCTTAACTCACAAAATTACCAAAATGACCCTGATTTTCAAAATTTTTGCTACATCACCGTTTTGGAAAGTAAAATTCTCAAAAAGAACCCTCAAACTTTTGCAAATTTTGAAATATCCCTGATTTATTAAACTTTACAAATTTACCTGGTTAATTGCCAAAATACCCCCGAGTTCCAAAATTAGAAATACCCCAATTTTAAAATTTTTCAAAATACCCACAGGATTTCAAAATTACCAAAATACCCTTATTGACAAAATCACCAAGGAACCTTATTTTGACAAATTACTAAAAATACCCTATAGGACAAAATTACAAAAATACCCACAGGTAGGGAAATGGATGGAATGGCCATAAAAGTGTAGTGAATGATGTTGTGAATGAATGTGACTTCGTGGAAAAATGAATGTGTCTCTGCTTATGAATGTGAATGTGACTCACGAGTTAGAGTAGTGAACTTGAACTAGAAACTTTGGTTGATCGAAAGAACTACATCCGAACATCTCTTTTCATAAAACTGTTTCGCGAATAATCGTGGAACAAAATTTACGATGCATAAAACTTTTTAATCAGATTAAATCGCGATGTTAGAAATGAGTTCTAGGGGACGTGAACTTAGAGAGTGTGCCTAGAAAGTATGATGGTTCTATTAAGATCGAGTGCGTGACATAAGCGTGAGTGCGATGAGTTAAGATGTACGATTATTCGTTAATAAGTAATTTTGAGGACGAAATTATTTTTAAGGAGGGTAGAAGCTGTAACATCCACGAAAAGGGCCTATGCATTTTTGGTTTAATTGTACGAAATGACATATCATATGTGTTATGAATATATTTTGAACACTTTTGGAAACACGGAAATGTATGGAAATGTTAAGTTTAAAAGAGGAAAGTGAACATCTTTAGAACCTTGGAAATGTAAGGAAATGTCTTGTAAGGAAATGTCATGGAAATGTAAGGAAATGTCAAGTTTACTGAGCCGATCGAAAATTTTTGGAAACTTAGAAATGACCTAGAAATGACGAGTTTTAAGGTTTAAAAGGGAAATTAAGGCAAGGTGGCTTTAAAAGAAAAAAAATTGTGAAATTTGACACACAAACAGCTTGGAAAAGTGGCTGAAGATGCCACTTAGGGCCTCTGGAAATGGCGCCACATGCAAGGTATTGGGCCTAAGTTCGAGTCACTTGGGAAGCAAATAAAGGAGGTTTTATTTTTGCTTCCAGGAAGGCAGGTGGACGGCACATGGCTATAAATTAGGAGCTTTTATTATTTTATAAATAGTGGATAAATAAAGGATTTATTTATCATTATTTTCAAGAGATAATTGTTGGATTAAATTCTTTTAATTTGAATAAAGAGATAAAGAGGAAAATAAGGGAGAAGTGATGGCCAAGTAAGGGACTTTGAGTTTAATAATTTCGGCTAAGTAAGGATAATTCTTTGAATTATCTTTTATTTTAAGTGATAATTAAAGAGATAAAGCTATTAAAATAGAGGAGTGGTGGCCAAGTAAGGGACTCCTTAGATGATAATTTTGGCTATAAAAGGAAGGAAGGAGGGCTACTCATCAATTTGTGCTTCCTCTTTTCTCTGCCGAATTCATAGTGCTCTCTTCTCTTCTTTTCTTTCTTTTCTTTTGTCAAGCCGAAATTAAGTAATTGTTGGAACCTAGCCGAATATTTTCCTCTCCATTAGAAGCCATAGCCGAATCCTCCATCTTTATTCTTCCTTTTCTTTTCTTTCTAATCCCTCCAAAAGCTGAAAGTTTTGAGATCATCATCTAGCCATAGCCGAATCTCTGAAGGTTGAAGTGAAGGTGCAATCGATTTCTTCAAGTAAGGGTAAGATCTCATTCGGTTTCATCCTTTTTTCTTAAGATTTGCCGAAATCTAGGACTAACCCCATTAATATCTTGTTGCCGAAACTTTGAAGAGATCTTTCGGGATTTACTAAGTGTCGATTACAAGGAAGGAGAAGTTCTTTTCAGAAGGTACACCATAGGCCACGTGTTCCTAGTTATTCGGTGAGTTTGGGATTTAAAATCCACAAGGTAAGTTTAAGTATACTAATCCTACTAGGATTTGGATTTATGGCCGAATGGCTTTTTATTAAAGTAGTAGGTGATTAATCAAATGTAGGGATTAAGGATCCAAGCATTAGATCAAGCTTTTCGGGATCTCAAGGAAATTTTAAGTTTAATCTGTGTGTGTAATTTACACTAACTTTTAATAAGATTGATGGTAATATGTAAAATATGCATGTTTATAAGAATGTGGATAAGGTACCATAATATGGTACAAAGTACTGTGCACGCGTTTCCTACTCCTATTAGGATTACGAAATATGTTATATTTAACATGTGAAATATGATAAGAATGTGAATTTAAGTATGATATGCATGATATGAATAATATGGGTCATTCGGGATATATGAAAAAGGGGAAGTGAAGGTGATGACTACGGTCTCACTATCCGAATGTGGTGACTTGGTCACATTATCCGAATGTGGTAACCGGTTACATTATTCGAATGTGGTGTCTCATGACACAATTATCAGTGGCTATGCCACAAATTTTATATGGGCAATGAGCACGTCGATCGCAAATGATCGCTTCGATGGGTGTGTAGCGGATGGAGGTTGACTTAGTAGTCCCCACGGTGTGATTTGGCAGTGCGGGGTGTGTAGCGGATGGACAACTAGGTTTGGGTTTGGGAATGCATCATAACCTTGTATTCTATGTTTTGAATGTGTAATATGTGATATGCCTGATTCTATTATGATTTAGTGTCGTGTACACATTGAGTCTATTTGACTCACCCGTTGGGGAACATTTTTCAGGTGATGAACAGTGATGGACTGGGACGGCAGAACTTGTGGTGGCCATGCTCCACTTGAAGTTTATATTTTGAGGACTCTTGAATTTATTTTAGTACTTTGAATTATTTTGGGAATTATTTGATGTAATAAGGCCATAAGGCCATAGTTGAATTACTTTACACTTATTTTTATTTATTATGATTATGAATTTTATCTATTAGAATTTAATTAAAATTTCTTTTAAACTAAACCCTAAATGTTTTGCTACCTGAAATAAATGGGTTTTCAATATAAAACAAACTTGTTTTCAATTCAAGCCCAACCCAAAACAATATTTTTCTTAAAATCACACAAGTTTTCCTAAGAACAAAAGAATTTTGAACTTGTTTACTTGAGGAACATACCAAATCTGGTCAAAGCTCGTGGGCCGGGTTTGGGGTGTTTCAGTAAATGATGCACCTTGGTTGCATAAGTTATAATTATTAATGCATTGTGTGAATGCGAACGATTATCATAGAAAGCTAATTAAGAATGATAATGTCTGAGGATGTTCCCGGATAGACATTTGAAATAGAGAAATGTATGTGGATAAATATCTGTGAATGTATAATAATGGTGGGCTATGTGCGATACCACCTTAAATTGTAAATGGTGGGCTATGAGCGATACCACCCTATTAGAAATTGAGGGTAGGCTAAGTGCGAAACCACCGAGAGATTGTAGTATGAGTGACTTATTGAAAATGTTTGATGTATTGTTTTATGAGATCATGTGGTGACAAGTGCAGGGATATATGCAAGTTAACATGAGCAATTAGCTTGTGGCATGGTTAGAATGTGGTAAGAGGTAGAATAAGAAAGTCTCAAAAATGTTTGAGTAAGTAACCATAAGTTTAAGAGTAAAACTCATTATAATACCTTGTGGTTGAGTATAATCGATGAATATCAATAGTTGATTGTTATGTGCATATGAACTTACTAAGCTTTATTGCTTACTCCTCTTCCTTTCTCACTCTTATAGGTTAATTTAAGTAGCTCGGGTTGGAGACCGCCGGAGATGTTTCACACTATCGAGCAGACGCTTGGTATGAGGTTTTAAGTCCTTGTGAGTTATGGCATGTATAGGGATCTCTTTTAAGTTGATTAAGTCCTAATTGATGTAGCCAAATTGTGTTGGCCTAAGAGAGTTTATGGTTTGGTTGTGTATAGCCATAGATGATGGCTTAAGTCGTTTGTAATTACCAGAATTAGTTCTCTCTCGTGTATGGGATGAAGACTTTATTTTATAGTTTAAATGTGATAATTTAAGATTTATAATTGATGAAATGGGAAGATTCAGCAATGGTGTATGTATGTGTGCAATGTAGAGTGGCGAGGGCTTGGTAGATAGCTTGCTAATTGTCCGCATGGGTAGACACACGAGCGTGTGTCTAGACCGTGTGGGAGGCACGGCTAGCACACGGGCGTATGCCTAGGCCATGTGAAGTCTGCACCTTGCACTTGGGATTTAAACCACCACTCGGCTGAAGCACACGGGCGTGTGTATAGGCCGTGTGGATAAGTCAGAATGCCAAGGTTTGGCACACGGGCCAGGGCCACGGGCGTCTCAAGGCCGTGTGAAATTAGTCAGTGTCGACCACGGGTGGAAGACACGGGCATGTCTTAGGGGCACACGGGCGTGTCCCTAGACCCACACGAGCGAGGGTAAATGGAAATAAGTGAGTAAATTGCTAGCATAAATGAGCATATGGTAAAGAGGATGTGGTGTCACATGAAGGGCTTTAAGGGAGGAGGTTCGAATCCCACTTGATGCAAATTTTGACTATTTTTTTTGTGTTATTCATCCATAGAGTCGGTCATAGATGTATTTAAGGCAAGGAAGATTTTTAAATTTTTGAAAGGTGGCTAAGGAAATAAGGTAAGGATGAGGATAAGGAAAGAAATGAAAGAAAAGGAGCAAGAAGGGGGATATGTTGGCCGGTTTTGTTGAGAACGTTTTGGAAAGTTTTTATGGTCAATTTTTGATCCTTTTGGTATGGTATACACAATTTGGGAAGGGTCTTGGGAGTAGCCGAATTTTCTTTAGTCTTTTGGTAGAATTTTGGTGCTCGTTAGGCCTAATTTCTTTTAGCATTCTTTTGTGCTCTTTTCTTCAACTTCTTCTCTCATTGCCGAAACTTCAAGCCAATAGTGGGTATTTTTCTTTTTTTTCTTCTTTGTCTTACCGAAATCACCTAGCCATTGTGACCAAATTATTTTCACTCATCTTCCCTTTGAAAACCGAAACTAGTTAAGCACTCCTCCATCTTTCTTTTCTTTTTCACAAAATTCTTCAACCCTTCTTTCTTCTTCTCTAATCCATACTTTCATAGCCAAAATTTCTTGTTCATTTTCTCCATAACCGAACCTTGATTATCTTCTCTTCCTCATTGTAACACCCTGGTTTAGGGGCTGTGCATATGGGGTATAAATCAAGTGTTAGTAGGTTTTTGGGAGTGCTTGGGTGAGTTTTAGAGGTTTTAAGAATGTTTGGATGAAAAGAAGGCTTTGAGAAAAATTTTGGAATTTTAGTGTGAAAAGGGAATCGGGCCAAGGGAGGTCTTAAGAATTATTTTTGGTAATTTTGGCACATGAGAGGCTTTGGCAAAGTGGCCGTCTTGTTGCTTTAGAAATGGAGGTAGCGCTGGGGTCTTAGGTTCGAGTCCAAGCGGCAAAGCAACTGGTTTTAATTTTATGGTTAAGCGTTACAAGGATAGAAGGTCTTAAAATAATTTTGGGGCGTGTTTTGTCGCAAGGAGCGGTGGTCGGTGGTGCTGTCGCGGAACTTAGGCGTGAAGGTGCGCGTGGGCCCGGTTCGGCGGCAGGCAGCATTTTTGGGCGTGATTTTATTTTATGCGGTTATGAAATTTGGGCTAGGAAGGGTTAAGATTAAATGTTGGGGTTTGTGTCATAAAATCAAGGTGGCCGAGTGGCCTAGGCGTTGGAAGTAAGGGTGCAAAGAGCTTGGTCCCGTGTTCGATCTCGGAGAATAGCAATTGGAGTTTTAGTTTTTTTATTATTTATTTTAGTTATTTTGGGCAACAAATTGAAGGCGATGGACGGCACATGTAGATTAAATTGGAAGATTAGGATGAGCTTTGTTCGGTGGGATAATGGTTTGATTTTGTTTTTTTTTGTAAAGGATAAAGGTGGGATATTATTGTATTTTGAATTGATTTTTAGTGGTTGGTGGGAGTGAATTAGGAGTTTTGTTAATTCAATTATTTTGAATTTAGTGGCCGTGGAGCTTTTTGAGGAGGTGGCCGACTATGGGGATTTTTCAATTGGGTGTATGGCGATTTTTGGAAGTATTGGGGAGGAAGAATGCCGTTTTTCTTAAGGCATTTGTGGGTGATTTTCGGCCAGCCTTAGTTGTGGGTACCAAAGCCGATTTTTCATAGTGTCTCTCTATTGGTTTTCATTTTATACCGAAACCTTTAGTAACCTTAATTTTGTCGAAAGCTACATTTGTTCTTTAATGATGTGGTGGCCGAATGTTCTCTTGAATACAAAGACACTTGGTTTTGTCATTTTGCTTGATGGCTTTCTTTTTATCCATGGCCGAAACACTTACTCTCCCTTAGCTTTCTTCTTTGTTTTCTTTCTTGCAAAGCCGAACCTTCCCTCTCATTGCTAATCTCCATTGCCGATTCTTTGTTTCTCCTTGGATTATTTCCTTTTGTTTCAACCCTCTAAAGGATCTAGCCAAATATTCTCTTCCATTTGATTTTAGTGTTAGCCGAATCTTTCCTTCCCTTTTGTTTGTTCTTTGGCCGAATCTAAGGGTGGTGTGGATTGCTTTTGGATTTTGGTTCAAGCCTGGAGAAGGTATAGGGTAAGGCCGAATGTTTTATGGTAAGCCCTCTGTTTTCTATCGATAATCTTTAAGAGTAAGAGTGGGTTTTGGCATTTGTTTGGAAGGATATTAACCTCTTGTGTGATGATTATTTCGTCATAGGGTCTTTGATTTTGGTGGCGATCAAGTGTAGTCGATTGGTAAGTGGTGGTAAGAGAGGATTCTTTTAGTCCATTCTTTTAGTCTTTGTTAAGCCAAGTCTATTGTGGATTAACCGTTTTCTTGTTAGGGTGGACCGATTGTTAGAGGAACCATTGGTTGGTTCGGGATTTGGTAAGAAACCAAATCAATCGTGAGGTGCAAGGTTATCAAGGGTCTTAGTTTGGTTCTTCGATTGAGGCTTGTAGGTGTGTACACACACACACTCTTCTAATAATAAATGTGCTTACTATATTGTGTACTTAAACACACTGCTCTGTTATTATATGTTTATACATGTTGAGTGTTGTTTGGATCCATGGAAAAGTGGATGGAATACCATTAAGGTATGAGGCTAATGGTCAGTAAGTCCTGTTGTGATGCTTTTGGTAAGCATGATGTATCCGCTATGAGTTGTCATGTTGATGCTTTTGGTAAGCATAGTATATCCAATATGTGTGCTTTAATACTTGATTGTGGATAAACAATATGTATGTTGCTAGACAAAGCATGATGTATATTTCGGTTAAATGTATATAAGTGATTGTTGTGGGTTGTGCAGTGGAGGGCGGTGATATTTCGTACGACGAGCACCGGTGTTTTGGTAACACATCGTGACTATATGTCACAGAGGTTTGGTACCTCCGGAGGTTTGGTACCTCATAGCGACTTGTCCACTGTGGTTAACACCACCGTGGGTTGGCCCCACTTGAGATATGGGATAAATCGCGGTGATTTGGTATCACACGATGGGTTGGCCCCATCACCCGATTTGTGTCTCACGGACACACGGTGCTTTGGTAGCACATTGTGACTATATGTCACGGTGGTTTGGCACCACCAGTGTTTTGGTAACACATTGTGACTACGGTCACGGTGGTTTGGTACCACATGGGGTAGACAAAGGCGTTTGGTTGGCTAGGTTGGGTGCATGTTAATTGGATGCATGATGAGCATGATTATGTTTGTATATGATATTTTGCTAATTCGGGAAAAGGGTTGCACCTGAGTCTTGGTGACTCACCTTTTTCCTTTAATCATTTTCAGGTGTTGCTTAAAGCTGGACCGGGATCGGAGAGGACAAGGTGGCCCATGCCGAAGATGATGTTCAATTATTTCATGTTTGATTTTGATATAAGTACTTTATTTGAATTGTTGGGTTGTAATAAAGGTCATTCTATATTTTTGGTATTACTTTAACTTCGGTTTATTTAAATTAATTTGCTATGTGAAAATGATTTTAATCCAAGTAACCTATTTATGAAGAATGTGGTTAATAAAGTTTTTCTAATTCAGTCAATTTATAACTTCAAAGTTTTCATAAGGTAATAACTGAATAAAGTTTTTTTAAAAAAAAGTAAAAATAAATTCTTTCATGCTTTATGCTAAGTAAACAAAGATTTTTCAACCGTCTTTCCGCAATAACATAACCAGATTCGGTCGTAGTGAATGGGCCGGGTTTGGGGATGTTACACTCATCATACAAGTTGGATTTTTCTTTCTTGAATAAACCGGGTAAGTGTTTTATTCAAATCCTTTTAATTTTTTTCTCCTTAGTCGAATGAATATTCCTCATCATTTGGTTATTTCATATTGTTTCTAAACCGAAATGGTGTTTTCCCACACTCCCTTATATTTTGATAATCTTCTATTTGTAGTACTTTAGTGGATTGGCCGAATATCACATCTTAGCCGAATCACTTCTAGTCTTGTACCCAATCGATCGAAGTGGATCTATTATTGTCAAGGTAAGAGATTTCTTCAAGGTTCAATATCTCAATACTTGGTTATTCCGCTTAAATGGATTGATGATTATGTATACATGTTTGTCCTAGGGACTATATCAATCGTTGATCTTTTGGAAATAGAGGTAAGCCGAATCTTATCCCTAAACGATTACTTTCGTTCATAGTAATAGTTTTCTAACCGAGATCTTTTCAATGGAGGCAAACGATATCGAATCGAAAGGAAAAGCGATTGGAGAACTCAAAAGGAGTGGATTTGCGATTCCTACTCCTAAGTTCAAACGAAGGGCGGTACCGACGAGTTGAGATTTTCCACCGAGTTGTGGACCATCATCCGGTGAGAATCGACAAATTGTGGTCGTTCACAATTTAGAGAGTAAGTATTTTAGATCGATGATTTAGATTTAGATTAATAAAAATCTCGTTCATTAGATTAATCAAGTATTATGTTGTCATAGGTGCCGACGATCAAGAGAGTTTAATACTTACCGTAATTAGGTGTGTAATCTGACTGAAATCCCGTAAATCTGTGTTTTAGCATCATATTAGAAATATCAATCATTGTTGCTTAAAAACTCAAAATCGGTAAAATGGTATGAATCGAGTAATTTGCCTAAACATCATAAATACTGAGATTTGTCAAATTAGGGATTATTTGTAAAATTACGAAAATACCCCTAAAGGGCCAATTTGCTAGAATGCCTTAGTGGGCCGTATTGCTTAAAAATCCTTAAAAGTGTAGAGTTACGAAAATACCCTTATGGGTCGAATTACGAAAATGACCCTATGGGTCGATTGATAGATTGCCCTAATGGGTCGAACTACAAAGTGTGATAATGGGCCGATTTATCGTATCAAATCTCTAGATTAATGATTGTTTTTTTATATTTGAAATTATTATGTTTTATAATATATGTTGCATTACATAATTTTCGCAAGGGATGGGAAAAATGTTGAAGAGAAGTGTAACCCGGTGGCTTTGCCACAAAAATGTTTGTTAATATGTTTCACTATGATTCTGGTGGCTTGGCCACAATCAAATTATAATATAAATGGCAACTTGCCTGCGATTGGTGTGTTTTGGCGAGGTGGGTGACTTGATCCCCACCGGGTGTGATGGGATGGTACGGGTGGTGTGTAGCGGATGGATATCTAGGATGGGTTGGGTTGCATACATTCATACATTTGCTTCATTTTAATATTTTTATGTAAAAGGGCTTAGGCCTATGATATTGCTATATGGATTCAGCCCAGTGGATGACGGTAAGGGATTTCTGCTGAGTTCTTGTAACTCACTCCCCCTTTTTCTTAACCCTTGTAGGTAATGCTCAGTGATGTGGATTTGGGCCATGGATGACTCGGTGGAGGCCATAATTCAGTAATGGTGTTATTGAACTTTAGATTTCTATTTCCGCTTTTTTTACTACTCTTACTATTTTGGGTTTTTATGTTGTAATAAGGCCTCTGGAATATTTTATTTTAGCTTTATGTTTGTCGTACTTACTATTTTGCTTGAATGATTTTAAATGAGAATTTTTCTAAAACTTAAATAAAGGTTTTCCAAAATAGATTAACAAATGGATTTCATAACAAACTTTTACAAATATTTTAACTTGGAAAGTTTTTCTCGAACTATCAACGATATTTTCAAAAGTTACGATTTATAAAGATTTTTAGTTCAAATTATTGATTTATCAAACAACCTTCGAGGTTAGTAGTACTTTATCAAATATTTCAAATCAACTCGTTTTCTCAATTATAACTAAACAATATCTATATTAGTACGAATAAAAAGAATTTAACATGTTTTTCTCATGTGACATGTCAGATCCGGTCTTAACGCATGGGCCGGGTTTGGGGTGTTACATTATTTATATAGTTTATATCACATAAGTACTTTTTTATTATATTAATAGATAAATTTTATTTAAAGTTTGTATATTCTTTATAACTATTTTTATCAAATATTATTGTTTATATGTATGTATGTATGTATTATTTTATAACTTATATATTAGTTATATATTATGCATTTTTAAGATTTTTGTATTTATTATATTGTACTACATATTACTTCAAAAATATTATTTAGTATAAATTTATTTTTATTATATAATATATATGTATTGTTTATGTTATATATTTAGTTTTTTTATGATTACTATATCATATATACTTCTATTTCAAAATTTTAATCGTACTTTATCATATATTATTATTATATTTTTACGTACTAAATTATTAAATTATAAGTATTCTTATATTTCTCATATACTCTAAGTTTTATATATATTATTTAAATATTGTTTATACATATTAACCATTTCGGATATTGTTTTTTTTCGATGTTATTAAGTGTATATATATATGTCATTTTTTTTCATGTTTGTAGTACTTCACATTTATTTCTTAATTCTTATAGATTTATTTTTGAATTCTTATTGCATATTTTGTAACATCCTAAAATAGGGCCTATGCATTTTTGGTTTAATTGTACGAAATGACATATCTTATGTGTTATGAATATATTTTGAACACTTTTAGAAACCTGGAAATGTATGGAAATGTTAAGTTTAAAAGAGGAAAGTGAACATTTTTAGAGCCTTGGAAATGTAAGGAAATGTCTTGTAAGGAAATGTCATGGAAATGTAAGGAAATGTCTTGGAAATGTAAGGAAATGTCTTGTAAGGAAATGTCAAGTTTACAGAGCCGATCGAAAATTTTTGGAAACTTAGAAATGACCTAGAAATGACGAGTTTTAAGGTTTAAAAGGGGAAATTAAGGCAAGGTGGCCTTAAAAGAAAAAGTTTGTGAAATTTGACACACAAACAAGCTTGGAAAAGTGGTCTAAAGATGCCACTTAGGGCCTATGGAAATGGTGCTATATGCAAGAGGAATGGGCCTAAGTTCGAGTCACATGGGAAGCAAATAAAAGAAATTTTATTTTGCTACAAGGAAATGAGAGGTGGGCGGCACATGGCTATAAATTAGGAGCTTTTATTATTTTATAAATAGTGGATAAATAAGGGATTTATTTATCATTATTTTCAAGAGATAATTGTTGGATTAAATTCTTTTAATTTGAATAAAGAGATAAAGAGGAAAATAAGGGAGAAGTGATGGCCAAGTAAGGGACTTTGAGTTTAATAATTTCGGCTAAGTAAGGATAGTTGCTGAATTATCTTTTATTTTAAGTGATAATTAAAGAGATAAAGCTATTAAAATAGAAGAGTGGTGGCCAAGTAAGGGACTCCTTAGATGATAATTTCGGCTATAAAAGGAAAAGAGAGGCCATTCTGCATTATTATCTGTTCTTTGAAAGCCTCTGCCGAATTCTCTTCACCAAATCTTCTTCTTCTTTTATTTTTGCCAAGCCAAAATACCTTGTGATCTAGCCGAATCCTCCATCTTTATTCTTCCTTCTATTTTCTTTCTAATCCCTCCAAAAGCCGAAAGTTGTGAGATCATCATCTAGCCATAGCTGAATCTCTGAAGGTTGAAGTGAAGGTGCAATCGATTTCTTCAAGTAAGGGTAAGATCTCATTCGGTTTCATCCTTTTTTTCTTAAGATTTTCCGAAATCTAGGACCAACCCCATTAATATCTTGTTGCCAAAACTTTGAAGATATCTTTCGGGATTTACTAAGTGTCGACTACAAGGAAGGAGAAGTTCTTTTCCGAAGGTACACCATAGGCCATGTGTTCCCTAGTTATTCGAGTGAGTTTGGATTTAAAATCCACAAGGTAAGTGTCTATAGTATTCGGCCAAGGCCATGTTTGGTAAATATATGTGTTCATTAATTATTCAAAAGCGAAAACTAACCAAGTTAATTGATTCAATGTTTGGGCGAATGCAAGAAGAGTATAGCGAGAGATTTCAATACTTGATTCTTAAGTCAAACGGCAACAAGGTAAGTTTAAGTATACTAATCCTACTAGGATTTGGATTTATGGTCGAATGGCTTTTTATTAAAGTAGTAGGTGATTAATCAAATGTAGGGATTAAGGATCTAAGCATTAGATCAAGCTTTTCGAGATTTCAAGACCCTTTCTGTAAGTATGATAAGTTGTGGATATTTGGTTAAGAATTCGTATATTGATGATTAAATCGATTGTTACGATTAAGTGTGTTGATGGAGGCGAATACCATTCAAGAAGGAAAGGGAAGGTCCCTATCCCGAAGTTTAAGAAGAGATCTGTCTCGGCTAGTTAGGGATTGGCCACCGGTGTGGACCAAGGCGTCGAGAACAAGAAAGTAGGCAAATAAGCCGTAGTATCGCCTAGTGATAGCATCGATGATCGAAAGCATAGTTCTCCAAGTGATCAGTGTGTGATTAACCCACCGTTTTCCGGAGTTTTGCTATATTTGTATGTGTTGATTGTGTACTAACAAGTGCGAGTAAAAGTTATGAGATGGATGCCCTCAAGGGGTATGTCGATAATCTGGTAAATCACCGAATCGATGAAGTGTGATTATTGATGTGAATATGTGATAATATGCTAAATAACATGTACATGCATTATCATGGCATTATTTTATGTTGCATGTGCATGGGTGGGTTATGAAAGAAGGGCGGGGTGTACTTGAGTACGTGGTTTGATGTTAGCCTTGAGCTACATCGTGGATTGACGTTGATCGAGGTCACGTTGTGGATTATTTGCGATTAAGTTTGCGTGGTTTGATGAGTAGCTATGTGCCTCATCGTGGTTGATATCGGCTATGTGCCATATCGTGGTTGATGAGTGACTATGTGTCCCATCGTGGTTTTGGTGTTAGCTACGGCTACATCGTGGATTGGCACTCGATCGAGGTCGCGTTGTGGATTATTGTGCTTAATTGCACACGTGGGCAGTGATTGCCTTTGGAGTAAAAAGGAGAGGGTGATTTGATAATCCCCTGGTGTGTGGTAAATTTGGATACGGGGTGTGTAGAGGATGGACCCTAGGTTTGGGTTGGGTGCATTTTGCATAATTGTATATGATGTGTGGATTAATGTGATATGAGTATTTAATGTGGAAGTGGGCCAAGCCCGATTGATATGTGGATCGGTGTGGAAATGGGCTAAGCCCGGTATGTGGAAATTTTGTGGGTAACTACCCTATTGGATGAATGTGATATGAATATGGGCCAAGCCTGAATGTGTTAATATGTGAGTATGCTATTTTGTTATCGATAAATGGGTTAATACGTGGTTAACATGTGGGTGGAATTCGAGTGGATTAATTACACATCGAGTCCGTGTGACTCACCCAAATATTTTATCAAACATCGCAGGTGATATGATGATCGGACCGGGTTGGAGTGGATACGAGGTGGCCCATGCAGTAAGATAATTTAATTAATTAAGTATTTATAGTTCCAAAGATTTTGATTAAGTCTTTATTGTAATAAGGCCCATTAAAGTATTTAAGGTTGTTTAAGTATTTTTCATTAAGTTTAATTATTATATTTATTATGGATTGACAATTTAAATATTGATTGCAAATGATTTCATTTTCTTAAGTGTGTATAATAAAGTTTTGAATCCGGTGTTTTCATAATAATTTAATTTTTACCGGAATATTTTAAGTCACTTAAAAGGTTTTATTAAAGGAAACAAATTTTTAACTATTTTTACTCTTAAGTAAGAATATTTTCGAACGTGTTCTGCAGTGGCATTTCAAATTCGGTCTTAACGAATGGGCCGGGTTTGGGGTGTTACATATTTTATAACTTATATTTGTTCATTTATGTTCTTTATTTGTTTAATATTGTTTTAGTATAGTCCTTTTATTGTATACATTATTTGTCATGGTACGATAGTCTTTTGTTAATCAACTAAAATTTTTAATATGATTCTGTAACACCCTGGTTTTAGGGGTTAGATTTTTGGTGCTTAGCTCGGGTGTTGGCACACTTCAGTGTGTGTTTGGGTAAGTTTTAGGGGTCCTGAGAACCTTGGGTGGTGGTAGATTGCTTTGGTAAATTTTTAGTTTTAGGGGCTAAAAGGGGGAGTTTGGATGGAGAGGGCCTTAAGAGAATTTTTGGTGGGGTTTTGGCACAAAGATTGGAGTGGCAGAGTGGCAAGGAGGCGCCACTTAGAGCATGGAGAAGTGACGCCACTTGAAGGGGAAGGGGGCCAGTGTTCGAGTTGCAAGGATGGCATTGTGGGTTGTTTTTTTTTGGCGTCATGGAGGAGGGGTATTGGACGGTTTTGGGAGGCTTGAAAGGTGGAGGAAGACTTGGTCTTCTCTTTTTAAATTTGGCTAGGTAAGTTTGACCCATTCAAATTATTTTGAATGGATGGAAGGAGGTGTTTTAGGAGAGATTTTAGGATTTTTTTGGAAACTTGGAGCTTGGCCGAATAGTATAAATAGGGGAGGTGCTCATTGTTCATTCACCATTTGCTTTCTCCTCACTAAAAGTTCTTGCTTCTTCTATTTTATTTTCCCTTAGTCTCTTAGAAAATAAGTCAAGAACACCCTTTCTTTTCCTTTCATTTTTGTTGTAGCCAAAGTAGGAAGTTGGCTTATCCATTTTTCCCTCTCCTTCACCCTTTTCTTTGACCTTGCTTCAAACCGAGATCACCCTTAAAAGCCCGCCATTGTCGAATATCTCAACACCATTTTAGAGTCATTGCCGAATCACCATTTATTCTCCTACTCCACTTTTGTTGCAAGTCCCTGAGCCGAACTTCCTGGTGGTGGTGGATTCTTGTTAGAGCAAAGGGTAGTGGTTAGCAAGGCCGATTGTAGGGGAGAAGAGCCTATCGCTGGGAACCTTTTGTAATTCCGTTAGTCTGCGGGTGCGAAGTGAGATAGCGTTTGGGTTTTGGTATCATTTAGGTGCGTAATCATCGCACTATTTTTCGTGGTTTGGTTTGCTAACATGTTTATATGTGTATTATGTGTAATAGCCAGGTTATAATGGCACAAGTGATGAGTAACTGGTGATGGTAAGTTAATCTTGATATACACTTATATATGTACAATGTGGTAGTGATAAGTGATAAATACTCATTCTATATGATATTCTTGCATGATTTATTGACACATGGGCATGGGATTGGATTGAAGAAGGAAGAAGTGTACAGGATGTACGTGGTCTAATGATAGCTCAGGCTACATTAGCGCTTGAAGGCTAGCTTTGTGCTACCTCAAGGAGATGTTGGCTTGGTGCCCATCTCGGCGGTTGATTGCTATGTGCATCACCGTAGACGATTACGATATTTGGATCACTTTGGGTGATCGGTGGCTCGACCACGGCCTCGAAAGCAAATGAGATTGCGAGGTAAGATTTACGGATCACGATGTGATCGGTGGTGGTTTATCCACGGCCTTGGCGGAGTCTGCTAAGGTTGGTGTCACGGTTGGATAGTAGGTTGGGCTGAGATGCATTCTTGCATGATTTGTTTTGATGGCTGTGTGGGTATGGACCAAGCCCATACGGATGGAAATATGTGTTGTGGTTATGCACTGAGTCAGTGGACTCACTCTTTTCATTAACCATTTCAGGTGACGCGTAGTTGGACCGGGATCGGAGAGGACACATGGTGGCCCATGCAGAAAGAAGAGTTTAAACGTTTTAGGCTTACTTTAAGTATTTTGTTTTAAATAGAATATGTAATAAAGGCCTTTTGACTCTTATTTATTTTAGTTATTATTTTATTAGTATTTATTATGGTTTGAGGAATTTGAAACACTATGTGAAGATGATTATATTGTTCTAACCTACTCATTCAACTTGGCTTGTATATATTAAACTTTTAGAATGAGTATATTTTAATAACAAAGTTTTACTCATAAGTTTAAATAAACATGGATTTTTCAAAAGATAGTAAATTTTCATGTTTTAAATTCTAAGTAAAGAAACATATTTTCACTAACATAACCAGATTCGGTCGTAGTGAATAGGCCGGGTTTGGGGATGTTATAGTTTAATATCGAGCCGGTTCAAAACTCGGCTTTGAGGGTTTTGGGCCCAAAACATTTTTAAATGGGTTTTCAAAGATATGGGTTTTCGTGAAATATTTTTTGAGTTATTCGGCATGGCACTGTACCTCAGACCAGAAGTCCACAGTGTAAGTACTTGGACTTTCTTGAAGTGAATTGTTTACATGAATTGATTTGGGCTTAGTTTGGGCTCGTAGATTAGAATATTAGGGCTATTGAACCCTAGGACTAGTCTACTCTAACACATGCATAAGACTTAAGGTTACTAAACAAACCTATGATTAAGTCGTAGGAGTTAAGGTGTGGCAACCATTGTGCGCATGTCAGGAGTGGATCCCGGAAGAGCACGGTACTTAGCGATCCTCGTGACTCACCTCCTCTTCGCTAGAATCCTACACAGTGCGTAGCTACGGTTCACCTTAACCAAGAGGACTTGTTCATAGGCTAAACCAATTATAAAAACCCGAAAGGGAATTAGTCTTGCTATTTTTAAAATTCCCTGTTTTAAAATTTTCAACTCTACTCCTTGGGTTTGTAAGCTCTAAATTTGATTTTGAAAGATGTTTTCTCGATTTACAAAATTACCAAAAATACCCCTGTAGGAAAATGACGAAACTACCCCTGGGTAGGGAAGGAAACTTGATTGCTCGAAAGAACTACTCTCGGAAACTTCATTGCATAAAACTTCTCGTGGATAAAACAGTGAAACAAGAATTTCTAATGCATAAAACTTTTTAAACAGACTAAATCGAGGCGCTAGGTATGAGTTCTAGGGGGCGTGGTCGCAATACTCGTGGGGACGGTAGAGGCGGGATGTCGATGTTCGAACCGGTTGGGTCTCGCCATGGGTCGAGAGCGATGTGCCGCCACCACGGTGTTGAGGTGGAACAGCAGAGATCGAGATGGAGGAGACGACGCGAAGATCGCGAGCTATCTTTGCGGGTGCTTGAAGCAGTGGCGTGGAGCCAATGGGGCGATGGGACTCGGAAGTCGCACCGAAAGGCTTAGGGCGAATGGAGCCGAGGTCTTTGAGGAGTGTGCGGGGTAGCTCGAACGTGGCGAGTAATGCGCTTGAGGCGTGGAAAGGATTATGGGCGACTTAGACTTAAGCTGCCGAGGAGAAGCTTAAGGGTGTTGTTTCGTTCTTTGCGAGATGAGGCCTACCGGTGGTGGCTCACGGTTAAGGAAAGTACCCCGGCGGATCGAGTGGGTGGGGTTATTTTAAGATCAAGTTCGAGGAAGTATGTCGGAGCGAGCTATGTGGATGCTCGAGGAAGGCGTTCCTCAACTGCGGTGCAAGGTAGCAAATCGATAGCGAGTACTGAAGCTGAGAAGCTGCGTTTGAGCCGGTATGCTCGGGAATCGTGGCAACCGATTATGAGAGATGCGTCGGTTGAAGATGGGCTACGGGATGAGTTGCGAGTTTTGATTGCTCCGCATCGGGAAAGAGACTTCGCCGTTTTAGTGGAGAAAGCTCGAATAGTGAGTAGGTCAAGAAGGTGAGAGGCTCAATAGGGAAAGGAACCGTGATAAGAGAAGTGTTGGATCGCGAGAAGTGGTTGAGAGGGTCGAGAAGAGACCGAGGGTTGAGACTCTGTTCATATTGTTAAGACAACCGAGAGGAATCCGGATCGTCCGTGTGCACAAGTGTGGAAGGTACCATGTTGGCGAATCTTTGGAATCGTGTTCGAGAGTGCTTCGGATGCAAGTCCAAGTCTCATCGATTAAGGATTGTCCCCGAGAATCCGAATGGGACTCGAAGCGAGAAGGCCAAGGTTATGGGCAACCAGCAGAGGTGGTGGCAAGCGCAGCAGCGATAAGTCGCGGTTCAAACCATAGAGGAAATGGTTCGGCCGAGGTCGTGTGGCGATGAACCGCGATAATGGTGGCACCGAGGCAAGGCGCCAGTCCAGTTTATGCGATTCGTCGGAGAGAGGATAATGATGTGCTGATGGGTCAACTGGTAAGTTCCTTAAGTCCGGAATACTCTTTGGAGTTTTGTTCGCTTTGGTGATTGTTTGATCTGTTGCTCGTAAAGTAGTTGGAACCTTGAGTATGAACTTAGAAACGGTGCCTAGAAGGTATGTTAGCTCTTTAAGATCGAGTTGCTGTGACATAAGCGAAGGTGGTAAGATAGGTTGTACTGGATGTTCGTTAGCTAAGTAATTTCGAGGACGAAATTATTTTAAGGAGGGTAGAATTGTAACACCCCTGGTTTTAGGGTTAGATTTTTGGTGCTTAGCTCGGGTGTTGGCACACTTCAAAGTGTGTGTTTGGGTAAGTTTTAGGGGTCCCGAGAACCCGGGTGGTGGTAGATTGCTTTGGTAAATTTTTAGTTTTAGGGGCTAAAAGGGGAGTTTGGATGGAGAGGGCCTTAAGAGAATTTTTGGTGGGGTTTTGGCACAAAGATTGGAGTGGCAGAGTGGCAAGGAGGCGCCACTTAGAGCATGGAGAAGTGACGCCACTTGAAGGGAAGGGGGCAGTGTTCGAGTTGCAAGGATGGCATTGTGGGTTGTTTTTTTGGCGTCATGGAGGAGGGGTATTGGACGGTTTTGGGAGGCTTGAAAGGTGGAGGAAGACTTGGTCTTCTCTTTTAAATTTGGCTAGGTAAGTTTGACCCATTCAAATTATTTTGAATGGATGGAAGGAGGTGTTTTAGGAGAGATTTTAGGATTTTTTTGGAAACTTGGAGCTTGGCGAATAGTATAAATAGGGGAGGTGCTCATTGTTCATTCACCATTTGCTTTCTCCCTCACTAAAAGTTCTTGCTTCTTCTATTTTATTTTCCCTTAGTCTCTTGCTGAAAATAAGTCAAGAACACCCTTTCTTTTCCTTTCATTTTTGTTGTAGCCAAAGTAGGAAGTTGGCTTATCCATTTTTCCCTCTCCCTTCACCCCTTTTCTTTGACCTTGCTTCAAACCGAGATCACCCTTAAAAGCCCGCCATTGTCGAATATCTCAACACCATTTTAGAGTCATTGCCGAATCACCATTTATTCTCCTACTCCACTTTTGTTGCAAGTCCCCGAGCCGAACTTCCCGGTGGTGGTGGATTCTTGTTAGAGCAAAGGGTAGTGGTTAGCAAGGCCGATTGTAGAGGAGAAGAGCCTATCATTGGGAACCTTTTGTAAGTCCGTTAGTCTGCGGTGCGAATGTATAGCGTTTGGGTTTTGGTATCATTTAGGTGCGTAATCATCGCACTATTTTCGTGGTTTGGTTTGCTAACATGTTTATATGTGTATTATGTGTAATAGCCAGGTTATAATGGCACAAGTGATGAGTAATGGTGATGGTAAGTTAATCTTGATATACACTTATATATGTACAATGTGGTAGTGATAAGTGATAAATACTCATTCTATATGATATTCTTGCATGATTTATTGACACATGGGCATGGGATTGGATTGAAGAAGGAAGAAGTGTACACAGGATGTACGTGGTCTAATGATAGCTCAGGCTACATTAGCGCTTGAAGGCTAGCTTTGTGCTACCTCAAGGGAGATGTTGGCTTGGTGCCCATCTCGGCGGTTGATTGCTATGTGCATCACCGTAGAGCAGATTACAATATTTGGATCACTTTGGGTGATCGGTGGCTCGACCACGGCCTCGGCAAATGAGATTGCCGAGGTAAGATTTATGGATCACGATGTGATCAGTGGTGGTTTATCCACGGCCTTAGGCAGGGAGTCTGCTAAGGTTGGTGTCACGGTTGGATAGTAGGTTGGGCTGAGATGCATTCTTGCATGATTTGTTTTGATGGCTGTGTGGGTATGGACCAAGCCCATACGGATGGAAATATGTGTTGTGGTTATGCACTGAGTCAGTGGACTCACTCTTTTCATTAACCATTTCAGGTGACGCGTAGTTGGACCGGGATCGGAGAGGACACATGGTGGCCCATGCAGAAAGAAGAGTTTAAACGTTTTAGGCTTACTTTAAGTATTTTGTTTTAAATAGAATATGTAATAAAGGCCTTTTGACTCTTATTTATTTTAGTTATTATTTTATTAGTATTTATTATGGTTTGAGGAATTTGAAACACTATGTGAAGATGATTATATTGTTCTAACCTACTCATTCAACTTGGCTTGTATATATTAAACTTTTAGAATGAGTATATTTTATTAACAAAGTTTTACTCATAAGTTTAAATAAACATGGATTTTTCAAAAGATAGTAAATTTTCATGTTTTAAATTCTAAGTAAAGAAACATATTTTCACTAACATAACCAGATTCGGTCGTAGTGAATAGGCCGGGTTTGGGGATGTTATAGTTTGGTATCAGAGCCCGGTTCAAAACTCGGCTTTGAGGGTTTTGGGCCCAAAAACATTTTTAAATGGGTTTTCAAAGATATGGGTTTCGTGAAATATTTTTTGAGTTATTCGGCATGGCACTGTACCTCAGGCCCAAGTCCACGAGGTAAGTACCGGACTTTCTTGAAGTGAATTGTTTACATGAATTGATTTGGGCTTAGTTTGGGCTCGTAGATTAGAATATTAGGGCTATTGAACCCTAGGACTAGTCTACTCAAACACATGCATAAGACTTAAGGTTACTAAACAAACCTATGATTAAGTCGTAGGAGTTAAGGTGTGGCAACCATTGTGCGCATGTCTCAGGAGTGGATCGGAAGAGCACGGTACTTAAGCGATCCTCGTGACTCACCTCCTCTTCGCTAGAATCCTACCTGGTGCGTAGCTACGGTTCACCTTAACCAAGAGGACTTGTTCATAGGCTAAACCAATTATAAAAACCCGAAAGGGAATTAGTCTTGCTATTTTTAAAATTCCCTGTTTTAAAATTTTCAACTCTACTCCTTGGGTTTGTAAGCTCTAAATTTGATTTTGAAAGATGTTTTCTCGATTTACAAAATTACCAAAAATACCCCTGTAGGAAAATGACGAAACTACCCCTGGGTAGGGAAGGAAACTTGATTGCTCGAAAGAACTACTCTCGGAAACTTCATTGCATAAAACTTCTCGTGGATAAAACAGTGAAACAAGAATTTCTAATGCATAAAACTTTTTAAACAGACTAAATCGAGGCGCTAGGTATGAGTTCTAGGGGGCGTGGTCGCAATACTCGTGGACGGGGTAGAGGCAGGATGTCGTTGTCCGAACCGGTTGGGTCTCGCCATGGGTCGAGAGCGATGTGCCGCCACCGGTGTTGAGGTGGAGCAAAGCAGGATCGATCGAGGAGACGACGCGATGATCGCGAGCTATCTTTGCTGGTGCTTGAACGAGTGGCGAGAGAGCCAATGGGGGCGATGGGACTCGGAAGTCGACCGAAAGGCTTAGGCGAATGGAGCCGAGGTCTTCGAGAGGAGTGTGCGGGGTAGCTCGAACGTGGCGAGTAATCGCTTGAGGCGATGGAAAGGATTATGGACGACTTAGACTTAATCACCGAGGAGAAGCTTAAGGGTGTTGTTTCGTTGTTGCGAGATGAGGCCTACAGTGGTGGCTCACGGTTAAGAAAGTACCCCGCAGATCGAGTGGATGGGGTTATTTTAAGATCAAGTTCGAGGGGAAGTATGTCGGAGCGAGCTATGTGGATGCTCGGAGGAAGGCGTTCCTCAATCGGTGCAAGGTAGCAAATCGATAGCGGAGTACGGCCGAAGTTTCGCGTTTGAGCGGTATGCTCTGGGAATCGTGGCAACCGATTATGAGAGATGCGTCGATTTGAAGATGGGCTACGGGATGAGTTGCGAGTTTTGATTGCTCCGCATCGGGAAAGAGACTTCGCCGTTTTAGTGGAGAAAGCTCGAATAGCCGAGGAGGTCAAGAAGGCCGAGAGGCTCAATAGGGAAAGGAACCGTGATAAGAGAAGTGTTGGATCGCCGAAGTGGTTGAGAGGGTCCGTAAGAGACCGAGGGTTGAGACTCTGTTCATATTGTTAAGACAACCGAGAGGAATCCGGATCGTCCGTGTGCACAGTGTGGAAGGTACCATGTTGGCGAATCTTTGGAATCGTGTCGAGAGTGCTTCAGATGCAAGTCCAAGTCTCATCTCGATTAAGGATTGTCCCGTAATCCGAATGGGACTTGAGCCGAAGGCCAAGGTTATGGGCAACCAGGCAGAGGTGGTCGGCAAGCAGCGATAAGGGGTCGCGGTTCAAACCATAGAGGAAATGGTTTCGGCCGAGGTCGTGTGGCAGTAGACCGCAGTAATGGTGGCACTGAGGCAAGGCAGCCAGGTCTGGTTTATGCAGTTCGTCGGAGAGAGGATAATGATGTGCCTGATGGGTCAACTGGTAAGTTCCTTAAGTCTGGAATACTCTTTGGAGTTTTGTTCGCTTTGGTGATTGTTTGATCTGTTGCTCGTAAAGTAGTTGGAACCTTGAGTATGAACTTAGAAACGGTGCCTAGAAGGTATGTTAGCTCTTTAAGATCAGAGTTGCGCAGCATAAGCGAAGGTGGTAAGATAGGTTGTACAGATGTTCGTTAGCTAAGTAATTTCGAGGACGAAATTATTTTAAGGAGGGTAGAATTGTAACACCCTGGTTTTAGGGTTAGATTTTTGGTGCTTAGCTCGGGTGTTGGCACACTTCAAAGGTGTGTTTGGGTAAGTTTTAAGGGTCCCGAGAACCCCGGGTGGTGGTAGATTGCTTTGGTAAATTTTTAGTTTTAGGGGCTAAAGGGGAGTTTGGATGGAGAGGGCCTTAAGAGAATTTTTGGTGGGGTTTTGGCACAAAGATTGGAGTGGCAGAGTGGCAAGGAGGCGCCACTTAGAGCATGGAGAAGTGACGCCACTTGAAGGGGAAGGGGGCCAGTGTTCGAGTTGCAAGGATGGCATTGTGGGTTGTTTTTTTTTTGGCGTCATGGAGGAGGGGTATTGGACGGTTTTGGGAGGCTTGAAAGGTGGAGGAAGACTTGGTCTTCTCTTTTTAAATTTGGCTAGGTAAGTTTGACCCATTCAAATTATTTTGAATGGATGGAAGGGAGGTGTTTTAGGAGAGATTTTAGGATTTTTTTTTGGAAACTTGGAGCTTGGCCGAATAGTATAAATAGGGGGGGAGGTGCTCATTGTTCATTCACCATTTGCTTTCTCCCTCACTAAAAGTTCTTGCTTCTTCTATTTTATTTTCCCTTAGTCTCTTGCCGAAAATAAGTCAAGAACACCCTTTCTTTTCCTTTCATTTTTGTTGTAGCCAAAGCCGGAAGTTGGCTTATCCATTTTTCCCTCTCCCTTCACCCCTTTTCTTTGACCTTGCTCCAAACTGAGATCACCCTTAAAAGCCTGCCATTGTCGAATATCTCAACACCATTTTAGAGTCATTGCCGAATCACCATTTATTCTCCTACTCCACTTTTGTTGCAAGTCCTCGAGCCGAACTTCCGGTGGTGGTGGATTCTTGTTAGAGCAAAGGGTAGTGGTTAGCAAGGCCGATTGTAGGGGAGAAGAGCCTATCATTTGGGAACCTTTTGTAAGTCCGTTAGTCATGGGCGAGAAGCGAATAGCGTTTGGGTTTTGGTATCATTTAGGTGCGTAATCATCGCACTATTTCGTGGTTTGGTTTGCTAACATGTTTATATGTGTATTATGTGTAATAGCTTAGGTTATAATGGCACAAGTGATGAGTAATGGTGATGGTAAGTTAATCTTGATATACACTTATATATGTACAATGTGGTAGTGATAAGTGATAAATACTCATTCTATATGATATTCTTGCATGATTTATTGACACATGGGCATGGGATTGGATTGAAGAAGGAAGAAGTGTACACAGGATGTACGTGGTCTAATGATAGCTCAGGCTACATTAGCGCTTGAAGGCTAGCTTTGTGCTACCTCAAGGGAGATGTTGGCTTGGTGCCCATCTCGGCGGTTGATTGCTATGTGCATCACCGTAGACAGATTACAATATTTGGATCACTTTGGGTGATCGGTGGCTCAGCCACGGCCTCGAGCAGCGAGATTGCCGAGGTAAGATTTATGGATCACGATGTGATCAGTGGTGGTTTATCCACGGCCTTAGGCAGGGAGTCTGCTAAGGTTGGTGTCACGGTTGGATAGTAGGTTGGGCTGAGATGCATTCTTGCATGATTTGTTTTGATGGCTGTGTGGGTATGGACCAAGCCCATACGGATGGAAATATGTGTTGTGGTTATGCCTCGAGTCGGTGGACTCACTCTTTTCATTAACCATTTGGTGTGACGCGTAGTTGGACCGGGATCGGAGAGGACACATGGTGGCCCATGCGAGAAAGAAGAGTTTAAACGTTTTAGGCTTACTTTAAGTATTTTATTTTAAATAGAATATGTAATAAAGGCCTTTTGACTCTTATTTATTTTAGTTATTATTTTATTAGTATTTATTATGGTTTGAGGAATTTGAAACACTATGTGAAGATGATTATATTGTTCTAACCTACTCATTCAACTTGGCTTGTATATATTAAACTTTTAGAATGAGTATATTTTAATAACAAAGTTTTACTCATAAGTTTAAATAAACATGGATTTTTCAAAAGATAGTAAATTTTCATGTTTTAAATTCTAAGTAAAGAAACATATTTTCACTAACATAACCAGATTCGGTCGTAGTGAATAGGCCGGGTTTGGGGATGTTACAGATTCATAATAGTGAATAATTGTTATTTGAAATTGATGTTTATAATATATATGCCTCTTTTTATTCAAAACAATGTTCTATGAAAACACTTTTTATATTAAAAAATAATGATACGTGATACTTAGGGACTTCGAGAGAAATTATACCCTAACTTACTGGGTTTTAATTTTTTCTCGTAGAACTTAAAATATCGAGTATCCTCTTTTTTTTAAAAAACCTATAAATTTTAAATAAAAACTTATTCTCGAGAATTCAAAATTGTCATGTCCTAACTTACTGGATACGACGTTTTGTTATCTCGAGATAAGAATTTTAGAAAATAAGGCAATGTTTCGTGTTTGGAAGTTCGAGAAATTTTTCCTTAACGTGTTGGGTTTCGGTTTTTCGTTCGTCCAAATAACTAAATATCCTTTTAATGAATTTTGTAAATCAAGAGATGATTTTTGTTATGAGGGTTTAAAACATCACGTCCTAACATGCTGGATGTGATGTTTGTATGCTTTCGAAACAAAGGAATCTCCAATTTCAACTTAAATTGTTTAAATTTTTAAAGAAATCATGTGTTCAAATCTTTTCGAAATTTTCGACATTAGGACAATAACTAATCAATTCGGTACCAATTTTGGGCGTTACGAGGGTGTTAATCCTTCCTCGTACGTAACCGACTCATGAACCCGTTTTCTTGAATTTCGTAAGTCAAATCAATGTTTTAAAATAAAATGTTTTATAAGGTGTTCCGATCACACCTAAGCAAAAAGGGATTGGTAGCGACTCCATTTTTGTTTTTAAAGTCGATCTCTATTTTTACCAAAACCTTAAAAATGGTTTCGACACCAGTCATATAAATATCGTACACACATCACTTAAACTACCACTAGGGGTATAATGGTCTTTTTGACGGTTAGGGGTAAAACGGTAATTTCACCCCTTAGGGGTATTTTGGTCATATAACTAATTTTGGGGTCTTGGCACAGATGACGACCCTTCAGAAGGTCTGCAGTTGTCTCGAACGACTCAGATAACCTATATGGCCAAAACAGTGTATTTGGGCTCAATGCCCATTACTCGGCCCAAGTGGGCCCACACGCTTGTGTGGCCCATTTAGCCTAAATTCAGTCACGACTATGCGATCACCATAGCCCAATCCATTATTTGTCACTTACCGTGGATTTTACCCATGTGGGGCCCCTGGGCCCATTGGGCCCACATGGCCCATCTCGGCTCAACGAGGCCCATTACTGTCCAAACCTACGAGAACGCTCGTAGCGGCCTCTACAATCTGTCGCCAACGATTTGTGGGCTCGGTTTACCTTACGAGTGTTCGCACACTCCTGAGGCCTCAAATGCCAAAGTTTCGGCTTTTCGGCTCTTCGGCTTTGCCGATTAACAATGAAACAGGGGTGTGAATACACACTTTCATCCGTCGTTTTGATAGTAACAATATTGGGTGTACGATTACACACCTTTTTCGTAGCTTGAAAAAACAACCCACGAACACCAAACCTACATCCATCAACGTTAAATCCCAAAGAGAATGGTATTGATACTCACCTTCACCCAAGTATGCTATCCAATCCACTTATGATGCTAACAGAAAGATATCTATACCCCTTTCCTGCCGAAATGCTGCATTAACCAAGAGAATCCAACACGAGAGGAGGGTCCAAGAGTTAGCAACCCTAAATTGAATCATTCGGCTTCAGCAGAGAAGAGAGCCATCAAAATGGAACCAAGAACTGAATAAAAAAAGGGAATACTTACCCAAAATTAGTTGATAGAAACGATAGAATAAAGTAACAATAGGCCACTTGACAGAACCTAGCCGCCCAAACCGACACAAATCCAAAGTAGTGAGAAGGGGGAGGTATTCGGCAAACTTGAAAAGAAAAGAAACAGTAAAGGGAAAGGAGAGGTTGATTTCGGCTTACTCAAACTTAAAGAACAAGAGAAGAATGTTGAGAAGAGGGAATAAGAGGTTCGGCTATGAGGGTAAAATTGAAATATCAAAAGAGAGGAGACGGTTCGGTAAAGAAGAAGAAGGATAGTGTGATTCAGCACAAAAAGAATGGGAAGAAGGAAGTTAAGAATGAGGGATTCGGTAGGATAACAAGAATGTAACCTGACGAAAATATCGACAAAAGTAAAAGAGCCCAAATGGTCACTTGTGAAAATGGCACTAAAGAGAAAAGAAGCTAGAACCGTCAAAAAACAAAACCCGAAATGTCAGAGAGGAAAATCGGCTCCTATACACTCAGAATTGCCAAAAAAAATGCACAACCAATGACCCCTAGCCGAATTCACATACTCAAGTTACCCAATTCGGCACTCTTCTCCCCTCACTCAAACTCCTTGAAAATCTCCACAAATCACTCCCCTTATCCCTCCTTGATTTACTCCTTGATATTCTCCACAACTACTCACAAGACCATTTCAAACTCTTACACAGCAGAGTTTGAAACCACTACAAAATCTTGCCGTCCCCTGTTAGCAAAATAAATGCTCCTTGCTTGCCATGGGATTCAAACACACTCCCTCTTAAATGCCCCAACACGCCACTTGCCACCACAACACAAGATCTTTTTGTGACATAAAATCACACACATTTAAGCATAAGTCCTAACTGCTAACAGCCAATTTCACTTAAGAGCAAAACTAAAAATTTTTCCAAGGCCCAGACTCGAACCCAGGCTTCCTAAAAACCCCCAAATACACTCAAATACTTAGCCATTGAAGAAAACATGGAATTTAAGCCAAATCATGCAAAATTATAGACCCTATATTTTTGGGACGTTACAGATAATGATTGAAACAAATAACACGTTTTGGAAGTAGCATAAGATAACGATAAATGGTCTTATCGTAAGTATGTTTTCTAAAACACTATCACGTGACATCGCCAGATTCGGCCATAACGTCTGGGCCGGGTTTGGGGTGTTACACTATTGTTTTCATATTTTCTTTGTTCTTTATTCTCTCCATCTCTCTTTATTTTATAACAATTTTGGGTTTGAAAATAAAAGGGAGAAACTTCAAGAAATTCCTTTAAAATTTCAAAATGTTTAAACTTAATATTTTATTACCATTTGTTTAAACTGGAACAAATCTTTAACTATCACTGTCAAATAGCCGTCCATGTGGCCCCATGCAAATTGGTAAGTGTTACCACTATAACATCCTAGTTATGTCTCAGAGTTAGGAACAGTATTAAATCGGGTCAAGAATATTAGAGAATTTTAAAATTAGATAAAATAGGAATTTCAGGTAATAGTACAAAAAGTAGTTAAGAGCTGTAGAAAATTAGAAATACATTTGATATGAGAAAAAATAATTCAAAGTATTAACTTAATTGTAGAAGAATGGAAAGTGTTGGGTAAAAGTAAGAAAATCGAAATTTTAAAATGATTACATCAAATTAGAGGAAAAATGAGGAAGGACCACAAGTAAAATTTTACTTAAGTAAAGTATGAACCATGCATGGTATTGTAGAGAAAGTTGAAGGATTAAATGGTAATTACTTAAATTAGATAATTATGAAAAACTTAATGATTATGGGCTAAATTGTGAAAAAAATTAATTGGTGGATTATTTTGATAATTATCATTTTAAAATTAATAAATTAATTAGATATTTGTTTAGAAAATTTGGGAAAGACGAAGAGATTTCATTCATCTTTCTCCATTTCAACGTCACCTCCATTTTCTCCATCATTTCAAATTTTTATTTTATTACAAATAGGTCCTTCTCATCATTTTCAAGCTTTTCAAGCTTAATTTTTTCAATTTCTTTCATGAATCCTTAGTGAAATCAATAGAGAAGCCTATTAGCCACCTTAATTTAAAGAAAAGAGAATAAATAATTATCTTGAAGGAGAGAGAAAATAAGAACTAGGGTTTTATTTCAAGAAATCAAGGTAAGAATGATAAGTTCTTTATGAAAATCATGTTATTTTCATCAAAATAGCATAATATGTTATTTGATTATGATTTTAACAAGTAGATGTTATGTGTTTTTATATGAAAATGAAGAAAAAGTGAAGAAAGATGATGGAGTAATTGAAGAAAAAGGGAAAGAATTTGTCAATGAGTAAAAAGAGAAGAAAATACATCATCCAAGCTTTGAGTGTAAGTACTCAAGAATTATTCTCTATTTAATTTTAGTTTAGGCATAAATTATATAAATTAGTTAATTTCATTATGAATATGTTGATATTTTGTATGAAATTTAGTAGTGAAAAAAAAATGATAAGTTGGATTAGATTTTAATTATGTTATGAAATTGAATTAGTGTATTCAAATAGTAATAAAGGATTAATGTAAACTCCCAAACTCGGCCCAGATGTTATGGCCAAATTCAGAAAGGTACGTTGGCCAACGGGATGGCCTAGAAAAAAAAACTTTCGTAGTTTCCAAACATACTTTTTAAACCATTTGCGTGAATCGTTTCAAAACTAGTGAAACCGAATATTTAACTTAATCTCAGAGAAACATGAAATTTATAGAAATCGATGATTTTGATATTTTATTTGTAAAAGCTTGATTGCTATTTAAAACTTTCATAATTCAAATCACGTTTCGAAATCATTATCTTTCTTCAAAACTAGAGAACTTGATTATTCGTCATTATTCGAGAAAAAAAAACATGTTAGCTTTAGAAATCAAATGTCTTTAGAAATCTCCTTTGTAAACATTAGTAATTTTGAAATTTAAGTCTAACTTTATTTAAAACTCATTTCTCAAAATTGCGTGAAAAATGTAATATTGATGATTATTATAAAAATCGTGAATTGAAATTTTTTTGCTAAAATCATATCTTTTGAAAAATCATTATTTCATGTAAATTGGATACAACATTAATAGACGATTTAAAACCTCAAAAAAGATAAATCGTATATTGAATAAAACTTATTTTAATTATCGTAGCATAAAAGATAGATTTTGTCAGGTTTTATTAAAAACCAGGTTTCATGCATAATCTTATCAAAACTAATGTATGCAGTTTTTAAAACTTAATATCATACAATCATGCCATGCAAATCAGAATAAAAATTCCCAAAATAATGTCCCATGCCACAGTTTGAAAATAATAATTAAACAGTCTAGATACCAAATATTAAAGTATAAAACATTTATTTGAAAATCGTCTGAGTACTCCTTCATTAGTCGTGTCCATGTCTTAACATCAGGAGTTATCTGAAATGTCAGAAAATCAAAAGGGTGAGCTATTTAAGCCTAGTGTGAGTTATCACTCAAGTATTAAACATAAATTTAGTATACAAATCAAAATATTAAGGAAAACTTATACAATTTAATTCTACATAGTCTTAACTTAGGTAACAAACATTAATTAAAAACATACAATTCAGAATATAGCAGAAAATATGTAAGCAGTCCAATTTCACATATATCAATTTGGATGATGATGTCATTACAGAGTTTGTAAGAAATCAATGTAGAATTTTTAGAAACCAACTCTGCTACACACCATAAAATAGTTCCTCAAAACTTGTCCATCCAATAACACACCAAATTGTAGACAAGCCACCAAATAATGCGAGACAAGTTGCTAGATACAAATACTTGTGGACAAGCCACCGAAATTGTCGATAAAATCGCAATAAATTATGGTTAAACCACGAATGTGCAGATCATTAATCGCGAGAATCTTCCTCATTTCAATATCATCCCAACCCCATGCATGTGATATAGCATGCGAAACAAAAGTTTTGTGAGAGGCATGCTTAACATGCGAATCGATTTATGTTACAAAATAATACAAGTGGACATGCTCAACATGCTAATCATATTTTCATTAACATAAACAATGGCATGATTTATTTTTCATGCTTATCGAGATAATGCCATTAAATCACATATCATGAGTGTCGGAATATAAACATAATATCTCATTTATCAATAAATCTACAAACACACTCATATCATTAAAGATTGATCAGTTTAGAATCACTTACTTGGAAATAATCCTTTTAATGGATTTAGCATTCCCTTCGAATACTTAGTGTATTGACATATATTCACATTTCATGTACTAGATCTGAAAGTGACAGAAACAAAGATTGAATGAATCATTACCAGGTTGTGTGTGAGTATTCAATTTTTTCAAGAGTTACGAGTTTACCACCTATAAGAGAGGTTGAGTTTGGTATTGAATTAGTACCGGGAACAATGCCGATATTGATAGCTCCGTACAGAATGGCCCCATCAAAGTTAAAAGAATTGAAAGCTCAGTTGCAAGAATTGACAGATAGAAGTTTTGCTAGACCGAGTTTCTCTCCCTGGGGTGCACCAGTGTTATTTGTGAAAAAGAAAGATGGCACGATGAGAATGTGTATAGACTATCGATAGCTCAACAAAGTGATGATTAAGAATAAATACCCTTTTCCACGAATAGATGATTTGTTTGATCAGTTAAAAGGGGCAATGGTGTTTTCAAAAATTGATTTAAGACCGAGTTTTTACTAGTTGCGAGTTAAAGACTCCCAAAGACTGCATTTAGAATAAGGTACAGACACTAAGAATTTCTTGTTATGCCTTTCGGACTAACAAATGCACCGTCTATTTTTATGGACTTGATGAACTGGATTTTTAGGCCGTATTTGATCAATTTGTAGTTGTGTTTATTGATGACGTTTTGATAATCTCTTGTGATGAATCTGAGCATGCTGAGCATTTGAGAATCGTGTTACAAACTTTGAGAGATAAAAGATTGTTTGCAAAGTTTAGCAAATGTGAGTTTTGGCTACGAGAGGTTGGTTTTCTGGGACATATAGTTTCAGCCGAGGGTATCCGAGTTGACCCGAGCAAAGTTTCTGTGATTATAGATTGGAAACCTCCGAGAAATGTATCCGAATTTTTTGGGACTAGCCGGATATTATAGACGATTTGTGAAAGGCTTCTCGATGATTGCGACTCTAATGGCACGATTGCTTCAAAAAGATGTTAAATTTGAGTGGTCAGAAAAGTGTCAGCAGAGCTTCGAGCAGTTGAAAGCATTATTAACTGAAGCACCAGTGTTAGTGCAGCCCGAGTCGGGTAAAGAATTCGTAGTTTACAGCGATGCATCGTTAAATGGCACGGGTTGTGTTTTTTGATGCGAGAAGGCAAAGTTATAGCTTATGCCTCGAGACGCTTGAAGCCACACGAAAAAGAATTATCCGACGACGATCTTGAATTAGCCGCGATAGTGTTCGCATTGAAAATTTGGTTCCATTACTTGTTTGGTGAGAAACACCACATTTATACCACCACAAAAGCTTGAAATATCGATGACTCGGGAAGACTTGAATTTGCGGCAGCGGAGGTGGTTAGAATCGCTAAAAGACTATGAATTAGTGATTGACTATCATCCAGAAAAGCGAATGTAGTTGCCGATGCTTTGAGTCGAAAGTCCTTATTTGCTCTACGTGCTTTGAACACACATTAGCTATGTCCGATTTACGGTTCGATAGTAGCCGAGTTGAAAGCGAGACCGCTATATCTACAATAGATTTCGAGGCTTAAAAATTTAATAATGAATTGCAAGCAAAACGAACTCGTGATGAGTCGACTTACGATTGAGTTTGAATATGGCACGATGAATGTTTGACGTTTTGAGGTAGAATTTTGCATCGAGAAATTTCGAGCTTATTGAGAAAATTCTAAACAATTACGCTTTCAAAGAAAAGTTAAATACAAACTATTTCAGTTCTATGTATACAGAATACACCTCAAGTGTTTACCTATAAATTAACAACATCTTTTCTATGGCAATCGGCACTGAGTCTCGGACTGATTTTCTTTGTAGAATATCATTTTTAAAATTCTTTGTGGCTTGTTTTTCCCAAATTTCCCTTTTTCATGTATGTATGCAGACATACTTAAGTAGATTTAAAACTCACCGAGGTTTTGAACCAAGGCTCTGATACCACTACATGTAACCTCCCAAACCCAGCCTAGACGTTATTTCTAGATTGGGAAGGCTACATTAGCCACCGAAATGGCTAAGCTAACTTATGTTACTTTTTAAGACTTTAAATAAACTCATTTTAGAAAAATTCGTAGTTGTACTTTGACTTAGCTTAAAAGCATTCATTCATTAGGTCGTATATGCTTAGGATTCATTTTATTGTTGACAGTGCTACTTTAGAAAAACCGTTTGCTTGTCGCTCTTCTTTAAAAAAAACTGGAAGTTAACTAATGCAGTGGAAAAACCATTTTTCAAGTCATTTTGGAAAATTAGTTACCTTATCGATTTGTTTTTCAAAAATAGTTCATTTGCAATGTAGTGGAAACTAGGGAGTAATATCAAATTTTACTTAAGCCCGATATAATGCATTATCCGGTTATTATGCTTGAGTAATTCATGCATGCAAAAATTCCAAAAAGAAAAGTTACCAAGCCACGGACCAAAAATAATTAAAATGTAACACCTTAAAACCCGGTCAACACACCACGACCGACGGCATGTTACTGAGTGAAAACATTTGAATAAAACAAGTTACTGGTTAAATTTTATTGAAAACTCTTTATCGTTTTAGTGTTTAGAAAACCTCATATAAATTGATGTTAAATTCATTTTGGTGTTGCTTTAAATCCAGAAAACTTTATGGTTGAAAAATCCATTGATCGATACTAGGTTTTGGATATAATGTGATTCTTTTTAAATTCCGAGTAAGGTGTGTATAGTCAGGTTAAAACCATTCGCTTTGAAGTTGTTTGAAACTTAAATCCGGAAATCATTTAGGTTACCTTTGCAATCATATTGTAAATGTTATTACCCGATAGTGAGGTTTGAAAACCCGAAGGAGGTATAATTTTGAAAACATTGCTTTTTACCGGTTATTTAAGCAATCAATTCGTTAAGCACATGCATAATATCATCAAAAAGTAAAGCAAGTAATTTAAAACCCAAAATAATACTTAGCGGCCTTATTACAGAACCAAAACCAAATTTAAAGTAAATAGATAAAACTAGAGTAGTAATAAAACCAAAAATAAGTTTGCATGGCCACCTCGAGTCCTCCCCGGCCCATATCCGCGATCTATGCCTCATCTGCAAAATGTAAGGGAGGGGTGAGTAACCGAGACTCAATGTGTAGATCCCCAACTCGATGGAATAGCACTTACACAAATCATTAATAAAACATGCAATCATGCACCCCATCATCTAACCATCCGATCTCCTTTATCTACCCCGTGTGGTCAAAACCACCGGTGGTCAAAACCATCGGTGACCGAGGTCACAAATATATATATCGGTGTGGTCAAAACCATGGTGACCGTAGTCACAAATCAAGTGATGGGGCCAACCTATCGTGGTGGTCAAAACCAGCGATGACAATCTCAGATCAATCATGTGGGGCCAACCCATCGTGGTACCAAACCACGGGACGAGTCACAATATCCATATGTGGTCAAAACCATGGTGACCGTAGTCACAATATCATATATGTGGTCAAAACCACTGGTGGTCAAAACCATCGGGACTTAGTCACAAATAATAATATCAAAGACAGGGCCAACCCGTCGTGGTGGTCAAAACCACCGGTGACAGTCCAAATAGATCCTCCCTCCTCCTCTCATCAAACCCATCATCATGTCCAAATCATACGTATCATAATATCATGAAATCATGCAAATAACGCATAGCATAGCATTTAACGGTAACATGACGATGTATATCAAAAATCACATAGCAGAGGACTTACCCGAGTCCATGCTCATGCCCACAAGGCAAAATCACCGATTTTAATGACTAATCGGTTTATAACAGTTAACACAATAACATGTAATACTAACGAAGTGTGTAAGGTTACACACCTGACTACTTGTAGATCTAAGCGAAACCCGAACTACGCGAAACTAGCGAAATCCCGAAACGTTGCTTCCCCCTTCTTACAATCGGCCAATACTTGTTAGTAACCAAAAGCCCATTCGGCTAAACTAGCAATCCCGAACAAAAAGAGTTTGTCACCACCTTACCATAATGACTGATTTGGTTTCCAACCGAATCCCGAAGTTACGTGATGATCTCCCTTGCAATCTGCCAACCACTATCATATAGAAACAATTAGCCTTTGGCTTTGAAAGAATATGAAACAGATCCCAAAACGTTAAAGCACTTACCTAAGTCGACGACCAAATTCCGAAGATCTAGAAGATCTAGATCCAAGCCACAATCCAAACGAAACTCGAGAACCTACACGTTGGCGTCACTCATTCCTTAATGCAAAAGATCCTTCCGGCTTTCACAAAGATTCGACCCTAGCATCCCAAGATAAAGGAATCGACAACCAAAAGAGAGGGTGAGGCTACTTAGAAGATTCAGCCATACACCACAAGAAATAAAAAGGGAAAAGAAATGAAGTAACGAAACTTACCACACCCAAGTTTGAGGTTCGGCTATGAGAACCAAATAAGAGATGAGTTTCGGCACTTGAGATGATGAAGAGATAACGCAAAAAGAGAGGGGTTTATGAGCAAGATATTCGGCTTTCCAAGAAGTGGGAAGATGAAGAAGAAAAATAGAATAGAAAAGAAGAGATTCGGAAAAGGAAGAGTGGAAGAAATTTCGGCACAAGAGGATTGGAAAAAGAAAAAGAAGAAGGAGATGTGAGGGTCAAGTTTCGGCTTGAGCAAAATAGGAAGAAGAAAAAGGTGAACAAAGGTGGTTTCGGTAATATAGGCTACCCAAAGAGAACCGAAAAGAAAAGGGAGAGAATAGCTACCAAGTTTGGCTCTTCAAAAATAATGCACAAGTGTTTCGGCTATGACACTAAAATGAAAAGAGAAAGACCCTCTCCTCACTAGCCGAAATACTCCCTTAAACCACCATAGACATTCACCACTCCCCAATAAACCCAAAACCGATTACACCTCCTCCCCAAAGTCCAAAATTTCGCTAACTCCTTCAAATGAGTTTGAAATAATTCAAACTCCTAAATTTCTCCCTTCCATCGGTTCAAATTCGTTTGACCCCTTCCATCCTTATCTTCCTCAGTCCATCCCGAGCACTCCACTTCCTCTGTTTCGGCATGAAAAAGAATAAGCAAGAAGTGCAATTCCCGCCGCCGAACCCAAGCACTCCTTCCCCGAATGTGGCGTCACCTTCCCGACACCTTAGTGGCGCCTTCTTTCCACTTTGCCACTTGGTTCTTTGTGTCACAACCTCCCAATAAATTCTTTTAACCCCTACTCCCTTAGCTTCCTCCCACTAAACACTTAAAACAAAATTTTTGGCCATGACCTGTGCCTTACCCAAGATCATGCCTAGACCCCAAAACATCTCAAGCAAACACAGCAGACATACCATCATATGCAAACACATGCAAAATGCAGAGACCCCGATTTAAGGATGTTACAGTTCTACCCCCCTTAAAAATAATTTCGACCTCAAAATTACCTGATCAGAAGAGTTGAGGGTATTGCTGCCGCATCATATCCTCGGGTTCCCACGTGGCCTCCTCCGTACCATGGTTCCGCCATAATACTTTTACCAAGGGTACCGACTTCCTAGCAGAACCTTGACATCCCGATCCACGATCCGATCGCTCCTCTTCGAAAAGACAAATCGGGGCTCACCTCTATCTCCATGAATCGGCACAACATGTGACGGATCTAATCGATAGCGCCTAAGCATTGAAACATGAAAGACATCGTGAATCTGGCTTAACTCTGCTGGTAACTCGAGCTGATAAGCTACCGGTCCCACTCGCTTTAACACCGAATACGACCCAATAAACCTAGGGCTTAGCTTGCCTTTTCGCCCAAATCTCAACACTTTCTTCCATGGCGATACCTTCAGAAAGACCTTATCACCCACTGCATACTCTATATCCCTGCGCTTAAGATCGGCGTAAGACTTCTGCCTGTCTGACACTTCCTTAAGACGAGCCCGAATCACCTTAACCTTATCCTCTATTTCTGCACTAACTCTGGACCCAACATCTGCCGTTCACCCAGTTCTGTCCAACATGTAGGAGTACAACATTTCCGACCATATAGTGCCTCATATGGTGCCATCTAAATACTCGCTTGATAACTATTGTTATAAGTTTAACTCGCCAAAGGTAGATACTCCTCCCAACTACCATTTGAAATCCGAACGCAACCTCTTAACATGTCCTCTAGAATCTGGATTACCCTCTCAGACTATCCATCAGATTGCGGATGAAAAGCCGTGCTGAAATCCAACCTCGTACCCAAAGCCTGATGTAAAGCTTTCCAGAACCTCGACGTGAACCTGGGATCCCTATCCGAAATGATTGACACTGGCACTCCATGCAGCCTTACTATCTCTGCCACATACAACTTGGCTAACTTCTGGAGCGAACAATCAACCCTTACCGGTATGAAATGAGCTGACTTAGTCAAACGGTCCACAATCACCCAGACTGAGTCCTTCTTACTAGGCGTAAGGGGAAGCCCACTAACGAAGTCCATCGTAATCCTTTCCCACTTCCACTGCGGAATCTTTACCGGCTGTAACAACCCTGACGGCAACTGATGCTCAGCTTTAACTTGCTAGCATGTCAAAAACTTGCCCACAAACTCTGTTACTTCCCGCTTAAGACCTGGCCACCAGAAATGTTCCCTCAAATCACGATACATCTTACTGCCTCCAGGATGCATAGCGTATGGGCTGCTATGAGCTTCCTGAAGAATCCGCTGTCTCAACTCGACGTCCTTAGGCATACATACCTTCCCTTGAAAACACAGTACTCCCTCACTACCCAAGCTGTAACCCTCAGATTCACCAATCTGCACTTGCAACCTCCGAGCACTCAAAACCTCATTTGTTAGTTGTTTCTCCTTAACCTGATCAATCCAATTCGGCTTTACTTGCAATTCTGCCAAAAGACTTCCGTCGTCATATAGACTAAGGTGAGCAAACATCGCTCGCAAGTCCGCTACCACCTTATGGCTCAACGCATCAGCTACTACGTTAGCCTTACCCGGATGGTACTCAATCGAGCAGTCATAGTCCTTTAGCAACTCGATCCACCTCAGCTGCCTCAAGTTTAAATCTTTCTGAGTCAAGAGGTACTTCAGACTCTTGTGATCCGTGTAAACTATCGACTTTTCTCCATACAAATAATGCCTCCAAATCTTTAAGGCAAAAACTAATGCAGCCAACTCCAAGTCATGTGTCGGATAGTTACCCTCATGAGGCCTCAACTGTCGAGATGCATATGCTACAACTTTTCCATCTTGCATCAGCACACACCCTAAGCCAGTATGCGATGCATCACAATAGACTGTGAATTCCTTCCCTGCCTCAGGCTGAATCAAAACTGGAGCCTCTCACCAAAATCTTCTTCAACTTGTCAAAGCTTTCTTCTTTGTTTCTCGGACTGCACAAATGGAACCCCTTTTCTCAACAAGCTTAGTCAAGCGGTGTTGCGATCAAAGAAAAACCTTCTACGAACCTCCCGTAGTATCTCGCCAAACCCAAAAACTCTCGATCTCGCAGAATCGACTTGGTGGTTTCCAATCCAACATCGCTCGATCTTGCGAGGGTCCACCCTAATCCCTTCCGGTGATACCACATGCCCCAAGAAAGTTACCTCCTTAAGCTAGAACTCAGACTTACTAAATTTGGCGAACAACCGCTTCTCCTCGTAACTGTAGAACCACCCAAGATGCCCGTCATGTTCTTCCTCGATTTCAGTACACCAAGATGTCGTCTATGAACACTATGACAAATCGATCCAAATACGGGTGAAACACCCGATTCATCATATCCATGAATGCTGCTTGGTGCATTAGTCAACCCAAATGGCATCACTAGAAACTCGTAGTGCCCATACCGCTGCGTCTTAAATGCCGTCTTAAGAATATCACCTCCTTTACTTTGAGTTGATGATACCGACCTGAGATCGATCTTAGAGAAAATCAATGCACCCTTAAGTTGATCAAACAAGTCGTCAATCTCGGGCAAGCGGATACTTGTTTTTGATCGTCAACTTATTCGGTGACAGTAGTCTATACACATCCGCATTGTACCGTCTTTCTTCTTAACAAAGAGCACAGTGCTCCCCAAGGAGATATACTCGGTCGGATGAAACCCCGTCCAACAATTCCCGAACCGCGCTTTAACTCCACCAATTCCTTTGGCGCCATCCTATATGGAGCAATAGACACCGGTGCCGCTCTCGGCAACAGATCTATACCAAGTCAACTTCACGGTCCGAGGCACACCCGAAAGTTCATCCGGAAATACATCGCCAAATTCCCTCATGGTTCGGACACTTTTCACAAATGAATCCTTAGCTTCCAGAGCACGGACATGCACCCTAAATGCCTCACAACCTTTCCTAACCATTTTCCGCCTTCATCGCTGAGACCACATTGGATAGGTAATCTCTCCTATTACCTATCATCACTACCTCTTCACCTTCCATCGACTTCAACACCATGCGCTTTAGTCACAAGCAATCCAAATTGGCTTGATACTTTACTAGCCAATCCATCCCAAGAATCGATCGAACTCCCCAAACGGTAGTTCCATCAAGTCAGCCAAAAACACGACCCCTTGGAGTTCTAGGGGTACATCCTTATACAGTTTATTTACTTCTACAGAGTAACCTAGAGGGCTTATCACTGTCATCTTCCTAGAAGTAATCTCAGAGTCTAAGTTCATGGTTTCCACTATGCTACTGGCTACATACGAGTGCGTCGATCCCACATCTATCAAAGCATTATAAGGTAGTCCAAAGATTAAGAACGTACCGGTTATGACGTGCAGTGCGTTGCCCTCCTCTCGACGCCTCATTGCCAGACCAATCGATCTGTCTCGCCCCGCTGTACAAGCTGTACTCTCTCGCCGGTGCTCCACGGCCCCTACCAGATCCATTACCTCCCCTGGCTGCACCACGGCCCCTCTGTGGTTGCTGGCCATCCCTCCTGACCTGTGCACGATTCTGATCCCCAGACTGCAACCTAGCTGACCTCTGTGGACAATCCCTCACTCAATACCCCATCGATCCACACTCAAAGTAACCTCTATTTCTAGTCCAGCATTCCCCCGTGTGAGACTTTCCACACCGAGCACATCGTGGCGGCCATTGAGTATTAGCAACAGCAGGCCTAGCAGCTTGACTAGGCCTACTAAATCTACCTCGTTTCTGCTGATTCTCGGCAGACCCAGATGATCTAGAATTCCTTTTGTTCCAACCCTTATCCTGATTTTGTCTTACCGACTGTTTCACTTCCTCAGCATGTTTGGCCTTTTCCACTAAGACCGCAAACTTTCTTTCCTGCTGTGGGGCAATTACCATCCGCAGCTCGTCTCTCAGTCCATCCTCAAATCTGACACAGCGCTCATGCTTCGTGCCCACAATACCACGTGCATAGCGACTCAGCCGAAGAAATTCTGCCTCATATTCTGACACAGTCTTATTACCTTGTACCAAGTTCAGAAACGCCTTGCGCTGCGTATCAATATAGCTAGCCCCTATGTATTTCCTCTCATAAGCTGCTCTAAAGAATTCCCAAGTAAGATCATCCGCCATTGCTCCGTCCCTAACTATGAGCCACCACTGATATGACTCATCTCGCAGCAGAGATACTACCCCCTTAAGCTTCTCCTCAGCCGAGAAGTCTAGATCATCCATAATACGTTCTGTCGCCTCCAACCAATATTCCACTGTGCTAGGAGCCATACCGGAGATATCTCTGAACACCTCGGCGCCATTAGCCCGGAGTCATTCGGGAACAGATTTCCGAACCCCTGCTCCAACGCCTGCACTAGCAACCCTCTCTAACACCCGCAGCATCGCCTGTGACACTGCGTTATCACTTGTCTGGTCCTGATGTTCTGTGCCCACAGCTGGCGGCGGTGGTACCTCATTTTCCGATCCATGACCAGACCCTACCGGTTCCGAGACCGTCATCCTACCCCTACCTCGTCCACGAGTGTTACGCCCACGTCCACGTGTACTCATGTCTACCGATACGATACGAGCTGATTAAAAGTTTTATGCATTAGACTTTTATTCCACTATCTATTAAGGCACAGTTTTATGAGAAGTTTAATCAGAGATTGTTTCGTAAGTACATCCATCCTATAGTTCAAATCTCTAGAGTAGTTCCTACTACTATTTAGTCATGCCAATATCACCATAATCACATCATCAAAAGCAACAGTTTGGGGTACTTACCTGGGCGGATTGGTGCCGGAGACTCGGTGCCATGCTTTCACCACTGTACTTTTTCCCATAAAAGCCTTTCATAAGCCATTTAAAAACATTTTTGGGCCTCGGGCCCACAGCCAAGCTATTGAAACTGGCTCTGATACCAAAATTGTAACACCGCAAACCCGGTCAACACACCACGACCGAATCTGGCATGTTACGGAGTGAAAACATTTGAATAAAACAAGTTACTGGTTAAATTTTAATGAAAACTCTTTATCGTTTTAGTGTTTAGAAAACCTCATATAAAGTGATGTTAAATTCATTTTGGTGTTGCTTTAAATCCAGAAAACTTTATGGTTGAAAAATTCGTTGATCGATACTAGCTTTTGGATATCATGTGATTCTTTCTAAATTCCAAGTAAGGTGTGTATAGTCAGGTTAAAACCATTCGCTTTGAAGTTGTTTGAAACTTAAATCCGGAAATCATTTAGGTTACCTTTGCAATCATATTGTAAATGTTATTACCCGATAGTGAGGTTTGAAAACCCGAAGGAGGTATAATTTTGAAAACATTGCTTTTTACCGGTTATTTAAGCAATCAATTCGTTAAGCACATGCATAATATCATCAAAAAGTAAAGCAAGTAATTTAAAACCCAAAATAATACTTAGCGGCCTTATTACAGAACCAAAACCAAATTTAAAGTAATTAGATAAAACTAGAGTAGTAATAAAAACCCAAAAATAAGTTTGCATGGCCACCTCGAGTCCTCCTCGGCTCCATATCCGCGATCTATGCCTCATCTACAAAATGTAAGGGAGGGGTGAGTCACCGAGACTCAGTGTGTAAATCCCCAACCCGATGGAATAGCACTTACACAAATCATTAATAAAACATGCAATCATGCACCCCATCATCTAACCATCCGATCTCCTTTATCTACCCCGTGTGGTCAAAACCACTGGTGGTCAAAACCACTGGTGACCGAGGTCACAAATATATATATCGGTGTGGTCAAAACCACTGGTGACCGTAGTCACAAATCAAGTGATGGGGCCAACCCATCGTATGGTCAAAACCACTGATGACAATCCCGTATCAATCATGTGGGGCCAACCAACTGTGGTACCAAACCACTGGGACGAGTCACAATATCCATATGTGGTCAAAACCACTGGTGACCGTAGTCACAATATCATATATGTGGTCAAAACCACTGGTGACCGTAGTCACAATATCATATATGTGGTCAAAACCACTGGTGGTCAAAACCACTGGGACTTAGTCACAAATAATAATATTAAAGATTGGGCCAACCCGTCGTATGGTCAAAACCACTGGTGACAGTCCAAATAGATCCTCCCCCTCCTCTCATCAAACCCATCATCATGTCCAAATCATACGTATCATAATATCATGAAATCATGCAAATAACACATAGCATAGCATTTAACGGTAACATGACGATGTATATCAAAAATCACATAGCAGGGGACTTACCCGGAGTCCATGCTCATGCCCACAAGGCAAAATTACTGATTTCAATGACTAATCGGTTTATAACAGATAACACAATAACATGTAATACTAACGAAGTGTGTAAGGTTACACACCTGACTACTTGTAGATCTAAGCGAAACCCGAACTACGCGAAACTAGCAAAATCCCGAAACGTTGCTTCCCCCTTCCTACAATCGGCCAATACTTGTTAATAACCAAAAGCCCATTCGGCTAAACTAGCAATCCCGAACCAAAAGAGTTTGTCACCACCTTACCTTAATGACTGATTTGGTTTCCAACCGAATCTCGAAGCTACGTGATGATCTCCCTTGCAATCGGCCAACCACTATCACATAGAAACAATTAGCCTTCGGCTTTGAAAGAATATGAAACAGATCCCAAAACGTTAAAGCACTTACCTAAGTCGACGACCAAATTCCAAAGATCTAGAAGATCTAGATCCAAGCCACAATCCAAACGAAACTCGAGAACCTACACGTTGCCGTCATCCCTTCCTTAACGCAAAAGATCCTTCCGGCTTTCACAAAGATTCGGCCCTAGCATCCCAAGATAAAGGAATCGACAACTAAAAAAAGAGAGGGTGAGGCTACTTAGAAGATTCGACCATACACCACAAGAAATAAAAAGGAAAAGAAATGAAGTAACTAAACTTACCACACCCAAGTTTGAGGTTCGGCTATGAGAACCAAAGAAGAGATGAGTTTCGGCACTTGAGATGATGAAGATATAACGCAAAAAGAGAGGGGTTTATGAGCAAGATATTCGGCTTTCCAAGAAGTGGGAAGATGAAGAAGAAAAATAGAATGGAAAAGAAGAGATTCGGCAAAGGAAGAGTGGAAGAAATTTCTGGCACAAGAGGATTGGAAAAGAAAAAGAAGAAGGAGATGTGAGGGTCAAGTTTCAGCTTGAGCAAAATAGGAAGAAGAAAAAGGTGAACAAAGGTGGTTTCTGCAATATAGGCTACCCAAAGAGGCGAAAAGAAAAGGGAAAGAATAGATACCATGTTCGGCTCTTCAAAAATAATGCACAAGTGTTTTGGCTATGACACTAAAACGAAAAGAGAAAGACCCTCTCCTCACTAGCCGAAATACTCCCTTAAACCACCATAGACATTTGGCCACTCCCCAATAAACCCCAAACCGATTACACCTCCTCCCCAAAGTCCAAAATTCGGCCAACTCCTTCAAATGAGTTTGAAATAATTCAAACTCCTAAATTTCTCCCTTCCATCAGTTCAAATTCGTTTGACCCCTTCCATCCTTATCTTCCGAGTCCATCCCGAGCACTCCACTTCCCCTGTTTCGGCGTGAAAAGAATAAGCGGGAAGTGCAATTCCTGCTGCTCGAACCCAAGCACTCCTTCCCTGAATGTGGCGTCACCTTCCTGACACCTTAGTGGCACCTTCTTTTCCACTTTGCAACTTGGTTCTTTGTGTCACAACCTCCCAATAAATTCTTTTAAGCCCTACTCCCTTAGCTTCCTCCCACTAAACACTTAAAACAAAATTTTTGGCCATGACCCAGGCCTTACCCAAGGTCTTGCCTAGACCCCAAAACATCTCAAGCAAACACAACAGACATACCATCATATGCAAACACATGCAAAATGCAGAGACCCCGATTTAAGGATGTTACAAAAAATTACAAACCAAAACCAATAAAGACTTAATAATACTTATTAAGAATAGTGTGAGGTCCAAGGTGATTCAGAATGCCGGCCCGGTCCTAATTTTAAGGCTTACCTGAAAAGTTAAACGCTATTGGGGGTGAGCTTATGAAAAGCTCAGTGTGAGTCGAATAATTATTTCAACAGGCAAAAACATCAAATACAGTGAAACATATTAGCATTAACAGAAGAAATCAGAACCATCATAGGAATTTCATGTCATTACATTGCCATTATCGAATTTATGTCAAACGGTGTATGACCATAGGTCATCATTCATTCAATTAACAATCATTAATTCCGATACCATTCAATACAACTAAGTATAATGCGTAGCATAAATTAATAACACTCGAATATGTCATGCACATGATGCAATGCAAAAAGGTTCCTACCCATACCATCCACTACACACCACGAGTTCCCCAGAACCCATCTGCAAAACTCTAAAACATTATGAGCATAGCTCGGTGTGGTAAAACCACCGAATAATCAATAATGCAGAAAATCTGCCAGATATCAAGTAGTGCGATACAATCGCCAATAACATATAATATGCGATAAAATTGCCCATCCCCTCGGTACTCCAGGTGCAGTGCATTGACTACGAATGATGCAGACTTAATATGTCGCCGGTACTCCACGGAACTCCTCCGTCAACCACAAAATCCCAACCCAATGCATATGCAATATGTCACACAATCTCATACATAATCATATCTCAATACTTTTCACATTCATTTGACATGCTCAGCATGTCCTCAATAATCACATACTTTCAGTAAATGCAAACAGTGTTCCAATCTTTACGGATTTTCATTGTGTTGGTATCAATCAATATTGTTCAATTTCACATACTTTACGGATTTTCATTGTGCATAAATAGCACCATGTTCAGTACACAATATAACCAATATCTATGTGTTTAAATCATACATAAGCTTAATATCTCAACATATTATATCATTCAGACAAACATTCTCATATCTCATAACTCAAATATACAATTACAAACTCAATCAAACATCCATACTATTAAATTAGCAGTTTTGCCAACATGTCAATCTTTTAAGGCTCGAAACATAACTAGTTCGACCACTCACAAAATCAATAATTTGGCTATTAATACAATCCAAACAGCAAGATAATTTATCATATATAACATGATATTTAACATTTTCAAACAATTTTATTAGTTTAGGACCCACACCTTATTTTTCGCTTCCTCACAGCACACTAGCAAATCTTCCAATTTCCTTAATAATTCCTTAAACGAACCTAAACCAAAATTCAGTATGAATTCAATAAATTTACCATTAAACCAGCACCCAAAAACCCACTTATGAGTTCAAACAAATCGTTGAAATTATAACTATTTTATGAATCCAAACTAGTTAGATTCCTTACACTGTATCGATGTGAACCGTACGTACAATCGTTCTTCGCCTTTACGGATGGTTCGGGGCATTTGGGTCAGCACCTAATTCAATAATATATTGGAAAATCAGTAGCTAATTAATTATTAAATTCCTTCATTTAATCAAATCATAACCTTTACCCAACAACTATGTCGAAATAACAAACTAGTTACCCTTAATTACACTTACGTTTCACGATTTGTGGGATCCGAATGGCTAATCGATCAAGAACATTTTTCCATAATTGAAATGGGTTTAAAAGCTGATTAGTAGGTTTCAATAACTCAAATTAATTCTGGAAAAATATAGGAAAAAACCAAGAAACAAAACAGCCCATTTTCTTGCCCATAAGTGCACGCACCACCACTCGCGGTGGCCAAAATTGGGGCTGAGATCTCATTAAAACGGTTTGAGATCTCATTAAAATCTGGAAAATACCTTTGAAATAATTTAAAATCCCCTAAATTCCAAATCTAGAAATTTATGTTTTTAATGGACAAGATTTATTAAGAAATTGAAGAGAGAAGATACCTTACCCAAGCTAGTCGAGAGAAACGGCTATGGCACTTTCTTAGCAATGTTCGGGATTGATCTTGGAGTTCAAGATTTCAATTTCTAGGGCTGATTTCAATGAGGAAAAATGACAGCAATATGGTGGAGAATATGTTAAAAAATCTTGTGGCAAAAGGAAAAAAAAGAAAGAGATGGTAAAACTAGGTGTGGGCGACGACAACAATGGGAGAAGAAAGAAAATTGAAGAGAAAAGAGGAGAGGAAGAGGGTGAATGGCTTGGGTAGGTAAAAGTTGAATTAAAGGTTGAAATACAATAAAAATTTAGATTTATACTTAGGGTTCAAGGGTATGGATGGCACGCACATTAAAAAACACAAGGGATTTTGCAAAATTTAATTATTTTGCAAGGGAAGGGATTTGAACTTGGGACCTCATTTAATTTCCATGCTTTCTCATATTTATTTTAAATCCTTGAAATAATTTTGCAATAATTATTTTAAAACCAAGGCATGTCACATACTAGGGTTTAAGGAAAAATTTTCAAAATGATAAAAATGGTGAGAGAGAAGGGATTTGAACTTGGGTTTCAAGGAACATTTCACTAACACTTAACCAACAAACCAATACCTCATTTATTTCATAAAAATGCATAGATAATCTTAAAAATTAAGGCATGACCACTCTCTCTCGATTCCTAATCCTGATTCTACTAACCCTGATTTTCGGGATGTTACAGAATCAATGTCTTATATTGTGTTTTCAATAATGTATGACATGTATGTTTTAATGTTCTGTTTGTACGGTAATGCTCTGTAACTCTAATCTAGTGACGGATACGGGTTAGAGCCGTTATAGTGTGACTCAGTCATGTATGGCACACGGCCTGGCGAGACGACCCTGTGTCATCTAAAGGTTTCTTTGTATGCAAGTCAGTGAGTTACACGGCCTAACACACGGCCTGGCACACGAGCATGTTATACGACCATGTGACCGTACTTAAAAAGTTACACGGGTGAGGACACGGGCCGAGACACACGGTCGTGTGTCCCTAGTTCGAAGGTTACACGACACGAGACATGGGCCTATGTCTCGCCGTAGTGTAAGGCACGCGGCCGCTTGACCCGATTTCCAAACTTTTGTGAATTTTTCTTAGACTTTTCAAATGATTTCAAATTGGTCCCGATTTGTTTCTAAAGTATTCTTAGGGCCTCAAGGGCTCAATTTAGGAATGATATGTATATGTATGATTGGCTTATGATATGTGTATGATAATGTATGACAATTATGTTTAAATGATTTGTTTATATGGTAATGCTCTGTAACCCTAATCCGACGACAGATACAGGTTTGAGGTGTTACATTAGTGGTCCAAGTTAGATATCTTGACTCCATCAATTTTAGTGAATAGACGTTCCCATCCAATCAGAAAAAATCTCCAAGCTTTTTCATCCAAAGAATTGATAAAGGTCATCATCATTGCCTTCCAATGGCATAATTAGCACCATTGAGCATAGGAGATGTGTTAGTGATGAACCTTCTATTGTAGGAAATTATCAATACCATGAAATCAACTTGATATGTTTAGTGGTAGACTCTGATACCAATTGTTAGTTCCAAAACCAATATTTGCAAGCAAAGAATAACAGTGCTAGTGAACAGTGTCAACTACTTCAGGCACTGAGTATGAATATAGCAGAAAAACAATAAGCACTCAATATATTTATGCAATTTGACTTCCATACATCTGCGAGACCTTGCCTAGAGAGATAATTCATTATCTTAGCAACATGTACAAAAAGTCATTACCACCTCTAACACTCACCAAATTAGACTCTTCATTTTTGCACCTAATATTTAGACAACTCTCCTCTAAGTTTCCCCCTTAAAAATTAGGACATTAACCAAGTAAATCACTTGGTTTTTCACTTAATACACTCAAAATAAATATTCATCAGTGAAAAAGAATAAGTGTTCTCAGTTCAGTACATCACCTATACAAGTGATACGAATCTCAAGGCCCAATTTTAGACCCATGGATGTGATGGGCTCATGCTACCTCAAGGACCAACAACAATGTCAAAGTGTAACACCCCTAACCCATAACCATCTCCGATTTAGGGTTAAGAAGCATTACCGGACATAACGGAACATTTACAATCATTTCTCAAACATAAATACATCATCATCATATCATAGTAAATCATATACATAGAGTCCCTTTAAAAGGTCTACGAGACCTTAAACATGCATTAGGAAGGAGTCGGGATTAAACCGGACACATACAAAATTTTTTTTGAAAATCAAACATTTTTCAAAGTTACAGAGGTCACACGCCCGTGCGGATAGGCCGTGTGCCTCACACGGCATCAAACACACCCGTGTGTCCAAGCCGTGGCAAAACAGGGCATACATACTGACTTTTCCACATGGTCGAAGACACGCCCGTGTGCTTGACCCGTGGGCAACACTGACTTAATTCACACGGCATGTAACACGCCCGTGTGTCTGGCCCATGTGCGAGTCTGACTTGATTCGAAATGCAACCTTAAGAGACACGGTCGAGACACACACCCGTGCGCTCAACCGTGTGGGCAAATATAGGCCATTTGCAAGGCCAAATTGCCACCCAAATTTTGGGTCACTACTATAAACATCAAGCCATACCAAATTCATATCTTAAATGCATCCAAAACATACATTTTAGTCATCATCCCCATCAACCAATTCAAGCATGAAACTAACCACTTACATATTACCAATACATATCAATATGATCATTCACACAACATCACATACACACCTTATAACTATCATTTTCACATATTCAAAACACATATTAAAGTCATTCAACTATCAAGCCATATCACATGGCAAGAACTATACATCTCAAAACATTCCATAATCACTAGCCTATACATGCCATATACCAAATATAAAACTTCCAAAAGTACCAAATTAGATGGCCGATAGTGTGATTGAGTCGCTGAGGATCCCCGGATCCGAGCTATCTTTAATGACACTGTAAAACAGAGAAAAACTTCACACAGTAAGCTTTAAAACTTAGTAAGTTCATAATATAACACAATTAATTCAACAATTCAAATTCAATATGCAAAATTACCAACACCTAATTCAATTCACCTCAATACTCAATTTTTATCCATACCAATTCCTCACTTTCATACATAATTATATGTTCAATGTAGAAGTATTTACTAAGCTACTCAATCTAACTCTTACCATCATTTATTCACATAACTATCCATTTATCTCATACACAACTTCATCAACCACATAGGTTCTGTACGTACTTGTACCATCACGTATTTAACTACCACATTTACCATTCAATGCTCCAAACCATTACTCATTCGATCGTCTTCAAACATTCGATGAATTCGCACACTCAGTGCCATATAATTAGCCGAAGCCATAATATTATCGCACACTTAGTGCCATCACGTTAAACAGATAATGTCTCAATATCGCACACACAGTGCCAACTAATATAGTCAATGCTTTCTTTATCTCGCACACTTAGTGCTAATCAACATTGTATCACTTCTATTTATGCACACTTAATGCCATATAATTTTATAATCACAATTCACATTTTCAAATTCCATACTCACATTTCCATTCATTTCAACACATAAGAACATCGTTTAAACAACATGTATTATACACGAACTTACGTCAGACGTAGAAACACGATACAAGTCGATCAATCGAGCACCTTGTTCTTGCCTCGATCTAAGTCCAAATTTCTCTTTTGTTGATCTATACATATTCAAATTTAACTCATTCATTCACCAAATCATTCAATTCAGTCCATGTAACGACCCGAAATTGGGCCTAGTAGGATTGGGCCCATTGGGCCTTGAGCGTAGAAGCGTTTTAAAAAAAATTTGAGAATAAGAGAACGGCATTATTTCAAGTTGGACTTATTAGGAAGGTGATTTTAGAAAGTTATGGGGTTCTATGAAGTTCCGGGTTCAAGTTGGGCTTTAGTAAAATTTTGTGTTTTAGCACTTTAAGGAGAGATAGTAAGTGGCATCAAGGCTTATGGAAATAAGAGAGCAATTTGCTTGCATAATTGAGCATATGGTAAAGAGGTTATGGCGCCACATGAAGGACTTTAAGGGAGGAGGTTCAAATCCCATCAACTGCAAAATTTTGACTATTTTTTTTTGTGTTCTTTCCCTAAGTGTCGGCCATGATGGTATATAAGGCAAGTTGGACTTTTTTTTTGGCAAGAGGGCTAAGGAAAATAGGAAATGATGAAGGTGAGGAAAGAAATCAAGAGAAAGAGGAAAGTAAGCGGAACATGTGGCCTTTTTCAAGGGAAGTGTTATGGAAAGTGTGGTTGGCCAATTTTTGACCATTATGGTCATGAATGTGGATGGTTTTAGGTGTAGAGGGAGGTAGCCGAATTTTCTTTGGCAATTGGTAAAATTTTTGGTGTTGTTTTGGCCAAAAACTCATATTTGCAACTTTTGTGTCATTTTTCTTTTCTCTCCGAATTTCCTTCTCCTTCTTGCTGACTCTTCAAGCTTTGAGTGTACATCTTTCTCCTTTGTTTGGCCGAATCACTCACCTTTTTGTTCATATCCCCTTAGATAGCTGAAACAATCTAGCACTCTTCTTTCCATCCATTCTTTTCTTTTAACCTTTTCATCAACATTTTCTCTATTCTTAATTCGACATTACCTTGTGATCAAATCATCCTCTTTTCGTAGTGATTTAAGTGAGTGGCGCTACAAGGAAATTAACAATCGGTAAGTAGTAGTTCTCTCTTTGTCGATAACTTTGTTTCATCCGAGTTTTTCCTTAATAATCGAGTGTTCTTCTTTCTCTCCATTGGGTCTAAGTTACATTCTTTTCTGTGATATGGCCATCGTTGGATTTAGGGCTTTCAACAAGGTGAAGGAGCACAAGTGATTTGTATTAACCAAATCGTTATCGTCGACTTGTCAAGCCAGTGGGGTAAGAACGTTGTTATAAAATTTGTTTTGATCAAAGGTGGGATAATTACTAACGACTCTTTTGCTCACAAATATTGTTAGGATGGGATTTCAGTAGCCAAAGGGTAGGATTGATTTTTGGTGCACTGAGGGAGATCACATTCGTGGTGTTGAAACGGTAGAAAGCACAACTTGTAATCAAGGTGTGTAATCATGTACCCTTCCGAATATATGTTTGAAATGGTGTGTAATCTCAAACCTCTCTGGCTGTTTGTATGAAATGTTCTATGATACGGTATAAATACCAAAGAAAATTGAAAACCGGCATCCGAGACCACTCGGGAGTGCGTATGTTCATAGTAGTAACCATATTTTGCAAAGAAATAGTTTGGTCAGCAGCAGTGATGAGATTTTGGAAAAATCACGAAAAATAGGATAAATGGAATTAGAAAGCGAAAAAGATATCGAATTAAATCTTACTATGTCTATTTTTATATGAAAGAAACATAGGAGGAAGAGGAAGTTTATATTCTGAGATATCTTAATTTTAGTGAGACTGGTTCTGATCGACTTCACGGTTCTCTATTCTGTCTTGGAAAATTTGTTTAAAATTTTACAAATGGAATTAAGAGTTATAATTTATATGTATAGATTCCTTAATGAGCCTATTTTCAATAGAAACAAGTGGGAGCAACATATGAAAACTGTACAGTGATATATTCGAATTTCAGTTAAGAGAGGTCAGAATCGTTGGACAGTGAAACAAGGGAAACTTTAAGGAATAAACTGTACTAAATGGTTAAGCCAAAAATTTTGGAAAAATAGTAGTAAGAAGATATATGAGTCTAGTTTCAAGGAAAATTTACGGATTTAGATTTTGAGATTCTTAACTCGAGTTATAGTCAATTTAAATAGTATGATGCAGATGGACAGTTTCGATTTTTATGCCCCACATTAGTAGTTAAGTCTAGGTTGCGGAATTACCAAAATACCCTTGGAGGGTAAATTACCGAAATACCCCTGGGTTGCAAGATTAGCAAATTACCCTTAGTGGGTAAGATTACCGAATTACGAAAATGCCCCTATAGGCCGAATTACGGAAATGCCCCTAATGGGCCAATTTGTTATATTGCCTTAATGGGCTGATTTGTTATATTGCCTTAACGGGCCGATTTGATATATATTGCCTTAACGGGCCAATTTGATATATATCCATAATGGGCCGATTTGATAGATTGTTATAATGGGCCGATTTATCAAAATGTCCTTATGGACCGAATTACCGAAATGCCCCTATGGGCCGAATAATCGTATTACTTTAATGGGCTGATTCATAAAAAGTATTCAATAGGTTAATGGATGTTATTTTTATATGGATGTTTTACGATTATGTATGATGCATCTTTACATATTGCATGGGATGGGAAAATTTGAATGAAGAGAAGTATAGACCGGTGGCATTGCCACAAATTCTGATAATGGCTATGTGCCTAACATATGAATTAACGACTCTGTGTCAATCATTTTACCGTATATGAATCTGGTGGCTCACCACAAATAGTATAAATGGCGGCTTGATCGCAAATTGGAGAGACCGGACGGGGTGGGTTGACTTGATCCCCACGGGAGAGACCGGCTGGTACGGGAGAGATTGGATGGATGGGTTGGGTTGCATACTTTGCATTCATATATATATCTGTTTTGTAATTGGGCTTGGCCAAGATTATCTTAAATGGGCTTAGGCCCAAGATATTTCTAAGCGGGTTCGGGCCCGGATGATGACGGTAAGGGGATTTCACACCGAGTTCTTGTAACTCACCCCCTTTTCTTAACCCTTGTAGGTAATGCTCCGTAATGAGGACTTGGGCCCATGGATGACTCGGTGGAGGCCATACTTGAGAAATGGTGTTATTGAACTTTAAATTTCTATTTCGGTTTATTTTATTATTTTGCTATTTTGGTTTAAGTTGTAATAAGGCCTGCAGGATATGTTTTAAATTGCTTTATGTTTAGTCGTACTTATTATATTGCTTGAATTGTTTTAACGGGATTTTCTAAAATCATAAATAATGGTTTTCCAAAATTGATTAATAAATGGATTTTATAATAAACTTTTACAAATATTTTAACTCGGAAATTTTCTCTCGAATTATCAACAATATTTTTAAAAGCCACGATTTTAAAGCTCACTACCTCGATTTTCGACTCATCAAACGATCTCTCAAAAATACTTGTATTTTATCTACGTTTTCGCAACGATTTCAAAATACTTCTGCAGCTCTATTTCTAAACATCACATTTTTGTAAATTGTTTATTTCAAATATGCTTTCGCCAGCAAAAAGGTTTTTTAAAGATAATTACGTTTTCAAGTAGTTAACAATTGCTTATGTGTTTTGGGTTTTAGCAAAGAGGTTGTAATTCTCAAACAAGTTTTTTCATGTGACACACCAGATTCACGCCTAACTTCTAGGCCGGGTTTGGGGTGTTACATTTTATGGTATCAGAGCCCGGTTGTAAAACTCGACTGTGGTTTGGGTTCAAACACATTTTCAAAGCCGTTTAAAATTTTAAATTATACATGTATGTTCTAAAGGAAGTATGGCACCACGGGTATCCGGCACCAAGTCAAGTAAGTTATATTTTCAATTTATTATTATTGTGGTATGACTGTAGAAATACTCTAGAACTCTTAGTTTTAGGAGCTGAAACTATAGAAATTGAGACCTTAGATACGTACTACGAAAACAACTTTACTTCCTATACTCCATAAAACATTGTTTAATAAACATTGAATAATTATACTGATTCATAAGACTCGTAATAAGATTAAGTCGACATTAGTGAACATGAGCGTTAAAGGACGTAGACGCGATAGATGTGGACGTGGTAGAGGCCGAGGTGCTAAGGCTAGATCTTCAGCATCGGGGCATGTTTCTGAAAGGGAGGCGCTGGCATCACCAGTGGTTGAGACGGGATCTCATGATCGAGCTGGGGTTGATGAGCTAACTCATATAGTTAAGGAAGTATTGAAGGAGGTTAAAGGAATCGGTGAAGCACTTCGAGTTGGGTCTGTGGACTGTAAGAAGAAATTAGATCGCGGTTCTTTTGGGTCGCAATTTCGTTCCGTAAAGCGTGTTGAGGCACGTCCAAACTTTTCGGCTTGCGATTATTGCAGAAGATGCCATCCGGGAGAATGCTGGAGGAGGTCGAAGCATGCTTGAGATGCGAGTCTAAGGAGCATAAGGCTCGGGATTGTTTTATCACCATCAAGTCAGGTATGTATTGGTTGGACGTGATGATTGAATGTAGAAAATTTTAGGTATAAGTGGTTGATAACTGCTTGCTTTTGTGGTTAGGTGTTTGGTTGTGTGAAAGAGGATTCAAGATTATGTTAAAAGTACATTAGTGTTATTAAGATTAGAGTGCACAGCGAAAGCATAGTGGTGTGATTTGAGAGATGCGTTTAGTAGTTGGTTGGAAATTTTGAGGACAGAATTTCTTTAAGGAGGGTAGAATTGTAACGACCCGAAATTGGGCCTAGTAGGATTGGGCCCATTGGGCCTTGAGTGTAGAAGCATTTTAAAAATTTTTTGAGAATAAGAGAATGGCATTATTTCAAGTTGGACTTATTAGGAAGGTGATTTTAGAAAGTTACGGGGTTCTATGAAGTTCCGGGTTCAAGTTGGGCTTTAGTAAAATTTTGTGTTTTAGCACTTTAAGGAGAGATAGTAAGTGGCATCAAGGCTTATGGAAATAAGGGAGCAACTTGCTTGCATAATTGAGCATATGGTAAAGAGGTTATGGCGCCACATGAAGGACTTTGAGGGAGGAGGTTCAAATCCCATCAAGTGCAAAATCTTGACTATTTTTTTTGTGTTCTTTCCCTAAGTGTCGGCCATGATGGTATATAAGGCAAGCTGAACTTTTTATTTTTTGGCAAGATGGCTAAGGAAAATAGGAAAGGATGAAGGTGAGGAAAGAAATCAAGAGAAAGGGGAAAGTAAGGAGAACATGTGGCCTTTTTCAAGGGAAGTGTTATGGAAAGTGTGGTTGGCCAATTTTTGACCATTATGGTCATGAATGTGGACGGTTTTGGGTGTAGAGGGAGGTAGCCGAATTTTATTTGGCAATTGGTAAAAGTTTTGGTGTTGTTTTGGCCAAAAAATCCTATTTGCAACTTTTGTGTCATTTTTTTTTCTCTCCAAATTTCCTTCTCCTTCTTGCCGAATCTTCAAGCTTTGAGTGTACATCTTTCTCCTTTGTTTGGCCGAATCACTCACCTTTTTGTTCATCTTCCCTTAGATAGCTGAAACAATCTAGCACTTTTCTCTCCATCCATTCTTTTCTTTTGACCTTTTCATCAACATTTTCTCTATTCTTAATTCGACATTACCTTGTGATCAAATCATCCTCTTTTCGTAGTGATTTAAGTGAGTGGTGCTACAAGGAAATTAACAATCGGTAAGTAGTAGTTCTCTCTTTGTCGATAACTTTGTTTCATTCGATTTTTTCCTTAATAATCAAGTGTTGTTCTTTCTCTCTCGTTGGGTCTGAATTACATTCTTTTCTGTGATATGGCCATCGTTGGATTTAGGGCTTTCAACAAGGTGAAGGAGCACAAGTGATTTGTATTAACCAAATCGTTATTGTCGACTTGTCAAGCAAGTGGGGTAAGAACGTTGTTATAAAATTTGTATTGATCAAAGGTGGGATACTTGCTAACGACTCTTTCGCTCACCAAATATTGTTAGGACGGGATTTCAGTAGCCAAAGGGTATGATCGATTTTTGGTGCACTGAGGGAGATCACATTCGTGGTGTTGAAACGGTAGAAAGCACAACTTGTAATCAAGGTGTGTAATCATGTACCCTTCCGAATATATGTTTGAAATGGTGTGTAATCTCATACCTCTCTGGATGTTTGTATGAAATGTTCTATGATTCGGTAGAAATACCAAAGAAAATCGGAAACCGGCATCCGAGACCACTCGGGAGTGCGTATGTTCATAGTAGTAACCATATTTTGCAAAGAAACAGTTTGGTCAGCAGCAGTGACGAGATTTTGGAAAAATCACAAAAACTAGGATAAAGGGAATTAGAAAGCGAAAAAGATATCGAATTAAAGATTACTATGTCTATTTTTATATGAAAGAAACAGAGGAGGAAGAGGAAGTTTATATTCTAGGATATCTTAATTTTAGTGAGACTGGTTCTGATCGACTTCATGATTCTCATTACATCTGGAAAAATCGTTTAAAATTGTAAAAGGGAATTAAGAGTTATAATTTATATGTATAGATTCATTAGTGAGCCTATTTTCAATAGAAACAAGTGGGAGAAACATATGAAAACTGTACAGTGATATATTTGAATTTCGGTTAAGAGAGGTCAGAATCGTTGGACAGTGAAACAAGGGAAACTTTAAGGAATAAACTGTACTAAATGGTTAAGCCAAAAATTTTGGAAAAATAGTAGTAAGAAGATATATGAGTCTAGTTTCAAGGAAAATTTACGAATTTAGATTTTAAGATTCCTAACTCGAGTTATAGTCAATTTAGTTAGTACGACGCAGATGGACAATTTAGATTTTTATGCCCCACATTAGTAGTTAAGTCTAGGTTGCGGAATTACAAAAATACCCTTGGAGGGTAAATTACCGAAATACCCCTGGGTTGCGAGATTACCAAATTACCCTTAGTGGGTAAGATTACCGAATTACGAAAATGCCCCTATGGGCCGAATTACGGAAATGCCCCTAATGGGCCGATTTGTTATATTGCCTTAATGGGCTGATTTGTTATATTGCCTTAACGGGCCGATTTGATATATATTGCCTTAACGGGCCGATTTGATATATAGCCATAATGGGCAGATTTGATAGATTGTTATAATGGGCCGATTTACCGAAATGTCCTTATGGACCGAATTACCGAAATGCCCCTATGGGCCGAATGATCGTATTACTTTAATGGGCTGATTCATAAAAAGTATTCAATAGGTTAATGGATGTTATTTTTATATGAATGTTTTACGATTATGTATGATGCATCTTTACATATTGCATGGGATGGGAAAATTTGAATGAAGAGAAGTATAGACCGGTGGCATTGCCACAAATTCTGATAATGGATATGTGCCTAACATATGAATTAATGACTCTGTGTCGATCATTTTACCGTATATGAATCTGGTGGCTCAGCCACAAATAGTATAAATGGCAGCTTGACTGCAAATTGGAGAGACTAGCGGGGTGGGTTGACTTGATCCCCACAGGAGAGGCTGGCTGGTACGGGGGAGAGATTGGATGGATGGGTTGGGTTGCATACTTTGCATTCATATATATATACTATTTTGTAATTGGGCTTCGGCCAAGATTATCTTAAATGGGCTTAGGACCAAGATATTACTAAGCGGGTTCAGGCCCAGTGATGACGGTAAGGGGATTTCACACTGAGTTCTTGTAACTCACCCCCCTTTTCTTAACCCTTGTAGGTAATGCTCCGTAATGAGGACTTGGGCCCATGGATGACTCGGTGGAGGCCATACTTCAGAAATGGTGTTATTGAACTTGAAATTTCTATTTCGGTTTATTTTATTATTTTGTTATTTTGGTTTAAGTTGTAATAAGGCCTCTGGGATATGTTTTAAATTGCTTTATGTTTATTCGTACTTATTATATTGCTTGAATTGTTTTAACGGGTATTTTCTAAAATCATAAATAATGGTTTTCCAAAATTGATTAATAAATGGATTTTATAACAAACTTTTACAAATATTTTAACTCGGAAATTTTCTCTCGAATTATCAACAATATTTTCAAAAGCCACGGTTTTAAAGCTCACTACCTCGATTTTCGACTCATCAAACGATCTCTCAAAAATACTTGTATTTTATCTACGTTTCCGCAACAATTTCAAAATACTTCTGCAGCTCTACTTCTAAACATCACATTTTTGTAAATTGTTTATTTCAAATATGCTTTCGCCAGCAAAAAGGTTTTTTAAAGATAATTACGTTTTCAAGTAGTTAACAATTGCTTATGTGTTTTGGGTTTTAACAAAGAGGCTGTAATTCTCAAACAAGTTTTTCCATGTGACACACCAGATTCGGGCCTAACTTCTAGGCCGGGTTTGGGGTGTTACAATCCAAATACACATATTTAGGGCATTTTACAAAATAGCCCTCACATTTCCACATTTTACATTTAAATCCCTATTTCATAAAATCACCAAATACACATAATTTCATTATACTCATGCTTAGCCGAATTTTCCCCTAGCTCATACAAGCCCACAGATTTCATTTATTTAACATTTTAGTACCTCAATTTCTCATTTTCACAATTTAGCCCAAAATAGTCATATTCATCAAAAATTCAAAGACAAAATATGTTAACCCAACATTAAACTTTCATATTTCACCAACTATCAACACAAAGCTCACATATTCATCAATGGCACATCTTAAAATTATTATCAAATTCTAAAATTAAAGCATGGGCTTAATAGTATGCTAAGCAACGATCACAAAAACGTAAAAATTATCAAAAATCGAAGCAAAAACATACCTTGATTAAGCTATAGATGTGTCGAATGCTTAAAAATTCGAGCCCTAAGTTTCTTCTTTTATTTTCGACAATGGATGAGTATATATAACCAGTTTTTCATGTTTGTTTTATTATAAATCATTTAATAAACCATTTACTAAAATAGCCTTATTATAAACATTTAAAATCCACTAACCTTAGGCATTTTTGTCCATCCAATCTATTAATGGTTTAATAACAACATAAGGACTTCTCATTTAAGAAGCCATGCCAATTAAGCACTTTAACAACTAGCACATAGCTTTTGCATTTTATACGATTAAGTCCTTTTTTCACAAATCGACACACAAACGATAAAATTTTCACACAGAATTTTCACATATGCTTAATCACATACTGTAAACACAAAAAATAATATTAAAATATTTTTTTCGACCTCAAATTTGTGGTCTCAAAACCACTATTCCGACTAGGGTCTAAACCAGGCTGTTACAACTCTCCCTCCTTAAGGATTTTTGTCCCCAAAAATCTTACCGGTGAATAGATTCGGATATTGCTCTTTCATAATATCTTCAGGCTCCCACGTAGCCTCTTCAACTCCATGTTTGTGCCACAACACTTTCACTAAAGAAATTTTCTTATTTCTCAACTCTTTGATCTCACATGCCAGAATTCGAATCGGTTCTTCGTTATACGATAGATCAGACTGAATCTCAACTTCAGTAGGGCAATCACATGTGATGGATCGGATCTGTATCGTCTAAGCATCGATACGTGAAACACATTATGGATCTTTTCTAGCTCAGGTGGCAACAACAATCTATAAGCAACCGGCCCAATACGTTCAATAATCTCATACGGCCCGATGAATCTCGGACTCAATTTGCATTTTCTGCCGAAACGAAGTATTTTCTTCCACGGAAACACTTTCAAAAACACTTTATCACTGATCTCAAATTCAATATCTTTTCATTTCAAATTTGCATAAGACTTCTGACGATCTGACGCTGTTTTCAAATTGTCACGAATCACTTTCACTTTCTGCTCAGTTTCTTTAATCAAATCAACCCCGTGAATCTTATTCTCACTAAGCTCAGTCCAATACAATGGAGTTCTGTATTTTCGACCGTAAAGAGCCTCATATGGCGCCATTTTAATTCTTGATTGAAAACTATTATTATACGCGAATTCAATCAATGGCAGATGCTTTTCCCATGTACTTTCAAACTCAAGGATATAACATCTCAAAATATCCTCGAGAATCTGAATGATCCGCTCGAATTGACCATCTGTTTGTGGATGAAATCCAGTACTAAAATGCAGCTTTGTACCTAGAGCCTCCTGCAGTTTCTTCCAAAATCGCGAAGTAAACCTTGAATCTCTGTCAGATACAATGGATAATGGTACCCCGTGTAATCTCACAAATTCGATCTCGGAATCTCAAACAACCATCATTATCAACTCAAAATCTTGAATCAGAATTCAAACCACACTAAGCTCGTTTTGCCATCATCTCAGCATCACCTTTCTGGGCATCACAAATCTGTCTTATAAACATTGGCCTCACTTTCAACTCAGCGAAAACCGAACCATCATCACACAAATCTATCTGAGTACTCATTGCTCGTAAAGCAAACAAAGACTTTCGGCTCAAAGCGTCAGTAACCACATTAGCTTTTCCCGAATGATAATCAATTACTAATTCATAGTCTTTTAGTAATTCTAACCATCTCCGCTGTTTCAATTTCAATTCTTTCTGAGTCATCAAATATTTCAAGCTCTTGGAATCAGTATAAATGTGACACTTCTCATCAAATAAGTAGTGACGCCAAATCTTCAACGCAAATACAATAGCTTCTAATTCAATATCGTGTGTCTGGTAGTTCTTTTCATGCGGTTTTAACTTTATCGAAGCATAGGCTATAACTTTGCCCTCTTGCATCAACACACAGCCTAAACCATTCAACGATGCATCACTGTACACTATGAATTCTTTACCCGATTCAGGTTGAACAAACACTGGTGCTTCTGTCAACAATACTTTCAACTGTTCAAAACTCTACTAACACTTTCCTGACCACTCAAATTTAACATCTTTCTGTAGGAATTTCGTCAACGGAATTGTAATCATCGAGAAGCCTTTCACAAACCGTCTATAATATCCCGCTAGTCCCAGAAAACTGCAAACTTCAGACACATTTCTTGGAGGTTTCCAATCTAAAATTGCTGAAATCTTGCTCGGATCAACTCGTATTCCTGCAGCTGACACTATATGTCCCAGAAAACCAACCTCGCACAACCAAAAATCACATTTACTAAAATTTTCATACAAATGCTTCTCACGTAGAGTCTGTAATGCAATTCTCAAATGCTCGACATGTTGCGTCTCATCACAAGAATAAATCAAAATATCATCAACAAACACAACGACAAATCTATCCAAATATGGTCTGAATATCCGGTTCATCAAATCCATAAATACTGCAGGAGCATTCGTTAGTCCGAAAGGCATAACTAAAAATTCATAATGTCCATACCTCGTTCTGAAAGCAGTTTTCGGCACATCTGATTCTTTAACTCTCAACTGATAATATCCCGATCTCAAATCTATTTTTGAAAACATTGTAGCTCCTTTTAACTGATCAAACAAATCATCGATTCGTGGTAGAGGATATTTATTATTTATTATCACTTTATTCAACTGTCGGTAATCAATACACATCCTCATAATACCATCTTTCTTTTTCACAAACAAAACAGGAGCACCCCAGGGCGAGAAACTTGGTCAAACAAATCCTCTATCGGTTAACTCTTGCAACTGAGATTTCAACTCTTTTAATTCTGTCGGTTCCATTCTATACGGAGCTATTGAGATAGGAGTTGTCCCTGTCACTATGTCAATACCAAACTCGACTTCTCGTATCGGAGGTAATCCCGGTAGTTCTTTAGGAAACACATCAGGGAATTCACAAACCACAGGCACAGATTCAACTTTCTTTTCTGTCACTTTTGTATCTTTCACATATTTCAAAGCTTTGATTGAAGATATTACAGTCGGTAGCCCATTCAAATCACTGGATTCAATTCGAACCATTTCACCATTCTGACTTCTCAAATCAATACTCTTCCGTTTACAATTCACAATAGCATTATGCAAAGTTAGCCAATCCATACAAAGAATTATATCAAATTCATCAAAGGGTAGTAGCATCAGATTAGCCAAAAAACAAATATCCCAAAACATCAACGGACAATTCTTGCACACTTTATCAACCAGAACACACTTGCCTAAGGGGTTCGGTACTCTAATTACAAACTCAGTAGACTCAACAGGTAGAGTCTTACTAGATACTAGGTTCACACACACATATGAATGAGTAGATCCTAGATCTATCAATGCAATCACATCAGTATCAAAAAGAGTAAAAGTACCAGTAATGACGTTTGGAGATGACACTTCTTCTCGAGCGCAAATAGCATAGGCTCGGGCAGGTGCGCTCGCTTCAGATCTCATAGCTGTATCTGTTGTTCCTCTTTGACTACCACTCACATTTTCGGTGTTTCTGGGTGGTCTACCCCTAGCTGTCGTGTTACTCGGCCTCGCACTCTGAACATTATCTTTCTTAGCTAACTCTGGGCAATCCTGAATAAAGTGATCTCGTGACTCACATTTATAGCAAGCTCTATTATTATACTTGCCCCAGCATTCTCTGATATGACGTCTCCCACACTGTCTACACTCAGGTTTATTGCTTCTGACACTTCCAACACTTGATTCCATTGGAGTTTGAATTTTAGAACCAGTATTTTGTTTCACACGATCTTTACTCGAATGTCCAAATGAAACATTTGAGCGATTGGTTGCATCTTTGAATCTCTTTGACGAAGAATGATACGACTTACACATCGACCTTTTTCTTTCGTCTCTAGCTTCTGAATCCGCTTTCTTCTTTTCTTTACTAAGCTCCTCGGCTTTGCAGGCTCTTTCAACCAATACTACAAATTCATTCAAATCAACAATTCCAACCAAAAGTTTAATGTCTTCACTCAAACCTTTAATGAATCGTTTACACATAGTAGTTTCTATCGAAACACATTCTCGCATATACTGACTCAATCTTACAAACTCCCGTTCGTACTCCGTAATAAACATACGGCCCTGTTTCAGCTCTAAGAACTCTTTACGTTTCTGATCTATAAACCATTGACTGATATATTTCTTCATGAAACAACACATTTTAAACATTCTTCAGGAGTACATGATAATTCATCAAACACTCTAATGGTATTCTCAACCCAAAGTTCAGCTCGCTCTGCATCATCATCAACTGTGGCCCTGAAATCTTCGGCCCCGTACTTTCGAATTTTATCCACAGGAGGTTTACTCAATCGGATCGAATCTTAAACTTGTGGCATTACAGGAACTTACGGGGGTGAAGGTTGTTGAGCAATCGGATTCGTTCGAACAAACTCCGTAAACCACTCACTCATCATTTGGAAGAAGGCTTGTTTTGCCTCTCCCTCATGGCTACTACCAATCGGCCTAGATTCAGCCGGCACTGTCCCTTGAGCGAGAGCAGGCGCATTACTCTCAACATCATCAGCAACTACTCGATCGGGATCCATTTACTATATAAAAACACATTTTTAACTGTCAGGAATCATCACACTATCGCAGATATATATATGTATGGCATGTATAGCCAGACACTCACATGCTACGGTAGTCCTAGAATTGACTAAACTGTAGCTCTGATACCAATAAAATGTAACACCCCTAACCCGTAACCATCGCCGGTCTAAGGTTAAGAAGCATTACCGGACATAACGGAACATTTACGATCATTTCTCAAACATAAATACATCATCATCATATCATAGTAAATCATATACATAGAGTCCCTTTAAAAGGTCCACGAGACCTTAAACATGCATTAGGAAGGAGTCGGGATTAAACCGGGCACATACAATTTTTTTTCAAAAATCAAACATTTTTCAAAGTTATAGAGGTCACACGCCCGTGTGGATAGGCCGTGTGCCTCACACGGCATTAGACACACCCGTGTATCCAAGCCATGGAAAAATAGGGCATACATACTGACTTGTCCACACGGTCGAAGACACGCTCATGTCTTGACCCGTGGGCAACACTGACTTAATTCACACGGCCTGTCACACACCTGTGTGTCTGGCCCGTGTACGAGTCTGACTTGATTCGAAATGCAACCTTAAGAGACACGGTCGAGACACACGCCCGTGTGCTCAACCGTGTGGCCAAATATAGGCCATTTGCAAGGCCAAATTGCCATCTAAATTTTGGGTCACTACTACAAACATCAAGCCATATCAAATTCATATCTTAAACGCATCCAAAACATACATTTTAATCATCATCCCCATCAAACAATTCAAGCATGAAACTAACCATTTACATATTACCAATACATATCAATATGATCATTAACACAACACCACATATACACCTTATAACTATCATTTTCACATATTCAAAACACATATTAAAGTCATTCAACTATCAAGCCTTATCACATGGATAGAACTATGCATCTCAAAACATTCCATAATCACTAGCCTATATATGCCATATACCAAATATACAACTTCCAAAAGTACCAAAATAGATGGCCGATAGTGTGATTGAGTCGCTGACCATCCCCGGATCTGAGCTAGCTTTAATGACACTGTAAAACAGAGAAAAACTTCACACAGTAAGGTTTAAAGCTTAGTAAGTTCGTAATATAACACAATTAATTCAACAATTCAAATTCAATATGCAAAATTACCAACACCAAATTCAATTCACCTCAATACTCAATTTTCATCCATACAAATTCCTCACTTTCATACATAATTATATGTTCAATGTACAAGTATTTACTAAGCTACTCAATCTAACCTTTCCATCATTTATTCACATAACTATCCATTTATCTCATTTACAACTTCATCAACCACATAGGTTCTGTACGTACCTGTACCATTGTAACATCCCTTACCCGTATTCAACGTCGAAATCTGGATACGAGACATTACCAAACTTAACTTGCTTAAACGTACATTACCAGGCTATCAAATTTCGTTCCAACTTAAAACTTTTTCATTCATATACATAACATACGAGGCCCTAAACATACATACGAAAGGTTTCAAAATTAAACCGAAAACTTTTGCGCACTTAGAAAATTTTTGCCTAAAACAGGGCCACACGCCCGTGTGAAATGGAACACACCCGTGTGGGCAGGCCGTGTGGTCACACACGCCCATGTTCCTAGCTGATCGTTGATTTCAAAGTCTTAAAATTTATAATGAGAATGATCGAACCTGGAAACTAACTATGACAACGATTTTTAGGCAAGCGCACCTATCGAACAGTAGTATAGCTTAGGCAAGACCGGATTGTTGAACCCAAAGGAACTAAAAGTACTAATACTAACTTTCTTTTTATTATTTAGCCTTAAAATAAGTGAAGTTGTTATTTAATCTAAATTTAACTAACTACTAAGCTAAAGATGCAAAGACAAAAAGAATGAATTGGGAAAATACTGTTGGAAAATCTCAGTTGATTAAGACGATACCCTTAGGAAGAATCCACCTAGACTTCACTTGTTATCTAACACTGAACCAGACGATGTATTCACTTGACTTAATCCGTAAGATTCCCTAATTTATATTAAACCCTCTCTCGAGGCGAATAAAGTCTAACCCTAGGTTGATTAATTGAAATCTCTTTCTAATTAAAACCCCTAGAATCGCATTAACTCGATCTATGGACTCCCATATTAGGTTTCACCCTAATCCGGCAAAATCTCGTCACCCTATCTCTAGGCGCGCGATCAACTTCGGTTAATTATGCTAGATCTACTCTTAGGCAGGGACTTTTGCTCCACCACCTAAGCACATCCAACTTGAATCAATATCCCGAAAATATTAACACAAGAATTAAGCACACATAATTGAGAACAAATCAAGTATTTATCATATAGTTCAGAAAACAATAACAAGATTCATCTAAGTTTCATCCCCTCTGTGTATCTCGAAGGGTTTAGTTCATAACAATAAAAGAAAACATCTCGAGGAAGAAAAGATAAAACAAAACATAAGAAATCCCTAAAACCCCCTGAAGGAATTGAAGGAGAGATCCGCCGTCTTGAGTAGAATTTCAGCTTCTTGAGATGGATCAACTGGCTATCTTCGAGTGCTTCCCACAAATATGACCTTTTCGGCTCGTCTCCTTGGCCTAGCTAACCCCCTGACAGAGGGCTTCTGTCGATCTCCCTGTCGAACCCCCTTTAAGTTGCCCCCTAGGGTGTTTATATAGGCTTTAAGATGTGTTACTTGGCCTCCAAGTATCCTAATTTGAGTGAAATTCCTATTTGGGGGTTTATGCATGCTTTGGAATATGTTTCTTTGCCACCAAGTATCCAAATCCGAGTAAAACTCCTCTTGGCCGCGACAGGGGCATAGCCATGGCACACGCCCATGTGAATCGTGGCCAGGCCATGTTTGAGACTGTTGAGTGAGGCACGACCTTGTGGTCTTGGGCCCAGGCTGTGTTGATTTCGTGATGTGGCCCATTTGGCCCGTTTTAAGCCTGTTTCTTGTTCTTTTCATCCTCCGGTGCTTTCCTGAGTATAAAACATGAAAAGAAGGGATTAAGAGAACCAAATGACATAAAATAAGGGATAATTTATCCAAAAGCATGCTAAATGTGGGCTTAAAATATGTTACTATTACGGTTTATCACTAGCCCATGTGGAATTTATTTTTCATTTCAAACTTATAGGGGTTTTCACACGGCCGGACACATGATTGACCATCTCTCAACCACTATTCTGACTAGTCCCTAAATTGAGCTGTTACAATTCTCCCCCTTAGGGATTTTTGTCCCCGAAAATCTTACCTAAAAAAGGTTTGGATCTTTGGTTTCTCATAGCCTCATCGGGCTCCCATGTAGCCTCTTCTACCCCATGTCTTTTCCATAGTACTTTCACAAGGGCTGTACTTTTGTTTATTAATTCTTTAACTTCTCGTGCCAAAATCTTAACCGATTCTTCGCCATAAGTCATGTCGGGTTGAATTTCAACCTCTATCGGTGTAATCACATGCGAAGGATCTGATCGGTAACAGCGTAACATTGACACGTGGAACACATCATGAATCTTTTCCAACTCAGATGGAAAAGCCAATCAATAAGCTACTGGTCCTATCCTCTCGGTAACTTCATATGGTCCGATAAAACGCGGACTCAACTTGCCTTTCCGGCCAAATCTGAGAACTTTCTTCCATGGTGATACTTTCAAAAATACCTTATCACCCACTTGAAATTCAATCTCTTTTCGTTTTAAGTTCGAGTAGGATTTTTGTCTATCAGAAGCAACTTTTAAATAATCACGGATTATTTTTACCTTCTCTTTGGTTTCTCTGACCAGATCAACCCCGTGAATATGATTTTCCTTGAGTTCAGTTCAATACAAAGGCGTTCGGCACTTACGCCCATACAAAGCCTCATAAGGCGCCATTCTCAAACTCGACTGAAAACTGTTATTGTAGGCAAACTCTACCAACGGTAAATACTTTTCCCAGCTGCCCTTAAACTCAAGAACACAACAACGGAGCATATTCTCAAGTATCTGTATTAATCTCTCCGACTGTCCATCAGTTTGTGGGTGAAAAGTTGTACTAAAACTCAGCTTTGTGCCCAAAGCTTCTTGCAACTTTTTCCAAAATCGGGATGTGAACCTCGGATCTCTATCTGAAATAATCGACAAAGGCACTCCATGTAACCTTACAATCTCTGAAATATACAAGTCTACCAACTTATCAAGTGAATAATCAACGTGTACAGGTATGAAATGGGCCGACTTCGTAAGTCTATCTAGCACAACCCATACGACATCTTTCTTGCTCGATGTCAACGACAAACTCGTTACAAAGTCCATAGTAACACGGTCCCATTTCCACTCGGGAACCATAATAGGTTGAAGAAAACCCGAAGGTACTTGGTGTTCAGCCTTCACTTGCTAACAAATCAAACATTTTGACACAAATTCAGAAATATCTTTCCTCATACTCGGCCACCCGTACCATTTCTTCAAGTCATTATACATTTTTGTGCTAACTGGATGTACAGATAGACATCCGCTATGTGCCTCATGTAAAATCTTCCAAATAAGCTCATCATTCCTCGGTACACAGACTCTGTCTCTGAACATCAAACATCCATCAGAATTAATCTGAAACTCACACTTAACACCCGACTCGCACTGAACTCTTTTGGCTTGTAAGTGACTGTCATCTTTCTGAGCCTCATAAATCTCTTGAAGGAACATCGGTCTAGCCCTCAACTCAGCTAGAATGGAACCATTGTCTGACAAAGTCACCTGTGTATTCATAGCCCTCAATGCAAATAGGGATTTTCTACTCAAAGCATCGGCGACTACATTCGCCTTTCCCGGGTGGTAGTCAGTCACTAACTCATAATCCTTTATCAACTCTAGCCATCTTCGTTGCCTTAAGTTCAATTCCTTTTGAGTCATCAAGTATTTTAGGCTTTTATGATCGGTGAATATCTGACATCTTTCACCATACAAATGGTGTCTCCATATCTTCAATGCAAACACAATGGCAGCCAACTCTAAATCATGTGTCGGGTAATTCTTCTCGTGTGGCTTTAGCTGTCTAGAAGCATACACTATCACCTTGCCCTCTTGTATAAGCACACAGCCCAATACATTCAAGGATGCATCACTATAAATCACAAATTCTTTTCCCGGTTCAGGTTGCACTAGAACTGGAGCCTTAGTCAATAATGCCTTTAGTTTCTCAAAACTCTGTTGGCATTTTTCTATCCATTCAAACTTCACATCTTTTTGTAACAACCTCGTCATTGGAGTCGCTATCATGGAAAACCCCTTGACAAACCGCCTGTAATAGCCAGCTAGGCCCAGAAAACTTCTAACCTCTGATACATTTCTCGGCGGTTTCCAATCAACAATAGCTGAAATCTTGCTCGGGTCAACTCGAATTCCATCTTCCGAGACAATGTGCCCAAAAAATCCAACCTCTTTGAGCCAAAATTCACTTTTTCTAAACTTGGCATATAACTGATTATCTCGTAAAATCTGTAAAACTGTCCTCAAGTGCTCAGCGTGTTCATTCTCATCACGAGAATAAATCAATATACCATCAATAAAAACCATAACAAATTTATCAAAGTATGGCTGAAAGATGCGGTTCATTAAATCTGTAAACACAGTAAGGACATTTGTTAAACCGAAAGGTATGACTAAAAATTCATAGTGCCCTTACCTTGTCCGAAATACAGTTTTCGGCACGTCTGAATCTTTTACTCTCAACTGGTAATATCCCGACCTCAAATCTATCTTGGAAAACACAATGGCTCCCTTCAATTGATCAAAAAAATCATCGATCCTTGGCAATGGGTACTTGTTCTTCACTGTTACCTTATTAAGCTGTCGATAATCTATGCATAATCTCTTGGAACCATATTTTTTTTTCACAAATAGCACTGGAGCACCCCATGGAGAATAACTCGGTCTTGCAAAACCTTTGTTTGTTAACTCTTGTAACTGTGCCTTCAATTCTTTCAACTCAGTTAGAGCCATCCTGTATGGGGCAATCGATATAGGTACAGTACCAGGGGCCAACTCAATGCCAAATTTAACCTCTCTAACCGTAGGCAACCCTGGCATATCTTCTGGGAATACATCTGGATACTCACACACTATCGGCACTGATTTAATTCTTAACTCAGTCTCCTTGGCATTCATCACAAAGGCAAGAAGGCTTCATACCCTTTTCTTACACATTTCTGGGCAGTCATATAAGAAATCACTATAGGCGATCTGTCTTGTTCATCTGATTCAACACGAAGAGTGTCCCCGTTTTCACATCTCAATTCAATATATTTCTTTAAAAATTTACTGTCACATCATGAGTGGTTAACCAATCCATACCAAGAATTATATCAAATTCATCAAATGGCAATAGCATGAGATTCACCTTAAAATAATGACCTCTAATCATCAATGCGCAATCTTTGCATACCTTATCAACCAATACGCATTTGCCTAAGGGGTTGGACACTTTTATCACGAATACTGTAGACTCTACAGGCATGCTCATACTAGATACTAATTTCATGCAAATATATGAGTGGGTAGATCCCGAATCAATCAAAGCAACAACATTAGTATCATGAAGAGAAAATGTACCCGTAATTAAATTAGGGGATGACGCCTCTTCACGAGCGCGAATGGCATAAATCCTCGCAGGCATTCTACCCTCAGATCTCGCAGCCTACTCTCTGGGTGTACTCTTACTACTCGTTCCACTTCCCGGGTTTCTCTGTTGTCTCCCTCTAGTAGTGCTTCCCGATCTTGCACTCTGAATCTTCTCTTTTTCAACCATCTCGAGACATTATCTAATAAAATGGTCTTGGGAACCACACTTAAAACAGGCTCTCTCATGTGCTCAGCACTCACCGGGGTGACCTCTGCCACACTGTGGACATTCTGGTCTATTTGGTCGAGTGTTTCCAATACTAGCAACTGAAGTGGTCTGAGCTTTAGACCCTGAGTACTATTTACCCTTACTTCTATTTGAAAACCCAACTGAAGTAGCTGATCGGGTAGGGAAGTCTCTTGACTTCTTGGATGAGGATTGAAACGACTTGTTCAGTTGCCTCTTTCTTGAGTCACGAGACTCCATTTCAACTTTTGTTTTCTCCTTAACCAACTCCTTGGCTTTGTAAGCTCGTTCCACTAACACAACAAATTCCTTTAATTTCAAGACACCAACAAACAATTGGATATCTTTATTTAATCCGTACTTAAAATGTTTGCACATAATGGCTTTAGTGGACACAAATTCTCGAGCGTATTTGCTGAGCCTTACAAACTCACGCTCATACTCAGTTACTATCATTCTGCCTTGTTTCAGTTCAAGGAATTCTTTTCTTTTCTGGTCGATAAACCTTTGGCTAATGTACTTCTTTCGAAACTCTTCTTGGAAAAACTCTCATGTGATCCTTTCCCTTGGTACAACCGACACAAGGGTGTTCCGTCGTTGGTAAGTGAAATCTCTCAAGAGAGAAACTACACATTTCGTGCACTCTTCAGGTGTGCAAGATAATTCATCAAATACCCTGATGGTATTTTCAAGCCAAAATTCTGCCCTCTCCGGATCGTCATCTTTACTAGCCCGAAATTCCTCAGCTCATTGTTTCCAGATTCTATCAACTGGAGGCTTTTCTCTTCTTACCACTTCTACCACTTGGGGAGCTACAGGGGTAGGCTGAGGAATAGGTTGGGGTGGAGGGGGTTGCGCATTCAGGTTCGCACGAAAGAACTCTGTATACCATACATTCATCATGTGGAGAAAGGTTTCCCTAGCCTCTTCTCCTCCTCTCTAACTTACATTCGTTGGTCTATTCTTATTTTCATTTGGCACCGTCCCTTCAGCGGGAGCCGGTGCGTTACTTTCTACATCATCCGCCACAGCTCTATCGAGCCCCATTTACTATATGAAAACACAATTTAAATCGTCAATAGTCGTCACACTATCATTACATAAATACTCATATGTATGGCATATAAAGCTAGACTCATGCATACGATATGTTAGTCTGAGAATTGACTAAACTGAAGCTCTGATACCACTAAATGTAACATCCCTTACCGTTATTCAACGCCGAAATCCGGATAAGAGACATTACCGAACTTAACTTGCTTAAACGTACATTATCGGGCTATCAAATTTTGTTCCAACTTAAAACTTTTTCATTCATATACATAACATCCCTATTATGGGCCTACGAGGCCCTAAACATACATACGGAAGGTTTTGGAATTAAACCGGAAACTTTTGTGCACTTAGAATTTTTTTGCCTAAAACAGGGCCACACGCCCGTGTGAAATGGAACACGCCCGTGTGGGCAAGCCGTGTCGTCACACACGCCCATGTTCTTAGCCCATGTGGAATTTATTTTTCATTTCGAACCTACGGGGGTTTTCACACAGCCGGACACATGCCCGTGTCTATGGCCCGTGTCTGTGGCCCGTGTCATTCACACGGCCTAGACACGCCCGTGTTCTCACCCGTGTGTGAAAACCTTAGCATTCTGTTAATGAAAACGACAAACTCTTAAGGGGCACACGGCCTAGTCACACGCCCGTGTGCTAGCCTATGTGACGAATCGAATTCTCACAAATTTGATGCAGGGGATACACGGCCTATCAACACACCCATGGGGCAGACCGTGTGTCACACACGGCCTGGACACACGCCCGCGTGTCTACCCGTGTGGACAATTAGAAGGATATTTACCAAGCCAATTGCCACCCTGAAACATAAACGCACATATACCGCCACAAGCAATATATAACATGGCAATAATACGCTATGAAGAATCACTAAATCACCATTCATACACTTCACATTTTACTCCATCAATAGCATGAACTTTCACTTCATAAAACTCATCATCATTAAATATATGAAACTTGACAAATATTGGCCAATCCCCAATGGCCATTTACAAAATGAGTGAATAACATTAATAGCCAACACTTTGGCTTCCAAATATGACAAAACAAAATGACCAAGTCCCTATACATACCATACCCAAAATAAACCAACTTTACTATACCAAAAGAATGATTGATAGTGTGATCCGAGCTCCGACGTTCTACGATCTCCGAGCTAGCTTGGCGATAATACAAGGAAAAGGGAAAAGAGAGAGGTAAGCATGTAACTTAGTAAGTTTGCATGAATTAAAATAGCAACATAAGGGCTCACAATAAAATCCATTCATCTCACTGAACAATAACAACACAATTTCTAAAGTACTTTGTGTAACGCCCCGAATTTGGGCCTAGTGGCGTGTGGAGTGTCCTAATGGTCTGTGGTTTGAAACCCCTTGCATGCGAAAGGTGACTATTTTGATTACTGAAATACCCTTGGTGGGTAAAGTTACCGAAATACCCCCGAGGGGTGAAATTACTGTTTTACCCCTAAAGGACGAAATAACCGTTATACTCTCAGTGGTAGTTTTAATATTTTTTATGTGATTTTATACATCTGTTTATGATCGTAATACATTGCATACATATCATATTGCATTGGGTTGGGTTTGCTGATTGGAGGAAGTACTGTTCTAGTGGCATCGCCACATACCGTTGTAGTGGCATCGCCACATATGCTTAATTTAGTGGCTCAGCCACATATACCGTTATTAGTAGCTTGGCTGCATTATTGGAGAGTTTTGGCTGGGTGGGTCGACATGGTCCCCACATGGAGAGATTGGTTGGTACGGGTGGAGAGTTTGGTGGTTAAGGGTTGGGTTACATATCCACTGCATTGTTATGATATAGGGCTTAGGCCCAGATTATTACTGAATAGGGCTTAGGCCCAGATTGTTACTGAATAGGGCTTAGGCCCAGACTGTTACTGTAATAGGGGATTAAACACTGAGTTTTCGTAAACTCACCCCGTTTTTAACTGTGCAGGTAATCCCATGCCTTAGACGGATCGAAGCTGCGAGGGACTCGGAGAAGACCACACACTGCTTATGCTTGTTGTTTTGATTATTTACTTTTAAATATTTTGATTTGGGTTGTAATAAGGCCTCTCTAAGTTTTAACTTATTATTTGTGATATTTATTTACGATGTTTTCTAACTGCTAAGAGTGGAGTACGATTTCCAAAACGATAACTGTCTTCAAAACACTATGTTTTCGCAACGTTTTCAAAATGCTTTTACAACTCAATTTTTAAGTATCATGTTTCCTTAAATCATCTATTTTAATTAAGCTTCCGCAATTGAAAAAGAATTTTACTAAGTGATTAGTAACATTTTGAAAAGGGAATAGTTCTTTTTAACCACGTTTTGAAAATAAACGAAATCAAATGAAAACATGGTGTTCGAGAAGCACCTCAATATGACACGCCAGATTCAGGCCTAACTTTTAGGCCGGTTTGGGGTGTTCCATTTAATGGTATCATAGCCCGGTTGCAAAACTCGGCTGTGGATTGGGTTTTCAAAATTGAATTTATGAAAATATTGTTTCAAAAAGGTTTTAAAGAGTTGAAATGTTGTATTGACTATTTTTCTAAAAGTGTGGTTCACCGAGTCTCCGACGTCAAATCCATAAGTTTTCTGAAAACCTTTATCTGCTGTTATGCAATAGGAAACACTGTGATTACCTAGATATTAGACTGTACGAAGATGCTTAAATTTAGATTTTGTATTTATTCTGTGTGATGTTGTGGATATGGAAATTGTATTTGCATGATATCTATCTGCTCTAGTGAATTGGTATTTCGGGTGTGCGTAAGAGGTAATGTTTTGGAAATAGAGTGCGCAGCGGAAGTGCGGTTGTGTAGTTGGGTTCTGTGACTATTCTAAGAGTTGGAAATTTCGATGACGAAATTTCTATAAGGAGGGTAGAATTGTAACACCCCGAATTTGGGCCTAGTAGAATTGGGCCTATTGGGCCTTGGGCATGGGAGCGTTTAAACTTTTTGAGAACAAGAGAACAGCACTCATGAGAGTTGGACCTATTAGGTGAGTGATTTTGGAAGGTTAGGGAGGCTTTAGGAAAAATTTTGGTTTTAGGTGAATAAAGCCCTGGGGGTAAGTAAGTAGGCTTTAAGAATAAATTGTGGGAAAATATGACACAAAAGGAGTTGTGGTCTAGTGGAAAATGGCGCCACATGGGAGACAAGGAAGTGACCCATAGAGGAAGCAAGGGGTCCAAGGTTCAAGTCTTGGTGCTTGCAATTCATTTTGTTTTTCTTTTAAATGAACTTAGACTTTGGCCCATAGGCTTATATTTAGTTGCGTATGTTCTAAGTCACAAAAGGAGCATGTGTTGTGGTGGCATGTAGCGTCTGGAGCATAGGAGAGGGCAAGGGTTTGAATCTCATGTCAAGAAAGGGAGTGTTTATTTTGCGCATTGGACGGCCAGAGTTTGTGTTGGATTTAAACTCTGCTGAAGGTGGGATCCCAAATCGGGAAGCTAGCATGAGGATAGGCAAGAAGCTGGCTTTAAATAGAGCAAGCCATGAGGAGAGCAAGCATACCTTTCTTGGCTTATCCCTTTTGCTTTGTGGCGTGCTCGTTTGGGTTAGGCGTTGGATCATTCGTTGATCTGTATGCCATTGGGTCGCGGTGGTGGTGACCGAAGTTGATCGACACACCCCTTGGGGGTCAAGGGTGCGATCATTATTGGCTTCTGCGCAGAACAGTGTTCAGAGCGCGGATTAACTTCAGATTCCTATCAGGTGTGTGTAATTTGCACTACTCTAGCTGTAGAGTGGCAAATGCCAAAATGCCGGTCACACGGCGATGGTAGCCACACGAGCATTCGAGCGCACGTGTGGGAGCTTCAACGCGATAGTTGAGGCCCTCATGAGTGTTCTCATGGGTTTAGGCTACCTTGGGCTGAGTGGGCCCAATGGGCCTATGGGCCCATGTGAATAAATTGTATGATTGTATAGTAGATATTGGACTGGTCTATGTGAATCTCATATCTGTGGCTAGATTTGGGCTAAATGGGCCACACGAGCATGAGGGCTCTAGGCCCATTCGCATCGTTATCTCTATTTAGAATACCTTGGTTTACCCTTGATGGGTAAATTACTGAAATACCCTTGATGGGTAAATTACCGAAATACCTTTGATGGATAGATTACCGAAATACCCTCGAAGGGTAGATTACCGAAATACCCTTGGTGGGTAAAGTTACCGAAATACCCCCGAGGGGTGAAATTACCGTTTTACCCCTAAACGACAAAATAACTGTTATACTCTCAGTGGTAGTTTTAATATTGTTTATGTGATTTTATACATCTGTTTATGATCGTAATACATTGCATACATATCATATTGCATTGGGTTGGGTTTGCTGATTGGAGGAAGTACCGTTCTAGTGGCATCGCCACATACCGATATAGTGGCATCGCCACATATGCTTAATTTAGTGGCTCACCACATATACAATTATTAGCGACTTAGTGCATTATTGAGAGTTTTATTTGGGTGGGTCGACATGGTCCCCACATGGAGAGATTGGTTGGTACAGGTGGAGAGTTTGGTGGTTAAGGGTTGGGTTACATATCCATTGCATTGTTATGATATAGGGCTTAGGCCCAGACTGTTACCGTAATAGGGGATTACACACTAAGTTTTCGTAAACTCACCCCGTTTTTAACTGTGCAGGTAATCCCCAGCCTTAGACGGATCGGAGCTGCGAGGGACTCGGAGAAGACCACACACTGCTTATGCTTGCTGTTTTGATTATTTACTTTTAAATATTTTTATTTGGGTTGTAATAAGGCCTCTCTAAGTTTTAACTTATTATTTTTTATATTTATTTACGATGTTTTCTAACTGCTAAGAGTGGAGTACGATTTCCAAAACGATAACTGTCTTCAAAACACTACGTTTCCACAACATTTTCAAAATGCTTTTACAACCCAATTTTTAAGTATCATGTTTCCATAAATCATCTATTTTAATTAAGCTTCCGCAATTGAAAAAGAATTTTACTAAGTGATTAGTAACATTCTGAAAAGGGAATAGTTCTTTTTAACCACGTTTTGAAAATAAACGAAATCAAATGAAAACATCGTGTTCGAGAAGCACATCAATGTGACACGCTAGATTCAGGCCTAACTTCTAGGCCAGGTTTGGGGTGTTACACTTTGACATACTTACTCATATTTACTCTTACCCATCACATATCACATTACAGTTTCATAACTCGTATTTTACTTATGGGTACCTGTATCACTTTATCACATGGTTTAGCACTTATACCATCTTGAACATAAACTTAACTCATTATCATCCTTAACTTAAATGTAGCTATTTGCCCGTTGAACTATTTGGAATATTGGAGGATACTCAATCTCATCATACATGTATCGCGGTGCCAATGCCATATCCCAGATATGGTCTTACATGGGATCACCTCTTGATGCTGATGCCATATCCCAGATATGGTCTTATACGGAATCTCATATCTCGATGTCGATGCCATGTCCTAGACATGGTCTTATACGAGATTGTATATAGATGTCGATGCCATGTCCTAGACATGGTCTTACACAAGATCTTTCTTTGGTACCGAAGCCATGTCCCAGACATGGTCTTATACGGGACCTTCCTTATTCGGTGCCGATGCCATGTCCCAGACATGGTCTTATACGGGACCTACATTCGGTGCCGATGCCATGTCCCAGACATGGTCTTATACGGGAACTTCCTTATTTGGTGCCGATGCCATGTCTCGAACATGGTCTTATACGGGACCTTCCTTATTCCATGTTGCGACATAGGTATCCTTGTTATTACGAATATCCAACCGGGACTTCAACTTAACATACTCTCATCGTATTCTCATCGAGGCATCCTTAGTCGGTTTTCATAGAAATAATATTCATTTGGCATAATATCAAGCAATTAAAAATATAAAATCATTATGTAGCTTTAATTTCACACAAACTTACCTCGGTACTCAAAATGCGTATAGGTGTTCGATTTAGTCCACAATCTTGTTCTTGCCTCGGTTTCAGTCCGGGCTTCGTGTTTCTTGATCTATAATAACAATTTAACTTGTTTAATACTCACATTGACTAAATCGACACATGAATCATACTTTGGCAAACTTACGATTTTGCCCCTAAACTTTCACATAATTACACTGTTGCCCCTAAGCTCGTAAAATGATTTTTATTCAACTTTCTTGTATTTTAAGCCTAGCCGAATCATTTTCTTAACTACAACAGCCCTCCATTTCCACTAATTCACTCATGTATGACCATTTTTATAACTTTTTACAATTTAGTCCTTTTCATGAATTTCTCATGAAAATCACTTAGAAAAAGATGTTTATCATGCATCAAACTTTCATATTCTTCCATAAATCATCAAAATACATGCATGTCATACATGGGTAAATTTTTGAATATAAACCCTAGCTCAAAATATAGCTAGAAATAGCTAAATCGAGCTACGAGGATCTCAAAAATACGAAGAACATTAAAAACGGGGCTAGGATGCACTTACTATCAAGCTTGGAAGTTGAAGAAACCCTAGCTATGGTGCTCTTGTGATTTTCGGCCAAGCTTGGAGAAGATGGACACCATTTTTGACTTATTTTCCCTTTTAATTCATTAATTAACCAGGTGACCAAATTGCCCTTGAGGCCCCTTTCTTGAGATTTTTCCTTCCCATGCCCATTTTTGTCCATCTTGACATTTAATGGTCTAATTGCTAAATAAGGACTTCTAATAATTTTTATAATTCTATTTCATACTTAAATCTTCTAGAATCTCATATTTTCTAATCTTTGCAATTTAGTCCTAATAGGCAAATTGTTCACTAATTCATAAAATTTCTTCATGAAATTTTCACACAATTATGAAATCATGCTATAGGCCTCATAAAAGTCATAAAACACATATTCCTACCTCAGATTTATGGTCTCGCAACCACTATTCTGGTTAGGCCCTAAATCGGGCTGTTACAACCATCACGTATTTAACTACCACATTTACCATTCAATGCTCCAAACCATTACTCATTCGATCCTCTTCAAACATTCGATGAATTTGCACACTCAGTGCCATATAATTTACCGAAGCCACAATATTATCGCACACTTAGTGCCATCACGTTAAACAGATAATGTCTCAAAATCGCACACACAGTGCCAACTAATATAGTCGATGCTTTCTTTATCTCGCACACTTAGTGCCGATCAACATTGTATCACTTCTATTTACGCACACTCAGTGCCATATAATTTTAAAATCACAACTCACATTTCCAAATTCCATACTCACATTTCCATTCATTTCAACACATAAGAACATCGTTTAAACAACATGTATTATACATGAACTTACCTCGGACGTAGAAACACGATACAATTCGACCAATGGAGCACCTTGTTCTTGCCACGATCTAAGTCCAAATTTATCTTTTCTTGATCTATACACCTCAAACCCGGCCTAGACGTTATGGCTGAATCTGGCGGTATCACATTGAAGTGTTTTTCGATAACATAGTTTCTTTGGAAAATCCATTTTGTTATTAAATCTCGTTTATGATCTTAACCGAAAATTTTAGGGTATCTTGTTCTTTTAAAAATCAAGTTGTTTTTAGTAGAAGGTTGATCATATTAGTTTGTTACTATACTTTAAAACAATGTTTGATGCGGAAGCTTGTATAGTATGTTACGAAAATGTGGTGTTTTGAAAAATAATTATCTTTTGAAAAACCGCGTCCTACTACTACTCAGATGTGAATGAAAATAAGTAAAATCCCCAAATTAAAAGTTAACATTTAAAGAGGCCTTATTACATAACAAATACCCATTTAAATTTCTTGTAAATAAAAAGCCAAATATAAAAGCAAGTGCGGTTGTGTGGCCACCTCCGAATCCCTCACAGCATCGATCCACCTAAGACTGAGGATTACCTGTACAGATAAAAAGAGGGGTGAGTTTGCGAAAACTCAGTGTGTAACCCCATATAAGCAAAATGGCCAATCAGGCCGTAGGCAAGTACAGTTTGGGCCTAAGCCCAAATCACTAATAGTTCAGATCAGTTGGGCCTTAGCCCATTCTGAAGATCGAGATCATTGTGGGCCTTAGCCCATTTCAGTGGGAACGATATGATTCGGGCATGCAATCAAAAATCCTACCCAACCAGCCTCTACACTCCACTCCGTCCAGCCCAGTACTCCATGTGGGGATAAAATCAGCCACCCATCCCTACACTCCAAAAATTAGCACCGGTTGTAGCACTAAACAATATTTGCAGTAGGGCTGCCAGTACAGTACACTTCCTCCAATCATAATAATCCCATCCCATGCAACATATCACACATGTATTGTAACATACCGATTTAGGGCCTAGTCGAAATAGTGGTGCGAGACCACGAATCCGAGGTATATGAATAAGTTTTTAAGGTTTATGCTATGTATGCATGCTAGTGTGAGAGTTTCATGAAGCAATTTTGTGAAATTGCGGTTGAATTGTCCAAAAGGACTAAATTGAAAAGTTGTAAAATGTGAGATTCTAGAAGCTATTTGTGTGAAATAGCTTTAGAATATTAATTAGAGGTCCTTAAATAGCAATTTTTCCATTTTCTAATTTTTGGACAAAATTGGGCATGGATAAGTTAAAATAGAAAGTTTATCAAAAAGGGTATTTTGGTCATTTAGCAATTAAGTGATTAAAATAGGAGAAAAGATGAAAAAATTCATTCATCTTCTTCTCCAAGGCTGTCGAAATTTTCAAGAGCCATTGTTAGGGTTCTTCAAAATTTTCAAGCTTGCTAGTAAGTGCATCTAGCCTCGTTTTTGATATTCTTTATATTTTTGAAGTCCTTGTTGCATGAGTAAGCTATTTTTAGCTATTTGATGAGCTATGATGGATGTTTAAAAATGTGGCCATGTATGACATGCATGTATTTTGATGTTTTATGGAAGATTATGAAAGCTTGATGTAGTAGAAACATCTTTTGCTAAATGAGTTTCCATAGAAAATGCATGTAGGGACTAGGTTGTAAAAATCTTGAGTTTGGTCATACATGTGTGAAGTACTGAGAATTGATGAATGCTTTATTTGAGTAAGTGATTCGGCTAAGCATGAAAGGCTAGAAAGTTGAATAAAAATCACTTTACAAGCCTTGGGGGCAATAGTGTAATTATGAGAAAGATTAAGGGCAAAAGGGTAATTTTGCCAAAGTATGAGATGTGGGTCAATTTAGTCAATGTGTGTATTGAATAAGTTGATTTATTCACTATAGATCAAGAAAGACGAAGCCCGGATCAAAACTGAGGCAAGAGCAAAGTGGTGGACTAAATTGAACGTTTCTATACTTTTGGGTATCGAGGTAAGTCTATGCATAAATGATGCATTCATACTTCTAATTTGTTAATGCTAGCTAGTGTGTAGCATGATTGAGGATGATTGAGAACCTATGTTGTTAAAGTAAAATGATTGTGGTAGAACTTGTGAATGAATGAATGATCGAGTAAGTAGATGTGTTGATGTGTTGTGATAATGCAAAAAGGTGGGCTAAGTGCGATACCATTCTAATGCATAATGACGATGAGTTGGCTATGTGCGATGCTATCGTTGGGTATATTGTCTAGTGGGCTATGTGTGAAACCACAACGATTACCTTTATGGTAGGCTAAGTGCGATACTACCTTATTTATTGATTGTGGTGGGCTAAGTGCAGAACCACCGAGACATTAGTTGTGTGGATTAGCTGTGTGGATGTATTATCGAGATATAATGAGGTATTGTATATTGTGTAAATGTGATATTGAATGCAGGGGTGCATGTCAATGGTTATGAGTAAGTGACTCATGATGTGTTGGAAATGTGGTAAGGGATGGAAAGAGTAAGCATAGTTGTACATTATGTTAGTGTAATGCTAACTATTGTTTAGCTTATACTATGTAGCTTAATTGTTTATGTGTAAACTTACTAAGCTTAAAGGTTACTCCCTTTCTTTTCCCTTATCTTATAGAGCAAAAGTGTTGAATCAAGATACGAGGATCAATTGGAAGATTGCCCACACTATCAGCACACTCTGGTACATTAGACTCAATGTTTTGTATATGGCATGTATAGGGGCTAGACAAGTTAGTGAATTTTGTTGTATATGGCTATGATGTGTTGGCCTTTAGATGGATAGTTTATTTTGTATAATGCCATAGTTGTTGGCACTTTATTATATGAAAAGATGTAGTTATCTAAGTGAGATTGTAAGATTTTGAGTTGATTATGGATGTGTTGAATGAGTGCATGATTGTGTATGCTAGGAGGGTGAAAAGAACTTGGCAAATAGCTTTGTTCTTGTCCATGTGGGTAGACACACGAGTGTGTGTCTAGGCCATGTGTGACACACGGTCAGCCCACGAGCGTGTGACTTGGCCGTGTGTCCCCTACATGTTAGTATTGTAAATCAGAATAGACCACAGACTAGTCACACGGGCGTGTGCCTAGAACTTGTGTGTTAATCGGTGTTGGCCACGGGCCAGCCACACGCGCGCGTGTGTCTAGACTCTAGGCCGTGTTAAGGTAGTCGATGTGCACCATGTGTGGAAGGCACGCGGCGCAGTGCCCTAACTGTGGGGCATTGCCAGAATGCTTGGGTTTTTATGCACGGTTTGGGGACATGGGCGTGGGTGACTACACACAGGCGTGTCTAATCTTACACAGGCGTGTGAGCTCTGTAGAGATGGAAAAGTTTTAAAAATCGTAGAATTTTCATTATAGTCTCGAGAGCCCTCGTGTGTTTGAGCGTGGCCTCGTAAGTCGAGAATGAGGTGGTTGAGGTGACTTAAGAGATTAGTCACGATGAGCCTAAGTGGCGATCATGAGGTTTTAATACGGTAACGCCTCGTGCCCGGTTCTGGCTTTGAATACGGGTAAGGGGTGTTACATTTAGTGGTATCAGAGCTATAGTTTTGTCGGTTCTAGGACTATCGTAGCGGGTGTAAGAGTCTAGCTATGCATGCCATAAGTGTGCAATGATACTGTGGTGGCTACTAATGATTTTAAATCTTGTTTTATATAGAATATGGATTCTGATCCATTGACTGCTGATGAATCAGCTAGTAACGCGCCGACTCCTGCGTAAGGAACCGTGCCGGTACAAAGTGGACCCGAGGCTAGGGGTTAAGGGAAAGAGGCACGGGAAGCCTTTCTCTAGATGATGAGCAATTGGTTCTCGGATTATGTTCGAGCAAACCCTAATGCTCAACCTCCTCCACCTTCTCCTCCTATACCTCAGCCAATTCCTGTGGATCCTCAAGGTATTGATGTAGTGAGGATATCGAAACCCCCGGTGGATAAGATTAGAAAACACGGGGCTAAGGAGTTTAGAGCTAAGGTGGATGATGACCCTGAGAGGGCGGAATTCTGGTTAGAGAACTCGATGAGAGTGTTTGATGAACTCTCATGTACACCGGAAGAGAGCTTGAAATGTGTCGTATCCTTGCTGAGGGACTCGGCATACCATTGGTGGAAGACGTTAATGGCAGTGGTCCCGAAAGAGCGGGTGACGTGGGACTACTTTCTGGAAGAGTCCCGGAAGAAGTATATAAGCCAATGATTCACAGATCAGAAGAGGAAGGAATTCCTTGAGTTGAAGCAAGGAAGAATGTCAGTAGCGAATTATGAGCGTGAGTTTGTTAGGCTTAGCAAATACGCTCAAGAATGTGTGTCGTCAGAGACCATGTTGTGTAAGAGGTTCGAAGACGAACTGAATGAGGACATCAAACTCCTAGTGGGTATTTTGGAGTTGAAAGAATTTATGGTGTTGGTTGAAAGGGCAAGTAAGGCCGAAGAGTTGAGTACAAAAAAGAGAAGGGCTGTGAGTGAAGCCCGAGATGCTAGAAAGAGGCTGATGGGCAAGTCGTATCAGGCCCAGTCGAAAAGGTCCAAGGAAGTGAGTCCTAGGACGACAGCAATAGTGGGTTATTCGCATCGAGACTTTGGCAATACTCGTTCGGGTTCAAGAGTCCAAGCTACCTCGATGGAAAGTGTGGGTAATCCGAAGAGTAAACCAGAGTGTCCAAGTTGTTGTAGATATCACACCGGAGAGTGTTGGGGTAACAGTCGAAACTGTTATAAGTATGGTTCCCCCGACCATTTTATCTGAAGGTGCCCTGAGAAGGATGATAATGAAGAAAAGCAAGAGATGAGACCCGGCGATGTGTCTGTAAGGGGCAGACCACCAAGGAACCCGAGGGGTGGGGCTAGTGGCAGAGGTGCATCCAAAGACTCTGCTGTGAGACTGGAGGGTCGAGCACCTGTGAGGACGTATGCCATTTGCGCTTGCGAAGAGGCATCCTCCCTTGATGTGATAACGGGTACTTTTTCTCTCTTTGACACCTTTGTTATTGCTTTAATAGATCCAGGGTCTACTCACTCTTATATTTGCATGAGATTGGCATTTAGTTTGAGTATGACTGTTGAGTCTACGGACCTTGTGGTTAAGGTGTCAAACCCGTTAGGAAAGCATGTGTTAGTGGACAAGGTGTGTATAAATTGTCCTTTATTGATTAAGAGTCATTGTTTTCCGGCAGACTTGATGTTGTTGCCGTTTAATGAGTTTGACTTGATCCTAGGCATGGATTGGTTGACTACCCATAGTGTCTTAGTGAACTGTGGTAGTAAGTTTATTGATTTGAAATGTGAGAGTGGAGATGTGGTTCGGGTTGAATCAGGTGGATCGGATAGTCTACCAGTGATGATTTCTTCCTTAGTGGCTGATAAATGCTTGAGAAAAGGGTGTGAGTCCTATCTTGCTTTTGTGTTGAATACTCGAGAGGTTGGAGTAGAGTTTGAAACAGTGCCAGTGGTTTGCGAGTATCCAGATGTATTCCCGGAAGAGTTACCCATATTACCTTTACTGAGAGAGGTTGAGTTTGGGATTGAGTTGGTTCCGGGAACGGCACCTATTTCGATTGCTCCGTATAGGATGGCACCTTTAGAATTGAAAGAACTGAAGGTTCAGTTTCAAGAGTTGACAGATAAAAGTTTTGTAAGACCGAGTTACTCACCGTGGGGTACTCCGGTATTGTTTGTGAAGAAGAAAGATGGGTCTATGAGGTTGTGTATAGACTATAGACAGGTTAACAAAGTGACGGTTAAGAATAAGTATCGTTTACCAAAGATTGATGATCTTTTTGATCAACTGAAGGGAGCTACAGTGTTCTCCAAGATAGACCTGAGGTCTGGTTATTATCAGTTGAGAGTGAAAGAGCAGGATGTGTTGAAAACTGCATTTCGGACCAGGTATGGCCATTATGAGTTTTTGGTTATGCCATTTGGTTTGACGAATGCACCGGCGATTTTTATGGATCTGATGAACCGTGTTTTCAGACCATATGTGGACAAGTTTGTAGTTGTCTTCATTGACAACATATTGATCTATTCTCGGGATGAGAACGATCATGAAGAAAATTTGAGAATTGTCTTGCAAACTTTAAGAGATAAGCAGTTGTATGCTAAGTTTAGCAAGAGTGAGTTTTGGCTCCGAGAAGTTGGATTCCTAGGACACTTGGTGTCGGGCGATGGTGTCAGAGTTGACCCGAGTAAGATTTCAGCTGTGGTGGATTGGAAACTGCCGAGAAACATGTCAGAAATTAGAAGTTTCTTGGGATTAGCGGGATATTACAGACGTTTCGTAAGGGGGTTCTCTGTGATTACTACCCCGATGACGAAACTATTACACAAAGATGTCAAGTTTGATTGGACTGAGACATGTCAACAGAGTTTCGAGAGACTGAAGACATTATTGACTGAGGCGCCGATTTTGGTTCAACCAGAATCGGGGAAAGAGTTCGTGGTTTACAGTGACGCATCGTTTAATGGTCCCGGCTGCATGTTGATGCAAGAGGGTAAGGTAGTCGCTTACTCCTCGAGACAGTTGAAACCGCACAAGAAGAATTATCTGACTCATGATTTGGAGTTGGCTGCGATTGTTTTCGCGTTAAAGATTTGGCGACATTACTTATATGGTGAGAAGTACTGAATCTTTACGGATCACAAGAGTTTGAGATATTTGATGGATCAGAAGGATCTGAATATGCGACAGAGACGGTGGCTTGTGTTGTTGAAAGACTATGAGGTAGTCATTGATTACCATCCGGGAAAAGCGAATGTGGTTGCGGATGCCCTGAGTAGGAAATCCTTGTATGCTCTAAGAGTTATGAGGATGATTTAGCATTGTCTGATGATGGTGCTATTCTGGAAAAGTTGCGAGTTAAGTCACTATTTGTTCCACAGATATGTGAGGCTCAGAGACATGACAGTGAGATGCTAGCTAAGAGAGCTAAGTGTGAATCAGAAAGTGATTCCGATTTTTGAGTGGGCTCGAATGGTTGTTTACTGTACCGTGACAGAATTTGTGTACCTAGAGATGAGGAATTAATCCGAAAGGTTTTGCATGAGGCCCACAGTGGATGTTTGTTAGTACATCCGGGCAGTACGAAATGTATAATGACTTGAAAAAGTCTTATTGGTGGTCGAGTATGAAAAGAGATAACTCAGAGTTTGTGGCAAAGTGTCTGAATTGTCAACAAGTGAAAGCTGAGCATCAAGTGCCTTCGGGATTGCTTCAGCCAGTGTTGGTACCCGAATGGAAGTGGGATCGGGTTACCATGGATTTTGTGACGGGGTTGCCGATGACTCCGAAAAAGAGAGATGCTGTGTGGGTGGTTGTGGATAGACTAATAAAGTCGGCTCACTTTATCCCAGTTCGTGTTGATTATTCACTGGATAAGTTAGTTGAATCGTATGTTGCAGAGATAGTGAGATTGCATGGTGTGCCTATGTCTATAATATCGGATAGGGATCCGAGGTTCACTTCGAGGTTTTGGAAGAAGTTGTAAGAGGCCATGGGTACGAGATTGAATTTCAGTACTGCATTCCATCCGCAAACTGATGGTCAGTCTAAAAGAGTGATTCAAGTTCTTGAAGATATGCTTCGATGTTGTGTATTAGAATTTGAGGGTAGTTGGGAGAGATATCTACCTTTAGTCAAATTTGCTTACAACAACAGTTATCAGTCAAGTATACGGATGGCTCCGTATAAGGCCTTGTATGGTCGTAAGTGTCGGACTGCTCTGTATTGGACTGAGCTTAGTGAGAAACAGATCCATGGGGTCGATCTAGTAAAAGAGACCGAGGAGAAAGTGAAAGTAAAAGTAATTCGTAATAGTCTGAAAGCTGCTTCGGACCGATAGAAGTCGTATGTGGATTTGAAAAGAAAAGAAATTGAGTTTGAGGTGGGTGAGAAAGTGTTTTTGAAAGTGTCCCCGTGGAAGAAGATTATGAGATTTGGACAAAAAGGAAAATTGAGTCCAAGATTTATAGGGCCGTATGAAATTACAGATAGAGTTAGGCCAGTAGCATACCGGTTGGCTTTGCCGGTAGAGTTGGAAAAGATTCATAATGTGTTCCATGTGTCGATGTTGCGAAGGTATCGCTCCGATCCTTCACATGTGATTCCTTCGACAGAAATTGAGATAAGACCGTATATGTCTTATGATGAAGAGCCGATTAAGATCTTGGCTCGAGAGGTGAAACAATTGAGAAATAAGAGCATAGCTCTAGTGAAAGTGTTATGGCAGAAACATTGTGTGGAAGAGGCTACATGGGAAACGGAAGAGGCTATAAGAGAGCAACATCCAAACCTCTTTACTGGTAAGATTTTTGGGGGCGAAAATCTCTAAAGGGGGGAGAGTTGTAATATCCCAATTTAGGGCCTAGTCAGAATAGTGGTGCGAGACCACAAATCCGAGGTATATGAATAAGTTTTTGAGGTTTATGCTATGTATGCATGCTAGTGTGAGAGTTTCATGAAGCAATTTTGTGAAATTACGGTTGAATTATCCAAAAGGACTAAATTGCAAAAGTTGCAAAATGTGAGATTCTAGAAGCTATTTGTGTGAAATAGCTTTAGAATATTAATTAGAGGTCCTTAAATAGCATTTTTTTCCAATTTCTAATTTTTGGACAAAATTGGGCATGGATAAGTTAAAATAGAAAGTTTATCAAAAAGGGCATTTTGGTCATTTAGCAATTAAGTGATTAAAATAGGAGAAAAGATGACAATATTCATTCATCTTCTTCTCCAAGGTCACTAAATTTTCAAGAGCCATTGTTAGGGTTCTTCAAATTTTTAAGCTTGCTAGTAAGTGCATCTAGCCTCGTTTTTGATATTCTTTGTATTTTTGAAGTCCTTGTTGCATGAGTAAGCTATTTTTAGCTATTTGATGAGCTATGATGGATGTTCAAAAATGTAACATCCTGAATTTATGGGCTTGTGCATTTTGTGTAGTGTATGCTTAAAATATTAATTTAAGGGTTGGATGTGCAAATGGGGCTCGGAGTTTAATGAGGCTTTGATTAAATATCCTGTTTAGACACTCTAGGGGCTTGAATTAAAGTTTTAGTAGTTTAATTAACATATTGGGCTTGTGGCCCAACAAATGTGAAACACGAAGAAAGGGGAGCTATAGTTGGCGTCACTAGTACATGAGGAGGGCCCAAATTTTGGCTGCCCGGTGCCCAAGTTATAGGGCCAAATTCGGCACTCATAAGGGACTAAGGGGGGGACGGCAACAAGGCAAAATTTTAGGGATTTTTATTAAGTGGATATTAAGCGGATAAAGGGAGAAGGAGTTGGTGATAATTAGGGGCTATTTTTGAGGAGATAAGCAGATTGAGATAAGGGAAAAGGGATAGGAGCTATCAGGTGTTGCAGTGTTGGCCGAAAATCAATCTCTGTTAGGGGAGGAATCGGTTTTCTATATGCAGAGGGGGTGCAGAAATTGTCTTTGCTAAAGCTCTCATCTTTTCTTTTTTCTCTGTCAAAATTTCTACTCTATTCTCCCTCTCTTTTCTTTTTCTTCGGTTGGCCGAATCCTCTCTTTCTCTTCTCTTTGAGACACCTTAGCCGAATCATCAAGCCTCTCTTTACTCTCTTCTCACTTTCCCCTGTTAGCCGAAACATACCACCTGGATCTTCTAAAAGAAAACAACAAGCCGAAAACGCAATAGGTTATCTTTTTCAGGATTTTTCATAAAAGTCGAAATCGTGAGATCTAGTCTTCTGTGTGTGCCGAAATCAGTTTGGGGTGCCTACTTGTGCCGAAATCTGAAGGAAACTTTAGGTAAGTGTTGATTTGAGAAAACCAAATCTTTCTCGGCTTTTCAAAGTCCCTAGCCGAATGGCTATTTAGGAACTAATCTCTTATTTTTCTCTTATTTTTGGCATTCCGGGATTTGAAGAGGAGTCAATCGTGTAGATCTCTAAGTCATAAGTTCAGTAATACCCGAATCGTGTCACTTTCGGGATTTCAAGGTAAGGAGATCTATTGATTTTAGTGTGTAAATTCAGGATTTACTAACCTTTGGCCGATTATAGGGGAGGTAAATTTTCGTGATTTTCCGACTTTTGGTTGAACCAAGTTATAAATCCGGATAGCAAGGATACCGACTAAGAGTTTAGTACTTCGCGATAACAGGTGTGTAACTTTTCACACCATTAGATTGATTGTATATATATATGTATATGTGTAATAAATCTGCTATACTCTGTTAAATGCCGAAATCCCGGCATAACATTTGGAAACCCGAGAAGGGTAAAGGCTAAATATCAGGTTAGTGATTTCTGCCATTCATCAGTGAATGTTTCTATTAAAAACGATATGTTTTATATGTCTATTTTTATATATGCTTGGGGTTGGGTGATTGATGAAAGGGAAGTGATGCATTGCCGTGGCTTATGCCATTTCACCTGGTGACTCATCACGATTTGATGATGAAGACTAAGCTGCAGCATGACCGCCATCGATGGTGTGTAGCGGTGTGGGTTGATTGTAGAAATCCCCAATGGTGTGATTGGCAGGTAAGGGTGGTGTGTAGCGGTTGGAAACCTAGGAGTTGGGTTGGGCTTTGCATAATTTCTGTTAAAATATATTCTGATATATGTTCTGTAGGGCTAAGGCCCAAATCTAATGGTGCATGTGGGTTGCACACTGAGTCTCGCGACTCACCCTATTATTTTAACAATTTCAGGTAGCACTTAGTGCATCGGATCGGGCTGGAGAGGAGAGCAAGGTGGCCATGCGATAGAGTACTGAGGATTCCGCAAAAAGACTTTATTTTATTTATTTTTAAGAAATTTGTCTTAAGTTGGTTTTATATTTCGTTGTAATAAGGCCATGGGCCACTAGACTATTATTTATGTTTTTGGGTTTAAGTTGGGTTTAATTATTAGACATTTTAATTTTTTATGATTAAAATTAAGCTAAGACATGTACAAGGTTTTTTTCTTTTTTTGGATTTTAATTCACCAAGGCAATTTATAACTTTATATCTTATATGACTTAATAAAATACTAAGTTTTCGGTATTAATGATTAAACCTAGAAATCGTTTTCCAAAATGCGACATGTTTTGCAAAATCACTCAAGTGACATACCAGATCCGGTTGTAGTGTGTGGGCCGGGTTTGGGGTGTTACAAGTTGGTATCAGAGCCCGGTTCAAAACTCGGCTTTGGGGTTTTTGGGCTCAAAACGTTTTCTAAAGATGGGTTTTTGAAACATGCATAACAGGTTTGTTAGCTCGGCATGTCACCTGCGTCTCCGGCCCAAGTCTGCCAGGTAAGTGTTCTGAACTCATTGAGTGTTATATGTATGTGGGCTTGATGGGCTCTATGGGATGTAGATTAGTTAGATTAGAACTTGATGGACTCTAGGCCTAGCTGAAACAACTCCTAAAATCTCATAAGACTTAACTTCACTAAACAAACCCGTGAACGAGCCGCAAGACTAAGGTGTGGTAACAGCACACGCATGTCTAGGCTTGGATCCGGAAGAGCACAGTACTTAAGCGAGCCCTAGTGACTCACCTCCTCTTGTTTGGAATCCTACCAGTGCGTAGGACTGTTCACCTTAGCCAGAGATTAGAGTGTGGCAACGGGCATATGTATGTTTAGGAGTGGATTCTGGGGGAGAGCTTGGTATTTAAGCGATCCTAGGGACTCACCTCCTCTTCGCTGAAATCCTACCTGGTGCGTAGTGACTGTTCGCCCTAATCATGAGGACTTGTTGACAGGCTAAACCTTATAATTAAAACCCAGAAGGGACCAGCCACCTTATTTTTACAAATTGCTAAAACACCCTTACTTCAAAAACAAATACCAAGATACTCATGATTTGCAAATACACCCCGATTTACAAAGTCAACAAAATTTCCCCTAGCAAAGAAAAACTCACACCACACACGACAACAAACCCACAAACACCTGAACACTATTATTATTCCTCCAAAATCAAATTCTCCAAGACACCCCTGTTTTAAAAAAAATAACTTCTTAGTTTTGTAAAATTTTCCTTTAAAAATACCTTTGATTTGTAAGATTACCAAACCACCCCTGATGTGCGAAATGACCAAAATACCCCTAGATTTCAAAATGACCGAAAAACCCATGGATGTCAGAATTACCGAAATACCCCCGTATTTCAAAATTACCGAAATGCCCTCAGGTTGTAAAATTACCAAAATACCATTATTTCACAAAATCACCAAGGAACCCTATTTTGGAAAATTACAAAAATACCCCTATAGGATAAAATAACGAAAATACCCTTGGGTAGTGAAACAATGAAAACACCTTTATTTGATGAATGTAAGTTCATGGATGATTCTTTGTATGTTAATGGAGTGTATGTGTTTCCTAGAACTAGAGGGTACGAACATGAGACTAAATTATGAATGCGAATTCAAAAGAACTACCCTTAAAACTGCTATTCATAAGATTGTTCGTGGTTAACTAGTGGAAAGAATTAATGATTCATAAAATTCTTAATCAGATAAACGTCGATCGAAAGAATGAGTACAATGGGTAGAGGACGTCCACCGCGTGGACGCGGTAGGGGTAGGAAGACCGTGTCAGAGCCAGTAGGGTCTGGCCATGGGTCAGGAAACGAGATGCCGGATCTGCCGGCTGTAGAAGGAGAATTTCGGGATGAGGCACCCGAAGATGATGCTGTATCTCAGGCGATGTTGAGGGTTTTAGAGAGGGTTTCTAGAGTAGGCATGGGCACAGGAGCCCGAAAATCTGTGCCAGAGCGGCTTAGGGCCAATGGGGCAGAAGTGTTTAGGGGAGTTTCTAGCGTAGCCCCTAACACAGCTGAGCATTGGATGGAAGCAACTGAGCGCATAATGGACGATTTAGATTTCACGGGGGAGGAGAAGTTGAAAGGGGTCGTGTCTCTTCTTCGAGACGAGGCCTATCGGTGGTGGCTCACGGTGAAGGAGGGTACCGCGCAGATCGGATTGGATGGGACTTCTTTAAGGAGTCATTCCAGGAAAGTATGTTGGGGCAGACTATGTGGATGCACAGAGGAAGGCATTCCGAATTTGGTACAGGAAGTAAATCTGTGGCTGAATATGAGGCGAGTTTTCTGCGTGGTCCGAGTCGCTACGCTCGAGGAATGGTAACGACCGAGTGTGATCGTTGTGTGCGGTTCGAGGATGGGCTGCGGAATGAGTTAAGGGTGTTGATAGCTCCGCAGTGAGAGAGGGACTTTGCTGTTCTGGTTGAGAAAGTTAAGATAGCTGAGGAGGTAAAACGGACTGAAAGACAAGAAAGAGATAAAGAGCGGGGAAGGAATAAGAGAAATTTTGGGTCGGCAGGAGCATCTGGGAATTTGCAGAAAAGGCCTAGGTCTGATGGGCCAGCTCGTGCTCCGGCACCTGCTGGGGGAACCAGAATCGATTATGTAATTGGTGCGGGAAAGCACATTCTGGGGAGTGTAGAAGAAGAACGGGTGGATGCTTCAGGTGTGGATCCACGGAGCATATGATTAAGGACTGTCCACAGAAGGATCAGTGCGGCCCAGACATGCACGAGGTTTGATTAGGGCCGGGAGAGGTGGTCAACCAAATGCGAGAGGGTCGTGGCCCAGGTAGAGGAGGAAATGGGGCTAGTCGAGGTCGTGGAGCATCTGGTAGAGGTGCAGGTAACGTAGACGCGAGGCAGCCGGGTTTAGTTTATGTAGTTCGTCGACAGGAGGATAGTGACGCACCGGACGTCATAACCGGTACGTTTCTTATTGTTGATAGCCCTTTTCTTGCCTTGATTGATATTGGGTCAACCCACTCCTATGTTGCATGTTCAGTATCTGAGAACCTAAGTATAGACTTTAAAATAACCACTAGGAAGATGACTGTGGTTAGTCCCCTAGGACAATCTAGGGTAGTGGACAAGCTATTTAAGGATGTACCGTTAGAAACTCAAGGGGTAGTGTTTCCGGCAGATTTAATGGAATTGCCATTTGGAGAGTTTGATCTTATTTTAGGAATGGATTGGTTGATTAAGCATCGTGCCAAGTTGGATTATGAGACCAAGCGTGTGGTGTTGAGTACCCCGGAAGGCGGGGAGGTGGTTGTGTTAGGAGAAAGAAGGAACTATTTGTCCAATGTAGTATCGGCATTGAAGGCTGTTAAGATGATTTGGAAAGGATGCAACGCATTCTTAGCTTTTATTAGTGCGTTGGATGCTAAGGAGGTGACTGTCGATGAGGTTCGAACAGTCAAGGATTTCGCGGATGTCTTTCCGGAGGAGTTGCCAGGATTACCCCTGGATCGCGAGGTGGAGTTTGGAATAGAGCTACTTTCGGGTACGGCTCCGGTATCCATTGCTCCTTATCGAATTGCACCGAAGGAGTTGGTGGAACTCAAAGCTTAGATCCAAGAGCTTTTGGATCGAGGATTTATTCGACCGAGTGTGTCTCCATGGGGAGCGCCGGTCCTATTTGTGAAAAAGAAGGATGGATCCATGCGTATGTGCGTGGACTATCGTCAACTGAATAAGTTGACGATTATGAACAAGTACCCATTGCCAAGAATCAATGATCTGTTCGATCAGCTCAAAGGAGCTTCGGTCTTTTCTAAGATTGACTTGAGGTCGGGGTATCATCAGTTAAAGGTGAAGGAAGGGGACATTCATAAGACGACGTTTCGAACATGTTACGGTCATTATGAATTCTTGGTAATGTCGTTCGGTTTGACGAACGCGCTAGTAGCATTTATGGATATGATGAATCGGGTGTTCCAACCATATCTTGATCGGTTCGTCGTGGTGTTCATTGACGACATCTTGGTTTATTCCAAGTCGGAGGAGGAACATGATGAACATCTTCGTGTGGTGTTGTGAACTTTGAGGGAGAAGCAGTTGTTTGCAAATTTCAGTAAGTGTGAGTTTTGGCTAATGGAAGTGACTTTCTTAGGGCATGTAGTTTCTGCAGAGGGAATCAGGGTAGACCCTCGGAAGATAGAAGCTGTATTAGATTGGAAGTCGCCGAAGTCTGTGGCGGAAATCCGAAGTTTCTTGGGATTGGAAGGGTATTATAGGAGGTTTATTGAGGGGTTCTCTTCAATTGCGGCACCTCTAACTAAGTTGTTGAGGAAGGGAGCACCGTTTGTTTGGACTGACAAACAACAGGAGAGCTTTAAGAAGGTGAAAAAGATTTTGACAGAAGCACCGGTGTTAATTCAGCTAGAGGCAGGAAAAGAATTTACCGTCTACTGTGATGCGTCACACATAGGTTTAGGTTGTGTGTTGATGCAAGATGGAAGAGTTGTTGCATATGCATCTCGATAGTTGAGACCGCATGAATTAAACTACCCTACGCAGGATTTAGAATTGGCAGCGGTAGTGTTTTCTCTAAAGATTTGGAGGCACTACCTGTATGGGGAGAAGTCAGTTATTTATACGGACCATAAGAGCCTGAAGTATATCCTTACCCAGAAGGAGTTGAACCTAAGACAGAGAAGGTGGGTCGAGCTGTTAAAGGATTATGACTTCTCGATTGAGTACCACCCGGGTAAGGCTAACGTGGTGGCGGATGCGCTGAGTAGGAAGGCGATAGCGGATTTGAGGGCGATGTTCGCTCATCTCAGTCTGTACGAAGATGGCAGTTTGGTAGCCGAACTTCAAGTAAGACCTACGTGGACAAGACGGATCAGAGAGAAGCAACTTTTGGATGATGTTTTGGGTGCTCGAATTCGACAAGTACAGAATGGTGAATGAGAGGACTATAGTTTGAATGGTGAGGAATTCTGTGTTTTCGTAAGAAAGTTTGTATGCCAAAGGATGTGGAGTTAAGGCAGATGATTCTTCAGGAGGCGCATAGTAGTCCTTACGCTATGCATCCTAGAGGGGTTAAGATGTACTGTGATTTGCGGGAACAATTCTGGTGGCCAAGTTTGAAGCGAGAGGTAATGAAATTTGTAGGAAAGTGTTTGACATGTCTGGCGGAACACCAGTTACCTTCGGGGTTGTTGCAAGCGAGGAAGGTTCCGCAGTGAAAATGGGAGAGAATCACGATGGATTTTGTTAGTGGGCTACCCCTTACGCCCACTAAGAAGGATTCAATTTGGGTAGTTATGGATCGACTGACGAAGTCCGCTCACTTTATACCGGTTCGGGTCGACTATCCTCTATAGAGGTTGGCTAAGTTGTAATGAGGCGAGGTTGTGAGACTACATGGTGTACCGGTATCGATCATATCGAGATAGGGACCCTAGGTTCACGCCACGATTCGGAAGGCTCTTCATCGTGCAATGGGAACAAGGTTAGACTTTAGTACAGCTTTTCACCTGGTGATCGATGGTCATCGAGAGGTAATTCCGATCTTGGAGGATATGCTAAGGGGTTGCATAATCGATTTTAGGGGTAGTTGGGAGGAGTATTTACCCTTGGCTGAATTCGCATACAATAATAGTTATCAAGCTAGTATTCGGATGGCGCCGCATTTGAGCGTTATATGGGCCGGAGATGTCGTACCCTACTTGTTGGGCGGAGTTGGGTGAACGTCGGGTCTTTGGGTCCAGAGTTAGTTTCGGAAACAGAAGAGAAGGTTAAGTTAATACGGGCTCGATTGAAGGAAGCGTCTGATCGGCAGAAGTCTTATGCGGATCTAAAGCGGAAGGAGGTGGAATTTGCAGTAGAAGACCAAGTCTTTTTGAAAGTATCTCCATGGAAGAAGGTAATGAGGTTTGGATGGAAGGGTAAGCTAAGTCCCCGGTTTATTAGCCCTTATCGGGTATTGGAACGTGTGAGGCCAGTGGCTTATCGTTTGGAGTTGCCTTCAAAGTTGGAACAGATACATGACGTATTTCATGTCTCGAAGCTAAGACGTTATCATTCGGATCCATCGCATGTGGTGCCGGTGGAAGAGATTGAAGTAAGGCCAGATTTATCCTTTGAGGAGGAACCAGTGCAAATCTTGGATCGAGACGTAAAAGTGTTGAGAAGGAAGTCCGTCCCTTTGGTCAAAGTTTTGTGGTGAAATCCACGGTCTGAGTAAGAGGCGACGTGGGGAGCCAGAGGATGTTATACTACGTGATATCCCCATCTCTTTTGATCGTAAATTTCAAGGTGAAATTTATTTTAAGGGGTAGAAGCGTAACATCCACGAATTTATGGGCTTGTGCATTTTGTGTAGTGTATGCTTAAAATATTAATTTAAGGGTTGGATGTGCAAATAGGGCTCAGGTTTGGGCTGAGGCTTTGATTAAATATCCTGTTTAGACACTCTAGGGGCTTGAATTAAAGTTTTAGTAGTTTAATTGACATATTGGGCTTGTGGCCCAATGATCGAGGAGCACTGAAAGGGGAGCTATAGTTGGTGTCACTAGTACATGAGGAGGGCCCAAATTTTGGCTGCCTAGAGCCCAAGTTATAGGGCCAAATTCGGCACTCATAAGGGACTAAGGGGGGGATGGCAACAAGGCAAAATTTTAGGGATTTTTATTGTGTGGATATTAAGCAGATAAAGGGAGAAGGAGTTGGTTATAATTAGGGGCTATTTTTGAGGAGTAACAGATTGAGATAAGGGAAAAGGGATAGGAGCTATCAGGTGTTGCAGTGTTGGCCGAAAATCAATCTCTATTAAGGGGAGGAATCAGTTTTCTATATGCAGAGGGGGGTGCCAAAATTACTGCTAAAGCTCCCATCTTTTCTTTTTTCTCTGCCGAAATTTCTACTCTATTCTCCCTCTCTTTTCTTTTTCTTCAGTTGGCCGAATCCTCTCTTTCTCATTTCTTTTAGACACCTTAGCCGAATCATCAAGCCTCTCTTTACTCTCTTCTCACTTTCCCTTGTTAGCCGAAACATACCACCTACATCTTCTAAAAGAAAAAAAAAAGCCGAAAACGCAATAGGTTATCTTTTTAGGATTTTTTATAAAAGCCGAAATCATGAGATCTAGTCTTCGTGTGTCAAAGAAATCGATGCAGGGTGCCTACTTGTGCCGAAATCTGAAGGAAACTTTAGGTAAGTGTTGATTTGAGAAAACCAAATCTTTCTCGGCTTTTCAAAGTCCCTAGCCGAATGGCTATTTAGGAACTAATCTCTTATTTTTCTCTTATTTTTGGCATTCCGGGATTTGAAGAGGAGTCAATCGTGTAGATCTCTAAGTCATAAGTTCAGTAATACCCGAATCGTGTCACTTTCGGGATTTCAAGGTAAGGAGATCTATTGATTTTAGTGTGTAAATTCGGGATTTACTAACCTTTGGCCGATTATAGGGGAGGTCAATTTTCGTGATTTTCTTGCTTTTGGTTGAACCAAGTTATAAATCCGAATAGCGAGGATACCGACTAAGAGTTTAGTACTTCGCGATAACAGGTGTGTAACTTTTCACACCATTAGATTGATTGTATATATATATGTATATATGTAATAAATCTGCTATACTCTGTTAAATGCCGAAATCCCGGCATAACATTTGGAAACCCGAGATGGGTAAAGGCTAAATATCAGGTTAGTGATTTCTGCCATTCATCAGTGAATGTTTCTGTTAAAAACGATATGTTTTATATGTCTATTTTTATATATGCTTGGGGTTGGGTGATTGATGAAAGGGAAGTGATCTGCGGTGGCTTATGCCATTTTTACCTGGTGACTCTGTCACAACTCTGTTTTCTGGTGGCTTATGCCATTTCAGCCTGGTGACTCTGTCACGATTTGACGATGAGCAGCTAACTGCAGCATGACTGCCATCGATGGTGTGTAGCGGTGTGGGTTGATTGTAGAAATCCCCAATGGTGTGATTGGCAGGTAAGGGTGGTGTGTAGCGGTTGGAAACCTAGGAGTTGGGTTGGGCTTCGCATAATTTTTGTTATAATATATTCTGATATATGTTCTGTGGGGCTAAGGCTCAAATCTAATGGTGCATGTGGGTTGCACACAGAGTCTCGTGACTCACCCTATTATTTTAACAATTTCATGTAGCACTTAGTGCATCTGACCGGGCTGGAGGGGAGAGCAAGGTGGCCATGCGATAGAGTATTGAGGATTCCGCAAAAAGACTTTATTTTATTTATTTTTAAGAAATTTGTCTTAAGTGGGTTTTATATTTCGTTGTAATAAGGCCATGGGCCACTAGACTATTATTTATGTTTTTGGGTTTAAGTTGGGTTTAATTATTAGACATTTTAATTTTTTATGATTAAAATTAAGCTAAGACATGTACAAGGTTTTTTTCTTTTTTTTTGGATTTTAATTCACCAAGGCAATTTATAACTTTATATCTTATATGACTTAATAAATTACTATGTTTTCAGTATTAATGATTAAACCTAGAAATCGTTTTCCAAAATGCGACATGTTTTACAAAATCGCTCAAGTGACATACCAGATCCGGTTGTAGTGTGTGGGCCGGGTTTGGGGTGTTACAAAAAATGTGGCCATGTCTGACATGCATGTATTTTGATGTTTTATGGAAGATTATGAAAGCTTGATGTAGTAGAAACATCTTTTGCTAAATGAGTTTCCATAGAAAATGCATGTAGGGACTAGGTTGTAAAAATCTTGAGTTTGGTCATACATGTGTGAAGTAGTGAGAATTGATGAATGCTTTAGTTAAGTAAGTGGTTCGGCTAAGCATGAAAGGCTAGAAAGTTGAATAAAAATCACTTTACGAGCCTTGGGGGCAATAGTGTAATTATGAGAAAGATTAGGGGCAAAAGGGTAATTTTGCCAAAGTATGAGATGTGGGTCTATTTAGTCAATGTGTGTATTGAATAAGCTGACTTATTCACTATAGATAAAGAAAGACGATGCCCGGATCGAAACCGAGGCAAGAGCAAAGTGGTGGACTAAATTGCATGTTTCTATACTTTTGGGTATCGAGGTAAGTCTATGCATAAACAATGCATTCATACTTCTAATTTGTTAATGCTAGCTAGTGTGTAGCATGATTGAGGATGATTAAGAACCTATGTGGTTAAAGTAAAATGATTGTGGTAGAACTTGTGAATGAATGAATGATCGAGTAAGTAGATGTGTTGATGTGTTGTGATAATGCAAAAAGGTGGGCTAAGTGCGATACCATTCTAATTCATAATGACGATGAGATGGCTATGTGCGATGCTATCGTTGGGTATATTGTCTAGTGGGCTATGTGCGAAACCACAATGATTACCTTTATGGTAGGCTAAGTGCGATACTACCTTATTTATTAATTGTGGTGGGTTAAGTGCGGAACCACCGAGACATTAGCTGTGTGGATGTATTATCGAGATATAATGAGGTAATGTATATTGTGTAAATGTGATATTGAATGCAGGGGTGCATGTCAATGGTTATGAGTAAGTGAATCATGATGTGTTGGAAATGTGGTAAGGGATGGAAAGAGTAAGCATAGTTGTACATTATGTTAGTATAATGCTAATTGTTGTTTAGCTTATACTATGTAGCTTAATTGTTTATGTGTAAACTTACTAAACTTAAAGCTTACTCTCTTTCTTTTCCCTTGTCTTATAAAGCAAAAGTGTTGAATCAAGATACGAGGATCAATTGGAAGATTGCCCACACTATCAGCACACTCTGGTACATTGGACTCAATGTTTTGTATATGGCATGTATAGGGGCTAGACAAGTTAGTGAATTTTGTTGTATATGGCTATGATGTGTTGGCCTTTAGATGGATAGTTTATTTTGTATAATGCCATAGTTGTTGGCACTTTATTATATGAAAAGATGTAGTTATCTAAGTGAGATTGTAATATTTTGAGTTGATTATGGATGTGTTGAATGAGTGCATGATTGTGTATGCTAGGAGGGTGAAAAGAACTTGGCAAATAGCTTTGTTCTTGTCCATGTGGGTAGACACATGGGCGTGTGTCTAGGCCATGTGTGACACACGGTCAGCCCACGGGCGTGTGACTTGGCCGTGTGTCCCGTGCATGTTAGTATTGTAAATCAGAATAGACCACGGACTAGTCACACGGGCGTGTGCCTAGAACATGTGTGTTAATCAGTGTTGGCCACGGGCTAGCCACACGGGCGTGTGTCTAGACTCTAGGCCGTGTTAAGGTAGTCAGTGTGCACCACGGGTGGACAGCACGGGCGTGTGCCCTAACCGTGGTACATTGGCAGAATGCTTGAGTTTTTATGCACGGTTTGGGGACATGGGCGTGGGTGACTACACACGGGCATGTCTAATCTTACACAGGCATGTGAGCTCTGTAGAGATGGAAAAGTTCTAAAAATTGTAGAAGTTCCATTATAGTCTCGAGAGCCCTCGTGTGTTTGAGCGAGGCCTTGTAAGTCGAGAATGAGGTGGTTGAGGTGACTTAAGAGATTAGTCACGATGAGCCTAAGTGGCGTTCATGAGGTTTTAATACGATAACGCCTCGTGCCCGGTTCCGGCGTTGAATACGGGTAAGGGGTGTTACATGTATGAAACATATATATCGTGGCATGCTCATATATAGTCATTTTATAAAATAGGGGCATAACAGTCATTTCATATCAGTTTGGGGGTCTAGGTATACTTACCGACCCATCAATAGGTCCACAATCGTCTCGGGCAACCTTTACAGTCAAACAGTGAAAATGGACCCAAGGCCCATAATGCGGGCCCATGTGGGCCCACACGCCCTTGTGGCCCACATAGCACAGAATTGTTCTCAGTCATGTAAATTACATAGCTCAGCCCAATAATCTCCACACGTTCGTGTGGTTTACCCGTGTGGGGCCCACAAGCCCGTTGGGCCCACACGGCCCATTTCGGCCCAACGTGGCCTAAAACGGCCTAAGACCACGAAATCGCTCATGGTGGCCTTAACAGTCTAACACCCACATTTTATGCCTTCGGTTTACCATACGAGCGAGCAGCACACGTGTAGCGCACTGTCATATTTTCTCGGCTTTGCCTTGCTTATTTATTTGAGCAAGTGTTTACACACCTTGTTTCGATTAAATCACGACGATCGCTCAGCACTCACCAACCTATGTTTGGTCAAACAAACACCACCGTCGATCCTACTTTACGGTTAACAAGAAACCCGAAACCAACAATCCATTCATAGAATAGAGTAGCGTTACCTTCAATCGAACCACTGTGATTCCCACGAATCTTAGTCTCTAGCGATTGATTAGGAGTTCTCGAATCCTTCGCCGTTCGCCATACAATTGCTATCGATTTACCACTTAAGGCGTAAGAAGAAAGGGAACAATGATTCGTCTATATCACTTATCGAAAGAGAGCAAGAGAACCGAATAGTGGAAGGATTCAGCCCTAGCACAGCCCCTCACTCTCGATTTATAACTGTCAAAAACAGTTAAACAAAACCCCACTTTAGTAACTCAAAAGCCAAAACTTAAAGTGCCATACTCACCGAAAAAGTGCGGTAAATCACTGAACACAATGGAGGCTCAGAACGTTTGAGAGAAGAAAAGAGCAGAGTCAATCGGCAGAGGAAGAGGAATGGTTTTGACAGTGATCAGAATTGGGAAAACGGCAGCACAAAACTTGAGGGAGAGGAAGAAGAGAAACGATTTAGGGGAGAAGAGGTTTCGGTAGAGGGAAAAGAAAAAATGAAAAAAGGGGGAGGAAGGTGTATTCGGGCAACAGTAGAATTACTTGGGAGAAGAAACAAGAAGAGGCAATTGAGAGAGGCTGTATTCAGCCAAAGAAGGATTGTCAAATACGAAAGAAGTGAAACAGAAGAATATGCCAAAAACCCCTACCACATTCGGCCTTCAAGCAAAAGAGAGAAAAACCCCAAAATACTAAGCAAAACTCAAAAATCAATAGTATACCAAATGGGGAGTATACCACTCTGGCCGAATTTCCTGAGTGCCCACAGTCCAAATTCGGCACAACACTCCCTCTCTTCTCACCTCCCTTGATTTTCTCCTAAAATCCCTCCTCAAATCTCTCCACCTGATCACACCTCCCCTCAACCACTCAATTTGAATTCTTCTCAACCACTTTAGTGTTTCAATCAAACTACAACACCCCCTACGGTACAGCAGCAAAATAAATACTCCCTTGCCTCCACCAAGATTTGAACCTCAGACCACTGGCATAGGTGACACGCCACTTACCCCCTAGACCAGCAGGCTTTTTATGTCTTGTTATAAACACAATAATTTAAAAGTCTACTAACTAAAGGCAAGGCTTTATTCTTTAAAAACAAAACTTTTTGCACAAGCCCAGGCTTGAACCCAAGACTTCTCAGACATTCCCAAACACACCCAAATCACTTAACCACTGAAGCAGACATGTATTTATTTTACAAACATACAAAAATACATACCTAGATTTTGGGGCGTTACAACTCTACCCCCTAAAAGAAAATTTCGGCCTCGAAATTTACCTGATCAAAACAGATGAGGGTATTATTGACGCATCGCCTCTTCGGGGTTCCCACGTGGCCTCCTCTGAACTGTGATTGCGGCAAAGCACCTTAACCAGTGGGATAGACTTATTCCTCAAAACTTTCACATCACGATCTAAAATCTGAACCGGTTCTTCCTCAAAAGTCAGGTCCGGTCTAACCTCAATCTCCTCAATTGAAATCAAGTGTGTGGGATCAGAGCGGTAACGCCTCAGCATAGAGACGTGGAACACATCATGAATCTGATTCAACTCTAGAGGTAACTCAAGTTGGTAGGAAATCGGTCCCACACGTTTTAGTATGCGATAAGGCCCAATAAACCTAGGGCTCAACTTGCCCTTCTGTCCAAATCTCAGTACATTCTTCCATGGCGAGACTTTGAGAAAAATGAAATCCACCACAGAATACTCAATCTCCTTGCGCTTCAAATTCACATACAACTTCTGTCTGTCAAATGCCGCCTTCAATCGATCCCAAATTAATCTAATTTTGTTCTCGATATCAGAACCCAACTTAGGGCCGAGAACACGCCGCTTGCCCAACTCAGTCCAACACGTAGGAGTACGAAACCTACGGCCATATAATGCCTCGTAAGGTGCCATCAAAAATCCATTACACAACTCCTTACCATATCCTCCAGTATCTGAATTACCCTCTCTGATTGACCATCTGTCTGGGGGTGAAACACAGTACTGAAGTCCAATCTTGTACCTAAAGCCTCGTGTAACTTCTTCCAGAATCGAGACGTGAAGCGAGGATCTCTATCTGATATGGTGGAAACCGGTATGTGGTCTCACTATCTCAGCCACATACAGTTTAGCCAGCTTCTGCAAAGAGTAATCAGTACGAACTGGTATGAAATGGGCTGACTTGGTCAACCGATCCACGATGACCCATACTACATCTTTCTTAGTAGGCATTAGGGGCAGCCCACTAACAAAGTCCATAGTTACTCTCTCCCACTTCCAAAGTGGAAATTTAACTGGCTGAAGTAACCTGGAAGGTAACTGATGTTCAACCTTAACCTACTGACAAGTCAGACACTTACTCACAACGTCGGTAACTTCACGCTTAAGACCTGGCCACCAATATAACTCACGAAGGTCTCGATACATTTTATTCCCCCCGGGATGCATAGCATAAGGACTACTATGCGCCTCTCGCAGTATAGACTACCTCAAACAGTATCCCTTGGTACACAGACTCTCCCACGGAAACACAGTACCCCTTCACTATTTAATCCAAAATCTACAGTTTCCCCACTTTCAATCTGTCGGAATCGAGGACCCAAAGACCCATCCTCCAACTGTTTACCCTTAACTGACTGCCCTAAAGGACTCAACACAGTAATCCTACTCACAGTGGTTTCAACCATTATACCCAAAGTCTCAGACACCGAGCATGCTATATATGAATGCGTAGACCCAACATCAATTAGTGCAGTATAAGGTACATTATAGATAAAGAATGTACCAGTAATAAAATCTAGGGCGTCTCTGTCCTCTCGACGACGTGTAGCATAAACCAGAGCTGGCTGCCTCGCCTCAGTATGACCAGCACCTTTGCCCGGTGCTTCACGGCCACGACCTATACCATTTCCATCTCCGGCCTGACCACGGCCTCTCGGTGGCTGCTGAACACCTCTCTGCGACTGAACAGTACTCCGGCCAGCAACTTGCATCTGATCAGGCCTCCGTGGATAATCTCTGATACGGTGCTCTAATGATTCGCATCTCAAACATGCCCCGATCCTTTTTCAGCACTCGCCCTGATGGCATCTACCACAGTTAACACATGGCTGCGGTCCAGTAGCAGCATTAGGGGCCCCAACTCGATCGCCCATCCACTCGGCCTTTTTTCTTGACCTCGAACGTAACTTGAGGGCTCCGAATCCCTCTTATTCCTACCCTTTTCTCGGTTCTGACGCTCAGTACGCTTCACCTCCTCGACGATCTTCGACTTATCTACCAATGTGGAAAAATCTCACTCCCTCTGTGGAGCTATCAAAACTCTCAGACTATCCCTGAGGCCGTCTTCAAAATGAACACACTGCTCATATTCTGTTGCCACCATCCCACGTGCATAGCGGCTCAATCGTAGAAATTCAGCTTTTTATTCAGCCACTGATTTATCCCCCTGAGTCAGATTTAAAAACTCCCTCCTCCGGGCATCCACATAACTAGCGCCCACATACTTCCCTTGGAAAGCAGTCTTGAAGAATTCCTATGTCAATCGGTCGGCCTGAGTACCCTCTTTAACTGCGAGCCACTACTTATAGGCTTCATCTCGCAGCAATGACACTGTACCTTTTAGTTTCTGTTCAGGGGTGCAGTCGAGGTCATCCATGATCCTCTCTGTGGCCTCTATCCAATATTCAGCCACGTTAGGGGCAACTCCAGCAATACCCCTAAAAATCTCAGCCCCATTAGATCAGAGTTGTTCCGTGACTGACCCACGGCCCATAGTACCAGTATTGGGCCCAGTGATCCTCTCCAAAATTCGTAACATAGCTTGGGACAATGCGTCGTCCCCAGCCGCTCGATCGTGTGACCCAGTCTCAGTCACAGGTGAAGCCGGTGCTTCTCTAGCTTCAGTGTTAGGCATGTGGCCCGATGACGAAGACCCAGCCTGAGCACCTCTACGGCCTCCGCCACGGCCTCTTGTACCCCTTCCTTGAGTACCTCTGGTGCTCATTATCTATTTGCATATTATCTGTTTTTAAAAATTTTATGCTTCAATTTATAGTTCCAGTGTTGATTAATTAATATCTTATGAAAAGCAATATCAGTATTTAAGAGTTTGTTTTCGCAGAACGCAGTCTCACTACTGTTTTAGTTTTCCCTAACCAGAATATTTCAGTACAGTCTACAACCTATAGTAGTCTCAATGTTTCACTTTAAACAAAAAGAAGTTTCAGAGGACTTACCAGATCGACACCGTAGATTTGGTGTACCACACATCATTAAAAATATTTCAAAATACTTTCAAATTGCTTGGAACAGTTCTTTTTGAAAATTTCCAGTTTTTTTTAGAATAAACCCAAAAATCACAACAGAGTTTTATAACCTGGCTCTGATACCACTAAATGTAATACCCCAAACCTGGCCTAGATGTTATGGCCGAATCTGGCGGTATCACATTGAAGTGTTTTTCGAAAACATAGTTTCTTTAGAAAATCCATTCTGTTATTAAATCTCGCTTATGATCTTAACGAAAAATTTTAGGGTATCTTGTTCTTTTAAAACTCAATTTTTTTAGTAGAACGTTGATCATACTAGTTTGTTACTATACTTTAAAGCAATGTTTGATGCGGAAGCTTGTATAGTATGCTATGAAAACGTGGTGTTTTGAAAAACAATTATCTTTTGAAAAACCGCGTCCTACTACTACTCAGATGTGAATTAAAATAAGTAAAATCCCCAAATAAAAAGTTAAAATTTAAAGAGGCCTTATTACATAACAAATACCCAATTAAATTTCTTGTAAATAAAAAGCCAAATATAAAAGCAAGTGCGGTTGTGTGGCCACCTCCAAATCCCTCGCAGCACCGATCCGCCTAAGACTGGGGATTACCTGTACAGATAAACAGAGGGGTGAGTTTGCGAAAACTCATCAGAGCCCCATATAAGCAAAATGGCCAATCAGCCGTAGGCAGCACTGATCGGGCCTAAGCCCAAATCAATAACAGTTCATATCAGTTGGGCCTTAGCCCATTACAATATCAGTATCAGTGTGGGCCTTATCCCATTTCAGTGACAGTAACAGTTTAGGCATGCAATCAGAAATCCTACCCAACCAACCTCTACACTCTACTCCGTCCAGCCCAGTACTCCATGTGGGGATAAAATCACCCACCCATCCCTTCACTCCAAAAATTAGCACCGATTGCGGCACTAAACAGTATTTGCAGCAGGGCTGCCAGTAAGTACACTTCCTCCGATCATGATAATCCCATCCCATGCAACATATCACACATGTATGCAACATATATATCGTGGCATGCTCATATACAGTCATTTTATAAAATAGGGGCATAACAGTCATTTTAAGTCATAGGGGCATAACAGTCATTTCATATCAGTTTGGGGGTCTAGGTATACTTACCGACCAATCGAAGAGGTCCACGCTTGTCTCGGGGCACGTGCAACCTTTCTGATCAAACAGTGAAAATGGGCCCAAGGCCCATAATGCGGGCCCATATGGGCCCAGACGCCCGAGTGGCCCACATAGCCCAGAATTGGTCTCAACCATGTAAATTACACAGCTCGGCCCAATAATCTCCACATGTTCGCGTGGTTTACTCGTGTGGGGCCCACAAGCCTGTTGGGCCCACACGGCCCATTTTGGCCCAACGTGGCCCAAAATGACCTAAAACCATGAAATCGCTTATGGTGGCCTTAACAGTCTAATGCCTACATTTTATGCGTTCGATTTACCACACGAGCGAGCGCACGCTCGTGTAGCGTCAATTGTCATATTTTCTGGCTTTTGCCGGTTTACGATTTGGGTAGTATTTACGCACCTTGTTTCGATTCGTCACGAACAGTCGCTCAGGCACTCACCAACCTACGTTTGGTCAAACAAACACCACTATCAGTCCTACTTTACGGTTAACAAGAAACCCGAAACCAACAATCCATTTATAGAATAGAGTAGCGTTACCTTCAATCGAACCACTGTGATTCCCACGAATTTTAGTCTCTAGCGATTGATTAGGAGTTCCCTGAATCCTTCGTTACTGCCATACAATTGCTATCAGTTACCACTTAAGGCAGAAGAAGAAAGGGAACAATGATTCGTCTATATCACTAACCGAAAGAGAGCAAGAGAACCGAATAGTGGAAGGATTCGGCCCTAGCACAGCCCCTCACTCTCAATTTATAGCTGTCAAAAATTATTAAACAAAACCCCACTTTAGTAAGTCAAAAGCCGAAACTTCAAGTGCCATACTCACTTACCAAAAAAGTGCGGTAAATTGTTGAACAAGATGGAGGCTCAGAACTTTTGAGAGAATAAAGGAGTAGAGTCAATCAGCAAAGGAAGAGGATTAGTTTCGGCAGTGATCAGACTTAGGAAAACAGCAGCACAAAACTTGAGAGAGAGGAAGAAGAGAAACGGTTTAGGGGAGAAGAGGTTTCGACAGAGAGAAAAGAAAAAAATGAAAAAAGGGGGAGGAAGGTGTATTCGGGCAACAGTAGAATTACTTGGGAAAAGAAACAAGAAAAGGCAATTGAGAGAGGCAGTATTCGGCCAAAGAAAGATTGTCAAATACGAAAGAAGTGAAACAGTAGAATATGCCAAAAACCCCTACCACATTTGGGCTTCAAGCAAAAGAGAGAAAAACCCCAAAATACTAAGCAAAACCCAAAAATGAAGAGTATACAAAATAGGAAGTATACCACTCTGGCCGAATTTCCTGAGTGCCCACAGTCCAAATTCGACACAACACTCCCTCTCTTCTCACCTCCCCTGATTTTCTTCTAAAATCCCTCCTCAAATCTCTCCACCTGATCACACCTCCCCTCAACCACTCAATTTGAATTCTTCTCAACCACTTCAGTGTTTTAGTCAAACTACAACACCCCCCACGGCACAGTAGCAAAATAAATACTCCCTTGCCTCCACCAAGATTCGAACCTCAAACCACTGGCATAGGTGACACGCCACTTACCCCCTAGACCAGCAGGCTTTTTATGTCTTGTTATACACACAATAATTTAAAAGCCTACTAACTAAAGGCAAGGGTTTATTCTTTAAAAACAAAACTTTTTGCACAAACCCAGGCTTGAACCCAAGACTTCTCAGACACTCCCAAACACACCCAAATCACTTAACCACTGAAGCAGACATGTATTTATTTTACAAACATACAAAAATACATACCTAGATTTTAGGGCGTTACAAATAGTTTAATAACAACATAAGGACTTCTCATTTAAGAAGCCATGCCAATTAAGCACTTTAACAACTATCGCACATCTTTTCCATTTTATACGATTAAGTCCGTTTTCATAAATCGACACACAAACGATAAAATTTTCACACAAAATTTTCACATACTGTAAACATGGAAAAAAATATTAAAATATTTTTCCAAGCTTGAATTTGTGGTCTTGAAGCCACTATTCTGACTAGGGTCTAAACCGAGCTATTACTCAAAGGCTCAGCAAATCAAACCAAGATTCGATCAAAGACAAGATTTAAAGATGAATCTTTTCAAAGAAAAGGGGAAAGATACATGCACGGATGGGGTAAAATTTATTAAATTTCATTCACTGAAGCTGTCAATCTTCAAGTTTGGGAAATCAACAGACTTGTGAAAACTTTTTGGATGGGATCCAGGTATTTCTGGGTTGAGATGTATCATGGAGTTTTAAGATCTATCTCTTATCTTCAAAACACACTTTGAATCACTCAATTTTCAGTTCGGGAGATCAAGTTATGATCATTTTAGTGAAGACTACGTGAGCAGAATTCTTGGATGGGATTATGACAGAAATTACAAGTTTTGGGCTTTTAATTCGATTTTAAATCATATTGGGTTCGGGTTTTAGGCTTAATTTTTATTATATATAAGCTCAATATTGTATTTATCAACTCTTATTATTTTATTATTCCAAATTTTTTATAATTATTAAGTATTTTAAGTTATTTAGGAGTTTTATGTCAACAAAAAAGTTTAGTTTAAAACTACTTCTTGTTTAGGTTAATTAGAGTTCTAGTAAACTTAAGAGTTTCATTTAGATTTATTTAGCTAACCTATATAAAGGCAAATGCATTGTACACAATTCATTAGATTGATTATTGTAACAACCTATTTTTCAGTGGTGTCAGAAATAGTGGTTTCAAAACCACAAATTCGATGAGTGAGTTTGTATAATTAGTTGTAACACCCTGATCGCTTTGTCACAGTCTTAAAATTTATAATGAGAATGATCGAGCCTAAAAACTAACTATGACAATGATTGGGGCAAGTGTACCTATCGAACAGTAGTATAGCTTAGTGGCAAGGCCGGATTGTCGAACCCAAAGGAACCGAAAGTACTAATAATAACTTTCTTTTTATTATTTAGCCTTAAAATTGAAGCGAATCTTTTTAATCTAGAAAATTAACTAACTACTAAGCTAAAGACGCTGAGACAAAAAGAATGAAATTGGGAAAATAATTGTGGGAAAAACCAATTGATTAAAACAATACCCAAGGAAGAATCCACCTAGACTTCATTAGTTATCTAACTTTGAATCAGAAGATTTATTCACTTGATTTGATTTGTAAGATTCCCTAAGTTATATTAATACCTCCGTCGAGGCTACTAAATTCTAATCCTAGGTTGATTAATTGAAATCTCTTTCTAATTAAAACCCCTAAGATTGTATTAACTCGATCTATGGACTCCCATATTAGGTTTCACCCTAATCCGGCAAAATCTTGTCACCCTATGTCTAGGCGTGCGATCAGCTCCGCTTAATTATGCTAGATCTTCTCTTAGGCAGGGACTTTTGCTCCTCCATCTAAGCACATCACACTTGAATCAATATCCCGGAAATATCAAAACAAGAATTAAGAACACATAATTAAGAACAAATCAAGTATTTATCATATAGTTCAGCAAACGATAACAAGATTCATCTTAGGTTTCATCCCCCTCAGGTATTTAAGGGTTTAGTTCATAATAATAATATAATACATCTCAAAAGAAAAGATAAAACAAAACATAAGAAAAACTCTAAAACCCCCTGAAGGAATTGAAGAGAGATCCTCCGTCTTGAGTATAACTCCAGCTTCTTGAGATGAATCAACTGGCTTTCTTCTAGTAATCTCCACAATTCTGACCTTTCTAGCTCGGCTCCTTGGCCTAGCTTGTCGCCCCCTGAAAGTTGGCCTCTAGGGTGTTTATATAGGCTTTTGGAATATGTTACTTTGCCCCTAAGTATCCAAATCGGAGTGAAATTCCTCTTCTCCACGGCAGGGACACACCCGTGTGAATCGTGGCCAGGCCGTGTTCAGGTCTGATTAGGGGGGCACGGCCGTGCTGCTTAGGCCCAGGCCGTGTTGATTTCGTAGTTTGGCCCATTTGGTCCGTTTTAAGCCCGTTTATCGTTCTTTTCACTCTCTGGTGCTTTCCTGAGTATAAAACATGAAAACAAAGGATTAAGAGCACCAAATTACATAACTCAAGGGAAAAATCATCCAAAAGTTTGCTAAATATGGGCTTAAAATATGTTACTATTTTGGTTTTTCAAATACCCCCACACTTAAGCTTTTGCTTGTCCTCAAGCAAAATTCTCAACTCATAATTAAAATGAACTTCCTTGATTCATAATATTCATCAATAATGGTTCATCATAATTCATAGATAATTCATACATGGATAATTCAACTCACAGAGTCCTAAAGATTCAAACACTCTAAGTCATACATTTTGTAGCATGAAAACATAGGTGTTTCCCATCCTCTAAATAATTACTTCTGATTTAAAAATCGACAAGGATTGACATCCTTACTAAAGATTCACTCAAATCACTCGATGTGTTTAAGGTTTATAATTAAGCACTCAAAAGTCAAACATGAAGAGTTAATCCCATAGGCTTGCATGAAAATCAAATCTCCACCACTATAATATGAGATGATACACAAATCAAAAGGTCTTTATCAGGGTTGTAACAGGGCTTGGGTTAAAGGTGTGGATAAAGGCTAAATTAGAAGGTTAGAATCGAGATTGACCTGACAAATTACCTAACTGGAAATAATGAACTGATAATAAATAATTACATCAATTGAGAACTGGTAATAATAATACTATTACTAATACGAGTTTCTTTTAAAGATGTGAATTTAACTGTTTTAAGCTCATAGAACATAGAGTTAATAATGAATATACTTTGTTTTTTTTAAGAACAAATCAAGTATACATGATAAATGATGAATTTACTATCGAAATAAATAGGCAATTGATCAAATCAAATCTCGATATAATGGTAGTCAAAAGGAATGGTGATAACAAAAAAAAAGGGTTTTGGGTTAATATTAGTGGGTAAGTCAATAAAACGGGTTGTTAGGATCAAAGGGGTTCACTAGGGGTTAATTATGGAGGTAGGCTTTTTAGTGGAGTAAGTGGGTTAAATCCTAGGTGCCTTCATCATCTTAGTATATCAAATCAAAAGTGTGGTCTCGACATGTATAATCGATGCAAGTTCTAGAATAACAAATCAATGTTGACACACTCATAATCAATAAAGTGAGCATGAAAAAGAATATATGCTCTATAAGGCTCAAAATCTCACAAAAATTATGGCTTTTTGATGTGAACCTAGTAAATTTCAAACTTCAAAGTAATATTCAAATTCAGGTAGACAACCTAAAAAAAAATTAATTTCTAAAAAATAAACTTATCATGCTTGATTGTCTATTATCTTAAAGTTTAATTATCAATGCACAATTGACTATGACTTAATCCGAAACATATTAATAAAAATCATAAATCAAAGCAAATTTCATTCTAAACGTAATATAAGGAAATTACTTAAGAAACAAGATATAATTCAAGATTTGAGAATAATGCAAAAAGTTTGGCACTTTTAAGTTTCACCCCCCACACTTAAGATGTACATTGCCCTCAATGTACAAAGATATATAGAAATTTATAAAAGAAAGGGAGAGATGAAACTTCCTGAATTTGGATGGGTTCCTTGAGTTGGAGGTGTGGGAACTTGATTCGGAGGTGAAAGATAAGTTGGAGGAGGCGTCTCTGGTGGCGGTATGGGGGCTGCCCACTATTACTGCGCTAGATGAAGAAATTGGGTAGCCCGTGAAGAAATGGCCAGGAAATACTAAGAAAAATTCAAAATAAACTAATTATTTATTTAAGGACAAGGAAGATAAAGAGAAAGAAAATAAATGAGAAGGAAAAAGAAAATTAAAAACTAAATGGCCTCAAATATCCTTGGCTTGTCGAGTGGGTGAAGCGGCCGGCATGAACTTATGTAGATCGATCTCCCACAGGTAGACTGTGCTTGGATCCTTCCGTTTCCTCGACATGGATGTGGTGTAGCTCAAGGGCTCTGTAGATGGAGAAATAGAGGAAAGAATGGAGGGTTTGGGAGGGGAGGTTGAATGTGAGTAAGGAAAAAGGGGATGGGGAGTGGGAGTGGGTGAGAAAGGGGGCAAGGGGTGTTTTAAATAGAATTTTCAAATCTGGTACATCCCCACGCCCGTGTACCATGGGCGTGTTGGGTCACACAGCCGTGTTGCACGGCCGTGTTATGCTTCTCTCATTTCTCCCACGCCCATGTTCGGGTTGCCATGCCCATGTAGGATCAAACAATGTCGACCACGGCCGAATCGCACGGCCGTGTCAAGTTAGTTGGAGCCCGTGTGACTTCCCTCAGTGATATGGCCGTGGCAATTTATAGTCGTCCGTGATTTGGGAATCTTTCGTCATTGGCTCGTACTACCTCTGCTATGTCAATATGGGAGTCTGTAGTGTCCACACGGCCGCGACCACGGCCGTGTGCAAGGCCGTGTGGTCTGGAATCTGCACTTTGGTTAGTTTAAAATTGGATGCTGAAAAGGAAAAATAAAAGTAAAAAATGAAAATGTAAAAATTAATGGAGTTAGTGCTCGGGTTGCCTCCCGAGAAGCGCTCGTTTAAAGTCTTAAGCTAGACTTACCTCTCATTCGCATAATTAGGGTGGTTTGAAGAGTTGAACATCCTCTCTCATACTATCAGTTCCATTATCATGATAAAGTTTGAGTCGAGTAGTATTTACTTTAAAAGTGCCAAATATAGGATTACTTACTTCGACTGTTCCGTATGTGAAAACCTTGATTACCCTAAAAGGGATTTCTTTGTTTGTATTAGGGTCAGGAGGAGATATTCGAGGATCTGCTTTATCTAACAATACCTGATCTCCTATTTTGAACTTGTCTGTATCATAGAGTGGCGTTGGTTCTGCTTCGTGTATCCCTAGTTCTTCCTCGAAGCGTGTCTTCCACTCGTCTAGTTTATCGATCTGAAACCTTCGTTCCTCATGAGTTATTTCTTTGTTGGCACTGGGTTTAGGATCGGGTTCGGTTGTGCTCTTTTGTGGTGCTTCCTACAATGAAGGGTTAACCAAATGGTTATCAATAGAATTTACTTTCTCACATTGATTACTCGAGGTTCTAACCGAATTGAGAGCCTGAAGAGTGACTGTCTCGTCACCTACACGGAGTATGAGTTCACCTGTACCCACATCAATTTTAGTTTTGGCAGTTGCTAAAAATGGTCTTTTTAAAATTAAGGGGATACTATTGTCCTCATCCATGTCTAAAACTACAAAGTCTAATGGGAATACGAATTTATCAATCTTTACTAGCACATTGTCGATTATACCCCTAGGAATTCTAACAGTTTTATCAGCTAATTGAATGCTCATCCTAGTTTGTTTGGGTTTCCCGAGACCTAGTTGTTTAAACATTTTATAAGGCATGACATTTATGCTTGCCCCTAAATCAACTAACGCATTATCAATAGATAAACTACCAATTAAACATGGAATTGTAAAACTCCCTGGATCTTTTAATTTTCGTGGTAATTTATTTTGGAGAATCGCTGAGCACTTTGCGTTGAGTTCCACATGTGATTCCTCGTCTATCTTTCGCTTGTTTGTCAAAAGCTTTTTTAAGAATTTCCTTGAATCTGGCATCTATGAAAGAGCTTCAAGTAATGGTAAGTTAATATTTAATTTATTTAAAAGCTTAAGAAACTTACCGAACTGTTCCTCTGTGTCGTCTTTCTTCATCGCCTCGGGGTATGGTATACGAGGTTGATACTCTTTAATTACTGGTTTTGGATTTTTACTACCTTCCTCAACCTTACCTTCTTCTACCACATTCTCTTGCCTTAAGTGGGGCTCATCTAACCTTTCGCTTTCTTGAGCTGTTATGGCTTGAATTTGCTCCATTGGGTTAGTCTCGGTGTTGCTTGGTAGCTTTCCTTATGGTCGTTCTGATAAGATCTTGGTGATTTGCCCAATTTGATCTTTGAGCTCCTGTATCGATTCTTCAAGTTTTGTTTCTATTTTCTGAAAACGAGTTTTTGAAGCTGCTATGTATTTTGTCAGCATCTCCTCAAGGCTCGGCTTCTTTTCCTGTGGGTACTGCTGTTGGAAATTTGGAGAGTGTTGTTGCCTTTGGTTTCCTTGACTGAAAGTTTAAGAAACTTACCGAACTGTTCCTCTGTGTCGTCTTTCTTCATTGCTTCGGGATATGGTATGCGAGGTATGTACTCTTTGATTACCGGTTTTGGCTTTTCTTGGGTTACCTCAACCTTACCTTTTTCTGCCACACGTTCTTGCCTTAGATTTGGCTCATCTAACCCAACATTATCATGAGCTGATATGGCTTGAATCTGCTCCCTTGGGTTAGTTTCAGTGTTTCTTGGCAATCTACCTTGTGGTCGTTCTGACAAGATCTTGGTGGTTTGCCTAATTTGATCTTTGAGCTCTTGTGTCGATGCTTCTTATTTTTCAAGTTTTGTTTCTATATTCTGGAATGTGTTTCATTCTTTGCTATGTATTTTGTCAAGATCTCCTCAAGGTTCGGCTCTTTTCTGTCGTGGGTGCTTCTTTGTTGGAAATTTGGAGGGTGTTGTTGTTTTTGATTTCCTTGACCACCCCATGGAAAATTGGAGTGGTTCTTCCAACCTGGATTGTAAGTATTGCTATAAGGGTTATTTTGAGATCTGAAATTATTACTTACATAGTTCATTTGTTTGCCTTCTATGCCATGTTCGTAGGTAGGTACTCGGGATTCGCCACTCCTCCACTTGTTTCATGATCGTATAACGGGTTGTACACCGCAAGGAATTACACAAACCATCAAATTTTTAGTTAACACATCTACCTGATTTGATAGCATGGTTACTGCGTCGAGGTTGAAAACACTGGCAGCTTTCGTGGGCTTTGTCCTTGTAACTTGCCACTGATGGTTATTCAGTGACATCTCCTCTATAAATTTGTAAGCTGCTTCAGGTGTTTTATTATTCAGAGTTCCACTGGCTGCTGAATCGATCAACTGCCTAGTTGAGGGGTTCACACCGTTGTAAAAAGTTTGGACCTGTAGCCACAAGGGTATTCCATGGTGTGGGCACCTTCTCAATAAATCTTTGTATCTCTCCCATGCATCGTAAAGTGTTTCTAAATCCATCTGCACAAAAGAAGAGATATCATTCCTTAATTTGGCCGTTTTGGCCGGTGGAAAATATTTTAATAAAAAAACTTCGATCATTTGTTCCCATGTAGTGATTGATCCTCGGGGAAGAGAATGCAACCATTGTTTAGCTTTATTTCTCAAAGAAAAGGGAAATAACCGAAGACGAATGGCATCGTCAGTAATGCCATTTATTTTGAAAGTATCACAGAATTCCAGAAAATTCGCTAAATGTGTGTTAGGATCCTCATCCTGCAAACCATCAAACTGAACAAACTGTTGTATCATCCGTATAGTGTTAGGTTTCAATACGAAATTATTTGCAGCAATAGTGGGTCTAACAATACTAGATTCAGTACCAACTAAACTAGGCTTAGCATAATCATACATAGTTCGAGGAGCCTGATTTTCGGCCACCTCTGGAGGTAGCAGATTATTTTCAGCCATCTCTTCGGTGGTATTGATGATGTTTTCTTGCTCTTCTTCTATGTATTGTAAACTTCGCCTAATTTCTCTCCGATTTCTGCGAGCGGTTGCTTCGATCTCACTATCGTAAATTAAAGGTCCTGTTGGGTTCTTTCTAGTCATAAACTAGAGGTACCTACAAGGAGCAAAGATGAAAATTTAGAAAGATAAAAATAGAAAACAAAATAAGAGTAAAATTGCAGAAAATAAAAATGGCTAAAGTAATAAAAATTGAGTGTTCTTAATATTTCAGTTCCCCGGCAACGGCGCCAAAAACTTGATCGCTTTGTCACAATCTTAAAATTTATAATGAGAATGATCGAGCCTAAAAACTAACTATGACAACGATTGAGGCAAGTGTACCTATCGAACAGTAGTATAGCTTAGTGGCAAGACCGGATTGTCGAACCCAAAGGAATCGAAAGTACTAATACTAACTTTCTTTTTATTATTTAGCCTTAAAATTGAAGTGAATCTTTTTAATCTAGAAAATTAACTAACTACTAAGCTAAAGACATTGAGACAAAAAGAATGAAATTGGGAAAATACTTGTGGGAAAATCCAATTGATTAAAACAATACCCAAGGAAGAATCCACCTAGACTTCACTTGTTATCTAACTCTGAACCAGACGATTTATTCACTTGATTTGATCCGTAAGATTCCCTAAGTTATATTAATACCTTCGTCGAGGCTACTAACGTCTAACCCTAGGTTGATTAATTAAAATCTCTTTCTAATTAAAACCCCTAAGATTGCATTAACTCGATCTATGGACTCCCATATTAGGTTTAACCCTAATCCGGTAAAATCTCGTCACCCTATGTCTAGGCGTGCGATCAACTCCCCTTAATTATGCTAGATCTTCTCTTAGGTAGGGACTTTTGCTCCTCCACCTAAGCACATCACACTTGAATCAATATCCCAGAAATATCAAAACAAGAATTAAGAACACATAATTAAGAACAAATCAAGTATTTATCATATAGTTCAGCAAACGATAACAAGATTCATCTTAGGTTTCATCCCCCTCAGGTATTTAAGGGTTTAGTTCATAATAATAGAATACATCTCAAAAGAAAAGATAAAACAAAACATAATAAAAACTCTAAAACCCCCTGAAGGAATTGAAGCGAGATCCTCTGTCTTGAGTATAACTCCGGCTTCTTGAGATGAATCAACTGGCTTTCTTCGAGTAATCACTACAATTCTGACCTTTCTGGCTCGGCTCCTTGGCCTAGCTGGACGTCCCCTGAAAGTCGGCCTCTAGGGTGTTTATATAGGCTTTTGGAATGTGTTACTTTACCCCTAAGTATCCAAATCCGAGTGAAATTCCTCTTCTCCATGGCAGGGACACGCCCTTGGCACACGCCCGTGTGAATCGTGGCCAGGCCGTGTTCAGGTTTGATTAGGGGGCACGGCCATGCTGCTTAGGCCCTTACCGTTTTGATTTCATACTTTGGCCCATTTGGTCCGTTTTAAGCCCGTTTATCGTTATTTTCACTCTCCAGTGCTTTCTTGAGTATAAAACATGAAAACAAAGGATTAAGAGCACCAAATTACATAATTCAAGGGAAAAATCATCCAGAAGTATGCTAAATGTTGGCTTAAAATATGTTACTATTTTGGTTTATCACACCCCAAACCCGGCCTAGACGTTACGATTGAATCTGACCTGTCACATCAAAGTTTCTTTCAAAATCAAGGCGTGTTGATAGAGAATCGTTTTTAAGTTAAAACCCATTTAGCTTTTATTGCCTGGAAAAAACATTTGGTAATTTAACTTATTAAGTTTGAAAAATCACTTATTACAACGATTACCATGTTGGTTACTGTTGGTTCCTTATTTGATTTAAATCCACGGAAGCTACTCTAATTAAACCAACCTGAAGTTTGAAAAATGCGTGTTTGTCTTTAAAACAGTTATTATTTTTGAAAACTTGTTAGTATCAGTTTGGCAGTTCAAATAAGAAATTAAAAACCCAATAAAAAGGGAATTAAACTCACCAAAGGCCTTATTACATAATCGAGAACCCAATATAAAAATTAAATAACTAAGTCTAAAACAAAATATTAACGAACGTGTGGCCACCTCCGAATCCCTCGCGGCTCCAAATCGTCTTAGGCTGGGGATTACCTATACAGTTAAAAGAAAGGGTGAGTTTATGAAACTCAGTGTGTAATCCCCTATCGTTCAGTCAGTAATTTATGCGGTAATGATGCGGGCTCGAGCCCTATTCAAGATAAAGACAGTGTGGGCCTTAGCCCATTACAGTAACAATGTGGGCCTAAGCCCAATACAGTATCAGTATGGTGCAAATATGCAACCCACCCCAATCCAACCAACACACCACCCGTACCAACCAACACACCATGTGGGGATAAAATCGACCCACCCAACCAACACACCAATATTACAAAGATAGCCGCCAAGATAATAATGCAAAGCAGAGTCGCGAGAATGATGATATGTGGCGAAGCCACCGATGCGATGATTGTGGCAGAGCCACCAATGCGATGAATGTGGCAGAGCCACCACTACAGTACTTCCTCCATATTAGAATCCCAACCCCATGCAGTATGTCATGTCATAAAGGTTTCGTGTATGCAAAATGTCCTACTCAGTATAATCACACAAATAATATACATTCATCAGTCAACCAACCTCTAGGGGTAAAATGATTGTTTCCATGCATTAGGGGTAAAATAGTAAATTTTCCCTTTAGGGGTATTTTGGTCATTTTACCTACTTTGGGGACTCGGTGCAGTTAACGACCTTTTCGAAGGTCTACAGTCGCCTCAAGCGACACATGTAACAGCCCGATTTAGGGGCTAGTTGGAACAGCGATCTCGGGATCACTAATCTGAGGTTGGAGAAAATTATTTTGATATTATTTTATGTGTTATAATATGTTTATAAAGAGGCATGAGAATTTTGGTGCTTTAATTTTAGCGATTGAGGGCTTAATTGCGAAAAAGGACTAAATCGCATAAAGTACGAAAGTTCTATTTGAATTGCTAGAGGTGCCAATTAGCTAAGGATTATAAATTGGAGGTCCTTAAAGTGATATTAGGCCATTTAATTAGTGATGGCCGGCCATATAGGAGCTAGGGAGACAAGATTTTAAAGTTGGTCAAATTTAGTGGATATTAGGTGATAGAAATGAATAAAATAAGATGAATAAAGATGTTATCATCTTTTCACTATTCCTCCACCTTCATCCACCAAAAATTGAAGAGAAATAAGGGTTTTGGAGCTCAAAACTTTCAGCCAACATATTCCCCAGCAAGTAAGTGATTTTTGAGGTTTTTCTTAATGATTTTTGTACTTTTAGAGTCCCCAAAGCTTAAGCTAGCTAATGAGGGGACTAATTTGCATTATGGTTGAAAGTATAGGGACTTGCCATGAGAGAGTTTATGTTGGTTTCTGAGTTTTTATGGAAGAAAATGAATGTTAGGAAGATGAGAAACAACTTTTGTGAAAGGTGTTGTCATGAAAACACCAAATTAGGACTAAGATGCAAATATGGTAAATTATTCATTAATGCATGAAACAATTGGAAATGTGAATAGTTTTAAGAGGATTAAATGTTCAGCTAGGCTTGTTTAATAAGAAAATGTGATAAAAATTTATTTACGAGCCTAGGGGCAAAATCGTAATTTTGTCAAAGTCCAAGGGCAAAATGGTAATTTTGCCAAAGTAGAATTTTTAAAATGTATTGATTAGTGTGGTGATAAAATGAGTATATTTTATTGTTCTAGATCGAAGAAAACGAGATTCAAACCTAGAACGGGAGAAAAGAGAAATGTGGACATATATGTCCCTTTCGACCCTTTTCGGTATCGAGGTAAGTTCATATGTTAAATTCTACAACTCCAAGTGAAGTATTTTTAATTTTTGATGTTATATAGATTGGTTTTTGCCTCCATGTATACGTTAAATACGTTTTGTTGTGATGTCAAGAAATGAAAGTCTTGATTTAATCCATGAATAGTTGAAATGCAAAAATCATGATACGATGGTAATTAAGGCCCCGTGTAAGACCATATTTAGAATATGGCCTCGGTGTGGGATTTCGTATAAGACCATTTCGGGGATATAGCATCGATACGTTAATTCATAAAAGACCCTATGGGGGGTATGATGTCAATGTGACATTATGTGTACGAGACTCAATAGTGTTATTTAACAATTTGAGTTATTCAACAAGTATGTTGAGAATGAGAATGAATGTGGTTGTACCACGAGAGGTACATGTATGTGTTAGAACTGAATTGAGAGGAATTCAGTATATGATAAACCCATAGTGGATATGTGTAAATGATGCACCTTGGTTGCATAAGTTATAATTATTAATGCATTGTGTGAATGCGAATGATTATCATAGAAAGCTAAGTAAGAATGATAATGTGTGAGGATGTTCCCGGATAGACATTTGAAATAGAGAAATGTATGTGGATAAATATCCGTGAATGTATAATAATGGTGGGCTATGTGCGATACCACCTTAAATTGTAAATGGTGGGCTATGAGCGATACCACCCTATTAGAAATTAAGGGTAGGCTAAGTGCGAAACCACCGAGAGATTGTAGTATGAGTGACTTATTGAAAATGTTTGATGTATTGTTTTATGAGATCATGTGGTGACAAGTGCAGGGATAAATGCAAGTTAACGTGAGCAATTAGCTTGTGGCATGGTTAGAATGTGGTAAGAGGTAGAATGAGAAAGTCTCAAAAATGTTTGAGTAAGTAACCATAAGTTTAAGAGTAAAACTCATTATAATACCTTGTGGTTGAGTATAATCGATGAATATCAATAGTTGATTGTTATGTGCATATGAACTTACTAAGCATTATTGCTTACTCCTCTTCCTTTCTCACTCTTATAGGTTAATTTAACTAGCTCGGGTTGGAGACCGCCGGAGATGTTTCACACTATCGAGCAGACGCTTGGTATGAGGTTTTAAGTCCTTGTGAGTTATGGCATGTATAGGGATCTCTTTTAAGTTGATTAAGTCCTAATTGATGTAGCCAAATTGTGTTGGCCTAAGAGAGTTTATGGTTTGGTTGTGTATAGCCATAGATGATGGCTTAAGTCATTTGTAATTACCAGAATTAGTTCTCTCTCGTGTATGGGATGAAGACTTTATTTTATAGTTTAAATGTGATAATTTAAGATTTATAATTGATGAAATGGGAAGATTCAGTAATGGTGTATGTATGTGTGCAATGCAGAGTTGCGAGGGCTTGGTAGATAGCTTGCTAATTTCCGCATGGGTAGACACACGAGCGTGTGTCTAGACCGTGTGGGAGGCACGGCTAGCACACGGGTGTATGCCCAGGCCATGTGAAGTCTGCACCTTGCACTTGGGATTTAAACCCCCACTCGGCTGAAGCACACAGGCGTGTGTATAGGCCGTGTGGATAAGTCAGAATGCCAAGGTTTGGCGTACGGGCCAGGGCCACGGGCGTGTCAAGGCCGTGTGAAATTAGTCAGTGTCGACCACGGGTGGAAGACACGGGCATGTATTAGGGGCACACGGGCGTGTCCCTAGACCCACACGAGCGTGTGGCCCCTGTTTCGTTGAAAAGTTTCTCGAACTCGTAAAAGTTCCTGAAATAGTTTCGATACCTCTCGAAAGTATGTTAGGGCCTCCTAGGCCGAGTATGTGCAAGTGATGGGTTTAAATGAAATTTTATAACCCTATTCGAGATGCTTAAGCAAGATTAGTTACGTAATGCCTCAAACCCTATTCCGGCTTGAATACGGATAAGGGGTGTTACATTTATTGGTATCAGAGCTATGATTTAGTCGGTTCTCGGACTAACCTAGCGTGAGTAAGAGTCTAGCTATACATGCCATATGTGGACCGTGATAGTGTGATATCTCCCGGCTCTAACGAAATTATTTTGTTAAGACAGAGATGATTCCCAACCGAGCTAAATCCAATAATGTTGTAAGTGATAATGAGGTAATTGGAATGCGCTTATACATTGTTGAAATTCAGAGAGGTATGAATAGAAGTTTATGACATGTGTGTGATAAGGTATGAAATGAGATAATTCTAAGTTGATGATTGAAATGAGAGCTATAAAGTGATAAGCTTATCTGTATTGGCTTGATATGCATACGGTGTTATATACTCAACCTATTGGGTTAAGTGCATATAGTGAGTAAATATATCCAGAGAACGGGATATGTGTGTGTGTACGACTGTTTAAATGATGTATGATCAATATGTCCACATAGTTGAATCTTATGTGCGACTGTTAAAGTAGAAGATGTATAATGTTTTATTTTATGACTCTGTTATGAAGCCACACATATTATAGCGTGGGAGTTAAACTGAGAAGTTTGACTAAATAGAATGCAGGAGATGAGTACGATCGTTCAATGATAAATTGATGAATAAGACCATGGTTGGACCATGGCAATACATGTGATCCCATATAAGACCATGTCTGGGGCATGGCATTGGCAATGACACGTGATCTCGTGTAAGACCATATCTGGGATATGGCGTCGGCATCGAATAGTGGTTCCGTGTAAGACCACGTCCAGGACCTGGCTTCGGCATGAAATCGTGTAAGACCATATCTGGGATATGGCGTCGATATTTATATAAGATCCCGTGCAAGACCATATCTAGGATATGGCATCGGCATCAACATGAGTTTCCATGTAAGACTGTATTTGGGATATGGCATTAGTATCGATATGAGATTTCGTGTAAGACCATAGCGAGGCTATGGCATCGTGACGACATGTAAGGTAATAGCTGGGCTATGATGTTATGATACGAGTAAGACCATAGTTAGACTATGGCAATCAGGTGAACGACGTACTCAAACCCGTAAGACATTCTTTAATTTGATAAGTGATGGTAAGAGAAATTGGAGTTAAATGTTGAGTACTCGAGCAGACATTAATGTGGAACTTGAGTAAGTGAAGTCACTGTTTGAGATTATGAGTGATAGAAATAATTATAGCATGAGTAAGCGTGAAAACTCGCCTGGAGCGAGTTGTGTGACTACGATGATATTTCATTAATGATGGATGTTAAATCACATGTATGTAGTCACGAGAGTCAAGTTAGGGGCTCTATGACCTCACCCCCTTACCACTGTTGAATCATGATGCGATTTTTATGAGAATCAAGTTGAGTAAGTTCATGGGTATGGAATAAAAGAGTTTAGTGGCACAACAATTAGTATTGTATATAGAGATAAAGGTAGTTAGAAGATGAAAAATAGTTTTGATAAGAATGTCTGAATGCTTTGATGATTGTACTGATTATGCAATGTTAAGAGCAAAGAGAAAGTTAGCCTAGGCTATTTGACTCAATCGAGTAGGAAGCCTGAGGTGTATGTTTATCGAGACCTTCTTGAATTGATGTTAACTAATGAAAGGAATAGTCATGGAGTTTTGATACTGGAAATGGTTAGAGAAACAATATTTGAACTGTGAAAGTGTTCGATCATGACAACCATAGTTGTATGGATTATAATGATATCTTTGAGTATTACGTATTAATATATGTTGCCTTTCAGGGGTGATGTAGTTGTCCTTTTCATGAATCATGATCGTGTGAGAATTTTAGCTGACTGTAAGATCAGACAAAATAGTTGTCGATTTAGTCAATTGAAATCGACATTCCTTTGTCTCTTCGTAACCTTATTCTGGTACTTTGAGGAGGAAGTTGGTGATAAAACTTTATGTGAGATTTCTCTTATAATTCCGTTGATCATGATTATCTTTGAAGTGTGTGTTCTTTGAGTTGTGATAGTTATATCTACTATGATTTCACTTTTGTTTTAATCATAGAAAGGTGATAATTCTAGTATAAGAAGTGAAATCACAAGTTTCATGTTGTATGATGGGTTTTCGGGTAAGCCGAATAGAGTTAATGCACTCGATTGAGATGTCCCTGCTATCTTAGGATATGACGTTAGTAAAGGTTTTAAATTAGCACGTAAAGAGAAACTCAAACGAGAGTGTGTTTGAAATATATTCTCAGTGAGGAGAAAAGAGTAGATTGATGAATTGAGATATGATTCTAGTTATGTGTATATTTACGCATAATTCAATAGGGAGAATGAAATTCTAGGTGTACATGAGTAAGGAGCATGATACATGGGTATGCTCATTGAAACATTTTAACCGTGATGGCTAAGTTGAAAGTCATTAAAGGTACTATTAACTGAAAGTCTTAGTATTGAGTTTAGTATGAAGAGTGAGAAAGAGTTTGTAAGTTTGCATGTGATTAATGCAACATTCATGTTGGCATAATTGAGAATGCTTGGTATCATATTGATGTATGATACTCTACTAAATTGAGTAGTTGATGTTGAATGAGATGTTGAAGTCCTAGTGGACCATGTGAATATGAAAATGTTATCATCGAGATATGAAATAGATAAGGTCCCGTATAAGACCATGTCCGGGACATGGCCTCGGCACCGAGTTGAGATCCCGTATAAGACCATATCTGATATATGGCTTCGGTAATGAATATGAAAATCGTATAAGACCATATCCGGGATGTAGCATCGATACTTGAGGTGAAAGTCCACATAAAACCATATCCAGGATATGGCATTGGCATTTAGAAGTGACTCCATGTAAGACCACTTCAGGAATGTTGCATTGGCTTCGTACCTACAGTAATGACGATGAATATGCGTCTTCGACTATCCCTAGCGATTAATGGGATAAGTAGATGAGATTAGAAATAGAAATGATAATTGTACTAAAGTCATGTGAATGAGTGAATACAGGTACTCTTGAACGAGTCACGAAGAAACGAGTATGATGTGTGGCGCGGTATGTGCTAAATAAAGGCAATTGTAAGTAAGTATGGCAAGAAGCCTATGACTTGTGTACGGATAATTAATGCCATGGATGGCATTTTAAATAAGCTCTGAGTGAGTTTGACTAAGACGTTAAAGTTCAGGTCAAATAAAATTTCCATTGTTGATGATACCTTAAGGTAGAATTTGTATGTTGATGAATTCAGAACTTATACAGAAGGTTTTGGCATGAGACTTAATAATAGCATGCCTACTCATGCAAGACTAAGAAAAAAACACAGTTATATGCATAAATGTTTTGACAATTGAGTACATTTCATGATAGGATTGAGTTTATGGTCAGAAGTAGTCGACCATTAAAAGCTGAATTTTCAAAGCGTGCAAGTCAAGACTATTACAGTCGGTGAATATCCTAGTAATAAAGTGAGATAAAATGCATTAGATTTCAAATTTGAAGTGACTTGATTTCCAAGGAGGGGAATGTCATCCGAATTTTAGTGAAGTATGCGACAAAGATCCGAATGATCATTTTGGCATGTGCCGAGTTCACAGTTGTAAGATTTCTGAGTATATGTGCCAGGAGGAAGAGTAATCTAGGTCTCAAATTGTGCTTCGACCTTGTTATTACAGCTTAAAGGTTGTTGGCGAGAGAAACTTAAGGATAAGTCGATTTGTGATTTTGATGAGTTGGTGAAAACGTTTCAGGAGTGTTAAGAGCAACTTCTCCTGCTAAGATTTTCGAGGACGAAAATCCCTAAGGGGGAGAGAATTGTAACAGCCCAATTTAGGGGCTAGTCGGAACAGCGATCTCGAGATCACTAATCCGAGGTTGGAGAAAATTATTTTGATATTATTTTATGTGTTATAATATGTTTATAAAGAGGCATGAGAATTTTGGTGCTTTAATTTTAGCGATTGAGGGCTTAATTGTGAAAAAGGACTAAATCGCATAAAGTCAGAAAGTTCTATTTGAATTGCTAGAGGTGTCAATTAGCTAAGGATTATAAATTGGAGTTCCTTAAAGTGATATTAGGCCATTGAATTAGTGATGGTCGGCCATATAGGAGCTAGGGAGACAAGATTTTAAAGTTGGTCAAATTTAGTGGATATTAGGTGATAGAAATGAATAAAATAAGATGAATAAAGATGTTATCATCTTTTCACTATTCCTGTAACACCCCTAACCCGTATCCATCGCCGGATTAAGGTTATGAGGTATTACCAAATAAAACACAACTCAGAACAGGCATATTATTTTATTTATTTTTTTAATAAATCATATCACATTACATCAAAGTTGTACATAACCTTAATATCATTATAACATACGCATGTCACTGTAATCACATTTAACATTTATGTACAAAAAGATCAATTCATAATATACCAAATTAGCATGTTTTATAATCAAACCAAAGTACATTAACTGAATCATTCAAACAAAATAAAGTTGCATACTTTGCCATTACAACCGAATCATAATAACCTATGTATATTCGAACATATAATCATCTTATACCTAGCAAGCATTAAGACATCCATTAATTGAATTTCGTTATTTAACCCTTATCAAACTTACCATATAAATTATTACAAAGCCGAATAATATTAACATTTTCACTACTCAAAATCAACCTAGACCAACCATTTCAATAATAAATAAATCATCCTATTCCATATATTGAATATCAAACACAACCTAGGCATGTATATATATATATTTCATTGAAAGGTAACCGGATATAAACATGTTATGTAACCTAATTCATGTCTCATAAATTAACCAAAACCAATACACATACGTATGACATAAAAATTACTTAACCAATATTTTACCTGCATTGACTTATACATACTTTCATCATTCACCATTCAAACACATACCAAATTATTCTACCAAATCAATCATGAAACATGTTCATTATTTAACAATTAGTAACCAAACCTATATAGCCAATATGTAATCATACATAAATCCATTTTTATACTTATTTACCAAATCAAACTATACTTGATACTTACCCTTCTCAATGCCGAATCCTGTAATCAAAATTCACAAACATATATATATATCAAGAAACATGTTTTCAAAATAGGTTAAATCATAACCACATACACACAAGCTTTATCATTACAATCAAGCCATTTTCGCATGGCTATGTATATATACAAGTCCCAAAAATCAAACTCAAATACTTCATCTATGCTATACATGCCATAAACCAAATTCACTTAGTAAAATACCAAGAAAACAATGATAGTGTGATAAGCTTTCTTTGGACGATCCTCGAGCTCGTAACGTATATTCAAAATCTATAAAAAGAGATAGACAAAAACACACAGAGTAAGCTATTTAAGCTTAGTAATTCATAAGAAAATAAATATCAACCAACTTAACAAAACCAAATATTCAAAGTCACAAGCACAAACTTAGCATTAAAATCTTCCATACACATATCAAATGGTAAATTGTACATATACATAAGAACTTATACAATTCTCAATATTAAGATCACTTATAACACCTTTGGCCGAATATACTGAATAAAAATACTTACACATAGATCACATTTATAACTTTAACATTTATACAATCAAATAAACAATCAACTTACCTTATTTTCATAACATAGTTTAAATACATACCTGAGCCCTTTTAATTCGATTTTCACATTGGGTCTTTACTTAACAATGCCCGTTGAACCGTTCGAAATTAAAAAGGATACGCGGATAGTCGGAAGCTCGTACAATGCCAACGTCCCAGACGTGGTCTTACATGTAATCACATATCGATGCCACTGTCCCAGGGTCTTACACGAATCAAATACGATGCCAATGTCCCAGACATGGTCTTACACGTAAACACAAGTCGATGCCAATGTCCCAGACGTGGTCTTACATGATAACACATATCGGATATCCTATGTCATGACATATGTATCCTAACTATTCCTAGGGTTCGTACGGGGCTTTCGGACATCGAATCTCGATGGAATCGAACTCGGAACTTAGTCAATCTCTCAATTCCATATTCGGCTATGGCATAAATTTAATCAAATAATTCAAATTATCACATAACAATATATATTCATAAATATAATAACATTTAAATGCTTATTGACTTACCTCAGACGTCGACGGACGGTAAAATCAACTAATCGACTACTTTTGTTTTTCCCCGGTCCAAATCTGAATTCTTTGGTTCTTGATCTAAACATATTCAATTTAAGCTTATTTAAACACCTTTCTATTCAATTTAGTCTAAAAACACATAAATGGGCAAATTACCATTTTGCCCCTGACATTTCACACTTTTTACAATTTAGTCCCTATTGCACAAAACACAAAATACACAAAATTTCACATTACCCATGCTTGGCTGAATATTACCCATGTTCATACAAGTCCATACATTTCACTTATTTCACATTTTAGTCCCTAAAAAAATATTTTTACAATTTAGCCTTAATTGCTCAAATTCATCAAAAATTCAAAGACAAAACATGTTAATCTAACACATATACCTCATATTTCATCATCAAATAACACAAACAACAAGCTATCATCAATGTCTCAACTCAAAATATTCATCAGAATCAAAAATTCAAGCATGGGCTTTGTACATCTCATAGCAACGATCTCAAAAACGTAAAAATTATCAAAAACCAAGCTTAATACGTACCTTAATTAAGTCCAACAATGGCTGAATGCCCTAACTCTTTTCTCTTTTCTTTTTGTTTTAACATTCGGTCATGGAAACAAATAATAAACTTTGGCTTTTACTTTTTATGTTAAGTTATTATAATATATAACATTATATTATATTAATATAAATTTTTAATTTATAAAATTTAACATATAAACACATATAATAATGGCATGTTGCCGTCCACTACATAATAAAAATTGCCTAATTGCAACATAAATCCTCCATACTAAAAAGACAACAACAATTAGGCACTTTCACAACTAACCGTCAAATTTTCATTTTACGCGATTAAGCCCTTTTATTTAATCTGACACTCAAACGACAAAATTAAAACACGAAAATTTAACACAAATAAATTCACACATAATAAACACTGAAAATAATTTTAAAATATTTTTCAGACTCGGATTTGTGGTCCCGAAACCACTATTCCAATTTGGCTCAAAATCGGGTTGTTACAATTCCTCCACCTTCATCCACCAAAAATTGAAGAGAAATAAGGGTTTTGGAGCTCAAAACTTTCAGCCAACATATTCCCTAGCAAGTAAGTGATTTTTGAGGTTTTTCTTAATGATTTTTGTACTTTTGGAGTCCCCAAAGCTTAAGCTAGCTAATGAGGGGACTAGTTTGCATTATGGTTGAAAGTCTAGAGACTTGCCATGAGAGAGCTTATGTTGGTTGCTGAATTTTTATGGAAGAAAATGAATGTTAGGAAGATGAGAAACAACTTTTGTGAAAGGTGTTGTCATGAAAACACCAAATTAGGACTAAGATGCAAATGTGGTAAATTGTTCATTAATGCATGAAATAGTTGGAAATGTGAATAGTTGTAAGAGGATTAAATGTTCAGCTAGGCTTGTTTAATAAGAAAATGTGATAAAAATTTATTTACGAGCCTAGGGGCAAAATCGTAATTTTGTCAAAGTCTAAGGGCAAAATGGTAATTTTGCCAAAATAGAATTTTTAAAATGTATTGATTAGTGTGGTGATAAAATGAGTATGTTTTATTGTTCTAGATCAAAGAAAACGAGATTCGGACCTAGAACGGGAGAAAAGAGAAATGTGGACATATATGTCCCTTTCGACCCTTTTTGGTATCGAGGTAAGTTCATGTGTTAAATTGTACAACTCCATGTATATGTTAAATACATTTTGTTGTGATTTCAAGAAATGAAAGTCTTGATTTAATCCATGAATAGTCGAAATGCAAAAATCATGATACGATGGTAATTAAGGCCCCGTGTAAGACCATATTTAGAATATGGCCTCGGTGTGGGATTTCGTATAAGACCATGTCGGGGATATGGCATCGATACGTTAATTCATAAAAGACCCTATCGAGGGTATGATGTTAATGTGACATTATGTGTACGAGACTCAATAATGTTATTTAACAATTTGAGTGATTCAACAAGTAAGTTGAGAATGAGAATGAATGTGGTTGTACCACGAGAGGTACATGTATGTGTTAGAACTGAATTGAGAGGAATTCAGTATATGATAAACCCATAGTGGGTATGTGTAAATGATGCACCTTGGTTGCATAAGTTATAATTATTAATGCATTGTGTGAATGCGAACGATTATCATAGAAAGCTAAGTAAGAATGATAATTTGTGAGGATGTTCCCGGATAGACATTTGAAATAGAGAAATGTATGTGGATAAATATCCGTGAATGTATAATAATGGTGGGCTATGTGCGATACCACCTTAAATTGTAAATGGTGGGCTATGAGCGATACCACCCTATTAGAAATTGAGGGTAGGCTAAGTGCAAAACCACCGAGAGATTATAGTATGAGTGACTTATTGAAAATGTTTGATATATTGTTTTATGAGATCATGTGGTGACAAGTGCAGGGATATATGCAAGTTAACGTGAGCAATTAGCTTGTGGCATGGTTAGAATGTGGTAAGAGGTAGAATGAGTGAGTCTAAAAAAAGGTTGAGTAAGTAACCATAATTTTAAGAGTAAAACTGATCGCTATGTCACAGTCTTAAAATTTATAGTAAGAATGATCGAGCCTAAAGACTAACTATGACAACGATTGAGGCAAGTGTACCTATCAAACAGTAGTATAGCTTAGTGGCAAGACCGGATTGTCGAACCCAAAGGAACCAAAAGTACTAATACTAACTTTCTTTTTATTATTTAGCCTTAAAATTGAAGTGAATCGTTCTAATCTAGAAAATTAACTAACTACTAAGCTAAAGACGCTTGAGACAAAAAAGAATGAAATTGGGGAAAATAATTGTGAGAAAACCAATTGTTTAAAACAATACCCAAGGGAGAATCCACCTAGACTTCACTTGTTATCTAACTCTAAACCAGACGATTTATTTAGTTGACTTGATTCGTAAGATTCCCTAATGTATATTAACCCCTCTCTCGAGGCGACTAACGTTTAACCCTAGGTTGATTAATTGAAATCTCTTTCTAATTAAAACCCCTAAGATTGCATTAACTCGATCTATGGACTCCCATATTAGGTTTCACCCTAATCCGGCAAAATCTCGTCACCCTATCTCTAGGCGTGCGATCAACTCCGCTTAATTATGCTAGATCTACTCTTAGGCAGGGACTTTTGCTCCTCCACCTAAGCACATCAAACTTGAATTAATATCTCGGAAATATCAAAACAAGAATTAAGAACACATAATTAAGAACAAATCAAATATTTATCATATAGTTCAGCAAACGATAACAAGATTCATCTTAGGTTTCATCCCCCTCAAGTATTTGAGGGTTTAGTTCATAATAATAATAGAATACATCTCAAAAGAAAAGATAAAACAAAACATAAGAAAAACTCTAAAACCCCGTGGAGGAATTGAAGAGAAATCCTCCGTCTTGAGTATAACTCCGGCTTCTTGAGATGAATCAACCGACTTTCTTGAGTAATTTCCACAATTCGATCTTTTCGGCTCGGCTCCTTGGCCTATTTGACGCCCGAAAGTTGACCTCTAGGGTGTTTATATAGGCTTTTGGAATGTTTTTCTTTGCCCCTAAGTATCCAAATCCGAGTGAAATTCCTCTTCTCCACGGCAGGGACACGCCCTTGGCACACGCCCGTGTGAATCATGGCCAGGCCGTGTTCAGGTCTGATTAGGGGGCACGGCCATGTTGCTTAGGCCCAGGCCGTGTCGATTTCGTACTTTGGCCTATTTGGTCCTTTTTAAGCCCGTTTCTCGTTCTTTTCATCCTCCAGTGCTCTCTTGAGTATAAAACATGAAAACAAAGGATTAAGAGCACCAAATTACATAATTCAAGGCTTAAATAATCCAAAAGCATGCTAAATGTGGGCTTAAAATATGTTACTATTTCGGTTTATCAAATACCCCCACACTTAAGCTTTTGCTTGTCATCAAGCAAAATTCTCAACTCACAATTAAAACGAACTTCCTTGATTCATAATATTCATCAATAATGTTTCATCATAATTCAAAGATAATTCATACATGGATAATTCAACTCAAAGAGTCCTAAAGATTCAAACAATCTAAGTCATACATTTGTAGCATGAAAACATAGGTGTTTCCCCTCATCTAAATAATTACCTCTGATTCAAAATTAACAAGGATTGACATCCTCACTAAAGATTCACTCAAATCACTCGAGGTGTTTAAGGTCCAAAAATTCAAGCACTCAGAAGTCAAACATGAAGAGTTAATCCCATAGGCTTGCATGAAAATCAAATCTCCACCACTATAATATGAACTGATACACAAATCAAAAGGTCTTTAACAGGGTTGTAACGGGGCTTGGGTTAAAGGTGTGGATAAAGGCTGAATTAGAGGGTTAGAATCGAGATTGACCTGACAAATTACCTAACTAGAAAAATGAACTAATAATAATTACATCTAATAACACGAGCTTCTTCTAAAGATGTGGATTTAACTGTTTCAAGCTCGTAGACATATAATGAACTAATACTAAATTTAAATAATTGCATCAATTGAAAACTTATAATGCTAGTAATAATAACACGAGCTTCTTCTTCAATAATTGGAGTTTTAAAAGTACAAGCTCACTTAATCATAGAACTAATGATGAATATACTTCGATTTTTTTTAAGAACAAATCAAATATTTATGATGAATTTACTATCGAAACAAATAGGCAATTGATCAAATCAAATCTCGATATAAGGGTAGTCAAAAGGAATGGTGATAACAAAAACAAAGGGTTTGGGGTTGATATTAGTGGGTGAGTCAATAAAAAAAAGGTTGTTAGGATCAACGGGGTTTACTAAGGGTTAATTGTGAAGGTATGCTTTTTATGGATTAAGTGGGTTAAATCCTAGGTGCCTTCATCATCTTAGTATATCAAATCCAAGGTGTGGTCTCGACATGTATAATCGATGTAAGTTCTAGAATAAAAGATCAATGCTGACACACTCATAATCAATAAAGTGAGCAAGAAAAAGAAAATATGCTCTATAAGGCTCAAGATCTCACAAAAATTATGGCTTTTTGATGTCAACCTAGTAAATTTCAAACTTCAAAGTAATATTCAGATTCAGGTAGACAACCTAAAAAAAATTAATTTCTGAAAAATAGACTGATCATGCTTGAGTCTATAGTATCATCAATGCACAATTATCAATGACTTAATCCAAAATATATCAATAAAAATCATAAATCACAGGAAATTTCATTCTAATCATAATATGAGAAAATTACTTAAGAAACAAGATATAATTCAGGATTTGAGAATAATGCAAAACGTTTGGTCACCTACTTTCAGGGATTTGAGAATAATGAAAAAAGTTAGGCACCTTTAAAGTTCACCCCCCCACACTTAAGATGTACATTGCCCTCAATGTACAAAGATATATAGAAATTTATAAAAGAAAGGGAGAGATGAAACCTCCTAAATTTGGATGGGTTCCTTGAGTTGGAAGTGTGGAAACTTGATTCGGAGGTGAAAGATAAGTTGGAGGAGGCGTCTCTGGCAGTGGTATGGTAGCTGCCTACAATTTCTGCACTAGATGAAGAAATTGGGAAGCTCGTGAAGAATTAGCCAGGAGATAATAAGAATAATTTAACTTATACTAATTATATATTTAAAGAAAAGCAAGCTAAAGTGAAGGAAAATAAAAAATGAAATAAAATTAAAAGAAAAGATTAATGGACCGAAGGGTCCTTATTGTTGGATGGTTCGCGTGGTGGGTGTGATTTCTAAGGCCGCGGTGGTGTTGGCAGTGGTCGTGGTGGGGTGATTCCCTAGCAGCCTTTAGAACCTAAAACCAAGAAACTCAGATAAAATAAACTAAATTAAACATAAGAGAAATAAAGAAAAGGAAAATAAAGGAGAAGAGAAAGGGAAAAGAAGAATAAAATGGTCTCAAAGACCCTTGGCTTGTCGAATAATTGAAGCGGCCGGCATGAACTTATATAGATCGATCTCCCATAGGGAGACTGTGCTTGGATCCTTCCGTTTCTTCGACATGGATGTGGTGTAGCTCAAAGGCTTTGTAGATGGAGGAATAGAGGAAAGAATGGAGGGGTTGGGAGGGGAGGATGAATGTAAGTAGGGAAAAAAGGGATGGGGGTGGGTGAGAAAGGGGGCAAGAGGTGTTTTAAATAGAATTTTTAGCTCTGGTACGTTCCCACGCTCGTGTACCATGGGCGTGTTGGGTCCCATGGCTGTGTCGCAGGGCCGTGTTATGCTTCTCTCATTTCTCCCACGCCCATGTTCGGGTTGCCATGCCCGTGTATGATCTAACAATGTCGACCACAGCTGCATCGCACTGTCGTGTCAAGTTAGTTGGAGCCCGTTTGACTTCCCTCAGTGTCAGCCACGGCCGTATCACACGGCCGTGGCAATTTATAGTCGTCTGTGATCTGGGAATCTTTCGTCATTGGCTCGTACTACTACCGCTATGTCGATGACGGAGTTCAGAGTGTCCACACCTACCCGTGTAAGGCCGTGTGGTCTGGAAATCTGCACTTGGTTAGTTTAAAGTTAAATGCTAAAAAGGAGAAATAAAAGTAAAAATAAAAAATGTAAAAATTAATGGAGTTAGTGCTCGGGTTGCCTCCCGAGAAGCACTCGTTTAAAGTCTTAAGCTACACTTTCCTCTCATTCGCATAATCAGGGTGGTTTGAAAGGTTGAACATCTTTCCTCATGCTATCTGTCCTATTAACCGTGTATAATTCAAGTCGAGTAGCGTTTATTTTGAAAGTGTCAAATATAGGATTACTTACCTCGACTGTTCCGTATGGGAAAACCTTGATTACCTTAAAAGGGATTTCTTTGTTTGTATTCGGGTCAGGAGGAGATATTCGAGGGTCTGCTTTATCTAACAATACCTGATCTCCTATTTTAAAGTGATTTGTTGTTCCTACGAGCTCGTCTGGTGGTTCCCTCGGTTTCTCTTCGTGTATCCCTAGTGTCTCCTTGAAATGTGTCTTCCACTCATCTAGTTCATCAACTTGATCCCTTCGATCCTCATGAGTTGTTTCTTTGTTGGCATTGGGTCTAGGATCGGGTTTAGTTGTGTTCTTTTGTGGTGCTTCCTGCAAAGAAGGGTTAACTGAATGGTTATCAATAGAATTTACTTTCTCACCTTGATTATTCGATGTCCTAGCCGAATCGAGAGCTTGAAGGGTGACTGTCTCATCACCTACACAGAGTATAATTTCACCTGCGTCGACATCAATTTTAGTCCTGGCAGTTGCTAAAAATGGTCTTCCTAAAATTAGGGGGATTGTTTTGTCCTCATCCATGTCTAAAAAGACAAATTCTATTGGAAATACGAATTTATCAACCTTTACTTGTAACACCCCAAACCCGGCCTAAACGTTACGACCGAATCTGGCATGTCACATGAAAGGAATGTCTAAAAACTGTGCATTCGTTAAAAAGCTCATATTCTTTATAGTTGTGGTGAGAAATCGAGTTTAAGTAATTTTGAATAAGAAATGGTTTATTATCATTTTAGGAAAATCCCATATTGATCATTTAATAATGAGCAATAAACAAATTGAAAGCTGAAACCAAATAAAATACCCAAGGCCTTATTACATAACAAAAACTCAAATAAAAATAAGTCCAAATAAAAGAAACGAATTTACGAGTAAACATATGTATGGCCTCCACGAGTCCACCTCGGCTCCCAAACCGCGGTCTAATGATTACCCGCAAAATTTAACTAAGGGGTGAGTCATCGAGACTCGGTGTGTAAATCCCCTCCCGATTAATGCAACAAGCTAACACACACCGTACATAGCAATACAAGTAATGCACCCAATCCTAGCCATCCATTCTCCTTTTTCTACCCGTGTGGTACCAAACCTTTGGTGGTGCCAAACCACCGGTGACCCAAAGTCACGATATCCATAAGTGTGGTGCCAAACCACTGGTGACCCAAAGTCACGAAGAATCCAAATGATGGGGCCAACCCATCGTGGTGATACCAAATCACCGGCGTCAATCCCGTATTATCATCTGTGGGGCCAACCCATCGTGGTACGGCCACCTGGGACGACGACGCTATGAGGTGCCAAATCTCGTGTCCCAAAGACACGAATGTGATACTAAATCATTTGGTGACCGAAGTCACGATTCCAATGATGGGGCCAACCCATCGTGTGATACCAAATCACCTGGCGTCAATCCCGTATAATCAATCGTGGGGCCAACCCCATCGTGGTGCTAAGCCACTGGGGACGAGACGAGGTGCCAAACCTCCGTGACCCAAAGTCACAATAATCAATCTGTGGTACCAAACCACCGGTGGTGCCAAACCACCGGTGTCCCAAAGACACGGATATCATATTCCCCCTCCTCTCATCATACCCATGCAATATGACATAATAATTCGTGTATGCGTTATGTCATGTATGCTAGACATATATCAAATATAAGTATAACATGAATTACCATCATAATCGAGATAGACATAAAACAACATAATCACCCTAATCAACCTCTAAGGGTATAACTGTAATTTTACCTACCAAGGGCATTTTCGTAATTTACCCACCAAGGGTATATCGGTAACTTACCCACCAAGGGCATTTTCGTAATTTACCCACCAAGGGTATTTCGATAATTTTGCACCTACAATGGCCTTTCCCAAAGGCACAAATGTCGCCCCGAGCGACTCAGCTACCATTTCTGGTCGTACCGGACGATTGGGCCTAAAACTCGATTCTGGCCCATTCGGGCCCACACGCTCGTGTGGCCCACCTAGCACAAATCTAGCCATGTATATAAGTTCCACCTAGTCTAGTTCACTATATACTACACAATCGCACAATTTACTCATAAGGGCCCACGGGCCCATTAGGCCCACTTGGGCCCATCGCGGCCCAAGCAGCCCCAACCCACAAGAATACTACTTATGGCCTCAACTATCGCGTCGAAGCCCCACACGTGCGCTCGCACGCTCGTGTGGCTACTATTACCGTGACCGACACTTCGGCATTTGCCGCTCTACAACTAGAGTAGAGAGAGTTACACACCTGATAGGACTCTGGTGTTAATCCGCGCTCCTACCACTCCTGTGCCCAAACGCCTTCCAAGGTGTGTCAACCCTCCTCCTAGAATGCTCTTTATATAGCTAGCTCTTCACCTTCCTTCTTTGTATCTTTCCGATGTGGGATCCCTTCGTCAGTAGAGTTTAAATTCAATGAAACTCTTCCCGTCTGCACAAGCAAAATAAATACTCCCTTGCTTCTCATGAGATTCGAACCTGTGCTCCCTTGCAACATAATCCACGCTGCTAGCCACTTAGCCACAAGCTCCTCTTGTGTCTTAAAACCATGCGCAACTAAATATAAATCTATAGCCAAATTTCGAGGTCCAAGTAAAAAAAGAAAACCAAAATGCAAAAGCCAAGACTTGAACATTGGACCTCCTTCCTTCCTTGTGGCGTCACTCCCTTGCCTCTTAAGTGGCGTCACTTTGCCACTACACCACAGACTCCACTTGTGTCATTTTCCTCTACATTTTATTCTTAAGGCCTACCTGCCAACTTCCAGGGTTTTTTTTTTCACCTAAAACCAAAATTTCCCCAAAGCTAATATTTGATCCTGGGACTTCATAGAAGCCCTCTAACCTTCCAAAATAACTTACCTAATAAGTCTAACTTGCATTAATGCCGTTCTCAAAAATTTTAAATCAAGGCCCACTGGGCCCAATCCTACTAGGCCCAATTTCGGGATGTTACAAATCTACCCTCCTTAAAGAAATTTCGTCCTCGAAATTTCCAACAACAGGAACATTCGTACAACCTAACCTACAACACTGTGCTCACGCTGCGCACTCTGATTCCAATAACCCTAATATACTTTTAACTAGAATTTAGAAATCCTACACATACTTAAAAACACCTAACCATTAAAGCAGACAAATATTTCGTATGCAATCAACTCTATATCCGAACATCACATCCAACCTAAACACACGAGAATAGATATTCAAAATACAACATATAACAAAGCAAAGTATCGTGAAACTTACAAGTCTGCGGATAGGTGTGGGAGACTCGGGTGCCATATTTAAAAAAATAGATATATATTTTTCTAAACCATTTTCCAAACCATCTTTTGAAAACATTTTTTGAACCCAAACCCACAGTGAAGTTTTTGAACCTAGGCTCGATACCATAATTGTAACACCCCAAACCCGGCCTAAACGTTACGGCCGAATCGGCATGTCACATGAAAGGAATGTCTAAAAACTGTGCATTCGTTAAAAGCTCATATTCTTTATAGTTGTGGTGAGAAATCGAGTTTAAGTAATTTTGAATAAGAAATGGTTTATTATCATTTTAGGAAAATCCCATATTGATCATTTAATAATGAGCAATAAACAAATTAAAAGCTGAAACCAAATAAAATACCCAAGGCCTTATTACATAACAAAACTCAAATAAAAATAAGTCCAAATAAAAGAAACGAATTTATTTAGTAAACATATGTATGGCCTCCACGAGTCCACCTCACTCCCAAATCCGCGGTCTAATGATTACCCGCAAAATTTAACTAAGGGGTGAGTCATCGAGACTCGGTGTGTAAATCCCCCTCCCGATTAATGCAACAAGCTAACACACACCGTACATAGCAATACAAGTAATGCACCCAATCCTAGCCATCCATTCTCCTTTTTCTACCCCGTGTGGTACCAAACCATTTGGTGGTGCCAAACCACCGGTGACCCAAAGTCACGATATCCATAAGTGTGGTGCCAAACCACTTTGGTGACCCAAAGTCACGAAGAATCCAAATGATGGGGCCAACCCATCGTGTGATACCAAATCACCGGCGTCAATCCCGATATTATCATCGTGGGGCCAACCCATCGTGGTACGGCCACCGGGACGAGGCGCTATGAGGTGCCAAATCTCGGTGTCCCAAAGACACGAATGTGATACCAAATCTTTGGTGACCGAAGTCACGATTCCAATGATGGGGCCAACCCATCATGTGATACCAAATCACCAAGGCGTCAATCCCGTATAATCAATCGTGGGGCCAACCCATCGTGGTGCTAAGCCATTGGGACGAGGACGAGGTGCCAAACCTCCGTGACCCAAAGTCACAATAATCAATCTGTGGTACCAAACCCCTTTGGTGGTGCCAAACCTTTGGTGTCCCAAAGACACGGATATCATATTCCCCCCTCCTCTCATCATACCCATGCAATATGACATAATAATTCGTGTATGCGAGTATGTCATGTATGCTAGACATATATCAAATATAAGTATAACATGAATTACCATCATAATCAGATAGACATAAAACAACATAATCACCCTAATCAACCTCTAAGGGTACAACTGTAATTTTACCTACCAAGGGCATTTTCGTAATTTACCCACCAAGGGTATATCGGTAACTTACCCACCAAGGGCATTTTCGTAATTTACCCACCAAGGGTATTTCGATAATTTTGCACCTACAATGGCCTTTCCCAAAGGCCCAAATGTCGCCCGAGCGACTCGGCCTACCATTTTCTGGTCAGATCTAGGACGATTGGGCCTAAAACTCGATTCGGCCCATTCGGGCCCACACGCCGTGTGGCCCACCTAGCACAAATCTAGCCATGTATATAAGTTCCACCTAGTCTAGTTCACTATATACTACACAATCGTATAATTTACTCATAAGGGCCCACGGGCCCATTGGGCCCACTTGGGCCCATCGCGGCCCAAGCAGCCCCAACCCACAAGAATACTACTTATGGCCTCAACTATCGCGTGAAGAAGCCCCACACGTGCGCCGCACGCTCGTGTGGCTACTATTACCGTGGACCCGCACTTCGGTATTTGCCGCTCTACAACTAGAGTAGAGAGAGTTACACACCGATAGGACTCGTGTTAATCCGCGCCCGACCACTCCTCGTGCCCAAACGCCTTCCAAGGTGTGTCAACCCTCCTCTGGAATGCTCTTTATATAGCTAGCTCTTCACCTTCCTTCTTTGTATCTTTCCGATGTGGGATCCTTCACAAGAGAGTTTAAATTCAATGAAACTCTTCCCGTCTGCATCATAAAATAAATACTCCCTTGCTTCTCATGAGATTCGAACCCAGGCTCCCTTGCAACATAATCCACGCTGCTAGCCACTTAGCCACAAACTCCTCTTGTGTCTTAAACCATGCGCAACTAAATATAAATCTATAGCCAAATTCTAAGGTCCAAGTAAAAAGAAAACCAAAATGCAAAAGCCAAGACTTGAACCTTGGACCTCCTTCCTTCCTTGTGGCGTCACTCCCTTGCCTCTTAACTGGCGTCACTTTGCCACTACACCACAGACTCCACTTGTGTCATTTTCCTCTACATTTTATTCTTAAGGCCTACCTGCCAACTTCCAGGGTTTTTTTTTTCACCTAAAACCAAAATTTCCCCAAAGCTAATATTTGATCCCGGGACTTCATAGAAGCCCTCTAACCTTCCAAAATAACTTACCTAATAAGTCTAACTTGCATTAATGCCGTTCTCAAAAATTTTAAATCAAGGCCCACTGGGCCCGATCCTACTAGGCCCAATTTTGGGATGTTACATTACTAGTACATCTTCGATTATACCCCTAGGAATTCTAACAGTTTTATCAGCTAATTGAATGCTCATCCTAGTTTGTTTGGGTTTCCTTAGACCTAGTTGTTTAAACATTTTATAAGGCATGACATTGATGCTTGCCCCTAAATCAGCTAATGCATTATCAATAGATAAACTACCAATTAAGCATGGAATTGTAAAACTCCCTGGATCTTTTAATTTCTGTGGTAATTTATTTTGCAGAATTGCTGAGCACTTTGCGTTGAGTTCCACATGTGATTCCTCGTCTAGCTTTCGCTTGTTTGTCAAAAGCTTTTATAAGAATTTCCTAGAATCTGGCATCTGTGAAAGAGCTTCAAGTAATGGTAAGTTAATATGTAATTTCTTTAAAAGTTTAAGAAACTTACCGAACTGTTCCTCTGTGTCGTCTTTCTTCATTGCTTTGGGATATGGTATGCAAGGTATGTACTCTTTGATTACCGGTTTTGGCTTTTCTTGGGTTACCTCAACCTTACCTTTTTCTGCCACACTTTCTTGCCTTAGATTTGGCTCATCTAACCCTACATTATCATGAGTTGATATGGTTTGAATCTGCTCCCTTGGGTTAGTTTCAGTGTTTCTTGGTAATCTACCTTGTGGTCGTTCTGACAAGATCTTGGTGGTTTGCCCAATTTGATCTTTGAGCTCTTGTGTCAATGCTTCTTGTTTTTCAAGTTTTGTTTCTATACTCTGGAAACGTGTTTCTATTACTTCTATGTATTTTGTCAGCATCTTCTCAAGGTTCGGCTTTTTTTCCTGTGGGTACTACTGCTGTTGGAAATTTGGAGGGTGTTGTTGTTTTTGATTTCCTTGACCACCCCATGAAAAATTGGGGTGGTTCTTCCAACCTGGATTGTAAGAATTGCTATAAGGGTTATTTTGAGATCTGAAATTATTACTTACATAGTTCATTTGTTTGCCTTCTATGCCATGTCCGTAGGGTGGGTACTCAGTATTTGCCACTCTTCCACTTGTTTCGCACTGTATAACGGGTTGTACCTGCAAGGAATTACACAAACCATCAAATTTTTTACTTAACACATCTACCTGATTTGATAACATGGTTACTGTGTCGAGGTTGAAAACACTGGTAGCTTTCGTGGGCTTTGTCCTTGTGACTTGCCACTGATTGTTATTTAGTGACATCTCCTCTATAAATTCGTAAGCCGCTTCAGGTGTTTTATTATTCAGAGTTCCACTGGCTGCTGAATCGATCAACTGCCTAGTTGAGGGGTTCACACCGTTGTAAAAAGTTTGGACATGTAGCCACAAGGGTAATCCATGGTGTGGGAACCTTCTCAATAAATCTTTGTATCTCTCCCATGCATCGTAAAGTGCTTCTAAATCCATCTACACAAAAGAAGAGATATCATTCCTTAATTTGGCCGTTTTGGCCGGTGGAAAATATTTTAAAAATTTTTTTTTGATCATTTGTTCCCATGTAGTGATTGATCATCGGGGAAGAGAATGCAACCACTGTTTAGCTTTATTTCTCAAAGAAAAGGGAAATAACCGAAGACGAATAGCATCATCTGTAACGCCATTTATTTTGAAAGTATCGCAGAATTCCAGAAAATTCGCTAAATGTGTGTTAGGATCCTCATCCTGCAAACCATCAAACTGAACAAACTGTTGTATCATTTGTATAGTGTTAGGTTTCAATTTGAAATTATTTGCAGCAATAGTAGGTCTAACAATACTAGATTCAGTACCAACTAAACTAGGCTTAGCATAATCATACATAGTTCGAGGAGCCTGATTTTCGGCCACCTCTGGAGGTAGCAGATTATTTTCAGCCATCTCTTCGGTGGTATTGATGATGTTTTCTTGCTCTTCTTCTGTATATTGTAAACTTTGCCTAATTTCTCTCCGGTTTCTGCGAGCGGTTGCTTCGATCTCACTATCGTAAATTAAAGGTCCTGTCGGGTTCCTTCTAGTTATAAACTAGAGGTACCTACAAGGAGAAAAGACTAAAATTTAGAAATATAAAAATATTTAGAAATATAAAAATAGAAAACAAAATAAGAGTAAAATTGCAGAAAATAAAAATGGCTAAAGTAATAAAAATTGAGTGTTCTTAATGTTTCAGATCCCCGGCAACGGCGCCAAAAACTTGATCGCTATGTCGCAGTCTTAAAATTTATAATGAGAATGATTGAGCCTAAAGACTAACTATGACAACGATTGGGGCAAGTGTACCTATCGAACAGTAGTATAGCTTAGTGGCAAGACCGGATTGTCGAACCCAAAGGAACCAAAAGTACTAATACTAACTTTCTTTTTATTATTTAGCCTTAAAATTGAAGTGAATCGTTCTAATCTAGAAAATTAACTAACTACTAAGCTAAAGATGCTTGAGACAAAAAAGAATGAAATTGGGGGAAATAATTGTGAGAAAACCAATTGTTTAAAACAATACCCAAGGGAGAATCCACCTAGACTTCACTTGTTATCTAACTCTAAAGAAGACGATTTATTCATTTGACTTGATCCGTAAGATTCCCTAATGTATATTAACCCCTCTCTCGAGGCGACTAAAGTTTAACCCTAGGTTGATTAATTGAAATCTCTTTCTAATTAAAACCCCTAAGATTGCATTAACTCGATCTATGGACTCCCATATTAGGTTTCACCCTAATCCGGCAAAATCTCGTCACCCTATCTCTAGGCGTGCGATCAACTCCGCTTAATTATGCTAGATCTACTCTTAGGCAGGGACTTTTGCTCCTCCACCTAAGCACATCAAACTTGAATTAATATCCCAAAAATATCAAAACAAGAATTAAGAACACATAATTAAGAAAAAATCAAATATTTATCATATAGTTCAGCAAACGATAACAAGATTCATCTTAGGTTTCATCCCCCTCAAGTATTTGAGGGTTTAGCTCATAATAATAATAGAATACATCTCAAAAGAAAAGATAAAACAAAACATAAGAAAAACTCTAAAACCCCCTGAAGGAATTGAAGAGAAATCCTCTGTCTTGAGTATAACTCTGGCTTCTTGAGATGAATCAACTGGCTTTCTTCGAGTAATTTCCACAATTCTGATCTTTCTGGCTCGGCTCCTTGGCCTATTGGGCCGCCCAAAGTTGACCTCTAGGGTGTTTATATAGGCTTTTGGAATGTGTTTCTTTGCCCCTAAGTATCCAAATCCGAGTGAAATTCCTCTTCTCCACGGCAGGGACACGCCCTTGGCACACGCCCGTGTGAATCGTGGCCAGGCCGTGCTCGGGTCTGATTAGGGGGCACGGTCGTGTTGCTTAGGCCCAGGCCGTGTCGATTTCATACTTTGGCCCATTTAGTCCGTTTTAAGCCCGTTTCTCATTCTTTTCATCCTCCGGTGCTCTCCTGAGTGTAAAACATGAAAACAAAGGATTATGAGCACTAAATTACATAATTCAAGGCTTAAATCATCCAAAAGCATGCTAAATGTGGGCTTAAAATATGTTACTATTTTGGTTTATCCAAAACAAATTATAATACCATGTGGTTGAGTATAATCGATGAATATCAATAGTTGATTGTTATGTGCATATGAACTTACTAAGCATTATTGCTTACTCCTCTTCCTTTCTCACTCTTATAGGTTAATTTAACTAGCTCGGGTTGGAGATCGCCGGAGATGTTTCACACTATCGAGCAGACGCTTGGTATGAGGTTTTAAGTCCTTGTGAGTTATGGCATGTATAGGGATCTCTTTTAAGTTGATTAAGTCCTAATTGATGTAGCCAAATTGTGTTGGCCTAAGAGAGTTTATGGTTTGGTTGTGTATAGCCATAGATGATGGCTTAAGTCGTTTGTAATTACCAGAATTAGTTCTCTCTCGTGTATGGGATGAAGACTTTATTTTATAGTTTAAATGTGATAATTTAAGATTTATAATTGATGAAATGGGAAGATTCGGCAATGGTGTATGTATGTGTGCAATGTGGAGTGGCGAGGGCTTGGTAGATAGCTCGCTAATTGTCCACATGGGTAGACACACGAGCGTGTGTCTAGACAGGTGTGGGAGGCACGGCTAGCACACAGGCGTATGCCAGCCGTGAAGTCCGCATCTTGTACTTGGGATTTAAAGCGCCACATCGGCAAGCACACAGCGTGTGTGTATAGCCGTGTGGATAAGTCGAATGCCAGGTTTGGCACACGGGCGTGGCCACGAGCGTGTCAAGGCCGTGTGAAATTAGTCGATGTCGACCACGGGTGGAAGACACGGGCATGTCTTAGGGCACACGGGTGTGTCTCAGAGACCACACACGCGCGTGGCCCCTGTTTCGTTGAAAATTTTCTCGAACTCGTAAAAGTTCCCGGAATAGTTTCGATACCTCTCGGAAGTATGTTAGGGCCTCCTAGGCTGAGTATGTGCAAGTGATGGGTTTAAACGAAATTTTATAACCCTATTCGAGATGTTTAAGCAAGATTAGTTATGTAATGCCTCAAACCTTGTTCCGGCTTGAATACAAGTAAGGGGTGTTACAACATAGGTAACATATATGGTCAAAACGGTGTAAATGGGCCAAAAGCCCAATATTCGGCCCAAGTGGGCCCATACGCTCGTGTGGCCCATCCAGCCCAAATTCAGTCACGGCTATGCGAACTACGTGGCCCAATCCAGTTTCGTCGATTTTATCCTGTGGGGCCCACGAGCCCATTGGGCCCACACGGCCCATTTCAGCCCAACGAGGCCCATAACGGCCCAAGAGCACGAGAGCGCTCGTGGTGGCCTCTACAGTTTATCGCCCATGATTTGTGTCTCGGTTTACCACACGAGCGATCGCACGCTCGTGATGCCTCAAATGCCGAAGTTTCGACTCTTCAACTTTTCGGCTTTTGCCGACTCGCAGAAGCGATAGTGTGATTACACACCTGTTTACGAAATTGCTCCAAATTCCACGAGCACCCAACCTAGATTCAAATGAGATCAAATGTTAGTCCTTTTCATCGTTAGGGCAAAGCACCCTCTTATTGACGCTTAATCCGAAACACCCTTCTTACCTTGTTTGAATGAGGGTGACCTTAGTCCCTCTACGATCGCTGTTCAAAAACGATTACACGCCCTTGTTGATTTCCTAAAATACAATCAAAATCTGTTTAGTGAAAGATAGGGCACATTCGACCTAACCCCAAAGAACATAAGGTAATGCTTTTACCTTAACTGAACGTTGAGAACGAAGGTTTGACTCCTCCAAGACCGTTCACACTCCACCACTCTTTGAGGAAGACCCTAGACTCGCAACGAGTAAAGCACATGAAGGAGGAAATAACAATCGGTTAGTAAAGGGGTATTCGGTTTTGGAAAAATAAAAGAAGGGCATAGGTGTATTCGGTTTTAAAAAGGAAAGCAGAGGGTAGATTTAATCCAAATGTGAGGAGTATGAACACTTACCGATAGTCAGAACCTTTGCAGTAGATCGACGCAGAGAGGGATTAACAACAGTGATATTCGGCCAGACTAGAATAGAAGACGAACAGAAGTTAAGGGGAAAAAGGGAAGGTTCAGCTATGAGAGAAACTGATTGGTGAAGAAAAAGGGCAGGGGAGAGTAGGTGCTAGGTTCAGCCAAGAAGAGAAAGAGGATAGCAAAGAAGAAGAGAAAAAATGACACAAACGGTTAGAAGGGAATGACACGAGTGGTCAGTTTCGTAGTACAAGGAAAACTAGAGAGAACTCGAAATGCAAAAAGTAAAAACCCCAAATTGTCAGCAAAGAAATTCGGTAACTCTCCTATCAAAACCCCAAAAGCCAAAACCAAGAAATGACTACAGTCGAAATTGCTCCCTATTTCCCCTAGCCGAATTCCAATAGAGCCTTAGAGTCCCAATCGGCCACAACACCCTACCAACCTCCCATTTCGAAATTCCTTGATTTTCTCCCCAATCTCCTCCTTGACTTGCTCCACAAATCCCTCCATGACCAGTTCAAACTCCTCTCGACAGTGTTTCAGTCCAACTCTTCTACCTACACAGCTCAAGCAGCAAAATAAACACTCCATTACGCAACCCAGGACTTGAACCTCAGACCTCTCAGTTACACCACACACCACCTTGCCACTACACCACAGGCTCTTTTTGTGTCATAAAAAAGCATTATTACTAATAAGGCCTAAGTGCCAGTGTCCAGGTTCATTTAAGAGAAAAAATAAAAATTCTACAAAAGTCAAGACTTGAACCCAGGCTTCTCACACACCCCCATACACACCCAAATCACTTAGCCTTTAAAGCAAACAAGCTTTTTGTGTCAGAACATGCAAAATTAAAGATCCTATATTTTTGGGGCATTACAACTCTACCCCCTAAAAGAAATTTCGACCTCGAAATTTACCTGGTCAGAATATGTGAGGGTATTGTTGTCGCATCGCCTACTCAGATTCCCACGTGGCTTCCTCGGTACCGCGATTTTGCCAAAGCACTTTAACCAGTGGGATCGATTTCTTCCTTAGTACCTTAACCTCACGGTCTAATATCTGTACTGGTTCTTCCTCAAAGGTCAGATCTGGCCTAACTTCGATCTCCTCGACTGGTACTATATGTGGGGTCAGAGCGATAACGACTCAGCATGGAGACATGGAACACATTGTGAATCTGGTCTAATTCTGGAGGCAACTCAAGTTGATAGGCGACTGGTCCCACACGCTTCAGTATACGGTAAGGCCTAATGAACCTAGGGCAAAGCTTACCCTTTCGCCCAAACCTCAGTATCTTTTCCCATGGAGAGACCTTAAGAAATACGAAGTCTCCCATGGAATACTCAATCTCTCGGTGTTTAAGATCTGCGTAAGACTTCTGCCTATCAGACGCTTCCTTCAACCGGTCTCGACTCAGTTTTACCTTTTATTTGGTATCAGAAACTAACTCTGGCCCCAAAACTCGTCGCTCGCCCAGCTCAGTCCAACAGGTAGGAGTACGACACCTACGACCATACAACGCCTCGTACAGTGCCATTTGAATACTGGACTGATAGCTATTATTATACGCGAACTTTGCTAACAGTAGATAGTCTTCCCAGCTGCCTCGAAAATCAATTACACAACTTCTTAACATGTCCTCCAATATCTAAATCACCCTTTCTGACTGGCCATCTGTCTGAGGATGAAACGCAGTACTGAAGTCCAACCTTGTACCCAAAGCCTCATGTAACTTCTTCCAGAATCGAGATGTGAATCTAAGATCTCTGTCGGATATGATGGAAATCGGTACCCCATGCAGTCTCTCCATTCTCAACTTGTTGGAAACGAGGAACCAGTGACTCATCCAACAACTATTTCCCCTTAATTTGCTCATTCAACGACGGTCTCACTTGAAGCTCAGCTAACAATCTACCATCATCATACAAACTGAGACGAGCAAACATTGCTCTCAAATCAGGTACAGCCCTACGGCTCAGTGCGTCAGCTACCACGTTAGCCTTACCAGGGTGATACTCAATCGAGCAGTCGTAATCCTTAAGCAGCTCTATCCATCTTTGCTACCTAAGATTCAGCTCCTTCTGAGTGAGGAGGTACTTGAGGCTCTTGTGATCTGTGTAGATAATACACTTTTCATCGTATAAATAGTGCCTCCAAATTTTTAGTGCGAATACCACTGCGGCTAACTCCAAGTCATGTGTAGGGTAATTTGCCTCATGAGGCTTAAGCTGACGGGACGCATAAGCAACCACCTTACCCTCCTGCATCAGCATACAACCCAAACCAATGTGTGATGCATCACTGTAGACCAGAAATTCCTTTCCAGACTCTGGCTGTATTAAAACAGAGGCCTCAGTCAGAACTTTCTTCAGTTTCTCAAAACTCTCTTGCTGCTTATCAGTCCAATTGAACGGTACCCCTTTACGCAGCAACTTAGTCATGGGCGCAGTAATCAAGGAAAACCCCTCAACAAAATGTCTGTAGTACCCTGCCAGACCCAGAAAGCTTCGAATCTCGAATACAGTCTTAGGTGGTTTCAAATCCAGTACGGCTTCAATTTTTTCAAGGATCAACCCTAATCCCCTCGGCAGATACCACGTGACCCAGGAATGTCACTTCTTGCAGCCAGAACTCACATTAGACAGTAAGTCCCTTCGCTCCCCAATTACTGCCACCTCATCATCCTCAGTAGTCCTCAATACCATACGCTTAGCAGCACACTCCAAACTTGCACGGTGTTTCACCAGCCGATCCATACCCAATAAAAGATCGAATTCACCAAACGGCAGTTCTATCAAATCCACCGGAAAGACAACCCCTTGAACCTCTAGGGGCACATTTCTGAACAATTTATACACTCTTACTGACTGTCCCAGTGGACTTAACACCGTCATTTCATTAACAGTACTCTCACACATGATACCCAAGGTGCCAGACACGGTGCATACAATATATGAATGCGTAGACCATATATCAATCAGAGCAGTGTAAGTTGCATTATGAATTAGGAACGTACCGGTTATAACGTCTGGAGCGTCACATCCTCTCGGTGATGAGCAGCATATACCAGAGCTGGCTGCCTCACTTCAGTGTTACCAGTACCTCTGTCTGGTGCTCCACGACCTCGTCCCATACCGTTTCCACCTCTGGCCTGCCCACGGCCTCTCGGTGGTTGCTGACCACCTCTCACTGGCTGAACATGACCCTGTCTTGTAGCTTGAATCTGAACAGGCCTCTGGGGATAATTCTTAACCTGATGATCCATGGATCTGCATTTGAAGCACGCCCTATTCCTCTTCCAGCACTCACCCGGGTGAGATTTCCCACACACCACGCAAGGCTGCGGTCTAGCAACAGCAATAGGAATTCCAGTCCGAATTGGCCCATCTAATCTGGCCTTCTTTATAGGCCTCCCAAAATAACCTGAGGGCCCAAAATCACTCTTATTTCTTCCCCTATCTTTTTCACGGTTTTGGCGCTCAGAGCGCTTCACATCCTTAGCAATCTTTGGCTTTTCTACAAGGGCAGCAAAATCTCGCTCCCTCTGCGGAGCTATTAATACTCTTAACTCATCTCGAAGGCCGTCCTCAAAATGCACACAGCGTTCATACTCAGTCACTACTATCCCACGAGCAAAGCGACTCAACCGCAAGAACTCTGCCTCATATTCCGCCACTGTCTTATTCCCTTGGGTCAGGCTCAAAAATTCCCTTCTTCGGGCGTCGACATAACTTGCGCCTACATATTTCCCTTGAAAGGCCGCCTTAAAGAAATCCCATGTCAACCGGTCAGCCTGCGTACCCTCTCTCACGGTGAGCCACCACTGGTAGGCCTCATCTCGTAGTAAGGACAATGCTCCTTTAAACTTTTATTCTGCAGTACAGTCGAGGTTGTCCATTATTCTTTCAGTGGCCTCCAGTCAGTATTCTGCCACATTTGGGGCTACTCCAGAAATACCCCTGAAAATTTCTGCTCTATTCGACCGAAGTCATTCTGAGATTGACCCTCGGCCCACTGCACCAGTATTAGATCCAACAACCCTCTCTAAAATGCGGAGCATAGCTTGGGACAGGGCATCATCCCCAGCCGCTCGATTGTAAGACCCCGTCTCAGTCATCGGTGAAGTTGGTGCTTCCCTTGCAGGCATGTGGCCCGATGCCGAAGACCCAGCTCGAGCATTTCCTCGGCCTCTACCGCGGCTCCGTGTACCCCTTCCGCGAGTACCTCTTGTGCTCATTTCGATATACGCTTTATCTGTTTTAAAATTCTTATGCATCAGACTACATTTTCAGTAATTATTAACAAAATGTGTTATGAAAAACAGTCATTAGGGGTTTGTTTTCGCAGATCAAGATCTCACTACAGGTTTCAGTCTTCTACGATCTCAGTTTCCTCTATCTAGAGTTTCACAGTATAGTCCTACTATCCATAGTAGCTTTTCAATATAACGTCTCTATCTATAACAGTAAACAGTATTAGAGAACTTACAGATTTGGCGCCGGAGACTCGGTGTGCCACACTTATGAATCTACCCAAAACGTTTCAAATCCTTAGAATCCACTTTCAGAAAAACTTTTCAAAAACCCATTCCATAGCCGAGTTTTATAACCTGGCTCTGATACCACTAAATGTAACACCCCAAACCCGGCTTAGACGTTATGACTGAATCTGACGTGTCACATCAAAGTGTCTTTCGAAATCAAGGCTTGTTGATAGACAACCGTTTTTAAGTTAAAACCCATTTAGCTTTTATTGCCTAGAAAAACATTTGGTAAGCTAACTTATTAAGTTTGAAAAATCACTTATTACAACGATTTCCATGTTGGTTATCGTTGGTTCCTTAATTGATTTAAATCCACGAAAGCTACTCTAATTAAACCAACTTGAAGTTTGAAAAATGCGTGTTTGTCTTTAAAATAGTTATTATTTTTGAAAACTTGTTTGTATCAGTTTGGCAGTTCAAATAAGAAATTAGAAACCCAATCAAAAAGGAATTAATCCCACTAAAGGCCTTATTACATAATCGAGAACCCAATATAAAATTTAAATAACTAAGTCCAAAACAAAAAATTAACGAACATGTGGCCACCTCCGAATCCCTCGCAGCTCCAAATCGTCTAAGGCTGGGGATTACTTGTATAGTTAAAAGAAAGGGTGAGTTTATGAAACTCAGTGTGTAATCCCCTATCGTTCAGTCAGTAATTTATGCGGTAACAGTCTGGGCCTGAGCCCTATTCAGTAATAGTACAGTGTGGGCCTTAGCCCATTACAGTAACAATGTGGGCCTAAGCCCAACACTGTATTAGTATGGTGCAAATATGCAACCCACCCTAATCCAACCAACACACCACTCGTACCAACCAACACACCATGTAGGGATAAAATCGACCCACCCAGCCAACACACCAATATTGCAGCATAGCTGCCAGTAACAGTATATGTGGTGAAGCCACCAGTAATAGTGATTATGGCAGAGCCACCAGTAACGGTGAATGTGGTAGAGCCACCAGTACAGTACTTCCTCCATATCAGAATCCCAACCCCATGCAGTATGTCATGTCATAAAGGTTTCGTGTATGCAAAATGTCCTACTCAGTACAGTCACACAAATAATATACATTCATCAGTCAACCTACCTCTAGGGGTAAAAAGATTGTTTCCATGCATTAGGGGTAAAATAGTAAATTTGCCCTTTAGGGGTATTTTGGTCATTTTACCTACTTTGGGGTCTTGGTGCAGTTAACGACCTTTCCGAAGGTCTACAGTCACCTCGAGCGACACAGGTAATATATATGGTCAAAACGGTGTAAATGGGTCCAAAGCCCAATATTCGGCCCAAGTGGGCCCACACGCTCGTGTGGCCCATCCAGCCCAAATTTAGTCACAACTATGAGAACTACGTGGCCCAATCTAGTATCTGCCACTTTTCGTGGATTTTATCTGTGTGGGGCCCACGAGCCCATTGGGCCCACACGGCCCATTTCAGCCCAACGAGGCCCATAACGGCCCAAGAGCACGAGAGCGCTCGTGGTGGCCTCTACAGTTTATCACCCATGACTTGTGGCTCGGTTTACCACATGAGCGATCGCACGCTCGTGAGGCCTCAAATGCCGAAGTTTCGACTCTTCGGCTTTTCGACTTTTGCCGACTCACAGAAGCGATAGTGTGATTACACACCTGTTTATGAAATTGCTCCAAATTCCACGAGCACCCAACCTAAATTCAAACGAGATCCAATGTTAGTCATTTTCACCGTTAGGGTAAAGCACCCTCTTATTGATGCTTAATCCGAAACACCCTTCTTACCTTGTTTGAATGAGGGTAACCTTAGTCCCTCTACGATCGCTGTTCAGAAACGATTACATGCCCTTGTTGATTTCCTAAAATATAATAAAAATCTATTTAGTGAAAGATAGGGCACATTCGGCCTAACCCCAAAGAACATAGGGTAACGCTTTTACCTTAACTGAATGTTGAGAACGAAGGTGTGACTCCTCCAAGACCGTTCACACTCCACCACTCTTTGAGGAAGACCCTAGAATCGTAACAAGTAAAGCACATGAAGGAGGAAATAACAATCGGTTAGTAAAGGGGTATTCGGTTTTAGAAAAATAAAAGAATGGCATAGGTGTATTCGGTTTTAAAAAGGAAAGCAGAGGATAGATTTAATCCAAAGGTGAGGAGTATGAACACTTACCGATAGTCAGAACCTTTGCAGTAGATCGACGCAGAGAGGGATTAACAACAGTGATATTCGGCCAGACTAGAATGGAAGACGAAGAGAATTTAAGGGGCAAAAGGGAAGGTTCGACTATGAGAGAAACCGATTGATGAAGAAAAAGGGCAGGGGAGAGTAGGTGCTAGGTTCGGCCAAGAAGAGAAAGAGGATAGCAAAGAATAAGAGAAAAAATGACACAAATGGTTAGAAGGGAATGACACGAGTGGTCAGTTTCGTAGCACAAGGAAAACTAGAGAGAACCCGAAATGTAAAAAGTAAAAACCTCAAATTGTCAGCAAGGAAATTCGGCAACTCTCCTATCAACAACCCAAAAGCCGAAACCAAGAAATGACTACAGTCAAAATTTCTCCCTATTTCCCCTCGCCGAATTCCAATAGTGCCTTAGAGTCCGAATCAGCCACAACACCCTACCAACCTCCCATTTCGAAATTCCTTGATTTTCTCCCCAATCTCCTCCTTGACTTGCTCCACAAATCCCTCCATGACCAGTTCAAACTCCTTTCAACAGTGTTTCAGTCCAACTCTTCTACCTACACAGCTCAAGCAGCAAAATAAACACTCCATTGCACAACCCAAGACTTGAACCTCAGACCTCTCAGTTACACCACACGCCACTTTGCCACTACACCACAGGCTCTTTTTGTGTCATAAAACAAGCAATATTACTAATAAGGCCTAAGTGCCAGTGTCCAGGTTCATTTAATAGAAAAACTAAAAATTCTGCAAAAGTCAAGACTTGAACCCAGGCTTCTCACACACCCCCATACACACCCAAATCACTTAGCCATTAAAGCAAACAAGCTTTTTGTCTCAGAACATGCAAAATTAAAGACCCTTTATTTTTGGGGCGTTACATTAGTATTTAAATTATACGAGTTAATAATAATTTTCATCGAATTCTGATTTGAGGAATTTTAACCAATTGAATTAAAAGTTAATCTGAGTGATTTGGTTCAAAAGTCAAGTGGTTATTCAAAACAAAGTATTAGGACCTCGTTTTCGTAATTTAAGGCCGTAAATATTTTTTATTAAATATTTACAGAGTCGTATTATATGTGAATTGAAGTTTGGTTCGGTAATTTTGGTGATTTATTGCTTAATTACGATAAAAGGATTAAATTGTAAAAGAGGTAAAAGTCAATTGTTATAGATTTAATATAGTAAAAGGAACAAAATGGTAATTAAACCGTGGCCAACAAGTCCAAGCGGTGGTGGCATGAATAAATCCATTAACCTTTGGGCTATTTGCTCATATAGTACCAATTATGCAATTGGACCCTCCTTAAATTTCAAACGGTGGGAATGGTATGGAAATCTCTAGAATTGTGTTTAATTTATTTAGTTATTGATTAAAATGTTTTAATTAAATTAAATTAAATTAAATTAAAGGTATTATAATAATAAAAAGAAAAAAAAGAAACAATAGGCTTATCTCCTTCATTTTTCTTTTATGCTTGGTCGAACCTCCATTTTTGGAGCTTGGGAACTTCGATTGAGTTTTGGTTGCATGCTAGGTAGGTTATTCTTGTCGTTTTAGTATTTTTTTTTATATATTTTTGAGCTCGTATTAGCTTAACTTAGCTAACTCGAGGACTAATTTATGTAACTATCAACTGTTGAGGATTATGCCATGAAATTGAGATGTTTATGAAGTTTTATGTTAGATTATTAAGCTTGGTTGTTAGATAGGACTATTTATTAAAGTGATTTTTGATGATTTTAACATTTAAGGACTAAATTGCTAAAGTGGTAAAATAGCATGTACTTGAGGTGAAATAATTGCAAATATGGATTGTTGGGAGGTCATATATTATTTAGTTGAATTGGGTTTTAAGAAAAAAAATGGTTAAATTGCATGTTTGAGGCTTATGGACTAAATTGAATAAAAGTGAAATATTAGGGGTAATTTTGTAAAATATTAAAAAAAGACTTAATTGCATAAAATGAGTTAATTTTACCGTTTTAATTAGTTAATTGAATGAAAATATTATTTTAGGTCAAGAACGAGTGGAAAACGAGGAAAAGAGAAAATTATCGAATAGTCATTGTACCTTTGTCATTGCTGCAATTTAGTCAGGTAAGTTTGTTTAGTTTAATTTTAGTACAATTTTAAATGTAATATATGAACCTAGTTGCTTAATGTTAGATTATATTTATGTGTGTAATTGAAAATGAAAATAATGAATTGATATTACGTTGATCACTGATTGAAATACTCTGAGCCATTACTGCAAATTAGTCCTGTAAGTTCACTTAATATGAACTCAATTATATTTCTAATTGTTTATGAATGTTAGAGCTTAAATGATGTAAAATTACTAATATTAAATTGATTTGTTGATAGAACAAGAATTGTAAAAACTTACAAAAATAATAATTCCTGATATCAATAGAGACAAGCTGCATTCGCACGTAAGACCATACCGAGGCTATGGAAATTATTCAAACGTAAGACCATGGTTGGACCATGGCAGTGTATATATGTAAGACCATAGCTGGGTTATGGCATTCTGATGATAAGACCATAACTGGGTTATGGCACTATGGACGTAAGACCATGGTTGGACCATGGCAGTGTTTATATGTAAGACCATAGTTGGGCTATGGCATTCTGATGATAAGACTATAATTGGGTTATGGCACTATGACCGTAAGACCATGGCAATGCATATGTAAGACTATAGTTGGACTATGGCACAATAGGAAACGTGTACCGGGGTTTCAATCATCTTTATAGTATTCATCGGATGGAAACAAATGAGGATTTAAATGTGATGTGTGAAATGGTAAGCGGTTTGTAATAGTATATATGTGTAAAAGTGGTAAATGCTATATTATTATATGTTAAAAAGATTATGCATTGTGATAGTAAGAAATGTGAATGTTATTAAAATTTGGAAATTTGATTTGAACTAATGTTTGAGCATTACTCACCTGTTGGGAGCTCTGATTGACAGCAATTTTGATAATAACCTCGTTGACAGGAAATTTGTTCATTAATCTTTTAGTTGGATTATTATTATGTTTATTCGGTAAGCTTTACCGTTCAATCGACGAACTTACTAAGCTTTATGAAAGCTTACTCGTATTATTTGTTTTATTTCCTATAGATATGTTTTGTGGATCAAGAGATTGGATCAGCTCAAAGAATCACACTATCTGGGAACTTTTGGTAGACTTAGAATTTGGTTTGGTATATATGGCATGTAATAGGACTCCTTTTGGATATGATGCATAAGTACTTGGTTTCTACAAATTATACCTTTAACTTGTGTTTTTGTGTTTGGATAACCTATGTAAGTGTGTATGTTTTACTTAGGTAGAATTTGTTGATAAGAATGAACTACAATGACACTATGATGACTAATGATATGAAATGATATAGATGTAAGATTTTGATGTGTTAGTTGTGCGTTGTATATGAAAATATGGAAGTGAATTGTAATGAAATATTGAGGTGTCTATGATGACATATTGGTTAGGCTTAGAATTGATTTTATTATATGAGTAGATTGATATTTAAGGTGTCAAATGACCTATTTAATTGTTTGTTTGAGTATGTTTAGGTATGTATGCATATGGGAGAAGAAAGGAGCATGTTTTGGGTCAATTTTGGATACACACGGGCTATCACATGGCCGTGTGTCACACACAGGCAACCCACACGGGCGTGTGCCCTGAGTGTGTTTAAGTGCAATAGCCACACAATCTGAGACACGGCCTACAACACGGCCGTGTGAGGGTATTTCGATTGTTACACGGGAAAGCACACGGCCTACTACACGACTGTGTGGATTCATTTCGAATGATACATGGTCTAGGATACGATTGGCCACACGGCCTGGCCACATAGTCGTTTGACCCCTATTTTGAATTTTTTAAAATTTTCCCTGAATATTCTCATTTGTTCCAATTTGATCCCTGAATGTTCGTAACTTATTTTCAGGGATTCGAAGGCTCGATTTAAGGCCCATAAATGTTTGATTTATTTCATATTGAATCTTATCTGAATTTATGAAATTATTTTTATGATTGGATGCTAATTGAAATGAAATGTTCTGACTTGAATAGTAACACTCCTTAACCCTATTCCAATAACGGAACAAGATATGTGTGTTACAATTATTATTCAAATTCTCTTTGAGTTTTTTCTTTTCAAGAATTGTTCTTGAGTTTATTTTAGAAGAGTTTTAACAATCTTTTTAGATTGTGGGGATCATCTTCAAACTTTTTCTTGCCAAGGTTTCTACCTTGGAGGGGAAATTAGAGCTGCTTGAAGGGGATTGTGGATTCTTCATATTTCAAAGACTTCTTAGGACTTCTACATATCAGGTTCTATCTTTTCTATCTATCTTCTTTATTTTCTTCTTTATTATTCTAGTCTTTGATTTATTATTTTATTTTATTTATCTTAGTTATTCATTTTAATTGTTTAATCTGACTTGGATTCGATCGTGTTTCAAGAGGTGTCAGAATCCAAGTTTCTTTCCAAATGTCTAAAGCCCTAAGTCAAATTAGAGACTTCAACAAACTTTACGATCCATTTTTGCATTCATCCGCCCTATTCTTTATCATTTGGTATCAGATTTGGGCGTTTTAGGTGTTCTTTTTGTTCTTATAAACTGATTTCCAGCAAACAGCCACAAAACAATTTTTTTTTTAGCCAGACAGATTTTGACAAAATATTTTTCAATGGGTAAATGTTTTTAAAATCATCTGAAATTTTACATACTATTTCTTGGCACTATTTTAGAATATAAAAAATATTTCCCATAAAAAAAGTGATCGGAAAAGTGAAAAATAAAAAAATATTTTGTGGGTTGAATTTTGTGCCAAAAATTTTCAGATCAAATATACAATATTTTAGGAGGCTCTATATTAAATTTCGTGATTTTTGGAAATTAGGAACACCTCGAGAAAAGTTTGTCAAGTTGCTTCACAATTTTTCGGGTTTTCGGGTTTCAAGAATTTTCATTAACTCTTAGCCTTAGGTTTTCAATTTTCTTTTTTTTTCCTTATATGCATTCTAACACTTTATTGTTTCTTGTGTTAGTAGGTTAAAGCACGTTGCACATTCCTTCCTCCGTGCAACGCAATTCTTTGGTGTTTAGCTGCTTTTGGACTCATAGTGCTATTAGGTTTGCTTTATTAATTTGATTCTAATACATTCTGATTGATTGATATAAACACTTTTAAAAGAATCAAAATATTAATCCTTACCTCAATGAGAATTTCATTTTATTTCTGAGTGCATAATAGTAAGGTTTGCTTCTTCTTTTTTTCTTTTTGAAAGTTTTTATTTTAGCCTCTAATAGTGGTATGCGAACATAGTATGCAAAAGGTTTTGGAACCTCCTACTAATAGGAACAATTTTATTGAGTCCAATTGTTTTATAGTGCAACAATCCCTTAGCATTCAATTAAGAGACGATTCTGACGAAGTGCAAAGGTCTAACATCTTTCAATCGTGGTGCTTGATTCAAGGAAAGTTGTGTTCTCTTATTATTAATAGTGATAGTTGTGCCAATGTGGTGAGCAGTTTTTTAGTGGATACTTTATCTTTAACTTGTCAAGTCCATCTTAAGCCAAATCACTTACAATGGCTTAACGAAGGTTCGGAAGTTAAGGTAATTAAATAGTCCTTAACTGCATTCAAAATGGGGAGTTATTCTGACGAGGTTTGGTGTGATGTAGTTCTCATGCATGTCGTCCATTTGCTTCTTGGAAGACCAAGGCAATATGATCTAATGTGGTACATCATGGCAAATAGAATCGTTACTCCCTTGTGTTTAAAAGAGAAATATACACTTTAGCCCCTTTAGATCCCAAAGATGTGTGTATAAGGACCAATTGAAAATGAAAAAAATTTGTGAAGCGATTAAGGGGAAAGAAAAAATTGAAAAGACAAAGAGAAAAGAAACCTTGAGGGATAAAAGTCTACTTGATGGTACACTTTTGGTGAGTGAAAATACATATTAGGTAAAATTGGAGATATAACACCCCAAACCCGGCCTAGACGTTATGGACGAATCTGGCGTGTTACATGGAAGTGTCTTTCGAAAATTGGACTTGTTGGTAAAAACTCGTTTCTAAGTTGAAAACCCCTTTATTATTATTTAACAAATCATCTAGTCAAAACGTTTGCCTTATTAGCTGCTATTGTTATAATAGGTTGATTTAAAATCGCGGAAGCTTTTGAAAACTCTAATGTTTAAATCTCGTGTCTTCGAAAACAATAATTATTTTGAAAATTCGTCTTCTCCTAAACTAGAAGTTTAAAATAAGTAAGCAAAAGCCCAGTTAAAAATTTAAACAAACATAAATGGCCTTATTACATAAACAAAACCCAACACAAACTTTAAATTTAAATGAGAGTAAGTGTAGAACCACTGCAGTTGTGTGGCCACCTCCGAGCCCCTCATAGTACCAAACCCCCTATGGCTGAGGATTACCTGTACAGTTAAACAGAGGGGTGAGTTTACGAAAACTCAGTGTGTAATCCCCTAACAAGCAAACAGTCAATTAAACTGTAGATAAATGCAGTTTGGGCCTGAGCCCGTTACAATAACAATCGATTCGGTGTGGGCCTAAGCCCTTTCTCAGAATAAGAAACGATTGGCTTGAGCCCAAGACAATGCCGAGAATCGTAGGGCCTTTGCCCAATTTGATAGATAGTATCGGTGGGGCCTTGGCCCATAACAAGAATATATATCGGTCATGCATGCAAAGGAATGTATGTAATATCATTAATCGATGCAAGAATAAAGAAAGTATCATTAATCAGTGTAGATATGCAGTCAGAAATCCTACCCAATCCAGCCTCTACACACCACTCCGTCCCGTCAAACACACCATGTGGGGATAAAATCGACCCACCCAGCCAAACATACCAAGATTGACACCGGTTGCGGCACTAAGCAGTATTGCAGCAAAGCTGCCAGTGAAATAAACGGCATATAGCCATCAGTAGGTCCACAGTCATCTTGGGCGACCCGTGCGACCTTATCAGTACAGCACACTTCCTCCAAATATAACAACCCATCCCCATGCAATATGTCGTGACATAATATCATACGTGTATGCAAAATGTCATGCTCAATCATAGTCATACATATCATAGAGCAAATCAGTCATACATAACATAAGGCCATAACAGTCATTTCATCTCCTAGGGGTATAACAGTCATTTTACCCTATGGGGGTATTTCGATCATTTTATCCTATGGGGGATACTTTGGTCATTTTACCCTATGGGGGTATTTCGGTCATTTTACCCTATGAGGGTATTTCGGTCATTTTACCTACTTTGTGGTCTCAGTGCAGATATCGACCTCTCGGAAGGTTCGCAGTCGCTGCGAGCGACTCCGATAACCTAAATGGTCATAATAGTGTAAATGGGCCCAATGCCCATTACTCGGCCCAAGTGGGCCCATACACTCGTGCGGCCTGTTCAGCCCAGATTTTGCCACGGCTATGAGACCTACATAGCCCAGTCCAGTATTTACCATAAATCGTGGATTTCATCCGTGTGGGACCCACGAGCCTAGTGGGGCCACATAGCCCCTTTTTGGCCCAATGTGGCCCATTGCGGCCTAAGCCCATGAAAATGCTCATGGAGGCCTCTATAGTCTATTGCCCACGATTCGTGGGTTTGGCTTACCACACGAGCGATCGCACGCTCGTGTGGTCTCAAATGCCATATTTGCAGCTTTTCAGCTTTTGCCATTCTACAGTTACAGTGGGGTGTTTATACACCTGCTTGTGAAAACGCACCAAGATCCACGAGCACCAAAACCTACGTTCATACACGGCTTTCCATTAATCGCTAAACAATAAGGTTAATCCACTTCTTCTACACCCTTAACTAAAACTAAAATTAACACTTGCCTCGATTGACAAATGTGGCTTAGCCCACTTATACCACTGACGAAGGTTGACTACAATCTCTTTGACGGATATATGCATTACAAACGGGTTTTATTTAATAGGATTGTTTATTCATGTGGTTTAAATCCACACATGATAACTTGCAGAATCGTAGAAAGCATTCGGCCTACACTTTAGAATGCTAGCCTACATACTTACCTTTGATCGAGTGATGAGAGGAAGGTTTCGACGACTTTAATCTCACCTAAAACTCTTTCACTCCTCGAGGAATTCGAACCGTCACAGAATAGTTGTCAAGCCAAAAACAAAATTGAAGAGATGAAGAGGGAGAGAAAAGCAATATTCGACAAACAGTTGACTAAAAAGGGGTAGAGGAAGAAGAGCAAATCAGAAGAAAAATGCAACACGAAACTACTACACACTATTCGGTCAAGGTTTGGGAAAGTAGAGGAGAGAAAAGAAACAGCAACGAGAAGAGGGGAAGAGAAAAGAGGATTCAGCAGAGGAGAGAACCAAAGAGCTATTCGGCCAAACAAAAAAGGAATTAAAGGAAAGAGCAGAAAAAGAAAACGAACAAACCCGAGAGGTACTCGAAGTCTTAGCCAAAATTCGGCACCAAAAGTAAAAGGTGAAAAGAATGCTGACCGAAACCGAAGAAGACAGAGAGAATACAACCCAAAAACCCCCAAAACCGGTTATCTGAGTGCCTAGAGACCAAATTCGGCACAAACACTTCCTCTCCATCAAACTCATTGATTTTCTCCTCATATCTCTCCCATTATCCCTCCTTGAATTACTCCACTGATTTCTCCTCAACTCCCCCAACAACTCCATTCAACTTCTATTCAAACTCCCCTTAGCTATATTTCAGTCCAACTCCACTACCTACACAGCTCAAGCAGCAAAATAAATACTCCATCGTGCAACCCAAGACTTGAACCTCAGACCTCACAGTTACACAACACGCCACCTTGCCACTAGACCACAAGCTCTTTTTTTTGTCATAAAACAAGCACTATTATTTATAAGGCCTATATGCCAGTGTCCAGATTCATTTAAGAGCAAAACTAAAAATTCTGCAAAAGCCAAGACTTGAACCCAGGCTTCTCAAACACTCCCATACACACCCAAATCACTTAGCCATTAAAGTAAACAAGCAATTTGTGTCACTTCCTTGCATAACTAAATATTTATGTGCAGTCTCCTAATTGTTCCCTTGTTCAAAACCTATTTCTTCTAGGCCCAAAATTCGGGGCGTTACAGGAGAGTTCTCAAGTGGGAAAAGAAAATGAAAAACAAGAAAATATTCATGCAAATGTGAGGAATGATTATGTTTTAACTAACCATAACTCGAATTTGTTTAGTGGTGTTTCCTTGTTACAGGATTCCAAGGATCCATTGACGGACTTCCAACTACATTACTCTACCATTGATAGACAATTTTACTTGTGGAAGAGAGGTAAGTTTAACATTGATAATTCTCCACAAGTGCTACAAGGTAAGAAAGGTAAGGAAACAATAGAAATTGATTTAAGAAGGCATACCTTGAATATTTTTTATAAGTATGCTACTAATTTTGTTTGTAAAATATTTCCTTACAACATGCTTTCTCGTTAGTCAGATTTCATTAAACCTTGGTCTGATAGTTTAACTGATTTTATGGGTTTATCTAAATTTGTAAAGGTTAAAAATAGTAATTTTCTTACATTAAATAGGTTTTTAAAGAATTTTATAGATTTTCTCTTGCAGCAAAACTTTCTATCTTGACCTTTAACAATGAATTTTTACATAATAATATTACACTTATTGATTTTTATAATTATGTGAAATTCTTATGGATGACTATGCATATTCAAAGAAAGTTACAGGTTATTTTTTACTTGAAGACTCATGTACCTAACACTTCTTTGTTTAGTGTTGATACCTTATTTTTAAAGGAGACATATATGATCGAAGCTGATTTTAAGGATCAAAATAATGTCTTTGATCCTGGAGATAGTTTTGGCGTACAAGAAAGCTTAGGTAAGTATTTTTATTTTATTGTTATTTATTCTAATCCTTTTTCTTTTTCTGCGGCTAAAGATTCAGGGACGAATCTTTGTGAGGAAGGGGGAATGATGCAAGTCTCAAGGCCCAGTTTTAGACCCATGGATGTGATGGGCTCACACTACCTCAAGGCCAAACAACAATGTCAAAGGCCAAGCAAATCAAACTAAGATTCGATCAAAGACAAGATTTGAGGATAAACCTTTTCGAAAAAAAAAGGGGAATGATACATGCCCGGATGGAGTGAAATTTATCAAATTCCATTCACCGAAGCTGCCAATCTTGGAGGTGAAACTAGAGTCGCTTGAAAGGGGTTGTGGATTCTTCGTGTTTTCGATGCTTATTAGGACTTCTACATATCACGTTTTATCTTTTCTATCTATCTTCTTTATTTTCTTCTTTATTATTCTAGTCTTTGATTTATTATTTTATTTTATTTTATTTATCTTAGTTATTTATTTTAATTGTTTAATCTGACTTGGATTCGATCGCATTTCAAGAGGTGTCAAAATCCAAGTTTCTTTTCGAATGTTTAGAGCCTTAAGTCAAATCCGCGACTTGAACAAACTTTACGATCCGTTTCCTCATTCATCCGCCTCATTCTTTATCAACAAGTTTCCTCCATTTATAAGAATTCAAGACTTACTAACATACTATATCAATTACAATCAATCTTCCCACGAAACAAGCAAGATAATAAGCATAAAGAATATTTTCAATCAGTTCAGGATAAGTCTTGAATCTCCAAGATATACTTCCAAGTTTCACCTTATACGATTACTTATAATATACCAAACTTAGGAAGTCAATTACTTCCAACTAAATCCAAACCCATCTCGAAGATGTGTTGCTTATATTTTGGATATTAAAGACGAGCTGACTATCATCCATAGTATCAGCTAGGATCAAAGTGTGACATCCCAAACTCGACCTGTAACATCCTGAATTTTCGGGCCTATGCATTTAATGGGTGAATATGTATAATGAGTTAATTTGAGCATTAGGGGTCCAAATTGGGCTCAGGATTGGGCTGAAGCCTTAGTTAAATTTTTGTTTGGGCACTATAGGGTTTAAAAGGTGGTATCTGAGTTTAAAATATCAAAATGGGCTTGTGGCCCACTGGTCAGTGGCGCCACTTAGGGAGCAAGGAGGTGACGCCACACAAGGGAGTAAGGGGCCCAAGTTACATGGAGCCCAACTCTTTTAATTTAAGTTAGCTAAATTTCAGCATTAGGGTTAGGTAGAGTGGACGGCAACAAGGCTCAAAAATAGGAGGATTTATGTGAATGGGATAATGTAGATAAAATAGTTGATATTATGGAAGGAAAAAAAAGGAGAAAAGATAGGAGCTATCTACAAGGCTAGGAGTTGGCTGAAATTCCATCACCTAGAGAAGTGAAGAAATCGGTTTCTTTATGGCAAAGGGGGTGCCGAATTTTCCCTTTTTATTTGATTAATTTTTAGTTATCAGGAAGGGCACTTTCGGTTTTTCATAGGTAAGTGCCGAAATTTCTATAAATAGGGAGGGTTCTCTTCTTTATTTTTCGGCATTTAGGGTTTCCACCTTTTCTTTCTCTTCTTTCTTCTAAAAGCTGAAAACCCCATTATTCTTTTCTCTTCTTTCTCCTAAAAGCCGAAAACTCCATTATTCTCTTCTTTCTTCTAAAAGCCGAAAACTCCATTATTCTCTTCTTTCTTCTAAAAGCCGAAAACTCCATTATTCTCTTCTCTTCTTTCTTCTAAAAGCCGAAAGCTAAAAACTCCATTATTCCTTTCTATTCTTTCTTCTAAAAGCCGAAAACTCCATTATTCTCTTCTTTCTTCTAAAAGCTGAAAACTCCATTATTCTCTTCTCGTCTTTCTTCTAAAAAGCCGAAAGCCGAAAACTCCATTATTCTTTTCTCTTCTTTCTTCTAAAAGCTGAATCTCTATAGATTTCTTCGAATCATCTTCTCTTCCTGATTTTTTGCAAAAAGCCGGAATCCTCTGAGAGTAGCCGAATCTTCTCTAGTAAGATCTCTTAGATCTAAAAGCCGAAAACACTAGTCCCTGAATCTCATATCACTTTTCGGGATTTCAAGGCAGATAGCGGTGGTGTTGGCTACGGATAACGTCGACTTAGAGGGTCTCGTTCTAACAGTAATCACGTGTGTAGATCTCTAACACACTAATTAATCTGTATGAATGTATATATATGTTTATGTTATGGGCTAAAAGTCAGAAAAAGGCTGTATAGTAATCTGTACTAAATATATGTTATGGGCTAAAAGCCAGAAAAAGGCTGTATAGACAGTCGGATTACCCAAAAAGGGTAGGCAAGGGATGCAGTACGTAATCATAGAAACTTCTCTATGTGTATCGATGTATGTGATAGGATCTGTGAACTTTTAGGTAGTATATTGTTTTGATTCTGCATGTATGTATGCATGGGATGGGATTGATATGATGAAGGGGAAGAAGGTCGCATAGCGATCGGTGCCTTTGCCACATAGGTCACATAATGATCGGTCTTTATGATGAGGACTCGGTGTCGAAATGCTACGATGTATTATTAAGGTCGCATGGCGATCGGTGGCTTTGCCACATAGGTCACACTGATGATCGGTCTTTAAGACAGAAAGACTGGCTATCGATATGGTGTGTAGCGGTTGGAGAGGTTGATTGTAGAAATCCCCAAGGTGTGATGGTTGGTGCGGGTTGGTGTGTAGAGGATGGATTTCTAGGTGGGATGGGCCATGATGCATATATAGTTACCCTTGTATACAGGCCAAGGCCATAATGTGTTTATGGGCCAAGCCTTTGATGTGTTTTCGGGATTTACACACCGAGTCTTGGTGACTCACCCTATTATTTTTCCCTAACTTTGCGGATGAGCGTTGTAGATCGTGGACATGGGAGCAAAGCGGACTCGAGAGGGCCATCAATTTTTATTCCTATAGATTATTTTGGTTTTTTCCTTAAGTTTTTAATTTTGGAAACATTTATGTAATAAGGCCCCATAGTTTATACTCACTACTTAGTTTTTAATATTTGCAACTTATGGAACTTTGTCAAAGGTTTTAATATTCAAAATAATAATAATACAAGGTTTTCTTTTCAAAAGTCACTTGTTTATTCGATTTTTTCCTAATAACTTATGATTTACTAAAACCAACTTAGCAAAAGTTTTCAACGTACAACCCGTAGCATGCCAGATCTGGTCGAAACTTATGGGTCGGGTTTGAGGTGTTACACGACCGGGATGGACTGCCCCGAATTCGAAGCGTTACATTAGCCACCTAAGTGACTCCCTAGCTAACGACCTCCCAAGACACACCCCAACCTTATAACACATCAATCTTATCCATTTTGAAACACCCCAAACCCGACCCACGAGCCCAGATCGGATCTGGTATGTTCCCCAAGTAAAACATTTCAAATTCATGTTTAGTACTTTGGAAAATTTGGGGTGGTTTTATAAAAAACCGAGTTGTTTTGGAATTAATCTTTCATTCGTAAATCATTTGTGTTTAGGTGTCTAAACATTTAAAATTTATTTTTAAGAAAAGTTGCTTAAACTTTAAGTGGCTAAAATTCATATTATACTAAATAATTAAAATGCATGCATAAACAGTTTCCTACTAGTGGCCTTATTACATCAACGGTGAAACCCGAAATGAAATTCAAACTTAAAGTTCAAAATAAAATAAAGTAGAATAAAAGCTGAGCTGAGCATGGCCACCATTAAGCTCCTGCCGACCCGGTCCATCACCGAGTGTCACTGAAAAGATATCCCACAGCGGGTGAGTCAAAGCAGACTCGGTGTGTACGATACCAACACTAAATCCCAACGATTTAGGCATAACAATTCATACATGTACAAATAGCAATTAAATATAATGATGCAATCCCGAACCCAAACTTAGATGCCATCCGCTACACATCACCCGTACCAACCATCACACCATGGGGATTACTAAATCGACCCACCCATCCGCTACACATCATCGAAGGCAGTCGCTGCAGACGACTAGCACATCGTCATTATAAATTCGTGGCATAGCCACCAGATAATATATTTTGTGACATAAGTCACCACATTCAGTTATTGTGACATGAGTCACCACATTCGGATTATGTGACCGAAGTCACAACATTCAGATATTTTGGTATAAACCACCAGATCACTTCCCCTTTCCATACAACCCATATGCCCCATGTCATACAAATCATGCAATTATCAAGGCTTAGGCCTTATTTCACATTCTTATCAACATTCACATACATGCCATATTCCACATGTTCATAACATTTATTAACATGATGTTAAGATTACGTACCTGAGTACTTTGTACCATTGCATGGTACCTTAGCCCACTTTTCATATTATTATTAACACATATATTAAAATAATACCGTAAATCAATCAAGATTCAGTGTGGGATACACACCTGGTCTACTTAACGAGTTCACTAAAATCCCGAAAATCCCGATCTAATACTCTAGATCCTCAGTTCCTACATTCGACCACCTTAAGCATGTTAGCAACAAGCCATTCGGCTAGATAATCAAATCCCGAAGGATTATTGCAACCAAAATCCTTACCTTGCTGCCGATTTGATTACTAATCAAATCCCGAAACTCTGTGATATTCCCTCTTGCAATCGGCTAGACACCAATTCCCTTAACTAGTTAGTTTTCGGCTTTTGAATAAATAAGGAACAGATCTAAGTCACTAAATAGGGCCTTGGCCGAATATCACATGCACTTACCTTGTGGATCTAAATCCGAAGTATCACTTGTCCTTGGTCTCTCGTCGAAATCCCTACAAGCACTATGTCGGATCCAATTCCAACATTTGAATACATAGCCTTCGGCCTAATCTCTCACCTTACTTACCTTAGATCTGAAATCCCGAATGATCTCCCTAGAAGTCGGCTACTATGGAAATCCCGAAAGATCTTTCCATGTTTGGCCAAGAAAAAAATAGATTAATCCTTAAGTTTGGCTAAAAGAAAAGAATTGAAAATCGAATAACAACCAATCTTACCCTTAATCATCGTGTAGTCATTGTACTCTGCTGACACCACCTGAGAGATTTGGCTATAGCTAGCTATTGATCAACATTTTTTCGGCTTTTGGGGTTTAATGGACAATCGGCTAGGGGTTATTGGTATATTCGGCTTTTGATTGAGTTTGCAAAAGAAGAAGAAGGTTCTTTGATGGAGATTCGGCTAGAACATTGGGTATTTCGGCTTTGACAAAATAAAAGAGAAGAGAGGATATTTGCTAGAGAATTCGGCAGAGGAACAAAAGAGAAAAGAAAAGAATTAAGAATGGCCTCACTTCCCCCTTTTGCCGAAATTACTCCACCTAGAGTCCTCTATTCGGCCAACTCCTCCTCTCACTATCAAATCCCTTGTTATTCTTTTATTTTTCCTCTTCCTTGCACAATCAAAATAATTTAAAATAAATCATCAATTATCCCTTACTTTAGCCGAAATTTTAAAAGGATTAGACCACATTTTAAACTCATCCCCTAGTGCCCCATTGCCGTCTACTATTGCTCAATCTTGCAGCAAAATAAAACTCTCCTATTTGCTTCCCTTGCAACTCGAACCTAGGCCTCTCTGACACTCCTTGTGGCGTCACTTACAGAGGCTTTAAGTGGTGCCTCCAAGCCACTTAAACAAGCCCATTTTTGTGTCATATTTCCCCTACTAATTTTCTTAAGGCCTATCAAGCTTAGCTCCTCTTTAAAACTTTAAAATACAATATTTTCTAAGGCATTCACCTACACTCTTAAGTTCTCAAAATTCATAAAACATATTTATAATGCACATAGGCATGCTACTTCACATAATTAAGCAATAATGCGCAAGCCATAACTCCCGGATATTACAGTTCTACCCCCTTAAAATAATTTCGTCCTCGAAATTACCTGGCTGAAATAAGTGAGGGTATTGCTGTCGCATTGCTTCTTCCGGCTCCCACGAAGCTTCTTTCGATCCATGATTACGCCATAACACTTTGACTAAAGAAACTGACTTCCTCCGTAACACTTTCACATCTCGTTCCAAAATCTGAATCAGCTCTTCCTCGTAGGACAAATCTGGCCTCAGTTCCACCTCCTCAACTGGTACTACATGAGATGGATCCGATCGATAACGACGTAACATAGAAACATGGAATACGTCATGCATTTGCTTCAACTCCAAAGGCAACTCTAACTGGTATGCCACTGGTCCAACTCGCTTTAATACCCGATAAGGTCCTATAAACCTGGGACTTAGCTTCCCTTTACGACCAAATCTCATCACCTTCTTCCACGGCGACACCTTAAGAAACACTTGATCCCCTACATCAAGTTCTATTTCCTTCCGCTTAAGATCGTGGTACGACTTACGCTCGTCGGATGCTTCCTTTAACCGTGCCCGAATTACCTCAACTTTCTCTTCAAATTCTGCCACAATCTCTGGACCCAAAACTCATCATTCCCCTAATTCCGTCCAACACGTATGAGTGCGACACTTTCGTCCATACAGCGCTTCATACGGTGCCATCCGAATACTGGCTTGATAGCTGTTGTTGTAAGCAAATTCCGCTAACGGCAAATATTCTTCCCAACTTCCTCTGAAGTCTATCACACAGCCCCTCAACATATCCTCTAACACTTGGATCACTCGCTCAGACTGGCCGTCCGACTGTGGATGAAATGCCGTAGTGAAATCCAATCTGGTGCCTAAAGCTTGATGTAGCGCTTTCCATAACCGAGACGTAAACCTTGGATCCCTATCCGAGATAATCGAGACCGACACTCCATGCAACCTCACAATTTCTGCCACATACAACTTCGCCAACTTCTGCAAAGAATAATCAACCCGCACTGGAATGAAATGCGCGGACTTTGTCAATCGATCCACTATCACCCATACCGAGTCCTTCTTAGTAGGCGTAAGGGGAAGCCCACTAACGAAGTCCATGGTGATTCTCTCCCACTTCCACTACGGAATCTTTATCGGCTGAAGCAATCCTGACGGAACTTGGTGTTCAGCCTTAACTTGCTGACACGTCAAGCATTTCCCTACAAATTCGGTAACTTCCCTCTTAAGACCAGGCCACCAAAACTGTTCCCTTAGATCTCTATACAACTTAGTACCTCCAGGATGCATAGCATAGGGGCTACCATGCGATTCCTGAAGAATTCTCTGCCTTAAGTCCTCATTCTTCGGCATATAGACCTTACCCTTGAAACATAATACTCCCTCGTCATTAATACCGTAATCTTCCAACTCTCCACTCTGCACTTGCCGTAGCTTAGCACTTAGATCCTCATCCGTTAACTGACTTTCCTTCACCTCATTCAACCATGTCGGTTTGACTTGCAACTCTGCCAATAAACTTCCATCATCATACAAGCTAAGATGTGCAAACATTGCCCTCAGATCCGACACTACTTTCCAACTTAGGGCATCTGCCACTACATTTGCCTTGCCCGGATGATACTCTATGGAACAATCATAATCCTTCGGTAATTCCACCCACCTTCGCTGTCTCAAGTTCAACTCCTTCTGAGTCAGCAGATACTTAAGGCTCTTGTGGTCCGTGTAGATCACCGACTTTTCTCCATATAAATAATGCCTCCATACCTTAAGAGCAAAGACCACGCCGCCAATTCCAAATCATCGTCGGGTAGTTAACCTCGTGTGGCCTTAATTGTCGAGGACGCATAGCGACTACCTTCCCATCTTGCATCAATACGCATCCCAATCTGTGTGAGATGCATCACAAGACACCACAAAGTCCTTCCCGCCTCCATTTGAATCAAAGCTGGAGCTTGGTCAAAACCCTCTTAAGCATCTCAAAGCTCTCCTGTTGCTTATCTGTCCAAACGAAAGGTACCTCCTTTCTCAACAGCTTTGTCAAAGGTGCGGCTATTGATGAAAATCCTTCCACAAATCTTCTGTAGTAGTCGGCTAATCCCAAGAAACTGCGAACCTCAGCCACAGACTTAGGTGGTTTCCAATCTAATACTGCCTCGATCTTTCGAGGATCCACCCTTATTCCTTCAGCAGACACCACATGCCCTAAGAACGCAACTTCCTTCAGCCAAAATTCACACTTGCTGAATTTGGCATAGAGCTTTTTCTCCCTTAACACTTGCAACACTTTCCAGAGATGCTCGTCATGTTCTTCCTCAGACTTGGAGTATACTAGGATATCGTCAATGAACACAACGACGAACTGATCCAAGTAGGGTTGAAAAACCCGGTTCATCATATCCATGAACGCGGCTGGGGCGTTCGTCAACCCAAACGGCATTACTACGAACTCATAATGCCCGTACCTTGTTCGGAAAGCTGTCTTATGGATATCTGCTTCCTTTACCTTAAGCTGATGATATCCAGACCTTAGGTCTATCTTTGAGAATACCGCTGCCCCCTTAAGCTGATCGAACAAGTCGTCTATCCTTGGTAAAGGGTACTTGTTCTTGATGGTCAGCTTATTCAGCTGACGATAATCTATGCACATGTGCATAGTTCCGTCCTTCTTCTTCACGAACAAGACCGATGCTCCCCATGGAGACACACTGGGTCAGATAAACCCACGATCAAGCAACTCTTGAATTTGAGCCTTGAGCTCAACCAATTCCTTCGGTGCCATTCTATACGGAGCGATAGATACCTTGGCGCGCCCGTGCAGCGACAAGTCAATTCCGAACTCCACCTCCCTATCAGGGGGTATTCCAGGTAATTCCTCCGGAAAGACATCCACAAATTCCCTTACTGTTCTAACCCCTTCAACACTTGTTTCCTTAGTGTCCAAGGCACTGACCCACATCAGAAAAGCCGGACATCCTTTCCTTACCATCTTCTCCGCCTTAAGAGCGGATACTACATTCGACAAAGAGTTCCGTCTTTTGCCCATCACCACAACTTCCTTATCGTCGGGAGTTCTCAACAACATGCGTTTAGCGGCGCAATCCACATTCGCACGATACTTCACTAACCAATCCATGCCTAAGATTAGATCAAATTCCCCGAATGGTAGTTCCGCTAAGTCAGCTGGGAACTACGTCCCCTGAACTTCTAAAGGCACTTCCTTAAAGAGTTTATCTACTATCACAGTCTGCCCTAAAGGACTAAGTACAGTCATCTTCCTAGGTACAGTCTCAAAGTTCACATGTAAAGTTTCGAATACTTTACTAGCAACATAGGAATGAGTTGACCCTATGTCTATCAAAGCAATAAAGGGTAACTCGAAATAAGGAACGTGCCGTTATAACATCAGTGCATCGCCGTCTTCCATCCGATTTAATGCATATACAGTCCTGGCTGTCTAGCCTCCGTATTACCAACACCTCTACCTGGTGTTCCACGTCCTCTTCCAGCACCATTTCCTCTGCCATTCAGACCACGACCCCATTGAGGCTGCTATCCCCCTCTTCCAGCCTGATTAGAACCTTGACCTGTTGGTCGGCCCCCGTCTATTTTTATAGGACAGTCCTTAATCATGTGGTCCTTGGATCCACACTTAAAGCATCCTCCCGTCTTATTTCAACACTCTCCTAGGTGCCTCTTCCCACACTGATCAAAAGTACGATACTACCCTCCTGTCACAACTTGCTGACCTCGCGGCCCATCAACTCTAGGCCTCTTCTGCGCATTCCTAGATGACCCTAACGACCCAAAACCTCTCTTTTGCCTGTTCCGGTCCGTATTCTGCCTTACAGATTCCTTAACTCCTTCGGTTACTTTAGCCTTCTCTACTAACACGGCAAATTCTCGCTCCTGCTGCGGAGCTATCAACAACCTTAGATCATCCCTAAGGCCGTCCTCAAACCGGACACATCGCTCATGCTCCGTAGCCCGATATACTCGAGCATACGGCTCAACCTTAAGAATTTGGCCTCAGACTGCGCACGGAATTGTTCCCTTGAACCAACCCGAAATGCCTTCCTCGTGCATCAAGTATAACTAATTCCAACATACTTCTTACGCACGCCACTTTAACATACTCCCAAGTGAGATCCTCATTTGTGGCACCATCCCGAATCGTGAGCCACCATTTATATGCCTCATCGCGAAGTAGTGACACCATTCCTTTCGGTTTCTCCTCGGTGGTCGATCCGGCTCATCCATAATTCGTCTCGCCGCTTCCAACCAATACTCACCGTCTTGGGTGCCACACGAGATACACCACGAAACACCTCAGCCCCATTGGGGTGAGTCACTCGGTCTGATTTACGAGCTCCCATACCTCCACCGCTCCGACCACCATCTCAAGAACTTGCAAAGCATTGCTGCGAGCATCGCATCATCCCCGTCGATCTTCTTTGCTCAACACCAACGGTGGTGGTGGGAGTGGTGGTACCTCATTTCGGACCCTTGTCCGGACCTAACGGGTTCCGATCGGTCATTCTGCCTCTACCACGTCCTCGCACATTCGACTGCGCGCCCCTAGAACTTATTTCTACGATCGCGCTTTAACTACATTTTAAGGAATTTTATGCATTAGCCTTTGTTCCACGCGATTATCCATGAAGAAATTTTATGAAAAAAAGTTTAATAGCAGTTCTTTCGATCATTTCAAAGTTTCAAGTCTTCTATCCTAATTTAGAGAAGCACATTCATTCAACACACATTCATCATTCAAACATTTTCGTCTTATTCCTATCCCAGGGGTATTTTTGTCATTTCACCTACAGGGGTATTTTGGTAACAAATCGGGGTCAATTTGAAATTTTTGTAAATCAGGGGTGATTTCGTAAATTTTCCAATTCAGGGTTCCTTGGTGATTTTATGAAATAAGGGTATTTCGGTAATTTTGAAATCTGGGGGTATTTCGGTAATTTTCTTTTAAACTAGGGTGGCTGGTCCCTTTCGGGTTTTAATTATAGGGTTTAGCCCATCAACGAGTCCTCATAACTAGGGTGAATAGTCACCACGCACCAGGTAGGATTCCAGCGAAGAGGAGGTGAGTCGCTAGGACTGCTTAAATACCAAGCTCTCCCTGAATCCACTCCTAGGCATGCGTCTGCCTATTGCCACACCCTAACTCGACTAAGGTGAACAGTCACTACGCACCAGGTAGGATTCCAGCGAAGAGGAGGTGAGTCACTAGGACTGCTTAAATACCAGGCTCTTCCGGATCCAATCCTAGACATGCGTATGCCTGTTACCACACCCTAGTCTTGTGGCTCGTTCACGGGTTTGTTTAGTGAAATTAAGTCTTATGAAAATTTAAGAAGTGGTTTAAACTAAGCCTATAGTCCATCAGAGTCTATTTAAACTAGTCTACGCCCCATAAAGCCCATAAAGCCCACATGTATATCACACAATGGTTTAGGGTACTTACCTGGCGAACTTGGGCCGGAGACGCAGGTGCCATGCCGAGCTAACAGACCTGTTATCCTTTAAAAACATATATGTTTCAAAAGCCCATTTTTAGAAAACATTTTGAGCCCAAAAACCCCAGAGCCGAGTTTTGAACTGGGCTCTGATACCAAATTGAAACACCCCAAACCCAGCCCACGAGCCCAGATCGGATCTGGTATGTTCCCCGAGTAAAACGTTTCAAATTCATGTTTAGTACTTTGGAAAATTTGGGGTGATTTTATAAAAAACCGAGTTGTTTTGGAATTAATATTTCATTCGTAAATCATTTGTGTTTAGGTGTCTAAACATTTAAAATTTATTTTTAAAAAAAGTTGCTTAAACTTTAAGTGGCTAAAATTCATATTATACTAAATAATTAAAATGCATGCATAAACAGTTTCCTACTAGTGGCCTTATTACATCAACGGTAAAACCCGAAATGAAATTCAAACTTAAAGTTCAAAATAAAATAAAGTAGAATAAAAGCTGAGCTAAGCATGGCCACCATTAAGCTCCAGCCGACCCAGTCCATCACTGAGTGCTACCTAAAAAAATATCCCACAACAGGGTGAGTCAAACAGACTCAGTGTGTACAGCCAACACTAAATCCCAACGATTTAGGCATAACAATTCATACATGTACAAATAGCAATTAAAATAATGATGCAATCCCGAACCCAAACCTAGATGCCATCCGCTACACATCACCCGTACCAACCATCACACCGTGGAGATTACTAAATCGACCCACCCATCCGCTACACATCATCGAAGGCAGTCGCTGCAGACGACTAGCACATCGCCCTTATAAATTCGTGGCATAGCCACCAGATAATATATTTTGTGACATAAGTCACCACATTCGGATTATGTGACCGAAGTCACAACATTCAGATATTGTGGTATAAACCACTAGATCACTTCCCCTTTCCATACAACCCATATGCCCCATGTCATACAAATCATGCAATTATCAAGGCTTAGGCCTTATTTCACATTCTTATCAACATTCACATACATGCCATATTCCACATGTTCATAACATTTATTAACATGATGTTAAGATTACGTACCTGAGTACTTTGTACCATTGCATGGTACCTTAGCCCACTTTTCATATTATTATTAACACATATATTAAAATAATACCGTAAATCAATCAAGATTCAGTGTGGGATACACACCTGGTCTACTTAACGAGTTCACTGAAATCTCGAAAATCCCGATCTAATACTCTAGATCCTCAGTTCCTACATTCGACCACCTTAAGCATGTTAGCAACAAGCCATTCGGCTAGATAATCAAATCCCGAAGGATTATTGCAACCAAAATCCTTACCTTGCTACCGATTTGATTACTAATCAAATCCCAAAACTCTGTGATATTCCCTCTTGCAATCGGCTAGACACCAATTCCCTTAACTAGTTAGTTTTCGGCTTTTGAATAAATAAGGAACAGATCTAAGTCACTAAATAGGGCCTTGGCCGAATATCACATGCACTTACCTTGTGGATCTAAATCCTGAAGTATCACTTGTCCTTGGTCTCTGTCGAAATCCCTACAAGCACTATGTCAGATCCAATTCCAACATTTGAATACATAGCCTTTGGCCTAATCTCTCACCTTACTTACCTTAGATCTGAAATCCCAAATGATCTCCCTAGAAGTCGGCTACTATGGAAATCCCGAAAGATCTTTCCATGTTTCGGCCAAGAAAAAAAATAGATTAATCCTTAAGTTTCGGCTAAAAGAAAAGAATTGAAAATCGAATAACAACCAATCTTACCCTTAATATCATGAGTCGATGTGACTCTGCCCGACACCACACGAGAGATTCGGCTATAGCTAGTGTTGATCAACAATTTTTTTGGCTTTTGGGGTTTAATGGACAATCGGCTAGGGGTTATTGGTATATTCGGCTTTTGATTGAGTTTGCAAAAGAAGAAGAAGAAGGTTCTTTGATGGAGATTCGGCTAGAACATAGGGTATTTTGGCTTTGACAAAATAAAAGAGAAGAGAGGATATTTGCTAGAGAATTCGGCAAAGGAACAAAAGAGAAAAGAAAAGAATTAAGAATGGCCTCACTTCCCCCTTTTTGCTGAAATTACTCCACCTAGAGTCCTCTATTCGGCCAACTCCTCCTCTCACTATCAAATCCCTTGTTATTCTCCTATTTTTCCTCTTCCTTGCACAATCAAAATAATTTAAAATAAATCATCAATTATCCCTTACTTTAGCCGAAATTTTAAAAGGATTATACCACATTTTAAACTCATCCCCTAGTGCCCCATTGCCGTCTACTACTGCTCAACCTTGCAGCAAAATAAAACTCTCCTATTTGCTTCCCTTGCAGCTCGAACCTAGGCCTCTCTGACACTCCTTGTGGTGTCACTTATAGAGGCTTTAAGTGGCGCCTCCAAGCCACTTAAACAAGCCCATTTTTGTGTCATATTTCCCCTACTAATTTTCTTAAGGCCTATCAAGCTTAGCTCCTCTTTAAAACTTTAAAATACAATATTTTCTAAGGCATTCACCTACACTCTTAAGTTCTCAAAATTCATAAAACATATTTATAATGCACATAGGCATGCTACTTCACATAATTAACAATAATACGCAAGCCATAACTCCCGGATATTACACATTTATTAGTTATCTATTAATGCAGAAGCAATTTGTGAACTAATTTTAAACTTTTTATAAGTAATTTAACCTAAAGGCATTTTTTTCATTTTACCACCTACAGTTAAACTAACTCAAATTTAGATCTATACATTTACCAACCCTCTTTTAGTCAATTTATATAAGCCCTACAAATTTTAGCTTAATCCGAGTTTATTTTCTATGTTTAATTCAAGTTTTATCATTAAGGACTAAATCATAACAATTTCAAACTATCAGTACTATACCTGAATATTAAATTGAGTGTGTTTCTAATAAATTTTATCAATTACAAGTCTAATCCTAAAATTTTATCAAGTTTCCTTATCATTTAATGCTCTAATTAGACTTATCAAGTTACAGGACTAATTTGTAACTTAAACGGACTAGAGAACCAATTTAAAAAGACCAGAATTTAACCCCAGCAATCCACTGCTATTTTTTCGTGCGAAAAAATCGATTTTAAACCCGATTTTGAGTATTTTAATGGCCAATTAAACCCGATTTAGCTGCAATTAAATATCATACATATTCTACCTTCAATTGAATTTATTAACACCAATTAAGCCTCAATTAAATAGAATTAAACATTCAATTTCATTCATATCACCCATCGGTTAATTCAAACAAGTGGCGTACCTTAGTCGCTAGTAAACCACTCCATGGAAGCTTTCTTTAAACAATAGTTAGTGTAAGCATCATGCCTCACACACCGTGTTATCAATCATCATGTTATCAAGCAACAATACACCGCAAATTATTCAATAATCAAACTCAAACATGCATATATGATATTATAAAATCATCCAAAATTAAAAACGTCCAATGTACAAGTCCAATTACAACCAAAATTAAACTTAGTCCCAGAAGTTCTACAATGCCCGATTAACATCTCTAAAGTGTGTAACTAAATCTCTAAAGTGTGTAACTAAATCTCTATCGAGCCTTAATCTCTTGGAACTCTCTTGCTCTGCTCCTCAGCTCCTCAATCCTGTCGGTTAACTGCACGAATGTGAGGGTGTGAGCTTAAAAAGCTCAGTGAATGTTAATAAGACGACGAGTAAATTAGCACTCAAATCATGCTTAAATCGAAACCAATCAAATACAAATTTTCAGTCACAATATCAATCCATAATAGTTCAATGTCATATGCTCAACCATGTATCAAAAATCAAAATTAATCATGGCATATAATCATCAATTAGCATATAACAATTCATACATTTATATTTTCATATACAATCATGGCTTCTTCAGGTGATCATACATCAGATAAACGGATATCCTTACTCCCAATTAGAATCAGAATCAATCCCGAATTGAGCGGGCTGAGGCCACATGCTCCCTTATATCGCCTCAAATCAGTCCCGTTGAGTGGAGACACAAGCTCAACACTCCCTTATCTACTTCAAATCAGTCCACCTAGAGCTTCATTACTCAAAAATATCATCTCAATATGGTGAGTACTCACAAATCCTATGGCATGCCAACTATATCCAATGGATCCACCATGCTATAATGCCAATATAATCAATCAATCATAACATAATTTTAGTCAATAATGTGCTCAATTTAAAGTGCCAAAATGCATATGTGAATCATGTAACATAGCCATTTTAACATCAAATTAAATCTAGCATACCAATTACCCATTATCAATGTTCATTTATCAATTGAAATATCAACATACCATGAACCAAAAACTCTAGCATACTTGCTTAGCTCACCATTATAATCAATCAAATCAAGCACATAAAATCAATAGATGCTCACTTACCAGCACTTAGCAAAAATTTCATCACTTAAACATATATGAATAATCTTGCAAAATTAACCAACCAAAACTCAATTAAATATTTGCAATAAGTAATTAATCATCCAATTAAGCATAAGTGAGGGTCAATTTGCCAAATCGCCCTTTAATAACACTCACCACACAACTAACTCAACCACAACCAAGTGATCAACCAAGCAAATCCAAGCTTCAATTTTGATTAGCTCGATCCTCTTCAAGATTCGGAGCTTCAACAGAGATAAATTAGATATTACCACATTTCAAAAGATATAATAAACACAAATTTTCATCAACTAGGCTACACAAAATTCTCACTCAAAGTTACCTTACCGGATTTGTATCATCAAGTCGAAAACTTGATTCCTTACAAAATCGATCACTCCAACCCTCCTAATCACTTCCAAACATCAATACTACACCAAATAAACATATATTAAGCATCAATTTCACATTTAAATCAATTTCACAAAAATCCGGAATCTCGGTTCATGAAGATGATGAAATTCAAATATTCTTTAAATTAACTTACAAAACATGTTTAATCTTGATAAATAAGTTAAAAACCTTCTAATAAATCCATTTTGAGTTGGAACATCTATTGATTTGTGGATTTCCTCTCAAAATTCAAGATCCACCATTAAAGCACCTTAAGCTTTTGAAAAAGATGACATTGATAAAAAAAATCATGTAATTATCACCCAAATCATGTATATATGCTTCTAATCATCATAAAAATAAGTTTAGAAATAATAATTACCTTTGATTCATTCTAAATCCTTTTATTGAAAACCTTGACTCAAGAATCTTGAGAAATTTCAGAATATTTTTTGCTACTTTTGTGAATAATTTCGGGTGAAAAGAGAGAGTATTTTGAGAAGGAAATTTGTTGAATCTATTCTCTGATGATAGATCTTTAAAACCATGCAAAAAAAAAACGAATTTTATAGCTCTCTAATCTGATATAAATGGTGTGAAAAGTAGGCTAGATGTATTGTGTTTAAAACTGAAACAACCCACCAAAAATTTAAAAATTGGGAAATTTGCCCAATGGCTACTCCCACATTTCCCTTACCTTACCAATTGATCCTTTCCCTCCAAAATTTTGAATTTAAAGGTTTATTTGCCAAATAAATACTCCAAAATTTCCCTTATTTTACAATTAAATCCAATTTATTTAATATTTAAATTTAACTCAAATTAACCCCCAATAAAAATTATTTAAAATTTTTTTTGACCCAAATTAATTAATTTCACTAATAATTATTTAATTACTTTAAAATTAATTTTCCAAAAAATATTTTTATTTTTTAGATTATTGTTTAATCGATTTTAGATGAAATTGACCTCCTTAATTAAATCAAAAATTACTATTAACCCAATAAATTCCTAGATTCACGCTCGGAACCCAAAAAATAAACCCAAAACTACTAGACCCTATTTAGGGATATTACACAAAGCCTTCCAACTTAAACATGATACGTTTTCTGAGCAGACAATGTCAAACACTAGTTCGCACTAGTCCTTGGCATTGCTTAAAAACTGCCTCAACAGATACTTCCATCATATATCCCAAATAAGCTAAAATGTGTGGCATGATTTCTACCTTCGCTTATCCATGTTAGTTTTGCAACTCATTGTATTAACTTTGTAACAGCCCATTTTTAGTGTAATCGAAACAGTGGTTTTGAGACCACAAATCCGATGAGTAAATATTAAATTTATTATTATAATATCTATGGTATATTAATAAGGTCGTATAAAAATTTCGTTAAGAAAATTTGACGTTTAATTACTTAATTTCGTGAAAATGACTAAATCGAAAAAGGTGCAAAAGTGAAGTTCTAGTAGCTAAATGTGTTAACTTAAATGGTAATTAGACCATTCATGAGGTTAGTGGATGTATATGGCTATGTACTAATGAAATTTTGGTATTAAATAAAGGTTAAATTTGTAAATTAATAAATTAACTTAAAATAAAATAATGTAAATAAGGTATCATCTTCCTAAAGACTATTCTCCACCAAAAATAAAGAATAAAATCTCCATTTTTAACACCTTAAGTTTTTGACTATCAATGTTCTTACATATGATTATTTTTTAGGTTAGTTTTTAATGATTTTTATGTTTTCGGGATCGTTGTAGCTGAATCTAGCTAGTCCAAAGACTATTTTTCAAATTTGTTAAAGGTTTAGAGTTTTGCCATGAATGTTCTTACATGATTTTTGAAGTTTAATGGAATAATATGAATCTTTTTTATTAAATAAACAAGTTTTGTAAAGTGATTTTTGATAAAATTATCATTTAGGGGTTTATTTGTAAAAGTAGTAGAATATCATGGTTAAATTGTGAAATGATTTGTAACACCCTGGTTTAGGGGCTATGCATGTTGGGTATAATTCATGTTCTAGTAGGTTTTGGGTATGCTTGGATGTGTTTGAGAGGTGGTAAGAATGTTTGGACTCAAGGGGAAGACTTTAGAAAATTTTGGATTTTTAAGTGCAAAAAGGGGAGCTTGGCGATGGGTGTCTTAAGAGAATTATTTGGGAGATTATGACACAAGAATTGAGCTAGTAAAGTGGCAAGGGAGACGCCACTAAGAGCTTGGGGAAGTGACGCCTCAGGAGCAAGGGAAGGGGGCCAGTGTTGGCCTTTGTTTTTGCGTCAATGAGGTAAGGAGTTGGGCAGCTTTTGGATGCTTAAAAGATGGAGAAAGACTTGGTCTTTTTTTTAAATTTTTGCTAGGAAGAGGTTTGACTCATTCAAACTTTTTGAATGAGTGTTGGGGAGGAATTATAGGAGCAAATCGTGGGATTTTTGTGGGAGGTTGGAGCTAGGCCTTTTAGTATAAATAGGGGGAGGGGAGGTGCTCATTTTCATTCACCATCTGCTCATCATTTCTTTGTGTGCCGAATCCTAGTTTCTTTCTTAAGCCTTCATCCATTTTCCATACTCTACCAACACTAAAAACATTCCTTCTATTCACCTAGGCACTTTGGCCGAAACTCCAAGATCACATAGCCGAATTTCTCACATTTGTTTTCTCCCCTCTTCTCAAAACCTCTTTTGGCCGAATGTTAGCTTAGCTCTCTTCGGGTTCCATAGCAATCATTAGTAAGGGTACTCTGGGGTTTAAGTAGTCAGTCAAGCCTCCGTTTGTAGCAGTCAAGTTTGGGGGAGAAGAGCCTAACGCAGGAGATCTTTCGTGAGGCGATTAGTCAACGGTTGCAGAGGCATAGAGTAGCGTTTCGGGATTCGATCGTTTGTGCTATTAAGGTGCGTAATCATCGCACTATTTCTCGGTTTGATTGCTAACGTTTAAACCTGTGTGTTAGGTGTGGTAGTCATTTATAATGGCTTAAGTGATGAGTACCTGGTGATGGTAAGATTGTTTGTGATGTATAATTGTATATGTGTATATCTATATACCTATGTGATACAATGACTTAACATGAAGCATCTATATATTTGCATGAGGTGGGGTTTGATTCGATGAAGGAGGAAGTGTACACGAGGTGTACGTGGTTTAATGATAGCTCGGCTACATTAGCGCTTGATGGTTAGCTTTGTGCTACCTCAAGGGAGATGTTGGCTTGGTGCCCATCTCGTGGTTGATTGCTATGTGCATCACCGTAGACGATTACGATATTTGGATCACTTTGGTTGATCGGTGGCTCAGCCACGGCCTCGGCAGGCGAGATTGCCGAGGTAAGATTTATGGATCACGATGTGATCGGTGGTGGTTTATCCACGGCCTTAGCAGGAGTCCGCTAAGGTTGGTGTTACGGTTGGAGTGGGTTGGTGAGATGCATATGTGCATGACTTGCTATGTGAATTGTTTGGTATGGGGCCAAGCCCATACGCGGGGAAACCTGTGTTGTGATTATGCACTTCGAGTCGGTGGACTCACCCTATTCTTATTAACCATTTCGGGTGATGCGTAGAGTTGGACCGGGATCGGAGAGGGTGCAAGGTGGCCCATGCGAGAAGGAAGAGTTTAAATATTTTAAGTTATTAAGTACTTGATCTTTTAAATATTGATGTAATAAGGGTTTTTTTTTTGTTTTTTATTTACTTTGGGAATTATTTTATTGTTATTTTAAATTGTGACTGGATTATATTAAATTACTAGCTAGTGGAAATGATTTTACTCTAATCTACTTATTTAAAGTATTCATAAGATAATAAAGTGTTTTAATATGGACATCTTTATAATATCAAGTCTAAAGTATACTTTTTTTCTCAAAAGAACATGGTTTCCAAGATAAAATAAATTTTTACTATTTTATTCTAAGTCAGAAATATTTTCACTAACATAACCAGATTCGGTCGTAGTGAATGGGCCGGGTTTGGGGATGTTACATGATTATTTGCATAGGTTGATATAAGTCCCTAGGTATTCCGGCTAGCATGAAATGTGGATGAAATTGCATAAATTTCAATTTACGAGCTTAAGGACTAAATTGTAAAGAAGTTAAAATATTAGGGGCAAAAGTGTAATTTTGTAAAAGCATGAATTTTGGACTAAATTGAATAGTATAAGTATTAAATGGATTAAATTTGCTTATTTAGATCAAGATAAACCTCGTACGGATCTAGATCAAGGAAAAGCTAAAGCCTTGGATTAGTTGATCTTGTTTCGACGTCTTTGTAATCGAGGTAAGTTCGTATGTTAAATAACGTTTTAATGTTATTTTGATATATGTGTTATTATGCTATTTATCATGTAAAGAAATGATAGAAATCCAACGACGTTACGATGATTATCAAGCCCCATTTGAACCTTAGGAATATATAGGATACAAATGACATGTCATTAGGGTTACCATGTTTTGGGTGCTGGTCTTGAATGTCCTATCAATGGCTGAGGTTGTAACATCCTGAAATCGGGGCTATTTGTGATTGAATTATTTTTCATGTGTTTGAACTTTTGTGTTATTAATTGTGGTGTGGTAAGGCTTAATTATGGACTTTGAGTAGGTTCGGTTTAGTAGAATAAATTTTTGTATGGTTTATTTAATGAAGTGGATTAAGTGAGCTTAGCACTTAAGTTAATTTAAGTGTTAATTAAAGCACATGAGGAATTAGTGGCAAAGTGGTTATGGTGTTTGAACTTATAGCTTGGGGTTAGAGGTTCGAGTAGCATGTTTAACATTTTGAAGGTTTATTTTTGAATCCTTGCATTGATGGACGGTCAAACTTATTTATGATAGGTTGGACTATTCCTTTTGGTAAGTTGAAAATTTGTTATGGAAAGCTTGAAGATAGGGATAAGAATCTTGAGTTTATGGTATAATGAGGGGACAAAGGCATGGAAGGTGGGGGATGTTTTGGAAAGAAATCCTATGCCTTAATGCATGAATGTGGACGGCATGTAAGGCTAGGGGAGTGGCGAATTTTTGGTAGGTAGCTTGGAGGGGATGTTGACCAACCTTTTGTTTTGTGCATCATTTTGTGTTTGTTTTTCCTCTCCAAAAGCTCTCATCTTTTGGCCGAATGTATAGGGTACTTTTGGTGCAAAAATATTTCTTTTGATGACAACTTCATTTTGTTGGAAACAAAATACCACTTTCTTTCTCTCATTTGTCTTTTGAACCAAACTACATTTTTGCATCTTGTACATTTTCTTCTTTGGTAAAGTTTGTGGTGACCGAATATCATTTCTTCCATTTCTCTTTTTCTTCCTTTGATCAATTCTTTTTCATTCTCTTTTCAAATTTTATCAAAACCAAAAACCATTCTTTCTTTCTCTAAACTTTGGCCGAATCTCCTACACCATTATCTTTCATCTACTACTTTTCTTTTCTTCTCAAAATCAAATCCCCTATTTCTCCTTTCTTCTCAATAATTTCTTTATTAGCCAAATATACTCCTTTAGGTGTGCCGAAACTCTCTTCTTCCATTTTGAAGTATCTTGGTCGAATATTGAAGGTGGTAAGGATTTATTTTAAGGGATTATTCTTTTGATTATTCAAAAGTCGAAGGCTATTATATTAATGGTTGCCGATTGTAGGGAAGTGAAGCAAGTTTCGTGATCTGAGTTGCCGTAGTTAGTACTCGAAGGCGATTAGGTGAGGTTTTGGATTCAAATGATAACCACTCGAGATTATTTTGGTTTGGCCGAATGGCCTTGGTACTAACTTTGGGTAATGGCCGAATATAGGGCAAGGGAAACTTGTGTGGCCGATTGTCTCCTTAGGGATTTAGACTATCGTTGGTGACAGGTGTGTACATACACACTTTATAATTAATTAACGTGCAAAGTATTATGTGTATGCTAATCGGATTTGTGTAGATTTGAGTTTAATACCATAAAGGTATAGCAAGGCTTCAGGTAAGTCCTTGACAATATGATTTGCTATTTGATGCTTTTGGGAAGCATGACATATTTGGTATATGTGACTTATAAATGATTATTGGTAAATCCTATATATGTTGCTAAATGAGTATGTTGGCATGATTTCTGTTAACTATCATTGATTGATGTGGGTTTTATGAGTGGAGGGGGTAGTGATATTCGTGTCGAGCGGACACGGACACACGGTGTTTTGGTAACACATTGTGACTACGGTCACGGAGGTTTGGCACCTCGGAGGTTTGGCACCTCATAGCGCTCTCGCCCCACTGTGGCTTAGTACCACCAGTGGGTTGGCCCCACATTTGAGATATGGGATTGACGCCGGTGATTTGGTATCACACGATGGGTTGGCCCCATCATTTGATTGTGACTCGGGTCACGGTGGTTTGGTACCACAATATTGATTTTGATTTCGTGACTATACGTCACCGGTGGTTTGGCACCACCAAAGTGGTTTGGTACCACACGGGGTTGAGAAAGGCGTACGGATGGCTAGGTTGGGTGCATATTAAACTTGTGCAGATTAAATTAATTATGATTTGTGTATGATGTTACATTAAACCGGGAAAAAGGGTTACACATTGGGTCTTGATGACTCACCTTTTTCCTTTAACATTTTCAGGTGACTCGTAGTTGCGGATAAGGAGCCGGATGAACTCGAGGCAGCCATGCAATGAAAATATGGACTAGGTGGATTGGGAACTATTTTTATTTTAATATGGGTTTGATTTATTTTGTTTAAGATGTAATAAGGCCTCCTAAAATTTGCACTTGGATTATTTTATGTTTTGATAAATTGCTTAACTATTTTATGATATTAAAATGGGTACACATGTTTTTCTCAAATTAATTCGTAAAAATGTTTTATTGTGCCATCGGGTACACTTGAAACTGTAACAACCTAACTTAGTATATTTTAAATGACATTAAGTAATGCTTTCTTCATAACACCTCAACTGTTTTAAATCAAAACAATATCTTTTATCAAAATTTAAAACGACTTAAAAAGGGATTTTCAAAAGTTTTTCCTCCGTAGCATACCAAATTCGGTCGTAATGTTTGGGCCGGGTTTGGGGTGTTACAGAGGTCTTGCATTTTTTGCGGATGCTCGTCAGCTTGTGTGAGCGGCATCGTGTAGCTTACATTCTGACCTTTAGCTTGTGTTAGTAGACTCATTTTATGGCTCGAGTGAGCAACGATGTAAAGGAAAAGAAAAAAGAATGGTTTCGATCATATGTTTAGCACAATTTAAATGAGCTTTCCCGTGTATGTAACGCCCCTAACCCATATCCGTCGTTGGAGTAGGGTTACGAGGTATTACCGATCAATCCACATCATTTAACATACATAACTCATACATTTATGCATTCATACTCAAATACCATTTAATCACAAACACATTGTCCCATATAAGGGCCTACGAGGCCTTAAACATGCTTTAGAAGTGGTTCGGGACTAAACCGATAACATATGAAAAATTTTGGAAACTTAGAAAAATTTCAACCATACAGGGGTCACATGCCCGTGTGAACAGGCTGTGTGCCTTACACGGCTCCAGACACGCTCGTGTCTCAGGCCGAGTGGAAACAGGGCATACATTATCATGCCCGTTGAACCATTCAGAATAGAATTCGGATACTCAGGAGTCTCGTGCGATAATTACCTATACCATTGCCTGTAGCCAAATCACGGTAACTTATCCGAAGAACTATTATCATGGCCCGAAGCCAAATCACCCGATATGCATAGCCCAAAGCCAAATCTGTAAAATACGCACCCGAAGTGCTAATATCATTGCCCGAAGCCAACTTAACGTATCACTTACTGACATGTCAATAGTATCCAAAACTATTCCTAAGCTTCAACCGGGCTTTCACACTTTCCGTTTCTATCATCGAATGCATCCGTAAAGTCATTTTCACAATTCATACATTATCCATAATCTCGTTTTAACAATTTATGAAATATTAAAGCTTTTTAACATACATTTATAATGTAATCATCACATACGAACTTACCTCGTATTCGAAATTGACGGATCGGGTTGACTACTCGATAACCTTGCTTTTCCCCCGATCTAAATCCGAATTCTTTCTTTCTTGATCTATATGAATTCAAAATTAACTTATTTATTCTTCTATTTATTCAATTCAATCCAAAAACATACATTCGGGCTATTTACACATTTGCCCCTAAACTTTCACATTTTCACAATTTAGTCCTTATTACACAATATCACAAATTGATGCAATTTCATCCAATCATATGCTAGCCAAATTTTCCTAATACACATATCAACCCACATTTTTCATTTATTCACATTTTAACCACATATTTCCACATTTTCTCATTTTAATCCCTATTATGCATTTTCATCAAAAATCACTTAACAAAACATGTAAAACTATCATCAAGCTTTCATATTTCAACATTAAACATCAAAGAACACATGGATTCAACAATGGCAACTCTCAAAATCTTTAACAGTTTCGAAATTAAAGGTACGGGCTAGCTAGATTGAGCTACAACGATTACAAAAACATAAAAATCATTAAAAATCGAGCTCAAAATTACTTACAATTGAAGCATGCATTAGTCGAACCCTAACAAGCTTCCAACCTTTCTTTTTCCTTTGATATTTGATCACCAAGGAACAAGATGAACACAAATTCATGTTTTGATATAATTTAATTAACTTAATTTATCAATTTACTTATTTACCCTTAATGAATAAACATAGAAATTTATAATGCATGTCCATTAATGTCCATTAACACTACCAATGGTCTAATATCATCATAAGGACTTTTAATTTAATTAATCATAGTAATTAAACAACTTTAACAAGTAGAATGCAACTTTTGCATTTTACGCGATTTAATCCTTTTTATCAAATTAACCAACCAATCGATAAAATTAGCTCACAAAAATTTTCACACGTATCAAATAACATGCTATAAATACCGAAAATAATATTAAAATAATTTTTTAACATCAAATTTGTGGTTCCAAAACCACTGTTCTGATTTAGCTAAAATCGGGTTATTACAGTGTATCCGATGTTATTTTAAATGGTTCAACGGGCATGAAAAGGGAAGGAACGGTAAGTGTTCCAATCGATTATGTTAAGAACCTATGGAAAGGTATGAAAAGATAATGATCAATGAATGGATATCTATGTTTATGAAAAGTATGAATTCAATAGTATTATGTTCATGTAAATCTACCTTACCATGTGATAATTCAATTGAGTTATGTGTTAAAGCACTAACATCTGTTGCTGATGATGCTTAGGCTTGTGCCAAGCTTATGTTGGATTGAGTCATGTTTATATTATAAGGTTATGCATTGAAATGGTAAGTTGTATTCATGATTTACAAACTTACTAAGCATTATATGCTTACGTAGTTTTCTTTCCTATGTTTCATAGATTATTGGAAGCCCGATCGATTTAGAAGCTCGTCGGAGACCTATAACACTATCCAGTGAACATATTGGTATTTTTTGATATTTTGGCCAAGGTTATAATGGCATGTATAGGTGGACTTATGTTTAAGGTTTAGTTGAATGCTAAATGTTGATTTTGGTATGTATATGTGTTGGTTGTTTGCTACCATTTTAGTAATGGTTGAATTGTGTCTTTAAGTGCTTGAGATGCATGAGAGAAATGATTCAAAAGGTAAGTTTATATTGACATGGTAAAGGTCAAGTATGGTATCTTTTGAAATGGTAGCAATGTGATCAAATATGCATATGCATAGGTAAGTTGTATGCTTGCTTTTGAGGTGCCTTATATGGCATATTGGTTGAATAGAATTTGGTCATTTGAATTGGTTATGTTATGCATGTTTTGGTATGTTTGTGATGCCTTGGTCATGTGTGCAATTTGTGATTAGGTGCAAGCTTGAATTGGGTGACGGAAATGGCTTAATTTTGGCCAATTTCATGTCCACACGGCCTAAGACATGGGAGTGTGTCTCAGCCGTGTGTGACACACGTCCATGTGTCCCATGTAGGTTTCAAAGGTTTCAAGTCAGGAAATTACATAGCCTGGCACACGGGCATGTCGCTTGGCCATGTGACACAACTCAGAGAGTTACACAGGCACGGACATGGTGTAACACCCCTAACCCGTGTCCGTCGTCAAAACAGGGTTATAGAGCATTACCGAAACTTTTTAGAACATTTTCAGATAAATAATTTCAATCACTATTCGTTTCCCAAGATCATGCGTAACGTCCCTTAAATAGACCCTCGAGGCCCAATACGAGCATTAGAATCGAGTCGGGACTTAATCCGAAACTCTAAGAATTTTTTGTGACATTTCAAAAAATTTCCAAGGTTTAAGTCTCACACGCCCGTGTGGTCCAAGGGACACGCTCGTATGGTCCAAGGGACACGCCTGTGTGACCCTTAGACACACCCGTGCCTCAAAACGTGTTTGATTTAGGTTGCTCTCTGGATTATGCCACACGCCCATGCCACACGCCCATGCCACACGCCCGTGTGCTAGGCGGTGTGGTTAATTAATTCAATTCGAATTAGGTGTAGGTTTCACACGGCCAAGACACATACTCGTGTTCAAGGCCGTGTCTCCCACACGGCTGAGACACACACCCGTGTCTCTGCCCGTGTGCTCAATTCTGAGCATTCTATTTTCTCAAATTTAAGGTGCAGGGGACACACGGCCTGGCTACACGCCCATGGGGTAGACCGTGTGTGACACACTGTCTAGACACACACCCGTGTGGGCAAAATGAAGCCATTCCTAGCTTCATTTTTCACCCAAAATTTCACCCAAGACTTGTACTTAAACTCACATTCAATTACCAACTATTTCAAGCATTCAAATCAAGAAAATTCTATCATTCAACATGGTATACCATTATATGCATACATGTTCATAATCTTGCCTTGGTTTAGTCCATATGATAGGCATATTTTGATCAATTACTTAACACATGTGTAACTACCATAGTATGACATTGCAAATATATCAAGTCAACCATTACTAGCCATTCCAATGGCTAGATTACAAGCATCATTTATATTTACATGCCAATATGGCCAATATAACCTATACATGCCATTACAATCGTAATTGATTTACCATATTGTACCGACAAGGGCCGATAGATAGTGTGAGTGATCTCCGCCTAGCTTCCAATCCAACGAGCTTCCGATTTACTCTAAAACAGGGGAAAATAAAATGGAGTAAGCATAAAATGCTTAGTAAGTTCGTATAACATGGTACTTAACTTACCATTCATCCTATTTTGAGGTAACTATGTAAGGCATATTCACTTAATTTGACCTCAAGCCCTACACATATCCTCATTGCCCTTGTTAGTCATATATTCCATAACAACATCAAAAACAAGTATGAGCTCAACAACAATCAAGTTTCCATGCACATATATGCTTTCCACAACATGTATAAATCACATTGTTATAGCTCAAGTATATTTTCATATAACTCATCTCGAGTTCAGATTATTTCATATCAGAACTTTATTCATAATACTCGTAATATCAATGTCACATGAGTAGTGGTACATTCAAAGTGTACAAGTCTATAACCAAGGATGAACATTTTCATCTAATAACTTCCATATACAAATATCATATTTTCATACTTTCATACATCTCTTGTCATGTATCATCATTTTCTTGTATTTCACGTAATATTCTCTTCATATCATATTTTCGTATCATATATATATCATTCTATGTCAATTTGTCTTAAATTCATATTTGCCCTTGTCAGAACTTTGCACGTTGAATTTATTTAAATTATCGATGGATACACATGTAGTACACTCGAGGCGTACAAATCAGGATCCATCAATTCATATTAAATGGTACCCATAAGGTACTATTTCAGAGAGTACACTCTCGAGCCACAAATGTATTCAACGGGATTACCAGTCCAGGCTAAATCACTTTTTACAACATATGCTCTAAGGAGCTCGATCTGGATTATCTGTCCGGGCTAAATCCAATCCATAACATATGCTCGAGAGGACTTTTATCCGGATTACCCGTCCAGGCTAAATCCTTTTGCTGATGAGGTTAATAGGATTACTCGCCCGAGCTAAATCCCGTCCGCAACAAATGCAGGACCTCATTCATTTCTAGAAATCACGTATCCATCGATTTTCCATTTATTCAACCAGGATTTAACATTTTCAAGAATTTTCCAGTATGTGATCAATCTCATACATTTATACATTCATACAAATTCAAATGTTCACATTCAACTCAAGCATAAAATTTACATTTTTATCACTTATCATTTATCGAGCATTATTGTTGATTGGGCACGTTTCATTTATCGGGCTTTGACGAATATGTGATCATTTCACATAATTAAGGCATTTACACAATTCACAAACACAACATTTTATTCAACCATAAAAATAATATAATTTAGTTACACGAACTTACCTCGACAAATGTTTGTGTACATAAATTTACTAATTCGACATTTTCCTATTTCCTCGTTCTAGCTCTGAATTTGGTCTATCTGGATCTTTACGAGTAAATTTAACATTAATTTATCATATCTCATATTTATTTGGACTCAATTTACATTCTAGACAAAATTACCATTTTGCCCCTAACTTTTCCATAAATTCCATTTTCGTCCCTAGGCTCGGAAAATGAAACTAGTGCAAATTACACCCTATTCCAAGCCTAACCAAAGCCCCATTACAAAATTTACAGCACATGTATTCACAAAATTTCAGAATTTTTCCTTCAATTTCACAAGTTTACATTTTAGTTCCTAAATCTTGTTTTCATCAAAAATAACTTTGTAAAAGTTGTTTATATATCAATAATCTTTCATTTTCTACCATAAATTTCTAATTTCCAACATATACATCCATGACCCATTTTTCATATCTTGATAACTTTTCAATTTAATCCCCCAAATAGATAGTTTAGACTATCCTGATTCCAAAAATATCAAATTTACTAAAAATGGGATAAAGAAACTTACCCAATTTGGCCATGAAAGTTTCTTCTCTCTCTCCTAGGGTTTCCATATTTTATTTTGGGGAAGAATATGAGAAAATAAGATGATATCTATTTTATCATCTTTTAATTAATTAAAATTTTCACTTTCCAATTTAGTCCTTACCCTTTTTCTATATTTCCATGGATGAGTCACCAAGAAAAATCTACATACTTTTCTTAATGGCCTAATTACCATATAAGGACCTCTAGTTTTGAATTCCATAGCTACTTGATCCTTATAGCTACTAGAATTCAACTTTCACATTTTATGCGATTTCCTTCTCGTAATTAGGCACTAAATTGATAAAATTTTCATGTCAAAATTTTCACATGTCACGTCCATCATATTACGGACCATATAATAAATTAAAGTTAAAATTTATTTTTAGCTTGGATTTGTGGTGTAACGATACGAATTTGGGCCTAGTAGGATTGGGCCCATTGGACCTTGGGCGTAAGAGTGTTTAAAATTTTTGAGAATAAGAGAACGGCATTATTTCAAGTTGGACTTATTAGGAAGGTGATTTTAGAAAGTTACGGGGTTCTATGAAGTTCCGGGTTCAAGTTGGGCTTTAGTAAAATTTTGTGTTTTAGCACTTTAAGGAGAGATAGTAAGTGGCATCAAGGCTTACGGAAATAAGAGAGCAATTTGCTTGCATAATTGAGCATATGGTAAAGAGGTTATGGCGCCACATGAAGGACTTTGAGGAGGAGGAGTTCAAATCCCATCAAGTGCAAAATTTTGACTATTTTTTTGTACTCTTTCCTAAGTGTCGGCCAAGCTTGTAAATAAGGCAAGTTGGACTTTTTAATTTTGGAAAGGTGGCTAAGGAAATATGGTAAGGAAGAGTGGATGGAAAAGAGTAAAAGAAAAGGGAAGGAATAGGGAACATGTTGGCATTTTTCGTGGGGGATGTTTTGGAAAGGTTTTATTTGGTCTATGTTCATCTTTTGGTAAAGATGAAAACGGTTTGGGAAAGGGAGAGGGTAGCCTAATTTTGATGGGAGCATTTTGATAGTTTTGGTGTTGGTTAGGCCTAATTCCTTTTGGCATCCCTTGTGTTCATTCTTCCAACTTCTCCTCTCATTGCCGCAACTTCAAGACAATAGTGGGCATTTTCTCTTTTCTTTCTTGTCTTGCCGAAAACACCTAGCCTTTGTGACCAATTATTTTCACTCATCTTCTCTTGAAAACCGAAACTACCGATCCTTCTTTGTTGTCTTGCTACTAGTGCCAAACCGTGTTCTTCATTTCGGTTCATCCCTATTATTAAGGTAAAGGTTCTTTCTTCTTATTCATGTTGTTTGTTCTTTCTTCTCTTGACTTGGCTAAGCCAAAACTCTCATCCCTTGGCTAAGCCGAATCTAGCCACTTGTTGTTATTTTAAACTCCTCTTATTCTCTTTTGATGAAGGCCGAATGTAACGCCCCAAATTTGGGCCTAGAAGAATTGGGCTTTGGGCTTTGGGTCTCAAAAAAATTTTAAGTGAGCGAGAAAATGACAATTGGCATGTGGGCTTTGAGGGTTAATGAATTTGGAGTGTCTAGGAGTGTTAGAGATGTTCTGGGATCAAGTAAGGGTATAAGAAAAATTTTAGTTTTAGCCCCAAGGAGGCTGTGACTTGATTAGTAGGCCTTTTAAATAAATGAAGAAGAAAAATGACACAAAAGAGCTTGTGGTGTAGTGGCAAAGTGGCGCCACTTAGGGAGCAGGGAGGTGGCGTCATTAGGAGGCAAGGGAATCCAAGGTTCGAGTAGTGGCATGGTATTTTGTTGGGGATTTAATTTTTGCCTTCTAGATGGCTAGTTGTGGCATTGGATCTGAACTCTGAAGGAAGTGTTCATGAGAGAAAATTAAGGAAGGGATAAATGAGCTTATCTTAGAGAAAATTTAGGATGAGATTGAGGAGTTATCAGGGAGAAAAGTTAGGAGCTGAGAAGTGTGAAGAGTTGGTGCCGTTGTGGGAAGTGGGAAGTGTATAAATTCGGCTTAGAAGGGTAAATGAGTGACGTTTTTGGGTCTTTTAGGGGGTATTACGAAATTTCACTGTGGCTTTCGGCATTTGGAGAGTTTTGCAAATAAGTTAGTCTTTCTTTTGTTTACCGAATATCCTGTAGTTACCCTCACACAAGCAAATTTGATCTTTTCTTTTCTCCCCCTCATTCTACGTTTCTTACATTTGCGAATTCTTCCATTCTCGAAAAACCATCATTCCTTTTTGCCGAATTCTCTCTTAGCCAAACTTTTCTATTGTCGAATTACCATCATCTTCTCTTGCCGAAATCCCCCATTAGTGTCGAATCTTTGTTGTTTTTCTCTATCACAAATCAGTTGGTATCTACTCTCAGTCAGGGTTAAAAGTGAATCTCGTTTGGTAGGCTGCAGGATCTAAGGTTGGATTCGGTAAGTATTCATTAACTCCCTTAGTACGTTTTGTTGAAAGCCAAAGGAGATCTAATTTATCATTGTCGTGGATCTTGTATTAACAAGGGTAAGGTTCAGAGATTGCTAGCGTGGTAGGTTCGTTAGCAAGGATCTAGGGTACACTTGTGATTAGCGATTAAGGAAGGGCCATTAGAACCCGGGGGCACGGTAAGGTTCTGGTAAGGTTTTGACTTTTGAGTAAATATTTTTGATTAAGTATGAGTGGTTGATTGAAGGTTGGTTGGTTGTAGGATCAAGGCTAAGGATAGGATAGCACGTCGCATGTTGATCGGTGTGTACAAACACAACACACACGATATCAGCAATGCCGAAAAGTCGAAAAGCCGAAAGTGGCTAAATGGGCGGTGGGCCACGAGGCTAAGTTTGATTAAATGGTTTTGCTTGTTAAACATATTGAGTTAGTCACGCATGATACACGATTTGGACTTGTTTTGGGCCTAATAGGCCATATGATAAGCTTTGGGCCTAATGGGCCGTAAGGTTGGAATTTGGGTTTGATGGGCTTTATGGGAACGTAGACAAATATGCTAGGGTTTATGGACTTAGGCCTAGTTTGAACAACTCTTCAATTTCATAAGACTTAATCTAATTAAACATGTCTGTGAACAAGTCAATTAGTTAGAGTATGGTAACCGACATATGCATGTTTAGGATTGGATCTAGTGAGAGCTTGGTACTTAAGCGGTCCGAGTGACCCACCTCCTCTTTTCTGAGATCCTACCTGGTGCATAGTGTTTGTTCACTTTAACCGCGAGGACTTGTTTATGGGCCAAAGTTTATAACTAAAACCCGAGAGGGACCAAATACCCTTATATGTGTAAAATTACTAAAATACCCTTATATTTGTAAAATTACTAAAATACCCTTATGTGTAAAATTACTAAAATACCCCTAGATTTGTAAATTACCAGAATACCCCTATTTTGCAAAATTACCAAAATACCCCTGTTTTCAAAATTACCAAGATACCCCTATTTTTCCGAATTACCAAAATACCCCTGTAGGGTAGAATTACGAAAATACCCATGGGTAGTGAAATGACGAGAATACCGCTATGTGACGAATATAAGCTTATAGATGTTACTTGTGTGTTTGATGCATTCATATGATATTCTGCTTAGGATGCATATGGGTGGGAATTATGGTACGGAGGAAGATTTGGAGATCGCATAGCCGTATGGTATGGATCCACCACAGGCTTTTTAGCCACCGAGCGACCATCATTTGACCGATAATGTTACCGAGGGCTGTGTGCCATTAATATGGGCTTCGTGCCGTAATTATGGGCTTTGTGCCAATATCAAAGGCTTTGTGCCGTAATTATGGGCTTGGTGCCAATACCGAAGGCTTTGTGCTGTTATTATGGCTTTGTGCCAATCATATTTACCGTGGCTATGTGCCTAACATATATATATTGATGACTCTGTGTCAATATTTGAGGATCGCATGGCCGTATGGTATGGATCCAGGATCGCATGGTCGTGTGGTATGGATCCACCGGAGGCTTTAAGCCCAATGTATGTGATTAAGCGCTTTCTTTGTAACGTCGATAGTCACCATGGCCGGGCTACCCATGGTGTGTAGCGGAGGGGTGGGTCGAGCTAGAATTCCCCACAGGAGCCATAAGGTTGGAAGGGAAATGGGGTGTGTAGTGGATGGATTTTTGGGGTGGGTTTTGCATTATCTTGTTTGTATATGATACGATATGATATGATATGAGGTCATTGTGGGCTAAGGCCCAAGACCACCGATTTTGTTAGGGCTTAGGCCCAATGTGAATATTTGTATGTGATTTGATTGCCAAGGGTTGTACACACCTTTGAGTTTGAAACTCACACCCTTAATTTTAAATGTTTGAGGTAATCCTGAATAGGCGGCTCGACGAGAGGAGAGGACTCGGAGATGGCCACACTACAAGTTGTTCAAATGTTTTAATTTATTCAAATGATTCTGTTTAAATACTTTGTTTTTTTCATTGGATTGTAATAAGACCATGTAACTCCTATTTGACTTTGAATTTTGGGTTTATTATTATTATTGTTTCAATCGCCCACTTAAGAAATTTCATAAAATTATTAAAGTGTTAATATGGTTTCGAAATAATCTTTTGTTTTGGGCTTTGGGGCCTTAAATGGTTAACTAGTAAATTGTTTTGAAGTGCGCCTTTAATGTGACATTCAGTTCGAGGCCTAACTTCTAGGTAGGGTTTGGGGTGTTACACCGAATCAAGCCATCCTTCTTTGCTACTTATCTTTCTCTTAGCCTTGGTTTCGAAAGTTGATTGGGACTCGTTGCAATAGCCAAGGTGCAAGACCGGATTTTAGAATCTAGTAGGGAAGGATCGCGATTGTGGTAAGTGACTCTTGTAAGTGAGTACTTTTGGACTTTTGGAACTTTTAAGAAATCGAGGCTAACTTTTGATCGATTTTATTTTTAGGGGGCAACGAAGAGTGGTTCTTTAGGGAATCCTTATCAGGTGTGTAATCCCATACCCTTCCGAATACATGTTTGAAATGGTGTGTAATCTCATACCTCTCTGAATGATTCGATCGAAATACCGAAGAAAACCGGAAACCGGCATCCGTGACCACTCGGGCGTGCGTATATTTGTAGTGGTAACCATATTTTTGCAATGGAGCAGTTTGGTTTGAGTGTGTGGTGACTTGATTTTGAAAAATCATGAAAAATAGGATAAAGGGAGTTAGAAAGTGAAAAAGATATCGAAATAAATCTTACTGTGTCAATTTTTATATGAAAGAAACAGAAAAGGAAGAGGAATTGTATATTCTGTGATATCTTAATTTTAGTGAGACTGATCTGATCGACTTCGCGGTTCTCTATTCTATCTTGGAAAAATTGTTCAAAATTGTACAAAGGGAATTATGAGTTATAATTTATATTTATAGATTTATTAGTGAGCCTATTTTTAATAGAAACAAGTGGGAGCAACATATGAAAAGCATGCAGTGAGATATTTGAATTTGATTAAGAGAGTTGAGAATCGTTGGAATGATGAATCAAGGAAAATTTAAGGAATAAACTTTACTAAATGGTTAAGCCAAAAATTTTGGAAAAATAGTAGTAAGAAGATATATGAGTCTAGTTTCAAGGAAAATTTACAATTTAGATTTGAGATTCTAACTCGAGTTATAGTCAATTTAGTCGAAGACGACGTAGATGGGCGATTCGATTTTTATGCCCCACATTAGTAGTTAAGTCTAGGTTGCGGAATTACCAAAATACCCTTGGAGGGTAAATTAACGAAATACCCCTAGGTTGCAAGATTACCAAATTACCCTTAGTGGGTAAGATTCTTTGGATTACGAAAATGCCCCTATGGGCCGATTACGAAAATGCCCCTAAAGGGGGCGATTTGTTATCTTTGCCTTGTGGCCGATTTGTTATATTACCTTAATGGGCTGATTTGTTATATTGCCTTAACGGGCCGATTTGATATATTTCTTAACGGGCGATTTGATATATAGCCATAATGGGCGATTTGATATATTGCTTAATGGGTCGATCGATATATTGCTAAATGGGCCGATCGATATATGGCTTAATGGGCGATTTGATATAATGCCCTAATGGGCGATTTTGCAAAGTGTTAATGGGCCAAATTATTTGTAATAAATCTACGAGTTATTAATTATCGTGGTTATGTTGTAAATATCATGATTTACTATGTATGTTGCATTTACATAAGTTGCATGGGATTGGGATATTGATGATCGGGGAAGTGAAATTTGGTGGCTCTGCCACATAATCAGTGACTCTGTCACATTTTGTCTCCAGTGGCTATGCCACGTATATTCTGTTATTCGGTGGCTTGTCCACAATTCGAATTGATATAAATGGCTAAATGCCTACGATTGGTGTGTTGGCGGGGTGGGTTGACAAAAGATCCCCACAGTGTGATGGATGCTACGGGTGGTGTGTAGCGGATGGATTATTAGGTTGGTTTGGGATTGCATTTCATTCATATGAATTATTTGATACATTATTATGTAAAAGGGGCTTAGGCCCAAAATATTGCTAAATGTGTTTTAGGCCCAGTGGACTACGAGTGGGGATTATACATCTGAGTTCTTGTAACTCACCTCCCTTTTCTTAACCCTTGTAGGTAATGCTCGATGATGTGGACTTGGGCCATGGATGACTCGGTGGAAGCCATACTTCAGAAATGGTGTTTTATTTTGAACTTTAGATTTTTATATCCGTTCACTTTACTATTTTGGGTTTTTATGTTGTAATAAGGCCTCTGGAGTATTTTATTATTTGCTTTATGTTGGATATTCTTATTATTTTGCTTAAATTGTTTAAAAAGGGAATTTCCTAAAAATATAAATAATGGTTTCCAAAATTGATTAATAAATGGATTTTATAGCAAACTTTTTACAAATGATTTAATTTGGATTCTCTTTCAAAATTATCTACGACTTTTTCAAAAGTTACGGTTTTAAAGCTCACTACCTCGATTTTTGACTCATCAAACGATCTTTCAAAATACTTGTATTTTATCTACGTTTCCGCAACGATTTAAAAATGCTTCTGCAACTCTATTTCTAAACATAACATTTTTGTAAATTGTTTATTTCAAATATGCTTTCGCCACCAAAAAGGTTTTTAAAGATAATTACGTTTTCAAGTAGTTAACAATTGCTTAAGTGTTTTGGGTTTTAACAAAGAGGCTGTAATTCTCAAACAAATTTTTTCCATGTAACACGCCAGATTCGGGCCTAACTTTTAGGCCAGGTTTGGGGTGTTACATTTTATGGTATCAGAGCTCGGTTTCAAAACTCGGCTGTGGTTTGGGTTCAAAAGCGTTTTCAAAAGCTGTATGAATTTTAAATTATAGATATATGTGTTAAAGGATGTATGGCACCACGGGTATCCGGCACCAAGTCAAGTAAGTTATGTTTTTAATTTATGATTATTGTGGTATGACTGTAGAAATACTCTAGAACTCTTAGCTTTAGGAGCTGAAACTATAGAAATTGAGACCTTAGATACGTACTACGAAAACAACTTTACTTCCTATACTCCATAAAACATTATTTAATAAACATTGAATAATTATACTGATTCATAAGACTCGTAATAAGATTAAGTCGACATTAGTGAACATGAGCGTTAAAGGATGTAGACGCGATAGATGTGGACGTGGTAGAGGTCGAGGTGCTAAGGCTAGATCTTCAGCATCGGGGCATGTTTCCGAAAGGGAGGCACTGGCATCGCTAGTGGTTGATACGGGATCTCATGATCGAGTTTGGGGTTGTGGTGACTCGAGATAGTTAAGGAAGTATTGGAAGAGGTTAAAGGAATTGGTGAAGCACTTCGAGTTGAGTGTGTGGACTGTAAGAAAAAAAGAGATCGTGGTTCTTTTGAGTCGCAGTCTCGTTCCGTAAAGCGTGTTAAGGAACGTCCAAACTTTCCGGCTTGCGATTATTGTAGAAGGCGTTATCCGGGAGAATGCTGGAGGAGGTCAGGAACATGCTTGAGATACGGGTCTAAGGAGCATAAGGCTCGGGATTGTTTTATCACCATCAAGTCAGGTATGTTTTGGTTGGACGTGATGATTGAATGTAGAAAATTTTTAGGTATAAGTAGTAGATAAAGCGCTTGCATACGTGGTTAGATGATTGGTTGTGTGAAAGCAGAGTTCAAGATTATGTTAAAAGTACATTAGTGTTATTAAGATCAGAGTGCACAGCGAAAGAATAGTGGTGTGATTTGAGCGGTGCGTTTAGTTGTTGGTTGGAAATTTTGAGGACAAAATTTCTTTAAGGAGGGTAGAATTGTAACGTCCCGAATTTGGGCCTAGTAGGATTGGGCCCATTGGACCTTGGGCGTAGGAGTGTTTAAAATTTTTGAGAATAAGAGAACGGTATTATTTCAAGTTGGACTTATTAGGAAGGTGATTTTAGAAAGTTACGGGGTTCTATGAAGTTCCGGGTTCAAGTTGGGCTTTAGTAAAATTTTGTGTTTTAGCACTTTAAGGAGAGACAGTAAGTGGCATCAAGGCTTATGGAAATAAGAGAGCAATTTGCTTGCATAATTGAGCATATGGTAAATAGGTTATGGCGCCACATGGAGGACTTTGAGGGAGGAGGTTCAAATCCCATCAAGTGCAAAATTTTGACTATTTTTTTGTACTCTTTCCCTATGTAACACCCCAAACTCGGACAAGACACCACGCCCGAATCTAGCATGTTACGGGGAAAAACGTCTTTGAGTGACTAGATTTTTGAAAACTTATCCGAGTATATAGAAGAAACGAGTTGATTTCATTTAGCACTTCCAATAGTTTCCTAGTGCCATTTTGACACATTTTAGACTTAGTAGAAAATCAAGTTTGATTCGAAAATCATTTGAGTTTATTGTATAGCAAAACATAGCGAGATACCCGATGGTATAGTTTAAAACACATTGCGATATAATTTTGAAAACGTTGTCTTTCCAAGTTTTAGTAAAACTTCATGCCAAGTTATTTGTTAAGCAGGTTGAGAATCTAATTAAAACATACCCATCATAAACATAATTTAAAGGCCTTTTACAAATCCAAATTAAAAACCCAAATATGATAATTAAACTAAAGTACCCAAATGATAGAGTTGGAGTAAAACTTTATTAAGCATGGCATGAGCACCCGAGTCCATCCCGGCTCCATGTCCGCGTCTACGAGTCACTGAAATGTCAAAGGAGAGGGTGAGTCGAGTGACTCAGATGCATAAATCCCGCTCCGATGAAACAACATGCTAACACACATCATACATAGCAACATAATTAATGCAACCCGATCCTAACCATCCGTATCTCCTTTTTCTACCCCGTGTGGTACCAAACCACTTTGGTGGTGCCAAACCACTGGTGACATATAGTCACAATGTGTTACCAAAACACTTGGTGTCCCAAAGACACAATGTGCTACCCAAAGCTTTGGTGACCGTAGTCACGATAATCGAATGATGGGGCCAACCCATCGTGTGATACCCAATCACTAGTGCAGACGATCCCATATCTCAATGTGGGGCCAACCCACGGTGGTGTTAACCACGGGGACAAGTCGCAATGAGGTGCCCAACCTGCGGTGTCCCAAAGACACAAATGTGCTACCAAAGCACTTTGGTGACCGTAGTCACAATAATCGAATGATGGGGCCAACCCATCGTGTGATACCCAATCACTAGCAGACGATCCCATATCTCAATGTGGGGCCAACCCACAGTGGTGTTAACCACGAGGACAAGTCGCAATGAGGTGCCCAACCTCTGGTGTCCCAAAGACACAAATGTGCTACCAAAGCCTTTGGTGACCCAAAGTCACAAAGTGTGTTACCAAAACAACTTTGGTGCTCGTCGGCACAAAATATCATGCTCCCTCCACTCATATCACCCATCAACATACCATACTCATGTAATCATGCATATCATACAAATTATGCATATCATGCTAATATGTTTGACTCATGCCCCATATCACATACATACATAGTCATGATACCATATAGATCATCGGTAATCTAGTAACAATCTTGACTTACCGGATACGTACACATACCCCGTTTGGGTATCCAATAATCCATCATCTTTGTCATGATTTTAATAGGCAAATAGGTTTAATAACAATATTACTAAGTATGGGTGTGTTAGTTACACACACAGTAATCACGAGTCTAAAATCCCAACGAAGCGATCTAAGTCCCTCGATTACTAGCTCCTACACTCGGCCAACACATAGGGTTAGGCATCTATAACATTCGGCCATCATCAATTAACCAAAGGGGTCAATATCCATCCCTTACCTTGAAGATGATTTGGTTTCCAACCAAACCTCGAACCAACAGTGGTTCTTTTGCTAATCGGCCACCACCTAATAAGAAGAACCATTAATTCTTAATAGCTTGACTAAAAGAAACTAAACAAAAGACTAATGAGACACCTTCTTACCCAAATGACTACCCAACAATGGAGACTCCGCTTGACTGCCTTGAAGTCCCCGATGCCCTATAACACAATCGGTTCCATCACCAAACGATTAGCACTCACATCAAGGCCACATTCGGCTCTTAGTTAACCAACATCGGCAATGCATAAAGAAGAAGGGAAATGACCATTCGGCCAATCACTTACCAGATTCCAAACGATTGAAACAAGGCCCCCAAATACCCCACTGATATTCGGCCAAGTGAACCACTAGAAGAGGGGACAGATTCGGCCAACACCTTGATCAAAAAGAAGGAAAGAATTCGGCCAACAAAACACTAAGAGAAGGGAGGTATTCGGCTTAGAACTCAGAAGTGCAACAAAGAAAAATATGGTTTAAGAGATGAGAAGAAATCGGCCAACAGATGAGGAGGGTTCGGCTTGAGTGCTTAACACCCCTACTTTCGGCTTTGTATGAGAATAAAAGAGAGTCTAGCAGAGGAGAAATGGAAAGAATGTATGGAGATTTTGGTTTAGGAACAAGGTAAGTTTCGGCTTGCACAATTAAAGAAAGAAGAAGAAAGTGTGAGAAAAAGTGATATAGGTTTAGCTTATACAAAATGAAGAGAAGAAGAAAATAGGGAGAAAAGCATTAGGACCAACAACACCAAGTGTAGAAAACAAAAGCAAAAATTCGACAAGTATGCCTTTGGACCTACGGTTTGCAAAAGAAAGAAGGAGAACTCACTAGCAATTTCGGTTTGCCTTTTGCTACCTCCCAAGACCGATTGTGCACCCAAAATTCCCAAAAGAGTTTCGGCACAACCCCAAAGCCACACTACCAACCCAAGCCGTCCACTTCCCCACTCCAACACCCCACAAATTGGCCAAATCCCCATTCACTCACATCCACACATTCAAACCAACAAGACCAAGTCTCCCTCCTACAAATGCTCTCCACCTTTCATTTGAAAGGTATGACTTAGTCCAAGGTAGAATTTCACTAGTCTTCTACCTCTCCTCCATGCCGCCCCAAAAAGAAGCCAAAATGGGGACTCTGTGGCTCGAACACCTGGACCTCCTCCACAAGTAGATGACGCCACACCAAGCTCCCCATGTAGCGCATGCTTGCCACTAAGCTAGCTCCTCTTTTGTGCAACAAAACACCAAATAAAACTCTTATACCCCAGCTCAACGGCTCCACGACTTAACACCCAAAAATCAAAATTTTCCCATTCACTCGAGGCAAACACTTAGACTTCAATTAAGCCCCCAAAACATAGAAATAGCCACGCAAAGACACACTAGACACATGCAATATCATGCAACAACAAAATAGCCCCTAACCGGGATATTACAGGTTCTACCCCCTTAAAAATAATTTCGACCTCGAAATTACACGATCAAAAGAGTTGCGGGTATTCTTTGTCTCATCATATCCTCGGGTTCCCACGTAGCTTCTTCTACGCAATGATTCCGCCAAAGAACCTTAACCAAAGGCACGGACTTCTTACGCGGAACCTTCACATCTCGATCAAGAATGCGCACGGGTTCCTCTTCCATGGTCAAATCTGGATTTACCTCGATCTCTTCCATTGCTACCACATGCGACGGATCCGAGCGATACCTCGAAGCATCGAAACATGGAAAACATCGTGAATCGACTAAGCTCTCTTTGGCAACTCAAGGCGATACGCTCTTTTGGTCCAACTCGTCTCAATACCTTATACGGCCCAATAAACCTCGGACTTAGCTTGCCTTTCTTCCCGAACCTCAACACCTTCTTCCAAGGCGAGACCTTCAGAACACTCGATCCCCCACAGCGAACTCTATATCTCTTCGCTTAAGATCGGCATAAGACTTCTGCCGGTCCGAAGCTTCCTTCAATCTAGACTGAATTAACTTAACCTTGTCTTCGGTCTCAGCAACCAACTCGGGTCCCAACAACTGACGTTCACCTAACTCCGTCCAACACGTAGGTGGCGACATTTCCTACCATACAACGCCTCATACGGTGCCATCTTGATGCTCGCAGTAGCTGTTGTTGTAGGCAAACTCACTAATGGTAGAAACTCCTCCCAACTACCTCACGAAATCCAAGATACAACCTCTCGGCATATCCTCTAAGACACGAATGACCCTTTCGATTGGCCGTCGTCGATCGCGGGTGAAAAGCCGTCTTTGAAATCCAAGCGAGTACCCGAGCGATGCGGTGCTTTCCGAACCTTGGCGTGAATCTAGGATCCCTATCCGAGATTATCGAAAGCGGCACACCGTGCAACCTCACTATCTCGACACATACGACCGCTAGCTTACGAAGTGAGTAGTCAACCCTCACCAGGAATAAAGTGGTGATTTAGTCGATCGATCCACCACTACCCAAAGCTGAATCTTTCTTGCTTGGCGTGGCGGTAACCACCGACGAAATCCATGGTTATCCTTTCCCACTTCCATCGAGGAATCTTCACAGGTGAAGCAACCCCGACGACAAGCCGATGTTCGGCCCTTGACTGCGACAAGTCGGACACTTCCCAACAAACTCTGTCACCTCCTTCTTCAAGCCGAGGCCACCAAAAGCGCTCTCTAAGATCCCTATACATCTTGCTACCTCCGGGATGCATAGCATGAGGGGCGCTATGTGCGTCTGAAGAATCTTTTGCCTCGACTCAACATCTTTAGGCATACAAGCCTTTCCTTGAAAACATAGAACCCCATCACGGACAAGGCTGTAACCCTCCAAACCACCATCCCGCACTTGCAACCTCCGCACTCAGAACCTCATCCAATAACTCCACGGATCGAGCCTTAAGCTCCACCAACTCCTTTGGCGCCATCCTATCTGAGCAATAGACACTTTGGCGCGATTCGGATAACAGATCAATCCCGAACTCCACCTCGCGATCCGGCGGCAAACTGGAAGCTCCTCGGGAAAAACATCAAGCCAAACTCCTTAGCAGTGCAGAACCTTCTCCATGCAGACTCCTTAGCCTCCAGCGCATACACATGAACTACATACGCCTCACGGCCTTTCACGACCATCTTCTGCGCTTTCCAGCGGATACCACATTGATAAGTAATCTCTCCTATTACCTATCATAGCCACCTCTTCACCCTCGACCGTCTTAAGAACCATGCGCTAAACGCGCAATCCAACCTACTTTGGTACTTGACCAACCAATCCATCCCAAGAATCGGATCGAACTCCCCAAGCGGCGGTTCCATCAGATCGCGACAAACACTACCCCTTGGAGTTCTAAGGGTACCTCTCTAAGCAGTTTATCTACTACTACGAGTGACCTAGAGGGCTAATCACGGTCATCGCCTAGAAGATATCTCGAGTCTAAATCCATGGTCTCTACTATACTCACGGCAACATAAGAGTGCGTTGAACCCACATCAATCAAAGCGGTATAAGGAGAACCAAAAATCAAAAAGCGTCTGGGTTATGGCGTCCGGTGCGTCGCCCTCCTCTCGGCGCCTCGCGACATACACTAATCGGTGTCTAGCATCGAGCTACTCGCACCTGCCGGTGCTCCACGGCCTGACGCGAACCATTACCACCTGCTGCCATTACCACGGCCCCTCTGTGGTGGCGGTCCATTACCTCTGAAGCCCGATTACGGCCACGACTCTCGGGTGAATCCTAGCCAACCTACGCGGACGGTCCCTCACGATGCTCCAGAGAACCACACTCGAAGCAACCTTTCCCTCGAGTCCAGGCCACCCCAATGAGATTTCCACTGCGATCACCGCTGCGGCGGTCCACGCCTAGCGACAACGAACCTAGCGGTGGTTCGGCCCACTCGGTCTAGCTCTCTTGCGGATTTACGGCGATCCGAGAAGACCCAAAGCTCCTCTTATGCCTATTTCGCCCATACCGCCTCGCGACTCCTTAACACCCTCGGCTACCTTAGCCTTCTCAACTAAGGCAGACAAACTCGCGCTCCTGGCGAGGAGCAATCGGCGACCTCAAGTCGTCTCATGAGACCATCCTCGAAGCGAACACACCTCTCATGCTCGGTGGCCACAATGCCCACGGCATACCTACTCGACCGGGAACTCGGCCTCGTACTCGACCAATGATTTACTCCTCGAACAAGCCTCGGAAAAGCCTTTCGCTAGGAGTCGACATAACTAGCTCCGATGTACTTCTTTTGATATGCGACCACGAAATAATCCCATGTTAGATCCTCTGCTTTGCCACACCTTTGTCTCGAACCGTGAGCCACCAGCGATATGACTCATCCGGAGAAGCGTCACGATGCCCCCGACTTCTCTTGGTGTCAAGTCGGATCATCCATGATCCGCTCGATCGCCTCCGGCCAATATTCGGCGATCTTTGAGAGCAACACGAAACACCTCGGAAGAATTCGGCCCCATTGGCCCGAAGTCGCTCGAGCAATTTCCTAACTCCTGCACCACCACCTACACGGCTACTCTTTCCAACACTCGCGGCATCGCGCTGTGACGCTGCGTCGTCGATCGATCTTGGAACTCACCACCTCCGGTGGTGGTGGCGGGCCGTATCTCATTTTACGAACCACGACCGGATCCTACGGGCTCGTAAAGCGTCATCCTACCACGACCTCTTCCACGACCACGTCCACCTCTAGCGCTCATGACTAATCTTCCTACGTATCGATTAAGAATTTTTATGCATCGATATTTATTCCACTTGTTTAAAAGCAAGTCTTATGAATATTTTAAGAGGATTTGTTCTCGCGAGTTCACGAGAATCCTATCGGTTTCAATCTCTAAAGTAGTATACTATTGCTATTCATCAAATCATATCACATCCAATCAATTCACAAGCAATATGCAGGAGTACTTACAGGCGGCCCAGTGCAGGAGACTCGGTGCCATGCCTTTCAAACCATACTTTAAGAATAAAACTAACAAAACAACCTTTTGAAAACATTTTTGGGCCTCGGGCCCACAGTAGAAAGCTTTTGAACTTAGCTCACGATACCACAATTGTAACACCCCAAACTCGGACAAGACACCACGCCCGAATGCGGCATATTCTGTGGAAAACGTCTTTGAGTGACCAGATTTTTGAAAACTTATCCGAGTATATAGAAGAAGCGAGTTGATTTCATTTAGCACTTCCAATAGTTTCTTAGTGCCATTTTGACACATTTTAGACTTAGTAGAAAATCAAGTTTGATTCGGAAATCATTTGAGTTTATTGTATAGCAAAACATAGCGAGATACCGATGGTATAGTTTAAAACACATTGCGATATAATTTTGAAAGCGTTGTCTTTCCAAGTTTTAGTAAAACTTCATGCCAAGTTATTTGTTAAGCGGGTTGAGAATCTAATTAAAACATACCCATCATAAACATAATTTAAAGGCCTTTTACAAATCCAAATTAAAAACCCAAATAATGATGAATTAAACTAAAGTACCCAAATGATAGAGTTGGAGTAAAACTTTATTAAGCATGGCATGAGCACCAGAGTCCATCCAGGCTCCATGTCGCGTCTCACGAGTCACCTCAAATGTCAAAGGAGAGGGTGAGTCGAGTGACTCAGATGCATAAATCCCGCTCCCGATGAAACAACATGCTAACACACATCATACATAGCAACATAATTAATGCAACCCGATCCTAACCATCCGTATCTCCTTTTTCTACCCGTGTGGTACCAAACCCTTTGGTGGTGCCAAACCATTTGGTGACATATAGTCACAATGTGTTACCAAAACACTTTGGTGTCCCAAAGACACAATGTGCTACCCAAGCTGCTTGGTGACCGTAGTCACGATAATCGAATGATGGGGCCAACCCATCGTGTGATACCCAATCACTAGTGAGGCGATCCCATATCTCAATGTGGGGCCAACCCACGGTGGTGTTAACCACGAGGGACAAGTCGCAATGAGGGTGCCCAACCTCGGTGTCCCAAAGACACAAATGTGCTACCAAAGCTTTGGTGACCGTAGTCACAATAATCGAATGATGGGGCCAACCCATCGTGTGATACCCAATCACTAGCGACGATCCCATATCTCAATGTGGGGCCAACCCACGGTGGTGTTAACCACAGGGGACAAGTCGCAATGAGGTGCCCAACCTCACGGTGTCCCAAAGACACAAATGTGCTACCAAAAGCTTTGGTGACCCAAAGTCACAAAGTGTGTTACCAAAACAACTGGTGCTCGTCGGCACAAAATATCATGCTCCCTCCACTCATATCACCCATCAACATACCATACTCATGTAATCATGCATATCATACAAATTATGCATATCATGCTAATATGTTTGACTCATGCCCCATATCACATACATACATAGTCATGATACCATATAGATCATCGGTAATCTAGTAACAATCTTGACTTACCGGATCACGTACACATACCCCGTTTGGGTATCCAATAATCCATCATCTTGTCATGATTTTAATAGGCAAGCGGGTTTAATAACAATATTACTAAGTATGGGTGTGTTAGTTACACACACAGTAATCACAGTCTAAAATCCCAGCGAAGCGATCTAAGTCCCTCGATTACTAGCTCCTACACTCGGCCAACACATAGGGGTTAGGCATCTATAACATTCGGCCATCATCAATTAACTAAAGGGGGTCAATATCCATCCCTTACCTTGAAGATGATTTGGTTTCCAACCAAACCTCGAACCAACGGTGGTTCTTTTGCTAATCGGCCACCACCTAATAAGAAGAACCATTAATTCTTAATAAAGCTTGACTAAAAGAAACTAAACAAAAACTAATGAGACACCTTCTTACCCAAATGACTACCCAACAATGGAGACTCCGCAGCGCCTTGAAGTCCCCGATGCCCTATAACACAATCGGTTCCATCACCAAGCGATTAGCACTCACATCAAGGCCACATTCGGCTCTTAGTTAACCAACATCGGCAATGCATAAAGAAGAAGGAAATGACCATTGGCCAATCACTTACCGATTCCAAGCGATTGAAACAAGGCCCCCAAATACCCCAACGATATTCGGCCAAGTGAACCACTAGAAGAGGGACCAGATTCGGCCAACACCTTGATCAAAAGAAGGAAAGAATTCGGCCAACAAAACACTAAGAGAAGGGAGGTATTGGCTTAGAACTCGGAAGTGCAACAAAGAAAAATATGGTTTAAGAGATGAGAAGAAATCATTAGCAGGATGAGAAGGGTTAGGCTTGAGTGCTTAACACCCCTACTTTCGGCTTTGTATGAGAATAAAAGAGAGTCTAGCGGAGGAGAAATGGAAAGAATGTATGGAGATTTTGGTTTAGGAACAAGGTAAGTTTAGGCTTGCACAATTAAAGAAAGAAAGAAGAAAGTGTGAGAAAAAGTGATATAGGTTTAGAAACTTATACAAAATGAAGAGAAGAAGAAAATAGGGAGAAAAGCATTGGCCAACAACACCAAGTGTAGAAAACAAAAGCAAAAATTCGACAAGTATGCCTTTGGACCTACGGTTTGCAAAAGAAAGAAGGAGAACTCACTAGCAATTTCGGTTTGCCTTTTGCTACCTCCCAAGACCGATTGTGCACCCAAAATTCCCAAAAGAGTTTCGGCACAACCCCAAAGCCACACTACCAACCCAAGCCGTCCACTTCCCCACTCCAACACCCCACAAATTCGGCCAAATCCCCCATTCACTCACATCTACACATTCAAACCAACAAGACCAAGTCTCCCTCCTACAAATGCTCTCCACCTTTCATTTGAAAGGTATGACTTAGTCCAAGGTAGAATTTCACTAGTCTTCTACCTCTCCTCCATGCCGCCCCAAAAAGAAGCCAAAATGGGGACTCTGCAGCTCGAACACTGGACCTCCTCCACAAGTAGATGACGCCACACCAAGCTCCCCATGTAGCGCATGCTTGCCACTAAGCTAGCTCCTCTTTTGTGCAACAAAACACCAAATAAAACTCTTATACCCCAGCTCCAACAGCTCCCCTGACTTAACACCCAAAAATCAAAATTTTCCCATTCACTCAGGCAAACACTTAGACTTCAATTAAGCCCCCAAAACATAGAAATAGCCACGCAGCACACTAGACACATGCAATATCATGCAACAACAAAATAGCCCCTAACCCGGGATATTACACCCTAAGTGTCGGCCAAGCTTGTAAATAAGGTAAGTTGGACTTTTTAATTTTGGCAAGGTGGCTAAGGAAATATGGTAAGGAAGAGTGGATGGAAAGGAGTAAAAGAAAAGGGAAGGAATAGGGAACATGTTGGCATTTTTCGTGGGGATTGTTTTGGAAAGGTTTTATTTGGTCTATATTCATCTTTTGGTAAAGATGAAAATGGTTTGGGAAAGGGAGAGGGTAGCCGAATTTTGATGGGAGCATTTTGATAGTTTTGGTGTTGGTTAGGCCTAATTCCTTTTGGCATCCCTTGTGTTCATTCTTCCAACTTCTCCTCTCATTGCCGCAACTTCAAGACAATAGTGGGCATTTTCTCTTTTCTTTCTTGTCTTGCCGAAAACACCTAGCCTTTGTGACCAATTATTTTCACTCATCTTCTCTTGAAAGCTGAAACTACCGATCCTTCTTTGTTGTCTTGCTACTAGTGCCAAACCGTGTTCTTCATTTCGTTCATCCCTATTATTTCTTTCTTCTCTTGACTTGGCTAAGCCGAAACTCTCATCCCTTGGCTAAGCCGAATCTAGCCACTTTTTGTTATTTTAAACTCCTCTTATTCTCTTTTGATGAAGGCCGAATCAAGCCATCCTTGTTGCTACTTATCTTTCTCTTAGCCTTGGTTTCGAAAGTTGATTGGGACTCGTTGCAATAGCCAAGGTGCAAGACCAGATTTTAGAATCTAGTAGGGAAGGATCGCGAATGTGGTAAGTAACTCTTGTGAGTGAGTACTTTTGGACTTTTGGAACTTTTAAGAAATCGAGGCTAACTTTTGATCGATTTTATTTTTAGGGGGCAACGAAGAGTGGTTCTTTAGGGAATCCTTATTAGGTGTGTAATCCCATACCCTTCCGAATACATGTTTGAAATGGTGTGTAATCTCATACCTCTCTGAATGATTATATGATGTGTTCTATGATTCGGTCGAAATACCGAAGAAAACTGGAAACCGGCATCCGTGACCACTCGGGCGTGCGTATATTCGTAGTGGTAACCATATTTTTGCAATGAAATAGTTTGGTCAGCAGCAGTGATGTGATTTTGAAAAATCACGAAAAATAGGATAAAGGGAGTTAGAAAGTGAAAAAGATATCAAAATAAATCTTACTGTGTCAATTTTTATATGAAAGAAACAGAGGAGGAAGAAGAATTGTATATTCTGTGATATCTTAATTTTAGTGAGACTGATTCTGATCGACTTCGCAGTTCTCTATTTTGTCTTGGAAAAATCGTATAAAATTGTACAAAGGGAATTATGAGTTATAATTTATATGTATAGATTCCTTAGTGAGCCTATTTTCAATAGAAATAAGTGGGAGCAACATATAAAAACTGTATAGTGAGATATTTGAATTTTGGTTAAGAGAGGTCAGAATCATTGGACAGTGAATCAAGAGAAATTTTAAGGAATAAACTGTACTAAATAGTTAAGCCAAAAATTTTGGAAAAATAGTAGTAAGAATATATATGAGTCTAGTTTCAAGGAAAATTTACGGATTTAGATTTCAAGATTCCTAACTCGAGTTATAGTAAATTTAGTCGATGCAGCCTTGAGATGGACAGTTTCGATTTTTATGCCCCACATTAGTAGTTAAGTCTAGGTTGCGGAATTACCAAAATACCCTTGGAGGGTAAATTACCGAAATACCCCTGGGTTGCAAGATTACCAAATTACCCTTAGTGGGTAAGATTGCTGGATTATGAAAATGCCCCTATGGGCGAATTCACGAAAATGCCCCTAAAAGGGCGATTTGTTATATGCCATCGATCAGCGTGACCTCGATCCAGCGTCAATCACGATGTAGCTCAAGGCTAACATCAAAAACCACGATGGAACACATAGTCAATCATCAACCACGATATGGCACATGGCCGATATCAACCACGATGAGGCACATAGCCACTCATCAAGCCACGCGAACTAAATCGCGAATTAATCCACAGCGTGACCTCGAGTCAACGTCAATCCACGATGTAGCTCAAGGCTAACATCAAAAACCACGATGGGACACATAGTCACTCATCAACCACGATATGGCACATAGCCGATATCAACCACGATGAGGCACATAGCCACTCATCAAGCCACGTGAACTAAATCGCAATTAATCCACAACGTGACCTCAGTCAACGTCAATCCACGATGTAGCTCAAGGCTAACATCAAACCACGTACTCGAAGTACACCCGTACCTTCTTTCATATCCCAACCCATGCACATGCCACATAAAATAATGATTCAATGTAATGATGCATGAGCATGTTCATCAAGCATATTATCACATATTCATATTAATAATCACATATCATCGAGTTTGGTACTTAGGATTATCGACATACCCCTTGAGGTATCCTTATCACAATTTCCATTGCACTAGTTAGCACATTCATAACACATACACATTTCACATACATATCATATACCCGGAAAACGGTGGGTTAATCGCACTTTTGATCACTTGGAGAACTATGCTTTCGATCATCGATGCTATCACTAGGCGATACTACGGCTATTTGCCTACTTTCTTGTTCTGACGCTGGTCCACACCCCGGTGGCCAATCCCTAACTGCAGAAATAGATCTCCTCCTAAACTTGGGGATAGGGACTATCCCTTGTCCTCCTTGACTGGCACTCACCTCCATCAACACACTTAATCGAACAATCGATTTAATCATCAATATACGAATTCTTAACCAAATATCCACAACTTATCATACTTTAGGAAGGGTCTTGAAATCCGAAAAGCTTGATCTAATGCTTAGATCCTTAATCCCTACATTTGATTAATCACCTACTACTTTAATAAAAAGCCATTCGGCCATAAATCCAAATCCTAGTAGGATTAGTATACTTGAACTTACCTTGTTGCCGTTTGACTTAAGAATCAAGTCTTGAAATCTACGCTATACTCTTCTTACATTGGCCAAGCATTGAATCAATTAACTTGGTTAGTTTTCGGCTTTTGAATAATTAATGAACACATATATTTACCAAACATGGCCTTGGCCGAATGCTATAGACACTTACCTTGTGGATTTTAAATCCCGAAACTCACCGAATAACTAGGGAACACGTGGCCTATGGTGTACCTTCGGGAAAAGAACTTCTCCTTCCTTGTAGTCGACACTTAGTAAATCCCGAAAGATCTCTTCAAAGTTTCGGCAACAAGATATTAATGGGGTTAGTCCTAGATTTCGGCAAATCTTAAGAAAAAAGGATGAAACCGAATGAGATCTTACCCTTACTTGAAGAAATCGATTGCACCTTCACTTCAACCTTCAAAGATTCGGCTACGGCTAGATGATGATCTTACAACTTTCGACTTTTGGAGGGATTAGAAAGAAAAGAGAAGGAAGAATAAAGATGGAGGATTCGGCTATGGCTTCTAATGGAGAGGAAAATATTCGGCTAGGTTCCAACAATTACTTAATTTCGGCTTGACAAAAGAAAAGAAAGAAAAGAATAGAAGAGAGCACTAAGAATTCGGCAGAGAAAGGAGGAAGCACAAATTGATGAGTAGCCCTCCTTCCTTCCTTTTATAGCCGAAATTATCATCTAAGGAGTCCCTTACTTGGCCACCACTCCTCTATCTGATAACTTTATCCTTTAATTATCACTTAAAATAAAAGATAATTCAGCAACTATCCTTACTTAGCCGAAATTATTAAACTCAAAGTCCCTTACTTGGCCATCACTTCTCCCTTATTTTCCTCTTTATCTCTTTATTCAAATTAAAAGAATTTAATCCAACAATTATCTCTTGAAAATAATGATAAATAAATCCCTTATTTATCCACTATTTATAAAATAATAAAAGCTCCTAATTTCTAGCAGTGCCAGTCCACCTCTCTCTGCTCCTTGTAGCAAAATAAAATTTCTTTTATTTGCTTCCCATGTGACTCGAACTTAGGCCCATTCCTCTTGCATATGGCGCCATTTCAATAGGCCCTAAGTGGCATCTTGGACCACTTTTCCAAGCTGTTTGTGTGTCAAATTTCACAAACTTTTTCTTTTAAGGCCACCTTGCCTTAATTTCCCCTTTTAAACCTTAAAACTCGTCATTTCTAGGTCATTTCTAAGTTTCCAAAAATTTTCGTTCGGCTTTGTAAACTTGACATTTTCTTACATTTCCAAGTTTCAAAAAATGTTCACTTTCCATTTTCCTTACATTTCCTAGTTTCCAAAAATGTTCACCTTCCATTTTTAAAATTAACATTTCCATACATTTTGGGTTTCCAAAAATGTTCATTTCTAACTTATTTTCACTCATTTAGGGTTTCCAAAAATATTCAAAATTTATTCATAATACTTAAAACATGTCACTTCATACAATTAAACCGGAAATGCATAGGCCCTATTTTAGGATGTTACAGTTCTACCCTCCTTAAAAATAATTTCGTCCTCGAAATTACTTATTAACGAATAATCGTACATCTTAACTCACACAGACTACGCTTATCTGCGCACTCGATCTTAATAGAACCATCATACTTTCTAGGCACAATCTCTAAGTTCACGTCCCCTAGAACTCATTTCTAACGTCGCGATTTAATCTGATTAAAAAGTTTTATGAATTAGTCCTTGTTTCACTTGATTACCCGCGAAGAAGTTTTATGAAAAGAATCTTAGGAGTGGTTCTTTCGTATTCATACATGCACACAGTGTAACACCCTGGTTTAGAGGCTATGCATGTTGGGTATAATTCATGTTCTAGTAGGTTTTGGGTATGCTTGGATGTGTTTGAGAGGTAGTAAGAATGTTTGGACTCAAGGGGAAGACTTTAGAAAATTTTGGATTTTTAAGTGCAAAAAGGGGAGCTTGGCGATGGGTGTCTTAAGAGAATTATTTGGGAGATTATGACACAAGAATTGGGCTGGTGAAGTGGCAAGGGAGACGCCACTAAGAGCTTGGGGAAGTGGCGCCTCGAGGTGCAAGGAAGGGGCGGTGTTAGTGCGAAGGCAGCACTTTGGCCTTTGTTTTTGGCGTCAGAGAGGTAAGAAGTTGGGTGGCTTTTGGAGGCTTAAAAGGTGGAGAAGACTTGGTCTTTTTTTAAAATTTTGGCTAGGAAGAGGTTTGACTCATTCAAACTTTTTGAATGAGTGTTGGGGAGGAATTGTAGGAGCAAATAGTGGGATTTTTGTGGGAGGTTGGAGCTAGGCCGTATAGTATAAATAGGGGAGGAGGTGCTCATTTTCATTCACCATTTGTGCTTTCTTGACTTGTTTCCCATTTCTTTGTGTGCCGAATCCCTTTTGGACCCTTTGCCGAATCCTAGTTCTTTCTTAAGCCTTCATCCATTTGTCTTCCATACTCTACCAACACTAAAAATATCCCTTCTCTTCACCTATGCACTTTGGCCGAATCTTCAAGGTCACCTAGCCGATTTTCCTACTTGGTTCTCTCCATTTTTCCTAAACCAAAACCATTTCATATTGTCCCCTCATACCTTCTTTCTTTCTCTATTGCGAAACCTTTCTCCTTATCCTAGTGGTGGTTGGTGAATCTTAAGCGAGAGGGGGTGGAGCGTTTGGGTCTCTGTTCTAGTCATTACGAAGGGTGAGGTTTTACGTTATAGTTTATTTCTTTCGATGTTTCGTTAACCAAAGGTGGTCTTGATGTTTGAGGTTGGCGAATATTCTTGTGGTCTTAGTGTGGTAATTCTTTCATGTAATCGGCCGGGAGGAGGCGGTAGGGAGGACTCGTAGGTTCGATTCATCAAGGGTGTGTGTCGACGAGTTTTGGTTAAGTAGCGTTTGGGAGTTGGTCATTGGTATCAATTAGGTGCGTAATCATCGCACTATTTCTTGATCTTTGGTTTGTTAAATGTGTTTACATATGCGTGATATGAATGATGGCGATTATAGTGGCTTGAATAGTGAGTTATTTATGATATATACATGATATGATAATCCACATGTGATGCTTACTCTGTTGTTGTCCGACATGTTGAACTTATGCACGCATACATGGGATTTGGGCTTGACTAAATGGAGGAAGAAGTGTACACGGGATGTACGTGGTCTAATGTTAGCTCAGGCTACATTAGCGCTTGAGGGTTAGCTTTGTGCTACCTCAAGGGAGGTGTTGGCTAGGTGCCCATCTCGGCGGTTGATGGCTATGTGCATCACCGTAGGCAGATTACAATATTGGGATCACTTTGGTTGATCGGTGGCTCACCACGGCCTTGAGCGGCGAGCTTGCCAAGGTAAGATGTTATGGATCACAATGTGATCGGTGGGGAGTTTCCACGGCCTTAGGCGGAGTGCCGCTAAGGTTGGTGTCACGGTTGGATTTTAAGTGGGGTGAAGTGCATTCTTGCATGAAAGTATTTCGATGGTGTGTGGGTATGGGCCAAGCCCATACATGTGGAAATCTGTGTTTTGATTATGCCTTTGAGTCATTATGACTCACCCCATTATTTTTCTAACATTTCGGTGACGCGTAGTTCGGACCGGGTTGGAGTGGACACGGGGTGGCCCATGCAGAGACGTTTTAAATATTTCTCTTTATGCATGATATTATCAAGTACTTGGATTAGTTGTTTTTGTAATAAGGGTCACTTTTGATTTAAAGTACTCTATTTATGATTGTTAAAGTTTATACTATACTTAGAAATATTTGCACAAATGATTCATATTATAACAACTTATAATGACGCTTAAATTCGAAATTATTAACAAGCTTATACTATTTGTTGATTTTTATGGACCTGATTTTCAAAAGCTAACAAAGTTTCAAGTTTTAACTAAGACCAAAAAGATTTCCCAAAGATTTTCCATGGTGACATCCCAGATCCGGTCGAGGGCTTGTGGGCGGGTTTGGGGTGTTCTGATTTAGTATCGAGCCGGTTCAAAACTCGGCTTTGAGGTTTTGGGCCCAAAAACATTTTCAAAATGGGCTTTTTAAAATATGGGCTTTTAAGAATTTTTTTTTTCAGGTTTTTCTGGCATGGCACCTGTACCTCCGGCCCGAAGTCCACCAGGTAAGTACTTCAGACTTTCTTGAAGTGAATTGTCTATATGAATTATTATGGGCTTAGTTTGGGCTCGTAGATTAGAATACTAGGATCTGTTGGACCCTAGGAATAGTCTACTCAAACATATGCATAAAACTAAAGGCTATTAACAAACCTGTGAAGTAAGTCACCGAGTTAAGGTGTGGCAACCACTGTACGCACGTCGAGGATTGGTATTCAGTAAGAGCTTGGTATTTAAGCGATCCTAGCGACTCACCTCCTCTTTACTTGAATCCTGCAGTGCGTAGCTACGGTTCACCTTAACTAAGAGGACTTGTTCATAGGCTAAACCAGGTTATTAAAACCCGAAAGGGAATTAGCCTTCTTTGTTTTCAAAACATACATTTAAAATTTTTCAAATTTACCCCTTTGGTTTGTGAAACTCTAAATCAGATTTTGAAAGATGTTTTCTCGATTTACACAATCACCAAAAATACCCCTGTAGGAAAATGACGAAATTGCCCCTGGGTAGGAAGGAAACTTTGATTGATCGAAAGAACTACTCTCGAAAACTTCATTGCATAAAATTGCTCGTGGATAAAGCAGTTGAAACAATAATTTCTAATGCATAAAACTTTTAAAAGAGACTAAATCGAGGCGCTAGATATGAGTTCTAGGGGCGTGGTCGCAATATTCGTGGGCGTGGTAGAGGCGGGATGTCGATGTGTGCGAACCGGTTGGGTCTCGCCATGGGTCGAGAGCGATGTGCCGCCACCGGTATTGAGGTGGAGCAACAGGATCGAGAATGGAGAGACGATGTAGTATCGCGAGCTATCTTTGCGGGTGCTTGAGCAGTGGCGAGGAGCCAATGGGGCGATGGGACTGGAAGTCGTGACCGAAAGGCTTAGGGCGAATGGGTGAGGTCTTGAGGAGTGTGCAGGGTAGCTCGAGCGTGGCGAATCTTGGCTTGAGCGATGGAAAGGATTATGGGCGACTTAGACTTAAGCTGCTGAGGAGAAGCTTAAGGGTGTTGTTTCGTTCTTTGCGAGATGAGGCCTACCCGGTGGTGGCTCACGGTTAAGAAAGTACCGTAGATCGAGTGGGTGGGGTTATTTTAAGATCAAGTTCGAGGAAGTATGTCGAGGCGAGCTATGTGGATGCTCGGAGGAAGGCGTTCCTCAATCGGTGCAAGGTAGCAAATCGATAGCGAGTACGAAGGCCGAGTTTTCGCGTTTGAGCCGGTATGCTCGGGAATCGTGGCAACCGATTATGAGAGATGCGTTAGATTTGAAGATGGGCTACGGGATGAGTTGCGAGTTTTGATTGCTCCGCATCGGAAAGAGACTTCACCGTTTTAGTGGAGAAAGCTCGAATAGCCGAGGAGGTCAAGAAGGGTGAGAGGCTCAATAGGGAAAGGAACAGTGATAAGAGAAGTGTTGGATCGCGAAGTGGTTGAGAGGGTCCGTAAGAGAACCGAGGGTTGAGACTTACATTCATATTGTTAAGACAAGCCGAGAGGAATCCGGATCGTCGTCGTGTGCGCAGATGTGGAAGGTACCATGTTGGCGAATCTTTGGAATCGTGTTCGAGAGTGCTTGGATGCAAGTCCAAGTCTCATCGATTAAGGATTGTCCCGTAATCCGAATGGGACTCGCGCGAAGGCCAAGGTTATGGGCAACCGGCGAGAGGTGGTCGCAAGCGGCGATAAGGGTCGCGGTTCAAACCATAGAGGAAATGGTTTCGCCAAGGTCGTGTGGCGATGACCGCATGATAATGGTGGCACTGAGGCAAGGCGGCCAGTGTCAGTTTATGCGATTCGTCGGAGAGAGGATAATGATGTGCTGATGGGTCAACTGGTAAGTTCCTTAAGTCCGGAATACTCTTTGGAGTTTTGTTCGCTTTGGTGATTGTTGGATCATTTGCTGCGTAAAGTAGTTGGAACCTTGAGTATGAACTTAGAAAGCGTGTGCCTAGAAGGTTTGTTAGCTCTTTAAGATCGAGTCTGTGACTTTAGCGTAGTGGGAAGAATTGGGTATTAGTTTAGACAAGTAATTCGGGGACGAAATTATTTTAAGGAGGGTAGAGTTGTAACACCCTGGTTTAGGGGCTATGCATGTTGGGTATAATTCATGTTCTAGTAGGTTTTGGGTATGCTTGGATGTGTTTGAGAGGTAGTAAGAATGTTTGGACTCAAGGGAAGACTTTAGAAAATTTTGGATTTTTAAGTGCAAAAAGGAGCTTGGCGATGGGTGTCTTAAGAGAATTATTTGGGAGATTATGACACAAGAATTGGGCTGAGTGAAGTGGCAAGGGAGACGCCACTAAGAGCTTGGGAAGTGGCGCCTCAGTGCAAGGGAAGGGGCGGTGTTCGAGTGCAAGGCAAAGACTTTGGCCTTTGTTTTTGGCGTCGAGAGAGGTAAGAAGTTGGGTGGCTTTTGGAGGCTTAAAAGGTGGAGAAGACTTGGTCTTTTTTTAAAATTTTGGCTAGGAAGAGGTTTGACTCATTCAAACTTTTGAATGAGTGTTGGGAGGAATTGTAGGAGCAAATAGTGGGATTTTTGTGGGAGGTTGGAGCTAGGCAGTATAGTATAAATAGGGGAGGGGAGGTGCTCATTTTCATTCACCATTTGTGCTTTCTTGACTTGTTTCCCATTTCTTTGTGTGCCGAATCCCTTTTGGACCCTTTGCCGAATCCTAGTTCTTTCTTAAGCCTTCATCCATTTGTCTTCCATACTCTACCAACACTAAAAATATCCCTTCTCTTCACCTATGCACTTTGGCCGAATCTTCAAGGTCACCTAGCCGATTTTCCTACTTGGTTCTCTCCATTTTTCCTAAACCGAAACCATTTCATATTGTCCCCTCATACCTTCTTTCTTTCTCTATTCGAAACCTTTCTCCTTATCCTAGTAGTGGTTGGCGAATCTTAAGCGAGAGGGGGTGGAGCGTTTGGGTCTCTGTTCTAGTCATTGTGAAGGGTGAGGTTTTACGTTATAGTTTATTTCTTTCGATGTTTCGTTAACCAAAGGTGGTCTTGATGTTTGAGGTTGGCGAATATTCTTGTGGTCTTAGTGTGGTAATTCTTTCATGTAATCAGCGGGGAGGAGCGGTAGGGAGGACTCGTGAGGTTCGATTCATCAAGGGTGTGTCGGTGAGTTTTGGTTAAGTAGCGTTTGGGAGTTGGTCATTGGTATCAATTAGGTGCGTAATCATCGCACTATTTCTTGGTCTTTGGTTTGTTAAATGTGTTTACATATGCGTGATATGAATGATGGCCGATTATAGTGGCTTGAATAGTGAGTTATTTATGATATATACATGATATGATAATCCACATGTGATGCTTACTCTGTTGTTGTCGACATGTTGAACTTATGCACGCATACATGGGATTTGGGCTTGACTCAATGGAGGAAGAAGTGTACGGGATATGCGTGGTCTAATGTTAGCTCGAGCTACATTAGCGCTTGAGGGTTAGCTTTGTGCTACCTCAAGGGAGGTGTTAGCTAGGTGCCCATCTCGGCGGTTGATGGCTATGTGCATCACCGTAGGCAGATTACAATATTGGGATCACTTTGGTTGATCGGTGGCTCACCACGGCCTTGAGCAATGAGCTTGCCAAGGTAAGATGTTATGGATCACAATGTGATCGGTGGGGAGTTTCCACGGCCTTAGGCGAGTCCGCTAAGGTTGGTGTCACGGTTGGATTTTAAGTGAAATTTGAAGTGCATTCTTGCATGAAGCTGTTTCGATGGTTTGTGTGGGTATGGGCCAAGCCCATACATGTGGAAATCTGTGTTTTGATTATGCTTCGAGTCATTATGACTCACCCCATTATTTTCTAACATTTCCGGTGACGCGTAGTTCGGACCGGGTTGGAGTGGACACGGGGTGGCCCATGCGAGAGGACGTTTTAAATATTTCTCTTTATGCATGTTATTATCAAGTACTTGGATTAGTTGTTTTTGTAATAAGGGTCACTTTTGATTTAAAGTACTCTATTTATGATTGTTAAAGTTTATACTATACTTAGAAATATTTGCACAAATGATTCATATTATAACAACTTATAATGACGCTTAAATTCGGAAATTATTAACAAGCTTATACTATTTGTTGATTTTTATGGACACAGTTTTCAAAAGCTAACAAAGTTTCAAGTTTTAACTAAGACCAAAAAGATTTCCCAAAGATTTTCCCATGATGACATACAGATCCAGTCCGGGGCTTGTGGGCGGGTTTGGGGGTGTTACACACAGTCTTTTCATTCATACATACATCCATCAACAATTATGAACTTTCGTTCATTCAGAGAAAGGTTGTAGTTTTCATTGTTATTGTTTTTCCACTACCCAGGGGTATTTTGGTAATAAATCGGGGTCAATTCGAAAATATTTTTCAAATTAAAGGTATTTCAGAATTTACAAAATCTCTGGGTTATTTTGTTTTCCAAATCAGAGGTGTTGCAAAAATTTCAGAAATCGAGGTTATTTCGGTAATTTTGGAAGTCGGGGCCATTCCGTAAATTTTCCAAATCAGGGTATCTTGTTATTTGTAAAAACAGAAGTTTTTGATATCTTTGTAAAGTAGAAATATTTTAACAAAAGTCGAGGGTATTTTTGAAAATCTTTAAAACTAAGGGTATTTTAGTAATTTACAATACTGAGGGCATTTTGTAATTTTGTAAATCGGAGATATTTTGGAAAAAAAATTCACAATAATCTTTTACTACAATTAAAAGGGTATTTTAGGGATTTTAAAACTAGGGTTTTTATCATGGCTAGTCCCTTTCGGGTTTTAATTATCGGGTTTAGCCGTGAATAAGTCCTCTTGGTTAGGGTGAGCAGTTTACTCACGCACGGTAGGATTCGAGTAAAGAGGAGGTGAGTCACTAGAATTTGCTTAAATACCAAGCTCTTCTGAATCCACTCCTAGACATGCGCACAACAACCGCCACTCCCTAGCTAGCTCGACTTACTTCACAAGTTTGTTTAATAGTCCTTAAGTCTTATGCATGTGTTTGAGTGCACTAGCCCTAGGGTTCAATAGCCTTAATGTTCTAATCTACGAGCCCAAATAAGCCCATAACAGTTCACATAAACAAGTCACTTCAATAATTAGAAGTACTTACAGTGGACTTGGGTAGGAGATAAAGGTGCCATGCCAGAATAACCTGACAAGTTTATGAAAGCCCATACTTTTGAAAAGCCCATCTTTGAAAAAATTATTTTTGGACCCAAAACCCTCAAGGCCGAGTTTTGAACCGGACTGCTCGATACCAATCTGTAACACCCCAAACCCGACCCATTCGTTACGAATGAATTTGAGATGCCACTGCGGAAAACCGTTTGAAGCCCTGATTTCACTTTTGGGAAAAACATTAAAAATTTTGTCATTTGAAAACGAGGTCCAATTAAAAATTCTAAATAATATAAGCTTGACAAAATATCCAAATTAAAAGCACTTCCAAATAATAATTTAATGGTCGTCTAGCTTAAACATAATAAAATGCTCAAATAGAAATACTTAAATACTTTAATTGGGCCTTATTACAATAAATAATTAAACAAAAGTTCTTAGTAATAAATGAATAAAATAAAGAAGATGTCTTCTGCATGGGCCACCTCGTATCCACTCCAACCCGGTCCAATCACCACGAATCATCTGCGATGTTTAATAAAAATTGGGTGAGTCATACTGGACTCGAGTGTGTAATTAGTCCATTGAATTCCACCCACATGTTAACCACATATTAACTCATATATCGGATATCAATTATCAAATTCACATGTTATCACATTACGGCTTGGCCCATATTCATATCACATTCATCTAATAGGGTAGTTAACCACATAATTTCCACATCTTTGGGCTTAGCCCATTTTCACTGTGATCCACATTCAAATACTGGGCTTTGCCCATTTCCACATTAATCCACATATCATATTGGGCTTGGCCCATTTCCACATATGTTCACATACGAAATCATGCAATTATGAAGCCCAACCCAAACCTAGGGTCCATCCGCTACACACCCCCTTATCCATTTTACCACACACGTGGGATTATCAAATCACCCTCTCCATTTCACTCCAAAGGCAATCACTGCCGTCTACGTGCAATTAAGCACAATAGTCCACAACGCGACCTCAGTCAGCGCCAATCCACGATGTAGCCGTAGCTAACACCAAAACCACGATGGGACACATAGTCACTCATCAACCACGATATGGCACATAGCCGATATCAACCACGATGAGGTACATAGCCACTCATCAAGCCACGCGAACTAAATCGCAATTAATCCACAACGTGACCTCGATCCAACGTCAATCCACGATGTAGCTCAAGGCTAACATCAAAAACCACGATGGGACACATAGTCACTCATCAACCACGATATGGCACATAGCCGATATCAACCACGATGAGGCACATAGCCACTCATCAAGCCACGCAAACTAAATCGCAATCAATCCACAACGTGACCTCGATCCAACGTCAATCCACGATGTAGCTCAAGCTAACATCAAACCACGTACTCGAAGTACACCGCACCTTCTTTCATATCCCAACCCATGCACATGCCACATAAAATAATGATACAATGTAATGATGCATGAGCATGTTCACCAAGCATATTATCACATATTCATATTAATAATCACATATCATCGAGTTTGGTACTTACCGGATTATCGACATACCCCTTGAGGGTATCCTTATCACAATTTCCATCGCACTAGTTAGCACATTCATAACACATACACATTTCACATACATATCATATACCCGAAAACGGTGGGTTAATCACACACCGATCACTTGAGAACTATGCTTTCGATCATCGATGCTATCACTAGGCGATACTACGGCTATTTGCCTACTTTCTTGTTACGTATTTGGTCCACACCCGGTGGCCAATCCCTAAGCGCAGAAACAGATCTCTTCTTAAACTTGGGGATAGGGACTATCCCTTGTCCTCCTTGACTGGCACTCGCCTCCATCAACACACTTAATCAGAACAATCGATTTAATCATCAATATATGAATTCTTAACCAAATATCCACAACTTATCATACTTATCGGAAGGGTCTTGAAATCCTGAAAAGCTTGATCTAATGCTTAGATCCTTAATCCCTACATTTGATTAATCACCTACTACTTTAATAAAAAGCCATTCGGCCATAAATCCAAATCCTAGTAGGATTAGTATACTTAAACTTACCTTGTTGCCGTTTGACTTAAGAATCAAGTCTTGAAATCTCTGCTATACTCTTCTTTCATTCGGCCAAGCATTGAATCAATTAACTTGGTTAGTTTTTGGCTTTTGAATAATTAATGAACACATATATTTACCAAACATGGCCTTGGCCGAATGCTATAGACACTTACCTTGTGGATTTTAAATCCCGAAACTCACCGAATAACTAGGGAACATGTGGCCTATGGTGTACCTTCGGGAAAAGAACTTCTCCTTCCTTGTAGTCGACACTTAGTAAATCCCGAAAGATCTCTTCAAAGTTTCAAAGCAACAAGATATTAATGGGGTTAGTCCTAGATTTGGCAAATCTTAAGAAAAAGGATGAAACCGAATGAGATCTTACCCTTACTTGAAGAAATCGATTGCACCTTCACTTCAACCTTCAGAGATTCGGCTATGGCTAGATGATGATCTCACAACTTTCGGCTTTTGGAGGGATTAGAAAGAAAAGAGAAGGAAGAATAAAGATGGAGGATTCGACTATGTAATATCCCGGGTTAGGGGCTGTTTTGCTGTGCATGATATTGCATGTGTCTAGTGTGCTGCATGGCTATTTCTATGTTTTGGGGGCTTAATTGAAGTCTAAATGTATGCACGAGTGAATGGGAAAATTTTGATTTTTGAGTGTTAAGCCGGGAGTTTGTTGGAGCTGGGGTATAAGAGTTTTATTTGGTGTTCTTGAGCACAAAAGAAAAGCTAGTGGAGTGGCAAGGCATGCGTCACTTGGGGGCTTGAGTGTGGCGCCATCTGCAGGGGAGAGATCTTGTGTTCAAGCTGCCTGGAGTGGCCACATTTTGCATCCTTTTTGTGGCATGGAGGAGGAGAGTTGTAGGCGTTCAAACTCGCCTTGGACTTAGTCTACTCATTTGAATGGTGGGTGGAGAGTGGATTGAGGAGGAAGACTTGTTCAACTTATTTGAATTTGTGGTTGGGAGTGAATTAGGGGATATGGCCGAATGTTGGTGAGGTTTGGGGGAGTGTGGACGGTTTGGTGATGGGAAGTGTGGTGTGTGCGAAATGCACTTCTCACTTTGTGCATTTTCTACCATAAGGCATTTTGAAGCCAACATTTTCTTCTTTTGTTAAAACAACCCCAAGCAACTCTATTTGCCGAATTTTGTAATTGGTTTTCTTTACATTTTGTGTTGTTGACAGAAGGCTCTTCTAGTTTCTTTCTTCTTTTCATTTGTGTAAACCTAAAGTTATCTTCCAAAATATCCCCATCATTTCATTTCTTCCCAAAATCTTAAGCCGAACCTCTCTTCTATTGTTGCCGATTTTCTCTTTCTCTTAAACCATCTTGCCGAAATTCAATTCTCACTCTACTCTCATCTCACATTTGTTTTCTCTCTTCTCTCATTCAGAACCGAACACGGGTGGGTTAAACATCTAAAGACAATTCTCTTTTCTTTCTTTTAAGGTGTTGGCCGAATCTTTTCTTCCTTCTAATAGCTCCCTCTCTTGACCGAATATTAGTGAAGGGTGATCTAGTTGGTTGATCGATCTTGGGTGTTGGGTAAGTGTTTGGCCGTATGGCCATTTCTTTTCTCTTTCTGTTCTTAATCGATTCGGGTTTGATTAAGAGCTGAATATGGTAACTTTGGAGGAGTGTTAATTGTTTGTGAATCATCTCGTTATAGGATCCTTGGATTTTGGAAGCAAACAAGAGAAGTCTCCTGTTTCTGCTAGCTGATTGGTAAGGGTTGGTATTGTTGTTAGTTTATTCTCTTAGTTCTCGTTTAGTCAAAACTTCAAGAGATTAATACTTTCTTCTTTATAGGTTGGCCGATTGTCAAAGGGAACCACTATTTGGTTCGGGATTTGGTAGGAAACCAAATCAGGTGAAGGGTAAGGGCTTTTGATAAACCCTTTTGGATTATATGGTTATGGCCGAATGGTCTTAGTACCTAACCCCTAAGCTTGGCCGATTCTAGGGAGCAAGGAGTTTAAAGATTGTAGATCGTTTCTTTGGGATTAAGGCCTTCGTATATACAGTGTGTAAACTAACACACTATACTTAGTAATATTGTTATTAAACCTGTTTGCCTATTAAAAACCATGACAGTATGATGGATTATTGGATACCCAAACGGGGTATGTGTACGTATCCGGGTAAGTCTGATTTATTACAAGTTCTATTATGGATACCTTGGGTATTATGATCTATGATATGTATGCTATGAGAGGTAATGCTAGACATGTTGGCATGATATGCATGACTTGTATGATATGCATGATTACATGAGTATGGTATGTTGATGGGTGAGATGAGTAGAGGAGCATGATATTTTGTCTTTGACGAGCACCAAGTGTTTTGGTAACACACCTTGTGACTTTGGGTCACCAAGTGCTTTTGGTAGCACATTTGTGTCTTTGGGACACCAGAGGTTGGGCACCTCATTGCGACTTGTCCCCGTGGTTAACACCACCGTGGGTTGGCCCCACTTTGAGATATGGGATCGTCGCTAGTGATTGGGTATCACACGATGGGTTGGCCCCATCATTCGATTATTGTGACTACGGTCACCGGTGCTTTGGTAGCACATTTGTGTCTTTGGGACACGGAGGTTGGGCACCTCATTGCGACTTGTCCACGTGGTTAACACCACCGTGGGTTGGCCCCACTTTGAGATATGGGATCGTCTGCGCTAGTGATTGGGTATCACACGATGGGTTGGCCCCATCATTCGATTATCGTGACTACGGTCACGATTGCTTGGGTAGCACATTGTGTCTTTGGGACACCGGTGTTTTGGTAACACATTGTGACTATCGTCACGGTGGTTTGGCACCACCAAAGTGGTTTGGTACCACACGGGGTAGAAAAAGGAGATACGGATGGTTAGGATCGGGTTGCATTAATTATGTTGCTATGTATGATGTGTGTTAGCATGTTGTTTCATCGGGAGCGGGATTTATGCCTTCGAGTCACTCGACTCACCCTCTCCTTTGACATTTCAGTGACTCGTAGACGCGGACATGGAGCTGGGATGGACTCGGGGTGCTCATGCCATGCTTAATAAAGTTTTACTCCAACTCTATCATCTGGGTACTTTAGTTTAATTACTGTTATTTGGGTTTTAATTTGGATTTGTAAAAGGCCTTTAAATTATGTTTTATGATGGGTATGTTTTAATTAGATTCTCAACCTGCTTAATAAATAACTTGGCATGAAATTTTGCTAAAACTTGGAAAGACAACGTTTTCAAAATTATATCGCAATGTGTTTTAAACTATACCATCGGGTATCTCGCTATGTTTTGTTATTCAATAAACTCAAATGATTTTCAAATCAAACTCGATCTGCTACTAAGCCTAAAATGTTTCAAAATGGCACTAAGAAACTACTGGGAGTACTAAATGAAATCAACTCGTTTTAACTATATACTTGGATAAGTTTTCAAAAATCTAATCAAACAAGCCTATTCAAACTTTCCTCAAATTCACTATGTTTTCACCCCACTTCTAAACGAAAAAAAAATCTGATCACTCAAAGACGTTCTTCCCGTAACATACCGTGATTCGGGCGTGGTGTCTTGTCCGAGTTTGGGGTGTTACAATTATGGTATCGAGCCAAGTTCAAAAGCTTATTTGTGGGCCTAAGGCCCAAAATGTTTTCAAAAGATTGTTTTGTTAGTTTTTATTCTCAAAGTATGGTTTGAAAGGCATGGCACCGAGTCCCGGCACGATTCGCGGTGTAAGTACCCGTACTATTGCTTGTGAATTGATTGGATGTGATATGATTTGATGAATAGCAATAGTATACTACTTTAGAGATTGAAAGCGATAGGATTTTGTGAACTCGCGAGAACAAATCCTCTTAAAATATTCATAAGACTTGCTTTTAAACAAGTGGAATAAATCTCGATGCATAAAAATTCTTAATCGAGATACGTAGAAAGATTAGTCATGGCGCTAGAGGTGGACGTGGTCGTGGACGAGGTCGTGGTAGGATGAGTGTTTCGAGCCCGTAGGATCTGGTCGAGGTTCGAAAATGAGATACCGGATTCCGCCACCGGTGGAGGTGGTGAGTTCCAAGATCGGATGGGGACGACGCAGCGGTGTCAAGCGATCGCGAGTGTTGGAAAAAGTAGCTGGTGTTGGTGGTAATGCGGGAGTTAGGAAATTGCATTCTGGCGACCGGGCCAATGGGGCCGAATTCTTCCGAGGTGTTTCGGTGTTGCTCCAAGATCGCTTTGAATATTGGTTGGAGGCAAGCCGAGAGCGGATCATGGGACGATCTGGACTTGGTGGTGAAGAGAAGGTGAAGGGCATCGTGTCGCTTCTCCGGGATGAGTCATATCGGTGGTGGCTCACGGTTCGAGACGAGTGTGGCGTGAGAGGATCTAACATGGGATTATTTCGTGGTGCATATCAAAAGAAGTACATCGGAGCTAGTTATGTCGACTCAAAGGCTTTTCTGAGGCTTGTTCAGGGGAGTAAATCTATTTCTGAGTACGTGGCTGAGTTCCTGAAGCTGAGTAGGTATGCCAGGGGCATTGTGGCCACTGAGCATGAGAGGTGTGTTCGTTTCGAGGATGGTCTGCGAGGACGACTTGAGGGTTTGTGATTGCTCCTCTCAGCGGGAGCGAGTTTCTTTGTCTTAGTTGAGAAGGCTAAGGTAGCCGAGGGTGTTAAGGAGTCGAGTGAGGGCGGTATGGACCGAAATAGACATAATAGGAGCTTTGGGTCTTCTGGGTCGTCGGGTAATCCGCAGAAGAGGGCTAGACCGAGTGGGCCGAACCAGCCTGTTAGGTTTGTTCTTTGCTAAGCGAGGACCGCCATGATGTGATCGGTGTGGGAAATCTCATTGGGGTGGTTTCTTTGGACTGGAGGAAAGGTTGCTTCGAGTGTGGTTCTCTGGAGCATCGTGTGAGGATTGTCCGCGCAGGTTGGCTAGGATTGATGCGAGGGGGCCGTGTCGGTTCAGAGGTAATGGACCGCCACCACGGAGGGGCCGTGGTAATGGCGAGAGGTGGTAATGGTTTGCCCGGGGCCGTGGAGCAGGCGAGAGGTACAGTAGCTCGATGCTAGGCGGCTGGGTTAGTGTATCTTTGCGGCGCCGAGAGGAGGAGCGACGCACCGGACGTCATAACGCAGAGTGACGTTTTTATTTTTGGTTCTCCTTATCTTGCTTTGATTGATGTGGGATCGACGCACTCTTATGTTGCCGTAGTATAGTAGAGACCATGGATTTAGACTCGAGATATCTTCTAGGCGGATGACCGTGATTAGCCCTCTACAGGTCACTCTGTAGTAGTAGATAAACTGTTTAGAGAGGTACCCTTAGAACTCCAAGGGGTAGTGTTTCTTTCTTGATCCGATGGAAGCGCCGTTTGGGGAGTTCGATCGATTCTTGGGATGGATTGGTTGGTCAAGTACCAGGCGAGGTTGGATTGCGTGGCCAAGCGCATGGTTCTTAAGACGGTCGAGGTGAAGAGGTGGCTATGATAGGTAATAGGAGAGATTACTTATCAAATGTGGTATCCGCTTTAAAAGCGAGAAGATGGTCGAGGAAAGGCCGTGAGGCGTATGTAGTTCATGTGTATGCGTTGGAGGCTAAGGAGTGCTTTGTGGAGAAGGTTCGTGCACTGTTAAGGAGTTTGTTGATGTTTTTCTGAGGAGCTTCGGGTTTCTTTGCGGATCGCGAGGTGGAGTTCGGGATTGATCTATTACCGGAGGCTGCGCCGGTGTCTATTGCTCGTATAGGATGGCGCCAAAGGAATTGGTGGAGCTTAAGGCTCGAGATCCGGGAGTTATTGGATCGAGGTTTTATTAGGCCAAGTGTTTCGCGCGGTAAGTGCGCGGTACTCTTTGTTAAAAAGAAAGATGGCTCGATGCGGATGTGTATAGAGTACCGCCAGATTGAACAAGGCGGCGATTAAAAACAAGTATCCGTTGCCACGGATAGATGATTTGTTTGATCACGGTGAAAGTGCTGCGGTATTCTCGAAGATCGACTTGAGGTCCAGGTATCACCGATTAAAGGTTAAGGAGGCGGATATCCATAAAACAGCGTTTCGGACTCGGTATGGGCACTACGAATTTTTGGTAATGCCATTGGGTTGACTAACGACCGCGGCGCGTTATGGACATGATGAATAGGGTGTTTCAACAAGATGTCGGATCGATTCGTCGTGGTTTTCATAGACGACATCTTGGTGTACTCAGGGCGAGAGGAAGAGCATGATAAGCATTTGCGAGTGGTGTTGCGATTTTGAGGGAAAAACGGTTCTATGCTAAGTTCGATAAGTGCGAGTTACGGCTTAGAGAAGTGACTTTCTTGGGTCATGTAGTGTGGTGAGGGATTCGAGTAGATCCTCGTAAGATTGAGGTAGTTTTGGATTGGAAGCCGCCTAGGTCGCGTGGGTGAGATTCGGAGTTTTCAGGTTTGGCCGGATACTACCGAAGGTTTGTTGAGGGTTTCTCGTTGATAGCGTGTGCCGATGACCAAGTTCTTTGAGGAAAGAAGTTCCGTTTGTATGGACCGAGAAGCGGCAGGAAAGCCGACAAGTTAAAGAAGATTTTGACCGAGGCTCGGTTCTAATTCAACCCGAGGTCGTGGTAAGGAGTACACGTCTATTGCGATGCATCACATACGGGCTTGGGTTGTGTCTTGATGCAAGAAGGTAAGGTTGTGGCTTACGCTTCTCGACACCGAGGCCACATGAGGTCAACTATCCGACACATGACTTGGAGCTAGCGGCCGTGGTCTTCGCTTTAAAGATTTGGAGGCACTACTTGTGCGGAGAGAGATCGATAGTCTCTACACAGATCACAAGAGTCAAGTATCTACCGACTCAAAAGGATTTGAATTTGAGGCGCCGCAGATGGGTCGAGTTTGTTGAAAGATTACGATTTGTTCGATTGAGTATCATCAGGGCAAGGCTAACGTGGTGCGCGCACGCGTTGAGTCATAAGGTTGTTTGGACTTAAGAGCATTGTTTGCCCACTTGAGCTTGTATGACGATGGGAGTATTCGCGCGAGTTGCGAGTTAAGCCTACTTGGGTTGAGCAGATCGAGAGAAAGCGATTGTTGGATGAGGTTACGAGTGCGCTTGAAGGTTGCAAGAATCTTGAGAATGGTGGTTTGGAAGGTTACAATTTGTCTAGTGATGAGGTCTTTGTGTTTTCAAGGTAAGGCTTGTATGCCTAAAGATGTTGAGTCGAGGCAAAAGATTCTTCGGGGCGCACATAGCATGATCCTCATGCTATGCATCCCGGAGGTAGTAAGATGTATAGGGATCTTAAAGAGCGATTTTGGTGCTTTGGCTTGAAGAAGAAGGAGGTGACAGAGTTTGTTGGGAAATGTCGACTTGCCAGTCAAGGTTGAACATCGATTCTGCCGTCGGGTTTGCTTCGACTGTGAAGATTCCTCGATGGAAGTGGGAAAGGATAACCATGGATTTCGTCGGTGGGTTACCGCTTACGCCAAGCAAGAAAGATTCAGTTTGGGTAGTGGTGGATCGATCGACTAAATCACTCACTTTATTCCGGTGAGGTTGACTACTCACTTTGAAGCTAGCTAAGTCGTATGTGTCGAGATAGTAAGGTTGCACGGTGTGCCAATTTCGATAATCTCGGATAGGGATCCTAGATTCACGCGTCAAGGTTCGGAAAGCGTTGCATCGGGTAACCCACTAGTGAGTTTGGATTTCAAAGACGGCTTTTCACCCCATGATCGACGGTCAATCGAGAAAGGGTCATTCAGGTCTTAGAGGATATCTTTGAGAGGTTGTATCTTGGATTTGAGAGGTAGTTGGGAGGAGTTTCTACCATTATTGAGTTTGCCTACAACAACGATTACCAAGCGAGCATCAAGATGGCACCGTATGAGGCGTTGTATGGTAGGAAGTGTCGCTCACCTACGTGTTGGACGGAGTTAGGTGAACGTCGGTTGTTGGGACCCGAGTTGGTTCTTTGAGACCAGAAGACAAGGTTAAGTCGATTCGGTCTCGATTGAAGGAAGCTTGGACCGACAGAAGTCTTATGCCGATCTTAAGCGAAGAGATATAGAGTTTTTGTGGGGATCGAGTGTTTCGAAGGTCTCGCCTTGGAAGAAGGTGTTGAGGTTCGGGAAGAAAGGCAAGCTAAGTCCGAGGTTTATTGGGCCGTATAAGGTATTGAGACGAGTTGGACCAGTAGCGTATCAACTTGAGTTGCCAGCAGAGCTTAGTCAGATTCATGACGTTTTTCACGTTTCGATGCTTCGACGTTATCGTTCGATCCATCGCATGTAGTAGCGATGGAAGAGATCGAGGTAAATCCGCATTTGACCATGGAGGAGGAACATGCGCGATTCTTGATCGAGATGTGAAGGTTCTGCGTAAGAAGTCCTGTGCCTTTGGTTAAGGTTCTTTGGCGGAATCATGGCGTAGAAGAAGCTACGTGGGAACTCGAGGATATGATGAGACAGTAATACCCGCAACTCTTCTCGATCGGTAATTTCGAGGTCGAAATTATTTTTAAGAAGTAGAAGCGTAATATCCCGGTTAGGGGTCATTTTCTTTGTGCATGATATTGCATGTGTCTAGTGTGTTTGCGTGGCTATTTCTATGTTTTGGGGCTTAATTGAAGTCTAAATGTATGCCCGAGTGAATGGGAAATTTTTGATTTTTGAGTGTTAAGCCGTGGGATTTGTTGGAGCTGGGGTATAAGAGTTTTATTTGGTGTTCTTGAGCACAAAAGAAAAGCTAGTGGAGTGGCAAGGCATGCGTCACTTGGGGGGCTTGAGTGTGGCGCCATCTGCAGGGGAGAGATCTTGTGTTCAAGGCTGCGGAGTGGCCACATTTTGCATCCTTTTTGACGGCATGGAGGAGGAGAGTTGTAGGCAGTTCAAACTCTGCCTTGGACTTAGTCTACTCATTTGAATGGTGGGTGGAGAGTGGATTGAGGAGGAAGACTTGTTCAACTTATTTGAATTTGTGGTTGGGAGTGAATTAGGGGATATGGCCGAATGTTGGTGAGGTTTGGGGGGGAGTGTGGACGGTTTGGTGATGGGAAGTGTGGTGTGCCGAAATGCACTTCTCACTTTGTGCATTTTCGGCCATAAGGCATTTTGAAGCCAACATTTTCTTCTTTTGTTAAAACAACCCCAAGCAACTCTATTTGCCGAATTTTGTAATTGGTTTTCTTTACATTTTGTGTTGTTGACCGAAGGCTCTTCTAGTTTCTTTCTTCTTTTCATTTGTGTAAACCGAAAGTTATCTTCCAAAATATCCCCATCATTTCATTTCTTCCCAAAATCTTAAGCCGAACTCTCCTTCTATTGTTGCCGATTTTCTCTTTCTCTTAAACCATCTTGCCGAAATTCAATTCTCACTCTACTCTCATCTCACATTTGTTTTCTCTCTTCTCTCATTCAGAACCGAACACGGGTGTGTTAAACATCTAAAGACAATTCTCTTTTCTTTCTTTTAAGGTGTTGGCCGAATCTTTTCTTCCTTCTAATAGCTCCCTCTCTTGACCGAATATTAGTGAAGGGTGATCTAGTTGGTTGATCGATCTTGGGTGTTGGGTAAGTGTTTGGCCGTATGGCCATTTCTTTTCTCTTTCTGTTCTTAATCGATTCGGGTTTGATTAAGAGCCGAATATGGTAACTTTGGAGGAGTGTTAATCGTTTGTGAATCATCTCGTTATAGGATCCTTGGATTTTGGAAGCAAACAAGAGAAGTCTCCTGCTTTACGCTAATTGATTGGTAAGGGTTGGTATTGTTGTTAGTTTATTCTCTTAGTTCTCGTTTAGTCAAAACTTCAAGAGATTAATACTTTCTTCTTTATAGGTTGGCCGATTGTCAAAGGAACCACTATTTGGTTCGGGATTTGGTAGGAAACCAAATCAGTGAAGGGTAAGGGCTTTTGATAAACCCTTTTGGATTATATGGTTATGGCGAATGGTCTTAGTACCTAACCCCTAAGCTTGGCCGATTCTAGGAGCAAGGAGTTTAAAGATTGTAGATCGTTTCTTTGGGATTAAGGCCTTCGTTATACTGTGTGTAAACTAACACACTATACTTAGTAATATTGTTATTAAACTGTTTGCCTATTAAAAACCATGACAGTATGATGGATTATTGGATACCCAAACGGGGTATGTATACGTATCGGGTAAGTCCGATTTATTACAAGTTCTATTATGGATACCTTGGGTATTATGATCTATGATATGTATGCTATGAGAGGTAATGCTAGACATGTTGGCATGATATGCATGACTTGTATGATATGCATGATTACATGAGTATGGTATGTTGATGGGTGAGATGAGTAGAGGAGCATGATATTTTGTGCCGACGAGCACCGGTGTTTTGGTAACACACCTTGTGACTTTGGGTCACCAAAGTGCTTTGGTAGCACATTTGTGTCTTTGGGACACCGGAGGTTGGGCACCTCATTGCGACTTGTCCCCGTGGTTAACACCACCGTGGGTTGGCCCCACTTTGAGATATGGGATAAATCGCTAGTGATTGGGTATCACACGATGGGTTGGCCCCATCATTCGATTATTGTGACTACGGTCACCGGTGCTTTGGTAGCACATTTGTGTCTTTGGGACACCAGAGGTTGGGCACCTCATTGCGACTTGTCCCCCTGTGGTTAACACCACCGTGGGTTGGCCCCACTTTGAGATATGGGATCGTCGCTAGTGATTGGGTATCACACGATGGGTTGGCCCCATCATTCGATTATCGTGACTACGGTCACCACGGTGCTTGGGTAGCACATTGTGTCTTTGGGACACACGGTGTTTTGGTAACACATTGTGACTATACGTCACCGGTGGTTTGGCACCACCAAAGTGGTTTGGTACCACACGGGGTAGAAAAAGGAGATACGGATGGTTAGGATCGGGTTGCATTAATTATGTTGCTATGTATGATGTGTGTTAGCATGTTGTTTCATCGGGGAGCGGATTTATGCATCGAGTCACTCGACTCACCCTCTCCTTTGACATTTCGGGTGACTCGTGAGACGCTTGGACATGGAGCCGGGATGGACTCGGGTGCTCATGCCATGCTTAATAAAGTTTTACTCCAACTCTATCATCCGGGTACTTTAGTTTAATTCATCGTTATTTGGGTTTTAATTTGGATTTGTAAAAGGCCTTTAAATTATGTTTTATGATGGGTATGTTTTAATTAGATTCTCAACCTGCTTAATAAATAACTTGGCATGAAATTTTGCTAAAACTTGGAAAGACAACGTTTTCAAAATTATATCGCAATGTGTTTTAAACTATACCATCGGGTATCTCGCTATGTTTTGTTATTCAATAAACTCAAATGATTTTCAAATCAAACTCGATCTGCTACTAAGCCTAAAATGTTTCAAAATGGCACTAAGAAACTACTGGGAGTACTAAATGAAATCAACTCGTTTTAACTATATACTTGGATAAGTTTTCAAAAATCTAATCAAACAAGCCTATTCAAACTTTCCTCAAATTCACTATGTTTTCACCCCACTTCTAAACGAAAAAAAAATCTGATCACTCAAAGACGTTCTTCCCCGTAACATACCAGATTCGGGCGTGGTGTCTTGTCCGAGTTTGGGGTGTTACAGACTATGGCTTCTAATGGAGAGGAAAATATTCGGCTAGGTTCCAACAATTACTTAATTTCGGCTTGACAAAAGAAAAGAAAGAAAAGAAGAGAAGAGAGCACTAAGAATTCGGCAGAGAAAGGAGGAAGCACAAATTGATGAGTAGCCCTCCTTCCTTCCTTTTATAGCCGAAATTATCATCTAAGGAGTCCCTTACTTGGCCACCACTCCTCTATCTGATAACTTTATCCTTTAATTATCACTTAAAATAAAAGATAATTCAGCAACTATCCTTACTTAGCCGAAATTATTAAACTCAAAGTCCCTTACTTGGCCATCACTTCTCCCTTATTTTCCTCTTTATCTCTTTATTCAAATTAAAAGAATTTAATCCAACAATTATCTCTTGAAAATAATGATAAATAAATCCCTTATTTATCCACTATTTATAAAATAATAAAAGCTCCTAATTTCTAGCCAGTCTTGGTCCACCTCTCTCTGCTCCTTGTAGCAAAATAAAATTTCTTTTATTTGCTTCCCATGTGACTCGAACTTAGGCCCATTCCTCTTGCATATGGCGCCATTTCCATAGGCCCTAAGTGGCATCTTCAGACCACTTTTCCAAGCCTATTTGTGTGTCAAATTTCACAAACTTTTTCTTTTAAGGCCACCTTGCCTTAATTTCCCCTTTTAAACCTTAAAACTCGTCATTTCTAGGTCATTTCTAAGTTTCCAAAAATTTTCGTTCGGCTCTGTAAACTTGACATTTTCATACATTTCCAAGTTTCCAAAAATGTTCACTTTCCATTTTCCATACATTTCCTAGTTTCCAAAAATGTTCACCTTCCATTTTTAAACTTAACATTTCCATACATTTTCAGGTTTCCAAAAATGTTCATTTCTAACTTATTTTCACTCATTTCCGGGTTTCCAAAAATATTCAAAATTTATTCATAATACTTAAAACATGTCACTTCATACAATTAAACCGGAAATGCATAGGCCCTATTTTAGGATGTTACAGAATTTGATATAAATGGCTAAATGCCTACGATTGGTGTGTTGGCGGGGTGGGTTGACAAAAGATCCCCACAGGTGTGATGGATGCTACGGGTGGTGTGTAGCGGATGGATTATTAGGTTGGTTTGGGATTGCATTTCATTCATATGAATTATTTGATACATTATTATGTAAAAAGGGGCTTAGGCCCAAAATATTGCTAAATGTGTTTTGAGCCCAAGTGGACTCTGAGTAGGGGATTATACACTGAGTTCTTGTAACTCACCCCCCTTTTTCTTAACCCTTGTAGGTAATGCTCAGTGATCTGGACTTGGGCCATGGATGACTCGGTGGAAGCCATACTTCAGAAATGGTGTTTTATTTTTAACTTTAGATTTTTATTTCCGTTCACTTTACTATTTTGGGTTTTTATGTTGTAATAAGGCCTCTGGATTATTTTATTATTTGCTTTATGTTGGATATTCTTATTATTTTGCTTAAATTGTTTAAAAAGGGAATTTTCTAAAAATATAAATAATGGTTTCCAAAATTGATTAATAAATGGATTTTATAGCAAACTTTTTACAAATGATTTAATTCGGATTCTCTTTCAAAATTATCTACGACATTTTCAAAAGTCACGATTTTAAAGCTCACTACCTCGATTTTCGATTCATCAAACGATCTTTCAAAATACTTGTATTTTATCTACGTTTCCGCAACGATTTAAAAATGCTTCTGCAACTCTATTTCTAAACATCACATTTTTGTAAATTGTTTATTTCAAATATGCTTTCGCCACCAAAAAGGTTTTTAAAGATAATTACGTTTTCAAGTAGTTAACAATTGCTTAAGTGTTTTGGGTTTTAACAAAGAGGCTGTAATTCTCAAACAAGTTTTTTCCATGTGACACGCCAGATTCAGGTCTAACTTCTAGGCCGGGTTTGGGGTGTTCCATGTGGTCCCGAAACCATTTTTCCAATTTCACCAAAATTTAGGTTGTTACAACTCTCCCCCTTAAGAAATTTTGTTCCTCAAAAATTTTATCAGTACAGAGTTTCAAACATTACTCTCTCTCATAGTTTCCTCCAATTCTTAGGTAGCTCCCTCTATATCATGTCATTGTCAGATAACTTTTATTAAAGCTACCTTTTTATTTCTCAGTTTTTTTTTCTTACAAGTGCCAGAATTTCAATCAATCTCTCACTGTAAGTCGTGTCAGGCTGAATTTAACATTTATAAAAGCAATAACAAATGATGGGTCTGATCGATTCTGTCATATCACATATACTCATAAAAACATTGTGAATTCTGTAGATCTCTGATAATAATACCAATCAATACACAACAGGTCTAATTCTTTTCCATAATCTCGCATGACCCAATAAATCACGGACTTAAATTTTCCTTCACGGCCAAACCGGGTAACTTTCTTCCATGGTGAAACTTTCAAAATATTTTATCGCCAATCTAAAATTCTAGTTCTTTTCGTTTTAGATTCGCATCGGATTTCTGACGATCACATACTGCTTTTAAACTATCTTAGATCATTTTCATCTTTCTTCGGTTTCAAAGAATCAGTCCTACTACATATATATTTTTCACTGAACTCCGTCCAAAACATCGGAGTTTTATATTTGTGACCATATAAAGCCTCGTACAGTATAATTTTGTACTTGACTGTTAACTGTTATAATAAATAAATTCAACCCAAGGCAAATACTTTTCTCAGTTACCTTCAAATTCAAGTACACAACATCGAAGCATATTTTCCAAAGTCTGAATCATATGTTCAGGTTAATCATCCATCTGAGGATGAAATACCGTACTAAATGTAACCATGTACCCAGAGTTTCTTGTTACTTGTTTCATAATCGGAATATAAACCGTAGATCTCTATCAGAAATAATAGAAGCTAGCACATCATGTAATCTGAGAATTACAAAAATAGATTGTTCAAGTAATCTATCAAGTGAGAAACTCATTATACCAGAATAAAATGTGCAGGCTTCGTCAAACAATCGACAATTACTCAAATCGTATCTTTCTTTTTCATAGACAAGGAGAATCCTAATATAAAATTCATAGTGACTTTGTCCCATTTCCATTTCAGAATTTTCACTGACTATAACCATCTTGAAAGTATCATCTCTATCTTGCTAATACATCCAACGTTTAAATATAGATTCAGAAATACCACATTTCTTTTCGGGCTACCAGTACATCTCTTACAAATTGTTGTGCATTTTCCATTTTCCGGATAAACCGGCATAGTACCACTGTGATCATTCATGCAAAATTTCCATTACAATCTCTAATTTCTTCAGTCCATAAACTATGTCTCTGGTTAACAGACATTTACCGAATCTATTCTGTAATTCTGATTCAGAAATTATTTCACACTGTACTCATTTAACTTAAAACTCATTATCACTTTTCTGAGTTTCACTGATCTGTTGTAGAAACATCGGTTAAGCTTTATACTCAGCTAAAATTATTCTTTCATCAGACCATAGCAATTGAGTATTTATTGCTCATAAAGAAAACAAAGAATTTTCTACTCAACTTATCAGCAACTATATTTAGTTTTCCTGAATGATAATCAATTACCCAAATCAGGGTCTTTCAATAATTCAAGCCATATATGCAATCTCAAAGTCAAATCTTTTAGCAACATCAGATACTTCAAATTTTTATGATCGGTGAATATATGACATTTTTCACCAAACAAGTAGTGTTATCAGATTTCAATACAAAATCAGCAGCTATCAATTCTAGATCGTGTATCGAGTAATTCTTTCCATGTGATTTTTAACTGTCTGAAAGTACAGGCTATTACCTTGCCTTATCGCATCAAAACACAATCTAAACCCATTCAATAATATGTCTCTGTAATAACAACTCCTTACCCGATTTAGGCTAAACAAGAATTAATACTTCGGTCAATAGAGTTTCCAACTGGTCAAAACTTTACTGATATTTATCGGTCCATTCAACTCTTACATCTTCTCTGTAATAACTATGTCATTAATGTAGCTACTTCAATTATTAACATTGAAGCTTTGAGTTTTTCCAAAGCCACAACCATCAGATAGATTCAAAACCATAGTGTATTAATATGACCAACATTTCAATCGTATAGATAAAGCAACACTTTAATATCAATAGTGTACTTCAAATCAGAAGAGGGAGAACCGAAAGTGGCCCCAAGAATAACCAATGCAGTAATTCAGTTTCTATAATCTGTGATCTCTATCACCATACCTCATGATCGAGTCAATATTTATTACGGTAATGAATGTAATTACCTTCGACCGATGAATATCTTTCTCAGATAAACAATGTTTAAATGATGGAGAGACTGATGATATCTCAGAGAAGATTCAGAAGAGTAATATCACGTATACATCGGTAGAAACAACTATGATAAAGACAATATAATTTGCATATTCGCAATTCAGGCCTTCAATCAGTAGAAGTAGTAAATAACATCATATGAACCTTATCCTCAAATCTTATATCAAACATGATGAATTAGAAAGCCCAAGTATGATAGAGCAATACCACTCATGAATTAACAAGACTTATAGTAATTTCATCTATCATGATTTACTAGCCTTTCAATACGACAAATATTGCATCTGTACATGCACAATTTCATATGCCTCTGATAATAACAGAACTTATAGAGTACCTAGAAAATATTGTTGTAATATTCCTGATTATAATAGCTGTATTCAAATATCGGTGCAATTTCATCACTATCCCACTGACTAATAAAGTTATCAATAATCTTATATTATTCAGCTCACTAAAAGAGTCAATTCAGAAGAATTTTCGGCCAATCCGCTTTGTAAATATCATATCTGGGTAAGTTGTTTACTCATGAACAACTTTTTCCTTAACAATGATGTAACACCCCTTACCCGTATTCAACTCCAGAACCGAGTACGAGGCATTACCGTACTTAACTTGCTTGAACATACAACTTTTGGCTTTAAAATTTCATTTCAACTTAAAACTTCTTATTCACGTTCATAACATCCTTATTATGGGCCTACGAGGCCCTGGACATAAAATCAAAATGGTTCGGAACCAAACCGGAAACTTTTACACACTTAGAAAATTTTTGCTCAAAACAGGGCTACACGCCCATGTGAACTGGAACACGCCCGTGTGGGCAGGCCGTATGGTCACACTCGCCCATGTTCCTAGCCCGTGTGGAATTTATTTTCCATTTCGAACCTACAGGGGTTTTCACACGGCCGGACACACGCTCGTGTCAGTGGCCCGTGTCCTCTACACGGCCTAGTCACACGCCCATGTACTGGCCCGTGTGACGAATCGAATTCTCACAAATTTGATGCAGGGGACACGCAGCCTATCAACACACCCATAGGGCTGACCGTGTGTCACACATGGCCTAGACACACGCCCTTGTGTCTACCCGTGTGGACAATTAAAGGCTTTTTTCCAAGCCATTTGCCACCCTAAAACATAAACACATATATGCCAACACAAGCATCACATAACATAGCATTAATATACTATGAAGAATCACTAATCATCATTCATACACTTCATATCTTACCCCATCAATTGCATGAACTTTCACTTCATAAAACTCATCATCATTAAGATATAAAACTTGACAAATATCAGCCAATTCTTAATGGCCATTTACAAAATGAGTGCATAACATTAATAGCCAACACTTTGGCTACCAAATAAGACATAACACAATATGACCAAGTTCCTATACATGCCATACTCAAAATGAATTAACTTTTGTAACACCCCAAACCCGGTCCAAACATTACGACCGAATTTGGTATGCCACGGAGAAAAGTTTTTGAAAATCCTTTTAAGCTGATTAAAATTTTTGATAAAAGATATTGCCTTGTTTTTAAAACGGTTGAGGTGTATAAAGAAATCATCACTTAGTATTGTTTAGAAAGGTATTAAATCAGGTTGTTACAGATTCAAGTGTACCCGATGGTACAATAAAACATTTTACGTATTAATTTGAGAAAACATGTGCATCTGTTTTAACATCATCAAATAGTTTAAACAAAACATTCAAAACATGCAGCAATAATAAAATAATCCTAGGAGGCCTTATTACAATTAAGCAACATAAACCCAAAAGAAAGATAGATAAAATCCAAAATTCATTTATTAAAAATCTCCACTGCATGGCCACCTCGAGTCCATCCGGCTCCTCACCCGCGATCTACGAGTCACCTGAAAAATTAAAGTAGAAGGTGAGTCACCAAGACTCAATGTGTAACCCTTCCCCGATTTAGTGCAACAACATACACAAATCATAACCAATTAACATGCATAAGTTTAAAAAAATGCACCCAATCCTAACCATCCAAACACCTTTCTCAACCCCATGTGGTACCAAACCACTGGTGGTGCCAAACCACTGGTGACGTATAGTCACAGATGTGATGCCAAATCACTGGAGATACCAAATCTCACGGTGTCCAGAAGACACAAATCGAATGATGGGGCCAACCCATCGTGTGATACCAAATCACCGCAGACGATCCCATATCTCAAAGTGGGGCCAACCCACGGTGGTATCAACCACGAGGGACAAGTCGCTATGAGATGCCAAACCTCCGGAGGTACCAAACCTCTCGTGACCGTAGTCACAATGTGTTACCAAAACACTGGTGTCCGTCGACACAAATATCACTGCCCCCTCCACTCATCAAACCCACATTCAATCAATGATATTTAACAACAATCATGCCAACATGCTCATTCATAAACATACATAGGATGTATCAATAATCATTTATAAGCCACATGTATCAAATGTGTCATGCTTCCCAAAAGCATCAAATAACCAATCATATTGTCAAGAACTTACCCGAAGCCTTGCTAAACCTTTATGGTATTAAACTCAAATCTACACAAATCCGATTAGCATACACATAATACTTTGCACGTTAATTAATTATAAGTGTGTATGTACACACCTGGTAATAGTGAGAACTACACTTTCCCGCTCGTCGATACCCTCGGAATCTCTAATAACAACTATAGGCGATTTCTCTTCGATTGATGGTTTATAACTCGATAAAGAACCACGAACGAACAATGGCTCGGGGGTACGAACGACTTCAAATAAACGATTATCGCCGGCAGAGGGTCCACATCCCGGTGGAAAGTCTCGAACTGCCGACACAGCCCTTCGTTTGAAATTTGAGGGTATAGCAGAACCACCCCTCTTCCAAACACTACGAACTGCTCTTTTCGAACCCATTCTTGATTGCTCCAAAATCTAACGTCCAAGGAAAGAAGATAATAAACGGACGATAGAGTCCTCTAAAACTTAATCGATTAGAAGACCATCTAAAACGATATAAGCATAAAGATCCTTACCCTTTTGACTTACCAACCTTAGATTGCTAGAGAGAGATAAGGCTTAAATCAATCGCTTCCGAAGTCCCAAAGAGCCTATCTTCAAAATCGATGGATGAAAACCAAGGAAGGTCTACCCTTGAATATTCGGCCAAAACAAAGACTAAAAGGAAATGGGAAGTTTCGGCTATATAGTAATGAAAGGAGAAAATATGTGAATAAAAGTGAGGGAATATGTAAGTAGAAAAGAGAATAACAAATGAGAGGATGAGGATTCGATTTAATCAACAATGGAAGAAAGAAAAGAAAAGAGGATTTGGAGAAGAAAGAAGTTCGGCCAAATGAAAGAAAAGGGATTTGTGTTTGAGCACAAATCAAAGGAAGAAAAGAGAGATATGGGAGAAATGAGATTCGGCCAATACTTTGTTTGCCCAAAAGAAAATGCACATAAATGAAAAAGTAGTTTTGGTGTCAAAAGGATAAATGAGATAAAAGAGAAATGGTATTTGATTCAACAAAATGAGGCTAAAATCCCAAAACAATTTTGCACAAAAATGCCTAAGTGCATTCGGCCAAAGAGGAATTTGCTTGGAGAGGAAAAGAAAATATGTCAAATGGTGCCCAAATGCCAAAGTTGGCCAAATATCCTCCCCTAAATCACCTAACACATTCGGCCACCCACCTAGACACCCTTGTCGTCCACATTCAACCACTAAAGCCTAGGAAAACTTTCCAAGACATCATCCACTTTCCATGCCTTAGTCCCCTCATCATGCCATAAGTTCAAGATTCTTATCTTAATCATAATTCCATCTTACCAAAAGAAATAGTCCAACTTATCAAAAAAAAAAAAACATAGGTTGACCGTCCACTCCTATCATCAAGGGGTTTACAATTTTGGCAACTCCCCCAATTCACTCTAAGCCATTCTTATGATATATTCAAATTTAATTTGAATAAATCATGTCCCCAAATTTTCCTCTATCAAAATACAATAATTCTAATAATAATAATTCAATTAGAATCCTTAATAATATCCTCATAATCCACACATTAAAATTTTATCATCTCTTTCTCTCTCTTGCCAACTTTTCAAATAAAATCAAATAATATTCTCTTCCTTAATAACCCAAAATTCAAAATTAGGAAATTCCTTCCCCTTAATGCCGTCCAAACTCATTGGTCACATGACCATGAATTTGTTTCCAAAACTTTTCCTTGATATATGCCCCATGTCTCCATACCCTTCCATAAGTTCTTGATTCCATACCATATGTTAATACTTTCCTTAATCCTTTATTCTACTAACCAAAAATAACATGGTCAACCCTTACCATAACTATGCTTGGCCAACACTTACCATACAAGTACAAAAATAAAAGTTCTCTAAATGCTAACTAAGGGATTCGAACCACTCCCCTCTTGCTATTACCCATGCGCCATCACCACTTTACCAATTGACTCCTTGTGTCACTTATTGATACTTAAATTAATTTATGAGCTAAGCTCACATAATCCACTTCATTAAATAATCCATACTAAAAATTATTCTAACTTCCTAAATAAAACAAGCCTTCACCAGACTATTCTAACACACAAAATTCCTACCCAAGCCAACACAAAAATAAATAATATTCAAATTTTCCTAAAGCCCAATTCCCAATCGGCCCAATCCTACTAGGCCCAATTTTGGGATGTTACAACTTTACTATACCAAAAGAATGATTGATAGTGTGATCCGAACTCCGGTGTCCTACGATTCTCGAGCTAGCTTGGCGACACTACAAGGAAAAGGGAAAAGAAAGGGGTAAGCATATAGCTTAGTAAGTTTGCATGAATTAAAATAGCAACATAAGTACTCATTATAAAATCCATTCATCTCATAGAACAATAACAACACAAGTGCTCAAGTACTTTGATATACTTACCCATACTTACGCTTACCCATCACATATCACATTACGGTTTCATAACTCATATTTTACTCATGGTACCTATGTCACTTCATCACATAATTTAGCACTATTGCTATCATGAGCATAAACTTAAATCATTAACATCCTTCACTTAAATGTAACTCTTTGTCATCTTTGTATAGCTTAGCCCTTTTGCCATCTTTGCATACTTAGCTCTTTTACCATCTTTGCATACTTAGCTCTTTTGCCATATTTGCATACTTAGCTCTTTTTCCATATTTACATACTTAGATCTTTTGCCCGTTGAACTACTCAGAATATCGAAGGATACTCAATCTCATCATACATGTATCACGATGCCAATGCCATATCCCAGACATGGTCTTACATGGGATCACCTCTTAATACCGATGCCATATCCCAGATGTGGTCTTACACGGGATCTCTTAGCTCGATGTCGATGCCATGTCCTAGAAACGGTCTTATACGAGATCGTACATAGATGTAGATGCCATATCCCAGACATGGTCTTACACGAAATCTTCCTTTAATACCGAGGCCATGTCCCAGACATGGTCTTATACGGGACCTTCCTTATTTGGTGCCGGTTCCATGTCCCAGACATGGTCTTACACGGGACCTTCCTTATCTCATTTCGTGACATAGGTATCCTCGTTATTCCGAATCTTCAACAGGGACTTCAACTTAATATAACCTCATCTCATTCTCTTTGAGGCATCATTAGCCAATTTCATAAAATAATATTCATTTCATAAAATATCAAGCATTCGAAAACATAATAACATTAAGTAGTTTTAAATTCACACAAACTTACCTTGGTACTCAAAATGTGTATAGATGTTCGATTTAGTCCAAAACTTTGTTCTTGCCTCGGTTTCGGTTCGAGCTTCGTGTTTCTTAATATATAATAGCAATTTCACTTGTTTAATACTCACATTGACTAAATTGATGAATGAATCATACTTTGGCAAATTTATGATTTTGCCCCTAAACTTTCACATAATTACACTTTTACCCCTAGGCTCGTAAAATGATTTTTATTCAACTGCCTTGTATTTTAAGCCTAGCAGAATTATTTTCTTAACTACTACAGCCCCCAATTTCCACTATTTCACTCATGTATGACCATTTTTATAACTTTTACAATTTGGTCCTTTTATGCATTTTTCATGAAAACTACTTAGAAAAAAATGTTTATCATACATCAAACTTTCATATTCTTCCATAAAACATCAAAATACATGCATGTCATACATGGGTAAATTTTTGAACATAAACCCTAGCTCAAAATATAGCTAGAAATAGCTAAATCGAGCTACGAGGATCTCAAAAATACGAGGAACATTAAAAATGGGGCTAGGATGCACTTACTATCAAGCTTGGAAGTTGAAGAAACCCTAGCTATGGAGAGCTTGAAATTTTCGGCCCTAGCTTGAAGAAGATGAGCAAATTTTGCTTCATTTTTCCCTTTTTAATCTTTTATTAACCAAATGACTAAAATGCCCTTAAGTCCCTTTCTTGAGATTTTTCCTTCCCATTTCTATTTTTGTCCATCTTAACATATAATGGTATAATTGCTAAATAAGGACCTCTAATAATTTTTATGATGCTATTTCATACTTAAATCTTCTAGAATCTCATATCTCCTAATCTCTGCAATTTAGTCCTAATGGAGAAGTTGTTCACTAATTAATAAAATTTCTTCATGAAATTTTCACATGCAAACACCTCATAAGCCTCATAAAAATCATAAAACACATATTTCTACTTCGAATTTGTGGTCTCGCAACCACTATTTCGACTAGGCCCTAAATTGGGCTGTTACAAATGACATCACATAATCAAAATAATCCTCAGAAAAAATATGATATCTCTTTTAATACCGTCTTTACTTACTAACCCATTCTCATTCTGACTACATCATTAGTCATTCAGCCTTTGAACTCTTTAGTTCCACATTCATGAGCTTAATCCATATAAATCTTGTGAATTTTATTGTATAACACTATACTGGTAAGGGGGTGGAGATCGTAAGCCTCAAAGTTTAACTTTCATATATATGCTCATATAATATAACACTTATCATTTTCATGTACTATAAAACATCTATCCATACCTTTTTGAATTCTATTTCATCATCAGTAACATTTTACTCAGATACTTGAGTATCTCTTTTAAAGTCATCGGAATTAGCTCGATTGGAAAGCATCTCTGTCTATTTGTAAAACAATTTCCATCAGAGTCGGGAGATATCACACTATCACAGGTTATATAATGGCATGTATTTCTAGACTCCAAATATGCCACGTGCAGTTCCAGAACTGACTAAAACGTAGCTCTGATACCACTAAATGTAACACCCCTAACCCGTGTCCGTCGTCGAAACAGGGTTACGGAGCATTATCAGAACTTTTCAGAACATTTTCAGATAAATCATGTCAATCACTATTCATTTTTCAAGATCATGCATAACGTCCCTTAAATCGACCCTCGAGGCCCGATACGAGCATTAGAATCGAGTCGGGACTTAATCGAAAAATCTAAGAATTTTTCGTGACATTTCAAAAATTTTACAAGGTTTAGGGCTCACACGCCCATGTGACCCTTAGACATGCCGTGCCTCAGGCCGTGTTCGATTTAGGTTGCTCTCTGACTTGTTCCACACGGCCATGCCACACCCCCGTGTGCTAGGCCGTGTGGTTAATTAATTCAATTCGAATTAGGTGCAGGTTTCACACGGCCAAGACACACGCCCGTGTTCAAGGCCGTGTCTCCCACACGACTGAGACACACACCCGTGTCTTTCCCCGTGTGCTCAATTCTGAGCATTGCGTTTTCTCAAATTTAAGGTGCAGAGGACACACGGCCTGGCTACACGCCCATGGGGTAGGCCGTGTGCCATACACGGTCTAGACACACGCCCGTGTGTCTGCCCGTGTGGACAAAATGAAGCCATTCCTAGCTTCATTTTTCACCCAAAATTTCACCCAAGACCTGTACTTAAAATCACATTCAATTACCATCTATTTCAAGCATTCAAATCAAGCAAATCCTATCATTCAACATGGTATACCATTATATGCATACATGTTCATAATCTGGCCTTGGTTTAGTCCATATGATAGGCATATTTTGATCAATTACTTAACACATGTGTAACTACCATAGTATGACGTTACAAATATATCAAATCAACCATTACTAGCCATTCCAATGGCTAGATTACAAGCATCATTTATATTTACAAGCCAACATGTCCAATATAACCTTTACATGCCATTATAACCGTAATTGATTTACCATATTGTATCGACATGGGCCGATAGATAGTGTGAGTGATCTCCGCCTAGCTTTCAATCCAACGAGCTTCCAATTTACTCTAAAACAGGGGAAAATAAAATGGAGTAAGCATAAAATGCTTAGTAAGTTCGTATAACATGGTACTTAACTTACCATTCATCCTATTTTGAGGTAACTATGTAAGGCATATTTACTTAATTTGACCTCAAGCCCTACACATATCCTCATTGCCCTTGTTAGTCATATATTCCATAATAACATCAAAAACAAGTTTGAGCTCAACAACAATCAAGTTTCCATGCACATATACGCTTTCCACAACATGTATAAATCACATTGTTATAGCTCAAGTATATTTTCATATAACTCATCTCAAGTTCAGATTATTTCATATCAGAACTTTATTCATAATACTCATAATATCAGTGTCACATGAGTAGTGGTACATTCAAAGTGCACAAGTCTATATCCAAGGATGAACATTTTCATCTAATAACTTCCATATACAAATTTCATCTTTTCATGCTTTCATACATCTCTTGTCATGTATCATCATTTTCTTGTATTTCACGTAATATTCTCTTTATATCATATTTCCGTATCATATATATATTATTCTATGTCAATTTGTCTTAAATTCATATTTGCCCTTCTCAGAACTTTGCCTGTTGAATTTATTTAAATTATTGATGGATAGATGTGTAGTACACTCGAGGCGTACAAATCAGGATCCGTCAATTCATATTCAATGGTACCCATAAGGTACTTTTTTAGATAGTACACTCTCAAGCCACACATGTATTCAACGGGATTACCAGTCCAAGCTAAATCCCTTTTTACAACATATGCTCTAAGGAGCTCGATCTGGATTACCCGTCCGGGCTAAATCCAATCCATAACATATGCTCGAGAGGACTTTTATCAGGATTACCCGTCCAGGCAAATTCAGATTTTTCGGTATGTGATCAATCTCATACATTTATACATTCATGCAAATTCAAATGTTCACATTCAACTCAAGCATAAAATTTACATTTTTATCACTTATCATTTATCGAGCATTATTGTTGATCGGACTCATTTTATTTATCGAGCTTTGACGAATATGTGATCATTTCACATAATTAAGGCATTTATACAATTCACAAACACAACATTTAATTCAAGCATAAAAATATATATAATTTAGTTACACGAACTTACCTCGACAAATGTTCGTGTACATAAATCTACTAATTCGACATTTTCTTATTTCCTCGTTCTAGCTCCGAATTTGGTCTATCCGGATCTATACGAGTAAATTTAACATTAATTTATCACATCTCATATTTATTTGGACTCAATTTACATTCTAGGCAAAATTACCATTTTGCCCCTAACTTTTCCATAAATTCCATTTTCGTCCCTAGGCTCGGAAAATGAAACTTGTGCAAATTACTCCCTATTCCAAGCCTAAACAAAGCCCCATTACAAAATTTACAGCACATGTATTCATAAAATTTCAGAATTTTTCCTTCAATTTCACAAGTTTACATTTTAGTCCCTAAATCATGTTTTCATCAAAAATCACTTTGCAAAAGTTGTTTATCTATCAATAATCTTTCATTTTATACAATAAATTTCTAATTTCCAGCATATACATCCATGACCCATTTTTCATATCTTGATAACTTTTCAATTTAATCCCCCAAATAGATAGTTTAGACTATCCTGATTCCAAAAATATCAAAATTACTATAAACGGGATAAAGAAACTTACCCAATTTGGCCATGAAAGTTTCTTCTCTCTCTCCTAGGGTTTCCATGTTTTATTTTGGGGAAGAAGATGAGAAAATAAGATGATATCTATTTTATCATCTTTTAATTAATTAAAATTTTCACTTTCCAATTTAGTCCTTACCCTTTTTCTATATTTCCATGGATGAGTCACCAAGAAAAATCTATATACTTTTCTTAATGGTCTAATTACCATATAAGGACGTCTAATTTTGAATTCCATAGCTATTTGATCCTTATAGCTACTAGAATTCAACTTTCACATTTTATGCGATTTAGTCCTTCTCGTAATTAAGCACTAAATTAATAAAATTTTCATGTCAAAATTTTCACATGTCACGTCCATCATATTACGGACCATATAATAAAATAAAAATAAAAATTATTTTTGTCTCGAATTTGTGGTCCCGAAACCACTGTTCCAATTTCACCGAAATTTGGGCTGTTACACACGGGTTGGGACACGACCGTGTGTCCTTATTTCGATTGTTACACGGTCGTGTGACCTCTGTAGTTTAAAATTTCTAACTTTTTCCTCAATGTTTTAAATGTTTTCAATTTAGTCCTGAATCGTTTCTAAAGTGTTTCTAAGGCCTCGAAGGCTCAATTAAGGGACGTTACACATGTATGTGAATGGATTATGTAACACCCCTTACCCGTGTTCGACGCCGAAATAGGGTACGAGGCATTACCGAAACAAAACACATACAGTAGTACTAAACCGAGACATAAAATTTACATCCAAATTAAAACTTTCCAATTTTCATCACAAAGTCCCTAATACGGACCTATGAGGCCCAAAACATACTTTGGAAAACATTGAAAATTTTCTTGGAAAATAGGGGCACACTCTCTGAGCACATGGTCGTGTGGTCAACCGTGCGGATGAAAATTAGGCTATTTACCAAGCCTTTTTCCATCCAAAAACACTTATACACTTATACAAATTTATCATCACACAACATGGTATTATTAAGCATTCAAACATCCACACTAAGACATCCACATACCATTTACAAACCACATTCATCATGCATAATCATACACACACACTTAACCATTAACATCATGCAACTTACACAACCAATCACATTTACAACTCATAATTATCACACATTTACTCATCCAACACATGCAAGCATACACATCCTTGAAATGCATCATCATAGACTTATAACATAACAATTATTAGCCACATTAAACGGCCTTATACAACAATAACCATCAAATAGCATAGGCCAACATTCTAGGCCAACTCATAATAACATATGCACATAATCAAGTCCCTATACATGCCATAGACTTAAAAATACTTGAAGATCGTTGATACAATACCAATCAATAACTTGTTAGTTGATACGAACTCGTCTCGTGATTGATTCGAGTCATTTTTTGCCCGATCGTGAATTTGAGTAAAAATGGATCGTTTCAAACAAACAAAGGCTTGTCAAAGAAAAGGCTTAAAGAAAGAAAAAGATGGCTTAGAAGTTAGTAACAAAAAGGTTTAACAAAACAAAGGATAAATTTACTAAGGCCGAAAATAAACCAACAATACTTGATTGTTGACCCGAATCTCAAATGGCTCTTAGATGATTTCGGTTTTTATGAAAACAGGCAAAGAAAAGACCTCGACCCACTATCAAGAATGATAGGAACCTTGGTATATGATAAACCTCGACGCACTATCAAGGATGATAGGAACCTTGGTATATGATGAACGCCACACTATGAAAGAGATAAGTTCAGAAACAAGGAATGGATAGACGCCACAAGCTAAGCTTGATAAGTCAAATCAATTCCGTAAGAACAAGGAGAATTGGATAACTCACAATTCAAAGATTTCATATATATTTAGCCAAAAGTCTTTTTTACAAAGGCTGATTTCATCTATTTATAGTGTTAGAATAGGCTAGTCGAATGGTCACAAACATTCAACTTAATGTGCCATTTAAAAGGTGAAATAAAACTCAAGTCTTTTCACATTCTTGAGCCAAATAACTCCATTCTTGAATTCACTTCAATTCAGCTGAATGAATGACATTAATTGATTGAAAAATGACTCTTGAGTTAGCCCTTGGCCAGCCGAATAGACACCAACTTATTAACCAGCTCCTTAATGGTATTTGAATGCTTGAATTAACCTTTGAAATGGCAAAAACGGGCTGGTAGTTGAAAAGGTTGCTACCGAAATTAAATAGATGATATAATGCTCCTTAAAACTTCCATAAATGATGTATAAATCTCTTTTATAACAGCCCATTTACTTTGTAACTAAAAATGACTTGAACAACCACTTTATTTAATTTGTAACAGCCTTGAATTGTAACAGTTATGACTTGAAAAGACTCCTGCAATAAATGCATTAAAATGAACTTATTAAACACATGTAAACACTTATTAAACGTAACACACATTAAGTAAATGAACTAAAACATATGCATCAATTATTCTAGCAACTAGTTAATTAAAGAAGCATAATTAAATAAACTTAACCCATGCATCAATAAATAATCCTAGGAACTAGATTAATTAAGAGCAACACTTATTAAATAAAGTTCAACAAAAAAAACTTATTAATTAAACTAAGATAAGTTGAATAAAGTCCAGCAACTCATTTATTAAAGTAAGATGAGTTTATTAAAAATTAAGTCCAACTTGCAATAAATTGCAAGTGGTGCCAATTGAGTCGTCCCATGCATGAATGTTGGATTCGGCCTCTTGCTCTCCCCAAGCTCGATCCACATAGCTTGCTAAGGCGTCTTGAAATTTCTTAGCTCGTGATCGAGTTATAGGCCCTCGTGGCAGCTCAATGGATTCGAAAGTGATCTCCCGAGCTATGGTCGCATCATTTCCTCCCTCTTCGAGGCGATTTGTCCCCAAATCGTCACCTACATCAAAAAGGGATAAATCAGCAACATTAGAAGTCGCACTAAAAGTCGCACTAACTCCATACTCACCAAGTAAATTCAGCTTATATGCGTTATCATTAATCCTTTCCAAGACTTGAAAAGGTCTATCTCCCCGTGGCAAAAGCTTGGATCGTCGTTGGACGGGAAATCTCTCTTTACGCATGTGAATCCAAACCCAATCACAGGGTTCAAATATCACTCGTTTACGACCTTTGTTGACTTGATGCGCATAATGCTCCGTTCTTCGCTCAATATTATCTCTAACTCGCTGATGTAATTGTTTAACAAAATCTGCCTTTTTCTTTCCATCTACATGCACCAACTTATCAAAAGGTAAAGGAAATAAATCCAAAGGAGTTAAAGGATTAAAGCCATACACTACCTCAAATGGTGAATACTTAGTAGCTGAGTGTACCGATATATTGTATACAAATTCAATGTGAGGTAAACACTCCTCCCAATTCTTCAAATTCTTTCGTATAATTACTCGAAGTAGCATTGACAGAACTCGATTAATGACCTCCGTTTGGCCGTCGGTTTGAGGTTGTAACAGTCCGATTTAAGGGCTAGTCGGAATAGTGATCTCGAAATCACTAATTCGAGGTTAGAGAAAATTATTTTCATGTTATGTTATGTGTTATAACATGTTTATAAGGGTGCCTGAAAATTTTGGTGATTTAATTTTAGTGATTTCATGCTTAATCGCTAAAAAGGACTAAATAGCATAAAGTGCGAAAGTTCCATTTTAATTCCTAGAAGTGCTAAATAGCTATAGAGTATAAATTGGAGGCCCCAAATGTGCAATTTGGCCTTGTTAAGTGGCTTGGCCGGTCAAAGGATGACAAAGGGGGACAAGAGCATTAAATGTTGTCATGTTAGGTATTAAAAAGAAATAAAATAAGATGAAATAAGAAAAGCTATCATCTTTTTTATTTCTTCTCCTCTTCCACCAAAAATGGGCAGCAAGAATGGGGTTTTGAAGTTCAAAATTTCAGCAAACATTCCTCCTCAGAAGTAAGTTATTTTGATGATCTTTCTTGATAATTTTTGCACTTTTGGAGTCCCCAAAGCTTAAGCTAGCTAATGAGGGGACTAATTTGTAATATGGTTGAGAGTCTAGGGACTTGCCATGAGAGAGTTTATGCTAGTTTCTGAATTTTTATGGAAGAAAATGAATGATAGGATGAGGAGAAACAACTTTTGTGAAAGGTGTTGTCATGAAAACACCTAATTTGGGCTAAAATGCAAAAGTTGTAAGTTGTTCATTAAGGCATGAAATGTTTGGAATTGTGGATAGTTGTAAGAGGATTAAATGTTCATCTAGGCTGATTTATCAAGAAAATGTGATAAAAATTTATTTACGAGCCTAGGGGCAAAATCATAATTTTGCCAAAGTATAGGGGCAAAATGGTCATTTTTGCCCAAGTGGATATTATGTTGTAAAATGATCATTAAGTGATTAAATGAGTAAATTTTATTGTTCTAGATTGAAGAAAACGAGATTCAGACCTAGAACGGGAGAAAAGAGAAATGTGGGTAAAAAGTCCTTTTTGGCCTTTTCGTCATCGAGGTAAGTTCGTATGCAAACCTTGCAAGTACGTACGGGTTATTTAATATTCCAATGTTGTACGGAATGTATAATTATGCAATGAATGTATTAAATAAGTGATTGATGAGTTGTTAAGAGAATTGGAATCTAAGAATAGTAAGAAATGCAAATATTATGAAATGATGATAGTTAAGGTTAAAGTGTAAGACCATATTGAAATATGGCCTTGGTGAGAGAATTTGTATAGGACCATGTCGGGAACATGGCATCGATAGGTTATTTCATGTATGATGTTAATGTGATATTATGAGTACGAGACTTAAGGGAGTTACTTAACGATTTTAGTGACTCGATAAGTAGTTGAGAGTTGAGAATGAATGTGTTGTACATGAGAGGTACAAGGATATGTTAGAACTGAATCGAGGTGGATTCGGTATTGGATGAACCCATAGTGGGTGATGTGTAAATGAGGCACTTTAGTTGCTTAAGTTATAATTATTATTGCATTGTGAGAATGCGAACAATTATAGTAGAAAGCTAAGTAAGAATAGTAGTGTGTGAAGAAGTTTCCGGGTAAACATTTGAATTAGATAAATGCATGAGGATAACTATTCAAGAATGTATACTATCGGTGGGCTGTGTGTGATATCACCTGATATATTATTAATTGATGGGCTGTGTGCGATACCATCAATTATATTACTATCGGTGGGCTTTGTGCGTTACCACCTGATTAATTAGAAATCGATGGGCTATGTGCGATACCATCGTTTATAAGTGATTGGTGAGCTAAGTGCGAAATCGCCATAAGTATAATTGATTGGTGGGCTGTGTGCGATACCACCCTATAAGAGATTAAATGGTGGGCTAAGTATGTAACCATCGAGAGATTAGTAATATGAGTGGCTTATTGAAAATACTTGATGTGTTGTTTTATATGATCTTGTGATGATCAGTGCAGGAATGTATGTATGCTAATTAAACGAGCATTTGGCTTGTGGCATGGTAAGAATATGGTAAGAGATAGAATGAGTAAGCTTTAGGGATGATTGAGTAAGTAACCATGAGTTCATGAGAGAAGCTCATCCTAATAACTTGCAATCATGTATAATCAATGAATATTAGTGTTTATCAGTTGTATGCAGACGAACTTACTAAGCATTTTTGCTTACTCCTTTTATTTTTCTCATCTCTTATAGGTAAATTTATCTAACTTGGATTGGGGATCGCCGGAGATATTTTCACACTATCGAGTAGACACTCGGTATGAGGTACCAAGTCTCTATAAGTAATGGCATGTATAGGGCTAGTACTTAAGGTTGATTAAGTCATTGTTGATGTAGCCAAATTGTGTTGGCCTAAGAGAGCTTATGTTTGTTTGTGTATAGCCATAGATGATGTCTTAAGTTATTTGTAAATATATGGGAATTAGTTTTCCCTAGTGTGTGGATAAAGACCTTATTTATTTATTAATCAAACGTCTTTAATTCAAGAGTGATATTGATGCTATGTGTAGTAATGTGATGAGGTATGAAATGTATTGAATTGAGCATGAGTTTGATCTTGATTTCAGAGTGGCAATTGGCTTGGTAGATAGCCTTTAAGTGCCCACACGGTTAGACACACGGGCGTGTGTCTAGGCCGTGCGTGCCCTGCACCTTATTATTATTAGATAGAATAGACCACGGGTGAATCCCACAGCCGTGTGAATGAGCCGTGTAAGACACACGGATTGAGCATGGGCGTGTGCTCAGGCCGTGTGGATCAAGTCAGTAGCTCCCCACGGTTGAAAGACATGGGTGTGTCAAGGCCGTGTGGATCAAGTCAGTAGCTTCCCACGGTTGGAAGATATGGGCGTGTTAAGGGGTACACGGGCGTGTCCCAAACCACATGGGCGTGTGACCTCTGTTTCTAAGAAAGGTTTTTGATCAAGTTCTGAAAGTTTACGAACATGAGTTTAAGGCCTCGTAGGCCCATGAGATGTGCGAGTTGTATGTGGAAGTGAAGTTTTTAGTTCGGGACGAAATTTTATAGCCCAAAATTTCATGGTTAAGCAAATTTAAGCATAGTAATGTCTCGTATCCGGTCTAGGCCTCGGACTCGGGTATAGGGTGTTACAGAGGATGACTAGTTGTTGAGAACAGCAACTTAGTTCCAAGTTTTCCCCATAAGGTCCTCCAAAAATGACTCAAAAACTTGGTGTCTCGATCGGAAACGATTGTCCTCGGAACACCATGTAAACGCACGATCTCCCTAAAAAACAAATTAGCAACACTTAGAGCATCGTCAGTTTTGTTACATGCAATAAAATGTGCCATTTTTTGAAAACCTATCAACTACAACAAAAACTGAATCTTTTCCATTCTTTGTTCTAGGAAGGCCTAAACAAAGTCCATCGAAATATCCATCCATGGTGCTTCCGGGATCGGTAGTGGTTTATAAAGCCCATGTGGCTGAATTCTTGATTTCGCTCTCTTGCAAGCAATACAACGACTACATACTTTAGCCACATCTCGTTTCATCTTCGGCCAATAGAAATGTTCTTGTAGAACAGCCAAAGTTTTGGCTATGCCAAAATGACCCATTAAACCTCCACTATGTGCTTCATGAACCAACACATTTCTTGTTGATCCTTGGGGTACGCCGAACTTATTTTCTCGAAATAGGAATCCATCTTGCCGATAGTACCTATCATACGCACCTTTTATACACAAATTATAAATTTCTCCAAAATCAGAATCATCAACATATAACTCTTTCAAATAAGTAAAACCAAGTAATTTAACATCCAAATAATTTAAAACAGCATACCTTCGCGAAAGAGCATCCGCAACGATATTTTCCTTACCTTGTTTGTATTTAATGACGTATGGAAAGGATTCTAAGAACTCAACCCATTTTGCATGACGTTTGTTTAACTTGGTTTGTCCTCTCAAATGCTTCAAAGCCTCATGATCCGTATGTATTACGAACTCTTTAGGCCAAAGATAATGTTGCCATGTTTCTAATGCACGTATCAACGCGTACATTTCCTTATCATAGGTAGGATAGTTTAGCATAGCTCCATTAAGCTTCTCGCTGAAATAAGCCACTGGTCTCCCATCTTGAGTTAAAACCGCACCTATACCTATTCCAGACGCAACACATTCCACCTCAAAAATTTTGTTAAAATCAGGCAAACATAAAAGGGGAGCATTAGTTAAACACTCTTTGATTTTAACAAAAGAAGATTCTTGTTCATCAGACCAAAGAAATGGTGTATTGTTTTTAATAATACCAGTCAATGGGGCAGCAAGTGTAACATCCTGAAATTTAGAATTTTATGTTTTGCATTATATCATGCGACAGGCTAGTTAAAAATATGAATTTTGTATGTTTAGGGGTCCTAAGAAGGCTTGGGATTGAATTGAGCCTTAGTAAAAAAAAAATTTTTAAGCACTTTAAGGAGAGAAGGTATGTGACATCAAGATTTAAGGAAATAAGTGTGCATTTTCCTAGCACAAGTGAAGCTAGTAGAGGAGTGGTGTGGCGTTGCATGTATGGGCTTGAGGGGTGGAGTTCGAATCCCACCTAGTGCAAATTTTGGATTATTTTTTTGTGCTTCCTTTCCAAGTGTCGGCCAAGGTTCTAATTATGGTAAGGAAGACTTTTTATTGTTGGTAAGAAGAATAAGAAAATATGGTAAGGAGGTAAACAAAAGAAAAGGAAGGAAAGAAATAAATAAAAGAAAGGGATAAGGTGGGTGATACGGGCACGCCCAGGGCACCCACGAAATTCAAAGCTCAGAGTGCCGTGGAGCTCTTGCACATCTTGGTGCACTTTCAAATTGAGCCGGATTAGCTCATTCTAGCTCAATTTGAGCTCACTCGAGCTCGTTCCAGCTCATTGAGCTGATTACATAAATTTAATGCCTTAAAATAAATTAAGCATTTATTTTATTTATTTTTCTACAACCCATTAATGTGTCTAAATATTTTATTTAGTGTGTACATTAATTTGTCTAAACCTAAATTAATTTTTCACATTTTATTACATGTTTTAAAGTTGTTTTAAAATTAAAATTAATGTGCAGTTTTTTTTTCATTAAAATAGGGGCTGGCGAATTTCAATGTGTCCTAAAGGTGTCTTTAAGTTGCCCAAAACGTCCATTGATGTGTCCATAGCATATATTTAATGTTATACATCTGATTTGGATTGATTTAATATGGATTCATGGTCTTTGTAGGTTCAGCCGAACCTTTGGAGTGCATTAAAGAAGATACATGCACCTAGGTGCATTGTATGTGGCCGAATGCACCAATGAACCTTGGTGGATGCATGGACGGCTGGGACATGCATGTTGGTTGTTCATTTTGGCTCCCTAAAAGGCACCTATTTGTCCTAAAAGTCACCAGCCCATTCAAGTTATTAAAGTGACCGAATGCATGAAGGAGTCATTAATGCAAGTGCATGCATGGCTTAATACATCGTATGGAAGGATACATGCACAACTAATGTTCAATGGATGGCAATTGAAGGAGTTCATGTACCAAGTACGTTCATGCAAGTGGAGGCTATTTTATGTTCATGTATTTGAACATTCATGGACCGAATTTATGGAAGAACATACCTTTGGACGTTTCTTGCAAGTTCCATGCATATTCAAGTTGTCTATTCAAGTATTCAAGGTACATTTAAGCTTCATTTGGCCAAGGGAGATGTAGGAACACTTAAGGGGCTGCATATTCATGGAATCAAGCTTTCTTCAAGGTTAAGGATGCATGAAAGCATCAAATGAAGCAACATGCTGATTCGGCCATCCATGCATCATCTGCAAACATGCACCGAAATTTTAATGCTTCATTCATGCCCAATCAGCCGAATTTAGCCATGGAATTTTAAGGGATTTTCTTCTAGATTTCTCTAGCATTTTCTAGTTTAATTTTTTCTTAGCCATTAAGGTTTTCTAGTGGCCATTCGGCTAGCACAAGATAGGCTTATAAATACTTTGCACATTTCATTTGTAAGAGGCTTTTGATCTTTTTATAAAAATTACATGAACTTTTGCTCACCGAGTGAGATATTCTCCTCTTCGACTTCGTACAAGTTTCGTAGACTTATCGAGCTGTGCTTGTGGCGTCTATCACTTGTTCTTCCATTTAATTATACCATTGGTTCCTACTTTACTAAGTAACGGGTCTTTGGTCAATCATCGATATCCATAATTCCACCTTAAGCAAATATAGAAACCGGGGTGACACATCTTTGTGTTGAATCGCTTCTTGTTTAAGTCATATTCTCCATTTCCACCAAAATATCACCTATCTTTTATCCATATTCTTTCTACCACCAAACTCGAACCTATCCTATCATTTCACTAAACCCGTTTCCTTCATATCCAACCTCTATTTCTGACTTAAACCATCTTCAAAATAAATCCATTAAAAAACTTCCGCAAACTTAGCTATTTTTACCGTATTTCTTTCTATTATTTTTCGAAGGCTTAGATTCCTCCTCGTAGACGATTGGGCACTTGCATACATTTCGACTCTTCCCGAGGTGGACTGTATCAGTGGAGGAAGCATGTGGCCGAATTTTAGGAGTTGCCTAAGGGAGAGAATTTTTGTCAACACTCACCTTTTGGTAATGAGGATACACGGTTTTGGTTAAAGGATTAGGGAGAGCCGAAATTCCTATTGCATTTTGCAAATATTGTGCATGAAAAGTTTTGTTTCTTCTTAAGATTTTGGCATTTTCTTTTTCCAACTTCTTTTCCTTTGTTTTGGCCGAATCACTATAGCCTTCTGTTCTTTTCTCCTTTCTTTTGTTTTGCCAAAATACTCAATCCAATTTGGTTCATTTTCTTTTGGTAATAGCCGAACCTCTATACTCCCTTGTCCATCACTTCTTTTCTTCTTCACCATCTCCTCAACCATTTTTCCTTTCTCTTTAATCGACACAACTTTTTTTGGCTGAATCTTTCATTTTGTCGATTCATCCGTAGTCGTAAGCCCAATCGGTGGAAATCGGATCTATTATCGTGAGGTAAGAAGTTTTTTTATGGATTATTTTGATCTCGCTCATTGTTTGATTAGTTTGCTAAATGGAATGATGGTTGTGACTAATCGGTTATTATAGGGATTATATCGATCGTTTTTATTCACTTGTTGATCCTACGAAAATAGTGGTAAGTCGAACCTTTTCCTTAAACAATCGATTATATCATCGTAATATCATTTTGATTAAGACTTTTTCCAATGGAGGCAAGTGGTATCGATTCGAAAGGAAAAGCGATAGGAGAACACAAAAGGAGTGGGTTTGCAATTCCTACTCCTAAGTCTAAACGTAGGGCGGTATCGGCAGTTCGGGATTTTCCACCGGGTTGTGGACCATCATCCGGTGAAAATAGACAAATCGCGGTTGTTCACGATACTAAGGGTAAGCATTTCATTAGATCGTCTGATTTAGATACTAGATTAATAAAATCTTGTTTATTGGTTAATCGAGTATAATGGTGATTTAGGTGCCGACGATCACGAAGGTTTAGTCCTTACCGTAATCAGGTGTGTAATCTCACACCGAAATCCCGTAGATTCATGATTCGATAACATGTTGGATAATAAGATCGTTATTATTATAAGGCTAAAAATCGTAATATGGCACAAATCGAGAAGTTTGCTTAAATTACATTATTTCTATAGATTTGTCAAAATCGGTATTAAAATTGTTAAATTTACCAAAATGCCTCTATGAGCTGATTTACTAAAATGCCCCTATAGGCCGAATTGCTAGAATGCCTTAGTGGGCCGAATTATAAAGTTCTATAATGGACCGATTCACCGTAATAAATATTGGATTAATGGTCGATTATATATGTGGATATTATCCTATGTATATTGCATTTCACATTTTGCATGGGATGGGAAAATTGCATGGAGAGCAGTGTAGCCTGGTGGCATTGCCACAAAATATTCATTATTATGCTTACTTATGATTTCGGTGGCTTGGCCACAATATAAATTTATGATAAGCAGCTTGACTGCAAATTTTGGTGTGAGCGGCGGGGTGGGTTGACTTGATCCCCACAGGTGTGATTGGCTGGTCGGGGGTGTGATGGATGGATGGGTTGGGTTGCATGCATTCACTTCATTTTAATATTGTTATGTTAATGGACTTCGGTCCAAGATGATGCTATACGGGTTCAGGCCCAGTGGATGACGGTAAGGGAATTATGCACTGAGTTCTTGTAACTCACCCCTCCTTTCTTTCTCTTAATCCCCTCAGGTAATGCTCAGTGACGAGGACTTGGGGCCATGGATGACCCGGTGGAGGCCATACTTTAGAAATGGTGTTTTCGAACTTAGTAAATTTCTTTTTCATTTATTTTCGCTACTTTTACTATTTTGGGTTAACGTTGTAATAAGGCCTCTGGGATTTTAAATTTGGATTTTATGTTTGATTATTTATTTTCTTTCATGGTTTGATTTAAACGGGAATTTTTCTGGAAATCATAAACAATGGTTTTTCATAAAAATTATCTACAAACAGATTTCATAACCAATATGTTCGAATAAATTAATTTGGACTTTCCTTCGAAATATCAATTTTATTTTCAAAAATTACGGATTTAAAAGATCACTAATTCAATTATCGATTTTTCAATTAACCTTCCAAGAATTGTAGTATTTCTATCAAATATTCTGATCAAAACTTGTTTTCTTAAACTAAATTCTAATCTTTAGTAATAAGCACAAGTTCTTTACTTGTTTTTTTCATGTGACATGTCAGATCCGGTCATACCGCATAGGCCGGGTTTGGGGTGTTACAGCAAGTGTGCTAAAGTTTGGCACAAATCTCCTATAGAAACTTGCAAGGCCATGAAAACTTCTAACTTGACTGATGTTGGTCGGACGTGGCCACTCTTGTATTGCCTTGATCTTCTCTTGATCCACCTCAAGACCACCTTCGCTTACAACAAAACCTAGAAAAATAACTTTGTTAGTACAAAAGTTACATTTCTTAAGGTTTGTAAATAAAACTTCCTTTCTTAAAACTTCCAAAACAGATTGTAGATGTTCAATATGATCAGATAAAGATTTACTATAAACCAAAATATCGTCAAAATAAACTACGCAAAAATGACCAATGAAAAACCTCAAAACGTGGTTCATCAACCTCATAAAGGTACTCGGAGCATTAGTAAGGCCGAATGGCATCACTTGTAACACCCCGGTTTAGGGGCTGTGCATATGGGGTATAAATCAAGTGTTAGTAGGTTTTTGGGAGTGCTTGGTTGAGTTTTAGAGGCTCTAAGAATGTTGGGATGAGAAGGGAAGGCTTTGGAAAATTTAGATTTTTAGGGTAAAAAGGAATTGGGCCTAGGAGAATTGAGCCCAATGGGCCTTAGGCGTAGTAGCGTTTAAATTTTTGGAGAACAAGAGACCGGCTTAAATGCAAGTTGGACCTATTGGATAAGTGATTTTGGAAGGTTAGAAGGCTTCTATGAAGTCCCGGGATCAAATATTAGCTTTGGGGAAATTTTGGTTTTAGGTGAAAAAAAACCCTGGAAGTTGGCAGGTAGGCCTTAAGAATAAAATGTGGGGAAAAATAACACAAGTAGAGTGTGTGGTGTAGTGGCAAAGTGACGCCACATAAGAGACAAGGGGTGACATACAAGGGAAGGAAGGAGGTCCAAGGTTCAAGTCTTGGCTTTTGCATTTTGGTTTTTTTTTACTTGGACCTCGTAATTTGGCTATAGTTTATATTTAGTTGCGCATGGTTTAAGACACAAGAGAAGCTTGTGGCTAAGTGGCTAGCAGCGTGGATTATGTTGCAAGGAGCCCGGGTTCGAATCTCATGAGAAGCAAGGGAGTATTTATTTTATGGTGCGGGACGGGAAGAGTTTCGGGATTGAATTTAAACTCATCGACGTGAAGGGATCCCACATCGGAAAGATACAAAGAATGAAGGTGAAGAGCTAGCTATATAAGGAGCATCCTAGGGGAGAGTAAACACATCTTGGAGGGCGTTTGGGCACAGGAGTGGTCGGAGCGCGGATTAACACCAGAGTCCTATCAGGTGTGTAACTCTCTCTACTCTAGTTATAGAGCGGCAAATGCCGAAGTGCCGGTCACGGCAATAGTAGCCACACGAGCGTGCGAGCGCACGTGTGGGGCTTCGACGCGATAGTTGAGGCCATCAGTAGTATTCTTGTGGGTTGGGGCTGCTTGGGCCGCGATGGGCCGAAGTGGGCCCAATGGGCCCGTGGGCCCAATATAGTAAAATGTATGATGGTGTAGTATATAGTGAACTAGACTAGGTGGAACTTATATACGTGGCTAGATTTGTGTTAGGTGGGCCACACGAGCGTGTGGGCCGAATGGGCCGAATTGGGCTTTAGGTTCAATAGTCCATTCGACGAGAAATGGTAGTTGGGTCGCTCGGGCGACATCTGGGCCTTTAGAAAGGCCATTCGGTGTACGAAATTACCGATATGCCCTTGGTGGGTAAATTACGGAAATGCCCTTAGTAGGTAAAATTACGATTTTACCCTTAAGGTTGATTAGCAAGGTAGGGGCGTGTTAGTTTTCTTTGTGCTATAGTTTTTGTCTTGGCCGAATGGCCTAAGTGTTTATTGTTTTTATGCCAAGGCCGATTGTAGGGAAGAAGAGCACGTCATTGGGAACCTTTTGTAAGTCCGTTAGTCTCAAGTGCGTAAGCGAAGTAGCGTTTGGGTTTTGGTATCATTTAGGTGCGTAATCATCGCACTATTTCGTGGTTTGGTTTGCTAACATGTTTATGTGTGTATTATGTGTAATAGCCGTTTATAATGGCATAAGTGATGAATAATGGTGATGGTAAGTTAATCTTGATATACATTTATATATGTACAATGTGGTAGTGATAAGTGATAAATACTCATTCTATATGATATTCTTGCATGATTTATTGACACATGGGCATGGGATTGGATTGAAGAAGGAAGAAGTGTACACAGGATGTACGTGGTCTAATGATAGCTCGGGCTACATTAGCGCTTGAGGGTTAGCTTTGTGCTACCTCAAGGAGGTGTTGGCTAGGTGCCCATCTCGGCGGTTGATTGCTATGTGCATCACCGTAGACGATTTACGATATTTGGATCACTTTGGTTGATCGGTGGCTCACCACGGCCTCGAGCGGCGAGAATGCCGAGGTAAGATTTATGGATCACGATGTGATCGGTGGCTCACCCACGGCCTTGTGCAAAGCAGTCCGCCGAGGTAACATATGTGGGATCTTTCGGTTGTGATCGGTGGATTAGCCACGGCCTTGGCGAGGAGTCCGCTAAGGTTGGTGTCACGGTTGGATAGTAGGTTGGGTGAGATGCATTCTTGCATGATTTGTTTCGATGATTTGTGTGGGTATGGGCCAAGCCCATACGGATGGAAATATGTGTTGTGGTTATGCACCGAGTCAGTGGACTCACTCTTTCATTAACCATTTCGGGTAGTGCATAAAGTGGACCGGGATCGGAGAGGACAAGGTGGCCCATGCCGAGGATGATGTTCAATTATTCCATGCTAAATTTTGATATAAGTACTTTATTTGAATTGTTGGGTTGTAATAAAGGCCATTTTATGTTTTTGGTATTACTTTAACTATGGTTTATTTAAATTAAATTGCTACGTGAAAATGATTTATGGTTTGCAACCTATTTACTCAAATTGGATATTATAAACTAAAGTTTTAAAAATGAATGAGTTTTATAGCAAAGTTTTATTCCAAAGATATGTTTTCCAAAATTCAGCAAACTACGATGTTTTATTTTAAGATTTTCAACCGTCTTTTCCGCACTAACATAACCAGATTCGGTCGTAGTGAATGGGCCGGGTTTGGGGATGTTACAGTTTGGTATCAGAGCCCGGTTCAAAACTCGGCTTTGAGGGTTTTGGGCCCAAAAACATTTTTAAATGGGTTTTCAAAGATATGGGTTTCGTGAAATATTTTTCGAGTTTTTCGGCATGGCACTGTACCTCAGGACCGGAAGTCCACTGTAAGTACCCTTACTATTGCTTGTGAGTTATTGATGTGATCGGATGATTGCAATAGTGGATTACTTTAGAATCTGAAACTTTGATTGCTCGAAAAAGAACGACTTCCGAAACTTACATTTCATAAAATTTGCTCGTGGATTAAAAAATTGGAACAAAATTTCTAATGCATAAAACTTTTAATCAGATTAAATCGCGACGCTAGATATGAGTTCTAGGGGCGTGGTCGTACTTCTTGTGGACGTGGTAGAGGCAGGCGCTTTTGTGATTTGTTTGTTTTGTTGCTCGTAAAGTATGTTAGCTCTTGGAGATCAGAGTGCGCAGCGATAGCGTAGTGGAGAGAATTGGACTGTTAGTTTAGACAAGTAATTTCGAGGACGAAATTATTTTAAGGAGGGTAGAATTGTAACACCCTGGTTTAGGGGCTGTGCATATGGGGTATAAATCAAGTGTTAGTAGGTTTTTGGGAGTGCTTGGTTGAGTTTTAGAGGCTCTAAGAATGTTGGGATGAGAAGGGAAGGCTTTGGAAAATTTAGATTTTTAGGGTAAAAGGAATTGGGCCTAGGAGAATTGAGCCCAATGGGCCTTAGGCGTAGTAGCGTTTAAATTTTTGGAGAACAAGAGACCGGCTTAAATGCAAGTTGGACCTATTGGATAAGTGATTTTGGAAGGTTAGAAGGCTTCTATGAAGTCCCGGGATCAAATATTAGCTTTGGGGAAATTTTGGTTTTAGGTGAAAAAAACCCTGGAAGTTGGCAGGTAGGCCTTAAGAATAAAATGTGGGGAAAAATAACACAAGTAGAGTGTGTGGTGTAGTGGCAAAGTGACGCCACATAAGAGACAAGGGGTGACGCCACAAGGGAAGGAAGGAGGTCCAAGGTTCAAGTCTTGGCTTTTGCATTTTGGTTTTCTTTTTACTTGGACCTCAGAATTTGGCTATAGTTTATATTTAGTTGCGCATGGTTTAAGACACAAGAGAAGCTTGTGGCTAAGTGGCTAGCAGCGTGGATTATGTTGCAAGGAGCACAGGTTCGAATCTCATGAGAAGCAAGGAGTATTTATTTTTATGGTGCTGGACGGGAAGAGTTTCAGTTGAATTTAAACTCTCACTCGACGAAGGGATCCCACATCGGAAAGATACAAAGAATGAAGGTGAAGAGCTAGCTATATAAGGAGCATCCTAGGGGAGAGTAAACACATCTTGGAGGCGTTTGGGCACAGGAGTGGTCTGAGCGCGGATTAACACCGAGTCCTATCGGGTGTGTAACTCTCTACTCTAGTTATAGAGCGGCAAATGCCGAAGTGCGGTCCACGGCAATAGTAGCCACACGAGCGCGCGCGTGCGCACGTGTGGGGCTTCCGACGCGATAGTTGAGGCCATCGATGTAGTATTCTTGTGGGTTGGAAAGTGCTTGGGCGCGATGGGCCGAAGTGGGCCCAATGGGCCCGTGGGCCCAATATAGTAAAATGTATGATGGTGTAGTATATAGTGAACTAGACTAGGTGGAACTTATATACGTGGCTAGATTTGTGTTAGGTGGGCCACGAGCGCAGTGGGCCCGAATGGGCCGAAATTGGGCTTTAGGCCCAATAGTCCATTTCGACTGAAATGGTAGTTGGGTCGCTCGCCGGGCGACATCGGGCCTTTAGAAAGGCCATTCCGTGTACGAAATTACCGATATGCCCTTGGTGGGTAAATTACGGAAATGCCCTTAGTAGGTAAAATTACGATTTTACCCTTAAGGTTGATTAGCAAGGTAGAGGCGTGTTAGTTTTCTTTGTGCTATAGTTTTTGTCTTGGCCGAATGGCCTAAGTGTTCATTGTTTTTATGCCAAGGCCGATTGTAGGGAAGAAGAGCACGTCATTGGGAACCTTTTGTAAGTCCGTTAGTCTGCAGTGCGAAGTAAAGTATAGCGTTTGGGTTTTGGTATCATTTAGGTGCGTAATCATCGCACTATTTCGTGGTTTGGTTTGCTAACATGTTTATGTGTGTATTATGTGTAATAGCCGTTTATAATGGCATAAGTGATGAATAATCGTGATGGTAAGTTAATCTTGATATACATTTATATATGTACAATGTGGTAGTGATAAGTGATAAATACTCATTCTATATGATATTCTTGCATGATTTATTGACACATGGGCATGGGATTGGATTGAAGAAGGAAGAAGTGTACACAGGATGTACGTGGTCTAATGATAGCTCAGCTACATTAGCGCTTGAGGGTTAGCTTTGTGCTACCTCAAGGGAGGTGTTGGCTAGGTGCCCATCTCGGCGGTTGATTGCTATGTGCATCACCGTAGACGATTACGATATTTGGATCACTTTGGTTGATCGGTGGCTCACCCACGGCCTCGAGCAAATGAGAATGCCGAGGTAAGATTTATGGATCACGATGTGATCGGTGGCTCAACCACGGCCTTGTGCGCAAGCAGTCCGCCGAGGTAACATATGTGGGATCACTCGGTTGTGATCGGTGGATTAGCCACGCCTTAGGCGGAGTCCGCTAAGGTTGGTGTCACGGTTGGATAGTAGGTTGGGTGAGATGCATTCTTGCATGATTTGTTTCGATGGTGTGTGTGTGGGTATGGGCCAAGCCCATACGGATGGAAATATGTGTTGTGGTTATGCAATCGAGTCGGTGGACTCACTCTTTTCATTAACCATTTCGTGTAGTGCATAAAAAGTCGACCGGGATCGGAGAGGACAAGGTGGCCCATGCCGAGGATGATGTTCAATTATTCCATGCTAAATTTTGATATAAGTACTTTATTTGAATTGTTGGGTTGTAATAAAGGCCATTTTATGTTTTTGGTATTACTTTAACTATGGTTTATTTAAATTAAATTGCTACGTGAAAATGATTTATGGTTTGCAACCTATTTACTCAAATTGGATATTATAAACTAAAGTTTTAAAAATGAATGAGTTTTATAGCAAAGTTTTATTCCAAAGATATGTTTTCCAAAATTCAGCAAACTACGATGTTTTATTTTAAGATTTTCAACCGTCTTTTCCGCACTAACATAACCAGATTCGGTCGTAGTGAATGGGCCGGGTTTGGGGATGTTACATCACTAGCCACTCATACAAACCGTATTTGGTTTTGAACGTGGTCTTCCACTCATCCCCCTCCCGCATGCGAATCTGATGATAACCACTTTTCAAATCAATCTTAGAGAACAATTTTGCTCCACTAAGCTCGTCTAATGTATCATCAAGTCTAGGGATTGATGACAGTATTTGACGGTAATTTTGTTGATAGCTCGACAATCAACTCACATTCTCCATGAACCATCTTTTTTAGGTACCAATAAAATGGGCACCGCACATAGACTCAAACTCTCTCGTATGTATCCTTTTTTCATTAAATTAGCAACTTGTCGTTGTAACTCCTTAGTTTTTTCGGGGTTGCTTCGGTAGGCTGGTCGATTAGGAATTGTAGCTCCTGAGATGAAATCAATTTGATGTTCAATACCTCGGATTGGAGGCAGCCCACTAGGAACTTCTTCCAGGAAAATGTCTTCAAATTCCTGTAACAAAGAAACAACAGACAAAGGTAAAGCGTTATCAAGTTCGTTAGTATCAAACAAGCACTCCTTGTACATAAGTACAAACACGGGCTATTGCATCAATAGAGACTTTTGAATTTCTTTTTCCCTCGCAAATACGCTCATTTTTCCACTCTCATTTTCTTTTTGACTCTCTTCTTCCTCTCGTATTTTTACCTCCTCTCTCTCACCTTTTCCTCTCTTTTTTTCAATTTTTTTGTCTTTCTTTTTTTCACTCTTTTTTTCTTGTACTTTTTCTTTCAACTTCAATTGATCTTGATACACTTGTTGTGGAGTCAACGGGGCTAAAGTAACATTTTTGCCTCGATGCTTGAACGTGTACCGATTTGTGTAACCATCATGGATCACGTGCCTATCAAACTGCCATAGACGTCCCAAAAGTAGATGTCCCGCGTGCATAGGAACTATATCACACACCACTTCATCTTGGTATTTCCCGATGGAAAATGTCACCACAGCTTGCTTTGTGACTTTAAGCTCTCCTCCATCATTTAACCATTGCAACTTGTTTGGAGTTAGATGTTTGGTTGTGGCCAAACCGAGCTTTTCCACCAGCATGTTTCTAGCTACATTAGTACAACTTCCACCATCAATAATTAAACTACATACCTTGCCATGGATGTGGCATCGAGTGTGGAAAATGTTCTCTCTTTGTTGATCAGATTCAACACTTTGCACACTAAGGCTTCGCTTCACCACCAGAATTTCTCCTTCAACCGGCATTTCTACTTCTTCTCCTTCATCATCGGATGGTACTTCGGATTCATTTTCTTTCTCCTCCTCGGACTCAATTTCATCGTCGGCCCTTACCACCATAATTTGTCGATTAGGACATTGGCTTGCTATGTGTCCTTGGCCTTGACACTTGAAACAAATAATGTCCCTCGTGCGATTTGGCATTTGTTCGCTTTTGTTCCGACTTGACTCACCAAAGGGCTGGTTGGATTTAGTTGCTACAATTGGCTCTCTTGTTCGAACAGGGGGTTTGTTCACTCCTTGGCTCCATTTGTTAGAAAAAGGATTGGCATAGGGTCTACTTACTCTTTTCCTTTTGAGTTGCTTTTCAACCTTTATCGCCATATGGACCATGTCCATCACTTCAACATAGTGTTGTAGTTCAACTATGTTGGCAATGTCAGGATTTAAACCTGCAAGGAACCTCGCCATTGTTGCTTCTCAATCCTCCTCGATATCAGTTCGGATCATCGCTATCTCCATCTCCTTATAGTAATCTTCAACGCTTCTATTACCTTAAGTTAGGTTTTGGAGTCTTTGATATAAATCCCGATGGTAGTAAGAAGGGATGAATCTTTTCTGCATGACTGATTTCAATTTAGCCCAAGTAGAAATAGGCCTTTCACCATTTCTCCTTCGATTCGTTACAAGCTGGTCCCACCACACTATTGCATAATCAAGAAACTCAATAGCTGCGAGTTTTACCCTTTTACTCTCCGAATGATTGTGGCATTCGAAAACAAGCTCGATCTTCTTTTCCCACTCCAAATAAGCTTCAGGATCATTCTTAGCTTGGAATGGTGGAATTGTCATCTTGATATTTTATAAATTATCATCTGGACGGTCACGATCTCTAGGACCCCTGTAACACCCTTAACCCGTATCCGTCACCGGATTAGGGTTATAAGGCATTACCAGACTTGACACATATCATAGCTACTAGTTACTATTTATAAAGTCATAACCGAATACATTAAAGATAATGATGTACTTTCATGACATGCTTTAAACATTAACTTACATATCACAATTCTATATCATCAATTTCATATATAAACTAATTTTGGTCAAATAGTAAAAGCACTATGCATTTGGTCTTTTTGGTTACAATAGCCGAATATGCATATTTACTCATGTTCAATTTACAAACAATGCACCCACAGTTTAAGAAAATTATACAAATACCAAAACTTTACCAAACCAAATCAAACATAGATCAAATACAATGTTAGTTGCCGAAAACCTTTAACTACATTAGTGCTCAATTTCTATTAAAAGACACAACCAAAATACTCAACACCTTACATTTCATATACATGACCTAAATCATATAATATCAAATTCCATTCAAGAACTCACACATAATAGGTTCGAATATACACAACCCAAGAACATAACTCATAATGTCATTTACTCCCAATCACGTAACCATACTTACAAATTCATACGTATATGCCATAATTTAGTCATTTACAAAACACATCCAATAGTCATATATATAGAACGTAACCTAGTCATTTCATAACTTAACATGCGGTACATATACATAAATAAGCATAAGTTCATCCAACAACCAAAATATACTATATATCTCACTCAAAACCATATTCATGCATTCATATCTCACATATATAAAATATCAAGAAATGAACTTCCGAAATAAGCTTACACCAAAACCAAACATACACGAATATTAGTACCATGATCAAACATATTCAAATCAATCCCAAGCATAGAAACATAGCCATTTTTGCATGGCATTTTATATACATCTCGTTCATATTAAACTCAAAAGAGTAATATAGCCTATACATGTCATAGTTTCAAAAGTTTAACTTATAAAAAGGGTACCAAAAGTAGTTGATAGTGTGATTGACTTTGATGATGATCCTCGGGCTCGAACTTAGACTTCAAAATCTATAAAATAGTCAAATGAACACACAAAGAGTAAGCTAATATAGCTTAGTAAGTTGTAAGCATTTATAAAGTATAGAGTTTAACATTATACAAACTTAAATCAATTTATCATGAATATCAACAAAACTCATATCAATAGATATAGATCATGTTACCATTCGTTATCTCTCATAATTAGTAGTCCCAAAACCGAACACTTATGCATTCCTCATTAGATTTCATATTAAACTATGCCTCATTATTTCATCTCAAAACCAACTCAAAAACTATTAATCACATCTCATATCTTTAGTTTCATAAGCAAATATAACTTACCACATTAGTACTAAACTTCCCAATATCATGAATCACATACCTGTTTATTTCATTTCGTTAATCACAATTCCCCAGTTGATATTCTTAGAAGATCCACCAACCCGCACACTTAGTGCAACCCATGTAACGTATCGCACACTTAGTGCCGTTACTTTAATAAAGTGCACACATAGTGCCAATTACTTGTAATGTATCGCACACTTAGTGCCATTACTTATATTCCACACACTTAGTGCCAGATGACCGATTTCGCTTTACGATTGCTCGATATTCAGATTCGCACACCTAGTACTTTACTTGAAACTGTTATTCACTTCAACAAATACATATATACTTAAACATTCAATTTAACTTATTTCATCTACTTTCCAACAACACATTCGGTTATACTATTAATATGCAATTATGCATCACATTCAATCAATTCCATCTCTTAACTATATATCTCACATAATTATTATTATCATATATGCATACATCTCATTCAACTAAATTCACATTTAGTCAATTATTTCATTCGGCATTACTATATAGTCCATAAATACTTAAAAAAATTCATAATCATCATTATGAATAAATTTTCAAATCAACTCAATTGCTTAAAAACTTACCTCGATTATCGACGGACTTTGTTATTCCGACTATTCGATTAACTTCGCTTTTCCCCGATCCACTCCCGATCCTTTTTGTTCTTGGTCTAAATAAATTACAAATTAAACTCATTCAACATATTTTCATTCAATTTAGTCCAAAAACACTTAAATGGGCAAATTTCTATTTTACCCCTGACATTTATAATTTTTAAAATTTAGTCCCTATTGCACAAAACACAAAATACTCAAAATTTGAACACGCTCCTTTAGGGCCGAATGTTACTCATATCCATACAAGTCCATACAATCCATTTATTTCACATTTTGACCCTTGAAATTATAATTTTCACAATTTAATCCTAATTACTTAAAATCATCAAAATTTCCAATACAAACATGTTAATCTAAAACATATCCTTAATATTTTGTCATCAAACATTACAAAACACAAGTTTCCATCAATGGCCGAACACAAAATATGCATCAAAATAAGAAATTCTAACATGGGTCGAATAATATTCAAAGCAACGATCTCAAAAACGTAAAAATTATCAAGAACCGAGCTAAAACTCACCTTGAATCAAGCTAATTCCATGGCCGAACCTAGCTTAGATTTCTTGTTTTTGTTTTCTCTACTTTCGGCACTAAGAAGATGAGAAATGGGCACTTTCTTTTTATGCTTTGTTTTTATTAAAATAATATCATTATAATATACCATTAATAATTTATCTTTTATAAACAATATAATATACTATTTAACTTACATAATGCCGTCCACTATACTCACAAAAAGGATAATTTACAACATAAGGCCTTCTCTTCATAAAAACACATCAATTTAACCACTCAATCAAACAAAAGGCTACTTTTACCACTTATGCGATTTAGTCCTTCTTCTAAAATTAAACACTCAATCGGACAAATTATCTTACGAAACTTTAACACATGCTCAATCATATATAATTAACATGAAAAATTATATTAAAATATTTTTCTGACTCGGATTCGTGGTCCCGAAACCACCATTCTGATTAGGGCCAAAATCGGGATGTTACAACCCCGATGTCGTTGGCGACCTCGTTGCTGTTCACTTCAAACAGATGAGTCACTTTCTTGCTTAACTCTCTTCATTACGTCTTCTTCTTGCACCTTCCGGATTTGCTTCTTGTTGTTCATGTGTCTCCACTCGATATAACCGATCTTCAATGGGTTCAAGTTTTCGATCAAACAACCGCTCCATCTCTCGCATTAGTGCTTGAAGAGTAAGATCTGGCACACCTCCTCCAACGTTTCTTACAGGACGTAAACCAACTCCCCTGTTTGGATTTCTCTCCGGACTTTGTGACATTTTTTTTATTAAAAGAAAACTCACAACAAATACCTCACTATTCACTCAAAAAGAAATCACACACAAACTTGGTTTTTATACCTCTCGAATAGTCTCACTACTCTCTTGCCTTTTTCCATTCACTCCGCTTCTCTAAGTTCTTAAGAAATTACTTGACTTCAAAAAGTGTTGTTGTGGGTGAAACTTACAAACTTGATGTTTGGGTTACAAAGGATAATATTGTAGGACAATGGGTAGGCTAGAAAAAAAGAAATGAAAGAAAAAAAAATAATTAAGTGTGGCTGAACGGTAAGAAGATTGATTGGGCAATTCTGGGCAGCAAATGGAGAACTCAAAACAAAGCACTTTGAACTTCTTCTTCTTTTTTCACAAATTTTTTTTTGAAAGTAAATACTATACCGGGATGCCGAACACGTTGATTCTCACTCCAAATTCGCTAGCTCTGATACCAATTTAATACGAACTCGTCTCGTGATTGATACGAGTCGTTTGTTGCCCGATCGTGAATTTGAGTAAATATTGGATCGTTCCAAACAAACAAAGGCTTGTCAAAGAAAAGGCTTAAAGAAAGAAGAAGATGGCTTAGAAATTAGTAACAAAAAGGTTTAACAAAACAAAGGATAAATTTACTAAGGCCGAAAATAAACCAACAATACTTGATTGTTGACCCGAATTTCAAATGGCTCTTAGATGATTTCAGTTTTTAAGAAAAACAGCAAAGAAAAGACCTTGACCCACTATAAAGAATGATAGGAACCTTGGTATATGATGAACCTCGACCCACTATCAAGGATGATAGGAACCTTGGTATATGATGAACGCCACACTATGAAAGTGATAAGTTCAGAAACAAGTGATAAGTCAAATCAATTCCGCAAGAACAAGAAGAATTGGATAACTCACAATTCAAAGATTTCATATATATTTAGCCAAAAGTATTTTTTACAAAGGCTGATTTCATCTATTTATAGTGTTAGAATAGGCTAGCCGAATGGTCACAAACATTCAACTTAATGTGCCATTTAAAAGCTGAAATAAAACTCAAGTCTTTTCACATTCTTGAGCCAAATAACTCCATTCTTGAATTCACTTCAATTCAGCTGAATCAATGACTTTAATTTCTTGAAAATTGACTCTTGAGTTATCCCTTGGCTAGCCGAATAGACACCAACTTATTAACCAGCTCCTTAATGGTATTTGAATGCTTGAATTAACCTTTGAAATGGCAAAAACGGGCTGGTAGTTGAAAAGGTTGCTACCGAAATTAAATAGATGATATAATGCTTCTTAAAACCTCCTTAAATGATATATAAATCTCCTTTGTAATAGCCCATTTACTTTGTAACTGAAAATGACTTGAACAGCCACTTTATTTAATTTGTAACAGCCTTGAATTGTAACGGTTATGACTTGAAAAGACTCCTGCAATAAACACATTAAAATGAGCTTATTAAACACATGTAAACACTTATTAAACATAACACACATTAAGCAAATGAACTAAAACATATGCATCAATTATTCCAGCAACTAGTTAATTAAAGAAGCATAATTAAATGAACTTAACTCATGCATCAATAAATAATCCTAGGAACTAGATTAATTAAGAGCAACACTTAATAAATAAAGTTCAACAAAAAAAACTTATTAATTAAACTAAGATAAGTTGAATAAAGTCCAGCAACTCATTTATTAAAGTAAGATGAGTTTATTAAAAATTAAGTTCAACTTGCAATAAATTGCAAGTGGCGCCAATTGAGCCGTCCCATGCATGAATGTTGGATTCGGCCTCTTGCTCTCCCCAAGCTCGATCCACATAGCTTGCTAAAGCTTCTTAAAATTTCTTAGATAGTGATCAAGTTATAGGCCCTCGTGGCAGCTCAATGGATTCGGAAGTGATCTCCCGAGCTATGGTCGCATCATTAGTGTGGTAGAATCTTCGACGACCTCCAACTCGAGCTAGCATCTGTGACACTATAGGAAAAATGAAAGGAAGGGGGTAAGCATTATAGCTTAGTAAGTAGGTATGTAAATAATAAGTGATTTATTAACAGGCTTTTATAAATCTCCACAATATGTTCTCAAGATAATACAATCATAATTGCACATAGTTCCACTATTTACTCATGTTCATCTCAATCTGTCTACTCGAGTCACAGTCACTAAATTATTTGTATCTTGAGTTACGGAACTCCAAATTAAGTTCCGCAAATTTTCCCTAAAACTAGACTCAAATATCTTCTTACCATAAAACTTTTAGAATTTTTGGTTTATCCAAAAAGTACAGTTTATTCTTTAAAGTCTCCCCTATTCTGCTGTCTGACAGTTTCAACCCTTCTTCACTAAAAATTAATTATCTCCTCGTACGAGATTCAGATGATGTTCTCGTTTGTTTCTTTTGAAAATAAACTCATTAGGTATTTTAAGAATATAAATTATAACCCATAATTATTTTTACACAATTTTTATTTATTTTCCCAAGTCAGAACAGGGGATTCCGACATCATTCTAACCCTGTCTCACAAAAATTTGAATATCACAGAATATGAAATTCTTTTGTTTACACCATTTATTTTATGTGAAAATAAACTCGTTCAGATTTAATTTCATATATTATTCAATCTCTAATTCAATTTCCACCATTTTTGGTGATTTTTCAAAGTCACACAACTGCTGCTATCCAAAACTATTTTGTTGCTAAATTTACTATTTCATAATTTCACTTACTCCATTTCATCTTACCGAAGGTTCGATAAAAAATTGAGCACATTGTTCATAAATTTTCACACTTATACCTTCACTTATTCATCACATAGTCATATTCAATTACACTTAGTCGTTACATTATCACATGTATTTTCACTTAGTCAATTTCCCGTTGAACTCATCGGAATAATAACAGATACACGGTGGCCTGCACATAGTACCACCCTTGTAGCCGAAGCTATCTGGTGCACATAGTAGCCTGCACTTAGTACTACACATGTGACCAAAACCATCACTTACAAATAGTGGCCTGCACTTAGTATCACACATGTGATCGAAGCTATCGGGTACGCATAGTAGCATGCACTTAGTACTACACATGCGACCTATCCGTCTGGTACACATAGTAGCCTGCACTTAGTACTACACACGTGACCTAAAACCATCTCGTACCTGTCTTGTACACATAGTGGCCTACACTTAGTACCACACATGTGACGTAGCTATCTCATTCGTATCTTTTCTATTCTGAAGGTTCAACCGGAAATTCTCACTTTTCAACATTTTACCAATTCATAATTTACATCAAATAATTACTCCATATTCCACCATATCTCATATAATATAACAAAATATTAAAACATAAATAAAAATGATGTATTATTTACATACAAACTTACCTCGGTAGCACAACCGGTGAAAAGGACTTATTCATCATATTCTTTGTTTTTCCCTGTTCTAAGTTCGATTCTCGTTTTTCTTGATCTATAACAACACATTTCACTTATTTATTCAACATGCTACTCAAATTAACCCAAAATTCACATTTTGGAAAAATTACATTTTTGCCCCTAAACTTTGTCCTATTTACAATTTTGCCCCTAGGCTCGTAAAATGATTTTCATTCAATTTATTTATCTTTTAAGCCTAACCAAACCATTTTCATAACTACAACAGCCCACAATTTCCACTAATTTACACTTTTATGTCAAAATTTATAACTTTTCCAAATTAGTCCTTTTTAGCATTTTCACCGAAAATCACTTAGTAAAAGTCGTTTCTCTAACCATAAACATGCATTTTCTACCATTAAACACAAAAATACACACATATTCATCATGGGTCAAAACCCTAGACTTTAACCATATCTCAAATTAGTGGTAGAAATAGATAGATCTTGTTACGAGGATTTCAAAAACGTAAAAATCATTAAAAACGGGGCTAGAACGGACTTACAATAGAGCTTGGAAGCTTGAAAAACCCTAGCCATGGTTTCCCCTTGTGAAATTCGGCCATGGGGTTGAAGATGGACAAAAATTGGCTTTTAATTTTGTTTTTAATTCATTTTAATTACTAAATGACCAAAATGCCCCTAACTTAAAAATATTCTATTTCACCTATTTCATGTTCATTTTTGTCCAAAAAAGTAACCAATGGTCTAATTATCATTTAAGGACCTCAAATTTAAAATTTCATAACAATTGGACACCTCTAACATGTAGAACTCAACTTTTGCACTTTTTACAATTTAGTCCTTTTAACTAAATTGAGTGCCCAAACGTCGAAATTTTCGAACGAAATTTTCACGAAATAATTTCGTGAAATCGTAGACAATAAAAATGTAATAAAAATAAATTTTTTTCACGTCGGATTTGTGGTCCGGAAACCACTGTTCCGACTAGGCGCAAAATCGGGTTGTTACAATTCTCCCCCTGAAACATCCTAGAATTAGAGGTTCTGCATTTTGCACTATTTCTTACGTTTGGCTAGTTATGCTTGTTACTTTGGTGTGCTTGGGGGTCTTGGGAAGGCTCGGGTTCAAGCCAGAGCTTTGGTAAATTTTTCTCTTTAGGGCACTTTAGGGGGAGAGCTAGTGGATGCAGGCCTTAGGTATGTTTGATTGTATTTTGATGACACAAGGAGCAAGGTGGCCTAGTGGTTGGCGTCACAAGGGAGCAAGGAAGGACGGAGTGTGTTCGAATCCCATCTGCTGCATGAAGAGCTTCATTTTTGTGCTCAAGGTGGTGAAGAGGTGGCATTCGGCTTGGACTCTACCATGGTGGTGGAATGAGTCAACAAATTCAAATGGATGGAAGAGAGGAGCTTGAGGAGTTTGAATTGGTCAAACAATTCAAATTAGTGGATGGAGAGTGAATGGAGGAGAAAATCAAGGAAGTGGGGAGGTGGAATGAGTGTTGGCCAAATGTTGGAGAGGTGGGGGAGTATTTCGACTATGTGATGTAGTTGGCTAGGGGATTTCGGCATTTGGAGGTGTGATAGCAAAACTGAACCTTTTGGGAGTGTTGTGCCGAATTCTTTGGTTTCTTTAGCTTTTCTTTTGACGTTTTGAGTTTTTGACTCTTAAGGCATTTTGAGGTTGGCTACTTTTGTGCTTGTGTCGAATCTCTCAAAGTCCTCTCTCCATCTTTTCCCTTCAATTTTCGTTCTTTTCTCCTTTGTTGACATCTTAGCCGAATCAATCTTCTGTTACACTTCTTCTATTTACTTCATCTTTCCTTTTTCACCACAAGCCAATTTCTCTTGAAGCTACTCTTTGCCGAACCATTCTCTTTTGATTTCCACCATAGTTGAACCACCATTCTTAACTTCTCTACCTTCTCCTTTAAACCGAAACCCGTACTCCTTGTGATTCTTGCCGAACATCGGGAAGCAAGGTGCTAGGAATCTTCTTGTCTGCTGATAGTTTCTTCAATCGAGTTGGGTTGTGCAAGGTAAGGTTCTTCTCTGTCGATTTATAATTCTTTTCAGTTCTTGTTCTTTTCCTTTCTATCTTCTTCGTTCTAAAAGTCGAAAGTCTCACTCTATCTCTTATTCCAAGGGCCGAATCTGTTGGAGTGTAAGCACACCCTTTTAGCCTTTTCTTAGTTTCGGAATCTCGTAAGAAGGGAGGTAAGATTATTTTGGCCGAATAAGGGGGACTCCTTCATGTTTCGTTTAGGCCGAAAGGCTGTTTCTTCCTTATTTTGGAGCACCATTTCTAACTTGTGAGTTATTTAGGGATTCTTCTGGAATCGCAAGCCGAATCCATTGGTGCGATTTCTCGGTAGTTAAGGTAAGGGGTTTCTCTTTCGTTCTTTGCGGCTAGTTTCCATTCGTTTTACTCTACCATAACAAAAACCCCTTTTGTTAAACAATCGCTGATTTCATTGTAGTACTGTACTGATCAAAGACTCTTATCATGGCTACGAGTGCTAGTCGATCCAGGGAGGGTGCGTTTAAGGAGCCTGAGGGGAGTGTACTCGTAGTCTCTAATCCGCCATTCAAACGATGGCCTGTGTCAGCGGTTCGAGACTTTCCGTCGGGTTGTGGTAGAGAGCCGACATCCGTTTGGGATAGGCAGATAGTGGTTATTCCCGCTAGTGAGAATAGAAACAATCAGGAGTGTCTAGTTTTTCGCGTAATCAGGTGTGTAATTCTCACACCATATTTTGTTTGATTAATAATAAGCATGTGAATTGTTTAAAAGCCGAAACATCGGTAATGGCTGTTGAGTTACCCTTGGGGGGTAAAATCGGAGATACCAGGTTAGTTACCTTTGATTGTGTTATGTTAATACTTTATCATGAATGTATGTATGCTCTGATTATTCGATTTACATTAACATATGATGCATTCATTGTATTATGATTATACGATGCATGGGATTGGGATATGAAATTATTTAAAAGGGGAAGAGCATGTCAGTGGTTTGGTACCACATATATCAGTGGTTTGGTACCACATATATCAGTGACTCTTTCACATATATCAGTGGTTTGGTACCACATATATCAGTGACTCTGTCACATTATTTCAGTGGTTTGGTACCACATATATCAGTGACTCTGTCACATTATCTCAGTTGTTTGGTACCACATATATCAGTGAGTCTGTCACATTATTTCAATGGTTTGGTACCACATTCAATGGCTTGGTGCCACATATATGGAGTGTAGCGGATGGAGGGTTGATTGTAGAAATCCCCACAGGTGTTTTGGCTCGTACGGGTGGTGTGTAGAAGATGGAATACTAGGTTGGGCTAGGTTGCATTGTATACATTTGTTTTTTTTTTTACATGCCATGTTGTTAGGGCTACGGCCCAGTGCGATTCGTATGGGCTTCGGCCAAATTCATTACTATGAGGGCTAAGGCCCAATGTGCTTCTGTGGGCTTAGGCCCAAATTTTGTTCGTTAGGGGAATTGTACACTGAGTCCTCGTGGCTCACCCCTCTGCTTAACTTTGCAGGTAACCCCTAGTTGGAGGATTTGGAGCTGAGGTGGAATCTGTGGTGGCCATGCATTACTTCTTTCGTAAACTCCGTCTTCTTTATTTGAACTTACTCTAAATTTGGGATTTGTTATGCAATAAGGCCTCCGGGATTTTAATTTGGGTTTTTGATTTAATGCGATTATTATTATATTATGAAATGTTAAACACGAAGTTCTTCCTAAAAGTATAAATAATCATTTTCCAAAATATTAACAGAGTAGTAATTAAATTCGGAAATTTTCTTAGAACTACAAACACTGTTTTCAAAATGTCACGTTTCGGAATGCCACTAGTTTCGGTTTTTCGTATCACAAAACCTGTTTTCGACTGTTAGTATTATCAATAAAAGTTTTTAAGAAAACCATAAGACTGAATCTGATTTTCCAAAATGAAAACAAAACGCGGGGTTTTTTTTTAGAATTTCTTTAAACAATCTCTTTATGTGACATACCAGATCAAGTCGTAATGTTTAGGCCGAGTTTGGGGTGTTACAGTTATGGTATCAGAGCCCGGGTTGCAAAACTCAGCTGTGGAATGGGTTCAAAAACGTTTTCCAAAATTGGTTCGAAATATGGTTTAGAAAAAAATATGTTTTTCTGGAAGTATGGCACCCGAGTCTCCGGCACCAATCCGTACTGTAAGTCTTCTGACTATTGGTTGATTTCTTATGAAAAGATTATATTATGTTGTGATTGCTAGTTTTAAGAGATTCAATTTTAGAGACTGAGACCTTTAGAAATATGTTTTGCGAAAAACTACTTCTAATTCTATCTTCATAAGCTATCCGGTAATAAACAGTGGTAGATATACTAATTCATAAAATTTGTAATCAGATTAAGTCGATTCAGTAAACATGAGCGCTAGAGGACGTGGACGTGGTACACGCGGCCGTGGTAGAGGCTGGGGTGTTGAGGCTGGATTCTCGAAATCAGAACATGGGCCGGAAGGCGAAGTACCAGCATCGCCAAGAGTGGAAGAAGGATCTCAAGATCGAACTGGTGGGGACGATGCTTTGTCCCAAGCTATGCTGCGTGTGCTGGAGCGGGTTGCTGGAGCAAGCACGGGATCGGTAGCTTGAAAATCTATTCCTGAGCGACTCCGGGCAAGTGGGGCTGAGATATTTAGAGGTATTTCTGGCGTGGCCCCCAACGTAGCTGAATACTGGCTGGAAGCGATTGAACGAATCATGGACGACCTAGACTGTACTGCAGAGGAAAAGTTTAAGGGAGCAGTGTCTCTCCTGCATGATGAGGCGTACCAGTGGTGGCTCACAGTGAGGGAAGGTACTGCAGTAGATCGTATTACCTGGGATTACTTTAAGATAGCATTCCAGGGAAAATATGTTGGGGCTAGTTATGTGGACGCACAGAGGAAAGCATTTCTGAATCTGGTTCAAGGGGGTAAATCTGTGGCTGAATACGAGGCGGAGTTCCTGCGCCTAAGCCGTTATGCTCGGGGTATCGTCGCAACTGATTATAAGCATTGTGTTCGGTTTGAGGATGGTCTACAGGATGAGTTACGGGTACTGATAGCTTCGCAACGGGAAAGAGAGTTTGCCATTCTGGTTGAGAAGGGAAAAATAGCCGAAGAGGTGAAGCGGTCTGAGAGGAAGAATCGGGATAAGGATAGGGGTAGGAATAAGAGGAACTTTGGGTCGTCAGGATCCACTGGGGGTGTTCAAAAGAGGACTAGGTTTGAGGGGCCGGGTCGAGTTGCAATGCCTGTTGCCGTTGGTCGGTCTCAACCGTGTGCTCGATGTGGGAAACTATATTCGGGGGAGTGTTGGGTAAGAAATAGAGGATGTTTCAGGTGTGGATCTATGGATCATCGGATAAGGGACTGTCCACAAGAGTCGACATGTGGCGCGGTCGATGAGGTCGAGGATATGCCTGGTCCAGAAAGAGGTGGGAAACAGCCACCGAGAGGTCGTGGTCTGGTCAGAGGAGGAAATGGATTTGGTCGAGGGCGGGGAACACCGGGCAGAGGTGCTGGGAGTACAGATGCAAGACAGCCTGGATTGGTTTATGCAGCTAGACGTCGAGAGGATGGCGATGCACCGGACGTCATAACCGGTACGTTCCTTATATTTGGTGTACCCTTTACAGCTTTGATAGATATTGGGTCTACACATTCTTATGTTGCTAGTACTGTGTCTAGGACTTTGGGTAGAGAATTTGAGATTGTTTCTAGTAAAATGACTGTGATTAGCCCTTTAGGATAATCTATAGTGGTGAACAAACTATTTAGGAATGTGCCTTTAGAAGTGCAAGGGATTGTTTTCCCGGCAGACTTGGTGGAGCTACCGTTCGGCGAGTTTGATCTGATCTTAGGTATGGACTGGTAAGTGAAGTATCGGGCAAACTTGGATTGTGCTACTAAGCGCATGATATTAAAGACTTCCGAGGATGAGGAGATGCTGGTGATAGGTGAGAGAAGGAATTACCTGTCCAATGTGGTGTCTGCACTAAAGGCTGAAAGGATGGTGCGAAAAGGGTGTGAGGCGTTCTTAGCTTTCATCAGTGCTTTGGAGGCCAAAGAATTGTCTGTAAGGGATGTTAGAACAGTGAAAGAGTTCTCAGACGTCTTTCTACAAGAGCTTCCAGGGTTACCTCCGGATCGCGAGGTGGAGTTCGGCATTGATCTACTTCCGGGAACAGCTCCGGTGTCCATCGCCCCATATAGGATGGCGCCGAAGGAGCTGGTAGAACTTAAAGCTCAGATACAGGAACTGTTGGACCGTTGTTTTATCCGACCAAGTGTGTCTCCGTGGGGAGCGCTGGTGTTGTTCATTAAGAAAAAGGACGGGTCGATGCGGATGTGCATTAACTACAGGCAATTGAACAAGTTGATGATTAAGAACAAATACCCGTTGCCAAGGATTGACTACCTGTTCGATCGAGTATCACCCGGGTAAAGCTAATGTAGTGGCGGATGCGTTGAGCCGTAAGGTGATATCGGATTTGAAGGCAATGTTTGCGCATCTCAGTTTGTATGAAGATGGTAGCCTGATAGCTGAACTCCAGATAAAGCCAACATGGGTAGATCAGATTAAGGAGAAGCAATTGTTGGATGAATCGTTAAATTCTCGACTTCAACAAGTGGAAGGTGGTGAGACAAGAGATTTTGGTCTGAACGGTGAAGGGGTATTGTGTTTTCGTGGAAAGGTGTGTATGCCGAAGGACTCGGAGTTGAGGCAGATCATTCTGCGGGAGGCGCATAGTAGCCCATACGCTATGCATCCCAGTGGGAGTAAGATGTATCAAGACTTACGTGAACAGTATTGGTGGTCTGGTCTAAAATGGGAAATTACCGAGTTTGTGAGTAAGTGTTTGACATGCCAGCAAGTGAAGGCAGAACACCAGTTGCCTTCTGGGTTGTTGCAGTCGGTGAAGATTCCACTTTGGAAGTGGGAGAGGGTAACGATGGACTTTGTTAGTGGGCTGCCCCTAACGCCTACTAAGAAAGATTCAGTATGGGTAATCGTTGACCGGTTGACTAAGTCTGCACACTTCATACCGGTTTGTATCGACTATTCGTTGCAGAAGTTAGCCAAGCTGTATGTGGCAAAAATTGTGAGGTTGCATGGGGTACCTGTGTCTATCATATCAGATAGGGGTCCTAGATTTAATCACGGTTCTAGAAGGCGTTGCACGAAGCTTTGGGGACGAGGCTAGATTTCAGTACACCGTTTCACCCACAGATTGATGGTCAGTCAGAGAGAGTAATTCAGATTCTAGAAGACATGTTAAGAGGCTGTGTAATCGACTTCAGGGGTAGTTGGGAAGATTTTCTACCATTGGCAGAATTCGCGTACAACAATAACTATCAATCCAGGATTCAGATGGCACCCTACGAGGCTTTGTATGGTCGTAGGTGTCGTACCCCTACCTGCTTGGGTCCGGAATTGATCTCAGAGACTGAGGAAAAGGTTAAGTTAATTCGGGCTCGGTTGAAGGAAGCTTCCGACAGGCAGAAATTGTATGAAGATTTGAAGCGTAAGGAAATAGAATTCTCAGTGGGTGATCAGGTCTTTCTGAAAGTTTCACCTTGGAAGAAGGTTCTAAGATTTGGACGGAAAGGCAAGTTGAGCCCCAGATTTATCGGGCCTTATCGAGTGTTGAAACGTGCGGGACCAGTAGCTAATCAACTTGAGTTACCTCCGGAGTTGAATCGGATACATGATGTATTCCATGTTTCAATGTTAAGACGCTATCATTCGGATCCATTTCACATAGTGCCGGTGGAGGAAATTGAAGTAAGACCCGATTTGTCTTTCGAAGAAGAACCAGCACAGATCTTAGATCGTGATGTTAGGGTGTTGAGAAGAAAGTCGGTTCCGTTGGTCAAAGTTTTATGGCGTAATCACGGATTAGAGGAAGCCAAGTGGAAGCCAGAGGAGGTGATGCGACAGCAATACCCTCACCTCTTTTGATCAGGTAAATTTCGAGGCCGAAATTTTTTTAAGGGGGTAGAACTGTAACATCCTAGAATTAGGGGTTCTGTATTTTGCACTATTTCTTGCGTTTGGCTAGTTATGCTTGTTGTTTTGGTGTGCTTGGGAGTCTTGGGAAGGCTCGGGTTCAAGCCAGAGCTTTGGTAAATTTTTCTCTTTAGGGCACTTTAGGGGGAGAGCTAATGGATGCAGGCCTTAGGTATGTTTGATTGTATTTTGATGACACAAGGAGCAAGGTGGCCTAGTGGTTGGCGTCACAAGGGAGCAAGGAAGGACAGAGTGTGTTCGAATCCCATTTGCTGCATGAAGAGCTTTATTTTTGTGCTCAAGGTGGTGAAGAGGTGGCATTCGGCTGAGACTCTACCATGGTGGTTGTGGAAGGAGTCAACAAATTCAAATGGATGGAAGAGAGGAGCTTGAGGAGTTTGAATTGGTCAAACAATTCAAATTAGTGGATGGAGAGTGAATGGAGGAGAAAATCAAGGAAGTGGGGAGGTGGAATGAGTGTTGGCCGAATGTTGGAGAGGTGGGGGGAGTATTTCGGCTATGTGATGTAGTTGGCTAGGGGATTTCGGCATTTGGAGGTGTGATAGCAAAACCGAACCTTTTAGGAGTGTTGTGCCGAATTCTTTGGTTTCTTTAGCTTTTCTTTTGACGTTTTGAGTTTTTGACTCTTAAGGCATTTTGGGGTTGGCTACTTTTGTGCTTGTGTCGAATCTCTCAAATTCCTCTCTCCATCTTTTCCCTTCAAGTTTCGTTCTTTTCTCCTTTGTTGACATCTTAGCCGAATCACTCTTCTGTTACACTTCTTCTATTTACTTCATCTTTCCTTCTTCACCACAAGCCGATTTCTCTTGAAGCTACTCTTTGCCGAACCATTCTCTTTTGATTTCCACCATAGCCGAACCACCATTCTTCTTCTTAACTTCTCTACCTTCTCCTTTAAACCGAAACCCCTACTCATTGTGATTCTTACCGAACATCGGGAAGCAAGGTGCTAGGAATCTTATTGTCTGCTGATAGTTTCTTCAATCGGGTTGGGTTGTGCAAGGTAAGGTTCTTCTCTGTCGATTCATAATTCTTTTTGGTTCTTGTTCTTTTCCTTTCTATCTTCTTCGTTCTAAAAGCCGAAAGTCTCACTCTATCTCTTATTCCAAGGGCCAAATCTGTTGGAGTGCAAGCACACCCTTTTAGCCTCTTCTTAGTTTCGGAATCTCGTAAGGAGGGAGGTAAGATTATTTTGGCCGAATAAGGGGGACTCCTTCATGTTTCGTTTAGGCCGAAAGGCTATTTCTTCCTTATTTTGGAGCATCATTTCTAACTTGTGAGTTATTTAGGGATTCTTCTGGAATCGTAAGCCGAATCCATTGGTGTGATTTCTTAGTAGTTAAGGTAAGGGGTTTCTCTTTCGTTCTTTGCGGCTAGTTTCCATTCGTTTTACTCTACCATAACAAAAACCCCTTTTGTTAGACAATCGCTGATTTCACTGTAGTACTGTACTGATCAAAGACTCTTATCATGGCTACGAGTGCTAGCCGATCCAGGGAGGGTGTGTTTAAGGAGCCTGAGGGGAGTGTACTCGTAGTCTCTAATCCGCCATTCAAACGGCGTGCTGTGTCAGCGGTTCGAGACTTTTCGCCAGGTTGTGGTAGAGAGCCGACATCCGTTTGGGATAGGCAGATAGTGGTTATTCTCGCTAGTGAGAATAGCAACGATCAGGAGTGTCTTGTTCTTCGCGTAATCAGGTGTGTAATTCTCACACCATATTTTGTTTGATTAATAATAAGCATTTGAATTGTTTAAAAGCTGAAACATCAGTAATGGCTGTTGAGTTACCCTTGGGGGTAAAATCGGAGATACCAGGTTAGTTACCTTTGATTGTGTAATGTTAATACTTTATCATGAATGTATGTATGCTCTGATTATTCGATTTACATTAACATATGATGCATTCATTATATTATGATTATACGATGCATGGGATTGGGATATGAAATTGTTTAAAAGGGGAAGAGCATGTCAGTGGTTTGGTACCACATATATCAGTGGTTTGGTACCACATATATCAGTGACTCTGTCCCATATATCGGTGGTTTGGTACCACATATATCGGTGACTCTATCACATTATTTCAGTGGTTTGGTACCACATATATCAGTGACTCTTTCACATTATCTCAGTGGTTTGGTACCACATATATCGGTGACTCTGTCACATTATTTTAGTGGTTTGGTACCACATTCAGTGGCTTGGTGCCACATATATGGAGTGTAGCGGATGGAGGGTTGATTGTAGAAATCCCCATAGGTGTTTTGGCTGGTACGGGTGGTGTGTAGAGGATGGAATACTAGGTTGGGCTGGGTTGCATTGCATACATTTGTTTTTTTTTTCATGCCATGTTGTTAGGGCTACAGCCCAGTGCGATTCGTATGGGCTTCGGCCAAATTCATTACTGTGAGGGCTAAGGCCCAATGTGCTTCTTTGGGCTTAGGCCCAAATTTCGTTCGTTAGCGGAATTCTACACTGAGTCCTCGTGGCTCACCCCTCTGCTTAACTTTGCAGGTAACCCCTAGTTGGAGGATTTGGAGCCGAGGTGGACTCTGTGGTGGCCATGCATTACTTCTTTCGTAAACTCCGTCTTCTTTATTTGAACTTACTCTAAATTTGGGATTTGTTATGTAATAAGGCCTCCGGGATTTTAATTTGGGTTTTTGATTTAATGCGGTTATTATTATTATATTATGAAATGTTAAACACGAAGTTCTTCCTAAAAGTATAAATAATCATTTTCCAAAATATTAACAAGCGGATAACATGCAGAGTAGTAATTAAATTCGGAAATTTTCTTAGAACTACAAACACTGTTTTCAAAATTTCACGTTTCGGAATGCCACTAGTTTCGGTTTTTCGTGTCACAAAACCTGTTTTCGACTGTTAGTATTATCAATAAAAGTTTTTAAGAAAACCATAAGACTGAATCTGATTTTCCAAAATGAAAACAAAACGTGAGGTTTTTTTTTAGAATTTCTTTAAACAATCTCTTTATGTGACATACCAGATCCGGTCGTAACGTTTAGGCCGGGTTTGGGGTGTTACACCCCCTTTAGGGATTTTCGTTCTTGAAAATCTTACCGGAATGAAGTTTAGCATCTTTTCTCACAGTTTCCTAAACATCACCAAATAATCCTCTTCGAGACTATACTTTCAGAAACACTTTGTCATCGATCTGAAACCCAATATAACGAAGTTTCACTGCTATATAACTTTTATGTCGGTCTGAAACTGTTTTCACCTTTCACGATTGCATTCACCTTTTTATCATAATCACAATTTAATTTAGTTTAGTGCTCAGAGTTTCCTGTAGCTTTTTCCATAATCGATAATATAACTCTCGGATGCTGAAATAATCAGACGGAAATTTCATTATCGATCAAACACAATCTAAATAACATTTCTCTTTCTCCGAGGATAAAAGAAATACCGATACGGGACCCATAGTATCTTTATCTCAATATCACGCCAATATCATTGTTGACTGTAACAATCCTGATTGTATTTGTTATTCGGCCTTTCCCTGATGACAAAACAACATTTTTATCTTTCTTTGGATGAACAGACAAGCCACTACGGTGAGTTCTAAATGAAAACTCTCTACATAAGCCCTGAGTTCCTCAGTACATGAATTCTATCTCGGAATATTAATATCATTAATCAGATCTGATCTAAAAATTCAGAATTAAAAGTCGGTTCATACTGTATTCATTTAACCTATCACTTGCCAACCCATTTCTGAGCTGTTCTGATTTATAATGGCAACATGGTTTTAGCTTTCAGTTTAGCTAGAATCCAGACCATATCAATAAGGTAAATCTTGAAACCACACTCACAAAATAAGCAAAGATTTTTCATTCAAGTATCTGCAAGTATTTCTTCTTTACCCAAAGGTAAGTCAATATTCACACAAAATCTTTCAACATGCTAGTCACAGATATTTACTAATTGCATTAACTCAGATGAAACATGACATCTTGTTTGAACTCACTGATAATAATCAGAATTACCCGAAGAAAGAAAATCAATATACAATTTAAACTTGAATTGTCATAATCCACACTTTTGCCGATATCAAATTTAAAGATAAGCCATGCTTGATCAATTAAAAAATAGGGATGATAAGAAAACCAAGATAATGAAATCCAAGATACAAGACCATACTGAATGCCTGAGAATACTACTCATATGAAATAATAGAGATCCTAACGATTCCTCAGAGAAAACCAGAAGAAAGAGAAACACTGTTCATACATTCTGAAATCGATTGTGACAGAGATAATATATATTCCACACAAATATAAACCGAACAATAGCCAGAAGAAACAGAAGAATAGTTTCATATGAATTCATCGTCAACTTTTTATCTAAGACGTAATGGAATAGAATACCAATGGAAGATAGAGGAATGCCGATCATAAATCAATCAAACCAACGATGCTTTCATCAGAAAATGAACAATTACATATGCCTCTGAGTATGTATGAATACATAGAATACCCAGAAGAGATAGTCATAAATTACTCAACTGTAGCTGTCATACTCAAACATCTTTACAATTCAAACATCATTCCTCAGACTAATTCTGTCATCATTAATCCCATAATATTTCATTCATTAACAAAAATCAATTCAGAAGAATTCCCAGTAAGTACAGTCTTTAGACATCATACCTGAATAAGTCGACTAGCCGAGATTAACTTCTTCTCTAACTGTGGCATTGTACATTCCAAATAATCTTTAGAATAATATGATATCTCTCTCATAACTATTTTCTACTCGCTAAGTCATTCCCATCTCTGATCACATTAATAATTATTCCACCACTGAACTCTTTAGTTCCCTACTTGTGAGCTTATTAATTGTAAATCTCATGAACTTCGTCATATGACACTATACCGGTAAGGGGGTGAAGATTGCAAAGCCTTTAAAGTTTTGACTCTCATACACACACATATCATTTAATACCAACACAATATCATGTACTTTGATTACACATCTCTAGGTTTCTACTAATCATGAACACATTTTCAAATATCTTAGTAACACACTCAGCATTATCACATATAAATATCAACCAATCGTAATAAGCTCATCTCAAAATAAAGTTTTCATGTTATTCACTGCAAAAAGTCACTCTGATTTATTAAAATGCAATGATCAATCGGAACGATAACACTTTATCCATATTCTTCAACTTATGGTTAATTTATTGTATCCATTAACACATACATATCATCGCAAATCATAGAAAATCAATTCAGGCAAATCAATATATTCACTAAGTTACACGAACTTACTTAACCCATTTTTAGCATTATCGATGGTAGCTCGGTTGGAGAGCATCCCTGCTTTAACCAAAACAAATTTCATCGGAGTTGGGAGATATCACACTATCACAGTTCAATTATGGCATATATAGCTAGACTCGCATGCGCTACGTTAGTCCGAGAATCGATTAAACCATAGCTCTGATACCACTTAAATGTAACATCCCTTACCCGTGTTCAACGCCAGAACAGGGTACGAGGCATTACCGAAACAAAACACATACAGTCGTACTAAATCGAGACATAAAATTTACATCCAAATTAAAACTTTCCAATTTTCACCACAAAGTCCCTAATATGGACCTATGAGGCCCAAACATACTTTGGAAAACATTGAAAAATTTCTTGAAAAATAGGGGCACACTCTTTGAGCACATGGCCGTGTGGTCAAGCGTGCGGATGAAAATTAGGCTATTTACCAAGCCTTTTTCCATCCAAAAACACTTATACACTTATACAAATTTATCATCACACAACATGGTATTATTAAGCATTCAAACATCCACACTAAGACATCCACATACCATTTACAAACCATATTCATCATGCATAATCACACACACACACTTAACCATTCACATCATGCAACTTAAACAACCAATCAAATTTACCACTCATAATTATCACACATTTACTCATCCAACACATGCAAGCATACACATCCTTGAAATGCATCATCATAGACTTATAACATAACAATTATTAGCCACATTAAACGGCCTTATACAACAATAACCATCAAATAGCATAGGCCAACATTCTAGGTCAACTCATAATAACATATACACATAATCAAGTCCCTATACATGCCATAGACTTAAAAATACTTGAAGATCGTTGATACAATGCCAATCAATAACTTGTTAGTGTGATAGAATCTCCGACGACCTCCAACTCGAGCTAGCATCTATAACACTATAGGAAAAAGAAAAGGAAGGGGGTAAGCATTATAGCTTAGTAAGTAGGTATGTAAATAATAAGTGATTTATTAATAGGCTTTTATAAATCTCCACAATATGTTCTCAAGATAATAAAATCATAATTGCACATAGTTCCACTATTTACTCATGTTCATCTCAAGTTGTCTACTCGAGTCATAGTCACTAAATTATTTATATCTTAAGTTACGGAAATTCAAGTTAAGTTCCAAAAATTTTCCCTGAAACTAGACTCACAAATCTTCTTACCATAAAATTTTCAGAATTTTTTGTTTATCCAATAAGTACATTTTATTCTTTAAAGTCTCCCATGTTATGCTGTCTGACAGTTTTGACCCTTCTTCACTAAAAATTAGTTATCTTCTCGTATGGGATTTAGATGATGTTCTCGTTTATTTCTTTTGAAAATAAACTCATTAAGGATTTTAAGCATATAAATTATAACCCATAATTATTTTTTCACAATTTTTATTGCTTTTCCCAAGTCAAGACAGGGGATTCCGACATCATTCTGATCCTATCTCACAAAAATTTTAATATCACAGAATTTTAAATTCTTTTGTTTATGCCATTTCTTTTATGTGAAAACAAACTCTTTCATATTTAATTTCATATCTTATTCAACCTCTAATTCTATTTCCACCATTTTTTGTGATTTTTCAAAGTCACACAACTGCTGCTGTCCAAAACTGTTTTGTTGCTAAATTTACTCTTTCATAATTTCACTTACTGCATTTCATCTTACCGAAGGTTCGATCAAATATCGAGCACATTGTTCATAAATTTTCAAACTTATACCTTCACTTATTCATCACATAGTCATATTCAATTACACTTAGTCATTACATGATCACATGTATTTTCACTTAGTCAATTTCCCGTTGAACTCATCGGAATAATAACAGATACACGGTGGCCTGCACATAGTACCACCCTTGTAGCCGAAGCTATCTGGTGCACATAGTAGCCTGCACTTAGTACTACACATGTGACCAAAACCATCACTTACACATAGTGGCCTGCACTTAGTACCACACATGTGATCGAAGCTATCGGGTACGCATGGCAGCCTGCACTTAGTACTACACATGTGACCTATCCGTCTGGTACACGCAGTAGCTTGCACTTAGTACTACACACGTGACCTAAAACCATCTCGTAGCTGTCTTATACACATAGTGGCCTACACTTTGTACCACACATGTGACCTAGCTACCTCATTCGTATCTTTTCTATTCCGAAGGTTCAACTGGAAATTCTCACTTTTCAACATTTTACCAATTCATAATTTACATCAAATAATTACTCCATATTCAACCATATCTCATATAATATAACAAAATATTAAAACATAAATAAAAACGATGTATTATTTACATACAAACTTACCTCGGTAGCAAAATCGGTGAAAATGACTTATTCATCATATTCTTTGTTTTTCCCCCGTTCTAAGTCTGAATCTCTTTTTCCTTGATCTATAACAACACATTTCACTTATTTATTCAACATGCTACTCAAATTAACCCAAAATTCACATTTTGGAAAAATTACATTTTTGCCCCTAAACTTTGTCATATTTACAATTTTGCCTCTAGGCTCGTAAAATGATTTTCATTTAATTTCTTTGTATTTTAAGTCTACCCAAACCACTTTCATAACTAAAACAGCCCACAATTTCCACTAATTCACACTTTTATGACAAAATTTATAACTTTTCCAAATTAGTCCTTTTTAGCATTTTCACCGAAAATCACTTAGTAAAAGTCGTTTCTCTAACCATAAACATGCATTTTCTACCATTAAACACAAAAATACACACATATTTGTCATGGGTCAAAACCCTAGACTTTAACCATATCTCAAATTAGTGGTAGAAATAGATAGATCTTGTTACAAGGATTTCAAAAATGTAAAAATCATTAAAAACGGGGCTAGAACGGACTTACAATAGAGCTTGGAAGCTTGAAAAACCCTAGCCATGGTTTCCCCTTGTGAAATTCAGCCATGGGGTTGAAGATGGAGAAAAATTGGCTTTTAATTTTGTTTTTAATTCATTTTAATTACTAAATGACCAAAATGCCCCTAACTTAAAAATATTCTATTTCACCTATTTCATGTCCATTTTTGTCCAACAAATTAACCAATGGTCTAATTATCATTTAAGGACCTCAAATTTAAAATTTCATAACAATTGGACACTCTAACATGTAGAACTCAACTTTTGCACTTTTTACAATTTAGTCCTTCTGACTAAATTGAGTGCCCAAACGTCGAAATTTTCGAACGAAATTTTCACGAAATAATTTTGTAAAATCGTAGACCATAAAAATGTAATAAAAATAAATTTTTTCCACGTCAGATTTGTGGTCCGGAAACCACTGTTCCGACTAGGCCCAAAATCGGGTTGTTACAATTCTCCCCCTTTAGGGATTTTCGTCCCCGAAAATCTTACCGGAATGAAGTTTAGCATCTTTTCTCACAGTTTCCTAAACATCACCAAATAATCCTCTTCAAGACTATACTTTCAGAAACACTTTGCCATCAATCTGAAACCCAATATAACGAATTTTCACTTCTATATAACTTTTATATCGGTCTGAAACTGTTTTCAACTTTCACGATTGCATTCACCTTTTTATCATAATCACAATTTAATTTAGTTTAGTGCTCAGAGTTTCCTGTAGCTTTTTCCATAATCGATAATATAACTCTCGAATGCTGAAATAATCATACGGAATTTTCATTATCGATCAAACACAATCTAAATAACATTTCTCTTTCTCCGAGGATAAAAGAAATACCGATACGGGACCCATAGTATCTTTATCTCAACTGTAACAACCCGATTTAGGGGCTAGTCGGAACAGTGATCTCGGGATCACTAATCTGAGGTCGGAGAAAATTGTTTTCATGTTATTTTATAAGTTAGAGCATGATTATATAGGTGCATGAAAATTTTGGTGCTTTAATTTTAGCGATTTCATGCTTAATCGCGAAAAAAGACTAAATCGCATAAAGTGCAAAAGTTCAATTTTACAAGCTAAAGGTGCCTAGTAGCCATAGAATATTGATTGGAGGTCCCAAATGTGCAATTAGGCCTTGTTTCTAGAGGTGGCCGGCCATAGGGGGACAAAGAAGTCAAAATTTGTCAAAGTGGGTGTAGTAGGTGGATTAAATTGATGAAATAAAATAAAATAAAGAAAGAAAGGATATCATCTTTTCTCTCCATCTTCTCCACCAAAAAATACAAGCAAAATAGGGGTTTGAGAGCTCAAAATTTTCAGCAACTTCTCACCTTTGAAAGTAAGTGACTTTGGTGATTTTTCTTGATAATATTTGTACTTTTGGAACCCCTAAAGCTTAAGCTTTCTAAAGAGGGGACTATCTTGCAAAATGGTGAAAAGTTTAGAGTTTTGCCATGTGAGCTTTAAGTTGTTTACTGCATTTTTATGGAAGAAAATGAGTCTTGGTTGTTAGATAAACAACATTTGTGAAAGGTGTTTCCATGAAAACTCCTAAAAGGACCTTTTTGTAAAGGTTGTGAAATTTGTAGTAAATGTGTTAAATAATGACCATTGAGGGCTGCCATAATAGTAATAAATGTTCACCTAGGCTCGTTAAAGAAAGAAATTTGATTGAAATTGATTTCTGAGCCTAGGGGTAAAATGGTCATTTTGTGAAAGTTTAAGGGCAAAATAGTAATTTTTCCAAAGCATGATTATTGAAATGCATTAGTTAATGTGATAATTAAATGAGCTAATTTGCTACTATATAGATCAAGAAGAACGAGGGATTAACTTTGACCGAGGAAAAGGCAAGGTATCGGATTAAATCGGCAAGTGGCCTAGTTTGAAACCGAGGTAAGTTTGTATGTAATAAATTCAACATTCATGCTAGTATGTTTGAGAATGTTTGATATTATAATGATGCATGATATTTTATGAAATTAAGTAATGGTGTAGAATGAGAAAGATGATGCAAGTTAAGATGTTGAAATCCAGGTTGGACTATAATGTGAGAATACTACCATCGAGACATGAGACGGATATGGTCCCGTGTAAGACCAAGTCTAGGACATGGCCTCGGCATCGAGTTGAGATCCCGTATAAGACCATATCTGGGATATGCCAACGGCATTGAATAAGATAAATCGTAAAAGACCATATCCGGGATGTGGCATCGATAATTGATAAGAGATCCCGTATAAGACCATATTTGGGATATGGCATAGGCACTCAGAGGTGACCCCATATAAGACCACATCTGGGATGTGGCATTGGCTTCGTGATCATATTAATGACAATGAATATGCATCTTTGAGTATCCCTAGTAATTTAGTGGGATAAATAGATAAGCTTGGAAATAGAAATGAGATTAGTACTAAAGTTATGTGATTGAGTGAATACAGGTACCCGTGTGTAATTCACGAGGAATGTTTTTGATATGTGGCATGGTATGTATTACACAAGAACAAGTACGAGTAAGTTATGGCATAGTGCTTAAGGCTTTGTGTGGTTATCTAATGCCATGGATGAATGACATAATGAGCTTTATGTTGCTATTTATTTTCATGCAAGCTTACTAAGCTTTATGCTTACCCCTCTCATTTCCCTTTTTCCTTGTAGTATTGCCAAGATAACTCGAGGATCGCGGGACGTCAGAGTTCGGAATCACACTATCGACATTTCTTTGGTATAACAAAGTTAGATTTATTTTGAGTATGGCATGTATAGGACTTGGTCTTTTTGTTATGTCATATTTGTTAGCCACAATGTTGGCTACTAATGTTAATCAATTCATTTTGTAAATGGCCATTGGATGTTGGCCAATATTTGATAAGTTTTATATATATTCAATGATGGTGAAATTCATAAAGTATATACTTGATGAATGTAGTGAAAACCTATGTGTGGATATCTTGATTTTTGGGCATTTGAGGTGCCTTATTGTCAGGTTGTGTATTGCATTGAAAGGGTATAAGTGTGGGTGCTTTTAGGGTGGCAATTGGCTTGGTAGATAGCCTTATAATTGTCCACACGGGCAGAGACACGGCCGTGTGTCTCAGCCGTGTGTATGACATGGCCTTGGACATGGGCGTGTGCCCAGGCCGTGCGAAGTCTACACCAGAATTTAGAATTTAATTCACCACACGATCGAAGGACACGGGCGTGTGACTGGCCGTGTGATGCAAGTCAGTGTCGACCACAAGTGTGGAACACAGGTGTGTGAAATTCCACATGGGCGTGTCCCACTCTTCACACGGGCGTGTGGCCCTGCTTTATGTCAAAATCTTCTAAGTGTTTGAAAGTTTCTGGTTTGGTCCCGAAGTGTCTCGAGTATATGTATAGGGTCTTATAGACCCATAATAAGGACATTACGATTGTAAATGTAAAGTTTTAAGTTGAAATGAAATTTTATAGCCCAAAGTTGTATGTTTAAGCAAGATAAGTTCGGTAATGCCTTGTATCTAGTTTCGGCGCTGAACACGAGTAAGGGGTGTTACATTTAGTGGTATCAGAGCTACGGTTTAGTCGATTCTCGAACTAGCGTAGCGTTAGTATGAGTCCAGCTATACATTCCATAAGTAAGGGTATTTGTGTAATGATAGTGTGACGACTCCTGACGATTTGAATTATGTTTGTATATAGTAAATAGATCCTGATCCCAACCGAGTTGCAGCCGATGATGCTGCAAGTAATGCTCCGGCTCCCGCACAAGGGACCGCGCCAGTAAAGAGTAGACCCGAGACTATGGGTCAGGGAGAAGAGGCTCGAGAAGCCTTTCTCCATATGATGAGAAATTGGTACACTGAGTACATTCGAGCAAATCCTAATGCTCAACCCTCTCCGCCCCTACCTATTCCTCAGCCTGCTTCTGTAGTTCCTCAAGTAGTAGAGGTAGTAAAAAGAGAGAGGCCTCCGGTCGATAAGATCCGGAAGCAAGGAGCTGAGGAATTTCGGGCTAGTAAGGATGATGATCCGGAGAGGGCGAAATTCTGGCTTGAGAATACCATCAGGGTATTCGATGAGTTGTCATGCACGTCTGAAGAGTGCATAAAGTGTGCGGTATCTCTCTTGAGAGATCTGGCCTATTAGTGGTGGAACACCCTTGTGTCAGTGGTACTGTAACACCCCAAACCCGGCCTAGACGTTATGACCGGATCTGGCATGTCACATGGAAGGGTTGTTTAAAAACTGCGTGTTCATTAAAACTCTGTATCCTTTTTGAAAACTTCGAGCTTTGTTGTTTGTGAAATTTAGTTTCGCATTTATTGTTAAAAATGTTGTTACTGCTATTCTTATTATTATTATTATTATTTCCCAAAACTTGTTTAAAACAGAAATCAAATTCAGTGAATTGCGTAGATGTGCTATTTTGAAAATAGTTGGTGTCGTTTTAAGAAACCACGTATTTATAGATTTAATAGTTATTAAAGAAAACTAAAAAGAAAATAAACCAACGGCCATATTACAAAAATATTAACCCAAAATAAATTAAAACCAAAATAAGGTGAAAACGAAAATTTACTAAGTTCCCGGGAAATGTTCCCGATGTATGGCCACCACAGAGTCCTCCGCCGCCCCAAATCCTCTAACGCTGGGGATCACCTGCAAGATTAACGCAGAGGGGTGAGTTACGAGAACTCAGTGTGTAATCCCCTAATCGGTTATTAACTGGGCCGAAGCCCATACAGAATCAAATTGGGCCTTAGCCCTATAAACATGATCATGCAAATATAGAATGCAGCCCAACATAATATTCCATCCGCTACACACCACCCGTACCAGCCCAACACACCTGTGGGAATTTCTAAATCGACCCATCCATCCGCTACACACCTCGATGGCAGTCAAGCTACTCATCACAGAATTTGTGGCAAAGCCACCAGAATATCAGAATATACGTGGCATAGCCACTATACAGATTGTGGCAAAACCACCAGAATATGTGGTCGAGCCACCAGAATATGTGGCAGAGCCACCAGAATATACTTCCTCCGATCATCAATCCCAACCCAATGCATGATGTCATGTCATAAATATTTCGTGTATGCAGTATGTCACAATTATAAACAATCATATAAATATCACACATATATCACTTAAGCTACCACTAGGGGTATGTCGGTCGTTTACCCTATGGGGGTATATTGGTAATTTACCCTTCCAAGAGTATTTCAGTAATTTACCCTTTAGGGGTATTTCAGTAATTTACCCTCTAGGGGTATTTTGGTAATTTACCCTCCAGAGGTATTTCAATAATTTTGCATTTAACGGCCTTTCCGAAGGCCTACTGTCGCCTCGAGCGACACGGAACCCTTTTTGGGTCTCTACGGAACTATTGGGCCTAAAATCCATTTTAACCCTAAACGGGCCCACACACTCGTGTGGCCCAAAACACTTGGTTTCGATTTAGGATTTGCAGATCTCACCTTTGAACTTATCATGTGACAGTTTTCTAACAGTTTGGCCCAAATAGGCCGGATAGCCCATTGAGCCCATTTGGCCCGTTACGGCCGCAGTATCGCGAGAGTGCTCGAGACACCCCCAACGACTTATTGCCACTATTCGCATTTCGATTTACCACTCCGAGCATTTGCACACTCGAGTGGTCACAGATGCTGGTTTCCGGCTTTCCGGCTTTTGGCCGAATCACAGAACATTGCACATATGCATTCGAAAGGGTGTGAGATTACACACCTGTTAACGAGTTGTGACTTCCGCCCCCTTCCAAACACCTAGAATAACGTTTAGACAACAGTTAATCACCACTTCATGAATATCGACATATCGATGTATTCAACAGGACAGGCCTCACTTACCACATGCTACAATTTTCCCCAACACCAAAGTAATCGACCTTAATCCGAGGTTCAGCGATACTAGTCCCCTAACATTGGTTGCCAACAAAAACACATTAGAACGCTACTCCATAATAATTTAAGAATCAGCCCTTCGGCTTAAAGAACCCAGGCGAGACAAGAGGAGAGATAGCAAACCCATTTATTGGTTGTAGGCACTTTTACCAAAGATTAGCAAACCCAAGATTGCTACTAACAATATTCGGCCCTCAAGGATGATCACCACCTAGAAAAAGAAGAGATTAGCACCGGTTTTATCAAAAAGAGAGTAAAAGATGGAGGAGTGCTAGGGAAATATAGATTCAGCCCTTCCCAAAAAGGGTCAAGATTGGAAGCACTTCGGCTTATGCCCAAAGAGAAAGAAGTAAGAGATAGATGAGAATGAGAGAATGCTGTGTTTGGTCATAGAAAGAAGAATACCATGAGGGAGAAAGAAAGAAAGAATGTGAAAGCAGAGGCTTACCAAATCCGGCCAAGAGAGGAGGTGTGATAGATCAGCTAGAGGAAAGAGATGGAATGTTGAAGAGGAGATGCACGAGTGGTAACTTTCCAAGAGGTTCGGCTAAGTCTCAAAGAGAGAAAAAGGAAGAAAAGGAAAAATGATTTCGGTATATAGGGAATTTCCAAGAGAAAAAGTGACCCAAAATGCTTGAAGAACAAGTGCCCAAAGTGCACAAATGCCAAGAGAATTTTGGCAATAGCATAAATGAGTAGAAAAGACCCGAAAACTTAAGGAAATGCGCACAAAATTGAAGAAAAAACCAAGAAGAATCTAAGGAAATTTCGGCTCTATCTCCCACAAGACTGAATATGCACACCCACTCTCTAGCCGAATTTCACCCCCCACAAGCTCCCACATTCGGCCAACCACCCCCTCTCACCTCAATCCCACGATTTACTCCATGAAATCCTCCTTGCATTACTCTCTTCCACTCATTCAAACAATTTGACTGAGTCTTCAACCATCCTGGCAGAGTTTGAGCTGAACTCTACTTCTTCCACCTGCTCAGCACAAAATAAAAGCTACCAGATGCTACCTGCGGGACTCGAACTCTCCCCCTCCATGCTTCCCTTGTGACGCCACACCACTAGGCCACCTTGCTCTTTGTGTTAGCTAACACATTTAATTAAACTTTAAGTCCTGCTTCCACTAGCTCTCCCCACTAAAGTGCCAAAAATCAAGATTTTTCCTATGGCCTATCTTGAACCCTGGACCTCATAGAAGCCCCGTAATCTTCCAAATTCACTTACCTAATAAGTCTAACTTGCAATTATGCCATTTTCATATTCTCAAAAATTTTAAAAGCTCCTATGCCCAAGGCCCAATAGGTCCAATTTCGGGGCGTTACAGGTACCAAGGGAAAGAGTTAACTGGGAATTCTTCCAAGAGGAATTCCGAAAGAAGTACATTAGTCAAAGGTTCATTGACCAGAAAAGAAAGGAGTTCTTGGAGCTAAAGCAAGGTCAAACGAAGGTGGCTGAATATGAGTGTGAGTTCGTAAGGCTCAGCAAATACGCTCGAGAGTGCGTATCGATAGAAGCCATCATGTGCCAAAGATTCGAGGATGGGTTAAATGAGGATGTCCGTTTGTTTGTTGGTGTCCTCGAATTAAAAAAATTTGTGGTGCTAGTAGATCCAGCCTGCAAGGATGAGGAACTAGTCAAAGAGAAAAGGAAAGTTGAAATTGACTCTCGCGACTCGAAGAAGAGACAAATAGGCAAATCATTCCAATCTTTATCCAAGAGGTCAAGAGATTTTGCTGCTCGATCAGCCACCTCAGTTGGATTTTCAAGTAGAAGTAAAGGTAAACAGTTCTCGAGGTCTAAAGTTCAGCCCACATCAGTTGCAAGTGTGGGTAATGCTCGGCCAAGTAGACCGAAATGTCCACAGTGTGGCAAACGTCATCTCGGTGAGTGTCGAGCGAATAAGAAAGCTTGTTTCAAATGTGGATCCCTAGACCATTTTATCAGAGATTGCCCCGAAGTAGGTGAGAAGGAGAAACCTCAGAGTGCAAGACCGGGAAATGCTATGAGAGGAAGATCACAGAGGAACCCGAGAAATGAAATGAGCAGTAAGAATACTTCTAGAGAGCAGACTGCAAGAGCTGAGGGTAGAGCACCAGCGAGAACATATGCCATTCTTGCTCGTGAAGAGGCGTCCTCCCCTGACGTAATCACGGGTACATTTTCTCTCTATGATACTCGTGTTATAGCTTTAATTGATCCGGGATCTACCCACTCGTATATTTGTATGAAATTAGTCTCTAGCGTGAGCATGCCTATAGAGTCTACCGAATTGGTAATAAGAGTATCAAATCCCTTAGGCAAATGTGTGTTGGTTGATAGAGTATGCAAAGGTTGCCCTTTGATGATTAGAGGTCATTGTTTTCCTGCTAATCTCATGTTATTACCGTTTGATGAGTTCGATGTCATCCTTGGGATGGATTTGTTAGCTATTCATGATGTAATAGTGAATTGCGGAAGGAATTTTATTGAGTTAAAATGTAAAAGTGGGGATCTTATTCGTGTTGAATCAGATAAGCAAGACAGATTGCCAACGGTGATATCTTCCTTGTTGACTCAGAAGTAGTTAAGAAAGGGGTACGAAGCTTATATTACTTTTGTGATGAATGCTAGAGAGACTGAGTTAAGAATTGAATCAGTACCCATAGTATGTGAGTATCCAGATGTTTTCCCAGAGGAATTTCCTGGGTTACCTCCGGTTAGAGAGATTGAATTTGGGATTGAGTTAGCTCTTGGTACTGCCCCCATTTCTATTTCTCCATATAGAATGGCCCCAACCGAGCTAAAAGAACAAAAAGCACAGTTACAAGAGTTAACGGATAAAGGTTTCGCAAGACCGAGTTATTCACCGTGGAGTGCTCCCGTTTTATTTGTGAAAAAGAAAGATGGTTCCATGAGGTTGTGTATAGATTATAGGCAGCTCAATAGGGTAACTGTGAAGAACAAGTACCCATTGCCAAGAATCGATGATTTTTTTGATCAACTGAAGGGAGTCACGGTGTTTTCCAAGATAGACTTAAGGTCTGGATATTATCAGTTGAGAGTCAAGGACTCGGATGTGCCGAAAGCCGCATTTCGGACAAGGTATGGCCACTATGAATTTTTGGTCATGCCTTTTGGTTTAACAAATGCCCCTGCAGTTTTCATGGATTTGATGAATCGTATCTTTCGGCCATATTTGGATAAATTTGTGGTAGTCTTTATCGATGATATATTGATCTACTCTCAGGATAAGAACGAGCGTGCTAGGCATTTGAGAACGATTCTACAAATTTTGAGAGATAAATAATTATATGCCAAGTTTAGTAAAAGTGAATTTTGGCTTAAGGAAGTTGGATTTTTGGGGCACATCATCTCAGGAGATGGAATTAGAGTCGACCCGAGTAAGATTTCGGCAATTGTTGAATGGAAACTGCTAAGGAACGTAACCGAAGTGAGGAGTTTCCTGGGCCTAGCTAGCTACTATAGACGTTTTGTCAAGGGGTTTTCCATGATAGCTACTCCGATGACAAGGCTATTGCAAAAAGATGTAAAGTTTGATTGGACGGAAAAGTGCCAACAGAGTTTTGAGAGATTGAAGGCGTTGTTGACTGAGGCTCCTATTTTAGTGCAACCGGAGCCGGGAAAGGAATTCGTGGTTTATAGTGATGCATCCATGAATGGATTGGGTTGTGTACTTATGCAAGAGGGCAAGGTGATAGCATATGCTTCTAGACAATAAAAGCCACACGAGAAGAATTATCTGACACACAATTTAGAGTTACCCGCAATCGTATTTGCGCTAAAGATTTGGAGACACTGTAACACCCCTAACTCGTATCCATCGCCGGATTAGAGTTACGAGGCATTACATAACAATACACAACTTTCAAATAATTATGAATACGTACATGTCATGTTTGCATAAATAAAACAAATGGCTTTTTAAAATAATGAGCGTACACTATTAATCACAAAACAAATACACTTCACTTGCATATAATCATATTATTACTTAAACAAATTTACCTCAAATCCATACAAAATTATATGCATCCAAAATATAAACAAAAATCGTGTACTCATCACATCAAATTTGAACCATTCTATCATAAAATATATCATCTTACACTTATTAAAATACATCAATATTACTCACATGTACAATTCAAGTATTTATCAAATATGTCATAAGCTTATATAACACGTTTATAACTTAATTAGTACATAACTATCTAAACCTGCATATGCGCAAGTTATAAATCAACAACCCATTATTCATCATTCATTGACCAAACATGTAAACAACTTTAGTAACAATTCATAAGACCGAATATACATTAATACTATTTATCAAATATATATATACTAATTTATTTTATAAAAAAATCAGCAACCAAAGGTAACCTCATAATTTGAAAAAGATATAACCATTAAATCATAAGCCAAAATAAACCATTTCTTACTCAAATTATATCTATTCATATAATAAAATCATACATATCATTTCACATTTTCCAAACTCAAATCCATATACTCATTTATAGCACAAAACATGCTTCTAACATAGGTCTAAATCATGACCGATAATACACATGTTCTTCCATATCTTATAACCGAACTTAACTACTATTTCATCTATAATATACTTAATATTTTACCCATTTATTCAACCCACATTTCAAATCCTTAACACCAAGCATAAATCGAATATATATATATCACATACATATGAAATACACATTACTTTCGATACAAACTTAATCCATGATTAAATTCAGACAAATCATTAGCAAAGCATACCAAACAAATCTCACTTAATAAACCATGATCGAATTTAAATAACTCAAGCATTAAATATATCAATTATATCAAAAGCATAGAAACTAAGATTAACCAAAAGAAATAAGCCATTTTCGTATGGCTCATAATTACATATTCAAGGTCGAACAAAAATACATATTAGCCTATACATGCCATAAGTTCAGAAATAAACTTTTTAGAAGTACCAAAGATTGACGATAGTGTGGATGACTTCGGTGACGATCCCCGAGCTCATAACTTACAACCAAAATCTATAAAAACAGAGTAACAAAAACACACCAAGTAAGCTAACATAGCTTAGTAAGCCTTAAGCAAATTAAACAATTCAAATGAATAATCAAATCATTTCAAACAAATCAACTTGTATTATTGATAATATACTTTAATATCAATAAGTTACCTTAGCCGAATGCTAATATTTCTCATTTAGCATAATATTATTCAACTATTCATTTCCAAAATAACACTATCTCAATTATGTTTACAATCATACCTATTTGGTCGAATGATCAAGATCCAATATATCATCTCGTAATTTTTTTACTTATATGGCCGAATTCACATGGTTCATTATATCGTCACAATTGGCCGATTATACAAGTACAATATATTATCATATATGACCGAACATACAAGTTCAATAAAACATCACATGTACTCAAATATCCAAATTTAATATAACATTACATGTGGCCAAATATACAAGTTCAATATATCATCACATGTGCACATACCTATGTGGCCGAATATACAAGGTCATTTAGGTCAACTTACTTGCTCAATTTCCATATCAAAGTGAAGTCTTATAGACATAGACTTGAAAATAAATCACCGGTATAAAACCTGCTAGGCATAAGCCTGAATCACACACTGGCACTAGGCCTGCTAGACTCAAAGTCTGACATTTATTCACCGACAATAAGCCTGCTAGGCATAAAGCCCGATCAAATTCACCAGCACAAGGCTTGCTAAGCTCAAATCTCGAATATCACTATTATAAAGTCATTCCATAACAGTTCATACAAACTTTCAGAGGTTTTAATTCAGTCGAATAAAACTCATCCACAATAATTTAATGTTAAAATCACATTCAGCTACTCTACTATACAAATATAAAATTCGAATCATCATAGTAAAAAAATTTATATTAAAAATAAATAATGTTTAATTGCTTAAAGACTTACCTCGGATATCGACGGACGTTATGTATCGGCTATTCAATTATTTTTGCTTTTCCCCGATCCAAGTCTGATTTCTTTTGTTCTTGATCTATATCATTTCAAATTAACCTCATTTAAACACCATTACACTCAATTTAGTCTAAAAAACATATAATGGGCAAATTACAATTTTGCCCCTAACATTTCACACTTTTAACAATTTAGTCCTTTTTGCACATAACACAAAATACACAAAATTTGACTATACACCTTAAGGGTCGAATATTCCTAGTCCTCATACAAGTCCATTCATTTCATTTATTTCACATTTTAGTCTCTTAAAAATTTATTTTTGCAATTTAGTCCAACATACTCAATTTCATCAAAAATTCAAAGACAAAACTTGTTAATCTAACACATATATATCATATTTCATCATCAAACAACACAAACAACAAGCTATCATCAATGGCTCAACTCAAAATATTCATCAAAATTAAAAATTAAAACATGGGCTTTGTGCATCTCATAGCAACGATCTCAAAAACGTAAAAATTATCAAAAATCGAGCTGAACACAGACCTTGATTTAGCTTAGAAATAACCGAATATACAAAAGCTCAAGAACTTTTTTTTTCTTTCTTAAGTTTCGGCTATGAACCTTAAAAGATGAAACATGTTTTATTTTTTTATGATATAATATATATTATAATACATTATTATTAGTTTACTAATATAACCATTACTTAAAACTATAATAACATTTTAACTAATGGGCATTAATGTCTTTTGCCACCCACTATAGCTTAGAATGGATAAATTTCAACTTTAATACTTCCTTTTTAAAAGACAACATCAATCTAGCCCTTGCACATTAAACTATCAAATTTTTAATTTACGCGATTAAGCCCTTTTATTTAATCGGACACTCAAACGACGAAATTAAAACACGAAAATTTCACACAAGCAAATTCACGCATAATAAACACAGAAAATAATTTTAATATATTTTTCAGACTCAGATTTGTGGTCCCAAAACCACTATTCTGATTTGGGTCAAAAAAGGGCTGTTACAGACACCATTTGTATGGTGAGAGGTGTCGAGTGTTCACGGATCATAAGAGCTTAAAGTACTTGATGACTCAAAAGGAATTGAATTTGAGGCAACGAAGATGGTTAGAGCTGATAAAGGACTATGAGCTAGTGATTGATTATTATCCGGGAAAGGCGAACGTGGTCGTCGATGCCTTGATGAGAAAATCTTTGTTTGCGCTGAGAGCCATGAATACACGAATGGCTTTGTCAGAAGATGGTTCTATTCTAGCTGAGTTGAGGGCTAGACCATTGTTTCTTCAAGAGATTTGTGAAGCTTAGAAAGATGACAGCGTCTTACAAGCCAAAAGAGTTCAATGTGAGTCAAATGTCGAGTCAGACTTTCGGGTAAGTCCTGACGGATGTATGATGTTTCGAAATAGGGTCTGTGTACCCATAAATGATGAGCTTATTCAGAAGATACTGCATGAAGCACATAGTGGATGTTTGTCTATACATCTAGGTAGCACGAAGATGTATAACGACTTGAGGAAGTGGTATTGGTGGCCGAGTATGAAGAAAGACATTTCTGAGTTTGTATCGAGATGCCTAATTTGTCAACAAGTGAAGGTTGAACACCAAGTACCTTCGGGTCTACTTCAACCTATTATTGTTCCCGAGTGGAAATGGGACCGTATTACTATGGACTTCGTGATGGGTTTACCGTTGTCACCGAGGAGGAAAGATGTTGTGTGGGTTGTAGTCGATAGACTTACGAAGTTAGCCCATTTTATACCAGTACAAGTCGATTATTCTCTTGATAATTTGGCGGATTTGTATGTTTCAAAAATAATAAGACTTTATGGAGTACCGTTGTCAATTATTTCGGATAGATATCCAAGATTCACGTCACGGTTTTGGAAAAAGTTGCAAGAGGCTTTAGGCACAAAATTGAGTTTTAGTACAGCTTTCCATCCGCAAACCGACGGGCAGTCAGAGAGAGTAATATAGATACTTGAAGACATGCTTCGATGTTGTGTTTTGGAATTCCAAGGTAATTGGGAAAAATACTTACCGTTGGTGGAATTCACCTACAACAATAGTTTTCAGTCAAGTTTGAAAATGGCGCCTTATGAGGCATTGTATGGGCGTAAGTGTTGAACGCCCTTGTATTTGACAGAACTCAAAGAGAATCAGTTTCACGGGGTCGATTTGGTCAGAGAAATTGAAGAGAAAGTAAAGGTGATACGTGAATGTTTGAAAGCGGCCTCAGATAGACAAAAGTCCTATTCAGATTTGAAACGAAAAGAAATTGAGTTCCAAGTCGGTGATAAAGTGTTTCTAAAAGTGTCACCATGGAAGAAAGTCGTCAGATTTGGCCGAAAAGGCAAGTTGAGTCAGCGCTTTATCGGACCGTACGAAATTACCGAAAGGATAGGGCTGCTAGCTTATCGTTTAGCCTTGCCACCCGAGTTGGAAAAGATTCATGATGTCTTTCATGTGTCCATGTTACGCTGATACCGATCAGATCCTTCACATTTGATTGTACCGACAGAGGTATAAATCCAACCGAACTTGATTTATGGTGAAGAACCAGCTAAGATTTTGGCTCGAGAAGTCAAACAGTTGAGAAACAAAAAGTATAGCCCTTCTTAAAGTATTATGGCAAAGACATGGAGTACAAAAGCCTACATGGGAGCCCGAGAAGGCTATGAGAAACCAATATCCCAACCTTTTTACTGGTAAGATTTTTGGGAACGAAAATCATTAAAGGGGAGAATTGTAACAGCTCGATTTAGGGGCTAGTCGGAACAGTGATCTCGAGATCACTAATCTGAGGTCGAAGAAAATTATTTTCATGTTATTTTATGAGTTAGACCATGATTATATAGGTGCATGAAAATTTTGGTGCTTTAATTTTAGCGATTTCATGCTTAATCGCGAAAAAGGACTAAATCGCATAAAGTGAAAAAATTCAATTTTACAAGCTAAAGGTGCCTAGTAGCCATAGAATATTAATTGGAGGTCCAAAATGTGCAATTAGGCCTTGTTTCTAGAGGTGGCCAGCCATAGGGGGACAAAGAAGTCAAAATTTGTCAAAGTGGGTGTAGTAGGTGGATTAAATTGATGAAATAAAATAAAATAAAGAAAGAAAGGATATCATCTTTTCTCTCCATCTTCTCCACCAAAAAATACAAGTAAAACAGGGGTTTGAGAGCTAAAAATTTTCAGCAACTTCTCACCTTTGAAAGTAAGTGACTTTGGTGATTTTTCTTGATAATATTTGTACTTTTGGAACCCCTAAAGCTTAAGCTTTCTAAAGAGGGGACTATCTTGCAAAATGGTGAAAAGTTTAGAGTTTTTCCATGTGAGCTTTAAGTTGTTTGCTGCATTTTTATGGAAGAAAATGAGTCTTGGTTGTTAGATAAACAACATTTGTGAAAGGTGTTTCCATGAAAACACCTAAAAAGACCTTTTTGTAAAGGTTGTGAAATTTGTAGTAAAAGTGTGAAATAATGAGCATTGAGGGCTTCCATAAGAGTAATAAATGTTCACCTACGCTCGTTAAAGAAAGAAATTTGATTGAAATTGATTTCCGAGCCTAGGGGTAAAATGGTCATTTTGCGAAAGTTTAAGGGCAAAATAGTAATTTTTCCAAAGCATGATTATTGAAATGCATTAGTTAATGTGATAATTAAATGAGCTAATTTGCTACTATATAGATCAAGAAGAACGAGGGATTAACCTTGACCGAGGAAAGGGCAAAGTATCGGATTAAATCGGCAAGTAGCCTAGTTTGAAACCGAGGTAAGTTTGTATGTAATAAATTCAACATTCATGCTAGTATGTTTGAGAATGTTTGATATTATAATGATGCATAACATTTTATGAAATTGAGTAATGGTGTTGAATGAGAAAGATGATGCAAGTTGAGATGTTGAAGTCCAAGTTGGACTATAATAAATGTGAGAATACTACAATCGAGACATGAGATGGATATGGTCCCGTATAAGACCAAGTCTAGCACATGGCCTAGGCATCGAGTTGAGATCCCGTATAGGAACATATATGGGATGTGGCATCGGCATTGAATAAGAAAAATCGTAGAAGGCCATATCCGGGATGTGGCATCGATAATTCATAAGAGATCCCGTATAAGCTCATATTTGGGATATGGCATCGACACTCAGAGGTGACCCCATATAAGACCACATCTGGGATGTGGCATTGGCTTCGTGATCATATTAATGACGAGGAATATGCATCTTTGAGTATCCCTAGTGATTTAGTGGGATAAATAGATAAGCTTGGAAATAGAAATGAGATTAGTACTAAGTTTATGTGATTGAGTGAATACGGGTACCCGTGAGTAATTCACGAGGAATGTTTACAATATGTGGAATGGTATGTATTAGACAAGAACAAGTACGAGTAAGTTATGGCATAGTGCTTAAGGCTTTGTGTGGTTATCTAATGCCATGGATGAATGACATAATGAGCTTTATGTTGCTATTTATTTTCATGCAAGCTTACTAAGCTTTATTCTTACCCCTCTCATTTCTCTTTTCCTTGTAGTATTGCCAAGATAACTCGAAGATCGCGGGACGTCGGAGTTCGGAATCACACTATCGACATATCTTTGGTATAACAAAGTTAGATTTATTTTGAGTATGGCATGTATAGGACTTGGTCTTTTTGTTATGTCATATTTGTTAGCCACAATGTTGGCTACTAATGTTAATCAATTCATTTTGTAAATGGCCATTGGATGTTGGCCAATATTTGATAAGTTTTATATATATTCAATAATGGTGAAATTCATAAAGTATATACTTGATGAATGTAGTGAAAACCTATGTGTGGATATCTTGATTTTTTGGCATTTGAGGTGCCTTATTGTTAGGTTGTGTATTGCATTGAAAGGGTATAAGTGTGGTTGCTTTTAGGGTGGCAATTGGCTTGGTAGATAGCCTTATAATTGTCCTCACGGGTAGAGACATGGCCGTGTGTGAGACACGGCCTTGGACATGGGCGTGTGCCCCGGCCGTGCGAAGTCTGTACCTGAATTTAGAATTTAATTCGCCACACGGTCGAAGGACATGGGCGTGTGACTGGCCATGTGATGCAAGTCAGTGTCGACCACAGGTGTGGAACACGGGTGTGTGAAATGCCACACGGGCGTGTCCCACTCTTCACACGGGCGTATGGCCTTGCTTTATGTCAAAATCTCTTAAGTGCTTGAAAGTTTCCGGTTTGGTCCCGAAGTATCTCGAGTATATGTATAGGGTCTTACGGACCCATAATAGGGACGTTACGATTGTAAATAAAGAGTTTTAAGTTGAAATGAAATTTTATAGCCCAAAGTTGTATGTTTAAGCAAGATAAGTCCGGTAATGCCTTGTATCCGGTTCCGGCGCTGAACCCGGGTAAGGGGTGTTACACAATATCACGCCAATATCATCGTTGACTATAGCAGTCCTGATTGTATTTGTTATTCGGCCTTTCCCTGATGACAAAACAACATTTTTATCTTTCTTTGGATGAACAGACAAGCCACTACGGTGAGTTCTGAACGAAAACTCTCTGCATAAGCCCTGAGTTCCTCAGTACATGAATTCTATCTCGTAATATTAATATCAGTAATCAGATCTGATCTAAAAATTCAGAATCAAAAGTCGGTTCATAGTGTATTCATTTAACTTATCACTTACCAACCCATTTCTGAGCTCTTCTGATTTATAATGGCAACATCGTTTTAGTTTTCAGCTTAGCTAGAATCCAGACACCATCAATAAGGTAAATCTTGAAATCACACTCACAAAATAAGCAAAGATTTTTCATTCAAGTATTTGCAAGTATTTCTGCTTTACCCAAAGGTAAGTCAATATTCACACAAAATCTTTCAACATGCTAGTCACAGATATTTACTAACTGCATTAACTCAGATGAAACATGACATCTTGTTTGAACTCACTGATAATAATCAGAATTACCCGAAGAAAGAAAATCAATATACAATTTAAACTTGAATTGTCATAATCCACACTTTTGCCGATATCAAATTTAAAGATAAGCCATGCTTGATCAATTAAACAATAGGGATGATAAGAAAACCAAGATAATGAAATCCAAGATACAAGACCATACTGAATGCCCGAGAACACTACTCATATGAAATAATAGATATCCTGACGATTCCTCAGAGAAAACCAGAAGAAAGAGAAACACTGTTCATACATTCTGAAATTGATTGTGACAGAGATGATATATATTCCATACAGATATAAACAGAATAATAGCCAGAAGAAATAGAAGAATAGTTTCATATGAATTCACCGTCAACTTTTTATCTCATACATAATGGAATAGAATACCAATGGAAGATAGAGGAATGCCGATCATAAATCAATCAAACCAACGATGCTTTCATCAGAAAATGAATAATTACATATGCCACTGAGAATGTATGAATACATAGAATACCCAGAAGAGATAGCCATAAATTACTCAACTGTAGCTGTCATACTCAAACATCTTTACAATTCAAACATCATTCCTCAAACTAATTCTGTCATCATTAATTCCATAATATTTCATTCATTAACAAAAATCAATTCAGAAGAATTCCCGATGAAATACTGATCTTTAGACATCATACCTGAATGAGTCGATTAGCCGAGATTAACTTCTTCTCTAACCGTGGCATTGTACATTCCAAATAATCTTTAGAATAATCTGATATCTCTCTCATAACTATTTTCTACTCGCTAAGTCATTCCCATCTCTGATCACATTAATAATTATTCCACCACTGAACTCTTTAGTTCCCTACTTGTGAGCTTATTAATTGTAAATCTTGTGAACTTCGTCATATGACACTATACCGATAAGGGGGTGAAGATTGCAAAGCCTTTAAAGTTTTGACTCTCATACACACACATGTCGAAACCATTTTTTTTATTTTTGAAAAATGGGGATCGACTTTAAAATGAAATATGGAGTCGCCACCAACCTTTTTTGTTTAGGTGTGATTGGATCACCTTGTAAAAAATAATTTTGGTCTACGAAATAGAAAAATAGGTTCGGGAGTCAATTACATACGAGGAAGGATTAGCACCCTCGTACGCCCAAAACTGGTACCAAATTGATTAACTAATGTCCTTATGTTGAAAGTTTGAAAAAAATTAAGATGTAATTCCTTTTGAAAAATGTTCGATTAATTTAAGTTTGAATTTAAGATTTTCTCGTTCTGAAGGAATAAAACACTATATCCAACACGTTAGGATATGACATCTTAAACCTCAAAACCGAAATCATCTCACAATTTCCAAATCATGCGATTAAAAGGTATTTAATTATTTGGTCAAATGAAGAACTGAAACCTAGCACGTTAGGGCACAATTCCTCGAATTTCTAAACATCAAATATTGCCTTGTTTTAGAAAAATAAGCGATTTTAAAATCGACTCAAAATGCTTTTATTGAATCACTATTCGATAATGAGAAACAAAAATATAGTATCGAGCATGGAACAATAATATGTGAATACAACATCATATAATAAAAATAAACATAATAATGCGTAAATGATTCTTAAAATAGATATTATGTAAGAAGAAATTTGAAGTGAATATTATACAAAATAATTCAAAACAGAATATATTGATTTAAAATTGATAATGTACATGAAATGAAAAACTTAATATAAATAATGTACAAAAGAGATAATAATATATGAAAGGGTTTTAAATAAACAAAAATATATAATAAAATACAGTTTTTAAAGAAATAAATTATATACATAATAAATTTAAAAATATATATATACATAAAATAATATGAAATCAATAGTATATACATAGAATAGAATAATTTTAATATAAATTATATATGTACGTATAAAATAATAATATATAGGAGTATTTAAATTAAGTATTATACAAATCTTTAAAACAAAGAGATATAAAAGAGAATTTTAAAATAAATAGCTATATAATTAAACAAATAAAAATATATATTTACAAATGAAGGTATAAAGATAACAAGTTAAAATAATAATTAAAAATAATATATTAAGACAATTTCAGAAAAAAAGTGAATAATAAATAAATTCAAAAGAATAAAAGAATTACAAAAATTAAAATAAAAAGACTCAATTGAAATAAATATAAACTAAAAGGGGTAATTAAGAAATATAAAAAAAACCATTGGAACAAAATTAAGGACTAAAACACAATGAGCGTAAACCAAAGAGGATTAAAAGTGCAATTTACCCAAGTTATTGAACGCAGCGTTTAAATAGGTACTAAATTAAAACTGAGCAAAATTACTGGGCAAAATTTAAAAAATGAAAAGAAATGAAAGAGGCCTAGTTGAATAGCGACACGAAAAAGAGGGACTAATCGCGTAAATATAACCCCTCCATTTATAAAAACAATATTTCCCTTTAAAAAAAGAAGCAGCCGGTCATTTTAAAAAAAAAACCTAGCCCTTTCTTTGTCTTTCACTTAGCCAATCTAAAACCAAACACAAATGAAACTAAAAACCCTTCCCTCTCTAATCGGCCAACCAAAGACAAAAGTCAAAAGGCCATCCGACCACCATACGCCACAGTAATCAGCGATGGCGTCGTGTGAAGACCAAATCTGGCCCCTTCTGTGAATATACTCGAAGGTATTGCCACCTTCACACCCAAAAATCCCCGTTCAAGCTTCGATTTCGACGAAGTGAATAGGAATTCGACGACGGTATTAAACAGATAAGTGCTTCTTTCTTTTATTTTTTCTTTTGCATGCAATAGATAAAAATCAAAAAGCAAGGAATAAAGAAAAAGAAAACTCAATAAGTAAAAGAAAAATCTGAGAATCACCTTTCAAAAAATCAATTTCGGATTGTTTTTTTTATTCAATATGCGTGCGTTCGTATATAAAAAAAAATGGATCCCTTTTTCATTTGATTTCGGCCATATTTATAGCCAAATGGAAATCGAAAATAAAATCAAAAATTATTTTTGCTTTGCTGTATTTTGTTGCCATCGTCGTTTGTTGCAAGCTGTCAATCTGTTTTGTAGGTACCAAGCTGGAAGGGGCGCGTGGAGGAGCAACCGCCGTGGGAGCGTGGGTTGGGAAACCAAGGTTTCAGAGTAGCTTCCCTTTGCCCGGGCCGTTTGGGCCGAATCTGAAGTTGGGCTATTGGGCTTAGGTTATTGGGTTATGAGTGGGTTTTGGTTTAGGGTCTAGGCTTAGTGCAATTGGGATTTGTGTTAGAAACAGGTATTGGGCCATTGGGGTAGTTTATTATTAGGCTTTAATTTAAATTAGAGTTGGAATTGGTATTTGGGTCGAATTTGGGCTATTTATTTGGGCCTGTTGAGTTGTAATATGTAATTTGGACTATGGACATTTGGATTTTTTATTTTATATTATTATTTTTTGGTTTTTTTGGTTACAATACGGGCCCGGGCGAAATGGGCCTATTACAGCTGCCCCTCTTTGCTCATTGTCGTGTACTGGGAATAGAGCAAAGACTTTAGAAGGGCCAATTTTGCCTGGTCTTGCCGAATCCTGACTTCTTGGCACTTTTTTTTTCTTCAAGTAGCTTCATTCCAGTCCACTGTCTCTTCAGAGACGTAGGAATTATCGCTTTAATCCGCTCCACTGGAATTTCAGGGAAATAGGGCTGGTGGCTAAAATCTACTCCCATGCTACCTCGGAAATATAAGATTTGCCGCCTTCGATCTGCTCCACTGCTATCTCAGGGAGATAAGATCTGAAAACTTCAGTCTACTTCCTTGCTACCTCAAGAAGATAAGACTACAATCCTTAGCCTGCTCCCTTGCTGCCTCAAAAAGATAAGGCTGGTGGTTAAAATCTGCTCCCCTGCTACCTCGAAAAGATAAGATTCGCCATCTTCGATCTGCTCCACTGCTATCTCAGGGAGACAAGATCTACAATCTTGAGTCTGCTTCCTTGCTACCTCAGGAAGATAAGACTACAATCCTCAGCCTGCTCCCTTGCTACCTCAGAAAGATAAGGCTGGTGGCTAAAATCTGCTCCATTGCCGATACATGGAGATAAGATTCACCGTCTTCGATCTACTCCACTACTATTTAGGGAGATAAGATCTACAATCTTCAGTCTGCTCCGCTGCTACTTCAAGGAGATAAGACTTGTATATTCGACCTGCTCTACTGCAACTTCAGGGAGATAAGGTTGGTGGCTTGAATCTGCTCCATTGCCGATACATGGAGATGAGATTCGCCAAATTCGATCTGCTCCACTACTGCTTAGGGAGATAAGATCTACAAACTTCAGTCTGCTCCACTGCTACTTCAGGGAGATAAGACTACAATTCTCAGTCTGCTCCCTTGCTACCTCAGGGAGATAAGGCTGGTGGCTTGAATCTGCTCCATTGCCGATACATGGAGATAAGATTCGCCAAATTTGATCTGCTCCACTACTTCTTAGGGAGATAAGATCTATGAATTCACCGATGTTGCTACACCGTCCTCTGAGGGACATGTCCTGTAGACTCAGTTCCATATGCATATGTTTATGCCAAATGATCAGGATGCTATGATCAGAATGAATCAAATGCTCCTAGCCAAATGTGTTATGAATGATATGAATGCAAAAATGTCATGAAAATGACTCCTTTTTAAATGTTTACGGTGTCATCGCTCATTGTTTATCAGGGCTTTATCACTGACGTATTATGCTGCCATCTTGTTCGACTGGTATTCTCGACCGAAAACCCGAGAAAACAATTATATCTTGCTCAACAGATTTGCCCCACTGTAACTTCAGGGTTCATCTCATTGTGACCTAAGGGTATAGGATCTGAATCTTTTCCATCCATCCCACTGCGACTCCAAAATGTAGGATTTATTTCCTCTTCAATCCATCCCATTGCTATTCAAGGGTAAAAGACTTGTATCATTTTCCATCCATACCACCGCAACTCAAGGGTAGAGGACTGTAACTTGTTCAATCAACTGATTCCCTAGGAGACTCGTCCAGATGTGTATGCATGATATTCACATGAATGCAGAACCTCATTTTTCTTGAGAATGATTCCCCTTTTATGCTTGGATTAACATTGCCTACTTTTCCTCAAGATTGTATCACTGACGCAATATCTTATCATTTTTTTCAATCACTATTTTTGACAAAAAGTCTGAAGAAATGGTCACTGTTTAGAGTTTCCTTCTCAAATATTTCCAACCCTTAGGCTTGGTGAGTTCTAAATAAAAGTCCTATTTCAGGTTCTCGTATTATTTAGAAGTTTCCAGAGTAATATGCAAAACCCCTTTTATGAAAGTATTATTAGTCCACTAATCGTTATTTCAATACGAAATGCTTTGAAAAAGATCATACCAATGGACAAGAAAGAAATTGGTCGGGGGCATAGCTCAAAACAAACAAGTTAATCCAAGATAGCAAATGCAAAGAAATTTTATTGGGAGCCTATTTTGAAAAGAATAAGATAATCACAAATAACAAATTTAAAATGAGTAAAATGGAAACTAGGCGCCTCAGATATCGCAGCCTGAGCTTCTCCGTTCAAACATCTTGAGGACCATTTTAAGCTCAATATGTGTTTAGGGGATCCGGAGTACTTTGTTGATGCCCCAAGATGTAGCATACTTCCTCATTGTTAATTCAAGTATAGCAAGACTACTGTATGCCTCACTTTCGATCAAAATTTGAGCTGCCCTTTTCAGGTTTTCAACTCAAATCCCCTTTGGTCTCAAAGCGCCCTTTGCGGGTTTTCGCCTTAGCCTCTCCTTTTTCTTTCTTCTTTTTTTGATTGAATTTTTTTTTTATATTTGATTTTTATATTTTTATTTCTTTTATTTTTTTATTTTTTTGGTTTTTTTTTATTTTGTGTTTTTTTTAAAAAGTCTCAAGGCGCCCTTTGCGGGTTTTTACCTTGGCCTCTCCTTTTAGATGAAATCTGAATTCATCGGCTTGAACATGTCCTTGCCATCCATCTTGGTCAAAGTTAATGATCTTCCAGAACAAGCCTTCTTCACTACATAAGGTTTTTCCAAATTTGGCATTTACTTTCCTCTGAAGTCCTTTTGTATGAGAAGGATCCTTCTTAATGCCAGGTCCCCATCATGAAATTCCCTTGGGCGAACCTTTTTGTCATAAGCCCGTATCATATCTTTTTGGTACATTCGACCATGATGAATACTTTCAATCAAGCTTACTGGAGACATTCTGCTTCATCCAATTCTTAATTCAATTAAAGCTTGGAGAAAAGGAATCTTAACTTCCAACAATTGCTTCCCTTTCATAAACCAATGAGAAAGATGTTGCCCCAGTGAAGGTCTTGGCCAACGTTCAAGAAACATAGAGGGTAAATGGTAACTTCTCTATGCCAACCTTTACAAGTCTCAGTCATTTTTTAAAAAAATTTTGAATGGTTTTTTGGATGCCTTTGCTGCACTGATATGGTGTCTGATCTTTGAACAGACTATAAATCTTTGACATCGTGCAATTATGTTAGACATGTTCCTTCCTGGCATTCTTTATTGCCACTTTTTTTTTTGAATTTGAATTTGAATTTGCATTTGAACTTAAATTTGAATTTGAATTTGAACTTGAATTTGAATTTGGATTTGAATTTGAATTTGATGACTGCTGACTTTGTAACTTTGGCATATGAAGCGACCCTTACCCTCTTAGTGAAGTAATTGACAACCACGAAGATGAATTGGTGTAGGCTAGATGCTTTTGACGAGATCGACCCCATAACATCTATGCCCCACATATAGAAAAAATGGAGGAGGAACATAAGTCTTGTCTTCCTCAATTTGGCATTTACGGCGTAACTGATGCAATTTCCCTCTCTTGGTAGACCAGTAGCCCAAACCTCTTGATTAGCCTAGACATTGTAGAACCATTAACATGGGTTTTTTAAACACCTTCATGGATCTCTTCTAAGATTTTCCCAACCTTAACAGCATACCCACGTTTCAGTAGCCTGGCGTGCCTTGATACGATCATGCAAAAACATCTTTGAATTCTTGAAAATAGCTCAATGATGTCTCGCCTTATTTCTATGGTGAGTTAGGCTTCGATCTTTACCCCTTTCCTAAGCTCGCAACGTCCACTGACCATTTGCAATGTAGAGTCTATTTTCATCTTGTTCTACCATCCTTAACAAATCAAAAGATAGGCTACAATCTCTGTCATCTTCAAATTCCTTAGATCCCTTAGACCCATATCTCATTCAAAAAGGGAGTCAGTAACAACGTCACTCATGTCGTTGATATCTGGGTACCTAGGTACGAAGGCAAAAAAAATCCAAAGAAAAAATGATTCTAAGGATGATTATTTGTATGGTATGGTCATGAATAAAGAAAAGAATATTCTAAAAAACAAAAGAATGTATAGTATGAAATGGAAAGAATGAAAAAATATTTGCCTAAAAAGATGCATTTTATTGAAATAAAAATTTTGGACACAAGCCTATTTCACAAAAAGATTCTTAGTGCCTCTAGGATTAAAGCAACAAGCATGTTTTGAATATTACCCTAGATTAGCTCTAAAAATACAGGGATCCCTTCCACAGTCCCATTATTTAAAATCTTCCCAAGTATGTAATATAACACCCCTAACCCGAAACCGTCACCGGAGCAGGGTTAAAAGGTATTACTGATCAATCAAAACATTTAACATCTAGACTTTACAACACAAAGTCAATCATCTTCATTCTCATTCAATTACAATCATGGTGTCCCTTATCGAGGTCTACGAGACCTAATTCACATGCTATAGAGGGGTCGGGACTAAATTGAAACACATACAGAATTTCTCCAAAATTTAAAACTTTTCTAAGATACAGGGGAGACACGCCCGTGGGAGGGGGCCGTGTGCCCTCCACGGCTACTAGACACCCCCGTGTGTCCATCCGTGTCCATATACTGACTATATCAACACGGTCACTAGGCACGCTATGCCATGACCGTGTGCTACTAGGCCATATACTGACTTTCCCAACACGGCCACCAAGCACGCCTGTGTGCCATGGCGTGTGCTCTTAGCTAGCTCTTGACTTGTACACCACGCCGGATGACATGCCCATGTCGAGGCCGTGTGCTATTTAAGCTACATTACGCCAATACAACCACGGTCTTAGGCACGCGTGTGCCAGTTACAAATCGCGACATTATAGGCCATTTACAAGGCCAAAATGCCACCCAAAAGGGGTCATGCCTACAAGCATCATTATTCATCTCATTTCATGCATATATGGCAACCAAAAACATACCAAAATGAACATTCCATCAACACATTCAATACTAATTCCAAACTTGCCAAACTACAAGGTTAAAACTCATCTCATCACAAACATATCTCATCCATTCACTTCATCAAACTTGACCATTTCATGCATCAACTAACCATGCCAAAACATACTTCACCTATCACATTCATTTTAGCAAATTCTTAACTCAAAATAGCCAAATCACATGGCTAAGCTCATATGACAACTTATACCAATTACTAGCCTATACATGCCATATCTAGCTATATACATCTTCAAAAGTACCAAAATAGATTGCCGATAGTGTGATAGAGATGCTGACAATTCCCGGATCCGAGCTAGCTTTACTGACACTGTAAAACAGAGAAATAATCACATAGTAAGCTTTCAAAGCTTAGTAAGTTCGAGACATAATACAATTAACTCATTAAATTGAATCAATCTACAAATTAAAACATCACATAGATAATTTACTTATGATACACAAACTCAACCATGTCTAATCCTCACATAGCATTCCATTCATCTACATCCAAATTCACCAACCACATAGATTTCATACATATCATCATTCATATCCAATAATTCAATTCAACCATTTATGTAATCATACACAATTTCATCAACCACAAAGGTTAAATACATACCTTTTTGTCAACACATAGTTACTCACCAACATGCTTCTCAACCACTCGATTTTACATTACGATCAATCTTTGCTACTCTTTTGATTTATTCGCACACTTAGTGCTAATTCAATAACCGAACTTCTAACGATATCGCACACACAGTGCTAATTTGGTAAGCTAAACTTATATCGGTATCGCACACACAGTGCCAATTCGGTAAGCTAAACTTATATCGGTATCGCACACACAGTGCCAATTTGGTAAGCTGAACTTATATCGGTATCGCACACACAGTGCCAATTCGGTAAGCTGAACTTATATCGGTATCGCACACACAGTGCCAATTCGGTAAGCTGAACTTATATTGGTATCGCACACACAGTGCCAATTCGGTAAGCCGAACTTATATCGGTATCGCACACACAATGCCAATTCAATAAACCGAAGCTTCAATCTTTTCGCACACACAGTGCTATTTATTTCTATATCTTTTCTAATTTCGCACACTTAGTGCCTCTATTTCAAAGTCCACACATAGCATTTCTAATATCATTATCATATACATTTATTCATTCAAATTTACATCACAAAGATATAGTTTACCACTAGTATTATATCCGAACTTATATCAATATCGCACACACAATGCTAACCACAAAGCCGAAGTTTATATTACTTCGCACACACAGTGCTAGTTATATTGGTCGCATTTCCGAATATGCACATTCAGTGCCACATAACTCGAGCTCTCACATAGCATTTACAATTTGATATATCATACCATTCATTTCATCACATTAAGCATAGTTAATTACGCGCATTATGTCCGGACTTACCTCGAACGTCGAAATACCGAAACAGTCGATTAATCGAGTACTTTGTCTTTGCCTCGATCTCGATCCGAACCTCTCCTTTCTTGGTCTATACACATTCAAATTCAATCTATTCAATTACCAATTCATTCAATTTCATCCAAACAAACATATTTAGGGCATTTTACAAAATAGCCCTCACATTTTTTACATTTCGACACTTTAGTCCCTAATTCACAAAATCATCAAATTCACATAATTTCCTTTCACATAAGCTTAGCCGAATTTCCCTTGTGTTCATTCAAGCCCACACGTCTCATTTATTTCACATTTTAGTCCTTCCATTTACACTTTTCACAAATTAGTCCAATTTACTCAAAATTACCAAAAACTCAAAGACAAACTATGTTAATCTATCACATAGCTTTCATAATTCATCACCAAACTTCACAAAGCTCATGAATTCATCCATGGCACATTTCAAAATCACCATCAAATTCTAAAATTAAAGCATGGGTTTTGTAGAGCACAAAGCAACGATTACGAAAACGTAGAAATTATCAAAAACCGAAGCAAAACATACCTTCAATCAAGCTCAAATGATGGCCAAATACCCTAACTTAGTGTTCTTTCTTTTCTTTTCTTCAATTTCGGCACTAACAAGATGATAATGGCCATCTTATGTTTTATTATAACATATATATCATTATTTATCAAGTTACCAATTTAACCTTTTACTAATCAATCTAAGTTTTCATGCACTAAGGCCATTTTTGTCTATTAACCAACCACTATCTTAAAATGGTTTAATAACAACATAAGGCCTTCACTTTAGAAAGCCAACAACAAATAGGCACTTAAAAATCAACACAGATTTTACACCTTATGCAATTTAATCCTTTTTCATAATTTGACACACAGTCGATAAAATTATCACATAGAATTTTCACACAGACTATATCACATATAATCAATACCAAAAATAATATAAAAATGTTTTTACTGGCCTCATTCGTGGTCCCCAAACCTTTATTCGACTAGGGTCTTAAGCTGGTCATTACAACTCTCCCCCTTAGGATTTTTGTCCTAGAAAATCTTACCAAAGTGAGTAGGTGTGAATAATGCTCTCTCATAATATTCTCAGGCTCCCACGTAGCCTCCTCTACTCAGTGTTTGTGTCACAACACTTTCACTTTCTGTTCAGTCTCTTTCATCAAATTAATCATGTAAATTCCATTTTCATGCAGCTCAGTTCAATACAATGGAGTTCAGCATTTTCGACCTTAAAAAGCCTCATATCGCATCTTTCTTTCTCAGAGATAAAGGTAATTCTGACACAAAGTCCATTGAAATCCTTTTCCATTTCCACTTAGGAATCATAATCGGTTGTAACAATCCGGATAGAACCGGATGTTCAGCTTTAACTTACTGACAAATTGAACATTTCGACACAAAGTCATAGATGTCCCATTTCATACCATGCCACTAACTCTGACTTCTTCGGAATACAAATCCGATCTCTAAATCTCAGACAATCATTACTATCGACTCGAAATTTTGAATCAGTATTCAATTAACACTAAGTTCATTTAGCCATCATTTTAACATCACTTTTCTAAGGATCACAATTCTGACATACAATCATCGGCTTTACTTTCAACTCGGCCAAAACCGTACTATCATCATACAGATCTATCTGAGTACTCATAGCTTGCAAGGCACATAATGATTTCCAACTCAAAGCATCAGCTACAACATTAGCTTTACCCGGGTGGTAATCTATCACGAGCTCGTAGTCTTCCAACAATTCCAACCATTTTCTTTATCGCAAATTCAATTCTTTTTGAATCACCAAGTACTTTAAACTCTTATGATCGGTATAATATGGCATTTCTCACCAAAAGATAGTGACGCCAAATCTTTAACACAAATACGATCGCGGCTAATTCAAGGTCGTGCGTTGGTAGTTCTTTTCATGTGGCTTTAACTGCCTCGTAGCATAAGCAATGACTTTGCCTTCTTGCATTAGCACACAGCCCAAACCATTTAACGATGCATCACTATAATTTATAAACTCTTTACCTGATTCAAATTAAATTAACACTGGTGCTTCTATCAAAAACACTTTTTAACTTGTTCAAAACTCTATTGGCACTTTTCTGACCACTCAAATTTAACATTTTTCTATAGCAACTTTGTCAACAGAGTCGCAATCATCAAAAAGCCTTTCACAAACTGTCTATAATATCCCATTAGTCCCAGAGAACTACGGACTTCAAACACATTTCTCGGAGGCTTCTATTCTAAAATAGTAAAGAGTTTACTTGGATAAACTCATATTCCCGCCGCTGGCACAATATTCCCCAAAAAAACCAACCTCACGCAACCAAAATTCACATTTGCTAAACTTAGCATACAACTGTTTCTCACGTAGAGTTTGTAGCACAATTCTCAAATGCTTGGCATGATGCGTCTCATCACATAAATGAATCAGAATGTCATCAATAACACTACAACAAAACAATCTCAATCTGATCGAATATCTGATTCATCAAATCCATAAACACTGCAGGAGTATTCGCTAATCCAAAAAGCATAGCTAAGAATTCATAAATTACAGGCACAGATTCAACTTCCTTATCAGTCACTTATATATCAATCACATATGTCAAATAAGCTTCGCAACCCCTTCTCATATAGTTCAAAGCTTTCATCGCATATACAACAACTGGTACCCCTTTCATATCACCAGATTCAATTCAAACTATCTCACCGTTCTAACTTCTCAAATCTATACTCTTTCATTTACAATTCACAATGGCATTATGTAAAGTGAGTCAATCCATACTAAAAACTATTTCAAATTTATAGAATGGTAGCATTATCACATTAGCCGGAAAGCATATATCCCGAAACATCAAGGGCAATTCTTGCACACTTTATCCATCAAAACACACTTATTTAAGAGTTCGATATTCTAATTACCAATTCAGTAGACTCAACAGGTAGAGTCTTACTTGATACTAAATTCACACACACAGAGAAAAGAGTTGAACCCGGATCTATTAATGCAATCACATCAGTATCAAATAGAGCAAAAGTACCGGTAATGACGTCTGGAGATGATGCTTCCTCTCGTGCACGTATAGCATAAGCTCGGGCAGGTGCTCTCACCTCTGACCTCACAGTTGTATCAGTAGTCCATTTTTTACTTCCACTCACATTCCCGACATTTCTGGATGGTCTACCCCTAGCCATCACATTACTCGATCTCACATTCTGAACATTTTCTTCCTCAGCTAACTTTGGGCAATCTCGAATGAAATGTTCTCGTGATCTACATTTATAGCAAACTCTATTTTTTGTATTTTCCCCAGCATTCCCCCACATGTCGTCTTCCACACTGTCTACACTCAGATTTGTTGTTTTTAGCATTTTCAACATTTGATTCAATTTAAGCATGAATTCTCGGACCAACACTTAGTCTTGCGTGGTCTTTATATAGATGTTCAAATGAAGTATTTGATCGGTTGCTTGCATCTCTAAATTTCTTTGTCGAAGGCTGAGACAACTTATTCATCGATCTTTTTCTTTCATCTCGAGCTTCAGAATCGGCTTTCTTCTTTTCTTTACTGAGCTCATCGGCTTTGCAAGCTCTTTCAACTAACACAACAAATTCATTTATGTCAAGAATTCCAACCAACAATTTAATATCTCCATTCAATCCCTCTATGAAGCGTTTGCACATAGTAGCTTCGGTCGAAACACATTCTCTCGCGTATTGACTCAATCTTACGAATTCTCGCTCATATTCAGTAACGGACAAACGACCTTGTTTTAATTCAAGGAACTCTTTACGTTTCTAGTTAATGAAGCGTTGACTGATATACTTCTTTCTAAACTCAACTTGAAAAAAATCCCAAGTGATTCTCTCTCTCGGAACTACGGATGTCAATCTTTTCCACCAATTATAAGCCGCATCTCTCAACAAAGAAACTGCACACTTGATACATTCATCAGGGGTTAAAACCATCTCATCAAATACCCGAATTGTGTTCTCGAGCCAAAACTCAGCTCGTTCAGTATCGTCGTCAACTGTGGCCCTAAACTCTTCGGCCCCATACTTTCAGATCTTATCCACATGAGGTTTATTCAATCGAATCGGATCTATCACTTGTGGCACAACAGGTACTTGTGGGGGTGGAGGTTGCGGAGCAGTCGGATTCGTTCGAACAAACTCCGAAAACCACTCACTCATCATTCGAAGGAAGGCTTGTTTAGCCTCTCCTCCCTCACTATTGTCATTTGGCCTAGATGTGGACGGCGCTGTCCCTTGAGTGGGAGCAGGTGCGTTACTCTCTACATCATCAGCAACTGCTCGATCGGGATTCATTACTATATGAAAACACATTTATAACTGTCAGGATTCATCACACTATCGCAATTTCATATATGGCATGTATAGCTAGACTCACACACGCTACGTTAGTCCGAGAATTGACTAAACCGTAGCTCTGATACCAATAAAATGTAACACCCCTAACCCAAAGCCGTCACCGGAACAGGGTTAAGAGGTATTACCGATCAATCAAAACATTTAACATCTAAAATTTACGACACAAAGTCAATCATCTTCAATCTCATTCAATTACAATCATGGTGTCCCTTATCGAGGTCTACGAGACCTAATTCACATGCTATAGAGGGGTTGGGACTAAATTGAAACACATACAGAATTTCTCTGAAATTTAAAACTTTTCTAAGATACAGGGGAGACACGCCCGTGGGAGGAGGCCGTGTGCGCTCCACGGCTACTAGACACCCCGTGTGTCCATCCGTGTCCACATACTAACTATATCAACACAGTCACTAGGCACGCCCGTGTTCCATGACCGTGTACTACTAGGCCATATACTGACTTTCCCAACACGGCCACCAAGCACGCCCGTGTGCCATGGCCGTGTGCTCTTAGCTAGCTACTGACTTGTACACCACGGCCAGATGACACGCCCATGTCGTGGCCGTATGCTATTTAAGCTACATTCTGCCAATACAACCACGGTCTTAGGCACGCCCGTGTACCACAACCGTGCGACATTATAGGCCATTTACAAGGCCAAAATGCCACCCAAAAAGGGTTATGCCTACAAGCATCATTATTCATCTCATTTCATGCATATATGGCAACCAAAAACATACCAAAATGAACATTCCATCAACACATTCAATACTAATTCCAAACTTGCCAAACTACAAGGTTAAAACTCATCTCATCACAAACATATCTCATTCATTCACTTCATCAAACTTGACCATTTGATGCATCAACTAACCATGCCAAAACATACTTCACCTATCACATTCATTTTAGCAAATTCTTAACTCAAAAATAGCCAAATCACATGGCTAAGCTCATATGACAACTTATACCAATTACTAGCCTATACATGCCATATCTAGCTATATACATCTTCTAAAGTACCAAAATAGATTGCCGATAGTGTGATAGAGATGCTTTGATAATTCGGATCCGAGCTAGCTTTACATCGATTACATTGTAAAGCAGAGAAATAATCACCTGAGAAGCTTTCAAAGCTTAGTAAGTTCGAGACATAATACAATTAACTCATTAAATTGAATCAATCTACAAATTAAAACATCACATAGATAATTTACTTATGATACACAAACTCAACCATGTCTAATCCTCACATAGCATTCCATTCATCTACATCCAAATTCACCAACCACATAGATTTCATACATACCATCATTCATATCCAATAATTCAATTCAACCATTTATGTAATCATACACAATTTCATCAACCACAAAGGTTAAATACATACCTTTTTGTCAACACATAGTTACTCACCAACATACTTCTCAACCACTTGGTTTTACATTACGATCAATCTTTGCTACTCTTTTGATTTATTCACACACTTAGTGCTAATTCAATAACCGAACTTATAATGGTATCGCACACACAGTGCTAATTTGGTAAGCTAAACTTATATCGGTATCGCACACACAGTGCCAATTCGGTAAGTTGAACTTATATCGGTATCGCACACACAGTGCCAATTTGGTAAGCTGAACTTATATCGGTATCGCACACATAGTGCCAATTCGGTAAGCTAAACTTATATCGGTATCGCACACACAGTGCCAATTTGGTAAGCCGAACTTATATCGGTATCGCACACACAGTGCCAATTCGATAAACCGAAGCTTCAATCTTTTCGTACACACAGTGCTATTTATTTCTATATCTTTTCTAATTTTGCACACTTAGTGCCTCTATTTCAAAGTCCAGACATAGCATTTCTAATATCATTATCATATACATTTATTCATTCAAATTTACATCACAAAGATATATTTTACCACTAGTATTATATCCGAACTTATATCAATATCGCACACGCAGTGCTAACCACAAAGCCGAAGATTATATTACTTCGCACACACAGTGCTAGTTATATTGGTCACATTTCTGAACACGCACATTTAGTGCCACATAACTCGAGCTCTCACATAGCATTTACAATTTGATATATCATACCATTCATTTCATAACATTAAGCATAGTTAATTACGGGCTGTAACATCCCAAAAATGGGGTTATTTGGAATTTAATTATTTTTTCTTATTGTGAACTACTGTGATATTATTTATGGAATGTTAAGGCTTAATTATGGATTTTTAGTAAGCTCGAGTAGTGGGAAAAATATTATTTTCAAGCTTTGAGGTAGGGAGCCTTAACAAGCGGGTGTTATAAGAATAAATGGGGATGATTTGGACATAAAATGAGCCTAGAATAAGTGGCAAAGTAAGCCCACTTAAGAGCTAGCATGTGACGCCACAAGGGATAGGGGAGATCCTTGGTTCGAGTCACAAAATCCCCTTTCTTTTTGCACTATGTTGGACGGCACAAGTGGGAGAATTTTTCTCCCTTCAAACTCTTTTATTAAATATTATTAATAAGAGATAATATGAGTATTGAAATTAGATTTTTAATTGTTTAATCTCAAGGATAATGGGAGATAAATGAGGTTATTATATGGATTATTAGGAGATTATTTTTATTAATTCAAAATTGTTGAATTAAATCAAATGGGTGGCCTAGAGAAAAACTAGGTGTTTGCCGAATTTGGAACTCCTTGTTGAAGAGGAGTGGACGGCTAGGAGACTGAGTATAGGGGGGGGAGAGTGTCGAATTCTCTTAAGGCACCTATTCATCATTTGATTCTTCTTCTTTTTCCCTTTGCAAATAGCCGAATTTCCTCTCTCTCATCTTCTAATATTTTTCCACTTCTTTCTCATTCTCTCAAAACCGAAACCACCATTGTCATCTTCCTCTTTTTCTTCTTTTTGCTTAACACCAAGAACCCTCTACTCCTTTCTTTGTGAAACCCTATCTCCCTTTTTCCACTATTTCTTTCTTTCTTCCTCTTGCTTGAACATACTCCATTGGTGTGCCAAATCTCTTTTCTTCCAAAAGATCTACTTTGGCCGAATATCAAGTGGGCATAGGTTCTTCTCAAGAGTTCTCTCCAATCGGTTGTAAAGGGTAAGTAATGGCCGAATGTCTATCTCCCTTTGTCTTCTTTCTTTGTCGATTTCTTTTACAAGGGAAGTGCCAATTTCGCAAAGGTTAACAAGGCTTCTAAACGTTTTGGTAAACGATCTCTCCTAGGTACCCCAAGTTCGTGACGATCGACCCAAGCTCCTAATCTCTAGCATTCGGCTTTGGTAAGTGGTGGTAAGATCAATCTCTTTATCATAGCAATTCGATTAAAAGCCAGAAGGCTATTAGTTTTACTTACTAATCAATGGTGATTGTGAGCGATTTGGGAATCAAGTATTGCGATTAGTGTCCAAAAGTGGGAAGGTAAGAATTCGGGTTCACAAGGAACCCTCTCAAATTAACTGGTTGGCCGATTAGGCCATAGTACTAATAGGGGTATTTGGCCGAATATAGGGATCAGTAGATCTAGGGTGGCCAACGTTTCTTTTTCGGATTTAGAGCATCCAAGGGTGACAGGTGTGTACATACACACTTATAATTAATTAAATGTACTAAACTGTTGTGTGTGCTAACCGGATCTGTGTAGATTCGGGATTAATACCATGAATGGTATAAGCAAGGAACCAGGTAAGTCCTTGTTGACTATGAAATATTTTAAGATGCTTTTGGGAAGCATGGTGTGTCTAGTACACGTTGCTTATTGCAGATGATAAAACCTGTACATGTGATTCAGTACATGGTAGCATAAATTATGTGATATAAATGTTGATGTGGGATTGATGAGTGGAGGGGGCAGTGATGTTTCGTGCTGACGAGCACCAGTGTTTTGGTAACACACCGTGACTATATGTCACCAGAGGTTTGGTACCTCCAGAGGTTTGGTACCTCATAGCGACTCGTCCCTGTGGTTAACACCACCGTGGGTTGGCCCCACTTGAGATATGGGATCGTCGCGGTGATTTGGTATCACACGATGGGTTGGCCCCATCACCCGATTTGTGTCCACGGACACCAGTGCTTTGGTAGCACATCGTGACTATATGTCACCAGTGGTTTGGCACCACCAGTGTTTTGGTAACACATTGTGACTACGGTCACCAGTGGTTTGGTACCACATGGGGTAGACAAAGGCGTTTGGTTGGCTAGGTTGGGTGCATGACTTAGTACATGATGATTCATTATATCTTTGTGTATGAGGTTGCTTACATATGGGGAAGGGTTACATACTGAGTCTTGGTGACTCACCTTCTCCTTTAACATTTTTCAGGTGACTCGTAGATGGCGGTTGAGGAGCCGGTTGGACTCGAGGTGGCCATGCAGTGGACTTGAATAATTGAACTTTAAACTTAGCTACTTTTATTTTATTATTGGTTTATTTTTATTTTGGTTGTAATAAGGCCTCCATAAACTATATTTTTGTTATTTCTTATATGTTGGATATTTTGTTTAAACCATATTAGTAAAACTGAATTAAAATCACATGTTTCTTTTTAAATCAACACGAAAATGTTTTATCGTGCCATCGGGCACACTTGAAATTTGTATAATAATCGGACTTAATTAGATTTCCAAATTAAATCTAAGTACAGTTTCGGCAAGATAACCAAAAACAAGAGGTTTTCAACAAAACTTAAATTGATTTTAAAATGGTGTTCAAAAGGTTTTTCTCCGTAACAAATCAAATTTGGTCGTAATGTTTGGGCCGGGTTTGGGTTGTTACAAAATTGGTATCAGAGCCCGGTTCAAAGCTCGGCTGTGGGGGCTCAAGGCCCAAAAATGTTTTGGTAGGCCTTATGGAATGATTTTTGGTTTTTGAACAGCATGGCCCGAGTCTCCGGCACCAATCCGCCCAGGTAAGTATATCTAAACCTCTTGGTGAATTATATTTTGTAGAAGGGTAGGAAGCATGGAACGTAGATAGACTTATAGGACTTGGACCCTAAGGTTAGATTACTCAAACACAAACGAAGCATAAGACTTAAGGAACTAAACCAACCTATGACTTAGTCAATGAGCTAGGGTGTGGTAACCCCCAGACGCATGTCTAGGATTGGATCCGGAAGAGCACGGTATTTAAGCGGTCCTCGTGACTCACCTACTCTTCGCAGTATCCTGCAGTGCGTAGCTTCTGGTTCACCCTAACTCGGAGGGCTCGGTGGTGTGGTAACCTCGTGCGCATGTCTAGAAAGGTTCGGTGAGAGCTTGGTATTTAAGCGGTCCGCGTGACCCACCTCCTCTTCACTTGAATTCGCACAGTGCGTAGCTTTGGTTCACCCCGACCGGGAGGGCTCGGTCATAGGCTAAACACAATAATTAAAACCGAAAGGAATTAGCCTTGTTTTTGAAATAGAATGAAACAACAAACCCTAATGTTTTCAAAACTTGTGCAATAACTTTCCCAAATCCTAGGACATCACTTTTACAACGTTTTTCTCAAAAACTTGACTTGTGAAAAATTACAGAAATACCCTTAGGAGTAAAATTACCAAAATGCCCCGACCCATAAAATATTAATTCAATGGTTTTGCCTAAAAATTTCAACTATTTTACAAATATTCAACAACTTAGCTTTGGAAATCATCAACCAAAATATTTTGGTTCTAGAAAATTACGAAAATACCCTCAGTAGGAAAAGACGAAAATACCCACGGGTTAGAAATGGCGAAATGTCCGATGAGCGAATAGGTATGGGAAGTATTAAGGAATGGATGCATGAACTTCTTGGTGAACTAGGATAGGAAACTGAAACATTGTTTGCTCGAAAGAATCTCTGATTAAACCTTATCCATAAAATTTCTTCGCGAGTAATAAAGTGAAACAAATGCTAACGCATAAAATTTTTCTTAATCAGATTAAAAGCGCGGTAGATAGAATGAGTTCTAGAGGACGTGGGACGCGGGGGCGTGGTAGGGGTAGGATGACGGTGTCCGAACCCGTCAGGTCAGGACAAGGTTCTGAAAATGAAGTACCATCGCCACCACCACCTCCTACTTTTAGAGTGAGGAGCCGGATCGACCGGTGGCGAGGTGGTATCGCAAGTCGTGTTACGAGTCTTGGAGATGGTGGGTGGGGCTGGTGGAAATGTGGGAGCTCGGAAATCTGTTTCGAGCGACTCCGATCTAACTGAGCGGAGGTATTCCGAGGTGTGTCGAGTGGCACCCGTGCACGTGAATCATTGGCTAGAGTCAAATGAAAGAATCATGGATGACCTTGACTTTGACCGAGGAAGAAAAGGCGAAAGAGGCGTGTCGCTTCTAAAGGATGAAGCGTATCGGTGGTGGCTTACGGTTCGAGATGGGGCTACAGCAGATGATTTGACTTGGGAGTATTTCAGAACCACCTATTAGAAAAAGTATGTGGGTACCAGCTACACTGACGCGCAGAGAAAGGCTTTTCTAGGGTTAGTGCAAGGAACTAAGTCCGTGTCGGAATATGAGGCAGAATTTTTAAGGCTAAGTAGGTATGCGAGAGGCATCGTGGCTACTGAACATGAGCGCTGTGTCCGCTTTGAGGACGGACTCCGAGATGATTTGAAGTTCTTGGATTGCCCCACAAAGCGAGTTCGTGAGTTCTCATCTTTAGTGGAGAAGGCTAAGGTAGCCGAAGGGATCAAGGAGGCTGTGAGGCAAAGCTATAGTAGGAATAATCAGAAGAGAGGATTTGGGTCAGCTGGATCAAACGGTGGTGCTCAGAAAAAGGCTAGGCCAAGTGGGCCCAATCAGGCGGCAAGGTCCACGACTACTAATCGGAGAGGCTTCGGTGTAAACCGCTGTGGTGGAAAGACCCATTGGGGAGGTTGTTGGACCGGTGATAAAGGATGTTTCGAGTGTGGGTCCTTGGAACATCGTGTCGAAGATTGTCCCCCGAAACTAGCTAAGAACCGGTAGGAGAGGCGTAATCGCACTCGGAATAGAAATGTGGGACCACGGAGGGTCGTGGTAATGGCAGAGGAAACAACGGTCCTAACCGAGGTCGTGGAACTCAAGGCAGAGGTTCAGGCAACACAGAGGCTAGGCAGCCTGGTTTAGTTTACGCAGCAAGGTGTCGCGAGGAAGGTGACGCACCGGATGTCATAACCGATGACGTTTCTAATTTTTGGTTTTCCTTATGTTGCATTGATTGATGTGGGCTCGGCGCTTTTCGTACATTGCTAGTAGTGTGGTAGGAACTATGGACCTAAACTCTGAAACTGCTTCTAGGGAGATGACTGTAGTTAGCCCTTTAGGTCACTCTGTAATAGTAGACAAACTTTATAGAGGCGTACCCCTAGAACTTCAAGGGGTAGTATTTGTAGCTGATCTAATGGAACTACCGTTTGGGAGTTCGATTTGATCCTTGGAATGGATTTGGTGGGTAAGTATCAAGCGAACTTGGATTGCGCGACCAAGCGCATGGTTCTTAAGGCGGTGAAGGTGATGAAGTGGTTATGATAGGAGATAGAAGGAATTACCTATCCAATGTAGTGAGCGCCTTGAAGGGTGAAAAGATGGTCAAGAAGGGTTGTGAGGCGTATTTGGTTCAAATCGTGCTTTGGAAGCTAAAGGGTTAGTAGTTGGAAAGGTCCGAACGGTTTGGGAATTTCTTTGATGTGTTCCCGGAAGAACTTAGGGTTTGCCTCGGATCGAGAAGTCAGTCGGTATAGACTTGCTACCAGAGCGGCACTGTGTCTATAGCACCATACCGAATGGCACCAAAGGAATTGGTGGAGCTAAAGGCTCAAATTCGGGAGCTCTTGGATAGAGGGTTTATTCGACCAAGTATATCTCGTGGGGAGCGCCTGTGTTGTTTGTCAAGAAGAAGGGCGGTTCTATGCGGATGTGCATCGACTCACCGTCGATTAAACAAGTTAACGATCAAGAACAAGTATCCGTTGCCTCGGATTGACGACTTGTTTGATCAAGCGAAGGGTGCCTCGGTGTTTTCGAAGATAGACCTTAGGTCAGGATATCATCAATTAAAGGTGAAGGAGGCTGACGTTCACAAGACGGCATTCCGAACTCGGTATGGGCATTTCGAGTTCTTGGTGATGCCATTTGGGCTGACCAATGCACCGGCGGCATTCATGGACTTGATGAATAGAGGATTTCAACAGGACTTGGACCGATTTCGTCGTGGTGTTCATAGAGCGACATATTGGTTTATTCAAAGACAGAAGAGGAGCATGACAAGCATTTACGGATAGTTCTGCAAGTATTGAGGGAGAAGCAGTTATATGCCAAATTCAGTAAATGCGAATTTTGGCTTAGGGAAGTAGCTTTCTTAGGGCATGTGATCTCGGCGGAAGGAGTTAGAGTAGACCCTCGCAAGATTGAAGCGAGATTGGAGTGGAAACCACCTAGGTCGGTGGGTGAAATACGAAGTTTTTCAGGTTTAGCGAGGTACTATCGGAGATTCGTGGAAGGATTCTCTCTAATAGCGGCGCCATTAACCAAGTTACTAAGGAAAGGTGTTCCATTTGTATGGACGGAGAAGCAGCAAGGAAGCTTTGAAAAGCTAAGGAAAATTTTGACGGAAGCTCGGTTTTGGTACTGACTGAAAGCAGAAAGTTATTCACAGTCTATTGTGATGCATCTCACATTTGGTTTGGGATGTGTGTTGATGCTGAGGATGGGAAGGTGGTAGCCTATGCATCCCGTCGATTAAGACCGCATGAGGTTAACTACCCAACGCGACGACTTGGAGTAGCGGCAGTCGTTCTTCGCTCTGAAGGTATGGAGACATTACCTGTATGGGGAGAAGTCGATAGTCTACACGGATCACAAAAGCTTGAGGTATCTTCTGACTCAGAAGGATCTGAATCTGAGACAGCGTCGGTGGATTGAACTATTAAAGGACTACGATTGTTCGATCGAGTACCATCCGGGTAAGGCTAATGTGGTAGCTGACGCATTGAGCCGGAAGGTTGTGACGGACTTAAGAGCAATGTTTGCTCGGTTGAGTCTATATGATGATGGGAGTCTTTTGGCGGAACTCCAAGTAAAGCCAACGTGGATTGAGGAGATTAAGGAAAAACAGTTAGTGGATGAAGGCGTGAGTGCTAAGAAGGTACAAGTTCAAGATGGTGGTTTGGAAGGGTACAGTCTGTCTAGTGATGGAGTGCTTTGTTTCCAAGGACGAGCTTGTATGCCAAGGATACTGAGAATTAAGGCGAGAAAATTCTCCATGATGCACATAGCAGCCCATACGCTATGCATCCTCGGGGCAGCAAAATGTATAGAGACTTGCGGGAACAGTTCTGGTGGCCGGGGTTGAAGCGTGAGATAACGGAGTTCGTAGGAAAGTGTCTGACATGCCAGCAAGTTAAGGCTGAACATCAGTTACCATCGGGATTACTCCAACCGATAAAGATCCCTCAATGGAAATGGGAGAGGATCACCATGGATTTTGTTAGTGGGCTACCCCTTACGCCCACCAAGAAGGATGCAGTTTGGGTAATTGTGGATCGCCTGACTAAATCAGCTCACTTCATGCCGGTGAGAATGGATTACTCACTCCAGAAGCTAGCGAAGCTGTATGTGGGTGAAATAGTGAGGTTGCATGGTGTGCCAGTATCGATTATCTCGGATAGGGATCCTAGATTCACGTCAAGGTTCTGGAAAGCATTGCATCAAGCTTTGGGTACACGGTTAGATTTCAGTACGGCTTTCCATCCACAATCTGACGGACAATCGGAAAGGGTGATACAGATTTTAGAAGACATGTTAAGAGGTTGTGTCTTGGATTTTAGTGGTAGTTGGGAGGAGTACCTACCATTAGCGGAATTCGCTTATAACAATAGTTATCAAGCGAGTATTCAAATGGCTCCATATGAGGCCCTATATGGACGAAAGTGCCGTACTCCTACATGTTGGACGGAGTTGGGGAACGACAAGTGCTAGGTCCGAATTGGTATGAGAGGCGAAGACAAAGTCAAGGTGATTAGGTCTCGTCTCAAGGAAGCCTCGGATAGGCGTAAGTCTTATGCCGATCTCAAACGCAAGGAAATGGAGTATCTTTTGTGGGAGACAAAGTCTTTCCTGAAGGTGTCGCCTTGGAAAAAGTGTTGAGATTTGGACGAAAAGGAAGCTAAGCCCAAGGTTCATCGGCCATATACTGATTGTAAGCGAGTAGGACCGGTAGCTTATCGCCTAGAGCTGCCGGCAGAATCGAATCGATTCATGACGTATTTCATGTATCAATCTTTGAGACGATATCGGTCGAGATCCTTCGCACGTTGTGCCCGAGAGCGTAGATCGAGGTGAATTCGGATTTATCATTTGAAGAGGAACCGGTTCAGATTGTAGACCGAGATGTGAAGGTTCTACGTAGAAAGGCAGTGCCTTTAGTGAAAGTACTATGGCGGAACCACGGAGTGGAAGAAGCTACGTGGGAGCCCGAGGAGGTGATGCAAAGCAATATCCCCATCTCTTTTGATCAAGGAATTTCGAGGACGAAATTTATTTTAAAGGGTAGAATCGTAACATCCCAAAAATGGGGTTATTTGGAATTTAATTATTTTTTCTTATTGTGAACTCTTTGTGATATTATTTATGGAATGTTAAGGCTTAATTATGGATTTTTAGTAAGCTCGAGTAGTGGGAAAAATATTATTTTCAAGCTTTGAGGTAGGGAGCCTTAACAAGCGGGTGTTATAAGAATAAATGGGGATGATTTGGACATAAAATGAGCCTAGAATAAGTGGCAAAGTAAGCCCACTTAAGAGCTAGCATGTGACGCCACAAGGGATAGGGAGAGCCTTGGTTCGAGTCACAAAATCCCCTTTCTTTTTGCACTATGTTGGACGGCACAAGTGGGAGAATTTTTCTCCCTTCAAACTCTTTTATTAAATATTATTAATAAGAGATAATATGAGTATTGAAATTAGATTTTTAATTGTTTAATCTCAAGGATAATGGGAGATAAATGAGGTTATTATATGGATTATTAGGAGATTATTTTTATTAATTCAAAATTGTTGAATTAAATCAAATGGGTGGCCTAGAGAAAAACTAGGTGTTTGCCGAATTTGGAACTCCTTGTTGAAGAGGAGTGGACGGCTAGGAGACTGAGTATAGGGGGGGGAGAGTGCCGAATTCTCTTAAGGCACCTATTCATCATTTGATTCTTCTTCTTTTTCCCTTTGCAAATAGCCGAATTTCCTCTCTCTCATCTTCTAATATTTTTCCACTTCTTTCTCATTCTCTCAAAACCGAAACCACCATTGTCATCTTCCTCTTTTTCTTCTTTTTGCTTAACACCAAGAACCCCTCTACTCCTTTCTTTGTCGAAACCCCTATCTCCCTTTTTCCACTATTTCTTTCTTTCTTCCTCTTTAGCCGAACATACTCCATTGGTGTGCCGAAATCTCTTTTCTTCCAAAAAGATCTACTTTGGCCGAATATCAAGTGGGCATAGGTTCTTCTCAAGAGTTCCTCTCCAATCAGTTGTAAAGGGTAAGTAATGGCCGAATGTCTATCTCCCCTTTGTCTTCTTTCTTTGTCGATTTCTTTTACAAGGGGAAGTGCCGATATCGGCAAAGGTTAACAAGGCTTCTAAACGTTTTGGTAAACGATCTCTCCTAGGTACCCCAAGTTCGTGAAGCAGTCGACCCAAGCTCCTAATCTCTAGCATTCGGCTTTGGTAAGTGGTGGTAAGATCAATCTCTTTATCATAGCAATTCGATTAAAAGCCGAAGGATATTAGTTTTACTTACTAATCAATGGTGATTGACGAGCAGATTTGGGAATCAAGTATTGCGATTAGTGTCCAAAAGTGGGAAGGTAAGAATTCGGGTTCACAAGGAACCCTCTCAAATTAACTGGTTGGCCGATTAGGCCATAGTACTAATAGGGGTATTTGGTCGAATATAGGGATCAGTAGATCTAGGGTGGCCAACGTTTCTTTTTCGGATTTAGAGCATCCAAGGGTGACAGTGTGTGTACACACACTTATAATTAATTAAATGTACTAAATCATTTGTGTGTGCTAACTTAGGATCTGTGTAGATTCGGGATTAATACCATGAATGGTATAAGCAAGGAACCAGGTAAGTCCTTGTTGACTATGAAATATTTTAAGATGCTTTTGGGAAGCATGGTGTGTCTAGTACACGTTGCTTATTGCGAGATGATAAAACACGTACATGTGATTAAGTACATGGTAGCATAAATTATGTGATATAAATGTTGATGTGGGATTGATGAGTGGAGGGCGGTGATGTTTTCGTCTTGTGAGCACCGGTGTTTTGGTAACACACCGTGACTATATGTCACCAGAGGTTTGGTACCTCCGGAGGTTTGGTACCTCATAGCGACTCGTCCACGTGGTTAACACCACCGTAGGTTGGCCCCACTTGAGATATGGGATAAATGCGCGGTGATTTGGTATCACCACGATGGGTTGGCCCCATCACCCGATTTGTGTCCACGAGACACGGTGCTTTGGTAGCACATCGTGACTATATGTCACGGTGGTTTGGCACCACCAGTGTTTTGGTAACACATTGTGACTACGGTCACCAGTGGTTTGGTACCACATGGGGTAGACAAAGGCGTTTGGTTGGCTAGGTTGGGTGCATGACTTAGTACATGATGATTCATTATATGTTGTGTATGAGGTTGCTTACATATGGGGGAAGGGTTACATACTGAGTCTTGGTGACTCACCTTCTCCTTTAACATTTTTCAGGTGACTCGTAGATGGCGGTTGAGGAGCCGGTTGGACTCGAGGTGGCCATGCAGTGGACTTGAATAATTGAACTTTAAACTTAGCTACTTTTATTTTATTATTGGTTTATTTTTATTTTGGTTGTAATAAGGCCTCCATAAACTTTATTTTTGTTATTTCTTATATGTTGGATATTTTGTTTAAACTATATTAGTAAAACTGAATTAAAATCACATGTTTCTTTTTAAATCAACACGAAAATGTTTTATCGTGCCATCGGGCACACTTGAAATTTGTATAATAACCGGATTAATTAGATTTCCAAATTAAATCTAAGTACAGTTTCGGCAAGATAACCAAAAACAAGAGGTTTTCAACAAAACTTAAATTGATTTTAAAATGGTGTTCAAAAGGTTTTTCTCCGTAACAAATCAAATTTGGTCGTAATGTTTGGGCCGGGTTTGGGTTGTTACACGGGCATTATGTCTGGACTTACCTCGGACGTCGAAATACCGAAACAGTCGATTAATCGAGTACTTTGTCTTTGTCTCGATCTCGATCCAAACCTCTCCTTTCTTGGTCTATACACATTCAAATTCAATCTATTCAATTACCAATTCATTCAATTTCATCCAAACACACATATTTAGGGTATTTTACAAAATAGCCCTCACATTTTTTACATTTCGACACTTTAGTCCCTAATTCACAAAATCATCAAATTCACATAATTTCCTTTCACATAAGCTTAGTCGAATTTCCCTTGTGTTCATTCAAGCCCACACGTTTCATTTATTTCACATTTTAGTCCTTCCATTTACACTTTTCACAAATTAGTCCAATTTACTCAAAATTACTAAAAACTTAAAGACAAACTATGTTAATCTATTACATAGCTTTCATAATTCATCACCAAACTTCACAAAGCTCATGAATTCATCCATGGCACATTTCAAAATCACCATCAAATTCTAAAATTAAAGCATGGGTTTTGTAGAGCACAAAGCAACGACGATAAAAGCGTAGAAATTATCAAAAATCGAAGCAAAACATACCTTCAATCAAGCTCAAATGATGGCCAAATACCCTAGCTTAGTGTTCTTCCTTTTCTTTTCTTCAATTTTAGCACTAACAAGATGATAATGGACATCTTGTGTTTTATTATAACATATATATCATTATTTATCAAGTTACCAATTTAACCTTTTACTAATCAATCTAAGTTTTCATGCACTAAGGCCATTTTTGTCTATTAACCAACCACTATCTTAAAATGGTTTAATAACAACATAAGGCCTTCACTTTAGAAAGCCAACAACAAATAGGCACTTAAAAATCAACACACAGCTTTTACACCTTATGTAATTTAATCCTTTTTCATAATTTGACACACAGTCGATAAAATTATCACACAGAATTTTCACACAGACTATATCTGTAACATCCCGAAATGGGCCTATGCATTTTTGATTTAATTATACGAAATGGCATGTCTTATGTGTTATGAATGTATTGTGAACATTTTTGGAAACTTGGAAATGTAAGGAAATGCTTTGGAAATGTTAAGTTTAAAAGAGGAAAGTGAAGCAGTTTGGAAACTTGGAAATGTAAGGAAATGCTTTGGAAATGTTAAGTTTAAAAAGGAAAGTGAACATTTTTGGGAACTTGGAAATGTAAGGAAATGTCTTAGAAAATGTTAAGTTTTAAAGTTTAAAAGAGGGAACTAAGGCAAGGTGGCCTTAAGAAAATTAATAGAGGAAATTTGACACAAGAACGGGTTTGGAAAAGTGGCAGGAGACGCCACTTAAAGCCCGATAAGTGACGCCACAAGCAAGGGGAGAGGGCCCGAGTTCGAGTCGCATGGGAAGCAAATAAAGGATTTTATTTTTATTTTTGCTACAAGGAGCGAGAGGAGGTGGGCGACACTAAGGAACTCCAGGAGGAGTTTTATTCTCTTTAAAATTCGGCTAAATAGATGGGTACATGATGGATAATTATTGGTATTTTTAATAAGAGATAATTAAAGGATTATTTCTATTAATTTTAAATAAGGTGATAAAGCTATCAAAATAGAAGTGATGGCCAAGTAAGGGATTCTAAGATAGTAATTTCGGCTACTAGAGGAAAAGAGGGCCATTCATTCTTTCTTTCAACCCTTCTCTCTCTCTGCAAGAATTTCCTAGAGCATTTGTTCTTCTTCTTTTTGTTAGCTAAAGCCGAAAACTCAAGATACCATCATTAGCCGATTTCTTTATACCAATGAGAGAGAAATCAAGATCTTTTTAGCCTACATAGTGAATGTTGTTAAAGGCTCAAGCAAGGATTCCGATTCCTAAAGTAAGGGTAAGATCTCATTCGGTTTCATCCTTTTTCTTTTAAGATTTTCGAAATCTAGGACTAACCCCATTAATATCTTGTTGCCGAAACTTTGAAGAGATCTTTCGGGATTTACTAAGCGTCGACTACAAGGAAGGAGAAGTTCTTTTTAGAAGGTACACCATAGGCGCGTGTTCCCTAGTTATTCGGTGAATTTGGGATTTAAAATCCACAAGGTAAGTGTCTATAGCATTCGGCCAAGGCCCTGTTTGGTAAATATATGTGTTCATTAATTGTTCAAAAGCTGAAACTAATCTATTCAAGTAATCTAGTGATTGTCAATTTCAAGAAAGAAGGATACAAAGTTTTCGGCATTTGATTAGACATCAATCGGCACTAAAGGGTCTTAAAAGATCTAAAGCGATAGATTGGATTTCGGGATTTTAGTGAATTGTTAAGCGAATTAGGTGTGTACCCCACACTAATCTTAATAGATTTATGGCTTTAACTTGATCTATGTGTTAATATGAAAGTGTAAGAATGTGGCTAAGGTACCATGTTATGGTACAAAGTACTCAGGTACGTTTCCTACTCCTACTAGGATTATGAAATATGTTATGTTTAACATGTGATAAGTGATAAGAATGTGAAATTTGGCATGTTAATGCATAATACGTATGATATGGGGCATACGGGTTATTGAAAAGGGGAAGTGAATGTGGTGACCTAAGACCACGATATTTGAATGTGGTGACCTAAGACCACGGTATTTGAATATGGTGACCTAAGACCACGATATCGAATGTGGTGACCTAAGACCACGATATCCGAATGTGGTGACCTAAGACCACAAATATTTATAAGAGGCGATGAGCACGTCGATCGCAGCGACGGCGCCTTCGATGGTGTGTAGCGAATGGAGGGTTGACTTAGTAGTCCCCACGGTGTGCGAGGATGGTACGGGTGATGTGTAGCGGATGGCATATAGGTTTGGGTTTGGGTTGCATCACTTTTCTATCTGTTATGTGAATGTGAATGTAATATGATAATGTATGCACGACTATTAAATTTTAGTGTTGGTTACACATTGAGTGCATTGACTCACCCGTTGTGGGAACATGTTTTGGTGATGGGCGGTGATGGACCGAGGCAGCGAGAACTTATGGTGGCCATGCTCGCTTGAAGTTTATTTTATTTGGACATTTCATTTCATTTAAGTACTTTAAATTATTTGGGTTTGTTTGATGTAATAAGGCCACTGTTGAACTATTTCATTGTTTTATTATGGTTACAAATTTTTATTAAGTTAAAGATTAAGTAATTTATTCTAAGTGTACTCTATACGTTCTATCACCTAAAATCGAAAAAAGGTTTTCATTATAAAACGATTTTGTTTTCTACTCGAGCCCAACTCAAAACAATCTTTCTTTCAAAACACACCATTTTCCAAAGTAACAAATGAATTTTGAATCGGTTTTCTTCGGGGAACATACCAGATCCGGTCAAGGCTCGTGGGCCGGGTGTGGGGTGTTTCAATATCACATATAATCAATACCAAAAATAATATAAAAATGTTTTTACGACCTCAGATTCGTGGTCCCCAAACCACTGTTTCGACTAGGGTCTAAACTGGGCTGTTACATGTAAGGGCTTGAAAACTTTTATTCCCCGATTCCCTCTTCGGATATGTCATTAATGTTTAGATTCCCTGATATTCCTTCCAAGCCTCTGACTTCTTCAAGGAATTGCAACTCTTCTGCCTCCACATTCAACTATCATATTCACTGCTTCATCCGAGTGATTAGGTTTTGAGGAATCGTCGAATTTCACAATTCCTATTTCAATGAGCCTTTCGACCAACTTTTTAAATATAGTGCAGTTTTCAATTGAATGCCCCGTTATTCTCGTGTGGTACTCGTATTGGGCATTCTCATTATACCATTTTGGGTACGGAGGTTGCATAGGTTCTGAGTAGAACGGAGACACTACATGCACATCAAAAAGATTCTGATACAGCTCTTTATATGTTACCGGGATGGGTGTGAACTATATCCTTTCTGTATTTGTCCTCGAGTTGGATTCTTGCCTTGAAGAGCCTTGATAGCTATTGATTTCGGTCTTTGACTGGCCTACGGTGTCTGATTTGAAATGCGTGCTCAGGATATTTACTTCGTTTTCCTTGTTTCTCGAAGTTGATCTTTTGGTGCTTTCTCCCACATCAATCTTTCTGCTTCTTATAGCATTCTCAATTATCTTGCCGGACATTACCATATCTGAAAAGCTCATGGTGGCACTTCCCATCATATAGTTAATGAACGGGGCCTTCAGAGTATTGATGAAGAGCATCGTGGTTTCTTTTTCTGGTAGAGGTGGCTGGACTTGTATAGCGACTTCCCTCCATCTTTGGGCATACTGTCAGAAACTCTCATTTGTTCTCTTCTCCATGTTCTGCAAAGTGATTCTATCGGGGGTCATATCTCATTTACATGACTATCTTTGCTTCATGAAAGCTTGAGCTAAATCTCTCTATGAACTAATCCTGGTACGACTCAATTGGTTATACCATTTAGAACAGCTCCCACCAAACTATCTTGGAAACAATGAATCAGTAGATTATCGTTGTTAACATATCCAGCCATTCTTCTGCAGAACATAGTAATATGTTCTTCCTGGCAGCTCGTCCCATTGTACTTCTCAAATTCTGGCATTTTGAACTTGTAGGGAAGTACCAAGTCTGGAACTAAACTCAAATCCTTAGCATTGATTCCATAATGGCTATTAGCACTTACCATTGCCCTGAACTTTTCTTCCAGCCACTTACACCGTTCTTCTAATTGCTTTTGTGATTCTGTCCTTGCTCTTTCCTCTTCTGCCACTTCATCCAAATCAGGAACAACTGGATTATTTGAATTATTACCAGGGTTAGAGCCTGAGCCAGCCTAAAAATTCGTTGGTATCGAGGCCTCGGCCTGAAACTATTGTGGCCCGATCGTAACAGATGGTCTCTGTGGGTTTATATGTGTTGGAGTAAAACCAAGAGGATATTGAGGATCTTCATTATTTTTCCCGACATTATCCATGGTGCCCTTCCCTTTGTCCATCCATCCTACCAGCAATTGGGACAATTGAGCCATCATGTTTCTTTGGGACTCCATCATTTGATCCCTCATCTCTTGATGGATCTTAGCGAGCTGCTCTTGCATCTGTGCCTGCATTTTTTCTTGCATATCCTTTTGCATTTGCTCCAATTTTTCCAGTCTTTTATCCATTGACTTGGTGTTTTTTCTTGTGCCGTAGGGATGCGTATTTGGTAAGGTTTTGTCGGTTTCCAGGTTACTGAAATAATTTTTTAATTAATTAGGATCTTTCGATAGCCTTTAATTTATATGCATTAAATGAATGAAATAAAAATGAATGCGAATGCAAATGCATGATATGAATGCAAAGAAGGTGTCGATTCTGATTCAATTCCATTTAGAAAACTTTACTAGAAAATAAAATTCTTTACATAAAATCAAGTTACAAATAAGGCTTTGCCCTAATGCCTAAAGCTTTAATTTTCCTAAGCAGTGAAGCTAGCTCCTGTCCCCGATCTGACTGCAACTCACACTTCATACCCAGTATATCTGCTTGTACCGCCAAAGTCTACAAGTAGTCAGCTATCTCTCGAATTTGGGTTATATCTTCTCCCATAATGTAATCCCTGTTTCTAACTTGATTCTACGAATGATGAAGCTGCTCCTTCCAACATTCTTCACCTGTTTCGAAAAACTCAATCCGCATTTCACAGTTCCGTAATACTGCCTCTAGTTCTTCTATTTTCCCTTTCATTTCTTCTATCTTACTTAAGCTTGCTCTCAATTCCTTCACAGAATTACGACTTCGGTACTGATAGAGAGATTTCTCGAGTTCCGCTACTCTAGCCCTTAACTCGCCTCATTCGTTTCTACTTTCTGAGAGGCTTTTTCCAAGGCTTCATTTCGTGCTTGTGCCTTTTGAAATTTCTTTTCCCATTGATCAGCTTTAGTCCTTTCCTCTTGAACCTCCTGATGCCACTATTCTGAAGTTTTCCCTAACCCAGCAGTCCTCATCGATAGATGCAGCTTCTTATAGTCTGTCCTTAAACTATCCAGATCCTCTTCTGCCCTATTTTTCCTTTTTCTTAACTTCTCAGCCTCTGACTTCTGAACTTTCGCATCTAATCTCAGGTGCATTTTTTCTTCCTCCAGCTGCTCAATCCTTTTCCTGAGCTCGGAACTCTTCTTTTCAAAGTCCTGTCTTATAATATCTAACTCTGACGGGACAACTTGTAAGTATTCTTCCATTGATTGAGCACCTTCAAAACTCGACCCAGGACTATTATCATTAATTTCGGCGTCGTCATAGAACCAACAGCCAATCTCTTCATCCAGCGAGTTTGCTTCCAAGCATCCAAAATTTCCCGAACCTTTTTCTTATAATTGTCCCCTTTATATGAGAACTCACATTGAGCAAGCCCGTAAGTCACCGGTATAAATTGCCTCGACTCATACTGCCTTAATACAAGCAAAGGAGTGTATCTAATGGCCCCCCAAATTCCAAGCAAATGTACATAATCAAAACTCCCACACCGATAAAGGATCTCATCAGAGACCATCCAAAAGGCTCTCCATTCAATATCCTCCTCTTTGAGATTTTGAAGAATTGCCATCCACCTTTCTTCTGAAATATTGTCTCTCCTTTGCGTAGCTGCTTCCTCCTTTAATGGGGAATAACTCTCAGAGAAGACTCGGTAAGAAACCTTGCCCACCTTCCAAAAATGTCCATGAAACCATACCAATAATAGCTACGCACATCCAATAAATCTACCTTCGCCCGCCCTTCGACACAGGCTCAACGATCTAAACATTTCAGTTAGAATTGTAGATACAGGTGCGACTCTTTTATCAAGACAATCGAATAAATCAGTGACTGCTTCATCTATATGCCTTAAAGCTTTAGGAAAGATGACCAAACCATAAGTGCTCAAGGCAAAGATGTCAACTTTCTTCTTTACATCCGGATGTGCTAGGATCAAGTCCCTCAAACTCACCCAAGAAATGCATTTACTGTAACAGCCTGATTTAGGGGCTAGTCGGATTAGTGATCTCGGGGTCACTAATCTAAGAATTGAGAAATTTATTTTCATGTTATTTTATGAGTCGGAGCATGATAGTATATGTGCATGAGAATTTTGGTGCTTTAATTTTAGCGATTTCTTGTATAATCGTGAAAAAGGACTAAATCGCATAAAGTGCGAAAGTTCCATTTTATAAGGTAAAGGTACCAAATAGCCATAGATTGATAATTGGAGGTCTTTAAAAGGAAATTAGACCCCCCCAATATTTGCTTGGCCGGCCATAGACTAGCATAGGAGACAAATTTGTCAATGATGGTCAAAGTTGGTGATAGTAGGTGGACTAATTTGACTAGTATTAATAAAATAAGGAAAGAAAAGATATCATATTTTCTCTTTCACTCTTCCACCAAAACTTAGCAGCAAATAGAGGGAAGAAAGCTTCAAAATTTCATCACACTCTTCTCTTCAATAGTAAGTGTTCTAGTGATCTTTTCTTGAAAATGTTGTACTTTTGGGACCCCTAAAGCTTAAGCATTCAAATGAGTTGACTATTGTGCAATATGGTGAAAAGTTTAGAGTTTTTCCATGAGAGCTATCATGGTTATTTACTGCATTTTTATGGGAGAAAATGAGTCTTGGTTGTTAGATGAACAACTCTTGTGAAAGGTGTTGCCATGAAAACACCTAATTGGACCTTGATGAAAAGGTTACAAAATTGTGGTAATTATGTGAAATGATGAGTTTTGATAATAGCTATAAGAGTATTAAATGTTTACCTAGGCTTATGGAAGGTAGAAATGTGATTAGAATTATTTCTGAGCCTAGGGGCAAAATGGTTATTTTTGCCAAAACCTAGGGGTAAAATAGTAATTTTGCCTAAGCGTGATTATTGAAATACTTTTATTAATGAGGTGATTAAAATGAGCTAAATTGCTATTATAGAGCAAGAAGAACCGAGAATCCACCTCGATCGGGGAAAAAATAAAGTCTTGGACTAAACCGACGAGTTAGCTCATTTTGGAATCGAGGTAAGTTTGTATGTGATTAATGTAATATGTATGTTAGCATAATTGAGAATGCTTGATGTCATATTGATGCATGACACTCCATTAAATTGATGTTGAGTGAGATGTTGAAGTCCTAGTGGACCATGTGAATATGAAAATGATATCATCGAGATATGAAATAGGTAAGGTCCCGTATAAGACCAGGTCTGGAACATGGCCTCGGCCTTTGAGTTGAGATCCGTATAAGACCATATCAGGGATATGGCTTCGGTAATGAATATAAAAATCGTATAAGACCATATCCGGGATATGGCATCGATACTTGATGTGAAAGCCCATATAAGACCATATCCGGGATATGGCATTGGCGTTTAGGAGTAACTCCATGTAAGACCACCTCGGGGATGTGGCATTGGCTTTGTCCCTACATGAACGATGTTAAATATGCGTCTTTGACTATCCCTAGTGATTAAAGGGATAAGTAGATGGGTTTAGAAGTAGAAATGAGATTTGTACTAAAGTCATATGAATGAGTGAATATAGGTACTCGTGAATGAGTCACGAAGAAACGATTACGATATGTGGTACGGTATGTGCTAAATAAGGGCAATTGTGAGTAAGTATGGCAAGAAGCCTATGACTTGTGTGTAGTTAGTTAATGTCATGAATGGATTATATTATGAGCTTATTATTGCTATTTATATCCATGCAAACTTACTAAGCTTTATGCTTACCCCTTTCATTGCTCTTTCTCCTTGTAGTATTGCCAAGATAACTCGAGGAACGGGGACGTAGGAGTTCGAAAATCACACTATCGACACCACTTTGGTATAACAATTTAGACTTATTTTGAGTATGGCATGTATAGGACTCGAGTATTTTGTTAGGTCGTAATTGTTGGCCAAAGTGTTGGCTTTGTAAGGCATCAAAAACTCCTTTTGTAATGGTCTATTAAGTTAGGCCGATAGTTGGCAAATTTTTATGTTTAAAGAAAGTGATTTTTTTTAAGTGTATGCCCTTGTGTATGGTTGTTGAATTGAGTACTTGGATATGCCTTTGGGTTGTGAATTGTGTTGAGATAGATTGGTGTTTGCATGTGTGCAATGTGGGGTGTCAAAAGGCTTGGTAGATAGCCATCTAATTGTCCACATGAATAGATACACGGGCGTGTGTCTATACCGTGTGTGACACACGGTCAGCCCTATGGGCGTGTGAATTGACCGTGTGTCCCCTTGCACACTAGGTTTGCAAGTCAGTGTGTTCCACGGGCTAGGGACACGGGCGTGTGCCCAGGCCGTGTGAAGTCTATACATTAATTGTGGAATTTAAATCGACCACGGGTAGAAGACACGGGCGTGTCTAGGCCGTGTGAAGTTAGTCAGAATTGACCACGGGTGGAAGACACGGGAGTGTGTAGGCCGTGTGAAGTTGGTCAGGGTCGACCACGAGTGGATGACACGGACATGTCTTAGGGGCACACGGGCGTGTCCCTAGACCAACATGGGCGATGGCCCCTATTTTGTTGAAAAGTTCTCGAGCTCGTAAAAACTCCCAGAATAGTTCCGATACCTCTCGGAGGTATGTTTGGGGCCTCTTAGGCCGAGTACATGCAAGTGATGAGTTTAAACAAAATTTTATTGCCCGTTTCGAGATGTCAAGTGAGATTAGTTAGGAAATGCCTCAATCTCGGTCCTGGCTTCGGGCACGGGTAAGGGGTGTTACATTTATTGGTATTAGAGCTACGATTTAGTCTGTTTTAGGATTAACGTAGCGTAAGTACGAGTCTAGCTATACATGCCATATGTAAGGGTGTCTGAGTAATGATAGTGTGATGACTCCTGACGTATAAAATTGTGCTTTATGTAGTATATGGATTCTAATCCAGACCGAACTACAGCCGATGATGCTACGAGTAACGCGCCAGCTCCCGCCCAAGGGACCGCACCGACTAATAATAGACCCGAGACCTTCGGTCAGGGGGAAGATTCTCGAGAAGCCTTTCTCCACATGATGAGCAACTGGTATACTGAGTATACCCGAGCAAATTCAAACGCTCAACCCCCTCCACCTCCACCAATTCCCCAACCCGCTCCAATAGCTCCTCAAGTGGTTGAGGTGGTGAGAAGAGAAAGACCTCCGGTGGATAAGATCCGGAAGCAAAGAGCCGAGGAATTCCGGGTAAATAAGGAAGATGACCCAGAGAAAGCGGAATTCTGGCTCGAGAATACCATCAGGGTATTCGATGAGTTATCCAGCACACCTGAGGAGTGCTTAAAGTGTGTGGTATCTCTCCTGATAGATTCAGCCTATCGATGGTGGAACACCCTGGTGTCGGTGGTGTCGAGGGAGAGAATTAGCTGGGAATTTTTCCAAGAGGAATATCAGAAAAAGTACATCAGTCAGCGGTTCATCGACCATAAGAGGAAGGAGTTCTTGGAACTGAAGCAAGGCCGTATGTCAGTAACCGACTATGAACGGGAGTTTGTAAGGCTTAGCAAGTATGCACGGGAGTGCGTGTCTACTGAAGCCGTCATGTGCAAAAGATTTGAGGACGAATTAAATGAAGATATCCGTTTATACGTGGGAGTCCTCGAACTAAAGGAATTTGTAGTGTTGGTAGATAGAGCATGTAAAGCCGAAGAGCTGGCTAAAGAGAAGAGAAACGCTGAGAATGAGTCTCATGACTCGAGGAAGAGATAACTGAATAAGTCTCATCAATCCTCATCTAAGAAGTCGAGGGATTTTACTACTCGATCAGTTGCTTCAGCGGGGTTTTCAACTCGAAGTAAAGGCAAGCAATTTTTGGGGTCGAAAGGGCAGACCACTTCAATTGCTACTGTGGGCAACGTTTGACCAAGTAGACCAGAATGTCCTCAGTGTGGCAGGCGCCATTCTGGTGAGTGTCGAGCTAACGAGAAAGCATGTTTCCGTTGTGGGTCCTTAGACCACTTTATTAGAGACTGCTCCGAGGTGGGCGAGAAAGAAAAGCCTCGGTATGCAAGATCGAGAAGTACTGCTAGGGGAAGACCACTGAGAAACCCGGGAAATGAAATGGGTAGCAAGAATCCATCTAGAGAGCAAGCTGCTAGAGTCGAGGGTAGAGCACCAGCGAGGACATATGCCATTCGTGCTCGTGAAGAGGCATTTTCCCCCGACGTAATCACAAGTACCTTTTCTCTCTATAATACTCGTGTTATAGCTTTAATTGATCCGGGATCCACCCACTCATACATATGCATGAAATTAGTCTCTAGCATGAGCATGCCCGTAGAGTTTACTGAATTCATAATAAGAGTGTCTAATCCCCTAGGAAAGTGTGTATTGGTTGATAGAGTTTGCAAAGGTTGCCCTTTGATGATTAAGGGTCATTGTTTCCCGATCGACCTTATGTTATTACCGTTTGATGAGTTTGATGTCATCCTTGGGATGGATTGGTTAGTTACTCATGGAGTAGTTGTGAATTGTGGGAAGAAGCATATTGAGTTGAGAGATGAAAATGGTAATCTTATTCGTGTTGAATCAGATAAGCCAGATAGGCTAGCAGTAGTGATGTCAACCCTGTCGACTCAAAAGTATTTGAGAAAGGGGTACGAGGCTTACCTTACCTTTGTGTTGAACACTAAAAAGACTGATTTGAGAATTGAGTCGGTACCCATGGTATGTGAGTACCTAGATGTTTTCCCGGAAGAGTTGCCAGGACTACCCCCGATTAGAGAGATCGAATTTGGGATTGAGTTAGCTCCGGGTACTGCCCCTATTTCTATTGCTCCCTATAGAATTGCTCCAACAGAGTTAAAGGAGCTAAAAGAACAGTTGCAAGAGCTGACGGATAAAGGTTTTGCAAGGCCAAGTTTTTCTTCGTGGGGTGCTCCCGTTTTATTCGTGAAAAAGAAAGATGGTTCTATGAGACTATGCATAGATTATCGACAACTCAACAAGGTAACTATGAAGAACAAGTACCCGTTGCCGAGGATCGATGATCTATTCGATCAATTGAAGGGAGCCACGGTGTTTTCCAAGATAGATTTAAGGTCAGGGTACTATCAGCTGAGAGTTAAGGACTCGGATGTGCCAAAAACTGCATTTAGGACTAGGTATGGCCACTATGAATTTTTGGTCATGCCTTTTGGTCTAACGAATGCCCCTGCGATCTTCATGGATTTGATGAATCGCATTTTTCGGCCATACTTGGATAAATTTGTCATGGTCTTCATCGATGACATATTGATCTACTCTCGAGATGAGAACGAACACGCCGAGCACTTGAGTACGGTTCTGCAAGTTCTAAGAGAAGAGAAATTGTATGCCAAATTTAGTAAGTGTGAATTTAGGCTCAAGGAAGTGGGATTTTTGGGGCACATTGTCTCGAGAGATGAGATTAGTGTCGACCCGAGTAAGATTTCAGCAATTGTTGAATGGAAACCGCCGAGGAGCGTAACTGAAGTAAAGAGTTTTCTAGGCCTAGCTGGCTATTATAGGCGTTTTGTCAAGGGGTTTTCCATGATAGCTACCCCGATGACTAAAATTTTACAAAAGATGTGAAGTTCGATTGATGAGAAAAGTGTCAACGAGTTTTGAGAAAGCGAAGAGACATGTTGTTGATCGAGGCCCCTATTTTGGTACAACCTGAGTCGGGAAGAGAATTTGTGGTTTATAGTGACGCGTCCTTGAACGGATTGGGTTGTGTACTCATGCAAGAGGGTAAGGTGATTGCTTACGCCTCTAGGCAATTGAAGTCGCACGAGAAGAATTACCCGACTCATGATTTAGAGTTGGCCGTAATTGTGTTTGCATTAAAAATTTGGAGGCATCATTTATATGGTGAAAGGTGTCAGATTTTCACCGATCATAAAAGCCTAAAATATTTGATGACTCAAAAGGAATTGAATTTGAGGCAACGAAGGTGGTTAGAGTTGATTAAGGATTATGAGTTGGAAATTGACTACCATCCGAGAAGGGCGAACGTAGTCGCCGATGCTTTGAGTAGAAAATCATTGTTCGCACTAAGAGCCATGAATACTCAGATGACCTTGTTAGATGATGGTTTCGTTTTAGCCGAATTGAGGGCTAAACCCTTGTTTCTCCAAGAAATCTGTGAAGCTCAGAAAGATGATAACAGATTTGCAAGCCAAGAGAATTTTATGTGAGTCGGCGTGGAGTCGAAATTTGGGTAAATCTCGATGGATGTCCGACATTTCGAGATAGGTCTGTGTACCCGAAATGACGAGCTTATTCATAAAATCTTGCATGAAGTGCATAGCGGATGTTTGAATGTACACCCAGGCAGCACGAAGATGTACAATGATTTGAAGAAACGGTATTGGTGGCTTGGTATGAAGAAAGACATTTACGAGTTTGTATCAAAATGTCCGATTTGTCGCCAAGTGAAGTGAATTTGAACATCAAGTACCTTCGGGTTTACTTCAGCCCATTATGGTTCCTGAGTGGAAATGGGATCGTATCACCATGGACTTCGTGACGGGCTTACCGTTGACTCCAAAGAAGAAAGATGCATATGGGTAGTGGTTGATAGACTCACAAAGTCAACCCATTTTATACCAGTACGAGTCGACTATTCACTTGATAAATTGGCAGACTTGTACATGTCAGAGATAGTAAGACTCCATGGTCTACCGTTGTCGATCATTTCGGATAGAGATCCGAGATTCACATCACGATTTTGGAAAAAGTTGCAAGAAGCCTTGGGCACGAAATTAAATTTCAGTATAGTCTTCCATCCACAAACCGACGGACAGTCGGAGAGGGTAATCCAGATACTTGAGGACATGCTTCGATGTTGTGTTTTAGAATTCCAAGGTAGTTGGGAGAAATACTTCACTGTTGGTGGAATTCGCCTACAACAACAGATTTTTGATCAAGTTTGAAGATGGCGCCTTATGAGGCATTGTATGGGCGTAAGTGTCGCGCACGCCCTTGTATTGGTCAGAACTCAGAGAGAAACAGATACACGGGGTCGATTTGGTTAGGGAAACTGATTAAAAAGTAAAAGTGATACGTGATTATCTGAAAGTCACCTCAGATAGGCAAAAGTCCTATCCAGATTTGAAAAGGAAAGAGATAGAATTCAAAGTCGGTGATAAAGTGTTCTTGAAAGTATCACCTTGGAGGAAAGTCCTCAGATTTGGCCGGAAGGGCAAACTAAGTCCTCGCTTTATCAGACCTTATGAGATTACCAAGAGGATAGGACCGGTAGCTTATTGGTTGGCCTTGCCACCTGAACTAGAAAAGATTCATGATGTCTTTCACGTATCCATGTTGCGCCGATACCGTTCAGATCCTTCACATGTCATTGTACCAACAGAGGTAGAGATACAACCGAACTTGACTTATGGTGAAGAGCCGGTTAAGATTTTGGCGCGAGAGGTCAAGCAGTTGAGAAACAAAAGCATAGCCCTTGTGAAATTTTTATGGAAAAGGCACGAAATAGAAGAGGATACGTGGGAGCCCGAGGAAATGATGAGAAACCAATATCCCAACCTTTTTGCCGGTAAGATTTTCGGAGACGAAAATCCTTATGGGGGGAGAATTGTAACAACCTGATTTAGGAGCTAGTCGGATTAGGGATCTCGGGGTCACTAATCTAAGAATTGAGAAATTTATTTTCATGTTATTTTATGAGTCGGAGCATGATAGTATATGTGCATGAGAATTTTGGTGCTTTAATTTTATCGATTTTTTGTATAATCGTGAAAAAAGACTAAATCGCATAAAGTGTGAAAGTTCCATTTTATAAGCTAAAGGTACCAAATAGCCATAGATTTATAATTGGAGGTCTTTAAAAGGCAATTAGACCCCCAATATTTGCTTGGCCGGCCATAGACTAGCATAGGAGACAAATTTGTCAATGATGGTCAAAGTTGGTGATAATAGGTGGACTAATTTGACTAGTATTAATAAAATAAGGAAAGAAAAGATATTATCTTTTCTCTTTCACTCTTCCACCGAAAATTAGCAGCAAATAGAGGGAAGAAAGCTTCAAAATTTCAGCACACTCTTCTCTTCAATAGTAAGTGTTCTAGTGATCTTTTCTTGAAAATAGTTGTACTTTTGGGACCCCTAAAGCTTAAGCTTTCAAATGAGGGGACTATTATGCAATATGGTGAAAATTTTAGAGTTTTTCCATGAGAGCTATCATGGTTATTTGCTGCATTTTTATGGGAGAAAATGAGTCTTGGTTGTTAGATGAACAACTCTTGTGAAAGGTGTTGCCATGAAAACACCTAATTGGACCTTGATGAAAAGGTTACAAAATTGTGGTAATTATGTGAAATGATGAGTTTTGATAATAGCTATAAGAGTATTAAATGTTTACTTAGGCTTATGGAAGGTAGAAATGTGATTAGAATTATTTTCGAGCCTAGGGGCAAAATGGTCATTTTTGCCAAAGCCTAGGGGTAAAATAGTAATTTTACCTAAGCATGATTATTGAAATGCTTTTATTAATGAGGTGATTAAAATGAGCTAAATTGCTATTATAGAGCAAGAAGAACCGAGAATCTGCCTCGATCGGGGAAAGAATAAAGTCTTAGACTAAACCGACGAGTTAGCTCATTTTGGAATCGAGGTAAGTTTGTATGTGATTAATGTAATATGTATGTTAGCATAATTGAGAATGCTTGATGTCATATTGATGCATGACACTCCATTAAATTGATGTTGAGTGAGATGTTGAAGTCCTAGTGGACCATGTGAATATGAAAATGCTATCATCGAGATATGAAATAGGTAAGGTCCCGTATAAGACCATGTCTGGAACATGGCCTCGGCACTGAGTTGAGATCCCGCATAAGACCATATCCTGAATATGGCTTCGGTAATGAATATAAAAATCGTATAAGACCATATCCGGGATATGGCATCGATACTTGATGTGAAAGTCCGTATAAGACCATATCCGGGATATGGCATTGGCGTTTAGGAGTAACTCCATGTAAGACCACCTCGGGGATGTGGCATTGGCTTTGTCCCTACATGAACGATGTTAAATATGCGTCTTTGACTATCCCTAGTGATTAAAGGGATAAGTAGATGGGTTTAGAAGTAGAAATGAGATTTGTACTAAAGTCATATGAATGAGTGAATACAGGTACTCGTGAATGAGTCACAAAGAAACGATTACGATATGTGGTACGGTATGTGCTAAATAAGGGCAATTGTGAGTAAGTATGGCAAGAAGCCTATGACTTGTGTGTAGTTAGTTAATGTCATGAATGGATTATATTATGAGCTTATTGTTGCTATTTATATCCATGCAAACTTACTAAGCTTTATGCTTACCCCTTTCATTGCTCTTTCTCCTTGTAGTATTGCCAAGATAACTCGAGGAACAGGGACGTAGGAGTTCGAAAATCACGCTATCGACACCACTTTGGTATAACAATTTAAACTTATTTTGAGTATGGCATGTATAGGACTCGAGTATTTTGTTAGGTCGTAATTGTTGGCCAAAGTGTTGGCTTTGTAAGGCATCAAAACCTCCTTTTGTAATGGTCTATTAAGTTAGGCCGATACTTGGCAAATTTTTATGTTTAAAGAAAGTGATTTTTTTTTTGAAGTGTATGCCCTTGTGTATGGTTGTTGAATTGAGTACTTGGATATGCCTTTGGGTTGTGAATTGTGTTGAGATAGATTGGTGTTTGCATGTGTGCAATGTGGGGTGGCAAAAGGCTTGGTAGATAGCTATCTAATTGTCCACATGAATAGACACACAGGCGCAGTGTCTATATCACAGTGTGTGACACACGGTCAGCCCTATGGGCATGTGAATTGACTGTGTGTCCCCTTGCATACTAGGTTTGCAAGTCGGTGTGCTCCACGGGCTAGGGACACGCGGGCGTGTGCGAGCCGCGTGAAGTCCGCACATTAATTGTGGAATTTAAATCGACCACGGGTAGAAGACACGGAGTGTCTAGGCCGTGTGAAGTTAGTCGAGAAATTGACCACGGGTGGAAGACACGGGCGTGTCTAGGCCGTGTGAAGTTAGTCAGAATTGACCACGGGTGGAAGACACGGGCGTGTCTAGGCCGTGTGAAGTTGGTCAGGGTCGACCACGGGTGGATGACATGGACATGTCTTAGGAGCACACGGGCGTGTCCCCGCACCAACAACACGGCGTGTGGCCCCTGCTTTGTTGAAAAGTTCCCGAGCTCGTAAAAACTCCCGAATAGTTACGATACCTCTCGGAGGTATGTTTGGGGCCTCTTAGGCCGAGTACGTGCAAGTGATGAGTTTAAATGAAATTTTATAGCCTGTTTCGAGATGTCAAGTGAAATTAGTTAGGTAATGCCTCAATCCCGGTCCCGACTTCGGGCACGGGTAAGGGGTGTTACATTTACTATCCCCTTTTTGCTGAATTCAGATTGTAACCCACTGTTCACTCATCCCAGTAATATTCATTAACCTCTTCACAAAAGTTGGGACATTAGCAGCCCTAGAGTAAGCTTTGTCGACTTGGATCTTTGGACAACGAAGCAAGGTCGTATATTCCTCCACAGTGGGCACCAAGTCCACCTTTCCAAAAGTGAAACAGCTATAGGCATGGTTCCAAAACTGAGTCATAGCCCGAAACAAATGCTTGTCTACCTTGACATCCAGCAAATAGGGTATATCGCCATAATTTTGGTAGAACAACTGCTTAGTTCCCTCATCCCAATGGGCCCATATATCTCTTAATTCTTGCAGCTCATTTTGTATCACTCTGATGCGGGTGAAGTCCCACAACTCCGATGTATATCCTTCAGCTAGACTATCCCCTTTATCTAGTTGTAACTTATCTGACCATGTGCGGACGGCCGCATTATCCTCGACTTTATCAAGAAATTCATTCTCCATGCTAAGTCTTCTAACTTAATAACCGAACACGAATCGGCACCTCTTTAAATATGCAATGTCATTCAATCACAGCCCAAAACAAAACACACAAGTCAGTATCAAATAATAAGATTCCAGGCAAACGGAAAATAATCAAACACCTATATGGATAACCACTAAAATTTAGCATCACTCCATCTAAGGTGGGTTCCTATGGTTTACTATATGAGGTGGGGTTTCTAAAGAAAAAGGGTACCTGAACCAGCAGATTCCTCAATCCTCGCCCATTATAGGCTCATATGGATCGAGTTTAGTTCAGGGGAATACATTTCTCTATGACCATGCGGAGATGAAAATCTCACTAAGAGATAAGTACGGATGTATCCCGGAAGCAATCGACTAGCCCATGCGGAGGTGAAAACCTCACGAAGGCATAGCTTCTTACTCCCACTTGAAGGTGTAACCACAACAGTCATGCAATGTAATGCAATATTATTCTACAAGACTCAAACCAGAACAATCATACAAACAAATGCACCAAAGAATTCTAATTTTCAAATCAAATTTTCAATTTCAGACAAAAGGACAAAAAATAATCAATTTTATGGCTTGACTCTCTTATTTTCCCCAGTGGAGTCGCCAAGCAATCGAAACCATTTTTTTTATTTTTGAAAAACGGGGATCGACTTTAAAATGAAATATGGAGTCGCCACCAACCTTTTTTGTTTAGGTGTGATTGGATCACCTTGTAAAAAATAATTTTGGTCTACGAAATAGAAAAATAGGTTCGGGAGTCGGTTACATACGAGGAAGGATTAGCACCCTCGTACGCCCAAAACTGGTACCAAATTGATTAACTAATGTCCTTATGTTGAAAGTTTGAAAAAAATAAAATGTAATTCCTTTTGAAAAATGTTCGATTAATTTAAGTTGGAATTTAAGATTTTCTCATTCCGAAGGAATAAAACACTATATCCAACACGTTAGGATATAACATCTTCAACCTCGAAACTGAAATCATCTCACAATTTCCAAATCATGCGATTAAAAGGGTATTTAATTATTTGGTCAAATGAAGAACTGAAACCCAGCACATTAGGGCACAATTCCTCGAATTTCCAAACATCAAATATTGCCTTGTTTTAAAAAAATAAGCGATTTTAAAATCGACTCAAAATGCTTTTATTGAATCACTATTCGACAATGAGAAACAAAAATATAGTATCGAGCATGGAACAATAATATGTGAATACAACATCATATAATAAAAATAAACATAATAATGCGTAAATGATTCTTAAAATAGATATTATGTAAGAAGAAATTTGAAGTGAATATTATACAAAATAATTCAAAACAGAATATATTGATTTAATATTGATAATGTACATGAAATGAAAAACTTAATATAAATAATGTAAAAAAGAGATAATAATATATGAAAGGGTTTTAAGTAAACAAAAATATATAATAAAATACAGTTTTTAAAGAAATAAATTATATACATAATAAATTTAAAAGAAAATATATACATAAAATAATATGAAATCAATAGTATATACATAGAATAGAATAATTTTAATATAAATTATATATGTACGTATAAAATAATAATATATAGGAGTATTTAAATTAAGTATTATACAAATCTTTAAAACAAAGAGATATAAAAGAGAATTTTAAAATAAATAGCTATATAATTAAACAAATAAAAAATATATATATACAAATGAAGGTATAAAGATAACAAGTTAAAATAATAATTAAAAATAATATATTAAGACAATTTCAGAAAAAAAACATGAATAATAAATAAATTCAAAAGAATAAAAGAATTACAAAAATTAAAATAAAAAGACTCAATTGAAATAAATATAAACTAAAAGGGGTAATTAAGAAATATAAAAAAACCATTGGAACAAAATTAAGGACTAAAACACAATGCGCGTAAACCAAAGAGGATTAAAAGCACAATTTACCCAAGTTATTGAATGCAGCGTTTAAATAGGTACTAAATTAAAACTGAGCAAAATTATTGGGCAAAATTTAAAAAAATGAAAAGAAATGAAAGAGGCCTAATCGAATAGCGACACGAAAAAGAGGGACTAATCGCGTAAATATAACCCCTCCATTTATAAAAACAATATTTCCCTTTAAAAAAAAGAAGCAGCCGGTCATTTTAAAAAAAAAAAAAAACCTAGCCCTTTCTTTGTCTTTCACTTAGCCAATCTAAAACCAAACACAAATGAAACTAAAAACCCTTCCCTCTCTAATCGGCCAACCAAAGACCAAAGTCAAAAGGCCATCCGACCACCATACGCCACAGTAATCAGCGATGGCGTCGTGTGAAGGCCAAATCTGGCCCCTTCTGGGAATATACTCGAAGATATTTGAAACACCCCAAACCCGGCCCACAAGCCCCGACCGGATCTGGTATGCTTCTTGAGAAAAACTCGTTTTGTCGGTTTGTAAATCATGTGATTTCGTGGTAGGAAAAATGGATTTGAAGTACGATTTTATTGAAAAAAAAACGTTTTTGTGATTTAAATTGTATCTTATTAAATCATTAAACTTTATGATTTTGTAGATCAAAAGAAGAACCGAATTTAGAATTTATGATTAAGTTGAAAACCATAGTAATTAGGTGTCATAAAAATTTTAGGGCGTTCAGTCAAAAATATTTAATTATTTGGTTGAAATTAAGCGTTGCGTAAATAAAATTTAGAACGTATAAATAAATCAGTTTATGGCGGCCTTATTACAAAACATAATCCAAAATAAATAAAGATAATGTAATAAGTTTAATTATAAAGAAAACCGAATACTGAGTTGAGCAATGGCCACCACGTAGTCCTCGCCGATCCGATCCAAATCAATGTGTATCACCAGAAAAAGTTATCCCATGAAGGGTGAGTCAACAGACTCAATCTGTAACAATACACTAAAGGCCCAAACGATCGTGACAAATAAAGCCCGTTACATAACAAATCATATTATCACATGTACATATAAAATGAAAATGCAATCCCGATCCCACCTAGATATCCATCCGCTACACACCACCCGTACCTGCCAATCACACCGTGGGGATTACTAAATCGACCCTCCATCCGCTACACACCATCGAAGGCAGTTGCTACAGTCAACATGCACATCGCCCTTATAAATTGTGGCATAACCACCAAATAAGTGTGACAGAGTCACCAGATTCAGAATATGTGACCGAAGTCACCGGATTCATAATATTGTGACTGAAGTCACCGGATATTGTGGTAAAAACCACCGGAACACTTCCCCTTTATCAATATCACCCATATGCCCATGCAATAAACATATTATTTCGATATCATGCCATATACCCCAAAATCGAAGCGGAATCATACTTATTTCATATCCATGCTTATAGCATTATTAACGAAGTATTAGGGTTTAACATACACGAAAATCATGTACCATTGAATGGTACCCGAAGCCATAATCATTCATATTACTTATTAACACATGCTAACATTAATATTATTAATGCATCGGAAATTTAGTGTAGGGCTACACACCTTGTAAACACAAAGAACGATAGAATACTTAAGATTTCCAACTTTGGCCTACAACGTCGACAGTACCTACATAACACTATATGAGAAATCGATTATCACTAAAAAGATATGGCCTTTGGCCGATTATCAAGCTTGCTTACCTTGGATCATTCAAATCCCGAATAATCTCCCCCTAAACGTCGACTACAGAGAAACCCCGTAACTTTCCTTCAAGATTCGGCCAAAGAAAATAGGGAATTAGAGTTTCGCTTTTCAACCGTCAGAAAAAGAAAGAGATAAAGAAATCAGTCTAAAAGAGATTCTTACCGAAAAGTAATGACCAAAACGCAAATGGTCACTCAACTCCAAGGAATTGACAAGAAGAACTTGAAGTGGAGAAATCAATTTAGATGAGAAAGATGATAGGTTTTTGGTGCTTAGGAGCAATCGGTTTCAATGGTGTTAATGAAGTGAAACTTTCGGCTTAAGGAAAAGAATAGCAAGGGTTATAGTTTGGCTTTAACAAAATAGAAAGAAAGGAAGAGAAAGAAAAAGAAGAAGAGAAATGATCAAAAGGCTATATGGTTTCGGTTATGGTAGAAATTGAACAAAGAAAAAGTTTTTAATATTGATGCACATACGGTCAAATAAGAAAAAGAATGAAAGAAAAATGCCTTCAAAAGTAATAATATTTCGGTACCAAAAGAAAGAAAAACTTGAGAGGAAAAGAAGAAAAAGGGATACCAATATGGTCAAAGATGGTAGCCAAAACAAAACAAAATTTTCACCTAATGCCCATGAAAAATTCGGCTAAGGAGAAAGATTTTGGAGAAAAGGGAAAAAGATGCACAAAATGCCAATAATTTGGCCAACTATCTTTCCCCTAATCCCATATAATATTCGGCCAACCCCCCTAGCCCCCTAAGCCGTCCACATTCATGGTCAAAATGACCAAAAAAAATTTCCAAAACATCACCCATACATCAAGCCTTATGTCCCTTATCCTTCCATAACACCTTGATTCCCTTCCTTAACTAATAACTTGCCTTTTTCCAATAGTCTACTATCCAAAAAATGAAAGAAAATCCATCCATACCAAAAATAGAGTTTGACCGACACAATAGGAAAGAGAACAAGAAAAATAAAAATCCTTCCAATTGCTAACCAAGGGATTGAACCTCTCCTTCATGCATCCACCCAAGCGCCAACACCACTTTGCCAATAACTCTTCATGTGCTAATTTCAAACACTTAAATTAACTTAAGCATCATAATCACTTGATCCACTTCACTAAATTCTTCATACTAACAATTATTCTAGCTTCGAATAATTCTAAGCCTTCACAAGATTATATTAGGCACACAATAAAATCATATCCAAGCTATCACAAGCAACAAGATGATACTCAAATTTTAGGATGTTACAACTCTACCCTCCTAAAAGAAAATTTCGTCCTCGAAAATTACGGCTAGAACAAATGAGGGTATTGTTGTCGCATTGCCTCTTCTGGCTCCCACGAAGCCTCTTCCGATCCATGATTACGCCATAACACTTTGACCAGAGGAACTGATTTCCTCCGCAACACTTTCACATCCCGTTCCAGAATCTGAATCGGCTCTTCCTCGTAGGACAAATCTGGTCGTAGTTCCACTTCCTCAACTGGTACTACATGAGATGGATCCGACCGGTAACGTCGTAACATCGAAACATGGAACACATCGTGCATTTGCTTCAACTCCAAAGGTAACTCTAACTGATATGCCACAGGTCCAACCCTTTTTAAAACCCGATAAGGTCCTATAAACCTGGGACTTAACTTTCCCTTGCGACCAAATCTCATCACCTTCTTCCAAGGTGAAACCTTTAGGAACACTTGATCCCCACAAAGAAATTCTATATCCTTCCGCTTAAGGTCCGTGATACGACTTTTGCCTATCGATGCCTCCTTCAACCGTGCCCGAATTACCTTGACCTTTTCTTGATTACGCCACAATCTACGGACCCAAAACACGACGTTCCCTAATTACGCCCAACATGTAGGAGTGCGACACTTCCGTCCATATAGTGCTTTCATACGGTGCCATCCGAATCGGCTTGATAATCGTTGTTGTACGCAAATTCCGCTAAAGGCAAAAACTCTTCCCGACTTCCTCGAAATCTATCACACATCCTCAACATATCTTCTAACACTTGATTACTCATTTCAGATCGCCGTCCGATTGAGGATGAAATGCCGCATCGAAATCCAACTTAGTGCCTAAAGCCCGATGTAATGCTTTCCAAAATTGAGGCGTAAACCTCGGATCCCTATCCGAAATAATCGACACCGGCACTCCATGCAACCTCACAATCACGCCACATACAACTTCGCCAACTTCTCGCAAAGAGTAATCAACTCGCATTGGTATGAAATGTGTGAGACTTCGTCAATCGATCCACTATCACCCATATCGAGTCTTTCTTCAGAGGCGTAAGGGGAAGCCCACTAACAAAGTCCATGGTGATTCGCTCCCACTTCCATCGCGGAATCTTAATCGGGTGAAGCAATCCCGAAGGTACTTGATGTTCAAAGCCTTAACTTATCGACACGTTAAGCACTTCCTACAAAATCAGTAACTTCCCGCTTAAGACCAGGCCACCAAAAATGATCCCACAAATCTCGGTATAACTTGCTCCCTCCGGGATGCATAGCATAAGGGCTACCATGCGATTCCCGAAGAATCCTTTGCCTCGACTCCTTATCCTCGGCATACGGACCTTACCCTTAAAACACAATACTCCATCGTTATTAATACCATAATCTCTCAACTCCCACTCTTCACCGCCAGACTTAACACTTAAATCATCATCTACTAAGCTGTCTTTCTTTCACTGACTCAACCACGTCGGCTTTACCTACAATTCCGCTAACAAACTTCCGTCGTCATAAAGACTAAGATGTGCAAACATCACCCTTAAATCTGACACTACTTTCGACTTAAGGCATCGCCACTACATTCGCCTTGCCCGGTGATACTCTATAGAATAATCGTAGTCTTTCAACAACTCCACCCACCTTCATTGCCTCAGATTCAGCTCCTTCCGAGTCAACAGATACTTAAGACTCTTGTGATTCAGTATAGATTATTGACTTTTCTCCATACGAGATAATGCCTCCACACCTTAAGAGCAAAGACTACCGCTGCTAACCCCAAGTCATGCGTCGGATAGTTAACCTCGTGTGGCCTCAATTACCGAGACGCATACGCAACCACCTTCCCGCCTTGCATCAGAACACATCCCAATCCAGTGTGAGATGCATCACAATACACCACAAAATCCTTCCCTGCCTCAGTGAATCAAACCAAGCTTGGTCAAAACCCCTTTAAGCTTCTCGAAGCTCTCTCTGCCGCTTATCTCGCCCACAAGAAAGGTACCTCCTTTCTTAACAATTTCGTCAAAGGTGCAGCTATCGATGAAAATCCTTCGACGAACCTTCTATAATAGCCCGCTAAACCCAAGAAACTACGAACCTCAGCTACAGACTTAGGTGGCTTCCAATCTAACATTGCCTCAACCTTCCGAGGATCCACCCTTATCCCTTCCGCAGACACCACATGCCCTAAGAATGCAATCTTCCTTCACCAAAATTCGCACTTCTTTGAATTTGGCATAAAGCTTCTTTTCCTTAACACTTGCAACACTATCAGAAGATTTTCATCATGCTCTACCTCGGACTTGGAATACACTAGGATGTCGTCTATGAATACCACACGACGAACTAATCCAAGTAGGGTTGAAAACCCGATTCATCATATCCATGAACGCAGCTGGGGCATTCGTCAATCCGAACGGCATTACCAAGAACTCATAATGCCCATATCTTGTTCGGAAAAGTCGTCTTATGGATATCCACTTCTTTCACCTTAAGTCGATGATATCCCGACCTTAGATCTATCTTTGAGAATACGCGCACTCCTTAAGTCGATCGAACAAGTCATCTATCCTCGGTAAAGGATACTTATTCTTGATGGTCACTTATTCAAGCTGCCGGTAATCTATGCACATACGCATAGTCCCGTCCTTCTTCTTCACGAATAGGACCGATGCTCCCCATGGGGACACACTAGGTCGGATAAACCCATGATCAAGCAACTCTTGAATCGAGCCTTAAGCTCAACCAACTCCTTTGGTGCCATTCTATACGGAGCGATAGATATCGGCGCCGAACCAGCAACAAGTCAATCCCAAATTCCACCTCCCGATCCGGAGGCAATCCTCGAAAAGTTCTTCCAGAAAGACATCCACAAATTCCTTACTTACCCCGACTCCTTCAACGCTTGCCTCCTTAGCCTCTAAGGCAGCGACCAACATAAGAAAAGCCAAACAACCCTTCCTAACCATCTTCTCGCCTTAAGAGCGGATACCACATTTGATAAATAGTTAGTCTCTCGCCCATCACCACAACTTCCTTATCGTCAATAGTTCTTAATAACATTCGCTAGCAAAGACAATCCACATTTGCACGGTACTTCACTAGCCAATCCATGCCTAAGATCAGGTCAAATTCTACGAATGGTAACTCCATTAAATCACCAAAATCGTGTCCCTTGCACTTCTAAAGGCACTTCCTTAAAGAGCTTAACTACTACTACTGGCCCGCCTAAAGGACTAAATACAGTCATCTTCCTAGGTACTGACCTCGAGTTCACATGCGAGTTCCAGATACTTCACTAGCGATGTAAGAATAAGTTGACCCTATATCTATCAAAGCAATAAAGGGCAACCTGAAATAATGAACGTACTCGTTATAACATCAGTGCATCACTATCTTCCCTCCGACAAAAGCGCATACACCAAACACCGTTGTCTCGCCTCGGTGCTACCACGCCTCGCCCGAGGTCCCGCGACCTCTACCGAGAACCATTACCCGCCATTGGACCACTACTCCTCATCGGGCCGCCCACCTCTACCGCTACTGATTAGAACCACGACTCATCGAACGGTTCCTCTCTGTATCCATCGGACAATCCCTAATCATATGATCCTTGGATCCACACTTAAAACATCCCCTGTCTTCTTCCAACATTCTCACGGGTACATCTTTCCACACCGAACACAAGTGCGGTATTGTCCTCCGTAGCAACCTGTGACCTCGCGGCCCATCAACTCTAGGTTTCTTTTGGAAATTCCCGGATGACCACGAAGACCCATAGCTCCTCTTATTCTTATTCGACCTCTGGTCCCCAGGTGCGTCTCTCGGTCCGCTTAACTTCTTGACTATCCGCGCCTTATCCACTAAGACCGCAAAGTCCCTCTCGATCTTGGGGCAATTAACACTCATGACTCATCCCTTAAACCATCCTCAAATATGACACACCTCTCGTAATCGTAGCTACAATCCTCTAGCATACCGACTTAACCGCAGAAACTCCGCTTCATACTCGCCTATCGACTTATTTCCGTGTACTAAATTCGTAAACGCCTTTCTCGAGAGTCAATGTAGCTAGCTCCGACGTATTTCCCTTCAAACTTGACCTTAAAATACCCCCAATCCACTCGACCAGTAGGAATACTCTCTTGATGTTGAGCCACCACCGGTAGGCCTCCTCTCGAAAGCGGTAAACAGCACCTTTTAGCTTTTCCTCGTGGTGCGGTCTAAATCATCCATGATCCTCTCGATTGCCTCTAACCAAGACTCGCTACATTCGGAGCTACCCAGATACTCCCTAAAAACCTCGGCTCCGTTTGATCTAATTCTTTCACTCATCGACTTTCGAGCTCCATTACCCATACTAGCTCCCACTACTCGCTCTAGAACTCGCAAAGATAGCTGCGATCTTTGCGTCATCTCCTCCGGTTTGCTCTTGAAATTTCTCCCCATGTACCGGTGGCGGTGCCTCATATTCGTAACCACGACCGGACCTAAGCGGTTCCGACACAGCCATTCTCGCTCTCTCTGGCCCACGACGACCACGTCCCCTAGAACTCATGTCTACTTAGCGTCTTATCCGATTTTACAAAAATTTTATGCATTAGAGTCTTTTCACTTCTTGTTTAAAGAAAGTCTTATGTGAGGATTTAATCATGGTTTTTTTTCGTGGAAGTACACATATACCTAGGGTCCATGTCTCTAAAGTACAATTTCCTAGGCCTATCAACATCATCGAAATCAATTTATCAACAAAAGAACATACACAGACGGACCTGGGCCAAGAACTTGGGTGCCATGCTTCCATAAAAACCAGTTTAACCAAAAATTTTCAAAAAGTAATTTGGGCTTAAATTTTTTTAAAACGTTGTGGACTTCAAAACCCAAGGCCAAGTGTTTAAAACTGGGCTCTGATACCAAGTTGAAACACCCCAAACCCGGCCCACAAGCCCCGACCGGATCTGGTATGCTTCTTGAGAAAAACCCGTTTTGTCGGTTTGTAAATCATGTGATTTCGTGGTAGGACAAATGGACTTGAAGTACGATTTTATTGAAAAAAAAATGTTTTTGTCATTTAAATTGTATCTTATTAAATCATTAAACTTTATGATTTTGTAGATCAAAAGAAGAACCGAATTTAGAATTTATGATTAAGTTGAAAACCATAGTAATTAGGTGTCATAAAAATTTTAGGGCGTTCGTCAAAAATATTTAATTATTTGGTTGAAATTAAGCGTTGCAGAAATAAAATTTAGAACGTATAAATAAATCAGTTTATGGCGGCCTTATTACAAAACATAATCCAAAATAAATAAAGATAATGTAATAAGTTTAATTATAAAGAAAACCGAATACTGAGTTGAGCAATGGCCACCACGTAGTCCTCGCCGATCCGGTCCAAATCAATGTGTATCACCTGAAAAAGTTATCCCACGAAGGGTGAGTCAACAGACTCAATGTGTAACAATACACTAAAGGCCCAAACGATCGTGACAAATAAAGCCCGTTACATAACAAATCATATTATCACATGTACATATAAAATAAAAATGCAATCCCGATCCCACCTAGATATCCATCTGCTACACACCACCCGTACCTGCCAATCACACCGTGGGGATTACTAAATCGACCCTCCATCCGCTACACACCATCGAAGGCGATTCTTTGCATCCAACATGCACATCGCCTTTATAAATTGTGGTATAACCACCAAATAAGTGTGACAGAGTCACCGGATTCGAGAATATGTGACCGAAGTCACCGGATTCATAATATTGTGACCGAAGTCACCGGATATTGTGGTAAAAACCACGGAACACTTCCCTTTATCAATATCACCCATATGCCCATGCAATAAACATATTATTTCGATATCATGCCATATACCCCAAAATCGTGAACGGAATCATACTTATTTCATATCCATGCTTATAGCATTATTAACGAAGTATTAGGGTTTAACATACGAAAATCATGTACCATTGAATGGTACCCGAAGCCATAATCATTCATATTACTTATTAATACATTCTAACATTAATATTATTAATGCATCGGAAATTTAGTGTAGGGCTACACACCTTGTAAACACAAAGAACGATAGAATACTTAAGATTTCCGACTTTGGCCTACAACGCGTCAGCAGTACCTACATAACACTATATGAGAAATCGATTATCACTAAAAGATATGGCCTTTGGCCGATTATCAAGCTTGCTTACCTTGGATCATTCAAATCCCGAATAATCTCCCCTAAACGTCGACTACAGAGAAACCCCGTAACTTTCCTTCAAGATTCGCCAAAGAAAATAGGGAATTAGAGTTTCGCTTTTCAACCGTCGAGAAAAAGAAAGAGATAAAGAAATCGGGTCTAAAAGAGATTCTACGAAACGTAATGACCAAAACGCAAATGAAATGGTCACTCAACTCCACGGAATTGACAAGAAGAACTTGAAGTGGAGAAATCAATTTAGATGAGAAAGATGATAGGTTTTGGTGCTTAGGAGCAATCGGTTTCAATGGTGTTAATGAAGTGAAACTTTCTGGCTTAAGGAAAAGAATAGCAAGGGTTATAGTTTGGCTTTAACAAAATAGAAAGAAAGGAAGAGAAAGAAAAAGAAGAAGAGAAATGATCAAAAGGCTATATGGTTTTGATTATGGTAGAAATTGAAAAAGAAAAAGTTTTTAATATTGATGCACATACGGTCAAATAAGAAAAAGAATGAAAGAAATATGCCTTCAAAAGTAATAATATTTCGGTACCAAAAGAAAGAAAAACTTGAGAGGAAAAGAAGAAAAAGGGATACCAATATGGTCAAAGATGGTAGCCAAAACAAAACAAAATTTTCACCTAATGCCCATGACAAATTCGGCTAAGGAGAAAGATTTTGGAGAAAAGGGAAAAGATGCACAAAATGCCAAGAATTTGGCCAACTATCTTCCCCCTAATCCCATACAATATTCGGCCACCCCCCTAGCCCCCTAAGCCGTCCACATTCATGGTCAAAATGACCAAAAAAAAATTTCAAAACATCACCCATACATCAAGCCTTATGTCCCTTATCCTTCCATAACACCTTGATTCCCTTCCTTAACTAATAACTTGCCTTTTTCCAATAGTCTACTATCCAAAAAATGAAAGAAAATCCATCCATACCAAAAATAGAGTTTGACCGACACAATAGGAAAGAGAACAAGAAAAATAAAAATCCTTCCAATTGCTAACCAAGGGATTCGAACCTCTCCCTTCATGCATCCACCCAAGCGCTAACACCACTTTGCCAATAACTCTTCATGTGCTAATTTCAAACACTTAAATTAACTTAAGCATCATAATCACTTGATCCACTTCACTAAATTCTTCATACTAACAATTATTCTAGCTTCGAATAATTCTAAGCCTTCACAAGATTATATTAGGCACACAATAAAATCATATCCAAGCTATCACAAGCAACAAGATGATACTCAAATTTTAGGATGTTACAATATTGCCACCTTCACACCCAAAAATCCTCGTTCAAGCTTCGATTTTGATGAAGTGAATAGGAATCCGGCGACGGTATTAAACAGATAAGTGCTTCTTTCTTTTATTTTTTCTTTTGCATGCAATAGATAAAAATCAAAGAGTAAGGAATAAAGAAAAAGAAAACTCAATGAGTAAAAGAAAAATCTGAGAATCACCTTTCAAAAAATCAATTTCTGATTGTTTTTTTTATTCAATATGCGTGCGTTCGTATATACAAAAAAAATGGATCCCTTTTTCATTTGATTTCGGCCATATTTATAGCCGAATGGAAATCGAAAATAAAATCAAAAATTATTTTTGCTTTTTGTGATTCTGTTGCCATCGTCGTTTGTTGCAAGTTTGTCAATGCATTTTGCAGTACCAACTGGAAGGGGCGCGTGGAGGAGCAAGCGCTCGTGGGAAGCGTGGTTCGGGGAAACCCGGGGTTTCAGTAGCTTCCCTTTGCCCGGTCGTTTGGGCCGAATCTGAGTTAGGCTATTGGGCTTAGGTTAATTTGGGTTATGAGTGGGTTTTGGTTTAGGGTCTAGGCTTAGTGCAATTGGGATTTGTGTTAGAAACGGGTATTGGGCCATTGGGCTAGTTTATTATTAGGCTTTAATTTAAATTAGAGTTGGAATTGGTATTTGGGTCGAATTTGGGCTATTTATTTGGGCCTGTTGAGTTGTAATATGTAATTTGGACTATGGACATTTGGATTTTTTTATTTTATATTATTATTTTTTTGTTTTTTTGGTTTTTTTGGTTATAATACGGGCCCAGGCGAAATGGGCCTATTACAACACACATACAATATAGCATTTAATACCAACACAATATCATGTACTTTGATTACACATCTCTAGGTTTCTACTAATCAAGAACACATTTTCAAATATCTTAGTAACACACTCAGCATTATCACATATAAATATCAACCAATCGTAATAAGCTCATCTCAAAATAAATTTATCATGTTATTCACTGCAAAAAGTCACTCTGATTTATCGAAATGAAATGATCAATCGGAACGATAACACTTTATCCATATTCTTCAACTTATGGTTACTTCATTGTATCAATTAACACATACATATCATCGCAAATCATAGAGAATCAATTCAGGAAAATCAATATATTCACTAAGTTACACGAACTTACTTAACCCCTTTTCAGCATTATCGATGGTAGCTTGGTTGGAAAACATCCCTGCTTTAACCAAAACAAATTTCATCGGAGTCGGGAGATATCACACTATCACAGTTCACTTATGGCATGTAAAGCTAGACTCGCATACGCTACGTTAGTCTGAGAATCGACTAAACCATAGCTCTGATACCACCTTACCCATGTTCGATGCCAGAACAGGGTACGAGGCATTACCGAAACAAAACACATACAGTCGTACTAAACCGAGACATAAAATTTACATCCAAATTAAAACTTTCCAATTTTCATCACAAAGTCCCTAATGTGGACCTATAAGGCCCAAACATACTTTGGAAAACATTGAAAATTTTCTTGAAAAATAGGGGCACACTCTCTGAGCACATGGTCGTGTGGTCAACCGTGCGGATGAAAATTAGGCTATTTACCAAGCCTTTTTCCATCCAAAAACACTTATACACTTATACAAATTTATCATCACATAACATGGTATTATTAAGCATTCAAACATCCACACTAAGACATCCACATACCATTTACAAACTACATTCATTATGCATAACCACACATACACACTTAACCATTCACATCATGCAACTTACACAACCAATCACATTTACCACTCATAATTATCACACATTTACTCATCCAATACATGCAAGCATACACATCCTTGAAATGCATCATCATAGACTTATAACATAACAATTATTAGCCACATTAAACGGCCTTATACAACAATAACCATCAAATAGCATAGGCCAACATTCTAGGTCAACTCATAATAACATATACACATAATCAAGTCCCTATGCATGCCATAGACTTAAAAATACTTGTAGATCGTTGATACAATACCAATCAATAACTTGTTAGTGTGATAGAATTTCCAACGACCTCCAACTCGAGCTAGCATCTGTAACACTATAGGAAAAAGGAAAGGAAGGGGTAAGCATTATAGCTTAGTAAGTAGGTATGTAAATAATAAGTGATTTATTAACAGGCTTTTATAAATCTTCACAATATGTTCTCAAGATAATACAATCATAATTGCACATAGTTCCACTATTTACTCATGCTCATCTCAAGCTGTCTACTCGAATCACAGTCACTAAATTATTTATATCTTGAGTTATGGAACTCCAAATTAAGTTCCGCAAATTTTTCCTGAAACTAGACTCACATATCTTATTACCATAAAATTTTCAGAATTTTTTATTTAGTCAATAAGTACAGTTTATTCTTTAAATTCTCCCCTGTTCTGTTGTCTGATAGTTTTGACCCTTCTTCACTAAAAATTAATTATCTCCTCGTACGGGATTCGGATGATGTTCTCGTTTGTTTATTTTGAAAATATAATTATTAAGGATTTTAAGCATATAAATTATAACCCATTTTTATTTTTTCATAATTTTTATTGATTTCCCCAAGTCAGAACAGGGGATTCCGACATCATTTTGACCCTGTCTCACAAAAACTTGAATATCACAGAATATGAAATTCTTTTGTTTACACCATTTCTTTTATGTGAAAATAAACTTGTTCAGCTTTAATTTCATATCCTATTCAACCTCTAATTGGATTTCCACCATTTTTGATGATATTTCAAAGTCACACAACTGCTACTATCCAAAACTATTTTGCTGCTAAATTTACTCTTTCATAATTTCACTTACTCCATTTCATCTTACCGAAGGTTCGATCAAATATCAAGCACATTGTTCATAAATTTTCACACTTATACCTTCACTTATTCATCACATAGTCATATTCAATTACACTTAGTCGTTACATGATCACATGTATTTTCACTTAGTCAATTTCTCGTTGAACTCATCGGAATAATAACAGATACACGGTGGCCTGCACATAGTACCACCCTTGTAGCCGAAGCTATCTGGTGCACATAGTAGCCTGCACTTATTACTACACATGTGACCAAAACCATCACTTACACATAGTGGCCTGCACTTAGTACCACACATGTGATCGAAGCTATCGGGTATGCATAGTAGCCTGCACTTAGTACTACACATGCGACCTATCCATCTGGTACACGTAGTAGCCTGCACTTAGTACTACACACGTGACCTAAAACCATCTCGTAGCTCTCTTGTACACATATTGGCCTACACTTAGTACCACACATGTGACCTAGCTACCTCATTCGTATCTTTTCTATTCCGTAGGTTCAACCGGAAATTCTCACTTTTCAACATTTTACCAATTCATAATTTACATCAAATAATTACTCCATATTCAACCATATCTCATATAATATAACAAAATATTAAAACATAAATAAAAATGATGTATTATTTACATACAAACTTACCTCGGTAGCGCAATCGGTGAAAAGGACTTATTCGTTATATTCTTTGTTTTTCCCCCGTTCTAAGTCCGAATCTCTTTTTTCTTGATCTATAACAACATATTTCACTTATTTATTCAACATGATACTCAAATTAACCCAAAATTCACATTTTTGCAAAATTACATTTTTGCCCCTAAACTTTTTCATATTTACAATTTTGCCCCTAGGCTCGTAAAATGATTTTCATTCAATTTCCTTGTATTTTAAGCCTATCCGAACCATTTTCATAACTACAACAGCCCACAGTTTCCATTAATTCACACTTTTATGACAAAATTTATAACTTTTCCAAATTAATCTTTTTTAGCATTTTCACCGAAGATCACTTAGTAAAAGTCGTTTCTCTAACCTTAAACATGCATTTTCTACAATTAAACACAAAAATACACACATATTCATCATGGTTCAAAACCCTAGACTTTAACCATATCTCAAATTAGTGGTAGAAATAGATAGATCTTGTTACGAGAATTTCAAAAACGTAAAAATCATTAAAAATAAGGCTAGAACGGACTTACAATAGCGCTTGGAAGCTTGAAAAACCCTAGCCATGGTTTTCCCTTGTAAAATTCAGCCTTGGGGTTGAAGATGGACAAAAATTGGCTTTTAATTTTGTTTTTAATTCATTTTAATTACTAAATGACCAAAATGCCCCTAACTTAAAAATATTCTATTTCACCTATTTCATGTCCACTTTTTGTCCAACAAATTAACCAATGGTCTAATTATCATTTAAGGACCTCAAATTTAAAATTTCATAACAGTTGGACACCTCTAACATGTAGAACTCAACTTTTGCACTTTTTACAATTTAGTCCTTCTGACTAAATTGAGTGCCCAAACGTCAAAATTTTCGAACGAAAGTTTCACAAAATAATTTCATGAAATCATAGACCATAAAAATATAATAAAAATAATTTTTTTTCCTCGTCGAATTTGTGGTCCGGAAACCACTGTTCCGACTAGGCCCAAAATCGGGCTGTTACAGATTATGTTATGTTTATGTTAATGTTTGGAAATGCATGGTTTTATGTCATGTTTATGCGGTAATGGTCCATAACCCTATTCTGGTGACGAATACGAGTTAGGGGTGTTACAAACCTAGACTGATTGCATTGACCAAAGACTTGTGGTTAATACAATTCAAGAACAAAAAGGATAAGTCCCAATATATCACTTGGGGTGATGGATTCTCTCTAGACCGATCCATCATTTTCGTATGTCTTTATGTCATACCCAAAAAATCCTACCTTAAGCATCTATTTACGTGGGCTCATTACGTGATGAATCAAAGTATGACCCTTAACATACAAGATGAGTTTGTGTCACAAGTTTATGGATTATTTGCACCACTAACTCATAAGAGTATTTTCGTAGGCACTTGAGTGAAATAACAAATGGAATTCTCATAAAAGGTCATGTTCAATGTATTTGTTCTTGTAACAAGCACCACATATTATCCTCAAGTATCTCATACTTCAAATTACGATATCAGTCATGTGCTAACTTTTGAGAATTATTGATGTCTTGTCTTAATAATATGATGGCCAAGAACAATTTAGAAATCACAACTTTGACGGATAAAGATCTCATAATTGTAACTCATTATAATTCTCTTTCAATGCCTAATGTATTGCATGGGCTTTATCTACATATGTGTTAAATATAAACTATTTTACATATGGATAAAGAAATATCTAAATATATTATTTTAAAAAATTATAATAAAGTCGACACAATTAAATCCTTCTTAGTGTTCACAAGAAAATCATTATTTGCTTCTAGGGCTTACTCTAATAATCTCCTACTAGCACTAAAAACAATTGCTTATATGCCTAAGGCCTAAATATTCCATGTGACGATTATGTTTCTGCAAGATAGAACCTTAGTGAATGGATCAACTAAAATTTCTTTCGCAAGCATCTTTGTAACAGTCCGGTTTAGACCCTAGTCGGAACAGTAGTTTTGGAACCACAAATCTGAGTCTGAATATTATTTTAATATTATTTTCTATGCCATGGATATGTGACTAAGCATGTGTTAAATTTCTGTAAGTTAATTTGTCTGTCTGTATGTTTAATTTGAGAAAAAGGGCTTAATCGCATAAAATAAAAATTTGTTGGTAAAATGTGAAAGTATCAAATGGTAGATGTCTTTATAATTTGGAGCCCTTAAATAGAAATTTGGCCACTCTTAAGGATAGTGGACGGTGGATGGACAAACATGTCCATAGTTTAAATGTTTTATATGATTAATTGAAAGGTTAATATTGTAAATTGGCATTAATATGTATATTAAATAAAACAAACATAAGAAAGACGATAGTTATCATATTTTAGTGCCGAGATCTAGCAAAGAAAAAGAAGAAAATAAACAAGTTAGGGTTCAGGCATTTGAGGACTTAATTCAAGGTATGTTTTCAATCGATTTTTGATAATTTCTATGTTTCTGAAATCGTTGCTTCGTCTACTTCAAAACCCATTTCTTAATTTTGAGAATCGATGATGTTTTTGAGATGAGCCTTTGATGAACTCATGTGTTTTATTATGTTTGATGGTGAAAAATGAAAGATAGGTGTTTGATCATTATAGTTTGTATTTGAAGTTTTGTTAAATTTGAGTATTTTGGACTCAATTGAGAAAATATTATTTTGGAGGACTAAATTGTAAATTTGATGAAAAGTATGGACTTGTATAGTCTCTAGGGAGATTCGGCTATGCATGTGTGTGAACAAATTGTATATATTTGATGTTTTGAGAAAAATGGACTAAATTGATAAAATGTGCAAATGTGAGGGCTAAATTGAAAATTGCCCTAAATGTATGTTTTGGGATTGAATTGAGTGAATTAGTGAATAAATGGATTACATTTGAATATGTATAGATCAAGAATTGAAGAAATCAAACTTAGATCGCGGGAAAGCGAAAGTAGTCGAATAACCGAGTCCGAACGAATATCCGAATCCAAGGTAAGTCGATATACAAATAAATGTAATTGCATTGAATTATTTGAATGTATATGATATGTGAAATACTATGATTATCCATTGAGATGGAATGTATGTGAAATTTGAGTTGGCTAATAAGTCGATAAACTGATAAAGCCCGTGAAGTCCCGTGTGAACCTAGGAATATATAGGAATTATGTATGTCATGACATAGGTGTCTGTTATATGTTATCATGTAAGACCACTTCTGGGACGATGGCGTTGATTCGAGATTTCGTGTAAGACCACGTCTGGGATGTTGGCATCGATATGAGATTTACGTGTAAGACCACGTCTGGGACGTTGGCATCGATATGAGATTTACATGTAAGACCATGTCTGGGACATCAGCATCGTATTTGATTCATGTAAGACCATGCATGGGACAAATGGCATCGATATCGATTACATGTAAGACCACGTGCGGGACGTTGGCATTATGCGACTGTAACACCCCAAACCCGGCCTAAGCGTTACTTAATCGAATCGGCATGTCACATGAAAGGAATGTCTAAAAGCTGTGCATTCGTTAAAAGCTCATATTCTTTATAGTTGTGGTGAGAAATCGAGTTTAAGAAATTTTGAATAAGAAATGGTTTATTATCATTTTAAGAAAATCCCATATTGATCATTTAATAATAAGCAATAAACAAATTGAAAGTGAAACCAAATAAAATACCCAAGGCCTTATTACATAACAAAAACTCAAATAAAAATAAGTCCAAATAAAAGAAACGAATTTACGAGTAAACATATGTATGGCCTCCACGAGTCCACCTCGGCTCCCAAATCCGCGATCTAATGATTACCGCAAAATTTAACTAAGGGGTGAGTCATCGAGACTCGGTGTGTAAATCCCCATCCAACATGTGCCCTTACACAATTTCATATGAAAATATGCATATCATGCACCCAAACCTAGCCATCCGCAACTCCTTTTTCTACCCGTGTGGTACCAAACCACCGTGGTGGTGCCAAACCACTGGTGACCCAAAGTCACGATATCCATAATTGTGGTGCCAAACCCTTTGGTGACCCAAAGTCACGAATAATCCAATGATGGGGCCAACCCATCGTGTGATACCAAATCACTTTGGCGTCAATCCGTATTATCATCGTGGGGCCAACCCTTTGTGGTACCAAACCACTGGGACGAGGCGCTATGAGGTGCCAAACCTCTCGGTGTCGGGAGACACGAATGTGATACCAAATCTTTGGTGACTCAAAGTCACTAATAATCCATCGTGGGGCCAACCCACGTGTGATACCAAATCACCGGCGGCGATCCCATATCTCAAAAGTGGGGCCAACCCGCGGTGGTGTTAACCACGGGGACGAGTCGCTATGAGGTGCCAAACCTCCGGAGGTACCAAACCTCTCGGTGACCGTAGTCACGGTGTGTTACCAAAACACTGGTGCCCGCTCGACACGATTACATACTGCCCTCCACTCATATAACCCATGCAATATGACATAATAATTCGTGTATGCGTTATGTCATATATGCTAGACATATATCAAATATAAGTATAACATGAATTACCATCATAATCAGATAGACATAAAACAACATAATCACCCTAATAAACCTCTAAGGGTATAACCGTAATTTTACCTACCAATGGCATTTTCGTAATTTACCCACCAAGGGTATATCGGTAATTTACCCACCAAGGGCATTTTCGTAATTTACCCACCAAGGGTATATCGGTAATTTACCCACCAAGGGCATATCGGTAATTTACCCTTCAGGGATATTTTGGTAATTTACCCACTAAGGGTATTTCGGTAATTTCGTACTGGAATGGCCTTTCCAAAGGCCCCTTGATGTCGCCCGGCGACCCAACTACCATTTCTGGTCGAAATGGACTATTGGGCCTAAAGCCCAATTTCGGCCCATTCGGGCCCACACGCTCGTGTGGCCCACCTAACACAAATCTAGCCACGTTTATGAGATTCACCTAGTCTAGTTCACTATATACTACACCATCATACATTTTACTATATGGGCCCACGACCCATTGGGCCCCCTTCGCCCATCGCGCCCAAGCAAAATTTCAACCCACAAGAATACTCATCGATGGCCTCAACTATCGCGTCGAAGCCCCCCACGCGTGCGCCGCGCGCTCGTGTGGCTACTATTGCCGTGATCGGCGCCGGCATTGCCGCTCTATAGCTAGAGTAGAGAGAGTTACACACACGATAGGACTCGTGTTAATCCGCGCTCCGACCATTCCTCGTGCCCAAACGCCTTCCAAGGTGTGTCAACCCTCCTCTGGAATGCTCTTTATATAGCTAGCTCTCCACCTTCCTTCTTTGTATCTTTCCGATGTGGGATCCTTCGTCGACAGAGTTTAAATTCAACCAGAAACTCTTCCCGTCCAGACATAAAATAAATACTCCCTTGTTTCTCATGAGATTCGAACCTGGGCTCCCTTGCAACATAATCCACGCTGCTAGCCACTTGGCCACAAGCTCCTCTTGTGTCTTAAACCATGCGCAACTAAATATAAATCTATAGCCAAATTCGAGGTCCAAGTAAAAAGAAAACCAAAATGCAAAAGCCAAGACTTGAACCTTGGACCTCCTTCCTTCCTTGTGGCGTCACCCCTTGTCTCTTATGTGGCGTCACTTTGCCACTCCACCACACACTCCACTTGTGTCATTTTTCCCCGCATTTTATTCTTAAGGCCTACGCCAACTTCCGTGGTTTTTTTCACCTAAAACCAAAATTTCCCCAAAGCTAATATTTGATCCGGGACTTCATAGAAGCCCTCTAACCTTCAAAATAACTTACCTAATAAGTCTAACTTGTATTAATGCCGTTCTCAAAAATTTTAAAAATCAAGGCCCATTGGGCCCAATCCTACTAGGCCCAATTTGGGATGTTACAAATCTACCCTCCTTAAAGAAATTTTGTCCTCGAAATTTCCAACTACAGAACATTCGTACCACCTAACCTACAACGTGTGCTCACGCAGCTGCACTCGATTCCAATAACCCTAATATACTTTTAACTAGAATTTAGAAATCCTACACATACTAAAAAAACCTAACCATTAAAGCGGACAAATATTTAAATGCATAATCAACTCTATATCCGAACATCACATCCAACCCAAACACACAGAATAGATATTCAAAATACGAAGATATAACAAAGCAAAGTATCGTGAAACTTACCGTGCGGATTGAGTGCAGGAGACTCGGGTGCCATATTAAAAAAAGCAGATATATATTTTTCTAAACCATTTTCCAAACCATCTTTTGAAAACATTTTTTGAACCCAAACCCACAGTAGAGTTTTTTGAACCTAGGCTCGATACCATAATTGTAACACCCCAAACCCGGCCTAAGCGTTACGACCGAATCGGCATGTCACATGAAAGGAATGTCTAAAAAGCGTGCATTCGTTAAAAGCTCATATTCTTTATAGTTGTGGTGAGAAATCGAGTTTAAGAAATTTTGAATAAGAAATGGTTTATTATCATTTTAAGAAAATCCCATATTGATCATTTAATAATAAGCAATAAACAAATTGAAAGTGAAACCAAATAAAATACCCAAGGCCTTATTACATAACAAAAACTCAAATAAAAATAAGTCCAAATAAAAGAAACGAATTTACGAGTAAACATATGTATGGCCTCCACGAGTCCACCTCGGCTCCCAAATCCGCGATCTAATGATTACTCCGCAAAATTTAACTAAGGGGTGAGTCATCGAGACTCGGTGTGTAAATCCCCATCCAATGTGCCCTTACACAATTTCATATGAAAATATGCATATCATGCACCCAAACCTAGCCATCCGCAACTCCTTTTTCTACCCGTGTGGTACCAAACCACTTGGTGGTGCCAAACCACTGGTGACCCAAAGTCACGATATCCATAATTGTGGTGCCAAAACTTTGGTGACCCAAAGTCACGAATAATACAATGATGGGGCCAACCCATCGTGTGATACCAAATCTTTGGCGTCAATCCCGTATTATCATCGTGGGGCCAACCAAGCTGTGGTACCAAACCACTTTGGGGACGAGGCGCTATGAGGTGCCAAACCTCGGTGTCCGGAGACACGAATGTGATACCAAATCACTTTGGTGACTCAAAGTCACTAATAATCCATCTGTGGGGCCAACCCACGTGTGATACCAAATCACCGCGGCGATCCCATATCTCAAAAGTGGGGCCAACCCACGGTGGTGTTAACCACGAGGACGAGTCGCTATGAGGTGCCAAACCTCGGAAGTACCAAACCTCGGTGACCGTAGTCACGGTGTGTTACCAAAACATCGGTGCCCGTCTTACACGATTAATCTTGCCCCTCCACTCATATAACCCATGCAATATGACATAATAATTCGTGTATACGGTATATGTCATGTATGCTAGACATATATCAAATATAAGTATAACATGAATTACCATCATAATCGGATAGACATAAAACAACATAATCACCCTAATAAACCTCTAAGGGTATAACCGTAATTTTACCTACCAATGTCATTTTCGTAATTTACCCACCAAGGGTATATCGGTAATTTACCCACCAAGGGCATTTTCGTAATTTACCCACCAAGGGTATATCGGTAATTTACCCACAAAGGAATATCGGTAATTTACCCTTGGGGATATTTTGGTAATTTACCCACTAAGGGTATTTCGAGTAATTTCGTACTGGAATGGCCTTTCCAAAGGCCCGATGTCGCCCGGCGACCCAACTACCATTTCTGGTCGAAATGGACTATTGGGCCTAAAGCCCAATTTCGGCCCATTCGGGCCCACACGCTCGTGTGGCCCACCTAACACAAATCTAGCCACGTTTATGAGATTCACCTAGTCTAGTTCACTATATACTACACCATCATACATTTTACTATATTGGGCCCACGACCCATTGGGCCCCCTTCGGCCCATCGCGGCCCAAGCGCCCCAACCCACAAGAATACTCGATGGCCTCAACTATCGCGTGAAGCCCCACACGCGCGCTCTTGCGCTCGTGTGGCTACTATTGCCGTGATCGGCGCCGGCATTGCCGCTCTATAGCTAGAGTAGAGAGAGTTACACACCGATAGGACTCGGTGTTAATCCGCGCTCCGACCACTCCTGTGTCAAACGCCTTCCAAGGTGTGTCAACCCTCCTCTGGAATGCTCTTTATATAGCTAGCTCTCCACCTTCCTTCTTTGTATCTTTCCGATGTGGGATCCTTCACAAGTAGAGTTTAAATTCAATCTGAAACTCTTCCCGTCAGCATCATAAAATAAATACTCCTTGCTTCTCATGAGATTCGAACCCGGGCTCCTTGCAACATAATCCACGCTGCTAGCCACTTGGCCACAATCTCCTCTTGTGTCTTAAACCATGCGCAACTAAATATAAATCTATAGCCAAATTCTGAGGTCCAAGTAAAAAGAAAACCAAAATGCAAAAGCCAAGACTTGAACCTTGGACCTCCTTCCTTCCTTGTGGCGTCACCCCCTTGTCTCTTATGTGGCGTCACTTTGCCACTCCACCACACACTCCACTTGTGTCATTTTTCCCCGCATTTTATTCTTAAGGCCTACCGCCAACTTCCGGGGTTTTTTCACCTAAAACCAAAATTTCCCCAAAGCTAATATTTGATCCCGGGACTTCATAGAAGCCCTCTAACCTTCCAAAATAACTTACCTAATAAGTCTAACTTGTATTAATGCCGTTCTCAAAAATTTTAAAAATCAAGGCCCATTGGGCCCAATCCTACTAGGCCCAATTTCGGGATGTTACACGACCATTCCGAGCACTCTGAGTATCCTATTAGATTCCGAATGGTTCAACGGGAAAATCTGAGAAACAAACGATTATGTAATCAGTATATCTATTTCAGGTACGTTTGATATGTACACCAAGTGTGTATGAAAGGTAAGTGTCTATATGAACTTACTATAATGAATATGTGTTTTGAAATGATGAGATAATATTTGAAGATATGTTTGAATGAGCCATATGTATATGTGATATTGAGTTATATTTGAGTTGAAGATTATGGTAAGATATGGCTAAGTAAAAGAGACAAAGATTATATGTGATGAATTTGCTATGATAACCAATAATGTCAATGCGCCAATATGATTGAAACACCCCAAACCCGGCCCACGAGCTTTGACCAGATTTGGTATGTTCCTCAAGTAAACCGGTTCAAAATTCTTTTGTTACTTAGGAAAAACTTGTATGATTTTTAAAAAATATTGTTTGGGTTGGGCTTGAGTTGAAAACAAATTTATCTTATGTTAAAACCCATTTATTTAAGGTGACAAAACATTTAGAGTTAATTTTAAAATGGAATTTACTTAAACTTTAATTGATAAAAATCCATAAACATAACAAATAAAAGAAAAATAAAGTAAACCACAATGGCCTTATTATATCAATGATCCCAAAGTAAAACTTAAAATACTTAAAATAAATTGAAAGTCCAAATCATAAATTTCTTGCTATGCATGGCCACCTTTAAGCTCCTGTAGGCAGGTCCATTCTTGCTCATCACACAGAAAAATATTCCCCAAGCGGGGTGAGTCAACTGAGACTCAATGTGTACACAACACTAAGTCATAATAGAATCAGGCATGCAAATGATACACATTCAAATCATAGAATACAATTAATGATGCATTCCCAAACCCAAACCTAATTAACCATCCGCTACACACCACCGTGCACTGCCGGTCACACAAGTAGGACTACTAAGTCAACCCTCCATCCGCTACACACCATCGAAGGCGATCATTGCGATCGACATGCTCATCGCCCATATAATTTGTGTCATTAGACACCATATTCAAATAATGTAACCGAAGTTACCAAATTCGGATAATGTAACAGAAGTTACCATATTCAAATTTTGTGACCGTAGTCACCATATTCCGTTGGTGAGACCAGAAGTCAACACCTTCTTCCCCTTTCACATAGATCCCGAATGCCCCATAAATTTTATATCATGCATAGCATACTTAATTCTCATTCATGTTACTATTCATATGTTCAAAATATATCATATTCATAATCCTATCGAAGTAGGAAAGCGTGCACAGGTACTTTTACCACATTTGTGGTACTTAGCCACATTCACATTCTTATGCATATTCATATATTAAAATAATTTCCATATGATATATCGAAGGTTAGTATGAGTACACACATTCTTAATAATACATTTAATTTAAACATAGCCATAAACCTATCAAAACTTAGGGTAGGGTACACACCTGATTTGCTTAACGAATTCCTTGAAATCCCGAAATCTGATCTCTTCGGCAACAGATATTAAGGGTATTAGAATCTTAATTTCGATAGCCTTAAAAGAAATAGAATGAGAATCTAACCTAATCTTACCCTTACTGAAGAATTTGATGGAACTCTTGCTTGAACCCTTAGCAGTATTCGGCTATGGCTTTGATGTGGATAACAATTTCGGCTCTTGAGGCTTAGTGAGAAATCGACTAGGGCTATTGGTATCTTCGGCTTTTGATTGTGTTTGTAATAGAAGAAGAAAAGAAAAGAGAAAAAGAGAATAATGGCAGAGAAAATTCGGCAGAGAGAAGAGGAGAAACTTTAGAGAATTTCGGCAGAGGTTTTCTTGAAAAGAAAAGAATGAATGAAGAATAGCCTTACTCTTCCTTTTATAGCCAAAATTACTAGCTAGAGTCCTTTACTTGGCCACCACTCTTCTATTTTGATAGCTTTATCCCTTGATTTATCACTTTAATAAAACTTAATCCAATAATTATCTCTTATCTCTTAATAAAAATAATACTAATAATAATCCTCTTTTATCTCTTCCTTATCTATCAAAATAAAAGAAATAATATCCACATTTATCTCTTGAAAATAATCTAAAATAAATCCATTATTTATCCCTTATTATTCACATATTTATGCAAATAAAACTCTTCCTTTTCTAGAAACCCATGCCGTCCACCTCAAATTTCTTCCGGAAGCAAAAATAAAACTTATTTATTTGCTTCTCAAGTGACTCGAACTCAGGCCTATTTCCTGCATGTGACGCCACTTCCTTAGGCCCTAAGTGGCATCTTGAGAGCCACTTTTCCAAGCCTGTTTGTGTGTCAAACTTCTCCAACTTTTTCTTTTAAGGCCCTCTAGCCCTTATTTCCTATTTTGAACTTTAAAATTTGACATTTCGGCATCATTTCTAAGTTTCCTAAAATTTTCGATCGGCTCTGTTTTTTGACCATTTTCTTACATTTTCAGGTTTCCGAAATGTTCGGAGTTTCCAAAATGTTCAAGTTTCCAAAATGTTCATTTCCATTTCTATGCATTTCTAGAATTCCAAAAATACCAAAAATTTATTCATAGTGCTTAAGACTTGTCATTTCAGTAATTAAACCGAAAATGCATAGGCCCTTTCCAGGATGTTCTGATTCTACCCTCCTTAAAAATAATTTCGTCCTCAAAATTACTTATTAACAATTTGTACAATCCTTCTCACCGCACTATGCTTTTCATTGCGCACTCTGATCTTAATAGAACCATCATACTTTCTAGGCACAATCCCTAAGTTCACGTCCCCTAGAACTTATTTCTAACGTCGCGATTTAATCCGAGTAAAAAGTTTTATGAATTAGTCCTTGTTTCACTTGATTATTCGCGAAGAATTTTTATGGAAAAATTTTAGGAGTGGTTCTTTCGTATCCATACATGCACACAGTCTTTACATTCATACATCCATCAATCAATTATGAACTTTCGTTCATTCGAGAGAAATGTTGTAGTTTTCATTGTTGTTGTTTTTCCACTACCTGTGGGTATTTTCGTAATTTGCCCTACTGAGGGTATTTTTGTAATTTGTCAAAATGAGGTTCCTTGGTGATTTTGTCAAAAAGTATTTGGAATTTTTAAATTCAGGGTATTTGAAAAATTTTGAAATCTGGGGGTATTTGAGTAATTTTGGAGCTCGGGGTATTTTGGTAATAAACCATGGTAAATTTGTAGAGTTTAATATTTTTAGGGTATTTCCAAATTTTGCAAAACTTTGAGGGTTCTTTTTGAGAATTGTACTTTCCAAAGCGGTGATGTTGCAAAAATTTGGAAATTAGGGTCATTTTGGTAATTTTGTAAGTTAGTGGCGGCTTTTGTAATTTTCCAAAATCAAGGTATTTTGATATTTTGCAAATTAGGGTTTTTGGACATTTTATAAAGTAATGAATTTTTGATAAGAACTGTGGGTATTTTGGAAATTTCATAAACCAAGGGCAATTTAGTAATTTTGCAAATAGGGGGTATTTTAGTAATTTTTATAAATCAAGAATACTTGAGAAAATTTTATAGAATCATGTTTGCAATTCAAAAGGATAATTTTAAGAGTTTTAAAACTAGTTTTTTTTTTTTTTTTTTTTTTGAAAATACGGCTAGTTCCCTTTCGGGTTTTAGTTAGGGGTTTAGCTTTATGAATAAGTCCTCTTGGTTAGGGTGAACAGAAGCTACGCACAGGTGTAGGATTCTGCGAAGAGGAGGTGAGTCACTAGGATCTGCTTAAATACTGTGCTCTTAGGATCCAATCCTAGACATGCGCACAATGGTTGCCACACCCTAACTTTCGGCGACTTAGTCATAGGTTTGTTTAATGGTCCTTAAGTCTTATGCACTTGTGTTTGAATAGACTAGTCCTATGGTTCAATAGATTCTAGTTCACTAATCTACATTCCATTCCATTTCTACCCTTCTACAAATCATAATATAAATCACACAAGAGATCGAAGTACTTACGGTGGATCATGGTGGAGACTTAGGTGCCATGCCGAAAAACACGCTTATTTGAAAAATATTTTCATAAAACTCATTTGGGCTCGATTTGAAAATGTTTTGGGCTTTAGACCACAGCCGAGAGAGTTTAAAGCGGGCTCGATACTAAGTTGAAACACCCCAAACCCGGCCCACGAGCTTTGACCAGATTTGGTATGTTCCTCAAGTAAACCGGTTCAAAATTCTTTTGTTACTTAGGAAAAACTTGTATGATTTTTAAAAATATTGTTTGGGTTGGGCTTGAGTTGAAAACAAATTTATCTTATGTTAAAACCCATTTATTTAAGGTGACAAAACATTTAGAGTTAATTTTAAAAAGGAATTTACTTAAACTTTAATTGATAAAAATCCATAAACATAACAAATAAAAGAAAAATAAAGTAAACCACAATGGCCTTATTATATCAATGATCCCAAAGTAAAACTTAAAATACTTAAAATAAATTGAAAGTCCAAATCATAAATTTCTTGCTATGCATGGCCACCTTTAAGCTCCTGTAGACCAGGTCCATTACCGCTCATCACACGAAAAATATTCCCCAAACGGGGTGAGTCAACAGACTCAATGTGTACACAACACTAAGTCATAATAGAATCGGGCATGCAAATGATACACATTCAAATCATAGAATACAATTAATGATGCATTCCCAAACCCAAACCTAATTAACCATCCGCTACACACCACCCGCATGCGCGGTCACACCGTGGGGACTACTAAGTCAACCCTCCATCCGCTACACACCATCGAAAGCGATCAGCGCAATCGACGTGCTCATCGCCCATATAATTTGTGTCATTAGACACCATATTCAAATAATGTAACCGAAGTTACCAAATTCGGATAATGTAACCGAAGTTACCATATTCAAATTTTGTGACCGTAGTCACCATATTAGTTGGTGAGACCAAGTCAACACCTTCTTCCCCTTTCACATAGATCCCGAATGCCCCATAAATTTTATATCATGCATAACATACTTAATTCTCATTCATGTTACTATTCATATGTTCAAAATATATCATATTCATAATCCTATCGTAAGTAGGAAACGTGCACTGGTACTTTTACCACATTTGTGGTACTTAGCCACATTCACATTCTTATGCATATTCATATATTAAAATAATTTCCATATGATATATCGAAGGTTAGTATGAGTACACACATTCTTAATAATACATTTAATTTAAACATAGCCATGAACCTATCAAAACTTAGGGTAGGGTACACACTGATTTTTAACGAATTCCTTGAAATCCCGAAATCGATCTCTTGACAATGAGATATTAAGGGTATTAGAATCTTAATTTCGACAGCCTTAAAAGAAATAGAATGAGAATCTAACCTAATCTTACCCTCATGAAGAATTTGATGGAACTCTTGCTTGAACCCTTAGCGATGATTCTGGCTATGGCTTTGATGTGGATAACAATTTCGGCTCTTGAGGCTTAGTGAGAAATCGACTAGGGCTATTGGTATCTTGGCTTTTGATTGTGTTTGTAATAGAAGAAGAAAAGAAAAGAGAAAAAGAGAATAATGGCAGAGAAAATTAGGCAGAGAGAAGAGGAGAAACTTTAGATAATTTAGGCAGAGGTTTTCTTGAAAAGAAAAGAATGAATGAAGAATAGCCTTACTCTTCCTTTTATAGCCAAAATTACTAGCTAGAGTCCTTTACTTGGCCACCACTCTTCTATTTTGATAGCTTTATCCCTTGATTTATCACTTTAATAAAACTTAATCCAATAATTATCTCTTATCTCTTAATAAAAATAATACTAATAATAATCCTCTTTTATCTCTTCCTTATCTATCAAAATAAAAGAAATAATATCCACATTTATCTCTTGAAAATAATCTAAAATAAATCCATTATTTATCCCTTATTATTCACATATTTATGCAAATAAAACTCTTCCTTTTCTAGAAACCCATGCCGTCCACCTCAGCCTTCTGGAAGCAAAAATAAAACTTATTTATTTGCTTCTCAAGTGACTCGAACTCAGGCCTATTTCCCTGCATGTGACGCCACTTCCTTAGGCCCTAAGTGGCATCTTCAGGCCACTTTTCCAAGCCTGTTTGTGTGTCAAACTTCTCCAACTTTTTCTTTTAAGGCCCTCTAGCCCTTATTTCCTATTTTGAACTTTAAAATTTGACATTTCGGCATCATTTCTAAGTTTCCTAAAATTTTTGATCGGCTCTGTTTGCTGACCATTTTCTTACATTTCCAGATTTCCAGAAATGTTCAGGTTTCCAAAATGTTCAAGTTTCCAAAAATGTTCATTTCCATTTCTATGCATTTCTAGAATTCCAAAAATACCAAAAATTTATTCATAGTGCTTAAGACTTGTCATTTCGTAATTAAACCGAAAATGCATAGGCCCTTTCCAGGATGTTACAATGATTATATGCATTTTATGCTAAGTTTATTTGTATATGGCTTACTAAGCTTTTGAAAGCTTACTCTGTGTGTGTTTGCTCTATTTTATAGATCGTCAAAGCTACTGAAGGCTCGGGGACCGTCGAGGATCGTTATCACACTACTCAAACTCATTTTGGTATCTTTTGGAAATGTATATAGCTAGATATGGCATGTATAGGCTAGTCACTTTGGATTATCTTTGAAATGTGTATAAAGTAGCCATGAGATGTGGCTTAATAAGTGTTGGTAATATGCATGAGTAAATGTGTTATATAATGCCTAGTTTGGTATGGTTTGATAGCCAATGAATTAGTCAAAGATATGGTAAGCATATGAATGCATTATGAGTATGCATGTTTGATCAAAAGAATGTTTCTATGAAGGGTAAATGTGGTTAAACCATGCTTATGTATATGTATGATTTAGTTGTGCAAAATTGGCATGATTAGAAATGAGTTTGGTTATGAAGAATTGTTGATTAATTGACATGTCTTTGGTTGTTATTTGTGCATAAAATGAATTGGTAAGTAGCTTGTAGGGTAAACCCAAGTGTAGGCGGCATATTGACCTTGCAAAGGGCACATTAGCGGACACGGTTGCCAGCACACGGGCGCGCCTAGTGACCGTGGGATTAAGTCGATATATAGCATAAGAGTACGGCCGGGTACACGGGCGTGCTGGTGGCCGTGGGGATAAGTCGGTATACATGCCCTGCTTTTGCACGGCCAGACACATGGGTGTGTCTAGTAGCCGATGGAGGAGGCTGCGGCACGATTGCATGGGCGTGTGACCTGCAGTGTTCAAAAGTTTTAAATTTTTGAGAATTTTTGTATGTGTTCGGTTTAGTCCCGACCCTTTTCTAAAGCATGCTTAAGGTCTCGGTGACCTATCTAAGGGACATAGTGATTGCAATTGATAACTTGCATTATGAAATGTCTGTAAACGTTTTCGATTTGTCCGGTAATACCTTTAACCCTAATCCGGCGACAGATACGGGTTAGGGGTGTTACAATCTTATCCATACTTATATAAGTTTTTTATATGATCTCTTAGATTAAGTGATATCACCACAATACATGTTTGGATCTATGATAAGAGCTTGGTTCCTTAGCTTGCACTATGACTCCATTATTATCACAATATGGGCTTGGCTAACCATATTGGCATAATTTTAATATACCAGTTATTTTTTCATACCATATTGGAAGATATTTGTCTATTTATTTATACATATTACATCATTTTTAAAAATCTATATTTCTCCTTTTTAAAAAAAATAGTTTTATGTAGACATTGTACAAAATTAAAGTTTTAAAACATAATAATTGAGTTAAGTGTCTCTAGTATGCTTTTTCCGTCCTCTTATCCTTAAAGAGTGGGGATGAGAAATGTCTCAATCTAATGGTTAAGTTACAAAGTAAGAAAATGATTATGAATCTTAACCGTTATATACAATTTTTTCATCCTTCATACCAAGCAAAGGCTTAGAGTTTTTTTGCCCTTTTGTGTTGCCCCTTCCTTGTTCCTTCATTCTTGCTCTTTGATGATTCTTTGCCTCTTGTTTCATGTCTTCCCTCTGGTTTGCCTTTTTTTGTTAAAGATTCTTATTATTATTATTATTATTATTTAGTTTACATCACCTCTTTGTTGTTGCTTAGGTTATTCCTCTTATGATTCAGACTAGGGGCCATCTTTTGAAAGACAGCACGATCGGAAAGAGAACTAAGCCATGGTCTCCATCATTGTCGCTTGTTGCTTTAGCGTAGCTCAGTTGCGTTGGCTTGTTACTATTGTGTTTCACGCTGCCTAATGGATAAGTACAATCTCCCTTTTTTTTTTTTTTACTTAGTTCTGGGAAATGCCCTTATTCATTCTCTAATGTCTACGTTGTTGTTGTTGTTGTTAAATCTGCAAGAGTTGATTCTTCTTTTAAAACAATGATATGTTTGGGGATATTCGGAGAATCAATTCTAAGATACAAGAATCTTAACAAGCTTAATTTAATTAACAACCCTTTTAATGGTACCATACAAGTAAGAACAAAAGAGGCATTTCTTTTTAAATTTCCAAATGGGTTTGTGAGAGGCTTTTCTCAATTGGCTTCAAATGTATGGGTTTTTTTTTTCTTGTAATGTAAATATTTTTCTAAGTTTTGATGAATTATTAGAAACATGTTTCTATTGAATTAGGAATTATGGTTTATATAGTGTTGGATTATATATATTCAAGCTTTTTAAATCAACATTCATAATTTATTAATTGATTTAAAGAAGAAGAAGATAGACTTTTTAGAGAATGAATAAGCGCATTTCCAAGATAAAAGGAGGAGAGGAGAGAGAAAAAAAATGGCAAGAGAAGTAGGATAAAGCAAAAAAAGGAAAATTAAAAGAAAAAATTTAACTTACTAAAAGAATATAAAGATTAACTATGCAATTTAACCTAATTTTTTGTCTAAAATTATTAATCGCTAAATAATTAAAATATTAAAATTTCATAATATTAATGACATTTTATTACAAATTAAAATTTAATGATGAAAATATAATTCAAACCATACATAACTTTATATTTTATATAGTTTGCCCAGTTTTATTACACTTGGAAATTATTCACACCACAAACTTTTTATACCAAGAATATCCCTGCTTATATTATATTCTTTGATATTTGAAAAGAAGAAAACAGCCATTTCCTTTATTTTGTCTTTTTTCTGCTTTCTATCATTTTCCCGACACTTTTAAAACTCTCTCGTTTTTTAACCCGTCTTTGAAATTCAAAGCCGAAGGCCATCAACGAAAGTAGCACCCTTCAAACTTTACCTTCTCTCACCTCTAAGTCAACCAAATAAGGGGTAAGATCCGTCTTTCCTTTTTTTTTTTTAAATTGTGGTTGGTTTTTTCGGCATTTCTTTTTCTTTTATGTGATTTTAGATTTGTAGTTCGTTTTCGTTCAATTCATGTCGAAATTGGGGGTTTAGTTTTTTTGGGTTTCCAATTTTTACGTTGTTTTAGATTTGACTTCTCTTTTTTCTTAAAAGGAAGGGGGGATTAAGGCCAATTTTTTTATAGTGTAGGACTCACTGTCGAATCTTGCCACTGTATTTCAATTTATTGAATGTTCCCTTGCATTAAATTTACCAATTAGGGAACGATTGGGAACTTGTATTTCTAATTCTGGATTTATTTTTCAAAAGATAATGCAAATTGAGTGATAACACATATAACAATGTAGCATTCATGATATTTTTTAAATTCATATATTTGTTGAATGCCTATTTAGCAGTGAAATTGGATTTGAAATTCATAAGGAATTCATGAATTGAACAAATTTTTGCATTTTGTACTTTCCAAATATATTATATATTGAAACTCAACCAATTTATTCATGCATTTCACTCTTATAATTTGTATAGCAAATAAAATTCAAAATTTCTAATTCACGTTTCCAAATACATTAACAAAATATTCCATTAAATATTCTAATTTGATAATTTTCATTTAAAAATCAACGAATTTGAAATTGTAGTTGCTAATTAATTAGAATTGAAACATGGTGACAAAGTTGACTTTAGCCTGAAGTCCCTATGCCCATATCCTTAATGCTTAACGGTTCTAAATTTACTAGTTCCCAGCAACTGTTTTTTGCCCCCAGAATTTCTACTTGATGCGTGGGTTGGGTTTGATTTATGGATTTGGAAAATGGGATAATGTTATTTTGTATATTCATTTTTCATGTCTAAATCTTCAATAGCGGAAAAATGAGATGAGGTCAAAACTTCGCTGGGCAGTGACAGAATTGTCCACGCTGAGATCAGTCGGGATGTGTTTTGTTTTATCAATGAAGAACATTTCTTGAAAAAATGTGTAGTTATTATTGGTTTACGATTTTATTTGGCCAGTTGAGTTTTGACTTGCATTGAAATATTTATCCTGCTTGCATTCTTTTGTGTTTCAATCTGATTGCATGAACATCTGTCAAGTGATAGTTTGCTTTGTTAGTGCAATAATTTCTACATTCTCAGTGTATAAATCCTGCTTATCTTTGCCTTCTGGACCTGGCAGTTTGGCATCTGTGACGCTAAGATTTAACAATCTGTTTGAATATACTCACCATGAAGTTCCTAGAATACACTCCATTTGACCGGTAATTTTCAATTACTGAAAAGATCGAGTTGTAGATTAATGAGAATCGCAGTTTTCTTCCTTCTAACTTGAATTATGACATAAGTCTTATCTAAATTTTCTAGAATAAATGATTTCTTGAGAGAACTAAACCTTGGTGAACGTACCATCAAAGGGAGCCTTGAAGCATACTCTTGTAAGTTCATGTGCATAACATGTCTAGTTGTCCTGAAGAATTTAGAAAAAATTGATTCTAACTCAGTTTCTTTCTTGTTTCTAGGCAAACACACAGGAACTGATAAAAGACTTTCTCTCAGTTTGGAAAATGAGGTAAAGTGGAGAACGATCAACATGTGATATGTTGGTTCCTTTTTGCTTTAGAAGATTATTATTCAAGGGATGAGGGTTTTCTGATGCTTGTTTAATACCAGATCCTTGATTCTCTTGGGAAATCTTCAGATACTGACTCCTCACCAGTTGAATTCCTGTTGAGCAGATCAAGGTTGTAAATATTACATTCAGTTTTAGTGAGTTTAGTTTGTCTTTCATTTTATTTGAACCAGCTTTCTATCACATGCATTTCAGCCGGAAGACGTTGATCTACTTGGTGCTTACCCTCTATCACATGTATCCAGATTATGACTTAAGGTATCTCTGTAGCTTTTGTTGCAACAGCACATTGTCTTTTTTAGGAGAGCTTAAGAGGAGGGTTATGGGTAATGCCACTGTCAGCTTATTGGGCGACTTGGCAACCCGTTATATAGTTCTCCTGTTCTCTGCATTGGGAGTGTTGTCAAAAGGCTTTGACAGACAGTTCAGTCAACTGTTGCTCTTGGAGGAGCTGAGAGTTCAATTCTCTCCATTTCCCAAATCTTAATCCTGCTGGTTTTATGGGATTGTTGGTATCCAATTCAAGTCATTCTCATGCCATTGAGTGCGTATACTGATTTTCATGCGTGTTTCGTATGGTTCCCTTATATTATGATATGGAATGTGCATCTGTGGTTTCAGTGCAGTTAAAGCACACCAGTTCTTCACTGAGGAAATCTGGGATACTTTTAAGCAGATTTTTGAAACCTACATGCTTGAAGCGTCAAAGGTATTACCATAGTTATCTTCATTTATTCACTTAGACATTAGATTTCCTCAAATAATTTACCTCAGAGTTACTATTGTTGCAGTCCTCACTTATCACCTGTCCTTGTGGGTACTTATGTTGGTCAGCAATTTATCTAAGTGTATTCATTGGTTGCTTCCTGAGTTAGAATCATATGAAACTTTGAGCCTGTGGGTTTGTCTGTATGTCATTCAGCATTCATTTGATCATGGTATGTGTTACCATCAAATAAGTCGGTTTGCCTTGTTCTTAAGTTTCCAGCTTTATATCATTGACAGGAATGGATTGAGACATATGGGGGCAGTTCACTCTTGGAAACTGTGTATAAGGCTCTAGATGAGGTGAGCATAACTTCAAAAGACTACATGCAAGTTTCAGCTAGTGACGGTTTTAAAATGCCTAAGATATGCAGGTTGTGAATCTCTCGGAGTGTGAAATTTACAGTTATAATCCGGACTCTGATGCAGATCCCTTTCTGGAGAAAGGGGCAATGTAAGTCCCTTTTTCGTCTTTTCTTCATTATTTTACTTAAGTGGTTTGTCACTCTGCTATAATTAACAGTTGGGGACTTATTTTTCAGATGGTCCTTCAGTTTCTTCTTTTACAATAGAAAGTTGAAGCGTGTTGTGAGTTTCAGCTTTTGCTGCTTAAGGTGGGTATATTTTCCATGATATTTATGATTCTTTACAAGCTTTCTATGATCACCTTTAGACCTCATGACCATATATTATTTCTGGCAGTAATTTGGTGGGTGATGGATTCCTTGCTGACAACTTATGTTCTGAGGAAGATGGTGAAATCTTTGATAACATGGACATGTAACCATTAACATGTACATCCTGCTTGTACGTGTACTGTAGAAACCCTTAGATATGGTGTGTAGTTATGTAATTGCAATGTTGCTCACATTGCGCTAGCTGAGATTAGCTCTTCTATGTCGCTGTGTACATGTAGTAGGTAGTTATGCCATATGCAAATGGAAAATTGATATTGATGTCTGTAAGAACGTGTGGAGTTTGACTTTAGGTTTATAAAGATGTTGAAGACATTATAACTTACCTGACTAGCTAGCTTTGTGCCTTTGCTTGAGGTGATAGTCTTATGTGCTGATATATGTTAGAAACGGCGGCTGATTCTTGTAGAATTGTTGGAAATGTAGTGTGCTATTGTATTTGTGGACTGATGGTTTATTGCTTGAAAATTTGTGTCAAAAGAAAAATGTCAGACGAAAATGATTTTAAGGATAAACTACTAAAAAAAGCACTTAAACTAGTTTACTTTGTGTCGAAACTATTTTTTTGTTTGGAAAACAGAGTCGACTTTAAAAATGAGAATGGAGTCGCCACCAATCCTTTTCGAGGTGTGATCGGGTCACTTTGAAATTAATCGTTAAAATATTTTGATTTATTAAAACGATGACTTTAACCCACAAAATTCGAGAAAATAGGTTCGGGAGTCAGTTATACACGAGGAAGGATTAGCACCCTTGTAATGCCCAAAATTGGTACTGAATTGATTGATTAATGTCTTAATGTCGAAAATTTGAAAAGATTTCAAAATACGATCCTTTTTGTTAAAGAAAACTTGTATAAATTAAAACGGATACCGAGACCCGCTTATTTGGAAAGAATAAAATATCATACCCAGTGAGTTAGGACACGACATTTCGAATCCTCAAAACTAAGCTTGTTTTTTGTCATTCAAAACTCGTATATTTAAATTTAAGAAGGATACTTGGTTATTTGGGTTGAATGAGAAATCAAAACCCAGTAAGTTAGGGCATTATTTTTCAAAATTCCAAATACAGAATATTGCCTTTATTTTAAAAATCCTTACCTCGAGATAACAAAATGTCACATCTAGTTAGTTAGGACACAATATTTTGAATTCCCGAGAATAAGTTTTTATTTTAGTTTATGCTTTAATTAAAAATAATTAGTTCTTTAGACTCGATGAGAAAAATCGAAACCTAGTAAGTTAGGGTACGATATTCTTTCAAATCTTAGAACACGGAACATTTTTCTTACTTCAAAACAAAATTTTTGATGTATCAGATAAAATATGATATGATTTTAAAATAAAATGTAAAACGAATTACAATGCCAATTTGTATAACAATATAATGATGATAGAATATAAATAACAATAATAGGGGTAGAAATAAAATACAATAAAATAAAAGCAAAATAAACAAATAAAATGAAATGAAAGAGAATAGAAACAAAAATAGAAGCTAACAGTAAATTAATAAATAAATAATAACTATATACAATAATTAAAAATAATAATAATAAAAATAATAGTAATAAAAATACAATAATAATAATAAAATATATTAATAAACAAACAATAATAGTAAAAATAAAAATAATATTAGTAATAATAAAAATAATAGCGATAATAAAAATAGCAATAATAATGTTGCTAATAAAAATAATAATAAATATAATAATAAATATAATAATAATAATAAATATAATTATAGTAATGATAATAATATATAAAAATAATAATAGTGGTAATAATAAAAGTAATAGTAATACAAATGAGTGTAATAATAATAAAATTAATTATAAATAAAATAAAAAATAGTAGTAGTAGTGATATTAAAATAATAGTTATAATAGTAAAATAATAGTAATAATACTAAATTAATAATAATAATAGTAATAATAATAATAATAATAATAATAAAAGGGAATAATAATAGTAAAATATCTAAATAAATAATTGTGACAATAATAATAATAATAATGAGAATAGTAACAAATATAAAAGAAATAAATAAAAAACAAAATAGAAAATAATAATAATAATAATATTAACGACAAAATTAAAATAATAATAAAATGGCGAAAATAATAACAAAAAAAGGGACTAAACTGAACTAAAAATAAAATTTCGGGGCAAATTGGAAATAAAAGAAAGGGGAAGGATCGGATTGTGGTGCGCGAATGAAATGGAGGGACCAAGAAGGTAAATATCCCTGCCCTCCAAAACGCTACACCTTGCGCGGGACCATATTGAAATAAAAAAAAATTATGGGGTAAAATTGAAAAATAAAATAAACCCGATTGCAAATAAATAAAAAAGCGGAAGGGCTAAAAGTGCAATTAGCCCTTCCGTAGAAAAACGCGCGGATCCTAGGCCGGAGCGGGTCGGGTCGCGCGGGTCAGAGCCAAAACGACGTCGTTTTAGGCGTTTAGGGCCAGCTCCAAAACGACGTTGTTTTGGGGCCCTATAAAAGTTAGATTTTTTTGAAAATTTTCATTCTTCCCCATTTCACATAAAAAAAAACTAAAACACCCCAAAATTCTCTCAACCCCCCCACTTGGCCGGCCGAACTCTGGCCACTGTCCTGTCGCTGGACCACGGTGGCGGCCGCCAGTCGCCGGCGACGGCGTCGTCGTCTACGGTGGCCGAAAAAATCAAAATTTCCCCCTTTTCTTCCTTTCGCCCCTAGAACCCGAATATTGGGCTATTTTCCTAAAAAACGGCAGCAAATCACCGAAATAAGCAAAAGGACTTTTCGGTTCCGAACTCCTCCGATCGTCGGAACAGGTAAAAGCTTTATACTTTTCGATGTATATGTATATTAAACACTGTTCAAAAAAAAAACACGCGAAAAAAAAGGGTAATACCTATGCGAAAAAAAAACAAATGCTTTAACTTTCAATATCTTTTGTATTTGACTTTTTTTTGTTTTTTTCTGTTTTTTTGTATTCAATCCTCTGTATTGCTTCTTGTATCCGGAAAAAAAATCCCCCATTTACAAGTTTTGTTTCGGCTTTTATAGCCTTTTAGGAAAAAGAAAACACAAAAATATCAGGATTCTGTTAGATTTTGCTGTTGTTTTGCTCCCTTGCTTGCAGGCGAGATCGTCGGAGGTGCGCATACGTGGGGTTGCTTGGAGGTTGCGGCGTGCGTGTGGCTACGGCGCTAGTCATTTTCGGAAACCTCTAGGGTTTCTGTTTGTTTAAAAATTTTGGGCCATTTGGGCCTTGCAATGTATTGGGCTATGGACTGTTTATTGGACTATAAAACTTTTGGTTTATGTTGGGCCCGGGCAAAATTTGGGCCCTACAGCTGCCCCTCTTTGCTCATTGTCGTGTAACGGGAATGGAGCAAAGACTTTAAAAGGGCCAATTTTGCCCCGTCTTGCTGAGTCTTGACTTCTTGATCCTTCCTTTCTTCAGGTAGTCTCGCTTTAACCCACTGCATCTTCAAGGGTATAGGAATTTTTGTCTCAATCTGCTCCACTACTGCTTAGGGAGATATGATCTGGAATCTTCAGCCTGCTCCACTGCTGCTCAGGGAAATAAGGCTCACCGTCTTCGATCTACTCCACTACTACTTAGGGAGATAAGATCTGCAATCTTCAGCCTATTCCACTACTGCTTAGGGGGATAAGGCTGGTGGTTTAAATCTGCTCTATTGCCGCTACATGGGTATAAGATTCGCCGTCTTTGATCTGCTCCACTACTGCTTAGGGAGATAAGATCTGTAATCTTCAGCCTGTTCCTACTGCTTAGGGAAATAAGGCTGGTGGCTTAAATCTGCTCCATTGCCACTACATGGAGGTAAGATTCGCCGTCTTTGATCTGCTCCACTACTGCTTAGGGAGATAAGGCTCACCGTCTTCGATTTGCTCCACTACTGCTTAGGGAGATAAGATCTGCAATCTTCAACCTGTTCCACTACTGCTTAGGGGGATAAGGCTGGTGGTTTAAATCTTCTCCATTGCCACTACATGGAGGTAAGATTCGCTGTCTTTGATCTGCTCCACTACTGCTTAGGGAGATAAGATCTGTAATCTTCAGCCTGTTCCACTACTGCTTAGGAAGATAAGGCTGGTAGCTTAAATCTGCTCCATTTCCGCTACATGGATGTAAGATTCGCTGTCTTGGATCTACTCCACTACTGCTTAGGACGATAAGATCTGTAATCTTCAGCCTGTTCCACTACTACTTAGGGAGATAAGGCTGGTGGCTTAAATCTGCTCCATTGCCACTACATGGAGGTAAGATTCGCCGTCTTTGATCTGTTCGACTACTGCTTAGGGAGATAAGATCTGCAAACTTCAGCCTGTTCTACTACTGCTTAGGGAGATAAGGCTTGTGGCTTAAATCTGCTCCATTGCCACTACATAGAGGTAAGATTCGCCGTCTTTGATCTGTTCCACTACTGCTTAGGGAGATAAGATCTGCAATCTTCAGCCTATTCCACTACTGCTTAAGGAGATAAGGCTGGTGGCTTAAATTTGCTCCATTGCCACTACATGGAGGTAAGATTCGTCGTCTTTGATCTGTTCCACTACTGTTTAGGGAGATAAGATCTGCAATCTTCACTGCTCCACTCATCGCTTAGGAGATAAGGTTGATGGCTTAAATCGCTCTATTGCCACTACATGGAGGTAAGATTCGCCGTCTTTGATCTGCTTCACTCATCGCTTAGGAGATAAGATCTGTAATCTTCACTGCTCCACTCATCGCTTAGAGAGATAAGGCTCACCATAAGTCTCGATTTGCTCCACTCATCGCTTAGGAGACAAGATCTACAATCTTCAGTCTGCTCCATTGTCGATACATGGAGATAAGACTTGTAATTTTTAGCTTGTTCCACTACTGCTGAGGGGAATAAGGCTCACCGTCTTCGATTTTCTCCACTGCTATCTTGAGGAGACAAGATCTACAATTTTTAGTCCTCTCCCTTGCTACATCAGGAAGATAAGACTACAAACTTCTGCCTGCTCCCTTGCTACATCAAAGAGATAAGGCCAGTGGCTAAAATTTGCTCCCCTGCTACCTCGGGAAGATAAGATTCGCCGTCTTCGATTTGCTCCACTGCTATCTCAGGGAGACAATATCTACAATTTTTAGTCTGCTCCCTTGCTACATCAGGAAGATAAGACTATAAACTTCTGCCTGCTCCCTTGCTACATCAGAGAGATAAGGCCAGTGGCTAAAATCTGATCCCCTGCTACCTCGGGAAGATAAGATTCGCCGTCATCAATTTGGTACACTGCTATCTCAGGGAGACCAAATCTACAATTTTTAGTCTGCTCCATTGCTACATCAGGAAGATAAGACTACAAACTTCTGCCTGCTCCCTTGCTACATCAGAGAGATAAGGCTAGTGGCTAAAATTTGCTCCCTTGCTACTTCGGGAAGATAAGATTCGCCATCTTCGATCTGCCCCACTGCTATCTCGAGGAGACAAGATCTATAATTTTTAGTCTGCTCCCTTGCTACATCAGGAAGATAAGACTATAAACTTCTGTCTGCTCTCTTGCTACATCAGAGAGATAAGGCCAGTGGCTAAAATATGCTCCCCTGCTACTTCGGGGAGATAAGATTTGCCATCTTCAATCTGCTCCACTACTGCTTAGGGAGATAAGATCTGTGATTTCACCGATGTTGCTACACCGTCCTCTGGGGGACCTGTCCTGTAGACTCGATTTCATATGTTTATGTTTATGCCAAATGACTAGGATGCTATGATCAGAATGAATCAAATGCTCCTAACTGAGTGTGTTATGAATGATGAATGCAAAATTTCATGAGAATGATCCTTTTTAATATTTAAGGCGTCATTGCTCGTTGTTCATCTTTATCACTGACGTATTACGCTGTCTTCTGGCTTTGGTGGTATTTTGACCGAAAACCCGAAGAAACAATCGTATTTTGCTCAACTGATTTTCCCCATTGTAACTTCAGCGTCCCTTCCACTGTACCCTGGGGACATAAGATTTGTACCATCTTTAACCATCCCACTGCGATTCATGGCTATAGGATCTCGTATCAACTTCAACCCATCCCATCGCAACTCAAGGGTATAGGGATCAGAATTTGTTCAATCAATCGATCACTCCCGGATGACCTAACCAAATGTGTATGCATGATATTTGCCTAGATGCAGAATATCATTTTTCCTCGAGAATGATTCCTCTTTTACACTCAGTTTAACATTGCCCATTTTTCGTCAAGATTGTATCACTGACGCAATATCTTGTCATTTTGTTCAATCACCATTTTTGAAAAAAATTCAGAGAGGTAGTCTCAGTTTAGACTTTTCCTCCACCAATATTTCCATCCCTTAAACTTTGTGAGTTTTAAACAATAGTCCTGCTTCAAGTTCTTGTATTATTTAGAAGCTTCCAGAGTAATATGCGAAACTCCTTTTATGAAAGTATTATTAGTCCACTAATCGTTATTTCAATGCAAAAATGCTTGAAAAAGATCATAACAATGGACAAAAAAGAAATTAATTAGGAGCATAGCTCGAAACAAATAAGTTAAGCAATGATAGCAAATGCAATCAAGAAGGAAATTTATTCGGAGTGTATTTTGAAACGAGCAAATTAAGAATGGGTAAGATGGAAACTAGTTCGCTGATATGGCAAACTGAGCTTCTCTGCTCAAACTTCTTGAGGACCATTTTAAGCTTAATATGTGTTTGGGGATCCGAGTACTTTGTCGATGCCCCAAGACGTAACATACTTCCTCATTGTTAATTCAAGCGTAGCAAGATTACTGTATGCCCCACTTTCGATCAAAATTTGAGCCGCCCTTTTCGGGTTTTCAACTCAAATCCCCTTTGGCCTCAAAGCACCCTTTGCGGGTTTTCGCCTTAGCCTCTCCTTTTTCTTTTTCTTTTTTTCTTTTTTCTTTTTTCTTTTTATTATTTATTTTTTAAGGTCTCAAGGCGCCCTTTGCAGGTTTTCACCTTGGCCTCTCCCTTTTTGACTGAATCTGAATTCACCGGATTGGGCATATCTCTGTCCATATCAATGCTCCTCCAGAACAGGCTTTCTTTACTACATAAGGTCTTTCCCAATTTGGCATCCACTTTCCTCTGAAGTCCCTTTTGCATGAGAAGGATCTTTTTTACCATCATAAAATTCTCTTGGGCGAACCTTTTTGTCATAAACTTGTATCATCCGTTTTTTGTGCATTCGACCATGATGAATACTTTCAATCAAGCTTACTGGAGATGTTCTGCTTCATCCAATTCTTAATTCATTCAAAGCTCGGAGAAAAGAAATCCCAACTTCCAAAAATTGTTTCCCTTCCATAAATCAATGAGAAAGGTGTTGTCCCGAAGAAGGTCCTGGCCAACATTCGAGAAGCATAGAGGGTAAATGGTAACTTCTTTATGCCAATCTTTACAAGTCTCAATCATCTTTCAAAATCTTTTTGGATGGTTTTTTTTTTTTGAATTTGAATTTGAATTTGAATTTGATGACTGTTGACTTTGTAACTTTGGCATATGAAGCGACCTTCACCCTATTAGTGGAGTAATTGACAATCACGAAGATGAATTAGTGTCGACTAGATGCTTTTGACGAGATCGTCCCCATAACATCTATGCCCCACATATAGGAAAAAAATAGAGAAAGCACATAAGTCTCGTCTTCCTCAATTTGGCACTTACGGCATAACTGATGCAATCTCCCTTTCATGGTAGACCAGCAGTACCCGAACCTCATAATCGGCCTGGCTATCGTAAAACTATTAGCATGTGTCTTTTCAAACACTCTACAGCATCTTCGCGCCTAGGCATATCTTGATGCGATCATGCAAAGACATCTTTGAATTCTTAGAATAACTCAATGACGTCTCGCTTTGTTTCTGTGGTGAGCTAAGCTTCGATCTTCACTCCTTTCCTAGACTCGCAATGTCCACTGACCCTTTGTATGGTAGAGTCTATTTTCATCTTGTTCTACCATCCTTAACAAATCAAAAGATAAGTTACAATCTCTATCATCTTCAAAATCCTTAGATCCTTTTAGACCCATATCTCACTCAAAAGGGAGTCAGTAACAGCGTCACTCATGTCTTGATATCTGGGTACCTACCATAGGTACGAAGGCAAATTTCGAAGAATAAATGATTCTAAGGATGATTATTTATATGGTATGATCATGAATGAAGAATGAAAGAATATTCCAAAAGAATGTATAGTATGAAATGGAGAAAAATATTTGCTCAAAAAGATGCATTTTATTGAAATAAAAATTCTGGACACAAGCCTATTTCACCACAGGACTCTTATTGCTTCTAGGCTTAAAGCAACAAGCGTGTTTTGAATATTACTTTAGATTAACTCTAAAAATACAAGGATCCTTTAATCCGTCCCATTGTTTAAAACATTCCCAAGTATGTAAGGGATTGAAAACTTTTATTCCCCGGTTCCCTCTTTGAATATGTCGTTAATGTTTAGATTCCCCAACATTCCCACCGGGTCTTTGATCTCTTCAATTTATTATCCATCCGGCCTTGCACTAGGGCCCTAAGCTCGATGCATTCTTGGATTTCATGCCCCTATCTATCATGGAACTCACAATGTTTACCCCTTTTACAGAAAGGTTGGGTAACGGATTTTCTGCACCAGAGGGATCATTGAATTTTATGATACCCAATTTGATGAGTCTTTCGATTATCTTTTTAAAAATGACGCAGTTCTCAATCGAATGCCCTGTGATTCCCTCATGGTATTCACATTGGGCATTTACGTCGTACCATTTGGGGTATGGGGGTCGTATTGGTTCTACATAAAAAGGGGATACAACATGTGCGTTAAACAAAATTTGGTACAACTCCCAATACATGATTGGGATGGGTGCGAATTGGAGTTTTTCTGAGTTCGGTCTTGGATTGGGTTCTTGCCTTGGGGAGACCTGGTGGCTGGTAGTTACCGTCCTTGGTTGGCTTACCGTAATCGGCTCCGAATGGCCCTTGTTATACCTACTCGTACTACTCGCTTCCTTTTCCTTCTTCTTCGGGGTCTTTAAAGCCCACTCTCCCCTTTCCTTTGTTTCTGCCAGAACAATCGGTTTGGCTCGATCATCCTCTGGGTTAAAACCTGAACCCATCGGGAAGTTCAACAGGGCCGAGGTATTAGTCTGACATTGGGGTCTGATAATGACGGGTACCCCATGCGAATGCGTGTCTGGTTGGGTCGGGACACTTATTGGGGAAAAACCTGGGGAATAGATCATCTTCATTATCATCCCCACTGTTGACCACTGGGCCACTCCTTTTTTCAAGTCCTCCGGCTAGTAACTGGGTTAACTGGCCCATCATATTCCTTTGGAATTCTAGCATTTATTCCCGCATCTCTTGTTGAATTTTGGTCAATTGCTCCTGCATCTGTATTTGCATTTGCTCTATTCTTTCCAACCTTCGGTCCATGGCTTTTGTTCTTGCACGAGTACCGTAACGATGCTCAATTCAGTAGACTTTTGTCGGTTCCCAAGTTAGATGAAATAATTTTACCTAATTAGGGTCTTCCCATGAAATCTAATGCACATGATGTAATGCAATGTGAATGCATGAAATGAATGCAAAAAGGGTGTCGATTCTGATTCAATTTCCTTTAGAAAACTTTACTAGAGGGAAAAATTCTTTACATGAAACGGATTACAAATATGCGGATAGCCGTATTGTCTTCCATTTTATCAAGAGATTCGTTCTCCATACAAGCTCTCTAATTTAGTAATTGAACATGACTCGACACTCTTTCAAATACGAAATGACATGTAATGCAATCGCAACCAAAACAAAATGAAACACATTAGTACAAAGTAAAAGCAAGCAAGAAAGAAACAAATAAAGCACTTATTCGGGTGACCACTACGGTTTATCGCGGTACTATCTAGGGTGAGCTCGTAGGGTCTCTTATATGCGGTTTGAGTTCTAAAGTTGAGGTACCCGAACCAGCAGATTCCTCGATCCTCACCCATTATAGGCTCATACGGACCGAGTTCAGTTCAGGGGAATACATTTCCCTATGGCCATGCGGAGGTGAAAACCTCACGAAGACATAGGTACTGATGTATCCCGGAAGCAGTCCACTAGCCCATGCGGAGGTGAAAACCTCACAAAGGCATAGTTTCTCACTCCCACTTAAAAGGTGTGACCACAACGGTCATGCAACATGATGCAGGAATATCCTGCGAGACTCAAACCACAACAAACATATGACACGACACAAAATCATGCGATGAAAGAATCAAAATCAAATTTTAATTTTCGATAAAAGGACAAAAAATAATCAATTCTACGGCTCTTATTGTTCCCCAGCGGAGTCGCCAAGCTGTCGAAACCATTTTTTTGTTTGGAAAACAGAGTCGACTTTAAAAATGAGAATGGAGTCGCCACCAATCCTTTTCGAGGTGTGATCGGGTCACCTTGAAATTAATCGTTAAAATACTTTGATTTATTAAAACGATGACTTTGGCCCACAAAATTCGAGAAAATAGGTTTGGGAGTCGGTTACGCACGAGGAAGGATTAGCACCCTCGTAACGCCCAAAATTGGTACCGAATTGATTGATTAATGTCTTAATGTCGAAAATTTGAAAAGATTTCAAAATACGATCCTTTTTGTTAAAGAAAACTTGTGTAAATTAAAACGGACACCGAGACCCGCTTATTTCGAAAGAATAAAATATCATACCCAGTGAGTTAGGATACGACATTTCGAATCCTCAAAACTAAGCTTGTTTTTTGCCATTCAAAAATCGTATATTTAAATTTAAGAAGGATACTCGGTTATTTGGGTTGAATGAGAAATTGAAACCCAGTAAGTTAGGGCACTATTTCTCAAAATTCCAAATACAGAATATTGCCTTTATTTTAAAATTTCTTACCTCGAGATAACAAAATGTCACATCCAGTGAGTTAGGACACAACATTTTGAATTCCCGAGAATAAGTTTTTATTTTAGCTTATGCTTTAATTAAAAATAATTAGTTCTTTAGACTCGATGAGAAAAATCGAAACCCAGTAAGTTAGGGTACGATATTCTTTCAAATCTTAGAACACGGAACATTTTTCTTACTTCAGAACAAAATTTTTGATGTATCAGATAAAATAAGATATGATTTTAAAATAAAATGTAAAACGAATTACAATGCCAATTTGTATAACAACATAATGATGATAGAATATAAATAACAATAATAGGGGTAGAAATAAAATACAATAAAATAAAAGCAAAATAAACAAATAAAATGAAATGAAAGAGAATAGAAACAAAAATAGAAGCTAACAGTAAATTAATAAATAAATAAGTACTATATACAATAATTAAAAATAATAATAAAATAATAATAATAGTAACAAAAATACAATAATAATAAAATATATTAATAAACAAACAATAATAGTAAAAATAAAAATAATATTAGTAATAATAAAAATAATAGCGATAATAAAAATAGCAATAATAATGTTGCTAATAATAATAATAATAATAATAAATATAATTATAGTAATGATAATAATATATAAAAATAATAATAGTGGTAATAATAAAAGTAATTGTAATACAAATGAGTGTAATAATAATAATAAAATTAATTATAAATAAAATAAAAATAATAGTAGTAGTGATATTAAAATAATAGTTATAATAGTAAAATAATAGTAATAATACTAAATTAATAATAATAGTAATAATAATAATAATAATAAAGGGAATAATAATAGTAAAATATCTAAATAAATAATAGTGACAATAGTAATAATAATAATAATAATGAGAATAGTAACAAATATAAAAGAAATAAATAAAAACAAAATAGAAAATAATAGTAATAATAATATTAACGACAAAATTAAAATAATAATAAAATGGCGAAAATAATAACAAAAAAAGGGACTAAACTGAACTAAAAATAAAATTTCGGGGCAAATTGGAAATAAAAGAAAGGGGAAGGATCGAATTGCGGTGCGCGAATGAATTGGAGGGACCAAGAAGGTAAATATCCCTGCCCTCCAAAACGCTACACCTTGCGCGGGACCATATTGAAATAAAAAAAATTATGGGGTAAAATTAAAAAATAAAATAAACCCGATTGTAAATAAATAAAAAAGCAGAAGGGCTAAAAGTGCAATTAGCCCTTCCGTAGAAAAACGTGCGGATCCTAGGCCGGAGCGGGTCGGGTCGCGCGGGTCAGAGCCAAAATGACGTCGTTTTGGGCGTTTAAGGCCAGCTCCAAAACGACGTCGTTTTGGGGCCTTATAAAAGTTAGATTTTTTGAAAATTTTCATTCTTCCTCATTTCACAAAAAAAAAAAACTAAAACACCCCAAAATTCTCTCAACCCCACTTGGCCGGTGAACTCCACATCTTTGTTGATCGTCGGACCACTGCAGTGGCGATCGACGGTCGCCGGTGACGGCGCCGCCATCCACGGTGGCCGAAAAAATCAAAATTTCCCCCCTTTTCTTCCTTTCGCCCCTAGAACCCGAATATTGGGCTATTTTCTTAAAAAACGGCAGCAAATCACCGAAATAAGCAAAAGGACTTTTCAGTTCCGAACTCCTCCGATCGTCGGAAACAGGTAAAAGCTTTATACTTTTCGATGTATATGTATATTAAACACTGTTCAAAAAATAAACACGCAAAAAAAAAGGTAATACCTATGCGAAAAAAACAAATGCTTTAACTTTCAATCTCTTTTGTATTTGATGTTTTTTTTTGTTTTTTTCTGTTTTTTTTTGTATTCAATCCACTGTATTGCTTCTTATATCCGAAAAAAAAAATCCCCCATTTACAAGTTTTGTTTCGGCTTTTATAGCCTTTTAGGAAAAAGAAAATACAAAAATCTCATGATTCTGTTAGATTTTGCTGTTGCTTTTCTCCCTTGCTTGCAGGCGAGATCGTCGGAGGCATGCATACATGGGGTTGCTTGGAGGTTGCGGCGTGCGTGTGACTAACGTGGCTGGGGCGCTGGTCATTTCCGGAAACCTCTAGGGTTTCTGTTTGTTTAAAAATTTTGGGCCATTTGGGCCTTGCAATGTATTGGGCTATAGACTGTTTATTGGACTATAAAACTTTTGGTTTATTTTGGGCCCGGGCAAAATTTGAGCCCTACACTTTGTTACTGTAGTATTTTTTTTATAGGGAAATTTCATTAATACAATTCATGAAGAAAAATAACAAATGCCTGTTGTACGCGTTGAAGGATAAATTTCATCAATACAATAAAAGCTTTAACTTCAGCATCAATAGAATATTATGGCACATTAACAATTGATTCTATCACAACTCAAGCACAACATATTAAAAGTGATTACAAGCACTTGATACGATAAAAAAATCAATTCCGGATAGTCCAAAACGGCGAACATAAATCGACAAAAGAATCAAATATCTACTAAACTAAAGAGGACGGCAACAAAATCAATCCTAAAATCATTTGCAAAAGCTAGACTACATACATAAACAAGACTAAGAAACGTATTACAAGAGTAGATAAGAACTTCTAAAAGTAAGACTTATTAAACGAATTTGAACTTAAAATTTGTTTTAACGAATTTGAACTTAAGAATTGTTTATGCAAAGAGTGCGCAAGCTAATTTTTTGAACCTGATCTTAATTACTGTCAATTTTAAGAGAGAAAAACTTGGGTCGTTAATGCTAGAAAAAACACTCATATATCTTGGCTGACAAAAAAAAATGCAAATTTGAACTTAAAAATTGTATTTGTAGTTTTAATTTAAGTATTGCTTCGTTGGGTTCCCTAAATTATCTCCTGGTACCTTGATAAAAAAAAAAAAATTAATCAGCGCCTAATGAAGATGATATTTGTGTAATTAATGTATTATTTTTTAATTTGGAAAAACGTAAAAGTAATATTTCAAATATAATTTTTTTTATGAAACAATAAATAAATTTTCAGTTGTCTGTAAACATTCTTGAAATTCAAAAGGAAAACCAATTACCATCTAACTTCTCAGAAAATCATAAAATATTTAAGAAATTTCTCATTTTTGGGAAAACTAACAATCACCAAATAGAACATAAGAAAGTTTGAAACTAATTAAGAATGAATACCTGGAAATTACTTTCGGCTTTACTTAGATATTTGTTTATCTAAAAGAGTAATTAAAAATATATATTATATGTGTTTATAATTAAAATTTTAAATGGGATTTGATGCTCCAGATCCGATCACCTCCGCCATCTGAAGTCAAATTGAGCAGAAACTACAATGAACTTACCAAATTCAAGGTGGACCCGTCACTCCAGGGAAGAGTTCCGATATTTTGTTGAATACATCCATAACCTGAAGCCAATGAAAAAAAAGTCTTATCATTCAAGTTACCAACAATAGAAGGGTATCAAGAAATTAACTATCAAGACGACCTCTGCTGCGATCAAGAGCCAAAACACGGCAGCAAAGTTCAAACGAGGATATGACAAGCCACAGATAGAATTTTAATAAGCATTTATCAAACGTAGGCGTTTTAGTTTTTGGATAAATTAATGTAGCCATATACATGCTGAACATATAAGTTCGAAAGAGAGGTAAAGGTGAGAAACTCCAAGTGATGATGTCCAATAAGCCCATCAATTGAATAGAAAGAAGGAAAATATTACTTCCTTGTCGTTTTGATATTTCGCAATACTCAGTGGGTTCTGGGAACACTGCAAAAGCAGCACGAAGTCATGAATATAAATACAAAATGTTTACTATGCGTGAATGACATGTAGACATATATTCAGGGGCGTAGCCAGGAGGGGACTGGCAGTGGCCCCGGCACCACTAAAATGAAAATTTTTTCATTTAGACCCTTTAAATTTTTAAAAAATTTAAATTAATAAAGATAAAATTACACTTTTGACCCCTAAAAATAATGAAAATTTGATTTAATCCTTTAAAAATTATAAAGATATAGACTATCCAAATGGTGAAATTGTATTTTTACTATCTTAAAAATCAAAATTTAATTTTAGTCCTAAAAAAAAATTTCTGCCTTCGCCCCTGCATATATTTAAGGATTCATTGTATAAACCGGAGAGAGCATACATCCATGATAGCCGCTTGAACTCTAGGGTTTTGGAATGCCATAGCAACTTCAGGATTGGCCATTATTTTGGAGATTACTTCTTCAGGTGTAAGCCCTATCTGATCTGCAAATGGGAAAGGGTAAGATATTAAGAACCTTCTTCAGGTGCCAGACCATATTCAAGCAGCAGAGAATTTGACCATCTAGTAACTATAACAAATAATGGATCTGATATACACCAGTTGGTATCTGATTCTTATCCCAAGCACTAAAGCCTCAGACTTACCGAATTGTTGCTTGACCTCAGGACTGTTGAGATCAAAGTCCTTCAAGGACTCCATCATCCTATTGTCCCATTCAGTACTTCCAGTTCCACCCGTATTATTTCTGAGAAGAATTTCGAGATAATAGATAAACACGTAGATTTGCTGGAAACTGATGCAATTCTAAAATACAAGAAAATTCATATAACAATAGAAAACCGCAAGGCTAATAGGGAAAAACAATTGGTACACCATGTTAATATGTTCCATCTACAAATGACAGCAATTACCTCTCAACATAAAAGTCAAAAACTTAAGCAGAATGGTATGGGATAATATACACAAGTCATGACTATATCAGTGGAGTACTAGAGTAGATTCTGATTCTCTTAACGCATAAAATAAACTAATTCTTGAATTTTTGAAAATCGATGAACCACCAAAGAATACATTTTCCAGATCAATTAAAAGTTTATGACAAACAAAAAATCATAAACCAATAAAGTTAAAGCCTTTGCATCCAAAATATGTATGAAGTACGAAATTTGGCTGACAACAGGAAAGAAAGAATGAAAAGGACATTCATGCATTTCAGAAGTTACTCAATTAGCCAAATTTGGCTCTAGGATCATGTTTATTTTGCAAGTGAGAATGTCACATCAATGTTTGATAATTGTCACTGTTAGTTTCTTATTCTTCAAGCGCTACTATAGATATTTAAGCAAAACTGTATTGAAGAATTATTATAAAAAATTTAAAGATAGGATTACAGAAATAATGTATTCTGTTGAGAATCTTTGATTTATTTGACAGCATTGAATAACTAATCTTTAGGATTATAATTGATTTTTAGAGATATTTTTTCCTTCCATAATTCAGTGTTTCATGTATATATATTTGTACATATTTATGATAAAATAGTTTTGAGTGAGTTTTTCCTCAATATATTAGAGTATTCATCTCTAATTTTATGATGATATCAGATTTTTTATCCGTTTTTTGGGATAATTTTTTTTTATTTTCAAAGTTTGTTCCAAAAAACCCCTAGAAACACTAAATTGTTACTTTCCACCCTAGCCTTAATTTTTTCTCTCACCGCCCCTACCATTAGAGTCGGCAACCACTCGCTGACAAAACCCCGGAGTCTGGTGACCAAAAGACCTGCGCGTGGGCCTCACGCGCTGTCACAAGCTACTGCATCTTTGTTTCACACATCGCATGTGGCCTTCACCTGCTGCTGCTGTGTTTTTTCTGATGTTGTCGCAGTGCTCTCTACTCCCTTCCGGTCATTCTCCTCTGATTGGTGGTGTATTTCCAGCTAAGCTTTTTTTGTGTGGGATCTCTTTTGTGTTTTTTTGAGTGGTTTTTATTATAACTTTCCAAGCAGATTTGTTTTTGTGTATTAGTTGTTTTTCTTCAGCATTATGTTGAAGGACGAGAAGCTCGTAATTCCAACCGATAATGTCTCGTTGCAAGTTAGTCCTGTAAAGCTTGATGAAGATAATTACCTTGCTTAGTTTCGTGGCTTGCAGGGATACATCACTGGTATCACGTCAAAACTTGAACTCATTGATTCAACTTTTAGTCAGTGGGATTCAACGAACTCTCTTGTTATGGCATGGCTTATCAATTCTATGAAACCCCATATTACCAAAACTTATTTGCTACTTGATACTGCGGAAAAGATTTGGAATATTGCTACTCTCGTATTGGGAATGATGCGCAAATTTTTTAGATTCGTAATAAAGTCCATGGTACAAAACAAAGGGAGTTAACTATTTCTCAATATTTTCCTAAATTAAGTGGTTTGTGGCAGAACTTGATTATTATCAAGATTTCCAGGTGACTTATACAAGTAATGCCGGGAAATTTCAGCAGATGATGGAGCGCGTTTTTTATTTCTTGGCTGGGTTGAATACTAAGTATGATCAGATTCAGGTTCAAGTTCTTGGCAAAAATCTATTCTTTTCTCTCCATGAGGCATACTCTTTATGTAGATCAGGAGGAGATTCGGCGTACTGTTATGCTCTATAATCCACCTATTGAGAAAGTTGGCCTCATTGCTAACCAGAATGGTCCATTGGTTGGTAAGCCTGACAAGGATCACTTGACGTGTGACTACTGTGGTAAGCCTTGTTACACTAACGATTCATGCTAGAAGTTAGTCGCCCCGCTCGAGGTTGTGGTGGAAAGCGAGGGGGTAATTTTCGATCTCGAGCAAATTTGTCAGACTCTGTGACAACAGAGGAAAAGTCCACTTCTGCTAGAAGTTTTACCTCGATCGAGATTCAACATCTTTAACGTCTCTTGTCTCAATTGGACTCTACCTCGGGTGCTAAGTCTAATCATGCGAAATCAAGTACTATTTTAAATGCTTCATCTACTTCTGAATCTTGGATTATTGATTCCAGTACGAATAGACATATGGCAAGGTCAAACAAAAGCTTATTTAAATATACTAGTTGTCCATAATGTGCGAATAGCCGATGGCTCCCTTACCTCCGTCTCTGGAATAGGTTTTGTTGTTTGTACTACTAATATCACTTTATCCTTTATCCTCCATATCCCTAAATTTCCAGTTAACCCTTATCTGTTAGTACTATCACTAAAGCTTTAAATTGTAAATTTGAATTCTTTCCCGATCATTGTGTCTTTCAAGACCTCCAGTCAAGGAAGACAATTGGTAGTGGTAGATTGTGTGATGGCTTATATCTTTTGAATTGATAGTCCAGTATGTCTCAAGCCTAATTGTAGAGAATAAATATGTTAATCGGGAGATAATTTAGTGGCATAGGCGGTTAGGACATCCATCATTTACTGTTCTTGCCGAGATGTTTCCTATTTTGTTTTCAAGAACTAAGTTGGATTCTTTAATTTGTGATGCATGTGAGTTTGCAAAGCATATAAGAAACAATTATCCTTTACGTAATAATAGTACTATTGCTTTTGAGATTATTCATTTTGATGTTCGGGGCCCTACTCGTCTTACTTCTTTATCTGGTAATCGTTGATTTGTTACATTTATTGATTGTTGCACTCGGATGACATGGGCTTTTTTATTAAAGTCCAAAAGTGATATTTTCTCATATTTTCATTCTTTTCATAAATTGATTACTACTCAGTTTGATGCTAAAGTTAAGATTCTGCGAACTGATAATGGAATCGAGTATAACTTTAATGATTATTTAGAATCATATGGGATTCTACATCAAACCAGTTGTCCCAATACAAGTGCTCAGAATGGTGTTGTCGAAAGGAAAAATCAACATCTTTTGGAGGTTGCTAAATCACTTATGTTCACTATGAACCTCCCAAAGCCTTATTGGGGGATGAGATTTTGGTTGCTGCTTATTTCATTAATCGGATATCTCTTCGAGTTCTTGATTTTTATAGTCTCATAGAAATCTTACACGGCAAGACGGATTACCCGATTTCACCGAAGGTCTTTAGTTGTGTTTGCTTTGTCCATCTTCGACATGAGAGCAAACCCTCGAGCTGTCAAAATATGTTTTCATTGGATACTCTCCCACACAAAAAGGTTACAAATATTATCATCCGCCATCTAAAAAGTATTATGTATGGATGTAACATTTCGTGAGGATGAACCCTACTTTTCTTCATCACAGTCACCTCTTCAGGGGGAGGTTATTGAAAATGAAGAGATGACACCTTACTCTGTTACTCTTCCGAAGGAGAATTTAGTTCCAAGAGACTTTGGTCCAAGAGAAAACTAGTGGACGATTGTTGGATAGGCTTAATTTAAGGACATACACTAGAAAAGGCAAGAAAGAAGATGCCATCATACAATCTACTCTATGCCCTGACTCTTCACTGTCAGGTGAGTCTTCTTTACCTAAATTTGTTACTGATTTAGAATTACCAATAGCCCAACGAAAATGTGTTAGAACTTGCACTTTACATTCTATCTCTGACTTTGTCTCTTATAATTCCTTATCCCGATCCTAAAGAGCTTTTGTTTTGTCCTTATTCTCTATCTATTCCATAGGATTGGAGAGAAGCTATCACTGATCCAAGATGGAAGAAGGTTATTGAAGAAATGCGGACTTTAGCAAAAAATGAGACGTGGGAATTGGTTAATCCTCCTAAAGGGCAAAATATGATTAGCTGCAAATGGGTGTTTACTATCAAGTATAAGGTTGATGGTTCAATTGAAAGACTCAAAGCTAGATTAGTAGCGCAAGGATTCACCCAAACACATGGAGTGGATTATCAAGAAACATTTGCTCCGGTTGCTAAATTGAACACGATTAAGATCCTGTTATCATGTGCGGCAAATCTTGACTAAGACTTACAGTAGTTTGATGTAAAGAATGCCTTCTTACATGGAGATCTGAAAGAAGTGTATATGAAAGTTCCTCCAGGATTTGAGGATAAAGACACTCAAGGGAAAGTGTGTAGACTGAAAATGCCCTAAATGGACTAAAGCAATCTCCCAAAGCTTGGTTTAACATTTAGTTTGTTTGGCTATCGACAAAGTAATATTGATCATACCCTCTTTATAAAACATCACAAGGGTGACATTACTCTCCTTATAATTTATGTTGATGACATAATTAAGACAGGAGATGACAAGGAAGAAATGGCCCAGCTTAAGAAACAATTGGCTCAGGAATTCGAAATCAATGACTTGGAAAAGTTACAATATTTTCTCGAAATAGAAATGGCCAGATCGAAAGAGGGAATCTTTATTTTCCAAAGAAAGTATGTATTAAATTTTCTGACAGAGACTGGCATGTTGGGTTGCAAACCAATAGAATCACCTAGGTGAAATGGTGGATAAAGGGAGATATCAAAAACTCGTCGGACGATTGATTTATCTCACACATACTCGACCTGATATAGCCTATGCAGTTAGTTTAGTAAGCCAGTTTATGCATGATACTCGCGAAGCCCATATGCAGGCAGTATTGCAAATTTTGTGATATTTGAAGTCTACACCAAGCAAAGGTATATTCTCTTCTCCAAAAATAGTCATCTCAATATAGAAGTATTTACAGATGCAGATTGGGCTGGCTCTCTTGATGACAGAAGGTCAACAACGAGTTATTGTACTCTTGTAGGGGGAAACTTAGTCACTTGGAGGAGCAAGAAACAAAGTGTTGTTGCTTGATCAAGTGCAGAGGCTGAATATAGGGCCATGGATCAAGGCGCTTGTGAGCTTTTATGGCTGCAAAAGGTATTGGAATAGCTAAAGTTGTTGAATGAAAATGGATCAACCTTATATTGTGATAACAAAGCAGCCATCAGCATAGCTCAAAATCCAATGCAACATGATAGGACCAAGCACATCGAAATAGATAGTCATTTTATCAAGGAAAAAGTAGCCAGTAGTGTCTTAAGCTATGTTATCTAGCATCCAAAAAACAGTTGGCTGATGTTTTTACTAAAGAGCTCAACTGTAAGACTCATCATAATCTTCTTTGCAATGTGGGCATGCGAGACATCTATGCACCACCAACCTTAGGGGGAGTGTTGAGAATCTTTGATTTATTTGACAGCATTGAATAGCTAATCTTTAGGGATTATAGCTGATTTTTAGAGATTTTAATTAGAGATATTCTTTCCTTACATGATTCAGTGCTTCATGTATATATCTATAAATATTTCTAAGAAATAATAGTTCTGAGTGAGTTTTTCCTCGATATATCTAGTATTCATCTCTAATTCATCATATTCCAACTCTGCATTCAAAAAATCTGTACGAAGAAAAGAAGACCAGGAATCATACATTAAAAAGTCCAGATACAATAGTGAGCAAGACAACTGTAATAGAACTAGACAAGAAGCAAGCAATAAATTCTCTTTGGGGACAGTGCTTGTGACAAGTGTAAATCAAGAGAAAGGCAAACCCCTAAAAGTAATCAAATGCAGAAGGTCAGTAGGAAGCTTACAGCATGTCTTGCAGTTGTTGACGGTACTGAGGATTTTGTAGCATCCCTATTAGAAAAATATGCACGACAGTAAGAAAATTGGAATATATAAAATGATATCCATAAAATTGCAGCAGAGTTTATTCATCAAAAGAACAAAGAAATTTGCAAACAAATAGTTCTACTAAATTGCCTGGGAAACGAAACAAGTTTTTGCAGGATACAGAAACTTAAATGAAATTAATTAAAACTGAAACTTCATAGAACAAGTAAACTCCTTAACCAGAAAAAAGATATGTCACCTATGATTTTAACATATGATATATTTTACAGAGACCATAAAAACCTACCTTCCCTACTCCTTACAAACCCATCGCCCTCAGCCAAAAAGAAAGAACAGAAAAACAGGGGAGAGCAGTGTTATCAAAAGTGTGGACTTACATTTAAAAGTCTCAGGGTTCCTCATTTCCTCAGGCAAATACCTGTACGGATAAATAAAAGATTAAATTTCCTTTCACTAGATAAAACAAAGATTGCAATGAAAGGTTAATTCAGTTTATTGACAAATATCTACCAAAGAAAGATCCCATCCAAGCACTCCCCTCCCTTCTCTCTCTTCTAAGTTCTAACAACCTAACCATAACCAGACAGCTTCTACCACAACTGACCTCTAATTTCAAATTGACAAATGACTTCCAGATGTGAAAATCTGGAAAAGGCTTTATAATATAATTTACACCTTCAAAGTTTTTTGAGGGATTTTTTAGCCAACTTAACTCATTACCATGTCTTATCCTGGTGAACGTTCATGTACTATATGGAAGTCTACTATCTTTGCCTTCAATGTAACTTGCAAGGATCTCATTTTCCAAAAGCACTAATAGGAGATAGCTGATGTTAGCTCTCAATCACTGACTTCATAAGCAAGGTTCACAAAAAAGATGAGGAGAAATGACTAACGGTAGATCTGATGCCAGCTTTCAATCACTAACATCTTGGGCAAGGTCCACAAGATTTAGGAGAAATGACAATGGTCGCATTGATGAAAAAAGGTTTTTGCTTAAGGTCTGAATGTTAGAATGTTGCTGGAACAAGAAAAGAAAAGAAGAGGCAACAAAGAAGATAACTCAGTTTTAACCAGCAACGTCCACAGTTCAGTACACTAGGGTAAATAGGCATTAAAATCATTAAGGGGCGTAAAGGGTGTAGGGACAAAAGAGCAGGACTCGTTAACTAGTATGTTGATAAAAGCAGCAATATCATGTTTATTCATCAAAAACATTGAGATGCCTAAAACATATTGTACAAGGAAAGATGTAAGAAAATAATTTGACAGGCCTTGTGTTAGGTAACTATTCCAAAGAATAAGTATTATATAATGCACATTTCAGGCAGGAGCACAAATTTCCACCACCCCTCAGGGCACACTAAGATGAAATCAATTAAAAAAAACTTCAGGAAAAAAATATTCAAGGAAAAGAAGCTATATTACGGATAAACCATCTTCTGCACTGTTGGATCTTCCAGCATTTTATCTAAAGCATCCACAGATAAGGTAGGACCTGCTCCTCCTGCAAATGAAATATAATGTTTGCTTAAGTATTACTCATAGAGCATGAAAGAAACTAGAAAGCATGTAAAAAATATGCATGTGCATACTTAAGTCAAGAATGAATACAACTAAACTAGAGACAAAGAGGCCCCATATATATAATCTTGAACAGTATAGCAAGCAAATGGTACATGATAAGAAGGCAACAGAAATGCCTCTGTCCCAATGAGGTAATAAACCAAATATTTAACCACCATTTAGCTATGCCAATGAACGCATCAACAAAATGCAGTTTTAAGGAGATGACTATTTTAAAAGATAACATTAATTACTAAGAAAACTGTTGCATATCAACACATGACCAATCCAGTGACTTTAAGCGCTTGCTCCTATATTCCTACACTGCCTACTAATGTTTCTTTTTATTAATATACAAACAAGTCAAACAATGATATCCAAAATTGTTGTCTTAGGTAAGAATTATTGATCTCTAATACGTTAAAGAATATATATTTTTTTATGTTCAAATACTTACCTCCCATTGTCCCAACAAAAATTTAAACAATGAAGATTACAAGGTTTAGGAGTGTTGCACTTGACACAAAACTCTCCATGTATGTTTTTATCGTTTTGTTCAGACAGATATTACAGCCAAATACAAACCAAAATGTCCTATGCTTCCATTCCAATAATCATAAACTCCACAACTAGCTTTTTACATACCGCTTGCCTGGAAACCCCCAAAAGCACCAGCATCCTGCTTGGATGCAGCTCCATTGTCAGAAAGCTTCATACAATATTCAAAAGAATTAATTTCCCAAATAGATACTTCATGTAGAAACTTTAGAAATCAGATTCTTACTTCTGCTAATTAGCTTACAAGTATAAAAAGAGATAAACTATCCTAAGGAAGGAAACAATCCCTAAAAAACTGTAATTATCCTAAGAATCAGTAACTATGATTAGTTTCTATTTACAGAAGATTTATCCTTAATTCTAGGAATTCCAACACTCCCCCTCAAGCTGGAGTGTAGATGTTTATCAAACCCAGCTTGCCAATATGTTCTTCAAACATGTTTTTGTTTAAGCTTTTTGTCGGCATATCGCAGCTTTGTTATGCAGTCGGTAGATAGGTAACACTCACTTCACACGAGTGTATTTTCTCTTTTATGAAGTGTCGGTCTATCTCAACATGTTTGGTACAATCATGATGCACGGGATTGTGAGCTATCTTCGACAGCAACTTGGTTGTCACAATGCAATTGCATAGGTCTATTATAAGGAACCTTTAGTTCTCTCATCAGCCTTTGTATCCAAATTCCTTCGCAAATACCATGCGCTAGTGCTCGATACTAAACACGCGCTGCTGCGTGCTACCTGCATCGTTTTTACTCCTCCATGTCACTAGATTACCCCAAACATAGCTGCAATAACCTTTGGTTGATCGTGCTGTCATTAATAGAACACGCCTTGATCGACATCGTGTATACACTTCCACATTTCTGTTTGTCATTTTTCTTGAAGTATAGGCCCTTGCCGTGAGTTCCCTTTAGGTACCTTAGTATACGATATGCGACTTCTAGGTGTTTCTCTCTTGGGGCATGCATATATTGACTTATGGCCGCGACACTAAAAGCAATGTCGGGGACGAGTGTAAGCTAAGTAGATAAGTCTCCTACTAGGCGTTGATATCTCCCCGTCGACTTCTTCTCCATCCTCTTTAGTACCCAACTTGAGATTAAACTCCATAGGAGTTTCAAATTGTTTACAACCCATCAACCCAACCGATAGCAAATCGAGGACATATTTCCTTTGGGAGATAGAAATACCTTTCCAGAGACCTTGCTATCTCCATGCCAAGAAAATATTTAAGATTTCCCAAATCTTTAAGTTCAAGTCTGTTCCAAGAAATTCTTTCAACCTCCCAATTTCACTTGTATCATCTTACTGTCACTATTATATCGTCCACATAGACAATTAGAATGCAACATTTTCCTTGTTCCGAATGCTTGTAGAACATGGTGTGGTCTGCCTGTCCTTGAGTATACTCCCTGCTGATAATGGCTTTTGCAAATCGACTAAACCACACCCTTGGAGATTGTTTCAGCCCGTACAAAGACTTTTTCAACTTACACACTTGGCCCTTTCTTTCTTCAAATCCAGGTGGAAAGTCCATGTAAACTTCTTCATTTAACTCCCCATTGAGAAAAGCATTTTTAACATCCAATTGGGTCAATTGCCAATTAAGATTGACAACAATGGACAAAAGGACTCTAATTGTGTTTAGTTTGGCAACCGGTGCAAATGTCTTTTCATAATCCAACCCATAAGTTTGAGTGAAGCCCTTAGCCACAAGACGAGCCTTGTATCGGTCAATCTAGCCATCAGGTTTGAATTTAGTAGTAAAAATCCATTTGCAGCCTACTGTTTTCTTTCCTTTATGCAGACCCGAAACTTCCCACGTTCCATTATTTTTGAGGGCCTCCATTTCTTCCATCACGGCTTGTCTCCATTCAGCTGACTCAAATGCTTCTTCTATAGTTTTTGGAGTTTTTATAGAATCAATATTAGTCACAAAAGTTTTATAAGACTTAGATAAGTTTCCATAGGATACAAACCGAGAAATTGGGTGTTGAGTGCAGCTCCTTGTGCCCTTTCTCATTGCAATTGGAAGATAGATGGATGGTGATGGAGGTGAGACTTCATTTTCGAAGCAGATCCTCGGTTGAAGATGCGAGTGTCTTCTTTCAGATCGATTCGGGACGTCGATTTAAATGCGGAATAAACTGCAGATTCGGGCACTGTTCTTTGCTTTGTTTTCCTTGATCGAGGACTGTTCGTTGATGGTGTTGTTATCGGGAAGTATAGTGCTACTATCTTGCGGCATAAGAGGAACAATAACAGTGTCTAGGTTGGGTATAGGTTTAGTGATAGTGGTGGTAGGGTCGGGAGGTATGATGAGGAGAGTATTAAGGGTCTCATCTTCATTAAAAGTCTCCCACGAAGATGAGAAGCTCTAAAGAAAGGTTCGGTTTCAAAGAAGGTGACATCGAGAGACAAAAAAGCCAGGTGCAAGGTTGGTGAGTAACATTTATAGCCTTTTTGAGTGGGGGAATACCCAACAAATATACAGGGGTGGGCTCGAGGATCAAGCTTGGATTGATTGGGTTGATGATTATGGACAAAGGCTTTGCAACCGAATATTTTTGTTGGAAGATTAGGAACAGGAAATAGAGGAAATGATTTGTGAAGAGTGTTTAGAGGTGTTTGGAAGTTTAGGACTTTTGATGGCAACCGATTTATTAGGTAGTGAGCGATAAAACGACTTTCGCCCCATAGATATTTTGGGACATTCATGGTGAACATTAAGGCCTGAGAGCAACAAAGCAAGGAGATGTCGATTTTCCTCTCGGAGATCCCATTCGTTGAGGAGTGTTTGGACACGAACTCGGTGTATGATTCCTTGGTCTGAAAGGTATGAACTTAGGACAGAATTAAAGTATTCTCTCCCGTTGTCCGTATGGAGAGTTTGGATGGTAGAGTTGAATTGGATTCGAACCATTGAGTGAAATTTTTGAAAGACTTTGGGTGTTTCAGATTTTTCTTTTAAAAGGTAGACCCAACATACCCTAGTGTGATCATCAATAAATGTACTAAACCACTTAGCACCAGTAATGTTTTTCACTCGGCTAGCTCCCCATAAGTCACTGTGTATTAAAGAAAAGGTTTTGGACTGGGTATATGGTTTTAAAGGGTATGGAACACGGGTATGTTTGGACAATTCACAAATATCACACTTCAAGGAATTTATTTTTTTATTTCGAAATAACAGCGAAGATGCTTTTTTAGGTACAAAAGATTTGGATGTCCTAACCTACGGTGCCATAGCATAATAGTATCCTCTTTTGCATAGATAGAGCTAATCCCCTTGTGTCTTTGTCTTTATTCCACACATACTGATCCATCATCAACCTTAGCGGTGCCAATCATCCTCCCGATTTACATTTCTGTATTACACAACCAATTGCGAGAAAATTCAGCAAGCATTTTCCCATCTTTAGTAAGTTTACTTATTGAAAGTAAATTACAGGATAAGTTGGGAACATGTAGAACATTATCAAGGGACAAATTTTTACGCTACTTTTACTTTCCCTACTCCAAAGAACGGTGAGTATGAACCATCAGCAATCCTGATTCGGGACTTGTTATGACAGGTGGTGTAAGTTTGGAATAGATTGAGGTTACTGTCATGTGGTCCGAAGCACTCGAATCTAGTAACCAAGGAGATTGGTTATTAGATTCAAGAGCAATATTGAGAGCAGTACCTTGAGTGGCTAAATTCCCATGACCGGTAGAGGTACTAAGAATTTTATGGAGATTTTCGAGTTGAGTCTTGGTTAGCGCACATCCAAAGACCTCATCTGCGAGATTGGAAGATAACATGGCGCGTTTTCTTGTCTTTTTGTTTTTATCCGGATAACCATGGAGTTTAAAACATTTTTCCTTTGTGTGACCAACACGATTGCAGATGTGGCTACACCATAGTCCTGCATTCGATCAGGACTCATTTTCAAAGACGAGGTTTTTGTGTTTGAGGACCTTTGGACACAAGAGCGGCAGATTCGATGAGTGGTCGGGTCGAAGAGATTATCGGTTTGGGTTCCCCATCATAACAAGGCGTTTCTCTTCTCTTCTTACTTACGCAAAAGCTTCACCAATGGTTGGGAGAGGTGATCTGCCCAAAATTTTGCCCCGGACCTCGTCTAACTCATGCCTCAGTCCAGTTAGAAACTCATAGAGACGTTCGTTGTTGAGGTGAGTCATAAACCTAGTGTGTTCTAGGCCTTCCCCCAATCACCTCATAGTACATATCTAACTCCCTTACAAGATTTTCAGATTGTTGTAGTAGTGAGTTACCTCAAGTGTCCCTTGTCGAATGTCTCTCAACTTGAGTTTGATCTCAAAAACCTGGGAAGCGTTTCCAAGATCAAAGTAGTTCTCTTTGACTGCATCCCACATGTCTTTTGCAGTCTTGAAGAGAAGGTAGGTTCGGCTTATATGGCCTTCCATCGAATTGATCAGCCATGCCATAACAATGGAGTTATTGAGTTCCCAAGTAGCATAAGTAGGATCGGCTACATTCGGTCGTCGAAGTTCTCCATTGATGTATCCTAATTTGCCTCGGCCACGGATCACCATAAGAACAGATTGAGACCATTGTAGAAAATTCTTCCCATCTAGTCGATGACTAGTGATCATAAGTGAAGAATTAAGATCACTTTGATTGACAGACTGGTTAACATTCTGAGACATTTGTGACATCTCAGTTTCAGACAAGGCTTCATTAAGGTCACCCATGGGAGAAAAAAATAGAGGGATTTTTAGGAAAATTGATGAGAAATCGGAGGGATTTTTAGGAAGATGGATGAGAGGATCGAAAAATTCCTAGAGCTCCGATACCATGTAGAAACTTTAGAAATCAGATTCTTACTTCTGCTAATTAGCTTACAAGTATAAAAAGAGATAAACTATCCTAAGGAAGGAAACAATCCCTAAAAAACTGTAATTATCCTAAGAATCAGTAACTATGATTAGTTTCTATTTACAGAAGATTTATCCTTAATTCTAGGAATTCCAACACTTCAGACTCCTAAAGATATATCCATGCTAGCACAGCTTCTTAATAAGAAAAAAAAAAATTTAAAACCTTACATCCTTGGAAGACTGAACCCCATTTGGTGAACTTAGCTCAGCTGCATCTTCTAAAGCACTCTTGTGCATAGTTTCTTTGGGAGAAACATCCACAAAAGCTGCAAAAAGAAATCTGTATCAATTTTAGAGAAACAATTTCCAGAACAACCCAATGAATCCAGTCGTTAACTAAATCTAAAACCGTCATTTAAGATGCTAGAAAATTAAGTTGATACTAGAGATTAGTTTATACTATCACCTAAAATGTAAAGCCCTTGTTCTAGGGGAAGGACAAAAATCTGTTAGTCTTGGTAAAGTCTCATATGCAAGAACTGCCCATATAATGTTCCTTTTTACCTCAAAAAAGGAAGAGTTGCACATTATACAACATCTTATGGGTAATAAAAAATGTTCCATATTACCATATTTCTTTGGCTCGGCTGTTTCTGTTTCATTTTTCACGCTTTTCACTTCAGTTGCTGGATCAGTAACAGAGGCTGCTTCAACTTGTCTTACAGGTGCATCAACTGTATCAATGCGTTGAGAAGAAGGAGAACGGGGTATGTCAGGACCTGCTGAAGGAGGTGCTGGAAATGGAAATGGGGAACCCGAGGGAAAAACAGTATTGCCAAATTGATTATTTTGTGTATTCATCTGGCCCATCATGGTTTTGAAAGCTTGTTGCATCGCATACTTCTGAATAATGTAAAGGTAAACATCATGAAGCAATGAAATAGCAGAGTTACATTAAAAAGTTTTGCCATTTGTACCATCTTAAGCTCATAAAGAAAGTTAAGCATGCCCAAAAACAGGGACCATAATTTAGATGCATTATGACACAGCTCAGCTACAAAACAGAAGCCCATGAAAGACAGTATAGTTACATATCTAACAAGCCATGATAGGGCTTTGGTCCTCTTTATGACACAAGGAACTGAATATAGCAAAATATTCAGTATCATACTATTATTTTCAACATTTGTAAATTGACATACTTTTTTCTCGGTGCCATAATACAGGGGACATAAATCATGTCTTTGTATCAGTATGCCAAGGCAACTTTGTGCCATTAAGTCAGCTTCTCAACACCATTCAACTAAGATCGGAAAATAAATAAAGAGGCACAACTTACTAACTGACTAGCAATTTTATATCCCAGATAATTAATCTTCATTAACAACTTTGTTATCAGCTCTGAAACCCCCAGAAATTGGGCCCAACCAGGTGGGGGTTCATCTTCCTCTAGGATGGATGAAGAAAAATATTTTGAATATATCAAACCACAATTTTGAAGGTCAACTCAAGGCTGCCTAGGAAAATATTGTATTCCCCAGTTTTGCTTTGAACTACCACTATCTATGATAACCTGGATTTTGGAATTCCAAATAATATATAACAATTAGAATCAAGTACATGGCCAAACAAATTTGTTCAAATTAGGTCAGCTGTGTTAGCGTATGAAGTCAGTTCAGTTAGTCAACTGTAGCAGTTATAGTGGTTATATCTGGTGTGCTTGTTGTAAACAATATTAGACATGTGATAAATGTGCTAGCAGTTAGCTTATGCAGTTATTAGTTGAAGAGCAGTTTTATTGATGCATATAAATTCAGTAAAGTAGTTGTGTTGATGTATGGTTGAATGATTACAAAAATATATATCTTTTCACTCTAAGTTTCTTGTTTACTCTTCTAGTTTTCTTCATCAGTTTCTTCAAGAATCTGTCAAGCTGGATGATTTACTATAATAATGTTAAGTCTTCTAGACCAAAACATACAGATTCTGACAACACCTAAACCTAAACCCTCCAAAAAAATGTTTGACTGATAAAAGAAAGCACCTTTAGGTAGTATATGGGAAACTTGAAAAACTAATGGAAGGCATCAACTTCCTATCTTCAAATGGCACCAGAAGCATAATTAAGACCTCCAATTACTAGAAAACATCCAAAGCATTCACATTTAATGGAATTTTACCCGTCACCATCTTAATTGCTTTATTTAAGTATTCTACTTCCAAAACTTGAACAAAGAATCTATCGTAAAGATTACAGGCAAGAGCAATACAACTATACCTCATATGAGAGAAACCCTCACCTTTAAGCTTGAAGCTACCTGTCAATTCATACGAACTCATCAAAATATGTACCAAAAAGAAACCATTGCCGTTATCAATACAATAATACTAAAAATATCACCCGAGAAAAAGCATCCACTTGCTCACCCATGTAAAAAGTGCTGAGAGCCCAATGCCTACTCCAATCCAAAAGAGTGGTGATCCTCTAGAAAAAATATAAAGACACAAATGACTGAGCAAAGAAAAGAATGTTCATAAAACGCAAAAGACAATGGCTGCCAAGTAATTACTTCTTTTTCCCCCTGTATTAGCTTTGTTCCTCCAAAGTTGCTATAAAGCAAAGTAAATAATAAAAAAGAAAAGAAAATCACGATTCCGTAAAAAAAAAATGGAGTAGAATGCTAAAGTTTTCATAGCAATTCAAACGAATTTGCCCCCTAAGGCTCTGTCTGGTGGTTTTTCCTACCTGAAAATTTACTAAAGAAAAGAATAATAAAAAGAAAACAAAAAAAAAAGGATAAATGATCAATAGTAACCATAATTCTACCACAATATGGATTACTTTTTTCTTCACATTAAATTGAACATCAAATGTTTAGTCCTCCAAAGAGCTTACAATCTTAAGTTCATCATCCATCCCTTCTTTAATTTTCAAAAGCAGAAATTAGAAACCAAAAGCTAGATACACACACACAAAAGGAAGATTTAATTACATTCGAGAGGATGGCGGAGGCACAGTGGGATTAGGGTTGACTCCAACTGAAGAAGTCTGTTGATTGCTGGAAGAAGAAATGCTCGCAAACCTCTCATCCCTATGCTTTCTCAAAACTGCTTAACATAAAATCCATGGAAAAAAAAAAGAATATAAAAAGCATAAGAAATTTAAACATCAAAGCAAAACAATAAAGAAAGAAAGAAAGAAGAGAAGCAATACCAATTTGGGGATGACGGGGAGGAAGAGGAGAAGCATGGGCGGAGATTGGAATTCGGGAAGAACGAGGAGCAATCTTGGAAGTTCGAAAAAGGAAGGTTTTGGTAGGGTTTTTGAGAGTGTAATTAGGATTATTGTATCCTAATGGAAATAACCTTGGCGGAGAAGAGTCAGACAAGGACGAAGAAGAAATTAACGCCATATTCAAATTCTCCATTGAATTTTACAACCGTATGAAAAATTAAATTAAATCAAGAAAATTTTTTGAAGGGTGTAAAGAAATAAGTTTTGGAGAGATGTTGAAGCCAAAACAAGAGCAACATTTTTCAGCTCTGTACTAATAGCTTCTAATGGAGTTCGGCATTATCAATTAAGTGACATTAATTAAAAGTTTTTTTAACTTAAATTTTAGATATACTATAATTAGGGTCGAGGTTAGATCTTCGTTATTGTTACCGTTGAAAAATGTTCTCTAAAAATGCTTTTAGAAACAAAATTGAGGTTTTTAAAAGTGTGTTTCTGAATTTTCAGTACTCTATTGCTGTAAAAAAAATGTGATTAAAAGTTAAATTGTCATTTTTAAATGTTATAGTAGAAAGCTAAAATGTATTTAAGTTATATGATATTTAAATAATGAAGTATAAATTTTAAATAATTTTTAACTAATTAATATAAATTATTTATAAATTTATTGATATATATTATATTTAAATAATTTAATATAATAATAAATGATTTTTAAATAATTTAATATAATGATATATGAAATATTCAAATAATTTAATATAACAATACATAAAATATAAATTAATTTAATTTTTATATATTTTAAATAGTTAATATAAATAAGGATATTTTGATAATTTTCATTTTCAAATGCAAAAGCCAAAAGCTAAAAACACATAAATCTCAACTTTTTGTTTAGATAGAAAAACATTTTTCCATTGTAGTTTTGACCCTTAAAACTAGTGTTCTTCGTTGCTTTTGCGATGGAAAAGCATTTTTAGAACTCCAACACAATAAAGTACGGGGTTTTAGCATTGGATATATTAGTAGTATACTTTTTTTATTCCACAAATAGTCTTGAAAATTTGACATTTATCTCTTTTTAAAATATTTATTTTTTAATATTTTACTATACTTCTATATGACACTTTTCAACCCTAACATTGTTTGTGAAGTCTAAAAATTCCGGTGACAATGTATCAAATAATTTCCCTTATAATTATTACAAACTAGTTTCATTATCTTTGAGTAAAGATTATTGTATTTAAGAATAAAATTTTATTTAATTAATTTATATAAATTTTAGTTTAAAATTTTAATTGTTCATGAATAATATAATTGAAAACATTAAACATAATAATTAATTAATTAAAATTTTAAAAAAAAACTTGATTGATATTGGAAAGATATTATTTCCGTTGTAAATCCATTGATAAATGGATGTCCATAACCCCTCAAATTTATCCTATTGTAACCCCTAAAAGATGAATGTCTATAACTCTTAAATTCATTATCTTGTAACGCATAAACTATTTATAGAGTATCTTAATGTTGGTCCTTAATGCTTTGTAACCTATGTGTCGAAACAATTTTTTTTTTGGAAAAACGGTCGGGTCGACTTTAAAAATGAAAATGGAGTCGCCACCAATCTTTTTTGAGGTGTGATCGAATCACCTTGAGATTGATCATTAAAACATTTTGATGTATTAAAATAATGATTTTGGCCTACAAAATTCGAGAAAACGGGTTCGGGAGTCTGTAACACCCCTAACCCGAAACCATCGCCAGAATAGGGTTAAGAGGCATTACTAATCATTTCCGAACAATACATGTCATTCCACATCCAGACATAACAATTCACATTCAATGAGTCCCTTAAATAGGTCTACGAGACCTTAGTTACATGCTAGAAGGGAGTCGGGACTAAACTGAACACTTACGAAAATTTTTGAAATTCAAACATTTTTCTAAGTTACAGAGGTCATACGAGGCACAAGGCCTCGGACACGCCCATGTGTTCAAGCCGTGGCGAAACAGGGCATACCTACTGACTTGTCCACACGGCCTGAGACACGCCCGTGTGTCTCACCCGTGGTCGACACTGACTTGCACCACACGGCTAGTCACACGCCCGTGTGTCCAGCCCGTGGTCGAGCCTGACTTGTTTCAATTTGCATACTCAAATGACACGGTCGAGCCACACGCCCGTGTGCTCAACCGTGTGGGCAATTATAGGCCATTTTCAAGGCCAAATTACCATCCACACTTTGGAAACACCTATATGCCACAACCAATACCAATTCATGCCTCAAATGCAACCCAAAGCACACCATTTCAAGCATCAAATAATCATCAACTATACCATCTAGTTCCATACTCAATATAATCTCAAATAAGTCCATCCAAAGTATCAAATTCACATTTCTTACTCATTTAAGTCAAGCATCTTATAATTCATATCATAACTCCATATTCAAACCACAATTCTCATCAACTTTTTAAGCATCAAACATACCATATTAATCATTCATTTAATCCACACATGCATTCCATCACCATTCAACTTTCAAGCCATATCACATGGTAAGGTCTAACATTTCAAAACATGTCATATTAACTAGCCTATACATGCCATATTCAAATTTACACATATTTCAAAAGTACCAAAATAGATAGCCGATAGTGTGATTTAGGCGCTGACGATCCCCGGATCCGAGCTAGCTTTACTGACACTGTAAAACAGAGAAGCACATCACACAGTAAGCTTAAAAGCTTAGTAAGTTCGTAATATAATACATACTACTCAATAATGCAACATCAATTCATATTTAAACCATCATATAGATAGATGCACAATTAAGCACATTATCATCCTCAATCATATACTCAAATATCCAATCATTCAACCTTTAAAACTAACATCAACCACATAGGTTTAAACATACCTTTGCCAACACTTAGTTAACAAACATTGTTGCTATTTGATGCTCGATATTATATCTCATTCACTGCTCGGTATCTTTTCAACTCAAGCGCACACTTAGTGCCCGAATAATAACCGAAGCTTAATTAACATCGCACACTTAGTGCCTCGATACAAAACTGAACTTAATTCGATATCGCACACAAAGTGCCATTCAGTAAAGCCGAAGCTTTCATTACTTCGCACACACAGTGCTATTCAACTCTATCTCGATTTCAATTACGCACACTTAGTGCCTCATTTCACAATCTCATATATAACATTTCTAATTCAATAGCTATCATTCAATTCACATCACATAGATATAAATTTAACAACTTGTACTATATCCGAACTTACCTCGGACGTCGAAATACTAAAACTAGCCGATTAATCGAGTACTTTGTCTTTGCCTCGATCTCGACCCGAATTTCTCATTTCTTGGTCTATACATATTCAAATTTAACTTATTCAATCACCAATTCATTCAATTTAGTCCACACACACATATTTAAGGCATTTTACAAAATAGCCCTCACATTTTCACATTTCGACACTTTAGTCCCTATTTCATAAAATCATCAAATTCACAAAATTTCTTTTCACAGATGCCTAGCCGAATTTTCCTTGTGTTCATACAAGCCCACATATTTCATTTATTTCACATTTTAGTCCTCCAATTTCTTATTTTTACAATTAAGCCCAAATTACTCAATTTCACTAAAAATTCAAAGACAAAATATGTTATTCTAACACATATCTTTCATAATTCATCACCAAACTTCACAAAGCTCATGAATTCATCCATGGCACATTTCAAATTCATCATAAATTCATAAAATTTAAGCATGGGTTTTGTAGAGCACAAAGCAACGATTACAAAAACGTAGAAATTATCAAAAACCGAACTCAAAACATACCTCAATCAAGATCAAAATGTGCCGAACCCTTATGTTCTTTCTCTTTTCTTTTCTTGCTTATATTTGGCCAAAGATGATGATTTAATGGCCATTCTTTTTGTTTTATTTAAGTTATATTAACATAATTATTAAATACCAATTTTAGCCCTTTTAATAACATTTAAAATCCACTAACATTAGGCCATTTTTGTCCATCCCATCTTTTAATGGTTTATTAACAACATAAGGACTTCTCATTTAGAAAACCATGACAAATAAACACTTTAACAATCAGCACACAACTTTTGCATTTTATGCGTTTAAATCCTTTTTCATAATTCGACACACAAACGATAAAATTTTCACACAGAATTTTCACACATGCTCAATCACATATCATAAACACCATAAATAATATTAAAATATTTTTTTGACCTCGGATTTGTGGTCTCAAAACCACTATTCCAACTAGGGTCTAAACCGGGCTGTTACAACTCTCCCCCCTTAGGGATTTTCGTCGCCGAAAATCTTACCAGTGAATAGGTTTGGATATTGTTCTCTCATAACATCTTCAGGCTCCCACGTAGCCTCTTCTACTCCATGTTTGTGCCACAACACTTTCACTAAGGAAATTTTCTTATTTCTCAACTCTTTGATCTCTCGTGCCAAAATTTGAATCGGTTCTTCACTATACGACAAATCTGACTGAATTTCAACCTCAGTAGGAGCAATCACATGAGACGGATCAGATCTGTACCATCGAAGCATTGACACATGAAACACATTATGAATCTTTTCTAACTCAGGTGGCAACAACAATCTATAAGCAACCGGCCCAACTCGTTCAACGATCTCATACGGCCCGATGAACCTCGGACTCAACTTGCCTTTTCGGCCAAATCGAAGTATTTTCTTCCACGGAGACACTTTCAAAAACACTTTGTCACCAACCTCAAATTTGATATCTTTTCGTTTCAAGTCTGCATAAGACTTTTGACGATCTGACGCTACTTTCAAACTGTCACGAATCACTTTTACTTTTTGTTCAGTCTCTTTTATCAAATCAACCCCGTGAATCTTATTCTCACTCAGCTCAGTCCAATACATTGGAGTTCGACATTTTCGACCGTAAAGAGCCTCATACGGTGCCATTTTAATACTAGATTGAAAACTATTATTGTACGCGAATTCAATCAACGGTAAATGTTTTTCCCACGTACTCTCAAATTCAAGAATGCAGCATCTCAACATATCTTCAAGAATCTGAATGATCCGCTCGGATTGACCATCTGTTTGCGGATAAAATGCAGTACTAAAATGCAACTTTGTACCTAGAGCCTCTTTTAATTTCTTCCAAAACCGCGAAGTAAATCTCGGATCCCTGTCAGACACAATAGATAGTGGCACCCTGTGCAATCTCACAATCTCAGCAATATACAATTCAACTAACTTATCAAGTGAATAATCTGTTCTCACCAGAACGAAATGGGCTGATTTCGTCAATCTGTCAACTATCACCCAGATTGCATCTTTCTTTTTCGGAGATAAAGGCAATCCCGACCCAAGGTCCATCGTGATTCTTTCCCATTTCCACTCAGGAATCATAATCGGTTGTAATAAACCGGATGGAACCTGATGTTCAGCTTTGACTTGCTGACAAACCAAGCATCTCGAAACAAACTCTGAGATATCTCGTTTCATACCATGCCACCAATAAAATTATTTCAAATCGTTATACATTTTTGTACTCCCGGGGTGAACAGTCAAACGACTATTATGAGCTTCGTTCAAAATCATCTGAATAAATTCTGAATTCCGCAGAACACAAATCCGATCTCTGAATCTCAAACAATCATTTTTATCAACTTGAAATTCTGAATCAGAATTCAAACCACATTGAGTTCGTTTTGCTATCATCTCATCATCACTTTTCTAGGCATCACAAATCTGACGTATAAACGTCGGCCTAATTTTCAACTCAGCCAAAACCGAACTATCACCACATAGATCTACCTGAGTACTCGTTGCTCGCAAAGCACATATAGACTTTCGAATCAAAGCATCAGCAACCACATTAGCTTTACCCGGATGATAATCAATCACAAGCTCATAGTCTTTTAAAAGCTCTAACCATCTTCTTTGTCGCAGATTCAAATCTTTCTGAGTCATCAGATATTTCAAGCTCTTGTGATCTGTATAAATATGACATTTCTCACCAAGTAGGTAGTGACGCCAAATCTTCAATGCAAATACAATAGCGGCTAATTCAAGATCATGTGTCGGATAATTCTTTTCATGCGGCTTTAACTGCCTCGAAGCTGAAGCGATGACTTTGCCTTCTTGCATCAACACACAGCCCAAACCATTCAACGAAGCATCACTGCAAACTATGTATTCTTTTCCCGATTCAGGTTGAACTAACACGGGTGCCTCTGTCAACAATGCTTTCAACTATTCAAAACTCTGCTGGCACTTTTCTGGCCACTCTAATTTGACATCTTTCTGTAGCAACTTTGTCAACGGAGTCGCAATCATCGAGAAACCTTTCACAAACTGCTTATAATATCCCGCTAGTCCCAGAAAACTACGGACTTCAGACACATTTCTCGGTGGTTTCCATTCTAAAATAGCTGAGATCTTACTCGGATCAACTCGTATTCCCGCAGCTGACACAATATGCCCCAGAAAACCAACCTCACGCAACCATAACTCACATTTTCTAAACTTTGCATACAATTTCTTCTCACGCAAAGTCTGTAACACAATTCTCCAATGCTCGGCATGTTGCGTCTCATCACATGAGTAAATTAGAATATCATCAATGAACACCACAACAAAACGATCCAAATACGGTTTAAATATCCGATTCATCAAATCCATAAACACTGCAGGAGCATTCGTTAGTCCAAAAGGCATAACTAAAAATTCATAATGTCCGTACCTCGTTCTGAAAGCAGTCTTCGGTACATCTGATTCTTTAACTCTCAACTGATAATAGCCCGATCTCAAATCTATCTTATTAAACACTGTAGCTCCTTTTAGCTGATCAAACAAATCATCAATACGTGGTAAGGGATACTTATTCTTTATCGTCACTTTATTTAACTGTCGGTAATCAAAGCACATCCTCATAGTGCCGTCTTTCTTTTTCACAAACAACACAGGAGCACCCCAGGGCGAGAAACTCAGTCGTGCAAATCCTCTATCTGTCAACTCTTGCAACTGAGATTTTAACTCTTTCAATTCTGTCGGTGCTATTCTATACAGAGCTATCGAAATAGGAGTCGTCCCCGGTAATAATTCAATACCAAACTCAACTTCCCGTATTGGAGGTAATCCCGGTAATTCTTCAGGAAACACATTAGGGAATTCACAAACCACAGGCACAGACTCAACTTTCTTTTCAGTCACTTTTGTATCAATCACATATGCAAGATAAGCTTCACAACGCTTTTTCACATAGTTCAAAGCTTTCATCGAAGATATAACAGCCGGTAACCCATTCAAATCACTGGATTCAACACGAACCATCTCACCATTTCGACTTCTCAAATCAATGCTCTTTCGTTTACAATTCACAATAGCATTATGCAAAGTGAGCTAATCCATACCCAGAATAATATCAAATTCATCAAATGGTAGTAACATCAAATTAGCCGAAAATCAAATATTTCGAAACATCAATGGGTAGTTCTTGCACACTTTATCAACCAAGACATACTTACCTAAGGGGTTTGATACTCTAATCACGAATTCAGTAGACTCAACAGGTAGAGTCTTACTTGATACTAGATTCACACACACATAGGAATGAGTAGAACCTGGATCTATCAATGCAATCACATCAGTATCAAATAGAGTAAAAGTACCAGTAATGACGTCTGGAGACGATGCTTCTTCTCGCGCATGTATAGCATAGGCTCGGGCAGGTGCTCTCACCTCGGATCTCACAGCTATATCCGTCGTCCCTTTTTGACTACCACTCACATTTCCGGTGTTTCTAGGTGGTCTACCCCTAACCGTTGTATTACTCGGTCTTTAACTTTGAACATTGTCTTTCTCAGCTAGCTCTGGGCAATCTCTAATGAAATGATCTCGTGATCCACACTTATAACAAGTTCTGTTATTATATTTGCCCCAGCATTCACCAACGTGTCATCTTCCACACTGTCTACACTCAGGTTTGTTGCTTTTGACACTTCTAACACTTGATTCAGTCGGAATTTGAGTTCTTGGACCAACACTTTGTCTTGTACGATCTCTACCCGAATGTCCAAACGAAGTATTTGAACAATTGTTTGCATCTCTAAATCTTTTCATCGAAGGTTGAGACGACTTACTCATTAATATTTTTCTTTTATCTCTAGCATCAGAATCTGCTTTCTTCTTTTCTTTGCTAAGCTCTTCGGCTTTGCAGGCTCGTTCAACCAACACAACAAATTCATTCAAGTCAAGTATTCCAACCAACAATTTAATGTCTTCATTTATCCCTTCAATGAAACGTTTACACATAGTAGCTTCGGTCGAAACACATTCCCGCGCGTATTGGCTCAGTCTCACAAACTCCCGTTCATACTCTGTAACTGACATACGGCCCAGTTTCAGCTCTAAAAACTCTTTACGTTTCTGATCTATGAACTGTTGACTGATATACTTCTTTTAGAATTCAACTTGAAAGAAATCCCAGGTGATTCTCTCTCTCAGAACCACGGATATCAACGTTTTCCACCAATTATATGCCGTATCCCTCAATAATGAAACAACACATTTAATACATTCATCAGGAGTCAACGACATATCATCAAATACTCGAATGGTATTCTGAAGCCAAAACTCATCTCGCTCGGCATCATCATCGACTATGGCCCAAAACTCTTTGGCCCTATACTTTTGGATTTTGTCTACATGAGGCTTATTCAATCGGATCGAATCTACAACTTGTGGCACAACAGGTACTGGTGGGGGTGGAGGTTGTGGAGCAGCCGGATTCGTTCGAACGAACTCTGAAAACCACTCACTCATCATTTGGAAAAAGGCTTGCTTAGCCTATCCCTCTTGGCTACTATCGTTCGGCCTAGATGTGGCCGGAGCTGTCCCTTAAGCGGGAGCAGGCACGTTACTCTCTACATCGTCAGCTACTGCTCGACCGGGATCCATTTACTATATGAAAGCACATTTGTAACCGGCAGGATTCATCATACTATCACAATTATATATATATGGCATGTATAGCTAGACTCACACACGGTACGTTAGTCCTAGAATCGACTAAACTGTAGCTCTGATACAAATAAAATGTAACACCCCTAACCCGAAACCATCGCCGAAATAGGGTTAAGAGGCATTACTAATCATTTCCGAACAATACATATCATTCCACATCCAGACATAACAATTCACATTCAATGAGTCCCTTAAATAGGTCTACGAGACCTTAATCACAAGCTAGAAGGGAGTCGGGACTAAACTGAACACTTACAAAAATTTTTGAAATTCAAACATTTTCTAAGTTACAGAAGTCACACGCCCGTGTGGGTAGGCCGTGTGCCTCACACAGCCTCGGACACGCCCATGTGTCCAAGCCGTGGCGAAACAGGGCATACCTACTGACTTGTCCACACGGCCTGAGACACGCCCTTGTGTCTCACCCGTGGTCGACACTGACTTGCACCACACGACCAGTCACACGCCCGTGTGTCCAGCCCATGGTCGAGCCTGACTTGTTTCAATTTGCATACTCAAATGACACGGTCGAGCCACACGCCCGTGTGCTCAACCGTGTGGGCAATTATAGGTCATTTTCAAGGCCAAATTACCATCCACACTTTGGAAACACCTATATGCCACAACCAATACCAATTCATGCCTCGAATGCAACCCAAAGCACACCATTTCAAGCATCAAATAATCATCAACTATACCATCTAGTTCCATACTCAATATAATCTCAAATAAGTCCATCCAAAGTATCAAATTCACATTTCTTACTCATTTAAGTCAAGCATCTTATAATTCATATCATAACTCCACATTCAAACCACAATTCTCATCAACTTTTTAAGCATCAAACATACCATATTAATCATTCATTTAATCCACACATGCATTCCGTCACCATTCAACTTTCAAGCCATATCACATGGCAAGGTCTAACATTTCAAAACATGTCATATTAACAAGCCTATACATGCCATATTCAAATTTACACATCTTTCAAAAGTACCAAAATAGATAGCCGATAGTGTGATTTAGGCGCTGACGATCCCCGGATCCGAGCTAGCTTTACTGACACTGTAAAACAGAGAAACACATCACACAGTAAGCTTAAAAGCTTAGTAAGTTCGTAATATAATACATACTACTCAATAATGCAACATCAATTCATATTTAAACCATCATATAGATAGATGCACAATTAAGCACATTATCATCCTCAATCATATACTCAAATATCCAATCATTCAACCTTTAAAACTAACATCAACCACATAGGTTTAAAAATACCTTTGCCAACACTTAGTTAACAAACATTATTGCTATTCGATGCTCGATATCATATCTCATTCACTGCTCGATATCTTTTCAACTCAAGCACACACTTAGTGCCCGAATCATAACCGAAGCTTAATTAAGATCGCACATTTAGTGCCTCGATACAAAACTGAACTTAATTCGGTATCGCACACAAAGTGCCATTCAGTAAAGCCGAAGCTTTCATTACTTCGCACACACAGTGCTATTCAACTCTATCTCGATTTCAATTACGCACACTTAGTGCCTCATTTCACAATCTCATATATAACATTTCTAATTCAATAGCTATCATTCAATTCACATCACATAGATATAAATTTAACAAGTTTTACTCTATCCAGACTTACCTCGGACGTCGAAATACTGAAACTAGCCGATTAATCGAGTACTTTGTCTTTGCCTCGATCTCGATCCGAATTTCTCCTTTCTTTGTATATACATATTCAAATTTAACTTATTCAATCACTAATTCATTCAATTTAGTCCACACACACATATTTAAGGTATTTTACAAAATAGCCCTCACATTGTCACATTTCGACACTTTAGTCCCTATTTCATAAAATCATCAAATTCACAAAATTTCTTTTCACACATGCCTAGCCAAATTTTCCTTGTGTTCATACAAGCCCACATATTTCATTTATTGCACATTTTAGTCCTCCAATTTCTTATTTTCACAATTAAGCCCAAATTACTCAATTTCACTAAAAATTCAAAGACAAAATATGTTAATCTAACACATATCTTTCATAATTCATCACCAAACTTCACAAAGCTCATGAATTCATCCATGACACATTTCAAATTCATCATCAATTCATAAAATTTAAGCATGGGTTTTGTAGAGCACAAAGCAACGATTACAAAAACGTAGAAATTATCAAAAACCGAACTCAAAACATACCTCAATCAAGATCAAAATGTGCCGAACCCTTATGTTCTTTCTCTTTTCTTTTCTTGCTTATATTCGGCCAAAGATGATGATTTAATGGCCATTCTTTTTGTTTTATTTAAGTTATATTAACATAATTATTAAATACCAATTTTAGCCCTTTTAATAACATTTAAAATCCACTAACATTAGGCCATTTTTGTCCATCCCATCTTTTAATGGTTTATTAACAACATAAGGAATTCTCATTTAGAAAACCATGACAAATAAACACTTTAACAATCAGCACACAGCTTTTGCATTTTATGCGTTTAAATCCTTTTTCATAATTCGACACACAAACGATAAAATTTTCACACAGAATTCACACATGCTCAATCACATATCATAAACACCATAAATAATATTAAAATATTTTTCCGACCTCGGATTTGTGGTCTCAAAACCACTATTCCGACTAGGGTCTAAATCGGGCTGTTACAGAGTCAGTTACGCACGAGGAAGGATTAGCACCCTCGTAACGCCAAAAATTGGTACCTAATTGATTAATTAACGTCTTAATGTCGAAAATTTGAAAAGATTTTAAAATACGATACTCTTTATTTAAAAGAAAACTTGAATAAATTAAATTGGATGCTAAGACCCTCTTATTTCAAAGAAGTAAAATGTCACGCCCAATGAGTTAGGATACAAAATTTCAAATCCTCGAAACTAAGCTTGTCTTTTGACTTCTAAAACTCATGCATTTAAGTTTAAGAAGGATATTCGGTTATTTGGGTCAAATGAAAAATCGGAACCCAGTAAGCTAGGGCACAATTTCTCAAAATTCCAAATACAGAATATTGCCTTTATTTTTAGAAATCCTTACCTCGAGATAACAAAATGTCACATCCAGTGAGTTAGGACACAACATTTTTGAATTTCCAAGAATAAGCTTTTATTTAACTTATATGCTTTGATTTAAAAAAGAAGAAGAAGATAATAATGAACGCAATAAATAATAATAATAAGAGCAAAAATAAATAAAAAGGTAAATAGTAATAAAATAATAAAACAAACCAGCGGTATATAAAATAAAATAATAAGAAAAGTAAATGAATAAATAAAAACTAAAATTTAATTTAAAATTTAATAATAACTACTAATTAATTAAAAATATAGAAACATTATGTAGTTTAAAAATACTTACAGTGATGAAAATAAAGTTAAAAATAATAATACAAATGATAAAGGATCTAAAGTTGGAAATTATTTAAGAGGATATAAATATGATAAATAATAATATGATAAATGTATTTACAAATACTAGATAAATATTAAAGAAATAATAGTAATAAAAACAATAGTTAATAATAATAGTAGTGGAATAAAATAATAATAATAATAATAATGATAATAATAGTGATAATTAATTAATAAAATACCAAAGATAACAAAAGAAATAAAAGAAAGGACGAAATTGAACTTAAAACGAAATTTCGGGGCAAATAAAATAAATAAAAGAGGAAAGGACCGAATCGAGTGCACGGATAACAAGGAGGGACTAAAGAGGAAAATATCCCCGCCCTCCAAAACGTAGCATTTTACATAGGGCTAAAATGAAATCAAAACAAAATTTTAGGGTGAAATTAAAAAAAAAAGAAAACGGAACATGATTTAATCGCAAAGCATAACAAAAGCGGAGGGACTCGCAACGCAAATAGTCCCTAAGACAAAAACACGCAGATCCTCCCTTTTACACGGGTCGGGTAATCGGGTCAGCCCCCCAAAATGACGCCGTTTCGGGCGTTAGGGGGGCTGATCAAAATGGCGTCGTTTCCCTTGTTTTTAAAATCAACTTTTTGTTTTGAAAATCATTTTAAGCCTTTTCTTTAAAAAAACAAAAACCTCTCTCAAGCCTCTCTCCCCATCCTAGGTTTGGCCTACAACTCCGACCAGGATACCGGCGTCAGACCACCACCGGCGACTACCGTGCGCGGTGGTCGAAAAGGCAAAAAGACCCCCTTTTGAACCCCGCCCGACGTAGGGCACCGATCTGCCCCTAAAACGTCCAAAAGCACCTTCGAAGATCAAAAGAAAGACCGAAACCTTTAGGTTTCCACTCTTCTGGCCACCGGCGAGGTAAGGTGTCCCCCTTTTTGTTTGTTTATTTTTTTTTAGATTAAAAGCAAAAATGAAACGAAAAAGAAAAATAAAATGAAAAATAGAAGGCAACCTTTGATGTTTTCTCTTGAAATATGCTCTTTTGTATTCTGATATTTTCTGTATTATCTTTCGTGTCCAAAAATACACTGTTCTTTTTGGCTTTATAGCCAAAAATAAAAATAAAAGAAAAATACAATGCTTTTTTTGTTTGTCTCTGCTGTCTGCCCTTTTTTTTTGCAGGTACGGAGCGACGTGGCGTGAGGTGGGCGAAGGAACGGAGGCCGTACGTGGTGGCGACGTGGAGCGGGCTGGAGGCTGTTGACGTTGCGGCGGCGGCTGAAGAGGAAACCCTTAGGGTTTCTTTTTTGGTGTTTAAGGGTTGGGCCTGTTGGGCCTAGTAATTTTGGGCTTGTTTTTTGTTTGTAAATTTGGACTGTTAATTGTAAATGGACTTTATAATATTTGGATTTTTATTTATTATTTGGGCCCGGGCTAAATTGGCCCACTATAGCTGCCCCTCTTTGCTCGTTGTCGTGTAATGGGAATGGAGCAAAGACCTTAAAAGGGCCAATTTTGCCTAGTCTTGCTGAATCTTGACTTCTTTTGGTGCTTCTCTTCCTCAAGTAGCCTCATTCCATCCACTGCATCTTCAGGGGCATAGGAATTGGTGCTTCGATCCGCTCCAATGTAATTTCAGGGAGAAGTGATTTGTAACTTTGATCTACTCCGCTGGAACTTTAAGGAGATAAGAATAGGTAATTTCAACCTGCTCCACTGCAACTTCAGGGAGATAAGGTTTGTGTATTTTTATCCTGCTCCACTGCAACTTCAGGGAGATAAGGATTGTGACTTCGATCTGCCCCAATGTAATTTCTGGGTGAAGATCCGCCATAATTTGTAGCTTTAATCTGTTCCACTGCAATGCCAGGGGAATAAGAGTCGCTGTCTTCAATCTGCTCCGCTGCAACTTCAGGGAGATAAGGCTGGTGGCTTCAATCTGCTCCACTACAACTTCAGGGAGATAAGATTCACCGCGATAAATTTGATCCGACCTACTGCAACTTCAGAGGTATAGGACTTGTAACTCGTAGCTTTAATCTGTTCCACTGCAACTTCAGGGGAATAAAATTTGCTATCTTCAACTTACTCCACTGCAACTTCAGGGAGATAAGGTTAATGGCTTCAATCTGCTCCACTGCAACTTCAGGGAGATAAGATTCGCCATGGTAGATTTGATCCTACCTACTGCAACTTCAGAGGTATAGGACTTGTGGATTCACAGATCTTACTACACCGTCCTCTGGGGGACATAACCTGTAGAATCGATTTTGTGGACCTATGCTTATGCATAATGATTAGGATGCAATGATCAGAATAAATCGAATGCTCCTAACTAGATGTGTTATGGATGATATTTGCATGAATGCAGAATGTCTTGAGAATGATCCCTTTTTAATGTCTGGGTTGTCATTGCTCGTTGTTCTTCAAGTTTGTATCCCTGACGTAATATCCTGTCTTCTTGTTCAGCCGATATTTTTGACAAAAAATTCGAAGAAATAGTCACTATTTAGAGTTTCTCTCTCAAATATTTCCAACCCTTAGGCTTGGTGAGCTCTAAATAATAGTCCTGTTTCAGGTTCTCGTACTATTTAGAAGTTTCCAGAGTAATATGCAAAACTCCTTTTGTGAAAGTATTATTAGTCCATTAATCGTTATTTCAATACAAAATGCTTGAAAATGATCATAATGATGGACAAAACTGTAATTTATCAAGAACAAAAATCTGACAAGAATGGGTTAATTAAAGAAAGCAAACATTGCTGGAATACAAAATAGTGAGGGAAAAAATAGGTGCCCCAGATATCGCAGCCTGAGCTTCTCTGTACGAACTTTCTGAAGACCATTTTAAGCTCAATATGTGTTTAGGAGATCTAGAGTACTTTGTCGATGCCCCAAAATATTGCATACCCTCTCTTCGTTAATTCAGGTATAGCAAGATCACCGCATGCCCCATCTTGGATCACAATTTGAGCCACCTTTTTCGGGTTTTTGACTCAAAACCCCTTTGGTCTCAAGGCGCCCTTTGCGGGTTTTCACGTTGGCCTCTCCGTTTTTTTTTAAAAGAAGGTCTCAAAGCGCCCTTTGCGGGTTTTCACTTTGGCCTCTTTTCTTCTTTAAGTATAGTACTTCTTGACTGAATCCGAATTTACAGGATTGGGCAAGTTTTTCCCATCCATTTCGGTCAAAATCAGTGCTCCTCCGGAGAAAGCCTTTTTTACCACATAAGGTCCTTCCCAATTTGGCATCCATTTCCCTCTAAAATCCTTTTGCATGGGAAAGATCTTTTTCAATACTAGGTCCCCCTCGTGAAATTCTCTTGGGTGAACCTTTTTGTCATAAGCTCGCATCATTCGTTTTTGGTACATCTGACCCTGACGAATAGCCCTTAGCCTCTTTTCCTCAATCAAGTTCAACTGATCATATCGAGACTGGATCCATTCTTCTTCATCTAACCTTAGCTTCGACAAAACTCGAAGGGAAGGTATCTCTACTTCAATGGGTAAAACCGCCTCCATTCCATAAACCAATGAGAAAGGCGTTGCCCCGGTGGAAGTTCTGATAGACGTTCGATAGGCATAGAGAGCAAATGGTAATTTCTCGTGCCAATCTTTATAAGTTTCAGTCATTTTCCCCACAATCTTCTTAATGTTTTTATTGGCTGCTTCCACTGCACCATTCATTTTTAGACGATACAGTGATGAATTGTGGTGTCTGATTTTGAATTGACTGCAGACCTCTGCTATCGTGCTGTTGTTTAAGTTTAATGCATTGTCAGATATGATCCCCTCAGGCATTCCATATCGACATATGATTTCCTTTTTTAGGAATCTGCTGACTGCCGACTTAGTAACATTGGCATATGTAGCAGCCTCTACCCACTTGGTGAAATAGTCGATGACTACAAAGATGAATCGATGCCCATTTGAAGCTTTTGGCGAGATCGGCCCGATGACATCCATGCCCCACATAGAGAAAGGCCATGGGGAAGTCATAACATGCAAAGGCGAATGAGGTACATAAATTTTGTCTCCATAAATTTGGCATTTGTGACATCTCTTAGCATAATTGATGCATTCTCCCTCCATGGTAGACCAATAGTACCCGAATCTCATAATTTGTCTAACCATTGTGAAACCATTAGCATGTGTTCCACAAACACCCTCGTGGACTTTTTCCAGAATTTTCTTAGCTTCAACAGCGTCCACACATCTCAATAGTACCTGATCCTTTCTTCTTTTGTACAAGATCTCCCCATCTAAGACATAGTCATAGGTTAGTCTTCTCAACGTCCTTTTATCATTCTCAGTTGCCTGATCAGGGTATTCACGATTTTTCACGTATCGTAATATATCGTGGTACCAGGGGTGATCATCTCTTTCTTCTTTCTCCACGTTGTAACAATGAGCTGGGGCCTCGTAAACACTCATTTGAATGGGTTTTACATCCTCTTGTTTGCTCACTTTGATCATGGAAGCCAAAGTAGCCAAAGCATCTGCCATTTGGTTTTCGTCTCGCGGGAGATAATTGAAAGTAATATCATCAAACTCCTCAATTAACCCCAGGACTATCCTTCGATAATTAATCAATTTGGGGTCTCTTGTCTCTCATTCACCTTTCAGTTGGTAGATCACCAGTGCAGAATCTCCATATACTTCCAGCGCTTTAATTTTGCGTTCTATGGCTGCACGGAGTCCCATGATACATGCTTCATACTCTGCCATATTACTTGTACAATCAAAATCCAATTTGCACGTGAATGGATAATGATCTCCATTTGGGGATACCAAGACTGCCCCAATTCCATTACCTACAGCATTTGATGCTCTGTCGAAGTTCAATTTCCAAAGGTGATCTTTTGTAGCGTCTTCTTCAGTAGCTGCCACATACATTAGTTCTTCATTGGAGAAGTCAAAGTTCAGAAGCTCATAATCTTTTAGAACTCTGCTGGCCAGAAAATTTGCTATTGCGCTTCCTTTAACAGCATTTTGGCTCACATAAACTATGTCAAATTCAGAGAGCAAAATTTGCCATCTAGCCATCCTTCCACTCAAAGCAGTTGACTCCATCATATATTTTAGAGGGTCCAACTTCGAGATTAGCCAGGTCGTATGGTACAGCATGTATTGTCTCAACCTCCGAGTTGTCCAAATCAAGGCACAACACAACTTCTCAATTGGCGAATATCTCATTTTATATTCAGTGAATTTCTTACTGAGGTAGTATATCGCCTTTTCTCTTTTTCCCGAATCATCGTGTTGACCCAGCACACATCCCATAGAGTTATTAAACACTGTCAAATACAGTATTAATGGCCTATCTAGGCATGGAGGTGACAATACTGGAGGACTTGACAAGTACTGTTTAACCTTATCAAAAGCTTTTTGGCATTCATCATCCCACACACCTGGATTATGTTTCTTAAGAAGACGAAATATGGGATCACATTTCTCAGTTAATTGTAAAATAAACCGAGCAATGTAATTTAGCCTTCCAAGGAAACCTCGAACTTCATTTTGAGTGCGCGGCGGAGGCAATTCTTGTATAGCCCGGACTTTGTCTGAGTCAATCTCAATTCTCCTCTCACTGACTACGAAGCCCAATAATTTTCCCGATCTAGCTCCAAAAGTACATTTTGCTGGATTGAGCTTTAATTGGAATTTCCTCAGTCTCAAGAATAACTTCCTCAAAACTTGTATATGTTCCATTTCTGTTCGAGACTTTGCGATCATATCATCGACATAAATGTCGATTTCTTTATGCATCATATCATGGAACAAGGTCACCATGGCCCTTTGATATGTCGCTCTTGCATTTTTCAGCCCAAATGGCATCACCTTATAACAAAATGTACCCCACAAGGTTATGAAGGTAGTCTTTTCCATGTCTTCAGGATGCATTTTTATCTAATTGTATCCCGAGAAACCATCCATGAAGAAAAACAGCGAATAGCCTGCTTTATTGTCTACTAGAGTATCAATATGAGGTAAGGGGAAATTGTCTTTCGGGCTGGCCTTATTTAAGTTTCTATAATCTACACACATTCGCACCTTCCCATCTTTCTTAGGGACAGGCACAATGTTGGCTACCCATTCTAAGTATTTGACCTCCTGCAAGAATCCGGCATCGAACTGCTTTTTGACTTCCTCTTTTATTTTTAGCACAATGTCAGGCCTCATTCTCCGGAGCTTCTGCTGAACCGACCTGCAATCCTTTTTTATGGGGAGGCGGTGTACAACAATATCGGCGCTTAACCCGGGCATATCTTGGTATGACCACGCAAAGACATCTTTGAATTCTTGAAGTAACTCCACGAGGTCTCGCTTTGTTTCTTCGATTATGCACGTTCCAATTTTCACTACCTTTCCCTCTTCCAAGGTCACAATATTTACTGTCTCTTTATAAGGTAGAATTTGTTTTTCCTCTTGTTTTACCATTCTTAACAAGTCCAGAGATAAGCCACAGTCTATGTCATCTTCAAAGTCCTAGGATCCCTCTAAACACATGTCTTGCTCAAAAGGAGGTTCTGATTCCTTAGCAGCGTTACTCATGTTGTTGATATCTGAGAACCTATTGTAGGTACAAAGGAATATACAAAGAACGAATGAATTTAAGAATAATTATTCGCATGGTATGATTATGAATGAGATGAAAAAATGATTTGGAAAAAAGGTCCAAGGAATGAAAGAATCTAACATAATTACTTGTATAGAAAGAATGAAAGAATCTACAAGAATGAAAGAATATTTACTCAAAAAGATATCAAATATGTATTTCATAATGATGTTTGGACATAAGCCTATTTCACAAAGGAATTCTTATTGCTTCTAGGCTTAAAGCAACAAGTGTGTTTTGAACATTACTCTGAGTAAGCTCTAAAAACTATAGGAATTTCTTCTGCAATCCAATTGTTCAGAACACTCCCAAGTTCATAAGGGCGGATATCTGACAAGGTCCCTCCTTCAGTTGTTTCTTCATATATGGCATTGATGTGAACATTTCCCAACATTTCTTCAACACTTTCTTTCCTTGGCGTCCTTCACTCGGGATGAATAACCCTTCTTGATACGGAAGTTTTGGATATGTGGGGGAATATCATTGGTTCCCATTTGATACCTTCCCCACTCACGCGTGCCCTTCTTCTTTCTTGCCTCTTTTCCAATTCCTTCCTTCTTTGTCTCGCATCTGGCTTGTACCCTAAGCCAAAGTGGTCATGCTTGTCCTTCAGCATTGGAGCCTCAACTCTTCCCTGAAGATGTCTCCCTAGTCCTTTTCCCGGTAAAGCTCTCTTTCCTACAATCAGCTGTAATCCCATCCTGGTAGCCTTGGATACTTTTGGCACTGGAATCCTGTTCCCCTCAGTAATGAATGTTGCATTCACAAACTCCAAAGACCGGAAAGAACATTCAATTGCCTCATCATTTGCCTCCAAGTACGGCGCATCATTAGTTACGGTCGCGATAATATCTTCTTCGACATTTATCGTTACCAGCCGACCTTCTGATACTAGCTTTAACTTCTGATGTAGTGACGAAGGCACTGCCCCTGCCGAATGTATCCAAGGTCTTCCCAATAAGCAATTGTAGGAGGGCTTGATATCCATTACTAGGAAGTCCACCTCATAGGTAGTTGGGCAAATCAACAGAGGTATTTCGATTCTTCCTATGACCCTCCTTTCTGTGCCATAAAACGCCCTCACTATATTCTGGCATACCTTCATGTGTGAGCTATCCACAGGTAACATATTAAGTGTGGATAGGGCAACACGCTCGATCTTCGATCCATTGTCGATCGTAACCCCCGCAATGTATACCCTTTGCATCTGGTAGTAATGTGCAGAGCTTTAGTGGATCCCATACCCCCTGGTGGTATTTCATCATCGTTGAAAAAGATGAAGTTATCGGCACTTATGTTATTAACCAGCCGGTCCAGTTTATTGACAGAGATATCATTGGCCAAGTACGCCTCGTTCAGTACTTTCATCAATGAATTTTGGTGTACCTCCGAACTCAAGAGTAAAGCTAGTGCAGATATACGAGCTGGTTATTTATGCAACTGTTCCACAACACTATACTCGCTGTGCTTCAAAAACTTCAGGAATTCCTTAACTTCCTCCTCTTTTACTGGCTCATTAACAAGCGGCTCAGGTCTAACTGCTTTTTCCTTCTTTTACTCCACCATTAGGGTCTTTCCTTTTACAGGTTCTGTTCGGGCATTTATCAAATCATAATGCCTTCCACTACGTGTATGAGAACCTACATCTTGATCCTCTTTTGAAGCGCTGGCTGAGTTCCCCTTTCCCGGGATTGTCACGTTGCAATCATAATTCCAGGGGACCCTTTTGTTATCCTGATAAGAGAAGACCGTCGGTTTTTGAATTATGATCTTTGGTGTTATCTGTACTCCAGTTTTGTTGTTTTTAAGTCGTGAAATGATGACCACAGGATGATTGAATTTTAGGACATTCATTGTTGATTCTGGCGCACATATGCTTCCTTCTTCTTTAACTTCTTCACAGAACTCTACCTCTTTATTGTCCATCAAACTTTGCACCAAGGCTCTGAATTCTACGCATTCTTGGATCTTGTGCCCCTCTTCATGATGGAACTCACAGTAGTTCCTCATGTTTTTACAACTCCCTTCAGGATCTGAAATGCTCAACCCCCTTTTTACCATTTCCATCCAAACCCATCTCAAAGGAATTTTTACTTCTGCAATATCTGTCTTGATTCTTCTCCCCACATTTCCATCTATCGCATTTACCCAATTATCAGTATGATTGGGTAGCAGATTTTCGGCACTAGGTGCATCATCAAATTTCACAATGCCCATTTTAATAAGTCTTTCAACTACTTTCTTAAAGGCAGTGCAGTTTTCTATTGAATGCCCCGAAATTCCTGCATGGTAGTCACATTGAGCTTTTGCATCGTACCATTTGGGGTATGGAGGCTGTAATGGTTTTAGGTAAAAAGGGGATACCACGTGTGTATCAAATAAACTTTGATACAACTCCCTATACGTTATTGGGATTGGCGTAAATTGGAGCTTCTCAGTGTTTTGCTTTGTGCCGGACTCCTGCCTTGATAAACCTTGTTAACCAGTAGCCACCGTTCTTGGCTGATTTACAGTAATCAATTTTGAGTAACCCTTGTTATATGTACTTGTGTTGTTCACCTCATTTTTCTTTTTTCCTCGAGGCTGACCTTTTGTTGCTCTCTCCTGCATCTATCTTTCCACTTCTTATCGCATTCTCGATCATTTCACCAGTCATCACTATGTTTGAAAAACTTTTTGTAGCGTTTCCTATCATGTGAGTGATGAACGGGGCTTTTAAGGTGTTGATAAAGAGCATCGTAGTTTCTTTTTCTAGGAGCGGCGGCTAAACTTGTATGGCAATTCCCTCCATCTCTATGCATATTGCCTGAAACTCTCACTCGGTTTCTTCTCCATGTTTTGTAAAGTAATTCTATCAGGAGTCATATCCGTCACATGACTATACTGCTTCATGAATGCTTGTGCTAAGTCTCTCCAAGAACCAATCCTAGTACGACTCAATTGGTTGTACCATTTGGATGCTGCTCCCACCAGACTGTCTTAGAAGCAATGTATTAGTAGTTGATCGTTGTTAACATACCCGGTCATCTGTCTGCAAAACATGGTGATGTGAGCTTCGGGGCAACTGGTCCCATTGTACTTTTCGAATTCTGGCATTTTGAACTTGTAGGGAAGTAATAGATCTGGGACCAAACTCAGATCCTTAGCATCGATTCCATGCTGACTATCAACATTTTTCATTGCCCTGAATTTTTCCTCCAGTCATTTACATCGGTCCTCTAACTGCTTTGGCAATTCTGTCCTTGCCCTTTCCTTTTCTGCCACTTCATCAAGGTAAGGGATAACAGGATTAGTTGGGTTATCCCCTGGGTTAGAGCCTGATCTAGCTTGAAAGTTCATCGATACCGAAACACCATCCTGAAATTGTTGAGGCCTAATCGTGACGGATGTTCTTCAAGGGTACACCTCAGGTTGTGTCTGTGTATTTGTTGGAGTAAAACCCGGAGGATAGAGAGGTTCCTCATTATCTTCTCCAGCATTAACCATGGGGCCCTTTCCTTTATCTATTCCTTCAGTCAGCAGTTGGGTCAACTGAGTCATCATATTTCTTTGGGACTCCAACATTCGGTCCATCATGTCTTGCTGAATTTTAGCCATTTGCTCTTGCATTTGCAATTGTAGTTGATCTTGTATCTCTTTTTAGAGTTGTTCAAGTCTTTCCAATCTTTGATCCATGTCTTTTGTCTTTGCTCGGGTATCGTAATGATGTTTGGTTGGTAAGTTTTTGTTGGTTTCCAGATTAACTCTGAAATGATTTTAACTAATTAGGGTCTTTCCATGAAATTTAATGCTCATGATGTGATGTAATGCGAATGTATGAAATGAATGTGAAAAGGCGTCAATTCTGATACAATTTCATTTAGAAAATTTTACTAGAAAACAAAATTCTTTACATAAAATGGATTACAAATATGGCTTTGCCCTAATGGTCAAAGTTTTAACTTTCCTAAGTAATGAAGCTAACTCTTGACCTCGATCTGATTCTAGCTCATACTTCACGCTTAGCATGTCAGCCTGAATTGCCAAGGTCCGTAAATGATCGGGTACCTCCCGAATCTGAGCCATGGCCTTGCCCATAATGTAATCTCTGTTCCTAACTTGATTCTGAGAATGGTGGAGCTGTTCCTTCCAACGTTCCTCACTTACCTCAAGAAGCTCTACCCGGAGCTCACAGTTTTGTAATGCAGACTCTAGTTTTTCTATCTTTCCTTTCATTTCTTCAATCTTGTTCAAACTTGCCCTTAACTCAACCGCAGAATTACGATTTCTATACTGATGAAGTAATTTTTCAAGTTCTGCCTCTCTAGCCTTTAATTCTCTTTTGTAATTTTGGGTTTCTAACAAACTCCTTTCTAGGGCCTCTTTCTGTGCCTGAGCCTCTTGGAATTTTCTCTCCCACCGATCGGCTTTGGTTCTTTCTTCTTGGATCTCTTCTCGCCATTGCTCCGATGTTTTTCCCAATCTGGCGGTTCTCATCGATAGACGCAATTTCTTGTAATTCGTCTTCAAACTATCCAAGTCTTCCTCGACTTTATTCTTCCCTTTCCTTAATTTCTCGGCCTCTAGCTTTTGAACATCAACATCTAACCTTAAATGTATCTTCTCTTCCTCCAATTTTTCTATCTTCTTTTCAAGTTCCAAATTCCTCCTCTCGAAGTCTTGCTTTATGATTTCTAGTTCTGACGGGATCACTTGTAAGTACTCTTCCATCGGTCAAACGCCTTCTAAATTCGGCCTGGGGATATTATCATTAATTCTTTTACTCCACCATCCACTGTACTCGGGAGTCGTCATTTAACCTACGGCCAGCCTTTTCATTCGACGAGTCTGATTCCAAGCGTTAGAAATCTCCTTTACCCTTTTCTTGTAGTTATCTCCCATGTACGAAAACTCACATTGAGCTAGCCCATGCATTACCGGTATGAACTGTCTTGATCTGTATTGCCTCAATACGAGCAAAGGAGCATACCCAACGGCTCCCCAAATCCCAAGCAAAGGGACCCAGTCAAAACTCCCACATCGGTAAAGAATTTCGTCGGGAATCAACCAAGGAGCTCTCCACTTGACGTCTTCTTCCTGGAGATTTTGGAGGAGCACTATCCAATTTTCCTCTGATATGTCATCCCTTCTTGTTGCGGCCACTATCTCCTTTAATGGGGAGTAATTCCCGGAGAAAACCTGATAAGAAACCTTATCCACCTTCCAGAAATGACTGTGGAACCAAGTTAACAACAACTGTGCGTACCCTATAAATCTGCCCTCACCGGCCCTCCTACATGCATTCAAAGATCTAAATGTCTCGGCCAAGATTGTAAGAACAGGCGTGACCCCTTTATCAAGTCGATCAAAGAGATCTGAGACCACCTCATCTACATACCCTAATGCCCTAGGGAAGATCATTAGTCTGTAGATGCTCAAAGCAAACACATCGACTCTCTTTTTCGTATCAGGATGCGCTAGAATCAAATCTCTCAAATTCTTCCATGGGATGCACTTACACTCACCTTTTTGCTTGATCCTAGCTGTAATCCACTGTTCACTCATTCCTATAATGTTCATCAATTTCTTCCAAAAGGTCGGGACATAAGCGGCTCTAGAATAAGCTTTATCGACTTGAACCTTTGGACAATGCAGTAGGGCTGTATATTCTTCCACAGTGGGCATTAAATCTACCCTCCCAAAGGTAAATCAACTGTATGCAGGGTTCCAATACTGAGTGAGGGCCCGGAATAAATGCTCGTCTACCTTGATGTCGAGTAGATACGGCAAATCCCCATAATTATAGTAGAACAACTGCTTGGTCTCATCATTCCACTGATACCATATCTCTTTTAATTCCTGAAGGTTATTTTGCGTCACGCTGATACGGGTGTAGTCCCATAATTCTGACGTGTACCCCTCGGCTAGACTATCCCCTTTCTCTAATTACATTTTCTCTGACCACATACGGACAGCCGCATTATCTTCCACTTTATCAAGAAATTCATTCTCCATTAAAAGCTCTCTAATTTAGTAATCGAACGTGAATCGACACTCTTTCAAATATGAAATCACATGCAAACATAGCAAAAATACAATAAGTCAGTACAATATACAAAAACTAAACTCAAAGCAAATGAAAGAGAATCAAGCACCTATCTGGGTAACTGCTAGGGTTTGGCACAGTACTATCTAGGGTGGGCTCCTAGGGTCTTCTACATGTGGTTTGGTTCTAAAGTTGAGGTACCCAAACTAGCAGATTCCTCGATCCTCACCCATTATAGGCTCATACGGACCGAGTTCAGTTCAGGGGAATACATTTCCCTATGGCTGCAAGGAGATGAAAATCTCACGAAGACATAGGTATGGATGTATCCCGAAAGTGATCCACTATCCTGCACGGAGGTGAAAACCTCACGAAGGAGTAGCTTCTCACTCCCACTTAAAAGAGGTAAGCCAAACGGTCCTTATGCAATATGATGCAAAAATATTCTACGAGACTCAAACCACAGCAATCATATGAAATAACACAAACAGATGCAATAAAAGGATCGTAATTTTTCAAATCAGATTTTCAATTTTCGACAACAAGACAGAAAATAATCAATTTTACGGCTTGACTCTCTTATTGGTCCCCAGCGGAGTCGCCAAGCTGTCGAAACAATTTTTTTTTTGTAAAAACGGCCGGGTCGACTTTAAAAACGAAAATGGAGTTGCCACCAATCTTTTTTGAGGTGTGATCGGATCACCTTGAGATTGATCATTAAAACATTTTGATTTATTAAAACAATGATTTTGGCCTACAAAATTCGAGAAAACGGGTTCGGGAGTCGGTTACGCACAAGGAAGGATTAGCACCCTCGTAATGCCCAAAATTGGTACCTAATTGATTAATTAACGTCTTAATGTCGAAAATTTGAAAAGATTTTAAAATACGATCCTCTTTATTTAAAAGAAAACTTGAATAAAATAAATTGAATGCTAAGACCCTCTTATTTCGAAGAAGTAAAAAGTCACGCCCAATGAGTTAGGATACGACATTTCAAATCCTCGAAACTAAGCTTGTCTTTTGACTTTTAAAACTCATGCATTTAAGTTTAAGAAGGATATTCGGTTATTTGGATCAAATGAAAAATCAGAACCTAGTAAATTAGGGCACAATTTCTCAAAATTCCAAATACAAAATATTGCCTTTATTTTTAGAAATCCTTACCTCAAGATAACAAAATGTCACATCCAGTGAGTTAGGACACAACATTTTTGAATTCCCGAGAATAAGATTTTATTTAACTTATATGCTTTGATTTTAAAAAAAAGATAATAATGAACGCAATAAATAACAATAATAAGAGAAAAAATAAATAAAAAGGTAAATAGTAATAAAATAATAAAACAAACCAGCGGTATATAAAATAAAATAATAAGAAAAGTAAATGAACAAATAAAAACTAAAATTTAATTTAAAATTTAATAATAACTACTAATTAATTAAAAATATAGAAATATTAGGTTGTTTAAAAATACTAACAGTGATGAAAATAAAGTTAAAAATAATAATACAAATAATAAAGGATCTAAAGTTGGAAATTATTTAAGAGGATATAAATATGATAAATAATAATATGATAAATGTATTTACAAATACTAGATAAATATTAAAGAAATAATAGTAATAAAAACAATGGTTAATAATAATAGTAGTGGAATAAAATAATAATAAATATAATAATAATAATAATAATAATAATAATAATAATAATGATAATAATAGTAATAATTAATTAATAAAATATCAAAGATAACAAAATAAATAAAAGAAAGGACGAAATTGAACTTAAAATGAAATTTCGGGGCAAATAAAATAAATAAAAGAGGAAAGGACCGAATCGAGTGCACGGATAACAAGGAGGGACTAAAGAGGAAAATATCCCCGCCCTCCAAAATGCAGCATTTCATATAGGGCTAAAATGAAATCAAAAAAATTTTTTAGGGCGAAATTAAAAAAAAAGAAAACAGAACAGGATTTAGTCGCAAAGAGCAACAAAAGCGGAGGGACTCGCAGCGTAAATAGTCCCAAAGGCAGAAACACGCGGATCCTCCCCTTTACGCGGGTCGGGTAATCGGGTCAGCCCCCCAAAACGACGCCGTTTCGGGTATTAGGGTGGCTGATCAAAACGGTGCCGTTTCCCTTGTTTATAAAAATCAACTTTTTGTTTTGAAAATCATTTTAAGCCTTTTCTTTAAAAAAACAAAAAACCTCTCTCAAGCCTCTCTCCCCATCCTAGGTCCGGCCTACAACTCTGGCCAGGATATCGGCGCCGGACCACCGTCGGCGACCGCCGTGCGCGGTGGCCGGAAAGGCGAAAAGACGCCCTTTTGAACCCCGTCCGACGTAGGGCACCGATCTGCCCCTAAAACGTCCAAAAGCACCTTCGAAGATCAAAAGAAAGACCGAAACCTTTCGGTTTCCACTCTTCTGGCCACCGGCGAGGTAAGGTATCCCCCTTTTTGTTTGTTTATTTTTTTTAGATTAAAAGCAAAAATGAAACGAAAAAGAAAAATAAAATGAAAAATAGAAGGCAACCTTTGATGTTTTCTCTTGAAATATGCTCTTTTGTATTCTTATATTTTTTGTATTATCTTTCGTGTCCAAAAATACACTGTTCTTTTTGGCTTTATAGGCGAAAATAAAAATAAAAGAAAAATACAATGCTTTTTTTGTTTGTCTCTGTTGTCTGTTTTTTTTTTTGCAGGTACGGAGCGATGTGGCATGAGGTGGGCGGAGGTACGGAGGCCGTACGTGGTGGCGACGTGGAGCGGGCTGGAGGCTGTTGACATGGCGACGGCGGCTGAAGAGGAAACCCTTAGGGTTTCTTTTTTGGTGTTTAAGGGTTGGGCCAGTTGGGCCTAGTAATTTTGGGCTTGTTTTTTGTTTGTAAATTTGGACTGTTAATTGTAAATGGACTTTATATTATTTGGATTTTTATTTATTATTTGGGCCCGGGCTAAATTGGCCCACTACACTATGGTTTTTGAAGCCTATAAGTAGAGGGCATGTACAAGCTTATTGGATGCCAATGTGAAAGTTGAATCACGCTTTTATCTTTTGTTTTTCTCTCTTGTTCATTATATAGTTCTTTTAAGTTTTATAACACGTTATCAACACGAGCCTATACAAGTTCATAGTGAAGTTCACGTCATTGCGACTATATATAACTTGCCCATAAAGCTCCTGTTGAACTATGTATGGTATACATATTTTCATCATTATTTTAATTTGTTCATCATATTTTTATAGAAAGAGATATATTCAAAGCATACAAATCAATTTTTTTTTCTTTTCTAAACTATTTTGGTTTATTCACCATTTTTTTTTTAAAAGTTACTAAATGAAATTTCATTATTTCAATTTGTCTTAAGTTATTATTTTGACTACTTCTCTCTATGCCAATATTTGACATACATATTATTATTCCGCAAATTTGATATAAATAAATTGGATTGTTTTACTATTGAGAATATTTATTATCATAATCTTGCTCAAAGTATAGTTCCTTTTATCGACGATCAAAATTATCCTCTATGATTTCCAAGATCTTAGACGACAAGACGCAAAGCTTTTACAGGAAGTTTCTTTTATTTAATGTTTCATATCTGATTTTTTTAGCTAATTTGTGATCAATTATAATTGTTTTGATTAAATTATTTTATTTTTATGATCTTAGATGAATGGTGAAAGATTTAATATCGGTATGGACTTTGATTCTGTGCTCTTGACATTGGGGTGTCTTAGTATCATATAAGTTATTTTGAAATAAAAGTTTTCTATCAATGAATTTTGAATTTGCTTACTTTTTGATAAAATCATCAAGATTCAATGTTGAACAAGAAAGTTGCTATTAAAACTTTCATACAAGAAAAGAAATTGAGCTAAATTTCACTTATCACATTACATGCTTATATATATCTGTATTTTTGTTCATAAAAATTTGTTTTTATTAATATATGCTATTTGATAATTACTTGGTAATTATTTCTGAACGGTGATAGATTAATTTTAATGTTATAAATTGATAGATTTTTAAATCACGATTCATAATATTATCAGTCATTTTTATTAATCAAGCCCTAAGGTTCATCATAATATGTGACTTTGCATCAATTCTTAGTCATCATTAAACTAGTTGTTTTATATGTTTATTTGATGGTTTCAATTTATATATATAAGTTTTATAAATTCTATACATCATATGTTTTTGGACTTTGATATTGTTTAAAATTCTCTTAATCAACAATGGTTAAAGTTATTACATATATTAATAAAATCAAGATTCTTTCACACCAAACAATCAAATATTATTTCACATCAAACGTGTTTGTTTAAAGTAATTTTAGTGACAAATTTTGAGAAATGTCTAAATTGATTTTTGGGTTGATTCCAATATATAATTTCAAGTATAGTTGTTGTCTTGAATTATTTTGGTTGGAAATATTTTTTATAAACTTAAAAATGAGAACTACTATATTAATTTAGCCATTGACATTTCTATGAACCTTGTTTGTATTAACCGATTGTTTTTTTATAAGAAGCATAAAAAAAGGGTTGTGTTATAACACCCCATACCCAGTCTAGTCGCCGAACCCGAGATATCGAACGCCACATTAGTCACCTAAGTGACTCTCCATTAACAACCAACCTAACCTCCAAACACATTACAAGTTAAAACATAAAATATGCTTAAGTTGCTAACATGCAGCGAAAAATCATATAAGTACTTTCATCAATACATTTAAACTAACTTTTATTCAGGTGGTACTCTAAATTTAAGTAAACAGTAGACACATCTCAACATCAAGGTTCACTCCTACTGTAGCTTGCACATTTTAAGTCTTCGCAGTGTAGGACTCTTTAAACAGGGTAAGTTTCATGAACTACCTGTAACAGCCAGTTTTTAGTGGTATCAGAAACAGTGGTTTTGGGACCACGATTCTGACAAGTAAGTCACTATTTTATTATTTATTTAATTTTTATAGGATTATATGAGGGTCGTATTAAATTTTCGTTAAGAAATTTTAAAGTTTAAATAGTTAATTAAGTAAAAAGGACTAAATTGAAAAAGGTGAAAACATTGATTTCCATTAGCTAATAGGGTCAAATAGTTTTGAAATGGTACATTAATGGACTTGGATGGTAATTATACCATATTCTAAGTTAGTGGATGTTTATGTATAGGTTTTAGTGTAATTATAATAGTTTTTAAAGGTTAATCTTGTAATTTAATAATTAAATGATATGTTAAACAAAACAAAAGGTAAAAATTAGTATCATTTTCCCCATTTTCTATTGAAAATTGATTCCGCCATAGTTGAGAAGCAAAAGTTTCGGCCAAGCTTTGTTTTGGATGCATGGTATGTATTTGATGCTCATTTTTAATGATTTTTACGTTTTTGAACTCGTATTAGCTTAATCTAGCTAGCCTGGGGATTAATTTGTAAAACCGTTAAAATTTTAGGGACTTTCCATGAATGAGTTTATAGTGTTAGTGAATTTAATTGATAGATTATTAAGCTTGGTTGTTAAATAGACACATCTTGTTAAGTGATTTTTAATGAATTTAAGCTTAAGGACTTATTTGAGAAAATGGTAAAATTCAATGATAATTTTATGAAATAATGAAAGATATGGGCTGTAATGGACCTTAGAGAAAATCGGCTATCATGATATTTCATTGATTGTGGTTTAATTGTGAGTTTCAGATTTAGAGACTAATTTGCATAAAAGTTCAAATGTTAGGGGTAAATTTGTAATTTTACATTAAAATGGGTTATAAGTTAGAATCTATAAAGTTAAGCTATTTGAATTATTTAATTGAGTTAAATTACTATTTAGATCAAGAAACGAATCAACTAAAGTTAAACTGAGGAAAAGCTAAAGTGTTGGATTAGTCATCGGCTTCGTTTCTACAATCGTTTTTGTCGAAGTAAGTTTGTATATCATTTTAAAATATTACATTTGAATTTATAAGATTAATTGACATATTTATATATGTATCTATGTATTGATGTTTAATATTGTCTTGATTTGAGAAAAGGAAAGAACCGTGATTGAAATACATCATGGTATTATACTCGAAAAGGAAAAGACCATGGTTGAAAGATACCATGGCATTACATTCGGTATTTCCGAATCAATGAAAAGGTTGAAAAGAATGTTATCCAGAAAGGATATCGAATGAAAAGGTTGAAAAGGATGTTATCCAGAAAGGATATTAAATGAAAAAGTTGAGGATGTTATCCAAAAAGGACAACAAATGAAAAGGATGTATTTGAAAAGGAAACCATAGAATGAACTATTTAGTAAAGGTTTGTTGTGTGATATGGAATGGTTATGTACATTTGAATTGAAACAGAAGATGATTTAATGTGTGATTGATGATTTATATGTTGAAATCTTATGCACCATATGTTACACGTTATGAATAATATGTTCTTATATATGTATATGGTTACTAACTTGTGAAGTGGTGTGATTAGGAAGAAATGTGCATATAGGGAATAAACAATGCTTGAATGGTTTAATCATGAAATTTTTTGTTTGGTAAGCTTGAGTTCTTTTGTATGAACTTACTAAGCACTGGTTGCTTATGTAATTATTTTTCTCTATCTTGTAGATCTTCAGAAAGCTCGACCGGTTGGAATCTTGTCGGAGCTCTATCACACTATCTGTCGACCATTTTGGTAGTTTTTGGTTATTTTGAAAAAACGGTTATAAATGGCATGTATAGGACTTTGTAGTAATAGGTACTTTAGATTAGTTTGATCATATGGTGTGTTTTGGCTATACTTGTACCTATTTGTATATAGGGTTTTGGTTTGGCTTGTATATATTAAAACTCATTTGGATATGGTCATTTTGGTTATGCCTATCTAAAGTGGTAAGTTGTGATGGTATAGATTGAGATGAAATGGTCTTTTAGTATTCATGTTATATGATTGAAGTTTGGTATTGTAATCTTGTTCTTGAATGGTTTTGGTGTGTGAATTGTGGTGTCTTTGAATGACATATTGGTTAGAACTTATAGGATGATTTAATTGGTATGTTTTGAGTGTGTTTTGATGATATGAATGTATGTGGAAATGGTATGTCTTGGTGTGCATAAATAGGTTTTTATATGGCTTGTTTTAGGGGCTAAAATTGGAGCACACGACCTAGGACACGGGCTGTCACACAGTCGTGTGCCACGTATGGCCACCCCACACAGTCGTGTGTCTTTATTGTTTTAGGTACTGGATTCACATGACCTGCGACACGGCTCTGTGACCCAACATTGAATACACATACGATTTGGCACATGGCCTGCGACACAGTCGTGTGGCCCTCTTTCGAATACTCACACGGGCGGACACTGATAACTCTTGAAAAGAGTTATATTTTAGGCCTCTAGATGGAATTAATTATTTTAAATTAATTAAATACATCTGAATTTTTAGGATAATTTTAGAACATTGCATGAAAAAGCTTGGATTAAGCTACATTGGCCATTATTTGTTACTTTTATCACTTGGGGAGGAAAGGTGTGGTTCTATGTGAACACAGGTGCAGGTAGAAGAAGAGGATGAACAGAATGCAGAAAGAAAATAAGGGAAGTGAAACATTGTCGTGGCAATTGGTAAGATTGATTGCCAACAGAATTGCCATAGCAATTCCAAGAAGATGACTCAGCACTTTATCCACCTTACTCTCAGCCAGCTAGACGTGTACTAGAAAAACCAACCTGAAAAGAGGAATGAAAAATGTAACAACCCGATTTTGGTTCTAGTCAGAACAGTGGTTTCCGACGAAGAAAAATTCATTTTTATTATATTTTTATGGTCTATAGTTTTATGGAACGATTTCGTGAAAATTTCGTTTGAAAATTTTGACGTTTGGGCACTCAATTTAGTTAAAAGGACTAAATTGGAAAATGTGCAAAACTTGAATTCTATATGTTAAAGGTGTCCAATTGCTATGAGATTTTAAATTAGAGGTCCTTATATGGTAATTAGACCATTATACTTCATAATGGACAAAAATGGACATGGTTAGGTATGTTTCTAAAGTTTTTCATTAAGGGCATTTTAGTAATTTGGTAATTCAATGAATTAAAAAGCCAAAATAAAGCCAAATTTGTCCATCTTTTTCCTCCCTTGGCCGAATTTTACAAGGAGAAGACATGGCTAGGGTTTGTCAAGCTTTCAAGCTCGATTGTAAGTCTGTTCTTGCCCCGTTTTTAATGCTCTTTATATTTTTTAAGTTGTTGTAACCCGATCTATCTATTTCTACCACTAATTTAAGATATGATCAAGGTCTAGGGTTTTACCCATGTTGAATATGTGTGTATTTTGATGTTTGATGGTAGAAAATGCATGTTTGATGTTTGTTAAATGACTTTTGTTAAGTGATTTTCGGTAAAAATTTCAAAAAGGATTTATTTGTAAAAGTCTATAAAATGAGTAGAAAAATGTGAATAAATGAAAAATGTGGGCTATTATGAACAAGAAATAGTTTCGGCTAGGCTTGGGTGTGATGAAATTGAATGAAAATCATTTTACGAGCCTAGGGACTAAAGTGTAAAATGTTAAAAGTTTAGGGGCAAAAATGTAATTTTACCATAATGTGACTTTTGGGCTGAAATGAATAATGTGATGATTAAATGAGATGAATTTGGTATTATAGATCAAGAAAAACGAAGTTCGGGTCTAGATCAGGGGAAAGCCAAAGTGTTTGACGATTAGGTCCATTTCTGCTAATTTTGTATCGAGGTAAGTTCGTATGTTTAATAAGCATTAAATTATATATGTATAAATGCTTAATTTATATAATTGTGGTAAATGTTATATTATTGAAATGAAATGTGAATGCTATTGAGTACGATACTACGGAAAGGACCGATAGAGATTCGATACAGCGAAAGTCCCGGTTGAACCTTAAGAATAGATAGGATATAAATGTCATAACATTAGGGTTACAGAGATTACGTGTAAGACTATTTCTGGGGTATGGCATCAATATGAGACTTCGTATAAGACCATAGCTGGGCTATTGGCATTGATATGAGATTACATGTAAGACCATATTTGGGATATGGCATTGGTACGGTACTATGTGTACGAGATTTTCGAGTATCCTTTAGTATTCCAAATGGTTCAACGGGAAATGTTAACGAAATGTGGTTACAAGTGATGGTACGACTCAGTCAAGGTACTCGTGATAGAAATCGACAAGTAAGTGTTAAAAGTGAATTTCATATGATGAGTAAGTGGAAAATTATAAGAATTCATATGGCTCAATTGAATATTTATAAATGTGATGGCTATTGAATTGAATATAGTTTATTTCTAATTGCTTATGCTTCTGTAAATGTGAATTAATTGATAAGAAGTATTCAAACCATGTAAGCATTGAGATGAATAAACCTGTGAAATTCTTAGTTAACTATGTGAACGAATATATGGTAAATTCGGTTGATGTTTAGGTGATTGGTTTTCGGGCCAAATTGAGTTATGATATAGCATGTTTTATTAACACAAATTGTGATTTATCGAATATGAGAAAAAGGGAAGATTGGCATAATTGCCTATTAAAATGGTTTTGGAAGTATGGGAAGATAAGAGTTTAGGTAATTGAAAGATGTTAAAGTATATGCTTGAAACTTAATTACTCATAGTTAATGTGTATGTTTTCTAAGAGGTTTGAAATGGTTTGTTGGTTGTGGTAATATGTTATAATGGAGAGATTGCGGTGGTTAGGCTAATGCCAAGACATGTTAAATTATACTTACAAATTGATAGAACAAACAATGTGACTGAATAAATTGTAACTGTGAGATTTATAGCAAATTATATTATCTTATGTTTATATTGTTAGACTTGGTAAATGATTGGTAAGAGTTGCTTATTATATTCATACGGACTTACTAAGCTATATAGCTTACCCCCTTCCTTTCCCATGTTTTATAGTGTCGTCAAGTTAGCTCGGGTTGGAGATCGCTGGAGATCCTATCACACTATGAAACTATCATTTTGGTATTGATGAATTCAAGTATTTTGAGTTTATGGCATATATAGGGACTTGATCTTTTGGTCATATGTGTTGGCTTATAATGGTTCATGGTTCATTTTGTATATATAGCCTTGGAAGTTGGCTAAAGTTAGTTATGAGGATATTTATATAAATGTAATTTGTGAATGTGGAATCTTGCACGAATTGGTGTGGAAAGGTTGATGTTCTAAGCATGATAAATAATGGCATGAGGATGACATGTTATTGTCTTGGTTGTGATTGTTTGGTTGCTCTTACATGCTTGAATTTGTGCCATGTGATGTTGTGTAGATGTGCGCAAGTGAGGGTGGCAAAATGGCTTGGTAAATAGCCTTGTTTTTGTCCACACGGGTAGACACACGGTCAGCCCCATGGGTGTGTGATTCGGCCGTGTGTCCCTTGCACCTAAATTGTTGCAAAACAGAATGCTCAGAATTGAGCACACGGGCGTGTGTCTCAGCCGTGTGAAGGACACGGCCCCGGGAAATGGGCGTGTGCCCTGGCCGTGTGACTTCAATTTACTCTTGGGTGACAAATAGAGAGTTACACGGGTTAGGGACACGGGCGTGTGTGACCACACGGCCTACCCACACGGGCGTGTCCTATATCCACACGGGCGTGTGACCTCTGTAGCATGAAAATTTTTCTAAGTTTTGCAAAATTTTCTAAGTTCTCGGTTTAGTCCCGAACCACTTCCAAAGCATGTTTTGGGCCTCGTAGGCTCGTATAAGGGACTTTATGATTGAATATGAATGGTTTTAATTTGGACGCAAATTTATGACTCGAAATTGTGTAAATGCTTGTGTTATAAGTCCGGTAATGCCTCGAGCCCTGTTCCGGTGTTGAATACAGGAAATGGGTGTTACAAAAAATGTATGCTGAGGTGGGACAGATCTACCCAATAAAAGAATGAGAGAGAAGAAGAAAAAAAGGGAGGAGAACCAACGTGAGAAAGAGATTGATGACAACAATTCTCTCTCTCTGTGCAAAGAAGAACTCCATTGGAGAATTCCAAAGAAAGAAAGGGTAGCATCTTAGAAGAGAGCATAATACAGACATGAGGAAGTGTAACACCCCTAACCCGTATACGTTGCCGAAATAGGGTTACGGAGTGTTACCAAAACTTTTCAGAACATTTTCAGATAAATCATGTAAATCACTACTCATTAACTGAGATTATTTGTAATGTCCCTTAGATGGACCCTCGAGGCCCAATTCGAGCATTAGAATCGAGTCGGGACTAAATCGGAAACTCTAAGAATTTTTCGTGAAATTTCAAAAATTTTCCAATGTGCAGGTCTCACATGCCCGTGTGGTCCAAGGGACACGCCCGTGTGACCCTGGGACACGCCCGTGCTATAGGCCGTGTTCGATTTAGGTAGCTCTCTGACTTGCGCCACACAACCATGCCACACGCCCGTGTGCTAGGCCATGTGGTTAATTAATTCAATTCGAATTACGTGTAGGCTTCACACGGCCAAGACACACGCCCATGTTCAAGGCTGTGTCTCCTACACGGCTGAGACACATGCCCGTGTCTCTGCCCGCGTGCTCAATTCTGAGCATTCTGTTTTTCTCAAATTTAAGGTGCAGGGGACACACGGCCTAACTACATGCCCATGTACCAGGCCGTATGTCACACACGGTCTAGACACATGCCCGTGTGTCTGCCCGTGTGGACAAAACAAAGCCATTTCTAGCTTCATTTCTCACCCAAAATCACACCAATGTCCTACACTTAAACTCACATCCAAATACCAACCATTTCAAGTATTCAAGTTAAGCAAACTCTATCATTCAACATGGCATACCATTACATGCATACATGTTCATAATCTTGCCTTGGTTTAGTCCATATGTTAGGCATAGTTTGATCAACTACTCAACATATATGTAGCTACCATAGTTTGACATTACAAGTATATTAAAACAAACCATTACTAGCCAGTCCAATGGCTAGATTACAAACATCATTTACATTTACATGCCAATATGGCCAATATAACCTATACATGCCATTACAACCTTAATTGATTTACCATATTGTTCCGACATGGGTCGATGGATAGTGTGAGTGATCTCTGCTGAGCTTCCAATCCAACGAACTTCCGATTTACTCTAAAACAGGGAAAAATAAAACGGAGTAAGCATTACATGCTTAGTAAGTTCGTATAACATGGTACTTAACTTACCTTTCATTCTATTTTGAGGTAACTATGTAAGGCACATTCATTCAATTTGACCTCAAGCCCTACACATATCCTCATTTCTCTTGTTAGTTATATATTTCATAATAACATCAAAAACATGTATGGACTCATTAACAATAAAGTTTCCATGCACATATGCTTTCCACAACATGTATAAATCACATTGCTATATCTCAAGTATATTTTTATATAACACATCTCGAGTTCAGATTATTTCATATAAAAACTTTACACATTTTACTCGAAATATCAATGTATCACGAGTAGTAGTACACTCAAAGTGTACAAGTCCATAACCAAGGATGAACATATTCATCAAATGAATCCCATATACAAATATCATCATCTCATGTTTTCATATGTCAATTGTCATGTAGCATCATTTTCATGGATTTCTAACAACTACGTGTAATAACTCATTTCTTATTCATGTCCTTTCATGTCAAGATTTTTACCTGTTGAATTTATTGGGGATATCGATGGATACACAGGTAGTACACCCGAGGTGTACAAATCAGAATTTGTCAATTCATGTCCAATGGTACCCATAAGGTACTATTTCAGATAGTACACTCTCGACCCACCCACACACACATATATATATATATATAAACAACAGAATTACCAGTCCAGGCTAAATCCTTTTTATGACATATGCTCTAAAGAGCTTAATCTGGATTACCCGTCCGGGCTAAATCCAATCCATAACATATGCTCGAGAGGACTTATTTCAGGATTACCCATCTGGGCTAAATCCTTTCTGTAATGAGGTCGATAGGATTACTCATCCGAGCTAAATTCGGTCAGCAAGAAATGCATAACCTCATTCATTTCGGGAAAACACATATCCATCGATTTTCCTTTTATTCAACCGGGATTTAAACATTTTTCTCAAGCATTATCGGGCACGATCGGATATGTAATCATTTCACATATTTATGACATTTATACAATTCACATAAACACAATCAATGCAAGCATCTAAGTAAACACAATTTTGTTACACAAACTTACCTCGACAATGTTCGTGTACGTAAAATCTACTAATCCGACATTTTCCTCTTTCCTCGTTCCAGCTTCGAATTTGGTCTATTCGGATCTATACGAGTAAAATTTACATTAATTTATCATATTTCATATTCATGTGGACTCATTTTACATCCTAGGCAAAATTACCATTTTGCCCCTAACTTTTCTATAAATTCCCATTTCGTCCCTAGGCCCGAAGAATGAAACTTGTGCAATTTACTCCCTATTCCAAGCCTAACCAAAATTCCATCTCAAAATTTACAGCACATGTATTCATAAAAATTCAGATTTTTTCCTCGAATTTCACAACTTTGCATTTTAGTCCCTAAATCATGTTTTCATCAAAAATTACTTTGTAAAAGTTGTTTATCTATCAACAACCTTTCATTTTCTACCATAAAATTCATATTTCCAGCATATTTATCCATGACCCAAATTTCATACTTTGATAACTTTTCAAATTAATCCCCCAAATAGATAGATTCAGCTATCCCGATTTCAAAAATATCAAAATTACTAAAAACGAGACAAGGAAACTTACCCAATTTGGCCATGAAAGTTTCTTCTCTCTCTCCTAGGGTTTCCATGTTTTATTTTGGGGAAGAAGATGATAAAAATGATTTTTATTTCTATTTAATAATTTATCATCTTTTAATAATTTTGATTTCCAATTTAGTCTTTAGCCTTTTTCTCATTTTCCATGGATGAATCATCGAAAAAATACATACTAAATTTTTGTTAATGGTCTAATTACCATATAAGGACCTTAAGTTTTGAATTCCATAGCTATTTGATCCTTCTAGTTACTAGAATCCAACTTTTGCATTTTATGCGATTTAGTCCTTTCCCTAATTAAAAACCTAATCGATAAAATTTTCGTATCAAAATTTTCACATAACTTTTCTAACATAATAGGACCATATAATAAAATAAAAATAAATTTTATTTTCGGCTCGAATTTGTGGTCCCGAAACCACTGTTATGATTTCACTGAAATTTGGGCTGTTACAGGAAAGGGAAGAGAAATCTATCTTGGATTCACGTACAATCAGAAGATAAAAGAGAAGCTGGAGTGTAGAATTAACTTCCTGCATTTCTGCCTTTATTTTTCTAGATTGAATTTTTTGTGATTCGAAATTAATTGAGAAATGTTGATAAATGATTCTATTGTGATGTTTACTTTTCCACCAATGAACTAAATCTTTCCTAGGTTGGAGTTGTTTGGGTGAATGTTTTATCATCTTTAATGCCTAGGATTTGAGATTGTCTATATCACTGTTACATTCGATTCATGCTTATTTTAAATATATGCATGCAAGCTCTAAACATAGTTGAATGTATGATGTGTTCTTATATGTTTTTAATTCTGAAAAGGTTAAGAATACTGGATCTTGAATCGTTTGATGCAAGCGAATACTCGATAGAATATTCATAGCACTCTAGACATAGATGTTGCAAGTTGTACAGAGAGGACGTTCATTGCAGTTATCAATCCCAAGTTTTGTAGATGTACATGAACTTAGATTTTTAGCTTAAGATCGAGCTATCGAAAGAGGCAGGTCACAGTAGCGAATCTCTGGGCAATAGATTAGACAATATTTTGCCATGGCATTATCTTGATACAAACATTTCTCTTGCGTAATTCTAACCCTATTCATTCAACAACAGAAATACTCTTGATATTCTCTATGAATTGCCACATCATTTTATTTGCCATATTAATTCTTTGTTCTTTATCATTTAAATTCAGCAATTCATTATTCTAGTTTCTTATTCACTCTGAGATTATTTCATGATATTTTGGTATAATTAACAATATTGTAACACCCCTAACCCGTATCTGTCGCCGGAACAGGGTTACGGAGCATTACCGAAACTTTCAGAACATTTACAAATAATTCATGTAAATTATTATTCATCAACCGAGATTATTGATATCGTCCCTTAAATGGACCCTCGAGGCCCAATACAAGCATTAGAATCGAGTCGGGACTTAATCAGAAACTCTAAGAATTTTTCACGAAATTAAAAAAATTTTCTAAGTTACAGGGCTCACATGCCTGTGTGGTCCAAGGGACACGCCCGTGCTATAAGCCGTGTTCGACCCCGTGTAACTCTCTGACTTGTGCACACGGCCATGCCACACGCCCGTGTGCTAGGCTATGTGGTTGATTAAATTTTTTCGAAATTAGGTGCAGGTTTCACACGGCTAAAACACACGCTCGTGTTCCAGGCCGTGTAGCACATAGCTCACTTGTTTGTTTAATATGTTTCAGGTTAACTTCTGACTTAGGACCAGATGGCGTGCGAGAGCTCAAATTGGTTACCAGTTAAAATATATGTGGGTTTACGTTTAATTATTTTTGGACTGTAATCTGTTTTTGGGTCTAGTTTTGGTTTTTGGTTTTATCGTCGACATTTAATATTTTCAAGCATAAAATTGCAAATCACACAAATTAACAAGTTAGATTTCGATTTTCAAAACTAAAACAAGCTAAGGATTTCCGCTACAAATTGAAATGGGTTTTATGAAAATTTGTAACGAATGATTCAAAATATGCCTATTTGGCGAGCTGTACGTTTCATTTATCGAGATTACGGTTTTCAAATAACTGAAACTTTGGTAAATTTTTCGCTGCAAGATTAGGTAGTGATTTAAGTAATTTCTAAAAATAAAATGTTTCTGTTTTTGGCAAATAACTGTTTTATTCTGGAAATGGTTTGCAAATGTTAGTACTTTCAAAATATGCACTGAGTTTGATTTAAACCAAAACTGTGAATGAGTTGATGTAATTCCTCAGTAACCAGTCATAACTTTTAAGCCGGGTTTGGGGTATTACAAATATGTCGTCTATCAAGTCCAATTGGGGGAGATGCTTTGTCTTGGGCATTAGAAAGGATGACTTCCAGAAGATAGAGACATAGATATGACTGACTGGACTGGCAAAACATTGGACTGGACCGAAGTAGAATAGATCTTAAATCTGTTTATGGATCTATTCGCTTGTAACGTTCATAGTGTGACATACTTAAATCCTGAGTGGATGACGGACTATGTATGCGTGACTCGTACACTTTGATGTAAGTAAAAGCCTGAGTTCGAATAGATAAGGAGCCGAAAGCTGATGTGTTGGGTGTACGACTTCTACAGTATGTAGCATCATTCACAATAGTGAAATTCATAGCTCGAGACATGGGTAAATGATATCCTTTCATAGACATTACACGGTTGATGAAAAGTAAACGTGGCCACGGGTCGTTCGTCTTTGTGATGGATGACTTGATCACTATTTGATAGTGATTGACTTTACATGAAGGAAGATGTAATGGTTACCATGAGATGAAATAGGATCATATTGGGAGAACGGATATTATCCCAAAGAGATCAAGGATATATTGTGAGGGTAACACACTTATGGCAAGGTCATTGGACGAGCACTGGTATGTCGTTAGGGAGAGCTCAATCACGATACTATAGTGGAATGATTTCGTGACTAAATGAGTAATTAATAGGAAAAAACATGAACTTAATTATAAATCATTTGATCCCTCATTACATATGTCCAATTGGTCCCTCTGCTAGCTCGTTGATACTAGAATGAATTGCGTGTTTGAATCGAAATGAACAGAACGAATAAAAATAGAGAAAAGAAAAACATTCATGAATGATTATGGTTTTTTCCAAAATAGAGAAATTAAATCATTTGGAAATGAATGTGGTTTTCTCGAATTGGAGATGGAAATGAAAATGAAAATGAGAATGAGAAATGATTCATTTGCAAATGTACATGGATTACTCAGAAATGATCGGAAGAATGAGTTTATATTTTTGAGCAGTTTTAAAGCCCGAAAAATGAAAATAAATCATTTGATGATAGCAAACAAGTTGAGTTGTAAAATACTAAACATTTTTTCTCGAAATTTTACTAGGGGTAAAATCGTCATAATTTTACCGGGGGTAAAATTGAGATGAGAAAATTATTTAATTATAAAATTAATATTATTTTTGGAAAATAGAAAAATATGTATTGGGCTGGATTAAATTATAAAGTGTTGCGTTAAAATTCCAGAAAGCACATATAATTGCGCCTAATACAATGAGAGGCCCGAATCCCCATCATAATACATCTGAGGGGAAGCACACTCTATTAGCACACCCTCTAGGAAGTTGTTTTTCTATTTGAAATAAACCTCTACAATTCAACAAGGGTTCTACTTTCTCTCCCTATAAATAGATTACGCTGGTAGAGTTATTTACATAACTTGAAGATATTTTTACTTTGTCGAAAAATACAGAGAATTTATTCTCAACTATTATATATTTTTCTGGAATAAAAATTCTGTCGGTTTCTATTTTGAAGAGACTTTTCATTTTCACCCCAAAAGTAACTAAAAGTAAAGAAAACTTTTTTTAGTTCTGTGTTTTGATTCGATTGATTCAAGCCCACACTCGAAGTAGTTTGTGGTACGAGAATAGCGGAGAAGATCGTTTGGTTGAAGGCCAAAAAACTTTTAAGGATCCGCTTATCCAAAAACATAGGTACGATTTCGGTTTAAAATGTATTGCTATAAATATCACAAACTGAATTAGTTTTCAAAATTTTAATTTTCCGTTGTGCTAGACAACTGTTTTTAAATCAGTTTTTTTTCCAACAGGTCATTGAGGAATGGTGAGGCATATCCTGAGGGCCAATAGTATAAAAAGCTGAACTATGGGATATTTGAGAAGGTATCAACCTCACTAAATTACTTAGAATTAACTGTCTGGAAATTGAACTTGATGTTGCCGCTGTTATTAGTTTTATTAATAATGATAGGATTGATAATCAAATGCTCATTACTTTGATTCGAAATTGCAAGATGCTCCTTAATGGTTTCCAAAGTGCAACTTTGAAGCACATCTGTAGAGAAGGAAATCGATGTGCAGATATTTTGGCTACACTGGGCAATAGCTATATGGAACCTCAGATTATCGAAGTGTTCGATTTTGGTTTTGTTGTTGACTGCTATGAACCCCGTTGTGTATTAAGGATAATTTACTTTCGGATGCTGTAGGGAGAAGCTACTCCCGTACTATTGGCTTTTAATCTATTTATTTGCTCCCTCTTATAAGAAAAGAGGACAACCTTCACAACAAACATGGGCCTAAATAACCATATACTAATTACGTTAAGGTAGTAAAATAATAATGGAATATATAAATAGCTAATTGATTGTATGTTGTACAATCAATAAAAGAAAAGATAATAATTGAATAAAATAATAGTGAAATAGAAACCATTATAGTAATAATTGTTGAGTATGATTCCTACTTCAGTTAAATTTGAGAAATAATTTTTTAGTTAAACTTTGTTTATTTATTTTAATCAAACTTTAATTAGTTTAGATTATTTTTATTATTATTTGACCTATAAATTTAGCCTATAAATAGGCTCTTTTATAACATTAGAAAATACACCCATTATATATTAAAATTCATAACACATTTAGATAATTTTATGTTTACATTTTGAGGGTTTTTGTTTTGAGGGGTTTTTCAACGTTAAATTTGTGTTCAATTTCTCGATTCTTCCACTATTTTTACTTGTTTGTTACTTAATCGGGTCAATTCCAACAATATTAATGATGAAATATGAATGTGCATATATATAAAATTTTGTTTAATGCATGATGTACGGGTGATTAAATGAAAATAACAATAAAATAAGGTGAATACTTGAGTATTTTGAATATACCAATAAAATAAGATAAATTAAATTCTATGATTATGCCAATAAAAATAGATTAAACAAATAAGAGGAATATATCAATAAGATTTAATGGGTGAATAATTAAGAATTCTGAATGTTCTAAACATGTTAACCATAGATTATTCACTTATCAGAATTTTAGGTCTCCACCTAGGATTATTTCAAAAAATGTATGGGTGCTTTAGTTGTTAATGAATTTTTTTAAATATTTTTAAGAGGATACTAGTGTAAGTGTACAGTTTTATATACACTAACTAAATCATAAAAACATCTAGAAATATTTTTCTTTATTTTTTATGGTAGAATTAACTTTTTATATACCAAGACACTAACGTCCCCTGTAAGCTCTATTTTTTTTTATATTTTTTTCTTGAATCGAGAATAAAAAGGTTTAATTTGTTTTTTCAGTGACATATAATTGGAAATAGCTCAAATAATTTTTAATCAACTAAAAAACCAAGAATTGAAAAATAAATTGATTAAGAATAAACAAAATCGAGGTTTTTTTTTTTTATTTATCTTTAACAAAAAAAATTGAATTTTATATTAATTCTTTGGTCATTTTTATCTTTGATTTCTATTTTGTAAATACAACCTTCTTAATTTTGAATATATCTTAAATAAATTTTATGAATTTTTTAATTATTATTAATTTATTTTTTTAATTTTTAAAGTGATCGAATTGTCCGCTTCAACTGATTGAACCAAAATCTAAAAGTTCAACTAGTTTGATTTTCGATCCAATTCTTACAACATTAACATTATCAATTAAATTATATTAATTGATTTTTTAAAATAATATTAATTAAATTTTAGAATATTATGTTTTCTAGTTTTCTGAAGGATTTTTTTTTTGAATTGGTACAAATTTATACACACTAATTAAATCATTAAAAAATAGAAATATTTTTCTTAAAAATTTCATTTGTGTTGCTCAAAAGAAAAAATTATCTACTAATGGGTGGTACAAAACTTAGACTAATAATAAAATTGTTATTGGATGGTACAAAATTTAGACTAATAATTAAATAGTTATTTGAGTTTGATATTTCTCAGTCAAGTCACATTAATTCAATTAAAATATCACATTCCCTAAAAATAGATTAGTAGAATAGGGTTAGTAGATCAAATATTCAGTTTGGATTTTGAAATTAGGATCGTAGTGATTAATTAAGTAAAATATTATAAAATAATAATCGAGATTAAAAATTTAGGTTGAGAAATTTAAAATAAAGTGTTCGGGAATTAATTTTCTTAAAACAAATTTTAAAAACGAAATTGGATTTGAAAATAATTAAGGAAATGAGTTTTAATTAGAAATTAGGATTGATTTGAAAAAGGGTGAATACTGAAAGTGGCTAAAAGGGCAATTGCCCAATTTTTAAAAATTGGTTTGCCTATTTAAACCACCCACATTGCTTTCCTCCATTTATCTTTCCATTTGAAAAAAATTCTCAAATAAAAAATCTGAGATTTTCTCTCAAATTAACTCATCTCTACTGATTTTCTAGCCTTCCAAACACCAATTCTTCCTTCAATTTTAAAGAAAGTTCTTCCTTTCTTCATCAATTTAGTCTTTCATCGAATTAGATCTAAAACTTATTGTTCTTCTCAAATTGAGATAACATTTTAATTCTTATTGATAATTCTAAGCTTGTTTTTATAATTTGAGATTTGATAAACTATTACGAGATTTCAATAGATCTAAAGCTTTTAAATCAAATTTTGATTCAAAAATGGTGAAATCCAAAATATTAAGTTAACTTGTTGTTTTAAATTGATTTTCAACTTATTTTAAACTAATTTTAAGGTTTATGAACTCAATTTAATAGATCGTTAACGAATTTTTATGAATTGAGAGTTTTTCCTCTTTTAATGTTCATGTAAGCTTAATTTTCCAAACAAGTTAGATCCGATAAATTTGATTAAATTGGTGGCTTAGATCTATTATAATATGATATTTAGGATGTTTAGAAATTTGTTTGGGGATTAGGAACAAAAATTGAGCAAGGAAATCTCTTATTTCGGTAAAACTAGCAAGATTTCAGTATTGAGAAAGAAGAGCTTAGGTCTATGTTATTAATGTGACTTGAATGTATTTGTGGCTGTTCATAATGTGTTTACATTGTGTGTAATATGTATGCAAAGTGCTGGATTCATCAGGAACCTCTACAAGCAAGACGAAAGGGAAAGAAAAGCTTATTTGAGCTTTCGATGTACGAGTGGAATCGACTAGGTGAGTGATCGGAATTGCTGCTTTTAGACACGATTACTTAAGTTAAATGGGAGCTTAGGTTGGCCTAACCACCTAATCTAAGTTTCAAGTGTAATTTTTCCTACCCCATCTATTTAATATTACATGTGATGCTTGTATATTATGATATGTGATACATATGAGATATTTAAACATGTGATATGTGTATTTGATAGTGAATGTTAAGTGGCTTGCTGGTTTTATGCACATCTAAGTGATTTAAATTGAATGTGGCTCTTTGATAAATTGAGATAGCACTTGTGAGTGCATTAAAAGTGATTGTGAAAATGGTGTGTATAAGTGTTTTTGGCAAGTGAAAGTGTGCATAAAACAGTAAATGTGTGTATGAATGAAAATGTTGGCATTGTGATATCTTGGAATGATTGGATATCATTGGCATACCATAGGATGTAACAGGTCCGGGTACCAACTGTCACAATTAACCCGAGTCACAATTAACCTGAGTTACATAATCCGCTTTTCGAACTTGCTTTATTAATAAACTTAGACAATGATGAATTGTAAACCTATGTTCACCATACAAGTTTATTCTGAGACTCCGATTAACTACATATTTCAAAAATTAACTACACATTTCAAAAATTTACTTCAAATAAAAATCACTAATAAACAAGTACTAAAGTTTTACAATCACTTAGTCATGCTATGCTCGTATTTTTACACCTAATACAACTTTAGAATTAACTTAGACAATACACTTAACCAAGTCCCTGAGGCGTAGCCTCTAAGGGTGCCCCTCTATATACAAGATATAGATATGGCGCCTTTCACGTGAGCCTTGTAGAGTCTAGCTTGGTCCCTCCATACAACCCTTGAGTCATCCTTTAACCCTACACACAAGGCAATACAATCGTAAGTTCAGATGAACTTAGTGAGATTTTTTATGATATTAATCATAAAAGAATCTAATTTTTTGGATAAATAAGGATAAGAGTACATAATTAAAACTCACTGATTCACTTAGAAGATTCTACAGTTTGACTGGCATGGCCGACACCCATGCGTTCTCTAAACTTATCGTTGGCGGACATGCCAGTTGACCTAATCGTCGGTGTACTCTTTCAAGCAACCTTTTTATGTGGCTTAACCTTAACTGGCTCCATCTCAAGCTTCCTGTAACACCCCTATCCCGTATTCTTCATTGGATTAGGGTTACAGAGCATTACTGTAAAAATGAAACATTTAAACATAAATTCATTCATTATCATAAACATATCATAAGTCAATTATACATACACATTTCATCCCTATATCGAGCCCTCGAGGCCCTAAAAATACCTTAGAAACGATTCAGGACTAAATTGAAAACATTAGGAAAATCTGAGAAAAAGTTGCAAAAATTTACAAAACAAGGGTCACACGACCGTGTGACAATTGAACTAGGGACACACGGCCATGTCCCAGCCCATGTCCTCACCAGTATAACTCTTTGAGTAGGATCACACAGCCATGTCACACACCCGTGTGCTAGGCCGTGTAACTAACTAACTTGCACCCTAAGCACTCAATAGATGACACATGGCCGTGTCGCCAGGCCGTGTGTCTCACACGGCTGAGTCACATGCCCGTGTCTCAGGCCGTGTGGACCCAAAATGAACCTTAATCAACAAGTTTACCATTTCAAGCTTACTTTGTGTAACAGCCCGATTTTGGGGCTAGTCGGAACAGTGGTTTCGAAACCACTAATCTGAGGCCAGAGAAATTATTTTTAATAATATTTTACGTGTTACAGCATGATTATGTGAGTGCATGAAAATTTTGGTGAATTAATTTTAGTGATTGTATGCTTAATTTAGAAAAAAAAGACTAAATCGCATAAAGTGCAAAGTTTTATTCTACAAGATAAAAGGTGTCAAATAGCTATAGAACCTTAAATTGGAGGTTCCTTAATGTGAAATTAGGCCCTTAAGAGAGTATTGGTCGGCCATAGGGGACAAAGAAATGCAAATTGGCCAAAGTTGGTGGAATTAGGTGGCTAAATTGATGAAATGAAATAAAATAAAATAAAGAAAAGCTATCATCTTTTCCCATCTTCTTCTTCCACCAAAAATATCAAAAAAATAGGGGTTTTGAGAGCTCAAAATCTTCAGCCAATATTTTCTCTTGCAAGTAAGTCATTTTGATGGTCATTTTTGTTGATTTTTGTGTTTTTGGAACCCTTGTAGCTTAATCTAGCTAATGAGGGGACTATTTTGCACTATGGTTGAAAGTATAGGGTTTTTCCATGAGAGCATTAGTGTTGTTTGCTGAATTTTTATGGAAGAAAATGATCTTGGTTGTTAAATAAACAACTTTTGTGAAAGGGGTTTCTATGAAAACACCTAAAATGGACCTTTTTGTAAAGGTTGTAAAATAGGTGGTAAATGTATGAAATAATTGGATTTGTGAGTTTCTATAAGCTTAAAATAGATTCGGCTAGGCTTGGTTAATGAGGAAATTTGATGAAAATCATTTTACGAGCCTAAGAGCAAAATAGTAATTTTGTGAAAGTCTAAGGGCAAAACGGTAATTTTGCCAAAGTAGGAATTTTGAAATGTCTTGATTTATGTGATGATTAAATGAGTGAATTTTATCATTATAGAGCAAGAAAAACGGAGTCCGGACCTAGACCGGGGGAAAACCAAGCTAGTGGACTAAAATCAAATTAGTCGCCCATATTTTGTATACCGAGGTAAGTTGTACGTAAATTATACAATGTTATTGTATTTATGCATTAAACAATTGATAATTGCATAAAATGTTTGATTATTACTATGAATATGCATGATGAAAGTTGATGTGATATACTCCCGGTTGAACCTTAGGAATAGATTGGATATCCATGCCATGACATTTAGGGTGATATGTGTGCTAGTGTAAGACCATGTCTGGGACATGGTGTAACATCCCAAAAATGGGGTTATTTGGAATTTAGTTATTTTTCTTATTATGAACTGCTGTGATATTATTTATGGAATAATAAAGCTTAATTTAAGGCTTTGAGTGTGCCTGGTCCGATAGAAAAATTTCAGTTTTAACTTGAAAGGCAAGGAGCATCAGCAGGAGGGTGTTATAAGAATAGATGTGGGTATTTTAACACAAAAATGAGCCTAGAATAAGTGGCAAAGTGAGCCCACTTAAGAGCTAGCATGTGACGCCACCAAGGAGCAAGGGAGAGCCTTGGTTCGAGTCACAAAATCCTCTCTTTTTGCTCTTTAAGTGGACGGCACAAGGGGGAGAGATTTTCTCTCCTTAAACTCTTTTTTTTATTATTAGATAATAGGATAATAAGGGATTAATTAGTTATTATTATTATTTAGGTATCATGTTAATAGCAGATAAAAGGGATATTTGATGGATTATGGAGATTAATTCAAGCTATTTTGAATTAAATCAAATAAGTGGCCAAGAGGATTTTTAGGTGTTGTGCCGAATTTGAACTCCTTGAGCAAGGAGAGTGGACGGCAAGGGGTACTAGGGAGTGCCAAATTTTCTTTTGTTTCCTTTCTCTATTAGCCGAATTCTCCCAAAAAGTCTCCCATTTTCTATTTTCTTTTCTCCACCCTCTCCAAAACCGAAAACACTTTCCTTAAAACCTTTCTTTTCTTTTCCCAACTCCTTTAGCTTGAAACTCTTGCTACCTTTCTTTCTCTCCACTATTTTTCTTTCATAATAGCTTGAATCTACCAACTTTTACTTGTGCAGAAAATTCTTTCTATATTGAAGCTTCTTGGCCGAATATCATAAGTAGTATAGAACTCTTCGGGATTTCTTTTGGTAGTCGATTTGGTGAAGGTAAGAAGGGCCGAAACTTTTCTCTCTTAATCTTATGTTTTTGTCGACCAAAGTGAAAAGAAGAGCCGAGATTTGGTGTTGGTAATGGCTAACTATTTCTCTTCTTTGGAACCGATTCCATTAGGTATCCCGGGATTTTGAAGTACTCAATCCCAACTCCTACTCTCTAATAATCGGCTTGGGTAAGTAGTGGTAAGAAGATTTCATTTAGTTTACTATTCGTTTAAGCCGAAGGCTAATAACTCTAGTGATGGCCGAATGTAGGAGTGAAGCAGGAATCGCATATCAAGTACCGAAGTGAGTACTCAAGGGGTGATAGGTAAGGTTCGGGTTCATAAGGAACCCCTTCTAATAATTTGACTTGGCCGAATAGGCCATAGTACTAATATGGGTATTTGGCCGAATATAGGGATCAGTAGATCTAGGGTGGCCCAACGTTTCTTTTCGGATTTAGAGCATCCAAGGGTGACAGGTGTGTACATACACACTTATAATTAATTAAATGTACTAAACTGTTGTGTGTGCTAACCGGATCTGTGTAGATTCGGGATTAATACCATGAATGGTATAAGCAAGGAAACAGGTAAGTCCTTGTTGACTATGAAATATTTTAAGATGCTTTTGGGAAGCATGTACACGTTGCTTATTGCTGATGATAAAACCTATACATGTGATTAAGTATATGGTAGCATAAATTATGTGATATAAATGTTGATGTGGGATTGATGAGTGGAGGGGCGGTGATATTTTCGTCGACGTGAGCACCAGTGTTTTGGTAACACACTGTGACTATACGTCACCAGAGGTTTGGTACCTCCAGAGGTTTGGTACCTCATAGCGACTCGTCCCTGTGGTTAACACCACCGTGGGTTGGCCCCACTTGAGATATGGGATCATCTGCCAGTGATTTGGTATCACACGATGGGTTGGCCCCATCACCCGATTTGTGTCCACGGACACGGTGCTTTGGTAGCACATCGTGACTATATGTCACCAGTGGTTTGGCACCACCAGTGTTTTGGTAACACATTGTGACTACGGTCACCAGTGGTTTGGTACCACAAGGGGTAGACAAAGGCGTTTGGTTGGCTAGGACGGGTGCATGACTTAGTACATGATGATTGATTATATGCTGTGTATGAAATTGTTTACATACGAGGGAAGGGTTACATACTGAGTCTTGGTGACTCACCTTCTCCTTTAACATTTTTCAGGTGACTCGTAGATGGCGGTTGAGGAGCCGGTTGGACTCGAGGTGGCCATGCAGTGGACTTAAATATATTGAACATTAAACGTAGCTATTTTATTTTTTTTATTATTGGGTTATTTTATTTTGGTTGTAATAAGGCCTCCATAAACTTTATTTTTGTTATTTCTTATATGTTGGATATTTTCTTTAAACTATATTATTAAAACTGAATGAAAATCACATGTTTTCTTAAATTAACACGAAAATGTTTTATCGTGCCATCGGGCACACTTGAAATTTGTATAATAACCGGACTTAATTAAATTTCCAAATTAAATCTAAGTATAGGTTCGGCAAGATAACCAAAAACGAGAGGTTTTCAACAAAACTTAAATTGGTTTTTAAAATGGTGTTCAAAAAGTTTTTCTCCGTAACAAATCAAATTCGGTCGTAATGTTTGGGCCGGGTTTGGGTTGTTACAAAATTGGTATCAGAGCCCAGTTCAAAGCTCGGCTGTGGGGGCCCAAGGCCCAAAAATGTTTTGGTAAGCCTTATGGAATGATTCTTGGTTTTTGAACAGCATGGCCCGAGTCTCCGGCACCAATCCGCCCAGGTAAGTATATCTAAACCTCTTGGTAAATTATATTCTGTAGAAGGGTAGAAGCATGGAACGTAGATAGACTTATAGGACTTGGAGCCTAAGGTTAGATTACTCAAACGCAAACAGAACATAAGACTTAAGGAACTAAACCAACCTATGACTTAGTCAATGAGCTAGGGTGTGGTAACCCCTGTACGCATGTCTAGGATTGGATCCGGAAGAGCCTGGTATTTAAGCAGTCCTCGTGACTCACCTCCTCTTCGCAGGTATCCTACCTGGTGCGTAGCTTCGGTTCACCCTAACTCAGAGGGCTCAGTGGTGTGGTAACCTCTGTGCGCATGTCTAGAAAGGTTCAGTGAGAGCTTGGTATTTAAGCGGTCCGCGTGACCCACCTCCTCTTCACTTGAATTACGCACAGTGCGTAGCTTTGGTTCACCACGACTGGGAGGGCTCGGTCATAGGCTAAACACAATGATTAAAACCCGAAAAGGGAATTAGCCTTGTTTTTCGAAATAGAATGAAACAACAAACCCTAATGTTTTCAAAACTTGTGCAATAACTTTCTCAAATCCTAGAACATTACTTTTACAACGTTTTTCTCGAAAAACTTGACTTGTGAAAATTACAGAAATACCTTAGGGTAAAATTACCAAAATGCCCACGACCCATAAGATATTAATTCAATGGTTTTGCTCAAAAATTTCAACTATTTTACAAATATTCAACAACTTAGCTTTGGAAATCATCAACAAAATATTTTGGTTCTAGAAAATTACGAAAATGCCCCTGTAGGAAAAAAGACGAAAATACCCTGGGTTAGAAATGGGCGAAATGTCCGATGAGCGAATAGGTATGGAAAGTATTAAGGAATGGATGCATGAACTTCATTGTGTGAACTAGGATAGGAAATCAAACATTTTTGCTCGAAAGAATCTCTGATTAAACCTTATCCATAAAATTTCTTCGCGAGTAATAAAGTGAAACAAATGCTAACGCATAAAATTTTTCTTAATCAGATTAAAAGCGCGGTAGATAGAATGAGTTCTAGAGGACGTGGACGCCGTGGACGTGGTAGGGGTAGGATGACGGTGTGTCTCAACCCGTCAGTCGAGACAAGGTTACGAAAATGAGGTACCATCGCCACCACCACCTCCTACTTTTAGAGCTGAGGAGCCGGATCAGACCGGTGGCGAGGCGGTATCGCAAGCTGTGTTGCGAGTCTTGGAGATGGTGGCTGGGGCTGGTGGAAATGTGGGAGCTCAGAAATCTATCCCCGAGCGACTCCGATCTAACGGAGCGGAGGTATTCCGAGGTGTGTCAGGAGTGGCACCAAAGGCAATGAATATGGCTAGAGTCAATGAAAGAATCATGGATGACCTTGACTTCGACCGAGGAAGAAAAGCGAAAGGGGCGTGTCGCTTCTAAAGGATGAAGCGTATCAGTGGTGGCTTACGGTTCGAGATGGGGCTACAGCAGATGATTTGACTTGGGAGTATTTCAGAACCACCTATCAGAAGAAGTATGTGGGTACCAGCTACACTGACGCGCAGAGAAAGGCTTTTCTGGGATTAGTGCAAGGAACTAAGTCCGTGTCGGAATATGAGGCGGAATTTTTAAAGGTGAGAGTAGGTATGCGAGAGGCATCGTGTTCATCGAACATGAGCGCTGTGTCCGCTTTGAGGACGGACTCGAGATGATTTGAGGTTACCGATTGCCCCACAAAGCAGTTCGTGAATTCTCATCTCTAGTGGAAAAGGCTAAGGTAGCCGAAGGGATCAAGGAGGCTGTGAGGCAAAGCTATAGTAGGAACAATCAGAAGAGAGGATTTGGATCAGCTGGATCAAGCGGGAGTGCTCGAGAAAAGGCTAGGCCGAGTGGGCCAAATCAAAGCGGCAAGGCCCACGACTACTAATCGAGGCCGACTCGAAGTGTAATCGCTGTGGAAAGACCCATTGGGGAGGTTGTTGGACCGGTGATAAAGGATGTTTTGAGTGTGGGTCTTTGGAGCATCGTGTCGAGATTGTCCCCGAAACTAGCTAAGAATCAAGGAGGCGTAATCGTACTCGAGAATAGAAATGTAGGACCACAGAGGGTCGTGGTAAGCAGCAGAGGAAACAACGGTCCTAACCGAGGTCGTGGAACTCAAGGCAGAGGTTCAGGCAACACAGAGGCTAGGCGGCTGGCTTAGCTACTACGCAGTGAGGTGTCGCGAGGAAGGTGACGCACCGGATGTTATAACCGATGACGTTTCTAATTTTTGGTTTTCCTTATGTTGCATTGATTGATGTGGGCTTGACGCTTTTCGTACATTGCTAGTAGTGTGGTAGGAACTATGGACCTAAACTCAAACCGCTTCTAGGAGATGATCGTAGTTAGCCCTTTAGGTCACTCTGTAATAGTAGACAAACTTTATAGAGGCGTACTTCTAGAACTTCAAGGGGTAGTATTTGTAGTCGATCTAATGGAACTACCGTTTGGGGAGTTCGATTTGATCCTTGGAATGGGTATTGGCTGGTTAAGTATCAAGCGGATTTGGATTGCGCGGCCAAGCGCATGGTTCTTAAGACGGCTGAAGGTGATGAAGTGGTTATGATAGGAGATAGAAGGAATTACCTATCCAATGTAGTGACTGCCTTAAAGGCTGAAAAGATGGTCAAGAAAGGTTGTGAGGCGTATTTGGTTCAAATCTGTGCTTTGGAAGCTAAGGGGTTAATAGTTGAAAAGGTCCGAACGGTTGGGGAATTGCTTGATGTATTCCCTGAAGAGCTTAGGGTTTGCCTCCGGATCGGAAGTCGAATTCGGTATAGACTTGCTACCGAACGGCACTGTGTCTATAGCACCATACCGAATGGCACCAAAGGAATTGGTGGAGCTAAAGGCTCAAATTCGTGGAGCTCTTGGATAGAGGGTTTATTCGACCAAGTATATCTCTCCGAGGGAGCGCTGTGTTGTTTGTCAAGAAGAAGGGCGGTTCTATGCGGATGTGCATCGACTACACCGCCGTTAAACAAGTTAACGATCAAAAACAAATACCCGTTGCCTCGGATCGATGACTTGTTTGATCAACTGAGAGGTGCGTTGGTATTCTCAAAGATAGACCTTAGGTCGGGATATCATCAATTAAAGGTGAAGGAGGCCGGCGTTCACAAGGCGGCATTCGAACTCGGTATGGGCATTTCGAGTTCTTGGTGATGCCATTGGTGACCAATGCACCGGCGGCATTTATGGACTTGATGAATAGAGTATTTCAACAGTACTTGGACCAGTTCATCGTGGTGTTCATAGACGACATATTGGTTTATTCAAAGACAGAAGAGGAGCATGACAAGCATTTACGGATAGTTACGCAAGTATTGAGGAGAAGTAGATTTATATGCCAAATTCGAGAAATGCGAATTTTGGCTTAGGAAGTGGCTTTCTTAGGTCATGTAGTATCGGTGAAGGAATTAGAGTAGACCTCGCAAGATTGAAGCGGTATTGGATTGGAAACCACCTAGGTCGGTGGATGAAACCAAGTTTCTCAGGTTTAGCAGGTACTATCGGAGATTCGTGGAAGGATTCTCTCTCTAATAGCGTGCGCCGTTAACCAAGTTACTAAGGAAAGGTGTCCCATTTGTATGGACGGAGAAGCGCAAGGAAGCTTTGAAAAGCTAAGGAAAATTTTGTGGAAGCTCGGTTTTGGTACGACCAAGCGGGAAAGTTATTCACGGTCTATTGTGATGTATCTCACATTTGGTTTGGGATGTGTGTTGATGCGGAGATGGGAAGGTAGTAGCCTATGCATCCCGTCGATTAAGACCGCATGAGGTTAACTACCCAACAACATACGACTTGGAGTTAGCAGCGATCGTCTTCGCTCGAAGATATGGAGACATTACAGTATATGGGGAGAAGTCGATAGTCTACACGGATCACAAAAGCTTGAGGTATCTTTCGACTCAAAAGGATCGAATCGAGACAGCGTCGGTGGATTGAACTACTAAAGGACTACGATTGTTCGATCGAGTACCATCAGGTAAGGCTAATGTAGTAGCCGACGCATTGAGCCGGAAAGTGGTGACGGACTTAAGAGCAATGTTCGCTCGGTTGAGTCTATATGATGATGGGAGTCTTTTGGCGGAACTCCAAGTAAAGCCGACTTGGATTGAGAGATTAAGGAAAAGCGGTTAGTGGATGAAGGCTTGAGCGCTAAGAGGGTACAAGTTCAAGATGGTGGCTTGGAAGGGTACAGTCTGTCTAGTGATGGAGTGCTTTGTTTTCAAGGACGAGCTTGTATGCCAAGGGATCTGATTAAGGCGAAAAATTATCCAAGATGCACATAGCAGCCTATACGCTATGCATCCTGGGGAAGCAAGATGTATGGAGACTTGCGGAAAGCTTGATACCGTGGCACAGGTTGAAGCGTGAGATAACGGAGTTCGTAGGAAAGTGTCCGACGTGCCCGCCAAGTTAAGGCTGAACATCGTTACCATCGGGACTACTTCAACCAATAAAGATTCCTCAATGGAAATGGGAGAGGATCACCATGGATTTTGTTAGTGGGCTACCCTTACGCCCACCAAGAAGGATGCGATTTGGGTAATTGTGGATCGCTCGACTAAATCAGCTCACTTCATGCCGGTGAGAATGGATTACTCACTCCGAAGCTAGCGAAGTTGTATGTGGGTGAAATAGTGAGGTTGCATGGTGTGCCGAGATCGATTATCTCGGATAGGGATCCCGATTCACGTCAAGGTTTCGGAAAGCGTTGCATCAAGCTTTGGGTACACGGTTAGATTTGAAGACGGCTTTCCATCCACAATCGACGGACAATCGGAAAGGGTGATACTGATTTTAGAAGACATGTTAAGAGGTTGTGTCTTGGATTTTAGTGGTAGTTGGGAGGAGTACGTACCATTAGCGGAATTCGCTTATAACAATAGTTATCAAGCGAGTATTCAAATGGCTCCATATGAGGCCCTATATGGACGAAAGTGCCGTACTCCTACATGTTGGACGGAGTTGGGGAACGACAAGTTCAGGTCGAGAATTGGTAACAGAGAGGCAAGACAAAGTCAAGGTGATTAGGTCTCGTCTCAAGGAAGCATCGGATAGGCGAAGTCTTATGCCGATCTCAAACGCAAGGGAATGGAGTATCTTTGTGGGGACAAAGTCTTTCGAAAGTGTCGCCTTGGAAAAAGGTGTTGAGATTTGGGACGAAAAGGGAAGCCGAGCCCAAGGTTCATCGGGCCATATACGATTGTAAAGCGAGTAGGACCGGTAGCTTATCGCCTAGAGTCTGCGCGCAGAATCGAATCGATTCATGGCGTATTTCATGTATCAATCTTTGAGACGATGATCGGTCGGATCCTTCGCACGTTGTGCCGTGATAGTGAGAGATTGAGGTGAACTCGGATTTATCTTTTGAAGGAACCGGTTCAGATTGTAGACCGAGATGTGAAGGTTCTACGAGGAAGGCGGTGCCTTTAGTGAAAGTGATATGGCGGAACCACGAGTGGAAGAAGCTACGTGGGAGCCCGAGGAGGTGATGCGCGGCAATACCCCCATCTCTTTTGATCAAGGAATTTCGAGGACGAAATTTATTTTAAAGGGGTAGAAGCGTAACATCCCAAAAATGGGGTTATTTGGAATTTAGTTATTTTTCTTATTATGAATCTATTTGTGATATTATTTATGGAATAATAGAGCTTAATTTAAGGCTTTGAGTGTGCACGGTCCGATAGAAAAATTTCAGTTTTTAACTTGAAAGGCAAGGAGCATCATCAGGGGAGGGTGTTATAAGAATAGATGTGGGTATTTTAACACAAAAATGAGCCTAGAATAAGTGGCAAAGTGAGCCCACTTAAGAGCTAGCATGTGACGCCACCAAGGAGCAAGGGAGAGCCTTGGTTCGAGTCACAAAATCCTCTCTTTTTGCTCTTTAAGTGGACGGCACAAGGGGGAGAGATTTTCTCTCCTTAAACTCTTTTTTTATTATTATTAGATAATAGGATAATAAGGGATTAATTAGTTATTATTATTATTTAGGTATCATGTTAATAGCAGATAAAAGGGATATTTGATGGATTATGGAGATTAATTCAAGCTATTTTGAATTAAATCAAATAAGTGGCCAAGAGGATTTTTAGGTGTTGTGCCGAATTTGAACTCCTTGAGCAAGAAGAGTGGACGGCAAGGGGTACTAGGGAGTGCCAAATTTTCTTTTGTTTCCTTTCTCTATTAGCCGAATTCTCCCAAAAAGTCTCCCATTTTCTATTTTCTTTTCTCCACCCTCTCCAAAACCGAAAACACTTTCCTTAAAACCTTTCTTTTCTTTTCCCAACTCCTTTAGCCGAAACTCTTGCTACCTTTCTTTCTCTCCACTATTTTTCTTTCATAATAGCCGAATCTACCAACTTTTACTTGTGCCGAAAATTCTTTCTATATTGAAGCTTCTTGGCCGAATATCATAAGTAGTATAGAACTCTTCGGGATTTCTTTTGGTAGTCGATTTGGTGAAGGTAAGAAGGGCCGAAACTTTTCTCTCTTAATCTTATGTTTTTGTCGACCAAAGTGAAAAGAAGAGCCGAGATTTGGTGTTGGTAATGGCTAACTATTTCTCTTCTTTGGAACCGATTCCATTAGGTATCCCGGGATTTTGAAGTACTCAATCCCAACTCCTACTCTCTAATAATTGGCTTGGGTAAGTAGTGGTAAGAAGATTTCATTTAGTTTACTATTCGTTTAAGCCGAAGGCTAATAACTCTAGTGATGGCCGAATGTAGGAGTGAAGCAGGAATCGCATATCAAGTACCGAAGTGAGTACTCAAGGGGTGATAGGTAAGGTTCGGGTTCATAAGGAACCCCTTCTAATAATTTGACTTGGCCGAATAGGCCATAGTACTAATATGGGTATTTGGCCGAATATAGGGATCAGTAGATCTAGGGTGGCCAACGTTTTTTTCGGATTTAGAGCATCCAAGGGTGACAGTGTGTACATACACACTTATAATTAATTAAATGTACTAAATCATTTGTGTGTGCTAACTTAGGATCTGTGTAGATTCGGGATTAATACCATGAATGGTATAAGCAAGGAAACAGTAAGTCCTTGTTGACTATGAAATATTTTAAGATGCTTTTGGGAAGCATGTACACGTTGCTTATTGTGATGATAAAACCTATACATGTGATTAAGTATATGGTAGCATAAATTATGTGATATAAATGTTGATGTGGGATTGATGAGTGGAGGGGCGGTGATATTTCGTCGACGAGCACCGGTGTTTTGGTAACACATCGCGACTGACTATCGTCACCGTGAGGTTTGGTACCTCCAGAGGTTTGGTACCTCATAGCGACTCGTCCCCGTGGTTAACACACCACCGTGGGTTGGCCCCACTTGAGATATGGGATCGTCCGCGGTGATTTGGTATCACACGATGGGTTGGCCCCATCACCCGATTTGTGTCCACGGACACCAGTGCTTTGGTAGCACATCGTGACTATATGTCACCAGTGGTTTGGCACCACCAGTGTTTTGGTAACACATTGTGACTACGGTCACCGGTGGGTTTGGTACCACAAAGGGTAGACAAAGGCGTTTGGTTGGCTAGGACGGGTGCATGACTTAGTACATGATGATTGATTATATGCTGTGTATGAAATTGTTTACATACGAGGGAAGGGTTACATACTGAGTCTTGGTGACTCACCTTCTCCTTTAACATTTTTCAGGTGACTCGTAGATGGCGGTTGAGGAGCCGGTTGGACTCGAGGTGGCCATGCGGTGGACTTAAATATATTGAACATTAAACGTAGCTATTTATTTTATTTTTTTATTATTGGGTTATTTTATTTTGGTTGTAATAAGGCCTCCATAAACTTTATTTTTGTTATTTCTTATATGTTGGATATTTTCTTTAAACTATATTATTAAAAGCTGAATGAAAATCACATGTTTTCTTAAATTAACACGAAAATGTTTTATCGTGCCATCAAGCGCACTTGAAATTTGTATAATACTTAGGACTTAATTAAATTTCCAAATTAAATCTAAGTATAGGTTCGGCAAGATAACCAAAAACGAGAGGTTTTCAACAAAACTTAAATTGGTTTTTAAAATGGTGTTCAAAAAGTTTTTCTCCGTAACAAATCAAATTCGGTCGTAATGTTTGGGCCGGGTTTGGGTTGTTACACATGGCATCGGCCACATTATGAAAGCCAGTGTAAGACCATGTCTGGGACATGGCATCGGCATTGATATGCGTGCTAGTGTAAGACCATGTCTAGGACATGGCATCGGCCACATTATGAAAGCCAGTGTAAGACCATGTCTGGGACATGGCATCAGCGTTGATATGTGTGCTAGTGTAAGACCATGTCTGGGACATGGCATCAGCCACATAATGAGACCCAGTGTAAAACCATGTTTGGAACATGGCATCGGCATTGAGATGAGAGCTAGTGTAAGACCATGTCTGGGACATGGCATCGGCGTTGATATGTGTGCTAGTGTAAGACCATGTCTGGGACATGGCATCGGCCACATAATGAGAGCCACTGTAAGACCATGTTTGGAACATGGTGTTGGCATTGAGACGAGAGCTAGTGTAAGACCATGTCTGGGACATGGCATCGGCCTCGATATATGAGCCAGTGTAAGACCATGTCTGGGACATGGCATCGGCATTTTACCCTATTGTGCGAGGCTTGTCGAGTATCCTTTGGTATTCCAACTGGTTCAACAGGTAATTTAGAGCTTGTGTCAAAAGTGAGAAAAGTTATGACCAAGTTGTAAGTGATACGGGTACCTACATGAAATTCACGAGAAATGAGCTCAAATTATGTTGTATGATTAGTAAAGGTGAAATTGAGTAAGTTATGCCTTTAATCATTCGAGAATGATGTACAAGTTTATAAATTGTTATGAGTATGATAATGTATGGTAATTGTTGTTAATTATTTACATGCGACTTACTAAGCTTTGTGCTTACTTCCTTTCCTTTCCATTTTCTTATAGAATCGTCAAGCTAGCTCGGGGATCAAAGGACGTCGGAGGTTCGACCACACTATCAATCTAAACATTTGGTATAGTTAGAATTATCATTTTGAGTATGGCATGTATAGGAACTTGGTCTTTTCTTAAGTGTCATATTGATTTGGCCAAATGTGTTGGCTTGTCTTGAAGATGAATTCATTTTGGATAAGGCCATGGATGATGGCTAATACTTGTTATTAATTTGTGCAAATGATGATGCTTTTCATGATTGAGTAAATTGCATGATTGGATTGACAAAGTATGTGATAAGTTTAGCATGTAAAAAGAGTGTAGTAACCTTAATGTATGTAAGTCATTGATTGTGGTTTATGTTGGTGTAAGTAAGGGTGGCAAAAGGGCTTGGTAAATAGCCTTATTTTTGTCCACAGGGTCTGCCCCATGGGTGTGCAGTTTGACTGTGTGTCCCCCTGATCCCTAAGTTGGCAAAATAGAATGCCCAGTAGTAACCACACGGGCTGTGGCACGGCCGTGTGTCTCAATCGTGTGGAGGACACGACCATAGGATATGAGCATGTGCCCAGGTCGTGTGAAGTCTGCACTTGATTTTAGGAATTTAATTTGCCACACGGCCTAAGCACACGGGCGTGTGCCTTGGCCGTGTGACCTTATTAGTTTGATGATGTCAGAAATAGAATGTTAAGGTTTTTACACACGGGCGTGTCATGGTCGTGTGAGGGACACGAGCCATGGACACGGGCGTGTGCCCCTATTTTTAGTGAAATTTTCCAAAGTTTTCTAAAGAGCCTGGTTCAGTATTGAACCATTTCTAAGGTATGATTTGGGCCTCGTAGGCTCATATTAAAGACTTTAAGATAAAGATTTAAAGGTTTTAAATTTGAACGAAATTTCATAACCCGGAAATGTATGTTAGTATGTGTTTGAGTTAGGTAACGCCTCGTACCTTGTCCCGGCGTCAAACACGATTAAGGGGTGTTACATTTAGTGGTATCAGAGCTACTGTTTAGTCATTTCTCGGACTAACCTAGCATGTGTACGAGTCTAGCTATACATGCCATATATGAATTATGATAGTGTGGTGACTCCTGACAATTTAAATGTGTTTTTATATAGTAAATGGATCCCGACGGAACAGTGGCGGATGATGTAGAAAGTAATGCACCGGCTCCCGGAAAAGGGACCGCGCCAGCCAAAAGTGGGCCTGTGACATTGAGTCAGAGCGGAGGGGCTAGAGAAGCCTTCCTCCATATGATGAATGTTTGGTATTCGGAGTTTGTTCGTGCAAACCCGAACGCTCCACCTCCTCCACCCCCTCCAATTCCCCAGCCTGCCCCTACAACTCCTCAAGTAGTGGAAACGATTAGAAGAGAATAACCTCCAGTAGACAGAATTCGAAAGCAAGTGGCTGAGGAATTTAGAGCGAATATAGATGATGACCTAGAGAGAGCAGAATTCTGGCTAGAAAATACCATTAGGGTATTCGATGAGTTGTCTTGCACACCAGAAGAGTGCATGAAGTGTGTTGTGTCACTCCTGCGAGACTCGGCCTACCAATGGTGGAACACCCTTGTGTCGGTTGTACCAAGGGAAAGGATTACATGGGAGTTTTTCCAAGAGGAGTTCTGAAAGAAGTATATTAGTCAGAGGTTTATAGATCAGAAGAGGAAAGAGTTTCTAGAATTGAAGAAAGGCCGAATGTCGGTAATTTAATATGAACGTGAGTTTGTAAGGCTCAGTAAATATGCTCAGGAGTGCGTATCCACCGAAACCATCATGTGTAAGAGGTTTGAGGATGTATTAAACGAGGACATCCGATTATTTGTTGGTATTCTAGAACTGAAGGAATTTGTTGTGCTAGTAGAGAGAGCTTGTAAGGCCGAGGAATTGGCTAAAGAGAAAAGGAAAGCTGATATTGAGTCTTGTAACTCAAAGAAAAGATATTTGGGGAAGTCATTTCAGTCTTCATCCAAGAAATCGAGAGAGTTTACTACCCGATCAAATGCTTCAGCGGGATTCTCGAATAGAAATAAGAGTAAGCAGTACTCGGTTTCTAAGGCCCAGACCACTTCTATTGCGAGTGTTGGTAGTGCTCGACCAAGTAAATTGAAGTGTTCGCAGTGTGGTAGACGACATTTCAGTGAGTGTCGAGGAAACGAAAGAGGCTGTTTCAAGTGCGGTTCACTAGACCACTTCATTCGAAACTGTCCTCAGAGGGATGAGAAAGACAAAAAGCAAGATGTGCGAGCGAGTAATGCTCATTCTAGGGGTAGACCACAAAAGAACTCGGGAAGTGGGGCTAGCAGCAGAGGTGCACCTAGAGATTCCGTCGTGAGGTCCAAGGGCCGAGCGCCTACAAGGACTTATGCCATTCGCGCTCGCGAAGAGGCATCGTCACCAGATGTGATTACGGGTACTTTTTCTCTTCATGATATCTCCGTTGTTGCTTTGATTGATCTGGGGTCTACCCATTCGTATGTTTTTATGAAATTGGTATCTAGTATGAGTATGCCAGTTAAGTCCACAGAAATTTTCATAAAAGTGTCAAACCCATTAGGCAAGCATGTGCTAGTTGACCAAGTGTGTAGAAATTGTCCTTTGACAATTAGAGGTCATTGTTTTCCGGCTAATCTTATGCTGCTACCGTTTGATGAATTTGATGTGATTCTTGGTATGGACTGGCTAGCAGCTCATGATGTGATAGTAAATTGTGGGAGAAAATTTATTGAACTGAAATGTAAAAATGGGGATATCCTTCAGGTTGAACAGGTGAATTAGATAGCTTGCCTGTAGTGATTTCTTCTTTGGCGGCTGAGAAATGTATAAGAAAAGGGTATGAGTCTTATCTCACGTTTGTGTTGAATACTCAAGTGTCGGAAGTAAAGATTGAGTTAGTACCTGTGGTATGTGACTACCTAGACGTGTTTCCGGAAGAGTTACCTGGATTGCCTCCAACTAAGGAAGTCGAGTTTGGTATTGAGTTGGTCCCTGGTACGACACCTATTTTGATTGCCCCGTATAGGATGGCACCGTTGGAGTTAAAAGAGTTGAAGTGTAACACCCCTTACCCGTGTTCGAAGCTGGAACCGAGTATGAGACATTACCTAACTTATCTCGCTTAAACATATCACATTGAGCTATAAAATTACATTTAAACCCATATCTTGCTCATTCTCGGCTTACGAGGCCCTAAACATACCTCCGAGAGGTTTCAAAATTAAACCGAGAACTTATACGAACTTATAAAACTTTTCATCAAAACAGGGGCCACACGCCCGGGCGTGTCCCTAAGATAAGCCCGTGTTCTCCACCCGTGGTCGACACTGACTTATTTCACACGGCCAGACACACGCCTGTGTCCCTAGCTCGTGTCCCTCACACGGCCTCGACACACCCGTGTCTTAGCCCGTGTACCAAAACCTTGGCATTCTGTTTATGACATCATCACTTCACCATGGCCACACGGCCAAGGCACACGCCCGTAGGAATTTTCATAGAAAATGCATGTAGGGACTAGTTTGTAAAAATCTTGAGTTTGGTCATACATGTGTGTTGTGATGAGAATTGTTGAATGCTTTAGTTGAGTAAGTGATCCGGCTAAGCATGAAAGGCTAGAAAGTTGAATAAAAATCACTTTAGGAGCCTTGGGGCAATAGCGTAAATATGAGAGAGATTAATGGCAAAAGAGTAATTTTGCCAAAGTATGAGATGTGGGTCAATTTAGTCAATGTGTATATTGATAAGTTGAATTATCATTATAGATCAAGAAATAAGAAGCCCAGATCGAAACCGAGGCAAAAGCAAAGTGGTGGACTAATTGCACGTTTCTATACTTTTGAGTATCGAGGTAAGTCTATGCATAGACGATGCATTCATACTTATAATTTGTTAATGCTAGCTAGTGTGTAGCATGATTGAGAATGATTGAGAACCTATGTGGTTCAAGTGAAATGATTGTGGTAGAACTTGTGAATGTATGAATGATTGAGTAAGTAGATGTGTTGATGTGTTGTGATAATGCAAAAAGGTGGGCTAAGTGCGATACCATTCTAATGCATAATGACGATGAGCTGGCTATGTGCGATGCTATCGTTAGGTATACTATCTAGTGGGCTAGGTGCGAAACCACTATGAATACCTTGTTGGTAGGCTAAATGCGATACTACCTTAATAATTGATTGTGGTGGGCTAAGTACAGAACCACCGAGACATTAGCTGTATGGATTAGCTGTGTGGATGTATTATCGAGAAATAATGATGTGTTGTATATTGTGTAAATGTGATATTGAATGCAGGGGTGCATGTCAATGGTTATGAGTAAGTGACTCATGATGTGTTGGAAATGTGGTAAGGGATAGAAAGAGTAAGCATAGTTGTACATTATATGTTGGTATAATGCTAATTGTTGTTTAGCTTATACTATGTAGCTCAATTGTTTATGTGTAAACTTACTAAGCTTAAAGCTTACTCTCTTTCTTGTCCCTTGTCTTATAGAGCAAAAGTGTTGAATCGAGATACGAGGGTCAATTGGAAGATCGCCCACACTATCAGCACACTCTGGTACATGAGACTCAATGTTTTGTATATGGCATGTATAGAGGCTAGACAAGTTAGTGAATTTTGCTGTAAATGGCTAAGATGTGTTGGCCTTTAGATGGATAGTCTATTTTGTATAATGCCATAGTTGTTGGCACTTTATTATATGAAAAGATGTAGTTATCTAAGTGAGATTGTAAGATTTTGAATTGTTTATAGATGTGTTGATTGGGTGTATGTTAGGTATGCTAGAGGGGTGAAATAAACTTAGCATATAACTTTGTTCTTGTCCATGTGGGTAGACACACGGGCGTGTGTCTAGGCCATGTGTGACACACGGTCAGCCCACGGGCGTGTGACTTGGCCGTGTGTCCCCTGCATGTTAGTGTTTTAAATCAGTGTTGGCCACGGGCTAACCACATGGGCGTGTGCCTAGAACGTGTGTGTTAATCAGTGTTGGCCACGGGCTAGCCACACGGGCGTGTGTCTAGACTCTATGCCATGTTAAGGTAGTCAGTGTGCACCACGGGTGGAAGGCACGGGCGTGTGCCCTAACCGTTGGGCATTGGCAGGATGCTTGGGTTTTTATACACGGTTTGGGGACATGGGCGTGTGTGACTACACACGGGCGTGTCTAATCTTACACAGGCGTGTGAGCCCTGTAGAGATGGAAAAGTTTTAAAAATCGTAGAAGTTCCGATATAGTCTCGAAAGCCCTCGTGTGTTTGAGCGAGGCCTCGTAAGTCGAGAATGAGGTTGTTGAGGTGACTTAAGAGATTAGTCACGATGAGCCTAAGTGGCGATCATGGGGTTTTACTTCTGTAATGCCTCGTGCCCGGTTCCGGCGTTGAATATAGGTAAGGGGTGTTACATTTAGTGGTATCAGATGTAACGCCCCATACCCGAGTCCGAGGCCGAGACTGGATACGAGACATTACCATACTTGAACTTACTTAAACATATGCTTACGGGCTTTAAAATTTTGTTTCAAATTAAAAATTCCCCTTCTTAGTCGAAACATACATTTCATGGGCCTAAGAGGCCTTAAACACACATCCGGAACTTTCAGAATTCAATCGGAAACTATTTCCCAAAACAGGGGTCACACGCCCTTGTGACTTGGGACACGCCCGTGTACCCCTTAGACATGCCTGTGTGTCTATCCACATGGACAAGAATAAAGCCATATAACAAGTTCTATTCACTCCACTAGCATATGACACATGCACTCATACAACACATCCATAATCAACTCATATTGGAGTGCAATCACACATGGGCAACTACATCTTTTTATAAAATAAAATAGCCAATAACCATGGTAAATTTACAAAACAATTATCTTAACAAGAGCCAATACACCTATGGCCAAAATAACAAAATAATCTAACTAGTCTAGCCCTTATACATGCCATACACAAAATCACTAAGTCTAAATATACCGAAGTGAGTAGATAGTGCGAGCGGTTTCCTGGTTTTCGGCGTATCCCGGCACAGCTCTTAAACTCTATAAGACAAGGGAAAGAAAGGGGAGTAAGCTTTAAGCTTAGTAAGTTTACAGGTAAACAATATAACATTTTAACATGTATTCAACAATTACATAGCTTTACATACTAAGCAAGAAACAATCTACATTCATGATCATGCTTACTCACTTCCTCCATTCACACATTCCAACCACATCACTAGTATAATGCATACATTCATTAACAGGTTCCCCTGCACTTAGCATCACAATCTCTTAGTTATTTACATAGAGTCAATTTACTTGATGGTTCCGCACTTAGCCCACCATTAATCTTTATTAGGGTGGTAACGCACTTAGCCCACCAAAAAGGTTGGTTATGGTGGTATCGCACATAGCCCACCGAATGATAAGTAGACGATGGTATCGCACAAAGCCCATCATAATTAAACAATAAGGTGGTATCGCACTTAGCCCACCAAAAGATAAATAGACGATGGTATCGCACAAAGCCCATCGTAATTAAACAATAAGGTGGTATCGCACTTAGCCCACCAAAAGATAAATAGAAAATGGTATCGCACAAAGCCCATCGTAATTAAACAATAATTATTCAATGACTACCACATTCAATCCACTTAAATCACATATGTTCTCGACCATGTCATACCCCAATGAGTAGCACAATATATATAAATAAGATTGCATTGTTTACACATAAACTTACCTCGATGCAAAATGTGTTAACTAGCGATTTACTTAATCACCTTGCCTTTCCCACGGTCAAGGTTGATTCCACGCTCTTCTTGATCTATAACAATGAAATTCATTCATTTAGATCATTCTATGATCATAATACATCAAATTCTACACTTGGACAAAAATGACCATTTTGCCCTTGTATATTGGCAAAATTACGATTTTGCCCCTAGGCTCGTAAATCATTTTTCATCACATTTTCTCAATAGACAAGCCTAGCTGAACATTTATTCCTCTGACAACTACTCACAATCCTAACTATTTCATGCATTAATGACACAATTTCAATCTTTGCATTCAAGTCATAAATAGGTGTTTTCATGCTAACACCTTTCACAAAAGTTGTTTCTCATCTCCTTAACATTCTTTTTCTTCCATAAAAACTCAGCTAACATCATAAATACTCTCATGGAAAGTCCCTATACTTTCAATCATATCTCAAATTAGTCCTCTCATTAGCTAGCTTAAGCTTTGGGGACTCCAAAAACACAAAAATCATCAATTAAAACCACCTAAATCACTTACTTGAATATGAATTGAGTGGCTAAAAGTTTGAACCCCAAGAGCTCTATTTCTTCTTCAATTTTCGGTGGAAAGAGATGAGTGAATAGTGAAAGATGATAGTTTTTCTTTTTGTCATATTTTATTTATCTTTTCTCACCTAATTTTGACTAAGCATTAAATGCTCTTGTCTCCCATACCACATGGCCGGCCATCACACTCCAAAATGGCTCAATTGCATTTTGAAATTATCCAATTTACATTCTATAGCTATTAGGTACCCCTACCTTATAAAATAAAACTTTCGCATCTTATGCAATTTAGTCCTTTTTCACAATTAAGCATGCTATTGCTAAAATTAAAGCACCAAAATTTCCATATAGCCATATATTAACACCATAACACATAATATAGTACTAAAATAATTTTCCTCAACCTCGGATTAGTGGTTCTGAGACCACTATTCCGACTAGCCCAAAAATCGGGCTGTTACATTAGAGCTATGGTTTAGTCAGTTCTAGGACTACAGTAGCGGGTGTAAGAGTCTAGCTATACATGCCATAAGTGTATAATGATAGTGTGGTGGCTTCTGATGATTTTAAATCTTGTTTTATATAGAATATGGATTTCGATCCATTGACTGCTGATGAAGCAGCTAGTAATGCGCCGGCTCCTGCGCAAGGAACCGTGCCCGTACAAAGTGGACCCGAGGCTAGGGGTCAAGGGGAAGAGGCACGAGAAGCTTTTCTCCAGATGATGAGCAATTGGTACTTGGATTATGTTCGAGCAAACCCTAACGTTCAACCTCCTCCACCTCCTCCTCCTATACCTCAGCCAATTCCTGTAGCTCCTCAAGGTATTGATGTAGTGAGGATATCGAAACCCCCGGTGGATAAGATTAGGAAGCACAGGGCTGAGGAGTTTAGAGCTAAGGTAGATGATGACCCTGAGAGGGCAGAGTTCTGGTTAGAGAACTCGATGAGAGTGTTTGATGAACTCTCATGTACACCTGAAGAGAGCTTGAAGTGTGTCGTATCCTTGCTGAGGGACTCGGCATACCATTGGTGGGAGACGTTAACGTAAGTGGTCCCGAGAGAGCGAGTGACGTGGGACTTCTTTTTGGAAGAGTTCCGGAAAAAATATATAAGCCAGTGATTCACAGATCGGAAGAGGAAGGAATTTCTTGAGTTGAAGCAAGGAAGAATGTCAGTAGCGGATTATGAGCGTGAGTTTGTTAGGCTCAGCAAATACGCTCAAGAATGTGTGTCGTCAGAGACCATGTTGTGTAAGAGGTTCAAAGATGGACTGAATGAGGACATCAAACTCCTAGTGGGTATTTTGGAGTTGAAAGAATTTGTAGTGTTGGTCGAAAGGGCAAGTAAGGCCGAAGAGTTGAGTACAGAAAAGAGAAGGGATGTGAGTGAAGCCCGAGATGCTAGAAAGAGGCCGATGGGCAAGTCGTATCAAGCCTAGTCGAAAAAGTCCAAGGAAGTGAGTCCTAGGACGACAGCACCAGTGGGTTATTTGCATCGAGACTTGAGCCATACTCGTTCGGGTTCGAGAGTCCAAGCTACCTCGATGGAAAGTGTGGGCAATTTGAAGAGTAAACCAGAGTGTCCAAGTTGTGGTAGATATCACACCGGAGAATGTTGGGGTAACAGTCGAAACTGTTATAAGTGTGGTTCCCCCAACCATTTTATCCGAAACTGTTCTGAGAGGGATGATAAGGAAGAGAAGCAAGAGATGAGATCTATCGATGTGTCTGCAAGGGGTAGACCACTAAGGAACCCGAGAGGCGGGAACAGTGGTAGAGGTGCGTCCAGAGATTCTGCTGCGAGACCAGAGGGTCGGGCACCTGCGAGGACGTATGCCATTCGCGCTCGCGAAGAGGCATCCTCCCCGGATATGATAACGGGTACTTTTTCTCTCCTTGACACCTTTGTTATTGCTTTAATAGATCCAGGGTCTACTCACTCTTATATTTGCATGGGATTAGCATCTAGTCTGAGTATGACCGTTGAGTCTACGGATATTGTGGTTAAGGTGTCAAACCCGTTAGGAAAGCATGTGTTAGTGGACAAGGTGTGTAAAAATTGTCCTCTGTTGATTAAGAGTCATTTTTTTCGGCAGACTTGATGTTGTTGCCGTTTGATGAGTTTGACTTAATCCTAGGCATGGATTGGTTAACTACCCATAGTGTTTTAGTGAACTGTGGTAGTAAGTACATTGAATTGAAATGTGAGAGTGGAGATGTGGTTCGGGTTGAATCAGGTGGATCGGATAGTCTACCAGTGATGATTTCTTCCTTAGTGGCTGATAAATGCTTAAGAAAAGGGTGTGAGTCCTATCTTGCTTTTGTGTTGAATACTCGAGAGGTTGGAGTAGAGTTTGAAACAGTGCCAGTGGTATGTGAGTATCTGGATGTATTCCCGGAAGAGTTACCCGGATTACCTCCAGTGAGAGAGGTTGAGTTTGGGATTGAGTTGGTTCCGGGAACGGCACCTATTTCAATTGATCCGTATAGGATGGCACCTTTAGAGTTGAAAGAGCTGAAGGTTCAGTTGCAAGAGTTGACAGATAAGGGTTTTGCAAGATCGAGCTACTCGCCGTGGGGTGCTCCAGTATTGTTTGTGAAGAAGAAAGATGGGTCTATGAGGTTGTGTATAGACTATAGACAGCTTAACAAAGTGACGGTTAAGAATAAGTATCATTTACCAAGGATTTATGATCTTTTTGATCAACTGAAAGGAGTTACCGTGTTCTCCAAGATAGACTTGAGGTCTGGTTATTATCAGCTCAGAGTGAGAGAGCAAGATGTGTTGAAAACTGCATTTCGAACGAGGTATGACCATTATGAGTTTTTGGTTATGCCATTTGGTTTGACGAATGCACCAGCGATTTTTATGGATCTGATGAACCGTGTTTTCAGACCATATGTGGACAAGTTTGTAGTTGTCTTCATTGACGACATATTGATCTATTCTCGGGACGAGAATGATCATGAAGAACATTTGAGGATTGTCTTGCAAACTTTAAGGGATAAGCAGTTGTATGCTAAGTTTAGCAAGAGTGAGTTTTGGCTCCGAGAAGTCAGATTCCTAGGACACTTGGTGTCGGGTGATGGTGTCAGAGTTGACCCGAGTAAGATTTCGGCTGTGGTGGATTGGAAACCATCGAGAAACGTGTCAGAAATCAGAAGTTTCTTAGGATTAGTGGGATATTACAGACGTTTTGTAAAAGGGTTCTCTGTGATTGCTACCCCGATGACGAAACTATTGCACAAAGATGTCAAGTTTGATTGGACTGAGGCATGTCAACAGAGTTTCGAGAGACTGAAGACATTATTGACTGAGGCACCGGTTTTTGTTCAACCAGAATTGGGGAAAGAGTTCTTGGTTTACAGTGACGCGTCGTTTAATGGTCTTGGTTGCGTGTTGATACAAGAGGGTAAGGTAGTCGCTTACGCCTCGAGACAGTTGAAATCGCACGAGAAGAATTTTCCTACTCATGATTTAGAGTTGGCTGCGATTGTATTTGCGCTAAAGATTTAACGACATTACTTGTATGGTGAGAAGTGCCGAATCTTTACGGATCACAAGAGTTTAAAGTATTTGATGGATCAGAAGGATCTGAATTTGCGACAGAGACGGTGGCTTGAGTTGTTGAAAGACTATAAGCTAGTCATTGACTACCACTCAGGAAAAACGAATGTGGTTGCGGATGCCCTGAGTAGGAAATCCTTGTATGCTCTAAGAGTTATGAGGACGAGTTTGGCATTGTCTGATGATGGTGCTATTCTGGCAGAGTTGCAAGTTAAGCCACTATTTGTTCAACAGATATGTGAGGCTCAGAGAAATGACTGTGAGATGCTAGCTAAGAGAGCTAAGTGTGAATCAGAAAGTGTTTCTGATTTTCGAGTGGGCTCGAATGGTTGTTTGCTATACCATGATAGAATTTGTGTACCCAGAGATGAAGAGTTGATTCGAAAAGTTCTGCATGAGGCACATAGCGGTTATTTGTCAGTACACCCGGGCAGTACGAAATGTACAATGATCTGAAGAAGTTTTATTGGTGGCCATGAAAAGAGATATCTCAGAGTTTGTGGCAAAGTGTCTGATTTGTCAACAAGTGAAAGCTGAGCATCAAGTGCCTTCGGGATTGCTTCAGCCAGTGTTGGTACCCGAATGGAAGTGGGATCGGGTTACCATGGATTTTGTGACTGGGTTGCCGATGACTCTGAAAAAGAGAGATGCTGTGTGGGTGGTTGTGGATAGACTAACGAAGTCGGCTCACTTTATCCCAGTTTGTGTTGATTATTCACTAGATAAGTTGGCTGAATTGTATGTTGCAGAAATAGTGAGATTGCATGGTGTGCCTATGTCTATAATATCAGATAGGGATCCGAGGTTCACTTCGAGGTTTTGAAAGAAGTTACAAGAGGCCATGGGTACGAGATTAAATTTCAGTACTGCGTTCCATCCGCAAACTGATGGTCAGTCTGAATGAGTGATTCAAGTTCTTGAAGATATGCTTCGATGCTGTGTGTTATAATTAGTAGGTAGTTGGGAGAGATATCTACCTTTAGTCGAATTCGCCTACAACAACAACTATCAGTTGAGTATACGGATGGCTCCGTATGAGGCTTTGTATGGACGTAAGTGTCAGACTTCTCTGTATTGGACCGAGCTTAGTGAGAAGCGGATTCATGGAGTTGATCTTGTAAAAGAGACCGAAGAGAAAGTAAAAGTAATCTGTAATAGTCTGAAAGCTGCTTCAGACCGACAGAAGTCGTATGCGGATTTGAAAAGAAAAGAAATTGAGTTTGAAGTGGGCGACAAAGTGTTTTTGAAAGTGTCTTCGTGGAAGAAGATTATGAGATTTGGACAAAAAGGTAAATTGAGTCCCAGATTCATAGGGCCGTATGAGATTACAGATAGAGTTGGGCCAGTAGCATACCGGTTGGCTTTGCCGGTAGAGTTAGAAAAGATCCATAATGTGTTCCATGTGTCGATGTTGCGACGGTATCGCTCCGATCCTTCACATGTGATTCCTTCGACGGAAATTGAGATAAGACCAGAGATGTCTTATGAGGAGGAGCCGATTAAGATCTTGGCTCGAGAAGTGAAACAGTTGATAAATAAGAGCATAGCACTAGTGAAAGTTTTATGGCAGAAACACGGTGTGGATGAGGCTACGTGGGAAACGAAAGAGACTATAGGAGAGCAACATCCAAACCTCTTTACTGGTAAGATTTTCGGGGGCGAAAATCTCTAAAGGGGGAGAGTTGTAACATCCTGGTTTAGGGCCTAGTCAAAATATTGGTTCGAGACCACAAATCCGAGGATTATGAATGAGTTTTTGAGGCTTATGCTATGTATGCATGCTAGTGTGAAAGTTTCATGAAGCAATTTTGTGAAATTGCGGTTGAATGGTCCAAAAGGACTAAATTGCAAAAGTTGCAAAATGTGAGATTCTAGAAGCTATTTGTGTGAAATAGCTTTAGACTATTAATTAGAGGTCCTTAAATAGCAATTTTTCCAATTTCTATTTTTTGGACAAAATTGGGCATGGATAAGTTAAAATAGAAAGTTTATCAAAAAGGGCATTTTGGTCATTTAATAATTAAGTGATTAAAATATGAGAAAAGATGACAAAATTCATTCATCTTCTTCTCTAAGGCTGCCGAAATTTTGAGAGAGCCATTGTTAGGGTTCTTCAAATTTTTCAAGCTTGCTAGTAAGTGCCTCTAGCCTCGTTTTTTATATTCTTTGTATTTTTGAAGTCCTTGTTGCATGAGTAAGCTATTTTTAGCTATTTGATGAGCTATGATGGATGTTCAAAAATGTGGCCATGTATGACATGCATGTATTTTGATGTTTTATGGAAGATTATGAAAGCTTGATGTAGTAGAAACATCTTTTGCTAAAGGAATTTTCATAGAAAATGCATGTAGGGACTAGTTTGTAAAAATCTTGAGTTTGGTCATACATGTGTGTTGTGATGAGAATTGTTGAATGCTTTAGTTGAGTAAGTGATTCGGCTAAGCATGAAAGGCTAGAAAGTTGAATAAAAATCACTTTACGAGCCTTGGGGCAATAGTGTAAATATGAGAGAGATTAGGGGCAAAAGAGTAATTTTGCCAAAGTATGAGATGTGGGTCAATTTAGTCAATGTGTATATTGATAAGTTGAATTATCATTATAGATCAAGAAAGACGAAGCCTGGATCAAAACTGAGGCAAAAGCAAAGTGGTGGACTAATTGCACGTTTCTATACTTTTGAGTATCGAGGTGAGTCTAGCATAGACGATGCATTCATACTTATAATTTGTTAATGCTAGCTAGTGTGTAGCATGATTGAGAATGATTGAGAACCTATGTGGTTCAAGTGAAATGATTGTGGTAGAACTTGTGAATGTATGAATGATTGAGTAAGTAGATGTGTTGATGTGTTGTGATAATGCAAAAAGGTGGGCTAAGTGCGATACCATTCTAATGCATAATGACGATGAGCTGGCTATGTGCGATGCTATCGTTAGGTATACTATCTAGTGGGCTAGGTGCGAAACCGCTATGAATACCTTGTTGGTAGGCTAAGTGCGATACTACCTTAATAATTGATTGTGGTGGGCTAAGTGCGGAACCACCGAGACATTAGCTGTGTGGATTATTTGTGTGGATGTATTATCGAGAAATAATGATGTGTTGTATATTGTGTAAATGTGATATTGAATGAGGGTGCATGTCAATGGTTATGAGTAAGTGACTCATGATGTGTTGGAAATGTGGTAAGGGATAGAAAGAGTAAGCATAGTTGTACATTATATGTTGGTATAATGCTAATTGTTGTTTAGCTTATACTATGTAGCTCAATTGTTTATGTGTAAACTTACTAAGCTTAAAGCTTACTCTCTTTCTTATCCCTTGTCTTATAGAGCAAAAGTGTTGAATCGAGATACGAGGGTCAATTGAAAGATCGCCCACACTATCAGCACACTCTGGTACATGAGACTCAATGTTTTGTATATGGCATGTATAGGGGCTAGACAAGTTAGTGAATTTTGTTGTAAATGGCTAAGATGTGTTGGCCTTTAGATGGATAGTCTATTTTGTATAATGCCATAGTTGTTGGCACTTTATTATATGAAAAGATGTAATTATCTAAGTGAGATTGTAAGATTTTGAATTGTTTATGGATGTGTTGATTGGGTGTATGTTAGGTATGCTAGAGGGGTGAAATGAACTTAGCATATAACTTTGTTCTTGTCCATGTGGGTAGACACACGGGCGTGTGTCTAGGCCATGTGTGACACACGGTCAGCCCACGGGCGTGTGACTTGGCCGTGTGTCCCCTGCATGTTAGTGTTTTAAATTAGTGTTGGCCAGGGGCTAGCCACACGGGCGTGTGCCTAGAACGTGTGTGTTAATCAGTGTTGGCCACGGGCTAGCCACACGGGCGTGTGTCTAGACTCTAGGCCGTCTTAAGGTAGTCAGTGTGCACCACGGGTGGAAGGCACGGGTGTGTGCCCTAACCGTTGGGCATTGGCAGAATGATTGGGTTTTTATGCACGGTTTGGGGACATAGGCGTGTGTGACTACACACGGGCGTGTCTAATCTTACACGGGCGTGTGAGCCCTGTAGAGATGGAACAGTTTTAAAAATCGTAGAAGTTTTGATATAGTCTCGAAAGCCCTCGTGTGTTTGAGCGAGGCCTCGTAAGTCGAGAATGAGGTTGTTGAGGTGACTTAAGAGATTAGTCACGATGAGCCTAACTAGCGATCATGGGGTTTTAATTCGGTAACGCCTCGTGCCCGGTTCCGGCGTTGAATACGGGTAAGGGGTGTTACACTATGCTTTTGTTCCTTAACTTTTTGACCTCTCGCACCAAAATTTTAACCGGTTCTTCGCCATAAGTCAAATCCGGTTGTATCTCTACCTCTGTTGGTACTATGACATGTGAAGGGTCTGAACGGTATCGGCACAACATGGATACGTAAAAGACATCATGAATCTTTTCCAACTTAGGTGGCAAGGCCAACCGATAAGCTACCGGTCCTATCCTCTCGGTAACTTCATAAGGTCCGATAAAACGCAGACTTAATTTGCCTTTCCGTCCAAATTTGAGGACTTTCCTCTAAGGTGATACTTTTAGGAATACTTTATCCCCTACTTGGAACTCAATCTCTTTCCTTTTCAAATCCGAATAGGACTTTTTTCTATCTGAAGCCACTTTTAGAAACTCGCGTATCACCTTTACTTTTTCTTCAGTTTCCCTAGTCAAATCGACCCCGTGTATCTGGTTCTCTCTGAGTTCTGACCAATACAATGGCGTTCGGCACTTACGCCCATACAACGCCTCATAAGGCGCCATTTTCAAACTTGACTGAAAACTGTTGTTGTAGGCGAATTCCACCAACGATAAGTATTTCTCCCAAATACCTTGGAATTCCAAAACACAACATCGGAGCATATCTTCGATTATCTGAATTACCCTTTCCGACTGCCCGTCGGTTTGTGGATGGAAAGCTGTACTAAAACTCAACTTCGTGCCCAAGGCCTCTTGTAACTTTTTCCAAAACCGTGACGTGAATCTCGGATCTCTATCCGAAATGATCGACAACGGTACACCATGAAGTCTTACTATCTTTGACACGTACAAGTCCGCCAATTTATCAAGCGAATAATCGACTCGCATTGCTATAAAATAGGCTGACTTTGTGAGTCTATCAACCACTACCCATACCGCATCTTTCTTTTGGGGCATCAACGGTAAGCCTGTCACGAAGTCCATGGTAATACGGTCCCATTTCCATTCAGGAACCATAATAGGCTGAAGTAAACCCGAAGGTACTTGGTGTTCAGCCTTGACTTGTTGAAAAATCGGGCATCTCGATACAAACTCGGAAATGTCTTTCTTCATACTAGGCCACCAATACCATTTCCTCATGTCATTGTAAATCTTCGTGCTACCAGGGTGCACAGTTAAACATCCGCTATGCACTTCATGCAAGATCTTATGAATAAGTTCATCATTTCTGGGTACACAGACCCTATCTCGAAACGTCAAACATCTATCAACATTTGACTCACATAAAACTCTTTTGGCTTGCAAGCTGTTATCTTCTTTCTGAGCATCATAAATCTCTTGGAGGAATAATGGTTTAGCCTTCAACTCGGCTAGAATGGAACCATCATCCAACAAAGCCATCTGAGTATTCATGGCTCTCAGCACGAATAATAATTTTTTGCTCAAAGCATCGGCGACCACGTTCGCCTTTCCCGGATGGTAGTCAATCACTAACTCATAATCCTTAATCAGCTCCAACCACCTTCTTTGCCTCAAATTCAATTCATTTTGAGTCATCAAATATTTTAGGCTTTTATGGTCGGTGAAAATCTGACACCTTTCACCATATAAATGGTGTCTCCAAATGTTTAACGCAAACACAATTGCGGCCAACTCTAAATCATGAGTTGGGTAATTCTTCTCGTGCGGCTTTAATTGTCTAAAGGGATAAGCAATTATCTTACCCTCTTGCATAAGTACACAACCCAACCCATTTAGAGATGCGTCACTGTAAACCACAAATTCTCTTCCCGGTTCAGGTTGCACCAAAACAGGAGCCTCAGTCAACAGCGTCTTCAGTTTCTCAAAACTCTGTTGACACTTTTCTGTCCAATTAAACTTTGCATCTTTTTACAATAATCTTGTCATTGGAGTAGCTATCATGGAAAACCCCTTGACAAAGCGCCTATAATAGCCGGTTAGGCCTAGAAAACTCCTTACTTCGGTTACGCTCCTCGGCGGTTTCCAATCAACAATTGCTAAAATCTTACTCGGGTCGACTCTAATTCCATATCCCGAGACAATATGCCCCAAAAATCCTACTTCCGTAAGCCAAAATTCACTCTTGCTGAACTTGGCATACACAATTGTTTTTCTCTCAAAATTTACAGAACCATACTTAAATGCTTGATATGTTCGTTCTCATCTCGAGAGTAAATCAATATGTCATCAATGAAGACCACGACAAATTTATCCAAGTATGGCTGAAAAATGCGATTAATCAAATCCATGAAGATCGCAGGGGCATTCGTTAGACCAAAAGGCATGACCAAAAATTCATAGTGGCCATAACTAGTCCTAAATGCGGTTTTCGGTACATCCGAGTCCTTGACTCTCAGCTGATAGTACCCGAACCTCAAATCTATCTTGGAAAATACCGTGGCTCCCTTCAATTGATCAAATAAATCATCGATTCTCAAACAACGGTACTTGTTCTTTCTGATTACCTTGTTAAGTTGCCGATAATCTATGCATAATCTCATAGAGCCATCTTTCTTCTTCACAAATAAAACGGGAGCACACCACGGAGAAAAACTCGGTCTTGCGAAACCTTTATTTGTTAGTTCTTGCAGTTGCGCTTTCAACTCCTTTAGCTCGGTAGGAGCCATTCTATATGGAGCAATAGAAATAGGGGCAGTACCCGGAGCTAACTCAATCCCAAATTCAATCTCTCTAACTGGAGGTAGTCCTGGCAACTCTTTCGGAAAAACATCTGGGTACTCGCATACTATGGGTACCGACTCAATTCTCAATTCAGTCTCTTTAGCATTCATCACAAATGCAAGAAAAGCCTCGTACCCCTTTCTTAAATACCTCTGAGTCGTCAAGGATGATATCACTACTGATGATATATCTTGCTTATCGATTCAACACGAATAAAATCTCCATTTTCATCTTTCAACTCAATAAGCTTCTTTCCACAATTCAAAATAACACTATAAGTAACTAACCAATCCATCCCAAGGATGAAATCAAACTCATCAAACGGTAATAACATAAGATCAACCGAAAAATAATGACCCTTAATCATCAAAGGGCATCCTTTGCATACTCTATCAACCAATACATGTTTGCCTAGGGGATTAGACACTCTTACTACGAATTCAGTAGACTCTATAGGCATGTTCATGCTAGAGACTAATTTTATGCATATGTATGAGTGGGTAGATCCCGAATCAATTAAAGCTATAAAACGAGTATCATAAAGAGAAAATGTACCCGTGATTACATCAGGGGATGACACCTCCTTGCGAGCACAAATGGCATATGTTCTCGCCGGTGCTCTACCCTCGACTCTTGCAGTCTGCTCTCTGGATGGATTCTTGTTACTCATTTCATTTCCTGGGTTTCTCTGCGATCTTCCTCTAGCAGCACTTCCCGGTCTTACATTCTGAGACTTTTCCTTTTCGGCCACCTCGGGGCAATTTCTGATAAAGTGGTCTAAGAACCCACATCTAAAATAAGCTTTCTCATTTTCTCGGCACTCACCAAAATGACGCCTGCCACACTGTGGGCAATCCGGTCTACTCGGTCGAACGTTGCCTACACTAGCAACTAATGTGGTCTGCGCTTTAGACCCCGAAAACTATTTGCCCTTACTTCGGTTTGAAAACCCGACTGAAGTGGTTTGTCGAGTAGCAAAATCCCTTGATTTCTTAGATGAGGATTGGAGTGACTTATTCAATTTCCTTTTTCTCGAGTCACGGGACTCAATCTCAGCTCTTCTCTTCTCTTTAGCCAACTCTTCTGCTTTACAAGCCCTATCCACCAACACTACGGATTCCTTTAGTTCGAGGACTCCAACATATAAACAGATATCTTCATTTAACCCATCCTCAAATCTCTTGCACATGATTGCTTCGGTAGACACGCACTCTCGGGCATACTTGCTAAGCCTTACGAACTCCCGTTCGTAATCGGTCACTGACATACAGCCTTGCTTTAATTCCAAGAACTCTTTTCTCTTATGGTCGATAAGCCTCTGGCTGATATACTTCTTCAGGAATTCCTCTTGGAAGAATTCCTAGCTAACTCTCTCCCTTGGTACCACCGACACAAGGGTATTCCACCACCGGTAAGCCGAATCTCTCAAGAGAGATACTGCACACTTTAAGCACTCCTCAAGCGTTCATGATAACTCATCGAATACCCTGATGGTATTCTCGAGCCAAAATTCTGCTCTCTCTGGATCATCATCCTTACTAGCCCGAAATTCCTCGGCTCTTTGCTTTCGGATCTTATCGACCGGAGTCCTTTCTCTTCTCACTACCTCAACCACTTGAGGAGCTACTGGAGCAGGTTGAGGAATAGGTGGGGGTGGAGGGGGTTGAGCATTAGGATTTGCTCGGGTATACTCAGTATACCAGTTGCTCATCATACGGAGAAAGGTTTCTCGGGCCTCTTCTCCCTGACCCAAGGTCTCAGGCCTACTATTCGCTGGCGCGGTCCCTTGAGCGGGAGCCGGTGCATTACTCGCAGCGTTATCGGCTGCAGTTCAGTCTGGATCAGAATCCATATACTACATAAAACACAATTTTAAACGTCAGGAGCCATCACACTATCATTACACCGATACTCTTACGTATGGCATGTATAGCTAGACTCATACTTACGCTATGTTAGTCCTAGAATCGACTAAACCGTAGCTCTGATACCAATAAATGTAACACCCCTTACCCGTGTTCGAAGCCGGAACCGGGTATTAGACATTACCTAACTTATCTCGCTTAAACATATCACATTGATCTATAAAATTACATTTAAACCCATATCTTGCTCATTCTCGACTTACGAAGCCCTAAACATACCTCTGAGAGGTTTTGAAATTAAACCGGGAACTTATACGAACTTAGAAAAATTTTCATCAAAACAGGGGCCACACGCCCGTGTTGTTCTAGGGACACGCCCGTGTGTCCCTAAGACATGCCCGTGTTCTCCACCCGTGGTCGACACTGACTTATTTCACACGGCCGGACACACGCCCGTGTCCCTAGCCCGTGTCCCTCACACGGCCTCGACACGCCCGTGTCTTAGCCCGTGTGCCAAAACCTTGGCATTCTGTTTAGGACGTCATCACTTCACCATGGCCACACGGCCAAGGCACATGACCGTCTCCTTAGACCGTGTGTCGAATTAAATTCCACATTTAAGGTGCAGACTTCACACGGCCTGAGCACACGCCCATAGGGCTGACCGTGTGTTACACACGGTCTAGACACACGCCCGTGTGTCTGCCCGTGTGGACAATTGGATGACTATCTAACAAGCCTTTTGCCACCCTAACAAGCATTCACACTCATACCAATCATTACCATGCACAAGCTGATCATATGGTACCTCTAAGAACTCAACTCAAGACTTCATACAAGCATAAACTTCATAATTTCATCACATCGAATATATATATATACTTATCAAGTATTGGCCCATTTCCAATGACCATTTACAAAATGATTTTGATTACCAATATAGCCAACACTTTGGCCAACAATTACAACCTAACAAAATACCCCAGTCCTATACATGCTATACTCAAAATAAGTCTAAATTGTTTTACCAAAGTGATGTTGATGGTGTGACTTCTGAACTCCCACGTCCCACGATCCTCGAGTTATCTAGGCAATACTACAAGGAAAAAGGCAATGAAAAGGGGTAAGCATAAAGCTTAGTGAGTTTGCATAGAAATAAATAGCAACAATAAGCCCATGGTAGAATCCATCCATGGAAAATATTAACCATACACAAGTATTAGGCTTCTTGCCTTACTTACTCATACTTGCCTTTATTTAGCACATACCATGCCACATTTCGTAAGTGTTTCGTTGTGAATTACTCACAAGTACCTGTAACAACTCATACACGTAACATTTAGTACTAATCTCATTTCTATTCTCAACTCATCTATTTATCCCATTATTCACTAGGGATACTCAAAGATGCATATTCGTCGTCATTAATATAAGTACGAAGCCATCGCCACCTCTCGGATGTGGTCTTACATGGGGTCACCTCTGGATGCCGGTGCCATATCCCCGATATGGTCTTATACGGAATCTCACATCAAGTATCGATGCCATATCCCGGATATGGTCTTATACGATTCTCATATTCAATACCGAAGCCATATCCCGAATATGGTCTTATACAGGATTTTAATTCGGTACCGAGGCTATGTCCCAGACATGGTCTTACACGGGACCTTATCTATTCCATACCTCGATGGTAGCATTTTCAGATTCATTATGGTACACTAGGACTTCTACATCTCATTCAACATCAAATACTCAATTTAGTAAAACATCATGCATCAATATAATACCAACATTCCCAATCATGTTAACATAAATATTGAATTTATCACATACAAACTTACCTCAATTTCAAAATAAACTAGGTCATCGATCTAGTCCGAGACCTTATTCTTTCCCCGATCGAAGTGGATTCTTTATTCGTCTTGCTCTATAACAGCAATTTAGATCATTTCAATCATCATATTAATAAAAGCATTTTAATAATCATGCTTTAGCAAAATTACTATTTTGCCCTTAGACTTTGGCAAAATGACCATTTTACCCCTAAGCTCGGAAATCAATTCTAATCAAATTTCTATCTTTAACAAGCCTAGGTGAGCATTTATTACTCTTATGGCTATCATCAAAACCCAACATTTCACACATTTACAAAAAATTTATAACCTTTTCAACAAGGCCGTTTTAGGTGTTTTTATGACAACACCTTTCACAAAAGTTGTTCATCTAACAACTAAGACTCAATTTCTTTCATAAAAATACAGCAAATAACAATGAAATCTCTCATGGAAAAACTCTAAACTTTTCACCATATTGCAAATTAGTCCCCTCATTTGAAAGCTTAAGCTCTAGGGGTTCTAAAAGTACAACTATCTTCAAGAAAAATCATTAAAATCACTTACTAGAATGGAGAAGATGTAACAGCTCGATTTTTGGGCTAGTCGGAACAGTGGTCTTGGAACCACTAATCCGAGGTTGAGGAAAATTATTTTAGTACTATATTATGTGTTATGGTGTTAATATATGGTTATATGGAAATTTTGGTGCTTTAATTTTAGCAATAGCATGCTTAATTGTGAAAAAGGACTAAATCGCATAAGATGCGAAAGTTTTATTTTATAAGGTAGGGGTACCTAATAGCTATAGAATGTAAATTAGAGGTCTTTAAAGTGCAAATAGGCCATTTTGGGGTGTGATGGCCGGCCATGTGGTATGGGAGACAAGAGCATTTAATGCTTAGTCAAAATTAGGTGAGAAAAGATGAATAAAATATGACAAAAAGAAAAACTATCATCTTTCACTATTCACTCATCTCTTTCCACCGAAAATTGAAGAAGAAATAGAGCTCTTGGGTTTCAAACTTTCAGCCACTCAATTCATATTCAAGTAAGTGATTTAGGTGGTTTTAATTGATGGTTTTTGTGTTTTTGGAGTCCCCAAAGCTTAAGCTAGCTAATGAAAGGACTAATTTGAGATATGATTGAAAGTCTAGGGACTTGCCATGAGAGTATTTATGATGTTAGCTGAGTTTTTATGGAAGAAAAAGAATGTTAAGGAGATGAGAAACAACTTTTGTGAAAGGTGTTAGCATGAAAACACCAATTTATGACTTGAATGCAAAGATTGAAATTGTGTCATTAATGCATGAAATAGTTAGGATTGTGAGTAGTTGTAAAAGGAATAAATGTTTAGCTAGGCTTGTCTATTGAGAAAATGTGATGAAAAATGATTTATGAGCCTAGGGGCAAAATCATAATTTTGCCAATGTACAAGGGCTAAATGGTCATTTTTGCCCAAGTGTAGAATTTGATGTATTATGATCATAGAATGATCTAAACGAATGGATTTCATTTTTATAGATCAAGAAGAGCGCGGAATCAACCTTGACCGTGGGAAAGGCAAGGTGATTGAGTAAATCGCTAGTTAACACATTTTGCATCGAGGTAAGTTTATGTGTAAACAATACAATCTTATTTATATATCTTGTGCTGCTAATTGGGGTATGACATGGTCGAGAACATATGTGATTTAAGTGGATTGAATGTGGTAGTCATTGAATAATTATTGTTTAATTACGATGGGCTTTGTGCGATACCATCGTTTATTTACCTTTTGGTGGGCTAAGTGCGATACCACCTTATTGTTTGATTACGATGGGCTTTGTGCGATACCATCGTCTATTTATCTTTTGGTGGGCTAAGTACGATACCACTTTATTGTTTAATTACGATGGGCTTTGTGCGATACCATCATCTACTTATCATTCGGTGGGCTATGTGCGATACCACCGTAACCAACCTTTTTGGTGGGCTAAGTGCATTACCACCCTAATAAAAATTAATGGTGGGCTAAGTGCGGAACCATCAAGTAAATCGACTCTATGTAAATGTCTAAGAGATTGTGATGCTAAGTGCAGGGGAACCTGTTAACGAATGTATGCATTATACTAGTGATATGGTTTGTAGATTGTTTCTTGCTTAGTATGTAAAGCTATGTAATTGTTGAATACATGTTAAAATGTTATATTGTTTACATGTAAACTTACTAAGCTTAAAGCTTACTCCCCTTTCTTTCCATTGTCTTATAGAGTTTAAGAGCTGAGCCGGGATATGCCGAAAACTAGGAAATCGCTCGCACTATCTACTCACTTCGGTATATTTAGACTTAGTGATTTTGTGTATGGCATGTATAAGGGCTAGACTAGTTAGATTATTTTGTTATTTTGGCCATAGGTGTATTGGCTCTTGTTAAGATAATTATTTTGTAAATTTACCATGGTTGTTGGCTATTTTATTTTATAAAAAGATGTAGTTACCCATGTGTGATTGCACTTCAATATGAATTGATTATGGATGTGTTGTATGAGTACATGTGTCATATGCTAGTGGAGTGAATAGAACTTGTTATATGGCTTTATTCTTGTCCATGTGGATAGACACACGGGCATGTGTCTCGGCCATGTGTGACACACGGTCATCCCACGGGCGTGTGACTTGGCCGTGTGTCCCCTGCACATTAGTGTTTTAAGTCAGAATAGACCATGGGCTAGTCACACGGCCGTGTGTTTAGGCCGTGTGTGATACACGGTTAGCACTTGGGCGTGTGCCCTGGCCATGTGAAGTCTGCACCTTGCACTTGTAAATTGAATTACCACACGGTCGAAGTACACGGGTGTGTGTATGGATCGTGTGGATAAGTCAGAATGCCAAAGTTTAGCACACGGGCCAAAGCCACGGGCGTGTCAAGGCCGTGTGAGATTAGTCAATGTTGACCACGGGTGGAAGACACGTGCATGTCTAAGGGGTACACGGGCGTGTCCCAAGTCACATGGGCGTGTGACCCCTGTTTTGGGAAATAGTTTCCGATTGAATTCCGAAAGTTCCGGATGTGTGTTTAAGGCCTCGTAGGCCCATGAAATGTATGTTTCGACTAAGAAGGGGAAGTTGTAATTCGGAACAAAATGTTACAGCCCATAAGCATATGTTTAAGTAAGTTCAAGTATGGTAATGTCTCGTATCCAGTCTCGGCCTCGAACTTGAGTATGGGGCGTTACAGAAGAGCTTGCTAAAATTTTGAGCTTTCAAAAACCCCTATTTGCTTGCTATTTTCGGTGGAGAAAGATGGAGAGAAAAAAGATGATATTTTTCTCTTCTTTATTTTATTAATACAAGTCAAATTAGTCACCAACTATTACCAACTTTGACCAATTTTGTCCATCTTTGTCTCCTATGATCCCCTATGGCCGGCCAACCATTTAAAAATGGCTAAATTGCCTTTTAAAGACCTCCAATTAACAGTCTAAGGCTATTTGGCACCTTTAGCTTATAAAATAGAACTTTCGCACTTTATGCGATTTAGTCCTTTTTCGCGTTTAAGCAAGAAATCGATAAAATTAAAGCACCAAAATTTTCATACACTTATACCATCACATTCTAACTCATAACATGTCATGAAAATAATTTTCTCTAACCTCGGATTAGTGATCCCGAGATCACTGTTCTGACAGCCCCTAAATTAGGCTGTTACATGAAGGCTCAGTTACAAGAGTTGACGGATAAAAGTTTCACAAGGCTGAGTTATTCTCCGTGGGGTGTTCCGGTACTTTTTGTGAAAAAGAAAGATGGGTCGATGAGATTATGTATAGACTACCGATAGCTCAACAAGGTTACAATTAAGAACAATTATCCTTTGCCAAGGATCGATTATTTGTTTGACCAATTGAAGGGAGCCACAGTGTTTTCTAAGATAGACCTGAGGTCCGGTTATTATCAGTTGAGAGTTAAGGTGCAGGATGTGCCGAAAACTGCGTTTCGGACAAGCTATGGCCATTATGAGTTCCTTGTCATGCAGTTTGGCTTAATGAATGCTCCTGCAGTATTCATGGATTTAATGAACCGTATTTTTCGACCATACTTGGATAAGTTCGTTGTTGTTTTTATCAATGATATATTAATTTATTCTCGTGATGAGAGTGAGCACGTGGAGCATTTGAGAACTGTCTTACAAACTTTAAGAAATAAGCAGTTGTATGCTAAGTTTAGCAAAAGCAAATTTTGGCTCCGAGAAGTCGGATTCTTAGGACACATTGTGTCGGGTGATGGAATTAGAGTTGACCCGATCAAGATATCGACTATTGCTGAGTGGAAACCGTCAAGGAATGTGTCAGAGGTCAGAAGCTTTTTAGGCTTAGCGGGTTACTACAGATGATTTGTTAAAGGATTCTCCATGATTGCTACTCCGATGACGAGGTTACTACAGAAAGATGTCAAGTTCGAATGGGCGGAAAAATGCCAACAAGTTTCGAGAAATTAAAGGCGTTGTTGACTGAAGCCCCAGTTTTAGTGCAACCGGAACTGGGAAAGGAATTTGTGGTGTATAGCGATGCGTCCTTAAATGGATTGGGGTGTGTACTTATGCAGGAAGGAAAAGTAATAGCTTATGCCTCGAGACAGCTAAAGCCACATGAGAAAAACTATTCGACACACTGTAACACCCCTAACCCGTATCTGTCGCCGGATTAAGGTTATGAGGCATTACCGAACAAAACACAACTCGGAACAGACATTCATTTGAATTCAAGAACAAAGCAATATGATCTTTTCTACTAATTTTTTTAAACTCCTTTAATATCCATCCTCTTATTCCTTACAAATCAAACTCATATATAAATTTGGATCACATAATCAACCAAAATCACTTCATACTTTTTCTAGTCATATCACATGTACAAATCATGCTTCAGTATTTAACCATATTAATATCAACTAAGTAATCACATATTCAATTTAACAATGTGCAACAAGTCATATTACAAGTACTTAATACATAAAATGTCCAAACCACATGACTTAAACATTAATGGCATTTATACACTTAAAACATATCCCAGCATATATCATTATATAACATATATCGAACATAAATAAAAACAAATATAACATAAGCTGATTATCAATCATATTAATTCAATATATGCATATATTAAACCAACCGAACTATATTATACCATTTAATATTCAATTGTATATACAAGCATAGTAACATTACATCATGGCCGAACATACTATTGATTTATAGCAAACATGATGCGCCTTTAAATTCAATCAATATGAACCATATCACATACTTAAATACCAATCATTTAAACGGCATTGCACACATTTAAAATAGCACAATTTAAAACTGGACATATTTCTTTACCAATCATAAAACCATGCGCATATGACGTTGTTATCATAAACCAATTTGAACACAAATAACAACTAAAATTACATATTATTCGCATGACAATTTATATGCATTAGATTGTACCACAAATTTCATTCCTACCACAAACTAAGTTAATCCACAATCGGATAATCAATATAACATATAATACATAATATATTTATTTAGGTGTGTTATAAACCAAATGTCATGCTTATCATTTTAATATCATATCCTTAGCCTTATTTGCATATTCACTTTACTTATCAACCAAAACAATCATATGGCATATTCATTATTTATCTTACCAACCGTACCTATTTAGCCAATCATTCAAGCATAATATATATGCATACATTGCCAATACAAACCTAATCAATATAACCTATACACATTTGGACTTATAATCATCCAACCCATACACATTCGGACATATAAATAGCTTCTAACCTTTATAAACATAGTTCATTTTATAAGACTTAACCAAACTCACTTAAATACCAAATCCAAACATACCACACATATTATATATATATCAAAACATTTACCACAATATTAACTAAACATAGCAACCATTTACCGCAAATAAATAAGCCATGGTCGAAATGATAAAACCAAACACATTAAACACTAAAACAAGAACTCATATAACCGAACCTAAACATAATGATTAAGCCATTTTCGCATGGCTATATATATATACATGCCCAAAAATCAAACATTTCAACTATGCTATACATGCCATATGCCCAAATTCAACTTAGTAAAATACCGAAAGAAACAGTCGATAGTGTGATAGGCTTTGCTGACGATCCCCGAGCTCGTAACATGACTCTAAATTCTATAAAACAGAGGTAAACAAGAACACACACAGAGTAAGCTATTTAAGCTTAGTAAGTCATAAGCAAAAACATATATATTAACAAAGGCATATTTACATTTTACTAATAAGGTCGAATACACATAATTTCCAATACAAAGATATCATTTACTACAAAGGTCATACTTTAATCACACATACATATCATATGGCCGAATATAAACAATCATATACACATATATATTTTCACTTTTAATATCACAATTACATCAATAGGCCGAATCACTTATATGTTCAACTATGCTAACACAAAATCCATATTCACATAACTTTATATCATTTCAAGTAATCAACTTACCTTGTTTCCTTATAAACATTTAACTAGCACATACCTGAACCTGTAATTCAATTTCACATTCAGTCTTTACTTCACATTGCCCGTTGAACCGTTCAAAATTAAAAAGGATAGGCGGATAGTCGGAAGGCTCGTACAATGCCAACGTCCCAGACGTGGTCTTACATGTAATCACATATCGATGCCACTGTCCCAGACAGGGTCTTACACGAATCAAATACGATGCCAATGTCCCAGACTTGGTCTTACACGTAAACACAAGTTGATGCCAACGTCCCAGACGTGGTCTTACACGAAAACACATATCGAAAATCCTATGTCATGACATATGTATCCTAACTATTCCTAGGGTTCGTATGGGGCTTTCGGACATTGAATCTCGATCGAATTAAACATCGTAATCAGGCTCCCAATCACATTTGCATTCGGCAATACACATTTAAATTCATAAAATTTCATTTTCACATATAACATATATGTATGATCAAATTTAACAACATTCATATACTTATTGACTTACCTCGGATATCGACGGATGAAATCGACTACTCGACTACTTTCGACTTCCCCCGATCTAATTTCATTTTCTTTCGTTCTTGATCTAAATAAATTCAAATTTAACTAATTTAATCACACATTCATTCAATTTAATCCAAAAACACATAAATGGGCAAATTACCATTTTGCCCCTGACATTTCACACTTTTTGCAATTTAGTCCCTATTGCATAAAACACAAAATATACAAAATTTGCATATACCATGCTAGGGTTGAATACTCATAAGCATCATACTAGTCCATATATTTCATTTATTTCACATTTAAGTCCCTCAAAATATTATTTTTACAATTTAGCCCTAATTACTCAAATTCATCAAAAATTTAAAGACAAAACATGTTAATCTTTCACATATCTTTAATATTTCATCATCAAACAACAAAAGATCACAAGCTATCATCAATGGAAAAACACAAAATCATCATCAATTTCAAAAATTCAAGCATGGGCTTTGTAGTACTCGAAGCAACGATCTCAAAACGTAAAAATTATCAAAAACCGAACAAAGACTAACCTTGAATCAAGCTTCAAAAATGGCCGAATGTTTCAAGCTTTCAAACCTAGTTTTTCTTTTCTAATTTCGGTGAAGTAAGATGAGAACATGGCTTGTTTATTTTAATGTTTTATGATATAAATTAACATTATTATTATTTTACCTAATTAACCTTTAGTAATTAATATATAAAACATATATTATAAGGTCATTCTTGACCATTGCCGTCCACTCACTTTAATAGTGGGCTATATACCTATTAAGGACTTCACATTATAAAGACATTAGCAAATTAGCACTTACACATTAATTAGCCAATTTCACATTTTACGCGATTAAGTCTTTTTTTTCAAATTAAGCACACAAACAATAAAATTAATTCATGAAACTTTTACACATGTAAATTCACACATAATTAACACATAAAAATAATATTAAAATATTTTTTGAACTCGAATTTGTGGTCCCAAAACCACTATTCTGATTAGGGTCAAAATTGGGTTGTTACACACACGACTTAGAGTTAGCCGCCATAGTGTTCGCATTGAAGATTTGGAGACACCATTTGTATGGCGAGAGATGCCGAGTGTTCACTGACCATAAAAGTCTAAAGTATTTTATGACTCAAAAGGAGTTAAACCTACGGCAGCGGATATGGTTAGAACTGATAAAGGATTACGAGTTGATAATTGACTGTCACCCTGGGAAGGCGAGTGTGGTCGCTGATGCTTTGAGTAGGAAGTCATTGTTTGCCTTGAGGGCTTTGAATACTCAGTTGTCAGTGACTAATGATGGTTTGGTCATAGCAGAGTTAAGATCTAGACCGATGTTTCTGCAAGAGATTTGTAAAGCTCAGAAAAGTGATAAAGAGTTACAAGCTAAGATAACTCAGTGCGAGATGGGTGTAGAATCAGATTTTTAGATTGGTGCCGATGGTTGTTTAATGTTTCGAGACAGAATCTGTGTACCCAAAGATGATGAGCTTATTCGGAAAATTCTACATGAGGCACATAGCAGTTGTATGTCTATCCATCCGGGTAGTGTGAAAATGTATAATGACTTGAAGAAAATGTATTGGTGGTCGAGAATGAAAAGACACATCTCAGAGTTTGTCTCTAAGAGTTTAATTTGTCAGCAAGTGAAAGCCGAACACCAAGTACCTTCGGGTTTACTTCAGCCTGTGATGGTTCCCGAGTGGAAATAGGACCGTATTACCATGGATTTTGTGTCTGGTTTGCCGTTGACACCAAGGAAGAAAGATGTCGTTTGGGTTGTGGTTGATAGGCTTACAAAATCGGCTCATTTTATACTGGTGCGTATCAATTATCTACTTGAGAAATTGGCTGATTTGTATATTTCTGAAATTGTGAGACTTCATGGAGTACCTTTATCGATCATTTCAGATAGAGATCCGAGGTACACATCATGGTTTTGGAAAAAGTTGCAAGAAGCGTTGGGGACGAGACTAAATTTTAGTGCTGGCTTCCACCCACAAATCGACAGTCAGTCGGAAAGATTAATTCAGGTTCTTGAAGTTATGTTGCAGTGTTGTGTTCTTGAGTTTCAAAGAAGTTGGGAAAAGTACTTACCATTGGTAGAGTTTGCCTACAACAATAGTTATCAGTCGAGTTTGAAAATGGCACCTTATGAGGCTTTGTATGGATGTAAGTGCTGAATGCCCTTGTATTGGGTCGAACTCAGAGAAAATCAGATACACAGGGTTGACTTAGTAAGAGAAGCAGAAGAGAAAGTAAAAGTGATTTGTAGTTGTTTGAAGGCCGCTTCGAATAGACAGAAATCCTACGCAGATTTGAAAAGAAAAGAAATTGAGTTTCAAGTTGGTGATAAGGTGTTCTTGAAAGTATCCCCGTGGAATAAAGTCCTCAGATTTGGTAAGAAAGGAAAATTAAGTCCACGATTTATTGGGCCTTATGAGGTGACTGAGAGAATTGGATCGGTAGCTTATCGACTAGCCTTGCCATTTGAGTTAGAAAATATCCACGATGTATTCCATGTGTCTATTTTGCGCCGTTACCGTTCTGACCCATCACATATGATTTTACCATCAGAAATTGAAATTCGACCGGATATGACCTACGGTGAAGAGCCGGTTAAGATTTTAGATCGAGAGGTCAATCAATTGAGAAATAAAAGTATAGCACTCGTGAAAGTACTATGGCATAGACATGGGGTTGAAGAGGCCACGTGGGAGCCCGAGGATACTATGAGAGACCAATACCCAAACCTTTTTAACGGTAAGATTTTCGGGGACGAAAATCCCTAAGGGGGAGAATTGTAATAGCCTGATTTTGGGGCTAGTCAGAACAGTGGTTTCGAAACCACTAATCCAAGGCTGGAGAAATTATTTTTAATAATATTTTATGTGTTATAGCATGATTATATGAGTGCATGAAAATTTTGGTGAATTAATTTTAGTGATTGTATGCTTAATTTAGAAAAAATGACTAAATTGCATAAAGTGAAAAGTTTTGTTCTACAAGCTAAAGGTGTCAAATAGCTATAGAAATTTAAATTGGAGGTTTTTAATGTGCAATTAGGCCCCTAAGAGAGCGTTGGCCGGCCAAAGGGCCAAAGAAATGCAAATTGGTCAAAGTTGGTGGAATTAGGTGACTAAATTGATGAAATGAAATAAAATAAAATAAAGAAAAGCTATCATATTTTCCCATCTTCTTCTTCCACCAAAAATATTAGCAAAATAGGGGTTTTGAGAGCTCAAAATTTTCATCCAAGCTTTTCTCTTGCAAGTAAGTCATTTTGATGGTCATTTTTGTTGATTTTTGTGTTTGTTGAACCCTTGTAGCTTAATCTAGCTAATGAGGGGACTATTTTGCACAATGGTTGAAATTATAGGGTTTTTCCATGAGAGCATTAGTGTTGTTTTCTGAATTTTTATGGAAGAAAATGAATCTTGGTTGTTAAATAAACAACTTTTGTGAAAGGGGTTTCCATGAAAACACCTAAAATGGACCTTTTTGTAAAGGTTGTAAAATAGGTGGTAAATGTATGAAATAATTGGATTTGTGAGTTGCTATAATATTAAAATAGATTTGGCTAGGCTTGGTTAATGAGGAAATTTTATGAAAATCGTTTTACGAGCTTAAGGGCAAAATCGTAATTTTGTGAAAGTCTAAGGGCAAAACGATAATTTTGCCAAAGTAGGAATTTTGAAATGTCTTGATTTATGTGATGATTAAATGAGTGAATTTTATCATTATAGAGCAAGAAAAATGGAGTCCGGACCTAGACCGGGGGAAAACCAAGCTAGTGGACTAAAATCAAATTAGTTGCCCATATTTTGTATACCGAGGTAAGTTGTACGTAAATAATACAACGTTATTGTATTTATGCATTAAACAATTGATAATTGCATAAAAGTTTTTATTATTGCTATGAATATGCATGATGAATGTTGATGTGATATACTCCCAGTTGAACCTTAGGAATAGATTGGATATCCATGCCATGACATTTGGGGTGATATGTGTACTAGTGTAAGACCATGTCTAGGACATGGCATCGGCCACTTTATGAAAGCCAGTGTAAGACCATGTCTGGGACATGGCATCGGTGTTGATATGTGTGCTAGTGTAAGACCATGTCTGGAACATGGCATCGGCCACATTATGAAAGCCAGTGTAAGACCATGTCTGGGACATGGCATCGTCGTTGATATGTGTGCTAGTGTAAGACCATGTCTGGGACATGGCATCGGCCACATAATGAGAGCCAGTGTAAGACCATGTTTGAAACATGGCGTCGACATTGAGATGAGAGCTAGTGTAAGACCATGTTTGGGACATGGCATTAGCGTTGATATGTGAGTCAGTGTAAGACCATGTCTAGGACATGGCATCGGCATTTTACCCTCTTGTGCGAGGCTTGTCGGGTATCCTTTGGTATTCCAACTGGTTCAACAAGTAATTTAGAGCTTGTGTCAAAAGTGAGAAAAGTTATGACCAAGTTGTAAGTGATATAGGTACCTACATGAAATTCACGAGAAATGTGCTCAAATTATGTTGTATGATTAGTAAAGGTGAAATTGAGTAAGTTATGCCTTTAATCATTCGAGAATGATGTGCAAGTTTATAAATTATTATGAGTATGATAATGTATGGTAATTGTTGTTAATTATTTAAATGCGACTTACTAAGCTTTGTGCTTACTCCCTTTCTTTTCCATTTTCTTATAGAATCGCCAAGCTAGCTCGGGGATCAAAGGACGTCAGAGGCTCGATCACACTATCAATCTAAACATTTGGTATAGTTAGAATTATCATTTTGAGTATGGCATGTATAGGAACTTGGTCTTTTGTTAAGTGTCATATTGATTTGGCCAAATGTGTTGGCTTGTCTTGAAGATGAATTCATTTTGTATAAGGCCATGGATGATGGCTAATACTTGTTATTAATATGCGCAAATAATGATGCTTTTCATGATTGAGTAAATTGCATGATTGGATTGACAAAGTATGTGATAAGTTTAGCATGTGAAAAGAGTGTAGCAACCTTGATGTGTGTAAGTAATTGATTGTGGTTTATGTTGGTGTAAGTAAGGGTGGCAAAAAGGCTTGGTAAATAGCCTTGTTTTTGTCCACACGGGTAGACACACGGGCGTGTGTGACACACGGTCTGCCCCATGGGCGTGCAGTTCAGTCGTGTGTCCCCCTAATCCCTAAGTTGGCAAAACAGAATGCCCAGTAGTAACCACACGGGCTGAAGCACAGCCGTGTGTCTCAACCGTGTGGAGGACACGGCCATAGGATATGGGCGTGTGCTCAGGTCGTGTAAAGTTTGCACTTGATTTTAGGAATTTAATTCGCCACATGGACTAAGCACACGGGCTTGTGCCTTGGCTGTGTGACCTTATTGGTTTGATGACGTCAGAAACAGAATGTCAAGGTTTTTACACACGGGCGGGGACACGGGCGTTTTATGGCCGTGTGAGGGACACGGGCCATGGATACGGGCGTGTGCCCCTGTTTTTAGTGAAATTTTCTAAAGTTTTCTAAAGAGCTTGGTTTAGTATCGAACCATTTCTAAGGTATGATTTGGGCCTCGTAGACTCATATTAAAGACTTTAAGATGAAGATTGAAAGGTTTTAAATTTGAACGAAATTTCATATCCCAGAAATGTATGTTAGTATGTGTTTGAGTTAGGTAACGCCTCGTACCTTGTCCCGGCGTCAAACACAGGTAAGGGGTGTTACATATATGTGGCCTTAATTTGGTTGAGGTGTGGCTTGATTGGTGGTCGAATGATGAAAAGTAAAATGATAGTTATATGTGCATTTTGTATAAGTGTTTTGTGAGTTGATGAATTGGTTGTCAATTGGTGATACCTTGTTGTGTAAGACATATATGTCTTAAATAGTCCCTAATAAACATCAAATTCACTATCTAACCCTAAAATTTTGACATTTTCATAATTTAATCCTAAAATCAAAACCTAACAAAAATCACTTCACAAAATCATCAAACAACACAACCGAAGCTTCAAATACATGGTTATCATAAAAAACATTCAAAATTCATCAATGTAAACTTCTAAAATTTTTAATAGATTCAAAAACGATGGCACGAGCTAGCTGGACCTAGTTGCAACGATCTCAAATACATAAAAATTACAAGAAACGAGTTCAGAAATCACTTACATGCAAATAAATTAGTTTGGCCAATTCTCCAAGCTAGTCTTTTGATGGTTTCGCCTATGGAGGAAAACAAAATGAATAAGAAGACTATTTTCTTTATTTAATTTTGTTTTGATTTTATTATAATTACAAAATTGCCATAAAATGTTTAACATTTCTATCATTTTTAATGCTAGTGCCGTCCAAACAATTTAACTAAGGTTAAATTACCTCTTAGGTCCTTCCTCATTTAACTATTAGGCTATTTGATCACTTAAATGCAATAATTACTATATTTCGCACCTTTTACAATTTAGACCTTTTTACTTAGTTAGCTAACTAAACGTTAATAATTTTGAACCAAATTTTAATACGACTCTAATGACTCTATAAATATTCTAAAAATAATATTTATGAGTCGACACGATGGAAAATTTGTGGTCCCGATGAAACCACTATTCTGTCACCACTGAAAATCGGGCTGTTACACTTCCATTTTACCTTCCTCGCTCAGCTTATCAAAGATAACCATACATGCGAATATACGGCTTGTCAACTACTACTACTGGCAGATTTGCAATCGTCTTTGCCACATCAATAGATCCTTACCTTGATCCGTTCATTCCACACTGAACTTGACATATGTTTACCATATTACCCCGAAGATTATCTTCTTTTGAATTAGCCCTTGCATAGACCTTTCCTCAAGGAAGATTCAATCTACCATACTTATTTGCGGTTTTGAATATGAGATTTGTGACAGAACCCACTTCCTTGTTTAATTCCCAATGGACTTTTCACCTAATATAGTCCTTGTAACATCCCATAGTAGGGACTAGAAGTTTGTGCTTGGCGAACTGGTTTTTCAGTAGATTTGGTTAGATAGTGTTCGCCAAAGAGTCAAGCGAGCAGGTATTTGCCAGTAGGTCTGGCGAATAGAGGTTCACTAAATGAATTGTCAAACATGTATTCACCAGAAGATTTAGTGAGCAGAGGTCACCAGTAGGCCTGGCGAATTGCAAATATTAGTTTAGGCCTAACAAGCTGAGATTGCTAGTTTGATTGGAAAACAAGGGTTCACCAGTAGGATGGTGAACTAGGGTCGCTAATTTTGGCCACGTGTGAAAAAGAGTAGGTGTACCTGAATTAGGAAGACAACATGTACTACAACACTATTCATGCACATAATTATTTCGTACTTTTATTACAACTAGAGTATCCTAAGAACACTAAAGCACCATGTGCCTATAAATTAAGCCCCTTTTCCATTAGAAAGTTCATATTCTGTTATTCTATTAAATTTTTCTTTGATTATTTTGTTATTGAGTTCTAAGAACCCAGGAATTTGCTCTTAGAAAATCAAGTTAAGATTTTCTTTCTCTATTGATATTCAGAAAGGTTTTCAACAAAGGAAACTAGGTTCATTTAGAGTCCAACATTTGCGAACCTATGCTCATTTATGTTTTTGTGAGTATTTTGAATGTGTTGTTTGTAACTTATGTATGTCTATTGCTGTAACACCCCATACCCAGTCTAATTGTCGAACCTGAGCTATGGAATGCCACATTAGTCACTATAGTGACTCTTTGTTAAATCCCAACCTAACCTACTTCACACCACCTTGTAAATATGAAATATATGTATAAGTTATTCACATACATCGGAATTTCATGAAGATACGACACTTAACCATGTTTCATTTAGTCACAACTTGCAACAAATAAGGGTTGACATACTTTAACAAGTAAGGTTTCACATAAGGGTTCACCTATTGTCCACTAGGGGTTCGCTTAATGACTTTGCTAAGTGCTACATACTTGAAGATTCTTAATTCTTTCTAGACAGGGTTAGCTTTGTGAACAGGGTTCGCACAACAATAAGGTCTTAGAACAGAATATGGTTCACGAACTCCCTCTAAGTAATATTTTCGTAATATGTTAAGGGTTTATTGGATGTAATTCACCATGTTTAGGGTTTGCACTTTGACACTAACAATTGTAATAATAATTTGGTGAACTTTAATAAAATAGTCAACATGGTTCTTACATGCTTCCACTTAAGGTAACAAAGGTTCAGAAACAAATGTGTGAGAGAAAGTTATAGGAACATGAGAATTAAGTGAACATCAAAGCAAACTTGGTATATAATAACATTTTTAAATATCAGATGTTTTTGTCAAACATTAACGTCTCGCACTTTAACTTTAAAGAAAACATAGAGAAACATAAGGTAATTTTCTATATTTTATATCACTCGGCGAGGTCTTTAGATTTATATCTTTAAGCCCAAATAGATTATCCCGCATTGCCTTTATGGTCCATGGTTCACTTGCTCTACCTTTCCAGCATGTATGCTTCGCTTGGATCACTCGTCTCGCAGTTGCCCTCCTTACGATCTATTCAGGAAAGAATGTGTGAGTCCTTGTCAACTTAGTGAAAAATGGGAAAGAATAATAACCACATAGTAAGCACAGAACATAAGTTAAGTAGAAACATAGGTAAGATAACAAAGCTACGAACTAGGGTTCGCCATACTTGTGTGAAGTTTGGTTGGCAATTACTTACAGTTATTCAGCTTAGTAAAATCATAGTATATTGAAAATCACATTCTTATTCACTTGTTCATTCCTGTTGGATAATTAGACCTTCTTATAATGCCTCAAAATGACTCAATGAGTCCTTAACATGTCTCATAAGTGTAGCACAAGGCTAAACACTTTCCAACACACCAACATGTCCCGATGAATTAAGCTCAGCTCGACATTCCCTTATCTCTCCAACCTGTCCTAGGGCCTCAACACCCACAACATGAAACATATAGATGAGTTCTCACAATCTTATGACATGCCATTAATATCCAACATATTCATAAGTTTATTTTAAAACATTTACTTAACATAGAGCTCGCAGAACACATAATCATGTAAAGCTCATCGTATAGAGCTCGCATGTTACTGTTCATGAGATCACATATTTAAATACTTTCATAAAATGAAGTAATAGAAAAGACTTACTTATCTAAACTTAGGTCAAACACTAAGCTCCTGATTAACATTACGGTTCGCTCATACAAGTTGTGATCCCTGAACACTCACCAATTTTGCTTGAAAACTTAGACAAGCTTTGTTATTCCTTTAACTTTGCTTAAAGTTGCTTCTTGATTTCTAAGTGCTGGGCTCTTAGGGCCTGCCCATAGAACGATCAATAGTAAATTTAGGAGAATAGAATATATAATTCCCTTAATGGCAAGGGCTTAATTTATAGACTCTAAGTGTCTTAATGTCCTTATGATACTCTAATTGTAATAGAAGTAAAATTTAACTACGTGCATGGATAGTGTTGCAAAGAAAAATGTAAGCTGACTTTCCTAATCGAGGCATGAATCTACTTTGACAATTCTTACTTATGACTCACAGCCAAAATTGTAGTTCACCGGCCCACTGGCGATCCCTACTTCGCCAAGCCTACTGGCAATCTAAGTTCACAAAATTCTTTGGCATACTCTAGCTCTCCAAGCCTTTTGGAGAACTCCTACTCACCAAGCTTATTTGCGTGCTTTAGCTCATGAAACTTGCTAGTCCTAAACTTGCTCGCCGATCTACTGGCGTATACATGATTGTCATTTCTTCTAGCGAACCCCTGTTCACCAGTCTTACTGATGAGTACCTATTCGTCACACTCTTGGGTGATTTCCTATTCACCAAACTCTTTGGTGAACTCAGCTCCTCTGGCCCCATACATCTAGGCCCTAGTTTGGGGTGTTACAACTCTCCTTCCCTTAATAAATTTTTTCCTCAAAATTTCTTATGTTTAGAATAGGTGAGGGTACTGGCATCTCATGGCTTCCTCTATTTCCCAAGTGGCTTCATTGGTCTTGTGATTTCACCATAAAACTTTAACTAGAGGGATCTTCTTAATCATAGAGCCTTTTCTTCATAAGCTAAGATTTTCATGGGCCCTTCATTATAAGTAAGACCAGGTCGCACATCAATTTTGTCTACTGAAACAACATGGGAAGGGTCCGTGCGATACTTCTTTAACATGGACACATGAAAAACATCATGGATTTGCTCCAATTCTTATGGCAACATAAGTTGGTAGGCTACTGGACCATTCCTTTCAACCACCTCATAAGGATCGATACTTGCTCATCTACTTGGTACTCTATGTCTCGTCATATCAAATCAGTGTAAGACTTTTATCTGTCTGAAACAACTTTCAATCTCTCGCATATCACTCTCACCTTATCTTCTATTTCAGAAATTAGCTCTGGTCCAACCATTCACTTCTCATCTAACTCCACCCAACACAAAGGTGTTCGACAACTCCTTCCGTACAATGCCTTGAAGGGGGCCATTTGGATACTTGCTTGGTAACTATTGTTATATGCGAACTCTACCAAGGGTAGATATCGTTCCCAACCTCCTACAAATTCCACCATATAGTTTTGTACCATGTCTTCTAGTACTTGTATCACCCTCTCTAATTGAACATTTGTCTATGGATGATAGGCAGTACTGAAATTTAGTTTCGAACCTAAGGCTTCTTGTAAACTTTTCCAAAATCTCGATGTGAATCGTGGATCTTGATTTGTGGTAATGGAAATTGACACGCCATGAAGTCGTACTATTTCTGCGATGTATAAATCCGCCAAATTTTGTAGAGTATAAGTGGTGTGGACTTTTAAGAAGTGCAAACTCTTAGTGAGGCGATCCACAATCACCCATATGACATCTTTCTTTCTCGAGATGAGTGACAAGTCTAACACAAAGTCCATGGTGATCGTTTCCCATTTCCACTCTGGAATTTTGAGTGGTTGCAACAATCCTGAAGGATATTGATGCCCAGCCTTCATCTTTTGACAAATAAGACACTTCTCCACATAGTTTGTAACAACTCGTTTCAACCTAGGCCACCAATACAATTTGCGAAGGTCATGGTACATATTGTTTCTCCCTAGGTGTAATGCATAATGGTTGTTGTGAGCTTTTGTAAGGATCGCATGCCGAAGTTCTTCATCACAAGGCACGTAAAGTCTTCATAGGAAACAAAGTATTACTTCTTTATTCAGTGCGAAGTCCCTCCAAGCTCTTTATTCCACTTGGTGAACCCGCTTCGCCAAATCCTCATCTGAGGATTCTTTTTCTTTTATTTGCTATGAAAGGTATGGTTTCACCTGTAATTATGCAAGTAGTCCCCCATCGTCTATCACACTCAAACATGAAAATAGTTCTCATAGCTCATTCACCGATTTTCTACTTAAGGCATCTAAGACCATGTTTGTAACACCCCTTAGCCGTATTCTACGCTGGAACCGGGCCCGAGGCATTACCAGATTAAAACCACATGATCACCACTTAGGCTCAACGTGACTACTCTCTTAAGTCACCACAACAACCTCATTCTCGACTTACGAGGCCTCACTCATACACACGAGGGCTCTCGAGACCACATCGGAAGCTTTTACGATCTTAAAATTTTTCCATCTATACAGGGACCACACGCCCGTGTAAGATGAGACACGCCCGTGGAGGTCACACACGGCCATGCCCCCATCCCGTGCATGAAAACCCAGGCATTTTGCCAAAGTCCCACGGCTAGGGCACACGCCCGTGAGGCTAGCCCGTGGCCTACACTACTCGAATCTGCCAAATTGACACAGCCAAGTCACACGCTCGTGGGCTGGCCGTGTGCCACACATGGCCTAGGCACACGCCCGTGTGTCTAGCCCGTGGCCAACACTGACTTACTGCCTTAACATGCAGGGGACACACGGCCAAGTCACACACCCATGTGGATAGCCCGTGTGTCAGACACGGCCTAGAAACACGCCCGTGTGTCTATCCGAGTGGACAAGAACCAGGCTATTTTCCAAGCTCTTTTCACCCCTCTAGTCCATACAACATGTACACATTCAACTCATCAAACATCAACTCATATTGAAACACAATCTTACATGGATAACTACATCTTTTCGTATAATAAAGTTGCCATCAACCATGGCATTTATACAAAATAGATCATCCATCTAAAGGCCAACACATCTTAGCCAATACAACAAAATACACTAACTTGTCTAGCCTCTATACATGCCATACACAAAACATCAAGTCTAATGTACTGGAGTGTGCTGATAGTGTGGGCGATCTTCCGATTAATCCGCGTATCACGATTCAATCCTTTTGCTCTATAAGATAAGGGAAAAGAAAGGAGTAAGCTTTGAGCTTAGTAAGTTTACACATAAACAATTTAAGCACTTTAGTATAAGCGAAACAACAACTAGCATTATACTAACATATGTAATTCACATCCACAACTATGCTTACTCTTTCTATCCCTTACCACATTTCCAACACATCATGAGTCACATACTCATAACCATTGACACGCACCCCTGCACTCAATATCACATTTACTCAAAATACAACACATCACTATTATTCAATAATACATCCACACAGCTAAATTACTCGGTGGTTTCGCACTTAGCCCACCACAATCAGATAATAAGGTAGTATCGCACATAGCCTACCACAAAGGATAATTATAGTGGTTCCGCACATAGCCCACTAAATAATATACTTAACAATAGTATCGCACAGAGGCCATCATTGTTAAGTATCAAGGTGGTATCGCACTTAGCCCACCATCAAGCATTATCACTACACATTCACATGTCTACTTTGTAATACATTCATCCATTCATAACTACTATCTCATTCATTCCACTTGAACTGAATAGGTTCTCAATCATGCTACTCACTAGCTAGCATTAACAATGTATACGCATAAATGCATCGTTTATACGTAAACTTACCTCGGTATTCAAAAAGTATAGAGTCGTGCTATTTAGTCCACAACTTTACTCTTGCCTCGGTTTCGATTCGGGCTTCGTCTTTCTTGATCTATAATGATAAATCAACCCGTTCAATACACACATTGACTAAATTGACCCTTATCTCATACTTTAGCAAAATTACTATTTTGCCCCTAAACTTTCTCATATTTACACTTTTACCCCAAGGCTCGTAAAGTGATTTTCATTCAACTTTCTAGCCTTTCATGCTTAGCCGAATCACTTACTCAACTAAAGCAATCATCAATTCTCACTAAATCACACATGTATGACCAAACTCAAGACTTTCAAAAACAAGTCTCTACATGCATTTTTCATGGAATTCACTTAGCAAAAGATGTTTCTACTACATCAAGCTTTCATAATCTTCCATAAAACATCAAATTACATGCATGTCATACATGGGTACATTTTTGAACATCCATCTTAGCTCAACATATAGCTAAAAATAGCTTACTCATGCTACTAGGACTTCAAAAATACAAAGAATATCAAAAACGGGGCTAGGATGTACTTACTAGCAAGCTTGAAAAATTGAAGAACCCTAACAATGGCTCCCTTCAAATTTCAGCAGCTTGGAGAAGAAGATGAATGAAATTCTATCATCTTTTCCCATTTTAATCACTTATTAGACAAAAGACCTAAATGCCCTTTTTGACAAACTTTAAATTTTAACTCATTCATGCCCAATTTTGTCCAAAAATTAGAATTTGGGAAAATTACTATTTAAGGACCTCTAATTAATAATCCAAAGCTATTTCATACAAATAGCTTCTAGAATCTCACATTTTGTAACTTTTGCAATTTAGTCCTTTTGGACCATTCAACCACAATTTAACAAAATTGCTTCATGAAACTTTCATACTAACATGCAATCATGACATAACCCTAAAAAACTCATACATATACCTCGGATTTGTGGTCTCGCACCACTATTTTGACTAGACCCTAAATCGGGATGTTACAACTCTCCCCCCTTTTAGAGATTTTTGCCCCCGAAAATCTTACCAGTAAAAAGGTTTGGATGTTGTTCTCTCATGGTTTCTTTCGGTTCGCACGTAGCCTCTTCCACACCGTGTTTCTGCCATAACACTTTCACTAGGGCTATGCTCTTATTCCTCAACTGTTTCACTTCTCGAGCCAAGATCTTAATCGGCTCCTCTTCATAAGACATATCCAGTCTTATCTTAATTTCCATTGAAGGAATCACATGCGAAGGATCGGAGCGATACTGTCGCAACATCGACACATGGAACACATTATGGATCTTGTCCAATTCCACCAGCAAAGCCAACCGGTATGCTACTGGCCCAATTCTATCGATAATCTCATACGGCCATATGAATCTCGGACTCAATTTCCCTTTTCGTCCGAATCTCATGATTTTCTTCCACGGGGACACTTTCAAAAATACTTTGTCGCCCACTTCAAACTCAATTACTTTTCTTTTCAAATCCGTATACAACTTCTGTCGGTCCGAAGCAGCTTTCAGACTATTACGGATTACTTTCACTTTTTCCTCGGTCTCTTTTACTAGATCGACCCCATGAATCCGTTTCTCACTAAGCTCGGTCCAATACAAAGGAGTCCAACATTTATGACCATACAAGGCTTCATACGGTGCCATCCGTATACTCGATTGATAACTGTTGTTGTAAGCAAACTAGACCAAAGGTAGGTATCTCTCCCAACTACCTTCGAACTCTAACACACAGCATCGGAGCATATCCTCTAAAACTTGAATTACTCTCTCAGACTGACCTTCAATTTGCGGATGGAAAGCAGTACTAAAATTCAACCTTGTACCCAAGGCCTCATGCAACTTCTTCCAAAATCTCGACGTGAACCTCGGATCTCTATCCGAGATAATAGATACAGACACTCCATGTAACCTCACTATCTCTGCAACATACAATTCGGCTAATTTATCCAGTGAATAATCAACACGTACTGGAATAAAATGAGCCGACTTCGTCAATCTATCCGCAACAACCCACACAGCATCTTTCTTTTTTGGAGTCATAGGCAACCCCATCACAAAATCCATGGTAACCCGATCCCATTTCCATTCGGGAACCATCCCTGGCTGAAGCAATCCTGAAGGCACTTGATGCTCAGCTTTCACCTGTTGACAAATCAAACACTTTGCCACAAACTCAGAGATGTCTCTTTTCATACCCGACCACCAATAAGACTTCTTCAAGTCATTGTACATTTTTGTACTGCCCGGATGTACTGACAAATAACCACTATGTGCCTCATGCAAAACCTTTCGGATCAATTCTTCATCTCTAGGTACACAAATCCTGTCATGGTACAACAAACAACCATTCGAGCCCACTCGAAAATTAGAATCACTTTCCGATCCACACTTAACTTTCTTAGCTTGCATCTCACTATCATTTCTCTGAGCCTCACATATCTGTTGAACAAATAGTGGCTTAGCTCTCAACTCTGCCAAAATAGCACCATCATCAGACAATGCTAAACTCGTGCTCATAACTCTTAGAGCATACAAGGATTTCCTACTCAGGGCATCCGCAACCACATTCGCTTTTCCCGGATGGTAATCAATGAATAACTCATAGTCTTTCAATAACTCAAGCCATCGCCTCTGTCGCAAATTCAAATCCTTCTGATCCATCAAATACTTCAAACTCTTGTGATCCGTAAAGATTCGGCACTTCTCACCATATAAATAATGTCACCAAATCTTTAACGCGAAAACAATCACAGCCAACTCCAAATCATGAGTCGGATAATTCTTCTCGTGCGATTTTAGCTGCCTCGAGGCGTAAGCGACTACCTTACCCTCTTGCATCAACACGCAACCGAGACCATTAAACGACACGTCACTGAAAACCACGAACTCTTTCCCCAATTCTGGTTGAACCAAAACCAGCGCCTCAGTCAACAATGTTTTCAATCTCTCAAAACTCTGTTGACATGTCTCAGTCCAATCAAACTTGACATCCTTATGCAACAATTTCATCATCGGGGTCGCAATCACAGAGAATCCCTTTACGAAAAGTCTGTAATATCCTACCAATCCCAAGAAGCTTCTAACTTCTGACAAGTTCCTTGACTGTTTCCAATCCATAATAGCCAAAATCTTACTCGGGTCAACTCTAATACCATCACCCAACACAATGTGTCCTGGGAATCCGACCTCTCGGAGCCAAAACTCACTCTTGCTAAATTTAGCATACAACTGCTCATCTCTTAAGGTCTGCAAGACAATTCTCAAATGTTCTGCATGATCATCCTCATCTAGAGAATAGATCAATATGTCGTCGATGAAGACAACTACAAACTTATCCACATACGGTCGGAAGACACGGTTCATCAAATCCATAAAAATCGCAGGTGCATTCGTTAAACCAAACGGCGTGACTAAAAACTCATAATGGCCATACCTTGATTTAAATGCAGTTTTCAACACATCTTGCTCTTTCACTCTCAACTGGTAATAACCAGACCTCAGGTCGATTTTGGAGAACACTGTAGCTCATTTCAGTTGATCAAATAGATCATCAATCCTTGGTAGAGGATACTTATTCTTCACCGTCACTTTGTTAAGTTGCTTATAGTCTATGTACAACCTCATAGACCCATCTTTCTTTTTCACAAATAGTACCGGAGCACCCTACGGTGAGTAGCTCGGTCTTGCAAAACCCTTATCTGTCAACTCTTGCAACTGAACCTTTAGTTCTTTCAACTCTAAAGGTGCCATCCTATACGGAGCAATTGAAATAGGTGCCGTCCCCGGAACTAACTCAATCCCAAACTCGACCTCTCTCACTAGAGGTAATCCGGGTAACTCTTTCGGGAATACATCCGGATACTCACATATCACCGGCACTGTCTCAAACTTTACTTCAACCTCTTGAGTATTCAAAACAAAGGCGAGATAGGACTCACATCCTTTTCTCAAACATTTCTCGGCCACAAAGGACGAAATCATCACTAGTAGACTATCTGATCCACCTGATTCAACCCGAACAACATCCCCATTCTCAAATTTCAATTTGATAAACTTACTACCACAGTCCACTAAGACACTATGGGTAGTTAACCAATCCATGCCAATGATTAAATCAAACTCATCAAACGGCAACAACATAAGGTTTGCCGGAAAACAATGACTCTTAATCGACAAAGGACAATCCTTACACACCTTGTCCACTAACACATGCTTACCTAACGGGTTTGACACCTTAACCACAATATCCGTAAACTCAACGGTCATACTCAAACTAGATGCCAATCTCATGCAAATATAGGAATGAGTAGACCCTGGATCAATTAAAGCAATAACAGAGGTGTCATAGAGAGAAAAAGTACCCGTTATCACATCTGGGGATGATGCCTCTTTGCGAGCGCGAATGTCATACGTCCTTGCAGGTGCCCGACCCTCCGGTCTCACAGCAGAGTCTCTAGACGTACCTCTACCACTAGTCCCACCTTTCGGGTTCCTTGGTGGTCTACCCCTTGCAGACACATCGCTGGGTCTTATCTCTTGCTTCTCTTCTTTGTCATCCCTCCCGGGGCAATTTCGGATAAAATGGTCGGAGGAACCACACTTATAACAATTTCGGCTGTTTCCCCAACACTCTCCGGTGTGATACCTACCACAACTTGGACACTCCGGTTTGTTCTTCGAATTGCCCACACTTTCCATCGAGGTAGCTTGGACTCTCGAACCTGAATGAGTGTTGCCCAAGTCTCGATGTGAATACCCAACTGGTGCAGTCGTCTGAGGACTTGCTTTCTTGGATCTTTTCGACTGAGCTTGGTACGGTTTGCCCATCGGCCGTGTTCTCGCATCTCAGGCTTCACTCACAGCCCTTCTCTTTTCTTTACTCAATTCTTCGGCTTTTCTTGCCCTATCAACCAACACCACAAACTCTTTCAACTCTAAAATGCCAACTAGGAGTTTAATGTCCTCATTCAGTCCGTCTTTGAACCTTTTACACAAGATGGTCTCTGTTAAAACACATTCTTGCGCGTACTTGCTAAGCCTAACAAATTTGTGCTCATATTCCGCTACAGTCATTCTTCCTTGCTTTAACTCAAGGAATTCCTTCCGTTTCCGATCAGTAAATCGTTGGCTTATATACTTCTTCCGAAACTCTTCCAAAAAGAAGTCCCACGTCACCCGCTCTTTCGGGACTACCGACGTCAACATCTTCCACCAATGGTATGTCGAGTCCCTCAGCAAAGATACAACACACTTCAGGTTCTCTTCAGGTGTACAAGAGAGTTCATCGAATACTCTCATTGAGTTCTTTAGCCGAACTCGCCTCTCCTGGGTCATCATCTACCTTAGCTCTAAACTCCTCGGCCCGTGTTTCCTAATCTTATCCACCGGGGGTTTCGATATCCTCACTACATCAATACCTTGAGGAGCCACTGGAATTGGCTGAGGTATGGGAGGAGGTGGAGGAGGTTGAGCATTGGGGTTCGCTCGAACATAATCCAAGTACTAATTACTCATTATCTGGAGAAAGGCTTCTCGAGCCTCTTCCCTTTGACCCCTAACCTTGGGTCCACTCTGAACAGACACGGTTCCTTGCGCAGGAGCTGGTGCATTACTAGCTGCTTCATCAGCAGTCGATTGATCGGGATCCATATACTATATAAAACAAAGTTATAATCATCAGAAGCCACCACACTATCAGTGTACACTTATGGCATGTATAGCTAGACTCTTACACCCGCTACGGTAGTCCTAGAACCGACTAAACCATAGCTCTGATACCACTAAATGTAACACCCCTTACCCATATTCTACGCCGAAACCGGGCCCGAGGCATTACCAGATTAAAACCACATGATCACCACTTAGGCTCAACGTGACTACTCTCTTAAGTCACCACAACAACCTCATTCTCAACTTACGAGGCCTCACTCATACACAAGAGGGCTCTAGAGACCACATCAAAAGTTTTTACGATCTTAAAATTTTTCCATCTATATAGGGACCACACGCCCGTGTAAGATGAGACACGCCCATGGAGGTCACACACGCCCATGCCCCCATTCAGTGCATGAAAACCCAGGCATTCTGCCAAAGTCCCACGGCTAGGGCACACGCCCGTGTGGCTAGCTCGTGGCCTACACTACTCGAATCTGCCAAATTGACACGGCCAAGTCACACGCCCGTGGGTTGGCCGTGTGCCACACATGGCCTAGGCACACACCCGTGTGTCTAGCCCGTGGCCAACACTGACTTACTACCTTAACATGCAGGGGACACACGGCCAAGTCACACACCCATGTGGATAGCCCGTGTGTCACCCACAGCCTAGACACACGCCCATGTGTCTATCCAAGTGGACAAGAACCAGGCTATTTGCCAAGCTCTTTTCACCCATCTAGTCCATACAACATGTACACATTCAACTCATCAAACATCAACTCATATTGAAACACAATCTTACATGGATAACTACATCTTTTCGTATAATAAAGTAGCCATCAACCATGGCATTTATACAAAATAGATCATCCATCTAAAGGCCAACACATCTTAGCCAATACAACAAAATACACTAACTTGTCTAGCCTCTATACATGCCATACATAAAACATCAAGTCTAATGTACCGGAGTGTGCTGATAGTGTGGGCGATCTTCCTATTAATCCGCGTATCACGATTCAATCCTTTTGCTCTATAAGATAAGGGAAAAGAAAGGAGTAAGCTTTGAGCTTAGTAAGTTTACACATAAACAATTTAAGCACTTTAGTATAAGCGAAACAACAACTAGCATTATACTAACATATGTAATTCACATCCACAACTATGCTTACTCTTTCTATCCCTTACCACATTTCCGACACATCATGAGTCACATACTCATAACCATTGACACGCACCCCTGCACTCAATATCACATTTACTCAAAATAAAACACATCACTATTATTCAATAATACATCCACACAGCTAAATTACTCGGTGGTTTCGCACTTAGCCCACCACAATCAGATAATAAGGTAGTATCGCACATAGCCTACCACAAAGGATAATTATAGTGGTTCCGCACATAGACCACTAAATAATATGCTTAACAATAGTATCGCACACAGCCCATCATTGTTAAGTATCAAGGTGGTATCGCACTTAGCCCACCATCAAGCATTATCACTACACATTCACATGTCTACTTTGTAATACATTCATCCATTCACAACTACTATCTCATTCATTCCACTTGAACCGAATAGGTTCTCAATCATGCTACTCACTAGCTAGCATTAACAATGTATACGTATAAATGCATCGTTTATACATAAACTTACCTCAGTATTCAAAAAGTATAGTAACGTGTTATTTAGTCCACCACTTTACTCTTGCCTCGGTTTCGATCCGGGCTTCATCTTTCTTGATCTATAATGATAAATCAACCCATTCAATACACACATTGACTAAATTGACCCTTATCTCATACTTTAGCAAAATTACTATTTTGCCCCTAAACTTTCTCATATTTACACTTTTGCCCCAAGGCTTGTAAAGTGATTTTCATTCAACTTTCTAGCCTTTCATGCTTAGCCGAATCACTTACTCAACTAAAGCAATCATCAATTCTCACTAAATCACACATGTATGACCAAACTCAAGAATTTTACAAACAAGTCCCTACATGCATTTTTCATGGAATTCACTTAGCAAAAGATGTTTCTACTACATCAAGCTTTCATAATCTTCCTTAAAACATCAAATTACATTTGTGGTCTCGCACCACTATCCTGACTAGACCCTAAATCGGGATGTTACAATGTTCACCTTTCTTGGGTGATATTCTATCACACAATCATAGTCTTTTAGTATATCTATCCATATGCTTTGTCACAAGACCAGATCTTTCTGTGTGAGTAAGTACTTGAGGCTTTTATGGTCTGTATAGATAGTACACCATTCATCGTACAAGTAATGTCACTGAATCTTGAGTGCGGACACCACTACTTCTAACTCTAAATCATGCGTTGGGTAGTTTCATTTATGAGCCTTCAATTGTTTCGAGGCATAGGCCACCACACTTCTTTCCTGCAGTAGCACATAACCAAAACCCATGTGCGATGCGTTACTATAGACTACAAAGTCTTTCCCAGGTTCTGGTTGAACCAACACAGGTGCTTTAGTGAGTATTGCCTTAAGTTTTTTAAAGCTCTTTTGTCTTTGTTCCGTGCATGTGAACTCCTCATCTTTCTATGATAGCTTTGTTAAGAGTGCTACGATATGGCGAATCCTTCAACAAATTTGTGATAGTAACCTGCGAGCCCCAAAAAGCTTCGTACCTTTGTGACACATCTTGGCAATCTCCACCCCAGGATTGCCTCAATCTTCTTTGGGTCCACGAAAACTCCCTTTACTGATACTACATAACTCAAAAAAGCTATTTCTTTTAAGGAAAATACACATTTGCTGAACTTCGTGAACAATTGCTTCTCTCGTAAAATTTGTAACACAATTCGCAAGTGAGCATCATGTTCTTCATCGGTTCGTGAGTAAGGACATCGTTTATGAAGACCACCGTATACTGGTCCAAGTACTCGTGGAACACTGGATTCACCAAGTCCATGAATGCAACAGATGCATTTGTCAATCCAAAGGGCATAACCAGGAATTCGTAGTGCCCATACCTTGTGTGAAAATTAATCTTCTAAACATCTGCTTCCTTTACCTTAACCTAGTAGTACCATGATCGCATGCCTATCTTTAAAAATACTGTGGCACCTCGTAGCTGATTGAATAGATCGTTAATTTGTGGCAATGGGTACTTATTTTAGACAGTCAATTTATTCAACTGTCTGTAGTCATTGCACATTCTAAGGTTGCCATTTTTCTTCTTTACAAACAATACTGGCAATCCTCATAGTGACACACTTGGTTGAATGAAACCCCTATCGAGCAGCTTTTGTAGTTGGATCTTTAGTTTTTTAAGCTCTTTTGGTATCATTCAATAAGTTGTAATGGATACATGTGAACTATCTGGGTATAACTCAATGGAGAATTCCACTTCGTGGTCTAGGGGTATTCCAAGTAGCTTGTCTGGAAATACATTAGGATAGTCTTTCATGGTGTGGATGTCGTGAACTCTGATCAGTTTCCTTGGTGAACCCACCACATAGGCGAGGTAGGCTTCACAGCTTTTCCCTATCAACTTCTCTGCCCTAGTTACCGAAACCATATTGGATAGGAATTGAGTTCACTCACCAACCATAATAATTTCCATCCCTTCACCAATTCGCAATGTGGCCCTCTTAAGTGCGAAGTATATTTTGGCTTTATGCTCGATCAACCAACCAATTCCCAAGATTATATCAAACCCATAAAAGGGAAACTCCATCACATCGACGAAGAAAATACGTCATTCAATCATCAAGGGACACCTTTTGTACACTCTATTAACTAAAAATTTAACACCCAGCCAGGCGAAGCCATGATATTTGAATATTGTAAGAATTTTTGAACAGATCCTGAGAAAGTGAGATGTTAGATTCGACTGAGAGTTGAAGTTCATGAGTGCGCCCTTGGGTGAAGTCTCTAAAGAGAATAGGTTGACATGGTTTTATACGCCCAAAGATGTTTTTGGCGAAAAAAGTTAGGTGAATAGTTAGCTCAGAAGTGATGAGGGATTTCTAAGAAAGGAACTTAGTGAGTTGTCAAGGATTCGTGAGTGGAAGGGGATGTCGTTAAGGTGAAGGCACCCCGAATAAGTATAGTTAATGTGTAGGCTATACACTAATTAAATAGTTAGAAATGAACAATCAGACAAATAAAAAATATGAAAAGATTGGATTGTCATACAAGTTTCCATACAGGTGTGAAGCACCCATACGACAGCTTGATTAGAGTTGTAACCCGTGTTAAGTTATCATACGAACAAGGGTTGTATAAATCTGGGTGACCAGGATTCGAAGAAGAGTCTTTCTTCCTTCTCCAATAAGTATTTTCAACTTAAGACTAAAGAGAACCAGAACAACTCTCTCTCTCTCTCTCTCTGTGTGTAACAGCCCGATTTTGGGGCTAGTCGAAACAGTGGTTTCAAGACCACTAATCCGAGGCCAGAGAAATTATTTTTAATATTATTTTATGTGTTATAGCATAATTATATGAGTACATGAAAATTTTGGTGAATTAATTTTAGTGATTTCTTGCTTAATTTCGAAAAAGGACTAAATCGCATAAAGTGTAAAAGTTTTGTTCTACAAGCTAAATGTGTTAAATAGCTATAGAACAATAAAGTAGAGGTCCTTATTGAGTAAATAGACCAATGAAATTATAGTGGCTGGACATGAATTTTTAATTCATGAAATTGGTCAAAGTTTGGTGGCATTAGGTGACTAAATGAATAAATTAAAATAAAACAAAGAAAAAGTTATCATCTTTTCCCATTTTCTTCCTCTTCCACCGAAATTTAAAGCAAACTTAAGGGTTTTGAGAGCTCAAATTTCAGCCAAGCTTTTCTCTTGCAAGTAAGTTATTTTGGTGGTTGTTTTTGTTAATTATTATGTTTTTGGAACCCCTATGGCTTAATCTAGCTAATGAGGGGACTATTTTGCAAAATGGTTGAGACTCTAGGGTCTTGCCATGAGAGTATTTATATTTTTTTCTGAAATTTTATGGAAGAAAATGAATCTTGGTTGTTAAATAAAAAACTTTTGTGAAAGGGGTTTTCATGAAAACACCTAAAAGGACCATTTTGTGAAGTTTATAAAATAGGTTGTAAATGTGTGAAATAATTGGAATTTGTGAGTTGCTATAAGAGTAATAAAGGTTTGGCTAGGCTTGATAAAGGAGGAAATTTGATTAAAATCATTTTACGAGCCTAGGGGTAAAATCATAATTTTGTGAAAGTCTAAGGGCAAAACAGTAATTTTGCCAAAGTAGGAATTTTGAAATGTCTTGATTTATGTGATGATAAAATGAGTGAATTTTATCATTATAGAGCAAGAAAAACAGAGTCCGGACCTAGACCGAGGGAAAACCAAGCTAGTGGACTAAAATCAAATTAGTCGCCCATATTATGTATACCGAGGTAAGTTGTACGTAAATAATAACTCTTTATTGTTATTATGTATTGAACAATTAGTATGGCATAAAGTGTATGATTATTGTTGTGAAATTGTATGATGAGAATTGATGTAGTAAAAACTCCCGGTTGAACCTTAGGAATAGATTGGATATCCATGTCATGGCATTTGGGTGATATGTGCGCTAGTGTAAGACCATGTCTGGGACATGGCATCGGCGTTGATATGTGTGCTAGTGTAAGACCAAGTTTGGGACATGGCATCGGCCACATTAAGAGAGCCAGTGTAAGACCATGTCTGGGACATGGCATCGACATTGAGACGAGAGCTAGTGTAAGACCATGTCTGGGACATGGCATCGGCCTCGACCGGTGAGCCAGTGTAAGACCATGTCTGGGACATGGTGTAACACCCCTTACCTGTATTCGATACCGGAATTGGGTACGAGGCATTACCGGACTTAACTTACTTAGATCATACAAAATCGACCATGAATTTCTTTTGAACTTTAAAACTCTTCATTCATGATCATATAGTCCCTATTACGGGCATACGAGACCCGGAACAAACAAATAAAGCGAATCGGAACGGAGCTGGAAACTTACAAACACTTGGAAATTTTTTTACTCAAAATAGGGCCACACGCCCGTGTGGTAAGAAACATGCCCGTGTGCTATCCCGTGTGACGAATTGAATTTTTCGAAAATTAGATGCAGGGGACACACGGCAAGGCTATACGCCCATGAGGTAGATCGTGTGTCACACATGGCCTAGACACACACCCGTGTGTCTACCCGTGTGGACAGTTATAAGGCTATGTACCAAGCCTTTTGCCACCCTGCAAAGCAACCACACTCATACCATTTCTAGCAAAACATAACATAACCATAATGCACCTCTAATATTCACAACCAAGACATCCACATCATAAATTCACTCTACATTCATCATGCATATACTTCACACTTTACTCATTCAATTGCACAAGCTTACACTTCATGAATTTAATCATCATTGAATAGTTATAACTTAACAAGTATTGGCCAATTCCAATGGCCAATTACTAAATGGAATAAGTAGCATTAATAGCCAACAATTTGGCTAACCAATATGACATATAACAAAATCACCAAGTTCCTATACATGCCATACCCAAAATAATCTAACTTTACTATACCCAAAAGAATAGCTTGATAGTGTGAATCGAGCTCCGACGTCCTACGATCCCTGGGCTAGCTTGGCGATACTACAAGAAAAGGGAAAAGAGAGGGAGTAAGCATAAAGCTTAGTAAGTTTGCATGTAATAGATAACAACATAAAATCTTGTAATAGTATCCACATATTACATCTTGGATTAACACAAAGTTTTCAAGTAACATTGACATGGCTTACTCATGCTCACTCTTACCAATCACATATCACATACCGGACTCATTTCTCGTGAGTTTTGCATATGTACCTGTATCACTTCATTATATAACTTTAGCCCTCTTTTCATCTTTGACATAAACTTTATTGCCTTACCCAGTTGAACCATTTGGAATATTAAGGGATACTAGGAAATTGTCACCCACATAGTAAGATGCCAATGCCATATCCTAGATATGGTCTTACATGGGATCACATGTCGATGCCGATGCCATATCCAAGATATGGTCTTATACGGGACTCATATCGATGTCGACACCATATCCCAGATATGGTCTTACACGAGATCGTATATCAATGCCATGTCCCAGACATCGTCATACATGAAGTCACTAATCGATGCTGATGCCATATCCCAGATATGGTCTTACATTGGATCTTAATTCGGTTCCAAGGCCATATCCCAGATATGGTCTTATACGGGACCTTATTAATCTCATGTCGTGACAAGAGTATCCTTTCTATTCCCAAGGTTCAACCGGGACTTCGACATAATAAAACTTCATCATATTTTTATTGAAATCTCATTAACCAATTTCATAGAAAGAATATACACATCTCACGTGATATCAAGCATTTGAAAGCATAATAACATGATGTTGATTTATTACACACAAACTTACCTCAGTACCAAAATATAGATTGTAACATCCCAAACCCGGCCTAGACGTTACGACCGAATCTGACATGTCACATCGAAGTGTCTTTCGAAATCAAGGCTTGTTGATAGCGAATCGTTTTTAAGTTAAAACCCATTTAGCTTTTAATGCCTGAAAAACATTTGGTAAGTTAACTTATTAAGTTTGAAAAATCACTTACTAAAACGATTTCCATGTTGGTTACCGTTGGTTCCTTAATTGATTTAAATCCGCGGAAGCTACTCTAATTAAAACCAACTTGAAGTTTGCAAAATGCGTGTTTGTCTTTAAAACAGTTATTATTTTTGAAAACTTGTTTGTATCAGTTTGGCAGTTCAAATAAGAAACTAAAAACCCAATCAAAAAGGAATTAAATCTACCAAAGCCCTTATTGCATAATCGAGAACCCAATATAAAATTTAAATAACTAAGTCCAAAGGAAAATATTAACGAACGTGTGGCCACCTCCGAGTCCCTCGCAGCTCCAAATCATCTAAGGCTGGGGATTACCTGTATCGTTAAAAGAAAAGGGTGAGTTTCGAGAACTCAGTGTGTAATCCCTTATCATGCAGTAACAGTCCAGGCTGAGCCCTATTCAGTAGCAATGCTGTGTGGGCCTTAGCCCATTACAGTATCAGTATGGTGCACATATGCAACCCACCCCAATCCAACCAACACACCACCCGTACCAACCAACACACCACGTGGGGATAAAATCGACCCACCCAGCCAACACACCAATATTGCAGCATAGCTGCCAGTAATAATAACGTAGCGAGCCGCGAGAATGATATATGTGCCAAAGCCACGAAGCATGTGATATTGCAAAGCAGAGTGCGATGATCGATATCGTAGAGCAAAGTCGCGCGAATGATATTTGTGGCAAAGCCACCGTGCTGATAAAAGACACTTCCTCCATAACAGTATCCCAACCCCATACAGTATGCCATGTCATAATTATCTCGTGTATGCAGTATGTCCTACTCAGTACTGTCATACAATAATATGCATTCATCAATCGACTTACCTCTAGGGGTAAAATGGTAATTTCCATCTATTAGGGGTAAAATAATAATTTTACCCTTTAGGGGTATTTTGGTCATTTTACCTATTTTAGGGTTTCAGTGCAGATAACGACCTTTCCAAAGGTCCACAGTCGCCTCGAGTGACACAGATAACCTATATGATCGAAATGATGTAAATAGGCCCAAGGTCCAATATTCGGCCCAAGTGGGCCCACACGCTCGTGTAGCCCATTTAGCCCAAATTCAGTCACGACTTTGCAAATGATATAGCCCAGTCCAGTAATTGCCACTTGTGGGGCCCACGAGCCCATTGGGACCACACGGCCCATTTCAGCCAAAGAGGCCCATAACCGCCCAAGAGCACGAGAACGCTCGTGGTGGCCCCTACAGTCTATCGCCCATGATTATGGGCTCGGTTTACCACACGAGCGATCGCACGCTCGTGAGGCCTCATATGTCGAGGTTTCGGCTTTTCGGCTTTTGTCGATTCGTAGAGGAGATAGTGTGATTACACACCTTTTTCACGAAAGCTAGCGAAACACCTCTTGGCCCCAACCTACATTGATTCGATTATTCGGTCAGCCCTTCAATAACAAATATTTTCAAGAACTTAAACCGCACTTAATCAACCATCACCTACCACGATTGTATGAAATATGGCCTACTCTTCTAAGATTGTTGTCCAAGACACGATTCCACGCTCTTGATGATTATCCCAATGATCGAACGGCTGGTGAAGAGAAGATTTAGAACGCCTCCACACACAAGAGAATCTTCTTTTCTCTTCTCGAGATTTTTAACACCCTAAGAACAGATAAATAAGAGTGGCTTAAAACACAATGCTAACGAAATGGCTTGCTTGGAAAGTTGAAAGACTTACCGAAATTGGTGATGATGAAGTCAGTTAGAATAGCTTAGGATTCGGCCAAGCACAATAGGGAAAAGATGGTAACTGAAAATACACAAAAGAGCCTTGAAGAAAATCGGCTAAGATGGGGAGAGAGTGGGGAGCAAAGAAGAAGAAGATGGAAAGTAGGTTCAGCTTTGAGAAAAAATAGAAGAATGGAGGGGGAGAGAAGAGAAGTGCATTCGGCACTATTAGGAGAGTAGAGGATCGGCAAAGAAAGGAAAATGAGACCAAAAGGAAAGTTACCAATTCGGTAAATGTGGAAAGGTAGAGAGTAGAAGTAATTTGGTCACCTCAATAGCTAAAACGCAAAACCCGAAAGAATTCCCGAGTGGTAAAAATCACAAAGGAAAAATACTTTCACAACCCCACAAAACCGAAACAAGGAAAAATGCCTACAGCCAAAATTCCTAAGCTTCCCTAAACCAATTCGGCACCAACACTCCCTACACACCTCAACTTCCTTGATTCTCTCCACAACTCTCTCCATACTCCTCTCCACAATTTGCTCCTACTATCTCTCCACAAATCCATCCAAGACCAATTCAAACTTCACCTTACAGAGTTCAGTCCAACTCTTCTACCTACGCAGCTCAAACAACAAAATAAACACTCCATTGTGCAACCCAGGACTTGAACCTCAGACCTCTCAGTTATACCACACGCCACCTTGCCACTACACCACAGGCTCTTTTTGTGCCATAAAACAAGCATTATAACTAATAAGGCCTAAGTGCCAGTGTCCAGGTTCATTTAAGAGAAAACTAAAAATTTTGCAAAGGCCAAGACTTGAACCCAGGCTTCTCAAACACTCCCATGCACACCCAAATCACTTAGCCATTGAAGCAGACAAGCAATTTGTGTCAGAACATGCAAAATTACATACCTTAAATTTTTTGGGCATTACAATTCTACCCCCTAAAAGAAATTTCGGCCTCGAAATTTACCTAGTCAGAATAAGTGAGGGTATTATTGTCGAATCGCCTCCTCGGGTTCCCACGTGGCTTCTTCTGAGCTATGATTACGCCAAAGCACTTTGACTAGCAGAATGGATTTCTTCCTCAGTACTTTAACCTCACGATCCAATATCTGCACTGGCTCCTCCTCGAAGGTCAGATCTGGCCTAACCTCGATCTCCTCGACTGGTACTATATGTGTGGGATCAGAGCGATAACGCCTCAGCATGGAGACATGGAACACATCGTGAATCCAGTCTAATTTTGGAGGCAACTCAAGTTTATAGGCGACTGGTCCCACACGCTTCAGTATATGGTAAGGCCCAATGAACCTAGGGCTAAGCTTACCCTTTCGCCCAAACCTCAGTATCTTTTTCCATGGAGAGACCTTAAGAAATACGAAGTCTCCCACGGAATACTCAATCTCTCGGCGTTTAAGATCTGCGTAAGACTTTTTCCTATCAGACGCTTCCTTCAACCGGTCTCGAATCAGTTTTACCTTTTCTTCGGTATCAGAAACTAACTCTGGCCCCAAAACTTGCCGCTTGCCCAGCTCAGTCCAACAGATAGGAGTACGACACCTACGACCATACAATGCCTCGTACGGTGCTATTTGAATACTGGACTGATAGCTATTATTATACGCGAACTCTGCTAATGGTAGATAGTCTTCCCAGCTGCCTCGAAAATCAATTACACAACTTCTTAACATGTCCTCCTGTATCTGAATAACCCTTTCTGACTGGCCATCTGTCTGAGGATGAAACGCAGTACTGAAGTTGAACCTTGTACCCAAAGCCTCATGTAACCTCTTCCACAATCAAGATGTGAATCGAGGGTCTCTGTCAGATATAATAGAAACCGATACCCCATGCAGTCTCACAATCTCAACCACATACAACTTTGCCAGCTTCTGCAACAAGTAATTAGTACGGACTAGTATAAAATGGGCAGATTTAGTCAATCGGTCTACTCACAAAATCCTTATTAGTAGGCGTTAAGGGCAGCCCACTCACAAAATCCATGGTTACTCTCTTCCTCTTCCAAAGTGGAATCTTAACTGGCTGCAGTAACCCTAAAGGCAGTTGATGCTCAGCTTTAACTTGCTGGCACGTCAAGCACTTACCCACAAAATCAGTAACTTCACGTTTCAGTGCTGGCCACCAATACAACTCACGAAGATTTTGGTATAACTTGTTTCCGCCAGGATGCATAGCATACGGACTACTAGCGCGTCTTGCAGTATAGACTGCCTTAGCTCAGAATCCCTTGGTACACAAACTCTCCCACGGAAGCACAATACTCCTTCACTATTCATCCCCAAATCCAAAGTTTCCCCCTTCTCCACCTGTCGAAAACGAGGAACCAGTGACTCATCGAACAACTGCTTACCCTTAATCTGTACAGTCCATGTCGGTTTAACTTGCAGCTCAGCCAACAAGCTACCATTATCATACAAACTGAGACGAGCAAACATTGCTCTCAAATCAGATACAGCCTTACGGCTCAGGGCGTCAGCTACCACGTTAGCCTTACCAGGGTGATACTCAATCGAGCAGTCATAATCCTTAAGCAGCTCTATCCATCTTCGCTGTCTAAGATTCAGCTCTTTCTGAGTGAGGAGGTACTTAAGGCTCTTGTGATCTGTGTAGATAATACACTTCTCACCGTATAAATAGTGCCTCCAAATTTTTAGTGCCAATACCACCGTGGCTAACTCCAAGTCATGTGTAGGGTAATTCGCCTTGTGAGGCATAAGCTGACGAGACGCATAAGCAACCACCTTACCCTCTTGCATCAACACATAACCCAATCCAATGTGTGATGCATCACTGTAGACAGTAAATTCCTTCCCAGACTCTGGCTGTATCAAGACAGGGGCCTCAGTCAGAACTTTCTTTAGCTTCTCAAAACTTTCTTGCTGCTTATCAGTCCAGTTAAACGATACCCCTTTACGCAGCAACTTAGTCAGAGGTGCAGCAATCAAGGAAAACCCCTCAACAAAACGTCTGTAATACCCTGCCAGACCCAGAAAGCTTCAAATCTCAGATACGGTCTTAGGTGGTTTCCTATCCAGTACGACTTCAATTTTTTGAGGATCAACTCTAATCCCCTCGGCAGATACCACGTGACCAAGAAATGTCACTTCTCGCAGCCAGAACTCACACTTGCTGAACTTAGCGTATAGTTATTTCTCCTTTAAAATCTGCAGAGCAATTCAGAGATGTGCATCATGTTCATCCTCGGTTCTCGAATACACCAAGATATCGTCTATAAATACCACCCCGAACCGATCCAGATAGGGCTAGAACACTCGGTTCATCAGATCCATAAAAGCAGCTGGTGCATTCGTCAGCCCAAACGGCATCACTAGGAACGCGTAATGACCATAACGAGTCCTAAACACAGTTTTATACACATCAGCCTCTTTAACCCTTAGTTGATGGTACCCAGAACGGAGATCTATCTTGGAGAAAACTGAAGCTCCTCATAACTGATCAAACAGATCGTCGATCCTCGGTAAAGGATACTTATTCTTGATAGTCAGCTTATTAAGTTGCCGATAATCGATACACATGGGCATGGACCCATCATTCTTCTTTACGAAAAACACTGGTGCTCCCCACGGAGACACACTAGGTCGAATGAATCCTCGATCCAGTAGCTCTTGGATCTGAGCTTTTAACTCTACCAGCTCCTTTGGTGCCAACCTATAAGGGGAGATGGACACTGGAGCTATTCCAGGCAAGAGCTCGATACCAAATTCAACTTCGCGATTCGGAGGCAACCTAGGGAGCTCATCAGGAAACACATCAGAAAAATCCTTAATTGTCCTGATATCTCCAACAGAAGGACCCTCAGAGTTAGATACTCCAACATAGGCTAGAAACGCCTCACAACCCTTGCGAACCAGTTTTTCGGCCCTTAGTGCAGAAATCACATTAGATAGGAAGTCCCTTCGATCCCCAATTACCGTCACTTCCTCATCCTCAGTAGTTCTCAACACCATACGCTTAGCAGCACAATCCAAACTTGAACGGTGTTTCACCAGCCAAACCATACCCAATATAAGGTCAAATTCACCAAACGGCAATTCCATCAAATCCACCAGAAAGACAACCCCTTGAACCTCTAGGGGCACATTTCTGAACAATTTATCCACTCTTACTGACTGTCCGAGTGTACTTAACACCGTCATTTCATTAACGGTACTCTCACACATGATACCCAAGGTGGAAGACACAGTGCATGCAATATATGGATGCGTAGACCCTATATCAATCAGAGCAGTGTAAGGTACATTATGAATCAGGAACGTACCGGTTATAACATCTGGAGCGTCACAATCCTCTCGGTGATGAGTAGTATATACCAGAGCTGGCTGCCTCGCTTCAGTGTTACCAGTACTTCTGCCTGGTGCTCCACGACCTCGTCCCATACCGTTTCCACCTCTGGCCTACCCACAGCCTCTCGGTGGCTGTTGACCACCTCTCACTAGCTGAACATGACCCTGTCCTACAGCTTGTATCTGAATAGGCCTCTGGGGACAATTCTTAACCTGATGACCCATGGATCCACATCTGAAGCACGCCCCAATCCTCTTCCAGCATTCACCCTAGTGAGATTTCCCACACACTCCGCAAGGCTGCGGTCTAGCAACAGAAACAGGAATTCCAGTCTGAATCGGCCCATCCAATCTGGCCTTCTTTATAGGCTTCCCAGAAGAACCTGAGGGCCCAAAATCCCTCTTATTTTTGCCCCTATCCTTTTCACGGTTCTGGCGCTCCGAGCGCTTCACCTCTTCAGCAATCTTTGCCTTTTCTACAAGAGCAGCAAAATCTCGCTCCCTCTACAGAGCTATCAATACCCTAAACTCCTCTCGAAGGCCATCCTCAAAATGCACACAGCGTTCATACTCAATTTCTACTATCCCTCGAGCATACCGACTCAATCGCAAGAACTCTGCCTCATATTCTGCCACTGTCTTATTCCCTTGGGTCAGGTTCAGAAACTCCCTTCTTCGGGCATCCACATAACTTGCGCCCACATATTTCTCTTGGAAGGCCTCCTTAAAGAAATCCCATGTCATTCGGTCGGCCTGCGTACCCTCTCTCACGGTGAGCCACCATTGGTAGGCCTCATCTCGCAGTAAAGACACTGCCCCTTTTAATTTTTGCTCCGTAGTATAGTCAAGGTCGTCCATTATCCATTCGGTAGCCTCTAACCAGTACTCTGCCACATTTGGGGCTACTCCAGAAGTACCCCTAAAAATTTTCGCTCCATTAGACCGGAGTCACTCTGAAATTGACCCTCGGGCCACTGTTCCAATACTAGCTTCAGCAACCCTCTCTAAAACGCGGAGCATCGCTTGGGATAGAGCATCATCCCCAGCTGCTCGATCATAAGACCCCGTCTCAATTACTGGTGAGGCTGGTGCTTCCCCAGCAGGCATATGGCCCGATGCTGACGATCCGGCCCAAGCACTTCCTTGGCCCCTACCGCGGCCCCGTGTACCCCTTTCGCGAGTACCTTTTGTGCTCATTTCGATATGCGCTTTATCTGATTAAAAAGTCTTATGCATCAAATTATAATTTCAGTAATTATTAACAAATGTATTATGAAAAACAGTCATTAGGGGTTTGTTTTCGCAGATCGAGGTCTCACTACAGTTTACAGTCTCCTACGGTCTCAGTTTCCTCTATCTAGAGTTTCACAGTATAACAGTAAACAAAATTAGAGAACTTACAGATTTGGCGCCGGAGACTCGATGTGCCACACTTGTACATCTTTCAAAAACGTTTCAAATCTTTAAAAGCTACCTTCAGAAAGACTTTTCAAAACCCATTCCACAGTCGAGTTTTGCAACCTGGCTCTGATACTACTAAATGTAACACCCCAAACTCGACCTAGACGTTATGACCGAATATGACCTGTCACATCAAAGTGTCTTTCAAAATCAAGGCTTGTTGATAGCGAACCATTTTTAAGTTAAAACCCATTTAGCTTTTAATGCCTGAAAAAACATTTGGTAAGTTAACTTATTAAGTTTGAAAAATCACTTATTAAAACGATTGCCATGTTGGTTACCGTTGGTTCCTTAATTGATTTAAATCCACGGAAGCTACTCTAATTAAAACCAACTTGAAGTTTGCAAAATGCGTGTTTGTCTTTAAAACAATTATTATTTTTGATAACTTTTTTGTATCAGTTTGGCAGTTCAAATAAGAAACTAAAAACCCAATAAAAAAGGAATTAAATCCACCAAAGGCCTTATTACATAATCGAGAACCCAATATAAAATTTAAATACCTAAGTCCAAAGCAAAATATTAACGAACGTGTGGCCACCTCCGAGTCCCTCGCAGCTCCAAATCATCTAAGGCTGGGGATTACCTATACAGTTAAAAGAAAAGGGTGAGTTACGAGAACTCAGTGTGTAATCCCCTATCATGCAAGAATGATGCGGGCACGAGCCCTATTTAGTAACAGTGTTGTGTGGGCCTTAGCCCATTACAGTATCAGTATGGTGCACATATGCAACCCACCCTAATCCAACCAACACACCACGTGGGGATAAAATCGACCCACCCAGCCAACAAACCAATATTGCGATAGCATAGTCACAAGAATAATATATGTGGCAAAGCCACCGAGATGTGATATTGCAGAGTCGCGCGAAGATCGATATCGTAGCAAAGTTAACAATAATAAGATTTGTGGCAAAGCCGCCAAGAATATGAGACACTTCCTCCATAATAAAGATCCCAACCCCATGCAATTGTGCCATGTCATAAATATCTCATATATATGCGGTATGTCCTACTCAGTACGGTCATACAATAATATGCATTCATCAGTCGACTTACCTCTAGGGGTAAAATGGTAATTTCCATCTATTAGGTGTAAAATAGTAATTTTACACTTTAGGGGTATTTTGGTCATTTTCCCTATTTTAGGGTTTCAGTGCAGATAACGACCTTTCCAAAGGTCCACAGTCGCCTCGAGCGACACAGATAACCTATATGATCAAAATGATGCAAATGGGCACAAGGTCCAATATTCGGCCCAAGTGGGCCCACACGCTCGTGTGGCCCATTTAGCCCAAATTCAGTCACGGCTATACGAACGATATAGCCCAGTCCAGTAAATGTCGCTTATCGTGGATTTATTTCGTGTGGGGCCCACGAGCCTATTGGGCCCACACGGCCCATTTCAACCAAACGAGGCCCATAATGGCCCAAGAGCACGAGAACGCTCGTGGTGGCCCCTACGGTCTATCGTCCATGATTGTGGGCTCGGTTTACCACAAGAGCGATCGCACACTCGTGAGGCCTCATATGCCGAGGTTTTGGCTTTTCAGCTTTTGCTGATTCGCAGAGGAGATAGTGTGATTACACACATTTTTCACGAAAGCTAGCAAAACACCTCTTGGCCCCAACCTACATTGATTCGATTATTCGGTCAGCCCTTCAATAACAAATATATTCAAGAACTTAAACTGCACTTAATCAACCATGACCTACCACGATTGTATGAAATATGGCTTACTCTTCTAAGATTGTTGTCCAAGACACGATCCCACGCTCTTGATGATTATCCCAATGATCAAACGGCTGGTGAAGAGAAGATTTGGAACGCCTCCACACACAAGAGAATCCTCTTTTCTCTTCTCGAGATTTTTAACACCCTAAGAACAGATAAATAAGAGTGGCTTAAAACACAGTGCTAACAAAATGGCTTGCTTGGAAAGTTGAAAGACTTACCGAAATTGGTGATGATGAAGTCGGTTAGAATAGCTTAGGATTCGGCTAAGCACAATAGGGAAAAGATGGTAACTGAAAATACACAAAAGAGCCTTGAAGAAAATCGGCTAAGATGGGGAGAGAGTGGGGAGCAGAGAAGAAGAAGATGGAAAGTAGGTTCGGCTTTGAGAGAAAATAGAAGAATGGAGGGGGAGAGAAGAGAAGTGCATTCGGCACTATTAGGAGAGTAGAGGATCGGCAAAGAAAGGAAAATGAGACCAAAAGGAAAGTTACCTATTCGGCAAATTTGGAAAGGGAGAGAGTAGAAGCGATTTGGTCACCTCAATAGCTAAAACGCAAAACCCGAAAGAATTCCCGAGTGGTAAAAATCATAAAGGAAAAATACGGCACTCTCCTTTCACAACCCCACAAAACCGAAACAAGGAAAAATGCCTACAGCCAAAATTCCTAAGCTTCCCTAAACCAATTCGGCACCAACACTCCCTACACACCTCAACTTCCTTGATTCTCTCCACAACTCTCTCCATACTCCTCTCCACGATTTGCTCCTACTATCTCTCCACAAATCCATCCAAGACCAATTCAAACTTCACCTTACAGAGTTTTCGTCCAACTCTTCTACCTACACAGCTCAAACAGCAAAATAAACACTCCATTGTGCAACCCAAGACTTGAACCTCAGACCTCTCAGTTATACCACACGCCACCTTGCCACTACACCACAGGCTCTTTTTGTGCCATAAAACAAGCATTATAACTAATAAGGCCTAAGTGCCAGTGTCCAGGTTCATTTAAGAGAAAACTAAAAATTTTGCAAAGGCCAAGACTTGAACCCAGGCTTCTTAAACACTCCCATACACACCCAAATCACTTAGCCATTGAAGCAGACAAGCAATTTGTGTCAAAACATGCAAAATTACAGACCCTAAATTTTTGGGGCGTTACATAGATAGTTTTTCAATTTAGTCTACCACCTTGTTCTTTCCTCGGTTTAGATCTGGACTTTGTGTTTCTTGATCTATAATGACAAATTTCACTTATTTAATTATCACATTGACTAAAACAGCCCATGAATCATACTTTGGGAAAAATTATAATTTTACCCCTAAACTTTCACATATTTGCAAAATGGTCCCTAGGCTCGTATGATGAAATGTGTTCATTTTTCTCACACTCAAGCCTAGCCGATTCATAACCTCTCTTATAGTAGCCCAAAATTTCAACTATTTCACATTCTATACACATATTATTTCATCTTTTGCAAATATGTCCTTTTTATCAATTTCACCAAAAATCATCTAGCAAAAGTTGTTTATCACACTTCAAACTTTCATATTCTACCACTAGACATCAAAATACATGCATGTCATCCATGAGTAAAATTTTAAACACAAACCCTAACGAAAAATAGTGGTAGAAATAGCTAAATCCAACTACGAGGATTTCAAAAATACGAAGAACATTAAAAACGGGGCTAGGAGGTACTTACAATCAAGCTTGAAAGTGAAGAAAAACCCTAGATATGGCTCCTTGAAATTTTTGGCAATGGGGGAGGAAGATGGACACCAATTTTGTCTTCTTTTCCCCTTTTTATTAATTTATTAACCAAATGACTAAAATGCCCTTAAGGCCCTTCCTTGAGATTTTTCCCTTCCATGTCCATATTTGTCCATCATGAAATATAATGGTCTAATTACTAAATAAAGGCCTCTAATAAATTTTCTAATGCTATCTCATACTTAAAACTTCTAGAATATCAATTTATCAATTTTTTGCAATTTAGTCCTAAAAGATAAATTGATCACTGAATCATAAAATTTCTTCATGAAATTGATAAACCATAATATATACAGATTTTAATCCCATATTTGGCATACTTTTGGATGATTTATCTCTTGAATTGTGGAATTTAATGCTCCTAATCCTTTAATTTCATGTTTTATACTCAGGAGAGCATAGGAGGATGAAAAGAACAAGAAACGGGCCAAAAACGGAGAAAATGGGCCAAAGTAAGAAATCAACACGGCCTGGAGTTCACCACATGGGTAAACCACACGGCCGTGCCACTTTAGCAAACTTGAACACGGCCCTGGGTTCGATTCACACGGGCGTTCCACATGGGCATGTCCCTGCCGTGACCAGTTGTAATTCTACTCGAAAAAGGTTACTTAGAGGCGAAGAAAGACATCCCGAAAGTCTATATAAACACCCTAAGTGTGACCTAAAAGGGGGCAGGTAGAGAGGGCTGAATACAGGGAATTACTCGAAGAAAGCCAGTTGATCCATCTCAGAAGCCGGAATCACGCTCAAGACTGAGGATCTTCCCTTTAATTTCCTTCAAGGGTTTTAGGGTTTTTCTTTATGTTTTGTTATTTAATTTCTTCTGAGATGTATTCTTTTAGTATGAACTAAACCCCTCAAATACCCGAGGGGGATGAAACCTAAGACGGATCTTGTTATTGTTTTCTGAACTGTATGATAAATACTTGATTTGTTCTTAATTATGTGTTCTTAATCCTTGCTTTAATATTCTAGGATATTGATTCAAGTATTGATGTGCTTATTCAGATGAGCAAAAGTCCCTGTTTAAGAGTAGATCTAGCATAATTAAGCGGAGTTGATCGCACTCCTAGAGATAGGACGACTAAAATCTGTCGGATTTGGGTCAAACCTAATATGGGAGTCTATAAATCGAGTTAATGCAACGCTAGGGGTTTTAATTAGAAAGAGATTTCAATTAATCAACCTAGGGTTAGACGTTATTAGTCTCGAGAGAGATAATAATATAAATTAGGGAATCCTACGGATCAAGTCAAGTGAATAAATTATTTGGTTCAGAGTTAAATAACAAGTGAAGTCTAGGTGGATTCTTCCTCGGGTATTGTCTTGATCATTTTATTTTTCCAAAAGTATTTTCCCAATTCATTCTCTGTGTCTTAGCATCCTTAGCTTAGGAATTAGTTAGATATACTTCAATCCCCTCTATTTTAGGCTAGATAATAAAAATAAAGTTAGTACTAGTACTTTTGGTTCCCTTGGGTTCGACATCCCGGTCTTGCCACTAAGCTATACTACTGTTCGATAGGTGTGCTTGCCTTAATCGTGGTAATAGTTAGTTTCTAGGCTCGATCATTCGATAGGTGCGCTTGCCTTCAAAATAAATGGCATTTCTGACGATGCCATTCGCCTTCAGTTGTTCCCCTTCTCACTGAGGAACAAAGCTAAACAGTGGTTGAACTCGTTACTGCGAGGATCAATCACTACATGGGATCAAATGACCGAAAAGTTTATGTTAAAATATTTTTCGCCGGCTAAAACAGCCAAGATGAGGAATGATATTTCTTCTTTTGTGCAGATGGATTTAGAAACACTCTACGATGCATGGGAGAGATATAAGGACCTACTGAGAAGGTGCCCTCACCATGGGTTACCCTTGTGGCTACAGGTTCAAACCTTTTACAACGGTGTGAATCCCTTAACTAGACAAATGATCGATGCAGCTGCCGGTAGAATGATTAATAATAAAACACCTGAGGAGGCTTATGAGTTTATTGAAGAGATGTCACTAAATAATTATCTGTGGCAAGTCATGAGGACAAAGCCAACAAAAGCTGCCGGTGTCTTCAATATTGATGTAGTCACTATGCTTTCTAATCAGGTTAAACTTTTAAATAAAAAGATTGATGGTTTGTATGGTTCTACGCAGGTACACCCAATAATGCAATGTGACTCAAATCTAGGAGGTGTGGCGAATCCTGAGTTCCCATCCTACGGACATGGCATGGAAAACAAGCAAATAAATTATATGGGCAATAATCTTCGACCTCAAAAAAAACCTTATAGTAACACTTACAATGCAGGTTGGAGGAATCATCCCAATTTTTCATGGGGAGGTCAAGGAAATCAAGGAAATCAAAGACCACCACCCCATCCAGGCTTTCAACAACAGCCCTACCAATAGGAAAAGAAGCCGAACCTTGAGGAGATGCTAACAAAATTTATCTCGGTGTCAGAAACCCATTTTCCAAACACCGAAACAACGCTCAAAAATCAGCAAACATCGATTCAAGGGATTGAGAACCAATTAGGACAACTTGCTAAGCTGATCTCTGAATGACCACAAGGAAGCTTGCCAAGCAACACTGAAACTAACCCAAATGAGCAACTTCATGCCATAACTGCTCACAAAAGTGAAGGGTTAGACGAACCAAACACGCGGTAAGAAAATGTGGAAGAGGAAGGTAAGGTTGAGGTAAGCCATGATAAACTAAAACCGGTAATTACAGAGTACCAACCTCGTGTGCCATACCCCAATGCGATGAAGAAAGACCGCACAGCTGAACAATTCGGTAAATTTCTTAAACTTCTAAAGAAACTACATATTAACTTACCGTTTCTTGAAGCTCTTTCGCAGATGCCCAATTCAAGGAAATTTTTAAAAGAGCTATTGACAAACAAACGAAGGTTAGACGAGGCGTCGCACGTGGAGTTAAACGTAATCTGCTCAGCCATTTTACAGAATAAACTACCCGATAAACTAAAGGATCCAGGGAGTTTTACTATTCCTTATTTAATTGGTAATATAAATGTCAAACATGCTTTGGCTGATTTAGGGGAAAGTATTAACGTCATGCCCTATAAAATGTTTAAACAGCTAGGTCTAGGGAAACCCAAACAAACTAGGATGAGCATTCAACTAGCCGATAAAACTATTAGAATTCTTAGGGGTATAATTGAGGATGTACTAGTAAAAATTGACAAATTCATATTCCCAGTAGACTTTGTCGTTTTAGACATGGATGAGGACAATAATGTTCCTTTAATTTTAGGAAGACCGTTTTTAGCAACTGCTAGAACTAAAATTGATGTTGGTACAGGTGAACTCACACTTCGTGTAGGTGACGAAACGATCACTCTTCGAGTAATCAAGGTGAAAACATAAATTCTATTAATAACCATTTGGTTCAACCTTCTTTACAGGAAACACCATGAAACTACACAACTGAGCCAGATCCTAGACCTCGTGCCAATAAAGAAGTAATTCATGAGGAACGAAGGCTTCAGATCGATGAACTAGACGAGTGAAAGACACATTTCAAGGAGAAACTAAAAACACACGAAGCAAAAACGAGGCAACTCCATGACAAACTTAAAGATGGGACAAACCAATTTTAGATCGGGAATCAGGTATTGTTGGATAAGACAGACCCTCAAATTGCCATTTCAGACCCCAATACAAACAAAGAGATCCCTTTCACGGTACTCAATGTCTTCCCATACGGAACTGTCGAGGTAACTAATCCTACATTCAGCACTTTTAAGGTAAATGCCACTCGACTCAAACTATATAATGATCATAGAACTGATAGCAGGGGAGAGGAGCTTCAACTTCTCAAACCACCATGAATACGTGAATGAGAGGTAAGTCTAGCTTAAGACTTTAAACGAGCTCTTCTCAGGAGGCAACCCGAGCACTAACCCCATTAATTTTTATATCTTTGAATTTTAGCATCTAACTGAGAACTAACCAGACTTTTAGGCGCAGGTTTCCGTACCCACACGGCCTTGCACACGACCGTGGCCGTGGCCATAGCCGTGTGGCAACAGGACAAAATTTTTCCCAGAACACGGGTTGCAATAAAATGCCACGGCCGTGCGATTCGGCCGTGGTCGAAACTAAGAAATCTACACGGGCGTGCGACACTCTCGTGGGACCTTTGAGCCCATTTAGTTTTTTTTCTTTTTCTCATATTTTCATTTTTAATTTCTTTTCTTTTATCTTTCTCGTCTTTAATTTATATTATTATATTTTGATTTCTTTAATTTAGGTTCAAGGGGCTGTTAACGAATGGCCACACCACCACCGGAGTATCCTCCCCACCTTCACCTCTCTCCAATTTTACTGTTTCTTTTCATTGACTCCATCCAAAGTTCAGGAAGTTTCACTCCTCTCCCTATCTTATGATTTTCTTAATATAGTGTCATTACTTATCTTTGTACATTGAGGACAATGTACATCTTAAGTGTGGGGGGTTAACCAGAGTATTATTTGAAAATCCCTAAATTATGACTTGTCTTTAAGTAACTTTCTCATATTACTAATTAGAATGAAACTTTTATTGATTTATGATTTTTATTGATATGTTTTAGATTAAGTCATAAGTAATTGTGCATTGATGGTTTAAACTTTAAGACATTAGAGAATCAAGCATGATAAGTCTATTTTCAGAATTAAAAATTTGCTAGGTTGTTTCCCTAAATTTAAATATTACTTTGAGGTTTGAAATTTGCAAGGTTGACATCAAAAACCATATTTTTTGTGAGATTTTGAGCCTTTAAGAGCATATATTTTTCTTGCTCACTTTATTGATTATGAGTGTGTCAACATTGATTTGTTATTCTAGAACTTGCTTCGATTATACATGTCGAGACCACACTTTAGATTTGATATACTGAAGTGATAAAGGCACCTAGGTTTTAACCCACTTACTCCCAAAAGACCTACCTTCATAATTAACCCCTAGTGAACCCCTTTGATCCTAATTAACCGTTTCTTGATTTATCCTTAATATTAACCCAAAACTTACTCTTTTTGATTCATGAAGAATTTTCAGATTGTATTAACCCTTTTTATCGAGATTTGATTTGATCAGTTGCTTAACTATGTTCTATATTTCAGTTGTAATTTCTTTCGTATTATTGATTTGTTCTTGAAAAAAAAATATTAAAATTATGTTGTAAGTGATACAGGTACCTACATGAAATTCACGAGAAATGAGCTCAAATTATGTTGTATGATTAGTAAAGGTGAAATTGAGTAAGTTATGCCTTTAATCATTCGAGAATGATGTGCAAGTTTATAAATTATTATGAGTATGATAATGTATGGTAATTGTTGTTAATTATTTAAATGCGACTTACTAAGCTTTGTGCTTACTCCCTTTCTTTTCCATTTTCTTATAGAATCGCCAAGCTAGCTCGGGGATCAAAGGACGTCGGAGGCTCGATCACATTATCAATCTAAACATTTGGTATAGTTAGAATTATCATTTTGAGTATGGCATGTATAGGAACTTGGTCTTTTGTTAAGTGTCATATTGATTTGGCCAAATGTGTTGGCTTGTCTTGAAGATGAATTCATTTTGTATAAGGCCATGGATGATGGCTAATACTTGTTATTAATATGTGCAAATGATGATGCTTTTCATGATTGAGTAAATTGCATGATTAGATTAACAAAGTATGTGATGAGTTTAGCATGTGAAAAGAGTGTAGTAACCTTGATGTGTGTAAGTCATTGATTGTGGTTTATGTTGGTGTAAATAAGGGTGGCAAAAAGGCTTGGTAAATAGCCTTGTTTTTGTCCACACGGGTAGACACGCGGGCGTGTGTCTAGGCCGTGTGTGACACACGGTCTGCCCTATGGGCGTGCAGTTCAGCTGTGTATCCCCCTGATCCCTAAGTTGGCAAAACAAAATGCCCAGTAGTAACCACACGGGCTGAGGCACAGTCGTGTGGAGGACACGGCCATAGGATATGGGCATGTGCTCAGGTCGTGTAAAGTCTGCACTTGATTTTAGGAGTTTAATTCACCACACGGCCTAAGCACACGGGCGTGTACCTTGGCTGTGTGACCTTATTGGTTTGATGACGTCAGAAATAGAATGTCAAGGTTTTAACACACAGGCCGGGACACGGGCGTGTCATGGCCGTGTGAGGGACACGGGCCATGAACACGGGCGTATGCCAGGCCGTGTGAAAACCCCTGTAGGTTTGAATTGAAAAATAATCCACACGGCTAGGGATATGGGCGTGTGTGACCACACGGTCTGCCCACACAGGCGTGTCCCTTGCCACACGGGCGTGTGCCCCTATTTTCTGTGAAATTTTCTTAAGTTTTCTAAAGCACCTGGTTTAGTACCGAATCATTCCTAAAGAATGTTTTGGGCCTCGTAGGCCCATATTAGGGACTTTAAGATGAATTTTGAAAACTTTTAAATTTGAACGAAATTTCATAACCCGAAAATGTTAGTATGCATGTTATTAAGTTAGGTAACGCCTTGTACCTTGTTCCGGCATAGGATACAGGAAAGAGGTGTTACACTCTCTTTATCCCTCTCTCTTTTAAAAAATCCTACTATCTTCAGATTAGAAGAACGGAGAGAAAATATTCCTTATACTAGAGTAGAAATCCTGAGCGTTATCGGTGATTTCTTCATACCAAGGCAGTGGTCGCTACAATCTTGTTGGGAAATGTGCCCATAGTATAGTAAACATGTAACTATTTTCTATTTATTTGAACGATGATTAAATAAAGTTAGTTTCACTTTTCACTATTATGTCTTTTGTATTTCTATTTTTTATATTTTGTATGCATAGCAAAATTGTGACAAGCAAATATTAGTTCATTGATTGTCTAAGTTTAGATTGAAGATAAGTGGCATTGTAAGAACGTTTACATTGCGAGAAATAAAACTTACTTCAGTAGATAATCTAAATAAGTCCATAATCCCGTGAAGAATCAAAGTGAGCATTTGGTTCAAATAATGAGAAGGATTATTATGTCGTCTACAATTCCAACTGGGGATATGGCTAGTCTTGGCTATTGGAGTAGTTGATTCCATGGGTAGAGACATAGATGTATTCATTAGTAGAATGATACATTAGACCGAACCCAAGATGACTTAATTCTGAATCCGTTTGTGAATTAATTCACTTATGACTTTCATGGCATGATTTACATAAATCCTGAGTTAGTCACTGACCATGCGTATGCAACTCATGTGCTTTGATATAAGTGGAGGCTTATACTCTAAATATGATTGAACCTATAGCCGGTATGTTGGGTACATGACTTGTGTATGGCATGGCTTTACTACCAACAATGGAATTCATAGCTCAATTAAAGATTTAATGATATCCTCTCATTGGCATTGTGTGGATTGATAAATATGAAATGTGGCCACAAGTTACTTATTCTCGAACGAGCAATTTATCACAGTCATTTGTTGACAGTGATCATATTAATCATTAAGAAGACACCATGATGACAAAGAGATAAAATATGATTGTATTGAGTGAATGAATTTAACTCAAAGGAATCAAGGATATCATATGAGGGTAACACACACATGACGAGATCATTGGACAAAACAATTGGATGAATTGTTTTTGTAAAGAGTATACAATAAGAATTTTTCAAACATGGTACTTCTTCTGGACTAACTCTATGATTAAATAATTGCAAATTATCGGAACGATGCTTTTGGACATAAATGCAATCACTAGAGCCTAATTGTATATGTCTGATTGGTCCATTCGCAAGCTCAACAAAAGCTCAATCGTAAGGGTGTCGCACTTGCATCACTAGAGACGGCGATGCCTGCGGCTGTTACGGCGGCATCCCGGTGGTCGGCGATAGTTGGTCTTCGGTGGTTGAGTAGGGGAAGTGTTACACTCCTACTAGGACTCTACCAGAGAATTTGATTTCAGATTATCGATTCCAAAAATAAAATTATTTTAGTAGTTTTATATTAAATTTAATTTGATGTTTATATTGTAGATAAACATTCTATTATTTTAATAATACTTAATATTAAATTTAATATAATATTTATCTTGATAAATATTATATTAATTTGATATTAAAGTGGTTAAGTTTAATCATAGTTGAACTCTCTAAACTCTCCATATATAAAGTGTAACAGCCCGTTTTTAGTTAAACAAGAATAGTGGTTTCGGGACCACAAATTTGACATTGAAATAATTATTTTATTAATATTTTAATGTATACATCATGTTAGTAGCATCATATAAAAATTTCGTTAAGAAATTTTATTGTTTGCATGCTTAATTTGATAAAAAGGACTAAATCATAAGGTGCAAAATTCGAGTTCTATTAGTAAAAGGTGTCAAATTGCTATGAAATTGGAAAATGAATGACCTTAAATGGTAATTAGACCATTATTTATTTAAGTGGACAAATATGGACATTAAATTAAGTAATTTGGATGTTAATTAATAAGGTTAAAAATGTAAAATAATAAAACAACTTAAATTAAAATAAAGTAAAAGAAAGATATCATCTTTCTTCTTCATCATAAACCAAATATAGGGCTTAAGGAAGCCATAGCCAAGATCAAACATTCGGCCATCTTTCTCCTTGTGCATATAAGTTCATTTTTGTCCCATTTTTAATGTTTTTTATGTTTTTGGACTCGTTGTATATTAATCTAGCTAGCCCAAGGACTAATTTGCAAAACTTTTAAATGTTTAGGGTTTTACCATGAATGTATATGTGTTTTTTATGATGTTTAATGGAAGAAAATGAATGGTTGTTATTAGATACACAACTTTTGTTAAAAGATTTTTGATGAATTTGTCAATTAGGAATTAAATTGAAAAATAAAAAAAATATTCATGGTAAAATTGTGAGAAAAATGAAATGTAGGGCTTGCTAAAGACTAACGTAAAATTCAGCTATAGTGGGTTGGCACTAAATTGCATGAATTTCATTTTATAAGCTTAAGGACTAAATTGTAATGAATTCAATATTATAGGGGCAAAAGTGTAATTTTTCCAAAATATGATTTTTGGATCTAATTGAATTGAATGGTGTTTGAATGAGTTGAATTTGATTATTTAGATAAAAAAAGTATCGTACGGATTAAGATCGGGAAAGGAAAAAGTGTTGGATTAATCAATCGTATTTCTTCGTTTGTGATTGATGTAAGTTCGTACATTTAATTAAAGCTTTAATATGCTTGAACTAATTGCTATGATGTTGTATTATGATATTACGACTCTACAGAAATATCCAACAAAGTTTCGATGACTTTCAGATCCCGTTTGAACCTTAGGAATATATAGGATACAAATGACATGTCATTAGGGGTTACCGTGTTTCTGGTGCTGGTCCTGAATGTCCTACCTGTGGCTGAGTTTTCGGCATGTGTTGCGGTTACTTGACAGCTTGTGTGAGCAGCACCGTGTAGCTACGTTTTGACCGACAGCTTGTGTGACCAGACCCACTTATGGCTCGAGAGAGAGCATTTATATGAGAAAAGAGAAAGAAATGGTTTCGACCATATGTTAACACACAGTGTGTGAGATTCCCGCATATCCGATATTATTCTAGTGGTTCAACGGGTATAAAAAAGGAAGGAACGATAGATGCTTCGACTAGTAATGCCATGAAAGCATGAAAAAGGTATGAGATGATGGTGATTAAAGTTTACTAGCTATGTTCATAATAGAATGAATGCTTGTATGTTAAAGTACACAAAAACTTATTGTTGTGTCATGAATTTGGATAAGTTATGTGTTAATCACTAATGTGAGTTGTTGTTGGTGCTTAGGCTTGTGCCAAGCTATGTTGGATTAGTTCATTAATTGCTTTTAAGCTTATATATTGAAACGGTAAGCATTGTTTATGATTTACGAACTTACTAAGCATTAAATGCTTACTTTGTGTTATTTTCTCTCATGTTTTAGATAATCAGAAGCTCGACCGGTTTGGAAGCTTGTCGGAGATTCATCACACTATCTATCGACTATATCGGTGGATTTTGATGATTTTGAGTCATGGTTATAATGGCATGTATAGGTGTCTTTGTTTGATGAAATTAGCCATTATGTGTGGCTTGTAAATAAGCTATTTTGGTTGATGAAATAGTTGTTATGATATCATGTATATTTGGTACTTTAAATGGTTGTTATTTTGGCATCTAAGTACTAAAATGATGGTAGTGAAATGATGATTATAAAGGTATGCTATGAAATGTTGGTTGGTATGGAATGAGATAAGACATAAAGTTGTTAATGGCTAGTTTTGGTAGCCTTGAATGTGTTTGGCATTTGGTAAATTTATTAAGGTAGATGGTAGATGTGGAAATGGTCATAATGGTACTTGTTGTGCATGAGAATGGTATGTGAACATTATGATAGATGTAGTATTTAAGTTGTACAATTGATGGATTGAATTGTGGATGAATTTAGCAAGTAGTTAATCAAGTTTGACTGCTGAGATTGAGGTGTCATTTTGCCATATTGGTTTTATGGCTAGTTACTATGATGTTCTAGTTTGAATATGCATATGTTAGGTGTCATTTGAATGCATGAAAATAGGTACATTTGGTTTGTGCAAGTGGCTAGACTTTAGGTGAGAAAAATGGCTTGGAAATGGCCTATTTTTCGTCCACACGGCTAAAGACACGGGCGTGTGTTTCAGCCGTGTGTGATTCACGGCCCTGCGACACGGCCGTGTGTCCCTTGTAGCTTACAATGGGTTGCAAGTCAGGTAGTTACACGACCTAGCACACGGCCTGGCACACGGGTGTGTGAGGCTATTTCGAGGGGTACATGGCCTGGCACACGGGCGTGTGGCTTGGTCGTGTAAACCAAGTCAGAGAGTTACACGGGTACGGACACAGGCTGGGACACGGCCGTGTGTCCCTACTTCGAATGTCCACATGGCCGTGTGACCCCTGCAGTTAAAAAAATTGCATATTTTTTTGAGAAATCCCATATGTTTCTGATTTTGTCCCGACTCTTTTCTAATGTGTTTTTAGGGCCTCGAGGGCTCGTATAAGGGACTATATGCTTGAGTTTGAATAATATTGCTATGTTTTATGCTATGTTTTGTAGATGTTAAATAAATGTTCGCTGTATGATGTTAACTTCCAGTAATGCCCCGTAGCCCTAATTTGGCGATGGATATGGGCTAGGGGGTTTACATAAAGAGAGCATTGGATCATTATTTTATACACACTTGAATTTAAGAGAAAGTTGTAGAGAGAAAATTATCTGAAGAGATTATTTCAAAAAATTTCAAGAAATATTTTTTTATTTACAACTTGACCCAAAGTTTAGAGAAATTACGAAACTACCCTACTAATAATTTTTGTGAAAAATTTTCTGATTCGAACCGAGCCTACACTTGCCAGACGTGAGCTTGAGGATAGCCGAGAAGACTACTCGGTCAAAGCGCTCATTCTAGATGAATCGAAAAGTTGCAATTTTGATTAAGTATTTATTACTTTAGATATCACAACTAAGATCTTGTTTTGGAAAAAAATTTAAAACTTTGGTTTTTCGCTAAATTTATTTTCCACTGCGTTTTCCAAACTTGGTTTTTCTAACAAATCTCTGAGAAGAACTTAGAACTAGAGACCAAGCTGCTATTAAGGTTAACAGATGAAGCTTTAGACTAACTCTCACATGTATATTGTAGTCTAGATATGTCTGTGCTAAGTGACTAAAGCATGAAATTAAAACTAGTAAAGCAAGACTCTATGACTGTGAGAAGGAAAGGAATGGTATGCATGCATATTTGTTTGAAAGCATGAACATGTTCATCTTGAGTTAGTTTGTAACACCCCAAACCCGGTCAGTACACCACGACCGAATCTGGTATGTTACGGGGAAAATCGTATTTGAGAGGTTAGGTTTCCGGTTAAAGGTTTAACGAAAACTCTTTGATGTATCCGTACTTGTAAAAAAAAAAACCTCGAGCATGATTGTTTTAAAACCGGTAGTGCATTTTGAAGACCCAGGAATTTGAAAGCTTAGTTGAAAAGTAAGTTTTTATCATTTAGAAGGCCGAGAAATTCCTTTTAGTTACTTAAAAACATTTTGAACTTAGTGTGGAAGATTACAAGTTTAGAAAATATTTGAGTTGCGTTCATTTAAAGATTTTAATGTGATACCCGTTGGTAAAGTTTAAAACATATCGCTTTGTAGTCTTGAAAACCGTTTCATTCCAAGTTTTATCCATTATTAACTTGATAATTTATTAAGGCTAAATTGAAATCAAATTTTAAGCATATAAATAATCAAAGCATAATTTTAAAAGGCCATTTACAATCCCAACAAAACCAAATGAAAATAAATGAAATAAAGTACCAAGTGCTTAAATCAGTGCAAAACCGACTTTATTCATGGCATGGTCACCTCGAGTCCACCCGGCTCCATGTCCGCGATCTAAGTGTCACTGAAATGATAAGGAGAAGGTGAGTCGCAAGACTCGGTGCATAAATCCCCCTCCCGGTTAATACAACATGCTAACACACACAATACAGAGCAATGTCATTAATGCACCCAATCCTAGCCATCCACAACACCTTTTCTACCCGTGTGGTACCAAACCACCGGTGGTGCCAAACCACTTGGTGACCCAAAGTCACGATATCCATAAGTGTGGTGCCAAACCCTTTGGTGACCCAAAGTCACGAAGAATCCAATGATGGGGCCAACCCATCGTGTGATACCAAATCATGGCGACGATCCCATATCTCAAAAGTGGGGCCAACCCACGGTGGTGTTAACCACGGGGGACGAGTCGCTATGAGGTGCCAAACCTCCGGTGTCCCAAAGACACGAATGTGATACCAAATCAGCACTTGGTGACCGAAGTCACGAATCAAGTGATGGGGCCAACCCATCGTGTGATACCAAATCTTTGGCGTTAATCCCGTATTATCAAGCGTGGGGCCAACCCCATCGTGGTGCTAAGCCAACGGGACGAGACGCTATGAGGTGCCAAACCTCACGGTGACACAAAGTCACAAAATAATCTGTGGTACCAAACCACTGGAGGTGCCAAACCTCACGGTGTCCCAAAGACACGGATATCATATTCCCCCTCCTCTCATATCACCCATTATCATACCGACTCATGTAAAGTATGCAAATCATGCAAATCATGCTACATGTTTAATGTTGCATCTCATAACACATACATCATAGGTCATGATCTCAAGTATATCAACAATAGAACTCGTAATGAAAGCGGACTTACCGAATCCGTGTACATACCCAATCGGGTATCATATCAATCAACCATCTTGCTTTGGCTTTATTAAACAATCAGATTATTAAGCATATTACTAAGCAAAGAGTGTGTTAGTTTACACACTGTTAAAAGCGCAAGCCTTAATCCCAAGGAACCGATCTAAGACCCTCGATTATCTTGCTCCTATAATCGGCCACATATGAGATTAGCACCTAGGCCATTCGGCCAAAACCATTAAACCAAAGGGGTTAACGTTTGAACCCTTACCTTACACTTGATTTGGTTTCCTACCAAATCCCGAACCAAACGATGGTTCTTCTTTATGCACACGGCACACCCTATTAAGAGGAAAGATTAATCCTTTGAAACTTTGACTTAACGAAACTAAAAGAGTGGACTAAAAGAACCAACCCTTACCACCACTTACCAATCGATTAACAGAGGAAGACGGCTCCTCTTGCTTGCTTCCAAAATCCTGGATGCCTATGATAAAATCGATTCCAACACAAAAGATTAACTCCTATCAACAAAGGCCAAAATCGGCTCTTAACCAAACCAAAATCGACAAAGAACAAGGGAGAAGAGAAATGAACATTCGGCCAACCACTTACCTTGCTCTAAACCCGATTGGACACCACACACAAGAGAGGTCACACCACACCAATATTCGGCCAAGACTTAAACAAAAAGGAGAAGAAGATTCGGCCTTACACAAAGAAGGAGAACACAAGAGAAAGATGAAAAGAAAGGGGTTGATATTCGGCCAATAATGAAATGGGAAAAAAGAAGAAGAAGAAGGAAAGTACTTTCGGTTTTGAAAAGAAGAAGGAATGGAGAAAATGTTTTGGGAATAACTTTTTGGCTATCAAGGTTTCAAGAGAAGAAAGGAAGAAAGTATGAGAAGAATAGGGTACTAATTTCGGTTTACACAAATGAAAAGAAAGAAAGATGGAAGAGAACATTCGGCTATCAAAGAATATCAAGAGAAACAAGCAATTTTCGGCAAGTATGTGCTTGGACTTTCGGTTTCAAGAAGAAAATGCAGAAACTCACTTGAAATTTCGGCTTGCTTTTGACAAAAGAAGGATTTTGGCTTACACAAATTTGACCGAAAATGCTCCAAAATGCCAAAAAGAATTTCGGCCCTCTCCACTTACCCACTTGCCAAAACCGGCCACTCCCCCCATGAAGCACCCAACATTCGGCCACTACCTCCAAACACTCCCAACCACTAATTCAAACTAGTTTGAACTAGTCAACCTCCACAATTTACTCTCCACCCACCATTTGAACAATTTGACTTGGTCTATGGAAGAGTTTGAACTGCCCACAAACTTCTTCTTCTCCCTGCCGTCAAAATGGAAGCAAAAATATGAGACTTCTGCAGCTTGAACACAGGACCTCCTTCCCTGCAAGTGACGCCAAACCCAAGCTCCAAGTGGCGCCTAACTTGCCACTCTACTAGCTCAATTCTTGTGCTAACATTCTCCTAAAAATATTTATAAACCCCTGACTCATTCGGCTCCCCTCACCTAAAGCTTAAAACTAAAGTTTCCCCAACCACTCAGGCTTACACCAAGCTTACAACTAAGCCCCAAAACAATTGAAACACAACATTGCAGGCCAAATACATGCAAACAATGCAATAATCAAAATAGCCCCTAACCCGGGATATTACAGTTCTACCCCCCTTAAAAATAATTTGACCTCGAAATTACTCAGTCAAAAGAGTTGAGGGTATTCTTTGCCTCATCATATCCTCTGGTTCCCACGTAGCTTCTTCTACGCCATGATTCCGCCATAGCACCTTTACCAAAGATCTTCGACTTTCTATGCAGAACCTTCACATCTCGGTCTAGAATGCGACTTGGTTCTTCTTCCATGGTCAAATCCAGATTTACCTCGATCTCCTCCACCGCTACGACATGCGATGGATGCGAACGATAGCGCCTAAGCATCGAAGCGTGAAATACGTCGTGAATCGACTTAGCTCTGCTGGTAACTCGTTTCGATAAGCTCACTGGTCCCACTCGCCTCGGTACCTTATACGGCCCAATAAACCTCGGACTTAACTTGCCCTTCTTCCAGAACCTCAACACTTTCTTCCATGGCGAGACCTTCGAAAAACTTGATCTCCCACGAAGAAATTCTATATCTCTCCTTTGAGATCGGCATAAGACTTACGCTGTCGAAGCTTCCTTCAACCGAGCACTGAATCAACTTAACCTCGTCTTGGTCTCCGCAACCAACTCTGGTCCCAACAAGCGACGTTCACCCAAATCCAGTCCAACATGTAGGTGAGCGACACTTCCTACCATACAACGCCTCATATGGTGCCATCTTGATACTTGCTTGATAACTATTGTTGTAGGCGAACTCACTAATGGCGAAACTCCTCCCAACTACCTCTGAAGTCCAAAACACGACCTCTCGGCATATCCTCTAAGATCAGTATAACCCTCTCCGATCGCCGTCGATGTGGGTGAAATGTCGTTTGAAATCCAAGCGCGCACTCCGAGCACGATGCAACGCTTTCGGAACCTTGATGTAAATCGGGATCCCTATCCGAGATGATCGATCTTCTGGCACACCGTGCGACCTCACTATCTCTCGACACATACGACTTTCGCCAACCTCTCAAGGGAGTAATCGACCCTCATTGGAATAAAATGAGCTGATTTAGTCGAGACGATCCACAATTACCCAAATCGAGTCCTTCTTGCTCGGCGTAAGAGGTAATCCACTGACAAAATCCATAGTTATCCTTTCCCACTTCCACTGGGAATCTTCACTGGTGAAACAAACCTGTGACGGCAACTGATGTTCAGCCTTGACCTGCTGACATGTCAGACACTTTCCAACAAACTCTGTCACCTCTCTCTTGGACACTGCCACCAAAATCGCTCTCTTAGATCCCTATACATCTTGCTACCTCCAGGATGCATAGCGTACGGGCTGCTATGGGCGTCCTGAAGAATCCTCTGCCTTAACTCGATATCCTTCGGCATACAAGCTCTCCCTTGAAAACACAGCACCCCATCACTAGACATACTGTAACCCTCCAAACCACCATCCTGCACTTGCAACCTCCGCGCATTCAGAACCTCATCCACTAACTGTTTCCCCCTGATCTGCGCAACCCAAGTAGGCTTAACCTGCAGCTCTGCCAGAATACTTCCGTCGTCATACAAACTCAAATGGGCAAACATCGCTCTTAAGTCCGATACAACCTTACGGCTCAGCGCTCGCCACCACGTTAGCCTTGCCGGATGATATTGAATCGAATAGTCGTAGTCCTTGAGCAACTCAATCCATCTGCATACGCCTCAAATTCAAATCTTTACGAGTCAAAAGGTACTTGGACTCTTATGATCTGTGTAGACTATCGATCTCTCTCCGTACAAGTAGTGCCTCCAAATTTTCAAGGCGAAAACTCTCTGCCGCTAACTCCAAGTCGTGCGTCGGATAATTGACCTCATGTGGCCTCATTTGCCTAGATGCATACGCCACAACCTTCCCTTCTGCATCAAGACACAACCCAATCCCGTATGTGATGCATCGCAATACATCTGCGAATTCCTTTCCGCCTCGAGTTGAATGAGCAGAGCCTCGGTCAAAATCTTCTTTAACTTGTCGAAACTCTCCTGCTTTGTTTCTCACCCAAACAAACGGAACTCCTTTCCTTAATGGCTTAGTCATCGGTCTTTGCAATCAACGAAAATCCTTCTACAAATCTTGGTAGTATCACCGCCAAACCCAGAAAACTCCGAATCTCACCACCGACTTAGGCGGCTTCCAATCCAAAAGCGCCTCAATCTTCCGAGGATCCACCCTAATCCCTCTACCGACACTACATTACCCAAGAAAGTCACCTCCTAAGCGAACTCGCACTTACTAAACTTAGCATAAAGTCGCTTCTCCTCAAAATCTGCAGCACCACTCGCAAATGCGCATCATGCTCCTCTTCGACCTTGAGTACACGGGATGTCGTGGATAAAAACCACAACGAATCGATCCAAATCATCGCTGGAACACCCTATTCATCATATCCATGAATTTGCCGGTGCGTTAGTCAACCCAAGCGGCATTACTAAAAATTCGTAGTACCCATACCGAGTACGTAAACGTTGTCTTGTGGATATCCGCCTCCTTTACCTTTAATTGGTGATACCGGACCTTAAATCGATCTTCGAGAATACCGACAATTCTTCTTGGTGATCAAACAAGTCATCTATTCGTGGCAACGGATACTTGTTTTTGATCGTCGACTTATTCAATTGGCGGTAATCTATGCACATTCGCATCGTCGTCTTTCTTCTTGACAAAGAGTCTCTGGCGCTCCCCAAGGTGAAACACTTGGCCTGATAAAGCCTTGATCCAACAACTCCTGGATCTGAGCCTTTAATTCCACCAACTCCTTTGGCGCCATCCTATACGGAGCAATAGACACTGGCGCAGTTCCGGGTAGCAGATCTATCCCGAACTCCACCTCGCGATCCGATGGCAAACCGGAAGCTCCTCGGAAACACATTAACAAATTCCTTAACCGTTCGGACCTCCTCTACTGTGAGACTCCTTAGCCTCCAAGGCATACACATGAACCACATATGCTTCACGACCCTTCCCGACCATCTTCTCGGCCTCGTAGAGAGCGGATACCACGTTGGATAAGTAATCTCTTCTATTACCTATCATGACCACCTCATCACCCTCGGTGTCTTTAGAACCATGCGCTTAGCCAGCGCGATCCAACCTCGCTTTGGTGCTTAACCAACCAGTCCATCCCCGAATCGATCGAACTCCCCAAACGCGGTTCCATCGGATCGACCAAAAACACTACCCCTTGGAGTTCTAGGGTGCGTCTCTATATAGCTTATCTACAACTACTGAGTGACCTAGAGGGCTAATTCATCACACCGCCTAGAAGTAGTCTCGAGTCTAAATCCATGGTCTCTACTATACTCACGGCAGCGTATGAATACGTTGAACCCACATCAATCAAAGCAAAGTATAAGGAGAACCAAAGATCAAAAACGCACTGCGGTTATGACGCCCGGCGCGTCGCCCTCCTCTCGGTGCCTCATTGCATACACCAACCCAGCCGTCTTGCCTCGGAACTACTCGCACCTCGCCGGTGCTCCGCGGCCCCGACGAACCATTGCTCCTCTCGCCATTACCACGACCCTTTGCGGTGGCGGTCCATTATTCTGAACCGAGTACGGCCACGACCCTCGGGGTGAATCCTAGCCAACTTACGCGGGACGGTCTCTCACACGGTGATCCAATGAGCCACACTCAAAACATCCTTTTCCACCGGTCCAAAGCATCCTCCCAATGAGATTTCCCACAAGCGGTTGCCTTTGTGAGGTCCACGATTAGCGGCAACAGACCTACGGATCGATTTGGCCCACTCTGTCTAGCCCTTTTCTCGAGGATTACCCGATGACCCGGAAGATCCAAAACTCCTCTTATGTCATTTCCTATCCACGTTTTGCCTCACGAGACTCCTTCACTCCTTCGGCTACCTTAGCCTTCTCAACTAGGGCGGCAAACTCACGCTCTGGCTGTGGAGCAATCAGCGATCTTAATTCATCTCTCGGACCATCCTCAAATCGAACACACCTCTCGTGTTCGGTAGCCACAATGCCCCTAGCATACCGGCTCGATCTTAAGAATTACGCCTCGTGCTCGACACGGACTTGCTCCCCGAACGACCTCGAAATGTTTTTCGTTGCTCATCAATGTAGCTAGATCCAATGTACTTTTTCTCGATATACTGACCTTGAAATAATCCCAAGTAAGATCTCTCTTGCAAAGATCAGTGTCCCGAACCGTGAGCCACCAGCTGGTATGACTCATCCCGAAGAAGCGATACTACCCCTTTCGGCTTCTCCTCGCGATCAAGTCCAGATCATCCATGATCCGCTCCGTCACCTCCGGCCAATACTCACCGTGGCTGAGCAATACCGAAACACCTCGAAATACTTCCGCCCCATTTGCTCGAATCGCTCGCCACAGATTTCCAAACACTGCGCCTCCACCTACTCCGGCTACCCTTTTCAAAGACTTTCGCAAAGATCGTCGCTGCGACAACTGCGTCATCCCCGGTCGATCGAAACTCACCACCTCCACCGGTGGTGGTATGCCGTATCTCATTCTCTCGACTTCCGACTGGACCCTACGAGTTCGTAAACCGTCATCCTACCCCGACCGCGCCCACGTGTATTACGACCCCAACCTCGAGTGCTCATGACTAAAATCTCGACTTATCTCGATTTAGAAGTTTTATGCATCAGTACCTTTTCCATTTGTCTTTTAAAGCAAAGTCTTATGAATATTTCTTATTAAAGAAGTTTTGTTTTTGCAAGTCCACAGAGTCCCTATCGTTTGATTTCTAAAGTAATCCACTATTGCTAGTCTTTCAATCATATCACACCCATCAATCACAAGAAATAGTAAGAGGTACCTACCAGGCTGATTGGTGGAGACTCGGTGCCATGCCTTTCAAACTATATACTTTAAAACAAAACACTTAAAAACCAATATTTAACACATTTTGGGCCTCGAGCCCACAACCGAGCTTTTGAACTTAGCTCTGATACCACAAATGTAACACCCCAAACACTGGTCAAGACACCACGACCGAATCACGGTATGTTACTGGGGAAAATCGTATTTGAGAGGTTAGGTTTTGGTGAAAGGTTTAACGAAAACTCTTTGATGTATCCGTACTTGTAAAAAAAAACCTCGGGCATGATTGTTTTAAAACCCGGTAGTGCATTTTGAAGACCCAGGAATTTGAAAGCTTAGTTGAAAAGTAAGTTTTTATCATTTAGAAGGCCGAGAAATTCCTTTTAGTTACTTAAAAACATTTTGAACTTAGTGTGGAAGATCACAAGTTTAGAAAATATTTGAGTTGCGTTCATTTAAAGATTTTAATGTGATACCCGTTGGTAAAGTTTAAAACATATCGCTTTGTAGTCTTGAAAACCGTTTCATTCCAAGTTTTATCCATTATTAACCCAGTAATTTATTAAGGCTAAATTGAAATCAAATTTTAAGCATATAAATAATCAAAGCATAATTTTAAAAGGCCATTTACAATCCCAACAAAACCAAATGAAAATAAATGAAATAAAGTACCAAGTGCTTAAATCAATGCAAAACTGACTTTATTCATGGCATGGTCACCTCGAGTCCACCCGGCTTCATGTCCGCGATCTAAGTGTCACCTGAAATGATAAGGGAGAAGGTGAGTCGCAAGACTCAGTGCATAAATCCCCCTCCCGATTAATACAACATGCTAACACACACAATACAGAGCAATGTCATTAATGCACCCAATCCTAGCCATCCACAACACCTTTTCTACCCCGTGTGGTACCAAACCACTGGTGGTGCCAAACCACTGGTGACCCAAAGTCAAGAAGAATCTAATGATGGGGCCAACCCATCGTGTGATACCAAATCACTGGCGACGATCCCATATCTCAAAAGTGGGGCCAACCCACGGTGGTGTTAACCACAGGGACGAGTCGCTATGAGGTGCCAAACCTCTGGTGTCCCAAAGACACGAATGTGATACCAAATCACTGGTGACCGAAGTCACGAATCAAGTGATGGGGCCAACCCATCGTGTGATACCAAATCACTGGCGTCAATCCCGTATTATCAACTGTGGGGCCAACCCATTGTGGTGCTAAGCCACTGGGACGAGACGCTATGAGGTGCCAAACCTCTGGTGACCCAAAGTCACAAAATAATCTGTGGTACCAAACCACTGGAGGTGCCAAACCTCTGGTGTCCCAAAGACACGGATATCATATTCCCCCTCCTCTCATATCACCCATTATCATACCGACTCATGTAAAGTATGCAAATCATGCAAATCATGCTACATGTTTAATGTTGCATCTCATAACACATACATCATAGGTCATGATCTCAAGTATATCAATAATAGAACTCGTAATGAAACGGACTTACCCGAATCCGTGCACATACCCAATCGGGTATCATATTAATCAACCATCTTTGTTTTGGCTTTATTAAACAATCAGATTATTAAGCATATTACTAAGCAAAGAGTGTGTTAGTTTACACACCTGTTAAAACGCAAGCCTTAATCCCAAGGAACCGATTTAAGACCCTCGATTATCTTGCTCCTATAATCGGCCACATATGAGATTAGCACCTAGGCCATTTGGCCAAAACCATTAAACCAAAGGGGTTAACGTTTGAACCCTTACCTTACACTTGATTTGGTTTCCTACCAAATCCCGAACCAAACGATGGTTCTTCTTTATGCACATGGCACACCCTATTAAGAGGAAAGATTAATCCTTTGAAACTTTGACTTAACGAAACTAAAAGAGTGGACTAAAAGAACCAACCCTTACGACCACTTACCAATCGATTAACAGAGGAAGACGGCTCCTCTTGCTTGCTTCCAAAATCCTGGATGCCCTATGATAAAATTGATTCCAACACAAAAGATTAACTCCTATCAACAAAGGCCAAAATCGGCTCTTAACCAAACCAAAATCGACAAAGAACAAGGTAGAAGAGAAATGAACATTCGGCCAACCACTTACCTTGCTCTAAACCCGATTAGACACCACACACAAGAGAGATCACACCACACCAATATTCGGCCAAGACTTAAACAAAAAGGAGAAAAAGATTCGGCCTTACACAAAGAAGGAGAACACAAGAGAAAGATGAAAAGAAAGGGGTTGATATTCGCCAATAATGAAATGGGAAAAAGAAGAAGAAGAAGGAAAGTACTTTCGGTTTTGAAAAGAAGAAGGAATGGAGAAAATGTTTTGGGAATAACTTTTCGGCTATCAAGGTTTCAAGAGAAGAAAGGAAGAAAGTATGAGAAGAATAGGGTACTAATTTCGGTTTACACAAATGAAAAAGAAATAAAGATGGAAGAGAACATTCGACTATCAAAGAATATCAAGAGAAACAAGCAATTTTCGGCAAGTATGTGCTTGGACTTTCGGTTTCAAGAAGAAAATGCAGAAACTCACTTGAAATTTTGGCTTGCTTTTAACAAAAGAAGGATTTTGGCTTACACAAATTTGACCAGAAAATGCTCCAAAATGCCAAAAGAATTTGACCCTCTCCACTTACCCACTTACCAAAACCGGCCACTCCCCCCATGAAGCACCCAACATTCGGCCACTACCTCCAAACACTCCCAACCACTAATTCAAACTAGTTTGAACTAGTCAACCTCCACAATTTACTTGGTCTATGGCAGAGTTTGAACTGCCCACAACTTCTTCTTCTCCCTGCCGTCAAAATGGAAGCAAAAATATGAGACTTCTGCAGCTTGAACACAGGACCTCCTTCCCTGCAAGTGACGCCAAACCCAAGCTCCAAGTGGTGCCTAACTTGCCACTCTACTAGCTCAATTCTTGTGCTAACATTCTCCTAAAAATATTTATAAACCCCAGCTCATTCAGCTCCCCTCACCTAAAGCTTAAAACTAAAGTTTCCCCAACCACTCAGGCTTACACCAAGCTTACAACTAAGCCCCAAAACAATTGAAACACAACATTGCAGGCAAAATACATGCAAACAATGCAATAATCAAAATAGCCCCTAACCCGAGATATTACATAGTTACAGTTTGAATGAGTCTAATATGAAGTGCATTGCATCTGTAAGCATAAGTGCATGAAGTGTTTGTGTCTGTCTTCGAAGTCATTTAAAGGGGTCTATCGGGACTAAAAACATGAGTCTCTAAAAGGAAAATCCCATGGCACTCTGAAGACCATATAGTGTAAAACCATGGTTGGGCTATGGCATTATATGGAATATGTAAAGGACGATTGGGTGAGTACCAAATGACGAGGGGCAAACCTCACAACAGTGAGCTTAGGCAAATCCCTATCGTCAAAAAAACCAATTTCCATAAAAGTGAGCCTTTGTGGTTATCTCTGAAAGGACGCCTTTGTGGCAATCTCTTTTAAAGGAATGCCTTTGTGGCAATAATTTGAGGGGAAAGCCTTTTTGGTAGGTACTGAATGTTAAAGAAATGCCTTTGTGGAAAATATTTGATAAGGAATACCTTTGTGATAATTTGTAAGGAGATGCCTTTGTGGTGAAACCTTAAGAAGTGCCTTTGTGATAGTTTCCGTAAGAAAGCCTTTATGGTGATATCTGTTAAAAGGAAGATTTTGTGGTGATATTTGTTAAAAGAAGGCCTTTGTAGTTGTTTCTGTTAATGGAAGCTTTGTGTCAACCTCTGTCAAAGGACGCCTTCATGGAGAGACTCTGAAAGGAAAGCCTCCATGGCTATCTTTGGAAAAGAACGCCTTGGTGGCGAAATCTAAAGAACGATTCTCGTCACGACCATCTGAAGAGAATGCCTATGGGTGGAATCTGAATGAATAGCGAACATGATATTTTGAGAATTAGCAAGTGCAGATTAGCTCTGAAAGAAAAGCCAATACGAAAGTTTATGGCGAAGTTTGTAATAATAATGTAACACCTAAGATCTGTATACGGTGAATCTGGTCGAGTTTATGGCGTTATAAAAACAGTCACAGCAAATGAATTAGTGGCTGTCATCCCTTTATTTATAGCTCATACTGGAATTCCCAGCTCACAGGCTAGCTCACTTAAAATGTATGAGTGTGTAGAACTAGAATCAATCAAGGAAAATAATGGTAGAGTTCGGAAAGTGAAAATACCTGTAATAACATCCGTCGAACCTTGATCTTGCGGTTCCCTTACAACACTTGTGCGAGCCCTCTATCTGATCTTGCATGGCAACTATGTGTGCTAGGGTTCACTGCCCAACTTGTCTTGTGTCACTACCTCTTCCTCTTCCTCGACCGTGAGCACCAGCTCACACTGGTGTGAGGGTTGCGTTCTGGGCTTGCTGTTACACTCCTAACCTATATCCGTCGCTGGAATAGAGTTATGGAGCATTACTGTAAAACTATAACGTAAAAACATATATTTCCAAACATTTCATTAAACATATAATAATCAATTCATATTCATGCATTTCGTCCCTTAATCGAACCCTCGAGGCAATAGAAATGCTTAAGAAACTATTCGGGACTAACTCAGAAACATTTGAAACATTGATGAAAAAGTTAGAAAATTCAAAACTACAGGGGTCACACGGATGAGACACACGCCTGTGTCTCAGGCCGTGTAACAATCGAAATAGGGACACACGGCACTGTCCCAACCCATATCCATGCCCATGTAACTCCCTGACTTAGGTCACAAGGCCAAGCCACACGCCCGTGTGCAATGCCGTGTAACACTCGAGATGGCCTCACACGCCTGTGTGCCAGGCCATGTGCTAGGCCGTCTAACTGCCTGACTTGCAACCTTTAAAATCTACAGAGGACACACGGCCGTGTTGCATGCCCGTGTGTCACACACAGCTGAGAGACACGCCCATGTCTTAGGCCGTGTGGACGCGAAATTGGCCAAAATCAAGGCATTTCTTTCACCCACCTCAACATGTACCTAAACATAATTACACATAAGATCAAGGCATCAAAACCTACCTAAAACATACATAAAAATGACTAATTCATTATACCATTAGTTCATACAACCAATATGAAAACAAAGGCACCTCAATCACAAACCATCAAACATATCTAAACATATGCATATTTGGCCATACATCAAATAAACATATGCATATTCACATGCATCAAAATCTCATAAGTGACATAAAACAACCATTTCCAAATGGTACCAAACAACCAATAAGTTTATACATACCAAACTCAACACTTAGCATTCAATCCAAACTTTAAACATAAGTTCCCTATACATGCAATTATAACCTTGGCTAGAACATCAAAAACTACCGATATATATTCGCCAAATAGTGTGATAGATCTTAGACGAGCTTCCAAACCGATTGAGCTTCCGATAATCTATAAAACATAGGAAAGAAAACCACGTAAGCATATAATGCTTAGTAAGTTCGTAAAACATAAAACATAACTTACCATTTCATTACATAACATTAAATTTAGGCATAATACAATCCAACCATAAGTTTGGCACAAGCCTAAACACCAACAACAACACATGATAGCATACTCAAACATAATTCACATGAATTTAACATAGGTAAGCTATTACACATGAACATAATTAATTAGAATTCATCATCTTCCTTAACATAGCATGCTTTCAATGTAACTCACCATTTCAATCATTTTCATAAATACATATCATGGTTTATATTGAACACTTACCATTCCTTTCCTTTTTATGCCTGTTGAACCGTTTAGAATATCATCGAATACGAGGGATAGCTCACACGAAATGTGCTAAACATGTAATTTATAACCTTTCCTTTCCTTTACATCATTGCTCACGCGAGCTGTGAAATGGGCCTGCTCACACGAGTTGTGGGTCGAAATGTAACCGACACGATGCTGCTCACACAAGTTATGGAGTTTTCGCAACAAATACAAGACCTCAGCCATCAGTAAGACAATAAAAACCAGCACCTGAAACATGAAAACCCTAATGACATTTCATTTGTATCTTACAAATTCCTAAGGTTCAAACGGGCTCGATAATCTTGGTGACATTGTTTGATTTATATCATACAATTACATAGCAATCATCATATTAACATATAGATCAATACATAGCATTAAAATGATATAAAATCATGCGAACTTACCTCGACAATACAGATGTATAAACGAGATCAATAATCTGAAGCTTTCGCTTTTCCTCGATCTAACTCCGTACGAGGTCTATCTTGATCTAAATATACAAATACAATCCATTTAATAATTCTATAATTCAATTCAGTCAGTATTTCATATTTTTGCATAATTATAATTTAGCCCTTAATATTTTAACTTCTCTACAATTTAGTCCTTAAGCTCGTAAATGTAAATTTACGCAATTTCATCCCTAACCCATGCTAGCCGAATTTAGACCATTCTTTCTTTTAATTAAATTTTCGGTCATGAAAATGAAGAAACAAGTAGATGACATCTTTCTTTTGTCTCTAATTTACTTATCAAATTAACTTAATTGTTCATTTACCAAAATATCCTTTTAAGATCATTATAATTTAATTAAAACCTTACCACAAACATCCCCTAATAACATAATGGTCTAGTTACCATGCAAGTCCTCTTACATTAAAGTTTCATAACAATTAGACTCCTTTTACTAATAGAATGCTACTTTGGCACCTTTTACTATTTAGTTCTTTTCACTTAATTAAGCATGCAAACATCAAAATTTCGTAACGAAATTTTTATATGACCTTTCAAATAAACCATAGGCATTAAAAAAATAATAAAATAAATATTTACTCGTCAGATTTGTGGTCCCAAAACCACTGTTCTGATTTCACCGAAAATGGGTTGTTACACTTGCGATCCCGCCAATCGTTTTGAGCAGTCCTTTATCAGGTGTTCCTTGGACCTACACATGAAGCATCCTCCTGTTACCTTTCAACATTCACCAGGGTTCCTGTAATACCCCTAACCCGTATCCGTCACTGAATTAGGGTTATGAGGCATTACCGAACAAAACACAACTCGGAACAGACATTCATTTGAATTCAAGCACAAAGCAATATGATCGTTTCTACTTTTTTTTTTAAAACTCCTTTAATATCCATCCTCTTATTCCTTACAAATCAATATCCATCCTCTTATTCCTTACAAATCAAACTCATATATAAATTTGGATCACAAAATCAACCAAAATCACTTCATACTTTTTCTAGTCATATCACATGTACAAATCATGCTTCAATATTAAACCATGTTAATAACAACTAAGTAATCTCATATTCAATTTAACAATGTGCAACAAGTCATATTACAAGTACTTAATACATAAAATGTCCAAACCACATGACTTAAACATTAATGGCATTTATACACTTAAAACATATCCCAGCATATATCATTATATAACATATATCGAACATAAATCAAAACAAATATAACATAAGCTGATTACCAATCATATTAATTCAATATATGCACATATTAAACCAACCGAACTATATTATACCATTTAATATTCAATTGTATATACAAGCATAGTAACATTACATCATGGCCAAACATACTATTGATTTATAGCAAACATGATGCGCCTTTAAATTCAATCAATATGAACCATATCACATACTTAAATACCACTCATTTAAACAGCATTGCACACATTTAAAATAGAACAATTTCAAACTGGACATATTTCTTTACCAATCATAAAACCATGCGCATATGACCTTGTTATCATAAACCAATTTGAACACAAATAACAACTAAAATTACATATTATTCGCATGCCAATTTATGTGCATTAGATTGTACCACAAATTTCATTCCTACCACAAACTAAGTTAATCCAAAATCGGACAATCAATATAACATATAATACATAATATATTTATTTAGGTGTGTTATAAACCAAATGTCATACTTATCATTTTAATACATATCCTTAGCCTTATTTGCATATTCACTTTACTTATCAACCAAAACAATCATATGGCATATTCATTATCTTACCAACCGTACCTATTTAGCCAATCATTCAAGCATAATATATATGCATACATTGCCAATACAAACCTAATCAATATAACCTATACACATTCGGACTTATAACCATCCAACCCATACACATTCGGACATATAAATAGCTTCTAACCTTTATATACATAATTCATTTTATAAGACTTAACCAAACTCACTTAAATACCAAATCCAAACATACCACACATATTATATATATATATGAAAACATTTACCACAATATTAACTAAACATAGCAACCATTTACCGCATATAAATAAGCCATGGTCGAAATGATAAAACCAAACACATTAAACACTTAAACAAGAATTCATATAACCGAACCTAAACATAATGGTTAAGCCATTTTTGCATGGCTATATATATATACATGCCCAAAAATCAAACATTTCAACTATGCTATACATGCCATATGCCCAAATTAAACTTAGTAAAATACCGAAAGAAACAGTCGATAGTGTGATAGGCTTTGCTGACGATCCCCGAGCTCGTAACGTGACTCCAAAATCTATAAAACAGACTTAAACAAGAACACACACACAGTAAGCTATTTAAGCTTAGTAAGTCATAAGCAAAAACATATTTATTAACAAAGGCATATTAACATTTTACTAATAAGGTCAAATACACATAATTTCCAATACAAAGATATCATTTACTACAAAGGTCATACTTTAATCACACATACATATCATATGGTTGAATATAAACAATCATATACACATATATATTTTCACTTTTAATATCACAATTACATTAATAGGCCGAATCACTTATATGTTCAACTATGCTAACACAAAATCCATATTCACATAAATTTATATCATTTCAAGTAATCAACTTACCTTGTTTCCTTATAAACATTTAACTAGCACATACCTGAACCTGTAATTCGATTTCACATTCAGTCTTTACTTCACATTGCCCGTTGAACCGTTCGGAATTAAAAAGGATACGCGAATAGTCGGAAGGCTCGTACAATGCCAACGCCCCAGACGTGGTCTTACATGTAATCATATATCGATGCCACTGTCCCAGACAGGGTCTTACACGAATCAAATACGATGCCAATGTCCCAGACATGGTCTTACACGTAAACAAAAGTCGATGCCAACGTCCCAGACGTGGTCTTACACGGAAACACATATCAGAAATCCTATGTCATGACATATGTATCCTAACTATTCCTAGGGTTCATACGGGGCTTTCGGACATTGAATATCGATCGAATCGAACATTGTAATCAGGCTCCCAATCACATTTGCATTCGGCAATACACATTTAAATTCATAAAATTTCATTTTCACATATAACATATATGTATGATCAAATTTAACAACATTCATATACTTATTGACTTACCTCGTGTAACACCCCAAACCCGGCCCATGCGTTATGAGCGGATTTGGTATGTCACATGAGCAAAACATGTTAAACCCTTTTTGTTCGTACTAAAATATTGCTTTGTTAAAAATCAAGAAAACAAGTTTGATTTGATAAAATACTACTAACCTCAAAGATTTGATTGATAAATTGATAAATTTGAACTAATGATCTTACAAAACCGTGACTTTTGAAAACGACGTTGAAAATTAGAAAGAGAATCCAAGTCTTTTGAAAATATCGTTAATAGTTCGAGAGAAAATATCCGTGTTAAAAATATTTGTGTTTTATCTATGTTTTCACAACGTTTTCAAAATGCTTCTGCAACTTTATTTATAAACGTCACATTTTCGTAAATTGTTTATTTCAAAAATGTTTTCGCAAACAAAAAGGTTTTTAAAGATTTTTACGTAGTTAACAATTGCTTAAGTGTTTTTGGTTTTAACAAAGAGGCTGTATTTCTCAAGCAAGTTTTTAATAATCGCAAAGATGGTTTTTACTTCCATGTAACACACCAGATTCGGGCCTAACTTCTAGGTCGGGTTTGGGGTGTTACATTTTATGGTATCAGAGCCCAGTTGCAAAACTCGGTCGTGGTTTGGGTTCAAAAGCGTTTTCCAAAGTTGTTTAGAATTTTAATTTATAAATATATGTTCTAAAAGAAGTATGGCACCACGAGTATCCGACACCAAGTCAAGTAAGTATTTGTTTTCATTTTATGATTATTGTGTTATTACTGTGGTACAAAAATTCTACGAAAAAGAATACTCTAGAACTGTTAGCTTTAGGATTTGAAACTATAGAGATTGAGACTCTAGGATGCGGATTTGACACTCAAAAACAACTTTTCTACTCATACTCCATAAAATATCGTTTAATAAACATCGAATAGTATACTTATTCATAAAACTCGTAATCAAGATTAAATCGACTTAGTGAACATAACGCTAGAAGATGTGGACGCGGTAGACGTGGACGTGCTAGAGGCCAAGGTGCTAGGACTAGATCTTCAGCATCGGGGCGTGTGCCCGAAAGGGAGGCGTTAGCATTGCGAGTGGCTGAGACGGGATCTCATGATCGATCTGGGGTTAATGACCTGACTCAGATAGTTAAGAAGGTATTGAAGGAGGTTAAGGAGATCAGTGAAGCACTTCGAGTTGGGTCTATGGACTATAAGAAGAAAAGAGATTGCGATTCTTTTGGGTCGTAGTCTCGTTCCGTGAAGCATCTCAAGGCACGACCAAACTTTTCGGCTTGCGATTATTACAGAAGGTGTCATTCGGGAGAATGCTGGAGGAGGTCAGGAGCATGCTTGAGATGCGGGTCTAAGGAGCATAAGGCTCGGGATTGTTTCATCACCATCAAGTCAGGTATGTTTTGGTTGGACGTGATGATTGAATATAGAAAATTCTAAGTATAAATGGTAGATAACTATTTGCTTCTGTGGTTAGACGTTTGGTTGTGTGAAAGAGGATTCAAGATTATGTTAAAGGTACATTGTGGTTATTAAGATCAGAGTGCGCAGCGAAAGCATAGTGGTGTGATTTGAGCGGTACGTTTAGTAGTTGGATGGAAATTTCGAGGACGAAATTTCTTTAAGGAGGGTAGAATTGTAACATCTCGAAATTGGGCCTAGTAGGATTGGGCCCAATAGGCCTTGAGCGTAGAAGCGTTTTAAAATTTTGAGAATAAGAGAACGGCATTATTTCAAGTTGGACTTATTAAGAAGGTAATTTTGGAAAGTTACGAGGTTTCTATGAAGTTCTGGGCCTTAGTAAAATTTTGTGTTTAAGCCTATTAAGGAGAGATAGTAAGTGGCATCAAGGCTTATGGAAATAAAAGAGTAAATTGCTAGCATAAATGAGCTATTGGTAAGAAGGTTAAGGCGCCACATGTAGTACCTTGAGGGAAGAGGTTCGAATCACTTTGTGTGTAAATTTTGACTTATATTTTTGCACCCTTTCCTTAAGTGTCGGCCAAGAGGCATTCATGGCAAGGTTGACTTCATTATTTTGGTAAGGTGGCTAAAAGAAAAAGGCAAGGTTGAAGTTGGGGAAAGGAATCAAGAGAAATAGGAAAGTAGGGGGAACAAGTGGCCTTTTTCATGGAGAATGTTATGGAAAGTATGGTTGGCAAAATTTTGACCCTTATGGCTATGCATGTGGACGGGTTTGGGGGTAGATAGGTAGCTAAAATTTTACTTTGGCCTTTGGTAAGGTTTTGGTATTGTTTTGGCAAAAATTCCCTTTGGCAACTTTGTGTCATTTCTCCCAATTTGCAACCCTCCTTGCCAAAACATATTAGCACAATAGTGCATTGTTTCTCTCTTTTGTTTGGTCACATACTCATTTTCTTTCCACCTTCCTTGATAGCCGAATTGTCCTTTGCCTTTTGATTGAATTTTTGGTGCTTGTTAGGCCAAAACCTTTCTCTTTGCACTATTTGGTATTCTCCAAATTTCTTTCTACCTTGTGCCAAAATTACAAGCCACTAAAGAACATATTCTCTTCTTTTCTTTCTTCTTGTTGCCGAATGTACCCAAACCATTGAGACCAAAATTTGTTCATTCATCTCTTCTTTATCATTTTATCAAGTGGGTTGACATTCTTTCTTTGATTAAATCGGTAAATGAATTCTTTTCTATGATCATATTCTTTTCTCTTTAGCCGAATAAGTATTTATCACTATTTGATTGTAAATCGTGATCGTAACCGAAAATGGTGTTATCCTCCACTTCTTCATGTCTTAATCACTCTCTTTTTGTAGTGTTTTAAGTGGGAGACCGTGTATTGTTCTAGCCGAAGTCAAACGGTGGAAATTGTATCCAATATCGATAAGGTAAGGGGGTTCATTTTTGGATTTTTCGTTATATCTCTATTTGGCTATGTTGCAAATCGGATTGAAGTTTCGACTAATCGACTATATGTTTTAGGGACAAATCACTCGATATATTTCTACCTTCGGATATAGTGGTAAGTGATTCAAGTGTAAGTGATACGAAATCTTTTGGAAATCCGAGACTAACTTTTGGTTGGTATTGTTCTAGGTCATCGACGAGTGGTTCGTTAGGAAATCAAAATCAAGTGTGTAATCCCGTACCTTCCGAATTCATGTTTGATATGGTGTGTAATCCCGTACCTTCTGAATACATGTTTGATATGGTGTGTAATCTCACATCTCTCTAAAAGTTTGTATGATATGATCTGTGATTTGGTCAAAATACCAAAGAAAACCGAAAGCCGGCATCCGTGATCACTCGGGCGTGCGTATGATCATAATGGTAATCGTATTTCGTAATAAAACAGTTTCGGTCAGAAACAGTGACATGTATTTAAAAAATCATGAAAAATAGGAGAAAAGGAATTACAAAGGGAATAAGATATCAGATTAAAGCTTACTGTGTATATTTTGATAAGGAAGAAACGGAGAAGGAAAAGGAATTCTATATTCTGAGATATCTTAATTTTAGTGAGACTGGTTCTGAATGACTTTGTGGTTCCCTGATCTGTCTTGGAAAATTGGTATAAAATTTTACAAATTTAATTAAGGGTTATAATTCATATGTATGGATTCATTAGTGAGCCTATTTTCATTAGAAACAAGTGGGCGCAGTATATGAAAACCGTATAGTGAGATATTTGAAATTAAGGTAAGAGAGGTCAGAATCGTGGGACAGTGAAACAAGGGAAACTTTAAGAAATAAAATGTACTAAATAGTTACGTCAAAAATTCTGGAAAAATTATCATAAGAAGATATATGAGTCTAGTTTCAAGGAAAATTTACGTATCTAAATTTTGAGTTTTCTAATCCGAGTTATGGTCAGTTTAGTCAATATGACGCAGATGGACAGTTTCAATTTTCTATGCTCAAATTAGTAGTTAAGTCCGGGGTTGCCGAATTACCAAATAACCCTTGGAGGGTAAATTACCGAAATACCCCTGGGTTACGAGATTACCGAATTACCCTTAGTGGGTAAAATTACCGATTTACCGAAATGTCCTTATGGACCGATTTACCGAAATGTCCTTATGGACCAATTTACTGAAATGTCCTTATGGACCGATTTACCGAAATGTCCTTATGGATTGATTTACCGAAAATGCCCCTATGGGCTGATTTGATAGAATGCCTTAATGGGCTGATTTATCGTAACAAATCTCTGGAGTAATAATTGTTGTTTATATTTGTAAATATGATGCCTTACTATGAATGTTGCATTTACATAATTTTGCATGGGATGGGAAAACTTGAATGAAGAGAAGTATAGACCGGTGGCATTGCCACAAATACCGATAAGGGCTATGTGCCAATATAAACATGATTTGGCTTTGTGCCATCGTGATTAAGGCTATGTGCCAATATAAACGTGATTTGGCTTTGTGCCATCGTGATTAAGGCTATGTGCCAATATAAACATGATTTTGGCTTTGTGCCATCGTGATTATGGCTTTGTGCTAAACGTATTTACCGGAGCTATGTGCCTAACATATGAATTAACGACTCTGTGTCAATCATTTTTACCGAGGTGTGTGCCGATTATATTACAGTATATGATTACGGTGGCTCAACCACAAATAGTATAAATGGCGGCTTTGTCGCAAATTTGAGAAGGATCGGCGGGGTGGGTTGACTTGATCCCCATAGGAGAGATTGGTTGGTACGGGTGGAGAGTTAGACTACTACAGTAGGATGGGATGGGTTGCATTCATTTCGTTTATTTATTATTTGTTTTGGGCTTTGTTCCAAGATGGTTATTATTGGGTTAGGCCCAATGAATAACAGTAAGGGGATTTCTGCTTGAGTTCTTGTAATTCACCCCTTTCTCTTAACCCTTGTAGGTAATGCTTGATGATATGGACTTGGGCTATGGATGACTCGAGGAGGCCATACTTCGGAAATGGTTTATTTTGACTTTAGACTTCTTTCTCGTTTATTTTATTACTTTACTATTTTGGGTTAAATGTTGTAATAAGGCCTCTGGACTATTTTTATTTTTGCTTTTTGGTTGGGATGTTTTTATTATTTTTCTTAAATTGTTTAAAAAGGGGAATTTTCTAAAAACTTAAATAAAGATTTTCCAAAATTGTTTAACAAAAGGATTTCATAACAAACTTTTACAAATAATTTTAACTCAGATTTTCTAAAAATTTATCAATGACATTTTCAAAAGTCACGGTTTTAAAAGATTACTAGTTCGATTATCGATTTATCAAACAACCTCTCAAAATACTTGTGTTTTATCTATGTTTCCGCAACATTTTCAAAATGCTTCTGCAACTCTATTTATAAACGTCACATTTTCGTAAATTGTTTATTTCAAAAATGTTTCCGCAAACAAAAAGGTTTTTAAAGATTTTTACGTAGTTAACAATTGCTTAAGTGTTTTTGGTTTTAACAAAGAGGCTGTATTTCTCAAGCAAGTTTTTAATAATCGCAAAGATGGTTTTTACTTCCATGTGACACACCAGATTCGGGCCTAACTTCTAGGCCGGGTTTGGGGTGTTACACATCGGATATCGACGGATGAAATCGACTACTCGACTACTTTCGACTTCCCCCGATCTAATTTTGTTTTCTTTCGTTCTTGATCTAAATAAATTCAAATTTAACTAATTTAATCACACATTCATTCAATTTAATCCAAAAACACATAAATGGGCAAATTACCATTTTTCCCCTGACATTTTACAATTTTTGCAATTTAGTCCCTATTGTATAAAACACAAAATATACAAAATTTGCATATACCATGCTAGGGCCGAATATTCATAAGCATCGTACTAGTCCATATATTTCATTTATTTCACATTTAAGTCCCTCAAAATATTATTTTTACAATTTAGCCCTAATTACTCAAATTCATCAAAAATTTAAAGACAAAACATGTTAATCTTTCACATATCTTTAATATTTCATCATCAAACAACAACAAAAATCACAAGCTATCATCAATGGCAAAACACAAAATCATCATCAATTTCAAAAATTCAAGCATGGGTTTTGTAGTACTCGAAGCAACGATCTAAAAAACGTAAAAATTATCAAAAACCGAACAAAGACTAACCTTGAATCAAGCTTCAAAAATGGCCGAATGTTTCAAGCTTTCAAACCTAGTTTTTTTTTTCTAATTTCGGTGAAGAAAGATGAGAACATGGCTTGTTTATTTTAATTTTTTATGATATAAATTAACATTATTATTAATTTACCTAATTAACATTTAGTAATTAATATATAAAACATATATTATAATGTCATTCTTGACCATTGCCGTCCAGTCACTTTAATAGTGGGCTATATACCTATTAAGGACTTCACATTATAAAGACATTAGCAAATTAGCACTTACACATTAATTAGCCAATTTCACATTTTACGCGATTAAGTCTTTTTTTCAAATTAAGCACATAAACAATAAAATTAATTCACGAAACTTTCACACATGTAAATTCACACATAATTAACACAGAAAATAATATTAAAATATTTTTTGAACTCAGATTTGTGGTCCCAAAACTACTATTCCGATTAGGGTCAAAATTGGGCTATTACAACTCTCCCCCCTTAGGGATTTTCGTCCCCGAAAATCTTACCGGTGAATAGATTCGGATAACGCTCTCTCATTGCATCCTCTGGCTCCCAAGTTGCTTCCTAAACTCTGTGTTTATGCCACAGTACTTTAACTAATGGAATTTTCTTATTTCGCAATTCTTTAACCTTACGAGCCATAATACGAATCGGTTCTTCTTCATATGTCATATCGGACTTAATCTCAATCTCTGTCGGACTAATCACATGTGAGGGATCGGATCGGTATCTACGGAGCATCGAAACATGGAATACATTGTGAATTTTTTCTAGTTCAGGTGGCAACAACTGTCTATAAGCAACCGGCCCGATACGCTCTATAATCTCATACGGTCCAACGAATCTCGGACTCAATTTGCCTTTACGACCGAATTTGAGTATTTTCTTCCATCGTGAGACTTTCAAAAAGACTTTGTCTCCGATCTGAAACACTATATCTTTTCTTTTCAGGTCTGCATACGATTTCTGACGATCCAATGCTATTTTCAGACTATCGTGAATCACTTTCACTTTTTGTTCAGTCTCTTTGATCAAATCGACCCCGTGTATCTTATTTTCATTGAGCTCAGTCCAATATAATGGTGTCGACATTTACGATCGTACAAAGCCTTGTAAGGTGCCATTTTGATACTATATTGAAAGCTATTATTATATGCAAATTCAATTAAAGTTAAGTATCGTTCCCACGTACCTTCAAATTCGAGAATGCAACATCTCAACATATCCTCAAGTATCTGAATAATTCGTTCAGACTGGCCATCTATTTGCGGATGGAAAGCAGTGCTAAAGTGTAGTTTCGTACCTAAAGCATCTTGCAGTTTTTTCCAAAACCGTAATGTGAACCTCGGATCTCCGTCCGAAACAATAGAAATAGGCATTCCGTGAAATCTCACAATCTGAGAAACATATAATTCAGCCAACTTATCAAGCGAATAATCGGTATGAATTGGAATAAAGTGAGCCGATTTAGTCAATCTATCCACAATAACCCAGATTGCATCTTTCTTGCTCGGTGTCAACAGTAAACGAGATACAAAATCCATCGTGACTCTGTCCCACTTCCACTCGGGTATCATAATCGGCTGAAGTAACCCAGAAGGTACTTGATGCTTGGCTTTTACTTGTTGATAGACTAAACATTTCGAGACAAAGTCAGAGATGTCTCGTTTCATACCAGGCCACCAGTAAAGCTGTTTCAAATCATTATACATTTTCGTACTACCCGGGTGAACAGACAACCGACTGCTATGAGCTTCATTCAAAATCATCTGAATTAACTCTGAATTTCTTGGAACACATATTCGGTTTTTGAACCTCAAACAACCATTTGTATCAACTCAAAACTCAGATTCAACATTCGATTCACATTGAGCTCGCTTTGCTAATAAATTATTATCAACTTTCTGAGCATCACAAATTTGTTGAGCAAATAACAGTCTTGCTTTTAATTCATCTATTATCGAACCATCATCAGATATAACCATATACGCATTCATTGCACGCAAAGCAAATAATGATTTTCAACTTAAAGCATCAGCAACAACATTAGCTTTTCCCGAATGATAGTCAATCACAAGCTCGTAGTCTTTTAACAACTCTAACCATCGACGTTGTCTCAAATTCAGATCTTTTTGAGTCATCAAACACTTCAGGCTTTTGTGATCAAAATAAACATGACATTTCTCACTGAACAGATAGTGACGCCACATCTTAAATGCAAACACAATAGCTACCAATTCCAAATTGTGTCTTAGATAGTTCTTTTCATGCGGCTTTAACTGTCTCGAGGCATAAGCTATGACTTTGCCTTCCTGCATCAAAACACAACCCAGACCACTCAAAGATGCATCACTATAAATGACAAATTCTTTACCCGATTCTGGCTGAACTAGCACTGGAGCTTCGGTCAAGAAGGTTTTCAACTGATCAAAACTTTTCTGGCAATTTTCTGACCACTCGAACTTAACATCTTTCTGAAGTAGTAGCGTCATCGGAGTTGCAATCATAGAGAAACCTTTCACAAACCGTCTATAGTAACCAGCAAGTCCTAGAAAACTTCGAACTTCAGAAACATTTCTCGGAGGTTTCCAATCTAGAATTGCCGAAACCTTATTCGGGTCAACCCGAATACCCGATGCTGATACAACATGTCCTAGAAAATTGACTTCTCGTAATCAGAACTCACATTTACTGAACTTTGCATACAACTGTTTATCTCGCAAAGTCTGTAACACAAGTCTCAGATATTCGGCATGCTCGATTTCATCACGGGAGTAGATCAAGATGTCATCTATGAATTGTAACATCCCAAACCCAGCCTAGACGTTACGAATGAATCTGACGTGTTACATCAAAGTGTTTTTTGAAATCAGGCTTGTTGAGAGAAAACTGGTTTTAAATGATTGCCATGTTTGTCACTGTCGGTTTCTTAGTTTCAAAACCCGCGGAAGCTACTCTAATTAATGTCATTTTGAAGTTTGAAAATGTGAGTTTGTCTTTTAAAACAGTTATTATTTTTGAAAACTTATTTGTATCAGTTTGGCAGTTTCAAAATAAGAAATTAAACTCAATTAAAAGAAATAAAAATCACCAGAGGCCTTATTACATAAATATCAACCCACTATAAAAATTTAAATAACTAGGTCTAAAGTAAAATATTAGCAAACGTGTGGCCACATCCGAGTCCCTCGCAGCTCCAAATCATCTAAAGCTAGGGATTACCTGTACAGTTAAAAGAAAAGGGTGAGTTACGAGAACTTAGTATGCAATCCCCCATCATGCAGTAACAGTCTGGGCCTGAGCCCTATTCAGTAATAGTACAGTGTGGGACTTAGCCCATTACAATAATCAATGTGATGCAAAAATGTAACCCACCCCAATCCAACTAACACACCACCCGTACCAACCAACACACCATGTGGGGATAAAATCGACCCACCTAGCCAACACACCAATATTGCGGCGCCATTTGCGATAATAGTAACGCAGCCAGAGCGCGATGCATGATATTGCAAAGCAGAGCTGCGATGATCGATATCGCGGCAAAGGCGCCAATACGCGATGTTTGTGGCAAAGCCACGATGTGATACACTTCCTCCATAACAGTATCCCAACCCCATGCAGTATGCCATGTCACAAATATCTCGTGTATGCAGTATGTCCTACTCTGTACAGTCATGCAATAATATGCATTCATCAGTCGACTTACCTCTAGGGGTAAAATAGTAATTTCCATCTATTAGGGGTAAAGTAGTAATTTTACCCTTTAAGGGGTATTTTGGTCGTTTTACCTATTTTAGGGTTTCAGTGCAGATAACTACCTTTCCAAAGGTCCACAGTCGCCTCGAGCGACACAGATAACCCATATGATCAAAATGATGTAAATGGGCCCAAGGTCCAATATTCGACCCAAGTGGGCCAACACGCTAGTGTGGCCCATTTAGCCCATATTAAGTCACGGCTATGCGAACGATATAGCCCAATCTAGTATTTACCACTTATCGTGGATTTATTCCGTATGAGGCCCACGAGCCCATTGGGCCCACATGACCCATTTAAGCCAAACGAGGCCCATAACGGCCCAAGAGCACGAGAATACTCGTGGTGGCCTCTACAGTCTATTTCCCATGATTGTGGGCTCGATTTACCACACGGTCAATCGCACACTCGTGAGGCCTCATATGCCGAGGGTTCGACTTTTTGGCTTTTGCCAATTCACAGAGGAGATAGCATGATTACACACCTTTTTTACGAGAGCTAGCGAAACACCTCTTGGCACCAACCTACATTGATTCGAATATTCGATTAGCCCTTCAATAATGGATATTTTCAAGTACTTAACCACACTTAAACAATCACCTACCACGATTGCATGAAATATGGCCTACTCTTCTAAGATTGTTGGCCAAGCCACGATTCCACGCTCCTGATGATTATCCCAATAATCAATCAGTTGGTGAAGGGGAAGATTTGGAACGCCTCGGTGCCCTAGAGACTCCTCCTTTCTCTTCTAGAGATTTTAGAACCAAAAATTGATGATGATGGAATCGGTTGGAATAGTTTAGGTATATTCGGCCAAGCACAAAAGGGAAAGATGATAAACTGAACGTACACAAAAAGCCTTATGAAGAATTCGGCTATGATTGGAAGAGAGTGGGAAGCAGAGGAGAAGAAGATGGAGAGTAGGTTCAATTTAGAAGGGAGGCCGAGAAGAGAAGGATTCAGGAGGAAAAGAAGAAGCAGAACCAAAAGTGAGAGAGGAAAGGGAATTCGACAAAGAAAGAAAATGAGACCAAAAAGAAAGTTACCAATTCGGTAGATGTAGGAAGGAAGAAAGTAGAAGAAATTTTGGTCACCTCAATAGCTAAAACACAAAACCCGAAAGAAACCCCGAATGGTAAAAAAATCCCAAAGAAAATTCAGAACTCTCCTTTCAACCCTCACAAAACCGAATAAAGAAATGCCTAGTGCCAAAAATACTCCCTATTTTCCCCTAGTCGAATTCCACTAAGGCCTTAGAGTCCCAATCGGCCACAACACCCTACCAACCTCCCATTTTCGAATTTCCTTGATTTTTTCCCCAATCTCCTCCTTGACTTGCTCTACAAATCCCTCCATGACCCGTTCAAACTCCTATCAACAGTTTCCAACTCTTCTACCTACACGGCACAGGAAGCAAAATAAACATTCCATTGTGTAACCCAGGACTTGAACCTCAGACCTCTCAGTTACACCACACGCCACCTTGCCACTACACCATTGGCTCTTTTTGTGTCATAAAACAAACATTATTACTAATAAGGCCTAAGTGCCAATGTCCAGGTTCATTTAAGAGAAAAACTAAAATTTTGCAAAAGTCAAGACTTGAACCCAGGCTACTCAAACACTCCCATACACACCCAAATCACTTAGCCATTGAAGCAGACAAGCAATTTGTGTCATAACATGCAAAATTAAAGACCCTAAATTTTTAGGGCGTTACAACTCTACCCCCTAAAAGAAATTTCGGCCTCAAAATTTACCTAGTCAGAAAAGGTGAGGGTATTGTTGTCGCATCGCCTCCTCAGGCTCCCACGTGGCTTCCTCGGTATCGTGATTACGCAAAAGCACTTTAACCAGTGGGATCGATTTCTTCCTTAGTACCTTAACCTTTCGGTCCAATATCTGTACTGGTTCTTCCTCGAAGGTTAGATCCCTAACTTCGATCTCCTCGACTGGTACTATATGTGTGGGATCAGAGCGATAACGCCTCAGCATGGAGACATGGAACACATCGTTAATCCGATCTAATTCTGGAGGAAACTCAAGTTGATAGGCGACTGGTCCCATAGGCTTCAGTATACGGTAAGGCCCAATAAACCTAGGGCTAAGCTTACCCTTTCACCCAAACCTCAGTATCTTTTTCTATGGAGAGACCTAAGAAATACGAAGTCTCCCACGGGATACTCAATCTCTCAGCGTTTAAGATCTGCGTAAGACTTCTGCCTATCAGACGCTTCCTTCAATCGGTCTCGAATCAGTTTTACCTTTTCTTTGGTATCAAAAACTAACTCTGGCCCCAAAACTCGCCGCTCGCCCAGCTCAGTCCAACAGGTAGGAGTACGAAACCTACGACCATATAATGCCTCGTACATTGCCATTTGAATACTGGACTGATAGCTGTTATTATATGCGAACTCTGCTAGTGGCAAATAGTCTTCCCAGCTGCCTCGAAAATCAATGACACAACTTCTTAACATGTCCTCCAGTATCTGAATCACCCTCTCTAACTGACCATCTGTCTGAGGATGGAACGCAATACTCAAGTCCAACCTAGTACCCAAAGCCTCGTGTAATTTCTTTCAGAACCGAGATGTGAATCGAGGGTCTCTGTCAGATATAATAGAAACCGGTACCCCATGCAGTCTCACAATCTCAGCCACATACAACTTTGCCAGCTTCTACAACGAGTAATCAGTGCGGACTGGTATAAATTGAAAGATTTAGTCAACCGGTCTACAATGACCCATATTGAATCCTTCTTAGTAGGCGTTAAGGGTAGCCCACTTACAAAATCCATAGTTACCCTCTCCCACTTCCAAAGTGGAATCTTAACTGGCTGCAGTATCCCTGAAGGCAGCTGATGTTCAGCCTTAACTTGCTGACACGTCAAGCACTTACTCACAAAATCAGTAACTTCGCGTTTCAGTCCTGGCCACCAGTATAGCTCACGAAGATCTCGGTATAACTTGTTTCCGCCAAGATGCATAGCGTATGGACTACTATGCGCCTCTCTCAGTATAGACTACCTTAGATCAGAATCCCTTGGTACACAGACTCTCCCACGGAAACATAGTACTCCCTCACCATTCAACCCAAAATCCGCAGTCTCTCCATTCTCAACCTGTCGGAAATGAGGAACCAATGACTCATCGAACAACTGTTTCCCCTTAATTTGCTCAGTCCACGACGGTCTCACTTGAAGCTCAGCTAACAAGCTACCATCATCATACAAAATGAGACGAGCGAACATTGCTCTCAAATCAGATATAGCCCTACGGCTCAGTTCGTCAGCTACCACGTTAGCCTTACCAGGGTGATACTCAATTGAGCAGTCATAATCCTTAAGCAGCTCTATCGATCTTCGCTGCCTAAGATTCAGCTGCTTCTGAGTGAGGAGGTACTTGAGGCTCTTGTGATCTGTGTAGATAATACACTTCTCACCGTATAAATAATGCCTCTAAATTTTCAGTGCGAATATCACCGCGGCTAACTCCAAGTCATGAGTTGGGTAATTTGCCTCGTGAGGCTTAAGCTGGCGAGACGCATATGCAACCACCTTACCCTCCTACATCAGCACACAACCCAAACCGACGTGCGTTGCATCACTGTAGACCAGAAATTCCTTCCCAGACTCTGGCTATATAAAGACAGGGCCTCAGTCAGAACATTCTTCAGTTTCTCAAAACTTTCTTGCTGCTTATCAGTCTAGTTAAATGATACCCCTTTAGCAACTTAGTTAGAGGTGTAGGAATTAAGGAAAACCCCTTAACAAAACGTCTGTAATACCCTCCCAGACCCAGAAAGCTTCGAATCTCAGATACGGTCTTAGGTGGTTTCCAATTTAGTACAGCTTCAATTTTTCGAGGATCAACCCGAATCCCCTCGGCAGATACCACGTGACCAAGAAATGTCACTTCTCGCAGCCAGAACTCACACTTCCTGAACTTAGCGTACAGTTGTTTCTCCCTTAAAATCTGTAGAACAATTCGGAGATGTGCATAATGTTCATCATTGGTTCTCGAATACACCAAGATATCGTCTATAAATACCACCACAAATCGATCCAGGTAGGGTTGGAATACTCGGTTCATCAGATCCATGAAAGCAGCTGGTGCATTCGTCAGCCCAAACGGCATCACTAGGAACTCGTAATGACCATACCGAGTCCTAAACGTAGTCTTATACACATCAGCCTCTTTAACCCTCAGCTGATGGTACCCAAAACGGAGATCTAATTTGGACAAAACTGAAGCTCCTCATAGCTGATCAAACAGATCGTCAATTCTCGGCAAGGGATACTTATTCTTGATAGTCAGCTTATTAAGTTGCCGATAATCGATGCACATACGCATGGACCCATCCTTCTTCTTTATGAACAACACTGGTGCTCCCCACGGAGACACACTGGATCGAATGAATCCTCGATCCATCAGCTCTCGGATCTGAGCTATTAACTCTACCAGCTCCTTTGGTGCCATCCTATAAGGGGCGATGGACCCTGGAGCTGTTCCAAACAAGAGCTCGATACTAAATTCAACTTCGCAATTCGGAGGCAACCTAGGGAGCTCATTAGGAAACACATGAGAAAAATCCTTAATTATCCTGATATCTCTAACAAAAGGACCCTTAGAGTCAGATACTCCAACAAAGGCTAAAAATGCCTCACAACCCTTGCGAACCAGTTTTTCGGTCCTTAGTGCAGAAATCACATTAGACAGGAAGTCCCTTCTTTCCCCAATTATCACCAGATCCTTATCCTCAGTAGTTCTCAACACCATACGCTTAGAAGCACAATCCAATCTTGCACGGTGTTTCACTAGCCAATCTATACCCAATATAAGGTCAAATTCACCAAACGGTAATTCCATCAAGTCCGCCAGAAAGATAACCCCTTGAACCTCTAGGGGCACATTTCTGAACAACTTGTCTACCCTAACTGACTGTCCCAGTGGACTTAACACTGTCATTTCATTAACAATACTCTCACATAAGATACCCAAGGTGCCAAACACAGTACATGCAATGTATGAATGCGTAGACCCTATATCAATCAGAGTAGTGTACGGTACATTATAAATCAAGAACGTACCGGTTATAACATCTGGAGCATCACCATCCTTTTTGCGACGAGTAGCATATACCAGAGCTGGCTGCCTCGCCTCAGTGTTACCAGCACCTCTGCTTGGTGCTCCACAACCTCGTCCCCCACCATTACCACCTCTAGCCTGCCCACGGCCTCTAGATGGCTGCTGACCACCTCTCACTGTCTGACCATAACCCTGTCTTGCAGCTTGCATCTAAACAGGCCTCTGGGGACAATTCTTAACCTGATGATTCATGGACCCGCATCTCAAGCACGCCCCAGTCCTCTTCCAGCACTCACCCTGGTGAGATCTCCCACAATCAGCGCAAGGCTGTGGTCTAGCAATAGCAACAGGAAATCCAGTCCGAACTGGCCCATCAAACCTTGCCTTCTTAATAGGCCTCCCAGAAGAACTTGAGGGTCCAAATCCCTTTTATTTCTGCCCTAAACTTTTTCACGGTTCTGGTGCTCCGAGTGCTTCACATCTTCAGCAATCTTTGCCTTTTCTACAAGAGCAGCAAAATTTTGCTCCCTCTGCGGAGCTATCAATACCCTTAACTCGTCTCGAAGGCCATCCTCAAAATGCACACAGCGTTCATACTCAGTTACTACTATCCCTCGAGCATACCGACTCAATCGTAAGAACTCTGCCTCATATTTCGCCACTGTCTTATTCCCTTGGGTCAGGTTCAGAAATTCTTTTCTTCGGGCGTCCACATAACTTGCGCCCATATATTTCCCTTGGAAGGTCGCCTTAAAGAAATCCCATGTCATTCGGTCGGCCTGCGTACCCTCTCTTACAGAGAGCCACCATTGGTAGGCTTTATCTCGCAGTAAGGACACTGCCCCTTTTAATTTTTACTCCGTAGTACAGTCAAGGTCGTCTATTATACGTTCAGTAGCCTCTAACCAATACTCCGCCACGTTTGGGGCTACTCCAGAAATACCCCTGAAAATTTCTGCTCCATTAGACCGGAGTCGCTCTGAAATTGACCCTCGGCCCACTGTTCTAATACTAGCTCCAACAACCCTCTCTAGAATGCGGAGCATCGTTTGGGATAGAGCATCATCCCCAGCTGCTCGATCATAAGACCCCGTCTCAGTTACTGGTGAGGCTGGTGCTTCCCCAGCAGGCATATGGCCCGATATCGACGGTCCGGCCCGAGCATTTTCTAGGCCTCTACCGCGGCCCCGTGTACCCTTTCCGCGAGTACCCCTTGTGCTCATTTCGATATGCGCTTTATTTGATTAAAAAGTCTTATGTATCAGATTATAATTTCAGTAACTATTAACAAATGTATTATGAAAAATAGTCATTAGGGGTTTGTTTCGTAGATCGAGGTCTCACTACAGTTTACAGTCTCTAATGGTCTCAGTTTTCTCTATCTAGAGTTTCACAGTATATCAATAATCAGAATTACAGAACTTACAGATTTGGCGCTGGAGACTCGGTGTGCCACACTTGTACATCTTTTAAACATTTCTAATCTTTAAAATCTAATTTTAGAAAGACTTTTTAAAACCTATTCCACAGCAGAGTTTTACAACTTGGCTCTGATACCACTAAATGTAACACCTCAAACCTGGCCTAGACCTTACGACTGAATTTGACATGTCACATTGAAGTGTTTTTTGAAATCAGGCTTTTTGAGAGAAAACCATTTTTAAACGATTGCCATGTTTGTCACTGTCGGTTTCTTAGTTTAAAAACCCGAAGAAGCTACTCAAATTAATGTCATTTTGAAGTTTAAAAATGTGAGTTTATTTTTTAAAAAAGTTATTATTTTTGAAAACTTATTTCTATCAGTTTGGTAGTTTCAAAATAAGACATTAAACCCAATTAAAAGAAATAAAAAATACCAGAGGCCTTATTACATAAATATCAACCCACTATAAAAATTTAAATAACTAGGTCTAAAATAAAATATTAGCGAACGTGTGGCCACCTCCGAGTCTCTCGCAGCTCCAAATCATCTAAAGTTAGAGATTACCTGTACAGTTAAAAGAAAAGGGTGAGTTACGAGAACTCAGTGTGAAATCCCCCATCATGCAATAACTGTTTGGGTCTGAGCCCTATTCAGTAACAGTACAGTGTAGGACTTAGCCCATTACAGTAATCAATGTGATGCAAATATGTAACCCACCCCACCCCAACCAACACACCACCCGTACCAACCAACACACCATGTGGGGATAAAATCGACCCACCCAGCCAACACACCAATATTGCAGCATAGATTGCGATGAATGATAACGTGAGCGAGTTGCGATGCATGATATGTGGCGAGCCACGATGCTGATATTGCGGCAGAGTCGCCGATGCTCGATGATCGCACCAAAGCCGCGAAGCTTGATGTTTGTGGCAAAGCCACCTGTAACGGTACACTTCCTCTATAACAGTATCCCAACCCCATGCAGTATGCCATGTCACAAATATCTCGTGTATGCAGTATGTCCTACTCAGTACAGTCATACAATAATATGCATTCATCAGTCGACTTACCTCTAGGGGTAAAATAGTAATTTCCATCTATTAGGGGTAAAGTAGTAATTTTACCCTTTAGGGGTATTTTCGTCATTTTACCTATTTTAGGGTTTCAGTGAAGATATCGACCTTTCCAAAGGTCCACAGTCGCCTCGAGTGACACAGATAACCCATATGATCAAAATGATGTAAATGGGCCCAATGTCCAATATTCGACCCAAGTGGGCCCACATGCTCGTGTGGCCCATTTAGCCCATATTCAGTCACGGCTATGCGAATGATATAGCCCAGTCAAGTATTTTCCACTTATCGTGGATTTATTCCGTATGGGGCACACGAGCCCATTGGGCCCACACGGCCCATTTAAGCCAAACGAGGCCCATAACGGCTTAAGAGCACGAGAACGCTCGTGGTGGCCTCTATAATCTATTTCCCATGATTGTGGGCTCAGTTTACCACACGACTGATCGCACGCTCGTGAGGCCTCATATGCCGAGGGTTTGGCTTTTCGACTTTTGCCGATTCATAGAGGAAATAGTGTGATTACACATCTTTTTTACGAGAGCTAGCGAAACACCTCTTGGCACCAACCTACATTGATTCGAATATTCGATCAGCCCTTCAATAATGGATATTTTCAAGTACTTAACCACACTTAAACAATCACCTACCACGATTGAATGAAATATGGCCTACTCTTCTAAGATTGTTGGCCAAGCCACGATTCCACGCTCCTGATGATTATCCCAATGATCAATCAGTTGGTGAAAGGGAAGATTTGGAATGCCTCTGTGCCCTAGAGACTCCTCCTTTCTCTTCTAAAGGTTTTAGAACCCAAAATTGATGATGATGGAATCGGTTGGAATAGTTTAGGTATATTCGGCCAAGCACAAAAGGGAAAGATGATAAACTGGATGTACACAAAAAGCCTTATGAAGAATTCGGCTATGATTGGAAGAGAATAGGAAGCAGAGGAGAAGAAGATGGAGAGTAGGTTCGGTTTAGAAGGGAGGTCGAGAGGAGAAGGATTAAGGAGGAAAAGAAGAAGCAGAACCAAGAGTGAGAGAGGAAAGGGAATTCGGCAACGAAAGAAAATGAGACCAAAAAGAAAATTACCTATTCGACAGATGTAGGAAGGAAGAAAGTAGAAGAAATTTTGGTCACCTCAATAGCTAAAATGCAAAACCCGAAAGAAACCCCGAATGGTAAAAAAATCCCAAAGAAAATTCGACACTCTCCTTTCAACCCTTACAAAACCGAATAAAGAAATGCCTAGTGCCGAAAATGCTCCCTATTTTCCCCTAGCTAAATTCCACTAAGGCCTTAGTGTCCCAATCGGCCACAACACCCTACCAACCTCCCATTTTCGAATTTCCTTGATTTTTTCCCTAATCTCCTCCTTGACTTGCTCCACAAATCCCTCCATGACCCGCTCAAACTCCTCTCAACAGTGTTTCAGTCCAACTCTTCTACCTACACGGCACAAGCAGTAAAATAAACATTCCATTGCGTAACCCAAGACTTGAACCTCAGTCCTCTCAGTTACACCACACGCCACCTTGCCACTACACCACAGGCTCTTTTTGTGTCATAAAATAAACATTATTACTAATAAGGCCTAAGTGCCAATGTCCAGGTTCATTTAAGAGAAAAACTAAAATTTTGCAAAAGTCAAGACTTGAACCCAAGCTACTCAAACACTCCCATACACACCCAAATCACTTAGCCATTGAAGCAAACAAGCAATTTGTATCAGAACATGCAAAATTACAGACCCTAAATTTTTGGGGTGATACAATTCTACCCCCTAAAAAAGAAATTTCGGCCTCTAAATTTACCTAGTCAGAAAAGGTGAGGGTATTGTTGTCGCATCGCATCCTTAGGTTCCCATGTGGCTTCCTTGGTACCGTGATTACGCCAATGCACTTTAACCAGTGGGATCGATTTCTTCCTTAGCACCTTAACCTCCCGGTCCAATATCTGTACTCGTTCTTCCTCGAAGGTCAGATCCCTAACTTCGATCTCCTCGACTGGGACTATATGTATGGGATCAGAGTGATAACGCCTTAGCATGGAGACATGGAACACATCGTGAATCCGATCTAATTCTGGAGGCAACTCAAGTAGATAGGTGACTGGTCCCACACGCTTCAGTATACGGTAAGGCCCAATGAACCTAGGGCTAAGCTTACCCTTTTGCCCAAACCTCAGTATCTTTTTCTATGGAGAGACCTTAAGAAATACGAAGTCCCCACGGAATACTCAATCTCTCAGCGTTTAAGATCTGTGTAAGACTTTTGCCTATCAGACGCTTCGTTCAATCGGTCTCGAATCAGTTTTACCTTTTCTTCGGTATCAAAAACTAACTCTGGCCCCAAAACTCACCGCTCGCCCAGCTCAGTCCAACAGGTAGGAGTACGAAACCTACGACCATATAACGCCTAAATGCGGTGCCATTTGAATCTTTGGGTCGATAGTTATTATACGCGAACTCTGCTAGTGGCAAATAGTCTTCCCAGTTGCCTCGAAAATCAATGACACAACTTCTTAACATGTCCTCTAGTATCTAAATACCCTCTCTGACTGACCATCTGTCTGAGGATGGAATGCAGTACTGAAGTCAAACCTAGTACCCAAAGCCTCGTGTAATTTCTTTCAAAACCGAGATGTGAATCGAGGGTCTCTGTCAGATATAATAGAAACCGGTACCCCATGCAGTCTCACAATCTCAGCCACATACAACTTTGCGGCACGCAACGAGTAATCAGTCTTGTTGGTATAAATGGGCAGATTTAGTCAACCGGTCTACAATGACCCATACCGAATCCTTCTTAGTAGGCGTTAAGGGTAGCCCACTTACAAAATCCATAGTTACCCTCTCCCACTTCCAAAGTGGAATCTTAACTGGCTGCAGTAGCCCTGAAGGTAGCTGATGTTCAGCCTTTACTTGTTGACACGTCAAGCACTTACTCACAAAATCAGTAACACCGCGTTTCAGTCCTGGCCACCAGTATAGCTCACGAAGATCTCAGTATAACTTGTTTCCGCCAGGATGCATAGCGTATGGACTACTATGCGCCTCTCTCAGTATAGACTGCCTTAGATCAGAATCCCTTGGTACACAGACTCTCCCACGGAAACATAGTACTCCCTCACCATTCAACCGAAAATTCGCAGTCTCTCCATTCTCAACTTCTCGGAAATGAGGAACCAGTGACTCATCCAACAACTGTTTCCCCTTAATTTGCTCAGTCCACGACGGCCTCACTTGAAGCTCAGCTAACAAGCTACCATCATCATACAAACTGAGACGAGCGAACATTGCTCTCAAATCAGATATAGCCCTACGGATCAGTTCGTCAGCTACCACGTTAGCCTTACCAGGGTGACACACAATCGAGCAGTCATAATTCTTAAGCAGCTCTATCCATCTTCGTTGCCTAAGATTCAGCTGCTTCTGAGTGAGGAGGTACTTGAGGCTCTTGTGATCTGTGTAGATAATACACTTCTCACCGTATAAATAATGCCTCCAAATTTTCAGTGCGAATATCACCGCAGCTAACTCCAAGTCATTAGTTAGGTAATTTGCCTCGTGAGGCTTAAGCTGGCGAGACGCATATACAACCACCTTACCCTCCTACATCAGCACACAACCCAAACCGACGTGTGATGCATCACTGTAGACCAGAAATTCCTTCCCAGACTCTGGCTATATAAAGACAGGGGCCTCAGTCAGAACATTCTTCAGTTTCTCAAAACTTTCTTGCTGCTTATCAGTCCAGTTAAACGATACCCCTTTACGCAACAACTTAGTCAGAGGTGCAGCAATCAAAGAAAACCTCTCAACAAAACATCTGTAATACCCTGCCAAACCCAGAAAGCTTCGAATCTCAGATACGATCTTAGGTGGTTTCTAATCCAGTACGGCTTCAATTTTTTTTGATAAACACTAATCCCCTCGGTAGATACAACGTCACCAAGAAACGTCACTTCTCGTAGCCAGAACTCACACTTCCTGAACTTAGTGTACAGTTGTTTCTCCTTTAAAATCTGCAGAACAATTCGAAGATGTGCATAATGTTCATCCTCGGTTCTCGAATACACCAAGATATCGTCTATAAATACCGCCACAAATCGATCTAGGTAGGGCTGGAATACTCGGTTCATCAGATCTATGAAAGCAGCTGGTGCATTTGTCAGCCCAAACGGCATCACTTGGAACTCGTAATGACCATACCGAGTCCTAAATGCAGTCTTATACACATCAGCCTCTTTAACCCTCAGCTGATGGCACCCAGAACGGAGATCTAATTTGGAGAAAATCGAAGCTCCTCGCAGCTGATCAAACAGTTCGTCAATTCTCGGCAAGGGATACTTATTCTTGATAGTCAGCTTATTAAGTTGCCGATAACCGATGCACATACGCATGGACCCATCCTTCTTCTTTACGAACAACACTGGTGCTCCCCACGGAGACACACTGGATCAAATGAATCCTCGATCCAGCAGCTCTTGGATCTAAGCTTGTAACTCTACCAGCTCTTTTGGTGCCATCCTATAAGGGGCGATGGACCCTGGAGCTGTTCCAGGCAAGAGCTCAATACCAAATTCAACTTCGCGATTCGGAGGCATCCCAGGGAGCTCATTAGGAAACACATCAGAAAAATTTTTAACTGTCCTAATATCTCCAATAGAAGGACCCTCAAAGTCAGATACTCCAACATAGGCTAAAAACGCCTCACAACCCTTGCGAACCAGTTTTTTGGTACATAGTGTAGAAATCACATTAGACAGGAAGTCCCTTCGTTCCCCAATTACCGCCACTTCCTCATCCTCAGTAGTTCTCAACACCATACGCTTAGTAGCACAATCCAAACTTGCACGGTGTTTCACTTGCCAATCTATACCAAATATAAGGTCAAATTCACCAAACGGCAATTCCATCAAGTCCGCCAGAAAGACAACCCCTTGAACCTCTAGGGGCACATTTCTGAACAACTTGTCTACCCTAACCCACTGTCCCAGTGGACTTAACACTGTCATTTCAAACAATATTCTCACACAAGATACCCAAGGTGTAAGACACAGTACATGTAATGTATGAATGCGTAGACCATATATCAATCAGAGCAGTGTACGGTACATTACAAATTAGGAACATACTGGTTATAACATCTGGAGCATCACCATCCTCTCTGGGCGAGTAGCATCTACCAGAGCTGGCTGCCTCGCCTCAATGCTACCAGCACCTCTACTTGGTGCTCCACGACCTCGTCCCCCACCATTACCACCTCTGGCATGCCCACGACCTCTCGATGGCTGCTGACCACCTCTCACTGGCTGACCATAACCCTGTCCTGCAGCTTGCATCTGAATAGGCCTCTAGGGACAATTCTTAACCTGATGATCCATGGACCCGCATCTCAAGCACGCCCCAATCTTCTTCCAGCACTCACCCTGGTGAGATCTCCCACAATCAGCGCAAGGCTGTGGTTTAGCAATAGCAACAGGAAATCCAGTCCGAACTGGCCCATCAAACCTGGCCTTCTTAATAGGCCTCCCAGAAGAACTTGAGGGCCCAAATCCCTTTTATCTCTGGCGCTCCGAGTGCTTCACCTCTTCAACAATCTTTGCCTTTTCTACAAGAGCAGTAAAATTTTTCTCCCTCTGCGGAGCTATCAATAACCTTAACTCGTCTCGAAGGACATCCTCAAAACGCACACAGCGTTCATACTCAGTTGCCACTATCCCTCGAGCATAACGACTCAATCGCAAGAACTCTGCCTCATATTCCGCCACTATCTTATTACCTTGGGTCAGGTTCAGAAATTCCTTTCTTCTAGCGTCCACATAACTTGCACCCATATATTTCCCATAGAAGGTCACCTTAAAGAAATACCATGTCATTCGGTCGGCCTGCATACTCCTCATCTCGCAGTAAGGACACTGCCCCTTTTAATTTTTGCTCCGTAGTACAGTCAAGGTCGTCCATTATCTGTTCGGTAGCCTCTAACCAGTACTCCGCCACGTTTGGGGCTACTCCAGAAATACCCCTAAAAATTTCTGCTCCATTAGACCAGAGTCGCTCTAAAATTGACCCTCGGCCCACTGTTCCAATACTAGCTCCAGCAACCCTCTCTAGAACGCGGAGCATCGCTTGGGATAGAGCATCATCCCCAGCTGCTCGATCATAAGACCCCGTCTCAGTTACTGGTGAGGTTGGTGCTTCCCCAACAGGCATATGGCCCGATGCCGACGATCCGACCCGAGCACTTCCTAGGCCTCTACCGCGGCCCCGTGTACCCCTTCCGCGAGTACCCCTTGTGCTCATTTCAATATGCGCTTTATCTGATTAAAAAGTCTTATGCATCAGATTATAATTTCAGTAACTATTAATAAATGTATTATGAAAAACAGTCATTAGGGGTTTGTTTTCGCAGATCGAGGTCTCACTACAGTTTACAGTCTCCTACGGTCTCAGTTTCATCTATATAGAGTTTCATAGTATATCAATAATCAGAATTACAGAACTTACAGATTTGGCGCTAGAGACTCGGTGTGCCACACTTGTACATCTTTCAAACGTTTCTAAACTTTAAAATCTAATTTCAGAAAGACTTTTCAAAACCCATTCCACAGCCGAGTTTTGCAACTCGGCTCTAATACCATTAAATATAACACCCCAAACCTAGCCTAGACGTTACGACCAAATTTGACGTGTCACATCGAAGTGTTTTTCGAAATCAGGCTTGTTGAGAGAAAACCGTTTTTAAATGATTGCCATGTTTGTCAATGTCGGTTTCTTAGTTTAAAAACCCACAGAAGCTACTCTAATTAATGTCATTTTGAAGTTTGAAAATGTGAGTTTGTCTTTTAAAACAGTTATTATTTTTGAAAACTTATTTCTATCAGTTTCGCAGTTTCAAAATAAGAAATTAAACCCAATTAAAAGAAATAAAAATCACCAGAGGCCTTATTACATAAATATCAACCCACTATAAAAATTTAAATAACTAGGTCTAAAATAAAATATTAGCGAACGTGTGGCCACCTCCGAGTCCCTCGCAGCTCCAAATCATCTAAAGTTAGAGATTACTTGTACAGTTAAAAGAAAAGGGTGAGTTACGAGAACTCAGTGTGCAATCCCCATCATGCGATAAATGATGCGGGCACGAGCCCTATTCGAGAATGATGCGGTGTGGGACTTAGCCTTTTACAGTAATCAATGTGATGCAAAAATGTAACCCACCCCAATCCAACCAATACACCACCCGTACCAACCAACACACCCTGTGGGGATAAAATCGACCCACCCAGCCAACACACCAATATTCCGGCGCATAGCGCAAAGCCAATAATAGCAGAGCGCCAAGAACGCGATATGATATTGCAACGAGTTGCCCGATGTCGATATCAAAGCAAAGCTACGAGAACGATGTTTGTGGCAAAGCCACCGAGAATGAGACACTTCCTCCATAACAGTATCCCAACCCCATACAGTATGCCATGTCACAAATATCTAGAGTTTCACAGTATATCAATAATCAAAATTACAGAACTTACAGATTTGGTGCCAGAGACTCGGTGTGCCACACTTGTACAGTTAAAAGAAAAGGGTGAGTTAGGAGAACTCAATGTGCAATCCCCCATCATGCAGTAATAGTGCGGGCACGAGCCCTATTCGAGAATGATGCGGTGTGGGACTTAGCCTATTACAGTAATCAATGTGATGCAAATATGTAACCCACCCAATCCAACCAACACACCACCCGTACCAACCAACACACCATGTGGGGATAAAATCGACCCACCCAGCCAACACACCAATATTACAAAGATAGCTACCAAGGTAGTAACGCTTGGCAGAGCCGCCGAGAATGATATATGTGGCAAAGCCACGATGTGATATTGCGGCAGAGCCGCGATTATCGATATCGTAGCAAAGCTACGATGCTTGATGTTTGTGGCATAGCCACGATGTGATACACTTCCTCCATAACAATATCCCAACCCCATGCAATATGCCATGTCACAAATATCTCGTGTATGCAGTATGTCCTACTCAGTACAGTCATACAATAATATGCATTCATCAGTCGACTTACCTCTAAGGGTAAAATAGTAATTTCCATCTATTAGGGGTAAAGTAGTAATTTTACCCTTTACGGGTATTTTGGTCATTTTACCTATTTTAGGGTTTCAGTGCAGATAACGACCTTTCCAAAGGTCCACTGTCGCCTCAAGCGACACAGATAACCCATATGATCAAAATGATGTAAATGGGCCCAAGGTCTAATATTCGGCCCAAGTGGGCCTACACTCTCGTGTGGCTCATTTAGCCCATATTCAGTCACGGCTATGGGGACGATATAGCCCAGTCCAGTATTTGCCACTTATCGTGGATTTATTCCATATGGGGCCCACGAGCCCATTGGGCCCACACAGTCCATTTAAGCCAAACGAGGCCTATAACGGCTCAAGAGCACGAGAACGCTCGTGGTGGCCTCTACAGTCTATTTCCCATGATTGTGGGCTCAGTTTACCACACGAGCGATCACACGCTCATGAGGCCTCATATGCCCAGGGTTCAGCTTTTCGGCTTTTGCCGATTTGCAGAGGAGATAGTGTGATTACACACCTTTTTTACGAGAGCTAGCGAAACACCTCTTGGCACCATGATAAACCGTAATAATAACATATTTTAAACCCACATTTAGCAGACTTTTGGATGATTTATCCCTTGAATTATGTAATTTGGTGCTCTTAATCCTTTAATTTCATGTTTTATACTCAGGAGAGCACCGGAGGATGAAAAGAACGAGAAACGGGCCTAAAACAGAGTAAATAGGCCATATCACGAAATCGACACGGCCTGGGCCCAAGACCACATGGCCATGCTCCTTCAGCAGGTTCGAACATGGCCTGGCCACAATTGACACGGGTGTGTGCCATGGGCGTGTCCCTAACGTGACAAAGAAGAATTCTATTCGGATTAGGGTACTTAGAGGCAAAGAAAGCCATTCCAAATGCCTATATAAACACCCTAGAGGCCAACCTTCAGGGGGGCATCCAGCTAGGCCAAGGATCCGAGCCAGAAAGGTCAGAATTGTGGAATTTACTCGAAGAAAGCCAGTTGATTCATCTCAAGAAGTTTGAGTCATACTCAAGGCGGAGGATCTTCTCTTTAATTCCTTCAGGGGTTTTAGGGTTTTTCTTATGTTTTGTTTTATCTTTTCTTACGAGATGTATTCTTTTATAATTATGAACTAAACCCTCGGATACAGGGGATGAAACCTAAGACGAATCTTGTTATCGTTTCTTTGAACTATATGATAAATACTTGATTTGTTCTTAATTATGTGTTCTTAATTCTTGCTTTGATATTCTAGGATATTGATTCAAATCTTGATGTGCTTAGGTGGTGGAGCAAAAGTCCCTGCCTAAGAGTAGATCTAGCATAGTTAAGCGGAGTTGCTCGCGCGCCTAGACATAGGGTGACGAAATTTTGCCGGATTAGGGTGAAACCTAATATGGGAGTCCATAGATCGAGTTAATGCAATTCTAGGGGTTTTAATTAGAAAGAGATTTAAATTAATCAACCTAGGGTTAGACGTTAGTCGCCTCGAGAGAGGGATTAATATACATTAGGGAATCCTACGGATCAAGTCAAGTGAATAAATCGTCTGGTTCAGAGTTAGATAACAAGTGAAGTCTAGGTGGATTCTTCCTCGGGTATTGTCTTAGTAAATTGGTTTTTCTCACGAGTATTTTCCCAAATTCGTTCTCTTTATCTTAGCATCTTTAGCTTAGTAGTTAGTTAATTTTAGATTAAACAAAAAATTCCCTTGTTTCTTAGGCTAAATAATAGAAAGAGAGTCAGTGTTAGTACTTCTGGTTCCTTTGGGTTCGACAATCCGGTCTTGCCACTAAGCTATACTACTTTTCGATAGGTGCACTTGCCTCAATCGTCGTCACAGTTAGTTTCCAGGCTCGATCATTCTTTATATAAATTTTTAAGACTCCGACGTACACGATCATGTTTTTGGCGTCGTTGTCGGGGAACCAAAATATTAAGAACGCTCAATTTTTATTACTTTAGCCATTTTTTTTTATTTTTGCAATTTACTTTTGACTTTGCTAATTTTTCTTCTTTTATTCCTTGCAGGTACCTCTAGTTTATGACTAGGAGAAACCTGACAGGACCCTTAATTTACGACAGTGATATTGAAGGTACCATTCGTAGAAATCACAGAGAGATAAGGCAAAGCTTATCTTACATAGAGGAAGAGCAAGAAGACGAAACCAATACCACCGAAGAGATGGCTGAGAATAATCCGCTACCTCCAGAGATGGTCGAAAATCATGCTCCACGAACTATGTATGATTATGCTAAACCTAATTTAACAGGAACTAAATCCAGTATTATTAGACCTACTATTGCTGCAAATAATTTTGAATTGAAACCTAACACTATACAGATGATACAACAGTTTGTTCAGTTTGATGGTTTGCAGGATGAGGATCCCAACACACACTTAGCAAACTTTCTAGAATTCTGTGATACCTTCAAAATAAATGGCGTTTCTGATGATGCCATACGTCTTTGGTTATTTCCCTTTTCTCTGAGGAATAAAGCTAAACAGTGGTTACATTCTCTTCCATAAGGGTCAATCACTACATGGGATCAAATGACCGAAAAGTTTTTATTAAAATATTTTCTGCCGACCAAAACGGCCAAGTTGAGGAATGATATCTCTTCTTTTGTTCAGATGGATCTAAAAACTCTTTACGACGCGTGGGAGAGATACAAAGACCTATTGAGAAGGTGCCCACACCATGGATTACCCTTGTGGCTACAGGTTCAAACCTTTTATAACGGTGTAAACCCTTCAACCAGTAGATTGATTGATTGACTACTACAGAACCACGAATAATAAAACACACGAAGTAGCTTACGAATTTATAGAGGAGATGTCATCGAATAACTATCGATGGCAAGTCACGAGACAAAGCCCATGAAAGTCGCCAGTGTTTTCAACCTCGACACGATAACCATGCTATCAAACCGGTAGAGATGTTAAATAAGAAGGTTGATGGTCTATGTGGTTCTTTGCGAGTACAACCCGTTATGCAGTGCGAAGCAAGTGGAGGTATGGCGAATCCTGAGTACCCACCCTACGGACATGGCATAGAAGGCGAACAAATGAACTATGTAAGTAATAATTTCAGATCTCAAAATAATCCTTATAGCAATACTTACAACCCAGGTTGGAAGAACCACCCCAATTTCTCATGGGGTGGTCAAGGAAGTCAAAGGCAACAACCCCCTCCAAACTTCCAACAACAGCCCTACCCACAGGAAAAGAAGCCGAACCTTGAGGAGATGCTGACAAAATTAATAGCGGTGACAGAAACACGTTTCCAAAACACCGAAACAACATTCAAAAAGAAAGAAGCATCGATTCAAGAGATCCAGAATCAGGTAGGTCAACTTACCAAGATCATGTCAGAATGACCACAAGGTAGATTGCCAAGCAACACTAAAACTAACCAAAATGAGCAACTTCAAGCCATAACAGCTCAGGAAAGTGTAGGGTTCGATGAGCCTAAGGTAAGCCAAGAGAATGTAGTAGAGGAATGTAAGAACAAGGTAAGTCATGATAAGCAGAAACTGATAATTAAAGAGTACCAACCTCGTATACCATACCCCGATGTGTTGAAGAAAGACGACACAGAAGAACAGTTCGGTAAGTTTCTTAAACTTTTAAAGAAACTACATATTAACTTACCGTTTCTTGAAGCTCTCTCGCAGATGCCTGATTCCAGGAAATATATAAAAGAGCTTCTGACAAACAAACAGAGGTTAGACGAGTCGTCGCATGTGGAGCTAAATGTAATGTGCTCAGCAATTCTACAAAATAAATTACCACGCAAATTAAAAGATCCAGGGAGTTTTACAATTCCATGTTTAGTTGGTAGTTTATCTATTGATAACGCGTTAGCTGATTTAGGGGCAAGCATAAATGTTATGCCTTATAAATTGTTTAAACAACTAGGTCTAGGGAAACCCAAACAAACTAGGATGAGCATTCAATTAGCTGATAAAACTATTCGAATTCCTAGGGGTATAATCGAAGATGTGCTAGTAAAGATTGATAAATTCGTATTCCCAGTAGACTTTGTAGTTTTAGACATGGATGAGGACAATAGTATCCCCTTAATTTTAGGGAGACCCTTTTTAGCAACTGCCAGAACTAAAATTGATGTGGGTACAGGTGAACTCATACTCCGTGTAGGTGACGAATCAATCAGTCTTCAGGCTCTCGAATCAGCTAGGACATTGAGCAATCAAGGTGAGAAAATAAATTCTATTAATGACCATTCGGTTAAACCTTCTTTTCAGGAAGCACCACGGAACTACACACCCAAGCCAGATCCTACATCTCATAACAATAAGGCAATAACTCATGAGGATCGAAGGGTTCAAGTTGATGACTTAGACGAGTGGAAGACACATTTCAAGGAGAAACTAGGAATACATGAAGTAAAACCGAGGGAACCACCAGACGAGCTAATAGGAACGGCAAATCACTTCAAAATAGGATATCAGGTATTATTAGATAAAGCAGACCCTCGAATATCTCCTCCTGACCCTAATACAAACAAAGAAATCCCTTTTAGGGTAATCAAGGTTTTCCCATACGGAACAGTCGAGGTAAGTAATCCTATATTTGGCACTTTCAAAATAAACGCTACTTGACTTGAACTATACACGGATAATAGGATAGATAGCATGAGGAAAGATGTTCAACTCCTCAAACCACCCTGATTATGCGAATGAGAGGTAAGTCTAGCTTAAGACTATAAACGAGCGCTTCTCGGGAGGCAACCCGAGTACCAACTCTATTAATTTTTACATTCTTTTATTTTTATTTTTATTTTTATTTTTTTATTTTTTTATTTTTATTTTTACTTCAGCATCTAATTATAAACTAACCAAAGTGCAGATTTCCATACCACATGGCCTTGTACACGGTCGTGGTCGTGGCCGTGTGGATACTACGGACTCCCATACTGACATAGCAGGGGTAGTACGAGCCAATGACGAAAGATTCCCAGATCACGGACGACTATAAATTGCCACGGAAGTACGATATGGCTGTGGCCGACACTGAGGGAAGTCACACGGGCTCCGACTGAACACCACGACCGTGCGGTACAGTGGTGGTCGACACTATTTCATCAAACATGAGGCGTGGTGACCATGAAGCAGGCGTGGGAGAAACGAACGAAGCACAACACGGTCGTGTGATACGGCCATGTGACTCAACACGCCCATGGTACACGGGCGTGGGGGTGTACCAGACCTGAAAATTCAATTTAAACCCCCTCCTTCTTCTCACCTACTCCCCACCTCCTTTCTCCCATCCTATTCTTCAGACCCCTACCCTTCCATACTTTTCTTCTTTAGTCCTTCCCCAAACCCTTGACCTCCACCACATCTATGTCGAAGAAGCGGAAGGATCCAAGCACAATCTCCTGTGGGAGATCGATCCTAATAAGTTCATGGCCGGCCGCTTCAATTATTCGACAAGCCAAGGGTCTTTGAGGCCATTTAACTCTTATTTTTCTTTTCTCTTCTCCTTTATTTTCCTTATCTTAACTTCTCTTCCATTAAATTTAGTGTATCTTATTTTAGTTTCTTGTTTTTAGGTTCTTCAGGCTGCTTGGGAATCACACACCACGGCCTTAGAAATCACACCCACCTCGCGAACCATCTAACAATAAGGACTTTTCAGTCCATTTATCTATTCTTTTAATTTTATTTTACTTTCTATTTTCTTTATCTTTCTTGTCTTTAAATACATAATTAGTTTATTTTAAATATGTCTTACTATTTCCTAGCTATTTCTTCACGGGCTACCCAATTTCTTCATCTAGCGCAATAATAGTGGGTGGCCACCACACCACGACCACTCTCAACTCAAGGAAGCCATCTAGAATTCAGGAAGTTTCACTTCTATCCCTATCTTTTGATTGTTTACTATAATGTTTTTATCTATCTTTGTACATTAAGGGCAATGTACATCTTAAGTGTGGGGGGTGAATATTAAAAGTGCCTAACTTTTTTCATTATTCTCAAATCCTGAATTAGATCTTGTTTCTTAAGTAAAATTTTTCATGTTACTATTAGAATAGAATTTCCCCTGATTTATGATTCTTATTGATATGATTTGGATTAAGTCATAGTTAATTGTGCATTGATGATTTAAACTTTAAAATAATAGAGAATCAAGCATGATAAGTCTTAAGTATATTTTTCAGAAATTAAAATTTTTTATGTTGTCTACCTAAATCTAGTTATTACCTTGAAGTTTGAAATTTACAAGGTTGATGTCAAAAAGCCCATAATTTTTGTGAGATTTTGAGCCTTTTAGAGCATATATATTTTTTTTTCTTGCTCACTTTATTGATTATGAGTGTGTCAACATTGATTTGTTATTCTAGAACTTGCTTCGATTATACATGTCGAGACCACACCTTTGATTTGATATACAGAGATGATAAAGGCACCTAGGATTTAACCCACTTACTCCATAAAAAGCCTACCTTCACAATTAACCCCTAGTGAACCCCTTTGATCCTAACAACCCTTTTTTATTGACTCACCCACTAATACTAACCCAACACCAACTTTGTATTTGTTATCACCATTTCTCTTGACTACCCCTATATCGAGATTTGATTTGATGGGTTACTTAACTATTTTCTTTATTCCAATTATTAAATTCTATCTTATTAATACTTGATTTGTTCTTAAAAAAATGAAGTATATTCATTATTAGTTCTATGTTATTTGAGCTTAAACTGTTAATTTCATTATCTTTAGAAGAAGCTCATGTTATTAGTATTAAAGTTTTCGTGATGTAATTATTCAGTATTAGTACAACTTTCTAGTTAGGTAATTTTTCAATTCAGTCTCGATACTAACTCTCTAATTCAGCCTTTATCCACACCTTTAAACCAAGCCCCATTACAACCCTGTTAAAGACCTTTTGATTTGTGTATCATCTCTTATTACAGTGGTGGAGATTTGATTTTCATGCAAGCCTATGGGATTAACTTTTCATGTTTGACTTATGAGTGTTTTTTCCTGAACCTTAAACACCTCGAGTGATTTGAGTGAATCTTTAGTGAGGATGTCAATCCTTGTCGATTTTGAATCAGAGGTAATTATTTAGATGAGGGGAAACACCTATGTTTTCATGCTACAAAATGTATGACTTAGATTGTTTGAATCTTTAGGAATCTTTGAGTTGAATTATCCATGTATAAATTATCTATGAATTATGACAAAACATTATTGATGAATATTATGAATCGAGGAAGTTTGTTTTAATTGTGAGTTGAGAATTTTACTTGAGGACAAGCAAAAGCTTAAGTGTGGGGGTATTTGATAAACCGTAATAATAACATATTTTAAACCCACATTTAGCAGACTTTTGGATGATTTATCCCTTAAATTATGTAATTTGGTGCTCTTAATCCTTTAATTTCATGTTTTATACTTAGGAGAGCACCAGAGGATGAAAAGAACGAGAAACGGGCCTAAAACAGAGTAAATAGGCCATATCACAAAATCAACACGGCCTGGGCCCAAGACCACACGGCCGTGCTCCTTCAGCAGGTTCGAACACGGCCTGGCCACGATTCACACGGGCGTGTGCCATGGGCGTGTCCCTGACGTGACAAAGAAGAATTCTATTCGAATTAGGGTACTTAGAGGCAAAGAAAGCCATTCCAAATGGCTATATAAACACCCTAGAGGCCAACCTTCAGGGGGGCGTCCAGCTAGGCCAAGGAGCCGAGCCAAAGGGGTTAGAATTGTGGAATTTACTCGAAGAAAGGCAGTTGATTCATCTCAAGAAGCCGGAGTCATACTCAAGACGGAGGATCTTCTCTTTAATTCCTTCAGGGGGTTTTAGGGTTTTTCTTATGTTTTGTTTTATCTTTTCTTACGAGATGTATTCTTTTATAATTATGAACTAAACCCTCGATACTGAGGGGATGAAACCTAAGACGAATCTTGTTATCGTTTGCTGAACTATATGATAAATACTTGATTTGTTCTTAATTATGTTTTCTTAATTCTTGCTTTGATATTCCAGGATATTGATTCAAGTACTGATATGCTGAGGTGGTGGAGCAAAAGTCCCTGCCTAAGAGTAGATCTAGCATAGTTAAGCGGAGTTGCTCGCGCACCTAGACATAGGGTGACGAAATTTTGCCGGATTAGGGTGAAACCTAATATGGGAGTCCATAGATCGAGTTAATGCAATTCTAGGGGTTTTAATTAGAAAGAAATTTAAATTAATCAACCTAGGGTTAGACGTTAGTCGCCTCGAGAGAGGGATTAATATACATTAGGGAATCCTACGGATCAAGTCAAGTGAATAAATCGTCTGGTTCAGAGTTAGATAACAAGTGAAGTCTAGGTGGATTCTTCCTCGGGTATTATCTTAGTCAATTGGTTTTTCTCACGAGTATTTTCCCAAATTTGTTCTCTTTGCCTTAGCATCTTTAGCTTAGTAGTTAGTTAATTTTAGATTAAACAACAAATTCCCTTGTTTCTTAGGCCAAATAATAGAAAGAGAGTCAGTATTAGTACTTCTGGTTCCTTTGGGTTCGAAAATCTGGTCTTGCCACTAAGCTATACTACTGTTCGATAGGTGCACTTGCTTCAATCGTCGTCACAGTTAGTTTCCAGGCTCGGTCATTCTTTATATAAATTTTTAAGACTCTGACGTACACGATCACACTAACCTACATTGATTCGAATATTTGATCAGCCCTTCAATAATGGATATTTTCAAGTACTTAACCACACTTAAACAATCACCTACCACGATTAAATGAACTATGGCCTACTCTTCTAAAATTGTTGGCCAAGCCACGGTTCCACGCTCCTGATGATTATCTCAATGATCAATCAGTTGGTGAAGGGGAAGATTTGGAACGCCTCTGTGCCCTAGAAACTCCTCCTTTCTCTTCTAGAGATTTTAGAACCCAAAATTGATGATGATGGAATCGGTTGGAATAGTTTAGGTATATTCGGCCAAGCACAAAAAGGAAAGATGATAAACTGAACGTACACAAAAAGCCTTATGAAGAATTCGGATATGATTGGAAGAGAGTGGGAAGTAGAGGAGAGGAGATGGATAGTAGGTTCGGTTTAGAAGGGAGGCCGAGAGGAGAAGGATTCAGGAGGAAAAGAATAAGCAGAACAAAAGGTGAGAGAGGAAAGGGAATTCGGCAAAGAAAGAAAATGAGACCCAAAAGAAAGTTACCTATTCGGCAGATGTAGAAAGGAAGAAAGTAGAAGAAATTTTAGTCACCTCAATAGCTAAAACGCAAAACCCGAAAGAAAACCCGAATGGTAAAAACATCCCAAAGAAAATTTGGCACTCTCCTTTCAACCCTCACAAAACCGAATAAAGAAATGCCTAGTGCCGAAAATGCTCCATATTTTCCCCTAGCCAAATTCCATTAAGGCCTTAGAGTCCCAATCGGCCACAAAACCCTACCAACCTCCCATTTTCGAATTTCCTTGATTTTTTCCCCAATCTCCTCCTTGACTTGCTCCACAAATCCCTCCATGACCCGTTCAAACTCTTCTCAACAGTGTTTCAGTCCAACTCTTCTACCTACACGGCACAAGCAGCAAAATAAACATTCTATTGCGTAACCCAGGACTTGAACCTCAGACCTCTCAGTTACACCACACGCCACCTTGCCACTACACCACAGGCTCTTTTTGTGTCATAAAACAAACATTATTACTAATAAGGCCTAAGTGCCAATGTCCAGGTTCATTTAAGAGAACAACTAAAATTTTGCAAAAGTCAAGACTTGAACCCAGGCTACTCAAACACTCCCATACACACCTAAATCACTTAGCCATTGAAGCAGACAAGCAATTTGTGTCAGAACATGCAAAATTATAGACCCTAAATTTTTGGGGAGTTACATGAATACTACCACAAACCGATCCAGATACCGTCTGAAGATCCGATTCATGAAATTCATGATAACAACAGGTGCATTAGTAAGTCCGAAAGGCATAACCAAAAACTCATAGTGTCCGTACCTCGTTCAGAAAGTAGTCTTTGGCACATCAGAGTTTTTAACTCGCAACTGATAGTAACCTGATCTCAAATCTATTTTTGAAAACACTGTAGCCCCTTTCAACTAATCGAACAGATCATCATTCTGTGGCAATGGATACTTATTCTTTATAGTCACCTTATTGAGCTGTCTGTAGTCGATACACATTCTCATAGTTCTATCTTTCTTTTTCACAAATAAAACTGGTGCACCCCAGGGAGAGAAACTCGGTCGCACAAAACCTCTATCTATAAACTCTTGCAACTAAGCTTTCAATTCTTTTAATTCCGTAGGTGCCATTCTGTACGGAGCTATCGAAATCAGAGTCGTCCCCGGTACTAACCCAATACCAAACTCTACCTCTTGGATCGGTGGCAAACTCGGTAATTCTTCAGGAAACACATCCGAATACTCGCACACAATTGGTACTGAATCAATCTTCGTTTCAGTCACTTTAGAGTCGAGCACATAAGCAAGGTAAGCTTCACAACCCTTTCTCACATATTTCTGAGCTAACATTAAAGATATCACTACCGGTAAACCATTCAGATCATTAAACTCAATCCGAATAATCTCATCATTCTGGCACCGTAAATCAATAGTCTTCTGTTTGCAGTTCAAAATAGCATCATGCAGAGTTAGACAATCCATACCCAGAATTATATCAAACTCGTCGAATGGCAACAACATCAAATCAGACAGAAAACATGAATCTCGAATCATCAACGGACAATTCTTGCACACTTTATCAACCAAAACACACCGGCCTAAGGGGTTCGATACTTTAATCACAAACTCAGTAGACTCTACAGGCAGAGTCTTATTGAATACTAAAGTCTCACATACATAAGCATGTGTCGAACCAGGATCATTCAATACAACAACATTAGTATCATAGAGAGTGAAAGTACCAGTAATAATGTCTGGGGATGAGGCCTCCTCGCGTGCGCGAATAGCATAGGCTCTGGCAGGTGCGTGAGCCTCGGATCTGCTGTTGTATCTTTGGTCCTCTCTCGATCGCCACTCACAATACACCGTATTTCTGGGTGGTCTACCTCGAGCTACAGTGTTACCCGATCTCATATTTTGTACCGAATTTTCTTTAGCTAACTCTGGGCATTCACGAATATAATGATCCATCGATCCACATTTACAGCAAGCCCGATCATGCAATCTGCAACTGCCGGGATGTCGTTTACCTCAATGTTTACAGTCTGGTTGATTTGATCTAACATTACCCACACTAGCTACTGAGGTAGCTCTTGAGCTCACAGGTGGTCTATCCCGATCTCGTCTAGAATACCCCGCAGTAGCCTTTGAACGGCTAGCATCGTCTCGGGACTTCTTTGATGTCGACTGGAATGACTTACTGAATGATCTCTTACGTGTATCTCTAGCTTCAGAGTCAGCTTTTCTTTTCTCTTTCTCGAGCTCTTCCACTTTGCAAGCTCGCTCAACAAGTACCACGAACTCTTTTATCTCAAGTATGCCAACTAACAGTTTAATGTCTTCGTTCAGCCCATCTTCAAATCTTTTACACATTATAGCTTCGGTTGAAACACACTCTCGGGCATACCGACTGATTCTCATGAATTTCCGCTCATACTCTATCACGGTCATCCGACCCTGTTTCAATTTAAGAAATTCTTTGTGTTTCTGATTAATAAATCTCTGGCGGATATATTTCTTACGGAACTCAGTCTGAGGTCACCGCTCTTTCGAAACCATCGATACTAGTGTATTCCACCAGTGATATGTAGTGTCCCGTAGCAAAGATATGGCACATTTTAAGCACTCATCAGGGGTGCATGATAACTCGTCAAACACACGTATAGTATTATCGAGCTAGAATTCAGCTCGCTCAGCATCATCATCATCAGTGGCTCTGAACTCTTCGGCCCCGTGTTTTCTGATTTTATCAACAGGAGGCTTAAGCAATCTCAACGGATCACTCACTTGAGGTATAACAGGTACCGAAGATGGATTAGTCAGGGGTGGAGGTTGTTGTGCAGTCGGATTAGTCCGGATATATTGAGTAAACCAGTCGTTAATCATTTGGTAAAAGGCTTGTTTAGCCTCTCCCTCATGGTTACTCAAAGTCGGTCGAGAATCAACCGGTGCTGTCCCTTGCGCGGGAGCAGACGCTATACTCTCGACATCATCAGCTACGGCTCGATCGGGAACCATTACTATACGAAAACACATTTTCAGATGTCAAAAGTCATCACACTATTGCTGTATATAAAAATATGGCATGTATAGCTAGACTCACACACGCTACGTTAGTCCTAGAATCGACTAAACCGTAGCTCTGATACCAACCAAATGTAACACCCCTAACCCGTATCCATCGCCGAATTAGGGTTATGAGGCATTACTGAACAAAACACAACTCGAAACAGACATTCATTTGAATTCAAGCACAAAGCAATATGATCTTTTCTACTAATTTTTTTTAAACTTCTTTAATATCCATCCTCTTATTCCTTACAAATCAAACTCATATATAAATTTGGATCACATAATCAACCAAAATCACTTCATACTTTTTCTAGTCATATCACATGTACAAATCATGTTTCAATATTAAACCATATTAATAACAACTAAGTAATCTCATATTCAATTTAACAATGTGCAACAAGTCATATTACAAGTACTTAATACATAAAATGTCCAAACCACATGACTTAAACATTAATGGCATTTATACACTTAAAACATATCCCAGCGTATATCATTATATAACATATATCGAACATGAATCAAAATAAATATAACATAAGCTGATTATCAATCATATTAATTCAATATATGCACATATTAAACCAACCGAACTATATTATACCATTTAATATTCAATTGTATATACAAGAATAGTAACATTACATCATGGCCGAACATACTATTGATTTATAGAAAACATGATGCGCCTTTAAATTCAATCAATATGAACCATATCACATACTTAAATACCACTCATTTAAACGGCATTGCACACATTTAAAATAGCACAATTTAAAACTGGACATATTTCTTTACCAATCATAAAACCATGCGCATATGACCTTGTTATCATAAACCAATTTGAACACAAATAACAACTAAAATTACATATTATTCGCATGCCAATTTATATGCATTAGATTGTACCACAAATTTCATTCCTACCACAAACTAAGTTAATCCATAATCGGAAAATCAATATAACATATAATACATAATATATTTATTTAGGTGTGTTATAAACCAAATGTCATGCTTATCATTTTAGTATCATATCCTTAGCCTTATTTGCATATTCACTTTACTTATCAACCAAAACAATCATATGGCATATTCATTATTTATCTTACCAGCCGTACCTATTTAGCCAATCATTCAAGCATAATATATATGCATACATTGCCAATACAAACCTAATCAATATAACCTATACACATTCGAACTTATAACCATCCAACCCATACACATTCGGACATATAATGTAACATCCTGAATTTTTAGGCCTATGCGTTTAGGGTGTGGATGTGTTTAATGTGTTAATTTGAGAATTAGAGGTGCAAATTGGGCTCAGGCTTGGGTTGAGGCCTTGATTAAATATTCTGTTTAGATACTCTAGGGCTTAAGATAAAGTTTTGGTAGCTTAAATGGAAAAATGGGCTTGTAGCCCAGTGGCAAAATGGCGCCACTAAGAGGAAAGGGAGTTGGCGTCAATAGGCAAGGGGAGAGGCCCAATTTGTGGCTGTCTGGAGCCCATGTTTTTGGGCCAAATTTGACACTCATAAGGAGGAGTAGGTTGGACGGCAACAAGGCTATTATTTAGGGGATTTTATTGTTTTAATATGTGGATAATTAAAGCTGATAAAGGAGGGAAGAGTTGGAGATAATTAAGCCTCTTTTGGATGGGTGTTTTGATAGGGATAAGGGATAGGATGAGGATCTATCAAGAAGGCTAGTGTTGGTAGAAAATCAAACACGGGAGAGGGGAAAAATCGGTTGAGTATAGGCTAAAGGTGTGCAGAAATTTCTATAAATAGGGGATAGATCATCAATTCGGCATTTGAACCCTACCCTTTTCTTCTCTCTTCCCGTGCCAAAATCCTCAGTCTCCCTCTACAATTTCTTTTCTTTAATTTCTTCAAAAGCCGAAACCTCTCCCTTCACTCTCTTTTTCATTCTTTTCCTCCTAGCTGAAATCTCCAAGCTTCTCTCTTGATTTCTTTTCTTCTTTTCTTTTTCTAGAAACTGAAACTCTTCACTCAGTTCTTCTAAAAGCCGAAAACGCATCAGCCTTCTTTTGTTCATACTTTTTCGAGATTTTCTTAAAAGCTGAAATTCTTAGATCTTTTCTCTGGTGTTTGCCGAATCTTCCTCCAAGGGGTAGCCGAAATCTTCTGAAGTGGTAAGTGTCGATTATGTTATTCTTTAAATCTTTTCCAGCTTTTGGAGACCATAGCCGAATGGCTAGATGGTTGACTAACCTCATATTATCTTTCATGGGCGGCATTCCGAGATTTGAAGGAGATCCAATCGCCTAGGTTTCTAAATCAGTAGCACACAAATCATACTACTTCCGGGATTTAATCGATCTAGGTAAGGAGATCTGTTAATCAAAAAGTATAGATTCAGGTAAACACTAACCCTTGGCCGAATATAGGAGAGGCCTTATATTCGCGTTTTTCTGACTTTTGAGCAAAGTTGTAACAAAGGGCAGTAGATCCGATTAGCGAGGGTATTGACATAGAGGGTAGTCTTACGCATTAATCAGGTGTGTAACACTCTCACACCATTTAGATTGCTTGATTAGTATGCATACAAACCTGTTATATTCTATATATTCTGCTAAATGCCAAAATACCGGCATGGCTGTTGAAAACCCGAGGAGGGTAAAGGCGAATCACCAGGTTAGTGATCTCTGTCATTCTGAAGTGAATGTTTCTGTCGATTTGGTATGATGAACATGTATGCCGGTTTCTGTGATTGCATGGGGTTGGGTGATTGATGAAAGGGGAAGTGTTCTATTGTAGTGGCTTTTGCCATGATTTGTTGTAGTGGCTAATGCCATGATCTGTTGTAGTGGCTATTGCCATGATCTGATGATGAGCAGCTATCTGCAGCATGACTGCCATCGATGGTGTGTAGCGGTGTGGGTTGATTGTAGAAATCCCCAATGGTGTGATTGATAGGTAAGGGTGGTGTGTAGCGGATGGAAACCTAGGATTGGGTTGGGCTTTGCATATTTTCTGATATATTATACTCTGTTATCTGCAGTCAGGGGCTAAGGCCCAACTGATGGTGCACGAGGGTTGCACACTGAGTCTCGCGACTCACCCTATTATTTAACATCTTTCAGGTAGCACCTAGTGCATCGGACCGGGTTAGAGAGGAGCGCAAGGTGGCCATGCGAGAGAGTATTTGGATTCAGCAAAGGACTTTTCCTTATTCAGTTATTTTAATATTTTTTTATTCAGAGGATTTTAAGTTTTAATGTAATAAGGCCATGGGCCACTAGACTCATATTTATTTTGGGTTTCATGTTGGGTTTTTATTATTAGACTTTTAAATTTCATGTTAAAATTAAGCTAAGGCATGTAACAACTTAGTTTTTTCCTAATTCACCAAGGTATCATTTAAATTTACATTCTATACAGAATATTAAATTACTGAGTTTTTTTTCGGTTAAAATGTTTAAACGTGATACTCGTTTTCCAAAGTGTGATAATTTATAAAATTCCTTAGTGACATACCAGATCCGGTTGTAGTGTTTGGGCCGGGTTTGGGGTGTTACAAATTGGTATTAGAGCCCGGTTCAAAACTCAACTTTGAGGGGGTTTTGGGCTCAAAACGTTTTCTAAAGATAGGTTTTGGAAACATGCATGTTTATAAATAACACAGGAGGGTTTTCTCAGCATGGCACCTGCGTCTCCAGCCCAAGTCCGCCAGGTAAGTATTCAGAACTCACTGTGTGTTATATATGTATGTGGGCTTGATGGGCTTTAAGGGACGTAGATTATCCTAGTTAGAGCTTGATGGACCTTAGGCCTAGTTAAACAACTCTTCAATTCCATAAGACTTAATTCAACCGAACAAACCTGTAAACAAGTCACAAGACTAGGGTGTGGCAACAGGCATACACGTGTCTAGGATTGGATTCAGGGAGAGCTTGGTACTTAAGCAGTCTTAGTGACTCACCTCCTCTTCGCTGGAATCCTACCTGGTGCATAGTGACTGTTCACCCTAGCCACGAGGATTTGTTGTCAGGCCAAAATTTATAACTAAAACCCGAAAGGGACCAGCCACTCTATTTTGTAAAACTACTAAATTACCCCTGATTTATAAATGACCAAAATATCCCCGGATTATAAAATTACCAAAATACCCTTGGATTGTAAAATTACCGAAATACCCCCGGATTGCAAAATTACCAAAATAACCTTCTCTCACGAAATCACCAAGGAACCCTATTTCGAAAAATTACGAAAATACCCCTGTAGGATAAATTACGAAAATACCGCTGGTGGTGAAATGACAAAAATACCTTTAGGTGATGAATGTAAGTTCGTGGATGCTATTTGTATGTTGATGATTGCATGTATGTCTTTCCTAGAACTAGGAGACAAACTTGACACTGAAACTTGTAGATGTAATGCCGAATTCGAAAGAACTACTCTTAAACTACTGTTAATAAGACTGTTCGTGATTAATCAGTGGAAGAAACTTATTAATTCATAAAATTTCTAATCAGATAAACGTCAATCGGAAGAATGAGTACAAGAGGTCGAGAACGCCCGGCGCGTGGTCGTGGTAGGGGTAGGATGACCGTGTGTCGAGCGATGAGGGTTTGGCCACGGGTCGAGAGGCGAGGCAGCTGGACTCTTTGGGTGAGAGGGAGAATTTCGGGATCAGCGCCGGAGATGATGCGATATCTCAGCGATGTTGCGGGTCCTCAAAAGAGTCTTCGGGCGAGCACGGTTCGTTGAGCCCGTAAATCTATGTCGGAACGACTCGAGCCAAACGGAGCGGAGATGTTTAGGGGTGTTTTGGCGTAGCCCCTAACACAAATTGAGCATGGTTAGAAGCGATCGAGCGCATAATGGATGACCTGGACTTCACGGTGGAGGAGAAGTTGAAAGGGGTCGTGTCTCTTCTTCGAGACGAGGCTTACCAGTGGTGGCTAACGGTAAAGGAGGGTACTGCCGCAGACCGAATAGACTGGGATTTATTTAAGGAGTCATTTCAGGGAAAGTACGTTGGGGCCAGCTATGTGGATGCACAAAGGAAGGTATTCCTAAATTTGGTGCAAGGAAGTAAATCTGTATCTGAATACGAGGCGGAGTTTCTGCGGTTGAGCCGTTACACTCGAGGGATTGTGACGACTGACTATGAGCGCTGTGTACAGTTTGAGGATGGACTAAGGGATGAGCTGAGGGTATTAGTAGCACCGCAGTGGGAAAGGGACTTTACGGTTTTGGTTGAGAAAGCTAAGATATCTGAGGAGGTTAAGCAGACTGAGAAATAGAATAAGGATAAGGATAGGAATGGGAATAAGAGGAATTTTGGGCCGTTGGAATCATCTGGGAGTTTTTAGAAAAGGCTTAGGTCTGATGGGCCAGCTCGTGCTCCGACGGGTCAGAATCGATCATGTCCTTCGTGTGGGAAGGTACATTATGGGGAGTGCAGAAGGAGAACTCGTGGATGCTTCAGGTGTGGGTCTATGGATCATATGATAAAGGACTGTCCACAGAAGGATCAGGTGCAGCCAGCTGGACGAGGTTCTGATCAGGTTGGGAGAGGAGGTCAACAACCACCAAGGGGCCGTGGTCAAGTCAAGGGTGGAAATGGCACAGGACATGGTCGTGGAGGTGCAGGTTATGCTAAGGCGAGGCAGCCAGCTTTGGTCTATGCAGCACGTCGCCAGGGGGACGAGGATGCTTTGGATGTGAATACCGGTGCGTACTCTACCATAGTATACTAAGTGTTTCTTTTGGCTTTAGAATTAGAGTGCGTAGCAAAAGCATAGTGGTGAGACTAGGGTAGTACGATTAATAGTTAATTGGAAATTTCGAGGACAAAATTTCTTTAAGGGGGTAGAACTGTAACATCCTAAATTTTTGGGCCTATGCGTTTAGGGTGTGGATGTGTTTAATGTGTTAATTTGAGAATTAGAGGTGTAAATTGGGCTCAGGCTTGGGCTAAGGCCTTGATTAAATATTCTGTTTAGATACTCTAGGGCTTAAGATAAAGTTTTGGTAGCTTAAATGGCAAAATGGGCTTGTAGCCCAGTGGCAAAATGGCGCCACTAAGAGGGAAGGGAGTTGGCGTCAATAGGCAAGGGGAGAGGCCCAATTTGTGGCCGTTTGGAGCCCCTGTTTTTAGGCCAAATTTGACACTCATAAGGAGGAGTAGGTTGGACGGCAACAAGGCTATTATTTAGGGGATTTTATTGTTTTAATATGTGGATAATTAAAGCTGATAAAGGAGGGAAGAGTTGGAGATAATTAAGCCTCTTTTGGATGGGTGTTTTGATAGGGATAAGGGATAGGATGAGGATCTATCGGGAAGGCTAGTGTTGGCCGAAAATCAAACCACGAGGAGAGGGGAAAATCGGTTGAGTATAGGCTAAAGGTGTACAGAAATTTCTATAAATAGGGGATAGCTCATCAATTAGGCATTTGAGCCCTACCCTTTTCTTCTCTTCCGTGCCGAAATCCTCAGTCTCCCTCTACAATTTCTTTTCTTTAATTTCTTCAAAAGCCGAAACCTCTCCCTTCACTCTCTTTTCCATTCTTTTCCTCCTAGCCGAAATCTCCAAGCTTCTCTCTTGATTTCTTTTCTTCTTTTCTTTTTCTAGAAATGAAACTCTTCACTCAGTTCTTCTAAAAGCCGAAACGCATCAGCCTTCTTTTGTTCATACTTTTTGGGATTTTCTTAAAAGCTAAAATTCTTAGATCTCTTCTCGGTGTTTGCCGAATCTTCCTCCAAAGGGTAGCCGAAATCTTACAAGTGGTAAGTGTCGATTATGTTATTCTTTCAATCTTTTCCGCTTTTGGAGACCATAGCCGAATGGCTAGATGGTTGACAAACCTCGTATTATCTTTCATGGGTGGCATTCCGAGATTTGAAGGAGATCCAATCGCCTAGGTTTCTAAATCGAGTAGCACACAAATCATACTACTTAGGGATTTAATCGATCTAGGTAAGGAGATCATTAATCTAAAAGTATAGATTCGGGTAAACACTAACCCTTGGCCGAATATAGGAGAGGCCTTATATTCACGTTTTTCCGGCTTTTGAGCAAAGTTTGTAGGCAGAGAGGCGATGAGATCCGATTAGTGAGGGTATCGACATAGAGGGTAGTCTTACGCATTAATCGTGTGTGTAACACTCTCACACCATTTAGATTGCTTGATTAGTATGCATACAAACTCGTTATATTCTCAGATATTACGCTAAATGCCAAAATCACGCATGGTCGTTGAAAACCCGAGGAGGGTAAAGGCGAATCACCGGGTTAGTGATCTCTGTCATTCTAAAGTGAATGTTTCTATCGATTTGGTATGATGAACATGTATACCGGTTTCGTGATTGCATGGGGTTGGGTGATTGATGAAAGGGGAAGTGTTCGTTGTAGTGGCTTTTGCCATGATGCATTGTAGTGGCTAATGCCATGATGCATTGTAGTGGCTATTGCCATGATCTCGACGATGAGCGACTATCGCAGCAGCATGACCGCCATCAATGGTGTGTAGCGGTGTGGGTTGATTGTAGAAATCCCCAATGGTGTGATTGGCGGTAAGGGTGGTGTGTAGAGGATGGAAACCTAGGATTGGGTTGGGCTTTGCATATTTTACGATATATTATACTCATTATCATTACGTGGGGCTAAGGCCCAATCTGATGGTGCACGAGGGTTGCACACTAAGTCTCGCGACTCACCCTATTATTTAACATCTTTCAGGTAGCACCTAGTGCATCAGACCGGGTTGGAGAGGAGCGCAAGGTGGCCATGCGAGAGAGTATTTGGATTCAGCAAAGGACTTTTCATTATTCAGTTATTTTAATATTTTTTTTATTAAGAGGATTTTAAGTTTCAATGTAATAAGGCCATGGGCCACTAGACTCATATTTATTTTGGGTTTCATTGTGGGTTTTTATTATTAGAGTTTTAAATTTCATGTTAAAATTAAGCTAAGGCATGTAACAACTTAGTTTTTTCCTAATTCACCAAGGTATCATTTAAATTTACATTCTATACAGAATATTAAATTACTGAGTTTTTTTTTCGGTTAAAATGTTTAAACCTGATACTCGTTTTCCAAAGTGTGACAATTTATAAAATTCCTTAGTGATATACCAGATCCGGTTGTAGTGTTTGGGCCGAGTTTGGGGTGTTACATATAAATAGCTTCTAACCTTTATATACATAGTTCATTTTATAAGACTTAACCAAACTCACTTAAATACCAAATCCAAACATACCACACATATTATATATATATCAAAACATTTACCACAATATTAAGTAAACATAGTAACCATTTACCGCATATAAATAAGCCATGGTCGAAATGATAAAACCAAACACATTAAACACTTAAACAAGAACTCATATAACTGAACCTAAACATAATGATTAAGCCATTTTCGCATGGCTATATATATATATACATGCCCAAAAATCAAACATTTCAACTATGCTATACATGTCATATGCCCAAATTCAACTTAGTAAAATACCGAAAGAAACAATCGATAGTGTGATAGGCTTTGCTAACGATCCCCGAGCTCGTAACGTGACTCCAAAATCTATAAAACAGAGGTAAACAAGAACACACACAGAGTAAGCTATTTAAGCTTAGTAAGTCATAAGCAAAAACATATTTATTAACAAAGGCATATTAACATTTTACTAATAAGGTCGAATACACATAATTTCCAATACAAAGATATCATTTACTACAAAGGTCATACTTTAATCACACATACATATCATATGGCTGAATATAAACAATCATGTACACATATATATTTTCATTTTTAATATCACAATTACAGCAATAGGCCGAATCACTTATATGTTCAACTATGCTAACACAAAATCCATATTCACATAACTTTATATCATTTCAAGTATTCAACTTACCTTGTTTCCTTATAAACATTTAACTAGCACATACCTGAACCTGTAATTCGGTTTCACATTCAGTATTTACTTCACATTGCCCGTTGAACCGTTCAGAATTAAAAAGGATACGCGAATAGTCGGAAGGCTCGTACAATGCCAACGCCGGGCACGTGGTCTTACATGTAATCACATATCGATGCCTTCGTCCCGCAGACGGTCTTACGGATCAAATACGATGCCAATGTCCTAGACATGGTCTTACACGTAAACAGAAGTCGATGCCAATGTCCCAGACGTGGTCTTACACGAAAACACACATCGGAAATCCTATGTCATGACATATGTATCCTAACTATTCCTAGGGTTCGTACGGGGCTTTCGGACATTGAATCTCGATCGAATCGAACATCGTAATCAGGCTCCCAATCACATTTGCATTCGGCAATACACATTTAAATTCATAAAATTTCATTTTCACATATAACATATATGTATGATCAAATTTAACAACATTCATATGCTTATTAACTTACCTCGGATATCGACGGATGAAATCGACTACTCGACTACTTTCGACTTCCCCCGATCTAATTCCGTTTTCTTTCGTTCTTGATCTAAATAAATTCAAATTTAACTAATTTAATCACACATTCATTCAATTTAATCCAAAAACACATAAATGGGTAAATTACCATTTTGCCCCTAACATTTCACACTTTTTACAATTTAGTCCCTATTGCATAAAACACAAAATATACAAAATTTGCATATACCATGCTAGGGCCGAATATTCATAAGCATCATACTAGTCCATATATTTCATTTATTTCACATTTAAGTCCCTCAAAATATTATTTTTACAATTTAGCCCTAATTACTCAAATTCATCAAAAATTTAAAGACAAAACATGTTAATCTTTCACATATTTTTAATATTTCATCATAAAAAAACAACAAAAATCACAAGCTATCATCAATGGCAAAACACAAAATCATCATCAATTTCAAAAATTCAAGCATGGGTTTTGTAGTACTCAAAGCAACGATCTCAAAAACGTAAAAATTATCAAAAACTGAACAAAGACTAACCTTGAATCAAGCTTCAAAAATGGCAAAATGTTTCAAGCTTTCAAACCTAGTTTTTTTTTCTAATTTCGGTGAAGAAAGATGAGAACATGGCTTGTTTATTTTAATGTTTTATGATATAAATTAACATTATTATTATTTTACCTAATTAACCTTTAGTAATTAATATATAAAACATATATTATAAGGTCATTCTTGACCATTGCCGTCCACTCACTTTAATAGTGGGCTATATACCTATTAAGTAATTCACATTATAAATATATTAGCAAATTAGCACTTACACATTAATTAGCCAATTTCACATTTTACGCGATTAAGTCCTTTTTTTCAAATTAAGCACACAAACAATAAAATTAATTCACGAAACTTTCACACATGTAAATTCACACATAATTAACATAGAAAATATTATTAAAATATTTTTCAAACTCAGATTTGTGGTCCCGAAACCACTGTTCCGATTAGGGTCAAAATCGGGCTGTTACAGTTCCTACGTTCAAAGTGTTCGCAGAGTGGCCAACTTAGCAACTTGCCCGAAAATCTTACCAGAAAAGAGATTTGGGTATTGCACTTTCAAAGCTTCTTCCGGTTCCCAGGTAGCTTCTTATATACCATGTCGTTGCAAAAGGACTTTCACTAAAGCTATGCTTTTATTTCTCAATTCTTTAACCTCTCGAGCTAGAATTCTGATCGGTTCTTCATTGTACGTCATATCAGGATGAATCTCAACATCAATAGGTGAAATCACATGTGATGGATCTGATCGATACCGTTGTAACATAAACACGTGAAATACATTGTGAAACTTTTCTAACTCTGACGGCAATGCTAATTTTTAAGCTACCGACATAATTCTTTCAATAATCTCATACAATCCAATAAACTGCGAATTTAGCTTCCCTTTATGACAAAATCTGTAACACCCCCAACCCATATCCGTCGCCAGAATATGGTTACGAGGCATTACCAAGGAGTACAGAACACTTACAGATAATTTGAAATCATTATCGTTCAAATACCGAGACTAATTATAAACATTCCTTTAACGGACCTTCGAGGCCTAAATCATGCATTAAGATCGGGTCGAGACTAAACCGGATCCTCAGGAAAATTTTTCATGACTTTTAAATTTTTTCTCGCATATAAGGGTCACACGCCCGTGTCACTGGGGACACACAGCCAGACCATACGCCCATGGGGTAGATCACTTGTCACACACGGCCTAGACACATGCTTGTGTCTACCCATGTGGACGAAAATTAGGCTATTTTCCAAGCCATATTTCTCACTCACTTGATCCTTTATCTTTACCAACATTTTAATACAGTCAAGAACCAATTTAAGATATTCAACCAAGCCTTATACTTATTACCATTTGTTAGTCGTACACTTCATATAAATAACAAGAAACGTATATAGGCTCAATTCTTATTAAATTCCTCTTATACCTATACTTTTTCACATTATGTATTCATATCACATATAATAATCATACCTCTGTATTTCATATACATTTTCATAACAATTTGTCTTGGTTTCTAACTACTTCATATTTGAGTTCTACTCATCAAATCATTTGAACATCATCTTTACACAAATAGTACACTTGAGGTGTACAGTTCTATAATTATGAATAAACACATTTATCAAACATATTCCATGTTTTTATATATCACAGTCTCATATTTCCATGTATCAAGTACCATCATTTCCTCGTATTTCAGACAAATACGTGAAACAATTCATAAAAATGCAACTCACTAACTTTTCCTGCCAATAACAATTTAAATTGACAAATCACTTATTGAGTCCAATTTCAATGTTCACTAAAATTTATCATATAAATTTGGATGTACGTATCCACCAATAGATTCCATGTACAGATATCATCATCTCAAATTTCCACATACATTTACTTTCCACATTATGAACTCAAATAACATATACAAGATATACCAATGTATTTCAAGTACGTTTTCATAATATTTCATTTTCGAATTCAGATTATTTCATATTAGAACTTTTCTCATTAACTCATTTGGAATACCAATTCATACAGATAATACACTCAAGGTGTACAAATATAAAATCACAAATGAACTCATTCATCAACCAAGATTTATGTTAATGTCTCATCAACTCGTATTTCCTTATATCACATAATTCCATGTAACACTTACCAAACTTTGTCAATTTAGTGAACGTCTTACAGAATTGGTCTGCACCGGTATGCACTGAATTTCACTGATAATCACTGATGTCATAGAATAGCTATGGTCTTTTCACTAGAATGCCATAGGTCAGCTATGGTCTTACATCTTCACTATTATTATGCCATGGTGAAACCATGGACTTATCCGTCAATTCATCACATAGTCATATTCAATTACAGTTAGTTGTTACATGATCACATGTATTTTCACTTAGTCAATTTCCCGTTGAACTCATCGGAATAATAACAGATACACGGTGGCCTGCACATAGTACCACCTTTGTAGCCAAAGCTATCTGGTGCACATAGTAGCCTGCACTTAGTACTACACATGTGACCAAAACCATCACTTACACATAGTGGCCTACACTTAGTACTACACATGTGATTGAAGCTATCGGGTACGCATAGTAGCCTCCACTTAGTACTACACACGTGACCTAGAACCATCTCGTCGCTCTCTTTTACACATAGTGGCCTACACTTAGTACTACACATGTGACCTAGCTACCTCATTCGTATCTTTTCTATTCCGAAGGTTCAATCGGGAATTCTCACTTTTCAACATTTTACCAATTCATCCATAATCAACCACAATTCATAATTTAAATCAAATAATTACTCCATAGTCAACCATATCTCATATAATATAACAAAATATTAAAACATAAATAAAAACGATATATTATTTACATACAAACTTACAAATTCAATTTTTATATCATAACGATAATCACAATTTCATAGTAAATATTAGAAATAAAACATTATATCATTTCTAATTTAACATTTATCGATTATAATCGAGCATGTGATCAATTTATATACAATTCATTCATATATTTTTCTTCTTTCTCCTCTCCATCCACATCCTTAGTATAAATAACACACTTGTAAGTAACATTATCTATAATTTTCACTATTTACTTATATGGATATTCAAGCTGTCCATCAGAATCACAGTCACTAAATTATGTTTATCTTGAGCTAAAGAACTCCAAATTAAGATATGCTAATTTTACCTCAAACTAGACTCACATATATTCTTACCATAAAATTTTCAGAATTTTTGGTTTAGCAAATAAGTACAGTTTATTCTTTAAAGTCACCCCTGTTCCGCTGTCCGACAGTTCCTACCCCTCTTCACTAAAAATTAATTATCTCATCGTACAGAATTTAGATAATGTTTCCATTTGTTTCTTTCGAAAATAGACTTATTAATTATTTAATCATATAAATTATAACCCATAATTATTTTCCTCCAATTTTTGATGATTTTCCAAAGTCAGAACAGGGGAACCCGAAATGATTCTGACCTTGTCTCACAAAATTTATTATATCTCATGATTCACAATTCCATTGCTTACACCGTTTCTTCTATAAGAAACTAGACTCAATAAGCTTTAATTAAATATTTTATTCATCCTCTAATTCGATTTCTAAATGTTTTGGTAATATTTCAAAGTTAGACTACAGCTACTGTCCAAAACTATTTTAGTGTAAAATGTTGATTTTCATTTTGCCCCAAATTTCACAGTTCATACAATTCAGTCCTTGCTCAATTAACCCCTCAATTGAGCTAATTTTTCTCAATTAATACTTTATTCTATCATTTAAAACTACTTCATAACCCTTGGAAATCAAAACTTTAGCACTGGACCTTAATTCCAAACTCTTTCACTATTAGGTCCTAAAGTCAATTTTCATCAATTTTACTTGCTAAAATCATCATATATCAAAATTAAAGCTTCAATTCTGTGTTTATTCATCATATGCGTCCAGCACTCATCCATAGCAACTTTAAAAATTAGCCATGGAATCAAAAACTAATGACATAGTAAGTTGGACCCAATTGTAAAAGTCCAAAAACTTAGAAATTTCAAGGAGAAAGCAAGAATTAAACTTACATGAAGCTAAAGTATGAAAACCAGCTTGAACCCTCTTCCATGGCTGTTTTTCAGCTGATGAATATTAAGAAAAATGATGAGAATTCTAGATATTCCAATTTGGTCCCATTTTTATTTAACTAATTTTGGCAATTTTCCAATTTTGCCCTTATTTCACCAATTTCCTGATTTTTCTCAGCTATTGCCGCCCAAAATATCTCCTTTGGGCTTATTTGCACTTTAGGTCCTTCCTCATTTGAAAATTGAGCTATTTAATCCTTCTAGCAACTTTTACACCTTTTTCAATTTAGTCCTTTTTATTTAATTAACCCCCCAAACGTCAAAATTTTCTAACGAAATTTTAATACTACCTTATTGACACTCCGTAAATATTCATAAAAATATTTATGGCTCGGTTTATAACACCGAGATCTCGATACCTCTTTTTCTCAATTTCTTGACCAAATAAATCTTTATAAAACACAATTCACTATTTCAAAAATCTTTTAAAAGCTATATTTGGCTCTACGAATTTATTTGTCGGATTTGGTGGTCTCGAACCACTATTTCTGATATCGCTGAAATTTGGGCTATTACAGAATCGGAGAACTTTCTTCCAGGGCGATGCTTTCAAGAATACTTTATCGCCAACTTAAAATTCAATGTTTTTTCTTTTCAGATCTGCATAAGATTTCTGTCGATCTGAAGCTGCTTTCAAACTATCTCGTATCACTTTAACCTTTTCTTCGGTTTCTCGTATCAAATCAACCCCGTGGAGCTTTTTCTCACTAAGCACTGTCCAAAAATGGAGTTCGACACTTTTTACCATACAAAGCTTCGTACGGTGCCATCTTTATGCTCAATTGATAACTGTTGTTATACACGGTAGAAATCTCTCCTAATTACCTTCGTATTCCAAAACACTGGATCGAAGTATATCTTCGAGTATCTGAATTACTCGCTCGGATTGACCATCGGTCTAGGGACGAAACGCAGTACTAAAATGCAAACGAGTACCTAGTGCCCCGTGTAACTTGCTCCAGAATCGAGATGTAAAACACGGATCCCTATCAGAAATAATAGAAACTGGCACCCTGGGCAATATGACAATCTCAACAACGTATATATCTGCTAATCTCTCGAGTGAATAATCTGTACGCACTAGAATGAAATGCGCGGATTTTGTAAAAGGATCAACAATGATCTAAATAAAATCTTTCTTCTTCAGAGATAGAGGTAGTCCCGATACAAAATCCATTGTAACGCGCTCCCATTTCCACTCTGGAATCATCATTGGTTGTAACAAACCAGAAGGTACCTGATGTTCGGTTTTAACTTGCTGACAAACTAAACATCTCGATACGAACTTAGAAATCTCTCGTTTCATACCTAGCCACTAGTACATTTGTTTCAAATCACCGTACATTTTATTGCTAGCAGGATGAACAGACAAGCTACCATTAAGAGCTTCTTGTAAAATCTTCTGAACGAGATCAGAATTTCTCGGAACGCAAATTCTGCCTTTAAAATACAAACTATCATCACATTTCTGAGCTTCGTAAATCTGTTGCAAAAACGTCAGTCTAGCTTTCAGCTCAGCTAAAATCGAACCATCATCAGTCAATGTCAACCGCATGTTCAAAGCTCACAAAGTAAATAGAGATTTTCTACTCAAAGCATCAGCAACAACATTAGCCTTTCCTGAATGATAATCAATGATCAAGTCGTAGTCTTTTAATAACTTGAGCCATCTACGCTGTCTCAAATTCAAATCTTTTTGGGACATCAAGCATTACAAACTTTTATGATCCGTGAAGATATGACATTTTTCTCCATACAAATGGTGTCGCCAAATCTTCAAAGCAAACACAATAGCTGCAAGCTCTAAATCATGCATCAGATAATTCTTTTCATGCAGTTTTAACTATCTAGAAGCATACGCTATTACTTTGCCTTCTTGCATCAGAACACAGCTAAAACCATTTAATGATGCGTCACTATAAATCACAAATTCTTTACCTGATTTTGGTTGAACTAACACCAGTGCCTCGGTTAACAATGCTTTCAATTGATTAAAGCTTTGTTGACATTTCTTTGACCATTCAAACTTAACATCTTTTTGCAAAAATCTCGTCAATGGTGTAAAAATCACCGACAATCCCTTGATGAATATTTTGTAATATCTGGCTAATCCCAGAAAACTTTTGACCTCAGACACATTTCTCGGAGGTTTCCAATCTACGCCAACTGAAATTTTGCTCGGATCAACTCTGATGCCATTGGCCGATACAACATGTCCCAGAAATCTGGCTTCTCGAAGCCAGAATTCACATTTGCTAAACTTAGCAAACAATTGCTTTTCGCGCAAAGTTTGTAAAATAATTCTCAAATGCTCGGCATGCTCTGTCTTATATCATGAATAAATCAGAATATTGTCAATGAACACCACTAAAAATCTGTCTAAATACGGTCTAAAGATTTTGTTCATCAAATCCATAAATATTGCAGGTGCATTAGTCAAACCAAATGGCATCATAGGAAATTCATAATGTCTGTACCTGGTCCTGAACGCTGTTTTCGACACATCTGAGTCTTTAACTCGCAACTGGTAGTAACCAGAACAAAGATCGATATTTTAAAACACTGTCGCACCTTTCAACTGGTTAAACAAATCATCAATATGTGGCAATGGATACTTATTCTTGACTGTGACTTTGTTGGCTATCGATAGTTGATACATAATTGCATTGATCCATCCTTTTTCTTAACAAATAGAACAGGTACGCCCCAAGGAGAAAAATTGGGTCGAGCAAAACCCCTATCTGTCAACTCTTGCAAATGTGCTTTCAACTCTTTCAACTCTGTAGGTGTCATTTTGTTAAGAGCTATCGATATCGGAGATGTTCCCGACACTAACTCAATAGCAAACTCAACCTCTCAGATCGGTGGTAACCCAGGTAACTCTTCTGGAAACACATCTGAAAATTCACATACCACTAGAACCAATTCTAGCTTCAAATTAGAAACTCTAGAATCAAATATGTAAGAAAGATACACTTTGAAGCCTTTTCTAACATATTTCTGTGTTGACATCGCCAAAATAACATTAGGCATACTAACTAGTCCATCTGATTCAATCTGAAGCTTTTCACCGGTTTGACATTTTAACACAATAAGCTTTTGTCTACAATTTACAACGGCATCATGTAGAGTTAACTAGTCTATAGCCAGAATTATGTTAAACTCATCAAAGGGTAGTAACATCAAATCAGCCAGAAAGTTGCAACCCCGAATCATCAAAGGATAGTTTTTACACACTTTATCAACTAACACATACTGACCTAGGGGGTTCATTACTTTAACCACAAATTCAGTAGACTCAAAAGGTAATTTCTTATCTGACACTAAAGTCGTGCATACATATGAATGTATTGATCCCGGATCAATCAAAGTAGTAACATCAGAATCAAAGATAGAAAATGTACCAGTGATAACATCTAGCGCTGACGCTTTCTCTCGTGCACGGATCGCATAAGCTCTAGCCGGTACTCGTGCCTCAAATCTCTCAGTAGAGTCTTTTGTTCCACTGTGGCTATTACCCGTATTACCAGTGTTCCGAGGTGGTCTACCTCTCACAGGAATGTTTCTCAATCGAACAGTCTGAGCCTTTTCTTTTTTGGACCTCTACGGGCAATCTCTAAGATAATGTTCATACAAACCATATCTGAAACATGACCCGTCTTTCAATCTACATTCAATGAAGTGTCATCTATTATATTGTTGGCATTCGGGCTTGTTGCTCCTAACACTACCCACACTCGCTACAGACATAGCCTGAGGTTTCAAACTCGAATGTTATTTACCTCGATCCTTCCAAGAATAACCTACCAAAGCTGATGAATGGCTATGATATTCTTTTGATTTCTTTGATGTTGACGAGTATGACTTTCCCAAATTTCCTTTTTGTAACACCCCGAATTTGGGCCTAGAAGGAATGGGCCTTGATTGTGGGATCAGCTAGGAGACTGCATATAAAAGTTTATGTGTGCAAGAAAATGACACAAATTGCTTGTTTGCTTTAATGGCTAAGTAATTTGGGTGTGTATGGGGGTATTTGAGAGGCCTGGGTTCAAGTCTTGGCTCTTGCAAAATTTTTATTTTTTTCTTTTAAATGAATCTGGACACTAGCACTTAGGCTTTATTAGTAATAATGCTTGTTTAATGACACAAGAGGAGCTTGTGGCTTGGTGGCAAGTGGCGTGAAATGGCTGATGTGAGACCTTGGGTTCGAATCCTTTGGCATGCAAAGGAGTATTTATTTTATATCCTTGTGGTGTTAGAGGTAGAGTTTGACTGAAACTCTGTTGAGGTGGTTGTGGAATCGGACAAGGGAGGAAATCATGGGATGTGATAATGTTGGTAAGGTTATGGAGGAGATTTAGGAGGAGAAAATCAAGGAAATTCAAAAGTTGGTGTGGTGTAGCCGAACAAGGAGTCTTGGGCATACAAATTCGGCTAGGGGGTTTCTAGGTGCTTTTCTCTGCTCTTTGTTCGATTTTGGGCATTTTTGTGTTGTTTTTGGGGTGTGCCGAATTGTGGCTTTTGGAAACCTTTAGCACGTTTTCTTTCTTTTTCCTTTTCGAGCAGCCGAATATTGCATTTCGAGCATTTCTCCTTTCGAGTTGTTCTGTGCATCCTAGTGCCGACTCCTCCTCTTCACATCCGAGTTGAGTTGTTCTCTTTCTCACCTTTTCTTTCCTCTTACTATTCAATTAAGCCTTTTTCGAATTGCTTGTTGCCTTCACCCTCTTCTTTGACCGAATATAGCTTCATCTCTCCCTCTCTATTTGATTTTCTCTTGGTTTCTTTTCTAGCTGAATACTCTCTTCATCTTTTAACTTCATTCCCCTTTTCTATTTTTTTCCGATATACTCATATTGTTTAGGCCGAATAACCTTCACCTTTTTGGCTAGCCATTTTCGGTTACTCTGCTATTAGGGGATTGGCCGAGTACTCTTCTGTTCTACTATTGCTTTGCTATTTCGGTCTTCATAAGATTTCCTGACAAACGGTAAGGGTTTAAGTTATGGTACCTTTCATTCATCTAAGCCGAATGTTTTTCCTTCTATTTTTGGGTACCGATTTATGATTCCTTCCTTATTTCTAGGGCTTCCTCAAGGAGTGGTGGTGTACAAGTGGTTTTGAAGCAACCACAGCCTTTTTCCTCAAGTATCCAATCAAGGTATATGCTACCTCATTTTCTAGGGTTAAGCCGAATGTTGTCTTTTTGTTGATGAGATAGTAGTAGATCCTACCCAACAAGATCTGTTTATAATCCAGATTCTCGGCAAGGCGTGTGATCAATTTTGGGTTAGCGATCTTAGAGGATTAAGCCACCCTCATTCAATCAAGGTTCGGTACACGTGGAATTCTTCGCGCGTCTAGTTAAACAGGTGTGTAATCACACTATCGTTTCTATGAGTTGGCAAAAGCCAAAAAACTGAAAAGCTAAAACTTCGGCATTTGAGGCCTCACGAGCATGCAACCACTCGTGCGGTAAACTGAGCCAACAATCAAGGGCGATAGACTATAGAGGCCACCACGAGCGTTCTCGTGTTCTTGGGCCGTTATGGGCCTCGTTTGGCTGAAATGGGCCGTGTGGGCTCAATGGGCCCCACACAGAATAAATCCATGATAAGAGGCAAATACTGAACTGGGCTATAACGTTCACATTGCCGTGACTGAATTTGGGCTAAATGGGCCACACGAGTGTGTGGGCCCACTTAGGCCGAATATTAGGCTTTGGGCCCATTTACACCGTTATGACCATTTAGGTTATCTGTGTCGCTCGAGGCGACTATAGACCTTCAGAAAGGTTTTTACCTGATTGAAATACCCCTAAAGAGTAAAATGACCGTAATACCCCTATAGGGTAAAATGACCGTAATACCCATGTAGGGTAAAATGACCGTAATACCCCTGTAGGGTAAAATGACCGTAATACCCCTGTAGGGTAAAATGACCGTAATACCCCTGTAGGGTAAAATGACCATAATACCCTTGTAGGGTAAAATGACCGTAATACCCCCTGTAGGGTAAAATGATCGTAATACCCCTGTAGGGTAAAATGACCGTAATGCCCCTGTAGGGTAAAATGACCGTAATGCCCCTGTAGGGTAAAATGACCATAATATCCCCAAAGGGTAAAATGACTTTTTTGCCCCTCGAGGGTAAATGACTAATTTGTATGTGATTTAAATGACTAATTTGTCTGTGATTTAAATGATTGATTTGTCTGCAATGTAAATGATTGATTTGTCCGTAATTTGTATGACTGATTCTGAGCATGGCATTTTGCATACACGACATACTGCATGGGGTTGGGATACTGTTATGGAGGAAGTATCGCATCTTGGTGGCTCGCCACAATCATCGCATCGGTGGCTTTGCCACATATATCATTACTAGCGACTTTCTTCGCGATATCGCGCATCGCGACCTTTGCTGCGATAATATTCTTTGGAAGCTTTGCCGTGGACGTTATCGATGGTCGTGTGCCGATCATAACATCGCCATCGATGGCTTTGTGCCGATCATATTACTGTTACTGATGGTTGTGTGCCAATTATATCACTGCTACCGATGGCTCTGTGTCAATCATATTATCGTTACTGATGGCTGTATGCCGGTCATATTACTACTATTGATGGCTTTGTGCCAATCATATTACTGTACTCATGGCGTTGTGCCATTCTGTTTATGGCTTGTAGCCATTCTGATTACTGGCAGCTTTGCTGCGATACTGATACTGGCAGCTCTGCTGCGTTATTATTAACGGCAACTATGTTGCGATATTGGTGTGCTGGCTGGGTGGGTCGATTTTATCCTCACATGGTGTGTTGGTTGGTACGGGTGGTGTGTTGGCTGGATTGGGGTGGGTTGCATATGTGCACCATACTGAGACTGTTACTGTGATGGGCTAGGCCCAACTAATTGTGTTATGGGATGTGACCCAAATGACATTGTTTTGGGCTTTGGCCCACATATACTCTGAACTGAACTATACGGTTACTGTTAAAGGGCTCGGGCCTAGACTGATTTTGTTTCTGTATACTGACTGTTTCTTTAATAAGGGGATTACAGACTGAGTTTTTCGTAAACTCACCCCGTTTTTAACCTTTTAGGTAATCCCCAGCGTTAGACGATTCGGAGCTGCGAGGGACTCGGAGAGGGCCACACAACTGCACTTTTATTTTGCTCATTTACTTAAGCACTTTGATTTTGTTTCGAGTTGTAATAAGGCCTCTATGATTTCTGGTGATTTTTAATTCCTTTTAATTGGGTTTTTAATTTCTTATTTTGAACTGCCAAACAGATACAAACAAGTTTTCACAACTAATAATTGTTTTACAAGGCAAACACATATTTTCAACTTCAAGATAACTAAAAATAGAGTAGCTTCCGTGAATTTAAACCAACAGCAACAAGCATGGTAATCGTTTTTACTAAGTGTTGGTTTTTATAACTTACCAATTGTTTTCCCAAGAAATAAAAACTTAGTGGATTTTAACTCAAACGATTTTTCCCAACAAACCTTGATTTCGACAAACACTTCGATGCGACACGCCAAATTTGGCCATAACATCTAGGCCGGGTTTGGGGTGTTACACTTTTCCTAAATCATGAGCCTCAGAATTAGCTTTTCTCTTTTCTTTGTTAAGCTCTTGACCCTTGTGTGCTCTGTCGACAAAAATCACAAATTCTTTTAGCTCAAGAATCCCAACAAGCAACTTTATATCTTCGTTTAATCTGTATTCAAAATGAATACACATTGTAGCTTCTATTGGTACACATTCTCGGGCATATTTTCTAAGTTGCACGAATTTCCTCTCATACTCTGATACAGACATCCAGATCTGTTTCAGCTCAAGAAATCTTTGGCTTATATATTTCTTTCAAAATTTAGTCTAGAAGAATTCCTAGTTAACTCGATCTCTCGGTACAACAGCAATCAAAGTGTTCCACCACTGATAAGCTAAATCTTTCAACAATGACACCGTGCATTTCAAGCATTCTACAGGAGTACATGATAATTTGTCAAAAACTCTGACCGTGTTTTCTAACCAGAACTCAACTCTCTCCGGATCATGTTCAGCTATACCTCTGAACTTCTCCACCCCATACTTACGAATTTTATCCACTGGAGGCTTGTTTGCTCGTGTTGGTTCCAAACCTTGAGGAACTATGGGGACCAATTGGGGAATAGGTGGGGGTAGAGGTCGTTCAGCCATCGGGTTCGGTCATACGAACTCGGTAAACAACTCGTTCATCATCTGGAAGAAGGCTTCTTTAGCCTCACCTCCCTGGCCCTCAGATACGAGCCTACTTTCTCTAGACACTGCCCCGTGAACGGAGGCTTGTGCATTACTCCCTAATTCATCGGAGTCAGCTCAATTGGATGACATTATATCTATATGAAAACATAGTTCAAATCGAGTCATGAGTTATCACACTATACATGTTATATAATGACATGTATTTCTAGACTCGTACATGCTACATTTAGTCCAAGAATCGACTAAATTGTAGCACTGATACCACTAAATGTAACACTCCTAACCTATATCTGTCGCTGGAATAGAGTTATAGAGCATTATCGTAAATCTGTAACGTAAAAACATACATTTCAAAATATTTCATTAAACATATTATAATCAATTGATATTCATGCATTTCGTCCCTTAATCGAGCCCTCGAGGCCATAGAAACGCTTTAGAAATGATTCGGGACTAACTCGAACACATTTGAAATATTAAGGAAAAAGTTAGAAAATTCAAAACTGCAGGCGTCACACAGCTGTATGACTCACACGGCTGAGACACACGCCTGTGTCTCAAGCCGTGTAACAAATGAAATAGGGACACATGGCCATGTCCCAACCCGTGTCCCTACCCATGTAACTCTCTGACTTGGGTCACACGGCCAAGCCACACGCCCTTGTGCCAGGCCATGTAACACTTGAAATGGCCTCACACGCCCGTGTGCTAGGCCTTGTAACTGCCTGACTTGAAACCTTTAAAATCTATAGAAGACACATGGCCATGTCGAATGGCCGTGTGTCACACACGGCTAAGACACACTCCCGTGTCTTAGGCCATGTGGACAAGAAATTGGCCAAAATCAAGTCATTTCTTTCACCCACATCAACATGTACCTAAACACAATTGCATATGAGATCAAGGCATCAAAACCTACCTAAAATATGCATAAAAATGACCAATTCACTATACCATTGGTCCATACAACCAATATGCCAATAAGGCACCTCAATCACAAACCGTCAAACATATCTAAACATATGCATATTTGGCCATACATCAACTAAACATATCTAACTTATTTTCATACCAAAATATACCACAATTGACCACATTCCAAACATACCATACTTGATCCATACCATTTCAAAATAAACTTACCATTTGAAACATTATTCACATGCATCAAAATATCATAAGTGACATGAAACAACCATTTCCAAATGGTACCAAACAACCAACAAGTTTATACATACCAAACTCAACACTTACCATTAAATCCAAACTTTAAACATAAGTTCCCTATACATGCCATTATAACCTTAGCTAGAACATCAAAAACTACCGATATATATTTGCTGGATAGTGTGATAGATCTCCGACGAGCTTCCAAATCGATTGAGCTTCCGATAATCTATAAAACATAGGAAAGAAAACTACGTAAGCATATAATGCTTAGTAAGTTCGTAAAACAAAAAACATAACTTATTATTTCATTACATAACATTAAATTTAGGCATAATACAATCCAACCATAAGCTTGGCACAAGCCTAAGCACCAATAACAACATATGTTAGCATACTTAAACATAATTCACATGAATTTAACATAGGTAAGCCATTACATATGAACATAATTCATTGGAATTCATCATCTTCCTTAACATAACTTGCTTTCAATGTAACTCACCATTTCAATCATTTTCATAAATACATATCATAGTTCATATTGAACACTAACCATTCCTTTCCTTTTCATGCCCGTTGAACTGTTTAGAATATCATCAAATACGCAGGATAGCTCACATGAAGTGTGCTAAACATATAACCGTAACCTTTCCTTTCATTTACATCATTTCTCAAACAAGCTATAAAATGGGCCTGCTCACACGAGCTGTGGGTTGGAATGTAAGCCACACGATACTACTCACACAAGCTGTGGAGTTTTCGCAACAAATGCAAGACCTTAGCCATCGGTAAGACATTAAAGACCAGCACCCGAAACATGAAAACCCTAATGACATGTCATTTGTATCCTACGAATTCCTAAGGTTCAAACGGGCTTGATAATCTTGGTGTCATTGTTGGATTTATATCATACAGTTACATAGCAATCATCATATTAACATATAGATCAATACATAGCATTAAAAAGATATATAATCATACGAACTTACCTCGACAATACAGATGTATAAACGAGATCAACAATCCGAAGCTTTTGCTTTTCCTCGATCTAACTCCATATGAGGTCTATCTTTATCTAAATATACGAATACAATCCATTTAATAATTCTATCATTCAATTCAGTCCGTAGTTCATATTTTTGCATAATTACAATTTAGCCCCTAATATTTAAACTTTTTTATAATTTAGTCCTTAAGCTCGTAACTAAAAATTTACGCAATTTCATCCTTAACCCATGCTAGACGGATTTATTGTGAACACATATACACTCATACAAATCATCATTTCACAATTTCACCATGTACTTTTGATATTTTTACAAATAAGTCCCTAATTAACATTTTCATCAAAAATCACTTTACAAAACTTATTTATTTATCAACAAGGACTCATAATCTTTCATTAAACTTTAAGAATCATGCAAGAACATTCATGGCAAAACCCTAAAATTTTAAAAATTTTACAAATTAATCCCTAGGCTAGCTAGTTTAAGCTACAATGACTTCAAAAACATAAAAATCATTAAAAAGGGGATAAAACTACATACCATGCAAATGGAAATAAGCTTGGTCGAACCCTAGATACTCCAATGGTGATTTTTTATCATGAAAATGAAGAAACAAGAATATGACATCTTTCTTTTGTCTTTAATTTACTTATCAAATTAACTTAATTGTTCATTTACCAAAACATCCTTTTAAAATCATTATAATTTCATTAAAACCTTACCACAAACATCCACTAATAACATAATGGTCTAGTTACCATCCTAGTCCTCTTACATTAAAGTTTCATAACAATTAGACTCATTTTACTAATAGAATGCTACTTTCACACCTTTTACGATTTAGTCCTTTTCACTTAATTAAGCATGTAAACATCAAAATTTTGTAACAAAATTTTTATACGACCTTTCCAATAAACCATAGGCATTAAAATAATAATAAAATAAATATTACCTCATTGGATTTGTGGTCCCAAAACCACTATTTTGATTTCATCTAAAATGGGTTGTTACACTTGCGACCCCGCCTATCGTTTTGGGTAGTCCTTTATCAAGTGTTCCTTGGACCCACACTTGAAGCATCCTCCTGTTATCTTTCAACATTCACCAGGGTTCCTGTGTTCAAAGTGTTTGCAGAGTGGCCAACTTGGCAACTTGTGTTAACCTTCCTTCTCAGCTTGATTGATACCTTACTATCGTGAATGGTCTGCTAAAAAATTATGCTTAATATTCCTATTGGAATTAAGTGAATCACAATCCCTCTTTTGACTGTCCTATCCAAGCATCTATTTATTGTACCTTGTCGCAGCTTGCATTTTTTCTGCCCTTATCTCCTCAATAACCTTAGCTTTATCAACCAACTCAGCAAAGCTTGCCGTGTCGTGGGCCACTAGATAGAGTTGGATATGGCGATGCAATCCAAACCGGAGCCTCTTACAATGATCCCTTTCTTGTGAAACCATTTTAGCTACGTACTAGCTCAATCTTGCAAATTCTGCCTTACACTCAACCACAGTCAGTTCGCCTTGTACCAAATTGATGAATTCTCTCTTGCGAGCTTCCATGTACTATTCGCACATTAATTTCTTCTTAAATGTCTCCAGGTAGAAATCCCAAGTCAATCTATTTACAACAGTCCCTTGCTTCACAGTATTCCACCAGCGATGGGCTTCACCAGTTAGCAAGGACACTATGCATCCCAACTTTTCTTCCTCAATGCAAGCCATTTCCTCAAGGATTTTCTCAACATCCTTAAGCCAATACTCCGCCTTAGTTGGATCGGTTCTTCTTATACCACTGAACTCCTTACCACCCAGAGCTCGCAAATGCTCCAGTGGCAGCCCTCGACTGGAAGAAGCTTGGTTCACACTAGCATATTGTCGAAACGCTCCAAGCATGGCTTGTACCTGTGGTCCGACACTCTCATCTATACCACTTGCCCTGCGATTTCAAACTGGTGATGTTGAACTTCTGTCACCCTCTGGAGGATCCGCAATTCCATTAACAGGGTTCACATTCACTCTTCTAGGAGGTATCTTACTTACTCTAATGAACATAAGAAACAATCTTAAACATATACAGCTATACATCCTAGACTTAATAGACATATTTGAAAAATTAATTCGCTAGACACATAAGCGAACAGAGTTCGCCAGAACACTTAGGCGAATATGTTCGCTAGAACACTTCGGCGAATATGTTCACCAAGGTGCATTCGTGACACAACTAACTTAAAAAGATGAGTAGCGGACAGTGATCTGAAGCATTTCCTGTAAAAGGGAACAACTGGAAAAAGGCAATACATATTTCCCAATCCTACCCCAAGTAAACAATAGTTATACATAGCACTTCAATTGTCTTACAAACCTGGCAAACCAGTCTAGCTAGTTGCCCTAGCGAGCTCTCAAAAAACCTGGTGAGTTGACCAACCTGGCTAGCTCTGATACCAACAAATGTAACACCCCATACCCAGTCCAATTGCCAAACCTGAGCTACGAAACACCACATTATCCACCATAGTGACTCTCCATTACTCTTAACCTAACCTCTTTCACAACGCCATGTAAATATGAAATATATGAATAAGTTATTCAAATGCTGCAAAATTTCATGAAGATAAAAAACTTAACCATGTTTCATTTAGTCATAGAACACAACAAATAAGGGTTCGCATACTTTAACAAGCATGGTTTCACCTAAGGGTTCACCTATTGTCTACTAGGGGTTCACTTAATAACTTTGCTAAGTGCTACATACTCGAAGATTCTTAAGCTTTCGAGACAGTGTTCGCTTTGCGAACAAGGTTCACAAAACAAAAAGTTCTTAAAATAGAATATGGTTCACTAACTCCTCCTAAGTACTTATCTTTTGCTAACTCGGTTCATAGAGCTCTCTGCTAAGCAATATTATTCTAATATGTTAAGGGTTCACTGGAAGTAGTTCGCTATGTTTAGGGTTCGCGCTCTGACACCAACAATTGTAAAAGTATTTCGGCGAACTTAAATAAGATAGTTAATATGGTTCATACATGCTGCAACTTAAGGTAACAAGGGTTCACAAAAAAATGTGTGAGAGAAAGTTATAGGAATAGAAGAATTAAGTGAACATCAAAGCAAACTTGGTATATAATAGCATCTTTAAATATCAAATGTTTTGGTCAAGAATTAACGGTTCACACTTTAAATTTAAAGAAAACACAGAGAAACATAAAGTAATTTGTTATATTGTAAATCACTTGGCAAGGTCATTAGATTTATATCTCTACACCCAAACAAATTATACCACATTGCCTTTGTGGTCCAGGGTTTGCTTGCTCTACCTTTCCAACATGTATGCTTCACTTAGATCACTCTTCTCGTAGCTGCTAACCTTACGATCTACTTACCTGTGGTGTTTAGGAAAGAGTTTGTGAATCCTTTCAAACTCAATGAACAAAGAGGATACAATAATAACCACGCAGTAAGCACAAAACATAAGTTAAAAAAAAACATAGGTAATATTACAGATTTGTGAAGTAGGGTTCACCATACTTGTGCGAAGTCTGGTTTGTAATTACTTATAGTTCTTCAGCTTAGTAAAAACATAGTATCTTGAAAATCACATTCTTATTCACTTGTTCATTCTTTTTTGGATAACCGGATCTCCTTATAACACTTTAGAATGCCACAATGAGTCCTTAACATGTCCCATAAATGTAGCACAAGGCTAAACACTCTCCAATATACCAACATGTCCCAATGAATAATGCTCAGCTCGACATTCCCTTACCTATCCAGCCTGTCGCAGAGCCTCAACGCCCAAAACCTGAAACATATAGGTGAGTACACACAATCCTATGGCATGCCATTATATCCAATAGATTTAGAAGATTATTGTAACACCCAAATTTGGCGAGTCTAGAGTCTGGACGAGTGCCCAAAGAAAATCTTATTGGTGCGATCCTATCCTCTAAGATAACGTTCTGGCGTACTAGTAGGGCGCATAGGCAACGATAGGATGAAAGGCAATGAATGATCTCTGAAAAGTGTATGATTGTGTAAAAGGAGAGTTTGTCAAAGATATTAAGGGATTTTGAGTTATAAGAAGACATCGCCAAGTTAAGGTATGCCTAGTTTGTCTAGTTAAGGTATAAGTTACGTACTAACAAGATAACTAGGGCATGTACAATTCTATACCTACGAGCTTACCTAGCTAAATTGCAGAAGTGTCAAAGTATAGAAGCATTTTGATAATTTTCCATTCTCCTCGATTTTTCACCCGATCTTGATCTAAATTAAAAATTTCATTCAATCTATTAATTTAGACAGTAAAATAATATATTTTATGCAATTTAGTCTTTTTTGACATTTTTACAAAATTACCCCTAAAGTTTAAATTTTATTCAATTTAGTCACTAAGCCTAAAACATGCAAATTAACCATTTTTACCCAAAATTGAGACAAACTAAATACTTATGCTATCCAATATAGCCCATTCTTGCAAAAATTTCATAACAAATCCTTGTATTTTTTACTTTTTTAACAATTTAGCCCCTAATTGACAAATTCATTAAAAATCACTTAATAAAATACTTTTAAATAACAACTAATATTTCAAATTCATCATTTAACATCTAAAATCACAAGGTTCATTAATGGCAACATTCAAAATCTTTAACAGTTTCAAAATAGAAGGTACAGGCTAGCTGGACCTAATTGCAACGATCTCAAAAACATAAAAATTATTAAAAATGGAGCCAAAATCACATACCATGCAATAGGAAACCACCATGGCTGAACTTAGCTTAAATCCTCCATGAAATTTTGTTGTTCAAAGAAGAAACTAAAAAAATGATAACCAATTACCTTTTGTTTTTATTTTATTTTAATTTAATATACCAAATTACCATTTTAACCTTAGTTAATAATTAAATAAAACATCAAATTCATTTCCATTATTGTCCACTAACACCTTGAATGCTCTAATTACCATTTAAGTCCTTTTTCCTTTATTCAATTAACCATTTAATCACTCAAATCAAATAGTGATCAAATTTTACATCTTTTACGATTTAGTCCTTTTTAATTAATTAACTACCGAAACGTTAAACATTTTCAACAAAACATTAATACTACCTTAATGACACTTCATAAATATTTATAAAAATATTCATGGCTCAATTTATAGAAATGAGGTCCTCATACCTCATTTTCTAAACCCACTTGACCTTAGGGTCTTACCACTTGAACTTCTTAAATCATTTATATAACAAAAATTACTATATCACAAACCTTTTTAAAACCATGTTTGACTCGTAAATATTAAATAATAATATTTACGAACTTACTCGTCGAATTTGGTGGTCCCAAAACCACTGTTTCTGACACCACTAAAAAACGGGCTATTACATCTTCTTCCTTCTATTCAAAAATAAAACCATTGTTGCCTTGCTCTAGAAGCTAATCAGGGGTTTCTCGCTAATATGAAACTAAATATCAGAGTTCATGTATGAGGTTTTTCTCACACGGGGTAAGTATTTTAGACTCGCGTGTTGTTTTTGCAAGAATGAGTTTGATTATGTGCGTAAATGGAAAGAAAAAGAAGTAAGGCCTTGCATGGTGAATGTTTGCGCTAGCAATATGGGTGAGATTTGATAATATTCCTATGTCTTATAAATAGTGACTTTTAAGGGACCGCAAAAGGATGTGCAAACTTGGGGATCAAGCTGTTGTTCATGAAAGTAAGGTGAGTTCCTAGATTGACCATTGCATGTGTATTATGCTTATCTAGAAACTTCTATGCTAAGTGCCCAAAGCATGAGATTGAAACTAGTAAAGCATGATGTGACGAATCTAATAAGAAATGTAAGACTTATGAAACTGAATGACTATGTTGTGCTTATGTCTGAAAGTAAGAAGAATGAATCTGATAGGAACTGCATGTGTGTCTGGAAAGCATAAGAATGTCTATCATGGGTGAGTCAATGCATGATGAATCTATGTCCATGTCCATGTCCATGATCTATTAGGATAAAATCACAAATCTTTAAAAGGACAAGTCCATGTCCATGGCACTAAAGAAGACGATATCATGTAATACCGTAACTGGTGGGTTATGACATCATATTGGAAGAAAACCATGTTGTGTAAGACCGTAACTGGTGGGTTATGGCATCATATGGAAAAAATTTAAGGTTATTGCCTAATGTGGTTCTCTATATGTCTCAGAATGATGAAGGGCAAACCTTACTAAGTGTGAGTCTAGGCAAATCCCTATCGCCTAAATCACTAGAAGAAGAAAATCCTTTGTGGCAAAACTTTGGAAAGGCAAGCCTTTGTGGCGAACCTGTTAAAGGACAACCTTTGTTGCATAACTCTAGAAAAGAAAGCCTTTGTGGTGAACCTATTAAAGGATAGCTTTTGTGGCAAAAATTTGGAAAGGTAAGCCTTCGCGGTGAACCTCTTAAAGGACGCCTTTGTGGTGAGACTCTAAAAGGAAAGTCTTTGTGGTGACTACTTAATGAAAAGGACGCCTTTGTGGAAATCTCTAGATAAGGAAGCCTTTGTTGAAATCTTTGGATAAGGAAGCCCTTATGGAAATCTCTGGATAAGGAAACCTTTGTGGCTATCTCTAAAAAGGAATGCCTTCATGGCGCCATCTAAAGAATGACACTTGCGTCAACCATTTGAAAGAAATGCCTCTGTAGTGGACTCTGAACAAAAAGAAAGAAACCCATGGTGAACTCTAATAAAATGGCGTATGAAGTCTCTTGAAGGAACGATAAGTATAGTGAACTCTGAAAGAAAGGCTCCATAAGAAGTGTTATGGCTAACCCAGTATAGTAACATGGTAAGAACAATAAGACTAGAGTGTGCCAACGTCAGTGGCGAACCCAAGGTCTTCTGTCTGTAAGGCCCTCTGTAATAAGAATGGTTAAGAAATAAAAAAAAAAACAAAATGAAGAATGTGAATAAGGTAATGATGATAGGAATAGTAAGTTATGATCTCAGAATGAGGAATGACACCAATGACGCAATGAATGGAATCTAATGGATGTAACCGCCTGAGTCAAGGGAAAGACAAGAGCGAAGGATATGAATATGGAATTTTCAAGTATGAATCAGGTAAAGGAGGATTTGCTCACTAAGTTTTCATGAACTTAACTTTATGTCTTTTATGACACATGTAAGCTGATTTGAGACTATGTCGGGAGGGACTATGCCAGGGGAATGGTGAGATGGGTTGTTATGCATACAAAGTGAGCTTGAGGTGACGTGATCAAGTTTGACAGAAACACTCTAAATGGGCTAGGCAATCTATTTATAAGCCTTGTAGTGAGAATAGAATGTGTTGTCCAAATAAGTGTAATATATATACTTGTAAACCCTCGTCTAATGAAGAGGCATGTTTAATGTTTGTAATTAGTTACTGTAAGTCCAGACGTGATCTAGCTAAGTAGTCATATTAAATAAGATGTATTTTGTTGAAAGTTTAAACTTTTAGATATAAATAAGTCTATAATAGGAAATGTAACACACGAGATCCCAATCTAACAAATCAGATCGAGTCGAGGGCATTACATTTAGTTTAAAACATTTACTTAACATAGAGCTCATGAAACTCATAATCATGTAGATCTCGTCGTATAGAACTCGCATGTCATTATTCATGAGATCACATATTGAAATATTTTCATAAAATGAAGTAATAGAAAAGGCTTCCTTCTCGAAACTTAGGTCAAACCCTAAGCTCCTGATTAACATTATAGGTTGCACATACAAGTGGTGATCCCTAAACACTCGCCAATTTTCTTGAAGACATAGACAAGTTTTTCTATTCCTTTGAATTTGCTTAAAGATGGTTTTTGATTTCTCAGTGTTGGGCTCTTAGGACTGGCTGATAGAACGATCGAAAGTAAATTTAGGAGAAAATAATATGTAATTCCCTTAATGGAAATGGCTTAATTATAGGCTCTAACTGTCTTAATATCCTTAGGATACTCTAATTGTAATAGAAGTAAGATTTAACTACATGCATGGATAGTGTTGCAAAGAGAAAAGTAAGCTAAGCGTTGCAAAGAAAAAAGTAAGCTAACATTCTAAACTGGGGCATGACTCTACTTTGACCATTCTTATTTTTAACTCACAACCCAAAACTGTAGTTCACTGGCCCATTGGCGATCCCTGTTTCGCCAAGCCTACTAGCAATCTAAGTTCACTAAATTCTTTGGCGTTCTCCAGCTCACCAAGCCTTCTAGAGAACTCCTACTTGCCAAGCTTATTGGTGTAGAACTTGTTGGTCATAACTAGCTCGCCAATCTACTAGCGTATACATGCTTTTCATTTTCTCTAGTGAACCCCTGTTCACCAGTCTTATTAACGAGTACCTACTCGTCACATCTCGGGCTATTTTTTGTTCGCCAAACTCTTTGGTGAACCCAACTCACTTGGTCCCATACTTCTAGGCCCTACTTCGGGATGTTACAACTCTCCCTTAAGAAATTTTGTCTTCGAGATTCCCTATGTTTAGAACAGGTCAGGGTACTGGCGTCTCATGGCTTATTCTGTTTCCAAAGTGGTTTCGTTGGTCTTGTGATTTCACCATAACACTTTAACTAGAGGTATCTTTCTATTTCACAGAGTCTTTTTGTCATGAGCTAATATTTCCACATGCCCTTCATCATAAGTAAAACCAGGTCGCACCTCAATTTCATCTGTTGAAACAATGTGGAAAGGGTTCGCGCGATACTTCCTTAAAATTAACACGTGAAAAACATCATGGATTTACTCCAATTCTTGTGATAGCTTAAGTCGGTAGGCTACTAGACCAATCCTTTCAACCACCTCATAAGGACCTATACTTGCTCGCTTTTTTTGTACTCTATGTCTCATCGGTTCAGATTGGTGTAAGACTTTTGTCTGCCTACAAAAACAGTCAGTCTTTCACTTATCACTCTCACCTTATCTTCTATTTCACGAATTAACTCTAGTCTAACCATTCACTTCTCATCTAATTCTACCCAACACAAAGGTGTTCAACACTTCCTTCCATACAATGCCTCAAAGGGTGCCATTTGGATACTTCCTTGGTGATAACTCTTGAAAAGAGTTATATTTCATGCTCCTAGACTTAGTTAATTACCTGTACTTAAGTGTTGTTAGTTCCATTTTAGGATATTGCATTGGCACTTTTAAAGCATTGCATTAAAGAGCTTGGATTGTGCTTAATTGTGATTACATGTTGCTTTTAACCGCTTGTGGGAAGGATTTGTTCGACGATTGTTTGGTAGGTATAGAGTGTAGAGCAAAGTTTGACGGTTTGTCATGGAAAAGTATTGATAGTTTGCCAACACAAATGCTGTGGAAATGCCGGAAAGACGCCTAGTCAGCACTTAAAGCATACCACTCTTGGCCCCACATATATATCTACTTGGAAAATAGAGGAAGGATCATGGGTTGATAGACCTACCCTAGAAGGTTCAACTTATAAAAGCCAAGCAGGGAACCCTAATTAGGGGGAGCCTTTAGACGAAACAGAGGAACCTTGAGCGGCCGAAAATAGACTAGGACATTAGCCTTGGATGAAATAGTAAATATTGAGTAGGGGCCAAGAACAAGGGCAGCAAAAGAAAGAGATAACAATTGCAATCATCTTGGGCAACTGCAAGACATTGTACTGCCTATGTTGAGAGTTGGATAGGCGAAAGTTGTAATCTTAGATTTCCTCTTTTGTTTCTTATCATGCTTTTCTTTAAAGCTTATTAGTTATTGATGATGTTGGTTATCGTATTAAACTCAAAATTGATTTTCCCAACCATAAGCTGAATCTCTTAGGCTTAGGATTACTTTGATGAAACCTTTATTTCTATTAATGTTTAAAGTTTAAGTTTGGTTTGTTCTACTATTTTATTCAATGGCATATCATGTTATATGCAGGTTGTACATTGAAGAATGTGTGACAGGTTTATAAAGAAAACTTAATACCGATAAGGTTGGGTTACCTAGATAAGTGTTGGGTAATATGAGTGAATGATTAATCACTTATTCATGGCAACCTCTAGACATAGATCCTTGCCTTGTGCAAAAGAAGGTAGGAAATATTAGTGGTAGCCGAACTCAAAGCCTATAGATATATGGTTCCCTAAGGGAGGTAACCCAAGGTCTTGCTCTTGAGAGAAGCAGTACAAAACCTATTGAATTGTAGAATATTCACGACTTTGATGTGGCATTAATAGGAAGTGAAGGTTGATCCATTAGTAATCCTAACCATCCTAATCAACATTGTAGTTCCTCAAGCCTTTTTCGTAGTGATTTTGCCGTGGCATTCTTGTTCTGTTTACTTATTTTGCACATTTTATACATCATCATTCTCTCATTTTTCCATTGCATCCTTATTCTTATTTTGCTTTAGCATTAATCGAACTTAACTATAATAACTCAACCAAATTATACCTATCTAATCCCTGTGGAGATGATATCACTCATCACTGTATTACTTGCTTGATGTGTACACTTGCACGACTTGCATATCAGTTGTGCAACCAACACCTGGTAACTGTTGTTATATGCGAACTCTGCCAAGGGCAGATATCGTTCCCAGCTTCCTACGAATTCCACCACATGGCTTCGTTGTATGTCTTCTAGTACTTAGATCACCCTCTCTTATTGACCATCTGTCTATGAATGATAAGTTGTACTGAAATTCAATTTCAAACCCAAGGGTTCTTGTAAAATTTTACAAAATCTCAATGTGAATCGTGGATCTTGATCAACGGTAATGGAAACGAGCACGCCCTGAAGTCGTACTATTTTTGTGATGTATAACTCCACCAGATTTTGCAGAGTATGAGTGGTGTGGACTTCGAAGAAGTGTAAAATTCTAGTGAGGCGATCCACAATTACCCATATTACATCTTTCTTTGTCGAGGTCAGTAACAAGCCTGACACAAAGACTATGGTGATCCTTTCCCATTTCCACTCTGGAATTTTGATTAGTTGCAGCAATCCTGAAAGCTACTAATTCTCAGCCTTCACCTTTTGAAAAATAAGACACTTTTCCACATAGCTCGTAACGACTCGCTTCAAGCTAGGTCACCAATACAATTCACGAAGGTTATGGAACATCTTATTGCTCCCTGGGTGCAACGCGTAAAGGCAGTTGTGAGCTTCTATAAGGATCGCATATTGAAGTTCTTCATCACAGGGCACGTACAGTCTTCCTAGGAAACAAAGTATACCTTCTTTATTCAGTGCGAAGTCCCTCTGAACTCCTTGTTCCACTTGGCGAACCCTCTTCGCCAAATCCTCATATGAGGCTTGCTTCCTTTATTTACTGCAAAAGGGTTGGCTTCACCTATAATTCTACAAGCAGTCACGCATCGTATGTCACACTCAAACGAAAAAACAAAGCTTGCAGTTCACTCACTGATTTTCTACTTAAGGCATCTACGACCACGTTCACCTTTCTTGGGTAATATTCTATAACACGATCTTAGTATTTTAGTAGCTCTATCCACCTCCTTTGTCTTAAGCTTAGTTCTTTCTATATGAGTAAGTACTTGAGGCTCTTATGGTCAGTACAGATTGTACACTGTTCACCATATAAGTAGTGTCACCAAATCTTGAGTGTGAACACCACTACTTCTAACTCTAGATCATGCATTGGGTAGTTTCGTTCATGAGGCATCAACTATTTGGAGGCATAAGTCACCACCCTTCCTTCTTGCACCAGCATGCAACCAAAACCCAAGTGTGATGCGTCAATATAGACTAAAATGTCTTTCCCATGTTCTGGTTGAACCAACTCATGTGCTTTAGTGAGTATCACCTTAAGTCTCTCGAAGCTTTTTTGTCTTTCTTCCGTCCATGCGAACTCCTCATATTTTTGTGATAACTTTGTTAAGGGTATCGCGGTAGTGGCAAATCTATCAACAAATTTGCTATAGTAACCGGCGAGCCCCAAATGGCTTTGTACCTTTGAGACACTTCTTATATATCTCTACTCCAGGATTTCCTCAATCTTCTTTGGGTCCATGCAAACTCCCTTTACAGATACCACAAGACCCAAAAAGGCTACTTCCTTTAACCAAAATACACATTTGTTGAACTTCACGAACAGTTGCTTCTCACGTAAAATTTGTAACACAGTTTGCAACTGAACATCATGTTCTTAATCGATTTGAAAGTACGCCAGGATATCGTCTATGAAGACCACCATACACTGGTCTAAATACTTGTGGAACACTCTATTCATTAAGTCCATGAATGCAGCAGGTGCATTTTTCAATATAAAGAGCATAACTAGGAATTCTTAGTGCCCATACCTTGTGTGAAAAGCTATCTTCTAAACATATTCTTCCTTAACCTTAAGCTAGTAGTACCATGATTGCAAGCCTATCTTTGGAAATACTATGGCACCTCACAGCTAATTGAATAGATCATCAATTTATTCAACTATCTATAGTCATTGCAGATTTTCAGGTTTCCATTTTTCTTCTTTATAAACAATACCGGTGATCCCCATGGCGACACACTTGGTCAAATGAAACCCCTGTCGAGCAGCTCTTGTTGTTAGATCTTCATTTCCTTAATCACTTTTGGTGCCATTCGATAAGGTGTAATGGACACTGGCGAACTATCTAGGTATAACTCAATGGAGGATTCCACTTCGCGGCCTGGGGGTATTCCAAGTAGCTCATCTAGAAATACATCAAGATTGTCTTTCACCGTGCGAATGTCGCAAACTCCTAAAGATTTACTTGGTGAGCCCACCACATAGGTGAGGTAGGCTTCGTATCCTTTCCTTATCAACTTCTCTGTCCTAATTGCTGAGACCATATTGGACAAGAATTGAGTTTGCTCACCAACCATAATAATTTCCATCCCTTCACCAGTTCACAAGGTTACCCTCTTAAGTGCAAAGTGTATTTTGGCTTTATTCACAAGCTTTGTTATTCCCTTGACTTTTCTTGTTGATGGTTCTTAATTTCTAATTGTTGGGATCTTAGGACTTACTGACAAAATGATTGACAGTAAATTTAGGAGAATAGCATATGAAATTCCCTTATTGGCAAGAACTTTATAGGCTCTAAGTGTCCTAATGTCCTTAGGATACTCTAATTGTAATAGAAGTAAAATTTAATTACGTGCATGGATAGTGTTACAAAGATAAAAGCAAGCTAACTTTCCTAACCAAGGCATGACTCTACTCTGACTATTCTTACTTCTGACTCACAGCCAAAAATTTTAGTTCACCGACCCACTGGTGATCCCTGTTTTGCCAAACCTACTGGCAATCTAAGTTCCCTAAATTCTTTAGCATACTCTAGCTCACCAAGCCTTCTGGAAAACTCCTACTAACCAAGCTTATTGGCGTAGTTTAGCTAGCCGTACTTGATGGTCATACACCTTGTAACACTCCTAACCTGTCTTCGTTATTGGATTAGGGTTACAGAGTATTACAGTACAATTCAAAACATTCAGTATCACACAGTATCAATTTTCCAATTTAATTGTCAAATTTTCATATAACATTCAAATTAAATTGAAACATACATTTATGGGCCTTAAATCCAACCTACGAGGCCTCAAAAATAGTTTTGGAACAATTAGGGACCAATTCGATACAAATCAAAATATTTGGGGAAAATATGAAAAGTTTGAAAATAGGGGTCACACGGTCGAGTGATAAAGCCCAGACCGTGTGGCTCTAACCATGGCCGTGTGGCTATCCCACATGCCAGTGTGCTCACTCGTGTGTCCGCCCATGTAACTCATTGACTTGGGTTACACAGCCGTGTCGCAGGTCGTGTGCCAGCTCGTGTGAACCCTACTTCTAACACGTTTAGGGCATACGCCATTGTGGGTTGCCCATGTGTTACACACGACAATGTGATAGCCCATGTCCCAGGCCATGTGTGCCAAAAATGACCCAAAACTTTCCCATTTCACATCCAATTTCTTAGGTACCTAATTATACACTTACACACATGTTCATAAGAATTTGGAATGCATTTTAAACCACTCAAATCAAGTTAATCAACCATCCTATGTGCCTAACCAATGTGCCACCATTGACACAATATTTCAATCACATAAAAAAAATATCAAGCTAAAATTTCAAGCCATCCATGCATACCACATCAAATAAAATAACTTACCAATTCATGCCTGATTAGCATTGTAACACCCCTTAACCCGTCTTCATCGCCAGACTAAAGTTATGAGGCATTACTAACAAAAACACAACTTAGAACTAATATTTCATAAGCTGAATATCAAATATATCACTTTTGTACACACACATTTAAAAACCAAAACATCTATGGGTATAAAGAACAATTCATAGCATACCAAGTTCGCTTGCTTTATAATCAATCTAAAGAACATATACCAAACTTGAACACATATATCCATTAATAATTCACTTATTACGAATAATCTAATAGCATAATTATAATATGGACATTCCCAAATAAATTATTTACAAAGTTGAATAACTTCAACATTTTCATTACTTAAAAATTTATCTAGACCAACCATCTCAAGAAAACAACCATGAAGCATGCTTTACAACAATTCAAATCGTGACCCAATACATATAAAGATTAACCTTCAAATGAAATTCAACCATTAACCTAATGCCAAAATACATAACTAAATTAACTCAAACATTAGTATCATAAACAAGCAATTATGCCGAATGCATATCACATATACTTGACTAAAAGAAATATATCGTAGCCGAATTATTGAAATCAAACACACCATACACATAGCCAAAAACAAATAAAACCAACTTAAACAAAATGATTAAGCCATTTTCGCATGGCTATATATATATGTAAATAGAACATCTTTCAAACGTTTATCTAGCCTATACATGCCTTTAATTCGAAAACAACTAGCTTGAAAGTACCAAAAGGGGATGATAGTGTGGTTGACTTCACCAACGATCCTTTGAGCCTGTAGCTTGACCAAAATCTATAAAACGAACAGCGAACACACAAAGTAAGCTCACTAGCTTAGTAAGTCTCAAGCAAATATAACCGTAATGAACATACATGTAAGCATTTTAATTTCCAAGCTTATAGTATTGAACGTAAATATTTCAATATGTAAAATGTACATAGCCAAATACTAGTGACACACTTGATTTAAATATTATCACTATGTCAACATGAACATATACATTATCAAATCACATGAATATATTATATCGCATATTCCGAATCACATGATTCATCCTTAGGCATCGATCTTCTATATCTACTTATACACATATGCAAAATACTTTCGACTCTTTCGCCATTGATCTTTTCCATTTTATAACCGAGTTCTCACTATGACATACATGTACATAACCCGATTTCACATATAAATAATATTCATACACATTAATGATAGCTCAACATTATAAAATAAAGTACTTACTGAATTGTTCATTTCATCACATCGTATTTAACTAAAACGATAAGAAATTAGCTCACTTCGTTCCTTACTAATAAAGTAGGCTAACTCTTACCCGAGCTGTTAACACATAGTACTATATATGACTCACCGTGTTTGATTCTCGGATTCTCTGTTTATAGCAAATCACCGGCATTAAGCCTGCTAGACCCGAAGTCTGAAGTTTGAACACCGGCATTAAGCCTGCTAGGCAATAAGCCCGAAATAATTCACCGGCACAAGGCCTGCTAGGCTCGAAGCCCGATATAACTCACCGGTACAAGGCCTGCTAGGCTCGAAGCCCGAATTATCAACACTATTAACCATTCATATCACATTACTTACTGCTAAATTGACAAAAATTTCGTATACTTCGTATTTCTTTCACATATCAAACCGAACTTACTTTAAACAAAATAAAGTCAATCCAATAATACATACTACCACATTCAGCCATCACATGGATTTATACTTAAAATTATCAAATATTATCATTTAATATGTTCATAAATAATTCTTTGACATATACTTGCTTAAGGACTTCCCTCGACTATCGACGGACGACTTAAACCGGCTATTCAATAACCTTCGCCTTCCCCCGATCCAAATCCGTTTTTCTTTGTTCTTGATCTAAACACATTAAAATTTAGCTCATTCAAGCACAATTCATCTCAATTTAGTCCCAAAACACAATAATGGGCAAATTACCATTTTACCCCTAATGTTTCACATTTTTACAATTTAGTCCTATTTGCACAAAACACAAAATACAAAAAATTTCACTAAACCATACAAGGGCCGAATGTTCATGAGGACCTCACTAGTCCATTTGTTTCATTTATTTTGCATTTTAACCCCCTCAAAAATTCATTTTTGCAATTTAGCCCAAATACTCAAATTTACCAAAAATCCAAAGACAAAACATATTAATCTAACATATATCTTTCCTAATTCATCAACTATCATCATAAAACTCATAAACTCATCAATGGAATATTTCAAAATATTCACCAAAATCAAAAATTCAAGCATGGGTCTTGAAGTATTCGAAGCAATGATCACAAAAACGTAAAAATTATCGAAAATCGAAATCAAACAAACCTTGAATTTTAGCTCACAAGTGCCGAATTTTGAAAGCTTAAAAACCTATCTTTCTTCTTTACACATTTGGCTTCATGAACAAAAAGATGATAATGGTTTTTATTATGTTTTATTTAACATATATCATGACATATAATTAATTACCTATTTAACCTTATATCATAAAATTATGTAATATAAAACTTAAGGTTAATCTTGTCATATACCACCCACTAACTTGGAAATGGATTATTTACCCATTTAATACCTCATTTTAAAAAGCCATTATCATTCTAGCACTTTACACTATAGTATGCAACTTTTTCACTTTACGCGATTTAGTCCTTTTTGTTAAATCGAACACACAAATGATTAAATTTTTCTACGAAACTTTCACACACAATAAATCACATATAATAAGCACAGAATATATCATTTAAAAATATTTCAGACTCAAATTCATGGTCCCAAAACCACCATTCCGATTAAGGTCAAATTCGGACTGTTACAACTCTCCCCCTTAGGGATTTTCGTCCCCAAAAATCTTACCGTTAAACAAAGTCAGATATTGTTGCCTCATTGAATCCTCAGGCTCCCACGTAGCCTCTTCAACTCCGTGCCGATTCCATAGTACTTTCACTAATGGAATTCTCTTGTTTCTCAACTCTTTCATTTCCCGGGCTAAAATACGGATTGGTTTTTCCTTATACGTCATATCGGATCGAATTTTAATCTCAGACGGAGCGATTACATGTGACGAATCTGATCTATATCTACGAAGCATCGAAACGTGAAATACGTTGTGTATCTTTTCTAATTCAGAGGGCAACTTCAATCTATAAGCAACGGGCCCAATACGTTCGATGATCTTATGCGGTCCGATGAACCTCGGACTTAGTTTGCCTTTCGACCAAATCGGAGTACCTTCTTCCACGGAGAAACTTTCAAGAACACCGGCCTCGACACGAAACTCAATATCTTTGCGCTTGAATCAGCATAGGACTTTTGATGATCTGAGGCAGCTTTCAAACTATCTCCGATCCACGACCACTTTCTCATTCAGTCTCTTTAATCAAATCAACTCCGTGTATCTTGCTTTCACCAAGCTCAGTCCAATACAACGGTGTACGACATTTGGGGCCATAAAGAGCTTCGTAAGGTGCCATTTTGATACTTGATTAAAAACTGTTATTATAAGCAAATTCGATCAAAGGTAAGTATCTTTCCCACGTACCTTCAAACTCGAGGACGCAACATCTCAACATGTCCTCAAGTATCTGAATGGTTCGTTCAGACTGACCGTCTGTCTGCGGATGAAAGGCTGTGCGAAAGTGGAGTTTAGTACCTAAAGCATCTTGCAACTTCTTCCAAAACCACAATGTGAATCTCGGGTCTCTGTCTGAAATAATGGAACTCGGCACACCATGTAATCTCACAATTTGAGATACATACAACTCAGCAAGTTTATCGAGCGAATAGTCTGTCTTAATTGGCACAAAGTGAGTGATTTGGTCGATCTATCTACTATAACCTGCATCGCATCTTTCTTGCTCTGTCGTAGGGCAAACCGGATACAAAATCCATAGCGATTCTATCCCATTTCCATTCGGGTATCATGATTGGTGAAGTAATCCGTAAGGCACTTGATGCTCGGCTTTTACTTGGCGACAAATTAAACACTTTGAAACAAATTCGAGATATATCCCGCTTCATGCGGGCCACCAATAGAACTATTTCACATCATTATACATTTTCGTGCTACCCGGATGTATCGATAGTCGACTACTATGAGCCTCGTCCAAAATCATTTGAATCAAATTCATATTCCTCGGAACACATATTCGGCCTTTGAAGTTCAAGCAATCATTTACATCGATTGAAACTCGACTGCATCATTTTCACATCGAACTCGTCTAGCAATCATATCTTTGTCAATTTTCTGTGCATCACAAATTTGCTGAAAAAACATCGGTCTTGCTTTCAACTCGGCTATGATCGAACCATCACCAGACATAACCATATGTACGTTCAACTCACGAAGAGCAAACAATGATTTTTGACTTAATGCATCTGCGACAACATTAGCTTTCCCCGGATGGTAGTCAATCACTAATTCATAGTCTTTCAGCAGCTCTAACCATCTGCGTTGTCTCAAGTTCAAATCTTTCTGAGTCATCAAATACTTTAGACTTTTGTGATCCGAGTAAACATGACATTTCTCACTGAATAAGTAATGACACCAAATTTTCAATGCGAAAACGATGGCTGCTAATTCCAGATCGTGAGTCGGATAATTTCTTTCGTGAGGCTTCAATTGTCTCGAAGCGTAGGCTATGACTTTGCCTTCCTGCATCAAAACACAACCCAAACCATTCAAAGAAGCATCACTATAAACAATAAATTCTTTACCCGATTCAGGCTGAGCTAACACTGGAGCTTCGATCAAAAGGGCTTTCAACTGATCGAAACTTTTCTGACACTTTTCTGACCACTCAAACTTGACATCTTTCTGTAATAACTTTGTCAAAGGTGTAGCTATCATAGAAAAACCTTTCACAAACCGTCTGTAGTATCCCGCAAGTCCCAGAAAACTTCGAATTTCAGAAACATTCTTTGGTGGTTTCCAATCAAGTATAGCCGATATTTTGTTCGGATCAACCCGAATACACGATCTTTGAAATGGCGTGACCCAAAAAGTCGACTTCCTTCATCCGAATTCACACTTACTAAACTTTGCATACAACTGTTGATCTCGCAAAGTTTGTAGCACCAATCTCAAATGCTCGGCATGCTCGGTTTCATCTCTGGAGTAGATCAGGATATCATCTATAAATACTACCACAAACCGATCCAAATACTGTCTGAAAACTCGATTCATCAAATCCATAAAAACAACAGGTGCATTAGTAAGTCCAAAAGGCATGACTAGGAACTCAAAATGTCCGTACCTCGTTCGAATGCGATCTTTGGCACATCGAATCTCGACTACTGCAGAATCGATAATAGCCCGATCTTAAATCAATCTTCGAAAACATTGAAGCCCCTTTCAACTGATCAAACAAGTCATCAATCCGAGGCAACGGGTATTTATTCTTTATAGTCGCCTTATTCAGCTGCCGATAATCAATACACATTCGCATAGTTCCATCTTTCTTTTTCACAAATAGAACTGGTGCACCCCAAGCAGAAAAGCTCGGTCGTTCAAAGCCTCTATCTGTCAACTCTTGCAACTGTGCTTTAAACTCTTTCAATTCAGTAGGTGCCATCCGATAAGGAGCTATCGAAATTGGAGTCGTCCCCGGTATTAATTCAATACCAAATTCTATCTCTCGAACTAGCGGTAAACCCGGCAATTCTTCAGGGAACACCTCTGGGTATTCACATACAATTGGTACGGATTCAATCTGCTTTTCGGACACTTTATTATCCAACACATATGCCAAGTAAGCTTCACATCCTTTTCTCACATACTTACAAGCTAACATCGAGGATATTACTGTCGGTAACCCACTTAGATCATTAGATTCAACCCGGATGATCTCACCATTCTGACATCTCAAATCAATAATCTTTCTTTTACAATTCACCATTGCATCATGCAAAGTTAACCAGTCCATTCCCCAAATTTTATCGAACTCGTCGAAAGGCAACAACATTAAATCAGCTGGGAAGCATGAATCCCGAATCATCAATGGGCAACCTTTACATATTTTATCAACAAGAACACATCTACCCAAAGGGTTGGACACACGGATCACAAACTCAGAAGACTCAACAGGCAGAATCTTACTGGATACTAGAGTTTCACACACATATGAATGAGTCGAACCAGGATCAATCAATGCAATCACAGTAGTATCATAAAGTGTGAAAGTACCGGTAATGACATCTGGGGAAGAAGCATCCTCTCTGGCTCGTATAGCATAAGCTCTAGCCGGTGCTCGAGCCTCGATCAATCGCAGTGTCCTTCGTCCCTCTGTGGATCGCCACCTACGTTGCTCAGAATGTCGGTTGGTTCGCGCCTCGTCTTTGACGCATTGCTTGGTTTAATGTTCTGAACTGTGTTTTGCTCAGCTAGCATAGGACACTCTCGAATAAAATGGTCCGACGATCCACATTTAAAGCAGGACCGATCACGGAATCTACAACTCCCAGAATGCCACTTTCCACAATGCTTGCACTCAGCCCGGTTCTGCTGAACATTACCAACACTAGCCATCGAAGTGGCTCGGGAACTCACTAGAGGTCGATCTCGTATAGATAGGTCTGAAGTAGCTTTATGTCGACTGAAGACATCTTTGAACTTCTTAGGCGTTGAATGGAAAGTCTTACTCGATGATCTTTTACGAGTGTCTCTAGCTTCTATTTCAGCCTTTCTTTTCTCTTTTTCGAGCTCTTCAGCTTTGCAAGCTCGCTCGACAAGTACTACGAACTCTTTGATTTCAAGAATGCCAACAAGAAACTTTATGTCTTCATTCAGACCGTCTTCAAATCTTTTGCACATAATGGCTTCAGTTGATACACACTCTAGGGCATATCGGCTCAATTTGACAAACTTCCGCTCATATTCCGTCACAGTCATACGACCCTGTTTTAGTTCTAGAAATTCTTTTCATTTCTGATCGATGAATCTCTGACTGATATATTTCTTATAGAACTCGATCTGGAAGAAATCCCAAGTCACTTTTTCTTTTGGAACCACTGATACTAGTATATTCCACCAGTGATATGCAGTGTCTCGAAGTAGAGATATAGCACATTTCAGGCATTCATCTGGAGTACAGGATAGCTCGTCAAGTACCCGAATAGTGTTATCAAGCCACATCTCGGCTTGCTCTGCGTCATCATCATCATTGGCTTTGAATTCTTTGGCCCCATATTTCCTGATTTTATCAACGGGAGGCCTACTAGATCTCATCGGATCTATCATCTGAGGAGTCTTTGGAGTGCAGGAGTTGGATTATTCGGGTGGAGGTTGTTGTATAGCCAGGTTATTCTGAACAAACTGGGTAAACCATTCATTCATCATCTGGTAGAAGGCTTGTTTAGCCTCCCCCTCATGGTTACCCGAAACTGGTCGAAAGTCTACCGGCACTGATCCACGTGCACGATCAGGCGCTACACTCTCTACATCATCTGCTACGGCTCTGTCAGGATCGGAATCCATTTACTATATAAAACACAGTTGGAAAAGTCAGAAGTCACCACACTATCATATATACAATAAAGGCATGTATAGCTAGACTCTTACGCGCTACGGTAGTCCTAGAATCGACTAAACCATAAGCTCTGATACCAATCAAATGTAACACCCCTTAACCCGTCTTCATCGCCAGACTAAGGTTATGAGGCATTACTAACAAAAACACAACTTAGAACTAATATTTCATAAGCTGAATATCAAATATATCACTTTTGTACACACGCATTTAAAAACCAAAACATCCATGGATATAAAGAACAATTCATAGCATACCAAGTTCGCTTGCTTGATAATCAATCTAAAGAACATATACCAAACTTGAACACATATATCCATTAATAATTCACTTATTACGAATAATCTAATAGCATAATTATAATATGCACAATCCCAAATAAATTATTTACAAAGTTGAATAACTTCAACATTTTCATTACTTAAAAATTTATCTAGACCAACCATCTCAAGAAAACAACCATGAAGCATGCTTTACAACAATTCGGATCGTGACCCAATACATATAAAGATTAACCTTCAAATGAAATTCAACCATTAACCTAATGCCAAAATACATAACTAAATTAACTCAAATATTAGTATCACAAACAAGCAATTATGTCGAATGCATATCACATATACTTGACTAAAAGAAATAGATCGTAGCCAAATTATTGAAATCAAACACACCATACACATAGCCAAAAACAAATAAAACCAACTTAAACAAAATGATTAAGCCATTTTCGCATGGCTATATATATATGTAAATAGAACATCTTTCAAACATTTATCTAGCCTATACATGCCTTTAATTCGAAAACAACTAGCTTGAAAGTACCAAAAGGGGATGATAGTGTGGTTCACTTCACCAACGATCCTTCGAGCCCGTACCTTGACCAAAATCTATAAAACGAACAGCGAACACACAAAGTAAGCTCACTAGCTTAGTAAGTCTCAAGCAAATATAACCGTAATGAACATACATGTAAGCATTTTAATTTCCAAGCTTATAGTATTGAACGTAAATATTTCAATATGGAAAATGTACATAGCTGAATACTAGTGACACACTTGATTTAAATATTATCACTATGTCAACATGAACATGTACATTATCAAATCACATGAATATATTATATCGCATATTCCGAATCACATGAACCATCCTTAGGCATCGATCTTCTATATCTACTTATACACATATGCAAAATACTTTCGACTCTTTCACCATTGATCTTTTCCATTTTATAACTGAGTTCTCACTATGACATACATGTACATAACCCGATTTCACATATAAATAATATTCATACACATTAGTGATAAGCTCAACATTATAAAATAAAGTACTTATTGAATTATTCATTTCATCACATCGTATTTAACTAAAACGATAAGAAATTAGCTCACTCCGTTCCTTACTAATAAAGTAGGCTAACTCTTACCCAAGCTGTTAACACATAGTACTATATATGACTCACCGTGTTTGATTCTCGGATTCTCTGTTTATAGCAAATCACCGGCATTAAGCCTGCTAGACCCGCAGTCTGAAGTTTGAACATCGGCATTAAGCCTGCTAGGCAATAAGCCCGAAATAATTCACCGGCACAAGGCCTACTAGGCTCGAAGCCCGATATAACTCACCGGCACAAGGCCTGCTAGGTTCGAAGCCCGAATTATCAACACTATTAACAATTCATATCACATTACTTAGTGCTAAATTCACAAACATTTCGTATACTTCGTATTTCTTTCACATATCAAACCGAACTTACTTTAAACAAAATAAAGTCAATCCAATAATACAAACTACCACATTCGGCCATCACATGGATTTATACTTAAAATTATCAAATACTATCATTTAATATGTTCATAAATAATTCTTTGACATATACTTGCTTAAGGACTTACCTCGACTATCGACGGACGACTTAAATCGGTTATTCAATAACCTTCGCCTTCCCCCGATCCAAATCCGTTTTTCTTTGTTCTTGATCTAAACACATTAAAATTTAGCTCATTCAAGCACAATTCATCTCAATTTAGTCCCAAAACACAATAATGGGCAAATTACCATTTTACCCCTAATGTTTCACATTTTTACAATTTAGTCCTATTTGCGCAAAACACAAAATACACAAAATTTCACTAAACCATACAAGGGCCGAATGTTCATAGGGACCTCACTAGTCCATTTATTTCATTTATTTTGCATTTTAACCCCCTCAAAAATTCATTTTTGCAATTTAGCCCAAATACTCAAATTTACCAAAAATCCAAAGACAAAACATATTAATCTAACATATATCTTTCCTAATTCATCAACTATCATCATAAAACTCATAAACTCATCAATGGCATATTTCAAAATATTCACCAAAATCAAAAATTCAAGCATGGGTCTTGAAGTATTCGAAGCAACGATCACAAAAACGTAAAAATTATCGAAAACCGAAATCAAACTAACCTTGAATTTTAGCTTACAAGTGCCGAATTTTGAAAGCTTAAAAACCTATCTTTCTTCTTTACACATTCGGCTTCATGAACAAAAAGATGATAATGGTTTTTATTATGTTTTATTTAACATATATCATGACATTTAATTAATTACCTATTTAACCTTATATCATAAAATTATGTAATATAAAACTTAAGGTTAATCTTGTCATATACAACCCACTAACTTGGAAATGGATTATTTACCCATTTAATACCTCATTTTAAAAATCCATTATCATTCTAGCACTTTACACTATAGTATGCAACTTTTTCACTTTACGCGATTTAGTCCTTTTTGTTAAATCGAACACACAAACGATTAAATTTTTCTACGAAACTTTCACACACAATAAATCACATATAATAAGCACAAAATATATCATTTAAAAATATTTCAGACTCGGATTCGTAGTCCCGAAACCACCTGTAACACCCCAAACTCGGTCAATACACCACGACCGAGTCTGGTATGTTACGGGGAAAACGTACTTGAGAGGTTTAGGTTTTTCGTTTAAAAGCAGGATGTAGACACTTCACTATCTAGTGTATTTGAAGAAAATTTCTTAACCAAAAGGTGTAGTTAAAACGAGTTTATTCCATTTCATTATTCAAATAGTTTCTTAGTGTTACTTAAGACATTTTAACCTGGTAGAAAATCGAGTTTTGGTTTGGAAATCGTTTGAGTTTCTAATGCGAGTCATGGTGAGATACCCGATGGTATAGTTTAAAACACTTTGCGTTATAGTTTTTAAATCATTGTCTTTCCAATTTTTAGTAAAATTCCAACCCACTTATTTTGTTAAGGCATATTAAAGTCTATTTAAAGCATAAACATCATAAAACATAAATTAAAGGCCTTTTACAATCCAAAACAAAACCCAAATATAAAAGCAAGCAAAAGTACCCAAATTATAAAGTCTGAGTAAAACTTTATTAAGCGTGGCATGAGCACCCCGAGTCCATCCCGGCTCCACGTCCGCGTCTAAGTGTCACCTGAAACGTCAAAGGAGAGGGTGAGTCGAATGACTCAGTGCATAAATCCCGCTCCCGATAGAACAACATGCTAACACACATCATACATAGCAACATGATTAATGCAACCCGATCCTAACCATCCATATCGCCTTTTCTACCCCGTGTGGTACCAAACCCTTTGGTGGTGCCAAACCATGGTGACCCAAAGTCACGATATCCATAAGTGTGGTGCCAAACCCTTTGGTGACCCAAAGTGACGAATAATCCAATGATGGGGCCAACCCATCGTGTGTGATACCAAATCACTAGCGGACGATCCCATATCTCAAAGTGGGGCCAACCCACGGTGGTGTTAACCACGAGGGGCCAGTCGCAATGAGGTGCCAAACCTCCGGTGTCCCAAAGACATAAATGTGATACCAAATCACCGTGACCGCATGATACAAATCTGGATGATGGGGCCAACCCATCGTGTGATACCAAATCACTAGCGCACGATCCCATATCTCAAAGTGGGGCCAACCCACGGTGGTGTTAACACTGGGGACGAGTCGCAATGAGGTGCCAAACCTCACGGTGTCCCAAAGACACAAATGTGATACCAAATCACTTTGGTGACCGAAGTCACAAAATCAAGCGTGGTGCCAAACCCACCGGAGGTGCCAAACCTCTGGTGTCCCAAAGACACACAGTGTCCCAAAGACACGGATATCATCATTCTCCCTCCACTCATATCACCCATCAACATACCATACTCATGTGATCATGCATATCATACAAGCCATGCATATCATGCTAATATGTTAACATCATATCCCATATCACATACATCCATAATCATGATACTATATAGATCATCAAGAAGCTCATAATAATCTTGACTTACCCGAGTCAAGATCATACCCAATAGGGTATCATATCAATCATCACTGTTTCACTAATTACAACCACAGGTTATCAATCATATTACTAAGCGAGAGTGTGTTAGTTTACACACACAGTAAAGCGAAGGTTTTAATCCTAAGAACCGGTCTACAACCCTCGATCCTCTTTCTCCTAAAACAATCGGCCAACATGAGTTAATCACTTAGACCATTCAGCCATAGCCATTTAAACCAAAAAGGGTTTATCAAATAACCCTTACCTTGCAAATGTTTGGTTTCCTACCAAACCCGAACCAACTAATGGTCCCTTTGACAATCGGTCACCACCTAATAAGAAGAACAGTTAAACCATTGTCATCCTTGACTTAATCGAACTAAATAAATAAACCGATAATAACATAGCCACTTACCACTTCGCTTACCAATCGGTCTCTAACAGGTAAATGCCTCCTTGATTCCCACCACAAATCAAAGATCCCAACACCAACTAAAATTCGGCCAACACCACACTAGAAGGGAATGGAGATTCGGCCTTACTCACAAAAAAGGAACGCAAGAAAAGGTGAAGAAAGGAGGGGTTGATATTCGCCAAGACTTCAAAAAAAAAGAAGGAAATTCGGCTTTAGGTGTTTAACACCCTTGGATTCGGCTTTGAGTGAGAAAAGAGAGGAAGAAGATTGTAAATGGGTAGAGTTTGGCACAAAGGACAGATCAAAGAGAGCGGCTTGAAGCAGGGAAGAGAATAAAAGATGGATAGAGAGAGTACTTACGGTTTTGAAAGAAAAGAATTGTTGAAAGTGTTTTTGGAGGCTAGAGTTTGGCTAACAAGGTGTTAATAGGAGAAGAAATTATAAGAACTCTTAGGAAATGGTTTGGCTCAACTCAAATGAAAGAAAGAAGAAAGAGTGGGGAGAAGCATTCGGCTAACAAAGAGAGTTAGAAGAAAACAAGCAAAGTTTTGGCAACAAGCACATGGACTTTTCGGTTTAAACAAATGAAGAAAATTGAGAGAAAACCTTCATAAAATTTTGGCTAACAAAACCAAAATGGACACTTTTGCTTTGGCACACCAAGACCGAATATGCACCCCTAAAATTCAAAATGAATTTCGACACACCTCCTACCACTTACCAAAACCGACCAAGCTCTCCCACAAGCATCCAAGTTTCGCCAACACCTCCAACCACTCCCCAAAATTTGGCCACATCCCCAATTACTCCAAGCCACACATTTCAAATGAGTTTACCAAGTCTCACTCCTACAATCACTCTCCACCCACCAAGCCGCCATTTGACCAAGTCCAAGGAGGAATTTAATCTTCATCCAACTCTTCCCTCCTATGCCGAGTCCAAATGAACCAAAATGTGAGGTCTTTGCGGCTTGAACACAAGACCTCCACCTCATGCAATTGACGCCACACCTAGCTCCCAAGTAGCGCATGCCTTGCCACCTTGCCAGCTCCTCTTTTGTGCAACAAAACAACAAAATAAAATTCTTAAACCCCAGCTCTTTTCACTCCTCTCACCTAAGCCCAAAAACTAAATTTTTCCCATTCACTGGGCATACTCCTAGCCTACAATTAAGCCCCTAAAACACAAAAATAGCAACACAGCACACTAAACACATGCAATATCATGCAACAACAAAATAGCCCCCGACCCGGGATATTACAGTTCTACCCCCTTAAAAATAATTTCGACCTCGAAATTACACGATCGTAAGAGTTGCGGGTATTCTTTGTCTCATCATATCCTCGGGTTCCCACGTAGCTTCTTCCACGCCATGATTCCGCCAAAGTACCTTAACCAAAGGCACGGACTTCCTACGCAGAACCTTCACTTCCCGATCCAGAATCTGCACAGGTTCTTCTTCGATGGTCAAATCTGGATGTACCTCGATCTCTTCCACTTCGCTACCACATGCGATGGATCCGAAAGATAACGCGTCGAAGCATCGAAGCGTGGAAGGCGTCGTGAATCGACTAAGCTCTGCGGCAACTCCGGTTGATACGCTTTGGTCCCACTCGTCTCAAAACCTTATACGGCCCAATAAACCTCGGACTTAGCTTGCCTTTCTTTCCAGAACCTCAAAACCTTCTTCCATGGCGAGACCTTGAAACACTTGATCCCCCCACGAGAAAACTCTATGTCTCTCCGCTTAAGATCGGCATAAGACTTACGCCGGTCGAAAGCTTCCTTCAACCGAGCTTGAATCAACTTAACCTTGTTTTCGGTCTCAAACAACCAACTCGGGTCCTAACAAGCATGGCGTTCACCTAACTCGTCCAACACGTAGGTGATCGACACTTCCTACCATACAACGCCTCATATGGTGCCATCTTGATGCTCGCTTGGTAAGCGTTGTTGTAGGCAAACTCACTAATGGTAGAAACTCTTCCCAACTACCTCTAAAATCCAGGACACAACCTCTCGGCATATCCTCTAAGATCCGAATAACTCTTTTCATTGCCGTCGATTGCGGGTGAAAAGCCGTCTTTGAAATCCAACCGCGTACCTAGAGCTCGATGCAACGCTTTTCGAACCTTGAGCGTAAATCGGGATCCCTATCCGAGATGATCGATCATCGGCACACCGTGCAACCTCACTATCTCTGAAACATACAGCTTCGCCAACCTCTGCAGTGAGTAGTCAACTCTCACCGGAATGAAATGAGCTGATTTAGTCAGACGATCCACCACTACCCAAACTGAATCCTTCTTGCTTGGCGTAAGCGGTAACCCACTGACGAAATCCATGGTTATCCTTTCCCACTTCCATCGAGGAATCTTCACAGGTGAAGCAACCCCGAGCGGCAGCAATCGATGTTCGGCCTTGACTGGCGACAAGTCAGGCACTTCCCAACCAACTCTGTCACCTCTTTCTTCAAGCCAGGCCACCAAAACCGCTCTCTAAGATCTCTATACATCTTGCTACCTCCAGGATGCATAGCATAAGGACTGCTATGTGCGTCCTGAAGAATCTTCTGTCTCAGCTCAACATCTTTAGGCATACAAGCCTTACCTTGGAAACTGAGACCTCATCACTAGACAAGTGTAACCCTCCAAACCACCATCTCGCACTTGCAACCTTCGCGCACTCAGAACCTCATCCTCTAACTGTTTCTCTCTGATCTGCTCAACCCAAGTAGGCTTAACCTGCAACTCTGCCAGAATACTCCCGTCGTCATACAAGCTCAAATGGGCAAACATCGCTCTTAAGTCCGAAACAACCTTGCGGCTCAACGCGTCTGCCACCATGTTAGCCTTGCCCGGATGATACTCAATCGAACAGTCGTAATCTTTAAGCAACTCAACCCATCTGCGCTGCCTCAAATTCAAATCCTTCTGAGTCAAGAGGTACTTCAGACTCTTATGATCGGTGTAGACTATTGATCTCTCTCCGTACAAGTAGTGCCTCCAAATCTTCAACGCAAAGACTACAGCCACTAACTCCAGATCCTGCGTCGGATAGTTGACCTCATGTGGCCTCAGCTGCCGAGATGCGTAAGCCACAACCTTACCTTCCTGCATCAGCACACAACCCAAGCCCGTATGTGATGCATCGCAATAGACTGTGAATTCCTTACCAGCCTCAGGTTGAATTAAAACCGGAGCTTCTGTTAGAATCTTCTTAAGCTTGTCGAAACTCTCCTGCTGTTTCTCAGTCCAAACAAACGGAACCTCTTTCCTTAACAACTTGGTCATTGGTGCTGCAATCAACGAGAAACCCTCAACAAACCGGTAGTATCCGCCAAACCAAAAAACTCGAATCTCGACCACGACCTAGGCGGCTTCCAATCCAAAGCGCCTCAATCTTACGAGGATCTACTCGAATCCCTCGGTGACACTACATGACCCAAGAAAGTCACTTCTCTAAGCGAACTCGCACTTCATCGAACTTAGCATAAAGTCGCTTTTCCTCAAAATCTGCGGCACAACTCTCAAATGCGCATCATGCTCTTCCTCCTCTGCTCGAATACACCAAGATGTCGTCTATGAAAACCACGATGAGTGATCCGGATCTTCTTTGAAACACTCTATTCATCATATCCATAAATCTCGCCGGGGCGTTAGTCAACCCGAGCGGCATTACGTAAATTCGTAGTGCCCATACCCAGGAGTTCGAAGCTTATTTGTCTTGTGAATATCCGCTTCTTTCACCTTTAAGCGGTGATACCGGACCTCGGTCAATCTTAGAAAATACCATTTTGCACCCTTCGGTGATCAAACAAGTCATCTATCCGTGGCAAGCGGATACTTGTTTTTAATCGTCGACTTATTCAAGCTGGCGGTAGATCTATGCACATCCGCATCGTACCATCTTTCTTCTTAACAAAAGTACTGGCGCACCACGGCGAAACACTTGGCTTTGATAAAACCTCGATCCAATAACTCCGAATCGAGCCTTAAGCTCCATCAATTCCTTTGGCGCCATCCTATACGGAGCAATAGACACCTTTGGCGCGATCCGAGTAACAGATCTATCCCAAACTCTACCTCACGATCCGTGGCAAACCGGAAGCTCCTCAGAAACACATCAGCAAATTCCTTAACATGATGCGGACCTTCTCTCTACGGACTCTTTAGCCTCCAAGGCATACACATGAACCACATCGCCTCACGACTTCTTCGACCATCTTCTGCGCCTTGATGCAGATACCACATTTGATAAGTAATCTCTCCTATTACCTATCATAGCCACTTCATCACCCTCGATCGTCCTTAGAACCATGCGCTTAGCGCGCAATCCAACCGCTGGTACTTAACCAACCGGTCCATCCCAAGAATCAAATCAAACTCCCCAAACGGCGGTTCCATCGGATCGGCCGGCAAACACTACCCCTTGGAGTTCTAGGGGTGCGTCTCTAAACGACTTATCTACTACCACAGAGAGTGACCTAAAGGGCTAATTACGGTCATCCGCCTAGAAGATATCTCGAGTCTAAGTCCATGGTCTCTACTATACTCATCGGCCATGTAAGAATGCGTCGAACCCACATCAATCAAAGCGGTAAAAGGAGAACCAAAGATCAAGAACGTCACGGTTATGACGCCCGGTGCGTCGCCCTCCTCTTGGCGCCTTGCTGCGCATACACTAACCCAGTATGTCGGCGTCGAACTACTACGCGCACCTCGCTCGGTGCTCCACGGCCCCGTCGGATCCATTACTACCTCTGCCATTACCACGGCCCCTCTGCGGTGGCGGTCCACTACTCTGGCCCGAGTACGGTACGACTCTCGCCCGAATCTCGCCAACTTACGTGAAGCAGTCCCTCACGCGATGATCCAGAGAACCACACTCAAAACAACCTTTTCCACCGGTCCGGTGAGCCTCCCCAATGATATCTCCCACAATGGTTACGCGGCGGTCCCACGACTAGCGGCAACAACCCGAGGCCAGTTCGGCCCACTCTGTCTAGCCTTTTACGAGGATTACCCGGCGATCCGAGAAGACCCAAAGCTCCTCTTATGCTGTTCTGTCCATACCATACCGCCTCACGGACTCCTTAACACCCTCGGCTACCTTAGCCTTCTCAACCGGGGACAAAGCAAACTCACGCTCCTGGCTGGGAGCAATCAGCGACCTCAACTCGTCTCTCGGACCATCCTCGAAACGAACACACCTCTGCGTGTTCGGTGGCTACAATACCCTGGCATACCTACTCGACTTCAAGAACTCGGCCTGCGTACTTTCGAAGCAGACTTACTCCTTGGACAAGCCTCGAAATGCCTTTCATTGGGAGTCAATATAACTAGCTCGATGTACTTCTTTTGATATGCGACCACTGAAATAATCCCATGTCGGATCCTGCGCCGCCACACTGCATCCGAACCGTGAGCCACCACCGATATGACTCATCCCGGAGAAGCGACACGATGCCCGCCGGTTTCTCTTCAGCGGTCAAGTCGGATCATCCATGATCCGCTCGGTTGCCTCCGGCCAATATTCGGCGATCTTTGGGAGCAACACGAGATACACCTCGAAAAGAATTCGGCCCCATTTGCCCGAAGTCGCTCGAACGCACAGATTTCCTAACTCCTGCACCACCCCCTACACCAGCTACCCTTTCCAACACTCGCAGCATCGCCTATGACACTGCATCGTCTCCAGTCTGATCTTGGAACTCACCACCTCCAGCTGGTGGCGGAACCGGTATCTCATTATCTGAACCCTGACCCGATCCTACGGGCTCAGAAATTGTCATCCTACCCCTACCTCTACCACGAGTATTACGACCACGTCCACCTCGAGTGCTCATGACTAAATCTCACGTGATCTCGATTTAGGAATTTTATGCATCAGTAATTATTCCACTTTGTCTTTAAAAGCAAAGTCTTATGAATAGTAAAGAAGCTTTGTTTTCGCGAGTTCACAGAATCCTATCAGGTTCAGTTTCTAAAGTAATCCACTATTGCATTCATCCAATCACATCAATAAATCACAAGCAATAGTAAGGGGTACTTACCCGGGCGAACTGGTGCCGGAGACTCGGTGTCATGCCTTACAAACCATACATTTAAACCCAAAACACTTAAAACAAACTTTTGAAAACATTTTGGGCCTCAGGCCCACAGCCGAGCCTTTGAACTTGGCTCGATACCACAATTGTAACACCCCAAACCCGGTCAATACACCCACGACAGAAACGGTATGTTACGGGAAAACGTACTTGAGAGGTTTAGGTTTTTCGTTTAAAAGCAGGATGTAGACACTTCACTATCTAGTGTATTTGAAGAAAATTTCTTAACCAAAAGGTGTAGTTAAAACGAGTTTATTCCATTTCATTATTCAAATAGTTTCTTAGTGTTACTTAAGACATTTTAACCTGGTAGAAAATCGAGTTTTGGTTTGGAAATCGTTTGAGTTTCTAATGCGAGTCATGGTGAGATACCGATGGTATAGTTTAAAACACTTTGCGTTATAGTTTTTAAATCATTGTCTTTCCAATTTTTAGTAAAATTCCAACCCACTTATTTTGTTAAGGCATATTAAAGTCTATTTAAAGCATAAACATCATAAAACATAAATTAAAGGCCTTTTACAATCCAATACAAAACCCAAATAATAAAAGCAAGCAAAAGTACCCAAATTATAAAGTGCGAGTAAAACTTTATTAAGCGTGGCATGAGCACCCGAGTCCATCCCGGCTCCACGTCCGCGTCTAAGTGTCACTGAAGCGTCAAAGGAGAGGGTGAGTCGAATGACTCGATGCATAAATCCCGCTCCCGATAGAACAACATGCTAACACACATCATACATAGCAACATGATTAATGCAACCCGATCCTAACCATCCATATCGCCTTTTCTACCCCGTGTGGTACCAAACCACTGGTGGTGCCAAACCACTGGTGACCCAAAGTCACGATATCCATAAGTGTGGTGCCAAACCACTTTGGTGACCCAAAGTCACGAATAATCCAATGATGGGGCCAACCCATCGTGTGATACCAAATCACTAGCAGGCGATCCCATATCTCAAAGTGGGGCCAACCCACGGTGGTGTTAACCACGAGGACGAGTAGCAATGAGGTGCCAAACCTCACGGTGTCCCAAAGACACAAATGTGATACCAAATCACTGGTGACCGATCACAAATCCGATGATGGGGCCAACCCATCGTGTGATACCAAATCACTAGCGACGATCCCATATCTCAAAGTGGGGCCAACCCACGGTGGTGTTAACCACGAGGGACGAGTCGCAATGAGGTGCCAAACCTCGGTGTCCCAAAGACACAAATGTGATACCAAATCCTTTGGTGACCGAAGTCACAAAATCAAGCGTGGTGCCAAACCACTTTGGAGGTGCCAAACCTGCGGTGTCCCAAAGACAAAGTGTCCCAAAGACACGGATATCATCATTCTCCCTCCACTCATATCACCCATCAACATACCATACTCATGTGATCATGCATATCATACAAGCCATGCATATCATGCTAATATGTTAACATCATATCCCATATCACATACATCCATAATCATGATACTATATAGATCATCGAGAAGCTCATAATAATCTTGACTTACCCGAGTCCAAGATCATACCCAATAGGGTATCATATCAATCATCACTGTTTCACTAATTACAACACAAAGTTATCAATCATATTACTAAACAGAGTGTGTTAGTTTACACACACTGGTAAAGCGAAGGTTTTAATCCTAAGAACCGGTCTACAACCTCGATCCTCTTTCTCCTAAAACAATCGGCCAACATGAGTTAATCACTTAGACCATTCGGCCATAGCCATTTAAACCAAAAGGGTTTATCAAATAACCCTTACCTTGCAAATGTTTGGTTTCCTACCAAACTCGAACCAACTAATGGTCCTTTGACAATCGGTCACCACCTAATAAGAAGAACGGTTAAACCATTGTCATCCTTGACTTAATCGAACTAAATAAATAAACCGATAATAACATAGCCACTTACCACCGCTTACCAATCGTCTCTAACGGGTAAATGCCTCCTTGATTCCCACCACAAATCAAAGATCCCAACACCAACTAAAATTCGGCCAACACCACACTAGAAGGAATGGAGATTCGGCCTTACTCACAAAAAGGAACGCAAGAAAAGGTGAAGAAAGGAGGGGTTGATATTCGGCCAAGACTTCTAAAAAAAAAAAAAGAAGGAAATTCGGCTTTAGGTGTTTAACACCCTTGGATTCGGCTTTGAGTGAGAAAAGAGAGGAAGAAGATTGTAAATGGGTAGAGTTTCGGCACAAAGGACGATCAAAGAGAGCGGCTTGAAGCAGGGGAAGAGAATAAAAGATGGATAGAGAGAGTACTTACGGTTTTGAAAGAAAAGAATTGTTGAAAGTGTTTTTGGAGGCTAGAGTTTGGCTAACAAGGTGTTAATAGGAGAAGAAATTATAAGAACTCTTAGGAAATGGTTTGGCTCAACTCAAATGAAAGAAAGAAGAAAGAGTGGGGAGAAGCATTCGGCTAACAAAGAGAGTTAGAAGAAAACAAGCAAAGTTTTAGCAACAAGCACATGGACTTTCGGTTTAAACAAATGAAGAAAATTGAGAGAAAACCTTCATAAAATTTATCTACATGAAACCAAAATGGACACTTTTGCTTTGGCACACCAAGACCGAATATGCACCCCTAAAATTCAAAATGAATTTCGACACACCTCCTACCACTTACCAAAACCGACCAACCTCTCCCACAAGCATCCAAGTTTCGCCAACACCTCCAACCACTCCCCAAAATTCGCCACATCCCCCAATTACTCCAAGCCACACATTTCAAATGAGTTTACCAAGTCTCACTCCTACAATCACTCTCCACCCACCAAGCCGCCATTTGACCAAGTCCAAGGAGGAATTTAATCTTCATCCAACTCTTCCCTCCTATGCCGTCCAAAATGAACCAAAATGTGAGGTCTTTGCGGCTTGAACACAAGACCTCCACCTCATGCAATTGACGCCACACCTAGCTCCCAAGTAGCGCATGCCTTGCCACCTTGCCAGCTCCTCTTTTGTGCAACAAAATAACAAAATAAAATTCTTAAACCCCAGCTCTTTCAGCTCCTCTCACCTAAGCCCAAAAACTAAATTTTTCCCATTCACTCAGGCATACTCCTAGCCTACAATTAAGCCCCTAAAACACAAAAATAGCAACACAGCACACTAAACACATGCAATATCATGCAACAACAAAATAGCCCCCGACCCGGGATATTACACCACCGTTCTGATTAAGGTCAAATTCGGACTGTTACAAGCATCAACCACTCATGCCTTCCCTAGAATTAAGCATACATACCACAAATAGCTACTTGACACAACAATATTACAAGTACATCAAGCTACCACATATGTGCTTAAGACTATAACAAAACATCCACCGTTAGCCTATTACATGCCTATAAGCCAAGGTTACACTCAAAGTATACCAAAAGCTTTTCGGATAGTGTGATTCTTCAAGTTAATCTGATCTCCCGATTTAAAAAAAAAATGTAATCTACAAAAAAAAGACAAGGATAGGAGTAAGCTTACATAAAACTTAGTAAGTTCATAGGTTAAATGATAAAGCTTATCGAATTAAAATAATAATTCAAATAACAAGGTTACTAACAGAGTTCCTGTCGATCACAACTCACAACAAGTGAGTAATGCTCAAACAATAGTACAAACCAATTTCTCACATTTGAATAACATTCAATGATCAATAAAACATTGCTCAATGAATGATATACGGATAAAAGTACACGTTTAACCATCCAGAACACACCAGACGCTCATACGAGCCAATCCAATCAATAACACACCTCGACACTAAGTGTCTAGCCCGTAGGCTAACATCCGCCCCTGTAACACACCAAAAAAACATTGTAATATAACACGATAGTCTACAATGTATGCAGGACCTCAGTATATTCAGTGAACAGAGGATATACAGAAATCATCATCACATCCCATACCTGTAACACCCCTAACCTGTATCTGCCACCGAAATAGGGTTACGGAGTATTACCGGACTTATTTCATAAATAACCATACATTTCACATACATTTTCCAATTCCAAAAAAAAAATATCATTCACAATCAATCACATTGTCCCTAATACGAGCCTACGAGGCTCAAATCATGCATTAGAAGTGGTTAGAGGCTAAACCGATAACTCAAGAAATTTTTAGAAAACTTAGTAAATTTTCCAAAATACAGGGGACACACGCCCTTGTGGCCCGACCGTGTGGACATTCGAAATGGGATCACATGGCCGTGTCCTAGCCCATGTCCAAATCCGTGTAACTCTCTGACTTGGGTCACACGGCCAACCACACGCCCGTGTGACTAGCCCGTGTGCCCTACGAAATGGCCTCACATGCTCGTGTGCTAGGTCGTGTGCTAGGCCATGCCAAAATTGTAAGGTATACTGACTTATGCAACACGGCCAAGTCACACGCCCGTGTGCTGGGCCGTGTGGAGCATACTAACTTGGTTTCTAATTAAACACCAGGGGACACACGGCCGTGTCACCTAACCATGTGTCACATATGGCTGAGACACACGCCCGTGTCTCTACCCGTGTGGACAAAAATTAGGCTAATTACCAAGCCATCATTCTTACCCAATTTGTTTCCACCTAAAAACATCATATGGCATATGGCATAGCATCAATAGACATTCAAACCAATCTAAATTAAGCCTAATTCATGCCATTTCAATACCAACAACTATAAGGCACACAAGTATCACAATTAGCTATTCAATTTCATACCAATTTTATATCTCAAAATCACTTAAATGGTCACTTTCAATTATGCATTATTTTGCCTAAAACCACATGCATAATATCTCAAAATTCAACCATTTGGTACTCAAATTACCAATTCATAATAAACATCACATAGCAAGTATCAACCACATAACAAAAGGCCATTTGCACATATATATACTATAACACCCCTAACCCATACCCGTTACCAGAATAGGGTTACAAAGTGCTACCAAAAATTTTCAGAACATTTACAGGCATTTCATGTTAATCACTATTCATTCACCGAGATTATACATAACATCCATTAAATGAACCCCTGAGGCCCAACACGAGCATTAGAAACAAGTTGGGACTTAGTCAGGATCTCAGGGAATTTTTCATGAAATTCCAAAATTTTTCTTACATACATTGCCCACACGCCTGTGTGGTCTAGGGACACGCCCGTGTGGTTGGGTCGTGTGACTACACACGCCCGTGTCCTTAACCCGTGTAACTCTCTAACTTCTAAGGCATGAAGAAATTGAAGTCACACGGCCAAGTCACACGCCCGTGTACTAGGCCGTGTGGTGAATTTTTATTTTCGAAATTAGGTGCAGTTTTTACACGCTCGTGTTCAAGGCCGTGTAGCACACACGGCTGAGACACACGCCCGTGTCTCTACCCTTGTGCTCAATTTTGAGCATTTTGTTTCTCATTTTTAAGATGCAGGGGACACACGGCCGGACAACATGCCCATGGGGCTGGTCATGTGTCACACATGGTCTAGACACACGCCCGTGTGTCTGCCTATGTGGACAAAATAAAGTCATTTCTAGCTTCATTTTTCACCCAAAATCACACCCAAGACCTGCACTTGAAACCCACATTCAATACCAACCAATTCAAACATTCAAAATAAGCAATTCCATCATTCAACATGGCATACCATTTCAAGCACAAGTGTTTATAACTTACCTTGGTTTAACTTATGCAATAACAACATTTGATCACATATACTTAACATAACACGTGTATATATATATCATAACAACCTACTTAGTCATACCAAAATGAACCATTATTATCCATTCCAATGGCTAGGTTACAAAACATCATTTTCAAGCCACCTATGGCCAAGTTGTCCTATACATGCCATTATACCAAAATGATTTTACTAAGTATACCCAAAATGACTAGTTGATAGTGTGACGATACTCCAATGATCTCCAACCTCCGCGAGCTTCCGAGCACTATAAGACAGGGAAATTAAAACAGAGTAAGCATTACATGCTTAGTAAGTTCGTATAACAGAAACTAAACTTACCAATCCCGTTTATTAAATCTAAGCATACAATATCATGTTTTCCATCCATTAGCAAAATTTTCCTAAACACATGTATTCAATCAAACATGTTAGTCACCAAAATATTCATATCAATCAAGTAAATATAGATAAGCTCATCAAGCAATATTCTTTCTAGTCATTATCATTTCATCACAAATTCTCATACCAGGTCAAGAGTTGTGTCTGTTGAATAATTGAAATTCCGATGGATACTCAAGTACTACACTCGCGGTGTACGATTCGATAATCCGTCAATTATTATTCAAGGGTACCCATTAAGGCACTTAACCAAGGAATAGACTCTTGAGCCACATATCGTATAACAGGATTACCAGTCCAGGCTAAATCCTTTATATAACGTATGCTTAGAAGAGCTCGATTAGGATTACCAGTCCAGGCTAAACCCTAATCATAACGTATACTCAAGAGGTATTATATCCGGATTACCCGTCTGGGCTAAATCATTTCTATAATGAGGTCAATAGGATTACTCATCCGAGCTAAATCCCATCAGCAACAAATATCAGACCTTATCCATTTTGGGAAAGCACATATATTCATCGGAATTCAATATTCAATCGGGGCTTAACCCTTTATCACCATTCAAGCATGTATTAAATTTCTCCTTATAACATTCGAGTAATGTACATCAATATAAGTCACATTCCATACAAGCACAACAGTAAATTAAACATATTTACATGCCCGATTAAGTTACACGAGCTTACCTCGACACTTGTTTGTGTAAGTAATCTACTAATCCCAAACCCTTTCCTTTCCACGATCTAACCTCGAATTTGAGTTGTTCGGATCTATATAAATAACTTTAATTGTCAATTTCACACATTTCATACTCAATTGGACCCAATTTATGTCCTAGGCAAAATTACCATTTTGCCCTAACTTTTTCATAAATTCCAATTTTGTCCCTAGGCTCGGAAAATGGAATTTGTGCAATTTACTCCCAATTCCAAGCCTAACCAAATTCCCATTACAAAATTTACAGCACATGTATTCATAAAAATTTAGAATTTTTCATCAAATTTCACAACTTTACATTTTAGTCCCTAAATCATGTTTTCATTAAAAATCACTTTGTAAAAGTTGTTCATCTATCAACAACCTTTCATTTTCTACCATAAATTTCTAATTTTCAGCATATTCGTCCATGACCCAAATTTCATACCTTGATAACTTTTCAAATTAATCCCCCAAATAGATAGATTAGACTATCCCGATTCTAAAAATATCAAAAATACTAAAAACGAGACAAGGAAACTTACCCAATTAGGCCTTGAAAGTCTCTTCTCTCTCTCTCTCTCCTAGGGTTTCCATGTGTTTTTAGGTTGAAGATGAATAAAAAGATGATAATTTCATTTTTAATTATTTTTCATCTTTTAATTTTATTAATTTCCAATTTAGTCCCTTGCCTTTTCTAATTTTTCCATGGATGAGTCATTATAATACCTACATACTTTTCTTTAATGGTCTAATTACCATATAAGGACCTCTAGTTTTGAATTCCATAACTATTTAATCTTTATAGCTACTAGAATTCAACTTTTCGCATTTTATGCGATTTAGTCCTTCTCGTAATTAAACACTTAATCGATAAAATTTTTGTATCAAAATTTTCATACGACATGTCTATCATAATACGGACCATATAATAAAATAAAAATAAGCTTTATTTTCGGATCAGATTTGTGGTCCCAAAACCACTGTTCCGATTTCACTGAAAAATGGGCTGTTACATATACATCACCAAATATACCAAAATAAGCCAAGTCACATGGCTATACACATAGCTAAACATACTTCATTTACAAGCCAAATCAAATGGCTAAAACCATTACCAACACATAGACCATATAAACCACAACTCCTATACATGTCATATAACCAAATAGACAAGTTCAAAAGTACCAAAATGATATCTTGATAGTGTGATGAGATCTCCGACCACTCCCAAAACCGAGCAAGCTTCGATAAACACTATAAAACATGAAAAAATAAACAAAGTAAGCTATCTCAATATAGTTAATAAGTAAAACTTACCATTCATTCATCATTCAAGTGATATAAACATAATGTACTACAAAACCATCTAATCACAAAGTTAACATGTATTCATCCACATAATGATCATGAACTTACAATTTCATAGATTCAATGCTCATATGATTTCTGTACATACCTGTACTGATACGTATTTATCTCACACCATTTTATATCTTTGATATACCCGTTGAACCATTTGGAATAATATAGGATACTCGGGAATCTCGTACCCTAAGTGCCAATACATAGCCGAAGCTATCTCAATCTCATATCTCATATAATGTTCACTCTTGAGCTATCAACGAGTGCGCTTCACTGGTAGCGGTCATGGCGTGACTTAGCTACGGTCTTTGCTCATACAAGCTGACGAGAATCCGCAACACATGCCGCATAACTCAGCCACTGACAGGACGTACAGATCTGCACCCAAACACATAACCCCTAATGACATGTCATTCGTATCCTAATCTATTCCTAAGGTTCAACTGGGATTTCACATTGCTGAATCTTCATTGAACATTTCCGTAAAGTCATACTCATCAATAATACAAATATAAAGCATTTAAAACACAGTTATATTACTGCATATTAACATACGAACTTATCTCGATTCACAAAAACGATGAAATGGATCGATTAGTCCAATACTTTATTTTTCCCCCGATCTAGATCCGAACTTCATTTTTCTTTATCTATATAATATCAAATTTAACTTATTCAATTATCAATCTATTCAATTTAGCCCAAAAATCACATTATGGCAAAATTACACTTTTTCCCTAGTAATTTACATCTTTACAATTTAGTCCTTAGCTCATAAAAAAATACAAATTCATGCAATTAAGTCCCTACCCATGCTAGCTGAATTTTCCTTATTACCATAACAGCCCATATTTTTCATTTATTTCACATTTCTACCACAAAATTTCCACATTTCCCAAATAAATCTCTAATTGACAATTTTATCAAAAATCTCTTAACAAATGTTGTTTATCTAACAACAACCATACATTTTCTATCATCAAACATCAAAATATATATACATTCATCAATGGCAAAACCTTAAACCTTTAACAGTTTTGCAAATTAGTCCCTGGGCTAGCTAGGTTAAGTTACGACTCCGAAAACATAGAAATCATTAAAAACGGGACAAAAACAATACCTAAATGGACAATAGAAGCTTGCCGAATGAAAAACCCTAAATAGCTTGTTTTTCTACTTCAATTTTCAGTGAAGAACACTTTGGGGAAGATGAGAAAATTTTTGTTTTTATTTAATTAACCTTTATTTACTAAATACCAAAATTAACCTTTAAAACACTTATTAATTACACCAAATACCAAGCCACTATCATCCACTAGCTCAATAATGGGCTATTTACCACATAAGGACCTCCACTTTAAATTTCTATAGCTATTAGACACCTTTAGCTAATAGAACTCAATTTTTACACTTTACGCGATTTAGTCCTTTTTATCAAATTAAGCACTCAAACGATAAAATTTCTTAACGAAATTTTCACACAATCATACTATCATGCTGTAGACATTAAAATAATAATAAAATAATTATTTCAACCTCAAATTTGTGGTCCCAAAACCACTATTCTAATTTGACTAAAAAGGGGCTATTACAATACCAATCCCGTACAATGCGCAAAACAACCTATTGGCGTGCTAATCTTACTCTATCCTATGTTCATCGACTTAGAATATTCCAATCAGTGATCGATACCATATCAATTCATTACTTTTATTCCCAAACACATGCATCAGTATTATCCATCATTGTATAATTAAGTTTTTATAATATACATTTAAAATGTATTAAAATCGAACTGAACGAACTTACCAGACTAAACTACAGCAATGACAAAGGTACAAGGACTATTCAACTTCTCTATGCCTCGATTTTAAGCCCATTCTTGATCTAGAATAATAATTTCATTCAATTAACTAATTCCAACAGTGAAATTAACTCATTTTATGCAATTGAGTCTTTTTAGACAATTTTACAAAATTGCCCCCAACATTTTACTTTTATGCAATTTAGTCACTAAGCTCAAAACTTGCAATTTAACCAATTTTAACTAAAACTAAGTTCAGCTGAATTGTATAGCACTCCACTAAAACACATATTTGTTGTTATTTCACATCAATTCCTTGTAATTTATCACTGTAACATTTTAGTCCTTAAACATTAAAATTACTAAAAACTACTTTACAAAATAGTCCTATTTAAAAACCAAGCTTAATAATCTACCATAAAACTTCAAAAACAACTCAAACTCATCAATTGAATAATCTATAACATTTAACAGCTTTACAAATTAGTCCCCAAGTTAGCTAAATCAAGCTAATACGATCTCAAAAACATAAAAATTACTAAAAACGGGATAAAGGATCACTTACGTACCCCAACCTAGCTTGATCAAAACTTTCTTCTCCCATAACAATGGCCATTCAATTTCCATAAGAAAAGAATGGAAGATGATAACTTAATTTAGTATTCTTTTAATTTAACCTTTTATTTACTTAATTTACAATTTTAACCTTTACATTATGACTTATAAAAATAAATAAAACATGTCCATATTTTTCCATCAAATGAGAATATGGTATAATTACCATCTAAAGGGGTTTAATTGCACAATTGGTCCTTCAATTATTTTAAAATTTTAACTAAACAAGCTTAATTTCAATTTAACCCTAAACTAATTAGGACTAAACGAGCAAATAGCCTAAAAGCTAGTGTATTAATCATATCCACCACTGCTTGGACTTTTTTACCATGGTTTAATAACCATTTTGGTCCCTTTACTAATTTAAATCTATAGCGATTAACTTTTACCACTTTTACAATTTAATCCTTTTACCTTAATTAAGCAACCAATCGTCAAAATTATCGGACCAAACCTCAATTCTCCTATAATACGACTATGTAAACATTTAATAAAAATCTTTACAGCTTCAAGTTACGGAAATGGGTTCCAATACCTCATTTTCAAAAACCACTTGACTTTTAGACTGAACCACATATACTAACCATTAATCCAATTAATTAAAATTCATTAAATGAAAATTTAATATAAAAATTATTATTGACTCGTATAATTTAAATACTAATTTTACGAACTTACTCATCGAAAACCACTGAAAAATGGGTCGTTACACACCTACTCACAAATCTAATACCGTATACATGCTTATCATTTCCTCTAGCAAACCCCTATTCACTTATCTTATTGATGATTACCTATTCGTCACACTTTTGGGCAATTTCCTGTTCACCAAACTCCTTGGCGAACCTAGCTCATCTGGCTCGATAATTCTAGGCCCTACTTCAGGATGTTACAATTGCGAACCCAAACAGAACTGTCTACAAGAAAAGATAATGGAAAAGCTAAGCTTCTCTAAGTTTTTAGCAAATTGGTGAGTGTTCAAGGATCGCCACTTGTATTGCGGATCATAATGTTAATTAGGAGCTTAGGGTTTTGACCGAATTTTTAAGAGTAAGTCTTTTCTATAACTTTGTTTAATGAATGTATTTAAATATGTATTTTTATGAACAGTGATATGTTAGCTCTATATGGCGAGCTCCATATGATTTCATGTTTTGCAAGCTCTATGTTAAGTAAATGATTTGACAAAGTAACCTTCTGAATCTGTTAGATATAATGGCATGCCATAGGATAGTGAGCACTCACCTTTATTTTTATGTTTTGGGCATTGAGCCCTGGGACAGGATGGAAAGATAAGGGAATGTCGACCTAAACTCTATTCAATGGGACATGTTGGAATGTTGAAGAGTGTTTAGCATTATTCTACACTTATGAGACATGTTAAGGACTCGTTAAGTCAATTTAAGGCATTATAATGAGATTCACTTATCCAAATGGAACAAACAATTGAATAAGATTGTGTTTCTGAAAGCATAAGTTTTTACTAAGTTAGCTGACTGTAAGTGTTTGCGAACCAGGCTTCACACAAGTATGGCAAACCCTGTACATGGTTTAGTAACTATGCCTATGTTTCTATTTAACTTATGTTTTACACGTGCTTTGTGGTTATTTCTTCCTGTTTGATGTGAGCCTGACCACGTGGGCCTTTGATTGGGCCAAGACTCAATTCTGCTTCTTTATTGTGCCACGAATTAAAGGGCCAAATTGGGTTTTACCCCCATAACGCAAGTTGGGTCCAAACATGAAGATTGGCCCAAACGTGAGGGGCCTAAATGCAAGCCAAAATGCAACCTCTTCGAAGTGGTTATCCCGACCATATTTTTCAGCCACTTAATAGTGGTGTAACAGCCCGTTTTTGGGTCATATCAGAATAGTGGTTTCAAGACCACAAATTCAAAGTCAAAATATTTATTTTATTATTATTTTAATTTTTACAATATGATATTATGTTTGTGTGAAAATTTTGTCAAGAAATTTTATCATTTGATAGGTCAATTTGGCAAAAAGGACTAAATCACGTAAATTGCAAAAGTGTTGTTCTATTAGCTAATGGTGTTAAATAGCTATAGATCCTTAAATTTTAGGTCCTTAAGTGGTAAATATACCATTAGTATGTTAGTGGATGTTAATGGTTTGGCATAAATGAAATTTTGAATTAATTTTAAGGTTAAAATGGTAAATGGTTAATAAATGATATAATAATTAAAACAAAATCCATTTTTGATTATTGTCATATTCACCTAGCCGAATATACAAGAGAAAGAAGCCATTTTTGTCTTCAACATTTGGCAACTTTAATTTCTTCATTTAAGGAATGATTTTTGCTCAACTTTTAATAATTTTTACATTTTTGAGATCGTTGCTTTGTATTCTAGCTAGCCCGTACCTTCGATTTTGAAACTGTTAAAGATTTAACATGTTTCCATTGTTGAATGTTTGAGTAAATTGATATTGATGATAGATTATGAAGGTTTATTGATAGATTTACTAGTTTTGTAAAGTGATTTTTTGACAAAAATGTCAAAAAGGGATTAATTTGTGAAATTGTAAAATTATGTGGGTAAAAGTGTGAATAAATGAAAAATATGGGCTGATAGTAGAATGGGTAATATTTGGCCAGCATGAATTTGTATTAAATTGAATGAATTGTGATTTTATGTGATAAGGACTAAATTGCAAAAATGTGAAATAATAGGGGTAAAAATGTAATTTTGCTAAAATGTGTAAATTTTGCTAAATTGAATGAAGTGATGATTAAATAAGTAAATTTTGGTATTATATAGATTGAAATAAACGAGATTTGGATCTAGAACGAAGGAAAACAAAGTATCTGATTAGTCGACCTAATTCGTCATTACAGCGAACGAGGTAAGTTCGTATAATTAGAATTGAACTTTAAATACTTATATTTATTTCAAATGTATGTATATAATTGAGTAATTGATATACTTGGAATACGAATGCTTAATTGATATAGATTGATAATTACCGAGCCCCATTTGAACCGTATGAATTCGTAGGATACGAGTGACATGTCACTAGGGTTATCATTTTGGTCGAGCTCTTGCATTTGTTGCGGACTCACCACAGCTCGTATGAGCTTACCGATATATCAGCTCGTAAGAGCTTACTGTTTTCAGCTCATTAGAGCTTACCGTTTCAGCTCAATAGAGCTTACTGTCCATCAGCTCAGAAAAAGCTTACTGATCATAGCTCGAAAGAGCAGAAATGAAAATGAATTGACGGATTACTGATTTATATACGTAATGTATATCACCCGAGTATCCCTTGATATTCTAATAGGTTCAAAGGGCATATATTATGTTATTAGTTATGTGAAAAAGCTATGTGTTATACGAATGAATTACTGTTATATGGATGAAGTACTGTTTAGACGGATGAGTTACTATTATCGAATGAATTACTGTTTATATGATTGAGAGTGAAATGTTACAAATGATGTACATGATATATGAATTTGATATAATACATTGATGTATGAAATTGAGATAAAGGCTGATTATATGTATTTATGAGACTAACATATTGATGAATGTTTGTGTATAGGCATTTGGCAAGTGAATTTGATATACTTTGTTTATTCGTTTGATTGTGTATAAATGGTAGGTTAAATTCTTAATTATACGGGCTTACTAAGCTATAAATCTTACTCTGTTTCTTTTCCATGTTTTATAGAGGTTCGGTAGCTCGCTCGATTTGGATAAAGTCGGAGATACGCATCACACTATCCAGTTGCCGATTGGTACTTTTGAACTCATGGATATATGTAAATATGGCATGTATAGGCTAGTTATAAGATGTTAGTTATGGCTATTTGCGATAGTGATTTTGGTACATCTTTGTTCAAGATAAAGCCATGTGATTTGGCTTAAATTGTTAAATGTTTTGGTTGTGTATAAGTATTTAAATATGGTATGTTTTGGCAAGTAGTAGGTGGAATGGAAATATGCAAATGTTGTTTTGATATGTAGTAGGCATATGAATGGAAAATGCATGTTATTAATTAGGTATTTGATTACTATGTTGAATTGGTATAATATGTGTATGAATTGTTATGGAATGGCTGCCTATTGGGTTATAAAATGTTGCAAATTATGCTTGTGTATGCATGTAAAAATAGGGTGGAAAAATGGCTTTGCAAATAGCCTATTTTTTTCCACACGGGCAAAGACACAGGCATGTGTCTCGGCCGTGAGTGACACACAGTCATGTTACACGGCTGCGTGTCCCCTGGTTTTGATATTAAATTGAAGCCAGTATGCTCCACACGGTCTCACACACGGGCGTGTGACTGGCCATGTGGTATTAGTCAGTATACCCCCTAATTTGCACATGGCCTAGCACACGGGCATGTGACTTGGCCGTGTTGCATAAGTCAATATACCCTACAGGTTTTGCATGGCCTAGCACACGTCCTGGCACATGGGCGCGTGTGTCCACTTCGAAGGGCACACGGGCTAGACACACGGGCGTGTGGTTGGCCGTGTGACCCAAGTTAGTATGTACCCCCTGTTTTCATACGGCTGGTGACACGGGCGTGTCTGATGGCCGTATGAGACACACAGCCTGGCCACACAAGCGTGTGTCCTCTATTTTGAGTAAAATTTTCAAAGTTTCATGAAAGTTTTATAAGTTACTGGTTTAGTCCCAAACCGCTCTAAAAGCATGTTTAAGGCCTCGTAGGCTATTATAAGGGACTAATTGATTGAGATTGAATGATGATTGTATAAAATGATTGAATGCTTGAGAAAAGTACAGTTATATGTGTTATAAGTTCGGTAATACTTATTAACCCTATTCCGTCGTTGAATACGGGTGAGGAGTGTTACAAGTGGAACTTTAGTTTCCTACTTAATTTCTATTATGAATTTTTTATTTTTTTGTGTCTTATATTTTTATGTTTTAATAATGCTTATGCGTGTTTTGAGCTTAAGTGTTTATGTCATTTGTTCATTTTTCATGTGTCTATCGTTCTTATTTTGTATGTTAAGATATTTTATTGTTTAAGTTTATGCGTCATGTCATGTGTTTTGTCTTGTGTTGAAATGAGCTTATGTTGGTTCAATTTATATGTGATTTAGGTACATTAGCTGGCCATATTTATACCACACATGTACCTTGTGGATTTTCACCTTCTTCTCTAAATTCATGTATGACCAAGGGAGGATGAATGGATTAAATGCAGCACATTAAACCAAAGAGATACATTGGCAAGAAGGGAAGAAAGTCCATAAACATGCGTCATCAATGGGGACTTTTTTTTTACTATTAGGTCGGTTCAATGAATACCAAGATGCATGTATGATTAAGGGGAATGTATGTGACTTATGTAGCATACGTTGAACCTTGAAAATGCATGGATGACAATTAGTAGATGAATGGACGGCAAAGGGGAAGAGAATGTGACCATTCACATATACATTGAACAATTATATGCATGCACGTCAAGGAGGGAAGCATAAGACTTTTCGTTCATCTAATGTATGAAGAAATACATGAACTCTTTTCGTTCATGAATGGGTTTGATGCATGTAATTATTATTGGCCAAAATTTTTCCATTCATCTAACTTAGTAGTTTTCCTATAAATAGTTGTAACTGTAGACATTTGTAGGCTAATGAACATTTTATATATTTGAGTTAAATCTCTTTTGTTCTTTGACAACTTAAAAAATGAACTTATCAAGAATTGTTTTCTTGTGGCGCTCACTACCTTCGATCTTATCACTTCCCTTCTCACCTATTTTCGAAGTGTGGCGATCACCACTATACCATTGGTTTCTATCTCTTTATAGATAGTGTGTCACAATTCTTCTTTGTTTCCCAAACTTTTCGAGTTTTAAACAACTTTATAGAAATTGGGTCTCGTTGTTATATAACGTAGGTTAATTTCTAAGTTTGTTTCAAGTTTGAAAGTTATATCCCTTTTATCACTTTTTTTTGTTATCCTTCTTTTTTTCTACTCTTTTATCATATTTCAAGAGTTTGATCTTGTAAGAAACTGTAACTCTCTAAACTCGACCTAGACGTTATGGCCGAATCTCGAAGATCACATTGGCCATGGTAATGGCGTGAAAAATCATTTAACTATTTCTATCGACTAACGTCATTACTAAAAAATCGTCATTTTGATTTGCTTGAGAAAAACTGAACAGTACTTATAAGTTTTGTAACAGCCCGACTTAGGGCCTTGTCGGAATAGTGGTGCGAGACCACAAATTCGAAGTAAAAATACGAGTTATATGATTTCTATAAGGTTTATGAGGTGATTACATGATTTTGTGAAAACTTCATGGAGGAATTTTATTAATTAGTGAATAAATTATCCATTAGGACTAAATTGCAAGAATTGGAAAATATGAGATTCTAGAAGATTTAAGTATGAAATAGAATGATAAAAATTACTAGAGGTCCTTATTTAGCAATTAGACCCTTAAATGTTAAGATGGACAAAAATGGACATGGGAAGGAAAAATATCAAGAAAAGGTCATTAAGGGCATTTTTGTCATTTGGTAAATAAAAGATTAAAAAGGGAAAAAGAAGTCAAAAATGGTGTCCATCTTCTTCCTCTTGGCCGAAAATTTCAAGGAGGACATAGCTAGGGTTTCTTCAACTTTCAAGTTTGATAGTAAGTGCATCCTAGCCCCGTTTTTAATGTTCTTCGTATTTTTGTGACCCTTGTAGCTCGGTTTAGCTATTTCTAGCTATATTTTGAGCTAGGGTTTATGTTCAAAAATTTACCCATGTATGACATGCATGTATTTTGATGTTTTATGGAAGAATATGAAAGTTTGATGTATGATAAACATCTTTTCCTAAGTGATTTTCATGAAAAATGCATAAAAGGACCAATTTGTAAAAGTTGTAAAAGTGGTCATACATGAGTGAAATAGTGGAAATTGAAGGTTGTTGTAGTAGAGAATATGATTCGACTAGGCTTGAAATACAAGAAAGTCGAATGAAAATCATTTTACGAGCCTAGGGGCAAAAGTGTAATTATGTAAAAGTTTAGGGGCAAAATTATAATTTTGCCAAAATATGAATTATGAGTCGATTTAGTCATTGTGTGTATTTAACAAGTGAAATATTATTATAGATCAAGAAACACGAAGACCGAATCGAAACTGAGGCAAGAACAAAATCGAGGACTAAATCGAGCATCGAGACACATTTTGAGAATCGAGGTAAGTTTGTATAAAGTTAAAGTTTCATAATGTTTCGATATTTGAAACCGTATGATATTATGTTAATGTATGTCATTCTATGAAATTCGAATGAGGAAGCCTCGATGAGGAAATAGTAAGAATAAACTAAGTTAAAGTCCCGGTTAAAGTTTTGAAATAAGGATAATATCTATGTATTCATATGAGATAGGGAAGGTCTCGTATAAGACCATGTCTGGGACATGGCATCGACATTCATGTACGATCTCGTATAAGACCATGTCTGGGACATGGCACCGACATCGAGTTGTAAGATCCCGTGTAAGACCATATCTGGGATATGGCATCGGCATTAAGGGGTGATCCCATGTAAGACCATATCCGGGATATGGCGTTGGCATCAAATTTTATGAACGATGAGTTCGAGTATCCTACGATAATATGACTAGTTCATGAGAAAATGAGCTGAGTAAGTAAGATGGTATAGAGCCAAACTATTTACGTATGACCTTGAGTTTCATTCATGTTATGAATGATTAAGATTTGAATTTATGCTCATGTCAGCAAATGTGCTAAGTTATGTGATTGAGTAATACAGGTACCATGAATGAATACAAGTTATGAAATCATAATGTGACATGAGATGGGTAAGAATGAGTGTGAGTAAGTATGAATAGCTATGCAAAGGCATTTGAGACTTATGTTGTTATTGTTTTATGAGATGAATGAATCTAGTTTGAGCAATTATGTTGCTTTAGAATTTCATGCAAACTTACTAAGCTATATGCTTACTCCTCTCATTTCCTTTTTCCTTGTAGTTTCGTCAAGTTAGCTCGGGGATCATTGAACGTCGGATCTCGGATCACACTATCATCCGTTCTTTGGTATAGTAAAGTAAATTCATTTTGAGTATGGCATGTATAGGATCTTGATCATTTTGAGTCATGTCATGTTTGAAGGCCAAAGTGTTGGCTATTAATGTTTTACACTCATTTTGTAAAAAAGGGTCATGGTGAATTGGCCAACATTGTCAAGTTTGCATTACAAGTTGACGGGTATAATGAAATGAATGTTTATGCAAGTCATTGAGTGTAAAGTGGGTGGAATGATTGATAATTTAAAGATTCTTAATAGTACTGTAATATCCCGGGTTAGGGGCTATTTTGTTGTTGCATGATATTGCATGTGTCTAGTGTGCTGCGTGGCTATTTCTATGTTTTGGGGGCTTAATTGAAGTCTAAATGTATGCCTGAGTGAATGGGAAAATTTTGATTTTTGGGTGTTAAGTCAGGGGAGCTGTAGGAGCTAGGGTATAAGAGTTTTATTTGGTGTTCTTGAGCACAAAAGAGGAGCTGGTGGAGTGGCAAAGCATGCGCCACTTGGAGCTGGTGTTGGCGTCAATTGCAGGAGGCAGGGGTCCTGAGTTCAAGCTGCATGAGTGGCCACATTTTGGCTTCTTTTTGGACGGCATAGGGAGGAAGAGTTGGATGAAGTTTAAATTCCTTCTTTGACTTGGTCTTCACTTTCAAATGAAAGGTGGAGAGTGATGGTAGGAGTAAGACTTGGTAAACTCATTTGAAATGAGTGGTTGGGAGCTATTGGGGATTTTTAGCCGAATTTGGGGAGTGTGGAGTTGGGGGAAGTGGACGGCATGGTATGGTGTTGGAGGGGCCGAAATGCATTTGGCATTTTGGGTGTGTTCGGTCACTTTGTGTCAAAGAAATTCGTACATTTTCTTCTTTTGAAACCGAGAGTTCAAGAGCATTCAACTGAAATTTGCCTGTTTTCTCTTAAGTTTTCTTGGTAGCCGAATATCCCCCTCTTCATGTTCTTTTTTTTGTCATTGTGTAAACCGAATGGTATTTTCTCTTCTCCATAACTCCTTCGTTGACTTAAAAACATTGATAGCCGAAACTAATACCTTCTCTTAGCATATTTTCGTCTCTTTTCTCTTAATACACTAGTGCCGAATTCACATTGCTCTCTTAGCCGAATTTCCATTTATTTTCTCCCATTTCTTGAAGCACTTGAGCCGAATATCTCTTCAACCATTGACCGATTTCTTTCTTCTCTTAAACCACATCTATTTCTTTTATTATTTTCTTTTCTAGTTTGTAGCCGAATCCTCCCTTGGTGATTCCGAAATTTCCTTCTAGCTTGTGTTTTCATTTTGGCCGAATCTCTCCTCTCCCTTGTAACTCTCTTGACCGAATCTTTGTTGGTGTTGGGGTTTTGCTTCAATCGTTTGGGTGTTGGTAAGCCCTTGGCCGAATGGTCATTTAGTTTCTTTCTTTCTCTTAATCGATGTGAGTTGTTTAAGAGTTGTATATGACAACTATTGATGGGTGTTATTCTCCTTTGTTAAAATCGATTGCTTGTTAGGGCATTCGGGATTTTTGAAGCCGCCAAGTGAGGCCTTTACCTGTTAGAGACTGGTTAGTGAGCAGTGGTAAGTGGCTATGTTGTTATTGGGTTATTTATCGATTTAGTGCGATTAAGTCAAGGATGACAATGGATTAACTGTTCTTCTTTTAAGGTGTAGCCGATTGCTAAGGAGAACCATCGCTTGGTTCAGTTTGGTAGGAAACGAGATCATCTTCAAGGTAAGAGATTGAAATTAACCCCTTTGGGTTTATATGTCTTTGGCCGAATGGTCTTAGTGCCTAACCCTATGTCTTGGCCGATTGTAGGAGCTAGTTAATCAAGGGACTTAGATCGCTTTTGTCGATTTCTAGACTCGTATTGCAGTGTGTAAACTAACACACCGATATCTAGTAATGTTATTAATAAACTTGTTTGCCTATTAAAATCATGTGAAGATGATGGATTATTGGATACCCAAACGGGTATGTGTGCGTATCCGGGTAAGTCAAGATTGTTACTAGATTACCGATGATCTATATGGTATCATGACTATGTATGTATGTGATATGGGGCATGAGTCAAACATATTAGCATGATATGCACAATTTGTATGATATGCATGATTACATGAGTTGGTTGTTGATGGGTGATATGAGTGGAGGGGCAAAGTGATGATTTGTGCCGACGAGCACCGTTGTTTTGGTAACACACTTTGTGACTTTGGGTCACGGTGCTTTGGTAGCACATTTGTGTCTTTGGGACACGTGAGGTTGGGCACCTCATTGCGACTTGTCCCCTCGTGGTTAACACCACCGTGGGTTGGCCCCACATTGAGTTATGGGATCGTCGCTAGTGATTGGGTATCACACGATGGGTTGGCCCCATCATTCGATTATTGTGACTACGGTCACCAGTGCTTTGGTAGCACATTTGTGTCTTTGGGACACCGGAGGTTGGGCACCTCATTGCGACTTGTCCCCGTGGTTAACACCACCGTGGGTTGGCCCCACTTTGAGTTATGGGATCGTCGCGCTAGTGATTGGGTATCACACGATGGGTTGGCCCCATCATTCGATCATTGTGACTACGGCCACACGGTGCTTGGGTAGCACATTGTGTCTTTGGGACACCGGTGTTTTGTAACACATTGTGACTATACGTCACGGTGGTTTGGCACCACCAAAGTGGTTTGGTACCACACGGGTAGAAAAAGGAGATACGGATGGTTAGGGTCGGGTTGCATTAATTATGTTGCTACGTATGATGTGTGCTAGCATGTTGTTTCATCGGGAGCGGGATTTATGCCTCGAGTCACTCGACTCACCCTCTCCTTTGAGATTTCAGTGACTCGTGAGACGCGACATGGAGCCGGATGGACTCGGGGTGCTCATGCCATGCATAATAAAGTTTTAACTCCAACTCTATCATTTGGGTACTTTTGTTTAATTACTTTTATTCGGGTTTTAATTTGGACTTGTAAAAGGCCTTTAAATTATGTTTTATGATGGGTATGTTTTAATTAGATTCTCAAGCCTACTCAAACTTTCCTCAAATTCACTATGTTTTCACCCCACTTCTAAACGAAAAAAAATCTGATCACTCAAAGACGTTTTTCCCCGTAACATACCAGATTCGGGCGTGGTGTCTTGTCCGAGTTTGGGGTGTTACAATTGTGGTATCGAGCTAAGTTCAAAAGCTTTTGTGGGCCCGAGGCCAAAAATGTTTTCAAAAGATTGTTTTGTTAGTTTTATTCTCAAGGTATGGTTTGGAAGGCATGGCACCGAGTCTCCTGCACTTCGCCCGCCTGTAAGTACCCCGCACTATTGCTTGTGAATTGATTGGATGTGATATGATTTGATGAATAGCAATAGTATACTACTTTAGAGATTGAAACTGATAGGATTTTGTGAACTCGCGAGAACAAATCCTCTTTAAATATTCATAAGACTTGCTTTTAAAAACAAGTGGAATAAATACTGATGCATAAAATTCTTTAATCGGATACACGTAGAAAGATTAGTCATGAGCGCTAGAGGTGGACGTGGTCGTGGACGAGGTCGTGGTAGGATGACGGCCGAGCCCGTAGGATCCGGGTCGTGGTTCGAAAATGAGATACCGGCATCGCCACCACCGGAGGTGGTGAGTTCCAAGATCGATCGACGACGCAGATGTCACAGCGATGCCGCGAGTGTTGGAAAGAGTAGCTGGTGTTGGTGGTAATGCAGGAGTTAGGAAATGCGTGCTCGAGCGACTTCGGGCAAATGGGGCCGAATTCTTCCGAGGTGTTTCGGTGTTGCTCCCAAAGATCGCTGAATATTGGCCGGAGGCGATCGAGCGGATCATGGACGATCCGACTTGACAAACAAGAGAAGCCGGAAGGGTATCGATCACTTCTCCGGATGAGTCATATCGCTGGTGGCTCACGGTTCGAGATGTGGCGCAAACAGGATCCGACATGGGATTGTTTGTATGGCATATCAAAAGAAGTACATCTGAGCTAGTTATATTGACTCCCAATGGAAGGCATTTTCGAGGCTTGTTCGGGAGTAAATCTGTCGAAAGCACGCAGGCCGAAGTTCCCGGTCGAGTAGGTATGCCAGGGGCATTGTGGCCACCGAGCATGAGAGGTGTGTTCGTTTCGAGGATGGTCCGCGAGACGACTTGAGGTCGCTTGATTGCTCTCGCCAGAGCGCGAGTTTGTTGTCTTAGTTGAGAAGGCTAAGGTAGCCGAGGGTGTTAAGGAGTCGTGAGACAAGGCATGGATCGAAATTGACATAAGAGGAGCTTTGGGTCTTCCGGATCGCCGTAATCCGCAGAAAAGGGCTAGACCGAGTGGGCCGAACCCACCGCTAGGTTTGTTGTCGCTAGCGGGGACCGCCGCAGGTGTGATCGGTGGGAAATCTCATTGGGGTGGTTGCCGGATCGGAGGAAAAGGTTGCTTTCGAGTGTGGTTCTCTCGAGCATCGTGCGAGGGACCGCCCGCGTAGGTTGGCTAGGATTGGCCGAGAGTCGGCCGTAATCGGTTCAGAGGTAGTGGACCGCCACCGCAGAGGGGCCGTGGTAATGGCGCAGGTGGTAATGGTTCTCGTCGGGGCCGTGGAGCACCGGCAGAGTTGTGAGTAGCTCGATGCCGCATACCGGATTAGTGTATGCCGCGAGGCGCCGAGAGGAGGGCGACGCACGGACGCCATAACCGGTGACGTTTTGATTTTTGGTTCTCCTTATACCGCTTTGATTGATGTGGGTTCAACGCACTCTTATGTTGCCGTGAGTATAGTAGAGACCATGGATTTAGACTCGAGATATCTTCTAGGCAGATGACCGTGATTAGCCCTCTAGGTCACTCAAGAGTAGTGGATAAACCTGTTTAGAGAGGTACCCTTAGAACTCCAAGGGGTAGTGTTTGTCAGCGATCCGATGGAACCGCCGCTTGGGAGTTCGATCCGATTCTTGGGATGGATTGGTTGGTCAAGTACCAGGCGAGGTTGGATTGCGCGCCAAGCGCATGGTTCTTAAGACGGTCGAGGGTGAAGAGGTGGCTATGATAGGTAATAGGAGAGATTACTTATCAAATGTGGTATCCGCCCAAAGCGGAGAAGATGGTCGGGAAGGGTCGTGAAGCGTATGTGGTTCATGTGTATGCCTTAGAGGCTAAGGAGTCCATTGTGGAGAAGGTTCGCACTGTTAAGGAGTTTGTCGATGTTTTCCCGAGGAGCTTCCGGTTTGCCGCCAGATCGCGAGGTAGAGTTCGAATAGATCTATTACCCGAATCGCGCCAAAGGTGTCTATTGCTCCCGTATAGGATGGCGCCAAAGGAGTTGGTGGAGCTTAAGGCTCGAGATCCGGAGTTATTGGATCGAGGTTTTATTAGGCCTAGTGTTTCGGGGTGCGCCTGGTACTCTTTGTCAAGAAGAAAGATGGCTCGATGCGGATGTGTATAGATCACCGCACGATTGAACAAGTCGACGATTAAAAACAAGTATCCGCTGCCACGATAGATGACTTGTTTGATCACCAAGGGTGCGCGGTATTCTCGAAGATCGACTTGAGATCGGGTACCATCGCTTGAAGGTTAAGGAGGCGGATATCCATAAAACAGCGTTTCGGACTCGGTGATGGGCACTACGAATTTTCGTAATGCCGTTCGGGTTGACTAACGACCGGCGGCGTTTATGGACATGATGAATAGGGTGTTTCAAAGATAGATCCGGATCGGCCCGCCGTGGTTTTCATAGGACGACATCTTGGTGTACTCTGGCGACAGAGGAAGAGCATGATAAGCATTTGCGAGTGGTGTTGCAAACTTTGAGGAAAAAAAGCTACATGCTAAGTTCGGTGAAGTGCGAGTTCGCTTAGAGAAGTGACTTTCTTGGGTCATGTAGTGTCGGTGAGGGATTCGAGTAGATCCTCGTAAGATTGAGGCGATTTTGGATTGGAAGCCGCCAGGTCATAATGAGATTCGAGTTTTCTGGTTTGGCGGATACTCACCGAAGGTTTGTTGAGGGTTTCGTTGATAGCGGCGCCGATGACCAAGTTGCCGAGGAAAGAAGTTCCGCTTTGTATGGACCGAGAAGCAGCAGAAAGCTTCGGACAAGTTAAAGAATATTTTGACCGAGGCTCCGGTTCTAATTCAACCCGAGGTCTGGTAAGGAATTCACGCCTTTTGCGACGCATCACATACGGGCTTGGGTTGTGTGGTCGATGCAAGAAGGTAAGGTGGTGGCTTACGCTTCTCGGCACCGAGGCCACATGAGGTCAATTATCCGACGACGATTTGGAGCTAGCAACGTAGTCTTCGCTTAAAGATTTGGAGGCACTACTTATACGGAGAGAGATCGATAGTCTACACGCATCACAAGAGTCCAAGTATCTACCGACTCGGAAGGATTTGAATTTGAGGCAGCGCAGATGGGTCGAAAGGTTGAAAGATTATGACTGCTCGATTGAGTATCACCCGCAAGGCTAACGGTGGTCGACGCGTTGAGTCGCAAGGTTGTTTCGGACTTAAGAGCTTTGTTCGCCCACTTGAGCTTGTACGACGATGGGAGTATTCTCGCAGAGTTGCGTGTTGCTACTTGGGTTGAGCAGATCGAGAGAAACAGCTTATTGGATAAGGTTCGAAAGTGCGCGGAGGTTGCAAGTGCAGGATGGTGGTTTGGAGGGTTACTGCCTTGTCCGTGATGGGGTTCGTGGTTTTCAAGGAAAGGCTTGTATGCCTAAAGATGTTGAGTGAGGCAAAAGATTCTTCAGACGCACATAGCAGCCCTTATGCTATGCATCCCGGAGGTAGCAAGATGTATAGGGATCTTAGAGAGCGATTTTGGTGGCCTCGGCTTGAAGAAGGAGGTGACAGAGTTTGTTGGGAAGTGTCCGACTTGTCGCCAGTCAAGGCCGAACATCGCTTGCCGTCGGGGTTGCTTCACCGTGAAGATTCCTCGCTGGAAGTGGGAAAGGATAACCATGGATTTCGTCGGTGGGTTACCGCCACGCCAAGCAAGAAAGATTCGCTTTGGGTAGTGGTGGATCGATCGACTAAATCACTCACTTTATTAGGTGAGGGTTGACTACTCACTTTGCCAGCTAAGTCGTATGTGTCGAGATAGTGAGGTTGCACGGTGTGCCGCTTCGATAATCTCGGATAGGGATCCCGCATTCACGCCAAGGTTCCGGAAAGCACCGCATCGAGCTCTGGGTACTGCGTTTGATTTCAAAGACGCTTTTCACCCGCAAATCGACGGTCAATCGTAAAGGGTTATTCGTGTCTTAGAGGATATGCCGAGAGGTTGTATCTTGGATTTCGTGAGGTAGTTGGGAGGAGTTTCTACCATTTAATGAGTTTGCCTACAACAACAGCTACTAAGCGAGCATCAAGATGGCACCGTATGAGGCGTTGTATGGTAGGAGGTGTCGCTCACCCACGTGTTGGACGGAGTTAGGTGAACGCCGCTTGTTGGGACCCGAGTTGGTTGCCGAGACCGAAGGCAAGGTTGTCGATTCGGCCTAGATTGAAGGAAGCTTCGGACCGGGCAGAAGTCTTATGCCGATCTTAAGCGAAGAGATATAGAGTTCGGCCGTGGGGATCGAGTTTTCTGAAGGTCTCGCCTTGGAAGAAGGTGTTGAGGTTCGGGAAGAAAGGCAAGCTAAGTCCGAGGTTTATTGGGCCATATAGGGTTCTCGAGACGAGTTGGACCGGTGGCAGGGCGATCGCCTTGAGTTGCCGCAGAGCTTAGTCGATTCACGACGATTCCACGCTTCGATGCTTTCGAGGTATCGCTCGTGATCCGCCGCACGCGGTAGCAAAGTGGAAGAGATCGAGGTAAATCCAGATTTGACTATGGAAGAAGAACCTCGTGCGATTCTAGATCGGGATGTGAAAGTTCGCGTAAGAAGTCCGTGCCTTTGGTTAAGGTTCTTTGGCGAAATCATGGCGTGGAAGAAGCGACGTGGGAACTCGAGGATATGATGAGACAAAGAATACCCGCAACTCTTCTCGATCGTGTAATTTCGAGGTCGAAATTATTTTAAGGGGGTAGAACCGTAATATCCCGGTTAGGGGCTATTTTGTTGTTGCATGATATTGCATGTGTCTAGTGTGCCGCGTGGCTATTTCTATGTTTTGAGGGCTTAATTGAAGTCTAAATGGATGCCCGAGTGAATGGGAAAATTTTGATTTTTGGGTGTTAAGTCAGGGGAGCTGTAGGAGCTAGGGTATAAGAGTTTTATTTGGTGTTCTTGAGCACAAAAGAGGAGCTGGTGGAGTGGCAAAGCATGCGCCACTTGGAGCTGGTGTTGGCGTCAATTGCGAGAGGTGGGTCCCGAGTTCAAGTCATGGAGTGGCCACATTTTGGCTTCTTTTTGGACGGCATAGGAGGGAAGAGTTGGATGAAGTTTAAATTCCTCCTTTGACTTGGTCTTCACTTTCAAATGAAAGGTGGAGAGTGATGGTAGGAGTAAGACTTGGTAAACTCATTTGAAATGAGTGGTTGGGAGCTATTGGGGGGATTTAGCCGAATTTGGGGGAGTGTGGAGTGGGGAAGTGGACGGCATGGTATGGTGTTGAGGGGCCGAAATGCATTTGGCATTTTGGGTGTGTTCGGTCACTTTGTGTCAAAGAAATTGTACATTTTCTTCTTTTGAAACCGAGAGTTCAAGAGCATTCAACTAAAATTTGCCTGCTTTTCTCTTAAGTTTTCTTGGTAGCCGAATATCCCCTCTTCATGTTCTTTTTTTGTCATTGTGTAAACCGAATGGTATTTTCTCTTCTCCATAACTCCTTCGTTGACTTAAAAACATTGATAGCCAAACTAATACCTTCTCTTAGCATATTTTGCGTCTCTTTTCTCTTAATACACTAGTGCCGAATTCACATTGCTCTCTTAGCCGAATTTCCATTTATTTTCTCCCATTTCTTGAAGCACTTGAGCCGAATATCTCTTCAACCATTGACCGATTTCTTTCTTCTCTTAAACCACATCTATTTCTTTTATTATTTTCTTTTCTAGTTTGTAGCCTAATCCTCCTTGGTGATTCCGAAATTTCCTTCTAGCTTGTGTTTTCATTTTGGCCGAATCTCTCCTCTCCCTTGTAACTCTCTTGACCGAATCTTTGTTGGTGTTGGGGTTTTGCTTCAATCGTTTGGGTGTTGGTAAGCCCTTGGCCGAATGGTCATTTAGTTTCTTTCTTTCTCTTAATCGATGTGAGTTGTTTAAGAGTTGTATATGACAACTATTGATGGGTGTTATTCTCCTTTGTTAAAATCGATTGCTTGTTAGGGCATTCGGGATTTTTGAAGCCGCCAAGTGAGGCCTTTACCTGTTAGAGACTGGTTGGTGAGCAGTGGTAAGTGGCTATGTTGTTATTGGGTTATTTATCGATTTAGTGCGATTAAGTCAAGGATGACAATGGATTAACTGTTCTTCTTTTAAGGTGTAGCCGATTGCTAAAGGAGAACCATCGCTTGGTTCAGTTTGGTAGGAAACCGATCATCTTCAAGGTAAGGGATTGAAATTAACCCCTTTGGGTTTATATGTCTTTGGTCGAATGGTCTTAGTGCCTAACCCCTATGTCTTGGCCGATTGTAGGAGCTAGTTAATCAAGGGACTTAGATCGCTTTTGTCGATTTCTAGACTCAGATTGCGTGTGTGTAAACTAACACACCGATATCTAGTAATGTTATTAATAAACCCGTTTGCCTATTAAAATCATGACAAGATGATGGATTATTGGATACCCAAACGGGTATGTGTACGTATCCGGGTAAGTCAAGATTGTTACTAGATTACCGATGATCTATATGGTATCATGACTATGTATGTATGTGATATGGGGCATGAGTCAAACATATTAGCATGATATGCACAATTTGTATGATATGCATGATTACATGAGTTGGTTGTTGATGGGTGATATGAGTGGAGGGGGCAAGTGATGATTTGTGCCGACGAGCACCGTTGTTTTGGTAACACACTTTGTGACTTTGGGTCACCGGTGCTTTGGTAGCACATTTGTGTCTTTGGGACACCAGAGGTTGGGCACCTCATTGCGACTTGTCCCTGTGGTTAACACCACCGTGGGTTGGCCCCACATTGAGTTATGGGATCGTCTCGCTAGTGATTGGGTATCACACGATGGGTTGGCCCCATCATTCGATTATTGTGACTACGGTCCACCGGTGCTTTGGTAGCACATTTGTGTCTTTGGGACACCAGAGGTTGGGCACCTCATTGCGACTTGTCCTCGTGGTTAACACCACCGTGGGTTGGCCCCACTTTGAGTTATGGGATCGCTGCGCAGTGATTGGGTATCACACGATGGGTTGGCCCCATCATTCGATCATTGTGACTACGGTCACCAGTGCTTGGGTAGCACATTGTGTCTTTGGGACACCAAGTGTTTTGGTAACACATTGTGACTATACGTCACGGTGGTTTGGCACCACCGGTGGTTTGGTACCACACGGGGTAGAAAAAGGAGATACGGATGGTTAGGGTCGGGTTGCATTAATTATGTTGCTACGTATGATGTGTGCTAGCATGTTGTTTCATCGGGAGCGGGATTTATGCACTGAGTCACTCGACTCACCCTCTCCTTTGAGATTTCAGTGACTCGTGAGACGCGGACATGGAGTAGGGATGGACTCGGGTGCTCATGCCATGCATAATAAAGTTTTAACTCCAACTCTATCATTTGGGTACTTTTGTTTAATTACTTTTATTCGGGTTTTAATTTGGACTTGTAAAAGGCCTTTAAATTATGTTTTATGATGGGTATGTTTTAATTAGATTCTCAAGCCTACTCAAACTTTCCTCAAATTCACTATGTTTTCACCCCACTTCTAAATGAAAAAAAATCTGATCACTCAAAGACGTTTTTCCCCGTAACATACCAGATTCGGGCGTGGTGTCTTGTCCGAGTTTGGGGTGTTACAAGTACATATTGCTATGTTATGTATTACTTGTGATGAAATGAATGGGTTTATGTTTCAGGGTGGCAAAAAGGCTTGGAAAATAGCCTCTAAGTGTCCACACTGGTAGACACATGGGCGTGTGTCTAGGTCGTGTGAGACACACGGTCAACCCATAGGGGTGTGTTGATAGGCCGTGTGTCCCCTGCATTTTAACTGCGAGAATTCGATTCGTCACACGGGCCAGCACACGGGCGTGTGCCCTAGCCGTGTGCTAATTAAGGTTTGATGACGTCATAAACAGAGAGCTCCACGGGCAGGAGACACGGGCGTGTGCTCAGCCGTGTGAGATAAGTCAGTGTCGACCACGGGTGTTGAGCACGGGCATGTCTTAAGGGCACACGGGCGTGTCCCATGTCACACGGGCGTGTGACCTCTGTCTAGGAAAAAATTAACAAAGAGTGCAAAAGAGTCCGATTGAACTCTGAAAGCTCCCGGATATATGTTTAAAGCCTCGAAGGCCTATGATATGTATGTTATGATTAAGAAAGAAAGGTTTTAAGTCGGAATGAAATTTTATAGCCTGTAAATGCATGTTCAAGTATGGTTAAACATGGTAATGCCTCGTATCCTGTCCCGGCGTCGGACACGGGTAAGGGGTGTTACAAGTTTTCTTTTGGAAAGAATTTGTCAAAATCGATTATCTTTAGAAAACTCTATGGTTTCCAGAAAACATCATGTTTCAAAACAGTCACAGCGAAAAACATTTTAGCTACATCTCACTCGTTGATTTGAATTCGTAATTTTGACATATCTTGTAAAATATCAGTTAAATGAGAAAATAGTGTTGAGTTTCGAAAATAGAGTCTCGAGTATGAAATAACGATTGTTGAGTTGAGTTTGTCGTTAGGTTGAAAAATCCAATTTTTCTTACTAAATTCATAAATAGTCTTAGGTGAACAACATTACAATTAAGTGACGTTTTCTTTTAAAAATAAATAAAATTTATTAAATATTTTTTGAAGAAATAAAATTAGTCAATCTTCGAAATTTTACGTTTCAAACTCAAAACCTTTATTTTCAAGTAAACAAATAATTTCGCACATCGTTAACATAATTTCTAAGATTCGACCATAACGTCTAGGTCAAGTTTGGAGAGTTCCATTTAATGGTATCAGAGCCCAATTCAAAACTCAGATTGTGTATTTTAATAGGTCTAAATGCATATTTAAAAGAATTTTTGGAAAACCTTTCTTTCTATTGAATTTAAAGATTTTTAAACCCCAAAAAATTAAAAATTCTGGACTCCCGAAACTAATCCAAGATAAGTACTCCTTACTTTATATTATGATATTTTAGATAGTATGTTTTTAAATAGTAAAGACTCTGATAAAAAATATTCAAGTGATAATGTAGAATTTACTTTTGTAATTGTTAGATAATTCATAAAATTTAAGTACTATGGATAATCAAACGGTTAGAACTCGTGGTGCACGTCGTTGTGCGGCTAAAAAAGAGTCATTCACTGCTCGATTGCCTACACCGGACCTCAGTGTCAACGAGGATGATCCTATTATGGAAATTGTGAGCGATGTGCTTGAGGATTTTGTTAATGCGGTGGAAAATCATGAATCTGTTGATGGTACGATTTCCCAAACATTATTGAGGGTTTTATAGCGGATTGTTAGAGGCCAATCAAGAACTAGAAGTCGTAAGTCTATTGCTGAGAGGCTTAGATCGAGTAGAGCCGAAGTATTTAGAGGTGTTGCTGGGACGACCCTTACGGTACCTGAGTACTAGATGGCATCTATTGAGAGGATCTTGGATAATTTGTACTATACCCTAGAACATAAACTTAAGGGTAAAACGTCTCTTTTGAGAGATGAGGCATATTGTTGGTAGCAATCGATCATGGAAGGTACCCAGCCAAAGAAGATAACTTGGGATTATTTCCAAACTGCCTTTTTTAAGAAATATGTGGGCTCGAGGTATGTTGAAGCCCGGAGACTTGATTTTATTGAATTAAAGCAAAGGGACCGAACCGTATCCAAGTATGAGGCTGAGTTCTTGAGGCTGAACTGGATGGAAGCTTCAGAGTAGGACAAGCGTGTTAGATTTGAGAATGGTCTAAGGTATGATCTCAAGGTCCAAGTTGTCATGTTGCAGGAGAGAGTCTTCGAGACTTTAGTAGAGAAGGTGAAGATCCTTGAAGAGGTGAAAGAGGCTGAGCGAGATACAAAAGATAAGACTAAGACTCTAGTGAAGAGAGATTTTGGTCCCGAAAATTTTAATCCACACCCAGTAAAGAGGGTCTGTGAAGATAGACCACGTCAGTACCCTGATACCGTAGGTAACAAAAATTAGAGTCGCAATTATGCTCACTGTGGGAAGTCTCATAGTGGGGAGTGTTGAAAGAGCAAGGGAGCATGTTCTAGGTGTGGGGCCATGGAGCAACAGATTAAGGATTGTCCGCTAATAAGGGGTCAGACGCAAGCACCGCAACCCCAACTGAATTAGAATCAAAAGGGGCGTGGTAATAACAGAAATGGTAATACTGGGCAGAGGACAACTAGTCAAAGTGCAAACTACACTAATGCTAGAAAGCTCACCTTGGTTTATGCAGCGAGGCACCAGGAGAACGGTAATGCAGCTGATGTTAACGCAAGTACTTTTACCATAACTTTTGTACAATACTTTGCTTTGATAGATGTAGGATAAACTCACTCTTATATTGCCTGCTCTATGACTGATAAATTCAGAGTTCTAGTGGAAAACAATGCTAGCGACATAACTATACTCAGTCCCTTAGGACAATTTGTGTATGTGAATAAAATTTTTAGGAGATGTCCTTTAGAAATTTAGGGAGAGTTGTTTCCAGCCGACTTGATTGAGCTGCCATTCAGTGAAGTCGATCTTATTTTTGGCATGGACTGGTTGAAGGAATATTGAGTTAGCCTAGATTTTGATACGAAGTGGGTTACTCTGAGAACTTCGGTAAGAAAGGAGATAGTTATGATCTGTGAGCGCCAATATCACTTTTCCAATGTGATCTCTACTTTGGTAGTCGAGAAATTAGTTCATAAAGGGTGCAATGCGTATTTGGTGTACATTCTGGATACGAAAGCTGTAACAGCCCGATTTTGGGGCTAGTCGAAACAGTGGTTTTGGGACCACTAATCTGAGGTTAAAGAAAATTATTTTTAATATTATTATATGTGTTATATCATGATTATATAGATCTATGAAAATTTTGGTGTACTAATTTTGGGTGATTGCATGATTAATTTTGAAAAAGGACTAAATTGCATAAAGTGTGAAAGTTTCATTTTACAAGCTAGAGGTATCTAATAGCTATAGAATATTAAATTGGAGGTCCTTAAAGTGCAATTAGGCAATTGGGGAGGTGATGGCCGGCCATAGGGGACAAATTAGAGGCTTGGTCAATGGTTAGGTGAGTTGGTGACTTAATTGAATAAAATAAGATTAAATAAAGAAAAGGCTATCATCTTTTTCAATTCTCTTCTCTTTCCATCGAAATTTTTAGCAAGAAATAGGGGTTTTGAAGCTCAAACTTTCATCCAAGCTATTCTCTTGCAAGTAAGTGATTTTAGAGGTCTTTCTTGATAATTTTTGTACTATTGGAACCCCTAAAGCTTAAGCTAGCTAATGAGGGGACTAATTTGCAAAATGGTTGAAAGTCTAGGGATTTTCCATTGCCATGTGAGTGCTTGTGTTGTTTTCCGAGTTCTTAGGGAAGAAAATGAATTGTGGTTGTTAAATAAACAACTTTTGTGAAAGGTGTTTCCATGAAAACACCAAAAAGGGGTCCATTTGTAAAGGTTGTAAATTGAGTAGTAAATGCATGAAATGATTGGAATTGTGAATTGTTATAAGAGAAATAAATGTTCAACTAGGCTTGTTTAATGAGGAAATTTGATGAAAAATAATTTACGAGCCTAGGGGCAAAATTGTAATTTTACCAAAGTATAAGGGCAAAACGGTCATTTTTGCCAAAGTAGAAATCTCTTGAATTATATAGTGATTAAATGAGTAAATTTTAATATTATAGATCACGAAGAAAGCGGAATTAACCTTGACCAAGGAAAAGGCAAGGTTTCGGACTAAACTATAAATTATCATATTTTGCACCGAGGTAAGTTTATGTGTAAACGATACACCCTTAATACATATGTTTTTACCTATTGATGCATTATATGGATGTAAATGCTTATTGGTGAGATTGATTGAAAATGGTAGATAATGGGTAATTCTCGAATAAACCTCGGAATAGAAATATGAATACGGATAAATATCTGTAAATATGTACACATTTTGGTGGGCTGTGTGCGATACCACCTTGTTATTTATTAACGATGGGCTATGTGTGATACCATCGTATTTATTATTATTTTGGTGGGCTATGTCCGATACCACCGTAATTATAATTGTTGGTGGGCTATGTGCGATACCACCCTATGAATGATGAATGGTGGGCTGTGTGCGAAACCACCGGGTATCTTGTAGCCATCTGAAGGGTTCATCAAGAAACTTGTTTAATTAAATATTTCATGTGGCTTTGTGGTGATAAGTGCAGGGTATAAGTACAAGTAAATATGAGCAATGTATATGATATGTGGTTAGGATGTGGTAAGAGTTGAGATGAGTAAGCATGATTATGAGAATATGAATTGTTCTTAGTGTGTAAAGTTTTTGACTGATTAGCATATGGTATGATGCTTATTGTTTACATATAGACTTACTAAGCTTAAAGCTTACTCCCTTCTCTTTTCCCTTGTTATATAGTGTCAAAGAGCCAGCTCGGGATACGGAGATAAGCAAAGGATCACCCACACTATCAGCACATCTTGGTATAGTTAGACTTAGCATTTTAGGTATGGCATGTATAGGGTCTAGACTTAGTTGAATGTCATATTGTTTTGGCCAAATGTGTTGGCTCATTCAAAGATGAACTCTTTTGTATAAGGCCATAGTTAATGGCTATTTCTTATTAATCTATGAAAAGATGAGGTTATTCATGATTGTGCAAGTAGTATGATGATTTACTTAGTTTAATTATGCGTGAATGGGTTGAAGGTTTAATGTGAATATGTTTGTATGAGTTAAGGTGATGGAATGAGCTTGGCAAATAGCCTTGATCTTGTCCACACGGGTAGACACACGGGCGTGTGTCTAGGCCGTGTGTGACACACGGTCAACCTCGTGGGCGTGTGGTTAGGCCTTGTGTCCCCTTGCATGCTAAGTTTACAAGTCAGTATGATCAGTAGTAAACACACGGGCAGAGACACGACCATGTATCCCAGCCGTGTGAAAGGCACGGCAATGGACATGGGCGTGTGCCCAGGCCGTGTGAAGTCTGCACCTAAAATTAGGAATTTAATTCGCCACACGGCCGAAGGACACGGGCGTGTGCCTTGGCCGTGTGACATTTATGGGGTGATGATGTTAGAAACAGAATGCCAAGGTTTTTGGCACACGGGCTAAGACATGGGCGTGTCGAGGCCGTGTGAGGGACACGGGCCAAGGACACGGGCATGTGTTCGGCTGTGTGAAAACCCCTATAGGTTCGAATTGAAAAATAATTCAACACGGGTGTGGAACACGGGCATGTGAAATGCCACACGGGCGTGTCTATTCTTCCACCTGGGCGTGTAGATTGTTTAATGAAAATTTTCTAAGTTTTTCTAAAGATCTTTAAAAGAGTTCGATTTGATCCCGAACCATCCCTAAAGTGTGATTTTAGCCTCGTAGGCTTGTTTAAGAGGTGTTAATAAAAGTTTTAAGTTTGGAAAGGAAAGTCAAGTCTCAGTATTGCATAAGTGTTGGTGTATAAGACTAGTAATGCCTTGTACCCTGTTCCGGTGTCAAATACGGGTAAGGGGTGTTATATTTAGTGGTATCAGAGCTATTGTTTAGTCAGTTCTCAGACTCCCGTAGCGTGTGAGAGTCTAGCTATGCATGCTAGAAAATACATTGATAGTGTGGTGACTCCTGACAATATTAAACTGTGTTTTCGTATAGAAAATGGATCCCGATCGAGCTGCTGCTGATGACGCTGCTAGTAATGTGCCGGCTTCTGCGCAAGGGACCGCTCCTATAGAAAGTAGACCCGGGACTTTGGGTCAAGGAGAAGAAGCTCGAGAAGCCTTTCTCTACATGATGAGTAACTGGTACACTGAGTTTGTACGAGCAAACCCTAATGCTCAACCTCCTCCACCCCCACATATACCTCAGCCAGTCCCCGTGGCTCCTCAAGGTATATATTTGGTAAGAATGATTAAACCCCCGGTCGATAAGATTTGAAAATAAGGGGCCGAGGAATTTATAGCCAACATAGATGATGACCCTGAGAGAGCTGAGTTCTGGCTTGAGAACTCTATGCGAGTCTTCGATGAACTCTCTTGCACGCCTGAGGAGAGCTTATGTAACACCCCTAACCCGAAACCGTCGCCGGAATAGGTTTAAGAGGCATTACCAGACAATTAGAATCTTTCACATCCATTTCATGACAAAAAGTCAATCATCAATTAAGCATACTCAAATACAAGCATATAGTCCCTTATCTAGGTCTACGAGACCTTAAACACGTGTTATAAAGAGGTCGGGACCACATCGAACACTTACAAAAGTTTTCAGAATTTCAAACATTCTTCAACACTATTGAGGTCACACGCCCGTGCAATCAGGCCGTGTGCCTCACACGGCTACCAGACACACCCATGTGTCTAGGCCGTGTCAAAACAGAGCATACATACTGACTTATCCCCATGGTCACTTGACACACCCGTGTGCCATGGCCGTGTGCAATTAGGCTAGCTACTGACTTATTCACACGGCCACCAGGCATGCCCGTGGGCCTCAGCCGTGTGACCTATCCAGACACACCTAGAAGTGATCCTTAAACCATACGGAAGAGACACACGCCCGTGTCTCTTGGCCATGTATGCAAACTAGGCCATTTGCAAGGCCAATTTGCCACCCAAACAAGGGTCAACCCTACAAGCACAATTAAGCATGTTTTCTCACAAAATTTGGCAACCAAATACATGTCAAATGATCACATACCATCCTATCCAATCTCATTTCTAATCATGCCAACTCATAAACCAAATTTCACAACTAAAACCCATGCATTACCAAGCATGATTTAATCACAATATCACTAAATCATACTAGCATTAATTCATCACTAAGCTTATCATTCATATGACATTTTCATTACCAACAAGCCAAACCATAATATGCATCATATACCAAATCCACTCATGCTTATAGCCAACATATATTTAGCCACATCACATGGCTATTTACACATCTCAAATATGTTTCAAAACAACTAGCCTATACATGCCATAATTCAACTATATACATCTTTCCAAAAGTACCAAAATAGATTGCCGATAGTGTGATAGAAAATGTTGACAATCCCCGGATCCGCGCTAGCTTTACTGACACTGTAAAACAGAGAAACAATCACACAGTAAGCTTTCATAGCTTAGTAAGTTCGTAACATAACACATTATACTAAAACAAACCATCACTTAGATTATTTCACAATCACATATATCATACCATCCAAAACTAATATGTTCAATCAACCCCCCTTGACACATACATAGGTGCATCAACCACATAGGTTCCGAACGTACCTTAGCCAACACTTAGTTGTTGATTACATTTGCTACTCAATACTCACTATTTCATTTCGATCAACTTTCGTCCCTTCTTCGATTCAATCGCACACTTAGTGCCCAATTAGTTAGCTGAAACTTAATTAGCATCGCACACATAGTGCATCCATATCACACCGATCTTAAATCGGTATCACATACACAGTGCCATCCACAAAGCCGAAGCTTATACTATTTCGCACACACAGTGCCAATCATTTCGGTCACATTTCTGAATACGCACACTTAGTGCCACTCGAGCCCTCACATAGCATTCACAATTTAATAATATCACACTATTCATTTCATAACATTAAACATAGTTAAATACACGTATTATGTCTGAACTTACCTCGGACGTCGAAATATCGAAACGATTGATTAATCGAGCACTTTGTCTTTACCTCGATCTCGATCCGAACCTCTCCTTTATTGGTCTATACACATTCAAATTCAATCCATTCAATCACCAATTCATTCAATTCAATCCAAACACATATATTTAGGGCATTTTACAAAATAGCCCTCACATTTTCACATTTTGACACTTTAATCCTGAATTCACAAAATCATCAAATTCATATAATTTCACCTAGCATAAGCCTAGCCGAATTTTCCTTGTGTTCATACAAACCCACACAATTCATTTATTTCACATTTTAGTCCCTCAATTTACACTTTTCTCAATTGAGTCCATAATACTCAAATTCAACAAAACTCCAAAGACAAATTATGTTAATCAAACATATATCTTCCATAATCCATCACCAAAATTCACAAAGCTCATGAATTCATCCATGGCACATTTCATATTCATCATCAATTCACAAAATTTAAGCATGGGTTTTGTAGAGCACAAAGCAACGATCACGAAAACGTAGAAATTATCAAAAATCGAAGTCAAACATACCTTGAATCAAGCTTGTTCTTAGCCGAAACCTAGATGTTCTTCTTTCTTCTTTTTCTTTGCTAATTTTCGGCACTAAAGATGATAACTAGGCTATTTTCATGCTTTTGTTTGATTATTAATCATATTATTTATCTATTTACTATATTAACCTTATGTAATAAAATTATAAAACATATTTTTCAAGGTCATTATTGACCATAATCGTCCACTATCAATATAAATAGGCAAATTGCCTTTTAAGGACTTCACATTATAAAGACATCAATAATTAAGCACTTAACAATCAGCTTACAACATTTTACACTTTATGCGATTAAATTCTTTTCACAAATTGAACACACAATCGATAAAATTACTACACAGAATTTTCACACAGGCTATATCACACTTAGTAAACACCAAAAATAATATTAAAATATTATTTTGATCTCGAATTTGTGGTCTCAAAACCACTGCTTCGACTAGGGTCTAAACCGGGCTGTTACAACTCTCCCCCCTTAGGGATTTTCGTCCCCGAAAATCATACCAGTGAATGGATGTGGATATTGCTCTCTCATAACGTTCTCAGGCTCCCACGTAGCCTCTTCAAATCCGTGTTTGTGCCACAACACTTTCACTAAGGAAATTCTCTTGTTTCTCAACTCTTTGGTCTCTCGTGCCAAAATTCAAATCAGTTCTTCTTTATACGACAAATCTAACTGAATTTCAACCTCAGTATGAGTAATCACATGAGACGGATCAGATCGGTACCGTCTAAGCATCGACACATGAAACACATTATGGATCTTTTCTAACTCAGGTGGCAACATCAATCTATAAGCAACCGGCCCTATTCGTTCAATAATCTCATACGGCCTAATGAACCTCGGACTCAGCTTGCCTTTTCGGCCAAATCGAAATATTTTCTTCCACGGATGTTATCACTAGTACATTCTCTATCTTTGATGTTAGTGTTACTGCTTTGATTGACCCAGGGTCAACACATTCATATGCATGCACGACCTTAGTGTTAGATAAGAAATTGCCTATTGAGTCCACTAAATTTGTGGTTAAAGTAATGAACCCCCCAGGTCAGTATGTGTTAGTTGATAAAGTCTGTAAAAATTGCCCTTTGATGATTTGGGGTTGTAACTTTTCGGTCGATTTAATGCTACTACCCTTTGTTGAGTTTGACGTGATTTTGGGTACGGATTGGTTGACTCTGCCTGATGGCATGGTGAACTGTATACGAAAGCTTATTGTGTTAAAATGTCAGAACAGTGAAAAGCTTCAGATTGAATCAGATAGACTGGATAGTATGTTTAATGTTATTTCGGCTATGTTAGCATAGAAATATGTTAGAAAAGGTTGTGACACGTATCTTGCTTACATATTTGATTCTAGAGTTTCCGAGTTAAAGCTAGAGTCAGTTCATGTGGTATGTGAATATTCAGATGTGTTTCCAAAGGAGTTACCCGGATTACCGCTGATCCAAGAGGTTGAGTTTGCTATTGAGTAAGTGACGGGAACATCTCTGATATCGATAGGTCCTTATATAATGGCACCTTTAGAGTTGAAAGAGTTGAAAGCACAGTTGCAAGAGTTGATAAATAGGGCTTCTGCATAAGCCAGCTTTTCTCCTTGGGGTGCACTTTTTGTATTATTTCTGAGGCTTCTGGATAACACAGCTTTTCTCTGAGATTGTTAGATTCCACAGTGTGCCAGTTTCCATTATTTCTGATAGAGATCCACAGTTTACGTCTTGATTCTGGAGCAAGTTACATGAGGTTCTAGGTATTCGTTTGCATTTTAGTACCACGTCACCCTCAAGCCGATGGTTAGTCTGAGCGAGTGATTTTGATACTCGAGGATATGCTTCGATGCTATGTTTTAGAGTTCGAAGGTAATTGGGAGAGATTTCTACCATTGGTTGAGTTTGCATATAACAATAATTCTCAATCGAGTATAAAAATGGCACCGTACAAAGCTTTGTATGGTCGAAAGTGTCGAACTCCATTGTATTGGGCTGAGCTCAGAAAGAAGAAGCATCACGAGGTTGATTTGATACGTGAAACAGAAGAAAAGGTTAAAGTGGTTCGAGACTGTTTGAAAGCAGCTTCAGATCAACAGAAATCTTATGCAGATTTGAAAAGAAAAGACATTGAATTTCAAGTCAACGACGAAGTGTTCTTGAAAGTATCTTCCTGGAAGAAAATCCTTCGATTCGGTCGTATAAGAAAGCTAAGTCCACAGTTTATCAGGCTGTATGAGATTATTGAAAAAATTGTGCCAATAACTTACAGATTAGCTTTGCCGTCAGAATTGGAAAAGATCCACAATTTTTTTCACGTGTTGATGTTACGATGGTATCGATCAGATCCATCACATGTGATTTCACCTGTTGACATTGAGATTCAGCCTGATATGACGTACAATGAGGAACCGATCATAATTCTAGCTTGAGAGGTTAAAGAATTAAGAAATAAAAGCATAGCTTTAGTGAAAGTTCTTGGGCAACGACATGATATAGAAGAGGCTACCTGGGAACCAGAAGAAGCTATGAAAGTGCAATACCCCAACCTCTTTTCTGGTAAGATTTTTGGGGACGAAAATTCCTTAGGGGGAGAGTTGTAATAGCTCGTTCTTAGTGAAATATGAATAGTGGTTTTGAGAACATAAATCTAACATGAAAATAATTATTTTATTATTATTTTAATTTTTATGGTATGTTAGTAGTGTCGTAGAAAAATTCCGTTATGTTTGCATGCTTAATTTAGTGAAAATGACTAAATCGTAAAAGGTGCAAAAGTAGATTTCTAGTATCTAAAGGTATCAAATGGCTATGAACTTTAATGTAAGAGTACTTAGGTGGTAATTAGACCATTTATGTGGTAGTGGACATTTATGGGTTTGGTTTTATTGAAATTAAGGATATTTTTAAAGGTTAAAAATGTAATTAAGTAAATAAAGGTTAATATAATAAAAACAAAAGAAAGAAATAAATTATCATCTTCCTATCTTCATCCTTAGCCGAAATATTCAAGGGAAACCATAGCTAGGGTTCGGTCAAGCTACATTCACTTGCATGTCAGAGGTTTTGTTCTGTTTTTAATTATATCTAAGTTTTTGAAGTCATTGTAGCTTAATCTAGCTAGCCCGAGGACTAATTTGTAAAATTGTTCAAGGTTTAGGGTTTTACCATGAATTTTCTTGCATGATTTATTAAGTTTGATGAAAGATTATGAGTCCTTCTGGTTAAATAAACAACTTTTGTAAAGTGATTTTTGATGAATTTGTCATTTAGGGACTTACTTGTAAAAGTAGTAAAATGCCATGATAAATTTGTGAAATATCGATTTGAAAGAGGTTGCATGAGTCCCTAGGTAAATCAACTAGCATGATATGTGGATGAAATTGCATAAATGTCAATTTACGAGCTTAAGACTAAATTGTAAATAAGTTAAAATATTAGGGGCAAAAATGTAAATTTGTAATAGTATGAATTTTGGACTAAATTGAATAGTATGTGTATTATATAGATTGAATTTGCTTATTTAGATCAAGATAAACCTCGTACAGATCTAGATCGAGGAAAGGCTAAAATCTCGAATTAGTAGTCCTATTTCGACGTCTTTGTAATCAAGGTAAGTTCATATGTTTAAATAATGTTATACTATTAATTTGATATTTATGCGTTGTACTATATATCATGTAAAGAAATGATGAGAATCCAACGATGTTATGATGACTATCGAGCCCCGTTTGAACCTTAGGAATATTGGATACAATTGACATGTCATTAGGGTTACCATGTTTCGGGTGCTGGTCTTGAATGTCCTACCGATGGTTGAGTTCTAGCATTTGTTGCGGATACTCATTAGCTTGTGTGAGCGGCATCGTGTAGCTACATTTCGACCGTCAGCTTGTGTGAGTAGATCTAGTGTTTGACTAAATTGAATGTGAAATATATTGAATTGGGTTAAATTTATCCGTATAGATCCAATCAAACCTTGTACGGAGTTAGATCGAGGCAAAGAGAAAATATCGGATTAATCGCCTCTGTATCTACGTATACTCGTTGAAGTAAGTTCGTGTAATTAAATTGAGTATTTATATGTTTTAATTGAATTATATGTGTGTGATTTGTATAATTACCGTGTATAAATATTGATCACATATCTGACGACGTATGTCGATTACCGAGTCCCATTTGAACCTTAGGAATTCATAGGATACAAATGACATGTCATTAGGGTTACCGATTTGGTTGAGGTCCTACATGTGTTGCAGACACACCACAGCTCGTATGAGCTTACCATTTTATAGCTCGTGAGAGCTTACCGATTCTCAGCTCGTATGAGCTTACCGATTTCTATGTCGTGAGAGCATACTGATTCATAGCTCATATGAGCATACATGTACAGGAATTGACGGATTATAATTTAGCACACTATGTGTGAGCTATCCCGTATATCCAACGATATTCTAAATGGTTCAACGGCTAATGTTCTGATATGATATGACATGAGCTAGATACGAACTATTACAGGTATAGATATGAGTTACATGGAAAATGATATTACATGGTATATGGCTATATGAAATGGATGATACATGTATATGCAATTTGATTAATTGTTGAGCTCATCCATGACTTGGTTTATATATGTGTTTACATGACTAACATGGTTGAGGTATATGTGCTTAGGCATTTGGCCAATATATGTTGGGATATACTTTGATTACCTTATATGTGAATAAATGGTAAGTTAAATTCTATGTTATACAAACTTACTACGCTTAAATGCTTACTCTGTGTATTTTTCGTGTTTTATAGTGAATCGGAAACTCGTTCGGGTTGGAAGTTTGTCAGAGCTATATCACACTATCCATCGACTCTTTTGGCACTTTCGATTGGTTTAATTTTGGTTATAAGGGCATGTATAGGTTATTTTAGATAATGTTAGCCTATGTGTTTTGGTTGTGGAAATGACCATTTGGTTGATTTGCATTTTGGCCTTGTGTTGGTGAAATGGTATATTTTGATTTGTATATAAGTTGCCTTATATGGTTGAGGTATGGCTTGATATAGTAGAATGATGGAAGGTAAATTGGTGGTTTGAATATGCATTTTGTGTAAGCCTTGAATGGTTGTGAATTGGTACTTGTTTAAATGACTTATTTGGAGCTAGTTTTTTTATGTCATATATGGTAAATTTTGGTATGTTTAAAGGGTAAATCAAGTGGCATAATATGGCTTAGTTTTGGTCAAGCCTTTGTTGGTTAAATGATCAAATTGTGTTTATATTTGCACATGTTTATGAATTGTCATTTGAGGTGCTTACGGGCATATTGGTTGTATGTGAATATACTACATGTTTAAGGCTTGATTTTACTTGTTTTGGATGCCTTAATATGGCTTGTTTATATACACAATGTTGAGTGTAGGTTAGTGCCAAATTGGGTGAGAAATATGGCTTGTAAAATGGCCTATTTTCGTCCACACAGACGTGTATGACTAGGTGACACGGCCGTGTGTCCCCTGTAGTTTTCAAAGGGTTGTAAGTCAGGCTGTTACACGGCCTAGCACACGGGCATGTGAGGTTACTTCAAAGGGTACATGATCTAGCACACGGGCGTGTGGCTTGGTCGTGTCACCAAGTTAGAGAGTTACACGGGCACGGACACGGGCTGGGACACTGCCATTTGTCCCTATTTTGAATGCCTATAGGGCCTAAGACATGGGCATGTCTCTTGGCTGTGTGAATCACAGGGCCTGGCTACACAGCCGTGTGACCCCTGCAGCTTTGAAATTTTTCAATGTTTTCTGAAAAATTCTCTGAGTTTTTGATTTAGTCCCAACTTGTTTCTAATGCATATTTAGGGCCTTGAGGGCTCGTATAAGGGACAGTATGTATTATTTTGATTGGTTTTATTATGAATATTGATATGTTATGAAATGTTTGAAATTTCTATCTGTTTAATCCGTAAACTCTAATAATGCTCCATAACCCTGTTCCGACGACGGATACGAGTTAGGGGTGTTACAACACTAACTTATGTTATATATAATACTTAGGCTTGTACCAAGCTTATGTTGGATTGATTCATGTTTAAATTATGAGGTTTTGCATTGAAATGGTAAGTTATGTTCATGATTTACGAACTTACTAAGCATTATATGCTTACGTAGTTTTCTTTTCTATGTTTTATAGATTACCAAAACCTCGATCGGTTTGGAAGTTCGTCGGAGACCTATCACACTATCCAGTGATTATATCGATAGATTTTGATGTTTTGGTCAAGGTTATAATGGCATGTATAGATGGACTTGTGTTTAATGATCTAGTTGTTTTGGCATGTATAAGTGTTATTACGGTTGATGTACTTATGGTGTTTTGATTCCTTGATGGTTGGTGCTATTATGGCCAAGATGATGCATGTTTTGAATGATCAATTTGGTATGTGACGGTGTATTTTCAATGTGGTCAATTAAGGTATGTTTTGAGTTGAAATAAGTTAGATGTGTAAGCTTGATGAATGTTCAAGTATGCATATGTTTGGGTAGGTTTGATGGATTGTAATTGAGGTGCCTTTTTGGCATCTTGGTTGTATGGATTATTGGTATAGAGATTTGGTCATTTTATGTATGTTTTGGGCATGTTTTAAGGTCTTGGTTGTTTGTGTAATTGGCTTATAGGTACATTTTTGAATGGGTGAAAGAAATGGCTTAATTTTGGCCAATTTCTTGTCCACACGGCCAAAGACACGGGCGTGTGTCACAGCCGTGTGTGACACATGTCATGCGACACGATCGTGTATCCCCTGTAGGTTTTAAAGGTTTCAAGTCGGGCAGTTACATGGCCTAGCACACGGGCGTGTGAGGCCATTTTGAGTGTTACACGGCACGGCACACGGGCATGTGGCTTAGCCGTGTGACCCAACTCAGAGAGTTACACGGGCACGGACATGGGCTGGGACACAGCCGCGTTGTAACACCCCTAACTCGTATCCACCGCTGGAACAGGGTTACGGAGCGTTACCAGAGATTTTTAGAAAATTTACAGACATTTCATGTTATTCACTGTTTATTTACAGAGATCATTCAAATCGTCCCTTAATTAGACCCCCGAGGTCCAATACGAGCATTAGAATCAAGTCGGGACTTAATCGGAAACTCTAAGAATTTTTTGCGACATTTCAAAATTTTTCCAAGGTGCAGGGCTCACATGCCCATGTGGTCCAAGGGACACGCCCGTGTGACCCTGGGACACGCCCGTGCTACAGGCCGTGTTCGACCCTATGTAACTCTCTGACTTGTGCACACGGCCATGCCAAACGCCCGTGTGCTAGGCCGTGTGGTTAATTCAATTTTCATAAAATTAGGTGCAAGTTTCACACGGCCAAGACACACACTCGTGTTCTAGGCCGTGTAGCACACACGGCTGAGACACACGCCCGTGTCTCTACCCCTTGTGCTCAATTATGAGTATTCTGTTTCCCAAATTTAAGGTGCAGGGGACACACGGCCTAACCACACGCCCATGTACCAGGCCGTGTGTCATACACGGTCTAGACACACGCCCGTGTGTCTGCCCATGTGGACGCAATAAAGCCATCTCTAGCTTCATTTCTCACCAAAAATCACACCTATGACTTGCACTTAAACTCACATCCATATTCCAACCATTTCAAGCATTCAAGTTAAGCAAACTCTATCATTCAACATAGCATACCATTACATGCATACATGTTCATAATCTTGCCTTGGTTTAGTCCATATGTTAGGCATAATTTGATCAACTACTTAACACATATGTAGCTACCATAGCATGACATTAAAATTATATCAAAACAAACCATTACTAGTCATTCTAATGGCTAGATTACAAGCATCATCTACATTTACATGCCAATATGGCCAATATAACCTATACATGCCATTACAACCATAATTGATTTACCATACTATACCGACATAGGCTGATGGATAGTGTGAGTGATCTCCGCCGAGCTTCCAATCAAACTAGCTTTCGATTTACTCTAAAACAGGGGAAAATAAAATGGGGTAAGCATTTTATGCTTAGTAAGTTTGTATAACATGGTACTTAACTTACCATTCATTCTATTCTGAGGTAACTATGTAAGGCATATTCAATCAATTTGACCTCAAGCCCTACAAATATCCTCATTGCCCTTGTTAGTCATGTATTCCATAATAACATCAAAACATATATGGGCTCACAACAATCAAGTTTCCATGCACATATGCTTTCTACGACATATATTCATTAAACATGTATAATTCATCTCATTATTACAAGTATAATTTCATAATAGTTCACTTCGAGTTCAGATCATTTCACTTCAGAAATTTACTCATTTCACTCGGAATATCAAGGTCACGATTAGTACACTCAAGGTGTACAAGTCTATAATCAAGAATGCACATATATTCATCAAATAAAGTCCATGTACAAATAACATCATCTCATGTTTTCATATGTCATTTGTCATGTAACATCATTTTCTTGTATTTCAGATGGATACGTATAATAACTCATTTCTTATACATATATTCTCATATCAAGATTTCTACCCGTTGAATTTATCTGAAATATCGATGGTTACTCAGGTAGTATACTCGAGGTGTAAAAATCAAGATCTGTCAATTCATATTCAATGGTAACCATAAGATACTATCTTATAGAGTACACTCTCGAGCCACACATGTATACAACAAGATTACCAGTCCAGGCTAAATCCTTTTTATGACATATGCTCTAAGGAGCTTGATCTAGATTACCCGTCCGGGCTAAATCCAATTCATAATATATACTCGAGAGGACTCACATCAGGATTACTCGTCCGGGCTAAATCCTTTCTGTAATGAAGTCATTAAGATTGCTCGTTCGAGCCTAATCCATTCTGCAACAAATGCAGGACCTCATTCATTTCGGCAATTACATTTATCCATCAATTTTCATTTATTCAAACGGGATTTAAACATTTTTCTAACATTATCAGGCATGTGATTATTTCATGCATCCACAACATTCATATAATTCAAATAAACACATTCCACATCCATTTCAAGCATATAAGTAACATTTTCATCGTTTGACCTTTATCATCTATCGGCCATTATCATTTAAATTAGACATTTTTAATTATCGGGCTTGATCGGATATGTAATCATTTCACATATTTATGACATTTATACAATTCACATAAACACAATCAATGCAAGCATGTAAATAAACACAATTTAGCTACACGAACTTACCGATTAACAATGTTGGTACGTAAAATCTACAAATCGACATTTTCCTCTTTCCTCGTTCTAGCTCCAAATTTGGTCTATCCGGATCTGTACGAGTAAATTTAACATCAATTTACCATATTTCACATTCAAGTGGACTCAATTTTCATCCTAGGCAAAATTACCATTTTGCCCATAACTTTTTCATAAATTCCATTTCCGTCCCTAGGCTCAGAAAATGAATTTTGTGCAATTTACTCCCTAACCAAAATTCCATAATAAAATTTACAACACATGTATTCATAAAAATTTAGAATTTTTCATCAAATTTCACAACTTTACATTTTAGTCCCTAAATCATGTTTTCATCAAAAATCACTTTGTAAAAGTTGTTTATCTATCAATAATCTTTCATTTTTTACCATAAATTTCTAATTTCCAGCATATACATCCATGACCCATTTTTCATACTTTGATAACTTTTCAAATTACTCCCCCAAATAGATAGTTTAGACTATCTCGATTCTAAAAAAATAAAAATCATTAAAAACGGGACTTGATTTCATACATTATTGAGCTTGAAAAGTTTTCATCCTCTCTCCTAGGGTTTCCATGGAAATATTTGGGGAAGATGATATGAAAATGTTTTCTTTTTCATTTAATTAAATTTTCATTTAATAACTTTTCATCTTTCCAATTTAGTCCTTAGGCTTTTTTAATTTTTCCATGGATGAGTCATACCAAAATATCTACATACTTTCTTTAATGGTCTAATTACCATATAAGGACCTTTATTTTTGAATTCCATAGCTATTTAATCCTTATAGCTACTAGAATTCAACTTTCACATTTTATACGATTTAGTCCTTCTCGTAGTTAATCACTAAATCGATAAAATTTTCTTTTCAAAAATTTCACGTGACATTTCTATTATATTATGAACCATATAATAAAATAAAAATAAATTTTATTTTCAGCTCGAATTTGTGGTCCCGAAACCACTATTTCGATTTTACCAAAAAATGGGTTGTTACACGTGTGTCCCTATTTCAATTGTTACATAGCTTAAGACACGGGAGTGTCTCAGCCGTGTGAGTCACACGACCATGTGACCATTGCAATTTTGAATTTTCTAAATTTTTTCTCAATGTTTCAAATGTTCTCGATTTAGTCCCGAATCGTTTCTAAAGTGTTTCTAGGGCTTCGAGGGTTCGAATAAGGGACGATATGAATGTGTATGAGTGGATTATGCTATGATTATTGTAATGTTTGGAAATGAATGTTTTTAGATTACGTTTATATAGTAATGTCCGTAACCCTATTCTGGCTATGGATACGGGTTAGGAGTGTTACATAAACTCAAGTTACTTTGTAACCCTTGCTCACAACCATTTCAAAATATTTATTTGTACTTGTTTTTTTCTCTTCTTTATTATTATTATTTTCATTTTCTTTTCTTTTATCTTTTATAACATTAGGGAATTTAGAATGTGTAACATCCTGAAATAGGGCCTAAACGGAATAGTGGTTGTGAAACCACAAATCTGAGATAGAAAAGTTTATTACGATTAATTATTATGATTTACCGAGTGATTAAATACATGTGTTAGAGTATCGATAAGAAATTTTATTGATTGCATGCTTAAATTGCCTATTAGGACTTGTTTGCAAAAGTTACTAAATAGGGGTTCTAATTCATAGAGTACTTGATTGAAATGGGGGTTTGAAGTAGGAGTCCTTAAATGGTAATTAGACCATTATATTTTCCATGGACAAAAATGGACATACATAGATAAAAATAACTAAAGTTTTAATGAAGGGCATTTTAGACATTTGGAATTAAAAAGGAATTAAAAGGGAAAAAGATGGCAAAATGTTGTCCATCTTCTTCATTTGGCTGAAATTTCAAAGGGGACACCATAGCTAGGGTTTCTTCAACTTCTCAAGCTCATAGTAAGTGCATCTAAGCCCCATTTTTAATGTTCTTTACGTTTTTGGAGTCTCGGTAACTTGATTTAGCTTATTCTAGCAATAATTTAACCTAGGGTTCATATTTGGAAAAATACCCATAGGTGAAATATGTTTATTTTGATGTTTTATGATAGAATATAAAGTCTGAAATTATGTTAAACAACTTTTGCTAAGCGATTTTAAGTGAAAACGAGTAAAACGGCTTAATCGGTAAAAATACCTAATGTTCATAAGTACATGTTAGAGTGAGAATTTGATATTGTCATAAAAGGGAAAAATGATCAGCATGTTATAAAACATAAGAATAAGGGATAAAGTTTAATTTCCGAGCTTTGGGGAAAATGTGTAAATATGTAAAAGTTTAGGGGCAAAAATTGTAATTTTGCCAAAGTTAGAGTCAACGACTGTTTTAATAAATGTGAGTATTAAATAAGCTAAATTTGCTATTATAGATCAAGAGGAACGAAATCCGGAGTTAGACCGGGGAAAGAAAAAGATAGTGGACTAAATCAATATAGTTGATCGTATTTTGTTCCAAGGTAAGTTTGCGGTAAATAAATACAATATTCTATTATTTTACATTTAATACTATTAAATTCCAGCATTTACATATTTATTCTGTAAATTTATCATCTAAAGACTCAAGCATGAATTGACGGAGAAGCAATCTCAGAAAGTCCACCTTTGAACCTTAGGAATGTGTAGGATACAAATGTCATGACATTAGGGTTTAAGGAAATCGTGTAAGACCATGTCAAGACATGGCATTGATAAGTTACTATAAGGCAAAGATCCCATGTTTGACCATGCCAAGCCATGGCATTGGTGAGTTCATAAGGCAAGGATACCACGTAAGACCATGTCAAGACATGGCAATGGTAAGTTTCAAAAGGAAAGGTACCCGTGTATCCTTAGTATTCCAAGTGGTTCAACGGAAAATTCAAGGAGTATACCAAAGGAAAGGTAAGACAAGTTCATGCTAAAAAGGTACAGGTAAGAATTCAAGACTTAAGCATATTGAGTTAAAGGCTTAAATGATCTTGATAAGAAAAGAATAAGATAATTCATTAAGAATGTTGTTATTCATTTACATGCAAACTTACTAAGCTTTATGCTTACTCCCATTCCTTTCTCTCTTTTTATAGTATCTCAGGCCAACTCAGGGATCGCAAGGACATCGGAGATCGTTTCACACTATCAAAGGATTATCTAAGTATTTTGTGACTCGAAACATTTTAAGTTATGGCATGTATAGGGACTTAGCCATTTTGTGTGTATGTCCGTATGATATGGCTAAAGAATGGCTTGTAAATACTTGATAATGATTAGCCATTAAAATGGCTAATTAAGAACATGTTTTTGGGTGTTAAGTATGCCTAAATGATAGTTATTACAAAGAAATTATGAAAGAGTAAAATTTGCAAAGGGATAGTTTTTGGACAGCAACAGTGACGTGAATTTGAAAAACCACTAAGGATAGTAGAAATAGAATTATGGTGTGAATGAGGTATAGAATCAAAGCTTATTGAGTCTATTTTTATATTAAAGAAATGGTGTAGGAAAAAAAATTGTATATTATGAGATAATTGATTTTTAGTGAAGAGGGGTTAGAACCATCGGACAGTGTAACAGGGGAGACTTTAACTAATAAACTGTACTAATTTACCACACCAAAACTTCTGGAAAAATTATAGTAAAAATATATATGAGTCTAGTTTTAAATAAAATTTGCGGATCTAAATTTTGAGTTTCGTAACTGGAGTTACAGTCAATTTAGTGACCATGATGCAAATGGACAGTTTCATTATGAATAGGGAAATAAGTTGTTTTGATTTGTCTAAGAAATCAGAAAATTTTTAATGTTTTCGGTTGGTCCTGAACCGTTTCAATTGCATGTTTTAGGGCCTCAAAGGCCCTTTCTAGGAATATATTGGATGTATGTGGATGAATTAATTTTAAAAGCAAATTTTTATGCCCCGAATTAGTAAGTTAAGTCTGGTAATGCCTCGTGCTCGACTCTGGCGACAGTCTCGGGTAAGGGGTGTTACATTTATTGGTATCAGAGTGAGAGTTTAGTCAGTTCTCGAAATATTCAATATGAGTAAGAGTCTAGCTATACATGCCATACTTATATTTTGATGGTGTGACGACTCCTATCGATTTTAAAAATGTTTTTCTTTTATAGTTATGGATCCCGAACGAGCTGGTGCAGATGATGTAGAGAGTAATGCGCCCGCTGCCATAGAAGGGATGGTGCCACCAGATAGTAGTGAAAGGCCCATTTCAGTTAGTCAGGGAGGAGGGGCTCGAGAAGCCTTCTTCCAAGTTATGAATGAATGGTTTGCTGAGTTCGTTCGTACGAACCCGACCGTTAGACCTCCACCCCCTCATTATCTTCAGACCACCCATGTAGCTTCCCCAGTCACAGATACAGTCAGAAGAGAGAAGCCACCCTTGACAAGATTAGAAAACAAGGGGCCGAAGAGTTTTGGGCTACCAAAGATGATGATGCAGAGAAAGCTGAATTTTGGCTCGAGAACACTATCAGAGTCTTTGACTAGTTATCCTGCACACCAGAAGAGTGTATTAAGTATGTGGTGTCACTTCTTAGAGATTCGGCCTACCAGTGGTGGAAGACACTTGTGTCAGTAGTACCGAAAGAAAAAGTTACCTAGGATTTCTTTCAGGAGGAGTTTCGTAAGAAATACATCAGTTAGAGGTTCATTGACCAGAAAAGAAAAGAGTTCCTTGAGTTAAAATAGGGTAAGATGACTGTGACTGAGTATGAACGTGAATTTGTCAGACTCAGCAATTATGCTCGAGAGTGTGTGTCTACAGAGGCTATCATGTGAAAAAGATTTGAGGATGGGCTCAATGATGATATCCGACTGTCAGTTGGTGTTCTATAGATAAAAGTGTTTGTTGTTTTAGTTGAACGAGCCTGTAAGGCAGAGGAGTTGTTGAAAGGAAATGGTAAAGCTGAAATTGAGATGCAAGATACGAAGAAAAGACAGATGAGCAAGTCATTTCAGTCTACATCCAAGAGGCCTAGAGAGTTCTCTACGAGATCTAATTTTTCAGTCGGGTATTCTAGCCGAAACAGAGATAGAAGATTTATGGGTCCGAAAGCTCAAACCACTTCGACATTGCAGTGTTGGCGCGATTCAAGCATGATAGACCCAAGTGTCTCAATGTGGTCGACATCATCCGTGTCAATGTCGAGCAACCGAGATCGGTTGTTTCCGATGTGGTGCACGGATCATTTCATTCGTGAGTGTCCCGAGATGGTTAAAAGAGAAGTAATACCGAGTGTAAGATCGTGCAATGCCCGGTAGAGAGGCACCTCGTGAGAAATTTGGGAATAAGGGCGGTAGAGGTACATTTAGAGATTCAAAGAATGAGATCAGATGTTAGAGCACCCGCAAGGACTTATGCTATCCGTGCTCGTGAAGAGGCATCTTCCCCCGACGTAATTACGGGTACATTTTCTCTTCATGATGTTAATGTTATTGCTTTGATTGATCCGGGTTCAACCCATTCCTATGTTTGCAAGAAATTGATGCCTAGTATGAACATGCCCATAGAGTTTACGGGATTTGTGATTAAAGTATCGAATCCATTAGGTCAGTATGTGTTAGTAAACAAAGTATGTAAAAATTGCCCTTTGATGATTAGAGGTTACTGTTTTCCAGTCGATCTCATGCTATTGCCATTTGATGAGTTTGATGTGATTCTTGGTATGGATTGGTTAACTGCACATGATGTGATAGTAAATTTTGGAAAGAAATTCATTGAGTTGAAATGTGAAAATGGTGAAATTCTTCGGGTTAATTCAGATGAGTCAGATAGTTCAATTACCATGATTTCTGTTATGTCTGCTCAGAAATGCTTGAGGAAAGGATGTGAAGCTTATCTTGCTTTTGTGTTGAATACTAAAGATTCAGAGTTGAAAATTGAATCAGTGCCTGTGGTAAGTGAGTTTCCTGATGTGTTTCAGGAAGAACTACCAGGTTTGCCTCCTATCAGAGAAGTTAAGTTTGGTATTGAATTGATTCCAGGTACCGCACCTATTTCTATTGCTCCTCATAGAATGGCTTTGATAGAATTGAAAGCTCAGCTACAGGAATTAACTGATAAAGGCTTTACAAGACCTAGTTGTTCACCCTGGGGTGCACCAGTGTTATTTGTGAAAAAGAAGGACGGTTCCATGAGATTATGCATAGACTATCGGTAGCTTAACAAGGTAACCATCAAGAACAAATATCCACTACCTAGAATAGATGATTTTTTTGATCAATTAAAGGGAGCCACTGTGTTCTCTAAGATAGATTTGAGATCCGGATACTATCATTTGCGAGTTAAAGAGTCAGATGTTCCGAAGACTGCTTTCCGAACTAGGTATGGTCACTATGAGTTTCTTGTGATGCCATTTGGCTTAACTAATGCTCCCGCTATTTTTATGGATTTAATGAACCGAATTTTCAGACCTTACTTGGACAAGTTTGTATTTGTGTTCATTGATGACATCTTGATTTATTCTCATGATGAGACTGAGCATGCAGAGCATTTGAGAACAGTTTTATAGATTTTGAGAGATAATCAGCTTTATGCCAAGTTCAGTAAAAGTGAGTTCTGGTTACGGGAAGTCTATTTTCTTGGACATATTGTCTCAGGTGAAGGTATTAGAGTTGATCTGAGCAAGATTTCAGCCATTATTGATTGGAAGCCTCCCAGGAATGTATCAGAGGTCAGAAGTTTTCTTGGTCTTGCCGGTTATTATAGACAATTTGTAGAGGGACTTTTCATGATAGCTACTCCATTGACAAGATTGTTACAGAAAGCTATCAAGTTTGAATGGACTGACAAGTGTCAGCAGAGTTTCGACAAGTTAAAGGCATTGTTGACCGAAGCTCTTGTCTTAGTACAACCAGAACTGGGTAAAGAGTTTGTAATTTATAGTGATGCATCCTTGAATGGACTAGGCTGTGTACTTATGCAGGAAGGAAGGGTAATTTCTTATGCCTCTAGACAGTTAAAACCACATGAGAAAAATTATCTGACACATGATTTAGAGCTAGCTGCTATTGTATTTGGATTGAAAATCTGGAGACATCACTTGTATGGTGAGAAATGCCAAATATTAAGTGATCATAAAAGTTTGAAATACTTGATGACTCAGAAAGATCTAAACTTGAGGCAAAGAAGATGGCTAGAGTTGATTAAAGATTATGAGCTAGTGATCGATTATCACCCGGGTAAGGCAAATGTTGTTGCTGATGCTTTGAGTAGAAAATCTTTATTTGCATTAAGAGCTTTACACACTAGTTTGGCCTTATCAGATGATGGCTCTATCTTAGCTGAGTTGAGAGCTAAACCAATGTTTCTTGAAGAAATTTGTGAAGCCTCGTATGATGATGATGATGAGTTGCAAGCCAAAAGAGTTCAGTGCGAGTCAAGTGTAGAGTCTGATTTTCAGATCGGTTCTGACGGTTGTTTGATGTTTAGAGACAGGGTATGTGTACAAAAGAATGATGAGCTTATTCGGAAGGTCTTACAGAAAGCACATAGCAGTTCTTTTTCTATTCACCCAGGTAGCACAAAGATGTATAATGATTTGAAGAAAATGTATTGGTGGGCAGGAATGAAAAGAGATATTTCAGAGTTTGTTTCTAGATGCTTGATCTGTCAGTAGGTAAAAGCCGAACATCAGGTACCTTCAGGTTTATTGCAGCCTGTATTAGTTCCCAAGTGGAAATGGGACCGAGTTACTATGGATTTTGTGACAAGATTGCCTTTGACACCGAGAAAGAAAGATGCAGTATGGGTTGTGATTGATAAACTAACGAAGTCGGCTCATTTTATCCCGGGTCAGATGGATTATTCACTTGACAAGTTGGCCAAGTTGTATATTTCAGAGATAGTCAGACTACATGGAGTACTGTTATCGATTATCTCAGATAGAGATCCGAGATTTACTTCACGATTTTGGAAGAAATTGCAGGAAGCTTTACGTATAAAGTTGAGTTTTAGTATGCTTTTTCCATCCTCGGATCGATGGTCACTGAGAGAGTTATTCAGGTACTTGAAGATATGCTTAGATGTTGTGTATTGGAATTTCAAGGTAGTTGGGAGAAATATTTGCCGTTAATGGATTTTGCCTATAATAATAGTTATCAATCAAGTTTGAAGATGGCACCTTATGAAGCTTTGTATGGATATAAATGTCGCACACCTTTGTATTGGATAGAGCTTAAGGAAAATTAGATTTACGGGGTTGATCTAGTCAAAGAAACAGAAAAGAAAGTAAAAGTCATCAGAGATTGCTTGAAAGCAGCTTCAGATAGATAGAAATCCTATGCAGATTTGAAAAGAAAAGAGATTGAGTTTCAAGTTGGTGATAGGGTATTCTTGAAAGTATCGCCGTGGAAGAAAGTTCTCAGATTTGGCAAGAAAGGCAAACTAAGTCCACATTTTATTGGACCGTTTGAGGTGATTGAGAGAGTTGGGCCATTGGCATATTGGTTAGCTTTGCCGACTGAGTTAGAGAAGATTCATGATGTGTTTCATGTGTCTATGCTACGTCGTTATTGTTCAGATCCATCGCATGTGATTTCGCAGACAGAGGTTGAGATTCAGCCAGATATGACTTACGGTAAAAAACCGGTAAAAATTCTAGCTCGAGAGGTTAAGCAATTAAGGAATAGAAGTATTGCACTTGTGAAAGTATTATGGAATAGGCATGGGGTAGACGAGGCTACATGGGAGCCCGAAGAGACTATGCGAAAACAGTACCCAAATCTCTTCACAGGTAAGATTTTCGGGGACGAAAATCCCTAAAGGGAGAGAAATGTAACATCCCGAAATAGGGCCTAAACGGAATAGTGGTTGTGAAACCACAAATCTGAGATAGAAAAGTTTATTACGATTAATTATTATGATTTACCGAGTGATTAAATACATGTGTTAGAGTATCGATAAGAAATTTTATTGATTGCATGCTTAAATTGCCTATTAGGACTTGTTTACAAAAGTTGCTAAATAGGGATTCTAATTCATAGAGTTCTTGATTGAAATGGGGGTTTGAAGTAGGAGTCCTTAAATGGTAATTAGACCATTATATTTTCCATGGACAAAAATGGACATACATAGATAAAAATAACTAAAGTTTTAATGAAGGGTATTTTAGTCATTTGGAATTAAAAAGGAATTAAAACGGGAAAAGATGGCAAAATGTTGTCCATCTTCTTCATTTGGCCGAAATTTCAAAGGGGACACCATAGCTAGGGTTTCTTCAACTTCTCAAGCTCATAGTAAGTGCATCTAAGCCCCGTTTTTAATGTTCTTTACGTTTTTGGAGTCTCGGTAACTTGATTTAGCTTATTCTAGCAATAATTTAACCTAGGGTTCATATTTGGAAAAATACCCATAGGTGAAATGTGTTTATTTTGATGTTTTATGATAGAATATGAAGTTTGAAATTATGTTAAACAACTTTTGCTAAGCGATTTTAAGTGAAAACGAGTAAAATGGCTTAATCGATAAAAATACCTAATGTTCATAAGTACATGTTAGAGTGAGAATTTGATGTTGTCATAGAAGGGAAAAATGATCAGCATGTCATAAAACATAAGAATAAGGGATAAAGTTTAATTTCCAAGCTTTGGGGCAAATGTGTAAATATGTAAAAGTTTAAGGGCAAAATCATAATTTTGCCAAAGTTAGAGTCAAGGACTGTTTTAATAAATGTGAATATTAAATAAGCTAAATTTTCTATTATAGATCAAGAGGAACGAAATCCGAAGTTAGACCGGGGAAAGAAAAAGATAGTGGACTAAATCAATATAGTTGATCGTATTTTGTTCGGTGTAAGTTTCATGTAAATAAATGCAATATTCTATTATTTTACATTTAATACTATTAAATTCTAGCATTTACATATTTATTCTATAAATTTATCATTTAAAGACTCAAGCATGAATTGATGGAGAAGCAATCTCAGAAAGTACCGGTTGAACTTTAGGAATGTGTAGGATACAAATGTCATGACATTAGGGTTTAAGGAAATCATGTAAGACCATGTCAAGACATGGCATTGATAAGTTACTATAAGACAAAGATCCCATGTAAGACCATGCCAAAGCATGGCATTGGTGAGTTCATAAGGCAAGGATACCACGTAAGACCATGTCAAGACATGTCAATGGTAAGTTTCAAAAGGAAAGGTACCCGTCTATCCTTAGTATTCCAAGTGGTTCAACGGAAAATTCAAGGAGTATACCAAAGGAAAAGTAAGACAAGTTCATGCTAAAAAGGTACAGGTAAGAATTCAAGACTTAAGCATATTAAGTTAAAGGCTTAAATGATCTTGATAAGAAAAGAATAAGATAATTCATTAAGAATGTTGTTATTCATTTACATGCAAACTTACTAAGCTTTATGCTTACTCCCATTCCTTTCTCTCTTTTTATAGTATCTCAAGCCAACTCGGGGATCGAAAGGACGTCGGAGATCGTTTCACACTATCAAAGGATTATCTCGGTATTTTGTGACTCGAAACGTTTTAAGTTATGGCATCTATAGGGACTTAGCCATTTTGTGTGTATGCCCTTATGATATGGCTAAAGAATGGCTTGTAAATAATTTATAATGATTAGCCATTAAAATGGCTAATTAAGAACATGTTTTTGGGTGTTAAGTATGCCTAAATTATAGTTATTACAAAGAAATTATGAAAGAGTAAAATTTGCAAAGGAACAGTTTTTAGACAGCAACAGTGACGTGATTTTGAAAAATCACTAAGGATAGTAGAAATGGAATTAGGGTTTCAATGAGGTATATAATTAAATATTATTGAGTCTATTTTTATATGAAAGAAATGGTGTACGAAAAAGAATTGTATATTATGAGATAATTGATTTTTAGTGAAGAGGGGTCAGAACCATCAGATAGTGTAATAGGGGAGACTTTAACTAATAAACTGTACTAATTGACCACACAAAAATTCTGGAAAAATTATAGTAAGAAGATATATGAGTCTAGTTTCAAGGAAAATTTACGGAACTAAATTTCGAGTTTCGTAACTAAAGTTATAGTCAATTTAGTGACCATGACGCAAATGGACAGTTTCATTATGAATTGGGAAATAAATTGTTTTGATTTGTTTAAGAAATCAGAAAATTTTTAATGTTTCCGGTTTGGTCCCGAACCATTTCAATTTCATGTTTTAGGGCCTCGAAGGCCCTTTTTAGGAATATATTGGATGTATGTGAATGAATTAATTTTAAAAGCAAATTTTTATGCCCCGAATTAGTAAGTTAAGTCTGGTAATGCCTCGTGCTCGACTCTGGCGATGGTCTCGGTAAGGGGTGTTACAGCATGTCACAAAATTCTGACTTGATAATCACAACGGAGCATACACTGAATTACCTAGTTCTCAATTATGTCACAATTTAAATATAAATCACTTGTGAAGCTAAGGATTTTGACTAAAAAGATGGATGAAGCAAACACCTACCTCCTTAGCTACTCAGCCTGTTGCTACAGTGAAGTGCCCCTTTTCTTTATTGCACACTCTTACTTGGACTCACCTTTCTAGTTAACAGCACAATGGAGCAAATAAAATGGTGCTGACTTACTCGGCAATATTAAGCATCGGAGTGCCTACTGTCCTTTATTTAAGTAATGACGTGGCAAAATGACTGAGTTTGGCTTCAAAAACCCTAAGTTCATCAAAAAACACTCACTATAATCAAAAAGGGAAAAAAACTAAGTATAGGACATCTCATTTTTAAGAATTAATTTTCACGCAATCTAACCAAAGTTAAACTTGCCTCATCCACTGTCACATGTTCTAGATATACTGAAGAATATAAGCTCATCATCGAACATCACAAGTAAAGATTGAATTTCTCTTAGATAAAATAGTATTTAATAATCACATGGCATTGGAAAACAACTTAACTATACTAGAATGAACATACATACTAGATACGTAATGCAACCTAAATGCACAATACATCACCCCCAAACCTAAGGGATACATTGTCCTCAATGCATGAATAGATATATGCAAACTATCTATGTACAGACAATGTCATGGCAAAATATATGCAATGCAATATGTCTGAAATAAAAAGAAAACTTTCCTTGCTTAGACTGCATTGTAGATGCTTCATTATGTCTGACGGGTTGATTTACGAGTAGCAACCTTGTACCTCTTCTTCCTCTTTGTCCTCACATTCAGTCTCAATGTTGACAAACTCTATTTTCTCTGGTTCTTCTTCAGATGCTTTAGGCACATTCTCTTAATTGGCAAGATTTGTCTCAATGGGCTCTGCGTCACCGACTCCATCCCCTCCTGCAGTTTATTAAACAAAGGAAATGAAATAACTAAGAGAAATTTAAATCGACAAAATGAAATAAAAAGAAAAAGAATTTTCAAGATGTTGAAGTTAAACATATCGAAGATCAATGGACTATTTGTCTCGCTCTACATAAGCACCCCAAGAGTGCTTCAAGCGTTGTCCATTAACTTTAAATGTGTCCCCTATTTTCATGTCCTTGACATCAATAGCTCCATGCGGATATATATGAGCTACCAAGCATTATTCATCAAAATTGAAAGGTCTATTTTGCTCCAGCAAAGTGCACAAGGGTCTCCGCTCAAATGAATCTTCATCACTATCAGAATTGTTGTGGCAATATCTCATGAACTCTTCCTCCATTGTTGTTCCTATCAAGTCAATGGCATGGCATTCTTCATTCTCATCAACATATTTTAGCGCATTAAATACATTGAATGTGACTTGTTGATCATTCATCCTCATGGTCAATTCACCTTTTGCCTGTAGCAAGAAAAGGTCTTCCAAGAATAATTGGCACATCTTTATCAGCTTCAAATCTAAAATAAGGAAACCAACTGGAAAAATAAACTTATCTAATCTTACCAGCATGTCTTCAATTTTACCTTCTGGATGTGCGTAGGATCGATCAGTTAGTTGCAATGTAACTGTAGTAGGTGTTACTTTTCCAATTCCCAGCTTCCTGAAAATAGACAGCAGCATTAGATTTATACATACTTCTAAATCACAAAATGCCTTACCATCATAATGATTTCCAATTAAACATGGGACAGACAAACTCCCTAGGTACTTTAACTTTAGAGGTAATTCATCAACGTTGCTGTCACAGTCTCAAACTCTCCCATTCTGCACTTCTTCGATAGTATATCCTACATAAATTTCACGTAGTTGGGCATTTGCTCCAAAGCTTCTACTAGCGGTATATTAATATGCAATTGCGTCAGGACCTCCAAAAACCTTTTGAACTGAACATCTTGTTTAGAATTATAGAATCTCTGAGGAAAAGGTAGAGGTGGTCGTCCTTCAGGTTTCTGATAATGTTTTTCTATGGCGTTTTTATTGGCAGCCTGATCTGGTTCTGCCACAGCATTCTTCTACTTACCCTTTTCAAGTGCAGTATGTTTTTCAGATGGCTTTGGGATCTTTACATGGCTGTTATTCGAGTTATCCTCTCCTGTCGTGGAATCTTGAACAACATCATTTAACTAAGTTCCACTTTTGAAAGTGATCACTTTGCATTGTTCTTACCCTTGTGTTCTTCAATTCTCAGTATCGTTGGCAATGCTCCTTGTGGCCTCAAATTTAAAGCATTCGCTATTTGCCCCAATTGATTCTCAAGAGCTCGTAGGGTCGTAGATTGACTCTCAATTAATGCATCATTCTTGGCCATAAATTATTCCAACAAGTCTTCAATAGATGGTAATGATGATGATGATGACTGACCTTGTACATTTTGCCTCAGCATAGGATGATTATAACCAGGCGGTGCACTATTGGCATTCTTCGTGTAGTATTGTTAAAATTCCCCTCACCTTAATTATTCCAACAAAAGTTTAAATGTTGCCCCACCTTGGATTATAGGTGTTGGAATAGGGATTATTATTCCAATTGAAATTACCCATGTAGCAACGGATGCAAGGTTTGAAGGGCATTCATCGAGCACGTGGTCATTACCACAATAAACACATGCTAGCCTGACAGCTTTCACCTCCTGAACTGCAGTTGGTATCTCCATCATCTTGATCATATTAGTTAAAGATGATACATGGGCAGTCAATGAAGTGATTGCATCAAGTTCCATGGTACCAGCAGCTTTCTTACCCATCCAAACTCTCGTGGTAAGATATTGACAATCATTACTGGCAATCTTTTCCAAAATCTCAAATGCTCTATTATAAGATTTATCCAACAAAGTGCCATTGGCAGAGGCATCAACTACCATTCTCGTATGCGCATTCATTCCATTATAAAATATCTCCATCTGTGTCTAGTGCTGAAATCCATGCATCGGGCACTTCTGAATTAAGTCGTTAAATCGCTTCCAAGCTTCATATAGCATTTCATCATTCAATTACCGAAAAGATGTGATGTCATTTTTAAACTTGGCATACATGATTGGAGGATTATATCGTAGCAAAAAACTCTGGCAAAGATCATTCCATGATGCTACTATTTAAGACGATAGAGCATTCAGCCATACTCTCCCACGATCTCTTAAAGAATATGGAAATAGTTTAAGTTGCAGAGTGTCTTTAGGCACACCCTATTTTCTCAATGAGTCACAAACCTCTAGAAAAATCTTAAATGCAGTCTTAGATCTTTAGTAGGTAATCTACTAAAATTTCCTACTGTTTACAACATCTGACTATCTCTGGATTCAAATCATCCAAAATTAGCACAACATGCTCTCGGATTGGTCTATCTAGGTCATATATCATTGTATGAACATGAAGATTAGCGTCCTAACCAATCGGATTATCATTGAAACCAAGATCATTCTCGTTCCTAGTAATTTTTCATAGTTTTTTCTGCCTTCTTCGTAAAGTTCTTTCGATCTCTGGGTCAAAAGGATACTCTTTGTTAGCAGGAATACCTCTTCTCATGTACTGATGGCAAACCTATAGAAAAATATAATTAAGTTAAATAAAACTAATGGAACTAAGTAAAATAACAAAACCAATTTTCAGCAAATTGTCGATCCTTGGCAACGGTGCCAAAAACTTGTCGCGTGTGAATATGATATGTGAATTGTGCAAGTATACACGTTAGATCAAGTAATAAAGTGATAAATGAGTATCATTCCCACGAGGATTCGTTTGAGCCACAAAAGTGGTCAAGTTATTATAATAGAGTGTTATTAATGCTATAGCAAAAACAATGATAACTATAAAGGAGTAGTGATGTATGCAATATGTGGAATTTAATGAATACTTGGAAATTTTATGGCAAAAAAAGAGTAGAAATGTAATGGAAACTATGAGAATTACTACGGGAATATTATGTAAATGAATAAATAAATAACTAATAATGATGTGACAAAGATACTATGGCAAAGAATAAAGGATATACGATGTTGATTTGGAATGTTAGAATTACTAAAAATCTACCCTTACTGTCAGAAATGCCTCAAAAAAATCGTAATCAATCTACTGCTTAGAAGAGTTCTAAAATGGTCTGCTTCTTTCGAGAGCAAAAGCCTTAAGTTACCATGCCCGTGACTATAGGCCTTTAATACGGTACCCTTCACTATTTCCTTCTGTATGAAAACTGCTCTATGTCTAAAGTCTACTATAAGTATATGTCGAGTACTTGCTCATATCATTCAATTTCGGTCCAACTAATCCAACCTTGTCAAAATTAAATTAGTTTATGTGCATGCTACACAGTCGTCTATGTCTAGGGATTGCACGCTTATAATTTAGAAATAAAAACAATTAAATGAAATAGTAAATTAATTCAAATCTATGCTTCAACCATTAAAGAAAATAAAGGTTTCATCATGTAATCTCAACCCTATGAGATTTAGCTTATGGGTTGGCACATATAATTTAAAACCAAAATAACATCCAACACCATTTTCATCATTCAATTCAAGGAAGAACAAAGTAAGAAATGCGGAAGACTTTGAGAAGACAACTTTTGCGTGTCCAATTCACACTCCAACAGCACAATGTCCAGCGATGGCTGAAGGGACTGCTTTCATCTTCCTCTTTCCGTCTCTACTCAGCCTCTACCCTCTATTTTTTCCTTAGGATCTCTTCCTTTTTGTTCGTCGTTTAAGGTTTCCTCCTTTGGCTTTTTATAGATTTTTCCTTAGGGTAAATCCAACAAATCATGTTTTATCTTCTCCTCTTTTTAAATTCTTTTTTTTCTAGAATAAAAACCAACATCCTCGGATTATCTTCTCCTCTTTTTTAGGTACATTTTTCTGGTACAAGTACAGTTGGGCTGAAACTGGCTCGATCTTCCTGGAATTGTCACAGCATTCGTGCTAACAAAATGTCCAACCTTTTGCCCTAGCAAACCTTCACTCCTTTATTTCTCGTTCCTTAACCTGCATCTGCCAAAGCACCAAACACAGCCCTACCACAAGCAAATAAAAGTATCTATTATTGATTTTTTTTTTGGTAAATGGTAATAGGACCTGTTACTAATATAGTTTTGGAAAAATATGATTTTTTTTTGGAATCTTTGAGGCATATTTTCGATTGGTAAATGAGGAGTTTTGAATCATAAAATTATGATTTTATGTTCTACCGCATGAGACCTTTACAATGGGATACCATATGCTCAAAATGGTTGAGTGATGAATGAGAAATTGATGTTCAAAGTAAGCTACTTGGAAATTATGTTGAGCAAAAAAGAAAAAGCATTAATCCCACATTTATTAGGAATCAAGTGTGGAACTTGTATATATATGCAAACCAACTTGGTGGTTATTGAATGAGTAAACTAATGCTCTCCTTCATGCGCAGAGGGGTGCAAATCCAAATCCACTGGGGTTGGGGGCGCACCTGCATGACGTGGGCGTTTCCAAGATTTTATTCAAATTTATTTAAAGGCTTTTTTAATGCATATTTGTATCTTTATTCATGGAAATTTCTAAAATTCCTCCACATTTAATGCCAATAAAAGCCTAAAGAATACAGCAGAATTTTTTAGAGACACACAACGAATTTATTTCACTCTCGAAAATTCTTTTCCTTTTCTCTACAAAATTTTCAAACGTCCGGTGATAGAAGAATGCAAGGTTTATTCGTTGATCACTGCAGAGGTACTACTGCCACGATCATTTTGTTGTTGTATCTTGGCAGACAGACGACCAACGTTTCTCCAAGTACCATAGGAGCGGTCGAATCTGTATTAAGGAAACTGTGAAAACAGGCCTCAACATCTAGTAAAACTCGATTCCCTTATTCGATTTCTGGTTTTTCAAGATCTTGTTTATATAATTATTTTTCAGATTTGATTTTTAAATAAATATAAATATTTATTTAATTTGTTTTGTTTAGATCTGGTGTTTTTACACAAATATAAATATTTGGTTATATTATTTGTTCAAGATCTTATATTTAATATAAATATTTACATTTATATTTGTTCGCTAACGTGTTTTGTCCAACAATCTTAAGACAAATTTTTATTATTTTAAAATTCTCTAATCCGAGTAGAACGAGACACCAAGGCGAAAAAAAACGTATTCTGTCTAAGAATAAAAAAATTTTAAATTGAATAAAATATATTTCGGGATTTATTACTGTCGTTCAATAGATTTTATTCCTTTTTTATTTTGTTTCCAAACGAGAATTAATTGAATAATTCTGTTTCGGGATTTATTCTCGCCGCTCAACAGATTTTATTCTATTTTGATTTTGTTTCCAAACAATAATTAAATGAATAATTCTGTTTTGAGATTTATTCCTGCTGTTTAACAGATTTTATTCGATTTTGATTTTGTTTCCGAACAAGATTTAATTAAATAATTATGTTTCAGGATTTAATCCTACCGGTCAACAGAATTGATTTTGATTTTATTTCAGAATTTTAATTCTGCCATTTAACAAAATCAAAGGGTAATATAAATTGGAAATTAAATTTTCTATTTATTATGGCCTTAATTGTGGTTTTAAATTGTGAAAGCTTAAATTATAGCTTCAAATTTGTGACATCAAAGAAAAAAAATTTTATCAGCAGTGAATTAAAAAAGACAATATGAGAGTGCATGTCTAGGATTGGTTCTTTGAAAGACTTGGTATTTAAGTGTGCCAAGTGCACCAGTTCTCTTTCAGGGTTACCTACCTGGAGCTTTTTTTTTTTTTGTCTTTCGATTAGACCATATAAACTTTTGTTTCAGGTTTTATTAAATTCCTATCATCTAGCAAAAGTTGATAATTTTCTTTTCTAATTTTGGTTTCGTTTCTGAAATCTTAACAGAAAATGGAAACTCCCACTAATGTTGTGGAAGATATGGACTTATGTGCTGTGGTTTTTGAAATCAACATGGTTGACTCACATCTAAGAGAATGGTGATTTGATACTGGTGCCACACGTCATATTTGTTGTGACAAAGACTCCTTTTCTGAGTTGGAGCCTTGTGAAGATAGGGAGAAGCTCTATATGGGAAATGTTGTGACTTCCAAGATCAAGGGGAAAGGTACTGTGGTCTTGAAGATAACTTATGGCAAAGAATTCAAGCTTCAAAATGTGTTGTATGTGCCTGACATACGTAAGAACCTTGTTTCTGGGACACTCCTTAGTGTACACGGATTTAAGATGGTGTTTGAATCCCAGAAGCTAGTTTTGTCTAAGGGTGAATGTTTGTGGGAAGGGGATATGTATTAAATGACATGTGGAAACTTAAAACAATCTTTGTAAAAGCAAAAACTATGAATTAGAATGTTGTTTCTTCTTCTGTTTATATGCTTGAGTCATTTAATTTATGGCATGGTAGGCTCGGACATGTTAATTATGATATTTTTAGTAAATTAATTAATTTAGAGCACATTCCTTCATTTCACATTAACTATAAACATAAATGTGAAACTTTTGTTGAGGCAAAATTAACAATGTCTTCATTTCAAATTGTTGAAAGAAATATAGAACCACTTGATCTAATACATAGCAATGTTTGTGACTTAATGTTTGTTCAAACCAGAGGAGGGAATAAATATTTTATTACCTTTATTAATGATAGCACAAAATATTGTTATGTATATTTGCTTCAGAGCAAAAACGAAGCTATAGAGAAATTTATTCTCTATAAATAGGAAGTTGAAACCCAACTTAATAAAAAGATTGAGATGGTAAGAAGTGATCGTGGTGGTGAATATGTTGAACCATTTAGTGAATACTGTGCACAACATGGTATTATTCATGAACTGACACCACCATACACTCCTCAATCAAATGGAGTAGCCAAGTGGAAAAATCGAACTCTAAAGGAAACGATGAACGCATTACTAGAAAGCTCTGGGTTATCACAGAAAATGTGGGGGAAGCTATTCTGTCAGCTAATTACCTTTTAAATAAGGTTCCCCACAAGAAAAGGGACAAGACACTATATAAGTTATGGAAAGGTAGAAAACCTTCCTACAATTACTTGAAAGTGTAGGGGTGTCTTGCAAAGGTAATGGCTCCATTACCAAAGCAAATGAAAATAGGTCTTAAAATGGTGGATTGTATTTTCATTGGCTATGCAGATCATAGCAATATATATAGGTTTCTTGTGTATGAATCAAAGAATCCTGACATTCAGAAGAATATTATATTGGAATCAAAGAAGGATTCATTCTTTGAAAATATCTTCCCTTGTAACGCTAGGGAAGTTGATTCAAGTTCAACAAAACGAACTTCAGAGACTATAGATGAAAATAGTCAAGACGAGGTTGAAACTGTGATAGAGCCAAGGAGTAAATGAGTAAAGGTGGAAAAATCTTTTGGATCAGATTTTCTAACCTTTATGCTAGAGGCCAAACCTCAAACGTATGATGATACTATACAGTCATCCGAAAGCACTTCATTGAAAGATGCTATTAAAAGTGAAATTGACTTCATTATGCAAAATCATACATGGGAATTAGTGGATCTTCCTCCGGGAATTAAACCACTAAATTCTAAGTGGATTTTCAAACGGAAAATGAAAACAGATGGAACAATTGACAAGTACAATGCCAGATTGGTTATAAAAGGTTATAGACAAAAGGAAGGCCTACTTTGATACTTTTTCTCCAGTATCCAAGATAACTTCTATAAGAATGATACTTGCAATTGCCGCCTTGCGAAATCTAGAAGTACATCAAATGGATGTTAAAACAGCTTTCCTAAATGGAGATCTTAATGAAAAAATTTACATAGAACAACCTGAGGGTCATGTAGTTCCAAGACAAGAAAGGAAAGTTTGTAAATTGGTGAAGTCTTTATATGGACTTAATCAAGCACTAAAACAATGGCATTAAAAATATTCGATAATGTCATGATGATAAATGGCTTTAAGATTAATGAATGTGACAAATGTGTGTATGTCAAAACTACCGATATTGGATATATAATCCTATGATTATATGTTGATGACATACTCATTGTTGGAAGTAATAATGAAACAGTAAAATGTACCAAAGACATGTTAAAGTCAAGGTTTGACATGAAAGATATGGGACTACCAAAGAGGTCATCTGAAGGTCTCATATTGACTCAGTCACACTATGTGGACAAGATTCTTGAGAATTTTAGCAAGGATGATTCCAGTATAGCCAAAACTCAAATAGATACAAGCCAACGTCTATCAAAAAACAAAGGTGAAAGTGTTGACCAAGTGGAATATGCAAGGATCATAGGCAGTCTAATGTACCTTATGAGTTGTACTAGACCAGATATTACTTTCACCGTGAGTAGTTTAAGTAGATTCACAAGCAATCTAGGGGAAAACCATTGGAAAGCAATTGTGAGGATATTGAGATATCTCAGATATACTCGGGACTATGGATTGCATTATTCCAGAGATCCTATTGTTTTAGAAGGATTCTCCTATGCCAGTCGGATATCTGATATTCAAGATCCCAAAGGCACAAGTGGATATGTTTTTACATTAAGAAGAGGAGTTGTGTCATCGAAATCCTCAAGATAAACGATTATAACCAAATCCATAATAGAATCTGAGTTTGTAGCTCTAGACAAATCTGGAGAAGATGTTGAATGGCTTCAAAACTTGTTGGAGGATATTCCTGACTGGCCAAAGCCTATGCCCACAATATGTATATATTGTGACAATCAAGCAACAATTGGTAGAGCACAAAATGTAATATATAATGGTAAGTCAAGACATATGCGTCGTCGACACAATACCTGTAGACAACTGATCTCAAATGGAGTTATCTCTATTGATTTTGTAAAATCAAAAGATAATATTGTGGATCCACTAACTAAATGCTTAAATCGAGATCAGGTTGATAAAACATCGAAAGGAATGGGAATAAAGTCCATGGAAATTAAAGGCGTTATGTGAAGGAAAACCCAACCTAGTTGACTGGAGATCCCAAGATCTAGGTTCAAAGGGACAACCTAATTGCATAGGCCTTGTGAGGTCACTGTCGGGGTTCTTATTCCAAGTTCATTCCTATGATATAAATAGTGATTTAAAGTGAGATAGGTTAAGCAAAGCTTTTAATGACCATTGTGTGTTTTTGAGAGCCGAGCAACATAAGTCACCTATGTGAGAGTGAAGTGGGGCCACTTCGAGGAGAATATTAGGGCATAATTCTCTCAAACTCTTGCAGAACCAGGAAATGTCCATGGCCATATGAACATACCCACGAGAACGAAGACCTTGCCAGGGAGGTAGTTGTGTGAGGTATATCATTGTTTACACAAACGACAGAACAGTTCAAAGACATTGTGTAACATCCTAAATTTACGGGCCTATACATTTAGTGTGGGGATAGGCTTACTATGTTAATTTAATTGATAGGGGTCTAAATTTGGGCTTAGAATTAGGCAAAAAGGCCCAGATTAAAGTGGCATCATTAACAGTTAAAAAGGAACAAGTTTTGGGTCACAAGGAGCCCATGTTTTAGGCCAAATTCGGCACTTTAAATGAAGAGAGGGTGATGCCACACACAAGGAATTAGGGGCCCAAGTATTAAGTTTAATGAGGCCCAAATATTTTAATTTAAGTGAGTTAAATTTGGCATTAGGGATTAGTAGAGGTGGACAGCTACAAGGCTATAAAATATGAGAATTTATGTGGATTTTTAAGTGATAATATCATAGATAAAAAGGAGAAAAGTTAGGAGCTTATCTTCAAGGGAAGTGTTGGCCGAAAATCCACCACCTAGAGGAGTGTAAAATTCAGCATTGCATGGCAAGGAGGGTGCGAATTTCTCTCTCTCTTTAGCTTGAATTTTAAGGGCGTTTTTCGGTTTTTAGCGAGAGGTGCCAAAATATCTTTAAATAGGGGCTAGCTCCTTGATTACGACAATCGAAAACCCTAAATTTCTCTCCCATTGTGCCAAAATTCCCTAGCCTCTCCTCTCCAATTTCTTTTCTCCAATTTCTCAGTAAAAACCGAAACTCTTTTCAATTTTTTCCTTCTTGTGCCGATTTCTCTAGGAAGCCGAAGCATCCATAGTCTTTTCTTCTATTCATCCTATTTGAGAATTATTTCTATACTTTTTCGGCATTTAAATCTTCCATGGGCATTGCGAATCCTCTCTCTAGTGCTAGAAATCTCCTATGCTAAGGTAAGTGTTGATTTTTGATTAGTTCTCATGATCTATTCCGGTTTTGAAAGGCAAAAGCCAAAAGCTAATAGTTTAATGGTTTTATGATGGGCGGCAATTCGGGATTTGAAGGAAGCTTAGTCGACTAGACCTAAAAGCCGAAAATCATAAGTCTCCAATTTCGGGATTTCAAGGTAAGAGGATTTGTTTATTTATATATATATATAATCGGGTAGAATACTAACCATGGCTGAATATAGGAGAGGCCTATTTTTGCAATTGTTCCGGCTTTTAAGCAAGGCTATAGATTGAGGATAATAGATCCAGATAGCAAGGACATCGACTAAGAATATTGGATTTCGCAATATCAGGTGTGTAATTCTCCAAACCATCTAGATCTGTTTGATTAATATATGAAAATAAGTATTACATGTTTTGTTAAATGCCGAAACCCCAAGATATTGACGGAACCCAAAGAGGGTAAAGCAAATCACCAGGTTAGTAAATGATATGATTAAATGTTATAAGTATACTGATTTTATGTGATTGCATGGGTTGGGTATGATGAAAGGAGGAAGTTATATGTTGTAGCGGTTTTTACCGTGATCTATTGTAGCGGTTCCTTACCGTGATTTGTTGTAGCGCTTCGCCGTGATTCATTGTAGTGGCTACGCCATGATCCGATGATGAGCAAAGACGATCGCCATCAAGGCGTGTAGCGGTGTGGGTTGATTGTAGAAATCCCCAATGGTGTAAATGGATGGTACGGGGGCATGTAGCGGATGGACACCTAGGATATGGGTTGGGCTTTGCATATTATTTTTGTTACTTATATTTTGATTATTCTGCTTTATGGGGCTAAAGCCCAAATCTAATGGTGCATGAGGGTTGCACACCGAGTCTCGCGACTCACCCTTTAATTTTAACCATCTCGGGTGACACTTAGGGCATCGGACCGAAATGGAGAGGAGAGCAAGGTGGCCATGCGATGAGCTTTGAGAATTCAAACAAAAAGACTTAGTCTAACTTTTTTATTTTCATTTAATTAATGGGTTCAAATTTCCTTGTAATAAGGCCATGGGCCACTAGACTACCATTTATGTCTTGGGATTTTGTTGGGCTTTTATTACTGGGTTTTAAGTTTTACGTTTTCAATTAAGTTAAGACCGCATGAAATTTTGGTTTTTATTTAAAATCTACCAAGATAATTGGTTACTTAATATTTTATACTTTAATGAATTATTAAGCTTTGAAATAAAGGTGTAAACCTAGTAATTGTTTTCCAAAATGCGACATGTTATATAAAATCTCTTAAGTGACATACCAGATCCGGTTGTAGCATTTGGGCCGGGTTTGGGGTGTTACAAATTGGTATCAGAGCCCGGTTCAAAACTCAGCTCTGGGGTTCTTTTGGGCTCAAAACGCTTTCTAAAGTTGGGTTTTGAAACATGCATATTTATACAGTCTGTTAGCTCAAAGATGGCACTGCCTCCGGCCCAAGTCCGCTGTAAGTATTCGAACCATTGTGTAATATAATATATGTGGGCTTGATGGGCTTTATGGGACGTAGATTAGTTAGATTAGAACTTGATGGACTTTGGACTTTAGGCCTAGCTGAAACAACTCTTAAAATCTCATAAGACTTAACTTCACTAAACAAACCCGTGAACGAGCCGCAAGACTAGGGTGTGTAACAGCATATGCATGTCTAGGATTGGATCCAAAAGAGCCTGGTATTTAAGCAGTCCTAGTGACTCACCTCCTCTTCGCTGGAATCCTACCCAGTGCGTAGTGACTATTCACCTTAGCCAAGTTAGGGTGTGGCAATGGGCATACGCATGTTCAGGAGTGGATTCAGGAGAGCTTGGTACTTAAGCAGAGCCCTAGCGACTCACCTCCTCTTCACTAGAATCCTACAGTGCGTGGTGACTATTCACCCTAGTTACGAGGACTTGTTGATGGGCTAAACCTTATAATTAACACCAGAAAGGACCAGCCACCCTAGTTTGAAAAAAAAGAAAGAAAGAAAATTTCTCAAGTTTTGCAAAATTTTCAAAATACGTTTGATTTGTGAAAACTACCAACCAGCCATGAATTTGTAAAATACCTATGTTTTGAAAATTTACCCGAAAATCTCATGTTTATAAGAGTAACCTGGACCATGAAACTAGATTTTTCCCCAAAGTACCCTGTTTGAAAAAAAAAACAACAACAACATCGAAATATCCCTGGTTAGAAAAAATTACCAACCTACCCTCATTTTGTCAAATGACCAAAATACCCCTGGTTTGTACAATTACCAAATTACCCCTGATTTGCAAAATTACTAAATTGCCCCAGATTGCAAAATTATCGAAATACCCCCGGATTTCAAAATTACCAAAATACCCCCGAATTGTAAAATTACCAGAATACCCTTACTTCACGAAATCAACAAGGAACTTTATTATGAAAAATTACGAAAATACCTCTGTAGGATGAAATTACGAAAATACCCCTGGGTAGTGAATCAACGAAAACACCTTTACGTGAAGAATGTAAGTGCTTGGATGATTTTTGTATGATATATGTGTTTTATTTTAGTTAGAGGTTACAAACTTGAGATCAGATTGTGAATGCGAATTGAAAGAACCACTCTTAAAACTATTATTCATAAGATCATTAGTGGTTAACTAGTGAAAGAAAACTAATAATTCATAAAATTTCTAAACAGATAAACGCGAATCGGTAAAATAAGTACAAGGGACGAGGACGCTCTAGATGCTAACAACAAAAGTGCGTACTCTACCATAGTATACTAAGTGTTTCTTTTGGCTTTAGAATCGGAGTGCGCAAATGAAAGCATAGTGGTGAGACTTGGGTAGTACCATTAATAGTTAGTTGGAAATTTTGAGAGGACGAAATTTCTTTAATGGGGTAGAAATGTAACATCCTAAATTTACGGGCCTATACATTTAGTGTACGGATAGGCTTACTATGTTAATTTAATTGATAGTGGTCTAAATTTGGGCTTAGAATTAGGCAAAAGGCCCATTAAAGTGGCATCATTAATGATTAAAAGGAACAAGTTTTGGGTCGCATGAGCCCATGTTTTAGGCCAAATTCGGCACTTTAAATGAAGAGAGGGTGACGCCACACACAAGGAATTAGGGGCCCAAGTATTAAGTTTAATGAGGCCCAAATATTTTAATTTAAGTGAGTTAAATTTGGCATTAGGGATTAGTAGAGGTGGACGGCTACAAGGCTATAAAATAGGAGAATTTATGTGGATTTTTAAGTGATAATATCATAGATAAAAAGGAGAAAAGTTAGGAGCTTATCTTCAAGGGAAGTGTTGGCCGAAAATCCACCACCTAGAGGAGTGTAAAATTCGGCTACTGCATGGCAAGGAGGGTGTCGAATTTCTCCTCTCTTTTAGCTTGAATTTTAAGGGCGTTTTGGTTTTTAGCAGTAGGTGCCAAAATATCTATAAATAGGGGGGCTAGCTCCTTGATTCTGACACTGAAAACCCTAAATTTCTCTCCCATTGTGCCGAAATTCCCTAGCCTCTCCCTCTCCAATTTCTTTTCTCCAATTTCTTTAAAAGCCGAAACTCTTCTCCACTTTTTCCTTCTTGTGCCGATTTCTCTAGGAAGCTGAAGCATCCATAGTCTTTTCTTCTATTCATCCTATTTGAGAATTAGTTCTATACTTCCGGCATTTAAATCTTCCATGGGCATTGCCGAATCCTCTCTCTAGTGCTAGCCGAATCTCCTATGCTAAGGTAAGTGTTGATTTTTGATTTGTTCTCATGATCTATTCCCGGTTTTTGAAAGGCAAAAGCCAAAAGCTAATAGTTTAATGGTTTTATGATGGGCGGCAATTCGGGATTTGAAGGAAGCTTAGTCGACTAGACCTAAAAGCCGAAAATCATAAGTCTCCAATTTCGGGATTTCAAGGTAAGAGGATTTGTTTATTTATATATATAAAATCGGGTAGAATACTAACCATGGCCGAATATAGAGAGGCCTATTTTTGCAATTGTTCCGCTTTTAAGCAAGGCTATAGATTGAGGATAATAGATCCAGATAGCAAGGACATCGACTAAGAATATTGGATTTCGCTATATCAGGTGTGTAATTCTCCACACCATCTAGATCTGTTTGATTAATATGTGAAAATAAGTATTACATGTTTTGTTAAATGCCAAACCCCGACATATTGACGGGAACCCAAAGAGGGTAAAGCAAATCACCGAGTTAGTAAATGTTCGATTAAATGTTATAAGTATACCGATTTTATGTGATTGCATGGGTTGGGTTTAATGAAAGGAGGAAGTTATATGTTGTAGCGGTTTTTACCGTGATCTCGTTGTAGCGGTTCTCACCGTGATCTCGTTGTAGCGGTTCCTTACCGTGATTCGTTGTAGCGCTTCGCCGTGATTCATTGTAGTGGCTACGGCCATGATCCGATGATGAGCAAGACGATCGCCATCAAGGCGTAGCGGTGTGGGTTGATTGTAGAAAATCCCAATGGTGTGAATGGGTGTACGGGCGTGTAGCGGATGGACACCTAGGATATGGGTTGGGCTTTGCATATTATTTTTGTTACTTATATTTTGATTATTCTGTTTTATGGGGCTAAAGCCCAAATCTAATGGTGCATGAGGGTTGCACACCGAGTCTCGCGACTCACCCTTTAATTTTAACCATCTCGGGTGACACTTAGGGCATCGGGACCGGGTGGAGAGGAGAGCAAGGTGGCCATGCGACGTGAGCTTTGAGAATTCAAAAAAAGACTTAGTCTAACTTTTTTTTATTTTCATTTAATTAATGGGTTCAAATTTCCTTATAATAAGGCCATGGGCCACTAGACTACCATTTATGTCTTGGGATTTTGTTGGGCTTTTATTACTGGGTTTTAAGTTTTACGTTTTCAATTAAGTTAAGACCTGCATGAAATTTCGGTTTTTATTTAAAATCTACCAAGATAATTGGTTACTTAATATTTTATACTTTAATGAATTATTAAGCTTTTGAAATAAAGGTGTAAACCTAGTAATTGTTTTCCAAAATGCGACATGTTATGTAAAATCTCTTAAGTGACATACGAGATCCGGTTGTAGCGTTTGGGCCGGGTTTGGGGTGTTACACATTGCGTCTACTGGTTAGCTAGTAATGTAAATATACTTTCACAAGGGAAGGTTCAAGGGTTGATGTCTACCTATCATATGCAACTATCAATTGTGGAATCTATCACCCCATTCAGTCAATGCTTTTCATTAAAATTATCAATTTCATTCATGTGTGGCATTGTTGGAAAAATATGATTTTTTTTTGAAATCTTTGAGGCATATTTTCGATTGGTAAATGAGGAGTTTTGAATCATAAAATTATGATATTATGTTCTACCGCATGAGACCTTTACAACAGGATATCATATGCTCAAAATGGTTGAGTGATGAATGAGAAATTGATGCTCAAAGTAAGCTACTTGAGAATTATGTTGAGAAAAAATGAAAAAGCATTAGACCCACGTTGATTAGGAATCAAGTGTGAAACTTGTATATATATGTAAACCAACTTGGTGATTATTGAATGAGTAAACTAATGTTCTCCCTCGTGCGCAGGGGGTGCAAATCCAAATCCATCGAGATTGGGGGCGCATCCACACAACATGGGCGACGCGAAATGTTCGGACCGGTTGGGCCCTTTTAGGCTTGCGAATATTTTAGCCTAATACGTATTTATTTTTTTTCTCAGCAGATATAATACAAAATCTCTTTTAAAAGGACAAATATCTCATTTTGATTTGATTCCAATCAAATTTTATTTTATTTTATTCAAATTGATTTAAAGGCTCCTTTAATGCAGATTTGTATCTTTATTTATGGAAATTTCTAAAATTCCTCCACATTGAATGCCTATAAAAGCCTAAAGAATACTGCAGAATTTTTTAGAGAGACACAATGTGTAACACCCCATACCCAAGTCCGAGGCTAAGACTGGATACGAGACATTACAAAGCTTGAACTTTCTTAAACATGTACTTACGGTTATAAAATTTTGTTCTGAATTAAAAACTTCTCTTTCTTAGTCAAATCATTCATAACATGGGCCTACGAGGCCTTAATCTTGCGTCCGGAAACTTTTACAAGCTGAAGAAACTTTTCTTTAAAACAGGGGCCACACGCCCGTGTTGGTATATAGACACGCCCGTGTTTCCTTAGGACATGTCCGTGCCTTCCACCCTTGGTCGACACTGATTAAATCCACACGGCCTGGACACGCCCGTGGCCCTGGCCCATGTGATAATTAAATTTCTAAGTGTTAAGTGCAGACTTCACTCGCCTTGGCACACGCCCATGTTCCAACCGTGTGTATCACACGGCCTGAACAAACGGCCGTATGACCAGCCCGTGGTCTGTACTGACTTAAGACATTAAGGTGCAGGAGACACACGGCCTAGACACACGCCCGTGTGTCTATCCGTGTGGGCACTTAGAAGCTATTTTACCAAGCCTTTTACTACTCTTGTTTGCATACATTCATATACTACTTCAAAACATTCTCAAATCATCAACTAAAACACATGAATTAACACATTTAATTCATAAAAATGAAGTCTTTCTCCCATACATGGGGTAGAACTATTTCTAGTACAATTTTAATCGACTTTTGTCGTCATCTATGTCTATATACAACCGTCCCATAACTCATTTAGGCCAACACATTTGGCACATTAACAATGACTTAATCAACCTTAAGTACTAGCCCTATACATGCCATAACTTCTAAAGACTTGATACCTCATACCAAGAGTCTACTCGATAGTGTGAAAACATCTCCGGCGGCCTCCAACCCGAGCTAGTTAATATAACCTATAAGAGATGAGAAAAGTAAAGGAGTAAGCAATAATGCTTAGTAAGCTCATCTGCATAATATGTCAAATATTGATATTCATTGAATATACAAAATTACAAAGTATCATGAAGAGTGTCTCTCGTAAACTCATGGTTACTTACTCAACCATTCTTGAAACTTACTCATTCAATCTCTTACCACATTCTTACCATGTCACAAGCTCATTCACTCGTTTAATTAACATACGTTCCTGCACTGATCATCACAAGATCATATAAAACAACACATCAAGCATTTTCAATAAGCCGCTCATGCTACTAATATCTCAGTGGTTTCGCACTTAGCCCACCATTGAATCTCTAAGCGATGGTATCGCACACTTCCCATTGATTACTATCAATAAGGTGATATCACACATAGCTCACCGTTATTTTACATTCATGGATAATAATCCACAAGTATACTTCTATTTCAAATGTACATTTGAGAACATCCTCACATGCTTCTATTCTTACTTAACTTTCTACGATACTCGTTCTTATTCACACAGTGCATCAATAAATCTGTCTCATGCAACTAAGGTGCATTAACTACACATACCCCACTAGGGATTCATCATATATTGAATTCATCTCAATTCAGTTCTACACATACTTGTACTACTCATGGTACAACCACATACATTCAACACATACATTGAATCATTCGAATTGTTAATTAACTCTCTTGAGTCTCATGCACATAGTTCTCATTGTCATCGTACCCCAATAGGGTCTTACATACACTAACATATCGATGCCATATCCCTGAAATGGTCTTATACGAATTCTTACACCGAGGCCAAATCCCAATATGGTCTTACTCGAGACTTTAACCATCGTCCTATCGTGCTATACACCTTTCCCATTATTCTAAATTCAATTCCATTGACATCTCATCAAGAGACATTTCATACATTCATATAGTAATATACATTCCATACAACATTGGAATACTAAATAAGCTCATACGTAATTTCAACATTCGCACATGAACTTACCTCGATGTCGAAAAAGCCGAAAAGGACTTTTTGCCCACATTTCTCTTTTCATCTGTTCTAGGTCCAAAACTCATTTTCTTTGATCTAGAACAATGAAATTTACTCATTTAATCACTTAATGATCGTATTACAACATAATCTCTACTTAGGCAAAAATGACCATTTTGCCCCTATACTTTGGCAAAATTACGATTTTGCCCCTAGGCTCGTAAATAAACTTTCATCACATTTTCTTGTTAAACAAGCCTAGCTGAACATTTAATCCTCTTACAACTATTCTCAATTCCATCAATTTCATGCCTTAATGAACAAATTACAACTTTTGCATTTTAGTCCCAATTAGGTGTTTTCATGACAACACCTTTCACAAAAGTTGTTTCTCATCATCCTATCATTCATTTTCTTTCATAAAAACTCATCAAACAACATAAAATCTCTCATGGCAAGTCCCTAGACTTTCAACCATATTGCAAACTAGTCCCCTCTTTAGAAAGCTTAAGCTTTGGGGACTCCAAAAGTACAATTTTTATCAAGAAAGATCATCAAAATCACTTACTTGAGTGAAGAGAAGCTTGCTGAAATTTTCAAGCTTTCAAAGCCCTCCCATGGCTGATATTTTCGGTTGAAAAAGAAGAAATAAAAAGATGGTAGCTTTTTGGCTTATTTCATCTTATTTTATTTCTTTTTTAATCACCTAACATGACCACATTTAATGTTCTTATCCCCTTAGCTTACTATGGCCGGCCAACTCACTTAGACAAGGCCAAATTGCTCATTTAGGACATCCAATTACTAAGCCATAGCTATTTGGTACCTTTAGCCTATAGAATGGAACTTTCGCACTCTATGCGATTTAGTCCTTTTTCACAATTTAGCTAGAAATCGCTAAAATTAAGGCACCAAAATTTTCATGCATCCTCATAAACATGTTATAACACATAACATAACATGAAAATAATTTTATCTAACCTCGAATTGGTGATTTCGAGATCACTGATCCGACTAGCCCCTAAATCGGGCTGTTACACAATGAATTTATTTCACTCTCGAAAATTCTTTTCCTTTTCTCTCCAAAATTTTCAAATGTTCGGTGATAGAAGAAGGCAAGGTTTGTTCGTTGATCATTGCAGAAGCACTACTCCCGCGATCATTTTGTTGTTGTATCTTGGGAGACAGACGACCAACGTTTCTCCAAGTACCATAGGAGCTGCCGAATCTGTCTTATGGAAACTGTGAAAACAAGCCTCAACATCTTGTAAAACTCGATTCCCTTATTCGATTTCTGGTTTTCAAGATCTTGTTTATTTAATTATTTTTCAGATATGATGTTTAAATAAATATAAATATTTATTTAATTTGTTTTGTTTAGATCTGGTGTTTTTACATAAATATAAATATCTGTTTATATTATTTGTTCAAGATCTTGTATTTAATATAAATAGTTATATTTATATTTGTTCGCTAACGTGTTTTGTCCAACATATAACTTCTCAATAATTGTCAAATATTATAGTGATATGCTTTTTCTTTCAATAATTCATATCTTCAAGATTAAAAGATCTAGTTTAGTATTGTTATATTTATTGAGTGTCTATTAATGTTTTGTACAGGAATCCGTTGGATTTTGGTCTTGTATAAATTAGCTGTGGTTGTGGGTAAATAAATGTGTGCCTTTCTTCTTTCTCCAAACATACTGAATATAATTATTGGCATTTCAAGTGTGGCATAATATAAAACAATGGTTGGTTTCATCATAATCTGTTTTCCAGGAGACTAACGGGCCAAACTTTGACCTCCAAATTTAGAAAATATTTCCAGAGTTGGAAATTGTAATTGTACTAGCCTAATATTTGTACACTGCAGTGAACATGGACAATCATGTCATGATCCAGAACTAGAAAATGGTGCCAACTCTCCTTCTCCCCCTTTTTCTTCCAAAACTATCTCCTATAAAATGGTGACACATCAAACTTCCTTTCGTTTATCAAAGGTTCACCCCTCACATTACCGGGTCCTGTTCGTATCTCAAGGCAATCAAACATGGAATCCATATATATTATTCTTCCCCAGTCCTTGTTGTAGATTCTTTGGGGATACAAGCCTTTTTGTTTTTATTTAAATACAAAAAAGGAAAAAAGAAAAGCGCCATCTACAACTGCATGCTAAAAGCGCCATCTACAACTGCATGCTAATAATTGCCAAAATCACTGTTTGTTTTGTTGGAAGGCTTTCAATCTTGCGGGGTCTTGAAGTAAGAGCTTGTTTCAGTAACTTGCCATTAATTCTCTCATACATTCCAATCCTAAAAAATGCTTCCATCTTTTAGCTGCAACAGTTTATAATCATCAGACAGGTCTATTCAGAATAATATTACCTTCTCCTTTTTAACAGTTTTTTTTTTTTTTTTAAATCATGCCACTACAACTGTAGCTGCGTTCATGTTAACAATTAATTCCTATAATCGACATCAAAATTATATGAAAGAATTAACACTTGGTTACCGAGTTACCATATTTGAAGATAAGGCGAAAAGTAAAAACACAAAAGGCAAGCATGACCAAGCAAACAAGGTATGGACATAGATTTTTTTGAATCGGGAATGGCCAAATGGGACCGTGAAGAGGTGACAAAGGAGAAATCAGGCATTCACGGTTTCCATTGGATGAAATGAGATAAGATCACTGTGCTTCTTCCACGTGGCAGGTTGCCAAAGATAAGGCTTTACCATTCAAGAAAAGTTTCCACCCTCTTTGTGGTCATTATGGTTGTAATGTCATCTGATTTAGGATCCAACGGTCACCCTTTCTCCCAAACCAATCTCTAAATGTTGTGAGCTTAGGCCAAATTTTATGACTATATATAGGGGATTGCACCAAGGCAGTGACACTATTAAGGGATCAGTGAGACTCTTTTGTATAACTGTAGCATATAGTACTCGTAAGCAGTAATAGCAATGGCCTCCTCCATGATCTCATCGGCAACCATTGCCACCGTGAACCGCTCCTCCCCGGCACAGGCCAACATGGTGGCCCCCTTCACCGGCCTCAAGTCTGCCTCTGCTTTCCCAGTCACCAGGAAGGCCAACAACGACATCACTTCTCTTGCAAGCAACGGTGGGAGAGTGCAATGCATGCAGGTACTTGGTGATGCATAAATACAACTTAAATTACCCCAAGTGTTTGAACACAACAAATTACATAAATTGAATCAAATATATATCTTGGCTTTTGAGTACAGGTGTGGCCTCCTGTTGGGAAGAAGAAGTTCGAGACTCTCTCATACCTCCCCGATCTTACACCCGTACAGTTGGCTAAGGAAGTAGATTACCTTCTTCGCTCTAAATGGATTCCTTGCTTGGAATTCGAATTAGAGGTGTTTTCGAGCTCTAAATTATTCCATTCCTCCACTTTATTTTTTTAGTGGGATATTTGAGTTGATTAAGTGTGTTTTATATGTATGTGCAGGAGGGATTCGTGCACCGTAAGTACTCGAGCTTACCCGGGTACTACGATGGACGCTACTGGACCATGTGGAAACTGCCCATGTTTGGGTGCACCGACTCGGCTCAGGTGTTGAAGGAGCTTGAGGAATGCAAGAAGGAATACCCCAATGCATTCATTAGAATCATTGGGTTCGACAACGTTCGTCAAGTGCAGTGCATTAGTTTCATTGCCTCCAAGCCTAAAGGCTACTAAGTTGTTTACTTCCCTCCTAGGAATTCCATTTGTTTCAAAGTTGTACTTAAATTAAGCCCCTCAAAACCCCCCCTTTTTCTTTTTCTTTTTTAATTGAGGTATTTGGCTTGGGGTCTTTCTCTTTGTTTTGTTTTTGGATTTCCAATGGAACGGCTGAGAACTAATGAATAAAAAGGTAGTTTCTTGCCATATTTCATGAATCCAGTTCTTCCTCCATTTTCAGTGCTAAGATATTCATGTTAAGATAGGATAAAAATTAAAAGAAAAAAAGGTGATTGGGTGGTCTGGCTTTAAAATAAGAGGATAAAGATTTTGTGGACAAGCAACGCTGTGCTGTTGGAGGCTCATTATCTTAGTACATAGGAACACACCAAACAAACCATTTTTTATTAAATTGTTTTATTATGACATCACAAGTTTCTATTATTAAAATAACAACTTAAAAAGGCTAAATTCAAAGATATATATTCAGCAATCAATCTATTTCCTCGTTAAATATTAAAATCACTATTTGTATAGTGATAAATGATTTGCATTACATAAGTTTTAGTTGATATCTTCGAACTTAATTTTTTTTAAAAATAATGATAAATTTAATACATAATATATTTTTATTTTATCATTTTCACCCTAAATTTTTTTTAAAAGTCAAATATTAGTTTATTTTGAATAGAAAAATTGAAAGAACTGTTAAATTTTTAATTACACTATGTAAAAATCTGTATGATAGTTTACATATATATCATTGTTTATGTGGATGATTTTTTTAAAAAATTACGAATTTTTTTAAATTTTTTTTTTTAATTTTATAAATTACATCATGCAAGCTATTGCATCAATGCCATTTAAATTTAAAAGATGTAGTCACTCTTTCCATCTAAAAAGAGCAATTTTACTAATTTTCAAGGTTGGATGGTAAAATATCCAAAAAAAAAAAAAAACTAAAATAATAAAAAAGAATAAATATTAAGAATTGAATTTATTATTATTTTAAAAATAATAATTATGATTATCTTTATTAGTTTTTAACCCAACATGGAAAAGGAAAACCGTAATAATGCGTATTAATTATAATATTGAATAATACTAGTAGCTCTATGTTCTTAAACTCAATTTCATTTCAAAAATTGTAACTCAAAGGGTTAGAATGTTTGTTTTCTAATTTGTGATTAATTAGTGGACTCCCGGAAATTTAAACAGGAAAACTCAAATTGTAACCTCCCGGACTATACTTTCCGTTCTCTTTTCTCTTAAAAAAAATAAAAATAAAAATAAAATAAAATAAAAACCACCCTAATATTAAGGATAGCTACATTTGTGGAGGAACCAAAAGATAGAGAAATTCAGATAAGAATTGTCTCCCTCTCCCTGTCCCTCTCAGTCGAAGTGCGCCAATAATTGGAATAGAACTCTAAAAATGCAATTCTAAAAAGAAATTTGCCTATCAGATATTAGTTTAAATATTGGTTAAATTACAATTCGAATAAGTAATTAGGAATAAAAATATAAAAAATGACACTAACGTAATTCAAAAAATTTCACGATCTATAAGGTTTTGCTCAAAAATTTACATTAAAAATTTATTGGCACGGTTCAAAAAAGTTTTCCATTTATAAGGTCTTACTTAAGCAATAAGATATAATTTAAATTCAACTCACTCTCCTATTAAATTTAAAAAAAAAAACTTAGTTATAAATTAATCGACAAAAACAGATTATTTACAAAGAATTTACACTCAAATAAATTTCTAACATAAACAGAATAAATACTCTCTGAACTCCTCTAAAAAATTCGAAAATACATTTAAATAGGCATTATAATAATTTGTAAAAGAGTAAATGTGATCGAAATGAATATGGGAAATCTCATTCCAATTAAATAACTTATTATAAAATATAATAAAAGAGATTTTCTTAAATCAATCTCTTTTAAATGAGGTAGGCATATTACATAAAGATTATTTGAAATTTTTCACTTAATTCAATGTTTTTCAATATTGTAATTTATTCAAAAATATATAAATATATACATGTTAAGTAAATTATAATATTTTGTCGACTTTTGGCATTTCCTTAAGTCGCAACTAACATTATAACTGATGTTAACAAAATTCATAATTATTTCTCTACCATGTGTAGCCTAAAAATGTTAAGATTAGAGAAGCAATACGTAAAAGATAAAGAAAAGAACAATAAAAGTCTTCTTCTTTTTTTCATTTTAAGATGTGTTTTTTTTTTAAAAAAATTAAAGTATTTATTCTGTTAAATTCGACGGTAATTATCTAAAATTTTAAAATACACATTAAAATATATTTTCAATGATTAAAATTTTTTATTTACGTCTTAGGGCCAGTTTAGCATTGCTTCTCAGAAATATCTTTTAAGATAAAAAGTATTTTTGAGATAAAAATATTACTAAACAAGATACTTTTTTTAGTTTTTTAAAAGTATTTTTAAGATAAAATATGCTTTAAAAAATACTTTTTTACCCAAAGTAGGAGGAAATTTTAACTTTGACTCAAAAGTACTTTTTAACCCAAGCGCACTTTTAAAAAGTATTACTAAACAATCAAATAATTGAGTTCCCTCTTGAAAACCAAGAGTGCTTTCCACAAGAGTCCTAGGGAGGGTGGTAACTACTGCAGTCTAGGATGGAGGAGGGTGGTGGCGATGAGAGGGAAACAGCGAGGAGATCTCACTGTTAGCGGAAGAGCTCGTTCAGTTATCTATCAAAAGATCTATGGTGGTGCCAGATGTAAAGCCGACTCTAATTTGTTCAGTATGGACAAGGAAGTCTTTTAATCCGGATAGTCTGAGGGCACAATTGAGGAGCATATGGAAAACTAAGAGAAAGTTTGAGATCCAAACGACAGGGCATAATCTCTTCTTAATCATCTTTGAGTCGGAAGATGATCTGGAGCTGATCATGGAAGGACGGCCTTGGTTGTTTCGTAAGTATTTAATTTTGTTTGAACGATTACAGAATCCAATTGATAGGGATAATATTAATCTTACTTCTTCGCTGTTTTGGATTAAAATTGGCCCAATTTTACCTGAATTCAACAAGAAGGATCTTATGCATGCTATTGGATGTACTTTTGGAGGAATTATCAGATCAGAAATAAATGGGGATAACTGTAGAATTAGGGTTAATCTTGATATTCAGAATCCACTTAGAAGAGGGCTATTTGTGTCAACTGATAATGGCGTTAAGTCATGGATTGCTTTTAAATATGAGAAATTGCAAGTTTTTTGTTTTGGGTGTGAAAGATTGGACCATAGCCTGACCGATTGCCAGCAGTTTAAACCTGAAGAAAAGAATAAAGTCAGAGAAGATCCTCCTTTTTCTATTACATTAAAAGCAGAATCAAAAGCAATGGGAAAAGAATCTTTAAAATTTAATGCATTTGCAAAAAAGATGGGGGTGCAGTATACTTATACAGGAAATTTAAGCAATCATCTTGAAGGAGACAAGGAATCTGAATCTGTTGTTATGAAAGAAATAAGACAAACAGGAAGGATATTGGAAAACTGGATGGAAGGACTTAAGAATCAGGAGGAGAATTGCAATTTGTAGGGAATGGAGAAACGGATGGGAGAATTTGACGACATAGGAAGAGTTGAAGAAACTTTCAAAAAGACAAGTTGGAAACGGTAAGAGACAGTGAATCATGTTGAGAACAAAAAGCACTTGAGTGTGACGGGTAAAAGGAAATTTTCAGCAGAAATTGATGACATGGTTTATTCAGGGTCGGCGGACAAAGGGGTAGTTAAAAGGCCAAAAAATGAAGACCCGATTGATAAGGGAGGGGATTGTATGGAGATTTCATGTGTTAGTGGGGAACAGGTTACTGCTACAAACTTTTTTGGATCGGCGGCTGCCAATGGGCAAGCTGACCGCTCACAATGAAAACCATTTGTTGGAATGTTCGTGGGTTGGGGAGCTCACGAGCGATTAGGAGGCTGCATTATTTAATTAAGCAGTAACATCCCCAAATGGTCTTCTTAATGGAGACTAAATTAGATCAAAAGCGCATGGAAAGGGTTCGAAAGAGGTGTGGTTTCACTAATGGAATTGATATTGAGGAAGAGGGGTCTCGGGGTGGATTATGTTTAGCATGGAAAGGGGACATTGACGTCACAATAAGGAGTTATTCGAAATGGCATATAGATTCTATGGTGAGGGGAGAGAATGGGCAAGATGACTGGAGGTTCACAGGATTCTACGGGTCTCCTTATTTAAAGGATAAGAATACCTCTTGGGACTTGCTTAGAAGATTAAGTCAAGAGAATCTTCATCCTTGGCTGGTGGCAGGAGATTTCAACGAGATTTTATTCGGTTTCAAGAAGAAGGGTGGAGGTCAGAGAGATCAGGGGAGGATGGATGCTTTCAGGGACACTTTAGAGGAATGTCAATTAATGGATATTAGGTACTCTGGAACTTGGTTCACGTGGGAAAGAGGAAATCTTCCTGAGACGAATATTCGAGAGAGATTGGATAGAGGAGTCGCTAATGAAAAATGGATTTCTTTATTTCCAATGGGCAACATACAACATCTCCCATACTCTATGTCAGATCATTGTCCTTTACTCATTAGCACAGACCACACAATCAAATATTTCGGTAAACAAAAATTTCATTTTGAATCTTGGTGGATGCTGGAGGAATCTACTGAACAAGTTATTAAGGAAGCATGGGAAGCAAATTCGGAGTCATTAATGGAGAAATTGGGAAACTTACAGAATAGGTTGAAGACGTGGGCACGTTCCTATAAAAATAAGAGGGAGGATCGAAAGATGAGGTTAGCAAAAGAACTTGAATTTTTGTTAAATGAAGAAAGAGACGATGAGATAATGGCAAAGATAATTGATACCAAAATCCATTTAAACATGGAAATTGACAAAGATGAAATGTATTGGGAGCAAAGAGCGAGAGCAAAATGGCTTCGGCTTGGAGATAAAAATTCAGCTTTCTTCCACAAATGTGCAACAGTTCGTCGACGAGCAAATTCGATTTCTGAATTAATTTTAGAAGATGGGAAAGAGATTACCACAGGAGCTGAAATTAATAAGACAGCAACGACTTTTTTCAAAGAATTATTTACATCGAAGGGAGTTGTGAATCCAGATAAAGTGCTGGATGGTATTGAAGTTAGCATTACAGCTGAAATAAATACAGATTTATTAGCGCCATTCAGAGCAGAAGAAATATGGACAGCATTGAAGGGAATAGGACCTACAAAGGCACCAGGTCCAGATGGATTCCCCGCACTGTTCTATCAGAGGTACTGGCATATAGTAGGCAAGGATGTTACGGAGTATTGTTTAGGAATTTTAAATGAAGATAAGGGGATTGAAGCAGCAAATAGTATAGATATAGTGCTTATCCCTAAAGTTCCGCATCCCTCAACTCTGGTAAATTTTCGGCCTATTAGTCTTTGTTCGGTAATTTACAAAATTGTTGCAAAAACAGTGGCAAACAGATTGCAAGGGGTAATTGGAAACTGCATTGACAAAATGCAAAGTGCATTTGTTCCGGGTAGACTGATCTCAGACAATGTGCTTTTAGCATACGAAATTTTGCATACGTTTAGGAAAAAACGAATAGGACACAAAGGTTATATGGCGGTCAAGCTTGATATGAGTAAGGCCTATGATAGGGTGGAGTGGGATTTTGTTAAAAAGATGATGCTAAAAATGGGATTTGTAGAGAAATGGGTGGATCTTATTATGAAATGTATCATGACAGTTTCTTATTCAGTTATCACTAATGGAGGAAGGGGTAATAATTTTCAACCCACAAGAGGTCTTAGACAGGGTGATCCTTTGAGCCCGTTTATATTTCTTATTTACAGCGAAGGCCTCTCATCTCTGTTGAGATCGGCAAAAAAGAAAGGTTTGATAAAAGGAGCAAAAGCGAGCAGAAGGGGACCAGAGATTTCTCATTTGCTTTTTGCAGATGACTGCATAATGTTCGGTGAAGCAACAGAAAAGGGAGCAAGGATTATGAAGGATATTCTGAAGGAATATGAGAGCTGTTCAGGACAATGCGTAAATTTCAATAAATCTACAATATTCTATAGTTCGAATAAAAGAAGCGAGAAGCGAGAAGAAGCGTCTTTAGTACTTGGTGTAAGAAGTTCTACGTGCTCGGAAAAATACTTAGGACTTCCAAATGTAGTAGGCCGAAGGAAGAAAGAGGCTTTTCAGAATCTAATTGACAGAATAATGAAGAGGATCGATGGATGGAGTACCAGACTGCTTTCTCAAGGGGGGAAGGAAATTTTTATAAAATCTGTTTTACAGGCAATTCCCACATATGCTATGTCTTGTTTTCTTTTGCCTAAAGCTCTATACGAGATGATAGAGAGAAAAATTGCAAAATACTGGTGGCAAAAAGGAGAAGGAAAACGTGGAATTCACTGGTGTCAATGGAAATATCTGTGTCGGCCGAAAGAAGAAGGTGGTTTGGGGTTTAGGAATATGGCTCAATTCAATACTGCCTTACTGGCAAAACAAGGGTGGAGGCTGTTAACTTATCCGAATTCGTTAGTAGCGCAAGTATTTAAAGCAAAATATTTTCCAACGGGTGATTTTCTTAATTCAAGATTGGGGAATTCTGGTTCTTATGTTTGGTGCAGTATTTGGACGACAAAAGCTACATTGGAAAAAGGTCTGTTCTGGAGAGTAGGTACGGGCATGGATATTTCAGTTAAGAACGATGCATGGGTCCCAAATTATGTTAATGTTAATTTAGTTTCCGATGTTCACAATTTGAAATTTGAAAAAGTCTCGAAATTAATCAATAGTCACGACAGAGAATGGGATAGGGATTTGATAGTCAATACCTTCCAAGCAGAAATAGCTGAGCTGATCCTTCGAATCCCGCTGGTGCTGGAACCACACGAGGACCTTCGAGTATGGGTTGGTGAATCGTCTGGCCAGTTTTCAGTTCGGAGCACTTATAAACTATTACAAAAAATTGATCCTATAGCTTATGCTTTACAAAACTTCTACAAAGAATTTTACAAAAAACTCTGGCGGATAGACCTACCCTCGAAAATTAAGTTGCTAATTTGGAGAATCTCCTGGAACTATTTACCTACTAAAGTCAATTTGGCACTTAGGAGTGTAATAAGGAATACTCTATGCCCTAGGTGTGGCTAAAGGGAAGAAGATATGCATCATCTCTTCCGCGAATGTCCTGTGTCAAAAGCAGTTTGGAGAGAATTGTCAAATCCAATCTTTTCGATGTTTCCAGAAGCAGAGTTCATAGAATGGCTTACCAAGGTTTTGGTCCTTCTCCCTCCGGGAAAATGCAGAATCTACTGTGGAATGTTGTGGGCCATTTGGGGGGATAGGAACTCCCGTATTCATAATAAACAAGGTAGATCTAGTCAGGAAATTGTAAAGTTCGTCTATGGGTATCTTAAAGAACTTGATGGACTTAAAATAGAAAAACAGAAAACCATGTACTCAGAAATGAAATGGAGGCACCCACCCGGACAAATACTAAAGATAAACTTTGACGGAGTGTTTGATGAAAGAAGAAAGCAATCGGCATCCGGCGTTGTCGTCAGAGGCAGAAAGGGCCACATTCTCCTTACAAAATCAAAACTTCACAGTGGAGTGGATTTCGCCTTTACTGCTGAAGCAATTGCTTGCCGTCAAGCAACCCAATTAGCACTCGAATTAAACAGAGAAGATATTATTATCGAAGGAGATTCGTTGTCTATCATCAAGAAATGTAACAACCCAGATCTTGACAAATCAATGGTCGGGGTTTATATACAGGATATTCACAGAATACAAGCAAAATGCAGGAAAATAAGATTCGAGTATACTCCGAGAATGGCTAACAACCTTGCCCATATACTAGCAACAGAATCTTTGAAACGAAGAGAGAAATTTACGATTGAAGCGATTCCCGATTATGCAGAATCAAAGCGAAAACGCGAGAGTGTGAGAGAATCGATTGAGATGGAGCAGAGACGGAAAGACAGAGGGGAGTTTCAAATTGAATACTAAACAGTCGCCTACGTTTATTACTTCCTTTGGTAATCTGATTTCGCCATTAATGCAAGAAATGACGGATGAGGCAGATAAGGCAGGCGAACAGGTGATGTGATTGGGCAGTAGATTTTGTCAGTTATTTTAATTATGGTTTCTAGAGTATTCTGTGAGACGTTTGGTTTTTTAATTTAGGACCTTCAATGTTAGTTTGTTTTTGCTGGGCCTCTTTGGTTTAGGTCTGGTCTTTTTTCTAGTTGTTTTATTGGTTTTGTAAGTTTCTCTTCTATATTAATCACAAAGCCCAATCTGATTTGAATAAAAAAAAGTCTTACTAAACAATCCCTACTCTCATAGGTACGAAAAAATATATCAAATTTGAAAATATATATATATATATTTCGCAGGTTACTGAAATATCTTATATATTTGAGAAAAAACAACCAGAATAAATCCATCCAATGGAATATTGAGAAAAAATAAAATAATAGTTGTAAGAAAATAAGTGGTGTCATATTTACACTAATGGTTTCCCAAGGGATACATGAGAAGTTTTTAAGGCTCCTATAAATTTATTTTCGGGACCATAAACGTACCTACCAATAATGGCCATTTTACCCAAAAGTGCCCATTTTCAAAATTATTTACGAAAATGGGCCAACTTTTTATTATTTCTGGGAAGGGCCGAATTTCAAAACGCAGCGTCCATGTCAAGACAATCTCGGTCTTTGTGCCGAAGAAAAAGCAGCGTCCGGGAGAGGCGTTTTGTCACGTCGACAAAGCGCTTCCTTGGCGCGCGCTTTGTCTTGGCGATGACAAAACGCTCCCCAAGGACAACGCTTTTGCCCTTTTTTTAACCCCCCAACGGCTACTTTTTTTGACCATTTGGGCTCCAACGGTCAAAAAAAAAAACTATAAAAGGCCCATCTTTCATTTTTTTACACAAAAGTCCTCCTCTCAAATTTCTCTCAAATTTTCTCAAAGCTCTCTTTAATTTTTGCAAAAAAGCTCTGTTTAAATTTTTTTTGAATTAGTTTTTTTTAATTAAAAAATATTCGATCATGTTAGCAATGGCCGGAGAATTAATTTGTCTTGATAATAAACACATCTCCGTCGATCAAATGACAATGGTAAGTGATAATTTTAATTTTTCAATACTATTTAATATTTTTTTTCATTTATGCAATTTTAATTAATTTTTCAATACTATTTAATATTTTTTTCATTTATGCAATTTTAATTAATTTTTATTTTATAATTTTTTATAACAGTCTGTAGATCGGGTGTTGCAATGCTATATTCGTAATATGTCTGGTCCTCCATCGCCGTTGATAGAGAATTACCTGCGGGAAGCGGGTTTTTGGCACGTGGCCACGATAGGCCGGGGGTGCAAGTTGGACCCGAAACTAAACAGTGCGTTGATAGAGTGGTGGAGACCCGAGACGCACACTTTCCATCTTCCATGCGGAGAGTGTACTATCACTCTGGAATACGTGCAGTTGCAATTGGCATACGGGTGTTGCAATTGGGTCCGCTCAATCTGCTGATTGGGGAGCTGTATGCTACGAGCTTTTGGGTGCTATTTTGGATAATATTAATGGAGGTCGGATCGAGATGGGCTGGTTACGAGACACATTCCCGAAGCCGGATAATGATTCGACTGAACTAGAAAGAATACGAGATGCTCGAACATATATTCTTGAGATGATTGGAGGTTATCTGATGCCGGACTTGTCACGAAACCTCGTACATCTGAGATGGCTGCTGAAACTCGTTGATTTTAGAGCATCTGGTGAATTTAGTTGGGGGTCTGCCGTGTTAGTAACATTTTACCGGGAGATGTGCGGGGCGACACGACCGAATAAAGCCAAAATCAGAGGTTGCCTATCACTACTGCAATCATGGGCACGGTTTCGCTTTCCATTTTTACATCCTCGAGTGGACCACCCATATACATTCCCAGTCATAACGAGGTAAATTTTATATTAGATTTTACAATTATTACATAGATTTAAAATATAATTGTATGCTAAAAACTTATTTAATTAGGTGGAACCATTCGGTGAGTTATGTTGGAATACCTACCTCTCTTGAAGATATACGGCTTCTATTAGACCAACGGTCGGAAGCACAAGTAAGTATTAAATAAAATATATATACATAATAAAATAGTCATTTCGTATTTAGTATTTAGTATTATGTATATAACTAATATTTTTATCATGTTCATATAGTTTCAACGGACACCATACAAGGATCCGGCAATTCGGACAATAATTCCGGATGAATTCTTTCAAAATCCGAACATTTGGCATGTGAAGGTCCCATTGGTCAACTATGCCACCGTGGAGATGCACCAGTCAGATAGAGTACTGCAACAATTTGGATTCCGGCAATCGATTCCCGTGGCACCTGAGGTGCTCGATGATAAGCACAAAGTCGACTTACGGTAGTTGCATACGGATTGGCCGAGATTCTGGTTAGCATATATCGAAATGTGGGAAAATCGATATGATTATATACCTACTCGGGAACCGATCATCATTCCTGAGTTAGCGTGCGTGCCAGAATACATGCCACGGTTTAGGATCCATAGTAAGCCATATTTACTATCAGAAAAGGAGAGGCGACAGCAAATTTGTGTCCAAAGGGAACGACGGGGCCCTTTAAATCCAAGAAGAATGGATGACAACACGGGCCCATCAACAGCGCCTACACAATCACCGGGCCCAACAACAGCGCCCACATAGTCACCGGGCCCAACACTTCAACCGACGACACCCATATCACAGCCTTTTCAAATTATGCCAGGTGCGTATCCTAGCCCTTATATGTATCCTAACCCTTATATGTTTCCTTTTCCCAGTCCTATGGCAGGTTGGAATGCATGGCCCGGTTCATCTTTGTTCCCGATTACTCAGAGTCAACTGTCGATCTATAGGCTGCCATTGCATGAGGGATCGCACGAGTCACCGTCGGGGAGCTTTTCCTTTTACCAATCCCCATCGCCTTATGGGATTCAAACACCTCCGCCATGGGTGATGCAAACACCTCCGCAGTCATTATTCTATCAAGGTGGGTAATTGTAACACCCCTTACCCGTATTCAACTCCGAAACTGGGTATGAGGCATTACCAGACTTAACTTGCTTGAACATTCGACTTTGGGCTATAAGATTCGTCCCAATTTAAAACTTTTTCATTTACAATCGTAATGTTCCTATCATAGGTCTACAAAACTCTTTTCATATACTCGGGATGCTGAGGGACTAAACCGAAACTTTTACACACTTTAAAAATTTTGACATAAAACTGGACCACACGCCCGTGTGAAGAGTGGGACGTCACGCCCGTGTGACATATCACACATCCGTGTTCCATGCCTGTGTAGAATTATTTTTTTTCAAACCTACAGGGGCTTTGACACGGCCAGATACACGCTCGTGTGCTTGGCCCGTGTGCTCCACACGGCCTAGACACGCACGTGTGCTTGCCTATGTGTAAAAACCTGAGTATTCTGTTTGTGACGTCAGCAACCCATTTATGGGCACACGGCCTAGGCACACGCCCGTGTGTCTAGCCCGTGGTCGACACTGACTTGCAACACTAACATGCAGGGGACACATGGCCTGGTCACACACCCATGGGGCTGACCGTGTGTCACACACGGCCTAGACACACGCCCGTGTGTCTACCCGTGTGGACCAATTCAAGGCTATTTTCCAAGCCATTTAGCCACCCTTACTTGCACACATTCACACATCATCACAATACATTTTAAAATCATCAATTATAACTCTTGACTTATCACATTTGAGTCATGAAAATCAAATCTTCATTCCATATACAAGGGAGAACTATTACTAGTACAATTACAATCGACTTGAGCCATCCTCTATGGCTATACGCAACCGAAACATAAACTCTTTTAGGCCAACACACTTGGCCACTTTAACTATGACTTAATTAAACCAAAATAAAATCCCTATACATGCCATATTTCAAGAAGACTTGAATCTCATACCCAAGTGTCTGCTCGATAGTGTGAAAACATCTCCGGCGATTTCCAACCTTAGCTAGTTAAGTTAACCTATAAGAGATAGGAAAGGAAGAGGAGTAAGCAATAATGCTTAGTAAGTTCATATGCAATTAATAATCATCTAGTGACATTCATTGATTATACTCAACCACAAAGGTATTATAATAAGATTTTCTCTTAAACTCATGGTTACCCATTCAATCATTCATAAGGCTTACTCATTCCGTCTCTTACCACATTCTAACCATGTGCCAATTATAGTACTCTCATTTATAGCACATAATCCCTGCATCCCTTGTCACAACAATCCATGACACATATACTTAAACAATTTCTCAATGATCCATTCAGGATAATACCAACTCTCGGTGGTTTCGCACACAGCCCACCATTTAATAATTAATAAGGTGGTATCGCACATAGCCCACCATTAATACTAAGCACGATGGTATCGCACACAGCCCATCGGTAACAAATAATAAGGTGGTAACATATACAGCCCACCATTGATAATATTGGCGATGGTATCGCACATAGGCCATCGCTAATAATTAATAGGGTGGTATCGCACATAGCCCACCATTATTACACATTCACGGACATTTATCCATATACATTTTCCTATTTCAAATGATCATCAGGGAATATCCTCACACACTATCATTCTTAAATAGATTTCTACAATAATCATTCGCATTCACGCAATGTATTAATAAATATAACATATGCAATCAGGGTGCATCGTTTACACATAACTCACCATGATTTCCTCATAAACCGAATTCACCTCAAGTGAGTTCTGGGCACATACCTGTACCTCTCTTAGTATAACCACATACTTCCTCATTTTCGACATACCCGTTGAATCATTCAAAATGCTAAAGAACACTCTTGAGTCTCATACATGTAGTATCATATCAACATCATACCCCTGATGGGGTCTTACATAAAATATCACATCGATGCCATGTCCCTGACATGGTGATACAGTCCCGGCTTCGAGATGAATTTGAGCTGTATACGTTATTGCCCGATCGTAAACCAAGAAGTTCGAAAGTTAAAGTAAATAGATCAATCGTTGTAAATTAGACTAAGTATAGAACTAAGGAAGAAAGAGAATAAAGTAGTCGAATAAGACTAAGTAGAAAAGGTTCGGTTTTATCTCGGGTTTAGTCAAAGAGTTAGGAAGTGATTCAATTTAGGAAGGAATTCAGATAAGTGTGGATTGGTTCGGGTAGTTAGGTATGGGAAGTTGAGTTCGAAATGGTTTATCGAGATGTTCGAGAAAGGTTTAGACTTTTAATTGGGTAAGAAGTGGTTTCGGTTTAAGTGATGGATGAGCTTAGGAGTGATTGAAAGTTGGAACGAAATGGGTTTAAGAATCAAACACGAACCAATACCAATTTGGTATCGACCCAAAATGTTTATACGACTCTTAAGGCTCGGAATATAAGGGATTTTTATACCTCGACCCACTATCTGAAAAGGATAGGAACCTCGGTATAGGGATAGAAACAAGGAAATATTGATGCCACTAGCTCGCTAGATAAGCCAACAAGTCCTAAACGAAATTGGAGAAGAGTGTCTCACAAATTCGACAGAATAACATTATAAAATTCGTCAAAAGTTTTTTTACAACTGAAAATGTCAAGCTATTTATAAGCTATAGGAGTTAGCCGAATAGGCATGCTTAAAAGCTAAGGAATGTTTAGCCATAATTGGCTTAGATTAATCTAGAAAATGTCTCCCCAACTTGCTGTTCACGTTCAGCCATTGGAACACAAAAATCCCCTTCTAGAAAGCTTATGTGCAGCCGAAATTAATAGGAGAAAGAAGGAGGAGCTGAAATGCAATTAAAATCCAGCCTTGGGACTTGAATGATGAACCTTGGAAACCCGAACAGCCATGCATTGTTCAAGGCTGCATTGGGACTTGAATGGCCTTCCCAAACTCCCATATCAGCTTTTAATTACTCCCCACGCATGGAGAAGCATACCAGCAGCAAATTAAATTCAGCTCCTTTATTGCCTTGTCTTTTACATTTCACGAAGCAATCCTTGAAAGCTGAAGCACACGTACCACGCCTAGGAGAAAGCAAACAGCTCATTTATCACGTCTAGGAAAGCTGAACAATCAGCTATTAATTTTGCCGTCCAAGCCTTGCATGCCCATTAGCCTTAATGTCGTCCCAACTAATCACATTAAATGGCGTCTTTACATACTGCTGATTTATCGAACATCTTTAATGTGTGTTTGGTAAAAAGAAAAAGTCACGTTGGAAGCATAAACATCAGCTAATTGAAGTCCCATGCATGCTGCCGCCCCAAGCATTTAATAGTGTCCAACAAGCACCTGCATGTTAATAAATTCGGCCATTAATTTTCCAGCAGCTTAAGACAATATTTAAACCATGTTTTGAGCTAGAAAACATGAAATAAATGATAGCTTTTGTTGTCCAAAAATTCGGCTGAAACAATAGGACACCATTAAAGATATTTTGGCCTGACATATTTAATGAACAGAAACTCTTAATTATGTCCTAAACTAAGCACATTAACTATTAATCATTAAATATGTAATATCTAAAACATAATGAAGCTTATTTTAATGCAGCAAAATTAATATTTATATATAATTAATTTGTCCAAAATTTATTTAATAATTTCAGCTAATTAATTAGCTAAGGCTGAAATGGCCATAGGGAGCTCATCATGCACTAAGAACGAGCTAAGGTAAGCTCGTGGGCTGGTTGGTTGCTGGTTTGGAGCTCGGTATCTTGGTCGTGAGCTTGTAGGAGCATGCGACATGAACTTGAAACGGGATTCAAGCTAGCTTTAGTGTCGTCCCAAACTTGCTGAACTAAAGCTCCAATTGCCTCCTTAAATTGCTTCGCACGAGCTCTCGTAATCGACCCTCGAGGTAGCACAATCGGGTCTTGAGTTGCACTTGGCTCATGATAGGGCGTGCCCGTATCATCCTCCCCCTCTTGAGAATGACTTGTCCTCAAGTCAGTACCTGCATCAAACGGAGTTAAGTCAGCCACATTGAAACTAGCACTGATGTTGTACTCACCTGGCAAATCGAGCTTATATGAATTCTCATTGATTCGCTCAACGATCTAGAAAGGACCATCTCCTCGTGGTGACAACTTGGATCTACGACGAGTTGAAAATCTTTCTTTTCTCATGTGTACCCAAACCCAGTCTCCGGGTTCAAACACAACTTGCTTTCGTCCTTTGTTGGCTCGCTGGACGTATGTCTCGGTCCTCGCCTCGATATTCTCTCGCACCTTTTTATGCAGTTCCTTGACATATTTCGCCTTTTTCCTAGCATCAGAATGAACAAACTTGTCAGTAGGCAAGGGTAATAAATCAAGAGGAGTGAGAGGATTAAACCCGTAAACAATCTCAAAAGGAGAAAACTTAGTCGTAGAGTGGACGGATCGGTTGTAGGCAAACTCGATGTGGGGCAAACATTCTTCCCACGTCTTGAGATTTTTCCGCACCAATGCTCGCAACAAAGTCGATAAAACGCGATTCACCACCTCGGTTTGTCCATCCGTCTGAGGGTGACAAGTGGTTGAAAACATCAGTTTCGTCCCAAGCTTTCTCTATAGGGTCCGCCAAAAATGACTTAGAAACTTGACGTCTCGATCCGACACGATCGTCTTCAGAACTCCATACAGTCGTACGATTTCCCTTATTTTAGATCTCGGTAATCCAAGGATGAAATCCATGGATACATCAGCCCAAGGAGTGTCCAGAATAGGAAGGGGCGTGTATAAACCATGAGGTTGAACTCGCGATTTAGCCCGTTTGCAGGCTATGCAACGCTCGCAAATCCGTTCAACGTCCTTTCGCATTCCCGGCCAAAAGAAATGTTCTTGAAGGTTTGACATTGTTTTATCTCGTCCGAAGTGACCCATAAGGCCACCACTATGTGCCTCTAACACAAGCATATCTCGGATTGAACCTTACGGTATGTATAGCTTGTCCTCCTTGAAAAGAAATCGTTCATGCCTGTAAAACTTATCAAAAGCACCACTCTCGCAAGCATTATAGATATTCCCAAAATCAACGTCGTTAGCATACAAATCCTTAATGTGATGAAAACCAAGCAGTTTAGAGTCAAGGATAGTCAATAAAGTGTACCTTCATGACAGCGCATCAGCTACTACATTTTCTTTACCTTTTTTGTACTTAATTGCATACGGAAATGACTCTAAGTACTCGATCCACTTAGCGTGTCTTTTATCGAGCTTATGCTGGCCTTTGATGTACTGGAGTGCTTCATGATCAGAATGAATAACGAACTCTTTTGGTCTTAAGTAATGTTGCCATGTTTCGAGCGATCTAATCAAGGCGTACATCTCCTTGTCGTACACCAGGTAGTTAAGGGCAGCTTCACTCAATTTCTCGCTAAAATACGCCACCGGTCTTCCATCTTGAGTCAAAACGGCTCCAATCCCTACACCTGAAGCATCACACTCAATTTCAAAGGTTTTAGTAAAGTCAGGAAGGGATAATAAAGGGGCTTTTACAATACACTATTTAATCGAATTAAAAGACCGTTCTTGCTCGTCAGACCAATGGAATGCTGAGTTCTTCTTGATTACGCTCGTTAACGGTGCGGCTATTGTACTGAAATTGGGCACGAATTGACGGTAGAAACTGGCCAATCCATGAAAACTCTGGACTTGGCTGATCGTCGTAGGACGTGGCCATTCTTGGATGGCTCGTACCTTCTCTTGGTCTACTTCCAGGCCTTTTGCACTCATGACATAACCTAGAAAAACAACCTTATCAGTGCAAAACGAGCACTTTTTAAGGTTAGCGTAGAATACCTCTTTTCGTAAAGTTTCCAAGATCGCGCGCAAGTGTTGTACATGCTCCTCCAGGGATTTGCTGTACACTAAAATTTCATCGAAGTAGACTACACATGATTTACCAATGAATGCTCGTTATACATGATTCATAAGTCTCATAAAAGTACTTGGGGCGTTCGTAAGCCCGAATGGCATTACCAACCATTCATACAAACCTAATTTCGTCTTGAAGGCTATTTTCCATTCATCGCCTTCGCGTATCCTTATTTGATGGTAGCCACTTTTGAGGTCAATCTTTGTAAAGATCCGCGCTCCGCTTAACTCGTCGAGCATGTCATCGAGTCAAGGTATCGAATGTTGGTACTTAACGGTAATCTTGTTGATGGCGCGACAGTCAGCACACATACGCCACGAACCGTCTTTCTTAGGCACCAATAACACTGGTACCGCACAAGGGCTTAGGCTCTCTCGGATATATCCCTTTTCTAATAACTTGGTAATTTGTTTTTGGAGCTCTTTCGTCTCTTCGTGATTACTCCAGTATGCTGGGAGGTTGGGTAAAGCGACTCCGGGCACCAAGTCGATTTGGTGTTCTATGCCTCGGATGGGAGGCAATCCACTTGGTATCTCCTCCGAAAAGATATCTTCAAATTCCTGTATCAAAGACAAAACAGAAGCAGGAAGATTTTTGGGTAACTCGTTAGTATCAAAAATGCTTTCTTATACAAAAGTACATACATCGGTTGTCTTAAACACAATGCTCTCTGAATATCACTCGCCCTCGCAAAGACACTCATTTTGCCACTCTCTTTTTCATCTCTATTTTTTTCTAACTCTTGTTTTCTCTCGTTCTCTTTTGCATTTTTATTTTTCACTCGCTCATTTTTCTTGACTTTTTCTTTTGAATTCTTTTCTTTTTCTTTGGCTTGGTCGATAGAGAGTTTGAGTTTATGTTGATCATCAAATACTTGTTTTGGAGTAAGAGGTGCAAGTGTCACATTCTTTCCAAGATGCTTGAAGGAATATCGATTGGTGTAGCCATCATGCATCACTCGGCGGTCGTATTGCCATGGATGTCCTAGGAGTAGGTGACCCACGTGCATCGGCACCACGTCGCACAGCACTTCATCAGAATACTTCTCGATGCTAAAAGATACTAAGACTTGCTTTGTAACCTTCAATTCTCCGCCATCGTTAAGCCACTGAAGTTTGTAAGGAGTCGGATGCTTCGTGGTGGCTAATCCTAACTTTTCAACCATGAGGGTGCTTGCTACGTTCGTACAACTCCCTCCATCGATGATAAGGCTACAAACTTTACCTTGCACTTGACACCTTGAGTGGAAGATGTTTTCTCGTTGCTCTTCGTTTCCCACGCTTTGGAGACTGAGACTTCGCTTCACGACGAGCAACTCTCCTTCAACAAGTTGTTCTAAGTCCTTCTGGTTCTCAGAATTTGATTCGGACTCATGATCTTCTTCATCTTCCGTTTTAATCTCACCGTCAGCCCGCATCACCATGGTTCGCCTATTCGGGCATTGACTTGCGATATGTCCTCGGCCAAGGCACTTGAAGCATTTTATGTCCTTCGATCGAGCATTAGAACTTTCAGGAGCCTTGCCTTTGCTTGTCTCAGCCAAAGGCTTGTTGGTCTTAGGGGTGAACGTTGGCTCCTTCGACTTGTTCGTAGGGAACCCCTTGTTGGTGTTTTGGCCCCACTTAGAGGGTTTGGCATTGGAATAACTTCGGGTTGCTCCTTTATGCTTCAATTGCTTTTCCACCTTAAGGGCCATATGGACCATGTCTTCCATCTCAACATAATGTTGCAACTCGATAATGTTTGCAATCTCCCGGTTAAGTCTGGCTAGAAAACGTGCCATTGTAGCTTCCTACTCTTCTTGGATGTCGGCTCGAATCATTGCCACCTCCATCTCTTTGCAATAATCTTCGACGCTTTTCGTCCCTTGTGTAAGACTTTGGAGCTTTTGATGTAACTCCTGGTGGTAGTAAGAAGGGATGAATCGTCGTCTCATAGCTGCTTTCATCTCAGTCCACGTGGTAATTGGACGTTCTCCATTGCGCCTTCGGCTTGTAGTCAACTGATCCCACCATATCATGGCATAGTCTGAAAATTCTATGGCGACTAGTTTGACCTTCTTGTTCTCAGAATAATTGTGGCAATCGAACACAAGTTCGATTTTCTTTTCCCATTCCAAGTAGGCTTCAGGATCTGACTTGCCTTGGAAAGGAGGAATGGTTAACTTGATGTTCTTTAGATCATCATCTTCCCGCCTCCGATCTCTTTGACCGTGGTTTCAGGGCTCTCTTCTTCCAACACTTAGGTTGGAATCATGGTCACTTTCGCCTTCACTAAATTCGTTTATGTCTTCATCATGATCCCTTTGCTGCTCACGCCGTTAGTTGGGACGTCCACGCCTTTGTCTAGCAACTTCAGGAGTCACTTCTCGGGGTCTTTATGCTTCTACTTGATAGAGTCGATCTTCAAAAGGGTTGAGTCTCCGATCAAGTAGTCTTTTCATCTCTCGCAAGAGAGCTTGCATTTGCAAATCAGGAACGTTTCTGACCGGCTGTCTTACTTGTTGTTCCTCCACGTTTCGTCCGGCATCTTGAGACATCTTAACAGAAATGATTCCTCACAAACAAAGTCCTCACTGTCACTCGAAAAAAAGAAGAAGCTTAATGACACTCACACTCGTGTTTAACACTCTTTGTTTAGCTTTTACCTCCCCTCGAATGATCTCATGCTCTCGTGCATTTTACCTCTCTACTTTTCTCGTGATTTCGTTTTCGGACTCGTCAAGGCCTATTAGGGGCTTAGGGGTCGGACACAAAAGGTTTCAAGGGTCGTAACGTAATAGGTAATAGGGTAGGCTGAAGAATAGATTTTAGGTGAGTTTGGGTTGGTGGAAAATAGAGTAGGGTCGAGAAGAAACTTAATCAAAAGGAGAAAATGAAAACTCGGAATAAGATCGAACTTTTTTTTAATACGAATTTTTTTTATACATACGATTTTTTTTTAAATTCAAATTTTTTTTTCTACTTACTACGGATCTTCGTTAGCAGCTTCGATTTAATCGTAGGAGCTTCATAATTCTCGGTTTAACCAGCTCTAATACCAGATGATACAGTCTCGGCTTTGAGATGAATTCGAGCTGTATACGTTATTATCCGATCGTAAACCAAGAAGTTCGAAAGTTGAAGTAAATAGATCAATCGTTGTAAATTAGACTAAGTATAGAACTAAGGAAGAAAGAGCATAAAGTAGTCGAATAAGACTAAGTAGAAAAGGTTCGATTTTATCTCGAGTTTAGTCAAAGAGTTAGGAAGTGATTCGGTTTAGGAAGGAATTCGGATAAGTGTGGATTGGTTCGGGTAGTTGGGTATGGGAAGTTGAGTTCGAAATGGTTTATCGAGATGTTCGGGAAAGGTTTAGACTTTTAATTGGGTAAGAAGTGGTTTCGGTTTACGTGATGGATGAGCTTAGGAGTGATTGAAAGTTGGAACGAAATGGGTTTAAGAATCAAACACGAACCAATACCAATTTGGTATCTACCCAAAATGTTTATACGACTCTTAAGGCTCGGAATAGAAGGGATTTTTAGACCTCGACCCACTATCGAAAAAGGATTGGAACCTCGGTATAGGGATAGAAACAAGGAAAGGTTGACGCCACTAGCTCGCTAGATAAGCCAACAAGTTCTAAATGAAATTGGAGAAGAGTGTCTCACAAATTCGACAGAATAACATTATAAAATTCGTCAAAAGTTTTTTTACAACTGAAAATGTCAAGCTATTTATAAGCTATAGGAGTTAGCCGAATAGGCATGCTTAAAAGCTAAGGAATGTTTAGCCATAATTGGCTTAGATTAATCTAGAAAATGTCTCCCCAACTTGCTGTCCACGTTTAGCCATTGGAACACAAAAATCCCCTTCTAGAAAGCTTATGTGCAACCGAAATTAATAGGAGAAAGAGGGAGGAGCTGAAATGCAATTAAAATTCAGCCTTGGGACTTGAATGATGAACCTTGGAAACTCGAACAGCCATTCATTGTTCAAGGCTGCATTGGGACGTGAATGGCCTTCCCAAACTCCCATATCAGCTTTTAATTACTCCCCACGCATGGAGAAGCATACCAGCAGTAAATTAAATTCAGCTCCTTTATTGCCTTATCTTTTACATTTCACGAAGCAATCCTTGAAAGCTGAAGCACACTTACCACGCCTAGGAGAAAGCAACCGGCTCATTTATCACGTCTAGGAAAGCTGAACAATCAGCTATTAATTTTGCCGTCCAAGCCTTGCATGCCCATTAGCCTTAATGCCGTCCCAACTAATCACATTAAATGTCGTCTTTACATGCTGCTGATTTATCGAACATCTTTAATGTGTGTTTGGGAAAAAGAAAAAGTCACGTTGGAAGCATAAACATCAGCTAATTGAAGTCCCATGCATGCTGCCGCCCCAAGCATTTAATAGTGTCCAACAAGCACCTGCATGTTAATAAATTCGGCCATTAATTTTCCAGCAGCTTAAGACAATATTTAAACCATGTTTTGAGCTGGAAAACATGAAATAAATGATAGCTTTTATTGTCCCAAAATTCGGGTGAAACAATAGGACACCATTAAAGATATTTCGACTGGACATATTTAATGAACAGCAACTCTTAATTATGTCCTAAACTAAGCACATTAACTATTAATCATTAAATATGTAATATTTAAAACATAATGAAGCTTGTTTTAATACAGTAAAATTAATATTTATATATAATTAATGTGTCCAAATTTTATTTAATAATTTCAGCTAATTAATTAGCTAAGGCCGAAATGGCCATAGGGAGCTCATCATGCACTAAGAACGAGCTAAGGTAAGCTCGTGGGCTGGTTGGTTGCTAGTTTGGAGCTCGGTATCTTGGCCGTGAGCTTGTAGGAGCATGTGACATGAACTTGAAACGGGATTCAAGCTAGCTTTAGTGTCGTCCCAAACTTGCTGAACTAAATCTCCAATTGCCTCCTTAAATTGCTTCGCACGAGCTCTCGTAATCGGCCCTCGAGGTAGCACAATCGGGTCTCGAGTTGCACTTGGCTCATGATAGGGCGTGCCCATATCACATGGTCTTATTCAAAATCTCACACCGAGGCCATATTCCAAATATGGTCTAACACGGGACCTTAATTATCATAGTATCATGCTATTTGCATTCCCTCTATTTTAGATTCAATTGAAGACTTTCAATTCTTGACATCTCGCCAAAACGTATTTAATATGTTCATAGAACCAATATACAATTCATACATCATCGAAATATTAAATTCTTCACTATAGTTGAATTATTAGCACACGAACTTACCTCGATATCGAAAAGGGCAAAAAGTGACCTATTTGTCCATATTTCTTTTTTCTCCCTTTCTAGGTCCGAATCTCGTTTTCTTTGATCTAGAACAATAAAATTTACTCATTTAATCACCATACTAATCAATACATTTTAAAATTCTACTTTGGCAAAATTACCATTTTGCCCTTAGACTTTGGCAAAATTACGATTTTACCCCTAGGCTCGTAAATAAATTTTCATCCAACTTCTTTACTAATCAAGCCTAGCCGATTCATATTACCTTCTATAGCAACTCACGATTTCAACTATTTCATGCATTTATTACCAAATTACAACATTTACAACTTAGTCCCATTTAGGTGTTTTCATGATAACACCTTTCGCAAAAGTTGTTTCTCATCTCCCCAACATTCATTTTCTTCCATAAAAACTCAGCTAACAACATAAACTCTCTCATGGCAAATCCCTAAACTTTCAACCATTTAAGAAATTAGTCCCCTCATTAGCTAACTTAAGCTTTGGGGACTCCAAAAGTACAAAAATCATCAACCAAAACCATCAAAATCACTTACTTGCAAGAGGATTGTTTGGCTGAAAGTTTGAGCTTCAAGAACCCCCATTCTTGCTTGTATTTTAGGTGGGATAAGAAAAGAAAATGAAAAGATGATAGCCTTTTCTTATTTCATCTTATTTTATTCATTTAGTCAACTAATGTCACCAACCCTTGTCAAATTTTAATTCCCTTATCCCCTTGACCTGCCATCACCTTTAGGAAGGCATAATTGTACTTTAAGGACCTCCAATTTATATTCCTTAGCTATTTGGCACCTCTAGCAAATAAAATAGAACTTTCGCACATTATGCAATTTAGTCCTTTTTCGCAATTAAGCATGAAATCGCTAAAATTATAGCACCAAAATTTTTATGCACCCTTATAATCATGCTATAACCTATAAAATAAAATTAAAATAAATTTTCTCTGACCCCGGATTAGTGATCCCGAGACCACTGTTCCGACTAGCCCCTAAATCAGTCATTCTGATAATCTTCCCAACACCCACAACAGATCCCTGCCGAGGAACCACAATTCCGCCAGAGCGACCACAACCCCGCGGAAGCTGAACCAAGGAGGAATCCGGTAGCGAATCACGTCGGCGACCCCATGTGGCACTCGATTTCGTGGCACCAACATTGATTTTTGTTAATATATTTGTACAAACTTTTTTATATTGTTTCATTTAATAAAATAAAAGTTGTTTTTAATATTTTAATTGTAATTTACTTTTTATATTTTTAATAAAATAAAAGTTCTTTTGAATAAGGCAATATTTTTAATAAAATATAAATAATGCAACATAATTTTATTACAGCAACTATCAACTATTCCGATTTGGACATGATCGAGTTGTATGGCCTGGGTTCCTACACCATCCGTACAACTTCTGTTGGTTGGTTGTTTCTAGGATATCCATATTGTTACGTATTCTAGTTGAGCAAGGCCGACCTTTTGGTTTGCGACGCAGTTCTCTATCCGGTAACAGCTTAAAAGGAGCAAGCGATACAGACGGCCACTTACGTTCATCTGGGACTGGTGGGAATACATGTCTCCACACGTTGTACATGTATTCTATTTTGTACACTTCGTCGACATAGCTCATGGGATCCAGACGGAGATTCTGACAAGCTGCAATTACATAAGCGCATGGATAACGAAGTGCGTCAAACATCCCACAGTCGCAGGTCCTATTTCTCAAGTGTACACGATATTGCCCGCCAATAATACCATGGCTCGGTCTGTCAAACTCCGTCACACGAAACCATAAGTTGTCACGATCGTGACACACTGTGTGCATGGTGTTGGCCCGTGCCTTCGCCTTGTTAATTTCTTGCAATACCTTCGCGCACCATACATAGCCTCCCTGCATTTGGCCTTTATAACTCGCTGCTCGCTTTGGAAATAGTGCCACTAAACGAAAGTATGTCTCTCGCACAACCGATGTTATCGACAAATGACGCGTTCCTTTTAGAACAGAATTTATGCATTCAGCTAGGTTTAAGGTCATATGACCATATCGTAGGCCACCGTTGTATGCTTGTGTACACTGTTCAAAAGGTATGTTACAGAGGTAGTTTACACCTTCTTCGTTAACTGAACGCAAAACCGCCAACATCTCATGAAAACGGTCCTTACTTATCTCATACCCTGCCAATATAAGTTGATAGCGAAAATTACATACCACTCTTCCATTCAGAATAAATTGAATATTACAAACGAAATTATATTAATAGAGATTAAATACCCATGTTGGTCACTTGTCGTCGTTCACTTGTAGATCGATATTGCCCGTAGTAGTTGGACGCAACATGCCTTAGGCAATACCGATAGTGTGTGCGATGCCATAGGCTTCCCTGTCGCTCAATTGCGGCTAGTATTCCAGTGCCCCGATCCGATATAACGCAAATATCAGGTTGGGGGCAGACATGCCTCCTTAACCTAGAAATAAAGAAATCTCAGTCATCAACTGACTCCCCCGATGTTATTGCAAACGCAATTGAAAGGATTCTCCCACTGCCATCCTGTGCCACAGTTAGCAATAGCCGATGGGTATATCTACCATACATAAAGGTACCGTCAATTAGTACCAATGGCTTGCAGTATAGAAATACGCCTCAGCATTGCTTAAAGCTCTAGAACAGACACTTGAACACTTGGCATCCACGGAGCAATCGGTCGTTGTAGTATACAGGTGCCGTTTCAAGGTCTGTTATGCAACCTGGGACATATCTCTCCAACACCTGACACCACTGCCACACTTCATTATATGAAGCGTCCCACCGACCATGTAACTTTTCCAACGCCTTCTGCTTAGCTATCCAAGCCTTGCGGTAAGAGGGCGTGTACCTCAATTGGCTACGAATATTGGCAATTAAGACCGACACTGAAGTCTTGGGATTCACCTTCACTGTCGGTAGTATTAAGCTAGCTAACATATCTGAATCCATCTTGGGATGATCTTGCGAAACACCTGTCAACGAAGTACGTTAAATAATGCAACATTACGTAATAATAGTATTATTCAAAAACCCTAAACACCTAGTGATATTGTACCGGCAACATATGTATGTGGACCTTTGTACTTTTTTATCTCCCACAAGCCTGTCCTTTTCCTCAACGAGGCCATGATTTTCCATGAACATGTATCGTCTTGCACTTCACACTTGGCATCATACTTATTGGATTTAGATTTAACCACGTTGTAGTTAACCCCGTTCATGATGTTATGTTGTTTTAATGCACCAAGAAAACTATCCTTATTGGAAAACTCCTTACCAACTTCCAATTCACCCGAATCCAATGACGAACTTGTATGGTCACGCCTTCTGTGTGGTAGATCTGGAAACTCCAACGCATCATCTTGAGATAGATCGACATTATGCATGTGGGCTGGAGGTGAGTACGCCCTGAATCATGGATCTTCTTCTTCTTCATCTGAATCCCCTTTAACATCTTCAGGTATGGTTGGAACAGGCTCCGGTTCAGAAAATAATACAACTTCTGCACCATCGGGGCCGGGCTCTTGAGGTGGATCCACATCGGACTTATCATCTGACCCACCATCATCTGCAACGAACGAGGTCCCCTCGTCGGTGGACGTCGTAGGGAGTACATCATCCCTTCTTGTGGACGTTTCGTAACGTCCCTAATCATATGTGGATTGCCAACCACTAGAAGTTTATGTCGTTCCCCAATACGTTTTTCCAGCATCGAACATCGATCCACCAATGTGCATGTCCCATCCACTAACCGAGTGTCGTGTAGAGGTTGTGTTTTCCATACTGCCACCAAACACGGGCGCTTCCGTATTCTGCCTCCCACTAACAGAGTGTCGGCTAGGGGTCGTGTATTCCTCTCGAATAGCAGTAGATGTTGAAGTCGCAAATGCATCATTTGGCGATGAAAATTGTATATATAACTCAAGATATGGTAATCCACTAGCAAGATGAGTCTGCACCATTGCCTCCAAGCTACGAGGACCTTTGATGTCGAATGAGTCATATCTCACGGGATCAACCGATATACAAAATCGATACTTAATAGACAAAACTTTCATTGGTGTCGTTCTGAATATTTTACGCCTAATTCTTTTATGAAGTTCTGTCAAATCTATGTTCTGGTTAAAAACCAGCAGCGCTGTGTTCTCCGATAAAAAAACAACGCCGTTCTCGGTGTCACAGACTTCACCATCATAGTAAATAATAGCACTAATACGTTCACTCATCTTCAGTTTCTATTCTACTTTAGCCTCAATTTCTCTTGTTGTAACTTATGCAACCTGAGAATAAAATTTGGCTCATTTATAGTCTAAGACCAAATAGGAACTACTGTAGAAAAAGAGCGTCCACGTGGGAGCTTTTTTCAGTAATCTTGCTGACAGTTCATCCTGCTTGAAGCATTTTGGACACTATTTGTTCAGAAACGTCTTCTCAAAATTATATTTTCAGATACTCATCAGAGAAAAGAGCGCCCACGTGGGAGCTTTTTGATAATTTTATCGATGACGGTGCATCCTACTTGAAGCGTTTTAGACACTATTTGTTCAAAAACGTCTTCTCAAAATTATTTTTTCAAATACTACTGTAGAAAAAGAGCGTCCACATGGGAGCTTTTTTCAGTAATTTTGCTGACAGTGCATCCTACTTGAAGCGTTTTGGACACTATTTGTTCAGAAACATCTTCTCAAAATTATTTTTTCAGATACTACTGTAAAAAAAAACAAAAAAAATTTATATTGCTAATATATTTTTTCCAAAACCCTAAACACAAAATTATTTAAAAAAAAAACTAAAACATAATTTAATTAATTAACCCAAAAACCCTAAACCCTAATTTAATTAATTAACCCCAAACCCTAATTTAATTACCCTAAACCCTTAAAAACCTTAAAACCAAGTAGAAAACTCTAACCCTAAAAAAAGGGCAAAACGCTCCCCGTGGACGCGCTTTGTTGACTCACAAAGACCGAGATCGCTACCGACGTGGACGCGTTGCTGGAAATTCGCCCTTCGGTAAATAATCAAAAAGTTGGCCCATTTCCGTAAATAATGTTAGAAATGGGCGTTTTTGGATAAAATAGCCACCAATAATTGCATTTGTTTTCTTTTTATACTTTTATAACTCATAATATTGTATATTTATATAAATCCCACTTTTTTCACTCATATAAAATATAGTGTTAAATTTGAATGAAAAAAGATGTTAAATTTGTGTTGGGTAAAAATCTAAATTTTTTTATGTTATTTGCAAAATATTCAGTGGTATTTATGTTAGAACCGTAAATAATATCTAATATAAATTAGAATTGTAAATCAGGATCTGTCGTGTCAAATCATTAAGAATAAATCAAGAACAAAACTAGATGCAGAAGCGTACTTGAATTTATCGATTTTTTGAAATCTAGAGATCTTGAAGTTTTGATCTTCCAAATTAGCATACAAGTAATCTAGAGAAGGTGGCTCTCTCTTTTGGCATAGACAAAAACACCAAAGCAATTCACACATATACGTGTATTCAAAATCAGATAGAAAAACTTACCATGCATATACCATGTAAATCCAAAATTGTATTAATGATTAAACAAAGATTTGCATGAATACTTGAAAAATACATTCAAGCTAATAAATATCAAAAAACAAAATCATAATAGTTGATATACCCCATAGTTCATATTGTAGACCATATCAATATAATTTAACTAAATATTTGGAACCAGGTGCCAAAACCTAATGTTGTAGAACCAAACTTAAAACCAAATTATTTAAGCATGTATATAGTTTACATGAATTTGCATCAAAGCACCCATAAAATTGAATATATAATCATAACAGAAAAAAAAATTAACAACTTCAACTATATCCATCAAAACTTAATGTCACCAATTAAACTATAAAAGATATCTTATTGAATAATGGTTATAAACACCTATCCACGCAAACTATAATCATGTATTAATCCTCAAAATCATTTATATGTATATAATATATATATATCACAATATAATAATAGAAAAATAATACTGGCTTGCCTTATATATTTCATGTAAACTCAAATTTATATTCATGACTAAAGACATTATCATAAAACTTCTTTATACGCACAAACACTTAAAAAAAATCCATAACCACCAAATATAAAAAAATCCCAAACTGTATAAAGGCCTTCATATGCGCAACTACTTACAAAAATTCATAGCCACCATATAAAAAAAACCCAAATATTTTAATTTTAGTCGGGTTCCATAAGGACTAAAACTTATATAAAATAATTATAACAGAAACCAAAAGTAATCATTCGTATATATGAATTGAATTCAACCGTGAATATAATTCATCATGAATAAAGACAAAAGATGATAATTCCATATACATTCAACCACAAACAGAAAATTTAAAATAAATAGTGCAGAAAAAAAATATCTTAACAACATTCATTTATTCGATTATCAAGTGAATTAACATTCAAAACCAATTATACAACCCAATTGAAATTCTTTAATTGCAAAAAGTTGTAAGTCTGTAACTTTAATCTAATAATGACTTTAACCAAAATTTATAAAATAATTGTGCGAAAAGAAGAGAAAGAAATCTCACACATCAATTTTTATCAATTGATTATGAATAAATAAATAAATAAGCCTTCATCTTTCGAATAACATATGCAAGTATTAAACTAGATTATATTTATAAAACCCTAAAACTTTATTTAAAGAATCCAAACCCAAAAATTTTATTAAGAATCTCAAAGATTCAACATAGTATATAATTAAAATATCAAATCCATAAAATTAAAAAAGAAAAACAAATCAATCCAAAAATAATAAAAAATCAATTCATTTCCAATAATTCAACATGACGAAGCTCTGATGCCACTTGTTAGAACTGTAAATAATAACTAATATAAAATTAGAACTGTAAACCAGGACTCGTTATGTCAAATCGTCAAGAATAAATCAAGAACAAAACTAGATACGAAAGCGTACCTGAATTCATCGATTTCTTGAAATCTACGGATCTTGGGGTTTTGGTCTTCCAAATTAGCACACAAGTAATCTAGAAAATGTGACTCTCCCTTTTCTAAATATGGGATATTAGAAAAGTTACTTTGTATGTAAATTGGGGACCATAACCCTAATATATATATATAATTTTGGCACATTAACTGTAATATCCTAAAAAAAATTGAGTATCATCTTGTTACTTGTGTTAGCTCGAGTATGATTATTATTATGTGCTTAGTATAGTTTTATGAAGGCTTGGAATTATTAGCTAAGCTAGAATGATTTTTAGTATTGAAAATATAGTGAAGTGGATTAGATGAACTTGACACTTAAGTTAATTTAAGTGTTAAATTCTAACACAAGAGGAGTTAGTGGCATAGTGGATAAGGCGCATGAAAGGTTACTTGAGGGAAGTGGTTCGAGTAGCATGGAAGGCATATTAAGGATTTTATTTTTTTATGCATCCTAGCATTAAGTGTCGGTCAACTATTCATATGGATAAGATGGACAATTTTCTTTTTATGGCAAGAAGACTTAAGGTTATGGTAAGCATGAAATAAGGGATAGAATTGCTAGATTTTGGGGATAAAATTTCTTCAACTTTGGGAATGTAGAGGATTTCAAGGCTTGGCTTAAGGGTGTTGTTTTGGAAACTCTCCTATGGCCATTAGTGCATGAATGTGGACGGCATGTGTGGCTAGGGGGGTGGCCGAATGTTGATAGGAAGTTTAGGGGAATAGTTGGCCAACTTTAGCATTTTGTGCATCATTTGGCATTTTCTCTTCCTCTCCAAAAACTCCCTCTTTGGCCGAATGTATCTTAGGAATTTTGGTGCAATTTTGCTTTTGATTTAGCTCTCATTTATGTTTGAACCAAAATCTAATTTCTTCCTCTCATTTCCCTTTGAAACCGAAACCACAATTTGCATTTTTGTGCACTTTTCTTTTCGGCAAACTAGGTGTTTGGCCGAACCTCTTTCTCCATCTCTCTCTTTTCTTTCTTTTGATACTTGCTCAAAAACCACATTTCCTTTTTCACTTCCTCTTGGCCGAATCTTCCTCCTTCCCAAATCCCATCTCTTTCATTTTTTTTTCAAAGTTAAAAACATCCATTACCATTCTATTTTCATTTTCTATTTTCTTCTTTCTTCCATTTTCGAATCATCCTTCTCCTATTTCACTTTCACGTTTATTTTTCCTTTCTTTTTACTCCACCATAGCCGAATCTTCTTTCTCTCTTTTGGTGTTATATTTGCCGAATATCATCAAGGGTAGATAATCTTTGGGTTTTCTTCAATCGGTTTTGGAAGATAGGTAAGTGTTCATGGCCGTATTTCCGTTATTTCCTTCTCCTTTCTAAGTCGTTTTCTTGTGGACAAAGGCCGAATCCTTGGGCATTTGTTTGCAAGGTTCTAACCATTATTTAGGAACCGATTTTTCCTTTAGGCTCTTTGGGACGTTGGAAGCAATCGATCTAAGCCATTCATTTAGCAATCGAAGTTGGTAAGTCAAGTGGTAAGATTCATGTCGATTCATTATTCTTTTTGAGGATAAAGACTAAGGCTATTGGGATTAAGATGTGATGTTGGCCGAATGGATTTTTGCTTATAGTTTTGTGGTATGGCCGAATGTAGAACAAGGTGATCTAGTACGGTAGATCGGATCTTCGGAAGTTAGTTTTGCGTTAGTGAAAGGTGTGTACCTTACACACTTTATAACTCGGTATATATATATATGTGTGTGTTAATAACTATTCATGTTGTTAAAGCCGAAAACTATGAGATCTTGAAATGATACCTTGATGGGTATGAGCAAGGATACGGGTAAGTCCGTTTCGATATGATGTTGATATATGTTGTTAATATCACGATCTACGATATATATTGGTTATATGTTTATATCAAAGTATAATGACATGATTTGTTATCTATTGCATTGGTATGGGCGATATGAGAGGAGGGGGAAGATTGATATCCGTGTCTTTGGGACACCAGAGGTTTGGCACCTCCAGTGGTTTGGTACCACATATTTCGTGTCTTTGGGACACCAGAGGTTTGGCACCTCATAGCGACTCGTCCCAGTGGTTTCACACCACCGTGGGTTGGCCCCACATTTGATGTATTGGGATCGTCGCCAGTGATTTGGTATCACACGTGGGTTGGCCCCACAACTTGATTATTTGTGACTTTAGGTCACCAGTGATTTGGCATCACATTATTGGATATCATGACTTTGGGTCACCAGTGGTTTGGCACCACCAGTGGTTTGGTACCACACGGGGTAGAAAAGGAGTTTTGGATGGCTAGGTTGGGTGCATTATATATATATTGCTTGGTTATAATTTGTGTAAGTATGTGGCATTTACCCGGGAGAGGGATTATGCACTGAGTCTTGGTGACTCACCTTCTCTCTTATTTTTTTCAGGTGATTCGTAAAATCGCGGATGAGGAGCCGGATGAACTCGAGGAGGCCATGCAATAAAATTTGGTTTTACATGAACGTCCATTTGGGTACTTTATTTTAATTCGTTTTCATCTTTTTATGGATTTGTAATAAGGCCTCTTTAATTATATTTTTGGATTATTTATATGCTTTGGATTTATTTTAAATATGGCTTATAAATTACATGGTTGATATAATAATTTGAGCACCAAGTTTTCTAAACTACTAAACGCGATGGTTTTAAAAGCGTTACCATCGGGTAACATAAATCAATTGATAGTATTTAACAACTTAAGTATTTTTGATAACTCATACTATTTTCCAAAACTCCGGTTTCCAAATTTCTATTAGATACGGTTTTCAACCTAATCGCTTTAGTTTCTTTTCAATTTATAAAAGGTTTACAAATCTAAGCTGCAACTAAGTTTTAAAGATTTATTTTCGGATTTCAAAGTAAATTATCGCTTTTAATTTATTATACACCGATTTCTACGAACTTAGAACAACAAAGAGTTTTTCACTAAAATTTAATCGGTAACTCGTTTTTTCTCAAAACGTTTTCCCTATAACATACCAAATTTAGTCGTGGCGTATTGACCGGGTTTGGGGTGTTACAAATTGGTATCAGAGTCAAGTTCAAAAGCTCGACTGTGGGCCCAAGGCCCAAAATGATTTAAAGTATGATCTTAAAATGTTTTTGTTTAAAATTATATGATCTGAAAGGCATGGCACCGAGTCTCAAGCACCGATCCGCCCGGGTAAGTACTTTAAACTGTTGATCTTGATGATATGATGATGTTAGTATGACTAATTAGTAGTAGAAACTACTCTAGAGACCCAAACTATAGGTTGAATGTACTCGCGAAACAACTTCTTATTAAAATTATTCATAAAACTGTGTTTTAAAGAAAGTGGAATAATGACTAATGCATAACACTTTTAAATCGGATAAGTCGAGACTTTAGACATGAGTACTCGAGGGTCGGGTCGATTACTCGTGGACGTAGTCGGGTAGGATGGGCGTGTCCGAGCTCGTGAGGTCCGGTCAAGGATCCGAAAATGAGGTACCACTACCCCACCACCAACGGTTGGAGTTGAGCATCAGGATCAAACGGGGGATGACGCAGTGTCTCAGGCGATGCTGCGAGTCCTTGAGAGGGTAGCTGAAATAGGTGGAGACGCGGGAGCTCGGAAATCTGTACCTGAGCGACTCCGAGCCAATGGAGCTGAGGTATTTCGAGGTGTTTCAGGTGTGGCTCCCAGTACGGCAGAGTATTGGTTAGAGGCGACGGAATGAATCATGGATGACTTGGATCTGAATGCTGAGGAAAAGCTGAAAGGGATAGTGTCGCTTCTTTGGGATGAGTCATATCAGTGGTGGCTCACGGTACGGAATAGTCTTTGCAAATGAGGATCTCACTTGGGATTATTTTAAGGCAGCAGATCGGAAGAAATATGTTGGGTCTAGTTACATTGATGCAGCGTAAGGCATTTCGAGTTTGGTCCAGGGAAGTAAGTCCGTATTAGAATATGAGGCAGAATTTTTAAGATTGATCCGGCATCTTTGGAGGTATCGTGGCCGAGCACGAGCGATGTGTCCGGTTCGAGGATGGATTGAGGACAAACCGAGATTGCTGATTGCTCCACATCGAGAGCGAGAGTTTCTTCGCGCTAGTTGAAAAGACTAAGATAGCGAGAGGGATAAAGGAATCGATGAAGCGCAGAGGCACGACAAGAATAAACATAAGAGAAGTTTTGGATCATCCGGTGGTGGTAATTCTCGTAAGAGGGTTAGGCAGAGTGGGCGAATCAATCTGGGAGGCTCATTATCGCTAATCGAGACCAAAGACAAGTGTAACCGATGTAGAAAATTTTATTGGGGCGAATGTTGGACCGGAGGGAAAGGATGTTTTGAGTGTGGTTCATTTGGATCATCGTGAGAGACCGCCCACGTAAGCTAGCCAGAATCGCCCCGAGGGTCAAGGTCGTGCTCATTTCGAAATGAGGGACCGCCACCGCAGAGAGGTCGTGGTAATGGTAGAGGAGGTAATGGTTCTCGGGTCGAGGCCGCGAGCATCTGGCGCAGAGGTCTTTGGCAACACCGAGGCAAGACGCCTGGCTTGGTGTATGCAAAGCGAGACGTCGAGAGGAGGGCGACGCACTAGACGTCATAAGCTGCACGCGTTCTTAATCTTTGGTGAACCATATAACGCTTTGATAGATGTGGGTTCGACACATTCGTATGTTGCTAGTAACATAGTAGAGACTATGAATCTAGACTCGAGACTACTTCTAGGAAGATGATGTATTTAGCCCTCCGGGTCACTCAGAGAAGTAAATAAGTCAGATAGAGATGTACCCCTAGAACTCCAAGGGGTAATGTTTGTAGCGATCCGATGGAACTACCGCTTGAGGAGTTCGATCTGATTCTTGGGATGGACTGGTTGGTCAAGTATCAAGCAAGTTTGGATTGCATTTGCTAAGCGCATGGTTTTGAAGATGACTAAGGGCGAAGAGGTGGTTATGATAGGTAATAGAAGAGATTATCTATCCAATGTGGTATCCGCGTTGAAAGTCGTGAAGTTGGTCGAAGAAAGGTGTGAGGCATTTGTGGTTCATCCGTGTGCGTTGGAGGCTAAGGAGTCATCGTGGGGAATGTCCGAACGGTAAAGGAATATGTTGACGTATTTCCGAGAAGAACTTCGGGATTGCCTCCGGATCGTGAAGTTGAATTTGGCATAGATCTCATTGCGGAATCGCGCCCGGTGTCTATTGCTCCGTATAGGATGGCAAGAAGGAATTAGGGAATTGAAGGCTTAAATTTAAGAATTGTTGGATCGAGGTTTTATCCGACCAAGTGTTTCGCCTTGGGAGCACCGGTACTTTTTGTCAAGAAGAAGGATGGATCGATGTGGATGTGTATAGACTATCGCCGATTGAATAAGTCGACGATCAAAAACAAGTATCCTTTGCCGAGGATAGATGACTTGTTTGATCACCTTAAGGGGCAGCGGTTTTCCAAGATTGATTTAAGGTCCGGATATCATCAGCTAAAGGTGAAAGAGGTCGATATCCATAAGACGGCATTTCGCACTCGGTATGGGCACCACGAGAAGCTCGGTAATGCCGTTTGGGTTGACTAACGCGCGGTAGCATTCATGGACATGATGAATCGGGTATTCCAGCCAGCTTTTGGACCAGTTTGTTGTGGTATTTATAGACGATATTTTGGTATACTCCAAGTCGGAGGAGGAGCATGATGCGCATTTGCGAGTAGTGTTGCGATTTTGAGGAAAAGCGACTTTATGCAAAATTTAGTAAGTGCGAGTTTTGGCTTAGGAGGTGACTTTCTTGGGTCACGTAGTATCGGTGAGGATTAGAGTGGATCCTCGAAAGATTGAGGCGATGTTGGATTGGAAGCCGCCTAAGTCGGTGGTTGAGATTCGGAGTTTCCTAGGTCCGCGGGGTATTAGAAGATTTGTGGAAGGATTTTCTTTGATAGCAAAGACCTATGACTAAGTTATTGAGGAAATGAATTCCATTTGTGTGGACCGAGAAGCAGCAAGGAAGTTTTGACAAGTTGAAGAAGATTTCGATCAAGCTCCGATTTTGATTCAACCTCGAGGCAGGCAAGGAATTCACGGTTTCATCGTGATGCATCACATCTTGTTTTTGGGATGTGTGCCGATGCAGAAGAAGGAAGGTAGTGGCTTATGCATCTCGGCGATTGAGACCATATGAAGTTAACTATCCGACGCATGACTTGGAATTAGCTGCAGTGGTTTTTGCTTTGAAGATATGGAGACACTATTTGTATGGAGAGAAGTCGATAGTCTACACGGATCACAAGAGTCTTAAGTATCTTTTGACTCAGAAGGATTTGAACTTGAGCGGCGTAGATGGATAGAGTTGTTGAAGGACTACGACTATTCGATTGAGTATCATCCGGCAAGGCTAACGTGGTGGCGCACGCGTTGAGCCGAAAGGTTGTATCGAGACTTAAGATCGATGTTTGCTCATCTTAGCTTATATGACGATGGGAGTCTTTTTATTGAATTGCAAGTCAAGCCGACTTGGTTAGAGCAGATCAAGGAGAAACAAGTTAGAGGATGATGGTTTGAATGATCGGAGGTTACAGTGTTGAGAATGGTGGTTTAGAGGATTATAGTTTGTCCAAGGATGGAGTATTGTGTTTTAAAGGAAGAGCTTGTATGCCAAAGGATGTTGAGTTGAGGCAAAGGATTCTTCGACGCACATAGCAGCCATACGCTATGCATCCTAGAGGTAGCAAGATGTATCGGGATTTAAGAGAGCGATTTTGGTGGCAGTCCAAGCGTGAGGTGGCGAGTTTGTGGGTAAATGTCCGACGTGTCGAGGTCAAGGCGAGCATCGTTGCCGTCGGGTTACTTCACCGGTAAAGATTCCACATGGAAGTGGGAAAGGATCACTATGGACTTTGTCAAGTGGATTACCCCTTACGTCAAGTAAGAAGGACTCGATTTGGGTGATTGTGGATCGTCGACTAAGTCACTCATTTTATTCCTCGGTAAGGGTGGATTACTCGCCTGTGGTTAGCTAAGTTGTATGTGGCGGAGATAGTAAGGTTGCACGGTGTACCAAAGTGTCGATCATCTCGCATGAGATCCTAGATTTACGTCGAGGTTTTGGAGAGCGTTACATCAAAGCTTTGGGTACGTTAGCTGGATTTTAGTACCGCATTTCATCCACAAATCGATGGGCATCGGAAAGAGTTATACTGATTTTAGAGGATATGTTGAGAGGTTGTGTATTGGACTCAGAGGCACTGGAAGAGTTTTTACCATTAGCGAGTTCGCATACAACAATAGTTATCAGGCAAGCATTAAGATGGCACCATATGAGGCGTTGTATGGTAGGAGGTGTCGCACACCTACATGCTGGACCGAGTTGAGTGAGCGTCAAATGTTAGGACCAGAGTTGGTTGCGTAAACCGAAGATACGGTGAAGTTGATTCAAGCTCGGTTGAAGGAAGCTTGGATAGGCGTAAGTCATATGCCGATCTCAAGCGGAGGGATATAGAATTTTCTGTGGGTGACAAAGTTTTTCTGAAAGTCTCGCCATGGAAGAAAGTGTTAAGATTTGGGAGAAAAGGCAAGTTAAGTCCAAGGTTTATTGGGCCGTATAAGGTGTTGAGACGAGTGGGACCAGTAGCCTATCAGCTCGAGTTGCCATCAGAGCTGAGTCAGATTCACGATGTGTTCCATGTCTCCATGCTTAGACGCTATCGTTCTGATCCATCGCATGTTATGGCAGTAGAGGAAATAGAGGTGAGTCCAGATCTGACGGTAGAAGAAGAACACGTGCGATTCTAGACCGAGATGTGAAAGTTTTACGTAGGAAGTCAGTTCCCTTAGTGAAGGTTTTATGGCGGAACCATGGCGTAGAAGAAGCTACGTGGGAACCGGAGGATGTGATGAGGCAGCAGTTTCCTCAACTCTTTTGAGCAGGTAATTTCGAGGACGAAATTTTCTTAAGGGGGTAGAATTGTAATATCCTAAAAAAAACGAGTATCATCTTGTTATTTGTGTTAGCTCAAGTATGATTATTATTATGTGCTTAGTATAGTTTTATGAAGGCTTGGAATTATTAGCTAAGCTAGAATGATTTTTAGTATTGAAAATATAGTGAAGTGGATTAGATGAACTTGACACTTAAGTTAATTTAAGTGTTAAATTCTAACACAAGAGGAGTTAGTGGCATAGTGGATAAGGCGCATGAAAGGTTGCTTGAGGAAGTGGTTCGGAGTAGCATGGAAGGCATATTAAGGATTTTATTTTTTATGCATCCTAGCATTAAGTGTCTGGTCAACTATTCATATGGATAAGATGGACAATTTTCTTTTTATGGCAAGAAGACTTAAGTTTATGGTAAGCATGAAATAAGGGATAGAATTGCTAGATTTTGGGGATAAAATTTCTTCCACTTTGGGAATGTAGAGGATTTCAAGGCTTGGCTTAAGGGTGTTGTTTTGGAAACTCTCCTATGGCCATTATTGCATGAATGTGGACGGCATGTGTGGCTAGGGGTGGCCGAATGTTGATAGGAAGTTTGGGGGAATAGTTGGCCAACTTTAGCATTTTGTGCATCATTTGGCATTTTCTCTTCCCTCCAAAAACTCCTCTTTGGCCGAATGTATCTTAGGCATTTTGGTGCAATTTTGCTTTTGATTTAGCTCTCATTTGTGTTTGAACCAAAATCTAATTTCTTCCTCTCATTTCCTTTGAAATCGAAACCACAATTTGCATTTTTGTGCACTTTTCTTTTTCGGCAAACTAGGTGTTTGGCGAACCTCTTTCTCCCATCTCTCTCTTTTCTTTCTTTTGATACTTGCTCAAAACCACATTTCCTTTTCACTTCCTCTTGGCCGAATCTTCCTCCTTCCCAAATCCCATCTCTTTCATTTTTTTCAAAGTTAAAAACATCCATTACCATTCTATTTTCATTTTCTATTTTCTTCTTTCTTCCATTTTCGAATCATCCTTCTCCTATTTCACTTTCACTTTTATTTTTCCTTTCTTTTTACTCCACCATAGCCGAATCTTCTTTCTCTCTTTTGGTGTTATATTTGCCGAATATCATCAAGGGTAGATAATCTTTGGGTTTTCTTTAATCGGTTTTGGAAGATAGGTAAGTGTTCATGGCCGTATTTCCGTTATTTCCTTCTCCTTTCTAAGTTGTTTTCTTGTGGACAAAGGCCGAATCCTTGGGCATTTGTTTGCAAGGTTCTAACCATTATTTAGGAACCGATTTTTCCTTTAGGCTCTTTGGGACGTTGGAAGCAATCGATCTAAGCCATTCATTTAGCAATCGAAGTTGGTAAGTCAAGTGGTAAGATTCATGTCGATTCATTATTCTTTTTGAGGATAAAGACTAAGGCTATTGGGATTAAGATGTGATGTTGGCCGAATAGATTTTTGCTTATAGTTTTGTGGTATGGCCGAATGTAGGACAAGGTGATCTAGTGCGGTAGATCGGATCTTCGGAAGTTAGTATTTGCGTTAGTGAAAGGTGTGTACCTTACACACTTTATAACTCGGTATATATATATGTGTGTGTGTTAATAACTATTCATGTTGTTAAAGCCGAAAACTATGAGATCTTGAAATGATACCTTGATGGGTATGAGCAAGGATACGGGTAAGTCCGTTTCGATATGATGTTGATATATGTTGTTAATATCACGATCTACGATATATATTGGTTATATGTTTATATCAAAGTATAATGACATGATTTGTTATCTATTGCATTGGTATGGGCGATATGAGAGGAGGGGGAAGATTGATATCCGTGTCTTTGGGACACCAGAGGTTTGGCACCTCCAGTGGTTTGGTACCACATATTTCGTGTCTTTGGGACACCAGAGGTTTGGCACCTCATAGCGACTCGTCCCAGTGGTTTCAACCACCATGGGTTGGCCCCACATTTGATGTATTGGGATCGTCGCCAGTGATTTGGTATCACACGTGGGTTGGCCCCACAACTTGATTATTTGTGACTTTGGGTCACCAGTGATTTGGCATCACATTATTGGATATCGTGACTTTGGGTCACCAGTGGTTTGGCACCACCAGTGATTTGGTACCACACGAGGTAGAAAAGGAGTTTTGGATGGCTAGGTTGGGTGCATTATATATATATTGCTTGGTTATAATTTGTGTAAGTATGTGGCATTTACCCGGGAGAGGGATTATGCACTGAGTCTTGGTGACTCACCTTCTCCCTTATTTTTTCAGGTGATTCGTAAAATCGCGGATGAGGAGCCGGATGAACTCGAGGAGGCCATGCAATAAAATTTGGTTTTACATGAACTTCCATTTGGGTACTTTATTTTAATTCGTTTTCATCTTTTTATGGATTTGTAATAAGGCCTCTTTAATTATATTTTTGGATTATTTATATGCTTTGGATTTGTTTTAAATATGGCTTATAAATTACATGGTTGATATAATAATTTGAGCACCAAGTTTTCTAAACTACTAAACGCGATGGTTTTTAAAACGTTACCATCGGGTAACATAAATCAATTGATAGTATTTAACAACTTAAGTATTTTTGATAACTCATACTATTTTCCAAAACTCCAGTTTCCAAATTTCTATTAGATACGGTTTTCAACCTAATCGCTTTAGTTTCTTTTCAATTTATAAAAGGTTTACAAATCTAAGTCGCAACTAAGTTTTAAAGATTTATTTTCGGATTTCAAAGTAAATTATCAGTTTTAATTTATTATACACTGATTTCTACGAACTTAGAACAACAAAGAGTTTTTCACTAAAATTTAATCGGTAACTCGTTTTTCCTCAAAACGTTTTCCCCTGTAACATACCAAATTCGGTCGTGGCGTATTGACCGGGTTTGGGGTGTTACATTAACCCTAATTTCTAATCAGCCCATCATCAATTAGAAATTAGTTACTATAGTATTTACACATATTTGATCTATACTTTATTTAATAATTAAAGTCCAATAAACCGTAACCAAATTAAATCACTTTTAATTTAGACTAACCTATTATGATAGTAAATAATAACATGTAATTACCCTTATTATATATATAATGTCCATATTTTTTAACAATTTATGTAAATCCCTTCTAAATTATGCTTTCACGAACTAGTAACAGTACGTTTGGTTCACTGTAATAGAATAGGGCTGTAATTGAATAGAGCTGTAATGGAATAGAGCTGTAATAAGTAATTCAACTGTTTGGTTGAATGTAATGGAATAGAACTGTAATAGTATTCTTGTGTTTGGTTGAATGGAATGATGTTGTAATAGCATAAAGAAAAGAACTAAAACGACCATAATACCCTTAGCAGAAATTTTTTTAGGTAGATGATTATTGTTATTGTTATTAAATTTTAATAAGATTATTATTGAAAATAATTTAATAAAAATAATAAATATATTTAATCATATTTTAACATAATTATTATTAAATATAATTTAATAAAAAATATAATTTAATAACATTCTTAATATAATTATTATTATATGAATTAAAAAATCAAAATATTTAATACTATAAAAATATATATAATCTACTTTATTATTTTTAAACTGCAATACATATTTAATGTGCTAAAATATCATTACTGAAACAAATAATTTAATTATTCTACAATAAAAAATAATTAAATATTAGAAGTAATAAATAACTTGAGAATTATATTTCACATCCAATTTATACAATTGTAGGCGAGAGATTAAAAATGATATTTGATCATTTTCATATAAAATGCAAAAAAATAAAATAAAAGACTTTACATGAAAAATGTTTTCGTTTTATATATAGTTATATAGATTATAAAATAAAAGACTTTACAGTGAGGCTATTGACAATCAACACTCAGGAGTTAGGACCAAGACCAAATAGCTAAGGCCACAAGAATCAAAACAAAAGCTGAATTCTTTGAAATGAAATCTCTAGATGAGCATTTCTCTGTTGATTGGGCTATACCATGGGAGCCATTAAGTCAGAGAAATCAACTTTGAATCTCAAACGGTTATCTGTAGAAACTGTAAACTTATTTGCCTTGAGGACTAGGGTATCAGATATTATTTTTAGTGAAAATTAAGCATTCCTTGTTAAAAAAAGAAAATGTAAGCCGTCCATTATTTTCCCAAAGTTTGACATATAAATGGATCAATTGACAATAGTAATAACAATATTGCCAATTCATCTGTCAAATAATTGCTTAAAATCCTTGAGCCATATCCCATGAACATACATCAAACAAGGCATATAACTGACATTGACACAATACATCAAACAAAGCATATAACTTTTAACGGTACGAACCATTCTGTTAGTCTGCCCAGTGCCTAATTACACCGACAAAATGATATGATCACCATGAATTTAAATGAATTCTAAAATCTTTTCTTTAAAAAAAAAAAAACTTGTCCAATGAGCAATATACAAAACGATTGCTAAGAATATTAAATAAATTTAACTGGAGAAAATTTAGAGACCCCGATTAAATTTAGTAAATTAACTCATGCAAAACCAAATCAACTCAATTAAACAACAGATTTGATCCCTGAAATTAAATTCTCAATATTGTGAGCCATATACAAACACATCCCTTGATATAAAGGCAGCAAAAAGAGCCATGGATTTTGAGTTGGGATGGTATATGGAACCATTACGCATGGAGAATACCCAGAAACCATGAGAAGTTTGATTAAAGATAGGCTACCTGTTTTCACTGCAAAACAAAAGAAGCTTGTTAAAGGATCTTTTGTTTTCATTGGAATCAATTATTATACTTCAAGATATGCTAAAAACATTGCACCTAATCCATATATCACGGCTTTTTTTACACTTCCACAACATCCAAATGAAATAGGAATTTGAAGTACTGTAAGAGAAAAAACTTTAATAATTCTCTTTTGCTCGAATTTTAGAAGATTTGAGAAAGATACAATTTAAAAAAATAACAAATGATAGTTTATGGATAAATTCTCTATACCTCTAAAAGGAAACAAAGATAATTTTAATTTCAAAAGAAAGCAAAACTATAACAACTAGGGTTCATCGACAATCAAAATTTTACCTTAAATAGAGGTGATGAAATTTCAGATAGCGTAAAGTCGTTTGATTTACGTTTCTTTCCGTTTGCTGAAAGATGAAACAGTAATTCTCTGCGTATATATGTGTGTTTTGAAACAGAGAAAACAACAAATCAAAGAAAAGGAAAATGAAAATCCAGCAACACTGAAAATTAAAAAAATTACTAAATTAATGTTTTGAGTTGCGGTTGAAACGGCTACGATCACAGTGATGAAACACTACAATTCCAGCTCCGCAGTTATCATTTCAAACCAGTAAAATTAACCAAATAAAAACAGATATAGTGTAACAAATATGCCAGTTCAGAAGAGAATAAATTCAAGAAAGCCCAAAGAATTTAGAACACTGAAAATTTAGTTAACTTGGAGTCATTATATTTTAGGAATACCTTCTTCTCAATCTGTCAACTTTAGCTTTCGCGTAACTTATCATCAAAAAGAATACATGCATGTAAACAAGAAAGTTGTAAGACTATATTTCAAAAAAAATAAAATGTAAGCCGTCCATTATTTCCCCAAAGTTTGACATATAAATGGATCAATTGACAATAGTAATGACAGTATTGCTCATTCATCTGTCAAATAATTGCTTAAAATCCTTGAGCCATATCCCATGAACATACATCAAACAAAGCATATAATCATCATTGACACAATACATCAAACAAAGCATATAATCGGCATTTGAATAAGTAAACATGCCTTCAATTATCTGTGGTGTATTTTGGCATTGCATCTAGCCTAAAACTCACTGACAAGAAAAGCTGAGTGACAACCTAAAAAGTAAAGCAAATGAAAACCGTGATATAGGTTATAACACCACTTAGCATCTCCCTCAGGGGTAGCCAAACAGGACAACTAGGACATATCAGCTCATCTTGTCTAGTACAAATCCCCATGTTCAATTGAGATGGAATATGACCCTTCTGAAAATATGCTAAAGACATGGAAACCAAGAAAAATGAATTTTTGACTTCTTTCAGAGGATATGAAAGATCCCAAAGTACTCGAGAAAATTCTGGAAGCTACTCTAGTCGCAATTAACTAAGAAAATCCAAATGAATTTCTTTCTTTTATGTAATTTTGGTGGTTTTGCTACTCTATTTCAGTGAAAGATGCAATTGTCAAATATTTACATTTCAAGAGAGATGACATTGTAATAAAATCATTGAGTTTTCGAACACACAAAGGGGGAAAAGTCCATTACTAGTCAAAGTTAAAAGGTTGGGTAAGCATGTCTCTGGAAATTCAGCAAACAAACAGTAATAAGTTTCAATCAATTTTAGGAATTACAAAGTAATAAAAATCTAGCAGGATTAATAAAAATATGAAGAAGACTCGGGTTCAGATCATGAACAAACTGAAATGCGCATGAATCAGTTATAGAATAGTGAAAATTAAGGAGCTTAACATCGAATCCAAGTGCCAAATTATACAACAGTCAGCATCTCATGTAATCACAACTTCTAAATCAGTGAAGAGAAATCAAACCATCATTTATCTTTCAGTTGTTCCCTGCTCATAATCTGAAATGTCTTTTTTTCTAACCAGAAAAATGTTTACCCCTTCATCAGATTTATGAACACTCGACAAATAACAAGAACCCAGAAGCTAAAGGGAAATAAAGGAACCAGCTTAACTAATCTCAAAGGTTCTAACAAACCCAATTTACAGAAGCTGCAAATAACAAACCCAATTTACAGAAGCTGCAAAACATGATTTTTACGCTAAGCGTAAGCAAATGCATGATATAGCAAATAAAGAAAAGAGCCGGTTGTAAAGTAATCCTTTATGTTGAAAGATTAAGAACAGATAATCCAGAAATGGACAAGAATGAAGGGACGTGCCTGGGCTTGGAAACGCCGATTTTTTGCCGATTTTAGTGAGAACGTCGAGATACTCTACTTCTTCAAGGCTCTGCCATTGTTTCTTTCGATGAATCAGTAAGGAACACACCCGTTTAACCATAAAACAAAAATGAAAAGGCAAAAGACAAAGTTCAAGTTAAGATGATGAAGGAAGATGATGTGAAGGAAGCAGAAGCAAAAATGTTTACCTGACCTTGGATGAAGGGGGGAATGCCGGAGTCGAAGGGTACGTGAAATGGCTGCCGATTGAGAGTGTTTTTGAGGTGAAATTTTGGTAAGGGTAAAAAAGAGTTCTTCAAGCAATGAATAGCTAAACGGTGAAGAAGGAAGGGAATAGAAATCCCAAAAATCGCTGCTTAAGCGCGGCATGGAATAGACTCGTAATAGGGTATTCCATTGAACCAAACGTCAGTTTATGTGGGCCTACAAAATAGGCTTGTAATAGGCATGTAATGGCATAGCCATTACCTTCAACCAAACATGCTGTAAGAGTCAAAACTGTCGAAAGCTGCTTATGGGTATGGTTGTATAATAGATCGATCAAGGTAGTGCTGAGTGAGTTTTTGTTTTTGTTTTTCTTATATATATACTATACAGTTAGGTTGATACACACGTGGAAGGAATATGTTAGAAAAATTAAATAGGGAAATTAAAATAAGAAATATAATAACGGTTTAAAACATGTAAAACATTTTTCTTAAAACTTTAAAATATTTTTAAATTACATCAGCACTTCAAGTAAAATAATAAAAATATTAATAAAAAAGATGTTTATATAAACATCCAATAGGTGATATATCCTTTCATAAAAATATATATTTTAATGAGACACTCTTTCATAAGGTTGTGTTGTTTTATAATATAACTTTACATAAATTTATAATTTTATTAGATAACTTTATATACAAAATTTTTATCTTTATAATACAATTATTTGATAAATAATTATAATTTTTTTTACATAATAAAATATTATTACTACCAATATTATAAACTATTGCAAAAATATACTCACACTATATATGCACACCCTCCGTTCAAATAGTGTTATCTAAATAAAAATTTACCCAATTCTTTAAATCTAAATAAATTATATAAATCAATATCTTTTAACCACTAAATCAAACATAAAAGTTAACGGTGGAACAGTGAATTGAGTTGATAATATTTGAAAACATCACATCACAACCACATCAGCTTCCAAAATAATATGAAAAAGAGTTAGCTGCTCCAACCATTCCATTACTATCTCCCAACCACCCTGCCTTTACCTCCCCTTTCTTTATTGCTCTCGTTCGCACGCTTAAATTTTAATCCTACTTTTAATTTTATATTTATTATATTAAAAATTTCATTAAAAATATTTCAATAATTAATTGAGTTCTCAAATAGAATAATATTCAATTGAGTTAACTACTCAATTGAATCCTCAATTGAATTTAAGCAATTAATTAAATCCTTATTTTTTAACATCACTAACTTGTCAATAACTTCATCACGTGGTATGTCAGGGTTGTGCCACGTGACGAAATCTGGTAATTTCTATTATATTTATTTTAAAAAAAATTAAAAATCAAAAAGGCATTTAAAATTTTAGAACATTAAAAGAAAAAAATAGACTTTATAAAAATTATTAAAAATTATAAAAATAGAATTCATTAAAAAACATAATTTTTTTTTGAAATTTTAGAAAAAAATTTAGAAAAATAGAATTTATAAAAATTATAAAAATGAAAATATTAAAATATTAAAAATAATAGAAATCATTTAGAAAATAAAATATAAAATATTTAAAAATTATAAAAAATAGAATTTTTTTAGATATTTTAGAATTTTTATGCTTTTTAATGATTTGATAAAAAAAAACATTTTTAATAATTTTTATAAATTGTATATTTTTTAAAGTTTCAAAATTTTAGATTTTTTAAAATAATTTTTTATGATTTTTTATAAAAAAAAATTACCAAATTTCGCCAAATGACACAACCTTATTGTGCCACATGGGGGAGTTAACGTTGTGCAGGGGCTTCCACAGAAAGTGTTGATTTGAATGCTTAATTGAGTGCTTAAGTTTGATTAAGGACTCAATTGAGTGCTGCTTTTGATTAAGAGCTCAATTGTTTATTGAATTATTTTCAAGAGACTTTTTTATATAATATGTATTGTGGGGTGTGCCTCGCATTTATCGGACAGTATGCAGACACTTACCAAAGTCAGCCAACAATGTCACGACAAGAAGCATCCCGACGTTGCACCGACAGACGACATTATGACGACGCAAATGAGGATGTTGCGATGTGACAACGTGTTTCCCACAAACACAGAGTTTCTTTTCCTAGTTAAACTATGTTATCTTTTCCCTGTCGAACTCTAAATACTCTAGGGATATTTTAGTTATATTAGGACTTTAATATTAGCCTATTTAAAGGATTTTTGTAACCCTTTTTAGAGAGTTGATAGAATATCTCTTATGTGAGATTTGATTGTAACAGCCCGATTTTGGGTCTAGTCGGAACAGTGGTTTTGGGACCACAAATCTGACGAAGAAAAATTTATTTTTATTATATTTTTATGATATACAATTTTATGAAATGATTTCGTGAAAATTTCGTTTGAAAATTTTGACGTTTGGGCACTCAATTTAGTTAAAGGGACTAAATTGCAAAAAGGTGCAAAATGTGTGTTCTAGAAGCTAGAGGTGCCTAATTGCTATGAAATCTTAAATTAGGGGTCCTTAAATGGTGATTAGACCATAATACTTTGGTATGGACAAAAATGGACATGGCTAGGTGAAATTTTGAAGTTTTTCATTAAGGGCATTTTAGTCATTTGGTTAATAAAGACAAAATTTAACAAATAAAAGATGTTCATCTTTCTATTTTCATCCCCCATGGCCGAATTTCACAAGGAGAAACCATAGCTAGGGTTTGCCAAGCTTCCAAGCTCGGTTGTAAGTCTGTTCTTATCCCGTTTTTAATGATTTTTGTATTTTTGAGATCGTTGTAGCTTGATTTAGCTATTTCAAGGACTAATTTGAAAGAAAGGTGAAGTTTAAAATTTTACCCATTTCGAACATGTATGTATTTTGATGTTTGATGGTAGAATATGCATGTTTGTTGTTTGTTAAATGACTTTTGCTAAGTGATTTTCGATAAAAATGTCAAAAAAGACCTATTTGTAAAAGTTATAAAATGAGTAGAAAAATGTGAATAAATGAGAAATTTGGGCTGTTATGAGTATGAAAATGGTTCGGCTAGGCTTGGGTTTTTAAGAAATTGAATGAAATTCATTTTACGAGCCTAGGGACTAATGTGTAAAATGTCAAAAGTTTAGGGGCAAAAATGTAATTTTGCCATAATGTGACTTTTGGGCTGAATTGAATAATGTGATGATTAAATGAGATGAATTTGGTATTATAGATCAAGAAAAACGAAGTTCGGGTCTAGATTAGGGGAAAACCAAAGTGTTTGACAGTTAGGTCCATTTCTGCTATTTTTGTATCAAGGTAAGTTCGTATGCAAACAATGCATTGTTATATTTATGTCTTAAATGCTTTAATATTGTATGAATTGTGGTTGACTCTTTGGACGTATTCGGCAAAGTTTCGACAAACGAGAAATCCCGGTTGAACCATAGGAATAGATTAGGATACAAGTGACATGTCACTAGGAACCCATGTAATTATGTGATTTAAGTGATCTGAGTGCTGGTCCTGTACGTCCTACCAGTGGTTGGGTATACCGACATATGTTGTGGATACCTGACAACTTGTGTGAGCAGCACCTCGTAGCTACGTCTCGACTGACAGCTTGTGTGAGCAGGCCCGAGGATAGCTCGAGAGCGAGCCTATATGTTTTATGAGAATTGTGGTAGCATTGGTTACATATGTGGCACTTATGTGCAAATCTTTCCGTGTATCCGATACTATTCCAAGTGGTTCAACAGGTATGTCAAAGATGAGAAAGTATGTGATTATGTTACGAGTTGGTACATGTATGTACGAAAAACTCAAAGGAAATAGATTTGGTATATGATGAGCTATTGGTAAGAATATGATTGAGTAAGTTATGCTCATGAAGTTTAATGACATTTATATTGATATATGTTATGTTATTCATATGATGAGTTATTAGTAAGAATGTGATTGAGTAAGTTGTGTTTATGAAGCTATAATGACATTTATGTTAATATATGTTAAGTTACTTGTATGTCAGATGTATGAATAATGTTTTGTATTATTTGCATATGAACTTACTAAGCTTTATAGCTTACCCCCCTTTCTTTCCCTTATCTTATAGTGTCATCAAGCTAGCTCAGGATCGGAGATCGTCGGAGTTCGCATCACACTATCAAACGATTATTTTGGGTATTGATGAGCTTATCATTTTGAGTATGTTGCATGTATAGGGACTTAGACATTTTGTATATGTGTCATTGTGATTGTAGCCAATGTGTTGGCTTGTGATTGTCAAAGGCTTGTTTTGATATTTGGCCATGTAGATTGGCTTATTTGGGCTATCATGGTTGTAAGCCTAAGTATGTATATATATGTGCCACTGTCTTTGGTGATATGGTCATGGTATGCTTGGTGAATGATAGAAATGTGATTTATGACATGAATGTAAAATGTTTGGCAATGTGGCCTATTGAAAAGATGATAAAGTGGTATACAATTAGGTATCTTGAAAGCAGTCAATTGTGGCTTAATAACTGTTGTGAGTATGATAGATGTTGATATTGTGTTGGCATGTGTTGGTCATAATTGTGGATGTTTTGGTTGCCTAAGTATGTTATGTTTTATGCCTTTGAATTGGTGTAACTGTATGTGTGAATAAGGGTGGAAAATAGCTCAGTAAATAGCCTTTATTTTGTCCACACGGGTAGAAACATGGGCGTGTGTCTAGGCCATGTGTGACACACGGTCTGCCCCACGGGCATGTGTTCCGGCCGTGTGTCCCCTGCACCTTAATTTTGAGAAACAGAATGTCCAGAATTGAGACACGGGCGTGTGTCTCAGTCGTGTGTGCTACACGACCTAGCACACGGGCATATGGCACGACCGTGTGGCACAAGTCAGAGAGCACCCTAATTTGAACACGGCCTGTAGCACGGGCGTGTCTTAGGGTCACACGGGCATGTCCCTTGAACCACACGGACGTGTGACCCCTGTAACATGAAAAATTTTCTAAGTTTTGTAAAATTTCCTAAAGTTCTCGGTTTAGTCCCGAACCACTTCCAAAGCATGTTTTGGGCCTCGTAAACTCGTATAAGGGACTTTATGATCGAATATGAATGGTTTTAATTTGGACGCAAATTTATGACTCGGAATTGTGTGAATGCTTGTGTTATAAGTCCGGTAATGCCTCGAGCCTTGTTTCGGCATTGAATACGGGTAAGGGGTGTTACATTTAGTGGTATCAGAGCAACGGTTTAGTCGATTCTCGGACTAACCTAGCGTATGTAAGAGTCTAGCTATACATGCCATATATAAATTCTGATAGTGTGACGACTCCTGACAATTTCAATTGTGTTTTCAATTAGTAAATGGATCCCAATTGAGCTAATTCCGGTGGTATTGGAAATGGTACTCAAGTGTCTAAGTAAAGATATGTTTATGATGAGTTGAAACTCATAAAGGTATGGATAAAAGTTCATAATATTACGTTGATGATAAATATAATGTTATATGTGTGTACATATGAGAGTCAAATTTAGAGGCTTTACAATCTTCACCCCCTTACCAGTATAGTATGGTACAAGGAAATCCACAAGATTTAGATTTAATAAACTAGCAAGTGTGAAACCAAAGAGTTCAGTGGCCGAATGATTAATAATGCGGTCAGAACTGAGAATGGGTTATCGAGTAAGGACAAATCTAGAAGGGATATCAGGTTCTTCAGAAGATAATTTGGATTACGTATTGTCGCTTTTAAAGAATAAGTTAATCTCGACTAATCGACTTATTCAGGTATGATGTTTATAGAATGTGATAACTGAAACTTCTGCTGAATTGATTTTCGTTAGTAAATAGAATAATGTGGAAGTAGAGATAACTGTAATAATCAGTGGAATAATATTTGAGTTATAAAGATATCTGAGTACAACAGTTATAGTTGAATAGATTATGATGATCTCTTCCGGGTGTTCTATGTGTTCATTTATTTTCAGAGGTATAAGTAATTGTTCGTTTTCAAATGAAATTCCTATCGTATGAGAACGCTAGCTAACTATAATGTTAGACAAAAGCACTGTTGGCCTGGTTGGTTTATGATCGGCATTTTTTATCTTTCTTTGGGATTCTATTCTATCATGTGTAATACCCTTAACCCGTATCCGTCGCCGGATTAGGGTTACTAGGCATTACCAGACTTAACACAGATCATAGTAAATAATTACTATTTACGAAATCATAACCGAATGCATTTAAAGATAATGATGTAATTTTAAAGTATGCTTAAACATTTATATACTTAGCATAAATCTATTCAACCAAATTCATATATATATAAGTTTGTTTCAACAATTAGCAAAAGTCACTATTCAATTGGTCATTTTAAAAGCAAAGTTCATTAGCCGAATATACTTATGCTTATAATGACTTTACTTAAATAATTCATCAATCACTAAAACCGAACATAAAACATATATATATATACTTTCAATTCCTGTCAACAATAAATATACCAACTTCTATACCAATTACCGAACATCCAATCATAATATAGATCACTTCTCTTATAAGAACATAGTCGAATCAACAAGACCAAACATATCTCACATTAACCAAAACATATAAAACTAAACTCATTACACCTACACATATGTAAAACATGTCCGAATATGCCCAACCCAAGTACATGACCTATAATACCATTCATACCAATTATGCAAGCTTATTTGCCACATTACACAAATACCATGATCGAGTTTCACAACTATAATTTAGCTCAAATCAATCAAGCCATTTAACCTAAATACCAAACATACATGCCATGAAACATGATTACCAACAAAGTTATATCATAATCAAATATACCCGAATTTAAGCATCATGAGCAAACATAACCGAACTCAAGCTTAGAAATTAATCCGTTTAACCAATCACCAATCACAAACATATCATGAAATATACCTTCATTATAACATAATATCATGGCCGAATATTACAAGTAAATATACTATAATTTGATCATTAATATTTCATACATAACATAATATGAAATAAACTCAAAATAACACCATAATCAAGCATGGCTAAACCATATTCAAGCATAGAAGTATAGCCATTTTCGCATGGCCTTTATACATCATATTCAAAATAAACTCAAAAGAGTAATATAGCCTATACATGCCATAGTTCCAAAAGTTCAACTTATAAAAAAAGGTACCAAAGATAATTGATAGTGTGATTGACTTTGACGATGATCCCCGAGCTTGAACGTAGACTTCAAAATCTATAAAATAGTCAAATGAACACATACAGTAAGCTAACATAGCTTAGTAAGTTATAAGCAATGGTAAAATATACAATTAATCATTATACAAATTAAATTGATCTAACATGATCATCAACGAACTCATAACCGTATATATATCTCCTATCAACATTCAATAACTACCATATTTGATAGTCTCAAAACCGAATACTCATATATCATTATTCCATCTCAAACAAACTCAAAAATTAATAATCACATTTCATTTCTTTAGTTTCATGAACGAGAACAACTTACCTCATTAGTATCAAACTATTCAACTATCATGCATCACTTACCTGTTTATTTCATCTCGTTTATCACCATTCATCAGTTTATATCCTTGAAGGATCCTTAAACCCACACACATAGTGCAAATCATGTAACGTATCGCACACTTAGTGCCGTTACTTTGATAAAGTGCACACGTAGTGCCATTTACTTGTAACGTATCGCACACTTAGTGCCATTACTTGTAATGTATCGCACACTTAGTGCCATTACCTATTTTCTGCACACTTAGTGCCATACGACCGATTTCGCACACACAGTGCTCGGTATTTAAGCTCGCACACATAGTGCTCATTAACCTATCTTTCCTCATTCATAAAAACACATATAATTTCATTTTCATTCATATATACACATATATGTACATGTTCAAACAACTCATTTATCCTACCAATTACCATCACATTCGGCAACACTCAATATACACACATATATATATATATATATTCCCCAATTCGAATACAACCATCTCTCTCTTTTCATTTTCACATCCAATTAACTCTTAGTACATATATATAATTATTCATTCAACTCAAATAATCAAAGCTTATATATAGGTATACTAACCTCACATTCAACTAATACATTATACATTCCATGTCACATTCGGCACTATGAGATTTAAAAAGCTTATTTCTATTTACATATGCATATTAATTTAGGTTAAAATTCAATTCAACCCAATTGCTTAAAAACTTACCTCGAAAATCGACGGATTAGGTTTCCCGGCTATTTGTTCAACTTTGCTTTTCCCCGATCCAATCCCGATTCTTTTTGTTCTTGATCTAAATAATTTCAAATTAAGCTCATTCAACTATATTTTCATTCAATTTAATCCAAAAACACATAATTATGCAAATTACCATTTTACCCCAAACATTTACAATTTTTACAATTTAGTCCCTATTGCACAAAACACAAAATACACAAAATTAGAACATACTCCTTTAGTTCCGAATGTTACTCATGCCCATACAAGTCCATACATTCCATTTATTTCACATTTTGACACTTCAATTTACAAATTTCACAATTTAATCCTAATTACTCAAAATCATCAAAATTTCCAATACAAAGCATGTTAATCTAAAACATATCTTTAATATTATGTCATCAAACATTATAAAACACAAGTTTTCATCAATGGTCGAACATCAAACATGCATCAAAATCAGAAATTTTAGCATGGGTCGGATAGTATTCGAAGCAACGATCTCAAAAACGTAAAAATTATCAAGAACCGAGCTAAAACTCACCTTGAATCAAGCTAGATGAATGCCGAACCCTTGAAGTGTTTTTTTTTTCTTTTTAGTTTCGGTTGAATGAAGTTAAATAAGATGAACATGCAACCACTTTATGTTTTATTCATTATTATAATCTTATAATATATTATTTATTAAAATAAACTTAACATATATAAAATAAACATGTAAATGCCTTATATAAATACAAGTTGCCGTCCACTATCCTATTAAAAAGGAAAATTTGCAACATAAAACCTCCTCATTATAAAGACATACTATTTAAGCCACTCAATTAAATAAAAGGCTACTTTTACCACTTATGCGATTTAGTCCTTTTCCTTAAATCAAACACACAAACAGACAAATTAACTCATGAAACTTTAACACGTGTTCGATCATATACTATAGACACCAAATATATTATTAAAATATTTTTTTAACTCAGATTCGTGGTCCCGAAACCACCGTTCCGATTACGGCCAAAATCGGGCTGTTACAACTCTCCCCCCTTAAGGATTTTCGTCCTCGAAAATCTTACCAGTGAATAAGTTTGGGTATCGTTCTTTCATCGAATCCTCAAGCTCCCAAGTTGCTTCTTCGACCCCATGCTTATGCCACAGTACTTTCACCAACGAAATTTTCTTATTGCGCAACTCTTTCACTTCGCGAGTCAAAATACTAATCGGTTCTTTCTCATAAGTCAAATCAGACTGAATCTCAATTTCTGATGGACTAATCACGTGAGAAGGATTAGATCCATATCGTCGAAGCACCGAAACATGGAAAACATTGTGGATCTTTTCTAATTCAGGTGGAAACATCAACCTGTACGCAACCGGCCCGATACGCTCAATAACCTCGTACGGCCCAATAAATCTCGGACTCAGCTTTTCTTTACGACCAAATCTAAGTATCTTTTTCCACAGCGAGACTTTCAAAAATACCCGATCACCCACTTGAAACTCTATATCTTTGCGTTTCAAGTCCGCATATGAATTCTGACGATCTGGCGCAACTTTCAAACTTTCTCGGATCACTTTTACTTTCTGTTCAGTCTCTTTGATTAAATCAATCTCGTGTATCTTGCTTTCACTTAGCTCGGTCCAATATACAGGTGTACGACATTTACGACCGTACAAAGCTTCATAAGGTGCCATTTTGATACTCGATTGAAAGTTATTATTGTACGCAAATTCAATCAAAGGCAAGTATCGTTCCCATGTACCCTCGAACTCAAGAACACAACATCTCAACATATCCTCGAGTATTTGAATAATACGTTCGAATTGACCATCCGTCTGAGGGTGAAAAGCAGTACTGAAATGCAATTTAGTACCTAGAGCATCTTGCAGTTTCTTCCAAAACCGTGATGTAAATCTCGGATCTCTATCCGAAACAATAGAAATAGGTACTCCGTGCAATCGTACAATCTGAGAAATGTACATTTCAGCTAACTTATCAAGCGAGAAGTCCGTACGTACCGGAATAAAATGGGCCGATTTCGTCAATCTATCAACAATAACCCAGATTGCATCTTTCTTGCTCGGTGTCAACGGTAACCCAGCTACGAAATCCATTGTGACTCGATCCCATTTCCACTCAGGTATCATAATCGGCTGAAGTAATCCCGATGGCACTTGATGCTCAGCTTTTACTTGTTGACATATTAAACACTTCGACACAAAATCTGAAATATCTCGTTTCATACCGTGCCACCAGTAATGTTATTTTAAATCATTATACATCTTCGTGCTACCCGAGTGAATAGACAATCTACTGTTATGAGCTTCATTACAAATCGTTCGAATCAACTCAGGGTTCTTTGGTACACATATCCGATTTCTGAACCGTAAACATCCCTCAGCATCAATCTGAAATTCTGAGTCAGTATTCGAACCACAATGATTCCTTTTTGCTAATAATTTATTATCAACCTTTTGAGCTTCGCAAATATGTTGAATGAATAACGGTCTCGCTTTCAATTCTGTAATGATCGCACCATAATCAGTCATAGCTATATCCACATTCATTGCACGTAGAGCAAATAGTGATTTTCAGCTTAGTGCATCAACAACCACGTTAGCCTTTCCCAAGTGATAGTCAATCACGAGCTCGTAGTCTTTTAACAATTCCAACCATCGTCGCTGTCTCAAATTCAGATCCTTCTGAGTCATTAAGTATTTTAGACTCTTGTGATCGGAATAGACATGACATTTTTCACCAAATAAATAGTGACGCCATATTTTCAAAGCAAAAACTATGGCAGCCAACTCGAGATCGTGTGTCAGATAGTTCTTTTCGTGCGGCTTCAACTGTCTCGAGGCATAGGCTACAAATTTACCCTCCTGCATTAAAACACAGCCCAAACCATTTAAAGATGCATCGATGAAGATAACGAACTCTTTACCCGATTCTGGCTGAACAAGCACTGGAGCTTCCGTTAACAAGGTTTTTAGTTGATCAAAACTCTTATGACACCTCTCTGACCACTCAAACTTAACGTCTTTCTGTAACAGCTTTGTCATCGGAGCTGCAATCATAGAAAACCCTTTTACAAAGCGCCTATAGTACCCGGCAAGTCCCAGAAAACTCCAAACTTCAGAAACATTTCGCGGGGGTTTCCAATCAAGTATTGCCGAGATTTTACTCGGGTCAACCTGAATGCCTGATGCTGAAATAACATGCCCCAGGAAACTGACTTCATTCAACCAAAACTCACATTTGCTGTATTTCGCGTACAACTACTTATCCCGCAAAATCTGTAACACAAGTCTCAAGTGTTCGACATGCTCAGTTTCGTCACATGAATAGATCAAAATATCATCTATGAATACAACCACAAACCGATCCAGATATGGTCTGAATACTCGATTCATCAAATCCATGAAAACTGCAGGGGCATTAGTGAGTCCGACCGACATCACCAAAAACTCGTAATGGCCGTATCTCGTTCAAAAAGCGATTTTAGGTACATCTGAGTCTCTAACTCGCAGCTGATAATAACCTGATCTTAGATCAATTTTTGAAAATACTGAAGCCCTCTTTAGCTGATCAAATAAATCATCGATACGTGGCAACGGATATTTATTATTTATGGTCACTTTATTGAGTTGACGGTAGTCGATGCACATTCTAAAAGTTCCGTCTTTCTTTTTCACAAAAAGAACTGGCGCACCCCAGGGAGAGAAACTAGGTCGAGCAAAAACTCTATCTATCAATTCTTGCAACTGAGCTTTCAACTCTTTTAATTCGGTCGGTGCCATTCTATACGGAGCTATCGAGATCGGGGTCGTCCCTGGCACTAATTCAATACCAAAGTCTACCTCCCGAACATGTGGCAATCCCAGCAATTCCTCCAGGAACACATCCGGATACTCACATACAACTAGTACAGATTCAATCTTCTTTTCAGTCACTTTACTATCAATCACATAAGCAAAGTAAGCTTCGCAACCCTTTCTCAAATACTGTCGAGCCAACATCGAAGATATCACTGCTGGTAACCCATTCAAATTCGCAGATTCAATTCAAATTATCTCATTATTCTGACACCGCAGATCAATAGTCTTTCATCTGCAATTCACTACCGCATCGTGCACGGTTACCCAATCCATACTGAGGATAATATCGAACTCATCAAATGGTAGCAACATCAAATCAGCCGAAAAACATGAATCTCTTATCATTAAAGGGCAATTCTTGCACACTCTATCAACTAGCACACACCGGCCCAGGGGGTTCGAAACCCGAATCACAAATTCAGTAGACTCAACAGGTAGAGTCTTGCTGGATACTTATGTTTCACAAACGTAGGAATGGGTTAAACCGGGATCAATCAGAGCAATTACACTAGTATTAAAGAGAGTAAATATACCGGTGATAACATCTGGAGATGAAGCCTCCTCTCTGGCACGAATGGCATAGGCTCTAGCTGGCACACGAGCCTCTAATCGAATAGCTGTGTCCAAAGTCCCTCTCTGAGTGCCACTCCTACCTCCCATATTGCGAGGTGGTCTACCTCTAGTTGCAGTACTGCTCGGCCTTGCACTCTGAGCATTGTCTTTTTCAGCTATCTCCGGGCAATCCCGAATGAAGTTATCCTGCAAACCACACTTGTAGCAAGCTCGGTTGTTGGACTTGCTCCAACATTTACCAAAATGCCGCCTACCACACTGTTGACACTCGGGCTTATTCAGTCGAGTATTGCCGACACTAGCAATCGAGGTAGCTCGTGAACTCACTAGTGGTCATTCTCGTATAGAGATCTCTGTATTAGCTTTGGAACGGCTACTGTCATTTTTGAACTTCTTTGATGACGATTGAGAAAATTTACCCGCTGATCTCTTACGGAAGTCTCTAGCCTCAAACTCAGCTTTTCATTTTTCTTTCCCCAGCTCTTCGGCTTTACAAGCTCACTCAACAAGTACCACGAACTCATTTATTTCAAGTATGCCAACCAGTAGTTTTATATCTTCGTTTAACCCTTCTTCAAATCTTCTACACATACCAGCCTCAGATGAAACACATTCACGGGCGTATCAGCTAAGTCTCACAAACTTGCGCTCATACTCAGATACGGTCATACGACCCTGTTTAAGCTGGAGAAATTCCTTGCGTTTCAAATCTATAAATCGCTGGCTGATGTATTTCTTGCGAAACTCCGTCTGAAAGAAGTCCCAAGTAACTCATTTTTTTGGAACAACCGATACGAGAGTATTCCACCAATAATAGGCAGAATCCCGTAATAAGGATATAGCACATTTCAGGCACTCATCAGGTGTGCAAGATAGTTAATCAAAAACAAGAATTGTAATATCGAGCCAAAATTCAGCTCGTTCAGCATCATCATCATCTTCAGCTCTAAACTCTTGAGCCCCGTGTTTTCTAATTCTGTCAACCAGAGGCTTATTTGTTCTCTCAGGATTGATGGTCGGGGGGTACCACCGGTATTACAGGTGGAGTATTCTGATTCGGGGATTGTTGAACAGCCGGATTGGTCCGGATATATTTGTTGAACCAATCATTCATTATGCTAAAGAAGGCTTGTTTAGCCCCCTCATCAGGATTACTCGCAGCTGGTCGAGATTCATTCGGCGCGGTCCCTTGCACAGGAGTAGGCGCCACACTCTCGACATCGTCGCACTATAGCTCGCTTCGGGATCGAATCCATTTCGCACGCGAAAGAAGAAAACACATTTCATTGTCAGAAGTCATCACACTATCACATTATAAATTATGGCATGTATAGCTAGACTCATACACGCTACGTTAGTCCGAGAACCGACAAATCGTAGCTCTGATACCAATTAAAATGTAACACCCTTAACCCGTATCCGTCACCGGATTAGGGTTACTAGGCATTACCAGACTTAACACAGATCATAGTAAATAATTACTATTTACGAAATCATAACCGAATGCATTTAAAGATAATGATGTAATTTTAAAGTATGCTTAAACATTTATATACTTAGCATAAATCTATTCAACCAAATTCATATATATGTATATATAAGTTTGTTTCAACAATTAGCAAAAGTCACTATTCAATTGGTCATTTTAAAAGCAAAGTTCATTAGCCGAATATACTTATGCTTATAATGACTTTACTTAAACAATTCATCAATCACTAAAACCGAACATAAAACATATATATATACTTTCAATTCTTGTCAACAATAAATATACCAACTTCTATACCAATTACCGAACATCCAATCATAATATAGATCACTTCTCTTATAAGAACATAGTCGAATCAACAAGACCAAACATATCTCACATTAACCAAAACATATAAATCTAAACTCATTACACCTACACATATGTAAAACATGTCCGAATATGCCCAACCCAAGTACATGACCTATAATACCATTCATACCAATTATGCAAGCTTATTTGCCACATTACACAAATACCATGATCGAGTTTCACAACTATAATTTAGTTCAAATCAATCAAGCCATTTAACCTAAATACCAAACATACATGCCATGAAACATGATTACCAACAAAGTTATATCATAATCAAATATACCCGAATTTAAGCATCATGAGCAAACATAACTGAACTCAAGCTTAGAAATTAATCCGTTTAACCAATCACCAATCATAAACACATCATGAAATATACCTTCATTATAACATAATATCATGGCCGAATATTACAAGTAAATATACTATAATTTGATCATTAATATTTCATACATAACATAATATGAAATAAACTCAAAATAACACCATAATCAAGCATGGCTAAACCATATTCAAGCATAGAAGTATAGCCATTTTCGCATGGCCTTTATACATCATATTCAAAATAAACTCAAAAGAGTAATATAGCCTATACATGCCATAGTTCCAAAAGTTCAACTTATAAAAAAAGGTACCAAAGATAATTGATAGTGTGATTGACTTTGACGATGATCCCCGAGCTCGAATGTAGACTTCAAAATCTATAAAATAGTCAAATGGACACATACAGTAAGCTAACATAGCTTAGTAAGTTATAAGCAATGGTAAAATATACAATTAATCATTATACAAATTAAATTGATCTAACATGATCATCAACGAACTCATAACCGTATATATATCTCCTATCAACATTCAATAACTACCATATTTGATAGTCTCAAAAATGAATACTCATATATCATTATTCCATCTCAAACAAACTCAAAAATTAATAATCACATTTCATTTCTTTAGTTTCATGAACGAGAACAACTTACCTCATTAGTATCAAACTATTCAACTATCATGCATCACTTACCTGTTTATTTCCTCTCGTTTATCACCATTCATCAGTTTATATCCTTGAAGGATCTGTAAACCCACACAAATAGTGCAAATCATGTAACATATCGCACACTTAGTGCCGTTACTTTGATAAAGTGCACACGTAGTGCCATTTACTTGTAACGTATCGCACACTTAGTGCCATTACTTGTAATGTATCGCACACTTAGTGCCATTACCTATTTTCCTCACACTTAGTGCCATACGCCCGATTTCGCACACACAGTGCTCGGTATTTAAGCTCGCACACATAGTGCTCATTAATCTATCTTTCCTCATTCATTAAAACACATATAATTTCATTTTCATTCATATATACACATATATGTACATGTTCAAACAACTCATTTCTCCTACCAATTACAATCACATTCGGCAACACTCAATATACACACATATATGTATATATATATTCCCCAATTCGAATACAACCATCTCTCTCTTTTTATTTTCACATCCAATTAACTCTTAGTACATATATATACATATTCATTCAACTCAAATAATTAAAACTTATATATAGGTATACTAACCTTACATTCAACTAATACATTATACATTCCATGTCACATTCGGCACTATGAGATTTAACAAGATTATTTCTATTTACATATGCATATTAATTTAGGTTAAAATTCAATTCAACCCAATTGCTTAAAAACTTACCTCGGAAATCGACGAATTAGGTTTCTCGGCTATTCGTTCAACTTTACTTTTCCTCGATCCAATCCCGATTCTTTTTGTTCTTGATCTAAATAATTTCAAATTAAGCTCATTCAACTATATTTTCATTCAATTTAATCCAAAAACACATAATTATGCAAATTACCATTTTACCCCTGACATTTACAATTTTTACAATTTAGTCTTTATTGCACAAAACACAAAATACACAAAATTTGAACATACTCCTTTAGGGCCGAATGTTACTCATGCCTATAAAAGTCCATACATTCCATTTATTTCACATTTTGACCCTTCAATTTACAAATTTCACAATTTAATCCTAATTACTCAAAATCATCAAAATTTCCAATACAAAGCATGTTAATCTAAAACATATCTTTAATATTTTAGTTTTCATCAATGGCTGAACATCAAACATGCATCAAAATCAGAAATTTTATCATGGGTCGGATAGTATTCGAAGCAACGATCTCAAAAATGTAAAAATTATCAAGAACCGGGCTAAAACTCACCTTGAATCAAGCTAGATGAATGCCGAACCCTTGAAGTGTTTTTCTTTCTTTTTAGTTTTGGTTGAATGAAGTTAAAGAAGATGAACATGTAACCACTTTATGTTTTATTCATTATTATAATCTTATAATATATTATTTATTAAAATAAACTTAACATATATAAAATAAACATGTAAATGCCTTATATAAATACAAGTTGCCATCCACTATCCTATTAAAAAGGAAAATTTGCAACATAAAACTTCCTCATTATAAAGACATACTATTTAAGCCACTCAATTAAATAAAAGGCTACTTTTACCACTTATGCGATTTAGTCCTTTTCCTTAAATCAAACACACAAACAGACAAATTAACTCACGAAACTTTAACACGTGTTCGATCATATACTATAGACACCAAATATATTATTAAAATATTTTTCTAACTCGAATTCGTGGTCCTGAAACCACCGTTCCGATTAGGGCCAAAATCGGGCTGTTACATCACGTTTGGTTTAAAAGTTGACGGTGAAATTTATATGAGGCTATTATTCTGTTTCTACTGGTTGTTGTTTTGTTTTATATATATATGGAAAATATATTGTCTCTGTCACAACTAATTCCTGTGCGTATGAGCAGTGTTTTTCTCCTTGTTTTTTTCTCCGATGAATCATTAAGATCTTTATTATTCAATATGGGTTGAGTTCTCAGAAATCCAGTATGGTCTCATATCTTGGATTTCGTTATCTTGGTTTTCTTATCGTTCTTACTGTTTAATTTATCAAACATGGCTCATCTGTAAATGTATTCAGTGATCGGAAATAGTTATATTCATTACGGTTATAATTTCTAGTTTGATCATGGGAGCATGGTGATGCTGATCTCAGGTTTTTCTAGTTTCCGTGAAAGGGATTGACATCGGCAAAAATATAGATGGTGGAAGCTCAAAGCTCAAACTTTTATAATGGTTTCCTTTTTCTCAGGTAAGCTTGATTAAGGTTAATGAGTTAAATCAGGATATTATGTTTTGTTGAGCTAATGCAGTCTGTAAAGATCTTTGACAAGCATGTTGAAGGAATTATGATGGATTGTATGTTTGAGTTGCTCTAACAACATGAAGAAGAGATTACTTTAAAATATTATTGTTTGATAGTTGAGATCAACTCAATTTTTTCGAATAGAGTGGTTATTTAATTGAAAAGTATTTTGAGTTATATACATTTAAGTTTATCTTCAGACATGGAAATAAATTTCGTACATTCATGGGTAAATAGATGAACGGTTTGAATGAAGAATTCATGTTCTAGGAGACATGATACAGAAACATATGTCTATTAGATTATTTCTAATTGAAAGACGTTATTATGAGTTAAAGTTGTTCTTATTAATGAAGTTATCGCATTTGTGTAGTTTGAATAGCCTGATACATGTTAGCAAAGTTTTAAATAAATAAAGTATTGTTAATCAAGCACTAGTCTTTGGTTCGATGCAGGAACCGGGAAAGAATTGGTGGTTTTCAGTAATGTGTTATTGAACAGATTGGGATATGTTTTAGTACAAGAATATAAAGTAGTAGTTTATGCTTCCAGACGGTTAAAGTCATATTAAAAGAATTATCCAACCCGCGACTTAGAGTGGGCCGCTATTGTGTTTGCATTGAGAATCTAGCGACATCTTTTGTTCGGTAAAATATGTCACATGATTTATGAATCCAAGGGTTTAAAATATCTAATGTCATAGAGAGAGATCTGAATCTGAGACAGCGGAGATGCCACAAACTATTGAAATATTATGAGTAGTTATTGATTAACATTTGGGAAAAGCAAATATAGTTGCAGAGGCTTGAGTGGAAAATTTTGTTTACCTTATGAACGAGAGTTACATGATTGATCTTGTCTGATGATAGTTTGATCCTATCTGAGTTAAAAGCTAAATCGATGTTTTTATTGCAAATCTAAGAAACTCAGAAATGTGATAAGGAATTGCAAGCTAAACGAGTACAGTGTGAGTCGACTTCTGATTCTAAATTTTAGGTCGGACTTGATGACTGTTTATTATTCCGAGGTAGAAATTGTGTACCGAAGAATCCAGAACTTATGCAAAAAAATTTTGCACAAAGCTCATAGAGGTAGCTTGTTTGTTCCTTTGGGGAAAAATAAAATATACAGTGATTTGAGACAAATGCATTGATGGTTGGGTATGAAACGTGAGATTTCTGACTTTATATCCAGATGTTTGATTTGCCAACAGGTTAAAACCGAACATCAAGTACCTATAGAATTGTTATAGCTAGTGATGATGTTGGAACGGAAATGAGATATAAGTTCCTGAAATTGTTAAGCTATTTGGAATGTCAGTCTTTAATATATTCGTTAGGAATCTACAGTTTACGGTTCACTTCTAAATTCCGGAATAAATGATAAGAAGTTTTGGGTAAGCAATTACAAATCTTTGATACCGTATTTTTCTCTCCGACTGATGGTCAGTTTGAGTGTGTTATTCAGATTCTTGAAGATATGTTTTGATACTATATTTTAGAATTTGAAGGCAAACAGAAAAGAAGTAATGGCAGTTAGTCAAAACTGCATGTCTCAACAGTTTTCAGCTTAGTATTAAAGTGGCACTATATGAGATTCTGTATAGTTACAAATGTGAAACTACATATTATTGGATTAAGTTTGATAAGAAAAGCTACATGGAATTGAATGATCCGTGAAATAGAAGGAAATGTAAAAGAGATCCGAGATAGGTTTAAGGCAGCCTCTGATTGTCAGAGATTTTATGTGAATTTTAAGTGGAAATAAATAGAGTTTCAGAATGGTGGCAAAGTGATACGATCTTACTTCAGTGAAGTAATTCGAGTCGCTTAGATGCCCGATCGTAAAATGGAGAAGTTTTGTTCAATTCGGAATTTAGTTGAATTTGGCTAAGTGCAGGCTTAAATGAAATGTTTTCAAAGAGTTTTATGATGGATTAAATATAGGATCGGCTAGATGTTGAAACAAAGGGGAATAAAGAGAAGGGCTGAAATTGGCTAAGTGAAATGATGATGGAAATGGCTAGGTGAATGAAGATGAAGATTCGGCTAAGGTTTGAAGCAAACAAATCAGAATGTTGGATAGAACGGAAAGTTGAGCTTAAGGACAAGAGTGAACCAATACTATGGAGAGTATTGACCCGAAACTTATAAGTCACTTAAGGTGCTGGAAAGGACCTTGACCCGCTAACTATAAAGAGTTAGGAACCAAAGGTATCAAATGGTTGAACGCCACACTTGGGATTGAGTGATAAGTTCAAAGAAACAAGAAAAACGCCACTAGCAAGCTAGATAAGTCTACTTGAGTCTTAAACGAATTTAAAGAGTTGAATAAACTCACAAATGAATTAAAATTCATAAAAATGTCAAGGTATATTGTCTAACCTTCAAAATGTTTACAAAACAACTATTTATAGGCTGAACATGTTCCAGCCGAATGGACACAAAAGGATCTAAATGGTCAGCTTTTAATTCAGCTTAATTAAGCTGAAAATAACTATTGAGCTCTTCAACACATCTCTTGAAGTATTCTACACCTTGGTGACGCGTAATGGACTGACCTCTTGGGGTTTTTAATCAATTTGAATTGTTGTCAATAAATAAGGAGTGAAATGAATGGCCTTAATTAGGTTCGACCAAAGTGATTGAATGAGCTGCCTTGAAGAACTGATTAGTCTTGGACTTTAAATAGTAGCTTAGGGCACTTCAATAGCCATGGAGTGTGAACCAACAAAATTGAGAAGCCTTTTGTGTGTGAAAGCAAATGACAGAATGGTCACCCCATGTGAAAAGAATTTCCAGCAATGTGAAAGCTCTTTAAAGCTGTTTGGAGAGCTAAATGGCCAACTTGGGAAGAAGAAACAGCAGCTCTCCCTTATCCTTTGCTGTTCACGAAAGGGTGTTTGGAGAAACTAAATCATCAGCTCACATTAATCAAGTCGTTCAATGTATGTAGCTGCAACATTCAATTAAGAAAATTTAATTAGTTTAAGACATGATAAATTCGGCTGAAGCTAGGACATATTAAAAACATGTAATAGACTAAGACACAAATTAAATTCAACAGCAACTAATTAATTTGTCTATACTTTAGACACATTTAAACCATGCATTAAAATAAGACACATTTAACACTTAATTAATTAGAATCAGATTAAAACATATTTATTAACACATATTTATGAGCTAAAACTAAATTAATTGACTTAGCTAAAGCATGAAATTATTCCAGTAACTAAAACGAATAAATTTAAAAGGATAAAATTGAGCTCAATGAGCTAGAATCGAGCTGAATTGAGCTCCATTGAGCTAGAATCGAGCTAAGTCAGCTTGCAAGAGTTTGCAAGCCACACTTGGTGAGCTGGTCCAAGGCCATTCTCGGGCGTGGCCGTATCATCCCCTCCCTCTTTAAAGCAATTTGTCCTCAAATCGGGCCACTTGCTTGCGAAAAATCTTTCTTTGTCACGAACCACTTGGGTGATGAATTTGACAGAAATGCTCCCAAGAACCTGAGATTCAGAAATACCTCGAAAAGAGAATAGGTTGTTTGCATACCCTCCCTCTTTAGGAGGAAACCACTTCAAGGTGTCACCTACACAAGAATGAAATAGTTTAGTGACACTAGAAATTACAATCTCAAGAGAAATTTTCAGTTACTTATTCAAAAATTGAGCAAATAAACCAATGCCAGGATCAAAAACAGAAGTTGATTTTACCTTTCTGCAATGAATCAAAAATTTCATCGATGACATCAAAACTGAACCACAAAGCATACGAGAGTTATAATTTTGGACAGAAAAGATCCATGTCTCAAATGCTTTGAACAACGATATAGAACCAAAACTTTGATTTAGCATTTGCAACTTATCACAGTTCAACAACTTTGTTTTCAGATTTAAAGACAAAACATCAAGCAAGCACAAATGGTTCACACATCTATTCACACAAAATTCAGAGTGCTTGTTTTCTCACAATAATGATTCAGAATAACAAAGCTTTCGATAGTTATAGTCTCGAAAATCAAAATCCCTTGGTTCAAATCCCTTGATCAATAATAAGGAACAATAATCACCAGGATCAAAGACGAGGGTTTCTCTTACCATTTCACTTCGACTTGAAAGTTTCATGACTAGCATCGTAGAAAGAACATGAAGCAATTTTAAGTCATTATCAAGCAAATCATACTCAAATATTTTAAGCCAAAGTATAGAACAATTTCCAGAATCAAAAATTTGATTTTGACTTTGCAAGCCAACGAAATTCACATGCTTTGTTTTCAAACAAAATAAAGATGAAACTCGAAGCAAATAGAAGGGGTCAACACATTGATTCAAAATACAATTTATTCACCTTCGCTTAACATCAACTTAGGAATACATGCTCCGGGTTTAAAAACACGGTTTTGATCGGTCGTTCCGCAACGCAACAAAAATTCCGTTTTCACCAAGACATCACACATGCCAAGCAAACAAGATTTAGGCATACATACATTCGAGCAATCAAACCCTTCATATTTCATTCGCAAAGGCATGCTTATACAAGAGGGTTTCACACAAAAATATAAAGAATTCACATAACCATCACAATCGAATAAATTAAGCTTTTTATGTGAATAATTGCTATCACGCATGTCCAAAGTTTGCACAAGCTGAATTAATCCAACGTCATCAACAGATTTTTCAACACAAAACACATCAAGTAAACAACTCTTCATGCCTCCACTTAAAACGAAATTGTCATCAACAAACAGAGAATGACAATCAACCAAAGTAAAATAAGGAGGTCTTTCGAAAACTATGTCACTAGCAACTTTCTCAACAACATTCAACTTTAATTGCCGTGATTCAAAAACATCGATGGGTCTTACCTTTTCATGATGAATCAAGAATTTTATAATCGGCAACATAGAATGAACAAGGAGCGATTTTAAGTTATAATTAGAGTCTTCAAGTTTCGTTTCCTTAGTTAAAGGCCAAGCATCAAATAAACATGAATTGTTCGCACAAAATTTAGGATGCTTGATTTCCTCCGAACCAGAATAACGAACTCCAGGTTTGAACACACGAGTTTGATTACTCGTTCCAAAATGCAAAAAGAATCTCTTTATCTCCAATAATTCACACATGTTAAACAACGAGGATTTAAGCATACACATACTCGAACAAACAAACCTTTTAAATTTCAGTCAAACAGACTTTCTCAAACATGTGGGTTTCGCACAACAAATTAGAGAATTCAAATGATCATCACAAACAAATAGATTAGATATCATCTCTTTATCACACAAGTCCAAATTTTGTTCGTGTCTATTTAATCTTGCTTCATCATCAAACTTGCCAACGACATACTCATTAGTAGAAGAGCTCTTCATGCCATGTTTTAAAACAAATTCATCAACAATCAGAGAGTGACACTTAAACAAATCAAGGTGAGGAGCTCTTTAAAGAGCTAAGTCTTCGGCAACCTTATCAATAACATTCAAGTGGGATTGTTGAAACTCAAACGCTAGGGAACCCTTACCGTGCTTACCTTTAAGCGGTTGTGGACTAAGGTCATCTACGATCTTACCTTTGCTGAACAACTTGAACCGCCTCTCTTCAGGAAGATAATGAAGTTGAAACTTGTCAAACAAATCTTTAGAAACCTGAAAAGAAGAAACAATATGAGTAAAACTCACATGTTGGTTAGTAAAGACATTCCTCACTTTTTCTTGTTCTCTCTCGTCTTTTTCACTCGTTTCTTTTTCTAACTCATTTTCAAATTCTCTCTCTTTTACCTCGGTCTCTTTTTTTGAGAACTCGACGACACTCATTTCTTTCACAATTTCTTTTCTTTCTTTAGTCTCATTTTCTTTTTCAATTTGCGTTTCTTTCTCACACTCTTTTTCAATCTCAATCTCTTTTTTCTTTCTCTCATTCTCTTTTTCCTTTTCAATTTCTTTTTCTTTCATCTCTCTTTTTCTTCTCTCGATTTTGTTTAAGATCCGCTCATTTTCTCGCATTAACATTTCTTGCCTCTCTTTTCTTTTTATTTCTTTTTGTCTCTTCCTTTCATTACAAGATGGAGATGATACAAATGAATCAGAACGACAAGCTTTTCGTTCAAAGGAAGGGAAAGCATCTACATATGGGTCACGATCAACTCTTCGTGAATAATCCTCCGTGGATGAGTACTTTGATGCTCTTGAAGAGATATATCTACCTTCTCATTTGTCATCTTGAAAGACCTTAGACTCGAAGCTTTCTTTCTTTCTACTCGAATGCCTCGATGAGTAGGAATCACGGTATGGATCTCTTCTTGAATAGTCATTGGATGTTTGTCTCCGTGATGATCTTGACTCCGTCTTTTGACTTGGAGATCCAATCGGTCCAATCGTTCATGCAACCTTTCAAATTTAGACCTCACAATTCTATGCATTTCTTTCATCACATATTGAAAATCTAATTCTGAAAGCTCTTCTTGAAACATGATTTATTGATGAAAAGAAAAAGTGATTAAAAACAGAAAATGAATACCTCACGAATCCACTCACAAAGAAAGATAATATGGCACTCCACTCGTGTTTGCACTCTTCACTTGGCTTTTATTCTCTCTAATGCTCTCACAATGCTCGTGCCTTTTACCACTCGATTCTCCTCTCAGAATTCGTAAATCAACTCATTTAGACTTAACTACTAGTCTAGGGGTCAACTTCAAGTGGGTTACAAGTGTAGATGACGTTTTTGGTGTTAGGTGGGCTGAAAGAAAAGTATATGGTTTTGGACTGTGGCGAAAATGGGTTCGATGAGAGAATTTGTAGATCGAGAAGAAAAGATGATCAATTTCAACAACTATCCTTCTTCTTTTTTTTAATAACTTCGATTTTTTTTCAAATTTTTTTTAATACGTGGAATTTTTTTTTTTACAATATATATGAATTCAATACAACTTGTCTTACACTATTCTTGTAAAATTTTTTAAACACTTACTCCAGCAACTTTAGAATATCAGTACTCCTCGATTTTGCTAGCTCTGATACCAAATGATACGATCTCGATTCGGTGAAGTGATTCGAGTCGCTTAGATGCCCGATCGTAAAATGGAGAAGTTTTGTTCAATTCGGAGTTTAGTTAAATTTGGCTAAGTGCAGGCTTAAATGAAAGGTTTTTAAAGAGTTTTAGGATGGATTAAGGATAGGATCGACTAGATGTTGAAACAAAGGGGAATAAAGAGAAGGGCTGAAATTGGCTAAGTGAAATGATGATGGAAATGGCTAGGTGAATGAGGATGAAGATTTGGCTAAGGTTTGAAGCAAACAAACCAGAATGTTGGATAGAACGGAAGTTGAGCTTAAGGACAAGAGTAAACCAATACTATGGAGAGTATTGACCCGAAACTTATAAGTCACTTAAGGTGCTGGAAAGGACTTTGGCCCGCTAACTATAAAGAGTTAGGAACCAAAGGTATCAAATGGTTGAACGCCACACTCGGGATTGAGTGATAAGTTCAAAGAAACAATAAAGACGCCACTAGCAAGCTAGATAAGTCTACTTGAGTCTTAAACGAATCTAGAGAGTTGAATAAACTCACAAATGAATTAAAATTCATAAAAACGTCAAGGTATATTGTCTAACCTTCAAAATGTTTTACAAAACAACTATTTATAGGCTGAACATGTTCCAGCCGAATGGACACAAAAGGAACTAAATGGTCAGCTTTTAATTCAGCTTAATTAAGCTGAAAATAACTATTGAGCTCTTCAACACATCTCTTGAAGTATTCTGCACCTTGGTGACGCCAATGGACAGCCTCTTGGGGGTTTTTAATCAGCTGAATTGTTGTCAATAAATAAGGAGCTGAAATGATCTGAATGGCCTTAATTAGGTTCAGCCAAAGTGATTGAATGAGCTGCCTTGAAGAACTGATTAGTCTTGGACTTTAAATAGCAGCTTAGGGCACTTCAATAGCCATGGAGTGTAAACCAACGAAATTGAGAAGCCTTTTGTGTGTGAAAGCAAATGACCGAATGGTCACCCCATGTGAAAAGAATTTCCAGCAATGTAAAAGCTCTTTAAGGCTACTTGGAGAGCTAAATGGCCAACTTGGGAAGAAGAAACAGCAGCTCTCCCTTGTCCTTTACTGTTCACGAAAGGGTATTTGGAGAAACTAAATCATCAGCTCACATTAATCAAGTCGTCCAATGCATGTAGCTGCAACATTCAATTCAACAAATTTAATTAGTTTAAGACATGATAAATTCAGCTGAAGCTAGGACATATTAAAAACATGTAATAGACTAAGACATAAATTAAATTCAAAAGCAGCTAATTAATTTGTCTATACTTTAGACACATTTAAACCATGCATTAAACTAAGACACATTTAACACTTGATTAATTAGAATCAGATTAAAACATATTTATTAACACATATTTTTGAGCTGAAACTAAATTAATTAACTTAGCTAAAGCATGAAATTATTCCAGCAACTAAAACGAATAAATTTAAAAGGATAAAATTGAGCTCAATGAGTTAGAATCGAGCTGAATTGAGCTCCATTGAGCTGGAATCGAACTAAATCAGCTTGCAAAAGTTTGCAAGCCACACTTGGTGAGCTGGTCCAAGGCCGTTCTCAGGCGTGACCGTATCATCGTGCTTCTAAAAAATTTTCCATGGAAGAAAGTTTTTCGATTTGGTCGTATAGGAAAGTTGAGTCCGCGATTTATCAAACCGTACGAGATTATTGAGAAATTTGAGCCAGTGACTCATCGATTTGAAATACCATCAAAACTTGAGAAGATCTATATGTTTTTCATGTGTTTATGTTACGATGATACTGGTCGGATCCTACACATAAAATTTCTCAGACAAATGTTGAGATTTAGTCGACATGTTAGATAACAAAGAATTGATCCGGATTATGACACGTGAGATTAAAGAGTTAATTAACAAAATTATAGCCTTAGAGAAGATTTTATGGAATCGTCATGAGATAAAGGAAACCATGAGAAAACATTACCCAAACCTCTTTTCTGATAAGATTTTCGGGGACGAAAATCCCTAAAGGGGGAGAGTTGTAATAGCCCGATTTTGGGTCTAATCGAAACAATAGTTTTGAGACCACAAATCTGACGAAGAAAAAATTATTTTTATTATATTTTTATGATCTATGGTTTTATGAAATAATTTCGTGAAAATTTCGTTAAAAATTTTTGACGTTTGGGCACTCAATTTAGTTAAAGGGACTAAATTACAAAAAAAGGTGCAAAATGTGTGTTCTAGAAGCTAGAGGTGCCTAATTGCTATGAAATCTTAAATTAGGGGTCCTTAAATGGTAATTAGACCATTATACCTTAGTATGGACAAAAATGGACATGGATAGGTGAAATTTTGAAGTTTTTCATTAAGGGCATTTTAGTCATTTGGTTAATAAAGATAAAATTTTACAAATAAAAGATGTTCATCTTTCTATTTTCATCCCCCATGGCCGAATTTCACAAGGAGAAACCATATCTAGGGTTTTCCAAGCTTCCAAGCTCGATTGTAAGTCCATTCTTGTCCCGTTTTTAACGATTTTTGTATTTTTGAGATTGTTGTAGCTTGATTTAGCTATTTCAAGGACTAATTTGAAAGAAAGGTGAAGTTTAAAATTTTAACCATGTCAAACATGTATGTATTTTGATGTTTGATGGTAGAATATGCATGTTTGTTGTTTGTTAAACGACTTTTGCTAAGTGATTTTCGATAAAAATGTCAAAAAGGACCTATTTGTAAAAGTTATAAAATGAGTAAAAAAATATGAATAAATGAGAAATGTGGGCTGTTATGAGTATGAAAATGGTTCGGCTAGGCTTGGGTTTTTAATAAATTGAATGAAATTAATTTTACGAGCCTAGGGACTAATGTGTAAAATGTCAAAAGTTTAGGGGCAAAAATGTAATTTTTCCATAATGTGAATTTTGGGCTGACTTGAATAATGTGATGATTAAATGAGATGAATTTGGTATTATAGATCAAGAAAAATGAAGTTCGGGTCTAGATCGAGGGAAAACCAAAGTGTTTGACGGTTAGGTCCATTTCCGCTATTTTTGTATCGAGGTAAGTTCGTACGTAAATAATGCATTGTTATATTTATGTCTTAAATGCTTTAATATTGTATGAATTGTGATTGAATCTTTGAACGTATTCAACAAAGTTTCGATAAACGAGAAATTCCGGTTGAACCTTTGGAATAAATTAGGATACAAGTAACATGTCACTAGGAACCCATGTAATTATGTGATTTATGTGATCCGAGTGCTGGTCCTGTACGTCTTACCGGTGGCTGGGTATATCGGCATATGTTGTGGATACTTGACAGCTTGTGTGAGCAGCACCACTTAGCTACGTCTCGACTTACAGGTTGTGTTAGCAGGCCCGAGGATAGCTCGAGAGCGAGCCTATATGTGTTATGAGAATTGTGGTAGCATTGGCTACATATGTGGCACTTATATGCAAATCTTTCCGTGTATCCGATACTATTCCAAGTGGTTCAACGGGTATGTCAAAGATGAGAAAGTATGTGATTATGTTACGAGTTGGTACAGGTATGTACGAAAAACTCAAAGGAAATAGATTCGATATATGATGAGCTATTGGTAAGAATATGATTGAGTAAGTTATGATCATGAAGTTTAATGACACTTATATTGATATATGTTATGTTATTCATATGATGAGTTATTGGTAAGAATGTGATTGAGTAAGTTGTGTTTATGAAGTTATAATGACATTTATGTTAATATATGTTAAGTTACTTGTATGTCAGATGTATGAATAATGTTTTGTATTATTTGCATATGAACTTACTAAGCTTTATAGCTTACCCCCTTTCTTTCCCTTATCTTATAGTGTCATCAAGCTAGCTCGGGATCGGAGATCTTCGGAGTTCGCATCACACTATCAAACGATTATTTTGGGTATTGATGAGCTTATCATTTTGAGTATGAGGCATGTATAGGGACTTAGACATTTTCTATATGTGTCATTGTGATTGTAGCCAATGTGTTGGCTTGTGATTGTCAAAGGCTTGTTTTGATATTTGGCCATGTAGATTGGCTTATTTGGGTTATCATGGTTGTAAGCCTAAGTATGTATATATATGTGCCAATATCTTTGGTGATATAGTCATAGTATGCTTGGTGAATGATGGAAATGTGATTTATGACATGAATGTAAAATGTTTGGCAATGTGGCCTATTGAAAAGATGAGAAAGTGGTATACAATTAGGTATCTTGAAAGCAGTCAATTGTGGCTTAATAACTGTTGTGAGTATGATAGATGTTGATATTGTGTTGGCATGTGTTGGTCATAATTGTGGATGTTTTGGTTGCCTAAGTATGTTATGTTCTATGCCTTTGAATTAGTGTAAGTGTATGTGTGAATAAGGGTGGCAAATGGCTTGGTAAATAGCCTTTATTTTGTCCACACAGGTTGACACGTGGGCGTGTGTCTAGGCCGTGTGTGACACACGGTCTGCGCCCACGGGCATGTGTTCCGCCGTGTGTCCCTGCACCTTAATTTTGAGAAGCGTATCCTGCATCTGGAGCACACGGGCAGAGACAGGCGCAGGCGTGTGTCTCGGCCGTGTGTGCTACTGCGACCTAGCACACTCAAGCAGGCGTGTAGCGCAGCGATGTGGCACAAGTCGAGAGCACCCTAATTTGAACACGGCCTGTAGCACGGGCGTGTCTCAAGGTCACACGAGCATGTCCCTTGAACCACACGGGCGTGTGACCCCTGTAACATGAAAAATTTTATAAGTTTTGTAAAATTTTCTAAAGTTCTCGGTTTAGTCCCGAACCACTTCCAAATCATGTTTTGGGTCTCGTAGGCTCGTATAATGGACTTTATGATCGAATATGAATGGTTTTAATTTGGACGCAAATTTATGACTCAGAATTGTGTGAATGCTTGTGTTATAAGTCCGGTAATGCCTCGAGCCCTGTTCCGGCGTTGAATACGGGTAAGGGGTGTTACATTGATTAAGAGTTTTGGAGAGAGTTTTGTATTTAGGTTTTTGAGTTTTCCTCTTTTAGGATTATTTTCTCCATCTTGTACTCTCGTTTGTTTACTCTTCTAGTGAAAAGTCGAAGTCTCCTTTGCCCGTGTTTTTTTATCCTCTTAACTGAGGGTTTTCCACGTAAATATTTTTCTGTTTGATCTTCTTTATTTTTTTGTTTGTTGTTTATACAGGTCGATCCTCAACAAACTAGTATCAGAGCTAGGTTATATTTTTGCAATCGAGCCGTTCAGGTATAATGACAACGAATTTCGATATTGAAAAGTTTGATGAAATCATAGATTTCATATTGTAGCAGTTTCGGATAAAGTAAAGTGTTTAACGTAAGGTTGGTCGCAAAGAGCGATAGTCAAGTGGAGGGAGTTGATTTCCTCGATGCTTTCTCTCTTGTTGTGAAGCACACATCCGTTCGGGTATCATTGGCATTGGTTGCATTATACAACCTTGATTTGAAGACTAGGACTCTTTCGGTTTCCAAGTTTGAGAACAGTTTGGGCTTGGTTGACATTCTACAAAAATCGAGTTCTGCTTGTGGCGGGGCCTGGAGAAGAAGGTACGGTAAATACGAGTCAAGGTGGAGATTTGTAGGGTGTGTCTCTTATTTATCGGATAGTTTGCAAGCACTTACCAAAGTCAGCCGACGACGTCACGATGAGAAGCTTCCCAACGTTGTGATGACGAACGACTTCGTGACGACGCGAATGATGACATTGTGACGTGGCGACATGTTTCCCACAAACACCGAGTTTCTTCTCTTTGTTTACCTTTATTAACTTTTCCTAGTCGAACTTTAATTACTTCAGGGATATTTTAGTCGTTTCAACCTTTTAAACTTAGTCTATTTAAAGGGGTCATTGTATCCCTATTTTAGAAAGGCAATTAAAGATGTAGTACCATAAAGATTTTCTTTTGGGGGCGACAATATGTAGTTGCAAAAGAGTTTTAGTGAGAGTTTCGTGGTAACTATGGAAATAAATTTGTTCCCAAGTTAGGGCTTTGTTTCCGAGGTTTGAGTTTGTACGTTTAATACATTTAGGTTTATTTTTTTTCATCTTGTACCCTCATTTGTTTACTCATCTAGTAAAAAATCGAAGCCTCCTTTGCCCGTGATTTTTATCCTCTTAAATGAGGGTTTTCCACGTAAATATTTATGTGTTCGATCTTTTATACCTTTTCTATTTCGATATTTATACAGGTCAATCTCTAATAAATATTAATTCTAGGAATTTAATAATTGAAAATCAATTAAAAATATCATTAAAAGAATGTGAGATATATAACATTTTAAAAATACTCATGTATCTAATATTGCAAACATAAATAAGCAAAAAAAAAAAAATATTAAATATGGAGTCATAAGGTTTCGATTCTAAATTAAAGATGGTAAGTTTCTTCAGACTCTTTCAACGAAAGAGATTAAAAGTTTATTATTATTATTATTATTATTATTTTTTATTTTTTTTGCTTACATGATTTCTACGCGTCTTTCAACCAGCCAAATGAGCCATTTTTATTTTAAAAATGGCATATTATCTAATTTAATGAAATTCCTTAACCACCTTATTAACTGAATTTTAATTATTAAATTTAAAAAAATAGAATGAGTAATTTAAAAAAATTAAAAGCAAAAGCACTAAATTTCAAAAGTATAATTAAACTAAAAAGTGACTCACAAAAAATCATGTTCAATCATATCCGCTGCTATAAGGGATTCGGAAGGTTTTGCAATGGGTTCTTGTGTAGCTGCTAAGGTCAAAACCAGTCATGAAGCAAATGGAAATTGCTCTCCCAATGGGAATTATCGAGGGGATGTGCATGCAATGACCATCATCAGGAACCATGTCGGTTGCTATCATATGATAAAACATAAATATGATGCTCAATATGTCATAAGAAGAAAATTTGACAATTATTGAATCATAAATTACAGAACAAAATTCAATCACCAATAGGATCTATACACAATTTCCCCTGCTCTTCTCCATGGTGATTTACAAAATCAAAATATCAAATCATTTATATTACAAAAATGATCCATCAATCATTCAAAACTTAATCCCCTGATTCATCATCATTTGCTCAATCGCCTGAAAATTCAATCCTTTCACATTGCCTTCCCTTCCATCCCAGCCATCAAATAGATTTTACCAGACCAAAAACCACATCATATATACACTACTACACACAAGTCGATCTCTTTCTCCCCAAAAATAATCCATATTTCCCTAATTCATCCCTGCTTTGTTCTCCCGGACGGTGGCCTTTTATGTACACTTTAGTTCTAAGCCATAGCAGGGATTCTGGAATTTTGGCTATCCCTGTTAAGGCAATCAAATCCTTCTACTCTAATTGCCGCTGGTTTTAGCCCAAACGACATCCTAACACATCCCCCTTTATGTGCCGATTGCGACGGAGATGGACTTTGCGATGCTGAAAGGGCTGCAACTCTTTCGTCACCAAATCGAGCATCTTGCACAACTGGGTTCGTGGCCCTACTTGGGGGCGAACCACAAAAAAATGGGGGTGAAGATGCTACCTGTGCTGCAGATTGCTCTGCCCATAAATCACCCTACAAAAACCGAAACAAAACAACACGTTAAAACAAGTCCATCCTAGAAACAAAAACATTAACACACATAACTCAAACCTCAAAAATGCAAACATCCTATATTACTCCAAATTGGAAGTAAATATATATCTGACTTTTAGAAGCGTTTTCATATAGTCGTTTATTCGGATAGAAGTGCAAGACGCAAATACTTTTAAGAACCATAGCAACTATCAAAAAGCAATATGTATATAACATTAGTATTTTCACTTCTTTATAATACTTGAGATTCAGTGATTACCTTGTTGAGGATGATATCTAGAAGTTCTGCACTGGCTTTCGATTCACTTACATCGGCTTGGTGACTGGAATTGAAAACCAAAAAACTAAATTAATAAAAGCAAGCAAATCAAATCAACCAAAATTCCAATTAGAGAAAAGGGGGAAAAACCCAAAGGAAAGAGAAAAGAAAAATTATACCTCACATGCAATCTAAAAGGCTTGATAGGGTTATTGGTGAGAACCCCAATTCGCCGAGGCTTAGGGCAAACAATGGGGCCGGCCCTATGATGCTCCGATATTGAAGAGATAAACCCTCCCATCTCCTCATAAGCGGAAACGGCAACGGGATTCTGCTGAAGATTGTAGTGATTCATCTTCCTCAAAAATCTAACATTCAAATAATTAATTACAAAAAAGAAGTCAACAACCAGATCTAAGAAAAAAGATTCAATTAAGATATAGAAACAGACAATTTATATTTTTTCCCCCTTTAGTTTCCTTCATTTTCACAGCATCCAAACAAAACAAAAAAAATAGGTCAAACACAAAACGGAAAACATAAATAGAAACACAGATCTAGGCCCAGACCTTAAAAATCAGTGATCAAGGGTTGCTGTGGAGGTAAAATTGTAATAAATTTAGGATTTATATGTCTGCGTAAAATATATTATAATTTATATTTATATATATCAGATTCAGAGAGTTAAAAAGAAGATCCGAAATATCAGGGATTAATTAAGATGTAACAAATAAGAATGAAATACCCAGAAGGGAAATTCAAGTGTTACAGCTAAAAACTCATCATAACTATTGAATAGACACTTTGAAATTTGACTTAAAAACAGAATTGTTCTTAACAGCAAAAAAATAGGAAGAAAAAGAAACAGATCTAAAAATAAATTTTACAAAATATATATAGAGAAGTGAAATTTTATATATGATTAAATAAGTTTAAAAAAGGGCAACTTGATTTTTGAGATTTACCTGAAGGAATCCCTATGAAAGAAGAAAAAGCAGATAAATGGTGGATGAGACGAGGAAGGAAAAGGCCTTAATGGAGGCCAGGAGGTAAATTATATACAATGCCCATTTTACCATTGTAAAACAATCTCCTCCACTTTTTTTTAAATATATTTTCTTTCTGAATCTTGGGAAAATTATATTAACTTCGGTCAATTAAAAGATTAATTTATCAATAAATGTTAAAAAAAATTACGTGAATAGACCGATTTTAGAAAATAATTACGGGAATAAGCTAATTTTTGGAAAACGCTTCGAGTTTGCAAGAAAATGCTTCCAACTAGAAGCATTTTTAATGTGTTGCATGGAAAACGCTTTTAGCTAGAATTGCTTTCTGCTAAGTCATTTGAAAATGCGTCCAGCTGGAAGCGTTTTTCCCCAACGGTAAAAAATAACAACTATTTAATTAGTCGTTAGACACCCCCAAACAGTCAAATTTTATTTTCCTATAACCCCTTCCCATTTCATTTTTTTCAATTCAATCTCAACTCTTTCACATTCTTAATACCTACTTAAATTCACTAATTTTCTTTTGCTTTATCAATTTTATTTCTTTTTTTATTTAAATTATCTTAACATTTTCTTAAATTATTTTTTCTAATACAAATTATTCAGTTTTTTCAAAATTATCAATGGCAAATTCTCTAATTCGTCATGATAAGAACCATATTTTCGTCAATCAATTGCAAATAGTAAGAATATTTCTTATTATATTTTAATGTTGTATATTTTTTATATATATTTTTATATTTGAATTTAATATTTTGTATATTTTTTTCCTTAAAATAGGCGGAAGATTGAATTTTGCAAGCCAACATTCGTAATCTACTCGCTCCTCCATCAACCTTGATTGAACTGTACTTGAGAGAAGCCGATTTTTCGCAGGTGGCCCTTATAGGTAAGGGGTATAAGTTGGACCCAACACTCTTAAGCGCGTTGGTGGAAAGTTGGAGACCGGAGACGCACATTTTCCATCTTCAATGTGGCGAGTGTACTATCACTTTGGAAGATGTGCAATTACAACTTGGGTTACCAGTGGATGGGTCTGTAGTGACTGGGACTGTCACGCAACCAATTGGAAAGCGGTATGCGATGAACTTTTGGGGTTGGTTTCGGAGACAATTTTTGGAGGTCGGATAGAAATGGCTTGGTTAAGAAGAAATTTCGGTGAGCTTGATGAGGATTCGACTGAAGTCGAAAGAGAACAACACGTTCAGGCTTACATCCTTATGTTAATCAGGGGTATCATAATGTAACACCCCTAACCCGAGACTGTCACCGGAAAGGGGTTAAGAGGTATTACTGATCAATCAGAACATTTAACATCTAAAATTTATGACACAAAGTCAATCACGTTCAATTACAATCATAGTGTCCCTTAAATGAGTCATCAAGACCCAAAGCATGCTTATAAACCGAGTCGGGACTAAACCGGAACACATATAAAATTTCATGAAAATTTGAAACTTTTCTAAAATACAGGGGAGACATGCCCGTGGGAGGAGACCGTGTGCCCTCCACGGCTTCTAGACACCCCCTTGTGTCCTTCCGTGTTTATATACTGACTTGGTCCCCACGGCCACCAGGCACGCCCGTGTGTCTTGGCCGTGGTCCTATACTGTCTTCCCCACCACGGCCACCAAGCACGCCCGTGTGCCATGGCCGTGTGCTCTTAGCTAGCTCTCGACTTGTACACCACGGTTAGTGACACCCGTGTCGAGGCCGTGTGCTACTAAGTTGTAATCGCCAAATCACCCACGATGCTCGTAGGCACGCTGCGTGTGCCTTGACCGTGTGACATTATAGGCCATTTTGCAAGGCCAACATGCCACCCACCTAGGTCAAACCTACAAGCAACACATACCAAAACATATCATGCACATAAGGCAACCAAAAACTTACCAATATGACTATCCAATCTATGCATTCAATTCCCATTCCAATCATAACAAATTCAATACCAAAATCTATCTCATCACAAGTATAATACATTCAATACCAAACATCATTCCTTCTCAATTTCACTAACTCCTAATAGCATTTTACCAACACACAGTTACCATTCAATAGTCAATTTCTCAACCCACAAATCATGCCAAAAGATGCATCACATATATCAAATTCATTCATGTTAAGACTATCACATATCTAGCCACATCTCATGGCTACTTACAAACATCAAACATGATTCAAATGACCAGCCTATACATGCCATATTTTTAACTATGTACATATTTCCAAAAGTACCAAATTAGTTTGCCGATAGTGTGATAAAGATGCTGACGATTCCCGAATCTGAGCTAGCTTTGCTGACACTGTAAAACAGAGAAACAATCACACAGTAAGCTTTCAAAGCTTAGTAAGTTCGAGGCATAATACAATTAACTCATTAAATTAAATCAATCTACAAATTAAAACATCACATAGATAATTTACTTATGATACACAAACTCAACCATGTCTAATCCTCACATAGCATTCCATTCATCTACATCCAAATTCACCAACCACATAGGTTTCATACATATCATCATTCATATCCAATAATCCAATTCAACCATTTCTGAAATCATACATAATCTCATCGACCAAAAAGGCTAAATACGTACCTTTTTGTCAACACATAGTTACTCACTAATATGCTTCTCAACCACTCGGTTTTACATTACAATCAATCTTTGCTACTCTTTTGATTTATTCGCACACTTAGTGCTAATTCAATAAACCGAACTTATAACGGTATCGCACACACAGTGCCAATTCGATAAGCCAAACTTATATTGATATCGCACAAATAGTGCCAATTCGGTAAGCCGAACTTATATCGGTATTGCACACACAGTGCCAATTCGATAAACCGAAGCTTCAATCTTTTCGCACACACAGTGCTATTTATTTTTATATCTTTTCTAATTTCGCACACTTAGTGGCTCTATTTCAAAGTCCACACATAGCATTTCTAATATCATTATCATATACATTTATTCATTCAAATTTACATCACAAAGATATAGTTTACCACTAGTATTATATCCAAACTTATATCAATATCGCACACACAGTGCTAACCACAAAGCCGAAGTTTATATTACTTCGCACACACAGTGCTAGTTATATTGGTCACATTTCCGAATACGCATATTTAATGTCACATAGCTCGAGCTCTCACATAGAATTTACAATTTGATATATCATACCATTCATTTCATAACATTAAGCATAGTTAATTACACGCATTATGTCCGGACTTACCTCAGACGTCGAATTATCGAAACGGTTGATTAATCGAGCACTTTATCTTTGCCTCGATCTCGATCCGAACCTCTCCTTTCTTGGTCTATACATATTAAAATTCAATCTATTCAATTACCAATTCATTTAATTTCATCCAAACACACATATTTAGGGCATTTTACAAAATAGCCCTCACATTTTTACATTTCGACACTTTAGTCCCTATTTCGCAAAATCACCAAATTCACATAATTTCTCCTAGTATAAGCTTAGCCGAATTTCCCTTGTGTTCATACAAACCCACACATTTCATTTATTTCACATTTTAACCCTTCAATTTGCTATTTTCACAATTTAGCCTTAATTAGCTAAATTCACTAAAAATTCAAAAACAACACATGTTAATCCAACACCAAGTCCTCATATTTTACTATCAACTAACACATAGCTCAAATGTTCATCATTGACTCATCACAAAAACATCATCAATTCACAAAATTACAACATGGGTTAGCTAGAGCACGAAGCAACGATCACGAAAACGTAGAAATTATCAAAAACCGAAGCCAAAACATACCTTAATTTAAGCTTGGAACTAGCCGAAACTTAGAAAACCATGGATGCTTTCTTTTCTTCAACACATTCAGCCAACAAGGATGAATAATGGCCTATTTCTATGCTTTTTGTTTTATGAAATTATGACTTAATTATCATTTTACCACTTTGCCCTTTTATTAATCATATAAGACAAAATACAATAAGGTTATTAAGTCATTTAGCCATCCACTAACTTAATAATGGTGTAATTGTCTCATAAAGCCTCCACATTAATAAAACAACAACATTTAAGTACTTATAATTCAGCACATAGCTTTTACTCTTTATACGATTAAGTCATTTCTCTTAATTTGACACACAGTCGATAAAATTATCACACAGAATTTTCACACAGACTATATCACATATAATCAACATAAAAAATAATATTAAAATGTTTTTACGGCTTCAGATTCGTGGTCCCGAAACCACTGTTCCGACTAGGGTCTAAACTGGGTTGTTACAACTCTCCCTCCTTAGGGATTTTCGTCCCCGAAAATCTTACCAGTGAATAGGTGTGGATAATGCTCTCTCATAATATTCTCAGGCTCCCATGTAGCCTCTTCTACTCAGTGTTTGTGTCACAACACTTTCACTTTCTGATTAGTCTCTTTCATCAAATCAATCCCAAAAATTCCATTTTCATGCAGTTCAGTTCAATACAATGGAGTTCAGCATTTTCGACCTTAAAGAGCCTCATATCGCATCTTCCTTTCTTGGAGATAAAGGTAATCCCGACACAAAGTCCATTGAAATCCTTTTCCATTTCCACTCAGGAATCATAATCGGTTGTAACAATCCGGACGGAACCTGATGTTCAGCTTTAACTTACTGACAAATTAAACATTTCGACACAAAGTCATAGATGTCCCGTTTCATACCATGCCACTAACTCTGACTTCTTCGAAATACAAATTCAATCTCTAAATCTTAGACAATCATCACTATCAACTCAAAATTCTGAATCAAGATTAAATTCACACTGAGTTCATTTAGCCATCATTTCAACATCACTTTTCTGGGCATCACAAATCTGACTTACAAATATCGGCTTTACTTTCGACTCGGCCAAAAGCGTACTATCATCACACAGATCTATCTGAATACTCATAGCTTGCAAAGCACATAATGCTTTCCAACTCAAGGCATTAGCTACAACATTAGTTTTACCCGGGTGGTAATCTATCACGAGCTCGTAGTCTTGCAACAATTCCAACCATTTTCTTTATCGCAAATTCAATTCTTTTTGAGTCATCAAGTACTTTAAACTCTTATGATCGGTATAATATGGCATTTCTCACCAAAAGATAGTGATGCCAAATATTTAACACAAATACTATCGCGGCTAATACAAGGTCGTGCATCGGTAGTTCTTTTCATGCAGTTTTAGTTGTCTCGCAGCATAAGCAATGACTTTACCTTCTTGCATCAGCACACAGCCTAAACCATTTAACGAGGCATCACTGTAAACTATAAATTCTTTGCCCGATTCAGGTTGAACCAACACTGGTGCTTCTGTCAACAACACTTTCAATTGTTCAAAACTCTGATGGCATTTTTCTGACCACTCGAATCTAACATCTTTCTGTAGCAACTTCGTCAACGGAGTCGCAATCATCGAGAAGCCTTTTACAAACCGTCTATAATATACCGCTAGTCCCAGAAAACTACGGACTTCAGACACATTTCTCGGAGGCTTCCATTCTAATATAGCAGAGATTTTACTAGGATCAACTCGTATCCCGGCAACTGACACAATATGCCCCAGAAAACCAACTTCACGTAACCAAAATTCACATTTACTAAACTTAGCATATAATTGTTTCTCACGCAGAGTTTGTAGCACAATTCTCAAATGCTTGGCATGATGCGTCTCATCACATGAATGAATCAGAATGTCATCAATAACACTACAACAAAACGATCTCAACACAGTCTGAATATACAGTTCATCAAATCCATAAACATTGCAGGAACATTCGCTAATCCGAAAGGCATAGTTAAGAATTCATAAATCACAAGCACAGATTCAACTTTCTTATCAGTCACTTTTATATCAATCACATATGTCAAATAAGCTTCGCAATCCCTTCTCACATAGTTCAAAGCTTTCATCACATATACAACAACTGGTACCCCTTTCATATCACTAGATTCAATTCAAACTATCTCACCGTTCTGACTTCTCAAATCTATACTCTTTCATTTACAATTCACAACAGCATTATGCAAAGTGAGCCAATCCACACTCAAAATTATATCAAATTTATCGAATGGTAGTATTATCACATTAGTCGAAAAGCATATATCCCGAAACATCAAGCACCAATTCTTGCACACTTTATTCATCAAAACACACTTATCTAAGGGTTTGATATTCTAATTACCAATTCAGTAGACTCAACAAGTAGAGTCTTACTTGATACTAAATTCACACACACATAAAAATGAGTTGAACCCAGATCTATTAATGCAATCACATCAGTATCAAATAGAGTAAAAGTACCAGTAATGACGTCTAGAGATGATGCTTCCTCTCGTGCACGTATAGCATAAGCTCGGGTAGGTGCTCTCGCCTCTGACCTCACAGCTGTATCAGTAGTCCCCCTTTGACTTCCATTCACATTCCCGATATTTCTGGATGGTCTACCCCTAGCCATCACATTACTCGATCTTACATTCTGAACATTTTCTTCCTCAGCTAATTTTGGGCAATCTCGAATGAAATGTTCTCGTGATCCACATTTATAGCAAACTCTATTGTTGTATTTGCCCCAGCATTCTCCCACATGTCTTCTTCCACACTGTCTACACTCAGGTTTGTTGCTTTTAGCACTTTCAACATTTGATTCAATTTGAGCTTGAGTTCTCGAACCAACACTTAGTCTTGCGTGGTCTTTATACGGATGTTCAAATGAAGTATTTGATCGGGTGCTTGCATCTCTAAATTTCTTTGTCGAAGGCTGAGATATCTTACTCATCAATCTTTTTCTTTCATCTCGAGCTTCAGAATCGGCTTTCTTCTTTTCTTTACTAAGTTTCTCAGCTTTGCAAGCTCTTTCAACTAACACAACAAATTCATTTATATCAAGTATTCCAACCAACAATTTAATATCTTCATTCAATCCCTCTATGAAGCGTTTGCACATAGTAGCTTCGGTCGAAACACATTCTCTCACGTATTGACTCAATCTTACAAATTCTCGCTCGTACTCAGTAACAGACAAACGGTCCTGTTTCAACTCTAGAAACTCTTTACGTTTCTGATCAATGAAACGCTGACTAATATATTTCTTTCTGAACTCAACTTGAAAGAAGTCCCAGGTGACTCTCTCTCTCGAAACTACAGATATCAATGTTTTCCACCAGTTATAAGCCGTGTCTCTCAACAAGGAAACTGCACACTTAATGTACTCATCAGGATTTAACGACATCTCATAGAATACTCTGATTGTATTCTCAAGCCAAAACTCGGCCCGCTCAGCATCGTCATCAGATGTGGCCCTAAACTCCTCGGCCCCGTATTTCCGAATCTTATCTACAGGAGGCTTACTCCATCGGATTGGATCTGTCACTTGTGGCACTAAAGGTACTTGTGGGGGTGGAGGTTGTGGAGCAGCCGGATTCGTTTGAACGAACTCCAAAAACCACTCACTCATCATTCGAAGGAAGGCTTGTTTAGCATCTCCTCCCTCACTATTATCATTCGGCCTAGATGTGGCCGGCGCTGTCCCTTGAGCGGGAGTAGGCGCATTACTCTCTACGTCGTTAACAACTGCTCGATCGGGATCCATTACTATATGAAAACACATTTATAACTGTCAGGATTCATCACACTATCACAATTTCATATATGGCATGTATAGCTAGACTCACACGCGCTACGTTAGTCTGAGAATCGACTAAACCGTAGCTCTGATACCAATAAAATGTAACACCCCTAACCCGAGACTGTCGCCGAAAAGGGCTTAAGAGGTATTACCGATCAATCAGAACAATTAACATCTAAAATTTATGACACAAAGTCAATCATGTTCAATTACAATCATAGTGTCCCTTAAATGAGTCATCAAGACCCAAAGCATGCTTATAAACCGAGTCGGGACTAAACCGGAACACATATAAAATTTCATGAAAATTTGAAATTTTTCTAAAATACAGGGGAGACACGCCTGTGGGAGGAGACCGTGTGCCCTCCACGGCTTCTAGACACCCCCTTGCGTCCTTCCGTGTCTATATACTGACTTGGTCCCCACGGCCACCAGGCACGCCCGTGTGTCCTGGCCGTGGTCCTATACTGTTTTCCCCACCACGGCCACCAAGCACGCGCGCGTGTGCCATGGCCGCGGCGCTCTTAGCTAGCTATCGACTTGTACACCACGGTGCCACTGACACCCCGTGTCGAGGTAGTGTGCTACTAAGTTTGTAATCTGCCAAATCACCCACGATCTGTAGGCACGCCCGTGTGCCTTGACCGTGTGACATTATAGGCCATTTTGCAAGGCCAATATGCCACCCACTTAGGTGAAACCTACAAGCAACACATACCAAAACATATCATGCACATAAGGCAACCAAAAACTTACCAATATGACTATCCAATCTATGCATTCAATTCCCATTCCAATCATAACAAATTCAATACCAAAATCTATCTCATCACAAGTATAATACATTCAATACCAAACATCATTCCTTCTCAATTTCACTAACTCCTACTAGCATTTTACCAACACACAGTTACCATTCAATAGTCAATTTCTCAACCCACAAATCATGCCAAAAGATGCATCACATATATCAAATTCATTCATGTTAAGACTAGCACATATCTAGCCACATCTCATGGCTACTTACAAACATCAAACATGATTCAAATGACCAGCCTATACATGCCATATTTTTAACTATGTACATCTTTCCAAAAGTACCAAATTAGTTTGCCGATAGTGTGATAAAGATCTTGACGATTCACGAATCCGAGCTAGCTTTTGCGACATCGTAAAACAGAGAAACAATCACACAAGAAGCTTTCAAAGCTTAGTAAGTTCGAGGCATAATACAATTAACTCATTAAATTAAATCAATCTACAAATTAAAACATCACATAGATAATTTACTTATGATACACAAACTCAACCATGTCTAATCCTCGCATAGCATTCCATTCATCTACATCCAAATTCACCAACCACATAGGTTTCATACATATCATCATTCATATCCAATAATCCAATTCAACCATTTGTGAAATCATACATAATCTCATCGACCAAAAAGGTTAAATACGTACCTTTTTGTCAACACATAGTTACTCACCAATATGCTTCTCAACCACTTGGTTTTACATTACAATCAATCTTTGCTACTCTTTTGATTTATTCGCACACTTAGTGCTAATTCAATAAACCGAACTTATAACGGTATCGCACACACAGTGCCAATTCGATAAGCCAAACTTATATTGATATCGCACACACAGTGCCAATTCGGTAAGCCGAACTTATATCGGTATCGCACACACAGTGCTATTTATTTCTATATCTTTTTCTAATTTCACACACTTAGTGGCTCTATTTCAAAGTCCACACATAGCATTTCTAATATCATTATCATATACATTTATTCATTCAAATTTACATCACAAAGATATAGTTTACCACTAGTATTATATCCGAACTTATATCAATATCGCACACACAGTGCTAACCACAAAGCCGAAGTTTATATTACTTCGCACACAGAGTGCTAGTTATATTGGTCACATTTCCGAATACGCACATTTAATGTCACATAACTCGAGCTCTCACATAGCATTTACAATTTGATATATCATACCATTCATTTCATAACATTAAGCATAGTTAATTACACGCATTATGTCCGGACTTACCTCAGACGTCGAATTATCGAAATGGTCGATTAATCGAGCACTTTATCTTTGCCTCGATCTCGATCCGAACCTCTCCTTTCTTGGTCTATACACATTAAAATTCAATCTATTCAATTACCAATTCATTTAATTTCATCCAAACACACATATTTAGGGCATTTTACAAAATAGCCCTCACATTTTACATTTCGACACTTTAGTCCCTATTTATAAAATCACCAAATTCACATAATTTCTCCTAGTATAAGCTTATCCGAATTTCCCTTGTGTTCATACAAACCCACACATTTCATTTATTTCACATTTTAACCCTTCAATTTGCTATTTTCACAATTTAGCCCTAATTAGCTAAATTCACTAAAAATTCAAAAACAACACATGTTAATCCAACACCAAGTCCTCATATTTTACTATCAACTAGCACATAGCTCAAATGTTCATCATTGACTCATCACAAAAACATCATCAATTCACAAAATTACAACATGGGTTAGCTAGAGCACGAAGCAACGTTTACGAAAACGTAGAAATTATCAAAAACCGAAGCCAAAACATACCTTAATTTAAGCTTGGAACTAGCCGAAACTTAGAAAACCATTGATGCTTTCTTTTCTTCAACACATTCGGCCAACAAGGATGAATAATGGCCTATTTCCATGCTTTTTGTTTTATGAAATTATGACTTAATTATCATTTTACCACTTTGCCCTTTTATTAATCATATAAGACAAAATACAATAAGGTTATTAAGTCATTTAGCCATCCACTAACTTAATAATGGTGTAATTGTCTCATAAAGCCTCCACATTAATAAAACAACAACATTTAAGTACTTATAATTCAGCACATAGCTTTTACTCTTTATACGATTAAGTCCTTTATCTTAATTTGACACACAGTCGATAAAATTATCACACAGAATTTTCACACAGACTATATCACATATAATCAACATAAAAAATAATATTAAAATGTTTTTACGACTTCAGATTCGTGGTCCCGAAACCACTGTTTCGACTAGGGTCTAAACTGGGCTGTTACACATAATGCCGGATAAGTCACAAAATTTCGTCCATTTAAGGTGGTTGCTGAAACTCGTCAACTTTAGAGAAGCGGGTGAACTTAGTTGGGGGTCTGTCATGTTGGCGACCTTGTACCAAGAGATGTGTTGAGCGACACAACCACGGAAAAATAAAATTGGTGGTTGCATGCTACTACTGCAGTCATTGGCGCGGTATCTGCTACCATTTTTATGTCCTGAAGCAAACTACCCTTACACGTTCCTACTCGTAGCAAGGTAAAATTCATTAGATAATTTATTTACTGCAATAAAATAATTTAATGCTTAAATTATCCAGTTAACAAATTATTTCAATAGGTGGAATAATGGGTCGAGTTATGCGAGACTATCGAAAGAGCTATGAGATATATGACTTCTGTTAGACCAACGATCTGAAGCGGAGGTAAGTATTTTTTTAAATTTGAATTATAAAATATTAATGTATTTGATTTGATATTTAATAGTATATATATAACTAATTTTTTTATTATTTTAATATAGTTTGAATGGACACCATATTAGGATCCGAAAATTCAGGAACGCATCCCATCCGAAATCTTGGTGAATCCCAACATCTGGCATGTAAAGGTGCCATTGGTAGTGTACGCTATCATGGATATGCATGAGTCGGATGGGGTGTTGCGGCAAATTGGGTTTAGGCAATCGATTCCAGTGGTACCTTAGGACCTAGATGATCTGCATCTTATCAACTTGTGGGGGAGATCGAATGAAAATTGAATTAGATTCCACGCCAAATATATCAACATGTGGAATAATCCGTATGAGTTTCTACCTCATCGCGAGGCCATTTTTGCTCTAGATTTAGCTTGCAATCCGGAGTACATGCCTTGATTTAGGTTGTTTGGCAAGCCATACTTGTTGAGCGAAGAATATAGGAGTGGGTAAACGCATACGAGGAGGCCACGACGGCAGCCAGGCTGTTTGGCAAACCATACTTGCTGAGCGAAGAATATAGGAGTGGGCATACGCATACGAGGAGGCCACGACGGCCGCCAATTCATCCAAGGTTTGGTGAGGCGGGTCCATCAGTTGCACCTATGCAAGAGCCGACACCGATGCCCACACCACCTCCTGATCAGTATGTGTCGTCCTATTCTGGTGCGTATGCGAACCCCGTCATTTTCACATAAGCACCATATATTCCACCACATTTTTCTACTTTTACTTTGATGTCAGGTTTTGTTTTTAAACCTTGGTCCCTAGTATATTACACACCGATGCCATCCATAATTCTGGCGACGATGACGATGTATAGGCTGTCTATGTTTCGACCATCGCCCAAGAGTCCAATCGTTATGTCACCAATGTACGGAACACAATATAGTTATACCCCTACGCTGATGGTGATGGAAACACCTCTAGGATCATTGTTCTATCAAGGCGGATCATCTTCCGAACCACCTATTCCTAGACCGGAGGATGCACGATGGCAACCAAGAAACAATCGATTGCAATCAACTAGGATGAAGGCGAAGAAGAGAAAAGGCATGTACCACAACCTATGTCAGAGGTTCAACCAGAGTTTGGAAAATCGATCGTAATTAGGTTTTGAAAACACAGCAGAAAATAAATTTAGGAAAAAACCAGAGTTTTTTTTATAAAAATTCCAAAATAAGAACTTGGTTTTGATATCTAAAGTAATAAACACTCAATCAAAATTGTACATTTTTGATTCGTTTAGGATGAATGCTTCAACCTAGTAGTCTTCTCCATTATCCTCAACCTCACGTCTGCCGAGGGTGGGATCGTTTTGAATAAAAAAAAATTCACAAAAATTACCAGTGCAGTAATTTCGTAAATTCTCTAAACTTTTGGGCTAAGTTGTAAATAAGAAAAATATCTCTAGAAATTTTTTAAAATAATTTCTTTAGAGAATTTTCTAACTACAACTTTCTATTGAATTCAAGTGTGTGAAAATAATGACCTAAGACTATCTTTATATAAAGAGAGTTTAGAGAGTTCAACTATAATTAAAATTAATCACTTTAATATTAAATTTAATATTAAATCTTATTAAATTAATAGAATATTTATCTACAATATAAACATTAAATTAAATTTAATATTAAGATAATCACTTTGATATTAAATTAATAAAATATTATTAAGATAAGTATCACATTAAGTTTAATATTAAATTTATTAAAATAATATTATTTTTAGAATAGTTAATCTGAAATTAAATTCTTTGGTAGAGTCTTAGTAGGAGTGTAATTCTTCCACTGCTTAACCATCGAAGAACCACCGCCGCTGACCATTTTTTGGCCACCGGAATGCCGTCGTCGTAACCGCCGGCACCTAAGTTGGTTTGGTTTCTATCGATTTAGTTCGGACCAGTGACGGTCCGATAGGTCCAGTCCAACCACCGGTTGGATATTGACCTAGTTTCACATACCAGACTAGGTTCGACCAGTTTTTGGGTCTTAGTCTCGATTTTGGGCTCCTAAGCCCAATTTACGATCTCAGGTCTAATTTTCAAGTTCAATTACCGATTGGGCCAATTGTCTGACTTGAAAATTAATTTTCAAAAATATCATATTAATTTTAATTAATTTGATTGATTTAATTTTACTTGTTCAAAATTAATTTTCCCAAAAATCACTTAGATTTTCCAAATTAATTTTTCAAGAAAATTCTTTAATCAAATTCTCTGGTTGAAAAATTCTTACGACCGCCCAATTTAATTCCACTATTCCTCTTATGACTTCTCATTTCTTGGTATTAGTTATTGCAGCACAGTTATCACAATACAGTGTTATAGATTTTTCCATACCAGGAATGACTTCAAGATCAATTAAGAACTTTCAAAGCCATATTGCTTCTTTCGTTGCCTCAGAAGTAGCCACATACTAGGCCTCCATAGTAGAGTCAGTAGTGCAAGTTTATTTTACACTTCTCTATACTATGGCTCTACGGCTTAAGACGAATATATTTTTTGATGTCGATTTCCTCAAATCTTTACAGGTTTGGAAGTCTGAGTTTGTGTATCTGATAGGAGTAAAATTCTCCCCGGAATATACAAACATATAGTCTTTGGTACTTTTAAGATACCTTAATATATGCTTTCAGCTTGCCAATTTCTGAGACTAGGATTCGTCTGATATTGAGTAACTATTCCCACTGCGACACAAATATCTGGATGTGTGGAAAGCATCGCATACATAAGGCTTCCAACTATCGAAGCATATGGAACCCTACTCATATGGTCTCTTTCTTCTGTTGCCTTAGGACAATTATTTAAAGAAAAATGAAAACCTGATGTGGTCGACTGAGTGCCTGGCTTCACATCGATCATTGCAAAACATTTCAGTACTTTATCGATGTATGAAGCTTGTGATAGAGTTATCATTTTATTTTTTCGATCCCTAAGGATTCGAATTCGAATAACATAACTAGCTTCACCCAAGTCCTTCATGCTAACTGTTGAGCTAACCATAGTTTAATCGATGAAAATTCTCTTACATTGTTTCCAATAAGTAGAATATCATCGACATACAAAACGAGGAAGACTACCTTTTTGTCCTTTATACACTTATAAACACAAGGTTCATCAGCATTTTGCTCAAACCCAAAAGTTTTAATCGTTTGATAAAATCTTTTATTTTATGAGCGGGGACACCTGCTTAAGTCCATAAATGGATCTTAGCAGTTTGCAAACTTTCTCCTCCTTTCCTTTGACAACGTAGCCAGTGGGTTGAACCATATAAATGGTCTCATCAAGATTGTAACACCCCTAACCCGTATCCATCGTCGGATTAGGGTCACAGAGCATTACCGTATAAACGAAACATTACAACATACATTTCATACATTAATATAAACTTAACAAAAATTATTCATTCACATACACACAGTCCCTAAATCGAGCCCCCGAGGCCACAAAAATACATTAAAAAAATTCGGGACTAAATTGGAAGCATTTGGAAAGTTTAAGAAAAAGTTAGAAAAATTTGACTGCAGGGGTCACACGGCCGTGTGCCTCACATGGCTGAGACACAGGTAAGGACACGGGCTGGGGCACAGCCGTGTGTACCTATTTTGATTGTTACACGCCCATGTATCAGGCCGTGTAACAATCAAAATAGGGATACACGATTGTGTCCCAGCCCGTGTCCTTACCTGTGTAACTCTCTGAGTAGGGTCACACGGCCAAGTCACACGCCTGTGTGCTAGGCTGTGTAACTCTCGAAATAGCCCCACATGCCCATGTGCCAGGCTGTGTGCTAGGCCGTTTAACTTCCTGACTTGTATGCAATTGAACCTAAAGGTGACACACGACCATGTCGCTAGGCCGTGTGTCACACACGGTTTAGTCACACGCCCGTCTCAGGCTGTGTGGACATGAATTTTCCCAAAAACAAGCCATTTCCATCACCAAATCAAGCATATACCTAAAAACATTTTGTGCACATAATCAAGACATCAAAACCTTAACAAAACATGCATATAGTAAGCACAAACTTAGTAGACTAAAAAGGTATTTTCTTATCTGACACTAAAGTTGTGCATACATATGAGTGCGTTAACCCTGGGTCAATCAAAGCATTAACATTAGTATCAAAGATAGAAAATGTACCAGTGATAACATCTTGCACTGAAACTTCCTCTTGAGCACAGATCGCATAAGCTCTAGTCGGCACTGGTGCCTCATATCTCACAGCAGAGTCTTTCGTCCCACTACGACTATTACCCGCATTACCAGTGTTCCGGGGTGGTCTCCCTCTCGCAGTTGTATTACTCGGTCGAGTAGTCTAAGCCTTTTCTTTGTCAGACCTTTCAAGGCAATCTCTGAGATAATTTTCATACGAACCACATTTAAAACATGACCCATCTTTCAATCTGTATTCACTGAAGTGTCGTCTATTACATTACTGATATTCAGGCTTGTTGTTTCTGAGACTGCCCACACTTGCTACAGACGTAGCCTGAGGTTTTGAGCTCGAATGCTAATTTCCTCAATCTTTCCCAGAATAACCCACTAAAGCTGACAAACGACCATGATATTCTTTTGACTTCTTCGACGGCGATGAGTATGACTTTCCCATAGGCCTTTATCTCGAGTCACGAGCCTCGAAATCAGCTTTTCTTTTCACTTTGCTAAGTTCTTCGACTTTATGCGCTCTGTCAACTGAACTACAAATTCTTTCAACTCAAGGATCCCGACTAACAGCTTGATATCTTCGTTTAACTCGTCTTCAAACCTTGTGCACATAGTAACCTCTATCGATATACATTCTCGGGCATACTTACTGAGTTGAACAAATTCCCTCTCATACTCTAATATAGACATACGGCCTTGTTTCAACTCAAAGAATTCTTTACGTTTCTTGTCTAAAAATATCTCGCTCGCATATTTCTTTTGGAATTCAGTCTAAAAGAATTCCCAGTTTACTTGATCTCTTAGCACAACTGCAACTAATGTGTTCCACCACTGATAAGCCGAATCTTTCAATAATGAAACAACACATTTTAAGTATTTCGTAGGAGTACATGATAATTCATCAAAAACTCTCATCGTGTTTTCTAACCAAAACTCAGCTCTCTTTGGATCATCTTTAGCTGTACCTCAGACCTCTTCAGCCCCATACTTACGAATTTTATCAACTGGAGGCTTGTTCGCTCGTACTAGTTCCAAACCCCGAGGAACTGCGGGGATCGGTTGGGGTACAGGTGGGGGTGGAGGTCGTTGAGCCATTGGGTTCATTCGAATGAACTCGGAGAACCATTCAGACATCATCTGGAGGAAAGCTTCCTTAGCCTCTCCTCCCCGACCCTCAGAAACAGGCCTATTACCACTAGACGCTGCTCCGTGAATGGAGGCTTGCGCGTTACTTTCTGCTTCATTGGAATCAGCTTGATTGGATGACATTTTATCTATATGAAAACATAGCTCAAATCGAGTTAGGAGTTATCACACTATTACAGGTTATATAAAGGCATGTATTTCTAGACTCATACACGCTACATTTAGTGCAAGAACCGACTAAACTATAGCTCTGATACCACTAAATGTAACACCTCTAACTCGTACCCGTTGCCAAATTAGGGTTACAGAACATTATCGTACAAATGGAACATTACAACATACATTTCATACATTAATATAAACTTAACAAAAATTATTCATTCACATACACATCATCCCTAAACCGAGCCCCTGAGACCCTAGAAATACATTAAAAACAATTTGAGACTAAATTGGAAGCATTTGGAAAGTTCAAGAAAAAGTTAGAAAAATTTGACTGCAGGGGTTACATGGCCATGTGCCTCACACGACTAAGACACACGTCCGTGTCTCAGGCAGTGTAACTCTCAAAATAGCCCTAAAAGCCCGTGTGCTAGGCTGTCTAACTGCGTGACTTGTATGTAATAGAACCTAAGTGGGACACACGGCCATGTTGCCAGGCCGCGTGTTACACACGGTTGAGTCAGACACCCGTGTCTCAGGTCGTGTGGACATGAATTTGCCCCAAAACAGGCCATTTCCATCACCAAATCAAGCATATACCGAAAAACATTATGTGCACATAATCAATACATCAAAACCTTACCAAAACATGCATATAGTGACCATTTCAATAGCCTTAAACCAATAACCAATATGTCATTTCAAGGCACCTCACAAGCAAACACCAAAGCATACCTAAACATGCACATTTGATCACATTTCCACCATCAAACATAATTCATCTTCCTACAAATCATACAACAATTATGACCATTAGCATTTCAACATAAACTTACCATTTGAGCCATACCATTAATGCATCATAAATACCAAAATGACATAATCCAACCAACATCAAATGGTACCAATACAACTTATACATGCCAAAATCATCAACTAGCATTCAACTAGATACCAATACAAGTCCACCTATACATGCCATTATAACCTTGGCCAGAACATAAAAAACTACCGATATTTATGCTGGATAGTGTGATTGATCTTTGACGAGCTTCCAAACCGATCGAGCTTCCGATTATCTATAAAACATGGGAAAGAAAACTACATTAGCACATAATGCTTAGTAAGTTTGTAAAGCATGAAACATAACTTACCATTTCCTTATATAACATTAAGTACAAACTTACCATTTCCTTATATAACATTAAGTACAAGTATAATGTAATCCAACACAAGCTTGGTACAAGCCTAAACACCATCATCAATACACAAGTTAGTGCATATATACATAATTCAATTGAATTTAACATATGGTAATTTATTTCCATGAAAACATACATCCTTTGATTCATTCTTCATTTTCATGAACATAAGCATACTTCCATTTGGAAACTTACCATTTCAATCCTTTTCATAAATACATGATATAGTTCATTTTGAACACTTACCATTCCTTTCCTTTTCATGCCCGTTGAACCATTTAGAATATCATCAGATACACGGGAAAGCTCACACGAAGTGTGCTTAAACATATAACTGTAACCTTTCTTTTACATTATTACTCACACAAGCTGTGAAATAAGCCTGCTCATACGAGTTGTGAAATAGGCTTGCTCACACGAGCTGTGGGTCGGAATGTATGCTACACGATGCTGCTCATACGAGCTGTGGAGTATCCGCAACAAATGCAGGACCTCAGCCATCGGTAGGACATTTAAGACCAACACTCAAACATGAAAACCCTAATGACATGTCATTTGTATCCTATGAATTCCTACGGTTCAACCGGGACTCGATAACCGTCGTAGCATGATTTTGGATATACATTGTTTAATAGCATTCTTAATACATAATAACATATAATTAAACATCATGAACATAACAATCTGTACATACAAACTTACTTCGACGACTAGGACGTAGAAACGAGATATACTAATCTGAGACTTTAGCTTTTCCCCAATCTAGATCCGTTCGTGGCCTATCTTGATCTAAATAGAAAAATATAATTCATTTAATATCCCTAGCATTCAATTTAGTCCATATTTCATATTTTTACAAAATTACTATTTTCCCCCTAACATTTTAACTTTTTACAATTTAGTCCTTAAGCTCATAAATTAAAATTTAAGCTTTTACATCCTTTTCTCAAGCTAGCTAATTTCTCTAGGGACCTATATCAACTCATACAAACCATTATTTCATAGATTTAACTTGAACTTTTATCTTTTTAACAAATAAGTCCCTAAATACAATTTTCATCAAAAATCACTTTACAAAACTTATTTATTTATGAACAAGGACTCATAATCTACCATTAAACATCAAGAATCATGCAAGAACATTCATGGAAAAACCCTAAATATTTAACAGTTTTGCAAATCGATCCTCGGGATAGCTAAGTTAAGCTACAACGATCCCGAAACATAAAAATCATTAAAAACGAGCTCAAAAATCACTTAAATGCAATACTTAAATATAGCCAAACCTTCAAGGTGAAAATGAAGGTTCTCGTTCTTTAATTTCGGTTGAAACATGAACTAAAGAAGATGATACTTTTATTTTATGTTATTTTTCTTTGCTTAATTATTAAATTACCTTAATAACTTTGTTAATTAACTAAATAAAACACCTAATTCATGCCCATCCTTTTTCACTAACATTATGAATGGTCCAATTACCATCTAAGTCCACTCACATTTAAGTTTCGTAGCCATTTGACCCTTTTTACTAATAGAACTCCATTTTTTCACCTTTTACGATTTAGTCCTTTTCACTTAATTAAGCATGCAAACATTGAAATTTCTTAACGAAATTTTTATACAACCTTACTAACATTCCATAGACATTAATAATAATAATAAAATAATAATTTACTCGTCAGATTTGTGGTCCCGAAACCACTATTCTAATTTCACTAAGAACGGGTTGTTACAAAGAGAGACATTCATGAATGTTGTCTTGACATCCATTTGCTAGATCTCATAATCAAGAGCAGCGACAATGGATAAGAGTATACGGATAGAATTGAGAATGGCTACTGGAGAGAATGTCTCATCGTAATCGATGCCTTCTTTCTATGTGTAGCATTTCCCTACAAGTATAGCTTTATGTGTTTGTAACAGCCCAATTTCAGTGAAATCCGAAAAGTGGTTTCGGGACCACAAATCTGAGCCGAAAATAAAATTTATTTTTATTTTATTATATGGACCGTATTATGTTAGAAAAGTCATGTGAAAATTTTGATACGAAAATTTTACCGATTATGTGTTTAATTACGGGAAGGACTAAATCGCATAAAATTCAAAAGTTGAATGCTAGTAGCTATAAGGATTAAATAGCTATGAAATTCAAAACTAGAGGTCCTTATATGGTAATTAGACCATTTAAGAGAAGTATGTAGATATTTTGGTATGACTCATCCATGGAAAAAAAAAAGCTAAGGACTAAATTGGAAAGATGAAAAGTTATTAAATGACAATTTAATTAAATGGAAAAGAAAAAAATTTCATATCATCTTCCCAAAATATTTCCATGGAAACCCTAGAAGAGAGGAAGAATACTTATCAAGCTTATTTGGGTAAGTAATCAAGCCCCGTTTTTAATAATTTTGATATTTTTGAAATTGGGATAGCTTAATCTATCTATTTGAGGGATCAATTTGTAAAGTTATCAAAGTATGGAAAATGGGTTATGGATGTATATCCTGAAAATTAGAAATTTATGGTAGAAAATGAAAGGTTGTTGATAGATAAACAACTTTTACAAAGTGATTTTTGATGAAAACATGATTTAGGGAATAAAATGTAAAGTTGTAAATTTGAAGAAAAATGTTGAATTTTTATGAATACATGTGCTGTAATTTTGTCATGGGATTTTGGTTAGGCTTGGAATAGGGAGTAAATTGCACAAGTTTCATTTTCCGAGCCTAGGGACGAAATGGGAATTTATGGAAAAGTTAGGGGCAAAATAGTAATTTTGCCTAGGATGTAAATTGAGTCCAAATGTATATGAGATGTGTGAATTTGATGTAAATTTACTTGTATAGATCCGGATAGACCAAATTCAGAGTTAGAATGAGGAAATGAGGAAAATGTCGGATTAGTAGATGTTTGTACACGAACCTTTGTCGAGGTAAGTCCGTGTAACTAAATTGTGTTTATTTACATGCTTGCATTGATTGTGTTTATGTAAATTGTATAAATGTCATGAATATGTGAAATAATTACATATACAATCAAGCCCGATAAATAAAATTGTTTAAATTAAATTATAATGCCCGATAGATAATAAAGGATAAACGATGAAAATGTAAATTTTATGCTTGGAATGTGATCCTTTGAATTATATGGATGTTATATATGTATGAAATAATCACATGCCAGAAAATGCTTGAAAATGTTAAATCCCGTTTGAATAAATGAAAATCGATGGATAAATGTAATTGTCGAAATGAATGAGGTCCTGCATTTGTTGCAGAATGGATTAGGCTCGAACAAGCAATCCTAATGACTTCATTACAGAAAGGATTTAGCCCGGATGGGTAATCTTGACATAAGTCCTCTCGAGCATATGTTACGGATTGGATTTAGCCCGGACGGGTAATCCAGGTCAAGCTCTCTAGAGCATATGTCATAAAAAGGATTTAGCCTGGACTGGTAATTGTAACAGCCTGATTTAGGGCCTAGTCGAAATAGTGGTGCAAGGCCACGAATCCGAGGTGAATTTATGAGTTTTTAAGATTTATGTCACGTTTGCATGTTAGTGTGAAAGTTTCATGAAGCAATTTTGCTAAATTGAGGTTGAATGGTCCAAAAAGGACTAAATTGCAAAAGTTGCAAATTATGAGTTTCTAGAAGCATTTTGTATGAAATAGCTCTAGAATAGTAATTATGAGTCCTTAAATAGCAATTTGCCCAAATTATAATTTTTGGACAAAATTGGACATGAGTTAGTAAATGGTGATATTTTTAAGAGAAGGGCATTTTGGTCATTTACCTATTAAATGATTAATAAAGGAAAAAGATGACAAAAATCATTATCATCTTCTTCCTCATTGCCAAAATTTTCAAAGAAACCATAGCTAGGGTTTGCTCATCTTTCAAGCTTGCTAGTAAGTTCATCTTAGTCCCGTTTTTAATATTCTTCGTGTTTTTGAAGTTCTCGTATAATGAATTAGCTATTTTTAGCTGTAAAATGAGCTAAGATGCATGTTCAAAAATCTACCCATGTATGACATGCTTGTTAAATGATGTTTCATGGAAGATTATGAGAGTTTGATGTTAGATAAACATCTTTTCCCTAAAGAATTTCATGAAAAATGAATATAGGGACTAGTTTGTAAAAGTTTTGAGATTTCTCATACATAGTAGAAATAGTGAGAATTGATGGTTGTCATAGTAGAGAAAATGAATCAGCTAAGCATGAAGTTTAAGAAAGTTGAATGAGAATCATTTTACGAGCCTTGGGGCAAAAGTGCAAATATGAGAAAGTTTAGGGGCAAAATAGTAATTTTTCCACAGTATGATTTAAGAGTCAATTTAGTCAATGTGAGTATTAAATGATCTATTTATGACTATAGATCAAGAAAAGCGAAGCCCAGATCGAAACCGAGGCAAGAACAAGGTCAAGGACTAAATTGCATACCTAGCTACATTTTGTATATTGAGGTAAGTTTGTATGATTTCTAAGCTTTATGATTTATATCATTGAATTGCTTAGTATAATATACAATGTTATTATGAAAATTTTTAATGTTATGTTAAACAAAGAAATTAATGAAATCAAGCATGAGAAAGCCCCGATTGAAGTTGAATAGCTTAGGATACTCGATCTACCACATGAAACAAGAAAGTCCGTATAAGACCAAGCCGAGGAATGGCATCGGCAAGCAAACAAGTTATCATGTAAGTCCAAGGCAAGCTTGGCATTGAGTAAGTTATCATGTAAGTCCAAGGCAAGCTTGACATTGAGTAAGTTATCATGTAAGTCCAAGGCAAGCTTGGCATTGAGTAAGTTATCATGTAAGTCCAAGGCAAGCTTGGCATTGAGTAAGTTAACATGTAAGTCCAAGGCAAGCTTGGCATTGAGTAAGTTATCATGTAAGTCCAAGGCAAGCTAGGCATTGAGTAAGTTATCATGTAAGTCCAAGGCAAGCTTGGCGTTGAGTAAGTTATCATGTAAGTCCAAGGCAAGCTTGGCATTGAGTAAGTTATCATGTAAGTCCAAGGCAAGCTTGGCATTGAACAAGTTATCATGTAAGACCAAGGCAAGCTTGGCATTGAAAAGTTATCAAGAGAAAGAGATCCCATATAAGTCCAAGTTAAGGCATGGCATTGGTGAGAACAAGAAAGACTTCGTATAAGTCCATGTTAAGTCATGGCCTCGAAATTTAGATGAGATTTAGTATCCTCAGTTATTCATATAAATTCATCGGGCAAACGAGTTAAGCTCCAAAGAGATAACAAGAAAGCTAAGTAAGTAAGGTTATTATCAAGTGAAAAGAATATTATTCATGTTATGAATGATGAATTAGAAATTATGAGTATTATGTTCAAGTATCTTTGATCAATGTGATCTAGTGATACAGTACTTTGTTTGCCTATCAAGTATGAGACTAGTAAGTTTCATGAGTTATGTAAGAATCAAGTATGAGTAAGTAAGCTTTATATAGCTAAATTTATGATGCCATTGTTTATATCAAATGGTCTATATTAAGTAAGAATGTTGTTATGTGTATTATGCAAACTTACTAAGCTAAATGCTTATGTCTTTCATTCTTTCTTTCCATGTAGTCCCATAAGCTAATATCGAGGATCACCGTCATCGAGAGCTCGGAGCACACTATCAATCGCTATTTTGGTATAGCCAAGTTGTTTTTTAAGTATATGGCATGTATAGGTAGCATTACATTTTGAGTAAATGTTTTAAGAAGAGCCAAAGTATAGGCTATTAAGTTTGTTATTCTTTTGTATATGGCTAAGTGATTGGCCAAGTGTGTATGTTTATAATTATCAATGAAGCATGTAGTTTTATTCAAGATGATGTAGTATTGATTCGTAGAAATGAGTATGAATTGTATCTTAATTTCGGGATGGCAATTGGCTTGGTAAATAGCCTCTAAGTGCCCACACGGTAGACACACACGGGCGTGTGTGTCTCAGGCGTCGCGTAAACCGCACCTTAGTCTTATAAGTAAGAATGGGCCACGGACTAATCCCACGGCCGTGTATTAAGGCCGTGCATGACACACGGTTAGAACATGGGCATGTGCCCGGTCGTGTGAAATAAGTCAGTATATCAAGATGTAGTACACGGTCTAAGTCCACGTGCGTGTCATGGCCGTGTGGAAATTGGGCGAATCGAGTTTAGGGGGCACGGTCTGAGGACATGGGTGTGTATGCCTATGCACGGGCGTGTCTTATATTACATGGGCGTGTAACCCCTGTTTCAAAGAAAAGTTTTTCGATAAGGTTCTGAAAGTTTACCAGTACGAGTTTAAGGCCTTGTAGGCCCATGAAATGTACGAATTGTTTAAGAATGAGAAGTTTTAATTTCGGAACGAAATTTTATAGCCCGTAATGTCATGATTAAGTAAGTTCAAGCATAGTAATGTCTCGTATCTGATCTGAGCCTCGGACTCGGGTATGGGGTGTTACATTTAGTGGTATCAGAGTTACGATTTAGTCGGTTCTAGGACTAACGTAACATGAGCATGAGTCTAGCTATACATGCCATACGTAAGAATATTTTTATAATGATAGTGTGACGACTCCTGACGACTTAAATTATGTTTATATATATAGTAAATGGATCCTGAAAGAGATATGGGGGATGACGTAGAAAGTAATGCGCCGGCTCACGCTGAAGGGACGGTGCCGAACGAGAATGAGAATAGACCCACTACGGTGAGTTAAGAAGGAGGAGAAGGGGCTAGAGAAGCCTTCCTCCATATGATGAATACGTGGTATTCAGAGTTCGTTCGTACGAACCCAAATGCACAACCCCCTCCACCCCCGCCTATTCCTCAACCTATCCCAGTAGCCCTTCAAGTAATAGAGGTGGCAAGAGGAGTTAAGCCTCCAATTGATAGGATCAGGAAACATGGGCCTGAAGAATTCTGGGCTAGAAAAGATGACGATCCGGAAAGAGCTGAATTCTGGTTAGAAAATACCATCAGGGTATTTAATGAGCTGTCATGTACACCTGAAGAGTGCATGAAGTGCGTAGTTTCTCTTTTAAGAGATTCTGCCTATCAATGGTGGAACACCTTGGTATCAGTAGTCCCAAGAGAGAAGATCACGTGGGAATTTTTCCAAGAAGAGTTTAAGAAAAAGTATATCAGTCAAAGATTTGTAGATCAGAAAAGAAAAGAATTTTTAGAGTTAAAGCAAGGCAAGATGTCGGTGACCGATTTTGAGCGTGAGTTTGTGCGACTCAGCAAATACGCTCGAGAATACGTGTCCACCGAGGCCATCATGAGAAAAAGATTTGAAGATGGGCTAAATGAGGACATCAAATTGTTTGTTGCTGTCCTAGAATTGAAAGAATTTGTTGTGCTAGTGGAGAGGGCTTGTAAAGCTGAAGAGCTAGTAAAAGAGAAGAGAAAGTCTGAAATTGATTCTCGTGACTCTAGAAAGAGACAGTGGAATAAGTCATTCCAATCCTCATCCAAGAAGTCAAGAGATTTCCCTACCCGATCGGCTACTTCCATTGGGTTTTCAAAGAAAGACAAGAGTAAACAGTATTCAGGAAATAAAGCACAGACTACTTCAGTCGCTAGTGTGGGGAACTTTCAATCTGAAAGACCCGAATGCCCACAGTGTGGCAGACGTCATCTTGGAGAATACCGAGCGCACGAAAATGCATGTTTTAGATATGGTTCCCAAGACCACTACATAAAAGATTGTCCAGAGATAATGAAAGAAGAGAGAGCTCAGAACCCAAGATCCGGGAGTATGGTCAGAGGAAGACCGCAGAGAAACCCAGGAAGTGGGGCAAGAGGAAGAGGTAACCCTAGAGAGCAGGCCGCGAGACCCGAGGGTAGGGCGCCTGCACGGACTTATGCCATTCGCGCTCGCGAAGAGGCATCTTCCCATGATGTTATCATGGGTACCTTTTCTCTTTATGATATCAAAGTTATTACTTTAATAGATCCCGGATCCACACACTCTTACATTTGCCTGAAATTAATATCCGATATGAGCATGCTTGTAGAGTCTACATAATTTGTGATTAAAGTGTCTAATCCTTTAGGCAAGAGTGTGTTAATTGATGAGGTATGTAAAGATTATCCATTAATGATTAAAGGTCACTGTTTTAAAGCAAACCTTATGTTATTACCATTTGATGAATTTGACGTCATTCTTGGTATGGACTGGTTGACAACCCATGATGTAATAGTAAATTTTGGGAAAAAGTACATTGAAATGAGATGTGAGAATGGGGATATTCTCCATATAGAATCAGATGAACAGAGTAGATTGTTAGAATTGATATCTCACATGACGGCACAGAGATACATAAGAAAGGGGTATGAAGCATATTTGGCCTTTGTGATGAATGAAAAAGAAACAGAGTTAAAGATTGAGTTAGTGCCAATAGTATGTGAGTGCGTGGATGTGTTTCGAGGAATTGCCGGGACTACCACCGTTAGAGAGGTTGAGTTCAAAGATTGAGCTAGCTCCGTGATTGTACCAATATCTATTACTCCTTACAAAATGACTCCAACAGAGTTGAAAGAGTTGAAGATACAGTTGCAAGAGTTAACAGACAAAGGCTTTGCAAGGTCAAGTTGTTCTCCCTGGGGTGCTCCGGTTTTATTTGTGAAAAGAAGGATGGCACTATGAGATTGTGCATAGATTACCGTCAGCTTAATCAAGTGACAGTAAAGAACAAGTACCCATTGCCAAGGATCGATGATTTGTTCGATCAATTGAAAGGAGCCACCGTGTTCTCTAAGATAGACTTGAGATCGGGGTATTACGATTAAAAGTAAAGGAGTCGATGTATCTAAAGCGGCTTTTCGAACAAGGTATGGCCATTATGAATTTTTAGTCATGCCTTTTGGTTTGACCAATGCTCTGCATATTCATGGACTTAATGAACCACATCTTGAGACCATACCTCGACAAGTTTGTAGTCATTTTTATTGACGACATGCGATTTATTCCCGATATGAGAATGAGCATCTTTGAGCACCTACGGATAGTTTTTCTGATTCTTCGAGAAAATCGGTTGTATGCCAAGTTCAGTAAAAGTGAGTTTTGGCTCAATGAAGTAGGATTTCTGGGGCATATTGTCTTAGGAGAAGGGGTTCGAGTAGACCCAAGTAAGATCTCGGCTATTACAGATTGGAAACCACCGAGGAATATCTCTGAGGTTAGAAGTTTCCTAGGCCTAGCCGGCTATTATAGACGATTTGTCAAGGGGTTTTCCATGATTGCAACCCCGATGACAAAGTTGTTACAGAAAAATGTGAAGTTCGAGTGGACAGAAATATGCCAAAAAAGTTTCGAAAAATTAAAAGCATTATTGACAGAATCTCCAGTTTTAGTACAACCTGAGACTGGGAAAGAGTTCATAGTTTACAGCGATGCATCCTTAAATGGATTAGGCTGTGTACTTATGCAAGAAGGCAAAGTTATTGCTTATGCCTCCAGACAGTTGAAGCCTCATGAGAAGAATTATCCGATGCATGATTTAGAGTTGGCTGCCATAGTCTTCGCATTGAAGATATGGAGACATCACCTATATGGTGAGAAATGTCAAATTTTCACTGATCATAAAAGTTTGAAGTACTTGATGACGCAGAAAGAGTTGAACTTAAGACAACGGAGATGGTTAGAGTTGATAAAAGATTATGAGATGGTCATTGATTACCATCCCGGGAAGGCGAATGTGGTCGCCGACGCCTTGAGCAGAAAATCCTTATTTGCATTAAGGGAAATGAATTCACGGATGACTTTGTCCGAAAAGCGGTTCTATTCTCTAATTGAGTTGAGAGCTAGACCAATATTCCTCCAAGAGATCATTGAAGCTCAAAAAGAGGATAGTGAATTGCAAGTTCGAGAGAGATCGCATGAGACAGATGTTGAGTCAGACTTCCGGATTAGTCCCAATGGAAGTCTGATGTTCAAAGACAGAGTTTGTGTACCAAGAAAAGAAGAGCTTATTCAGAGAATTTTGTATGAAGCCCATAATGGATGTTTATCTGTACATCCGGGTAGTACCAAGATGTACAATGACTTGAAGCAACAGTATTGGTGGCCGAGAATGAAGAAAGATATTTCAGAATTTGTTTCCAAATGCTTGATTTGTCAACAAATAAAGGCTGAACACCAAGTACCTTCGGGTTTGCTTCAACCCATTTTAGTTTCGGAGTGGAAATGGGACCGTATTACTATGGATTTTGTAATGGGTTTACCATTGTCTCCGAGCAAGAAAGATGCCGTATGGGTTGTAGTTGATAGACTCACGAAATCAGCCCATTTATACCTGTACGAGTTGATTACTCCCTCGACAAGTTGGCAAACTTGTATGTTTCAGAAATAGTAAGACTTCATGGAGTTCCCTTGTCAATCATATCGGATGGAGATCCGAGATTCACATCCAGGTTTTGGAAGAAGTTACAAGAGGCCTTGGGTACAAAGTTAAACTTTAGTACGGCCTTTCACCCTCAAACTGACTGTCAGTCAGAGAGGTTAATTCAAGTACTCGAGGATATGCTCAGATGTTGTATTCTTGAATTTCGAGGCAGTTGGGAAAAGTTTCTCCCATTAGTAGAGTTTGCCTACAATAATAGTTTTCAGTTGAGCTTAAAGATGGCGCCTTATAAAGCTTTATATGGGCGTAAGTGCTTAACGCCTCTATATTGGGTGAACTTAAAGAAAACCAAATTCACGGGGTTGATTTAGTTAGAGAAGTCAAGAGAAAATGAAAGTGATACGAGAAAGTTTAAAAGTCGTCAGACAGATGAGTAAGTCCTATTCGGACTTAAAGAGAAAAGAGATAGAGTATCAAGTCGGAGATAAAGTTTTCTTGAAAGTGTCACCTTGGAGAAAAGTTCTCAGATTTGACCGGAAAGGCAAGTTGAGTCCACGTTTTATTGGACCGTATGAGATTACCGAGAAGGTCGGGCCTGTAGCTTACAGAATGGCTTTGCCATCAGAGTTAGAAAAGATAAATCATGTGTTTCACGTGTCAATGTTAAGACGCTACCGATCAGACCCTTCGCATGTAATTCCCCAGTCAGAGGTAGAGATTCATCCCGACATGACTTATGATGAAGAACCAGTCAAGATAGTAGCTCGGGAAGTGAACCAGCTAAGAAAGAAAAGTATTGCCTTAGTGAAAGTATTGTGGCAAAGACATGGAATAGAAGAAGCCACATGGGAACCAGAAGAGAGTATGAGAAACCAGTATCCAAACCTTTTTGCTGGTAAGATTTTCGAGGACGAAAATCCCTAAGGGGGAGAATTGTAACAGCTCGATTTAGGGCCTAGTCGGAATAGTGGTGCGAGGCCACGAATCCGAGGTGAATTTATGAGTTTTTAAGATTTATGTCACGTTTGCATGTTAGTGTGAAAGTTTCATGAAGCAATTTTGCTAAATTGAGGTTGAATGGTCCAAAAAGGACTAAATTGCAAAAGTTGTAAATTATGAGTTTCTAGAAGCATTTTGTATGAAATAGCTCTAGAATAGTAATTATGAGTCCTTAAATAGCAATTTTCCCAAATTATAATTTTTGGACAAAATTGGACATGAGTTAGTAAATGGTGATATTTTTAAGAGAAGGGCATTTTGGTCATTTACCTATTAAATGATTAATAAAGGAAAAAGATGACAAAAATCATTATCATCTTCTTCCTCAGTGCCGAAATTTTCAATGAAACCATAGCTAGGGTTTGCTCATCTTTCAAGCTTGCTAGTAAGTTCATCTTAGTCCCGTTTTCAATATTCTTCGTGTTTTTAAAGTTCTCGTATTATGAATTAGTTATTTTTAGCTATAAAACGAGCTAAGATGCATGTTCAAAACTCTAACCATATATGACATGATTGTTAAATGATGTTTCATGGAAGATTATGAGAGTTTGATGTTAGATAAACATCTTTTCCTTAATGAATTTCATGAAAAATGAATATAGGGACTAGTTTGTAAAAGTTTTGAGATTTCTCATACATAGTAGAAATAGTGAGAATTGATGGTTGTCATAGTAGAGAAAATGAATCAGCTAAGCATGAAGTTTAAGAAAGTTGAATGAGAATCATTTTACGAGCCTTGGGGCAAAAGTGCAAATATGAGAAAGTTTAGGGGCAAAATAGTAATTTTTCCAAAGTATGATTTAAGAGTCAATTTAGTCAATGTGAGTATTAAATGATCTATTTATGACTATAGATCAAGAAAAACGAAGCCCGAATCGAAACCGAGGCAAGAACAAGGTCGAGGACTAAATTGCATACCTAGCTACATTTTGTATATTGAGGTAAGTTTGTATGATTTCTAAACTTTATGATTTATATCATTGAATTGCTTAGTATAATATACAATGTTATTATGAAAATGTTTAATGTTATGTTAAACAAAGAAATTAATGAAATCAAGAATGAAAAAGCCCCGATTGAAGTTGAATAGCTTAGGATACTCGATCTACCACATGAAACAAGAAAGTCTGTATAAGATCAAGCCGAGGCATGGCATCGGCAAGCAAACAAGTTATCATGTAAGTCCAAGGCAAGCTTGGCATTGAGTAAGTTATCATGTAAGTCCAAGGCAAGCTTGGCATTGAGTAAGTTATCATGTAAGTCCAAGGCAAGCTTGGCATTGAGTAAGTTATCATGTAAGTCCAAGGAAAGCTTGGCATTGAGTAAGTTATCATGTAAGTCCAAGGCAAGCTTGGCGTTGAGTAAGTTATCATGTAAGTCCAATGCAAGCTTGGCGTTGAGTAAGTTATCATGTAAGTCCAAGGCAAGCTTGGCATTGAACAAGTTATCATGTAAGACCAAGGCAAGCTTGGCATTGAAAAGTTATCAAGAGAAAGAGATCCCATATAAGTCCAAGTTAAGGCTTGGCATTGGTGAGAACAAGAAAGACTTCGTATAAGTCCATGTTAAGTCATGGCCTCGAAATTTAGATGAGATTTAGTATCCTCGGTTATTCATATAAATTCATCGGGCAAACGAGTTAAGCTCCAAAGAGATAACAAGAAAGCTAAGTAAGTAAGGTTATTATCAAGTGAAAAAGAATATTATTCATGTTATGAATGATGAATTAGAAATTATGAGTATTATGTTCAAGTATGCTGATCAATGTGATCTAGTGATACATGTACTTTGTTTGCCTATCAAGTATGAGACTAGTAAGTTTCATGAGTTATATAAGAATTTGTTTGCCTATCAAGTATGAGACTAGTAAGTTTCATGAGTTATATAAGAATCAAGTATGAGTAAGTAAGCTTTATATAGCTGAATTTATGATGCCATTGTTTATATCAAATGGTCTATATTAAGTAAGAATGTTGCTATGTGTATTATGCAAACTTACTAAGCTAAATGCTTATGTCTTTCATTCTTTCTTTCCATGTAGTCCCGCCAAGCTAATATCGAGGATCACCGTCATCGGAGCTCGGAGTACACTATCAATCGCTATTTTGGTATAGCCAAGTTGTTTTTTTAAGTATGGCATGTATAGGTAGCATTACATTTTGAGTAAATGTTTTAAGAAGAGCCAAAGTATAGGCTATTAAGTTTGTTATTCTTTTGTATATGGCTAAGTGATTGGCCAAGTGTGTATGTTTATAATTATCAATGAAGCATGTAGTTTTATTCAAGATGATGTAGTATTGATTCGTAGAAATGAGTATGAATTGTATCTTAATTTCAGGATGGCAATTGGATATGTAAATAGCCTCTAAGTGCCCACACGGTTAGAGACACGGGCGTGTGTCTAGGCCGTGCGTAAACTGCACCTTAGTCTTATAAGTAAGAATGGGCCACGGACTAATTCCACGGCCGTGTATTAAGGCCGTGCATGACACACAGTTAGAACATGGGCGTGTGCCCAGTCATGTGAAATAAGTCAGTATATCAAGATGTAGTACACGGTCTAAGTCCACGGGCGTGTCATGGCCGTGTGGAAATTGGAAGAATACGAGTTTTAGGCACTACCGAGGACATGGGCGTGTATGCTATATGCGGGCGTGTCTTATATTACACGGGCGTGTAACCCCTGTTTCAAAGAAAAGTTTTTCGATAAGGTTCCGAAAGTTTACGAGTACAAGTTTAAGGCCTCGTAGGCCCATGAAATGTACGAATTAACGAAATTTTATAGCCCGTAATGTCATGATTAAGTAAGTTCAAGCATAGTAATGTCTCGTATCCGGTCTGAGCCTCGGACTCGGGTATGGGGTGTTACAGTAATCCTGTTGTATACATGTGTAGCTCGAGAGTGTACTCTCTAAAATTTTAACTCATGGGTACTATTGGACATGAATTGACAGATTCTGATTTGTACACCTCGAGTGTACTACCTGTGTATCCATCGATATTTCAGATAAATTCAACGGGTAAAAGTTCTTGACAGGAGAAGATATGAACAAGAAATGAGTTATTTCACATATCGGCCTGAAATACATGAAATTGACGATATGTGATAATTGATGTATGGAAATATGAAATGATAATATTGTACATGGAATTTATTTGACGAGTATGGACATCCTTGATTATAGACTTGTACACCTTGAGTGTATTAATTGTGACCTTGATATTCTTAGTAATATGGGTAAAGTTCTGATATGAAATGATATGAACTTGAGATGAACTATTATGAAATTATACTTGTATTATAAAGAGATGATTTATACATGACAAATGAATATATGTTGTGGAAAGCATATGTGCATGGAAACTTGATTGTTGTTGAGCCCATATATGTTTTGATGTTATTATGAAGTATATGACTAACAAGGGCAATGAGGACATGTGTAGGGCTTGAGGTCAAATTGATTGAATATGCCTTACATAGTTACCTCAAAATAAAATGAATGGTAAGTTAAGTACCATGTTATACGAACTTACTAAGCATTTTATGCTTACTTAGTTTTATTTCCATGTTTTAGAGTAAATCGAAAGCTCGTTGGATTGGAAACTCGGCGGAGATCACTCACACTATCCATCAGCCCATGTCGGTACAATATGGTAAATCAATTATGGTTGTAATGGCATGTATATGTTATATTGGCCATATTAGCATGTAAATTTTAATGATGCTTGTAATCTAGCCATTGGAATGGCTAGTAATGGTTTGTTTTGATATATTTGTAATGTCATACTATGGTAGCTACATATGTGTTAAGTAGTTGATCAAATTATGTCTAACATATGGACTAAACCAAGGCAAGATTATGAACATGTATGCATGTAATGGTATGCTATGTTGAATGATAGAGTTTGCTTAACTTGAATGCTTGAAATAGTTGGCATTTGGATGTGAGTTTAAGTGCAGGTCATTGGTGTGATTTTGGATGAGAAATAAAGCTAGAAATAGCTTTATTTTGCCCACACGGGCAGACACACGGGTATGTGTCTAGACCGTGTGTGACACACGGCCTGGTACATCGGCATGTGGTTAGGCCGTGTGTCCCCTGCACCTTAAATTCGAGAAAAACAGAATGCTCAAAATTGAGCACACGGCCAGAGACACGGGCGTGTGTCTCAGTCATGTAGGAGACACGACCTTGAACACGGGTGTGTGTCTTGGCCATGTGAAACTTGCACCTAATTCGAAAGGAATTAATTAATCACACGACCCAGCAAATGGATGTGTGGCCGGTCGTGTGGCGCAATTTAGAGAGCAACCTAAATCGAACACGGCCTGTAGCACGGATGTGTCCTAGGGTCACACGAGCGTGTCCCTCGGACCACACAGGTGTGTGAGCCTTGCACCTTGGAAAATTTTTGAAATGTCGTGAAAAATTCTTAGAGTTTTCGATTAATTTCCAACTCGATTCTAATGCTTGTATTGGGCCTCGAGGGTCCATTTAAGGGACGCTACGAATAATCTCGGTAAATAAATAGTAATTGATGTGAATTATCTTAAAATGTTTTGAATGTTCTGGTAATACTCTGAAACCCTGTTCCGACGACGGATACGGGTTAGGGGTGTTATAGTGTTTCCACTTCCCATTCCGCATTTCTCTTCTTCTTGTAGATCCACTTACACCCTATGAGTTTAATCCCAACCAGTAAGTCTACAAGTTCCCACACCGTATTGGATTTCATAGAATCCATCTCGGCATCCATGGCTTGTTTCCAGATATTGGAATCAACTTCCTGCATAGCCTCATCGTAAGTGAGTAGATCATTATCTTCATGATTGACTTCTGTATTATAAATGCTACCATCATAGATGAAGAAGTCTGGTTTCTTAAAAATTCTCCAACTATGACGGATTCCTCTATGTTGTTGATTATTTGTAGGTCTTTCTACAACTTTCTCGAGAATTAAACTTTGTGATTATTGTACAACTCCTAAAAGTTCATCGAGTACCACTTTACTTCGAGGCTTAAAGTTATCCATGTAGCTTTCCTCGAGGAAAGTAGCATGAGTAGAAACTTTGATCGTATTATCTTTTAGATTGTATAATAATTCACCCTTTGCTCATTCTGGATATCCTACAAACATGCACAATTCTGTCCGTGCATCCAACTTCTTTGCATCCTTATCCAGAACGTGTGCTGGACAACCCTATATTCTAAAGTGATTTAGAACGGGTTTCTTTTCATGCCACAGTTCATAAGGTGTCTTACAAGCAGACTTGGTTGACACATCATTCAGAATATAGCAAATTGTTTGTATCGCATATCCCTAGAAGGGAGTAAGGAGTTTTGAATAGCTTAACATTGAACGAACCATGTCAAGCAAGGTTTTATTCCTTCTCTCAGCTACGCCATTCTCCTGTGGAGTTCTCGGCGTAGTCAACTGGGATAAAATCTCATTCTCTATGAGGTATCCTAAGAACTCGTTAGACATTATTCCCCACCTCGGTCAGATCGAAGATTCTTTATGGATAAACCTAATTGCTTTTCCACTTATGCATGAAACTTTTGAAATTTATCAAATGCTTTGCTTTTGTGGTGCATTAGATGTAACACCCCAAACCCGGCCTAGACGTTATGGCCGAATCTGGTGGTGTCACATTGAAGTGTTTAGCGTAAAACTTATTGTCATTGAAATCCTCAAAATCAATTAATCATTTTGTTATTAAACGGTGATTCCAAAACGGGTTGTTCATTTCCAAAGCGTGCATCATTAAAAGCTAATCACTTTTAAAACGTTACCAATTTTTAAAATCTCATTTATTGCGGAAGTTTTTTTTTTAGGAAATGTTGCGAAAACGTGGTGTCTTTGAAAACAGTTACCTTTTGAAAACCCGTCTTTTTCTACAACTAGCAGTTTATAGCAAACTAAATAAATAAAAACCCCAATTTAAAGTTTATAACTTAAAGAGGCCTTATTTCATAAAAATACCCAAATTCAGTTACTTATAAACCAAAAGCTAAAAACAAAAGCTGATGCGGTTGTGTGGCCATCATCGAGTCCCTCGTAGCACCGACCCACCTACGACTGGGGATTACCTGTATAGTTAAACAGAGGGGTGAGTTTACGAAAACTCAGTGTGTAATCCCCTAACAAGCAAACAGTCAATGAACCAGTAGATAAATACAGTTTGGGCCTGAGCCCGTTACAATAATAGTCCAGTTCAGTATGGGCCTAAGCCCTTTCCTGTAATAGCAAACGATTGGGCTTGAGCCCAGCACAATGCCAGTAATCAGTAGGGCCTTTTCCCAATTTCAGTATTAGTATCAGTGGGGCCTTGGCCCATAACAGTAATAGATATCAGTCATGTAGTGAACAGTATGTAATATCATTAATCGATGCAAGAATAAAGATAAAGTATCATTAATCGAGACAGATATGCGATAAATCCTACCCAATCCAGCCTCTACACACCACTCCGTCCCGCCAAACACACCATGTGGGGATAAAATCGACCCACCCAGCCAGACACACCAAGATTAGCACCGGTTGCGGCACTAAACATTATTGCAGCAAAGCTGCCAGTAAAATAAATGGCATATAGCCATCAGTAGGTCCACAGTCGTCTTGGTCGACCCGTGCGACCTTATCAGTACAGTACACTTCCTCCAAATATAACCTATCCCCATGCAATATGTTGTGACATAATATCATACGTGTATGTGAAATGTCATGCTCAATCATAGTCATACATATCATAGAGCAAATCAGTCATACATAACATAAGGCCATAACAGTCACTTCATCACCTAGGGGTATAACAGTCATTTTACCCTATGGGGGTATTTCGGTCATTTTACCCTATGGGGGTATTTCGGTCATTTTACCTTATGGGGTTATTTCGGTCGTTTTACTCTATGAGGGTATTTCGGTCATTTTACCCTATAGGGGTATTTCGGTCATTTTACCCTATGGGGGGTATTTCGATCATTTCTATATCAGTTTGGGGTCTAGGTGTACTTCCCGACCCATCAGTAGGTCCACAGTCGTCTTGGGCGATCCGTGCAACCTTAACAGTTAAATAGTGAAAATGGGCCCAAGGCCCATAATGCGGGCCCATATGGGCCCACATGCCCGTGTGGCCCACATAGCCCAGAATTGGTCTCGGTCATGAAAATCACACAGTTTGGCCCAATATCCTCCACAAATTCGTGTGGTTTACCCGTGTGAGGCCCACAAGCCCGTTGGGCCCACACGACCCATTTCGACCCAACGTGGCCCAAAAGGGCCTAAGACCACGAAATCTCTCGTGGTGGCCTCAACAGTCTAACGCCCATGCTTTATGCGTTCGGTTTACCACACGAGCGAGCGCACACTCGTGTAGCGTCAATTGCCATATTTTTTTGGCTTTTGCCGATTTATGATTTGGGCAGTGCCTTCACACCTGGTTTCGATTTGTTGAGAAAACTGCCCACACCTTTGAAACCTTCGATCGAGTAAAGAGGGAAGTTTCGCCTACCCAACCGTTGATTACAAGCCTTCTACCCTTCGACAGGTTCCTAGGCAAAAACTGAAAATGGGTAAGTACTTAATTGACCAGCAACAAGATAACATTTTACCATTACCCTTACCAACAACGCGAGGAGGAGAACCAACTACACAGTGTAAGACTTAACAGCAAGTAGAGTGCTTACCAGAAAATAGAGAAGGGAACTCAGTCGGCCCCAAAAGAAAAGGGAAGATTCGGCAACAGGAAAAGAAAGGGAAAGATGAAAGAAATGAGATTCAGCCAAGGGAAAACAATGTGGAATGAAGGAGGAAGAACCAAATAGCCGTACACGCAACCTCCCACAATTCGGCAAAAAGAAGAAGAAAAATGAGAGGGACAGTAGACTTGAGAGCAGAGAAGCGAAAGTAAAAACTAATATTGCAAAAGTGAGCAAAAGGGAAATGAGGCACTAGCAGTAATTTCGGCCAAAAGGTTGTCAAAAACGAGAGAAAGAAGAAGAATACGCCACCAACTCCTACTACATTCGGCCACAGAGAAAAAAACAATTCAAAACTGAAAAGAGGCATACCAACTGAGCAGTATACCACTTTCGGCACACTTCTACCTCTCCCCTCACTTCCCTTGATTTTCTCCTAAAATCTCTCAACTCTCCAATTCGAATCCCAATCAACTTCCCAGTTTGAATTCTTCTCAACCACTTCAGTGTTTTAGTCAAACTAAAACACCTCCCACAGCACAGCAGCAAAATAAATACTCCCTTTTTGATGTGCCACCACTTGAACCTTAGACCCCATGTACACTCCACACGCCCCTTACCACTAGACCAACAACTCCTTTGTATCATATTTTAACCACAATAATTTAAGAACCTACTATCTAGATCCAAGGATTTTATTCACCTAAAATAAAATTTTTGCATAAGCCAAGGCTTGAACCCCCTGAGTTCTCAGACACTTCAAAACACTCCTAAATCACTTAACCACTGAAGCAGACATTCATTTATGTCACTTTCTTGCACAACTAATGAAACACCCCAAACCCGGCCCACGAGCTTTGACCAGATTTGGTATGTTCCTCAAGTAAACCGGTTCAAAATTCTTTTGTTCTTAGGAAAACTTGTGTGATTTTAAGAAAAATATTGTTTTGGGTTGGGCTTGTGTTGAAAACAGGTTCGTTTTATATTGAAATCCCTTTTATCTTAAGTGACAAAATATTTAGGGTTTAGTTTAAAAGAAATTTTAATTAAATTTTAATAGATAAAATTCATAATTAAATAAAAATAAGTGTAAAGTAATTCAACTATGGCCTTATGGCCTTATTACATCAAATAATTCCCAAAATAATTCAAAGTACTAAAATAAATTCAAGAGTCCTCAAAAATATAAACTTCATGTTGAGCATGGCCACCACAAGTTCTGCTGTCCCGGTCCATCACTGTTCATCACCTGAAAAATGTTCCCCAACGGGGTGAGTCAAACAGACTCAATGTGTACACGACACTAAATCATAATAGAATCAGGCATATCACATATTACACATTCAAAACATAGAATACAGGTTATGATGCATTCCCAAACCCAAACCTAGTTGTCCATCCGCTACACACCCCCGTACCTGCCAGTCACACCGTGGGGACTACTAAGTCGACCCTCCATCCGCTACACACCATCGAAGGCAGTCGCTGCAGTCGACGTGCTCATCGCCCATATAAAATTTTGTGGCATAGCCACCAGATAATTGTGTCATGAGACACCACATTCAGATAATGTAACCGAAGTTACCACATTCAGATAGTGAGACCGTAGTCATCACATTCACTTCCCCTTTTTCATATATCCCGAATGACCCATATTATTCATATCATGCATATCATACTTAAATTCTCATTCTTATAAATTTTCATATGTTATAAATAACATATTTCATAATCCTAGTGGAAGTAGGAAACGTACCTGAGTACTTTGTACCATATTATGGTACCTTAGCCACATTCTTATAAACATGCATATTTTACATATTACCATCAATCTTATTAAAAGTTAGTGAGGGGTACACACCTGATTCGCTTAAAATTTCCTTGAGATCCCAAAAAGCTTGATCTAATGCTTAGATCCTTAATCCCTATATTGATTTATCACTTATTACCTTAATAAAAAGCCATTCGGCCAAAACTCCAAATCCTAGTAGGATTAGTATTCTTACCTTGTTGCCGATTGGAACACCAACAAATCAGAAACTGTTCCTTGTTTCACTAGGAATGTCAAAATCCCTAAAACCTTACGTTAGACTTAATCTTAATCATCAAACATAAATCAAGGCCTTTGGCCGAATATTCACATGTCTTACCTTAATCTTAGAAATCCCGAATACTTCTCCTTTTAGTCGACTACTCTGATAATCCCGAAAGGTCCTTCCATATTCGGCAACCATAATATGTATGGGGTTAGATTATCTCTTGGCTAATCTAAAAGAAAAGAATGGGAATCAAACTTGTTCTTACCTTTGAAGAAATCGATAGCACCTATGCTTGAAGCCCTTCCAAGATTCGGCTTTTGATGGATTGGAAAGAAAAGAAAAGGAAGAATAAAGATGGAGGATTCGGCTAGAACACAAGGTATTTCGGCTTGGCAAAAATAAAAGAAAGAAAAGAAGAGAAGAGAGCACTAAGAATTCGACAGAGAAAGGAGGAAGCACAAATTGATGAGTAGCCCTCCTTCCTTCCTTTTATAGCCGAAATTATCATCTAAGGAGTCCCTTACTTGGCCACCACTCCTCTATCTGATAACTTTATCCTTTAATTATCACTAAAAGATAATTCAGCAACTATCCTTACTTAGCCGAAATTATTAAACTCAAAGTCCCTTACTTGGCCATCACTTCTCCCCTTATTTTCCTCTTTATCTCTTTATTCAAATTAAAATAATTTAATCCAACAATTATCTCTAAATGATAAATAAATCCCTTATTTATCCACTATTTATAAAATAATAAAAGCTCCTAATTTATAGCCATGTGCCGTCCACCTCTCTGCTCATTGTAGCAAAATAAAATTTCTTTTATTTGCTTCCCATGTGACTCGAACTTAGGCCCATTCCTCTTGCATATGGCGCCATTTCCATAGGCCCTAAGTGGCATCTTCAGACCACTTTTCCAAGCCTTTTTGTGTGTCAAATTTCACAAACTTTTTCTTTTAAGGCCACCTTGCCTTAATTTCCCCTTTTAAACCTTAAAACTCGTCATTTCTAGGTCATTTCTAAGTTTCCAAAAATTTTCGATCGGCTCTGTAACCTTGACATTTCCTTACATTTCCATGACATTTCCTTACAAGACATTTCCTTACATTTCCAAGGTTCTAAAATGTTCACTTTCCTCTTTTAAACTTAACATTTCCATACATTTCGTGTTTCCAAAAGTGTTCAAAATATATTCATAACACATAAGATATGTCATTTCGTACAATTAAACCAAAAATGCATAGGCCCTTTCAGGATGTTAAAGTTCTACCCTCCTTAAAAATAATTTCGTCCTCGAAATTACTTATTAACGAATAATCGTACATCTTAACTCACCGCACTACGCTTATGTTGCGCGACTCGATCTTAATAGAACCATCATACTTTCTAGGCACGATCTCTAAGTTCACATCCCCTAGAACTCATTTCTAACGTCGCGATTTAATCGATTAAAAAGTTTTATGCATCGAAATTTTGTTCCACTTGATTATTCGCGAACGACTTTATGAAAAGAGATGTTGAAGTAGTTCTTTCGATCAACCAAAGTTTCTAGTTCAAGTTCACTACTCTAACTCAGGAGTCACATTCACATTCATAAGCGAGAGAGACACATGAAGTCACATTCATTCACAACATCATTCACTACACTTTTATGGCCATTCCATCCATTTCCCTACCTGGGGGTAATTTCGTCATTTTCCTACAGGGGGTATTTTGGTAATAAATCGGGGTCAATTCAAAATATTTTCCAAATTAAAGGTATTTCAGAATTTACAAAATCTCTAGGTTATTTTGTTTTCCAAATCAGAGGTGTTGCAAAAATTTCAGAAATCGAGGTTATTTCGGTAATTTTGGAAGTCAGGGGTAGTTCCGTAAATTTTCCAAATCAGGGTATCTTATTATTTGTAAAACAGAAGTTTTTGATATCTTTGTAAAGTAGAAATATTGTAGCAAACGTCGAGGGTATTTTTGAAAATCTTAAGAACTAAGGGTATTTTAGTAATTTAAATATAGGGGCATTTTTGTAATTTTGTAAATCGGAGATATTTTGGGAAAAAAAAATTCACAATAATATTTTACTACAATTAAAAGGGTAATTTAGGGGTTTTAAAACTAGGGTTTATAAAAACACGGCGAGTTCCCTTTCGGGTTTTAGTCATTGTGTTTAGCCTATGACTGAGTCCTCTTGGTTAGGGTGAACCGAAGCTACGCACAGAGCGGGATTCCAGCGAAGAGGAGGTGAGTCACTAGGGCGCTTAAGTACCAGTGCTCTTAGGATCCAATCCTAGACATGCGCACAATGGTTACCACACCCTAACTCGGCGTCTTAGTCATAGGTTTGTTTAATGGAATTAAGTCTTATGTGTTTGTGTTTGAGTAAACTAGTCCTAGGGTTCAAGTTCCTATCATGCTATTCTACGTTCCATTCCTCTTCTACCCTTCCATAATTCATAACATAAACCACATAATCACACAAATGGTTAGGGGTACTTACCTGGTGGACTGCAGGTCGGAGACTTAGGTGTCATGCCAGAAAACCTGCTCATTTTCAAAAATACTTTCATAAAACTCATTTGGGCTTGATTTGAAAACGATTTGGGCCTTAGCCCACAGGCCGAGAGTTTAAAACTAGGCTCTGATACCAAACTGAAACACCCCAAACCTGGCCCACGAGCTTTGACCAGATTTGGTATGTTCCTCAAGTAAACCGGTTCAAAATTCTTTTGTTCTTAGGAAAACTTGTGTGATTTTAAGAAAAATATTGTTTTGGGTTGGGCTTGTGTTGAAAACAGGTTCGTTTTATGTTGAAATCTCTTTTATCTTAAGTGACAAAATATTTAGGGTTTAGTTTAAAAGAAATTTTAATTAAATTTTAATAGATAAAATTCATAATTAAATAAAAATAAGTGTAAAGTAATTCAACTATGGCCTTATGGCCTTATTACATCAAATAATTCCCAAAATAATTCAAAGTACTAAAATAAATTCAAGAGTCCTCAAAAATATAAACTTCATGTTGAGCATGGCCACCACAAGTTCTGTAGTCAGGTCCATCACTGTTCATCACTGAAAAATGTTCCCCAGCAGGGTGAGTCAACAGACTCAATGTGTACACGACACTAAATCATAATAGAATCGGGCATATCACATATTACACATTCAAAACATAGAATACAGGTTATGATGCATTCCCAAACCCAAACCTAGTTGTCCATCCGCTACACACCCCGTTCTCGCCGGTCACACCGTGGGGACTACTAATTCGACCCTCCATCCGCTACACACACAATCGAAAGCGATCGCTGCGATCGGCGTGCTCATCGCCCATATAAAATTTTGTGGCATAGCCACCAGATAATTGTGTCATGAGACACCACATTCAGATAATGTAACCGAAGTTACCACATTCAGATAATGTGACCGAAGTCACCACATTCAGATAGTGAGACCGTAGTCATCACATTCACTTCCCCTTTTTCATATATACCGAATGACCCATATTATTCATATCATGCATATCATACTTAAATTCTCATTCTTATAAATTTTCACATATTATAAATAACATATTTCATAATCCTAGTGGAAGTAGGAAACGTACCTGAGTACTTTGTACCATATTATGGTACCTTAGCCACATTCTTATAAACATGCATATTTTACATATTACCATCAATCTTATTAAAAGTTAGTGTGGGGTACACACCTGATTCGCTTAAAATTTCCTTGAGATCCCGAAAAGCTTGATCTAATGCTTAGATCCTTAATCCCTACATTGATTTATCACTTATTACCTTAATAAAAAGCCATTCTGGCCAAAACTCCAAATCCTAGTAGGATTAGTATTCTTACCTTGTTGCCGATTGGAACACCAACAAATCCCAAACTGTTCCTTGTTTCACTAGGAATGTCAAAATCCCTAAAACCTTACGTTAGACTTAATCTTAATCATCAAACATAAATCAAGGCCTTTGGCCAAATATTCACATGTCTTACCTTAATCTTAGAAATCCCGAATACTTCTCCTTTTAGTCGACTACTCTGATAATCCCGAAAGGTCCTTCCATATTCGGCAACCATAATATGTATGGGGTTAGATTATCTCTCGGCTAATCTAAAAGAAAAGAATGGGAATCAAACTTGTTCTTACCTTTGAAGAAATCGATAGCACCTATGCTTGAAGCCCTTCCAAGATTCGGCTTTTGATGGATTGGAAAGAAAAGAAAAGGAAGAATAAAGATGGAGGATTCGGCTAGAACACAAGGTATTTCGGCTTGGCAAAAATAAAAGAAAGAAAAGAAGAGAAGAGAGCACTAAGAATTCGACAGAGAAAGGAGGAAGCACAAATTGATGAGTAGCCCTCCTTCCTTCCTTTTATAGCCGAAATTATCATCTAAGGAGTCCCTTACTTGGCCACCACTCCTCTATCTGATAACTTTATCCTTTAATTATCACTAAAAGATAATTCAGCAACTATCCTTACTTAGCCGAAATTATTAAACTCAAAGTCCCTTACTTGGCCATCACTTCTCCCTTATTTTCCTCTTTATCTCTTTATTCAAATTAAAATAATTTAATCCAACAATTATCTCTAAATGATAAATAAATCCCTTATTTATCCACTATTTATAAAATAATAAAAGCTCCTAATTTATAGCCATGTGCCGTCCACCTCTCTGCTCCTTGTAGCAAAATAAAATTTCTTTTATTTGCTTCCCATGTGACTCGAACTTAGGCCCATTCCTCTTGCATATGGCGCCATTTCCATAGGCCCTAAGTGGCATCTTCAGACCACTTTTCCAAGCCTGTTTGTGTGTCAAATTTCACAAACTTTTTCTTTTAAGGCCACCTTGCCTTAATTTCCCCTTTTAAACCTTAAAACTCGTCATTTCTAGGTCATTTCTAAGTTTCCAAAACTTTTCGATCGGCTCTGTAACCTTGACATTTCCTTACATTTCCATGACATTTCCTTACAAGACATTTCCTTACATTTCCATGACATTTCCTTACAAGACATTTCCTTACATTTCCAAGGTTCTAAAAATGTTCACTTTCCTCTTTTAAACTTAACATTTCCATACATTTCCAGGTTTCCAAAAGTGTTCAAAATATATTCATAACACATAAGATATGTCATTTCGTACAATTAAACCAAAAATGCATAGGCCCTTTTCAGGATGTTACAACTAAATATTTATGTGCAGTCTCCTAACTGTTCCCTTGTTCAAAACCTATTTCTTCTAGGCCCAAAATTCGGGGCGTTACATTAGATACACATATCCATATCAAGAATAGTCTTTGATGAAAGTCATGTAATAATCATAACTTCCTCAGGCACTGATGCTCATGGGACCACATACATTAGTGTGCACAAGTTCTAAAGGTTGGTTGGCCCTTGTACCTTTTGCATTAGAAAACCACCTAGTCATTTTACCTTCGAAGCAAGATTCACATTGTGGAAGACTAACTTCCTTAAGCATATTTAAGGGACCATCTTTCATGATTCTAGTGATTCTTTCTTGGTTAATATGACCAAGTCTTAAGTGCCATAGGTACCCCTCATTAGAGTGAGACGTTTTAAACTTTTTATTCATTATTTCAGTTTGAAGCATCGAGTAGTTATTTGATTTGATAAAGTGGAGTTTATTTTCCATCCATCCATTACAAATTAAAGAACGATTTCTGTGAATAACAATCCCTTTATTGAATTTCACTATATAACTGTCGTAAAATAAACATGGTAAAAATATTAAATTCCTCTTAAAATAAGTTACATAAATTACGTTTTTTAAAAATAATCTTCCTAAAATTATCAAAATGTAAAACAACTTCTCTCACTACTTCGGCTGAAACATAGCTCCCATCTCCGATCCACAATGGGAGGCTCTTGTCACATGAAAATATAGAATTTTGAAAAAACCAATATTTTCATAAATTACCAATACCATGGGATGAAATTTGTATACAAAAATATGTAAATTATCTAGAAAAACACAGTAAAAAAGCTGGAGTAGCATCAGAAAATATAGACTCTATAGGAAATAGAATAAATTTTGCAAAAGAAAGAATAACTTTACATTGTTTATAAACTAAAGCCTATAAACAAGTTAAAAATAAATTAAGTGCTAAACATTGTACTAAAATTTTAGAGAATGAGTGGGAATTTGGATGTAAACCAATACGTTCTAATACCTATAAAAAACATAGAAAGAAAAATAAAAGATATAAGTTAATTAGATGGAAACCAGGAAATAAAAAATATAATGGTTATAATAAAAAGAAAAAAAATGTTAGAAAAAAAACTTCTAAAAAATCTAGAAAAACAAATATGTAAATGTTTTATATGTGATGAAGAAGGTCACACAGCACCAAATTGTCCTAACAAAGGAAAAAATGCAAAGAAAATGATTAAAACTCTTGAAGAACAAGACTTAGAAATATGCTTAGAAGAGGAAATAAATCCTGAAAAAATATTATATGAATTAATATCAGAAACAGATTCTGATTCAAATAATGAAGAATATATATTTATGTTTAATGTAGGAAGTAGCTCTAATAATCAATTAGAAGAAATTTCTAAATCTGAACAACAGGATATAAAATTAGGAAATTTAATCGGAGAAGAAAAAGACTTTTCTGATGAAATGATAGAAAAAATAAATAAAAATCATATTTCTAAAGAAGAAATATATAAAATTTCTAAATTCAAAATATGGAGTCAAAGACACATAGAAAAAATTAGTGATAATACAGTCGCTAAAGATACTAGAGGAGGATTAACAGAAATCCCATTATTTACTAAAAATAAAATTAAAAGGATTAAAAAAAAATATCCTCAAGTTAGATATATACATTTAGGAATAATAATGATAACTATAAGAGCTTTATTTTGAAAAGGTCATGATATACCTATAATAGCAGTATTATTAGATAAAAGATTTGAAAATCCAATAAAATCACTTATTGGAGGTATTCAATCTAATTTACATACTGGTGTAATAGGATTTAAAGTCAAACCAAATTACTTTATATCTATTACAGATCCATTAATAGAAGAGTGTTTATGTTTAAGAATTCAGACAAAAAATTCTAAAATAAATGATTTAGCAGAAGATCTAGCAATAAGTTGGACTTCAATTAATAAATATACTAATACGGCAGAAGTAGAAATTAAAGAAATTAATAATAAAATCATTGAGCTTTTTGAACCTAATAAATTTACAACAGAAATACAACCAAAATTAATACATTTACGGGATCTATCAATACTAAGAGACTGGATCATAGATAGAATAACTAGTGCTAGTACTTCAAAACCTGTAAGTACTATAGAATATATGTCATCAGGAGATAGATTATATTTTAAAAAAAATGCTATAACAAATATAAATGATAATTTAGTTTTACATAGATTATATTTTAAAAATAATGCTATAACAAATATAAATGATAATTTAGTTTTACCCTCAAATACTCAAACAAATGAAGAAGAGGATAATATAAGTACAAGTTCAACACCAATAGAAATGAAAACAGTTCATATACCTATATTCCCAACCGAACCTAATAGAAATTCTAGAAACACTAGAATGGAAGAAATACAAACTTCAACAATTATTTAACAAATGAAAATTGGAAATAGTGATGTTATTACATTTTCAAATTTTCAATCAAGAAAATATTATACATATATTGAAATTACATTTCAATTCAGAGAATAAAAAACATATTCTTTACATGCTTTATTAGATACAGGAGCTACAACAAGTAGTTGCAGAGAAAATGCTATTCCTGTAGAAAAATGGTAACCAATGAAACATCCAATAAGAGCCATAGGAATAGATAGTAATGAAAATATAATTCAATTTAAGGCTAGAAACGTACCAATCTATATAAATAATGTAAGAATTGTAATACCTAAAATATTATGTTTTCCTACAATGCATGGAGATATATTATTAGGAAATAATTTTATATATCAACATTTACCATTTTCTATAGATAAAAATTTAATTATATTACCAGTAGAAAAAAACTTCTGTAGAAATACCATTAGTTGAAAATCATAAATTTGTGTGTGACAAAAATTTTACTCCACCAAGAAAAGAACAGATTAAACAACTAGAAGCAGATCATTGGTTGTTTAAAATATTAGAAAATAATTTTAGTGAAGAACCATTAAAATTATGGCAGAATAGTCCTAGATATTGTGATATTAAATTGGAAAATCCCAATAAAATTATTAGAGTAAATCCTATGATCTATACTAAACAAGATATAGATGAATTTGATATACAAATCAAAGAATTATTGGAAAAAGGATTAATAGAAACTACAAATAGTCCACATTCTAGTCCCACTTTTATGGTAAGAAACCATGCTGAAATAAAAAGTAGAAAAGCTAGGATGGTAATTAATTATAAAAGTTTAAATCAAAATATTATTTTTGATGGACATTTTATTCCAAGAAAGGATATTTTAATTAATCAGGCTAAACAAGCAAAATATTTTAGTAAATTTGATTGTAAATCAGGATTTTGGCAAATCATGCTAACCGAAGAATCTAAACCTTCAACAACTTTTAGTGCACTTAATGGACATTATCAATGGAGAGTAATGTCATTTGGGTTATGTAATGCACCATAAATCTTCCAAAGATGGATGGATTCTACATTTAATAAATATAAAAATTTTGTGTAGTTTATATAAATGATATTTTAGTATTTTCAGATACATTAGAAAAATATAGAAAACATTTAAATATCATTTCTCACGAATTTATAAAACATGGAATAATCTTGAGTCCTAAGAAAATAGAGTTAGAAAAATAGAAATAGAATTTTTAGGATTAAATTTATCAGCAGATGGTCTTAAACTGCAAGATCATATTATTGTAAAAATAAAAGAATTTCCTGAAAATATTTTAAAAAACAGCTTCAACAATTTTTAGGAATAGTTAATTATGGAAGAAATTTATTTCCTAACTTATCTGAAAAAAATAGGTAAGTTATATGAAAAACTAAAAAAGGATAAACCTTTTATCTGGTCTAAAAAAGATTCAAAAATTATAAAAAATTTAAAATCAGAAATAAATTATATTCCAAAAGTTTATTTACCTAAACAAGGTGATAAATTAATTTTAGAAACAGATGCATCACAAAATTATTGGGGATGTATTTTAAAAGCTAAAACAATCAATAATAAAGAATTAATATGTGGATATAGTTCAGGTAAATTTAAACCAAATGAAATTAACTATGCTATATATGAAAAAGAGTTATTAGCAATTAAAAAAGGAATAAAAAAAATTTCTTATATATTTAGCACCTGAAATATTTATTATAAAAACTGATAATCAAGCGGTTAAATAATTTCTTACTAACAAATGTTTGGAAACTGTACCTAGGAGAATTAGATGGTATAATGAATTATGTATTTTTAATTTCGAAGTTTTATATGTGAAAGGTACTGATAACATTATTGCTGATTATCTTAGCAGGCCTTATGGTGGCCATAAAAAACCCAACAAAGGGAAGTCAATAAATCCTAATCAAGGATTCGTTACTATATCTCCACAGGCATCATTTTATCCTAACCAGGGATATTATGTTCCTTATCCAATGGTAAGACAATCAGTTAGATCTCAATTATCTTTTACACCAAGAACGGTAAGTCAATACCCTTGGTCTCAAGATCCAAATTCGGCATTTCAAGCTAGTTATTCTGAAATTATAAAGGGAGCAGAAAATTTGTTGAAACAACAACAAATTCCAGAAATAAAAGATTTTTATAATCCAGGTTTACCATCAAAATTATATAATTTTATTAATGAAATATGGAAAACCCATATTTTTGAACAAAGAGCAAATTTCAGAAGAGCTCTTACTAAATTTTCACAATTTTTAGTTGAAAAAACAAATAAAGAAAATGAAGCACATGATTTATTATTAAAATCTATTTTATATAGAGATTGGCAAGAACTTGAAATAGAATATATGGACATTAAGGAGATAAACAATCTTCTTATTTCACTAAACCCCGTAAAGAAACACACACATGGTTAGTGGCTCTAGAATCAATAACTCAGTTGTCTATTGATTCTTCCCTTAAGCAAGTTTCAACTACAAAGAGTTCTATACATTTGCCCTTTTCGGCTAGGTTAATCAAATACTCCTTACAGTTTGATTTGAAATTCCCTGTAACACCCATATCTCGTCTCTATTGCCGGATTATGGATCGGAGTGTTACAGAACCAAACCAAAACAATTTATCTTAATTCCATAACAAGTATTCAATTAATTTAAAAACATATATCATATCATATCATAAAATAAATATGCACATGGGCCTTTATCCGGGTTTACAAGGCCTTAAAATTACATTAAAAACAATCATGGATCAAATTGAGACAAATCAGAAATTTTTGAGATAAACATGAAAATTTGATATGCAAGGGGGTTACACGGCCGTGTGTCCAGGTCGTGTGACATATCCCAGACCGTGTGGGAATTCAAGGTTGGGACACACGACCGTGTCCCAGCCCGTGTCTCTACCTGTGTAACTCACTGACTTTGATAACATGATCGTGTCGTAGACCGTGTGTCAGGCCGTGTAACTCTCTGACTAAATACACACGACTTTGCCGCAGACCGTGTGCCAGACCGTGTGTGGCACACGGCCGTGTAGCAGCCCATGTCTTAGGCCGTGTGCACCAAAATGAACATTAAAGATCAAGTTTACCAAATCATGCTTACTTGAACACTAAACAATCCAATTACTAGCCATAACCTATTCAAAACACAATTAAACATGATCAAATCTTAAGTGCCTAACCAATGTACCCTCATTAGTACCACATTTTATATTTTCTAATATGTTAACAAAGCATTAAACTAAAACATATACCAAAACATTTAGATAAGCTAACCTACCAAAACACAGCCTCAAAAATAATCAAAAGACCTCCCTATATATGTCATTACAAAATAAAGCATCACACTACAACTTTAAACCATATCATTCAACAATTACACATTAAGGTATTCATCTATGCATTACATATATATACACTTGTTCCATCATTACAAAATGTACTCTAGTAAAACACAAATCTCACTCATTAACTACATCTATCAACATTCTCAAAACTCATATATTCATCAATATATACATGCCACTACCCAATTAAGATGCAAAACTACCGACTTAGAAGGATAGTGTGAGCTGGTTGATTGATCCTTCCAAAAAGTCAGCAACGATTATCTACAACACTTTCGATTTAAACACAGGGATCTATTTTGCAATTTTCCTTTTTCCTCGGTTTAAGTCTTTCTGGCTCGATTCTTGATATGCAAGCAATGGAAATGGCCAAATCTAGCTTGAAAAGAAATGGCTTTCTTCTCTTCTCAAATTCGGCTAAGGATGGTGGAAGATGACAATGTTTCTTTTATTATTATTTTACTTTTGTTTTGTTTTATTATATTACCATTTTACCCTTAGAATTAAACTTATAATTTAACAATTAAAAAGGCCCTTAACCGTCTATCCAAAATCTTATGGACTAATTACTTCATAAGTCCTCTTTTATTTGATAGTTAAGCTATCAAATCATTATAATTCAATTATGTCTAGATTTTTAACATTTTACAACTTAGTCTTTTTTCTTAATTTAACTAAGTAAACATTAAAATTCCTTCACTAAAACTTAATACGACCCTCATGTAACTCCATAAACATTGACTAAAACACAAAACATGACTTCATATATCGGTATTCATGGTCCCGAAACCACTATTCCATTACTACTAAACAACGGGATATTACATGCCCTTTCCTATTGCAGAAGGAACATTTGATCCTTTTAGGATATTTTGACTTCTGAGCCTTTTTCCTATCCACACAAGGTGGAACCGAAGACTTAGTAGGTTTCTTCTTTCCCTTAGCTTTTTACTTTCACTTAGAGGATGAGAGACCCATAGCTATGTTTGCCTCAGGTTTCTCCTGGACCAGCTTTCCACCATTCAAAATCAACTAATAGGATGGTGATTCCTTCATGAGCTGAGTCAAGGTAACCACATTATTCCTCAAGTTATAAGCGGCCCTAAAACCAGCAAACTTCTTGGTTAAGGATTTGAACACTATTTCAATCTAAGTGTTCATGTCTAGTTCAACCCTATTGTCTTCCACTTCTGCAAAGAATCCTATAAGCTTAAGCATATGTTTTTTGACCAGAGTGCTGGATTTTTGTTGAGAGTTCATCATATTTGTAACAGCGGATTCTAAAAGCCAATGCAACTTGGCCTCTGAGCAAATCCTCCAATTTTTTCATAATCTTTTTAGTAGTACGAAAATTCTCGTGTTGCTTTTGCAACACACTACTCATGCTCGTTAACATATAACATTGAGAAACCGAGTCAAAATCTCTCCAATGATTTCACGCTTTGGGTTGAGCTTCAAAAGGGTACATGTAACACCCCAAACCCGACCTAGACGTTATGGTCGAATCTGGCGATATCACATGGAATGAGATTTGAAATCGAATATACCTAGTTAAAGTCGTTTTCGTTTATTAGCATTTATTTACCTCTCATCAATTTAAAAAATAAATTCCTCGTTAATTTTGATTCATTTAAAAACATATTCTGTAGCGGAAGCTTTTTAAAACGTGTTATTCAGAGAAAATCGTTCGCGTTTAAGAAAATGTTGTGTTTAATAAAATCGAGTTTTCGTTGAAGTTCAAAAGTTCAAGAAAACGGTAAAATAAACCAAAATGAAAGCAAATAGTCTAAAAGTCTAATTTACAACAAAATACTCCCGAAATAATAAAGATTAAATCAGTCCAATAATCGTGTAGTCACCGTAGAGTCCTCCACCAAACCGATCCGTCTAATTCTAGGGATTACCTGTACAGTTAAAACAGGAAGGGGTGAGTTTACGTAAACTCAGTGTGTAATCCCCACAAATCACATGCATACAGTCAGTCACAACAAAAAGTCAAATGCAGTCTGGGCCTAAGCCCATTTCAGTTTTAGTAGCAGTTCGGGCCTTAGCCCATTTCAGTTTCAGTAGCAGTTCGAGCTTTAGCCCGTTTCAGTTTCAATAATAGATATGCATTAGGGCCTAAGCCCGTCACAGTAACAGTATCAGATATACATTTATCAATAACACAATCCTACCTAACCAGCCTCTACACACCATCTCCGTCCATCCCTACACTTCATGTGGGGTTTAAAACACCCACCCATCCCTACACTCCAAGTAGTACCGAATGCGGCACATAATCAGTAAATTGTAGCTAAGCTGCCAGATATTAGGCTTAAGAGCCTTTCAGTACACTTCCTCCAAATATCAACATCCTAACCCAATGCAATGCAACATACAGTATATGACATGCTAATACATGATTATCAGTTAAACTTACAGTTCAATATTCATTCATATAATCATCATGCCCAGTACATACATAATACATACAATTCACGCATTTAGGGGTCTAAGTAGTGCTTACCGACCCTACAGTAGGTTCACAGTCGATTTGGGCGACCCATGTAACCTTAGAACACATTTCGGTTAAATGGGCTCACACGCCCATGTGGCGTGCCCGTGTAGGCCCACATGCCCCGATTGGCCTTGGCCCGTGTGGATCACACGGACCAAATCAGTCTAGCCCGTGTGTCGCACACGGCCTACCTGGCAATCACACGGCCTACTCTATGGGCGACCACACGCCCGTATGGCGTCGTCAGTGGGGTTTTTGGCTTTTGCCAAAACCCCGTTTCCTACGTTTTCGGGTACACACCTGGTACGATTTCGATGCTACTGCAACTACGAGCACTCGAGAACCTAAAAACATCCAAAATGCCTCCGAATTAATTGCTTAAAACGATAACTAAACTGATCCCAAATGAGTTATTCAGTAAATTGAGCAACCAAACCTTACCTTCAATCGAACAACGATACTTCCACACCACTAATTCCCTGACGAATGATTTTGAGCCTCTGAATTTTCCCCTAATCAGAAATAAGCACAAAAAATCCCCGTTACAACACTAACCTCAACCTTAAGATAGCGGCAAAAAAGTTACTTACCAAACGAGCGTAAACAACATCGAACAAAAATGAGGAAAAGTGCAAAACCAGAAAAGAGAGGAAGAAAATAGAGAAAAACTTGGCAGAGAAGCCTTAGAAATTTTTGAAAACGTCCGAACTGAGAAAGAAAACTGAATTTTTGAAAAAGATAAAAAAAATAAAAACAAACTAAAATTTGATAACTTTCCCCACATCCCTTAATTATTTCCACTAACCCACTACTCAGAATTCCTGTTTGACCGAAACTCTCTCGGTCAAACGAGCAAAAATAGACTCCCACACTCGTGCGGGGATTCGAACACAAGACCTTAAGCAATCTGACTCCCTACTTAACCACCAGACCAGCAGGCCCATTCTGACATGGTTTAATAATTAATTAAATATAAGCCCACTGAACAGAGATAAGGCTTATATCAGAAAAATACTAAAATTTTCCAAAACTAAGGCTTGAACTTGGGACCTCACGCACACACCCTGAACACTTAACCACTGAAGTAGATACACATTTGTGTCTTATTTTAACAGAAACAGAAATAAAAATTTTGGGGTGTTAAAACTCTACCCCCTAAAAGAAAATTTCAGCCTCGAAATTTACCTGATCAGAACAGATGAGGATACTGTTGACGCATCACATCCTCAGGCTCCCACGTGGCCTCCTCCGTGCTACGATTCTGCCATAGCACCTTCACTAAAGGAATGTATTTCCTCCTCAGAACCTTAACGTCACGATCCAGAATCTAAACCGGCTCCTCCTCGAAGGTCAAATCTGGTCGAACCTCAATCTCCTCAACAGAGACAATATGAGACGGATCAAAGTGGTAACGCCTCAACATCGAGACGTGGAATACATCATGAATACAGTCTAACTCTGGAGGTAACTCCAACTGATAAGCGACTGGTCCCACTCACTTTAGAATTAGGTAAGGCCCAATAAACCTAGGGCTCAACTTGCCCTTGCGACCGAACCTCATAACTTTCTTCCATGGCGAGACCTTAAGAAATACGAAGTCCCCCACAGAATACTCAATCTCACGTCTCTTCAGATCAGCATAAGACTTATGTCTGTCAGAAGTCACTTTCAGACGATCCCGAATCAGTCGAACCTTATCCTCAGTCTCAAAAACCAACTCGAGACCCAAAACTCGACGTTCGCCCAACTCAGTCCAACACAAAGGAGTACGACACTTACGACCATACATAGCCTCGTAAGGTGCCATCTGAATACTCGAATGGAAGCTGTTATTGTAGGCGAACTCGGCCAACGGCAGATAATCCTCCCAACTGCCCTGAAAATCAATAACACAACTCCTCAACATATCCTCCAGTATCTGAATCAACCTTTCAGATTGACCATCGGTCTGAGGATGGAACGCAGTACTGAAGTCCAATCTCAAACCCAGAGCCTCATGTAACTTTTTCCAGAACCGAGACGTGAAACAAGGATCCTTATCAGAAATGATTGAGACTGGTACCCCATGTAGTCTCACAATCTCAGAAATGTAGAGCTTCGCCAACTTCTGAAGAGAATAGTCGGCCCTAACCGGAATGAAGTATGCAGACTTGGTCAGTCGATCCACGATGACCCAGACAAAATCCTTCTTAGTGGATGTCAAGGGCAACCCACTAACGAAGTCCATAGTAAGTCGTTCCCATTTCCATAAGGGAAATCTTAACCGGCTGCATCAAACCCGAAGGTAACTGATGCTCAGACTTAACCTGCTGGCATGTCAGACATCGTGCCACAAAATCAGTAACCTCACGCTTCAAACCCGGCCACTAGTACAGTTCTCGAGAATCTTAGTACATCTAATTCCCACCGGGATGCATAGCATAAGGGCTACTATGCGCCTCCCTTAAAATCGACTGTCTCATATCCACATCGTTCGGTACACAGATCTGTCCTCGAAAACACAACACACCATCACTGTTTAACCCAAAGTTGACAGTAGTACCACTCTCAATCTGTCAAAACCTCAAGCTCAGAGACTCATCCCCTAACCACTTATCTCTAATCTCCTCAATCCAAGTCGGCTTAACTTGCAACTCGGCCAATAGACTCTCATCATCAAACAAACTAAGGCGAGCAAACATTGCCCTCAGATCAGTCATCGCCCTATGGCTCAATGCATCAGCCACCACATTGGCCTTGCCAGGGTGGTACTCAATAATACAGTCATAATCCTTAAGCAGCTCAATCCATTTACGCTACCTAAGTTTCAACTCCTTCTGAGTCAGGAGGTACTTGAGGCTTTTGTGATCAGTGTAGATAATACACCTCTCACCATACAGATAATGCCTCCAGATTTTCAAAGCAAAGACTACAGCGACTAATTCCAAATCATGGGTCGGATAGTTTGCCTCATGCGTCTTGAGCTGATGAGATGCATATGTCACAACCTTTCCATCCTACATCAGAACACAACCCAAGCCCACATGTGACGCATCGCTGTACACTACAAACTCCTTGCCGGATTCAGGCTATATCAGAACATGAGCCTGAGTTAGAACAGACTTGAGCTTCTCAAAGCTCTCTTGCTGTGCATCAGTCTAGACGAAAGGGACACCCTTATGTAGAAGCTTAGTTAAGGGCGCTGCAATTAGTGAGAAACCTCCCATAAACCGTCGATAATAACCCGTCAAACCCAGAAAACTGCGGATTTCTGAAACATTCTTAGGCTATTTCCAATCCAGTACAACCTCAATCTTCCTAGGATCAACTTGGATCCCCTCAACAGACACTACGTGCCCCAAAAAAGTGACTTCACGAAGCCAAAACTCACACTTACTGAATTTAGTATAGAGTTGCTTCTCACGCAAAATCTGGAGCACTACTCTAATATGCTCATCATGCTCCTCTTCAGTCTTAGAGTATACCAAGATGTCGTCGATGAAAACTACGACGAACTGATCCAGATAGGGCTGAAACACTCGGTTCATCAGATCCATAAATGTCGCCGGTACATTTATCAACCCGAAAGGCATAACTAGGAATTCATAATGCCCATAACGAGTCCTAAAAGCAGTCTTATGAATATCCACATCCTTAACTCTGAGCTGATGGTACCCAGAAGAAAGATCTATCTTAGAAAATACCGAAGCCCCTCAGAAATGATCAAATAAGTCGTCGATCCTCGGAAGTGGATACTTATTCTTAATAGTCAGCTTGTTCAGCTGCCGATAATCAATACACATCCTCATGGTCCTGTCCTTCTTCTTTACAAACAGGACCGGTGCTCCCCACGGAGACACACTCAGACGGATAAAACCACGGTCCAAAAGTTCCTGTAGTTGAGCATTAAGCTCTATAAGCTCCTTTGATGCCATTCGATAGGGAGCGATAGACACCGGAGCTGTACCAGGAAGAAGCTCAATCTCAAATTCTACTTCCCGATTCGGAGGTAATCCCGATAGCTCATCAGGAAAGATATCCGAAAAATATCTTACAGTTCTGATGTCCTTTAAAGTAAAGTCCCCAGAAACAGAAACACTAATATAGGCCAAGAACGCCTCACATCCCTTATGAACCAATTTCTCAGCCACCAGTGCAGAGATCACATTCGTCAAATAATTTCGACGTTCCCTAATCATTACTACCTCATTATCCTCCTCAGTTTTCAAAATGACCCTCTTAGTCGCATAGTCGAGACTAACACGATGCTTGACCAACCAGTCCATACCCAGAATCAGGTCGAACTCCCCAAATGGAAGCTCTATCAGATTAGTCAGAAATATCAATCCTTGAACCTCTAGAGAAACATCTCTATACAGTTTGCTAACCCGAATAGATTGCCCCAACGGACTCAGTACAGTGACCTCACTCGTAGTGCTCTCAATCGATAACCCCAGATTTTCAGAAACAGAACAGGCTATATAGGAATGAGTAGATCCTATGCCTATCAGAGTAAGATATGGTACATAAAAAATAAGGAACGTACCAGTGATGACGTCAGGAGCATCTCGGTCCTCTCGGTGACGAGCAGCATAAACAACGGCAGCCTGCCTTGACTCAGTCTGGTCGTACCTCTGCCTGGTGCTCTCTGTCCACAGCCCATACCGTTACCACCCCTAGCCTGACCACGGCCCCTCGGTGGCTGCTGAACTACCCTCTGTGGCTGTGCAGCACCAGAACCCGAAGCTTGTATCTGATCGACCCTCAGCGGACACTCCCGAATACGATACTCTAATGACCCACACCTCAAACATGCCCCAGTCCTCCTCCAACACTCTCTCTGATGGCGTCTACCACAATCCCTACACAGCTGCAAACCAGTAGGAGCAACATGGGGCCCAGCTCTAATCGGCCCATCAGTCCTGGCCTTTTTCTTAGGCTTCTATACCGAACTCGAGGGCTCCGAATCCCTCTTATTCTTACCCCTCTCACGGTCTCTGTTCTGGCGCTCAGCGCGCTTAACATTCTCGGCGATCTTCGCCTTCTCTACTAGTACAGCAAACTCTCGCTCCCTCTGCGAAGCTATCAGTACCCTCAGATTATCCCTAAGGCCGTCCTCAAACCGGATACATCTCTCATATTCAGTCATCACCATACCTCGCGCATAGAGGCTCAGTCTCAAAATTTTGGCCTCATACTCGACCACTGATCTGTCTCCCTGAGTGAGATTCAGAAACTCATGTCTACGAGTATCGATGTAACTTGCTCCCACATACTTCCCTTGGAAGGCAGACTTAAAGAACTCCCAAGATAGACGGTCGGGCTGAGTGCCCTCCTTAACGGTCTGCCACCACTGATAAGCCTCATCGCGAAGCAACTAGACTGCACCCTTCAATTTCTGCTCAGGGGTACAATCTAAATCGTCCATTATCCTCTATGTGGCCTCCAACCAATATTCAGCCACATTAGGGGCGACTCCTATGACACCTCTAAATAACTCAGCTCCATTGGACCGGAGTCGTTTAGTAACCGACCCTCAGCCCTCAGATCCAGTGTTGGGCCCAGCGACCCTCTCCGATATCCTTAACATAGCCTGGGACAATGCATCGTCCCCAGTCGATCGACTCTTAGACCCAGTCTCAGTAACAGGTGACACGGGTGTCTCACTCGTGTCCAGATTCGGCATATTGTCCAGAATTAAAGACTCAGCTCGAGCCCCTGTACAGACCCTACCACGGCCTCGAGTACCACATATACAGATACCTCGTGCGCTCATGTCTATTCGAATTTATCTGTATTGCGAATTTTATGAATCAGTTACAGTTTCAATAGTTACTAACAGATGTTTTATGTAAAGCAGTATCATAAATTCAGAGTTTGTTTTCATGATCTAGTCTCTATCGATTTGATTCCTACTGCTTTTGATATACACTACTAGAGTGTTTCAGTGCAGACTATCTATAGCAGTTTATCAGAATACTTACAGGATCGGCGACGGTGACTCGGTGTACCACAATCTCAGTCAAGTCATTTCAAATCATTTAAAAACCAGTTCTTAAAAACCAAGTTTTAAAACCCAAAATCCACAGCCGAGTTTTGCAACTTGGCTCTGATACCATTGGCGATATCACATGGAATGGGATTTGAAATCGAATATACCTAGTTAAAGTCGTTTCCATTTATTAGAATTTATTTACCTCTCGTCAATTTCAAAAATAAATTCCTCGTTAATTTTGATTCATTTAAAAACATATTCTGTAGTGAAAGCTTTTTAAAACGTGCTATTTAGAGAAAATCGTTCGCGTTTAAGAAAACGTTGTGCTTAATAAAGCCGAGTTTTCGTTGCAGTTCAAAAGTTCAAGAAAACAGTAAAATAAACCAAAACAAAAGCAAATAGTCCAAAAGTCCAATTTACAACAAAATACTCCTGAAATAATAAAGATTAAATTAGTCCAATAACCGTGTGGTCACCATAGAGTCCTCTGCCGCACCGATCCGTCTAATTCTGGGGATTACCTGTACAGTTAAAACAAGAAGGGGTGAGGTTACGTAAACTCAGTGTGTAATCCCCACAAATCACATGTATACAGTCAGTCACAACAAATAGTCAAATGCATCTGGGCCTAAGCCCATTTCAGTTTCAGTAGCAGTTCGTGTAACAGTCTGGTTTAGACCCTAGTCAGAATAGTGGTTTCGAGACCACAAATCCGAGTCTGAAAAATATTTTAATATTATTTTTCGTGCTTGCAGTATGTGATTAAGCATGTGTGAAAGTTTCGTACGAAAATTTTATCGTTTGTGTGTTTAATTTGCAAAAAAAGACTAAATCGCGTAAAATGTAAAATTGGCCTTTTATTTTATTAAGTGCCTAATTGATGTGTCTTTCTAAATGTGAGGCCCTTATGTTGTAATTTGGCCATTAGACCTTGGCATGGACGGTAGTGGACATGTATTTTAAAGATTTTATAATGTTTCATTAAGGGTAATATGGGAAATAGATAATTAAGTTTAATTAAAATAAAACAAAAGTATGAAATTATGCCATATTATGTTCATCTAGCTGAAAAACACAAAGAAAAAGAAAAATAAGAAGTTTGTTAGGTTTCGGCACATGCAAAGCTTGATTTAGGTATGTTTTTGACTCGATTTTTGATAATTTCTACGTTTTTGTAATCATTGCTTCGTGTTCTTTCAAACCCATGCCTTAATTTTGGATTTTGATGAAGAATTTGAAATAGGCTATTGATGAATTCATGAGTATAGTGATGTTTGAGGATGAAATATGAAATATATGTGTTAGATTAACATGTTTTGTCTTTGGATTTTTGGTGAATTTGAGTAATTTGGACTAAATTGTGAAAATAATATTTTGAGGGACTAAAATGTGAAATAAATTAAATGTATGGACTAGTATGATCATGTTGAAAATTCGGCTAAGCATGGGTACAAGAGAATTTTGTGTATTTTGTGATTTTATGAAATAGGGACTAAAATGTCAAAATGTGAAAATATGAAGGTTAATTTGTAAAATGCCCTAAATGTGTGTTTTTGGATTGAATTGAATGATTTGGTGAATAAATGGATTAAATTTAAATATGTATAGATCAAGAACCAAAGAAAACAGATTTAGACCGAGGAAAGTCGAAAGTGATCGAGTAGTCGAATTCGTTCGTTTATCCGAATCCGAGGTAAGTCTATATACAAATAAATGTATTTGAATTGGTTTATTTATGTATCTATGAAATTTACTTGTGATGAATGTGTATAAGATGATTTATACATGAAATTTGAGGAAGTATCGACAAAGTGTCAATATCCGAAAAGTCCCGTACGAACCTAGGAATAAATAGGATTTTATATGTCATGACATAGGTTTCCGATATGAGATATCGTGTAAGACCACGTCTGGGACGTTGGCATCAATATGAGATTTACATATAAGACCATGAAACACCCCAAACCCGGCCCACGAGCCTTGACCGAATCTGGTATGTTCCTCAAGTAAAACGGTTCAAAACTTTTTGAGCACTTTGGAAAAATTCGGATGGTTTTGAAAGAAAATTTTTAATCTATGTTAGGCTCGAGTTGAAATCAAGTTTGTCTATTTGAAATCTAGGTTTTGTAAAACTATATTACTCCGTTTCAAAATTTGTCCTAAATTAAAAAAAAATTCATTCACATTTAAGCATCAAAACATCTAACGTTTTTATTTTTAGGAAAAATTCATTTGAGTTCAATTAAATAAAATCCTGTTAAAATAAAATAACTTAAAAGACATGCATCAACAGTTTCATATCAATGGACTTATTACAAACGAAAACAATACCCAAAATAACTCCAAAAATATAAAATATAAAAGTCCCAAAATTAAATAAAACTTCAAGCTAAGCATGGCCACCACTAAACTCCCGCCGACCCGGTCCATCACTGATCGTCACCTGAAAGAAAATATTCCCCAACGGGGTGAGTCGAACAGACTCAATGTGTAACCAACACTAGACCTCAATAATTCAGGCACATCATATTAATTCAAATATATATAACAGATAAAAGTAGTGATGCAAACCCGAACCCAAACCTAGATACCATCCGCTACACATCACCCGTACCAACCTGCACACCGTGGGGACTACTAAGTCAACCCTCCATCCGCTACACATCATCGAAGAAGCGATCGCTGCAGCACGACATGCTCATCGCCTTATAAATTCGTGGCATAGCCACCAGATAATTATTATGTGACCGAAGTCACCACATTCAAGTTATGGTGACCGAGGTCACCACATTCACTCCCCTTTCATAATCACCCATATGCCCATGTCATACATATCATGCAAAAAAATCATGCCTTATTTCACATTCTTATCATGTTCACATATGCCATATCAGTTCATTTCATACTCATAGTAGGAGTAGGAAAACGCACTGGTACTTTGTACCATTGCATGGTACTTTAGCCACATTCACATTATTATAAGCATACATATTAATTTAAGTCGTAATCTAATAGAGAGTTAGTGTGGGGTACACACTGATAATGTTGATTACAATACTGGTCGATACCAACGCTCGCTAGCAAAAATTAACAATGAAATGCTTATCCCTATCAAACCGCCCCTAAAAGATCATAATCAAAAATCGGTCAACCTTAATAGACAAAATGGCCTTTGGCCGAATATTAAAACCTCCTTACCTTGATTGTCTAGATCCCAAAAATATCACTTGTCCTTGTAGATGTCGAAATCCCTACATGATCTATGTTAGATTCGATTTCTAACATAAATGAACCAAAATACATGGCCTTGGCCTAAGATTACACTTGCTTACCTTGGATATTTATATCTCGAATGATCTCCCCTAAACATCGGCTATAGAAGAATCCCAAAATCCCCCTTCAAAGCCCTATTGATTTCACCCTTGCTAGGAAACACAGAGATATTCGACTACTTGGAGAGTGATGGACTTTGAAGGAAAAATAGATGAAGAAATCGGCTAGATGGTGATGTGCTTGGCTTTTGTGAATCGTGAAAAGAAGAAGTGAAGGAAAAGAGAGTTACGGCTATGGTGTTTTGGTTTTAGGGGATTTGTGTAAAGAAATAAAAGAGAGAATGATGGCTATAAGTTTCGGCCAAGGTTAACCAAAAGAGAAAGAAAGTTGATCACCAAAGAATTTCGGCCTAGACAAGGTAAATGAGAAGAGAAAAGGAGAAAAGAAAGGGATGAAAAATAATGACCTTAGTGCTATGGTGATTTCGGCAATAGGGGAAAAGAAACTTGAGAGAATAGGCAAATTAAACCAAAATGGTCAAAATGGAATGGCCAATAGAAAAGAGAAAAAAAAAATAAAAGATGCTTACCTAATGCTAAAAATGTATTCGGCTAGGAGAGAAAAGGTGAAGAGAAAGAAAATATTTGCTTTAGAGAAAACACAAAATAACCCAATTGTCAAAATGACCAACTAGCTACCGATCTACCAAAACCTTCAACAAAATTCGGTCACCCCCCCTAGGCCCCAAAATCGTCCAAATACATGGACTCCAAAGTCAAAATTTTCCACACAAAACTTTCCATAGCAAATCACCTTACATTATGCCTTTTGTTCCCTCATCATTCCTTAATCAAAATGATTCATTTCCCCAAATTAAAGCTTACCTAAATCATTAATCATCTTGCCATTAAAATTTAAAGTCCAACTTACCAAATATAAGGCTTGGCCGACACTTGATGTAAAGATGCAGAAAAATAAAGTCTCCAAAATGCACTCCATGTTATTCGAACCACTCCCCTCAAGCAACCATTCATGCGCCATTTCCACCATGCCACTAACTCCTCATGTGCTAATTTTAGGCACTTAAATTAACTTAAGCATCATAATCACTTGATCCACTTCACTAAATTCTTCATACTAACAATTATTCTAGCTTCGAATAATTCTAAGCCTTCACAGGATTATATTAGGCACACAATAAAATCATATCCAAGCTATCACAAGCAACAAGATGATACTCAAATTTTAGGATGTTACAACTCTACCTTCCTAAAAAAATTTAGTCCTCGAAATTACGGCTAGAACAAATGAGGGTATTGTTGTCGCATTGCCTCTTCCGACTCCCACGAAGCCTCTTCCGATCCATGATTACGCCATAACACTTTGACCAGAGGAACTGATTTCCTCCGCAACACATTCACATCCCGTTCGAGTCCGAATCGGTTCTTCCTCGTAGGACAAATCTGGTCGTAGTTCCACTTCCTCAGCCCGGTACTACATGAGATGGATCCGACCCGGTAACATCGTAGCATCGAAACATGGAACACATCGTGCAATCGCTTCAACTCAAGGCAACTCTAATCGATATGCCACTGGTCCAACCCGCTTCAAAGCCCGATAAGGTCCTATAAACCTGGGACTTAACTTTCCCTTGCGACCAAATCTCATCACCTTCTTCCAAGGTGAAACCTTTAGGAACACTTGATCCCCCACAACAAATTCTATATCCTTCCGCTTAAGGTCTGCGTATGACTTTTTTTTTCCCCGCGGATGCCTCCTTTAACCGAGCCGAATTACCTTAACCTTTTCTTCGGATTCAGCCACCATCTCAGGACCCAAAACTTGACGTTCCCCCAATTCTGTCCAACACGTAGGAGTGCGACACTTCCGTCCATATAGTGCTTCGTACGGTGCCATCCGAATACTCGCTTGGTAACTGTTGTTGTAAGCAAATTCCGCTAAAGGCAAAAATTCTTCCCAGCTTCCTCTGAAGTCTATCACACAGCCCCTCAACATATCCTCTAACACTTGGATTACTCGCTCAGACTGGCCGTCCGACTGTGGATGAAATGCCGTAGTGAAATCCAATTTAGTGCCTAACGCCTGATGTAGCGCTTTCCAAAACCGAGAAGTAAACCTTGGGTCCCTATCCGAAATGATAGATACCGGCACTCCATGCAACCTTACAATTTCCGCCACATATAATTTTGCCAACTTCTGCAAGGAATAGTCGACTCTTACCGGAATAAAATGTGCGGACTTGGTCAAACGGTCCACTATTACCCATACCGAGTCCTTCTTGGTAGGCGTAAGGGGAAGCCCACTAACGAAGTCCATGGTAATTCTCTCCCACTTCCACTGTGGAATCTTGATTGGCTGAAGTAACCCTGACGGAACCTGATGTTTAGCCTTAACTTGCTGACATGTCAAACACTTGCCAACAAATTCTGTAACTTCCCGTTTTAGACCAGGCCACCAAAACTGTTCCCTTAGGTCTCTATACAACTTAGTCCCTCCGGGATGCATAGCATAAGGGCTACTATGCGACTCTCGAAGAATCTTATGCCTAAGCTCCTCACTCTTCGGCATACAGACCTTTCCCTTGAAACACAATATTCCATCACCGGACATATTGTAATTCTCTAGACCACCATTCTGCACTTGCCGCATCTTAGCACTTAAATCCTCATCTGCCAACTGACCCTCTTTTACCTCATTTAACCATGTCGGCTTGACCTGCAACTCTGCTAGCAGACTTCCATCGTCATACAAACTCAGATGTACAAACATCGCCCTTAGATTTGACACCACTTTTCGACTTAGGGCATCCGCCACTACATTCGCCTTGCCCAGGTGATACTCTATGGAACAATCATAGTCCTTCAGTAACTCCACCCACCTTCGTTGTCTCAAGTTTAACTCCTTCTGAGTCAACAGGTACTTAAGGCTCTTATGGTCAGTGTAGATCACTGACTTTTCTCCATAGAGATGGTGCCTCCATACTTTAAGAGTAAAGACCACTGCCGCCAATTCCAGGTCATGTGTCAGATAGTTAACCTCATGAGGCCTCAATTGCCGAGACGCATAAGCAACTACCTTTCCATCTTGCATTAACACGCATCCCAATCTTGTATGAGAAGCGTCACAATACACCACAAAATCCTTCCGCCTCAGTGAATCAAAGCTGGAGCTTGATCAACACTTCCTTAAGCTTCTCAAAGCTATTTTGTTGCTTATCCGTCCATACGAAAGGTACTTCCTTCCTTAGCAACTTTGTCAAAGGTGCGGCGATCGATGAGAACCCTTCTACAAACCTTCTCGTAGTAGCACTGCCAATCCCAAGAAGCTACGAATCTCACCTACTGCGGACTTAGGAGGTTTCCAATCTAGCACCGCTTCAATCTTCCTAGGATCCACCCTTATTCCTTCAAAGCAGACACCACATGTCCTAAGAATGCAACTTCCTTAAGCCAAAATTCACACTTGCTGAATTTGGCATAGAGTCTATTTCTCCCTCAACACTTGCAACACAACTCGGAGATGCTCATCATGTTCCTCCTCCGTCTTGGAATACACTAGGATGTCATCGATGAACACAACGACGAACTGATCCAAGTAGGGCTGAAAAACTCGGTTCATCATATCCATGAACGCGGCTGGGGCATTCGTCAACCCAAACGGCATTACTAAGAACTCGTAGTGCCCATATCTTGTTCGGAAAGCCATTTTATGGATATCTGCCTCCTTCACCTTAAGCTGATGATATCCCGACCGTAGATCTATCTTCGAAAATATCACGCCCCTCTTTGGTGATCGAACAAGTCATCTATCCTTGGCAAAGGATACTTGTTCATAATGGTCAGCTTATTCAACTGACGATAATCTATGCACATACGCATAGTTCCGTCCTTCTTCTTCACAAACAGGACCGGTGCTCCCTACGGAGACACACTGGGTCGAATAAATCCAAGATCAAGCAACTCCACGAACCGAGCCTTGAGCTCAACCAACTCCTTTAGTGCCATTCGGTGAGGGCAATTAACACAGAGCTGTTCTCGGTAGCAAGTCAATTCCGAATTCCACTTCCTTATTCGGGGGTATTCTAGGTAATTCTTTCGGAAACACATCTTCAAAATCCCTTACAGTTCTAACTCCACTAACACCTTCTTTCTTTGCATCAAACGCACTAATAAAAGTCAAGAAAGCCTTGCACCCTTTCCGAACCATCTTCACAGCCTTAAGTGCTGAAACTACGTTAGACAAGTAGTTTCTCCTTTCTCCTATCATGACTATCACTTAGCCCTCTGGGGTCCTTAACTCCATTCGCTTAATTTGCATGATCCAACACAACCCGATATTCCACTAGCCAATCCATACCAAGTATAAGATCAAATTCCCCGAAGGGTAGTTCCATTAAGTCAGCAGGAAAGTTCACTCCCTGAATCTCGAGAGGTACACTCCGAAAGATTTTATTCACCACTATAATTTGGCCTAGAGGGCTTACTACAGTCATCTCCCTATCAGAAAGTTCAGAGGCTATGTCTAGAGTTTCAACTACTCTACATGCAATATAAGAATGGGTCGAGCCCACATCAATCAGAGCAACATAAGGTTTACCAAAAATAAAGAACGTACCGGTTATAACGTCTGGTGCATTTCCATCCTCCCTTCGACGAACCGCGTACACTAGACCTGGCTGTCTTGCCTCAGTATTACTCGCACCTCGGCCCGGTGTTCCTCGTCCTCTGCCAGCACCGTTACCTCTACCATTCGGACCATGACCTCGCTGAGGCTGCTGTCCACCTCTACCGACCTGATTAATATTCTGGCCTGTTGGGCGGCTCCCGTCTATCTTAATGGAACAGTCCTTAATCATATGGTCCTTAGACCCACACTTAAAGCATCCGCCCGTCTTCTTCCAACACTCTCCTAAATGCATCTTCCCACACCGATTACATATACGATCACGCCCTCTGCATCGACTTGTCGACCACGAGGCCCTCGGCTCTAGGCCTCTTTTGAACATTTCCGACGATCGACGATCCAAAACCTCTTTTTCTCGCTTATTTCGATCCGAGTTACGCGCTTACGGTGTTCTTGATTCCTTGGCCACCTTAGCCTTCTCTACCAACGCGCGGCAAACTCACGTTCTTGATGTGGGGCTATCAAGAACCTCGGCTCATCCCTTAGTCCGTCTTCAAACCGGGCACACACGTTCATGCTCAGAGCCACGACTCCTCGAGCATACCGGCTCAACCTCAGGAATTCACCAGACTCGCCACGGACTTGTTCCCTTGAACCCACCCTAGAAAAGCCTTTCTCTATTCATCGATTATAACGTGTGTCGACATACTTTTTTACGATCACGCCGCCTTCACGTACTCCTGTGTTAGATCCTCATACGTGGCGCCATCCCGAATGTTAACCACCATTGATACGCCTCATCGCATAATAGCGCCACCATTCCTTTCAACTTCTCCTCGGGGTCAAGTCGAGCTCATCCATAATTCGCTCTGTGGCCTCCAACCAATACTCGGTTGTACTGGGTGCCACACACGGACACGCCACGGAATACCTCAACTCCGTTGGCTCGAGTCGCCGCAGTGCAGACTTCGAGTTCCCATATTTCCACCGCTCCACCCACCATTTCCGAACTCACGCGATGCGACTGCGATACAAACATCATCCCCGTCGATCTTGTTGTTCCGCACCAACAACAGGCGGTGGTGGTGGCGGTGGTACCTCATTTTCAGAACCTTGACCCGACCTAACGGGTTCCGACACAGTCATTCGGCCTTGACCGCGTCCTCGTACGTTACGACCACGTCCCCTAAAGCTCATTTCTACTATCGTGCTTTAATCTGATTAAGAAATTTATGAATTAGTCCTTGTTTCACTGATTATTCGCGAAGAATTTTTTTTTTTTTGAATAGAAGTTCAATAGTGGTGCTTTCGATCAATCAAAGTTTCAAGTCTTCTATCCTTATTCAGAGGAACACATTCATTCAATATTCCTACCACACATATTCATTATTCAAACCTTTCGGTCTATTCCTATCCTGTGGTATTTTCGTCATTTGTCCTACTGTGGTATTTTGGTAATAAACCGAGGTCAAATTGAAAATCTTAATAAATCAAGGGTATTTTCTAAAATTTGCAAAACTTGGAGTTCTTTTTGAGAATTTGTTTTCCAAATCGGTGTTGTTGCAGGAATTTTGAAAATTGGGGGTCATTTTGGTAATTTTGTAAAACAAGGGTAATTTCGTAAAATTTCCAAATAGAAGTATTTTAATATTTTGCAAAAATAGAGTTTTTGAACATTTTATAAAGTAAGGAAATTTTAATGAAACTGTGAGTAGTATGGACATTTTATAAACCAAGGGCATTTTTGTAATTTTATAGCCAAGGGTATTTTAGTAATTTGTAAATCGAAAATATTTTGGAAAAAATTTCAAGCTAAATTCTGCTACCATTTAAAAGGGTAATTTGGTGATTTAAAACCGAAGTTTTTATGAAAATACTGACTAATCCCTTTCGGGTTTTAGTTATTGAGTTTAGCCTATGGTGAGTCCTCTTGGTTAGGGTGAACCAAAGCTACGCACCAGGTAGGATTCCAGCGAAGAGGAGGTGAGTCACGAGGACTGCTTAAGTACCAAGCTCTTCTGGATCCAATCCTAGACATGCGCACAAAGATTGCCACACCCTAACTCGGCGACTTAGTTCACAGGTTTGTTTAATTAGGCACTTAAGTCTTATGTGATTGTTGGGGTAAACTAGCCTTAGGGTTTAAGTACCTATCATGCTATTCTACGTTCCATTTCTACCCTTCTACAGTTCATGCTATAAATCACCCAAATGAAATAGAGGTACTTACCAGTGGACTTGCCTCGGAGACTTGGGTGCCATGCCTGAAAACCTGCTCTTTTCAGAAAAGTTTTTCTCAAGACTTGTTTGGGCCTTATTTTAAAAACATTGTGAGCTTTATACCCAAGGCCGAGAGTTTAAACCTTGCTCTGATACCAAACTGAAACACCCCAAACCTGGCCCACGAGCCTTGACCGAATCTGGTATGTTCCTCAAGTAAAACGGTTCAAAACTTTTTGAGCACTTTGGAAAAATTCAGATGGTTTTGAAAGAAAATTTTTAATCTATGTTAGGCTCGAGTTGAAATCAAGTTTGTCTATTTGAAATCTAGGTTTTGTAAAACTATATTATCCTGTTTCAAAATTTGCCCTAAATTAAAAAAAAATTCATTCACATTTAAGCATCAAAACATCTAACGTTTTTATTTTTAGGAAAAATTCATTTGAGTTCAATTAAATAAAATCCTGTTAAAATAAAATAACTTAAAAGACATGCATCAACAGTTTCATATCAGTGGCCTTATTACAAACGAAAACAATACCCAAAATAACTCCAAAAATATAAAATATAAAAGTCCCAAAATTAAATAAAACTTCAAGTCGAGCATGGCCACCACTAAACTCCGCCACCTTGGTCCATCACCGATCGTCACTGAAGAAAATATTCCCCAACGGGTGAGTCAAACAGACTCAATGTGTAACCAACACTAGACCTCAATAATTCAGGCACATCATATTAATTCAAATATATATAACAGATAAAAGTAGTGATGCAAACCCGAACCCAAACCTAGATACCATCCGCTACACATCACCCGTACTAACTGCTGCACACCGTGGGGACTACTAAGTCAACCCTCCATCCGCTACACATCATCGGCGCGCCGCTGCAGACGACATGCTCATCGCTCTTATAAATTCGTGGCATAGCCACCAGATAATTATTATGTGACCGAAGTCACCACATTCAGATAATGTGACCGAGGTCACCACATTCACTTCCCCTTTCATAATCACCCATATGCCCATGTCATACATATCATGCAAAAAGTCATGCCTTATTTCACATTCTTATCATGTTCACATATGCCATATCAGTTCATTTCATACTCATAGTAGGAGTAGGAAAACGTACCAGGGTACTTTGTACCATTGCATGGTACTTTAGCCACATTCACATTATTATAAGCATACATATTAATTTAAGCCGTAATCTAATAGAGTTTAGTGTGGGGTACACACATGATAATGTTGATTACAATACTACCGATACCAACGCTCTCGCTAGCAAAAATTAACAATGAAATGCTTATCCCTATCAAACTGCCCCTAAAAGATCATAATCAAAATCGGTCAACCTTAATAGACAAAATGGCCTTTGACCGAATATTAAAACCTCCTTACCTTGATTGTCTAGATCCCAAAAATATCACTTGTCCTTGTAGATGTCGAAATCCCTACATGATCTATGTTAGATTCGATTTCTAACATAAATAAACCAAAATACATGGCCTTCGGCCTAAGATTACACTTGCTTACCTTGGATATTTATATCTCGAATGATCTCCCCCTAAACATCGGCTATAGAAGAATCCCAAAAATCCCCCCTTCAAAGCCCTATCGATTTCACCCTTGCTAGGAAACACAGAGATATTCGACTACTTGGAGAGTGATGGACTTTGAAGGAAAAATAGATGAAGAAATCGGCTAGATGGTGATGTGCTTCGGCTTTGACGAATCGTGAAAAGAAGAAGTGAAGGAAAAGAGAGTTACGGCTATGGTGTTTTGGTTTTAGGGATTTGCGTAAAAGAAAGAAAAGAGAGAATGATGGCTATAAGTTTCGGCCAAGGTTAACCAAAAGAGAAAGAAAGTTGATCACCAAAGAATTTCGGCCTAGACAAGGTAAATGAGAAGAGAAAAGGAGAAAAGAAAGGGATGAAAAATAATGACCTTAGTGCTATGGTGATTTCGGCAATAGGGGAAAAGAAACTTGAGAGAATAGGCAAATTAAACCAAAATGGTCAAAATGGAATGGCCAATAGAAAAGAGAAAAAAAAAATAAAAGATGCTTACCTAATGCTAAAAATGTATTCGGCTAGGAGAGAAAAGGTGAAGAGAAAGAAAATATTTGCTTTAGAGAAAACACAAAATAACCCAATTGTCAAAATGACCAACTAGCTACCGATCTACCAAAACCTTCAACAAAATTCGGTCACCCCCCCTAGGCCCCAAAATCGTCCAAATACATGGACTCCAAAGTCAAAATTTTCCACACAAAACTTTCCATAGCAAATCACCTTACATTATGCCTTGTGTTCCCTCATCATTCCTTAATCAAAATGATTCCTTTCCCCAAATTCAAGCTTACCTAAATCATTAATCATCTTGCCATAAAAATTTAAAGTCCAACTTACCAAATATAAGGCTTGGCCGACACTTGATGTAAAGATGCAGAAAAATAAAGTCTCCAAAATGCACTCCATGTTATTCGAACCACTCCCCTCAAGCAACCATTCATGCGCCATTTCCACCATGCCACTAACTCCTCATGTGCTAATTTTAGGCACTTAAATTAACTTAAGCATCATAATCACTTGATCCACTTCACTAAATTCTTCATACTAACAATTATTCTAGCTTCGAATAATTTTAAGCCTTCACAAGATTATATTAGGCACACAATAAAATCATATCCAAGCTATCACAAGCAACAAGATGATACTCAAATTTTAGGATGTTACAGACCATGTTCGGGACATTGGCATCGTATTTGATTCGTGTAAGACCCTGTATGGGACAATGGCATCGATATTTGGTTACATGTAAGACCACGTCTGGGACGTTGGCATTGTACGATTATTCTGAGTATTCCGAGTATCATATTTAGTTCTGAATGGTTCAATGGGAAAATCCGAGAAATGAGAGACTATGTGAAATGTGTAACCGATTCAGGTACGTTTGAAATGTACATTATATTCGATGATGAAAGGTAAGCACATATGAACTTGCAATTGTGAGATATAAGTATAGATTTGTTGAGACAAGTTGTGATATATGTATGAATAAGCTATGATCTAATGATGTACATGGAGATGTGTTTGTTGATGAGCAAATGGCTAAACAAATGAGCCAAAGAAGATTTATGAAATTGCAATTTAGAAACTTTAATGATCTTATATTTGATATGATTATGTATGCTATATGTTAAGTTTATTTGTATATGACTTACTAAGCTTTTTGAAAGCTTACTCTGTGTGTGTTTATTTTGTTTTATAGATCGTCAAAGCTACGTAAGGCTCGGGGATTATCGAGGATCATCACCACACTATCAAACTCTATTTTGGTACCTTTTAAATGTGTACATAGCTAAGTATGGCATGTATAGGCTAGTAGTTTTGGGATTATGTTTTGAGTTGTATATATATATAAGCTATGTGATATAGCTTGTAAATGGATGTGCATATGTTAATATTTGATCTATATTTTGTGATGCAAAGTTGGTATATTATAGATGAAAAGATGTCATAATGAATTGGTAAGTTTGTGGATGGATGTTACCTAGAAATGTTTGTGATTGGATTGAGCTAAATGGCACATAAGTTGGTGTGATTTTTATGTTCATGAGTGGTTAGAAATGATGAACATTTTGGTATGTTTTTGGTTGCCTTTGATGCTTGGATTGATGCTTAATTGTGTTTGTAGGTATAAACTAAAGTGTGGGTGGCAAATTGGCCTTGAAAATGGCCTATAATTGCCCACACGGTTGAGCACACGGGCGTATGGCTCGATCGTGTCCTTCGTGGTTGTATTTCAAAACAAGTCAGACTCGACCATGGGCTGGACACACGGGTGTGTGACTGGCCGTGTCGTACAAGTCAGTGTCGACCACGGGTGAGACACACGGGCGTGTCTCAGGCCGTGTGGACAAGTCAGTATGTATGCCCTATTTTGCCACGGCTTAGACACACGGGCGTGTCCGAGGTCGTGTGAGGCACACGGCCTGCCCACGCGGGCGTGTGACCTCTGTAAGTTAGAAAAAAATGTTTAAATTTTTGAAAATTTTGTATATGTTCGATTTAGCCCGGCCCCTTTCTAAAGCATGATTAAGGTCTTGTAGACCTATTTAAGGGACACTTTGATTTGATTTGTTGTATTATGTTATGAAATATTCGTAAAATGATCCAATTTGTCCGGTAATGCCTTTAACCATAGACCGGCGATGGTTACGGGTTAGGGGTATTACAGTTCGGGCCTTAACCCATTTCAGTTTAAGTAGCAGTTCGGGCTTTAGTCCATTTCAGTTTCAGTAACAGATATGCATTAGGGCCTAAGCCCGTCACAGTAACAGTATAAGATATACATTTATCAGTAACAGAATCCTACCCAACCAGCCTCTACACACCATCTCCGTCCATCCCTACACTCCATGTGGGATTTAAAACACCCACCCGTCCCTACACTCCAAGTAGTACCAAATGCGGCACATAATCAGAAAATTGCAGCTGAGCTGTCAGATATTAGGCTTAAGAGCCTTTCAGTACACTTCCTCCAAATATCAACATCCCAACTCAATACAATGCAACATATTGTATATGACATGCTAATACATGATTATCAGTTAAACTTACAGTTCAATATTCATTCATATAATCATCATGCTCAGTACATACATAATACATACAATTCATGCATTTAGGGGTCTAAGTAGTGCTTACCGACCCTACAGTAGGTTCACAGTCGATTTGGGCGACTCGTGTAACATTAGAACACATTTCGGTTAAATGGGCTCACACGCCCATGTGGCCTACCCGTGTGGGCCCACACACCTATGTGGCCTACACGCCCCGGTTGGCCTTGGCCCGTGTGGATCACACGGCCTGGCCCAAATTCCCACACGCCTGTATAGACTACCTGTGTGGGCCCACACACCCATGTGGCTCACACGGCCCAAATCAGTCTAGCCCGTGTGTCGCACATAGCCTACCTAGCCATCACACGGCCGTGTCTTGCGCGCACGGCCTGGCCTCGTCGATTACACACCCGTGTTATAGCACACGGCCTACCACACGGGCGACCACACGCCCGTATGGCGTCGTCAGTGGGGTTTCTGGCTTTTACCGAAACCCCGTTTTCTACGTTTTTGGGTACACACCTGGTACGATTTCGATGCTACTGCAACTACGAGCACTCCAAAACCTAAAAACATCCAAAATGCCTCCAAATTAATTTCTTAAAACCATAACTAAACTGATCCCAAATGAGTTATTCAGTAGATTGAGCAACCAAACCTTACTTTCAATCGAACAACGGTACTTCCACACCACTAATTCCCCGACGAGTGATTTCGAGCCTCTGAATTTTCCCCTAATCAGAAATAAGCACAAAAAATCCCCGTTACAACACTAACCTCAACCTTAATATAGCGGTAGAAAAGTTACTTACCAAACGAGTGTAAACAACGTCGAACAAAAAGGAGGACAATTGTAAAACTAGAAAAGAGAGGAAGAATGCAGAGAAAAACTTGGTAGAGAAGCCTCAGAAATTTTTGAAAACGTACGAACTGAGAAAGAAAACCGAATTTTTGAAAAAGGTAAAAAAATAAAAACAAACTAAAATTTGATAACTTCCCCCACATCCCTTAATTATTTCCACTAACCCACTACTCAGAATTCCTTTTTGACTGAAACTCTCTCTGTTAAACGACCAAAAATAGACTCCCACGCTCGTGCAGGGATTCGAACACAAGACCTTCAGCAATCTGACTCCCTACTTAACCACCAGACCAGCATGCCCATTCTGACATGGTTTAATAAATAATTAAATATAAGTCCACTGAACAGAGATAAGGCTTATATCAGAAAAATACCAAAATTTGCCAAAACTAAGGCTTGAACTTGGGACCTCTCACACACACCCAGAACACTTAACCATTGAAGCAGATACACATTTGTGTCCTATTTTAACAGAAACAGAAATAGAAATTTTGGGGCGTTACAGTACATTTCGTCAAGAACGAATTTGTATTTCTCAAAGCTAAGAACCATTAGCAAGTTCCGTTTCCATTCTCGAAAGTTATCCCCATCCAATTTATTTTTAATAAGAATGCTAATAAGAGGAGTAGAAGACATATTTGAACTGAAAAATAAAAAGTCATTAATTACTATCTGTGTATTAAGCAAATATTTTCATTTCAGCAACATATCAAGAAAGTAGTATGATGCATGTGTCTTGTACTAAAACCTTGAAAAAACATTTTTCTGTTGCTACGATCATTCTCACACCCATCAACCATGTCACCTTGGGGTCCCATGATTAACTAGCAAGAATACGGATTACATCTATTTAGTTTGTGAATCTTAATTCTCAAGACTCCAGACGAACCAATGACCATTTAACGTTTGATCATCATCTCTAGCTTAAATATAATTTTTTGGGAAACTATTTAATAAGAGAATATCTTGAGTGTGTAACCATTATCTCAACATCCATCATGAACACACTTTCATTTGTGAGTCATCTTGGGACAATATCATAGAGAGTCATGCATGACTAGTTGTCCTGAAAAGGAAATCCCATCCAGTGAATTCACATGATAAAATTTACCTTGGGGTGCGGCCACGGTATGTAACATCCTGAATTTTTGGGCCTATGAGTTTAATGGGTGGATATGTTTAATGTGTTAATTTAAGTGTTAGGGGTCCAAATTGGGCTCAGGCTTAGGTAGAGGCCTTGATTAAAATTATCTGTTTGGGCATTATAGGGTTTAAAAGGTAGTATCTATGTTTAAAATACCAAAGTAGGCTTGTGGCCCAATCTTAGGAGTTGACGCCACACAAGGGATTAAGGGGCCCAAATTTAAGTTTCATGGAGCCCAATTCTTTTAATTTAAGTTAGCTAAATTTTGGGCATTAGGATTAGGTGGAGTGGATGGCAACAAGGCTAAAATTTAGGGGTTTTAATGTTTAAAATATGTGGATAATAAGCAGATAAAGGCTATTATTTAGGAATTTATTTTATGTGGATAATAAGCAGATAAAGGCTAAAATTTAGGAATTTTAATGATTAAAATATGTGGATAATATGCTGATAAAGGAGGGAGGAGTTAGAGATAATTAAGTCTCTTTTAGATGAGCTAGTAGATTAAGATAAAGGAGAAAAGATAGGATTTATCTGCAAGGTTAGGTAAGTGCCGAAATTTCTATAAATAGGGGGAATATCTCTTCAATTTCGTCATTTGGGTTTTTCTCTCATTCTTTTCTCTTCTTCTCTGAGTAAAACCGAAAACTCCTAAAGTTCCATCTTCTTCTTCATTCTCTGCAAAAGTCGAAATCTCTAAGCCTATTCCCTCATCTTCACTTTGATTCAAAAGCCGAAACTCTTTCCATTCTTTTTCTTCCTAGCCGAAATCTTCAAGTCACTTCCTTGTTTTCTTTTCTTCTTCTCTTTTCCTGTCAGAAACCGAAACTCCTCACTCAAGTATTTTAAAAGCCAAAGACACATCAGCCTTCTCTTGTTCATACTTTTTCCAGGATTTTCCTAAAAGCCGAAATCCCTAGATCTCATCTCATGTGATTGCCGAATTACTTCTGTGGTGCCTACTTGTGCCGAAATCTGAAGGGAATTTTAGTGGAGTCAATCGTATAGATCTCTAAGTTATAGAATCGTGTTACTTTCGGGATTTCAAGGTAAGGGATCTATTAGTTTTAACGTGTAATTTGGGATTTATTAACCTTGGCCGATTGTTGAAGGGGCTAAATCTTTGTGTGTTTTTCCGGCTTTTGAGCAAGGCTTTACATTGAGGATAATAGATCCGGATAGCAAGGACATCGACTAAGAATATTGGATTTCGCGATATCAGGTGTGTAATACTTCCCCACCATCTAGATTTGATTATTAATGTATGCTCATAAGTTTATATGTTGGGATAAATACCGATATCTTGGTTTATTGTTGGAAACCCGAAAAGAGTGAAGCAAATCACCAGGTCAGTGAATGTTTGACTTTATATGATAAAAGTATATTGATTTTATGACTGCATGGGTTGGGTTGATGAAAGGAGGAAGTTATACGTTATATGTGTAGCGGTTTATACCGTGATCTGTTATATGTTGTAGCGGCTAATGCCGTGATCTGTTATAAGGGCTTCGGCCATAATATGTTGATGAGCAGCATGACTGCCATCTTGGCATGTAGCGGTGTGGGTCGATTGTAGAAATCCCCAATGGTGTGAATGGCTGGTATGGGGGCGTGTAGCGGATGGAAACCTAGGCAAATGGGTTGGACCTTGCATATTATTTGTTATTTTTTTTATAAATGGAATTATTAATCTGTTTTATGGGCCTAAGGCCAAAATCTAATGGTGCATGAGGGTTGCACACTCAGTCTCGCGACTCACCCTATTAATTAACCTTTCAGGTGATACCTAGTGCTTCGGACCGGGCTGGAGAGGAACGCAAGGTGGCCATGCAAAAGACCAACTGGATCCAGCAAAAAGTCTCAAGTTAATACTTTATATTTTTAATTAATGGATTTTAAATCTCGTTGTAATAAGGCTATGGGCCACTAGTTTATGTTTTGTTTTATTTTGAGCTTTAATTACTTTTAGTTATTTAAATTCTTATTGAACTAATGTATCTATTTAAATTTGGGTTTTTTTTAATTTATAAAGGCATATTTTATTTAAACTATCAACTATTAAATTTCTCTCGAATAAGAAGATAAACTTTAGAAAAATATTTTTTTCTGAAAATACGACATATTCTTCCAAAATTTTCTTAGTGACATACCAGATCCGGTCGTGGTGTTTGGGCCAGGTTTGGGGTGTTACAAATTGGTATCAGAGCCCGGTTCAAAACTCGGCTCTGGGGGTTTTTTGGGTTCAAAACGTTTTCTAAAGTTGGGTTTTCGAAACATGCATATTTATACAGTCCTGTTAGCTCAAAGATGGCACTGCGCTCTCCTACCAAGTCCGCTGTAAGTATTTTGAACCATTGTGTGATATAATATATGTGGGCTTGATGGGCTTTATGGGACGTGGACTATCTAGATTAGAACTTGATGGACTCTAGGCTTAGCTGGAACAACTCCTTAAATCTCATAAGACTTAATTTCACTAAACAAACCCGTGAACCGGCCGCAAGACTAGGGTGTGGCAACAGCATGCGCATGTCTAGGATTGGATTCAGGAGAGCTTGGTATTTAAGCGATCCCTAGTGACTCACCTCCTCTTCGCTGGAATCCTACCAGTGCGTAGTAGTGACTGCTCACCTTAGTCATGAGAACTTGTTGACGGGCCAAAATCTATAATTAAAACCCGAAAGGGACCAGCTACCTTATCTTTACAAAATTGCTAGAAACCCTTGTTTTGAAAAAAAAAAACCCAAGATACCCATGATTTGCAAATATACCCCGATTTACATAGTCAACGAAATTTTTCCGTAAAAAAAAAAACACAACACATGACAACAACCAGAAATCCACAACCACCTGAACACTACTATTTTCTTTTGAAATCAAATCCTTCAAGATACCCCTGTTTGTTTTAAAAATAAAAAAAATTATTTTGAAAATATTCCTGATTTGTAAAAATTACTAAATTTCCCCTAATGTGTAAAATGACCAAAGTACCCTTGATTGCAAAATTACCAAAATACCCTTCTTTCACAAAATCACCAAGAAACCCTATTTCGGAAAATTACGAAAATACCCCTGTAGGATAAAATTACGAAAAATACCCATGGGTAATGGAATAATGAAAATACCCTATGTGTTGAATGTGGGTGCATGGATGTTGTCTCAGATATTGATGGTTGAATGTATGTAGTTCTTAGAACTAGGAAAGGTGAACTTGAGACTGAATTGCGAATTCGAAAGAACTACTCTTAAAAATACTAATCATAAGACTGTTCGTGGATAATCAGTGGAAGAAAACCAATAATTCATAAAAATTTTAATCAGATAAACGCGAACCGATAGCATGAGTACAAGGGACGAGGACGCTTTAGATGCGAATACCGGTGCGTGCACCTACCATAGTATACTAAGTGTTTATTTTGACTTTAGAATTAGAGTGCGCTGAAAGCATAGTAGTGAGACTTGGGTAGTACGATTAATAGTTAGTTGGAAATTTCGAGGACGAAATTTCTTTAAGGGGGTAGAACTGTAACATCCTGAATTTTTGGGCCTATGCGTTTAATGGGTGGATATGTTTAATGTGATAATTTAAGTGTTAGGGGTCCAAATTGGGCTCAGGCTTAGGTAGAGGCCTTGATTAAAATTATCTGTTTGGGCATTATAGGGTTTAAAAGGTAGTATCTATGTTTAAAATACCAAAGTGGGTTTGTGGCCCAATCTTAGGAGTTGACGCCACACAAGGGAGTAAGGGGCCCAAATTTAAGTTTCATGGAGCCCAATTCTTTTAATTTAAGTTAGCTAAATTTTGGGCATTAGGATTAGGTGGAGTGGATGGCAACAAGGCTAAAATTTAAGGGTTTTAATGTTTAAAATATGTGGATGATAAGCAGATAAAGGCTATTATTTAGGAATTTATTTTATGTGGATAATAAGCAGATAAAGGCTAAAATTTAGGGATTTTAATGATTAAAATATGTGGATAATATGCTGATAAAGGAGGGAGAAGTTAGAGATAATTAAGTCTCTTTTAGATGAGCTAGTAGATTAAGATAAAGGAGAAAAGATAGGATTTATCTGCAAGGTTAGGTAAGTGCCGAAATTTCTATAAATAGGGGGAATATCTCTTCAATTTCGTCATTTGGGTTTTTCTCTCATTCTTTTCTCTTCTTCTCTGAGTAAAAGCTGAAAACTCCTAAAGTTCCATCTTCTTCTTCATTCTCTACAAAAGCCGAATCTCTAAGTCTATTCCCTCATCTTCACTTTGATTCAAAAGCCGAAACTCTTTCCATTCTTTTTCTTCCTAGCCGAAATCTTCAAGTCTCTTCCTTGTTTTCTTTTCTTCTTCTCTTTTCCTGTCAGAAACCGAAACTCCTCACTCAAGTATTTTAAAAGCCAAAGACACATCAGCCTTCTCTTGTTCATACTTTTTCCAGGATTTTCCTAAAAGCCGAAATCCCTAGATCTCATCTCCTGTGATTACCGAATTACTTCTGTGGTGCCTACTTATGCCGAAATCTGAAGGGAACTTTAGTGGAGTCAATCGCATAGATCACTAAGTTATAGAATCGTGTTACTTTCAGGATTTCAAGGTAAGGGATCTATTAGTTTTAACGTGTAATTTGGGATTTATTAACCTTGGCCGATTATTGAAGGGGCTAAATCTTTGTGTGTTTTTCCGGCTTTTGAGCAAGGCTTTACATTGAGGATAATAGATCCGGATAGCAAGGACATCGACTAAGAATATTGGATTTCACGATATCAGGTGTGTAATACTTCCCCACCATCTAGATCTGATTATTAATGCATGCTCATAAGTTTATATGTTGGGATAAATACCGATATCTCGGTTTAATATTGGAAACCCGGAAAAGGGTGAAGCAAATCACCAGTCGATGAATGTTTGACTTTATATGATAAAAGCATATTGATTTTATGATTGCATGGGTTGGGTTGATGAAAGGAGGAAGTTATACGTTATATGTGTAGCGGTTTATACCGTGATCTCGTTATATGTTGTAGCGGCTAATCTTTGTGATTCGTTATAAGGGCTTCGGCCATAATATGTTGATGAGCAGCATGAGCGCCATCTTGGCGTGTAGCGGTGTGGGTCGATAGTAGAAATCCCCAATGGTGTGAATGGCTGGTGCGGGCGTGTAGCGGATGGAAACCTAGGCAAATGGGTTGGGCCTTGCATATTATTTGTTATTTTTTTATATAAATGGAATTATTAATGCATTTTATGGGCCTAAGGCCAAAATCTAATGGTGCATGAGGGTTGCACATCGAGTCTCGCGACTCACCCTATTAATTAACCTTTCAGGTGATACCTAGTGCTTCGGACCGGGCTGGAGAGGAACGCAAGGTGGCCATGCAAAAGACCAACTGGATCCAGCAAAAAGTCTCAAGTTAATACTTTATATTTTTAATTAATGGATTTTAAATCCCGTTGTAATAAGGCTATGGGCCACTAGTTTATGTTTTGTTTTATTTTGAGCTTTAATTACTTTTAGTTATTTAAATTCTTATTGAACTAATGTATCTATTTAAATTTGGGTTTTTTTTTTTTAAATTTATAAAGGCATATTTTATTTAAACTATCAACTATTAAATTTCTCTCGAATAAGAAGATAAACTTTAGAAAAATATTTTTTCTGAAAATACGACATGTTCTTCCAAAATTTTCTTAGTGACATACCAGATCCGGTCGTGGTGTTTGGGCCGGGTTTGGGGTGTTACACGGTAGGAACCGACTTGAAATTTTATCATGCTATTACTTAGGGACCATTAATGGAGGTCGAAGGTCTTGTTCAAGAACCTTTTTCCATTCAATATTTTAAAATAACATGCAAGATTTTTTATCCCATATGTCAAGAATGATCATACAATATTCCTAGTTGCATTCTTACCTAATGTATATGTCATTCTTCCAATATATGCATGGTATGCTATGACAATTTTATAATATGCACATTCTTTTATTCACAAGAATTAATTAATAATAAAACAAACAATTTTGATTCTCCACAGTTTTTGTTTTGAGGGAATAACAGGAGAAGTGAATGTAAACCGTGCACCAGGTAGGGTCCTAGGAAAGAGAGGCGAGTCAAATTTGACCGCTTAAAAACCAAGTATTTCCTAGCTAGAGCCATTCCTAGACATGCACCTTCTCAATACCATACTTCTCACAGTAATCGAATAACCTAAATAAGTGAATAGAACAATACAACACAAGTATTTTCTCATTACCACACTTCTTATTTTGTTTTCGATCAACTATGGATCATTTCATATATATATCACAATTATAACATTACATAATATAAATATTATAAACAATTATAAGACAGATATATAAGGAGATAGATAATGAAAATAAAATTGTCAATTAATGTTTCTATGATTCTATTTCTAGAATAAATGAAAAAAAATAAAATTACATAATTTTTTTCCACAAGGCATTCCTTGGGTCTTCAACTGGAATCGCTCGATCTTCTCCTCATTATGGACTTCTTCTGAAAAAATTACATTTAAGTCCTATATCAGTTTTCGGCTCACAATAATTCTAAAAACTAAAAGAAAATTCCTACGTGGAGATGATAGTCAACGGTCTATTTCCTAAGAACCACAACATTGAAAAAAAACAATTATATAACAAATATATAATATTGCATCCATTCCCATATACAACTCAAAACATGCATAAGATCTAAAGAATACCACTTTATATGTAATCAAATCATTCAAGAAGAAGAGAAATTTATTTTGATTATCTGTTTATACTTATAGATAGAGCACAACCTGATTCTAATACCAATTGTTGGACAATCGAGTTTGGAAAACGCAATGGAAAATAAATTTAGGGAAAAACTAGAGTTTTAAAAAAAAATCTCCAAAACAAGAACTTGGTTGTGATATCTAAAGTAATAAACACTTAATCAAAATTGTATCTTTTCGATTTGTCTAGGATGAACGTTTTGACATAGTAGTCTTCTCCGTTATCCTCAAGCTCACGTTTGCCGAGTGTGGTCTTGCTTCGAATTAGAAAATTTTTCACAAAATTACCAGTAGGGTAATTTTTCAATTTCTCTAAACTTTCGGGCTAAGTTGCAAATAAGAAAAATATGTCTAGAAATTTTCCTCTTAAATTCAAGTGTGTGAAAATAATGATTCAAGACTCTATTTATATAAGGAGAGTTTAGAGATTTCAAATATGATTAAACTTAATCACTTTAATATCAAATTTAATCTAATATTTAATCAAGATAAATATTAGTTTAAATTTAATATTAAATCTTATTAAATCAATAGAACATTTATCTACAAGATAAACATTAAATTAAATTTAATATTAAGATAATCATTTTAATATTAAATTAATAAAATACTATTAAGATAAGTATTAAATTAAATTTAATATTAAATATATTAAAATAATATTATTTTTGGAATAGTTAATCTGAAATCAAATTCTCTAGTAGAATCCCAATAGGAGTATAATTCTTCCATTACTCAACCACCGAAGAACCACCGTCGCCGACCATTTTCCGACCACCGGAATGCTGTCATCATAGCTGTTGGCACCCCGAGTTGGTTCGATTTCTAGCGGTTCGATCCAGGCCAATGACAGCCAGATCGGTCCAGTCCAGCCACTGGTTGGACCGTCGACCCGGTTTCACATACCAAGCCCGGTTCGACTAGTTTTTGGGTCTTGGTCTTGATTTTGGGTTTCCGAGCCCAATTTACGATCTCAGATTCAATTTTCAAGTTCAATTACCTATTGGTCCAACTGTTTGACTTGAAAATTAATTTCCAAAAATATCATATTAATTTTAATTTAATTTATTAATTTAATTTTACTTGATCAAAATTAATTTTTCCAAAATTGATTTAGATTTTCCAAATTAATTTTGCAAGAAAATTCTTTAATCAAATTCTCTGGTTGAACAATTCTTACGACCGTCCAATTTAATTCCACATCGAATAAATTGACTCAATTAAATTATTTCTAAAGTCGTAAAATTTACTTCTAATTTAAATGCAGCCTGGTCGAGCTTTTGTTGAGCTAGCAGAGGGACCAATCAGACATATACAATTAGGCATTATTAATTGCAATTATATCCAGAAGCATCATTCTGATAATTCACAATTACTTAATCATGGAGTCAGTCCACAAGAAGTACTATGATTGAAAACTCCTTATTGTATACTCGTTACGAAAGTAATTCATCCAACTGTTTTGCCCAATGACCTCGTCATGTTTGTGTTACCCTCATATGATATCCTTGATTCCTTTGAGTTGATGTGTTCTTTAGTTTGCTAAATGGGTTGAAACCTAAGCTGCCATTTCCATCCTATTTGGGCCTATGACGCAGGCTAAAGCTAAGGGATGCAAATAAGTGTTTGTGGGCTTTTAAGGCCCCAACCGTCCACTTTATTTTATTTAATTAATTTCACAATTTATAAGTTTAATTTTATTTAGTATGTTTCATGATTGTGTCGTTGTTATTACATCGTTTTAAATAGAGTCTTAAGAATGTCTAGTTTGATATGTGTTTAATGTGTCTTAAAATATATTATGGTGTCTTTATTATGTTCCATTTTATTACAAAATTGTTATTATGTTTATTGTGTCCTAATGGTGTGATTAACGTGTCCTAGGGAAATCTAATGGCCTTCTTAAGAAGCTAAGGGGTTGTTCGTTTGGCTAAAAGGGATCAAGTGCGTTCACACACAAAGGAGCTGTTCTGTTTAGCTTGAAAAGTGACCATTCGACCAACAAGTGCTTTATTAAGTGCCACTGTCCAAATGAAGGCTGAACATGGCTCTTGGAAACTTTTCTAGAAAATGTCTATTGGGTTTTTCCATGCCTTATAAAGCCGCCGTCCACCAAGAGGGAAGTATGAGCCTTTTGAAGAATTTCTTAGACATTAAGCATACATGAATTATTCCCGAACATAATTAATGGCAACCTCCATATTCAATGCTAAGATGCATGGACGGCTAAGGTCATGTACTTGAGTTTAAAGTAACATTTCATGTATTTCACATTAAGACCGAATGTGGCCATTAGCATACCTAAGCCTATAAATATTTCAGTCATGTTATTTTGTAAGGTTAGACATCTCTGAATCAATATCATGAGATTATTCTCTTGTTCCTTAAAAACTTATTTCGAACTTATCAAGAATTCGTTCTTGTGGCATTCTCCCATTTTCGATCTTATCACACCCCTTCTTATCTTTTCGGAGTGTGGTGATCAAACCTATACCTTTGGTTCTTATCTCTATATAGATAGAGGGTCAAGGTTTTTCTTTCTTTTTAAGCTTTTTGAGTTTTAAACAACCATATAGAAATTGGGTTGCGTTATTTTATAATGTCTTTGGTTCATTTTTGGTTCGTTTTAAGTTCGTGAGTTATATCCTTTCAAGAACAAATGGGAACTTAATAATCGTGACTCATGATTTCAATACGTAGAGGTTCATGACATGAGTTAAATCTGTTCACTCAATACAATCCTATTTTATTCCATTGTCACCATTGTGTCTTTTTAATGATTAACATGATCACTATCAACAAATGACTGTGATAAATTGCTCGTTCGAGAACAAGCAACCCGTGGTCACGTTCCATGTTTATTAATCCACACAACACCAATGAGAGGATAATGTTAATTCTTTAATTGAGCTATAAATTCCATTGTTGCTAGCAAAGCCATGCCATACACAAGTCATGTACCCAACATACTAGCTGACGGGTCGATCATCTTTACAGTATAAGCCTCTACTTTTATCAAAGCACATGAGTTACACATGCATGGTCATTTACTAACTCAGGATTTTGGTAAATCACACCATGAATGTCACAAGTGAATTAATTCATCTTGGGTCCAATCCAATGTATCATTCTGCCAATGAATACATCTATGTCTCTACTCGTGGAGTAAACTGCTCTGATAACCAGGACTAGTCATCGCCTCAATTGGAATTGTAGACGACATAATAATCCTTCTCAGTGTTTGAATCAAATGCTCACTTTGATTCTTTTATGGGGTTACAGACTCTTTTATATTATCTACTGAAGTAAGTTGTCTTTCTTACAACGTAAACATTTTTATAATTCCACTTATAATCAGTTTGAACTTAGATAATCAATGAGTTAATATTTGTTTGTCACAAATTCGATATGCATGCAAAATATGAAAGACAGAAATACAAAAGACATAATAGTAAAATGTGAAATTTATTTATTCACCGTTCAAATACATAAAAAAACAATTACATGTTTATTATAATATGAGCACATTTCCCAACACAACCAAGAAGGAATCCGGCTCGCGATCGTCGACCACCCCGATGTGGCACACATTCTAACACGGGATAATAGTTTATTTACTTTATTATTGTACTTATCATGTTAACATTTCAATAAATATCAAATGTGTTTATTGCATCGATGTCAAACATCTTTATTTTTTAAAATAAAAATAATATTTTCATTAAAGTCGGCCTTTGTTATAAATTATTGATTTGTACTGTGGAGCAAAAAAGTTCTTTTGCAAAGTACAATAAGTTGATTACAATGAACAATTTAATAGGTCTATTAATGAGGTGTTGTAATTGTACCATCCCTTCGGTGTGGACATGATGACATTGTATGCCATGGGTGCCTACACCACCCACATAACATTGGTTGGTGTGACTTCTCCTGGATATCCATGTTGTCGCATATCCAAGTGGACGTCGGTCGACCTTTTGATTTGTGTCAAAATAATCTATCAGGTAACAACTTGAATAGAGCGTTTGATACAGATGGCCACCTATGTTCATCAGGGACCAATAGGAATACATTTCTCCACACGTTGTACATGTTTACCAGTTTGTAGACTTCATCCACAAAGCTTATGGGATCCAAATGTAGACTGCTACATGCTAAAATTGCATGAGCGCATGGAAATCGAAGTGCGTCAAATCTCCCACAATCATAGGTTCGATTTCTAAGGTGTACACGGTATGCTCCCCCGACAATCCTTTGGTTGGGTCTGTCGAATTCTGTTACCCAAAACCATAGGTCTCCACGCGAGTGACATACTAGATGCATACAATTCACTCATGTTGTTTCCTTCCTAATTTCTTTTAGTATGTCCTCGCTCCAAACATGGTCGCCCTGCATCTACCCAACATAATTCGCCGCTCGCTTTGGAAAAATTTCAACCAAACGGAAGTATGTCACTTTAATAACCGAGGTTACCGGCAAATGACACGTTCTCTTCAAAATAGAATTGATGCATTCTGCCAAGTTTGTTGTCATGTGCCCATACTGTAAACCCTCGTCATAGGATTGTGTCCATTATTCAAAGGGTATGTTACCGAGGTAGTCCACCCCGTCATCGTTAATGGCCTGTAAGTTTCCTAACATTTCACAGAAACAGTCTTTGAAGAACTCGTACCTATCAACAAAAGTGAATAATAGTTTATCCATAATGCCCAACATTTTCTCACCGGTTAAATATCAAAGAATAATTAATAGTGGCAATTATATACCCATGTTGATCACTTGTGCTCGCTGAGCAGTAGAGCCATATTATCCATGGTAAATCGATGCAACATGCCTTAGACAATACCTATGGTATGTGTGGTCCCAAAGGTTTCCCTACTATTCAAATATGGCTAGTATTCCAGGCCCTCAATTGGAGATGATGCAAATATCGGGTTGAGGGCAAACATGCCTCCTCAACTTAGAAAGGAAGAAATCCCAATCATCTGCTGACTCTCTAGGTGTGATTGCAAAGGCAATCGGTAGGATTTTTTGATTTTCGTACTGTGCCATACCCAACAACAACCAATGGGTATATCTCTCGTACATAAAAGTACTGTCAATTTGTAAAAGTGGCTTGCAGTACTAGAATGCCTCTTGACATTGCTTGAAAGTCCAAAACAAATGTTTGAACACTCGGGATCCATGGAGTAATCAATTGTTGTAGTACGCAACCTAAGACGTACATCTCCAAGACCCGACACCACTGCCATATCTCATTGTACGACACGTCCCACCCACTATGCATATTCTCCAATGCCTTCTGCTTTGCGATCCACACCTTGCAGTACGAAGGCGTGTAATCGAACTGGCTACAAAAATTTGCAATTAGAACTAGCACAACAATTTTAGAACTCGCTTTGACCATAGATAGTATTATATCTGCGATCATCTTTGAATCCAATTTCGAATGATCCCGTGAAATACTTACAACAACACGAGTACATTAAGATTAACAGTTCAACTGTGTCATACACTAAACCAGTATTAGTGCAGTACCAGTGACAATACATGTATACGGAGTGGTAAATTTCTTTATTATCCACAACCCCGTCTTTTTCTTAACAGATATCATGATTTTCCATGCACATCTGCTGTCTCGCATTGCGCACTTCGCCTTGAACTTGTCAGATCGGGATTCAACCATGTAGAAGTTTACCCCATTCTTGATTTTGTATCATTTCACTGTGACGATAAAACCATCTTCAGTTGAGAACTAATTCCCCACTTCTAAATCACTCGAATCCAACGAAGAAATCGTTTGGCCCAACCATCTGTGTGGTAGTTCTGCAAACTCCATTCCATCATATATAAATAGGTCCACATTATGCATGTGGACTGGAGCTGAGTACGCCGTAAACCATGGATCTTTTTCGGCATCATCACCAGGGCCTTTACCATTTGAACCCTCTATCTCTTGGTTTAGTTGGAATCGGTTCTAATTCAGAAAATAATGCATTTCATGAACCATCAACACCGGGCTACCGAATTAGATTGGCATCGAATACAATCCCTTCTTCATTTTGGCTCCACCAACATCTTCCGTGTCATTCCCTTGTAAGTGTTCCTAGCATTGAACACTGGCTGACCGAAATTCAAACCAGAACCACTAACTAAGTTTCGTGCAAGGGTCCTACCATAAAACCCTGATTGTTTGGTGTTCTGACTGCTGTGGTTGAAAACTAGGGTTGAAACAGATGGATGTCTTCCCATTGATTATTCTGGGATATCATAATGGAAATTTTCTAACAGAGGGGTGAACCCACCACACAACTGTGTCGTTGGACTCTCAGCTTGTTCTTCCATTCTGACCTATCAAATAGGAACATATGTCAACCTCCAAGAACCTTCATATGTCCTTGCAAACTCCACATATAACTCGAGAAATGGTGATCCAATTCCAATATGCGTATGCACCATCGCCTCCAACCCCCTTGCACATTTGATTTTGAAAGCGTCATATCTGATGAGGTCGACTGAAGCACAAAATCGATATTTAAGGGGCAATACTCTCATCTGGTTGGATCTGATAATTTTCTGCCTAATTTTTTTTCCAAAGTTATGGAAATTCTATGTTCTTGTTAAAAGCTAACCACGTTGTGTTCTCTGATAAAAAAATGACACCATTCTCGGTGTCATGCACTTCACTGTCATAGTAAACAATAGCATTCATTCGTCCACTTATTTTTAGATCCAGATAACCTATTCCACATGTTCGACACAAAATTATCATGCAGAGAAATAATGTTGTAATTAAATATGAACAACAAAAATCAATGCTACTTTACGCAAATAGGTTGCTCCAACTTATGCCTTATATGTGAACTTCTCATCTTTTTGTCTTCTTACGATTTTTCATTACTCGTAAATGGATTATGCCACTCGATGCTGAATTAAGTTGGTTTTATAAACCAGAGGTGACTTGCAATTGATTCAGAAAATTCCCCAGGCCTAGTGGGGAGTTAAAAATTGTAGAAAGAAAACGTTCCAAGTAGGATGCACTATTTGAAAACGCTTCCAGGTGGACACACTTTCAATGTTTCTGATGATAGTGTTGTTAGAGTATGCCCAAAAACCAATCATGATATGATTGCAATAACGTACTTGTTTTACCTCGTTTATTAATATAAGGTACTGCCATTATTATTTCAGTTTTTTTCTATGTATATAAATAAATTGTTTTATAATAATATCTTAAGAATAATATGATTATTCTTAAAAGGTCCTTAGTCGAGTATTATTGTGGGCTTGGACAACAATAATGCATTATGACTAACGTGTAGTTTATTGATGACAAAGTGTTTTCATTGACATGGCATGTCAAAATCAATACATGAGTATTTGTGTTAGAGAACAACATATTGGACTGACTAGCTATGAGTATATTTCTTGGATTATTATGTAATAGTCACAACGTTACTCATAGTGATTACTATGTATACGATCCTCAAACTTAAGATCATCATTATCCCAATATCGTGAGTAGTATATTTTGATACAGTTAAACATCCACCGTAACTGGTTGTTCTATAAAGGCTGATGTTGGATATACCATAATCTATGTAGTGGGATATGGTTGATCAATATAGGATTTGTCCCTCCTACATAATGGGAGCAATATCTTAGGCCACTTGATTGAGTGAGACTAGAAATGCATGACCATGCTCGAATAAGTTGATATGAGATATCATACTTATTTGTTTATCATAGTCTACTCATGATATCAAGAAACATTCGATGGACTATGTAAGTGTGACTATTCCATAACTTGTGTCCATTCTAGATATAAAGGACAAAAATATTTAATACATGAAGGGTTAATCACAGAGAGGTTATGTTGAATCATGACTTCTTGTAACTTAGGTAGCAATGATGCATTGCTAGATGCCACTCATTGTTCGTAATATTAGAATCGTTCCAGTATTACTGCTAACATTACAAGAACCTACATGGTCACACTCTATGGTTGAAACAAACGGAATCCAAACATAGTTGGTATTATTTTTAGCTGTCACATGAATTAAATTGATTATAGAATTAATTTAATTGAGCAGTTAAATATCGAACGAATTATATGTACAAGTATGTTGTACACATAATGAGAACATGATTAAATTAATATATATGAATTTGATTCGTATAAAATTTAACTAAACATAATTTACCGAAATCATTGTTATAATTATTGTAATTATAATTTACGATCAAATATTATTATAATTATTGTAATTGTATTTTTTTGATCAAACATTATTATAATTATGGTAATTATAATTATTATATTCGGTTAATTATTATAATTAATTTTGATTCATATTAAAAATATCAACTATTCCCGAATTAAGAAATATAGGGTTTTTAAGAAAACCTAATATACTTGAAATAAAGAGTGAGGTCTAGCAGCCGTTATATAGTGAATTCTCTCTGAAAGGTTTAAGAGAGTTCTTGCCGTTCGTTGTGACACCAGGTGGGTTACGTAGAGGCTGAAACTTTTCGTAGCGGCTTGGAATCGACATACAATTGCGTAATCAGTTTCACAACAATTATCTTTGGTTTTCCAGACGATTAAAAGTAATTGTTCATACCCTTCTCACCCCGATTCGTTTCTCGCACATGGATCCCTAGATGTGATCGCCAAATTTAATTTTTTTCGGCTGCACCATGGGGTGTACTGGTGTTCTTACAAGTGCGTCCTACTTGGAGCGTTTTCACTCTATAAATTTCAACCCCAGCCTTATTCTAAGAAACTCATCATATATCCCGGGATTCCTGGGATATATTTTCTGAACCTAACTATTCGAAAATAATAGATAAGAGAATAAACAATTTACTGAAAAATTGGAATATTAAGAAAGCGAAAAAATTAATAACTAATATTTCATCCCTCGCAAGTAAACCGAGTTTCGATTATGAATCCAATTCAATTTTCCAATTTGAATATACGATTGGTGTAAATACGATGTTTTTAAATTTTGAAATAAATAGTTATTATTTAACATCTTAAAAAATTATTACAAAATAAATAATTAAAAAACTCAAAAAAAGAAATCCCTAAACCCTAAACAAAAAAAACCTTACTTTATATACCCAAAACCCTAACCTTAAAAACCAATAACCCTAATTTAAAAAAAAATCTGGCATTGGAAAAATCAAAGGAAAAGTGCTTCCAACTAGAAATTTTTTCAGCTGACTTGGCAGAAAGTGCTTCCAACTGGAAGCGTTTTTCAGGCAACACGTTGAAAATGCTTCCAACACGTTGAAAAATTGTCTATTCCCGTAATTTTTCCTAAAATTGGCCTATTCACGTATTTTTTTTGGCATTTATTGGTAAGTTAGTCCAATTAAAATAATTTTAATTCTTGAATTAAAATAAGTTGAATTTAGAAAGAAAAAGAAAGTCTACCTTGTAGCATGTCTGTTTGGTTTTCTCTGTCTGTTTGGGTAGTACGTCGAGGAGGTGATTCTAGTAGTTAAGGTTTTTTTAAGGTTTTGAGAAGGAATGGAGGGTTTTGCTGTGTGATAAAATAGAGGAAGAAATGGTGAATCTCAATATAGCCGAAGATAAGGAAGAGCCGATGCAAGCTTTGGGGGATGAAGATGTGGTAGAAGAGTATTACAGCCTATGTTTGGTGGGGCAGGTATTAACGAATAGTGTGGTTCATTTCCCATCTATGAGGAATATTTTGGCAGATCTGTCGCATCTGTTGGGGGGAATATCCAGCACAGATATTGGGGAAAAGCGAGTCATGTTTCGATTTTTCAATATGATAGATCTGAGGAGAGTGATGGATGGAATGCCCTGGTTTTTTAACAGGCACCTTATTATTTTCCATTAACTGGAGAAGGGGGAAAGATCCTTTGCAAGTCCCTCTCATTCATACCTTATTTTGGGTGTAAGCGCATAATTTGCCGATGGGTTTCATGTTCGAAAGAATGGCGCGGTAGATTGGAAACTTTATTGGCCAATTTCTAGAATATGATGTTGCGTTAATAACAAGGGGAGTAAGGAAGTTTATGCTTATAAGGGTTAAATTAGATGTCCCGGTTCCATTGAAAAGGAAGAAGCATGTAGTCTTTTAGCATGATAGATCCACAGATGCATAGTTCCAATATGAGAAGATCACTTTGTTCTATTTTTTATGCAGTAGGTTGGGCCACGGGGAAGGATTCTGTCCTATTAGATTAACGCTGGGAGCACAGGAGGTGGTGTTTGGTTGGGATAGCTCGTTGAGGGCTTCACCGCGGAGGGCGGCGCCGGTTGCTAGTTGCAGGCTGAGGGAAGATCCGGGGGATGGAGTTGGATAGAGGACAAGAGGGGAGGAATTTTGGGGATATCCAAACTGCTCAATCTTATAACAGTGAACAGGCGTTGTTTTTATTAATGATAATTTGATAACAATATTATTGAAAATACCAATTTGTTTAGAGCTACTGAAGTCTCTGTTTCTCCAGGTGTATGAAGGCAAATACATGAATGGTTACCTTTCCCAGTTGGCATAATTCCAGTAGGGGTGAAAGTAGAGTACTTCCTCCTCAAGTTCAACTCCGAACTTGCTGTGAACCTTATCCTTCACCAAAGCAATGAGATTGAGCATGTCTTGAGAAGTGGAGGCACCATTATTAACTAAGAAATTGGCATGGATATTGGAAACCATTGCTCCTCCTATGCTACACCCTTTCAATCCAGCTTTATCAATCAACTCAGCTGCTGAAACACCCAAGTTCACCGGATTTCGAAACACCGACCCAGCGCTGCGTTCATTTACTGGTTGAGTTGCTCTTCGCCTGCGAATAACAAGTGTTTATCAGTAAGCAAACCTTTTTCATACACAGTTTTGACTTTAAAAGACAGGCAACCTCTTCAAAAGCTCTTGTTGCCTTTTCTTAGCTGACCCTGAGTGCTCTAACCGGAACGTAGCGGCCACGATTGCTGCCAAGTTGTCCATGTCTTGAAACAATGATGATCGGTAGCCGAAAGTGAGATCAATTCTGTTCAGTGTCCGAAAATTTCCTTCAGTTGTAACAATGTCTATGCTTTCAATAACATTGGCAGTCTCCTTCAAAAACAAATGATCCTTTTTAGCTTCTTCAACCACGAAAAGTAACAAAAATCCATTAATGGTTAGGGTTTAATCTCAAGTTAAGTTGAACTCTGAACTCGAGTTCCATTCAAAATTCGAAACTCAAAATCCAAATCGAGTATGATGAACTATTTCAAACTTATTTATCAAATAGCTTTTCTCTACCTTCAACTTCAAACTCAATTATTTTTGCTCGAGCTTATTCCAAATTAGAATACTCAAATTCTAGAGCTCGACAATGACCGAACCAAATTGGAGTTAAGAACTAGAGACATACCTGACCATTTGCTCCAGCATTCATGTAAGTTGCACCTCCTACAGTCCCAGGAATGCCTGCTGCAAACTCAAGACCTGTAAATCCTTCATTGCAACTCAGACTTCCCAAGTGATTAAATCGAAAACCACTACCAGCCCTATAAACTCCAGGTTCCATCCTCTCTAAGAAGTCAATCTGATTTAGAATCACACAACCATCAAAACCCAGATCATCAAACAGACAATTTGAGCCTTTGCCAATCACAACGTATGGAATGGAAAACACACGACAATATCTGCATTACGTATCAGTTGAAATCTAAAATGTTGGTCATTGAATCAAAGAGCTTTCAGCCTTGTCAAAAGAATCAAATTCAAATAAATTACCATTTCTACTTAATTAAGATAAGGTTGAAGATAGCAAGAAGAATGAAACCTGATGGCAGAAAGCAGATGGGTTTGGTGAAAGACTTGAACAAAGTAATTGCAAGGGCCACCAATGCCCCAAGTGCTAATATCCTTCAAGAGTTTCTTGCCTCTGACGAATTTCAAGGCATTCCAATTCTGGGTTTGCTCTTTGTTACTGGAAAAAATTGGGGTTGAGTTTCTAGGAGATTGAACAACAGGGGAGGCCATGGACGCCATTTTAGTGAAGGTTGGAGGAGTTGGGAGCATGAGTGACGGATTTTGTCGGGAAGTTGAGAACGGGAAATTTATTTCCATCAGGTTCTTGATGGGCTTTCACCGTCAAAGATTTAGGGTGAATTTGGATGGGTGATTAAGTATAGTATGGTTAGTTTAGTTTATTTTTGTTTTACGTTAAATTATAGTTATAGTATTTAATTTTATCGTCACTGTTATTTTTATAATAATCGCATGTAAACGTATCGTCCATCCAAATCAACCCTTAAACACTTCCGTTTAATGAGTTATTACTGTAAAAAAATTATTTCACTCCATCTCAATTTTGGAAATAGTAACTGAGGGATAATTTTATATAATTTTGATTAATATAATAATTACATATTTTATTAATTTAATTTTAATCCTAAAAATTTAATAACTTTAACATTTAATATATAAAAATCAATAAAAAAATACAATTTAATCTTCAGCACCCATCGCAATTCTTCCTCCTATCTTTGAATTCTTCCATCGTATTTTTGAATTCTAAAGCTCTAAATACTTTCACAAATAATGTTTCTTTTTTCTTCTTAATATCTGAAAATCGTAAAGATTCAAGGAAGCTTCTTTAGATTCACTTTAAGACGGTAATGTATTCCATCGACATCCAACCTCTTTTGTAATTAGTCGTTGATTATTTTTATTATTTTCCTCCATCGACTATATTTTTCTTCTAATATTTAGTTCCAATCAACATAATTAATCTGTTTCCATTCCCATATTAATTGCTTTTACTTTTCCTTTTTCTTCCCCTTCTTGAGGTTAAGAAATCCCATAAAAGTAATTTTCTTAATCAATTGAGGTGCTTATCTGGGTTTGGCTTAGTTGCCCATCTCAACAAAGCAAAAGTTTTGAGAAATTGGGTTTTGAATTCTACATTGGATGGGTTTTGAGAAATTGAGGTTCCTCCGTTAGATAGGTTCAACGCCATTTATATATGTAAAAAGAAGAGCATTCAATATGGGAATGGAAATTGGAAACATTTTTAACTTTACCACCATCGGATCATGCCCAAACTCAAACCAGCAGCACTTTTCTTTTTTCCAAAATTAGATAGCAAAGGGAAGTGAAATAATATAATATGTCTTGATTACCAACAATTGCGGATCTAAACCATTGCTTCCAGCATCCACCTCCAATGGGTCATTCGTATCTAACAGGATTTCGAATAAATTGCCTGAAACACATAGTTGGAAATTTGAGTATTTTTAAAATATATATTTTTTTTAAATTTGAGAAAATTTGAAATTTATATATATTTGAAGTTGATTTTTTATATATTTTTTATTCTCATATAGTTTTTCATTTTAGAATCAAAACCAAATTGATTGAATGTGTAAATATTAAGGGTTAAATTTTTATTTTTATTTTTAAAATTGGAACCAATTTGACAAAATATGGAAACATTAAAGGCTAAAATTGTTATTATACTAATTAAAATTATTTAAAGCTGGCGGAAAAAATAAACGCCATTATTGATCGTCCTTAGTTGCACAATTTTAAAATTTTTAGAGATTAAATTACTTTGTTTTTTTAGAAGAATCAATTTAATCAATATCGAATTTGACAAGGATAGGGGAGGTCTTTCCACCATGTTAATTACTATAATTTTAAATTTTTGATATTTAAACAAAGAAGGGGAAGAAATGCTGGATGGCAATTAAAGTGGATTTAGAGAAAGACTACGATAGAATTCGGTGGGATTTCATTAGTGATACTTTGTTGGACGTTGGATTTCCTTCGAATTTAAATGAGGTGATTATGGAGTTTAGTACTTCGGCTTCCATGCAGATATTATGGAATGGAAAGCCTTCGGTTGAATTCGTTCCAAGGAGAGGCATTAGACAAGGATGTCCGACTTCTCCTTATATCTTTGTGCTTTGTATGGAAAATTTGGGTCATTTAATTCATAAGAATGTTGAGAATAAACTGTGGAAACCAATTGTTCTGGGCAGGAATGGCCCTCCTTTATCACATCTTTTCTTCGTTGGTGACCTATTCTTGTTTGCGAAAGCATATATTGATTAGGCTAATGTAACAGCCCGATTTAGACCCTAGTTAGAACAGTGGTTTCGAGACCACAAATCCTAGGTCGAAAAAATATTTTAAAATTATTTTTAGTGTTTACGATATGTGATTGAGCATGTATGAAAGTTCCGTGTAAAAATTTTAACGTTTGTGTGCTTAATTTGCAAAAAGAACCTAATCGCATAAAATGCAAAAGCTGTGTGCTGATTGTTAAAGTGCTAATTTGGCATGACTTATTAAAATGTGAGTCCTTATGTTGTTATTATTCCATGTGATAAATGGATGGACAAAAATGCCTAAGTTAGTGGAATTTAAATGTTATTTCATTTAGGATAGTTTAGTAAATAATACATTAATATGTAATAAATAAAACAAAAGCATGAATTAGAGTGGTGTTCATATTTATTGCCGAAAGTTGGAAGAAAAAGAAAGGTAATAAGCTAGCTAGGTTTCGGCACAAAGCTTGGTCAATCGGGTATGTGTTTTTGATCGGTTTTTAATGATTTCTACGTTTTTGTGATCGTTGCTTTGTGTTCTATCAAACCCATGCTTTAATTTTAGAATTTGATGAAGATTTTAAGATGTGCCATTGATTAATATGTGAGCTTTGTGATGATAGTTGGTGGAATATGAAAGTTTAATGTTGGGTTAATATAGTTTGTATTTGAATTTTTGGTGAAATTGAGTAATTTGGCTAAATTGTGAAAATGAGAAATTGAAGGACTAAAATGTGAAATAAATGAAATATATGGACTTTTATGAGCATAAGGAGAATTCGGCTAGACATGGGTGAAATGAAATTATGTGTATTTGATGATTTCATGAAATAGGGACTAAAGTGTCGAAATGTGAAAATGTGAGGGCTAATTTGTAAAATGCCCTAAATATGTGTGTTTGGATTAAATTGAATGATTTGGTGAATAAATGAGCTAAATTTGAACATGAATAGACCAAGAAAGGAGAGATTCGGATCGAGATCGAGGCAAAGACAAAGTGCTCGATTGAACGACTAGTCTCGGTATTTCTACGTCCGAGGTAAGTTTAGATATAATATGAATTGTTAAATTATGTCTAAGTGTTATGAAATGAATAATTATGTGATTATTGAATTAGATATGTTATGTGTGAAATTGAGAAATGTGGCACTAAGTGTGCGTAAATAAAATTGAGACAGAGGTGAATAGCACTGTGTGTGCGAAGTAATGGAAGCCTCAGCTTTATTGATTGGCACTGTGTGTGATACCGAGATAAATTCAGTTTTATGTAAAGGCACTAAGTGTGCGATGATATTTAAGCTTCGGCTATAAATTTGGCACTAAGTGTGCGAATAAATCGAGTGAATAACAAAGGTTGATCAAAATGAAGTATTGGGCATTGAATGGCATGAATGGTGAATAACTAAGTGTTGGCCAAGGTACGTATTGAACCTATGTGGTCGATGAAATTGTAAATGGATTTATGAATGGTTGAGTGAGTATATTAGCTATGGATGATATGGTACATATTTATGAGTTGATCTATGTGATGGATTAATTTGTATATTGTAATTGAATCATTGATTTAGATGTATTATATTACGAACTTACTAAGCTTTAAAAGCTTATTGTGTGAAGTGTTTCTCTGTTTTACAGTGTCTTTAAAGCTAGCTCGGATCCGAGGATCGTTAGCGACTCTATCACACTATCGGCTATCTATTTTTGTACTTTTGGAAGATGTATATATTTATGGTATATGGCATGTATAGGCTAGTGATTATGGCATGTTTTAAAGTGTTTAAGCCTTGCCATGTAATATGGCTTGGTAGTTGATGATTTTGGTATTTGCCTTGGATGTGTAAAATGATGGTTAAAGATGTGCATATGTGATCTATGAGAGTAATCATTTTGGTATAAATTAGGAGAATGGAAATGGTATGTTTCATGATGGTTTTGGTAGGGATTAATTGATGTTTAAATTACATGTCTTTGTATGTTTAATTGTTACTTTGTGATGGTAGATAGAGATGGATTGATTAAGAAGAGGAATGATGATGTTAAGAGATTAAATTAAGTATGTTTTGGAATGTTTGATTGCTATTTGAGGTATAAAATTGAATTGGATTGTGCTTGTAGGTGAGACCCAAAGTGTGGGTGGCAAATTAACCTTGCAAATGGTCTATATTTGCCTACACGGTTGAGCACACGGGCGTGTGGCTCAACCGTGTCCTTCGCGGTTGTATTTCAAAACAAGTCAGACTCACCACGGGCTGGACACACGGGCGTGTGACTGGCCGTGTGGTGCAAGTCAGTGTTGACCACGGGTGAGACACACAGACGTGTCTCAGGCCGTGTGGTCAAGTCAGTATGTATGCCCTGTTTTGCCACGGCTTGGACACATAGGCATGTCTGAGGCCGTGTGAGGCACACGACCTTCCTACACGGGCGTGTGACCTCTGTAACTTTGGAAAAATGTTTGATTTTCAAAAAATTTTGTATGATCCCAGTTTAGTCTCGACCCCTTTTTAAAGCATGTTTAAGGTCTCGTAGACCTAGATAAGGGACTATTTGTATATATCTTGATATAATTGAATGATGATATACTTTGTGTTGTAAAATGTTTGTAAATGTTTCAGTTTATTCGGTAATACTTTTTAACCCTAATTTGACGATGGTTACGGGTTAGGGGTGTTACATTTTATTGGTATCAGAGCTACGGTTTAGTCGATTCTAGGACTAACGTAGCGCATGTGAGTCTAGCTATACATGCCATATATATAATTGCGATAGTATGATGAATCCTGACAGTTAAAAATGTGTTTTTATATAGCAAATGGATCCCGATCGAGCAGCTGCTGATGATGTAGAGAGCAATGTGCATGCTCCCGCTCAAGGGACAACGCCGACCACATTTAGGCCGAATGCTAGTAGTCACGGGGGAGAGGCTAAACAAGCCTTCTTCCAAATGATGAGTGAGTGGTTTTCGGAGTTCGTTCGAACGAATCCGGCTGTTCCACAACCTCGACCCCTACAAGTACCTGTAGTGCCACAAGTTGTAGATCCGATCCGATTGAGTAAACCTCTTGTGGATAAAATCCGAAAGTACGGGGCCGAAGAGTTTAGAGCCACCGTTGATGATGATGCTGAGCGAGCTGAGTTTTGGCTCGAGAATACAATCCGAGTATTTGATGAAATGTCATTGAATCCTGAAGAATGCCTAAAATGTGTTATTTCATTATTGAGGGATACGACATATAATTGGTGGAAAACGTTGATATCCGTGGTTCCGAGAGAGAGAATCACATGGGATTTCTTTCAAGCTGAATTCTGAAAGAATTATATTAGTCAACGATTCATAGATCAGAAACGTAAAGAGTTCCTAGAGCTGAAACAGGGCCGTATGTCAGTTACGGAGTATGAACGGGAGTTTGTGAGAGGAGTTTGTGAGATTAAGCCAATATGCACGGAAATGTGTTTCGACCAAAGCTATTATGTGTAAACGTTTCATTGAAGGGCTGAATGAAGACATTAAATTGCTGGTTGGAATACTTGACTTGAATGAATTTGTTGTGTTAGTTGAAAGAGCCTGCAAAGTCGAGGAGCTTAACAAAGAAAAGAAGAAAGCAAATTCTGAAGCTAGAGATGAAAGAAAAAGATCAATGAGTAAATCGTATCAATTTCCATCAAAGATATTTAGAGACGCAGTTAATCGTTCAAATGTTTCGTTTGGACATTCGGGTAGAGATCGTGTGAAATTGGTCCAAGAACTCAAACTCCGATTGAATCAAGTGTTGGTAGTGTTAAAAGCAACAAGCCCGAGTGTAGACAGTGTGGAAGACGACACGTTGGAGAATGCTGGGGCAAGTACAATAATAGAACTTGTTATATGTAACGCCCCGGAATTTGGGCCTAGAAGTATTGGGCCTTGAGCAGGGGAACGGTTAGGAAACTGTGCATAAAAGTTTATGTGAGCTAGGAAATGACACAATTAAATGTCTGCTCAAGTGGTTAAGGGTCCTGAGAGGAGTTGAAAAAGTCCTGGGTTCAAACCTGGGCTTTAGGAAAAATTTTGGTTTTAAGTGGATAAAACCCTGGATGCTTGGATGTAGGCCTTTTAAATTATTGTGTTAAATAAATGACACAAGGAAGCATGTGGTCTAGTGGTTGTGGCGTCATTAAGGTTGCAAGGGAGCCTGGGTTCAAGTCTTGGCTCTTGCAATTTATTTTGGTTTTTCTTTTAAAGGAACCTAGACTTTGGCCTTTAGACCTTTTAATTAATTGAAGATAAAATGTGACAAAAAAGAGCTTGTGGCAAGGAGGCAAGTGGCGTGTTGAGCTATTGACGGGGGCTTGGGTTCGAATCCCTCTACAAGCAAAAAAGGATATTTATTTTGCTAGAATGAGGCGACAGGAGTTTGCGGTGGTTTCGAACTCTGTTGGGTGAGAGTTTGAATGGGTCTTGGAGGTTGTTATGGAGGATATCAAGGAGGGATAAGGGGAGAGATTTGAGGAGATTTTCAAGGGATTTGGAGGAGAGGAGTATTGTAGTGGCTAGGAGAACCCATTTGGTGCATTTCGGCAATGTAAGAGTGAGTAGGTGCCGACTTCTTCTGGTATTTTCGGGTTTTGTTTTCTTATCTCGGCACATTTTTGACCATTCGGGTTCTCTTTTCTTTCAACATTACTTCTCGTTTGGCTTTTGGTCACTCTGCCGGAACCATTAGACATCAAGTGCCTAATTCTATTTATTTCTTTTTGAAGTCTTTTTCTCTCATTCTTCTTTGGTCAAACTTAACATCTCTCTACTTCTATTTTCTCTCGACCCAATTCAACCCCTCTCCACTCTTATGTTGTTGTTTTTCTTCTCGATTTCTTTAGGGCTGAATAGTTCTTCTTCTTCTTACTATTTCTTTTGGTTTTCTTCATAACCAAACTTCTCTCTCGCATTACCATATTCTTTTGATACTAAGCCGAATCTCTGTTTCTCTTTCTGTTTCCCTTCGGCTCATAGCCTTGAACTAGATAGCAATCTCGTTCTTCTTTTGCTGTGGTCGGTCGCGGTTTGGAGGTCACCTAGACTTTCGGTAAGCCCTTATTCTTTCTTATGTTGTTGGATGCTAAGCGTTTTCTCTTTCTTTAATAAATGCTTCCTTTGGTTGTTCACGCGTGGTCGAATCCCTTTTTCTTCCCCGATGATGGTGGTGGTACTTTCGGTTTTTAGATCATTGTAAGGGGTGAAGGGGTTTGTCAAGGATCGTAGTGGTAGTCAATCCTTTTCTTATCTCGCAATCTAAGGTAATCATTTGGGCTAATATTGTAAGATGTTAGCCGATTATTCTGGTGTCGGGTTCCTAAATCTTTTGATGTTTTTAATCTTTTAATAGAATCCGTGGACGAGCAGATTCACGATTAATCGGGTGATCGATTCTGTTAGTAGTCTAAGAAGGCTAGTGGCATCCTATCAAGCAAGGCTCGGGTTTGACATTCGGGAGTTTCTGCGCTATTCTGAATAAGGTGTCTATCTGTACACCGTAAATCATTACTGTTGTAAAGCCGAAAGGGTGTGTACACAACCTGATCTGACTGTAGCACGGAAAAAGCCAAAAAGTCAGAAATACGGCGATTGAGGCCACATGGGCGTGCGAACGCTCGTGTAGTGAACCGAGCCCACGAAACATGGGAATTTAACAGAAGAGGCCACTACGGGTGTTCTCGTGCACTTGGGCCGTTATGGGCCTCGTTGGGCCGAAATGGGCCGTGTTGGCCCAATGGGCTCGTGGGCCCCGCACGGATAAAATTTACGAAAAGTAGCAGAAACTGGATTGGGCTATGAAGTTCGCATAGCCGTGATTGAATTTGGGCCAAATGGGCCACACGAGTGTGTGGGCCCATTTGGGCCGAATATTGGGCTTTGAGCCCATTTTCACTGTTTTGACCAAATGGATTATCTGTGTCGCTCGAGGCAACTGTAGGCCTTCGGAAAGGTCGTTAACTGTACCGAGACCCCAAGGTAGGAAAAATGACCGTAATACCCCTGTAGGGTAAAATGACCGTAATACCCCTGTAGGGTAAATGGAACGGTGGAAATGTGCAAGTGTACACAATCGTAGCAAGTAATAAAGTGACAAGTAAATGTCGAGTTATCGTACCCACAGGGACTGTAAAAGAATTATTTATGAAAATGACTGCAAACACTTTGGTGACGAAAAAATATTTGATTTTGAAAACTATTTAAAAACTAAAAGAAAAATAAAGTAAAATAAAATAAAACAAAGTTCAAATGCGCGATTTCAAAAAACTGATTTTAATCAAGATGATATAATTGTGTTGGATTAACAACATTTCTGATCTTAGAATTATTAAGATTGTGTTTATACTTGTTAAAACATGGCAACTCGGTAATTTGCTAACTTATGAACATATTTACAAATAAAAATCCATTCATCTCTTGTACATATTCCTATGTCAATTCAACCGATTAAACAAATTTATCAAAGTAAACATGTTATTGCACATACATACTTATTAAATTAAACAATCTCTTGCATATTCCTATGTCAATTCAAACAACTAATTCAACCTAATAAGCATATAAAAGATCATGTGAGGTAACAAAGTAGTTTTACCTTGAAACAATTTAATCACAAAAATCCTGCAAGTTATGCAAGGCATATGTATCGTCAAATACAATGCTAATTTAATCTTCAGCTTCCTTAGAAGAATTAAACATGCACAGATTAAGTATTGCGTCCATTAATTACAATTTCAATGCGTTTAAATAATTAATTCATTAGCTATCTAAACAATTATAATGCCAGATAACTTAACATAATTTTACTTAATCAAACATTTTACGAGGCCTTTAATGACATAAACACAATTTTAATAATTCAAGAGGACGAAATGCGATCAACCCAACACGAATTAAATTCAAGCTAAATTGATTAAATTAAACATTCCAACAGCATAAATATTCATAAACATGTTTGTCAAAACAACAACGAAATTTAAAGAGATAGGGAACAAGAAACAAATCCGGTGGTTCTCCGTGGCTTGTCTGATTGCTCCGTTCTTCGTTCTTCGTTCTTCGTTGTCCTCGGCTATCAAGGTGGCTTATGAATACTCCAAATGCTGCTCCAAATGGCTGGAAAAACACCTCTTTTCCAAGAGGAGAAATCGGCACAAGAACAAGGGGAAAATAGAATGGAAATGAAGGGAGAAAAGTTGAGAGAAGAGAAGAGAGAATGAGAGAATGTTAGAGAATTGAGGGATGCCTTGAATGAGCAGCTAGGGGCTGTATTTATAGGTGATCTAGGCTGCTAAAAATAGCAAATAGCAGCAGCAAAAGAGGCCTCCCTTGGCCGGCCATCCCATGTGGAAATGTTGATGGATTCAACTTTGCTAAATTTAGCATGGGCAAATCTTTAAAGCCATGAATTTTGGAGGGGTTTGAAAGAGATTTTGAAAGATCTTCAAGGGCTTCTTTGCAAGCTCAGTTAATCAGCTAATAAGCTGATTTGGGCCATCATTGTGGATGGTTTGGGCTGCCTAATTGGTGGCTGATTCGGTTCAATCGGTTCGGTTCAACCAGTGCGATTTAACTGGACCCTTTTTCCATAATTAATTAATAATAATTTATTTAACCCAAATTAAATTGGGAATAAATTAAAATTAATTAAATTATGATTAAATCTTCATAATTGGACAGTCTTGGGCTGGAAATAATTTCGCCTTGATACTTCAAATTGCTTCCCGGTTTCGTTCTTCGCGCAGCGTCTGCCGAGCCGATTTTCGCCTTTTGTGCGATTCTGTCGAAAATAGTCAAAATTAAACAAAATTAACTATAAAATTAATTAAAATTCATCATGTTCATATTTTTAGCACAATTTAATTATTTTATAATATTTAATTATTTTCTGACAAGAATTTACTTGAAACCACATGAATTTGGGTCAACAAGGGCATGAAAAAGTATATAAATTTTCGTGTTTCCACACCCCCAAACTTAATTCATTGCTCGTCCTGAGTAATGCACAAATTCGAAAAGAATTTTCTCGGAAACACCTTTGTAAAACTCCTTCAGAACAACTTTCTTCTCAAAATTATGAATTGAATATACTTAAGCTCAAAAATAAGAAATTTGATAGTTATGCTACTTAAGCATTCATATCGTTCAAATTACCTCCAACAATTATTATACTAGTAAAATTAGACTAAATGTTTCTTTAATAAAGACATGTTCTTCACTACCAATTTGATTTTAATTCCCTATTCAAAAAGTAAACTGCAATCATTAAACTTAACTAATGTCTTCATATGTTGAACATAGTAATTTCTCTCCACTAATGTAGGTAACATTGGAATCTTGAATCAATAGGTCTTTAATCAGGTTGTAACGTGGCTGGGCTTAGGGGTAGGTAAAAGATAGATAATTTTTTGGCTTAAAAACCCTAGACTCAGCTTAACTTTTAACCTTCGGAACTTTCATCCTTGATACCCAACTTTTGCTCTTTCGATCACTTATTTCATTTTGAGTACATTTTTTTTTTTGAACATTTGATACTTCTTTTCAACTCCCCCAAACTTATTTTCAAACGATCTTCTGAATAGTACTGAGTCTAGTGTTTGGGATAATTTTAGAAGTAATGAAGAGAAAGTTGATGGCTAAATATTGCATAGGTCCGAATAAAATTAGGCCATATAGTCTCAATTGGGTTTCAAAGGATAATTTTATCAGGGTCAGCTTGAAAGGCTCAAATAGTCCAAACAACAGTTGTCTAAATCATTTTCAACATTCCATGCTTCCTAGGATTTCACCTCAAGAAATTACTAAGTCAATTCTAAAGACTTAAGCTTTCATGCACGCCTAATTTTTTCGTAGGGAACTAAAAATTTTATGGTACGAATTTGCATACTTTATAAAAAAATACATCCATATCATTATTAAGCTAACATAACAACTTATTTGAAATAATAAAACTTTATTAATACTAAAGTTTAGCATAATTAACAAAATTTCAATTTATTGAACTAAAATATATCCTAAGCATAATTAAAAGAAAATTTTATTCTGAGTGGAATCAATTCAAATTTTCGGTCCCCCTACTTAAAGTGAAGAATGTCCTCATTGTTTAAAGTGAATAGATACTATACACTAGGTAGGATAATTAGAAAAGAGGAGGTGAGTCAAATTGACTGCTTAAGTACCAGGCTCTTTCTAAAATCCAATCCTAGACATGTATATATCTATTGCCACACTTTAGCCTTTGTGACTTGTTCAGATTTTATTCATGATTCCTATCTCTTGTTTTATTGTGCAAGAATAAAAATTCCTAATTAACCTAATCCTAGAATAACTGAAAATAAAAATAAACTAAAGTTGAAGTCCTCCCCTTTTTTATTTGTTTGCCGATCCTTCCGATTTTGACTCATCTTTTGCTCCATTAGTATTGTCTTTGTAGGAATCGCCTTGCTCTCTCTTCGATGATGAAACCCATGGTTCAAATATGAAATCTGGAAACTCAGGCACAAAAATAAATGGGTCATTATAAATTTTCTTGAGGGCACTCCTCATCTAATCATCTCTTATTTTTGAGTATAGCCAATAGGCTTGTTGCTGCCATTGCATGTGTTGCATTAAGTCCATCAGCTTCAACAGCTCATCACGACGATCTGGGCTAGGCGGTGGAGCTCTAAACATTGAGGGTTCGATATCAGGTTCAAAACACGGTTCCATTGGATCTCGCCTCATTTGATTGCTCTGGTGGGATTTACGTGGGTTCATCTTACGCTTCTTTAGGATCCTCGCTCTCTTCAATTCATTTCTTTGAAGAAGCAGAATCTCCGCCACTCAGTAGAGGTCCCAATCGGTGATTGTGCCTTGACTATACTCTGTCTTCTTCACGTCCGCAAGGAGTTTTGCTTTTAAGCCACGTAATTGTAATCGTAAAGGGAAAATAGGGTGGGCAGGCGTCTAATGGCACAATTTCGCATTTCTCTCGGGATGATTTTGCCCACATCAATGGTCTTTCCAGGTTAAAATCGAGTATAGTAGGACCATTCGCTCTAATGAAATTGTTGTCCCATGTGAACTAGGCATAAGGTGAAAGCGAATGAAGTAGAGCCATACCTTCGCGAGTGGTGTCAAATACTCTCTTCGACACGTGTGGATTCCTTGTTTGACACACAGTCCACTTAGAACTGGAGCAGTGAGTTCCTCGAGGATTTCTTGCAGATTTTGGGCTTAATATTGCTCAGCAGAGAGGAATATTCATCGTTGTCGAAATCGGGTAATTCAAAGAACTCATTAATAGCATTAGAATTTATTGGTACCTTGATTCCATGATTTGGAACTTGATCAATTAAGCTTGAAGTTAAGTTCACGTAGAATTCACGAACTAATTCCTCATCCACACTTGGTCTCTTTTCACAAAACAATTCCCAATTGAAGGCTTCAGCAACTTGTTGAATACGTGCCATAAAGTCTCTGTAGTTGCTTTCTTTCAATGTGAAGCCTTTCTCTGGATGCATCTGTTGATTTTTGAAGATACTTTCGTATCTTACTTTGGCTTCTTCATAGTGAAATTTGCTTTGTGGTTTGTTAATTTGAGCAGAGGCACGAGTTCTTTTGCGAGTCATGATTAATCTGAACATAAGATGGAAAGAACAATAAAAATCAGTTAAAAATTTAATTAATAAAAATTACTAATATTTCAATAACTTGAAAAATTAAATAATTAAATAAAAATAAAATTTTTAAAAATAAAATTTAATAACAATTACTAATGTTTCAATAAATTGAAAAATTAAGTAATTGAATAAAAATTAAATTTTAAAAATAAAATTTAATAAAAATTACTAATGTTTCAATAAATTGAAAATTTTAAATAATTGAATAAAAATTAAATTTTAAGAGAGAAAAATTATTCTTACCACCTACCTTGTAGATTTTAAGAGCTCTAAAAAAATAAAACTATACTAATGAATCAAAAGAGGGAAATTAAAGGAGGGTTGGCTTAGGTTGGGGAAAGGGAGAATGTGCGCATAAGCGCACAAAGCAGCAGGTGCGATGGGTGCTGGGCAGGTGATGCGCAAGGAGCAGCGCAATGGAGCGCCTGGGCTGGTTGACGTACAACAAGCGCCGCAGGCGGAGGCAAAGACGTGAGGCACCGACACAGGCGGGAGCTGAGTCTTTGGCGTGCGGGTGAACTGGAGCAGATGGCATGTGCTGGAGAAGCTGCTGGCCGAATGGTGCTATGGCTAGGGGCTTTGCGGCACTTGGTATTTTGGTGGATGGGAATTTGAGTGATGAGTGAATGGGGTGAATCAATGGTGCAATTTATAGAGGGAGGAGTATAATTTAGAATAAAACTCTTAGAACAATTAAAGAATTAAAAATAAGAGTTTAATTCTAATTTTACTCATGGTAAACAACAATTAATAATTAAATAAACACATATAAATTATCAATTGCTATTTAAATTGCCAAGATAAAATAAAAAATTAATTCTAATCCTAAGCTAAATTGATAAAAGTTAATATATAAATTATAATGAATATAATTATATATTAAAATTTATCAATAATTTATAAGTATAAAATTAAATAAAAATATTTATTTTAGATGCCTAAAAAAAATATGTACAATAAGAGGCGCCTAGTTTTTATTATTTACGAAAATAGCAACCAAATTTTGAAAATAATTCAATTAAGTCCTTGGACTTGATGAAAATTTGAAATTGAGTTGCAATTTAAGACTTGGGTCAAAATTGACCTTTTTATTTGGAAAATCAAAAATTTATTTTGTCATTTAGGGGCTAGTTTCTTGGAAAATTATGTAAAAATCAATTCCCAGGAAAGATTGGAGGGGTCACAAACGGTCCCGCTTAAGTTCCAATCTCCTAGACAGAATTTATTTGAACATAATAAACCCGAAAATATACCTAAATAATTTATTGAAAGCAATAAAAACTTTAAGGGTCGAGATAAATCGAGCGAGATTTTATCGTTCGGGGTTTTCTCCGTAATAATGTTTCAAACGCTGAGCATTGACTTGAAAATTACCTCTCTTACCTTGGAGTTCAATAACTCCGTATGGATAGACGCGATGAATCGTAAATGGACCGGACCAACGTGACTTTAACTTACCTGGGAAGAACTTCAATCTGGAATTAAATAACAAGACTTATTGACCTGCTTCAAACTCTCGAATTCGGATATGCTTGTCATGCCATTTTTTGAGCATTTCTTTGAATAATTTGGCATTTTTGTATGAGAACATTCGAAATTCCTCTAGCTCGTTGAGTTGGAGCATTCGTTTCTCTTTAGCAAGCTTGAGATCCAAATTGAGTTGTCGAAGAGCCCAGTAAGCTTTGTGCTCTAACTCCAGAGGTAGATGACAGGCTTTCCCAAAGACCAACCTATAGGGTGACATTCCTAAGGGTGTCTTGTATGCTGTTCTGTAAGCCCATAAAGCATCATCTAGTCTCTTAGACCAATCTCGTCGGTTCGGGCAAACTACCTTCTCAAGTATGCCTTTGATCTCCTTATTTGCTAGCTCAGCTTGCCCATTTGTCTTGCGATGGTTAAGCTGTAGCAACCTTGTGTTTCACTCCATGTTTATCTAGCAACCATTTTAACCACTTGTTCACAAAGTGGGTCCCTTCATCGCTGATAATAGCTCTAGGGGTTCCAAACCTTGTGAACACGTGTTTCTGCAAGAATTTCATCACAACCTTGGCATCGTTCGTCGGATAAGCTTCACCTCGACCCACTTGGACACATAATCTTACTGCTACCAATATATACTTGTGACCAAAAGTCAGAGGAAAAGGACCAAGAAAATCAATACCCCAAACATCGAACAATTCTACCTCAATGATATTTGTTCAAGGCATCTCATTTCTATTGGTTACGTTTCCAACCCTCGACATCGATCACAATTCTTTACGTAGCGTATGCATCCTTGAATAGTGTTGGCCAAAAGAATCCGGCTTGCGATACTTTGGCATTTTGTCACGAGTACCTCCAAAGTGTCCCCACTTGGAGCTGAATGACAGTGGTATAAAATCTTCGGTATTTCATCTTCTGTCACACATCTTCTAATCATCTGATCTGCACACTTTTTGAACAAATATGGCTCTTCCCAAAAATAGTACTTCACATCGTGAAGAAACTTTTTCTTTCTTTGATATGTTTTATCAATTGGCATCAAACCACAAGCTAAATAGTTAGCAAAATCAGCAAACCAAGGAGTATTATGGACATGAGTTACCTTCAGTATGTGTTCATCTGGAAATGTCTCTTGGACTGGTAAAAGTGAAGAAATTTCTTCTTGTGGCTCCAATCTGGATAAGTGATCAGCTACTTGGTTTTCTACTCCTCTTTGATCTTGAATTTCTAGATCGAACTCTTGAAGTAGAAGCACCCACCGGATCAATCTCGGCTTAGCATCTTTCTTGGCTAATAAGTACTTAATCGCAGAGTGGTCCGTATAGACAATCATTTTGGTACCTACAAGATAAGATCGAAACTTGTCGAAAGCAAACACAATAGCAAGTAACTCTTTTTCTGTTACTGTATAGTTCAGTTGGGCTCCGGTTAGAGTTCTGCTTTCGTAGTAGATAGGATGAAAAACTTTGTTCCTTCGCTGGCCCATGACAGCTCCAATGGCGAAGTCACTTGCATCACACATCAATATGAATGGCGAATCCCAGTCTGGTGTGACGATTATGGGTGCCGTGACTAACCGACTCTTCAGATTGTTGAAGGCTTTTAAGCATTCCTCATCAAAATTGAATATCGGGTCCTTCTCCAACAGCTTGCATAAGGGTTTAGCCACTTTGGAGAAGTCCTTGATAAATCTTCAATAGAAACCGGCGTGGCCCAAAAAGCTCCTAACACCTTTTACAGATGTTGGAGGTGGGAGTTTCTCAATAACATCTACTTCTGCTTTGTCCACCTCGATCCCTTGTCTCGTTATCCGATGGCCTAGAACAATTCCTTCTCGCACCATAAAATGGCACTTTTCCCAATTGAGTACGAGATTTGTTTCTTCGCATTACCTTAGTACCTTCGCTAGATTTGCTAGGCAATCCTCGTAAGTATCTCCAAATACTGAAAAATCGTCCATGAAAACTTCCAAGTATTTCTCAACCATGTCAGTAAAAATAAACATCATACATCTTTGAAATGTAGCTGGTGCATTACATAAACCAAATGGCATGCGTCTAAATGCAAATGTACCGTGCTGACGGGCGGTGAATGTCGTTTTGTGTTGATCTTCGGTACTCTTTGTAATCTGATTATACCCTGAGTATCCGTCGAGAAAACAGTAGTAATCTCGTCCTGCGAGTCTATCCAGCATCTGGTCCATAAATGGTAGAGGAAAGTGATCTTTCCTGGTTGGCTTGTTCAGCTTCCGGTAATCGATGCAGATTCTCCATCCCGTAACTGTCCTCGTTGGTATCAACTCATTGTTCTCGTTCTCCACGACCGTGATACCTCCTTTCTTCGCACGCACTATTTGGACTCACCCATGAGGCTATGCGAGATGGGGTAAATTATACCCGCATCCAACCACTTGATGATTTCCTTTTTCACTACATCTTTCATGATTGGGTTCAGTCTCCGTTGTCCATCAATCGTTCCTCTCTCACCATCTTCTAATATGATCTTGTGCATGCATACAGATGGGCTAATACTACGAATGTCAGCTATGTTCCATCCGATAGCCTTCTTGAATTGTTTCCAAACTATGATAAGTTTCTCTTCTTGTTCAGTGGTTAATTATTTGAAACAATCACGAGTGAGTAGAGGTGTTACCTAAATAAACATATTTCAAGTGTGAAGGTAATACCTTGAGTTCTAACTTAGGTGGCTCCTCGATTGATGCTTTTGGCTGTATGTAATCTCTTTTCTCTAATTCAATTTAAAACGAGATTGCGGATTAAATCCCTTTTGATTAGCTTCGAGCGAAGCTAAGTTTTCGTCCTCCTCTTCATCATTTGGGGGCTCCGATGTCAAAATTCTTTCCAATGGGTCATCAACACAGTTAAGTTCCTTCTCTACTATTAATTCCTCTAAATCAGCTACTGTAGAACAATCATCCATTGTGTCAGGAAATCGCATTGACTTAAAAACATTAAATGTTACCTGATCATCCTGAACACGCATAGTTAACACGCATTGGCACTTCTTTGTCTGCTTCAAAATCTAGAATTACAAAGTCAGCAGGGAAAATAAACTTATCTACGCGTACCAATACGTCCTCGATTTTTCCTTCTGGATGTGCTAAGGATCGATCTGCTAGTTGAAGTGTAACCGTAGTTGGTCTAACTTCTCCTATCCCCAACTTTCTAAATATTGACATAGGCATCAAGTTGATACTTGCACCTAAGTCACATAATGCCTTACCACAATATGTTGATCCAATGTTGCACGGTATGGTAAAACATCCAGGATCCTTCAATTTTGGGGGTAGTTTATTCTGAAGATATGCACTGCATTCCTTCGTCAGAGCTACCGTCTCAAATTCTCCAAGCCTTCATTTTTTAGACAATATATCTTTCATGAACTTGACGTAGTTTGGCCTTTGCTCAAGTGCTTCGACCAACGGGATGTTGATGTGTAGTTGCTTGAGTATGTCAAGGAACTTCTTTAATTGAATCTCCTGCTTCAGGTTCTGAAGTCTTTGAGGGTAGGGTGGCGGTGGTTTCAGTACTGGAACTGGTCTTGGTTGATTCGCCTTTGGCGGTAATTCTGCATCTAACGACGTTGTTGGGAGATCGAAATTAAGCCGTCCTGATTACTTTACTGGGTCTTGTAGATTTTGGTTCTGGCGAAACTGGTGTTTCAACACTTGGTTGAACTTCTTCTTGAGCATCAGCTTGCTCCTTTTCAACTTCGACAGTATTGGGCTCTACTATCTTCCCGCTCCTCAATTGCAACGCTTTGCAATGTTCTTTCCCTGGATTTCTCAGTTTTTCTGTGTCACTAGGTAAAGCACCTTGTGGTCGGTTCTAAGTTCGATTTGCAAGTGGCCCACTTAATTCTCCAAATTCTTTAATGTATTTGCTTTGCTCTGGATTAAGGCATCATTCTTTGCTAGATATGCCTTTAGCAAACTCTCTCGGACTATTGGATGCTTGACTTGCTGTTTTACGGACTTGTTGCGGAAGTTACGCTATTTGGTCGGTCTAGGTTGGGTGTAACTAGTTCCAGCCCCTTGGTTACTCCAGGAAAAATTCGGGTGGTTTCTCCACGATGGGTTATAAAAGTTGGATTGTAGCCCTTGCCTTCCTCGGTTTTGGTTACGATTGCCCATGTAGTATCTGATTTAGGTTTGACGGACATTCTTGAACAAATGTCCCTCCCCACAATAGACACACAGGCTATATTCTCAAATTGATTAGTCGGTGTCTTTGCAAAACTATTAGACCCATTAGTAGTAAGATTTTTAAGCATTGAGGATATTGATGATACGAGATGCGAGTGAAGTAAGAGCGTCTACTTCATGAATTCCAAACAACTCGTCTTCACGATCTTTGCACATTTGGTTGGCCATTGATAATTGTTCTTGGTAATCCTCTCAATAATTTCATAAGCCTCGTTATAAGACTTAGAAAGGAGAGCACCATTAGCAGAGGCGTCCACTACCATCCTTGTGTGAGCGTTGAGACCATTATAGAATGTCTCAAGTTGAATGCAATGAGGAATTCCATGCTGAGGGCATTTTCGTAATAGCTCTTTAAATCTTTCCTATGCCTCATACAAGGACTCGTCATCCATTTGGTGGAAAGCAGGGATCTCATTCCTCAGTTTAGCATTCTTGCTTGGCGGGAAATACTTCATGAGGAATCTCTCGGCTAACTCTTGCCATGTAGAAATGGAGTTCGGTGGCAATGAATTCAACCAAGCATGAGCTCTGTCCCTTAACGAATATGGGAACAACTTCAATCGTAAGGCATCTTCGGGTACTCCGGCTAACTTGAAAGAATCGCTCACTTCCATGAATAGTCTTAAGTGAAGATGAGGATCTTCAGTAGGCATTCCGCTGAATTGGCCCACTGTCTCAAGCATCCGAACATGACATGCTTAGCCAGCTCGAATTGTTGTGCCTCGATTTTGGGTCTCCTAATACCCGGATTAAGATAGTTAAATACTGGCACGGCATATTGTCTTAAGGCTCTATCCCTATCATCAGTAATAAGGATAGGATTCTGAGCAGGGTTTGCTCTGTTTCCTTGGTTTATATTCTCGAGATTCGTTCCTTCGGTCCTTCTCTGGTTTGCTTGTCTTCTTCGTTGACGAAAGGTTCGTTCTATTTTAGGATCCACAGGGAGTAAGTCAATAATCTGGTCAATACTCATAAACACCTGAAATATTCACAGAAAAATTAAGTAAGTAAAAATTTAAATATGAAAATAAATAAACCAAAATGTAAGAATAAAAATTCACAAATAATGGCTTTGAAAAAAAATCCCCGGCAACGGCGCCAAAAACTTGGAACGGTGGAAATGTGCAAGTGTACACAATCGTAGCAAGTAATAAAGTGACAAGTAAATGTCGAGTTATCGTACCCACAGGGACTGTAAAAGAATTATTTATGAAAATGACTGCAAACACTTTGGTGACGGAAAAATATTTGATTTTGAAAACTATTTAAAAACTAAAAGAAAAACAAAGTAAAATAAAATAAAACAAAGTTCAAATGCGCGATTTCAAAAAACTGATTTTAATCAAGATGATATAATTGTGTTGGATTAACAACATTTCTGATCTTAGAATTATTAAGCTTGTGTTTATACTTGTTAAAACATGGCAACTCGGTAATTTGCTAACTTATGAACATATTTACAAATAAAAATCCATTCATCTCTTGTACATATTCCTATGTCAATTCAACCGATTCATGATTTATCAAAGTAAACATGTTATTGCACATACATACTTATTAAATTAAACAATCTCTTGCATATTCCTATGTCATTTCAAACGACTAATTCAACCTAATAAGCATATAAAAGATCATGTGAGGTAACAAAGTAGTTTTACCTTGAAACAATTTAATCACAAAAATCACGCAAGTTATGCAAGGCATATGTATAAATCAAATACAATGCTAATTTAATCTTCACTTCCTTAGAAGAATTAAACATGCACTGATTAAGTATTGCGTCCATTAATTACAATTTCAATGCGTTTAAATAATTAATTCATTAGCTATCTAAAAAATTATAATGCCAGATAACTTAACATAATTTTACTTAATCAAACATTTTACCGAGGCCTTTAACCGCATAAACACAATTTTAATAATTCAAGAGGACGAAATGCGATCAACCCAACACGAATTAAATTCAAGCTAAATTGATTAAATTAAACATTCCAACAGCATAAATATTCATAAACATGTTTGTCAAAACAACAACGAAATTTAAAGAGATAGGGAACAAGAAACAAATCCGGTGGTTCTCCGTGGCTTGTCTGATTGCTCCGTTCTTCGTTCTTCGTTGTCCTCGGCTATCAAGGTGGCTTATGAATACTCCAAATGCTGCTCCAAATGTCTGGAAAAACACCTCTTTTCCAAGAGGAGAAATCGGCACAAGAACAAGGGGAAAATAGAATGGAAACGAAGGGAGAAAAGTTGAGAGAAGAGAAGAGAGAATGAGAGAATGTTGGAGAATTGAGGGATGCCTTGAATGAGCAGCTAGGGGCTGTATTTATAGGTGACATAGGCTGCTAAAAATAGCAAATAGCAGCAGCAAAAGAGGCCTCCCTTGGCCGGCCATCCCATGTGGCAAAGTTGATGGATTCAACTTTGCTAAATTTAGCATGGGCAAATCTTTAAAGCCATGAATTTTGGAGGGGTTTGAAAGATATTTTGAAAGATCTTCAAGGGCTTCTTTGGAAGCTCAGTTAATCAGCTAATAAGCTGATTTGGGCCATCATTGTGGATGGTTTGGGCTGCCCAATTGGTGGCTGATTCGGTTTATTCGGTTCGGTTCAACCAGTGCGGTTTAACTGGACCCTTTTTCCATAATTAATTAATAATAATTTATTTAACCCAAATTAAATTGGGAATAAATTAAAATTAATTAAATTATGATTAAATCTTCATAATTGGACCATCTTGGGCTGGAAATAATTTTGCCTTGATACTTCAAATTGCTTCTCGGTTTCGTTCTTCACGCAGCGTCTGCCGAGCCGATTTTCGCCTTTTGTGCGATTCTGTCGAAAATAGTCAAAATTAAACAAAATTAACTATAAAATTAATTAAAATTCATCATGTTCATATTTTTAGAACAATTTAATTATTTTATAATATTTAATTATTTTCTAACAAGAATTTACTTGAAACCACATGAATTTGGGTCAACAAGGGCATGAAAAAGTATATAAATTTTCGTGTTTCCAGTAAATGATCATAATACCCCTGTAGGGTAAAATGACCGTAATGCGCTTGTATAGTAAAATGACCGTATTACCCCTGTAGGGTAAAATGATCGTAATACCCTGGAGGGTAAATGACTGTTTTGCCCTTGTGGGTAAATGACTGACTTAGATTAAGATTGATTTGATTGTGATCGTATGACTGTGTTTTAACTAACTTGACTGTGGTCGTGTGACTGATATGCTTTTATTATATGTTTAAATGACTGTTATTGAGCATGGCCATTCTGCATACTCCTGTGATGATTGAGCATGACATACACGACATATTGCATGGGTTGGGACATTGATACGGATGAAATGTACAGTCGTTGCCGTTCTGTACAAGGCTTTCAGCCTTTTTGCGATATTTATGGCTTTTAGCTGTTCTGTTAACCGGCAGCGGTGCTGCGATATTTATGGCTTTTAGTGTAATACCCCAGATCAGGGGTTATGCATTTGGAGCATAATTCATGAATTAATAGGCTCAGTGTATGGGTGAGTGTGTTTAAGGGGTTTGGAGAACCTTAGGAGATGGGGAGAATGCATTGGAAAATAATTGGATTTTAAGTTAAAAAGAGGAGCTAGGGTGAGCAGGCCTTAAGAAAGTTTTTGGGAGTTTAGAACACAAGGAAGTCATGTGGTAAAGTGGCTTGGGACGCTACCCTAGGGGCATAGAAGGTTGCGTCACATGGAGTGCCAAGGGAGGAGGTTGAGCTGCGAAATTGCACTTGGGAGCTTTTCTTTTTGCGTCAAAAGGGAACTAGGCTAAGGAGGGCTTAAGGAAATTTGCAAGGGATTTATGGCATAAGAAAGGCCTTGGTAAAGTGGGTGCAAGGCGCCACTTAGGGCCCAGTGATGACGCCATGGTAAGGGCCTTGGTTGAGTAGCGTGGAAAGCAAATGGGTGTTTTTATTTTGCTTTTGGCGTTAAGACAAGGGGAGCTAGGGAAGGAGGTCTAAAAAAGGAATTGTGGGAGTTTATGTCACAAAGGAGCCAGCAGGAAAGTGGCTTGGGGCATTATCCGTAGCTTCATGGCAAAAGGGCTCGAGTTCGAGTCTTGATGGCAGCATAAGTCTTTGTTATTTTCGCTTTTTGCGTCAAGAAGAGGGAGCTTGGCTAGGTAGGCCTTAAAAGAATAAGTGGTGGAGTGATGGCATAAGAAATCGCCTGGTAAAGTGGCTGTAAGGCGCCACTTAAGGCTCTGGGAATGACACTGTGCAGGTCTTGAGTTCGAGTCGCGTGGGAAGCAGAATTTTGATGTTTTTATTTTTGGCTGCTGGCGTTAAGGGAGAGAGCTAGTGGGACGGCATTTGGACTCTCAAATATATGAGGATAATGCTTGGTTATTTTATTTATTATTGGCTAAGAATAGGAGATAAATGAGGTTTATTTTATTTATTTAGAATACGTGTGGACTTATTTTATTAGTTTAAATAGGTAGATAAATGTGGGTTATTTTATTTATTTTAAATGGGAGGATAAGGGATAATGTGAGGATTAGTTTATTTTATTTGTTAAGGTGATAAAAGAGTAATAAGTGGGATTTGATAAGGAGTTGGAGTTAGTGGCCGAATGTGGACTCTTTAGGGGGTGGTAGTGTGTGTGAAATTCCTTTAATTGAAGTATTCATCTTTTTCTCCCTTTTAGTTGCTTTTTGCCGAATTTCTTCTTACTTTCTCCTCTTCATCTTTATTTTCTTTCCACCCTGATTCTATACCTTTTTCTAATATGACCGAATACCCATTGTCATCTAGATCATTAGCCAAATCTCCATTGAATTTTTCCACTATATTGTTTCTTCTCTGTAAAGCCGAACCTTATAAGCCTCTCCCAATCCTCTTTTTATTTTGGTTAGCTTGAAACCTCTTTTTCCCATTATTCTTGATTGCCGAATCTTACATTCTCTCTTTCTCTCTTCTATTTCTCGAATCGTGGAGGCCGAATCTTCTAGTGTGGTGCCGTGACTACTTTCTCTTCAAGCAAAGCGATAGTCCAAGAAGGAAGGAGCATTAAAGGAGGTCTTTGGGATTTGATTCATCAAGGTAAGCCTATGTAGTTTCAGCCAAGGGCCAATTTTTTTATGGATTGTGGGGTTAAGCCGATTTTAACATTTACTAATAGGGATATCGACAGCTTCAGGAACAAGCAGGTATTCGGGTTTTGGATAGGCAAGGGATAAATCGGTAGAGATAATCAAAGCGTTCGGGATTTGGTAGGAGACCAAATCGGCATTAAGGGAGGAGGAAAAACTCCGTTCATCGTGTTAGAATCAAATAGTTCGGGATTTCGCTAAATAGTCAGGTGTGTGATTAACCCACTATTTTCCGGGTTTATGGTATATTGTATGTGTTGTGTAAATGCTAATATGTGCAGTGGCGATTGTGAATGGTTACCCTTAAGGGTATTTGGAAATCAGTCGGTGTTAATTATTAAGAATGTGAATATGCCAATGAGAATATGTTTGTATTCGAATAGCATGTGCATGCATTATTTTACTATGTTATGACATTATCATATGTTGCATGTGCATGGGATGGGATATGAATGTGACTATCGAAGGAAAGGGTGTACTTTATGTACGTGGTCTAATGTTAGCCTTGTGCTACATTAGCGCTTGATGTTAGCTATGTGCTTCATCAAGGGAGGTGTTGGCTAGGTGCCACATCTCGGCGGATGATAGCTGTGTGCATCACCGTGGATTGAGGATGACCTCGAGTCACCTCGTGGATATTGACATGTGGGGTCACTCAGGTGATCGGTGGCTTAGCCACGGCCTTGAGCAGCAGGTCTGTCAAGGTAAGGTATGTGGGATCACTTAGTTGATCGGTGGATTAGCCACGGCCTTGGGCAGCAAGTCTGCCAAGGTAGGTGTAACGGATGGACCCTAGGTTGGGTTGGGTGCACTTTGCATAAACTCATTATCTGTCATATGGGTTGATGATGAAATGGGCCAAGCCCAGTATGTTATATGGATTAATGTGGATATGGGCCAAGCCCAATAAGTGAAATAATGTGAATAAGTGCATTGATATCGGTATGTGGGTTCACATGTGGTTTGTTATGTGGGTGGAGTTAAGTGGATTAATTACACACTTCGAGTCAGTATGACTCACCCAATTTTTACCAACATCGCGGTGAGAAATGTTGATCGGACCGGGTTGGAGTGGATACGAGGTGGCCCATGCGAGAAGATGTTTTATTTATTTAAAAGCAGTATATTATTAAGTATTTTTGTTAAATTATTTATTGTAATAAGGCCCATTAAAGTATTTGAGCATTTTATTATGTTTAAGCTAGATGACGATTAAATTATTATTTAGAAATGTTTTTATTTTCAGAAATTTATATCTTTAAAATATTTATTAAATTTTTAACCCAGATATTTTGTTCTAATCAAATTTTTACTTTGCATTTTAATTATAAAATATTGTTCTAAAGACAATGAATTTCTAAGTTTTTACCTTAAGTTAAAATATTTTTCAACAGTTTCATGATGACATACAGATCCGGTCGGGGCTTGTAAGGCGAGGGTTTGGGGTTTCTGATTTAGTATCGAGCCGGTTCAAAACTCGACTTTGAGGGTTTTTGGGGCCCAAAAATGTTTTCAAAGATGGGCTTTTCAAAAATATGGACTTTTATGAAATTTTCAGGTTATTCTGGCATGGCACCTGTATCTTCGACCCGAAGTCCACCAGGTAAGTACTTCTGGCTTCTGAAGTGATTTGAGCATGTGAACTGTATGGGCCTTTATGGGAACGTAGATTAGTATATTAGGGCTATTGGACCCTAGGACTAGTCTACTCAAACACAAGTGCATAAGACTTAAGGATCATTAAACAAACACGTGATTAAGTCGCCAGAGAGCTAGGGTGTAGTAAGCTGTTGTGCGCATGTCTAGGAGTGGATTCAGTAAGAGCTTGGTATTTAAGCAGTCCTAACGACTCACCTCCTCTTTACTCGAATCCTACCTGGTGCATAGCTACGGTTCACCCTAGCCAAGAGGACTTATTCACGGGCTAAACCGATAACTAAAACCCGAAAGGGACTAGCCTTAATGTTTTATAAAAACCTTAGTTTTTAAATCTCCAAATTACTCTTCTTGATTTGAAAACACTAAATTAGATTTTGGGAAAAATATTTTTGAATTATCCAGGTTGGCAAAATTACCTAAATACCACGGTTGTGAAATTACTAAAATGCCCTGGTTTGAAATTTTTTTGAAATTTCCATACTACCATAACTTTTACTAAAATATTCCTACCTTGCAAAAATATTAAAAATCTCTATTTTGCGAAATTTGATTTGGGAAGAATTTACGAAATTACCCCTAACTTAAAAATTACCAAAATGACCACGATTTAGAAATTTACGATTTGAGAAAATTTTCAAAGTAACCTGAGTTTTGAAAATTTTGAAATACCCTTGATTTGTAAAGATTTTCAAATTGACCCCTGGTTTATTACCAAAATACCTGTAGGACAAATGACGAAATTACCCCTAGGTGGGGAATGGATAAAATGCCATCGTGGTATGGTGAATCTTTGTGGATGAATGAATGTGACTCTATGGATGAATGTGAATGTGATTCTCTGAATTAGAATAGTGAACTTGAGTGAAAACCTTGTTTGATCGAAAGAACTACTTCTAAGTACTTCTTATCATAAACCGCACGTGGGATAATCAGTGGAACAAAAGTACTAATGCATAAAACTCTTTAATCAGATTAAATCACGACGCTAGAAATGAATTCTAGGGGACGTGGTCGTCGTGGACGCGGTAGAGGCAGGATGACTGCATCGGAACCCGTTAGATCGGGTCAAGGGTCTGAGAATGAGGTACCACCACCACCACCAGCTTTTGGTGTTGAGCAGCAAGATCAGACAGGGGATGATGCTGTATCACAGGCTGTGCTGCGAGTCCTCAAAATGGTGGCTGGTGCTGGAGGAAATATGAGAGCTCAAAAGTCCGTACCCGAGCGACTCCGAGCCAACGGAGCTGAGGTGTTCTGTGGCGTATCTGGCGTGGCACCCAGTACAGCTGAGTACTGGTTGAAGGCAACGGAACGAATTATGAATGAGCTGGATCTGACCCCTGAGGAGAAGTTGAAAGGATTTCGCCGTTCTAGTGGAGAAAGCTCGGATCGCTGAAGAAGTTAAGAGGACTGTAAGAGAGAACCGAGATAAGGAAAGGAACCGGAATAAGAGAAGTTTTGGATCGTCAGAATCATCTGGAGAGTTTCAGAAGAGACCGAGGGTTGAGAATTTTGCTCGTGTTGCTAAGCCAGCTACTGGAAATCCGGACCGTCCGTGTGCTCAGTGTGGAAGGTATCATGTTGGCGAGTGCTGGAACCGGAATTGAGAGTGTTTTAGATGTAAGTCTAAGTCTCATCTGATTAAAGATTGTCCTCAGGATCTGAATAGGGCTCGAGCAAAGGGCCAAGATTATGAAGCGGGCAGGAGAGGTGGTCAACAAGCGACAAGGGTCGTGGTCCGAACCATGGAGGAAATGGTTGGCCGGGGCGTGGAGCACCAAGCGAGAGATGTTGAAGGTGCAGATGCGAGGCAACCAAGGTTGGTTTATGCGGTTGGGCGTTGTTGCGGAGGAAGAGGTGCGGATGTGACAACGGCAGTGCGTTCCTTATTTACGGAATACCCTTAATTGCTTTGATTGTTGTAGAGTTTTCTTGTATTGCTAGTGAAAGTGTTCGAAGCCTTGCATGTGAACTTAGAGATTGTGCATAGGAAGTATGATGGTTTTATAAAATTAGAGTGCGCAGCGTAAGCATAGTGTGGTGAGTAGGGGTGTAATTAGCTAAGTAATTTCGAGGATGAAATTATTTCTAAGGAGGGTAGAACTGTAATATCCCAGATCAGGGGTTATGCATTTGGAGCATAATTCATGAATTAATAGGCTTAGTGTATGGGTGAGTGTGTTTAAGGGGTTTGGAGAACCTTAGGAGATGGGGAGAATGCATTGGAAAATAATTGGATTTTAAGTTAAAAAGAGGAGCTAGGCTGAACAGGCCTTAAGAAAAGTTTTGGGGAGTTTAGAACACAAGGAAGTCATGTGGTAAAGTGGCTTGGGACGCTACCCTAGGGGGCATGGAAGGTTGCGTCACATGGAGTGCCAAGGGGAGGAGGTTCGAGCTGCAGAAATTGCACTTGGGAGCTTTTCTTTTTTGCGTCAAAGGGAACTAGGCTAAGGAGGGCTTAAGGAAATTTGCAAGGGATTTATGGCATAAGAAAGGCCTTGGTAAAGTGGCTGCAAGGCGCCACTTAGGTCCCTGGTGATGACGCCATGGCAAGGGCCTTGGTTCGAGTAGCGTGGAAAGCAAATGAGTGTTTTTAATTTGCTTTTGGCGTTAAGACAAGGGGGAGCTAGGGAAGGAGGTCTAAAAAGGAATTGTGGGGAGTTTATGTCACAAAGGAGCCAGCAGCAAAGTGGCTTGGGGCGTTATACGCAGCTTATGCGGCAAAGGGCTCAGTTCGAGTCTTGATGGCAGCATAAAGTCTTTGTTATTTTCGCTTTTTGTGTCAAGAAGAGGGAGCTTGGCTAGGTAGGCCTTAAAAGAATAAGTGGTGGAGTGATGGCATAAGAAACCGCCTGGTAAAGTGGCTGCAAGGCACCACTTAAGGCTCTGGGAATGACGTATGCAGGTCTTGAGTTCGAGTCGCGTGGGAAGCGGAGAATTTTGATGTTTTTATTTTTGGTCTTTGGCGTTAAGGGAGAGAGCTAGTGGGGATGGCATTTGGACTCTCAAATATATGAGGATAATGCTTGGTTATTTTATTTATTATTGGCTAAGAATAGGAGATAAATGAGGTTTATTTTATTTATTTAGAATAAGTGTGGACTTATTTTATTAGTTTAAATAGGTAGATAAATGTGGGTTATTTTATTTATTTTAAATGGGAGGATAAGGGATAATGTGAGGGATTAGTTTATTTTATTTGTTAAGGTGATAAAAGAGTAATAAGTGGGATTTGATAAGGAGTTGGAGTTAGTGGCCGAATGTGGACTCTTTAGGGGTGGTAGTGTGTGCCGAAATTCCTTTAATCAAGCATTCATCTTTTTCTCCCTTTTAGTTGCTTTGCCGAATTTCTTCTTACTTTCTCCTCTTCATCTTTATTTTCTTTCCACCTGATTCTATACCTTTTTCTAATATGACCGAATACCCCTTGTCATCTAGATCATTAGCCGAATCTCCATTGAATTTTTCCACTATATTGTTTCTTCTCTGTAAAGCCGAACCTTATAAGCCTCTCCCAATCCTCTTTTTATTTTGGTTAGCCGAAGCCTCTTTTTCCCATTGTTCTTGATTGCCGAATCTTACAGTCTCTCTTTCTCTCTTCTATTTCTCAAATCGTGGAGGCCGAATCTTCTAGTGTGGTGCTGTGACTACTTTCTCTTCAAGCAGGCGATAGTGCCGAAGGAAGGGAGCAATAAAGGAGGTCTTTCGGGATTTGATTCATCAAGGTAAGCCTATGTAGTTTCGGCCAAGGGCCAATTTTTTTTATGGATTGTGGGGTTAAGCCGATTTTAACATTTACTAATAGGGATATCGACAACTTCAGGAACAAGCAGGTATTCGAGATTTGGATAGGCAAGGGATAAATCGACAGAGATAATCAAAGCCTTCGGGATTTGGTAGGAGACCAAATCGGCATTAAGGGAGGAGGAAAAACTCCGTTCATCATGTTAGAATCAAATAGTTCGGGATTTCGCTACATAGTCAGGTGTGTGATTAACCCACTGTTTTCCGGGTTTATGGTATATTGTATGTGTTGTGTAAATGCTAATATGTGCAAAGTGGCGATTGTGAATGGTTACCCTTAAGGGTATATCGGAAATCAGTCGGTGTTAATTATTAAGAATGTGAATATGCCAATGAGAATATGTTTGTATGCCGAATAGCATGTGCATGCATTATTTTACTATGTTATGACATTATCATATGTTGCATGTGCATGGGATGGGATATGAATGTGACTATCGAAGGAAAGGGTGTACTTTATGTACGTGGTCTAATGTTAGCCTTGTGCTACATTAGCGCTTGATGTTAGCTATGTGCTTCATCAAGGGAGGTGTTGGCTAGGTGCCACATCTCGGTGGATGATAGGCTGTGTGCATCACCGTGGATTGAGGATGACCTCGAGTCACCTCGTGGATATTGACATGTGGGGTCACTCAGGTGATCGGTGGCTTAGCCACGGCCTTGAGCAGCAGGTCTGTCAAGGTAAGGTATGTGGGATCACTTAGTTGATCGGTGGATTAGCCACGGCCTTGGGCGTGAGTCTTCCAAGGTAGGTGTAACGGATGGACCCTAGGTTGGGTTGGGTGCACTTTGCATAAACTCATTATCTGTCATATGGGTTGATGATGAAATGGGCCAAGCCCAGTATGTTATATGGATTAATGTGGATATGGGCCAAGCCCAATAAGTGAAATAATGTGAATAAGTGCATTGATATCTGGTATGTGGGTTCACATGTGGTTTGTTATGTGGGTGGAGTTCAGTGGATTAATTACACACTGAGTCTGTATGACTCACCCAATTTTTACCAACATCGCAGGTGAGAAATGTTGATCGGACCGGGTTGGAGTGGATACGAGGTGGCCCATGCAGAAGACGTTTTATTTATTTAATATAGTATATTATTAAGTATTTTTGTTAAATTATTTATTGTAATAAGGCCCCGTTAAAGTATTTGAGCATTTTATTATGTTTAAGCTAGATGACGATTAAATTATTATTTGGAAATGTTTTTATTTTCGGAAATTTATATCTTTAAAATATTTATTAAAGTTTTAACCCGGATATTTTATACTAATCAAATTTTTACTTTACATTTTAATTATAAAATGTTGTTCTAAAGACAATGAATTTCTATGTTTTTACCTTAAGTTAAAATATTTTTCAAGCAGTTTTCATGATGACATACGAGATCCAGTCGGGAGGGCTTGTGGGCCGGGTTTGGGGTGTTACATTTAGCCGTTCTGTCTACAGCGCCGAGCCGTTCTATTGACTTAGTGCCACAACCGTGCTAAGCTTGGTGTGTTGGCTGGGTGGGTCGATTTAATCCCCACAGGAGTGTAGGGTTGGACAGAAGACGGAGTGCAGGGTTGGTTTGGGTATTTATGCATTGCATATACTGATTCTGATATTGAGATGGGCTTATGCCCAGATATATGTGATATGTGACTTTTGATATGGGCTCAGGCCCAACGAGCCTGATGGGGGCTAAGGCCTAGTTGCCACCGTTACTGGAATAGGCTAAGCCCAATTGGTTCTGTTATGGGCTGTGACCCAAATGATATTGTTTTGGGCTTTGGCCCACATATACTCTGAACTGAACTGTACTGTTACTGTTATAGGGCTCTGGCCTAGACTGTTTATGTTTCTGTATATTGACTGTTTCTTTAATAAGGGGATTACACACCGAGTTTTCGTAAACTCACCCTGTTTTTAACCTTTCAGGTAATCCCCAGCGTTAGACGGTTCGGTGCTGCGAGGGACTCGGAGATGGCCACACTACTGCTCCTGTTTTCGTTACTTGGCTTTTGTTTACTAATAGTTTTCATCTGGGTTTTTATATTTGTAATAAGGCCTCTCGAATTTTATAGCTTTCGATCTGAGATTTTAATCATTATGATTTATACTTGTTAGAGGTAGAACGCGGTTTTCCCAAAACAATAACTATTTTCAAAACACTATGTCTCCGCAACGATTTTTAAGCTTCCGCAAAAAATAAGGTTTTAAAGGTAATAACATTGTAAAAAGGGAATAACTTTTTTAATAAAACACAATTGAAAATGAACAAACGCGAACTGAGGTTTTGTACAAGTTTTACATGGTTTCAAAGTTTTAAATTTCAAGAAGGATTTTCAATGAAAACTTGGTTTTCGAAAAACACTTCAATGTGACACGCCAGATTCGGCCATAATGTCTAGGCCGAGTTTGGGGTGTTACATTATAAGTGTAGATCACGAGATCATTTCATTCGAGATTGCCCAGAGTTAGCTGAGAAAGACAATGTACAGAATGTGAGACCGAGTAATGTGACAACTAGAGGTAGACCACCCAGAAACACCGAGAACGTAAGCGGTAGTCAGAGAGGAACATCAGATACAGCTGTGAGATCCGAGGCGAGAGCACCTGCCCGAGCCTACGCTATTCGTGTACGAGAAGAAGCATCATCTCCAGACGTTATTACTAGTACTTTTACTCTATTTGATATTGATGTGATTGCATTGATAGATCCAGGATCTACTCATTCATATGTGTGTGAACCTAGTATCAAGTAAGACTCTACCTGTTGAGTCTACTGAATTCATGATTAGAGTATTGAACCCCTTAGGCAAGTGTGTTCTGGTTGATAAGGTATGCAAGAACTGTCCATTGATGTTTCAAGATGTTTGTTTTTTGGCTAATTTGATGCTGCTTCCATTTGATGAATTTGATATAATTCTGGGTATGGATTGGCTCACTTTGCATAATGCTATTGTGAATTGTAAAAGAAAGAGTATTGATTTGAGAAGTCGGAATGGTGAGATAGTTCGAATTGAATCTAGTGATTTGAATGGGTTACCAGCAGTTATATCATCGATGAAAGCTTTGAATTATGTGAAAAAGGGTTGCGAAGCTTATCTTGCATATGTGATAGTTACAAAAGTGACTAAAAAGAAAGTTGAATTTGTACCTGTAGTTTGTGAGTTTCCAGATGTGTTTCCTGAAGAATTACCGGGATTACCTCCGGTACGAGAAGTTGAGTTTGGTATTGATTTAGTGCCGGGAACAACTCCAATCTCAATAGCTCCGTATAGAATGACTTGATGAATTGAAAGAGTTGAAGTCTCGATTGCAAGAGTTGATGAGATAGAGGATTCGCAAGACCAGAGTTCTCGCCCAGGGTGCTCTGTGTTGTTTGTGAAAAGAAAGATGGCACTATGAGGATGTGTATTGATTAAAACGGTTGAACAAAGTGACGATAAAGAATAAATATCCTCTACCGCGAATTGATGATTTGTTTGATCAGCTGAAAGGAACTACAGTGTTTTCTAAGATAGATTTGAGATCGGGCTACTATCAGTTACGAGTTAAAGAATCAGATGTGCTGAAAACTTCTTTTAGAACGAGGTACAGAGATTATGAATTTTTAGTAATGCCTTTTGAACTAACGAATGCTCCTGCAGTGTTTATGGATTTGATGAACCGGATATTCAGACCGTATTTGGATCGATTTGTCGTGATGTTTATTGATGATATTCTGATTTATTCTTGTGATGAGACGCAGCATGCCGAGCATTTGAGAATTGTGTTACAGACTCTGCGTGAGAAGCAATTGTATGCAAAGTTCAGCAAATGTGAGTTCTGGTTGAATGAGGTTGGTTTTCTAGGGCATATTGTATCAGCTGCGGGAATACGAGTTGATCCGAGCAAAATTTCAGCTATTTTGGAGTGGAAGCCTCCGAGAAATGTGTCTGAAGTCCGTAGTTTTCTGGGACTAGTGGGATATTATAGACGATTTGTGAAAGGATTCTCGATGATTGCGACTCTGTTGACTAGATTGTTACAGAAAGATGTTAAATTCGAGTGGTCAGAAAAGTGCCAGTAGAGTTTTGAACAGTTGAAAGCATTATTGACTGAGGCACCAGTGTTAGTTCAACCTGAATCAAGTAAAGAATTTATAGTTTACAGTGATGCATCGTTGAATGGCTTGGGCTGTGTGTTAATGCAAGAGGGCAAAGTTATAGCTTATGCTTCGAGGCAGTTAAAGTCGCATGAAAAGAATTACCCGATGCACGATCTTGAATTAGCCGCGATTATTTTTGCATTGAAGATTTGGCGTCATTATCTATTTGGTGAAAAATGTCACATCTATACTGATCGCAAGAGTTTAAAATATCTGATGACATAGAAAGAATTAAATTTGAGACAGCGGAGATGGTTAGAATTACTAAAAGACTATGAATTAGTAATTGATTATCATCCAGGAAAGGCTAATGTTGTTGCTGATGCTTTGAGCCGAAAGTCTATATGTGCTTTGCGAGCAATGAGTACTCAAATAGATTTGTGTGATGATGGTTCGGTTTTGGCTGAGTTGAAAGTGAGGCTGATGTTTATACGTCAGATTTGTGATGCCCAGAAAAGTGATAATGAGATGATGTTAAAACGCGCTCAATGTGGTTTGAATTCTGATTCAGAATTTCGAGTGGATAATGATGATTGTTTGAGATTCAGAGACCAGATTTGTGTTCCGATGAATTCAGAGTTGATTCAATTGATTTTGAACGAAACTCATAATAGTCGTTAGGCTGTTCATTCGGGGAGTACAAAGATGTATAACGATCTTAAACAGTTTTATTGGTGGCATGGTATGAAACGGGATATCTCAGAGTTTGTTTCGAGATGTTTAGTTTGTCAGCAAGTTAAAGCTGAACATTAGGTTCCATCCGGTTTGTTACAACTGATTATGATTCCTCAGTGGAAATGGGAGAGAATCACGATGGACTTTGTGTCGGGATTACCTTTAACTCCGGGAAAGAAAGATGCAATCTGGGTGATAGTTGACAGATTGAAGAAATCAGCTCATTTTGTTCTGGTGAGAACAGATTATCCACTTGATAAATTAGTTGAATTGTATATTTCTGAGATTGTGAAATTGCACGGGGTACCATTATCCATTGTATCTGGTAGAGATCTGAGATTTACCTCGCGGTTTTGGAAGAAATTGCATGAGGCTTTAGGCACAAAGTTACATTTCAGTACTGCATTTCATCCGCAAACGGTTGGTGTAACACCCCAAACCTGGCCTAGAAGTTAGGCCCGAATCCGGAATGTCACATTAAAGGCATAATTCAAAACGATTTTACCATTTAACAATTTAAGGCCCAAAAGCCCAAAACAAAGATTATTTCAAAAACCATATTAACACTTTAATAACTTTATGAAATTTCTTAAGTGGGCAGTTGAAACAATAATAATAATAATAAACCCAAAATTCAAAGTCAAATAGGAGTTACATGGCCTTATTACAATCCAATGAAAAAACAAAGTATTTAAACAGAATCTGTAACACCCCAAACCCGGCCCATTCACTACGACCGAATTTGAAATGCCACTGCGGAACACGTTCGAAAATATTCTTACTTAAGAGTAAAAACCGTTAAAAATTTGTTGCCTTTAATAAAACATTTTTTGTGACTTAAAATATTCTAAGTAAAAATTTAATTGTTATAAAATACCGGATCAAAACTTTATTATGTACAGATTTAAGAAAATAAAACCATTGGCGATAGATACCTCAATTGTCAATCCATAATAAAACATAATAATAAAGATACTTAATAAAAATACTTAAATACTTTAATGGGCCTTATTACAATAAACACTTAATCAAAATACTGAAAATATAAATACTTAAATAATTAAAATATATCTTCTGCATGGGCCACCTTGTATCCACTCCAAACCCGGTCCAAGCATCACGAAATGTTGGTAAAAATTGGGTGAGTCATACAGACTCGGTGTGTAATTAAACCCTTTGAATTCCACCCACATGTTAACCACATATTATCCCATATATCGGATAACAAATATCATATTCACATATTACCACATTCGGGCTTGGCCCATATTCATATCACATTCATATAATAGGGTAGTTAACCACAAAATTTCCACATCTTTGGGCTTAGCCCATTTCCACTGTGATCCACATTCATATCTTTGGGCTTGGCCCTTTTCTTAATAATCCACATATCAACTGGGCCTAGCCCATTTTCACATTAATCCACAAATCAAAATAATATGCAAAGTTATGCAATTAGGAAGCCCAACCCAACCTAGGGTCCATCCGTTACTCCTACCTTAGCGGACTCCCTGCCCAAGGCCGTGGCTAATCCACCGTTCACATAGTGAACCACATATCTTACCTTGGCAGACTTGCTACTCAAGGCCGTGGCTAATCCACCGATCACATAGTGATCCACATATCTTACCTTGGCAGACTTGTTGCTCAAGGCCGTGGTTGAGCCACCGATCACCTAAGTGATCCCACATATCATTCGGTCCACGGTGATGCACACGGCTATCAACCGCCGAGGTGGGCACCTAGCCAACACCTCCCTTGATGAAGCACACAGCTAACATCAAGCGCCAATGTAGCACAAGGCTAACATCAAACCACGTACATAATGTACACCCTTTCCTTCCTTCATATCCATATCCCACCCATGCACATGCAAGCATGTAATAGTGGCATAATAATAATAAATGCATGCACATGTTATTAAGCGCAGACAATCACATTTTTATAGGCATTATCACATTCACATCGGCACTTTCACATTCTTATCAACAGATAATACTAACTGATTATCGTTATACCCTTTTCGTGGTAATCACCACATAAGCGCCATTGCCTTTGGTTAGCACATAAATCACACATGCAAATATAGCAAAACCCGAAAAATGGTGGGTTAATCACACACGACTTTCTAGCGAAATTCGAACTACTCGAATCTAACACGATCTAGAATCCCGATACTCGCTTACTTGTCGATTAGCCCCTAAAAATCATAATACACAATCGGTCATACCTAAACTTATAAAATGGCCTATGGCGAAACTATATACCACTTACCTTGCTTACAGAAAATCCCGAATCACCACTTAACTATGGCTGTCGAAATCCCTTGAGTACTCCAAATCTCGAAACTCCTTTAATGCTTCCACTATCGTTGCTTGCGAAGAAAGGTTCGGCTAAGCCCTTCAAATGTTGATGGAAAAGTCGGCCACAAGAGAAAGAAAGTGTATTCGGCTATGATGTTTCTTTTGGGTGCCAAGCAAAGAAAAGAGAAAGGAAGCTTATAGGATTCGGCTAATGCTAACAAATAGAGGAGAAGAAAAAACACAAATGGCCTTTTTAGCTTCTTAGAATTTGGCACAATGAGGAGTGAGTTGAGAGGAGAATTTCGGCTAAAGGAAAAATAATTGGAGAAAAGAATTCCAACAGGTGATCACTCCTATTTAACTACACAATTCGGCACACCTATCTCCACTTATCAAATCCAAATCAATCTCTTATTTCCCTCTTCAATACTTATTCAAAATAAATTGAACAAGTCAACATTTATCCATCTCCTATTTAATCTCTAAGCTTATTCAAAAATAACTAAATTAAAACAATTATTATCTTCTCCTTAATCTTCTATCTATCTATCTAAATAAAATAAAATAAAACCTTAATTATCTTCTTATCTCACATTAAAAATAAACAATTTAAATTCACAAATATCCTGCTCTTAGTGAATTCCAAAATAAAAGCAAACTTAATCCTCATCAAATTAAAAATCCAATTGTAGTCAATTCCTTTCCTTCGCCAAAAGCCCCAAAAATTTAAAACACCCATTTCTTTGCCCATGAGGTTCGAACATGGGACTCTTTGGAGCAAGGCGCAATAACGCCCCAAGCCACTCTGCCAAACAAATTCTTTTAAGACCTCCCAAGCCAAGCTCCTACTTGACGCATAAAATTAAAATCCCATTCGCTTCCTCTGCAACTCGAACGAAAGACTGCGCCGAGCGTCACCTCCGGGCCCTTAAGCCGCCTTGCAGACCCACTTTACCAAGGCACGCTTTATGTCCAAAGACCACTGCATATTTCCTTAAAGCCGTATTGGTCCAACCTCCTTCTTGACGCAAAATACAAAAATAAAACACTCCCATGCTGCCCTCAAGACTCGAACTCCAGACCCTTGTTGGCGTCATTCCCAGGCCTTAAGTGGCGTCCTTAAGCCACTTTACCAAGCCCCCTTTCGTGACCCAAAACGCCCACAAATTATTCTTAAGGCCTCCTCAGCCTAATTTCCTCTTTTTACACTTAAATCCAAAATTTTTCCAAAGCTTTCACCCTCATTCTAAAGTTCTAAAAACTCTTAAAACATCTCCAAATACCCTTAAAACCCACTAGCACTTGGGTTATGCTCCAAACGCATAACCCCTAATCTAGGATGTTACAGAATCATTTGAATAAATTAAAACATTTGAACAACTTGTGGTGTGGCCATCTCCGAGTCCTCTCCCTTGTCGAGCCGCCTATTCAGGATTACCTGAAACATTTAAAATTAAGGGTGTGGGTTTCGAAACTCAGTGTGTACAACCCTTGGCAATCAAATCACATACAAATATTCACATTGGGCCTAAGCCCTAACAAAATCGGTGGTCTTGGGCCTTAGCCCACAATGACCTCATATAATATCATATCGTATCATTTATAAACAGATAATGCAAAACCCACCCCAAAAATCCATCCGCTAAACACACCATTTCCCTTCCAACCTTATAACTCCTGTGGGGAATTCTAGCTCGACCCACCCCTCCGCTACACACCAAGGGTAGCCCGGTTATGATATTACTACGAACGTTAAAACAAAGTCGCTAATCATATGTTGGGCTTAAAGCCTTCTGTAGATCCATACCATACGGCCATACGATCCTGGATCCATACCATACGGCCATGCGATCCTCAAATATTGACACAGAGTCATCAATATATATATGTTAGGCATATAGCCACGGTAAATATGATTGGCACAAAGCCATAATAACAGCACAAAGCCTTCGATATTGGCACAAAGCCCATAATTACGGCACAAAGCCTTCCGGTATTGGCACAAAGCCCATAATTACAGGCGAAGCCCATATTAATGGCACCACGACCCTCGGTAACATTATCGGTGCAACATGGCTACTCGGTGGCTAAAAAGCCTGTGGTGGATCCATACCATACGGCTATGCGATCCCGGATCCATACCATACGGCCATGCGATCCTCAAATCTTCCTCCGTACCATAATTCTCACCCATATGCATCCTAAGCAGAATATCATATGAATGCATCAAACACAAAAGTAACATCCACAAACCCATATTCATCACATAGGGGTATTTTCGTCATTTCACTACCCAGGGGTATTTTCGTAATTCTACCCTACAGGGATATTTTGGTAATTTGGCAAATTAGGGGTATCTTGGTAATTTTACAAACAGGGGTATTTTGGTAATTTACAAATCTAGGGGTATTTCGGTAATTTTACACAAGGCATTTTAGTAATTTACAACCTAAGGGTATTTTAGTAATTTTACAATATAAGGGTATTTTAGTAATTTTCCAACATAAGGGTATTTTAGTAATTTTCCAATATAAGGGTATTTTAGTCCCTCTCGGGTTTTAGTTATAAACTTTGGCCCATAAACAAGTCCTCATGGTTAAAGTGAACAAACACTATGCACAGGTAGGATCTCGAGAAAAAGAGGTGGGTCACTGGGACCGCTTAAATACCAAGCTCTCACTAGATCTAATCCTAGACATGCATATGTCGGTTACCACACTCTAACTAATCGACTTGTTCACAAACATGTTTAATTAGATTAAGTCTTATGAAATTGAAGAGTTGTTCAAACTAGGCTTAAGTCCATAAACCCTAGCATATTTGTCTACGTTCCTATAAAGCCCATCAAACCCAAATTCCAACCTTACGACCCATTAGGCCCAAAGCTTATCATATGGCCTATTAGGCCCAAAACAAGTCCAAATCGTGTATCATGCGTGACTAACTCAATATGTTTAACAAGCCAAACCATTTAATCAAACTTAGCCTCAGGGCCCACCGGGCCCATTTAGCCACTTTCGGCTTTTTGGCTTTTTGGCATTGCCGATATCGTGTGTGTAGTGTTTGCACACACCTGATCACTGCGATGTGCTATCCTATCCTTAGCCTTGATCCTACAACCAACCAACCTTCAATCAACAACTCATACTTAATCAAAAATATTTACTCAAAAGCCGAAACCTTACCGTAACCTTACCGTGTGCCCCCGGGTTCTAATGGCCCTTCCTTAGCTGCTAATCACAAGTGTACCCTAGATCCTTGCTAACAATCCTACCACGCTAGTGATCTGTGAACCTTACCCTTGTTAATACAAGATCCACGACAATGAGAAATTAGATCGCCCGCCCGGCTTTCAACAAAAAGCGTACTAAGGGAGTTAACAGAATACTTACCGAATCCAACCTTAGATCCTGCGGCCTACCAAACGAGATTCGGCTTTTAACCTTGACTGAGAGTAGATACCAACTGATTTGTGATAGAGAAAAACAATAAAGATTCGGCACTAATGGGGGATTTCGGCAAGAGAAGATGATGGTAATTCGGAAATAGAAAAGTTTGGCTAAGAGAGAATTTGGCAAAAAGGAATGATGGTTTTTTGGCAATGGAAGAATTCGACAACAGAAGAACATAATGAGGGGGAGAAAAGAAAAGATCAAATGTGCTTGTGTGAGGGTAACTACAGGATATTCGGTAAAGAAAAGAAAGACTAACTTATTTGCAAAACTCTCCAAATGCTGAAAGCCACAATGAAAATTCGTAATACCCCCTAAAAGACCCAAAAACGACACTCATTTACCCTCCTAAGCCGAATTTATATACTTTCCACTTCCCAAAACGGCACCAACTCTTCACACTTCTCAACTCCTAAATTTTCTCCCTGATAACTCCTCAATCTCATCCTAAATTTTCTCTAAGATAAGCTCCTTTATCCCTTCCTTAATTTTCTCTCATGAACACTTCCTTTAGAGTTCACATCCAACGCCACTACTAACCATCTAGAAGGCAAAAATTAAATCCCCAACAAAATACCATGCCACTACTCGAACCTTGGACTCCCTTGCCTGCTAATGACGCCACGTCCCTGCTCCCTAAGTAGCGCCACTTTGCCACTACACCACAAGCTCTTTTTGTGTCATTTTTCTTCTTCATTTATTTAAAAGGCCTACTAACTGAAGTCACAGTTCCCTTGGGCTAAAACTAAAATTTTTCTTATACCCTTACTTGATCCCAGAACATCTCTAACACCCCTAGACATTCAAAATTCATTAACCCTCAAAGCCCACATGCCAAATTGTCATTTTCTCGCTCACTTAAAAATTTTCTGAGATCTAAAGCCCAAAGCCCAATTCTTCTAGGCCCAAATTCGGGGTGTTACAGTTGGTCAATCCGAGCGGATCATTCAGATTCTCGAAGATATGTTGAAATGTTGTATTCTCGAATTTGAAAGTACGTGGGAAAAGCATTTGCCGTTGATTGAATTCGCATACAATAATAGTTTTCAATCTAGCATTAAAATGGCACCGTATGAGGCTCTTTACGGTCGAAAATGCCGAGCTCCATTGTATTGGACTGAGCTGAGTGAGAATAAGATTCACGGGGTTGATTTGATTAAAGAGACTGAGCAGAAAGTGAAAGTGATTCGTGACAGCTTGAAAGCAGCGTCAGATCGTCAGAAGTCTTATGCAGATTTGAAACGAAAAATATTGAGTTTGAGATCGGTGATAAAGTGTTTTTAAAAGTGTCTCCGTGGAAGAAAGTACTTTGTTTTGGCAGAAAAGGGAAATTGAGTCCGAGATTCATCGGGCCGTATGAGATCATTGAAGAAATTAGGCCGGTTTCTTATAGATTGATGTTGCCACCTGAATTAGAAAATATTCATAATGTGTTTCATGTATCGATGCTTCGACGATACAGATCTGATCCATCGCATGTGATTACACCTACTGAGGTTGAGATTCAGTCAGATTTGTCGTATAATGAAGAACCGATTCGAGTTTTAGCACGCGAGATCAAAGAGTTGAGAAACAAGAAAATCCCTTTAGTGAAAGTGTTGTGGAAAAAACATGGATTTGAAGAGGCTACGTGGGAGCCTGAAGATGTTATGAGAGAGCAATATCTGAATCTATTCACTGGTAAGATTTTCGGGGACGAAAATTCCTAAGGGGGGAAGAGTTGTAACAGCCCGGTTTAGACCCTAGTCAAAATAGTGGTTTCGAGACCACAAACCTGAGGTCAGAAAAATATTTTAAAATTATTTTTGTTGTTTACGATATGTGATTGAGCATGTGTGAAAGTTTCGTGTAAAAATTTTAATTTTTGTGTGCTTAATTTGAAAAAAAGACCTAATCGCATAAAATGCAAAAGCTGTGTGCTGATTGTTAAAGTGCTAATTTGGCATGGCTTATTAAAATGTGAGTCCTTATGTTGTTATTATTCCATGTGATAAATGGATGAACAAAAATGCCTAAGTTAGTGGAATTTAAATGTTATTTCATTAAGGATAGTTTAGTAAATAATACATTAATATGTAATAAATAAAACAAAAGCATGAATTAGAGTGCTGTTCATCTTTATTGCCGAAAGTTGGAAGAAAAAGAAAGATAATAAGCTAGCTAGGTTTCGGCACAAAGCTTGGTCAATCGGGTATGTGTTTTTGATCGGTTTTTAATGATTTCTACGTTTTTGTGATCGTTGCTTTGTGTTCTATCAAACCCATGCTTTAATTTTAGAATTTGATAAAGATTTTAAGATGTGCCACTGATGAATATGTGAGCTTTGTGATGATAGTTGGTGGAATATGAAAGTTTAATGTTGGGTTAATATTAGAGGTGTGCATGGTAGGTGGCGTCACCGCCCGAAGGCCCGCCCGAAATGTGGGAGGGTTTGGGCAAAAATATAGGCCCGAAAAATGGGCTTGGACAAAAAAATAAGCCCCGTTTAAAAAATGGGCCGGGCTCGGGTAAGGCATTTTTGGCCCGGGCCCGACCCGAATTTATTAAAGGAAAAAAAATTGTTTTTTTAATATTATTTTCTTATTGTTTTTCTCCTTATTTTGCTACCATTTTACTATTATGTTTCTATTATTTTGTTGTTATTGTTTAGATATTATATAAAACTTATTTTATTGTTAATTTTGTTATTATTTTAAAGACATTTGTTAATTTTGTTATTATTTTAGAGGCATTTGCTTGTTAAGTTGCATCTATTTTAGTGTTATTTAAGTCTACATATTTTTTAAAATTTATTTTTAATTTGTTGAAAAATATTTATTTGATTTTTTTAATATTTTTGATGTATTATATATATTTAAAAATTATATAAAATAATATAAAAATTTAATACTGTAGTGGACGGGTCAGGTCTTGTTTTAGCATTTTTATATGGGCCAGGCTTGGGCAAAATTTTAGGCCCATTTTTTGGGCCCGGCCCGGCCTGAGCCCAATGAACGAGCCTAAATTTTTAGTTGGGCCCGGCCCGACCCATGCACTCCTCTAGTTAATATAGTTTGTATTTGAATTTTTGGTGAAATTGAGTAATTTGGGCTAAATTGTGAAAATGAGAAATTAGAGGACTAAAATGTGAAATAAATGAAATATATGGACTTGTATGAGCATAAGGAGAATTCGGCTAGGCATGGGTGAAATGAAATTATGTGTATTTGATGATTTTATGAAATAGGGACTAAAGTGTCGAAATGTGAAAATGTGAGGGCTAATTTGTAAAATGCCCTAAATATGTGTGTTTGGATTAAATTGAATGATTTGGTGAATAAATGAGCTAAATTTGAACATGTATAGACCAAGAAAGGAGAGATTCGGATTGAGATCGAGGCAAAGACAAAGTGCTCGATTAAACGACTAGTCTCGGTATTTCTACATTCGAGGTAAGTTTAGATATAATATGAATTGTTAAATTATTTCTAAGTGTGATGAAATGAATAATTATGTGATTATTGAATTAAATATGTTACGTGTGAAATTGAGAAATGTGGCGCTAAGTGTGCGTAAATAAAATTGAGACAGAGGTGAATAACACTGTGTGTGCGAAGTAATGGAAGCCTTAGCTTTATTGATTGGCACTGTGTGTGCGATATCGAGATAAATTCGGTTTTATGTAAAGGCACTAAGTGTGCGATGATATTTAAGCTTCGGCTATAAATTTGGCACTAAGTGTGCGAATAAATCGAGTGAATAACAAAGGTTGATCAAAATGAAGTATTGAGCATTGAATGGCATAAATGGTGAATAACTAAGTGTTGGCCAAGGTACGTATTGAACCTATGTGGTCGATGAAATTGTAAATGGATTTATGAATGGTTGAGTGAGTATATTAGCTATGGATGATCTGGTACATAATATGAGTTGATCTATGTGATGGATTAATTTGTATATTGTAATTGAATCGTTGATTTAGATGTATTATATTACGAACTTACTAAGCTTTAAAAGCTTACTGTGTGAAGTGTTTCTCTATTTTACAGTGTCTTTAAAGCTAGCTCGGATCCGGGGATCGTCAGCGATTCAATCACACTATCGGCTATCTATTTTGGTACTTTTGGAAGATGTATATATTTATGGTATATGGCATGTATAGGCTAGTGATTATGGCATGTTTTGAAGTGTTTAAGCCTTTCCATGTAATATGGCTTGGTAGTTGATGATTTTGGTATTTGCCTTGGATGTGTAAAAAGATGGTTAAAGATGTGCATATGTGATCTATGAGAGTAATCATTTTGGTGTAAATTAGGAGAATGGAAATGGTATGTTTCATGATGGTTTTGGTAGGGATTAATTGATGTTTAAATTACATGTCTTTGTATGTTTAATTGTTACTTTGTGATGGTAGATAGAGATGGATTGATTAAGAAGAGGAATGATGATGTTAAGAGATTAAATTAAGTATGTTTTGGAATGTTTGATTGCTATTTGAGGTATAAAATTGAATTGGATTGTGCTTGTAGGTGAGACCCAAAGTGTGGGTGGCAAATTGGCCTTGCAAATGGTCTATATTTGCCCACACGGTTGAGCACACGAGCGTGTGGCTCAACCGTGTCCTTCGTGGTTGTATTTCAAAACAAGTCAGACTCGACCACGGGCTGGACACACGGGCGTGTGACTGGCCGTGTGGTGCAAGTCAGTGTCGACCACGGGTGAGACACACGGGCATGTCTCAGGCCGTGTGGTCAAGTCAGTATGTACGCCCTATTTTGCCACGGCTTGGACACATGGGCGTGTCTGAGGCCGTGTGAGGCACACGGACTTCCCACATGGGCGTGTGACCTCTGTAACTTTGGAAAAATGTTTGATTTTTAGAAAATTTTGTATGATCCATGTTTAGTCCCGACCCCTTTTTAAAGCATGTTTAAGGTCTTGTAGACCTAGATAAGGGACTATTTGTATATATCTTGATATAATTGAATGATGATATACTTTGTGTTGTAAAATGTTTGTAAATGTTTCAGTTTATTCGGTAATACTCCTTAACCCTAATTTGGCGACGATTACGGGTTAGGGGTGTTACAACTAAGGTCTTAAAGAATGTTCTCAACACTTTTGGAGATGCCTCGGGACATGAAGTCAATAGACTTAAAACCACTGTGTTCTTCTCTAGCAACATAGACTCCAACCATGCTAATGCCATCTGTAGTGTTCTTGGTTTTTGCCAGACTGATGATTTGGGTATTTATCTGGAACTACCTCTCGTTCACCAACGAATAACAGTGAACACTTTCAAATTCATTGTTGACAAAGTTAGATGAAAGTTGGACAGTTGAAATGCCAAAACGCTATTTGTGGTGGGACGAGTAACTTTAGCTCGGCCAGTTTTATTGTCGACTCCTAATTATTTTATGCAAACTGTGAAAATCCTGTCTAGTATTTGTGCAAAAATTGAAAAAATTGCTTGGTGATTGATTTGGGGGAGTTATGGAACCTTTCAAACACCGGCATTGGTAAAATGGGAAGATTGTTATCAACCTTTGCGTAATGGAGGCTTAGGTATCCAGAGACTTAAGGAACCAAATGATTCTTTTTTGCTTAAGTTGGGATTTAATCTCCTAACCAATGAGCAAGCTTTGTGGGTAAGGGTACTCCGTTCTAAGTACAAGCTCTTGGAGGATTTTCCTGAAGACATTTCTCGAAGCAAATGTTATTTTGTCTGGAGATCGCTTGCGAAGGTTTGGCCCCTTTTGCGTTAAAATTTTATTTGGTCAGTTGGTGATGGGAATCGTTTAAAATTTTGGACTGACAATTGGATTTATGAAGTAGGGCTGCTTATAAACCATTGTCCGGTTCCCTCTCTGGTTGATGTTTCTATTAAGCTTCGTGAGGCGGTGGATATGGAAGGTAATTGGCACTGGGAATACTTGAGGTGTTTTTTAAATGAGGATATTCTATCTTAAATCGGAGGAATTCTGACTCCGAATTCTTTAACAGGCCATGATGATGTTATTTCGAGCTGGGCAGCTAATGGCAAATTTAACATCAAAGAGGCTTACAGTATGCTAACAATTAACTCATTGAAAACGCAAGAAGAAAAATGGAAGCTTGTTTGGTATTTGAATGTCCTACAAAGTGTTCGACATTTGAGTTGGATTGTGTATAAGGGACGTCTTTTTATGAATTTGGAAAGGTGTAGACGGGGATTGTCAGAAGACCCATCATGTAAGATTTGTGGGAATGCCAAAGAATCTAGTCTCCATGTTTTACGTGATTGTCCTAAGGTAAAAGAAGTATGGATTCAATCAATCCCTCACAGAATTCAGATAAGTTTTTCACTTACTCCTTAGAGGATTTGTTGAATTTTAACATGGTAAATAAACTTGAGGTTACTCTCCAGGATGCGGATTGGCCATCTTTGTTTGGGATTGTTTGTTGGAAAATTTGGAAACAGAGAAATGTGTGCGTGTTTTAAGACGACCATTACAACATAAGCAGTTTGATTCATTCTTCATGTTTATGGGCAAGGTCCATTAAGTAGAGACAGATAAGTTCGAGAGGGAGTAATGAGAATCGAATAATAAGCCAAAGATGGGCCCCTCTACCTATTGGTTTCTTTAAAATAAATACAGATGACGCTTGCAACTTGAGTTTGGGTTCTGCATGGTTGGCAACGGTGGCATGTGATGAGCATGGTAATTAGATGTGGGGAATAGGAAGAAGTATTGGTAGATGTAGTGTACTACAAGCTGAGCTTTGGGCAATCTATGATGGCCTCCGTTTGCCTGGGAAGCTAAATGGGCTAATGTTATTATTAAGACAGATAGTGCGCAAGCTATTAAAGATGTTCATGAAAAACGTAAAGGACATCCTAATAGAGATCTGATTGTGCGAATCCGGGAACTTTGCCAACGCGAATGGAGAGTGCTCTTTAAATAAGTACAAAGAGAGGTGAATTTGATTGCTGATATTTTAGCTGGTTTGATGAAAGGTGCTCCTATTGGCTTAAGAATATTTCATGCTGCCCCCTCACAGGTTGATGATTAATTGTAGACAGACAGACGAGTTATGCTACCCAACATAGATACTACTGTTAGCTTGTAATTGAAGCTTTTTATTTCTTGTTACAAAAAAAAAATTCTGATATTTAGGGTTAGTTTCATTATAGGAAGTATAAGCCATATTTGAATTTTAGAATGTTAGTATTTTAAATTGTATTATTTCATTTGAATAAATATTTTTTAGAAAAATTTAGCTTATTGAAATTTTATAAGTTGAAAAATACTTATAAAAGAAGAAAAGTATATTAAAAATAAAAGATCCTATTAAAAATTTAGCCTCTATTTTCTTTAGAGGTTTTTTTTTTCTCTTTGAGAGTTGTTTCGAGTAAGATCTCGAGTACTTTTTTTTGTTTCTTTGTCTTGTTTTTGGTTTCTTAGGATTTTCCTTTAGGACTTTTTGAGTTTGTTTTTAAGAATTTGGTCGTTCTTCTTTTTCAGTTGTTTGTTTTGTTGTTTTGTAGGTTTTGCTTTCATTTCCTTTTGTGGAAGTTGGCAGTTTGATTAGCCTTTAACAAGGGTTACAGAAGGCTTGTACTTCGTTAATTTTCTAACTCATTATGGGTCAAGGGGGTAGAGGTTATGGAGAGTGATTTCTCTATTAATTTAAAAGAAGATAGGGCAGGGGTTGATTGTGTGGTGGGTTGTACTTTGATTGGTAAGGTTATTTATGATAAGCAATTGAATCGGAGGAGTGTTAGTAATGTGCTGCAAAAGATTTGGTCTTCAAATGAAGTGGAGTCAGTTGTAGAAATGGGGATTAGTTTGTATGCAATAAATTTTTGAAGTTCAGTTTAGATGGAGAAGGCTTTACGTGAGAGTCCTTGGTTGGTGATGGGGTGTTTCTTTGTGCTAAAGAAGTGGGAACCAAATATGGGTGTTCAAGATATTGATTTCTCTAAGGTGGCTTTCTAGATCTAGGTACACAATTTGCCTCTTATGATGTTAACTATGCAAAAATGCTAAGAAGATTGATAAGATAATTGGGGATTTGGTTTGTGTAACACCCCTCACCCGTCTCTGTTACCAAATTAGGGTTACGAGATGCTACTATACAATACAGAACATAATCATGCTATATCGACGCGATACATTCCCATACAATTATTAACTATCAAATTTGTAATCATGTCATTCATATCCTGATGGTATTAAATCGAGCTCAGCGAATCTATAAAACAATTTAAAATAAAGTAGGGACTCAATTGAAATATTTGAGAAAAGTGAGGTAAAAATGCAAAACAGGGGTCACACAGTTGTGTGAAGCTATATGACATGGTCGTATTGACTAACCGTGTGGGAGGAGGCACACGGCCATGTCTCCAAACCATGTAACTAACTGATGTCGTGTGTGCCAATTGAAACTTAAATCACACAGACCACACAGTCGTGCCATATACTCGTGTATGGCACATGACCGTGTGTACCTAAATGACACTTTCTCCACAAGTTACCTAATTCAATTTCACTTAGGCCACAAGCAATATTAAACCATCATTCAAACCTGCTCAAAGTCATCAAAATATACCTAAAATAACATCTATCTCATACGTCCTAAGTGTTTAACCAATATGCCACATTTGGCACCTTAATTCAAACATATTCAAATTCACATTTAACAACCATCCATTCACAAAACATATGCCTAATATTTGAACCATTTCATCATATCACATACCAAACAAACCATCCAAAAACTTGGCCAAAACATCCTTAAATATGTACATACTTAATCACCAAAAGTACCAACTTAGCAAAATACCTCATCATTATTCACATAGCCAAACCATGCCACAACTTGATAATATATATATGAAATCAAAACACCTACTACATGGCACTTATAACCTATCCAAAAATGGTCAAAATTCTACCGAGTCATTGAATGGATAGTGTGAGCTCGGACTTGACTTCCAACCGACAATGACTTTTGATGATCTAAAAAGAATCAAACACAATAGACGTAAGCAAATTATTACTTAGTAAGCTCGTATAAAAATTAACTCAACTTACCAATTTTTAAAGAAAACAACTAAAGCATGGATTATACCAATTCACAGGAAAAAGTCTGTAACACTTCTAACCCGTATTCAACGCCGGAACCAGGCCCGAGGCGTTACCATAATAAAATCCTCATGATCGCCACTTAGGCTCATCATGACTAATCTCTTAAGTCACCTTAACATCTCATTCCCGACTTACGAGGCCTCACTCATACACACGAGGGCTCTCGAGACTATATCGAAACTTCTACGATCTTAAAATTTTACCATCTCTACAGGGCTCACACGCCCGTGTAAGATTAGACACGCTCGTGTGTAGTCACACACGCCTATGTCCCCAAATCGTGCATAAAAACCCAAGCATTCTGCTAATGCCCCACGGCTAAAGCACACGCCCGTGCTTCCCAACCGTGGTGAACACTGAATACCTACACACAGCCTCAAAGCCAGGTCACACGCCCGTGTGGCTAGCTCGTGGCCAACACTGATTAACACACAGGTTCTAGGCACACGCCCGTGTGACTAGTCCGTGGTCTATTCTGATTTAAAACACTAACATGCAGGGGACACACGACCAAGTCACACGCCCGTGGGCTGACCGTGTGTCACACATGGCCTAGGCACACGCCTGTGTGTCTACCCACATGGACAAGAACAGAGCTATTTGCCAAGTTCTTTTCACCCTCCTAGCATACACAATCATGCACTCATTCAACACATCCATAAACAACTCAAAATCTTACAATCTCACTTAGATAACTACATCTTTTCATATAATAAAGTGCCAACAACTATGGCATTATACAAAATAGACTATCCATCTAAAGGCCAACACATCTTAGCCATTTACAACAAAATTCACTAACTTGTCTAGCCCCTATACATGCCATATACAAAACATTGAGTCTCATGTACCAGAGTGTGCTGATAGTGTGGGCGATCTTCCAATTGATCCTCGTATCTCGATTCAACACTTTTGCTCTATAAGACAAGGGAAAAGAAAGAGAGTAAGCTTTGAGCTTAGTAAGTTTACACATAAACAATTAAGCACCATAGTATAAGCTAAACAACAATTAGCATTATACTAACATATAATGTACAACTATGCTTACTCTTTCTATCCCTTACCACATTTCCAACACATCATGAGTCACTTACTCATAACCATTGACATGCACACCTGCATTCAATATCACATTTACACAATATAAAACACATCATTATTTCTCGATAATACATCCACATAGCTAATCCACATAGCTAATGTCTCGGTGGTTTCGCACTTAGCCCACCATAATCAATTAATTAGGTAGTATCGCACTTAGCCTACCATAAAGGTAATCGTAGTGGTTTCGCACATAGCCCACTAGACAATATACCCAACGATAGCATCGCACATAGCCAGCTCATCGTCATTATGGATTAGAATGGTATCGCACTTAGCCCCCCTTTTTGCATTATCACAACACATCAACACATCTACTTACTCAATCATCCATTCATTCACAAGTTCTACCACAATCATTTCACTTGAACCACATAGGTTCTCAATCATTCTCAATCATGCTACACACTAGCTAGCATTAACAAATTATAAGTATGAATGCATCGTTTATGCATAGACTTACCTCGATACTCAAAAGTATAGAAACGTGCAATTTAGTCCACCACTTTGCTCTTGCCTCGGTTTCGATCCGGGCTTTGTCTTTCTTGATCTATAATGATAATTCAACTTATCAATATACACATTGACTAAATTGACCCACATCTCATACTTTGGCAAAATTACCCTTTTGCCCCTAAACTTTCTCATTTTTACACTATTGCCCCAAGGCTCGTAAAGTGATTTTTATTCAACTTTCTAGCCTTTCATGCTTAGCTGAATCACTTACTCAACTAAAGCATTCATCAATTCTCACTAAATCACACATGTATGACCAAACTTAAGACTTTCACAAATTAGTCCCTACATGCATTTTCTTTGGAAATTCCTTTAGCAAAAGATGTTTCTACTACATCAAGCTTTCATAATCTTCCATAAAACATCAAAATACATGCATGTCATACATGGCCACATTTTTGAACATCCATCATAGCTCATCAAATAGCTAAAAATAGCTTACTCATGCTACAAGGACTTCAAAAATACAAAGAATATAAAAAACGGGGCTAGATGCACTTACTAGCAAGGTTGAAAATTTTGAAGAACCCTAACAATGGTTCTTGAAAATTTTGGCAGCCTTGGAGAAGAAGATGAATGAATTTTGTCATCTTTTCTCCTATTTTAATCACTTAAATGATAAATGACCAAAATGCCCTTTTTGATAAACTTTCAATTTTAACTCATCCATGCCCAATTTTGTCCAAAAACTAAAAATTGGGAAAATTGCTATTTAAGGACCTATAATTAATATTCTAAAGCTATTTCACACAAATAGCTTCTAGAATCTCACATTTTGCAACTTTTGCAATTTAGTCCTTTTGGACAATTCAACCGCAATTTCACAAAATTGCTTCATGAAACTTTCACACTAGCATGCATACATAGCATAAGCCTCAAAAACTCATTCATAAACTTTAGATTTGTGTTCTCGCACCACTATTCCGACTAGGCCCTAAACCGGGATGTTACAAAGTCTATGCTCATAGTTAGCCTATGCAAATCACAAATATTACAAATTAGTACTTGTGACACCCCAAGTCTAGCGGATCCAAGAATGAGGTGTGTAGTTGTGAAGTTATTTGTTTGGCGTAGTGTAATCCACCATGTTAAGTTTTCTGGCGAATTGAAATGTGGCATATAGTACCCGCCATTGAGTAATAAAGGTATTAGGTTATTCTGTTATTTAAGAGAAGGATATATCAAGCAAAGTTCAGCCAAGTGAAAGTTACCGCCAAATGTTTAGTATGCCTAATTTGTTTGAATACTATGCTAGTTGGATTGTAAAGTGATCTGGTTAGGAACCAACTGGATTGACTAGTCTAATATCCATTATGTAGGATTTTCATTTAATTTTCTCTCAAAATCTATAGGCAATTAAGTAGGAAAAATTTTGAATTAAGTGACACTTGTTAAGTTCCACTAAGCAGGACTTGGGAGTATATATATGTGAGAAGGGTTTGTCAGGACGTTTTCTTCTTCCTTCAATATTACTCTTTGGTTCTATTCTTAAATTTAAATGTTATCTAATTTGCCACAAATCAACGTGGCAAATTAAGATTTTTTGACGCACTTGAGGATCTTTTTCTTGAGAAAAATAGAGTTTTTAGCATATTTTTTTATTTTCATATTTTCGGGTAATAAGTGAAAATGTCTTAATTTTGTCTATTTTTTACCCAAATTTGTAAATAGTGCCATTGGGAGGTCTAATGTGTGTTTGAGTGCTGTAGGGACGTGTCAGAGGTCGAAAATGAGCGAGAACGACATCTAGGGCAAGGGTATCGTGTTGTCCAGCCTCTGGAATTGCGAATCCTATTTCGATTTTTCAATATGATAGATCTGAAGAAGGTGATGGATGGAATTCCCTGGTTTTTTAATAGGCACCTTATTATTTTCCATTAACTGGAGAAGGAAGGAAGATCCTTTGCAAGTCCCTCTCATTCATGCCTTATTTTGGGTGTAATGCCTTTGTGGTAAAATCAGGGTAAGTTTAGAGACTCATTTTCTAGATAACTCTGTGGTAGAGATTTGGATAAGTTTGAAAACATCTCTATTTGGATAGCCTTGTGATGAAATTGAGTATGACTTAAAGGCAATTTCTGAAAGAGTCTCAATAATGTTTCTAAAGAGTGAATCAACCATAGTAGTCTATTAGTACAAGTAATTTGGTGTATTTGTAATTATGAGTAGTCTAAGAGTTTGTTAGATTTGAATTTGTTTACTCTATGTAAGGATGTAATTTGAATTATCTGGTATCCGCCAAATCTGAGTGTTTCACGTTGTAGATAAAAAGGTTATCTGAAGTATAAGTTGTCCATCAAATCAGAGTGTTCTCATTATATGTAACATGGTTGTCTGGGATTCCACGGGATGACTTAGAAGACTTCACCCATCAAAATAAGCTGTGATCTAGGTTGATTTAAGACATGATCTGACTGGTAATCTAATAGCTATCAATTCATTATGAGAATCCACCAAATGTAGGATTTGTATAAAGCTTGTCTTAAAAGATCAGTTAGTATCAGTATCAACCAAGAATAGTATCTATGAGTACCCCATACTAGGGGAGGTATTCAACATCCGACTGAGTTAGAATCCGTCAAAGGTAGGTTCTGTATGGATACCTTTCTAAGAAGTGTATTTGTTTTTTGAAAAGGAATGAGATCTGTATTGAGTGTTCAAGACTGGTATTTGCTCAATGAGTGAATTATGTGTAGGATGTTTGAGTATGGAAGTTGGCATATATGTATACACCCGATATTAAGGAAGTACTCGCCAAAATCAAAAAGGAAATCCAGAATCTTTCAAGATGAGGAATTAAACAACAAATGTTGCGAGGTGATCTAGGTTAAAACTCACTAAGTTCATTTGAACTCACAAATGTTTGTTTATGTTTCAGGTTTCGCCTTAAGAGTAGGTACACCAGGAGGACCAAGCCAAGATTGCGCCAATGTAGCAGTTCAAGTGGCAAAATTATGCATACATAGCGCACCATATGAGTATGGTGTTTAGTACTCTACGCCATAAAGTGTTTGTTTTTAACAAAGTTTCAAGTTGTAACATCATATGTTTTTGAAACTTTGATGTAATCATTAAATATCTATTTTAAGAATAGTACAAAAGAAATAAGAAATATATATATTAGAATGATTTTATGCCAGTTGTAAAATCTCTGCTAAGTGCTCTTGTGTTGTAATATCCGATGTCCGAATCCAATGATTTGGATCAGGAAGAGGGTGTTACAAGGTCTTCAATTTTTAATCGATTTTCTACATGACCCGTACGGCCTTATATATTTCTCAGCCTATTTTTAACATAATTTTTAATCTTAAACTAATCCTAAACATTCCCTAAGCCCTTCTAACAGTAGTCGATCACCTCCATTCCATCGTTGCTTTAAGCTTTCGCCATTTTTTTCGCGAGTTCCTTTGCTCCTACCACGCCATTATTGCCACCTCTCTACTGCTCACCTCTATTGTCAGTCGCCTCGTCAACCAACAATCTCGGCGAAACATTTTTAACTTTTGTGCTTTATTTTTTTACTTCATCGTATTAGTTATTTTTTAGAGTATATTTTTATATTGCATTCAAATGGCACCGAGAAAAGTTTGCCCCACCTGGCAATCGGGCGAATCAGGAGAATTTGATTCTATCCGATTTTGAAGCCAAGAAGTTGAAAAATACTTCTTGGAACTCCAAGGGAAGACTTTCATTCAAGAACGCAGGTTTGACCCGTCATTTGACTGGAACGATAAAATTTGGGACTTGATTCGTGCGAACCATTGGACTGACTTTTGTCTCACATCAAAAGAGTCAGCAATTGACTCTGTAGTGTACGAGTTTTATGCCTTGTTAAAAGAGCAAGAAAAGAATAAATCATAGCACAACGTGCACGCTCATGTGATCATTTGAGGCAAAAAGCTCCTGTGTACTCCCCAAAAAATGTGCAACTTTTATAATGCCCCATACTATGTCTCTGATGCTTTAGATGCATTAGATATTAATTATTTCAAAGACATAGATATGGACGAGATTGTTACTTAACCGAGGGGAGAAATGTTTGGAAACGCCAATCGAGCATCAACATCCCATTATCATTCAATAAGCAATCATGTTCTTGGTTTCCAAAATATGGATGCAGTTTATCTGTACGCGAATCTCACCAGCTTTAAATGTGTCTAACGTTAATGCATTTCGAGCTATTCTACTTTATTGTATCTTGCAACGTCGACAAGTGTGCATGAGTGATAACTCTTGAAAAGAGTTATATTTAAGGCCTCTAAATAGAATTAATTGGTTGTAATTAAGTGAATACATTTGCATTTTTAGGATATTTTTAGAACATTGCATAATAAAGCTTGGATTGTGATATAATGGTCATTATTTGTTACTTTTTTCACTTGGGGAGGAAAGGTGTGGCTTTGTGTGAATAAAGGTGTAGGAAGAGCAAGAAAATGAAGAGGGAAAATAAAGGAAGTCAAATATTGTCGTGGCAAATGGTGAAATTGATTGCCAACATATTTGCCATGGTAATTCTGAGAAGATGACTTAGCACTTTATCCACGTCATTCTGAGCCAATTGTTTGTGTACTAGAAAATCCAACCTGAAAATAGGAATGAAAAAAGTGTGCTGATGTGGGACGGATCTACCCAATAAAAAAAGGAGAGAGAAGAATAAAAATGGAGGAGAATTTGTGTGAGAAAGAGACTGGTGACAACAATCCTCTCCCTGCAAAAAGAAAAACTCCATTGGAGATTTCCAGAGAAAGAAAGGGTAGCAGCTATAGATAGCAGAATACAGACGTGTAGAAGGGTAAGAGACATCTCTCTTGGATTCACGTACGATCGGAAGATAAAAGAGAAGCTGGAGTGTGGCGAGAAATCCTATAGTTCTGCCTTTAGTTTTCCTGATTTCTGTTATTCAAACTTCTTTAAATGTTGATGAATGATTTAATTTTGGTGTTTACTTTTCCACCCATGAACTAAATCTTTTCTGGGTTGGAGTTATTTGGGTGGATGTTTATCATCTTTAATGTTCATGATTTGAGATTGCCTATATCATTGTTTCATTCGATTTATGCATATTTAAATACATGCATGCAAGCTCTAGACATAGTTGATTGTATGTTGTGTTCATAGATGTATTTTTAATTCTGAAAAGGTTAAAAATACTAGATCTAGAATCGTTTGATGCAAGCAAATATTCGACAGAATATTCTTAGCACTTTAGACATAGATGTTGCGAGTTGTGCAGAGAAGAACTTTCATTGCAGTTATTAATCCAGAGTTCTGTAGACCTACAGTAACTTAGATTTTTAGCTTTAAACCTAGCTATTGAAAGAGGCAAGTTACAGTAGTAACTCTCTAAGCAATCGATTAGACAATATTTTGATATGAGCATTTCACCTGAATAATTCCAGCCATATTCATTCAACAACAGAACTACTCTTTCTTTTCTCTATAATTTGCCACAACATTTTATTTGCCATATCAAATCTTTCTTTTTAGCATTAAATTAAATTAATTCATTATACCAATATCTTATTCAACTTAAGAGTATTTCCTACTATTTTGTATAGTTAATAGGATTATAATAACTTAATCAATCTCTTACCAATTTCGGATCCCTTTGGAGATGATACTTACTTATCATTTTATTACTTGAATGACGTGTACACTAGCATAATTACATTAGTTATTTACACGCAACAAGTTTTTGGCGTTGTTGCCGGGGATCGAAAACATTGGTGAAAAGTTGATTTCTTATTATTCTTGTTATTTTTGTTAGAATAGTTAATTAGTATTTTATTTGATTTTTCAGGTTTTGTACTAGTGAATGAGAATAAGTATTCAAGAGGATACAAAATACTGTTTTGATGCTGAGATTGAAAGGGCATTAAGGCAAAGAAGAAAGGCATTAAGAGAAATGGAGAGGATTATAAATGATCCAATCAGAGAATATCAGGTACTCTAAAATGAAAGGAATACTGATATTCCTTGAATCTTACATGACATAGATAGACGCATTAGAGAACATGTAGTGCCTACTTTGGGTGATCTAAGTCCAGGAATTGTTAGGTCACATATTCAAGCTCAACACTTTGAATTAAAACCAGTAATGTTTCAGATGCTGTAGATAGTAGGCAAGTTTAGTAGTTTACAAACTAAAGATCCCATATTGCACTTGAGACTTTTTCTTGAAGCCTGTGACTCGTTCAGGCAGCAGGGTGTTCCTGAAGATGCCATTAGATTAAAATTATACCCTTATTCATTGCGAGATCGTGTTAGATCATGGTTGAATGCATTACCATCAGGTACGGTGGTGTCTTGGAATGAACTGTGTTAGATATTTTTGCTTAGGTACAATCTTCCCAACATGAATGTCAAGCTGAGGAATGACATTACATTGTTTAGGCAATCTGAAGATGAGACATAATACGAAGCACGGGAGCATTTCAAGGAATTAATTAGAAAATGCCCGATGCATGGTTTTCAACATTAGACACAAATGGAAATTTTCTACAAGGGATTAAATGCTCATACGCGAATGGTGGTGGATGCATTTGCTAATGAGACGTTGCTTGACAAATCCTACAATGAAGCATATAGAATTCTAGAAAGAATATCAAACAATGATTATCAGTACCCCACTACAACGAAGAGTTGATACTGGTAGAATAACAAACATCCAAGGAACGCCAACGCTCAAACCAGGTAGTTTCTTCTCTTATCTATTGGGCGTACATTAGGGACAATGTGCCAAATAAAGTGTGAGGTAACATAGAAATTTTCATAATTTTTCAAAGAAATTTAAATTCTTATGTTTTTATCAGTTGTTTTCGTTAATTTTTGTTTTATGTGTTTGTTTGTGCGCGAGCTTGTAGCATACAAGTGATTGGTTAGGAGCATGTAAATAGGATTCTGTGTTTGAATTGTAAATATAAGTTGATGGAAATCGACTTTAGGTTGTTTAATATTACACTAATTAGTTCATTCTGTTACACTGTGAATAGGTGATAGTGTATTAGGTATACCAAATGACAAATAGGTACATAAAAAGCATATGGGTTTGTTTGAATAATAAGTGTTAGAGTGTTAATATTTAGTTCATTGTAATCCAAGAATTGATAAAATTAGGGATGACCTAAGGCATTGTTTGGCAGACAAATTTTGATCCAAAAAGCCGACCTTGATTTAAAATCCCTAATACCCTAATTTTTTAGCCTAAATCTCTATTTCTTGATGAACCGCAATGGAAGCCCTAAGCCTTAATTATAATCTCTTGATCTGATTTTCTTGGTCCTTGCACGAACTTAGACGTCAGGCCATTGATATTGAGGGTTAGGTAGAGACGACACAATGGTTTTCAAAATAAAAGGAAAATAAGAGTGAACCCAAGGGATAGTATAGTATGGTGAGTATAAAAGTCTTGCAAACTTGTGCGTAAATAGAAAAATAGAAAAAAAAATTATCAAAAGAAAAAGTTTGAAAAGGCTAAAATAGCCAAACGATAAGTTCTCGAGAAAATAGAAAAGCAAAGTTAGTGAAAAAGAAAAATTCATCACTGTTTTGCACAAATAGATTGCTAAGACGATTGTATTCACTAATATTGTAATATTGATTCGATCCTGACCGCATCATGTTATGACTCATATCGACGACACCGGGAATGGCCTAAACACGAGGGGCCCAAGTGCAAAATGAAATTTAATTTCAGTTTGTTAATTTGTGTGCAGGTCTTAATTGATCGAACGTGGGGTGGAAACCATTGCTGGCTTTATCGAATAATCATGTAACACCCCTTACCCGTATTCGACGCCGGAACAGGGTGCGAGGCATTACCGGACTTAAACACAAGCAGACATACAAAACTGAGATGTAATTTCCATCCAAATTTAAAACTTTTCACATACATTCATAACGTCCCTAAAACGAGCCTACGAGGCTCAATACATACATTGGAAGTAGTTCGGGACTAAATTGAGAACTTTAGAAAATCACACAACACTTCGAAAATTCTTCACTAAAACAGGGGTCACATGCCCGTGTGGTCCAAGGGACACACCCGTGTGACCCTTGGACACGCCCGTGCTACAAGTCATGTTCAAAATAGGGAGCTCTCTGACTTGTGTCACACAGCCGTGCCACACGCCCGTGTGCCAGGCCGTGTGGTCGATTTAGTTTTCATAATTTTTCAAAAAATAGATGCAGACTTCACACGGCCAGGGCACACGACCTTGTCCAAGGCCATGTAGCACACACGGTCGAGACACACGCCCGTGTCTCTACCCGTGTGCTATATTCTAGACATTCTATTTTGCAACAATTAAGGTGCAGGGGACACACGTCCGGAACACACGCCCATGGGGCAAGCCGTGTGTCACACACGCCCGTGTGCCTACCCGTGTGGACAAAAAGAAGGCTATTTACCAAGCCATTTTGTCACCCTTCCATGCACAAACCTACACAACAAACTTAGAACCATTCCAAGCATATACCACCAACCAATTCAGCCACAATTAAGGCATCAACACCCCATTCACATGTTGTCATTTATCATGCACAAACATCACATATGTCTCAACATAAATCATGCAATTTCCCACATCCATGATAAGCATCATCATATGCATATATATATATAAACCAATATTAGCCAATTTCAATGGCCATTTACAAAATGAATTATCAACCAACATAAGCCAACACATTTGGCTAAATCAATTATGACACATAAGAAAATGACCAAGTCCCTATACATGCCATGGCTCAAAATATTAAGATCAATGGTACCCAAAATATTAAGTTGATAGTGTGAATGGATCTCCGACAGTTTCCGATCCCCGAGCTAGCTTGGTGACACTATAAGACAAAGGAAAAGAAAGGGGAGTAAGCTATATAGCATAGTAAGTTTCTATGCAAATAATAAGTATTATAATCACACATGTATCATACAAATAAACATGATGAACTTGGCATAAATAGTATCAAGATCTTCTAATCATAACTTACTCATTCATAACCTTACCGAGGGATTCGTCACATATCGAGCTCATTAGTAAATGATTTTTACATATGTACCTGTACCAACTCGTAACATAATCATAACCTTTCACAACTTTAACATACTCATTGAATTTCTCGTTGAACCACTTGGAATACTAAAGGATACTCGGGAATCTTGCACACACAATACCATACCAATGCCATATCCCAGATATGGTCTTACATGGGATCTCTTATCGATGCTAATAGCCCAGCTATGGTCTTACACAAAGTCTCATATCAATTCCATATACCAGATATGGTCTTACAAGTAATCTCAAATAACCCTAATGTCATGACATTCGTATCCTACCTATTCCTAAGGTTCAACCGGGATTTTCTCACTTGTTAAACTTTATCGATTACATCCAAGGATTCAATCATTATTCATACAATATTAAAGCATTTAAAACATAAATAAAACAATGCATTACTTACATACGAACTTACCTCAGTACAAAAATAGTAGAAATGGGACCTATTCGTCAAATACTTTATTTTTCCCCTGATCTAGGTCCGAACCTCGTTTCTCTTGATCTATAATAGTGAATTTAAATCATTTATTATTCACATTATTCAATTCAGTCCAAAAATTTATTATGGAAAAATTACATTTTTGCCCCTAAACTTTACATATTTACATTTTGGTCCCTAGGCTCGTAAAATGAAACGTGTTCAATTTATTTAATGTACAAGCCTAGCCAAACCATTTTTATAACTATAACATCCCCCAATTTCCATTAAAACACACTTTTACTACATATTTTATAACTTTTACAAATAGGTCCATTTAAGCATTTTCATAAAAAATCACTTAGTAAAAGTTGTTTATCTAACACCAAAAATTCATTTTCTACCATTAGACATAAAAATACACAAATTTATAACATGGGTCAAACCCTAGACCTTGATTATTCCTTAAATCAATGGTAGAAATAGATAGATCGAGTGATAACGACTTCAAAAATGTAAAGAGCACTAAAAACGGGGCAAGAACGGACTTGCAATCGAGCTTGAAAGTTGGTCAAACCCTAGCTATGTCTTCCTTCTAATTTTAGGCACAAGGGGGAGAAGATGGACAAGATTTTGGCTTTATTTTTGGCTTTTTAATTCATTTAATTACCAAATGACCAAAATGCCCTTCACTTAAAACTTTGAAATTTTATCTCACCATGTCCATTTTTGTCCACTAACTTAAAAAATGGTCTAATTACCATCTAAGAACCTTCAATTTAAAATTTCATAGCAATTAGACACCTCTAGCATGTAGAACTCAACTTTTGCACTTTTTACAATTTAGTCCTTTTAACTAAATTGAGTGCCCAAACGTCAAAATTTTCGAACAAAATTTTCACGAAATCATTTCATGAAACTGTAGCCCATAAAAATATAATAAAACAATTTTTTCTGTGTCAGATTTGTGGTGCCGAAACCACTGTTCCGACTAGGCCTAAAATCGAGCTGTTACAACTCTCCCCCCTTAGGCATTTTCGACCCCAAAAATCTTACCAGAAAATAGGTTTGGGTAATGTTTTCACATAGCTTCCTCAGGTTCCCACGTAGCCTCTTCGACTCCGTGTCGTTGCCATAAAACTTTCACTAGGGCTATACTCTTATTTCTCAACTGTTTAACTTCCCGAGCCAAAGTCTTAATCGGTTCTTCACCATAAGTCATATCGGGTCGAATCTCGACCTCTGTCAGAGAAATCACATGTGAAGGGTCTAATCTGTAATGGCGTAACATAAACACGTGAAACACGTTGTGGATCCTTTCCAACTCTGTCGGTAAAGCTAATCGATATGCTACTGGCCCTATTCTCTCAATAACTTCATACGACCCGATGAAACGTGGACTCAACTTGCCTTTACGGCCAAATCTCAGAATCTTTTTCCACAGAGATACCTTCAGAAATACTTTATCACCAATCTGAAATTCAATCTCTTTTCTTTTCAAATCTGCGTACGACTTTTGTCGATCTAAAGCTGCTTTCAAATAGTCACGAATTACTTTCACTTTCTCTTCGGTCTCCTTAACCAAATCAACCCCATGAATCTGTTTCTCACTGAGCTCTGCTCAATACAAAGGTGTTCGGCACTTGCGACCATACAATGCCTCATAAGGCGCCATATTTATACTCGATTGAAAACTATTGTTATAGGCAAATTCGACCAATGGTAGATATTTTTCCCAGCTACCCTCGAATTCTAAAACACAACAACAAAGCATATCTTCGAGAACCTGAATCGTTCTCTCAGATTGGCCATCGGTTTGTGGATGAAATGCAGTACTAAAGTTCAACTTTGTCCCTAAAGCTTCTTGCAACTTTTTCCAAAAATGCGAAGTAAACCTCGGATTTCTATCCGAGATAATAGAAATAGGCACTCCATGCAATCTCACAATTTCAGCAATGTACAATTCAGCTAGTTTGTCAAGTGAGTAATCGGTACGTACCGGAATAAAATGAGTCGATTTTGTCAGTCTATCAACAACGACCCAAATGGCATCTTTCTTTTTCAGAGTCAAAGGCAAACCCGTCACGAAGTCCATCGTAATTCTATCCCATTTCCACTCGGGTACCATTACTGGCTGAAGTAAACCCGAATGTACTTGGTGTTCGGCTTTCACTTGCTGACATATCAAACATCTCGAAACAAACTCTGAAATATCTCATTTCATACTTGACCACCAATACAATTTCTTCAAATCATTATACATTTTTGTACTACCCGGATGCACAGATAAACAACCATTATGCCCCTCATGAAGAATTTTCTGAATAAGTTCATCTTTTTTCGGTACACAAATTCTACCTCGGAACATCAAACAATCATCGGATCCGATATGAAAATCTGAATCACTACTCGATTCACAATGAACTCTTTTGGTTTGCAAATCACTGTCACATTTCTGAGCTTCACAAATTTGTTGAAGGAATAATGGTCTAGCTCTCAACTCGGCTAGGATCGAACCATTATCGGACAAGGTCAACCGTGTATTCATCGCTCTCAAAGCAAACAAAGTCTTTCTACTCAATGCATCTGCGACTATATTTGCCTTACCCGGGTGATAGTTAATCACTAGCTCATAATCCTTTAATAACTCGAGCCATCTCTGTTGCCGCAAGTTTAAATCTTTCTGAGTCATCAAGTATTTTAAACTCTTATGATCAGAAAAGACATGACATTTCTCACTGTATAAACAGTGTCTCCAAATTTTTAAAGCAAACACAATGGCGGCTAATTCCAAATCATGCGTCGGATAATTCTTCTCGTACGGTTTCAACTGTCTTGAGGCATAAGCTATCACTTTTCCCTCTTGCATCAACACACATCCTAATCCATTCAGTGATGTGTCACTATAAATTATGAACTCTTTTCCCTATTCAGGTTGCACTAAAACCGGTGCCTCAGTCAATAATGTTTTCAACTTCTCAAAGCTTTGCTGACATTTTTCTGACCATTCGAATTTAACAACCTTTTGCAACAACTTAGTCATAGGAGTAGCAATCATCAAAAATCCTTTGAAAAAACGTCGGTAATAACCGGCTAAGCCCAAAAAGCTTCTGACCTCCAATACATTCTTCAGCGGTTTCCAATCAACAATTGCCGATATCTTGCTCGGGTCAACCCGAATACCGTCTCTAGAGACAATATGTCCCAAAAATCTTACTTCTCAGAGCCAGAACTCATTTTTGCTGAACTTAGCAAATAATTTCTTATCTCTCAAGGTCTACAACATAATTTTTAAATGTTCGGCATGCTCAGACTCATCTCGAGAATAAATCAAAATGTCATCGATGAACATAACCACAAACTTATCTAAGTATGGTTGGAAAATTCGATTCATTAAGTCCATAAAAATAGCAGGGGCATTAGTTAATCCAAATGGCATAACAAGAAATTCATAATGCCCGTACCTTGTCCTGAAAGTAGTTTCCGGCACATCTGACTCTTTAACTCTCAACTGATAGTAGCCAGATCTCAAATCAATCTTCGAAAATATTGTTGCCCCTTTCAACTGATCAAACAAGTCATCAATTCTTGGCAAAGGATACTTATTCTTTATAGTCACCTTGTTGAGCTGTCGGTAATCAATGCAAAGTCTCATGGATCCATCTTTCTTCTTGACAAATAATCGGTGCACCCCATGGTGAAAAACTCGGTCTCGCAAAACCCTTGTCTGTCAACTCTTGCAACTGAGCTTCCAATTCATTAATGGGTTTGAGTTTATTTAATGTGTTTTATTTAGTTCAGCAATTTATTATGCCTTAAGTTTATTTAATATTACTTAGTTAGCACAGCTATTTAATATGTCCTAGGATCAGATATTTTAATTGTGTCTAAAGTTTAGACAACTTAATTGGTATCTTGAATATATCCTAAACTGATTGTTAATTCTGCTTGTAGGAGTTCACACCAGCTGATTAGCTAGTCAAATTCATGGGACGGCATTAAAGAGAATACATGCACTAAGCTAGTTCATGGACGGCATTAATAGGGAGCTACTGATTGCTCTCCTCCAAGTCCCATTTTCATTGAGAGCAAAGGCCACCAACACATTCACACTAGACCATTCAGCTGCAGCTAATTTCACACCTTAGAGGCTGCTTAAATTCGTATGTTCACACTTGGGAGGCTGATTGAATTCTTTTGTTCACACCTAAAGCCTATTGAAGTGCCAAGCTGATTTTAATAGCTCAAAAACTGCATTGACTAATCAAAGCAAAGACACATTAAAGCTTGTTCTTTCCTCTTGGTTGAACCTAAAGTGTCCATTCAGCTCATCATTCATTCTAAATTAAGCTAATTGGCCTAGGAAACTACAAGGGACGTTCAAGGAAGCTTCCAAGCAATTTTAGCTCAATTAAGATGATCACAAGCTGTCCATTTAGATTACTTAGTGTCCATTCGGCTAGCTTAAGCATTGAGCTATAAATATGAAGCTCTTGATGTAACAGCCTGATTTAGGGGCTAGTCGGAACAGTGGTTCAAAACCACTAATCCGAGACTAGATAAAATTACTTTTATGATATTTTATGAGCTAGAGCATGATTATATGTGTACATGAAAATTTTGGTGCCTTAATTTTAGCGATTTCTTGCTTAATCGCGAAAAAGGACTAAATCGCATAAAGTGTGAAAGTTCTATTTTATAAACTAAAGGTACCTAATAGCCATAGAATATTAATCTAAGGTCTTTAAAGGGCAATTAGCCCCTTTGTAAATGGTTGGCAGGCCATAGGGGATAATAGGAGACAAATTGGTCAAAGTTGATGTGTTAGGTGGATTAAATTGATGATATGGAATAAAATAAAGAAAAGAGTGATATCATCTTTTCTTCATCATTTTTTACCACCGAAAATACCATCTTAGAGAGGGTTTTGAAGGCTCAAAATTTCAGCAAACTCCTTTCCAATCAAGTAAGTGATTTTAATGGTTTTTTTTAAGATAGTTGTACTTTTGGAACCCCTAAAGCTTAAGCTTTCTAATGAGGGGACTATCTTGCAATATGGTGAAAAGTTTAGAGTTTTGCCATGAGAGCTTGTATGTGATTTGCTGCATTTTTATGGTAGAAAATGAGTCTTAGTTGTTAGATGAACAACTTTTGTGAAAGGTGTTGCCATGAAAACACCTAAATGAACCTTTTTGTAAAGGTTGTAAAATTGGTAGTAAATGTGTGAAATGTTGGGTTTTGATGATAGCCATAAGAGAAATAAATGTTCACCTAGGCTCATTAAAGATAGAAATTTGATTAGAATTGATTTCTGAGCCTAAGGGTAAAATGGTCATTTTGCCAAAGTCTAAGGGCAAAATAGTAATTTTGCCAAAGCATGATTATTGAAATGCTTTTATTAATGTGATGATTAAAATGAGTTAATTTGATATTATAGAGCAAGAAGAACCAAGAATCAACCTCGATCGGGGAAAGAATAAAGTCTCAGACTAGATCGACGATCTAGCTTATTTTGAAATCGAGGTAAGTTTTTATGTGATAAATTCAACATTTATGCTCGTATTGTTTGAGAATATTTGATATTATATTGATGTACGATATTCTAAGAAATTGAAATGTTGAAGTCTCGGTTGGACTATAATGAATGTGAGTATAATATTATCGAGACATGAGATAGATACGGTCCCGTGTAAGACCATGTCGGGGACATGGCCCCTGCACCGAATTGAGATTCCGTATAAGACCATATCGGGGGTAGGGATTTGGTATTGAATATGAGAATCGTATAAGACCGTATCCGGTATATGGCATCGATACTTGAGGTGAGATTTCGTATAAGACCATATCCGGGATATGGCATTAGAAATCAATGGTAATCCCATGTAAGACCGCATCCGGGCTGTGGCATTGGCTTTGGGTTCATGTTAAGTGATAATGAATATGCATCTTGAGTATCCCTAGTGATTTATTGGGATAAATAAACCAGCTGAGATATAGAATTGAGATTTGTATTAAAGTTATGTGATTGAGTGAACACAGGTACCCGTAAGTAATTCACGAGGAACATTTACGATATGTGGTATGATATGTGCTAGATAAGGGCAAGTATGCGTAAGTTATAGCAAAGAGCCTGTAACATTGTGTGTGGTTATCTAACGCCATGGAGGGATATCTTTATAAGTTCATTGTTGCTATTTATTTCCATGCAAACTTACTAAGCTTAATGCTTACCCCTCTCATTTCCCTTTTCCTTGTAGTATTGCCAAGATAACTCGAGAAATTGGGGACGTCGGAGTTTGGAGATCACACTATCGACCACTTTTTGGTATAGCCAAATTAGGTTTATTTTGAGTATGGCATGTATAGGACTTGGTCTTTTTGTTATGTCATTTGGCAAGCCAAATGTGTTAGCTACTATAGTTGCTCAATTTATTTTTGTATATGGTCATTGAAGTTGGCCAATACTTGACAAGTTTATATATATTCATTGATGATGAATTATGAAGTTTATGCTTGTGTGGATGTTTGATTTGAGTTGGTATAAGTATGGTGGCTATGTAGGGTGGCATTTGGCTTGGAATATAGCCTTTTTAATGTCCACACGGGTAGACACACGAGCATGTGTCTAGGCCGTGTGTGACACACGGCCAGCCCCATGGGCGTGTTAATTGGCCGTGTGTACCCATGCATGCTAGGTTTACAAGTCAGTATGCTCAGTAGTAAACACACGGCGAGACACACTGCAGTGTGTCACCTGTGTGGAAGACATGGCCATGGACAAGGGCGTGTGCCCAGGCCGTGTGAAGCCTGCACCTAGAATTTAGAATTTAATTCGACACACGGTCTAAGGACACGGGCGTGTACCTTGGCCGTGTGACCTTAATATGGTGATGACGTCACAAATATAATGCTAAGGTTTTGGCACACGGGCTAAGACACGGGCGTGTCGAGGCTGTAACAGTCCGGTTTAGACCCTAGTTAGAACAGTGGTTTCGGGACCACAAATTCGAGGTCAAAAAAATATTTTAATATTATTTTTGGAGTTTATAATATGTGATGGAGCATGTGTGAAATTTATGTGTGAAAATTTTATTGTTTGTGTGGTTAATTAGCAAAAACGACTTAATCGCATAAAATGTAAAAGCTGTGTGTTGATTGTTGAAGTATCTATGTGTTGTGGCTTTTAAATGTAGAGGCCTTATGAGGCAATAAAACCATGCTTAAAGATAGTGATAGTAAATAAAACAAATGGAAATGTTAGTGGATGTGTTCATCCATTCTAGCCGAATTTGAAGAAAAGAAATGAAAGAAAATTGAGCTAGGGCATTCGGCCATTTGGGAGCTTAATTCAAGGTTAGTTTTGCTTCGATTTTTAATAATTTCAACGTTTTCATAATCGTTGTTTTGTGTACCTCGAAACCCATGCTTCAATTTTGAAAATTGATGAATATTTTGAAATATTCCATTGATTAATATGTGAGCTTTGTGTTGATAGTTGGTGGAATATGAAAGCTTAGTGTTGGGTTAACATAGTTTGTATTAGGATTTTTGGTGAAATTGAGTAATTTGGGCCAAATTGAGAAAAGTGTAAATTGGAGGACTAAATTGTGAAATAAATGAAATGTGTGGGCTTGTATTAGCATGGGAAGAATTCGGCTAAGCTTGTGTGAGTAGAAATTTGGTGTATTTTGTGATTTTGTGAATTAGGGACTAAAGTGTCGAAGTGTGAAAATGTGAGGGCTATTTTGTAAAATGCCCTAAATATGTGTGTTCGGATTAAATTGAAGGAACTGGTGATTGAATGAGCTAAATTTTAATGTGTATAGACCAAGAAAGGAGAGGTTCGGATCGAGATCGAGGCAAAGACAAAGTGCTCGATTAATCGATCGTTTCGGTATTTCAACGTCCGAGGTAAGTTCGAATATAATACTAGTTGTTAAATTATATCTATGTGATGTGAATTGAATGAATATATACAAAATTATGAGATTATAAATGCTATGTGCGGAGTTGAAATAGATGGCACTAAGTGTGCGAAATATTATAAACGAGACAGAGATGGTTAGCACTGTGTGTGCAAAGAGATAGAAGCTCTGGCGTATTGATTTGGCACTGTGTGTGCGTTACAGTTATAAGTTCGGTTTAACATATTGGCACTAAGTGTGCGATGACGATTATGTTTCGATCATAAAACTAGCACTAAGTGTGCGAATAAATCAAAAGAATAGCAAAGATCGAACGAGATGTAATATCGAGCTATTGAGTAGCATGAATGGTGAGTAACTATGTGTTGATCAAGGTACGTTTGAACCTATGTGGTTGATGATGATTTTAAAAGTTGAATGAATAGATATTTGAGCATATAGTTGAGATTGATGATGTGCTTAATTGTGCATTTATCTAAGTGATGGTTTAATTATATGTTGATGAGATATTATTGAGTTGTATGTATTGTATTTCGAACTTACTAAGCTTTGAAAGCTTATTGTGTAATTTGTTTCTTTGTTTTACAGTGTCAGTAAAGCTAGCTCGGATCCAGGGATCGCCAGTGTAACACCCCCAGACCCGACCCAGACGTTATGGCCGAATCCGATGATGTCACATCAAAGGGATAATTCCAAAACGACTTTGTTTAGTTTAAAACTTAAGTTTAAGATTTAGAAACCCAAAATCCTTGCAACTTGTTAAGTTATGAAGAAAGCCCATGTTTTAGGAAAACGTCCATATGTTATAGTTATTTCAAAAACCATGTTAAACTTTAGAAATTTATTTAAGTTTAATAATTACGCAGTTGATCGCTGTGAATCAGAGCTTTAAAATTTATAAAAAGAATGATCGAACCTGGAAACTAACTCTGACAACGATTGAGGCAAGTGCACCTATCGAACAGTAGTATAGCTTAGGCAAGACCGGATTATCGAACCCAAAGGAACTAAAAGTACTAATACTAACTTTCTTTTTACTATTTAGCCTAAAATAAGTGAAGTTGTTTATTAATCTAAATTAATTAACTACTAAACTAAAGACTCTAAGACAAAGAAGAATGAATTTGGAAAATAACTTTGGAAAAACTCAGTTGATTTAGACGATACCCTAGGAAGAATCCACCTAGACTTCACTTGTTATCTAACACTGAACCATACGATTTATTCACTTATTTTGATACGTAAGACTCCCTAACATATATTAAACCCTTTCTCGAGGCGAATAACGTCTAACCCTAGGTTAATTAGTGGAACTCTCGTTCTCTTATAATAACCCCCTAGAATAGCAGTAAATCGATCTATGGACTCCCATATTAGGTTTCACCCTAATCCGGCAAAATCTTGTCACCCTATCTCTAGGCGTGTGATCAACTCTGCTTAATTATGTTGGATCTACTCTTAGGCAGGGTCTATTCCTCCTCCACCTAAGCACATTAGATTTGGATTAAGCTCACATAATTAAGAACAAACTAAGCATTTATCATATAATTCAGAAAACAATAACAAGATTCATCATAGGTTTCATCCCCTTCGGGTATCCGAAGGGTTTAGTTCATAACAATAAAGGAAAACATCTCAAGAGAAAAGATAAAACAAAACATAAGAAATCCCTAAAACCCCCTGAAGGAATTGAAGAGGAGATCCTCCGTGTTGAGTATAACTCTGGCTTCTTGAGATGGATCAACTGGCTATCCCTGAGTGAATCCCCAAAAATCTGCCTTCTCTGGCCTAGCACGATGCCCCTAGACGATGGCTTTGGGCTCCTCGTGAGAGGGTTTCCGTCCAACTCCCGAATAAGTTGCCCCTAGGGTGTTTATATAGGCTTTGAGATGCCTTGCTTGGCCCCTAAGTATCCTAATTCAAATAGGATTCCTGTTTAGGTGTTTGAATAGGCTTTGGAATGCCTTTTTTTGTCTCCAAGTATCCAAATCTGAGTAAAACTCCTCTTGGCCGCGGCAGGGACACGACCATGGCACACGCCCGTGTGAATCGTGGTCAGGTCGTGTGGACTTTTTTGATGAGGCACGGCCGTGTAAATCATGGTCCAGGCCGTGTTTGAGATCGTGACCTTTGGTCCAGGCCGTGTCGATTTCATGCTTTGGCCCATTTGTCCCGTTTTAAGCCCGTTTTGCGTTCTTTTCATCCCCTGGTGCTTTCCTGAGTATATAACATGAAAAGAAAGGATTAAGAGCACCAAATTACATAAAATAAGGGATAATTCATCCAAAAGCATACTAAATGTGGGATTAAAATATGTTACTTTTACGGTTTATCAAATACCTCCACACTTAAGCTTTTGCTTGTCCTCAAGCAAAATTCTTAACTTACAATTAAAACGAACTTCCCTCAATTCATAATAGTCATTGATAGTGTTTCATCATAATTCAGAGATAATTTATACATGGATAATTCAACTTAAAGAGTCCTAAAAATTCAAACATTATGAGTCATAGATTTTGTAGCACAAAACATAGGTGTCTCCCCTTATCTAGATAATTACCTTTGATTCAAAATCGACAAGGATTGACATCCTCACAAAAGATTCACTCAAATCACTCAAAGTGTTTAAGGTTCAAAATTTAGGCACTCAAAAGTCAAACATGAAGAGTTAATCCCATAGGCTTGCATGAAAATCAAATCTCCACCACTGAAATATGAGATGAAATAGAAATCAAAAGGTCTTTGTTAGGGTTGTAACGGGGCTAGGGTTAAGGTGTGGAAAAAGGCTGAATTAGAATGTTAGAATCGAGATTGAATTGACAAATTACCTAACTAAGAACTAATGAACTAATAATAATAAATACATCAATTGAAAACTAATAATACTAACACTACGAGCTTCTTCTTCGATGTTTGGAATTTAAATGTATAAGCTCATTTAATCACATAACTAATAATGAATATTGAATATACTTTTGATGATTTTTTTTAAGAACAAACTAAATACATAATAAGGGATAAATTACTAAAATTGATAATTAGGCAACTAATCAAATCAAATCTCGATATAAGGGTAGTCAAAAGGAATGGTGATAACAAAAACAAAGGGTTTCTGGGTTAATATTAGCGGTTATGTCAATAAATAGGGTTGTTAGGATTAAAAGGGGTTCACTAGGGGTTAATTTGTGAAGGTAGGCTTTTTAATGGAGTTAGTGGGTTAAAACCTAGGTGTTATCATCTTTGAATATCAAATCAAAAAATATGGTCTCGACATGTATAATCGATGCAAGTTCTAGAATAACAAATCAGTGTTGACATACTCATAATTAATAAAGTGAGCAAGAAAAAGAATGTATGCTCTATAAGGCTCAAAAACTCACAAAAATTATGGGTATTTTGATGTCAACCTCGTAAATTTCAAACTTCAAAGTAATATTTAAACTCAGTTCGAAAACCTAGAAAATTTTTAATTTCTGAAACATAGACTTATCATGCTTGATTCTCTAGTATTCTTCAAATTTAATTATCAATGCACAATTATCAATGACTTAATCTAAAACAAATCAATAAAAATCATAATTCAAGGGAAATTTCATTCTAATCATAATATGAGAAACTTACTTTAGGATAAGGCATAATTCAGGGATTTTCAAATAATACTATAGTTAACCCCCCCACACTTAAGATGTACATTGCCCTCAATGTACAAAGATAGATAAAATGACAATATAGTGAGAAAATCAAAAGATAGGGAGAGAAGTGAAACTTCCTGAATTTTGGATGAAGTTAATGAAAAGAAACCGGATCGGATTGGAGGTGAATGTGGGGAAGCGCCTTGAACCGTTTGAATTTGAATCCTTGAAGTAGCCGGCTTGATTTTATTGTATCCTAAGCTAAATCTGAATGGTACGAAAAATAAGAAGAAAATAATAAAGAAAATGAAAATGAAAATGAAAAATAAATGAAAATAAATAAATAAAAATAAAAATAAAAATAAAAATAAAAATGAAAATGAAAAAAAAAAGATAAAAGTAAATTGTGATACGGTCCATGCCCATGTGCCTACCCGTGGTGTCCACACACGCCTACGCCACGCCGCGTGTGCAAGGCCGTGTGGTATGGGAATCGTGTTTCACTTATTCGGTTAGTTTGTAGTTAGATGTTGAAAGTAAAAAAATAAAAATATGAAAGTAAAAATAAAATATGAAAATTAAATGAGGTTAGTGCTCGGGTTGCCTCCCGAGAAGCGCTGCGTTATAGTCTTAAGCTAGACTTTACCTTTCATTCGTATGGTCATGGTGGTTTGAGGAGGTGAAAATCCTTCCTCATGCGATCAACTCGATTTTTGATATAAAATTTAAGTCTAGTAGTGTTTACCTCAAAAGTCTTGAATTTAGGATTGCTTACCTCGATCGCCCGTATAGGAAGACATTAAGTACCTCAAAAGTGATTTCTTCATTTGTCTTGAGGTCCGAATTGGCGATTCGAGGGTCTTCCTTATTCAACAATACCGATCCCCTATTTTGAAGTGATTTGTTGTTCCTATCACTCGTCTGGGGTTTCCTTTGGTTTCACGTGTATTCCTAGTTTCTCTTTAAAGTGTGTTTTCCACTTGTCTAATTCATCGACACAAGCCTTAGTTCTTCATGAATTATTTCTTTATGGGTACGAGGTCTAAGATCTAGCTCAGCTAGGTGATTTCGTGACGCTTCCTGTAAAGAAGGTTGAACCAAATGGTTATCAATAGAATTAACGTTCGTACCTTTATTACTCGATGACCTAGCTGAGTCAAGAGCTTGAAGAGTGATTGTTTCATCGTCTACACGAAGTGTGAATTCACCGTCTTCTTCCTGTAACACCCCAAACCCGGTCTAGACGTTACGACTAGATCTGGTATGTTACAGGGTAAAAGTTATTAAAGGGTTTGAAACTCGGGAGAGATACTGTAAGTAAAAAAAAACTTTTCGTTTGGTTGATGTTTTGAAAACAGTTGTTTGAGGTTTAGGGATAGAGAAACGAAATGTTGGATTAAGTTAAACAAGTACTGGTTGTCAGTGTTCGTATTTCAGAGAAAACGAATTCTTTATGTTGATTAAAAATTTATCTTATTTCCCAGGTTTTAACATATAATGATGTCATATGTAATTAGATAATATATAAAGAAAACCAATTATTAAAATAAGAAGGCCTTATTACATAATAAAATCCCCAAATAAAATAAATTTGTAAAAGAAAACGAGTGTACGAAAGAAACTTTTTATGGCCTCCTCGAGTCTACCTCGGCTCCTAGATCCACAATCTACTGATTACCTGCAACATTAAGAAAATGGGGTGAGTCACCAAGACTCAGTGTGTAATTCCCCTAAATCACATAAACGGCCCATGGCCCACAACCGCATATTGGGCCTTAGCCCACTCATGATGGCATATAGAAGAATTTAATGCAATATGTCCCAGCCCAACCTAGTTTCCATCCTCTACACGCCACCCGTACCATCCCATCACACCGTGGGGATTTCTACAATCAACCCTCCATCCGCTACACGCCTCATACGTGGCATCAGGCCACTCGTGGTTCCAGACCACCGTGATACTAGATCATCGTGACAGAGTCACTATTAACATACGTGGGGCCAACCCACCGTGGTACCAAACCACCGGGACGAGTCACTAAATCATCATATATATACAAGGTATTAAACCACCGTGGGACCAAGCCACCGAGACATGGTCACCAAATCAGATTTACGTGGGGCCAACCCACTCGTGGTACCAAACCACCGTGACAGTCTCAAAATCTTCCCCTTTCACATCATAATCCAAGCCCATGCATAACATACATGTCATAATGAATGCAACATGTTATCAAGCCAAGTGGAAGGTTACCACATACATCCATACTCACAAACAAAACATTACAGTCACGTACCTGGCATCCCTAGCCTTACCCACAAGGGTATTACGACTGTCTACACAGTCTTTTTGACTTTTCAGCCCATACAATCAATAATACAGATAAATAATAGAGTGTGAAGTTTTACACACTTGATAACACACAATATTATGCTATCTATGTCGACACTAACGCTAGCAGGAACGACTGCTCTTTCCCTACGATTCTGTTCTAAAGCCGGTCCACAACCCGGTGGCCAATCCCGAACCGCAGACACCGCTCGCTTTTTGAACTTAGGGGCTGGGACTACGGGTTCAACCCCTTCCTTCCCTTGACTAGATCAACAGAACTCGGAGGCTATTAAGCTTGGATTAAGGAGTCGCTGAAGTCCCTTGATCGACCGATTGTCCCCCTAGAACCCTTCAAACACTGACTAGATGCAGAAAGAATATGAAAAGGAGGCTCCCCACTTAACGGGAAGGAACCGATTGAGAAGGTTGGGAGAAAAGGTAACGGCAAGCCTCACCAATTAAGCAGAATCCGATTGGAAAAGTTAAGGGTGTGGGTAACAACAACCCAATGAAACAAAACGAAAGCAGAAGATGATCACCCAAGGAAGATTCGGCCTAAAGAAAAGTAAGAACCAACACAAATGAGAACGAAAAGAAAATGGGTTTCGGCCTGAGGAAAATGAGAGAACAAAAGATGAATTTTCAGGGTAAGGGAAGAAGATTCGGCTAAGAAGAACAAAATGAGAAAGAAATAATGAGATGGTGTGAGTGGTAGGAGGTTTCGGTTAAGGGATTAAGAGATGTGAAACAAATAGGAACAAAAGGAAAAATAAAAGAGAACAAGAGGGAGAGAAGATGTTTTCGATTTTAGCTAAATGAAGAATGAGCAACAATGACCTTAGGGGTTTCGGCTACTCAAAGAAAAGAACCAAAAAAAATTGCCAACCTGAAGAGCACCAAATTCCGAAAAAGAAAACTCTCTCTACCTAGTTGCTAAACACTTCAAAAAAATTTGGCACCTACAATCTCCAAAACCGAATGCCACCACCTTTGACCGAACCCCCCAACACCAACAAAAATTCAGCCACACCCCTACACAAGCTTCCCACAACCGGCCACTTCCTCCATCCACTTGAAAATCCCTTACTTTCCTCCTAAATTCACTCTTGTTCATTCATTCAAAATAGTTTGAATCATTCAAATTCCACCTTTTGCTCATGGCCTCACATTCAATTCTTTTGACTCATTCAACACTTATCCATGTAGTGTCATTGCCGAATCCACCACCCAAGCTCCTTAGACGCAAAAATAAAACACCCCCTTGCTGGCGACGCAACTCGAACCCTTTGCCCCTGCAGCTTCTCCCTTGTGACGCCACTTCAAGCACTCTAAGTGGCGCCTCCTTGCCACTTTACCACCTATTTACTTGTGTTAACAAAACACAATTAAATATCCCTAAGGCATGCCTCAGCTAGATCTTCCCCTAAAGTGCCTAAAAATAAAATTTTCACCAAGGCTCAAGCTCAACCCCAAACCTTCCTGAGACCCCTAAGCACATCAAAACCACAACTAAACATGCCAACACACAGCAATACACAAAAATGCTAGGCCCCTAATTCCAGGATGTTACAGTTCTACCCCCTTAAAGAAATTTCGGCCTCGAAATTTACCTAATCAAAAGAGATGAGGGTACTGCTGTCGCATCGCATCCTCTGGCTCCTACGTAGCTTCCTCTGACCCGTGATTCTGCCACAACACTTTAACCAACGGAACCGTCTTCCTCTGCAATACCTTAACGTCACGATCCAAGATTTGAACTGGTTCCTCCTCAAAGGATAGATCAGGCCTTACTTCAATTTCTTCCACTGGCACAACATGAGATGGATCCGGACGATAGCGTCTTAACATTGAAACATGGAATACGTCATGAATCTGACTCAATTCTGAAGGTAGCTCGAGCTGATAAGCTATCGGTCCCACACGCTTCAACACCTGATACGGTCCGATAAATCTGGGGCTCAGCTTGCCCTTCCGTCCAAACCTTAAGACTTTCTTCCACGGTGAAACCTTTAAGAAAACCCGGTCACCTACTGCAAATTCTATGTCTTTACGCTTCAAGTCTGCATAAGATTTTTGCCTGCCAGAAGCTTCTCTCAACCGTGTCCGAATCAACTTAACTTTGTCCTCCGTTTCAAAAACCAACTTCAGACCCAATAATTGTCGCTCACCCAACTCTGTCCAGCAAGTAGGAGTGCGACACTTTCGACCATACAACGCCTCATACGGTGACATCTGAATACTAGATTGGTAGCTGTTGTTGTATGCAAATTCTGCCAACGGTAGAAACTCTTCCCAACTACCCCTGAAGTCTATGACGCAGCCTCTCAACATATCTTCTAAGATCTGAACTACCCTCTCAGACTGACCATCCGACTGAGGATGGAACGCTGTACTAAAATCTAACTTTGTACCCAATGCCTGATGCAACGCTTTCCAGAACCTTAACGTAAACCTAGGGTCCCTGTCTGATATGATAGACACTGGTACCCCATGCAACCTCACAATCTCTACTACATACAGCTTAGCCAACTTTTGTAGAGAGTAGTCGACACGAACTGGTATGAAATGGGCAGACTTTGTCAAACGATCAACAATTACCCATACTGAATTCTTCTTAGTAGGCGTAAGAGGTAGCCCACTAACAAAGTCCATCGTGATCCTCTCCCACTTCCACTGCGGAATCTTCACCGGCTGTAACAACCCCAAAGACAACTGATGTTCTGCTTTTACCTGCTGACACGTCAAACATTTACTCACAAATTCGGTTACCTCTCGCTTCAGACCTGGCCACCAAAACTGTTCTCGCAAATCCCGATACATCTTACTTCCTCCAAGATGCATAGCGTATGGGCTACTATGCGCTTCCTGTAAAATCTTACATCTCAACTCATGATCCTTTGGCATGCAAGGTTTTCCCCGAAAACATAATACCCCATCACTATTCATACTAAAATCCGTTGTCTTATCATCAGTTCCCAACTGTAACTTTGACTTTAACAACTCATCAGCCCACTGCTTTTCTTTAATCTGACTGACCCAAGAAGGTTTCATTTGAAGCTCAGCTAATAAACTTCCATCATCGTATAAACTGAGGTGAGCAAACATTGCTCTCAAGTCAGAGATCACCCTACGACTTAATGCATCTGCCACCATGTTAGCTTTACCCGGGTGGTACTCCATCGAGCAATCATAATCCTTTAACAATTCGATCCATCTCCTCTGCCTTAAATTCAACTCCTTCTGGGTGAGAAGGTATTTTAGGCTCTTGTGATCTGTATAAATGACGGACTTCTCCCCATACAGATAATGTCTCCAGATCTTCAAGGCAAATACTACCGCTGCCAATTCCAAATCATGTGTGGGATAATTCAACTCATGCGGTCTCAATTGTCGAGACGCATATGCTACCACTTTCCCCTCCTGCATCAGCACACATCCTGCTCTTGTGTGCGATGCATTGCAATAAACAGCAAACTCTTTCCCAGCCTCAGGCTATATCAACACTGGAGCCTCTGTCAAAATCTTCTTCAGCCTCTCAAAACTCTCCTGCTGCTTATCAGACCAGACAAACGGAACCCCTTTCTGCAACAACTTGGTTAACGGTGCCGCAATCAAAGAGAACCCCTTAACAAATCTTCTATAATACCCCGCCAGACCAAGAAAACTTCGGATCTCTACCACAGACTTAGGTGGCTTCCAATCCAACACAGCTTTAATTTTCCGGAGATCGACCCTAATCCCCTCAGCAGACACCACGTGACCCAAAAAGGTAGCTTCCCTTAGCCAGAACTCACACTAACTGAATTTGGCGAACAACTGCTTCTCCCTCAGAATTTGTAAAACCACCCGAAGATGCGAATCATGCTCCTCCTCCGATTTTGAATAAATCAGGATATCGTCTATAAACACCACGACAAATCGGTCTAGATAGGGTTGGAATACCCGGTTCATCATGTCCATAAACGCTGCTGGTGCATTGGTCAACCCGAACGGCATCACCAAAAATTCATAGTGGCCATAGCGAGTACGAAACACCGTCTTATGAATATCCGCCTCCTTGACTCTAAGCTGATGATATCCTAACCTCAAATCTATCTTCGAGAAGACTGAAGCTGTCTTAAGTTGATCGAACAAATCATCAATCCTCGGCAGTGGGTACTTATTCTTGATAGTCAACTTGTTCAACTGGCGATAGTCAATGCACATACGTATTGATCCGTCCTTCTTCTTAACGAATAGCACCGGCGCTCCCCAAGGTGATACACTCGGTCGGATAAAACCTCGATCTAGCGTTCTCGAAACACGGGCTTTCAATTCCATCAACTCCTTTGGCGCCATCCTATATGGTGCAATAGACACAGGCGCTGTTCCCGGAAGAAGATCAATACCAAACTCCACCTCGCGTTCCAGAGGTAATCCCGGAAGCTCTCCTAGGAAAACATCAGAAAATTCCTTCACTGTTCGAACTTTCCCCACAGTTGGTTCCTTGGCCTCCAGAGCACAAAAAAAAGTTATGAATGCCCTACAACCCTTCCTCACCATTCTTTCAGCCTTTAGAGCGGACACTACGTTAGATAGGTAGTTCCTCCTCTCACCTATTACCACCACCTCATCATCCTTAAGAGTCCTTAACAACATGCGCTTGGCAGCACAATCCAAGTTTGCTCGATACTTCACTAGCCACTCCATACCTAAGATCAAATCGAACTCCCCGAACGACAGTTCCATCAGATCAGTCGGGAAAACCATCCCCTGAACTTCTAGAGGTACATCCCTAAAGAGTTTATTCACCACTACAGATTGTCCTAAAGGGCTAAGTACAGTCATCTCCCTAGAAGCAATCTCAGAGTCCATGCTTAAAGTTCCAGATACCACACTAGCAACATAGGAATGTGTCGACCCAATATCAATCAATGCAGAAAAAGGCAATCCAAAAATTAAGAACGTACCGGTTATGACATCTGGTGCATCGCCCTCCTCTCGGCGTCTAGCTGCATAGACCAACCCTAGCTGTCTCGCATCTGTGCTCCCTGCACCTCTGCCTGGTGTTCCACGGCCCCGACCGAAACCATTACATCCTCTAACTGGACCACGACCTCTCTGTGGCTGCTGGCCACCTCTACCCGATTGAACATAACCCTAACCTACTGGTCGCGCTCTGCCCAGTTCCTGTGGACAGTTTTTTACCAGATGATCTGTAGACCCACACCTGAAACATCCTCGGTTACTCGTCCAACATTCGCCCAAATGAAATTTACCACATTGGGTACACTTCTGAGGCTGACTATCGACAACTGGTCTCGTAACCCGACTCGGCCCATCCAACCTAGGTCTTTTCTGAAACCGCCCAACTAACCCCGATGATCTAAAATTCCTTTTATTTCTACCTCTATCCCTATCCTGATTCTGCTTTTCAGACCGCTTCACCTCCTCAGCTATCTTAGCCTTTTCCACTAAAGCAGCAAATTCTCTTTCTCACTGCGGAGCGATCAGCACTCGCAAATCATCCCTCAGACCATCCTCAAACCGAACACAACGCTCATGGTCTGTAGCAACAATACCCTGGGCATAACGAATTAGACGTAAGAATTCCGCCTCATATTCAGCCACTGACTTATTCCCTTGAACCAGATTTAGAAAAGCCTTACGCTGAGCATCCACATAACTTGACCCAATGTATTTCCCTTGAAATGCCGATTTGAAGAAATCCCAGGAAATACGGTCAGCCACTGCACCATCTCTGACCGTCAGCCACCATTGGTACGCCTCGTCCCACAGAAGAGACACAACCCCTTTCAACTTCTCTTCCACTATAAAATCAAGATCATCCATTATGCGTTCTACTGCTTCTAGCCAATACTCAGCTACATTAGGAGCTACTCCGGATACACCCCTAAACATCTCTGCTCCATTAGCTCGAAGTCGTTCAAACACAGATTTTCGAGCCATTGATCTTGTGCTCGCTCCAGCAACCCTCTCCAAAACTCGCAACATCGCCTGAGACAAAGCATCATCTCCACCTGTTTGATCCTGAAAATCTGCTTCCGTAGCTGGCGGTACTGGCATCTCATCTCCTGACCCATGTCCTGATTCCGAGGGTTCAGACCCAACACCTCGACCTCTACCACGACCGCGCACAGCACGTCCACGTCCCCTAGTACGCATGGCTTTCGATACGACTTAATCTGATTAAAAGTTTTATGAGTTAGTATTTCTTTCACTTGTTTAATACCGAGCAGTCTTATGAGAAGTAGCTTTAGAGAGTAATTCTCGCCAATCATATCTCGACCTAGAGGTTTCAGTCTCTAAATTTTGGATCTCCTAGTGCTAGCAAACATATTCTTTCATGCAAACAATCATTCCATACATACATCACCAACAATTAGAATGCTTACCTGCATGGATAGGGTGCCGGTAGACTCGGATGCCATATTCCCAATCAAAACATTTCCTCCAAGTAACATTTAAATCGACTTTATAAAACACTGTTGAACCCATTTCACAGCTCGAGTTTTGCAACCTAGGCTCTGATACCAAAATTGTAAAACCCCAAACTCGGTCTAGACGTTACGACCAGATCTGGTATGTTACAGGGTAAAAGTTATTAAAAAGGGTTTGAAACTCGGGAGAGATACTGTAAGTAAAAAAAAATTTTCGTTTGGTTGATGTTTTGAAAATAGTTGTTTGAGGTTTAAGGATAGAGAAACGAAATGTTGAATTAAGTTAAACAAGTACTGGTTGTCAGTGTTGGTATTTCTGAGAAAACGAATTCTTTCTGTTGATTAAAAATTTATCTTATTTACCAGGTTTTAACATATAATGATGTCATATGTAATTAGATAATATATAAAGAAAACCAATTATTAAAATAAGAAGGCCTTATTACATAATAAAATCCCCAATTAAAATAAATTTGTAAAAGAAAACGAGTGTACTGAAAGAAACTTTTATGGCCTCCTCGAGTGCGCCGGCGGCCCCAGATCCACAATCTACGATTATCCGCAACATTAAGCAAACGGGGTGAGTCACCAAGACTCGGTGTGTAATTCCCCTATATCACATAAACGACCCATGGCCCACAACCGCATATTGGGCCTTAGCCCACTCATGATGGCATACTGTAAGAATTTAATGCAATATGTCCCACCTAACCTAGTTTCCATCCTCTACACGCCACCCGCATTCAGCCATCACACCGTGGGATTTCTACAATCAACCCTCCATCCGCTACACGCCATCACGTGGCATCGGGCCACTCGTGGTTCCGCATCACCGTGATACTAGATCACCGTGATGTGAGTCACGACATATACGTGGGGCCAACCCCGCGTGGTATCAACCACCGTGACAATCCCTAATGAATATATGTGGGGTCAACCCACCGTGGTACCAAACCACCGGGACGAGTCACTAAATCATCATATATATACGTGGTATTAAACCACCGTGGCACCAAGCCACCGAGACATGGTCACCAAATCAGATTTACGTGGGGCCAACCCACTCGTGGTACCAAACCACCGTGACAGTCTCAAAATCTTCCCCTTTCACGTCATAATCTAAGCCCATGCATAACATACATGTCATAATGAATGCAACATATTATCAAGCCAAGTGGAAGGTTACCACATACATCCATACTGACAAAGAAAACATTACAGTCACGTACCTGGCATCCCTAGCCTTACCCATAAGGGTATTACGACTGTCTACACAGTCTTTTCGGCTTTTCAACCCATACAATCAATAATACAGATAAATAATAGAGTGTGAAGTTTTACACACTTGATAACACGCAATATTATGCTATCTATGTCGACACTAACGCTAGCAGGAACGACTGCTATTTGCCTACGATTATGTTCTGAAGCCGGTCCACAACCCGGTGGCCAATCCCGAACCGCAGACACCGCTCACTTTTTGAACTTAGGGGCTGGGACTACGGGTCTAACCCCTTCCTTCCTTTGACTAGATCAACAGAACCCGGAGGCTATTAAGCTTGGATTAAGGAGTCGCTGAAGCCCCTTGATCGACCGATTGTCCCCCTAGAACCCTTCAAACACTGACTAGATACAGAAAAAATATGAAAAGGAGGCTCCCCACTTAACGGGAAGGAACTGATTGAGAAGGTTGGAAGAAAAGGTAACGGCAAGCCTCACCAATTAAGCAGAATTCAATTGGAAAAGTTAAGGGTGTGGGTAACAACAACCCAATGAAACAAAACGAAAGCAGAAGATGGTCACCCAAGGAAGATTCGGCCTAAAGAAAAGTAAGAACCAACACAAATGAGAACGAAAAGAAAATGGGTTTCGGCCTGAGGAAAATGAGAGAACAAAAGATGAATTTTCAAGGTAAGGGAAGAAGATTCGGCTAAGAAGAACAAAATGAGAAAGAAATAATGAGATGGTGTGAGTGGTAGGAGGTTTCGGTTAAGGGATTAAGAGATGTGAAACAAATAGGAACAAAAGGAAAAATAAAAGAGAACAAGAGGGAGAGAAGATAATTTCGATTTTAGCTAAATGAAGGATGAGTAACAATGACCTTAGGGGTTTCGGCTACTCAAAGAAAAGAACCAAAAAAAATTGCCAACCTGAAGAACACCAAATGCCGAAAAAGAAAACTCTCTCTACCTAGTTGCTAAACACTTCAAAAAAATTCGGCACCTACAATCTCCAAAACCGAATGCCACCACCTTTAACCGAACCCCCCCAACACCAACAAAAATTCGGCCACACCCCTACACAAGCTTCCCACAACCTGCCACTTCCTCCATCCACTTGAAAATCCCTTACTTTCCTCCTAAATTCACTCTTGTTCATTCATTCAAAATAGTTTGAATCATTCAAATTCCACCTTTTGCTCATGGCCTCACATTCAATTCTTTTGACTCATTCAACACTTATCCATGTAGTGTCCTCGCCGAATCCACCACCCAAGCTCCTTAGACGCAAAAATAAAACACCCCATTGCTGGCGACGCAACTCGAACCCTTTGCCCCTGCAGCTTCTCCCTCGTGACGCCACTTCAAGCACTCTAAGTGGCGCCTCCTTGCCACTTTACCACCTCTTTACTTGTGTTAACAAAACACAAGTAAATATCCCTAAGGCCTGCCTCAGCTAGCTCTTCCCTTAAAGTACCTAAAAATAAAATTTTCACCAAGGTTTAGGCTCAACCCCAAACCTTCCTGAGACCCCTAAGCACATCAAAACCACAACAAAACATGCCGACACACAGCAATACACAAAAATGCCAGGCCCCTAATTCTAGGATGTTACACTTCCTCTGTGTGGTCTTTCTTTATTGCATCGGGATATGGCACACGAGGTTGGTACTCTGTAATTGCCGGTTTTGGTATATCATGGCACACTTAAACCTTACCTTCACTTACCACAGGTTTTTCCCTTGAGTTTGGTTTGTCTAACCCTTCACTATCGTAAATGGCTTGATTTTGCTCACTCGGGTTAGTTTCAGTATTGCTTGGCAAGCTTCCTTGTGGTAGTTCTGAGATCAGCTTAGCAAGTTGTATAACTGACTTAGTAAGTTCCCCAACTGACTCAGTAAGTTCCCCAACTTGGCTCTCGATCCCTTTGATCGATGCTTGTTGGTCATTAAGTGTTGTCTCATTTTTTTGGAGACGGTTATCTGTAGCTTCCATGAATTTTGTCAGCATCTCTTCAAGGTTCGACTCCTCTTCCTGTTGGTGAGGTGGTTGTTGAAAGTTTAGAGGAAGTTCCGGCCTTTGGCTACTTTGATCATCCCACGAGAAATTGGGATGGTACCTACAACCTGCATTATAAGTGTTAGCATAAAAATTATTTTGAGGTCTAGAATAGTTACCCGTATAGTGAGCTTGCTTGTTTTCCATGCCATATCCGTAGGGTGGGTACTCAGGATTCGCCACACCTCTAGATTTGAGTCATATTGCATTATTGGGTGTACGTCGAGGTTGAAGACACTGGCTGCTTTGGCTAGCCTTGTCCTTGTAACTTGCCACTGATAGTTATTCAATGACATCTTCTCTAAAAACTAAAATGATCTGCCAAAAGCAAATGGAGGAAAAATTAGCAAAGTAAAAATAAAAATAAAAATAATAAATAACAATAAAGAAAAATGGCTAAAGTAATAAAAATAGAGCTTTCTTAATATTTTAGTTCCCCGGTAACGGCGCTAAAAAATTGATCGTTGTGAATCAGAGCTTTAAAATTTATAAAAAGAATGATCGAACCTGGAAACTAACTTTGACAATGATTGAGGCAAGTGCACCTATCGAACAGTAGTATAGCTTAGGCAAGACCGAATTATCAAACCCAAAGGAACTAAAAGTACTAATACTAACTTTCTTTTTATTATTTAGCCTAAAATAAGTGAAGTTGATTATTAATCTAAATTAATTAACTACTAAACTAAAGACTCTAAGACAAAGAAGAATGAATTTGGAAAATAACTTGGGAAAAACTCAATTGATTTAGACGATACCCTAGGAAGAATCCACCTAAACTTCACTTGTTATCTAACACTGAACCATACGATTTATTCACTTAGTTTGATCCGTAAGACTCCCTAACATATATTAAACCCTCTATCGAGGCGAATAACATCTAACCCTAGGTTAATTAGTGGAACTCTCGTTCTCTTATAATAACCCCCTAGAATAGCAGTAAATCGATCTATGGACTCCCATATTAGGTTTCACCCTAATCCGGAAAAATCTCGTCACCCTATCTCTAGGCCTGCGATCAACTCCGCTTAATTATGTTGGATCTACTCTTAGGCAGGGTCTATTCCTCCTCCACCTAAGCACATTAGATTTGGATTAAGCTCACATAATTAAGAACAAACTAAGTATTTATCATATAATTCAGAAAACAATAACAAGATTCATCATAGGTTTCATCCCCTTCGGGTATCCGAAGGGTTTAGTTCATAAAAATAAAGGAAAACATCTTAAGAGAAAAGATAAAACAAAACATAAGAAATCCCTAAAACCCCCTAAAGGAATTAAAGAGGAGATCCTCCGTCTTGAGTATAAATCTGGCTTCTTGAGATGGATCAACTAGCTATCCCTGAGTGAATCCCCACAAATCTGCCTTCTCTGGCCTAGCACGACGCCCCTAGACGATGGCTTTGGGCTCCCCTCAGCAGAGGGTTTCCGTCCAACTCCCCAAATAAGTTTCCCCCTAGGGTGTTTATATAGGCTTTGAGATGCCTTACTTGGCCCCTAAGTATCCTAATTCAAATAGGATTCCTATTTGGGTGTTTGAATAGGCTTTGGAATGCCTTTATTTGTCTCCAAGTATCCAAATCCGAGTAAAACTCCTCTTGGCCGCAGTAGGGAGACGGCCATGGCACACGCCCGTGTGAATCGTGGTCAGGCCATGTGGACTTCGTTGATGAGGCACGGCCATGTAAATCATGGTCCAGGCCGTGTTCGAGATCTTTAAGGAGGCACGGTCGTGTGATCTTTGGTCCAGGCCGTGTCGATTTCATGCTTTGGCCCATTTGTCCCGTTTTAAGCCCGTTTTGCGTTCTTTTCATCCCCTGGTGCTTTCCTGAGTATATAACATGAAAAGAAAGGATTAAGAGCACCAAATTACATAAAATAAGGGATAATTCATCCAAAAGCATACTAAATGTGGGATTAAAATATGTTACTTTTACGGTTTATCAGCAGTTGAAACAATAATAAAACCCAAATGTAAAGTCAAATTGGAGATACCAGGCCTTATTACATCCCAATGAAAATAAAGTCATTAAAATAAAGTCATTCGAAACTAATTAAAAACTTCTAAGTAGCTTGCAGTGTGGCCACTTCTGAGTCCTCTTCTGTGTCGAGCCGTTTACTGAGAGTCACTTGAAACATTAAATAAAAGGGTGTGAGTTTCGAAACTCAGTGTGTACGACCCTTGGTAATCCAACCAACATGCGATTATCACATTAGGCCTAAGCCCTATCAAAATCGGTGGCCTTGGGCCTTAGCCCACAATGACCTCATATCACATCAGTATCACATGAATGCAATGTTCCCATCCCAAATCCAACCCTGCACTCCATTTCCCTTCCAACCCTACACTCTTGTGGGGATATAAATATCAACCCACCCATCCCTACACTCCAAAGGTAGCACCAACAGCGGCACTACTCAAACGTTGTAGCAAGGCTGCTAAGCATATAATAGGCTTAAAGCCACCGATAGATCCACGGTCGTCAAGCGACTATACGATCCTCACATATCTTCCTCCGTATCATCAAACCCACCCAAGTGCAACATATATCTCATGAATGCAACATACATATTTTCACACATTAAGCACCTAGGGGTATTTTAGCCATTTCACTACCCAGGGGTATCTTTGTAAATCTACCCTACAGGGGTATTTTCGTAATTTCTTTCATCTCGGGTTTTAGTTATGAACTTTGGCCCATAAACAAGTCCTTGCGACTAAAGTGAACAGACACTATGTACCAAGTAGGATCCTAGAGAAGAGGAGGTGGGTCATTAGGACCGCTTAAGTACCAAGCTCTCCTAGATCCAATCCTAGACATGCATATGTCCATTGCCACACTCTAACCTAGTGACTTGTCCACAGACATGTTTGATTATTAACTTAAGTTTTATGCTATTTAAGAATTTATCAGAACTAGGCCTAGAGTCCATTAAAACCCTAGCATGCATTTCTAAAATCCCATAAAGCCCACTAAGCCCAATCATGTCCATATAGCCCATTAAACCCAATCATGTGTATATAGACCATTAGGCCCGATCATAATCAAATCATACAACCATCCATATCAATCCATCATTCAATTTCACATATCAACTCTTACCGATTTGAGCCCACGAGCTCGGCAGGCCCATTTAGCCCCGTCTGGCCCGGTCGGACAAACAGTGGCCTGAGACCATGAGATCGCTCCCTCGGCCTCGGTAATCATATCGGTGTTCCCACACAAATGTTCGCACGCTCGTGTGGTTGCCGGTGCCAACCTTTCGGCTTTTTTGGCTTTTCGGCACTCCGGGTTTTCGGGATTTCAGCTTTTGCCGATTTGTCGTGTGTGAAGCATATGTACACACCTGGTTAAAGTGACGTGCTACACAATCCCCAGCCTTGAACCTACAACCAATACCAATCTCCAATCAATCACACACTTAACCACAATATTTACCCAAAAATCGAAGCCTTACCATAACATTACCGTGTGCCACCAGTTCTAGTAGCCCTTCCTTAGCTACTATTCATGAATATCCCCTAGATCTGCACCCACACATATACTATCAAAAATCAAGTGACTCATATTCCACGGAAGTTACCTCTATAAGCCACACTTACATTCGGCCACTTACTAATCCACAATTGAGACGAGTACACTTACCACTTGCTAGCGATCCTTACCACGCTTGTGATCTTTGAACCCTACCCTTGTTAATACAGGGTTAACGACAAGAAAGAGTTAGATAGCCCTCCTGCTTTTACCAAAACACACTAAAACAGGTTGACTAAGTACTTACCGAATCCAACCTTTGATCCTGTGGCCTAGATGGTTACTGAATGAGATCCGGCTTTTAAAACTTGATTAATAGTAGATAACAGCAACTAATTTGTGATGGAGGAAAAACAACAAGGACTCGACAAAAAGATAGGGCTATTCGATTATAAGGGAGTATTCAGCTTTCAGAGAAAGAAGAAGAACGCAACACCAATAGGGATTTCGGCAAAAAGGAATGATGGTTTTTCGGTAATGGAAGAATTCAGCAATAGAAGAACAGAATGAGGGGGAGAAAAGAAAAGTAATGGAAAACCCAAGGAACCTTTCAAAGAATTCGACACCCACATTTATAGCCAAAAGCCAAATTTATACACTTCCCACTTCCCAAAACGGCACCAACTCTTCACACTTCTCAGCTCCTAACTTTTCTCCCTGATAACTCCTCAATCTCATCTAAATTTTCTCCAAGATAAGCTCCTACAATCTCTCCATGACAATTTCAAACCTCTCATCCATCAGACTTTCACTGCAACACAAACTCTAGCCGTCCTGACAGCAAAATAAATACCCCAATAAAATACCATGCCACTACTCGAACCTTGGACTCCCTTGTCTGCCAATGACGCCACCTCCTTGCCCCTTATGTGGTGCCACTTTGCCACTACACCACAAGCTCCTCTTATGTCCTTTTTCTTCTTCATTTATTTAAAAGGCCTACTACCTGAAGTCACAGTTCCCTTGGGGCTAAAACCAAAATTTTTCCTATACCCTTACTTGATCCCAGGATATCTCAAATACCCCTAAACACTCCAAATTCATTAACCCGCAAAGCCCACATGCCAATTGTCATTTTCTCGCTCACTTAAAAATTTTCTAAGACCCAAAGCCCAAAGCCCAATAGGCCCAATTCTACTAGGCCCAAATTTGGGGCGTTACAGCCAGCATCTCTATCACACTATCGGCAATCCATTTTGGTACTTCTGAAGATGTGTAAATTTGAATATGGCATGTATAGACTAGTTGTTTTGAAACATGTTTAAGATGTGTAAATAGCCATGTGATGTGGCTTGATAAATGTTGGCAATATGCATGTGTGATTTTGGTATATGATGCATGTTATGATATGGCTTGATGACAATGAAAATGTCTTATGAATGGTAAGCTTAGTGATGGATTGAAGACATTGTGATCTAGTGATATGGTGGATGAATCATGCTTGGTTATGCATGTGTTTTAGTTGTGCAATTTGGTATATAAGTTGACATGATTAGAAATGAGATTGGATGGGATGATAAGTTGATCATTTGACATGTATTTGGTTTCCAAATTGTGTGTAAAAATAGGCTTGTATGTGCTTGTAGGTATGACCCAAGTGTGGGTGGCATTTTGGCCTTGCAAATGGCCTATTTTGCATACACGGCCAAGGGACACGGGCGTGTGTCTTTGCCTTGTGGCTCAAGGGCCACTTCGAAGTGTGCCTGGACAGGTTACACGGCCGTGGCACACGGGCGTGCCTGGTGGTCGTGTAACCAAGTCAGTAGCTAGCTTAATTTCACACGGCCATGGCACACGGGCGTGTCTAGTGGCCGTGTGGACAAGTCAGTATGTATGCCCTGTTTTGGCACAGCCTGGACACATGTGCGTGTCTGGTATCCGTGTGAGGCATACGGCCTGACTGCACGGGCGTGTGACCTCTGCAGTTTTGAAAAATGTTCAAATTTCCAAGAATTTTTATATGTGTTCGGTTTAGTCCCGACCTCTTTTTAACACGTGTTTAAGGTCTCGTAGACCGTAATAAGGGACTATATGTTTATATTTGAATATGTTTAATTGATGATTGACTTAGTGTTGTGAAATGGATGTGAAATGTTTCAATAGTTTGGTAATGCCTCTTAACCCTATTTTGGCAACGATTTCGGGTTAGGGGTGTTACATTTTATTAGTATCAGAGCTACAGTTTAGTCGATTCTTGGACTAACGTAGCACGTGTGAGTCTAGCTATACATGCCATATATATAATTGCGATAGTGTGATAAATCCTGACAGTTGAAAATGTGTTTTCATATAGTAATGGATCCCGATCGAGTAATTGCTGATGATGTAGAGAGTAACATGCTTGCTCCCGCTCAAGGGACAGCGCCGGCCACATCTAGGCCAAATGATAGTAGTGAGGAAGGAGAGGCTAAGCAAGCCTTCTTACGAATGATGAGTGACTAGTTTTTGGAGTTTGTTCGAACAAATCCGGCTGCTCCACAACCTCCACCCCCACAAGTACCGATTGTGCCACAAGTTACAGATCTGACCGATTAAATAAGCCTCCTATGGATAAGATTCGAAAGTACTGGGCCGAAGAGTTTAGGGCCACAGCTGATGATGATGCTGAACGAGCTGAGTTTTGGCTCGAGAATACCATTCAAGTATTTGACAAGATGTCGTTGACTCCTGACGAATGTATAAAATGTGCAGTTTCTTTGTTGAGGGATACGGCTTATAACTGGTGGAAGACGTTGACATCTGTGGTTCTGAGATAGAGAATCACTTGGGATTTCTTTCAAACTGAATTCCAAAAGAAGTATATCAATCAACGATTCATAGATCAGAAACGTAAAGAGTTTCTAGAGCTGAAGCAATGCAGCATGTCTGTTACTGAGTATGAACGGGAATTTGTGAGATTGAGCCAATATGCAGGGGAATGTGTTTCGACTGAAGCTACTATGTGTAAACATTTCATTGAAGGGTTGAATGAAGACATTAAATTATTGGTTGGAATACTTGACATAAATGAATTTGTTGTGTTAGTTGAAAGAGCCTGCAAAGCCGAGGAGCTTAGCAAAGAAAAGAAGAAAGTCGATTCTGAGGCTAGAGATGAAAGAAAAAGATTGATGAGTAAGTTGTCTCAACCGTTGACGAAGATATTTAGAGATGCAAGCAATCGATCAAATGCTTCGTCTGGACACCCGAGTAGAGATCGTGCAAGACAAACTATTGGTCCAAGAGTTCAGATTCTAACTAAATCAAGTGTTGAAAGTGCCAAAAGTAACAAGCCTGAGTGTAGACAGTGTGGAAGACGACATGTGGAGAATGTTGGGGCAAGTACAATAATCAAACTTGTTATAAGTGTGGATCACGAGATCACTTTATTCGAGACTGCCCAAAGTTAGCTGATGAAGAAAATGTCTAGAGTGTGAGACCGAGTAATGTGACGGCTAGGAGTAGACCACCCAGAAACACTAAAAATGTGGGTGGAAGCCAAAGAGGGACTACTGATACAGCTGTGAGATCGGAGGCGAGAGCACCTGCTCGAGCCTATGCTATACGCGCATGAGAAGAAGCGTCATCTCCAAACATCATTACTGGTACTTTTACTCTATTTGATACTGATGTGATTGCATTGATAGATCCAGGTTCTACTCATTCGTATGTGTGTGTGAATCTAGTATCAAGTAAGACTCTCACCGTTGAGTCTACATCGAATTGGTGATTAGAGTATCGAACCCCTTAGGCAAGTGTATCTTGGTGGATAAAGTGTGCAAGAATTGCCCATTGATATTTCGAGATATGTGCTTTCCGGCTAATTTGATGTTGCTACCATTCGATAAATTTGATATAATTCTGGGTATGGATTGGCTCACTTTGCATAATGCCATTGTGAATTATAAACGAAAGAGTATTGATTTGAGAAGTCAGAATGGTGAGATAGTTCGAATTGAATCCAGTGATTTGAATGGGTTATCAGCTGTTGTATCTGCGATGAAAGCTTTGAACTATGTGAGAAAGGGTTGCGAAGCTTATCTGGCATATGTGATCGATACAAAAGTGACAGAAAAGAAAGTTGAATTTGTGCCTGTGGTTTGTGAATTCCCTAATGTGTTTCCTGAAGAGTTATCGAGACTACCTCCAATTCGGAAAGTTGAATTTGGCATTGAATTGGTGCCGAGAATGACTCCTATCTCAATAGCTCCGTATAGAATGGCACCGACGGAATTAAAAGAGTTGAAGTCTCAGTTGCAAGAGTTGACCAATAGAGGATTTGCACGATCGAGTTTCTCAGCCTGGGGTGCTCCTGTGTTGTTCGTGAAATAGAAAGACGACACTATGAGAATGTGTATTGACTATCGACAGTTGAACAAAGTGACAATAAAGAATAAATATCCGTTGCCTCGTATTGATGATTTGTTTGATCAGCTAAAAGGAGCTATAGCATTTTCAAAAATAGATTTGATATCGGGCTATTATCAGCTGAGAGTTAAAGAATCAGATGTGCCAAAAACTGCTTTCAGAACGAGGTATGGACATTATGAATTCTTAGTTATGCCATTTGGACTAACGAATGCTCCTGCAGTGTTTATGGATTTGATGAATTGGATATTCAGACCGTATCTGGATCATTTTTTTGTAGTGTTCATTGATGATATTCTGATTTATTCCTGTGATGAGACGCAACATGCCGAGCATTTGAGAATTATGTTACAGACTCTGCGTGAGAAGCAATTGTATGCAAAGTTTAGCAAATGTGAGTTTTGGCTGCGTGAGGTTGGATTTCTGGGGCATATTGTATCAGCTGCAGGAATACGTGTTGATCCGAGGAAAATCTAAGCTATTCTAGAATGGAAACCTCCCAGAAATGTGTTTGAAATCCGTAGTTTTCTGGGACTAGTGGGATACTATAGACGGTTTGTGAAAGGTTTTTCGATGATTGTGACTCCGTTGATGAAGTTGCTACAGAAAGATGTTAAATTTGAGTGGTCAGAAAAGTGTCATCAGAGTTTTGAGCAGTTGAAAGCGTTGTTGACAGAAGCACCAGTGTTAGTTCAACCTAAATCGGGCAAAGAATTCATAGTTTACAGTGATGCATCATTGAATGGTTTAGGCTGTGTGCTGATGCAAGAAGGCAAATTCATTGCTTATGCTTCGAGGCAGTTAAAGCCACATGAAAAGAACTATCTGACGCACGACCTAGAATTAGCCGCGATTGTATTTGCATTGAAAATTTGGCGTCACTATCTATTTGGTGAGAAATGTCATATTTATACCGATCACAAGAGCTTGAAGTACTTGATGACTCAGAAAGAATAGAGTTTGCGATAGAAAAGATGGTTAGAATTGTTGAAAGATTACGAACTTGTGATTGATTATCATCCAGGCAAAGCTAACGTTGTTGCTGATGCTTTGAGTCGAAAGTCTTTATGTGCTTTGCGAGCTATGAATACTCAGATAGATCTATGTGATGATGATTTAGTTTCGGCTGAGTTGAAAGTGAGACCGATGTTTGTACATCAGATTTGAGATGCCCAGAAAACTGATGATGAGATGATAGCAAAACGAGCCCAATGTGAATTGAATTCGGATTCAGAATTTTGAGTTGATAGTAATGATTGTTTGAGATTCAGAAATCAGATTTGTGTTCCGAAGAATTTAGAATTGATTCAGATGATTTTGAATGAAGCTCACAATAGTCGTTTGACTATTCATCCGGGGAGTACAAAAATGTATAGTGATTTGAAACAGTTTTACTAGTGGCATGGTATGAAAAGAGATATCTCAGACTTTGTGTCGAAGTGTTTAGTTTTTCAGCAAGTTAAAGCTGAACATCAGGTCCCATTCAGTTTGTTATAGCCGATCATGATTCCTGAGTGGAAATGGGAGAGAATTACGATGGACTTTGTGTCGGGGTTACCTTTATCCCCGGGAAAGAAAGATGCAATCTGGGTGATAGTTGACAGATTGACGAAATCAGCTCATTTCGTTCCGGTGAGAACAAATTATTCACTCGATAGATTGGTTGAATTATATATTGCTGAGATTGTGAGATTGCACGGGGTGCCATTATCTATTGTATCTAACAGAGATCCGAGATTTACCTCGCGATTTTGGAAGAAATTACAAGAGGCTTTAGGCACAAAGTTGCATTTCAGTACTGCTTTTCATCCGCAAACGAATGGACAATCTGAGCGGATCATTCAAGTTCTCGAAGATATGTTGAGGTGTTGTATTCTTGAATTTGAAAGTACGTGGGAAAAGCATTTACCGTTGATTGAGTTTGCGTATAATAACAGTTTTCAATCTAGCATTAAAATGGCACCGTATGAGGCTCTTTATGGCTGAAAATGTTGAACTCCATTGTATTAGACTGAACTGAGTGAGAATAAAATTCACGGAGTTGATTTGATAAAAGAAACTGAGCAGAAAGTCAAGGTGATCCGTGACAGTTTGAAAGCAGCTTCAAATCGTCAGAAATCCTATACAGATTTGAAACGAAAAGATATTGAATTCGAAGTTGGTGACAAAGTGTTTTTGAAAGTGTCTCCATGGAAAAAAATACTTCGATTTGACCGAAAAGGCAAGCTGAGTCCTAGGTTCATCGGGCCGTATGAGAACATTGAACGAGTTGGGCCGGTTGCTTATAGATTGATGTTGCCAACCGAGTTAGAAAATATTCATAATGTGTTTCATGTGTCGATGCTTCGACGGTACAGATCTGATCCGTCACATGTGAATGCCCCTATTGAGGTTGAAATTCAGTCAGATTTGTCGTATAGTGAAGAACCGATTCGAATATTAGCACGAGAGACCAATGAGTTGAGAAACAAAAGAATTTCTTTTGTGAAAGTTTTATGGCACAAACTCGGAGTAGAAGAGGCTATGTGGGAGCCTGAAGATGCTATGAGAGAGCAATATCCACACCTATTCACTGGTAAGATTTTTGGGGACGAAAATCCCTAAGGGGGGAGAGTTGTAACAGCCCGGTTTAGACCCTAGTCAGAACAGTGGTTTCGGGACACAAATTCGAGGTCAAAAAAATATTTTAATATTATTTTTGGAGTTTATAATATGTGATGGAGCAAGTGTGAAATTTCTGTGTGAAAATTTTATTGTTTGTGTGCTTTATTAGAAAAAAAAACTTAATCGCATAAAATGTAAAAGCTGTGTGCTGATTGTTGAAGTATCTATGTGTTGTGGCTTTTAAATGTGGAGGCCTTATGAGGCAATAAAACCATGTTTAAAGATAGTGGGTGGCAATGGACAAATGTGACCTTAATGTTTATATGTTTTATTTATTAATTCAAAAGGTTAATATGGTAAATAGATTAATAATATGATAGTAAATAAAAAAAATGGAAATGTTAGTGGATGTGTTCATCCATTCTAGCCGAATTTGAAGAAAAGAAAAGAAAGAAAATTGAGCTAGGGCATTCGGCCATTTGGGAGCTTAATTCAAGGTTAGTTTTGCTTCGGTTTTTAATAATTTCAATGTTTTCGTAATCGTTGTTTTGTGTACCTCGAAACCCATGCTTCAATTTTGAAAATTGATAAATATTTTGAAATATTCCATTGATGAATATGTGAGCTTTGTGTTGATAGTTGGTGGAATATGAAAGCTTAGTGTTGGCTTAACATAGTTTGTATTAGGATTTTTGGTGAAATTGAGTAATTTGGGCCAAATTGAGAAAAGTGTAAATTGGAGGAAAAAATTCTGAAATAAATGAAATGTGTGGGCTTGTATAAGCATGGGAAGAATTCGGCTAAGCTTGTGTGAGTATAAATTTGGTGTATTTTGTGATTTTGTGAATTAGGGACTAAAGTGTCGAAGTGTGAAAATGTGAGGGCTATTTTGTAAAATGCCCTAAATATGTGTGTTTGGATTAAATTGAAGGAATTGGTATTGAATGAGCTAAATTTGAATGTGTATAGACCAAGAAAGGAGAGGTTCGGATCGAGATCGAGGCAAAGACAAAGTGCTCGATTAATCGACCGTTTCGGTATTTCAACGTCCAAGGTAAGTTCGGATATAATACTAGTTGTTAAATTATATCCATGTGAAGTGAATTGAATGAATATATACATAATTATGAGATTAGAAATGCTATGTGCGGAGGTTAAATAAATGGCACTAAGTGTGCGAAATATTAGAAACGAGACAGAGATGGTTAGCACTGTGTGTGCAAAGAGATAGAAGCTTTGGCGTATTGATTTGGCACTGTGTGTGCGTTACCGATATAGGTTCGGTTTATATATTGGCACTAATTGTGCGATGACGATTATGTTTCGATCATAAAACTAGCACTAAGTGTCGAATAAATCAAAAGAATAGAAAAGATTGAACATGATGTAATATTGAGCTATTGAGTAGCATGAATGGTGAGTAACTATGTGTTGATCAAGGTACGTTTGAACCTATATGGTTGATGATGATTTTAAAAGTTGAATGAATAGATATTTGAGTATATAGTTGAGATTGATGATGTGCTTAGTTGTGCATTTATCTAAGTGATGGTTTAATTATATGTTGATGAGATATTATTGAGTTGTATGTATTGTATTTTGAACTTACTAAGCTTTGAAAGCTTACTGTGTGATTTGTTTCTCTATTTTACAGTGTCAGTAAAGCTAGCTCGGATCCGGGGATCGCCAGCATCTCTATCACACTATCGGCAATCTATTTTGGTACTTCAGAAGATGTGTAAATTTGAATATGGCATGTATAGACTAGTTGTTTTGAAACATGTTTGAGATGTGTAAATAGCCATGTGATGTGGCTAGATAAATGTTGGCAATATGCATGTGTGATTTTGGTATATGATGCATGTTATGATATGGCTTGATGACAATGAAAATGTCTTATGAATGGTAAGCTTAGTGATGGATTGATGACATTGTGATCTAGTGATATGGTGGATGAATCATGCTTGGTTATGCATGTGTTTTAGTTGTGCAATTTGGTATATAAGTTGACATGATTAGAAATGAGATTGGATGGGATTATAAGTTGATCATTTGACATGTATTTAGTTTCCAAATTGTGTGTGAAAATAGGCTTGTATGTGCTTGTAGGTATGACCCAAGTGTGGGTGGCATTTTGGCCTTGCAAATGGCCTATTTTGCATACACGACCAAGGGACACGGGCGTGTGTCTCTGCCTTGTGGCTCAAGGGCCACTTCGAAGTGTGCCTGGACAGGTTACACGGTCGTGGCACACGGGCGTGCCTTGTGGCCGTGTAACCAAGTCAGTAGCTAGCTTAATTTCACACGGCCATGGCACACGGGCGTGTCTGGTGGCCGTGTGGACAAGTCAGTATGTATGCCCTGTTTTGGCACGGCCTGGACACATGGGCGTGTCTAGTAGCCGTGTGAGGCATACGGCCTGACTGCACGGGCGTGTGACCTCTGTAATTTTGAAAAATGTTCAAATTTCCAAGAATTTCGTATGTGTTCGGTTTAGTCCCGACCTCTTTTTAACACGTGTTTAAGGTCTCGTAGACCGTAATAAGGGACTATATGTTTATATTTGAATATGTTTAATTGATGATTGACATAGTGTTATGAAATCGATGTGAAATGTTTCGATAGTTCGGTAATGCCTCTTAACCCTATTTTGGCGACGGTTTCGGGTTAGGGGTGTTACAGAGGCCGTGTGAGGGACACGGGCCAGGGACACGGGCGGGTGTCCGGCCGAGTGTATTAAGTCAGTGTCGACCACGGGTGAGGAGCACGGGCATGTCTCAGGGGCACACGGGCGTGTCCCTTGAACAACACGGGCAAAATTTTTCTAAGTGTGTAAAAGTTTTCGATTAATTCTCGAAACCTTCCGGAAGTATGTTTAAGGCCTCGTGGGCCTAGGATGAGTAATAAACCATAATTTATACATTAGCTTATTTTTGGATGAGTTTTCATTAGATTTGATGAATTCGATGCACCTAATCCTTTAAATTCATGTTTTATCCTCAGGAGAGCTTAGGGAGTCGAAAAGAACGAGAAACGGGCCAAAAAGGGACAAAATGGGCCTATCTTAGAATCCAACATGGCCTGGACCATTGGACACGGCCGTGTGCTACGAGCAGGATATACCACAGCCTGGACTATTATCCACGGGCAAACCACACGGCCGTGTGTGGTGAGCAGGAGCGAGCACGGCCTAGGGCTATCGAGCACGGGCGTGTCACACGGGCGTGTCCCTGCCGTATCAAAGACTAATTCTATCCAGAAAAGGTTACTTGTGAGCAAAGAAAGACATTCCAAAGCCTATATAAACACCCTAGGGGGTGACCTAAAAGGGGACGCAGAATAGAACGCAGAAAATACTCGAAGACAGCCGTCGAAAGCATCTCGGAGGAAGGATCTCCATCAAGACTTAAGATCTCCCATCAAGTTCTTTAGAAGTTTTTGGGTTTTCTTATGTTTTGTAGTTTTCCTTATTCTATGATGTTTCCTTTTATCATTATGAACTAAATCCCTTAAATACCTAAGGGGATGAAACCTAAGACGGATCTTATTATTATTTGATTTATAAGATAAATACTTGTTCTTATTCTTAATTGTGAGTTCTTATTCTTGTTTTGATAATTTAGGTTATTGATTCAAGTTCGAATGTGCTTATTCAGTGGAGCAAAAGTCTCTGTTTAAGAATAGATCAACACAATTAAGCGGAGTTGATTGCAACCCTAGACATAGGGCTTACTTAAAATCACGGATTAGAGTCAAATCTAATAAGGAAATCCATAGATCGAGTTAATGCGACAATAGGGGTTTTAATTAGAAAGAGATTTCAATTAATCAACCTAGAGTTAGTTGTTTTTAGTCTCGAGAGAGATATTAACATAAATCAGGGATTTCTACGGATTAAGTCAAGTGAATAAATCATATGAATCAAAAGTAATAAGTGAAGTCTAGGTGGATTCTCCCTTAGGTATTGCTTATCACATAAGTTGTCTAAAAGTATTTTCCCAATTCTTTCATTGTCGTGTTTTTAATTAAGTTTTAGTTTAAAAGAATTCACTCCAATACTTAGGCTAAATAATAAGAAGATAGTAACTACTAGTACTCTTGGTCCTTGTGGATACGATATAACCGGTCTTACCATAACTATACTATTAAACGATAGGTGCGCTTGCCTTTATTGTGATCGTAGTTAGTTTTAGACACATCAAGTTTTTGGCGCCGTTGCTGGGGACTAAGATATTAGGAACACTAAATTTTTATTACTTTAGCCGTTATTTTTATTTTTATTGCAATTTAATTTCTTTTCTACTTTTCTAATTTTTCTTTCTTTGCTTCTGGCAGGGACTTTTAGTTTATGACTAGAAGAAACCCGTCAGGACCCTTACTTTTTGACAGTGATATAGAAGGTACAGCTCACAGAAACCGAAGAGAAATAAGGCGAAGTCTACAATACATAGAAGAAGAGCAATAAGAAGAAACTAATACTACAGAAGAGATGGCTGATAATAATCTGCTACCTCCTGTGGTTGCCGCAAACCTGGTGAATCAAAATCTTGCTCCTCGTACTATGTATGATTATGCTAAACCTAATCTAACAGGAATTGAATCAAGTATTGTTAGACTCGCTATTCTTTGCAAATAATTTTGAACTGAAACCTAACACTATACAGAGATGATTCAGCAATTTGTTCAGTTTGATGGTTTGCAGGATGAGGATCCAAACAATCACTTGGCAAATTTTCTAGAATTCTGCGACACTTTCAAAATCAATGGCGTTTCTGATTATGCCATTCGCCTTCGGTTGTTTCCCTTCTCGTTGAGGAACAAAGCTAAACAGTGGTTGAACTCGTTACCACGAGGATCAATCACTACATGGGATCAAATGACCGAAAAAATTTTACTTAAATATTTTCCACCGGCTCAAACGGCTAAGTTGAGGAATGATGTAACACCCCATACCCGAGTTCGAGGCTAAGACCGGATACGAGACATTACTATGCTTGAACTTTCATAAACATGTACTTACGGGCTGTAAAATTTTGTTCTGAATTAAAAACTTCTCTTTCTTAATCAAAACATACATTTCATGGGCCTATGAGGCCTTAAACACATATCCGGAAACTTTCGGAATTCAATCGGAAACTTTTCCTCGAAACAGGGGTCACACGCCCGTGTAGCTTGGGACACACCCGTGTAGCTTGGGACACTCCCGTGTAGCTTGGGACACGCCCGTGTACCCCTAAGCCATGCCCGTTTCTTCCACCCGTGGTCGACACTGACTAATTACACACGGTCTGAACACGCCCGTGGGCTTAAACCGTGTGCCATACCTTGATATACTGACTTGCTTACACGGCCTGGGGCACACGCCCGTTTCCTAACCGTGTTTCATGCACGACTCCAACATACGGCCGTGGGATTAACCGTGGCCTATCCCCGACTTATGGAACAAAGGTAGTGGTACATGACGCCCAGACACACGCCCGTGTGTCTATCCGTGTGGGCACTTAGAGGCTATCTACCAAGCCTTTTACCACTTTCATTTGCATACAATCATACATCATCACATAATTTCACATAGCTTCAATATAACTCTTGAATTAAAGAAATTTAATCATAGGAGAAATAAAGTCTTTATCCTATACACTAGGGAGGACTATATCCAATACAATTACAACAACTTAAGCCATTGTCAATGGCTATACACAACCAAACTATAAATTCTCTTAGGCCAACACAATTTGGCTACAACAATTAGACTTGATCAACTTTAAAAGAATCCCTATACATGCCATGACCCAAAAGAACTTGAAACACCATACCAAGAGTCTACTCGATAGTGTGAAAACATCTCTGGCGGCCTCCAACCCGAGCTAGCTAAAATAACCTATAAGAGATGAGAAAAGTAAAGGAGTAAGCAATAATGCTTAGTAAGTTCATCTGCATAAACTGATAAATACCGATATTCTTTGAATATTCATAACCATAAGGTATTGTACGGAGTTTTTCTCATTAACTCATGGTAACTTACTCAACCATTCTTGAAGCTTACTCGTTCTATCTCTTACCACATCCTTACCATTCCACAAGCAAACTGCTTGTGTTAAATAGCATACATTCCTGCACTGATCACCACGTGATCACATAAAACAACATATCAAACATTTTCAATAAGCCATTCATACTACAAATCTCTCGGGGGTTTCGTACTTAGCCCACCATTGAATCTCTAGTAGGGTGGTATTGCACACAGCCCACCAATCATTTATACTTATGGTGATTTCGCACTTAGCACACCAATCGTTTATACTTACGGTGGTTTTGCACTTAGCCTACCAATCATTTATAAGCGATGGTATCGCACACAGCCCATCGATTACTAATTTATCAGGTGGTAACACACATAGCCCACTGATATTAATATAATTGATGGTATCACACACAGCCCATCACTACCATCAATAAGGTGATATCGCACATAGCTCACCGTTATTTTACATTCATGGATAGTAATCCACAAGTATATCTCTATTTCAAATGTTCATCCGAGAACATCCTCACATACTTCTATTCTTACTTAAGTTTCTACGATACTCGTTCGCATTCACACGGTGCATCAATAAATCTATCTCATGCAACTAAGGTGCATTAATAACACATATCCCACTAGGGGTTCATCATATATTGAATTCATCTCAATTCAGTTCTAACACTTGTACTTCTCGTGGTACAACCACATACATTCAACATATCCGTTAAATCATTCAAATTGTTAAATAACTCTCTTGAGTCTCATACACATAGTTCTCATTGACATCATACCCCAATAGGGTCTTACACATATTAACATATCAATTCCATGTCCTTGACATGGTCTTATACGAACTCTTACACCAAGGCCATATTCCAATATGGTCTTACTCGAGACTTTAACCATTATCATATCATTCTATATACATTTCCCATTACTATTAAAATCAATTCTCTTGACATCTCATCAAAGATATTTCATACATTCATAGAGTAAATCTACATTCCATACAACATTGGAATATTAAATTAACTCGTACATAGTTGCAACAATCGCACATGAGCTTACCTCAATGTCGAATGGGCCGAAAGGGACTTTTGCCCACATTTCTCTTTTCATCCGTTCTAGGTCCGAAACTCATTTTTTTTATCTAGAACAATGAAATTTACTGATTTAATCACTTATAAATCATAATAAACCATAATCTACACTTTAGGAAAAAATGACTCTTTTGCCCCTACACTTTGGCAAAAATTACGATTTTGCCCCTAGGCTCGTAAATAAATTTTCATCACATTTTCTTGTTAAACCAGCCTAGCTGAACATTTAATCCTCTTACAACTATCCACAATTCCATCTATTTCATGCCTTAATGAACAAATTACAACTTTTGCATTTTAGTCCCAATTAGGTGTTTTCACAACAACACCTTTCACAAAAGTTGTTTATCAACATCCTATCATTCATTTTCTTTCATAAAAACTCATCAAACAACATGAACTATATCATGGCAAGTCTCTAGACTTTCAACCATATTGCAAACTAGTCCCCTCTTTAGAAAGCTTAAGCTTTGGGGACTCCAAAAGTACAATTTTTATCAAGAAAGATCATCAAAATCACTTACTTGTGAGAAGAATTGCTTGCTGGAATTTTAAGATTTCAAACCCCTCCCATGGCTGCTATTTTCGGTGGAAGAAATAAAAAGATGATAGCTTTTTGCTTATTTCATCTTATTTTATTTCTTTTTAATCACCTAACATGACCACATTTAATGCTCTTGTCCCCTTAGCTATACTTGACCGGCCAACTCACTTAACAAGGCCAAATTGCACATTTGGGGCCTCCAATTTATAATCCATAGCTACTTGGCACCTTTAGCAAATAAAATGGAACTTTCGCACTTTATGCGATTTAGTCCTTTTTCGCAATTAAGCTAGAAATCGCTAAAATTAAGGCACCAAAATTTTCATGCATCCTTATAAACATGTTATAACACATAACATAACATGAAAATAATTTTCTCTAACCTCGAATTAGTGATTCTGAGATCACTGTTCTGACTAGCCCCTAAATCGGGCTGTTACAATTCTCCCCCCCTTAGGGATTTTCGTCCCCGAAAATCTTATCAGGAGGATTTGTTATCAACATTCTTAAAATGTTTCCATCTACTCTTCAAAATCGCAAATCCACTTATCCTCAAGTTTCTCTTGTCAACAACCTTTAAGCTATAATACACAAGGTCGAAGCGTAACTTGAGACCTAGGTATTTCTTCCTCCAGGGCATATACTCAGTAATCCACCAATTTAGAACTCTGAACATGTCCAAATGATCATTTCGGATCTTTACTGGTTGATTCATCATAATTCGAATGACATCCCCCTCCTTGGGGATTTTGTCAAACCAAATTTGAAATCTATAAGGTTTTATCTCACTTTCTTATCAAAGCATTCACCAACTGTAATAGTCTTGACTTGTACGCTTTGAAAACTCAGCTTTTAGTGATCAACTACTTCTGACCATAAACTTAATCGTATCGTGAAATGTACTCTACTATCAGAACATGTATGTATAACTACATTTCCTTATTCTTGCATTAGAAGATATGCTATTACTAAATCTCATACCAAAACTTCTGCATAAGTTCTGGATTCATCATCATTCCAATTTCTATCTCAAAGTAACATCAACAAAGGAAATCTTATTCGACCTGAATTTTAACGTCTTAATCAAGCTCACTCAGAGCTTATTTAAAATACCATTTACTATCTCACTTCTGAACCCTTGTTCTGAAAGGAAGACTCGCTCTAGTCATTAACCTTGCTGAAACTAGAATATTACCAACTAAGATCAACCGAGTAACTAACTCGCATTGCTTAACATGGATCTTTCATTCAGACACCTGTACTATGTCTACTATCTGAGAAGTATTACAATAACTATACTCACCATTGTAATAGTTCAAGCCGTTTTCACTATTTCATTTTCAAAATCCTCTGCAGCATAAGATTCTCTAACTCATCAAAATTCAAAAAGTACATATCGGTTTGTCCATGAATCATTTCCTAACATTTAACTCACAATACAGACACAAAAGTGATCGTCTCTGGATCACCGACCTATCAACTCTTTTTCTCGATTGCATCGAACTCGAAGATTAGAACTTTCAATTAATAGCTCCTCTATAGCTTTCAATTCAACCATCACGGTTTAAACATTTCGATGAGCATGTCCTTGTATCATGCTCCCTACTCACGTACACACAGGATTTTATTCTCTTTATTGATTCATGCGTGAATATACACAGAACTTGAATCATATCTCAACATATTAATCTACTCTTTTCTCCACACTGAGAACATATTTCTAGCACACTCTCATCTGAGTTTCTCTTGCTGTGCTAATCTAAAACCTTTACTAACATCATATCTCATGATAGTAGGGACATCTCAATCGAATTCATTAACTCTATTCAGCTTACTCGAAAACTCATCATACAACGTGAAACTTGTGATTTCACTTCTTATACTAGAATCATCACTAACTTCTTCCTCAAAGTACCCAAATAGGGTTACGAAGAGATAAAGAAATGTCGATTTCAATTAACTAAATCAACAACCGTTTTGTCTTATTCTTACCATCAGCTATCATTCTCATACAATCATGGTTTATGAAAAGAACAACTACATCAGCCCTGAAAGGCAACAGATATTTATACATAATAATCAAGGAGATTATTATAATCCATCCATGGCATTAACTAACCATGCACAAACTACAGGCTTTGAGCCAACTTACTCAAACTTGCCATTTTTTAGCACATACCGTGCCACACGCCGTACTCGTTTCTTTGTGATTCAGTCACGAATATCTGCATTCACTCCTTCACATGACTTTAGTACTAATCTCATTTCTACTTCTAACTCATCTACCTGTCCCATTGATCACTAGGGATAATCAAAGACGCATATTCATCGTCATTCATGTAGTTACGAAACCAATGCCACATCCCCGAGGTGGTCTTATATGGAGTCACCTCTAAATGCCAATGCCATATCCCGGATAAGGTCTTATATGGACTTCCACATCAAATATCTATACCATATTCTGAATATGGTATTACACAATTCTCATATTCATTACCAAAGCCATATCCTGAATATGGTCTTATACGGGATCTCAACTCGGTGCCGGGGCCATGTCCCGGACATGGTCTTATACGGGACCGTATCTATTTCATATCTCAATGATAATCTTCTCATTTTAGTCCTCTAGGACTTCATCCTCATGTTCAACAACAATTACTCTATTTAGTAGAGTATTATGTATCAGTGTGATACAAGGCATTTTTAATTATGCTAACATAATCATTGCATTTATCAAATGCAAACTTACCCAAGTTCCACATTAACGTCTACTTGAGTACTCAACATTTAACTATACTTTCTCTTACCGTCACTTATCAATTAAAGAATGTCTTACGGGTTTGAGTACGTCGTTCACTTGATTGCCATAGTCCAACTATGGTCTTACTCATATTACTCATCATAGCCCAGCTATTTCCTTACATGTCATCACGATGCCATAGCCTTGCTACGGTATTACATGAAGTCTCACATCAATGCCGGTGCCATATCCCAGATATGGTCTTACACGGAATCACTATATCGATGCCAATGCCATGTCCCAGACATGGTCTTATATGGGATCATATATACTGCCATGGTCCAACCATGGTCTTATTTATCATTTTATCATTGAACGACCGTACCCATCTCCTGCATTCTACTTAGTCAAACTTCTCAGTCTAACTCTCACACCATAATACATGTGGTTTCCTACAGAGCCACGAAATAAAACATTATACATTCTCTACTTTAACAGTCACACGTGGGACTTAACCATGTGAACATATTTATCATAAACAATGATATCACAAATCTCAAATACTTACTTATTCTTACTGATTCTCACATACATCATGGTACTTACTAGTCTCATGCTTGTAAAGTAAACATGATAACTGCAACACTTGATCACATAGATCAGTATAATTTGCTATGGTAAACATAATCTCAATATCATCATTCATAACATGAATAATACTTCTTAGTCAGCTTTAACAAGTATGACGTGATATCAACTTTACTAAATTAACTTTCTTGCTATCTCATTTAATCTTTACTCATTTGCCCGATGATTTACTATGAATGACTGAGGATACTAAATCTCATCTCACATTTACCTCGATGCCAAAGCCATATCCCAGATATGGTCTTACATGGGATCTCTCAACTTGGTATCGATGCCATGTCTTTACATGGACTTACACGAATTCTTCCTTATGAATTCCCTTGGGAATTTACCATTGCCATGTCTTGTCATGGTCTTACTTGGTATATATACTTGTCAACGCTGAGCCTTGGCTTGGACTTACATGGGAACTCTATCTCATGATAGCTTTTCAATGCCAAGACTAGTCTTGGACTTACATGACATCTTTGCTTAGAGACTCGCCAATGCCATGCCTTGGCTTAGGCTTATATGGGTCTTCATCTCATAGTAACTCTTCAATGCCAGGACTTGTCTTGGTCTTACATGATAACTTGCTTGATTGCTGATGCCATGCCTCAGCTTGGTCTTATACGGACTTTCTTGTCTCATGTGGTAGATTGAGTATCCTAAGTAATTCATCTTCAATCGAGACTTTCATATACGTGCTCTTAGTAACTTCTTTGTTTAGTAGATCATCAAACATTTTCATGGAAATAATGTGCATATAATAACATTACAAGCAATTCAATGAAAATAATCATGAAGCTTGAAAATCATACAAACTTACTGAAATTAGCTCGGTTGGGAATCATCCCTAAACAATTTCGTTAGAGCCGGGAGACATCACACTATCATGATCCACATATGGCATGTATAGCTAGACTCTTACTGTCGCTAGGTTAGTCCTAGAACCGACTAAACCATAGCTCTAATACCACTAAATGTAACACCTCATACCCGAGTTCGAGGCTAAGACCGGATACGAGACATTACTATTCTTGAACTTTCATAAACATGTACTTACGGGCTGTAAAATTTTGTTCCAAATTAAAAACTTCTCTTTCTTAATCAAAACATACATTTCATGGGCCTATGAGGCCTTATACACATATCCAGAAACTTTCAGAATTAAATCGAAAACTTTTCCTCGAAACAGGGGTCACACACCCGTGTAGCTTGGGACACGCCCGTGTAGCTTGGGACACGCCCGTGTACCCCTAAGCCATGCCCATGTCTTCCACTCGTGGTCGACACTGACTAATTACACACGGTCTGAACACGCCCGTGGGCTTAGACCGTGTGCCATACCTTGATATACTGACTTGCTTACACGGCCTGGGGCACACGCCCGTTTCCTAACCGTGTTTCATGCACGACTCTAACATACGGCCGTGGGATTAACCCGTGGCCTATCCTGACTTATGGAACAAATGTGCAGGGTACGCACGGCCTAGATACACGCCCGTGTGTCTATCCGTGTGGGCACTTAGAGGCTATCTACCAAGCCTTTTACCACTCTCATTTGCATACAATCATACATCATCACATAATTTCACATAGCTTCAATATAACTCTTAAATTAAAGACATTTAATCATAGGAGAAATAAAGTCTTTATCCCATACACTAGGGAGGACTATATCCAATACAATTACAACAACTTAAGCCATCGTCAATGGCTATACACAACCAAACTATAAATTCTCTTAGGCCAACACAATTTGGCTACAAAAATTAGACTTAATTAACTTTAAAAGAATCCCTATACATGTCATGACCCAAAAGAACTTGAAACACCATACCAAGAGTCTACTCGATAGTGTGAAAACATCTCCGGCGGCCTCCAACCCGAGCTAGCTAAAATAACCTATAAGAGATGAGAAAAGTAAAAGAGTAAGCAATAATGCTTAGTAAGTTCATCCGCATAAACTGATAAATACCGATATTCTTTGAATATTCATAACCATAAGGTATTGTACGGAGTTTTTCTCATTAACTCATGGTAACTTACTCAACCATTCTTGAAGCTTACTCGTTCTATCTCTTACCACATCCTTACCATTCCACAAGCAAACTGCTTGTGTTAAATAGCATACATTCCTGTACTGATCACCACGTGATCACATAAAACAACATATCAAACATTTTCAATAAGCCATTCATACTACAAATCTCTCGGGGGTTTCGCACTTAGCCCACCATTGAATCTCTAGTAGGGTGGTATCGCACACAGCCCACCAATCATTTATACTTATGGTGATTTCGCACTTAGCACACCAATCGTTTATACTTACGGTGGTTTCGCACTTAGCCCACCAATCATTTATAAGCGATGGTATCGCACACAGCCTATCGATTACTAATTTATCAGGTGGTAACGCACATATCCCACCGATATTAATATAATTGATGGTATCGCACACAGCCCATCACTACCATCAATAAGGTGATATCGCACATAGCTCACCGTTATTTTACATTCATGGATAGTAATCCACAAGTATATCTCTATTTCAAATGTTCATCCGAGAACATCCTCACATACTTCTATTCTTACTTAACTTTCTACGATACTCGTTCGTATTCACACAGTGCATCAATAAATCTATCTCATGCAACTAAGGTGCATTAATAACACATATCCCACTAGGGGTTCATCATATATTGAATTCATCTCAATTCAGTTCTAACACTTGTACTTCTCATGGTACAACCACATACATTCAACATATCCGTTAAATTTTTCAAATTTTTAAATAACTCTCTTGAGTCTCATACACATAGTTCTCATTGACATCATACCCCAATAGGGTCTTACACATATTAACATATCAATGCCATGTCCTTGACATGGTCTTATACGAACTCTTACACCGAGGCCATATTCCAATATGGTCTTACTCGAGACTTTAACCATTATCATATCATTCTATATACATTTCCCATTACTATTAAAATCAATTCTCTTGACATCTCATCAAAGATATTTCCTACATTCATAGAGTAAATCTACATTCCATACAACATTGGAATATTAAATTAACTCATACATAGTTGCAACAATCGCACATGAACTTACCTCAATGTCGAATGGGCCAAAAGGGACTTTTGCCCACATTTCTCTTTTCATCCGTTCTAGGTCTGAAACTCGTTTTCTTTGATCTAGAACAATGAAATTTACTGATTTAATCACTTATAAATCATAATACACCATAATCTACACTTTAGGCAAAAATGACTATTTTGCCCCTACACTTTGCAAAAATTACGATTTTGCCCCTAGGCTCGTAAATAAATTTTCATCACATTTTCTTGTTAAACCAGCCTAGCTGAACATTTAATCCTCTTACAACTATCCACAATTCCATCTATTTCATACCTTAATGAACAAATTACAACTTTTACATTTTAGTCCCAATTAGGTGTTTTCACAACAACACCTTTCACAAAAGTTGTTTATCAACATCCTATCATTCATTTTATTTCATAAAAACTCATCAAACAACATGAACTCTATCATGGCAAGTCCCTAGACTTTCAACCATATTGCAAACTAGCCCCCTCTTTAGAAAGCTTAAGCTTTGGGGACTCCAAAAGTACAATTTTTATCAAGAAAGATCATCAAAATCACTTACTTGTGAGAAGAATTGCTTGCTGAAATTTTAAGCTTTCAAACCCCTCCAATGGCTGCTATTTTCGGTGGAAGAAGAGAAGAAATAAAAAGATGATAGCTTTTTGGTTATTTCATCTTATTTTATTTCTTTTTAATCACATAACATGACCACATTTAATGCTCTTGTCCCCTTAGCTATCCTTGACCGGCCGACTCACTTAACAAGGCCAAATTGCACATTTGGGACCTCCAATTTATAATCTATAGCTACTTGGCACCTTTAGCAAATAAAATGGAACTTTCGCACTTTATGCGATTTAGTCCTTTTTCGCAATTAAGCTAGAAATCGCTAAAATTAAGGCACCAAAATTTTCATGCATCCTTATAAACATGTTATAACACATAAGATAACATGAAAATAATTTTATCTAACCTCAAATTAGTGATTTCGAGATCACTGTTCCGACTAGCCCCTAAATCGGGCTGTTACAAATGATATCTCTTCTTTTGTGCAGATGGATTTAGATACACTTTACGATGCATGGGAGAGATATAAGGATTTACTAAGAAGGTGCCCTCACCATGGGTTACCTTTGTGGCTACAGGTTCAAACCTTTTACAACAGTGTGAACCCCTCAACTAGGCAGTTGATTGATTCAGCCGCCGGTGGAACCCTAAATAACAAGACCCCTGAAGCGGTTTATGAGTTTATAGAGGAGATGGCACTAAATAACTATCAGTGGCAGGTTATGAGGATAAAGCCAACAAAAGCTGCCAGTGTTTTCAACCTTGACGCAGTGACCATGCTATCAAACCAGGTAGAACTGTTAAATAAAAAGATTGATGGTTTGTGTGGTTCTTCGCAGGTACATCCAATGATGCAGTGCGATACAAATTGAGGAGGGACGAACAATACAGAATATCCATCCTACAACTCTAGCATAGAAAGCGAACAGATGAACTATATGGGTAATAATTCTAGACCTCAGAATAATCCTTATAGTAACACTTACAATCCAGGTTGGAGGAACCATCGAAATTTCTCATGGGGTGGTCAAGGAAATCAGAGACAATAACCCCCTCCAGGCTTTCAACAGTAACCCTACCCACAAGAGAAAAAGTCGAACCTTGAGAAGATGCTAACAAAATTTATCGCGGTGTTAGAAACCCATTTCCAAAACACTGAAACAGCACTCAAAAATCAGCAAGCGTCAATTCAAGGGCTCGAGAACCAAATAGGTCAGCTTGCTAAGCTGATCTCAGAACGACCACAAGGAAACTTGCCAAGCAACACTGAAATTAACCCAAAGGAGCAAATTCATGCCATTACTGTTCACGATAGTGAAGGGTTAGACGAACCAAAATAGAGGCAAGAAAACGTGGTAGATAAGGGTAAGGTTGAGGTAAGCCATGATAAATCGAAATCAGTAAGTACAGAGTACAAACCTCGTGTACCATATCTCAATGCGACAAAGAAAGACCGTACAGATGAATAATTCGGTAAATTTCTTAAAATTCTAAAGAAATTACATATTAACTTACCGTTTATTGAAGCTCTTTCGCAGATGCCCAATTCAAAGAAATTTTTAAAAGAGCTTTTGACAAACAAACGGAAGCTAGACGAAGCGTCGCATGTGGAGCTAAATGCAGTGTGCTCAGCAATCTTACAAAATAGTCTACCACAAAAGTTAAAAGATCCATGGAGTTTTACGATTCCTTGCTTAATTAGTGGTTTATCTATTAATAATGCTTTAGCAGATTTAGGGGCAAGCATCAATGTTATGCCTTATAAAATGTTTAAACAGCTAGGTCTTGGGAAACCCAAACAAACTAGGATGAGCATTCAATTAGCTGATAAAACCATTAGAATTCCTAGGGGTATAATTGAAGATGTACTAGTAAAAATTGATAAATTCATTTTCCCAGTAGACTTTGTTGTGTTAGACATGGATGAGGACAATAATTTCCTTTAATTTTAGGAAGACCCTTTTTGGCAACTGCTAAAACTAGAATTGATGTTGGTACAGGTGAACTCACACTTCGTGTAGGTGACGAAACGATCACTCTTCAGGCTTTTGATTCGGCTAGGACATCGAGTAATAAAGGTGAGAACATAAATTCTATTAATGACCATTTGGTTCAACATTCTTTTCAGGAAACACCACAAAGTTACACAACTGAGCCATATCCTAGACCTCGTGCCACCAAAGAAACAACTCATGAGGAGCGAAGGCTTCAAATCGATGAACTAGACGAGTGGAAGCCACATGTTAAGGAGAAACCAATAAAACACGAAGCAAACTACTTCAAGGTTGGGGACCGAGTTCTAATGGATAATACAGATCCTCGTGTTGCCACTTCTGAACCTAATGGAATAACTCCTTTCACGGTACTTAATACTTTCCCATATGGTACAGTCGAGGTAACTCATTCTCAATATGGCACCTTCAAGGTGAATCGTACTCGTCTAAAACCTTATTTTAATACAATGATAACAAGAATGAGGAGTTTCAACTCCTCAAACCACCATGATTATGCAAATGAGAGGTAAGTCTAGCTTAAGACTTTAAACAAGCGCTTCTCGGGAGGCAACCCGAGCACTAACCCCTTTAATTTTCATATTTTTTATTCTTAGCACCAAACTAAAACTAACCACATTAATAAAGCGCAGGTTTCCCTACCACACGGCCTTACACACGGGCATGGCCGTGGCCGTGTGGACACCACGAATACGCACCTCGGTGTGGCAGAGACCGTGCAAACCAAGGACGACACTTTTCCCAAAACACGGGATGCGAAAAAATGCCACGACCGTGCGATACGGCCGTGGTCGACACTGAGAAAGTAACACGGGTGTACGACACGCTCGTGTCCCTAGGCCGTGGTCGACACTGATTAATCAAACAAGGGCGTGGAAACCTCTACACGGCCGTAGGAGAAACGAACGAAGTATCACACGGCCGTGCAACTAGACCGTGTAACCTAACACGCCCAGAGCACACGGGCGTGGGCAGCTACCTAACCCCCTTCTTCTATTTAAACCCCCTTATTCTATTCATCTTCATCTCTAATTCTTCTTCTACCTAACCCTAGCCACCATAGCTTTTCTCCACTTTCACCACCGGCCACCGCCTCCTCACTCCACTTACTTCACTTTACTCCATGCATTTTCCTTTCCCCCTTTCCCTTCTTCTTTCTTCACACCACTACCACACCAACCACCATCCTTGCCACCATGCTAGAAGCAAGATCAAAGCCACCATCTCCATGTCGAAGAAGCGAAAGGACTCTGGCACGGTATCCCCATGCACGACCACTCTACATAAGTTCATGCCGGCCGCTTCATTGACTCGAGAAGTCAAGGACCTTTGAGTCCATTTATTTTTTATTTTTCTTTTATTTTCATTTTTAAATTCTTTCCGTTTACCTTTCTTGTCCTTAACTTATATTATTATATTTTGATTTCTTTAATTTAGGTTTAAGGGGCTATTACGGAATGACCCCACCACCACCGGAGTATCTACCACCCTTGCCCACTTTTACACCGTTTCTTTTTTTTTTTTTGACTCCATCCAAAATTCAGGAAGTTTCACTTCTTTCCCTATCTTATGATTTTCTCACTAATTTGTCATTACTTATCTTTGTACATTGAGGACAATGTACATCTTAAGTGTGGGGAGGTGTCAACAATACTGAATTATACCTTGTTCTTAAGTAATTTTCTCATTTTTATTATTAGAATGAAACTTCTATTGATTTATGATTTTCATTGATATGTTTCAGATTAAGTCATAAGTAATTGTGCATTGATGGTTTAAACTTTAAGATATTAGAGGATCAAGCATGATAAGTCTATTTTCATAATCAAAAATTGTAATAGGTTGTTCTCCTAAATTTAAATATTACTTTGAAGTTTGAAATTTGCAAGGTTGACATCAAAAACCATAATTTTTGTGAGATTTTGAGCCTTTTAGAGAATATTCTTTTCTTGCTCACTTTATTAATTATGAGTGTGTCAACATTGATTTGTTATTCTACAACTTTCTTCGATCATACATGTCGAGACCACACCTTTGATTTCATATACTGAGATGATAAAGGCACCTAGGTCTTAACCCACTTATTCCACTAAAAAGCCTACCCGTTTAATTAACCCCTAGTGAACCCCTTTGAAGCCTAATCAACCATTTCTTGATATACCACTAATATTAAACCAAAACCCATTTTGTATTTGTTATCACCATTTCTCTTGACTACCCTTATATCGAGATTTGATTTGATCAGTTGCTTAACTATTTTCTTTATTTTAGTTGTTAAATTCTATCTTATTATTGTTTGTTCTTATTCTTAAAAAAAATTGGCAATTTATTCATCATTAATTCTTTGTTATTTGAGCTTAAGTAGTTAATGGTACATTTTGAGAAGAAGCTCGTGTTATTAGTGATAAGTTTTCAATTGATGTAATTATCAGTATTGGTCCAATTTTTCTAGTTAGGTAATTTATCAATTCAATCTCGATACTAACCCTCTAATTCAGCCTTTATCCACACCTTTAACCCAAGCCCCATTACAACCCTTTAAAAGACCTTTTGATTTGTGTATCATCTCATATTTATAGTGGTGGAGATTTGATTTTCGTGCAAGCCTATGGGATTAACTTTTCATGTTTGACTTTTGAGTGCTTAATTTGAACCTTAAATACTTTGAGTGATTTGAGTGAATCTTTAGTGAGGATGTCAATACTTGTCGGTTTTGAATCAGAGGTAATTATTTAGGTAAGGGGAAACACCTATGTTTTCATGCTATAAAAATCTATGACTTAGATTGTTTAAATCTCTAAGACTCTTCGAGTTAAATTATCAATGTATGAATTATCTGTGAATTATGATGAGACATTATTGTTGAGAATTATGAGTCGAAGAAGTTAGTTTTAATTGTGAGTTGAGAATTTTGCTTGAGGACAAGAAAAGGCTTAAGTGTGGGGATATTTGATAAACCATAATTTATACATATTTTAACCCTATGCTTAGCTTATTTTTGGATGAGTTTTCATTATATTTGATGAATTCGATGCTCCTAATCCTTTAAATTCATATTTTATCCTCAGGAGAGCTTAGGGAGTCGAAAAGAACGAGAAACGGGCCAAAAAGGGACAAAATGGGCCTATCTTAGAATCCAACACGGCCTGGACCATTGGACACGGCCGTGTGCTATGAGCAGGATCAACCACAGCCTGGACTATCGTCCACGGGCAAACCACACTGCCGTGTGTAGTGAGCAGGAGCGAGCACGGCCTAGGGCTATCGAGCACGGGCGTGTCCCTGGCGTATCAAAGACTAATTCTATCCAGAAAAGGTTACTTGTGAGCAAAGAAAGACGTTCCAAAGCCTATATAAACACCCTAGGGGGTGACCTAAAAGGGGACATGGAATAGAACGTAGAAAATACTCGAAGATAGCCGTCGGAAGCAGCTCGGAGGAAGGATCTCCATCAAGACTGAAGATCTCCCATCAAGTTCTTTAGAAGTTTTTGGGTTTTCTTATGTTTTGTAGTTTTCCTTATTCTATGATGTTTCCTTCTATCATTATGAACTAAATCCCTTAGATACCTAAGGGGATGAAACCTAAGACGGATCTTATTATTATTTGATTTATAAGATAAATACTTGTTCTTATTCTTAATTGTGAGTTCTTATTCTTGTTTTGATAATTCAGGTTATTGATTCAAGTTCGAATGTTCTTATTCAGTGGAGCAAAAGTCCCTGTTTAAGAATAGATCAATACAATTAAGCGGAGTTGATTGCAACCCTAGACATAGGGCGACCAAAATCTGCCGGATTAGAGTCAAATCTAATAAGGGAATCCATAGATCGAGTTAATGCGACAATAGGGGTTTTAATTAGAAAGAGATTTCAATTAATCAACCTAGAGTCAGTTGTTTTTAGTCTCGAGAGAGATATTAACATAAATCAGGGATTTCTACGGATTAAGTCAAGTGAATAAATCATATGAATGAAAAGTAATAAGTGAAGTCTAGGTGGATTCTCCCTTAGGTATTGCTTATCACATAAGTTGTCTAAAAGTATTTTCCCAATTCTTTCATTGTCGTATTTTTAATTAAGTTTTAAGTTAAAAGAATTCACTCCAATACTTAGGCTAAATAATAAGAAGATAGTAACTACTAGTACTCTTGGTCCTTGTGGATACGATATAACCGGTCTTACTATAACTATATTATTAAACGATAGGTGCGCTTGCCTTTATTGTGATTGTAGTTAGTTTTAGACACATCAATGAGTATGTTATGGGTTTGAATGGAAAGTTTTTATGACGAAACAAAATTTTATAGCCCGAAACGTCATGTTTAAGCAAGTTGAGTTAGGTAATGCCTCGTATTCGGTTCCGACTTCGAACACGGGTAAGGGGTGTTACATTTAGTGGTATCAGAGCTACGATTTAGTCGATTCTCGGACTAACGTAGCGTAAGTATGAGTTTAGCTATAAATGCCATCTGTAAGAGTAATTGAGTAATGATAGTGTGATGGCTCCTGACGTTTTAAATTGTGTTTTTATATAGTACATGGATTCTGATCCAGACCGAACTGCAGCCGATGATGCTGCGAGTAATGCGCCGGCTCCTGCTCAAGGGACCGCGCCAGCAGATAGTATACCCGAGACCTTGGGTTAGGGAGAAGAGGTCCGAGAAGCCTTTCTCCATATGATAAGCAACTGGTACACTAAGTACGTTCGAGCAAATCCTAATGCTCAACCCCCTCCACCCCCACCTATTCCTCAACCCGCTCCGGTAGCTCCTCAAGTGGTTGAGGTAGTGAGGAAAGAGAGGCCTCCGGTGGATAAGATCCGGAAACAAGGAGCCGAGGAATTTCGGGCTAGTAAGGATGATGATCCAGAAAGGGCAGAATTCTGGCTCGAAAATACCATCAGGGTATTTGATGAATTGTCATGCATGCCTGAGGAGTGCCTAAAGTGTGCGGTATCTCTCTTGAGATATTCAGCTTATCGGTGGTGGAACACCCTTGTGTCGGTGTTACCAAGGGAGAGAGTTAACTGGAAATTCTTCCAAGAGGAATTCCGGAAGAAGTATATCAGCCAGAGATTCATCGACCATAAGAGAAAAGAGTTCTTCGAATTAAAGCAAGGGCAAATGACGGTGACTGATTACGAACAGGAGTTTATAAGGCTTAGCAAGTATGCCCGGGAGTGCGTGTCTACCGAGGCTATCATGTGCAAGAGATTCGAGGACGGGCTAAATGAGGATATCCGTTTATACGTCAAAATTCTCGAACTAAAAGAATTTGTAGTGTTGGTAGATAGAGCCTGTAAGGCTGAAGAGTTAGCTAAAGAGAAAAGAATAGCTGAGATTGAGTCTCATGACTCGAGGAAAAGACAGCTAAATAATTCACTCCAATCTTCATCTAAGAAATCGGGGGATTTTGTTACTCGACCAGCCACTTCAGTCGGGTTTTCAAACCGAAGTAAGGGCAAACAGTTCTCGGGGTCTAAGGCTCAGACTACTTCGGTTGCTAGTGTTGGCAATGCCCGACCGAGTAGACCGGAATGCCCGCAGTGTGGCAGGCATCATTCTGGTGAGTGTCGAGCAAATGAGAAGGCTTGTTTCAGATGTGAGTCTTTAGACCACTTTATCAGAGATTGCCCCGAGATTGGCGAGAAAGAGAAATCTCAAAATGCGAGACCGGGAAGTACTTCTAGAGGAAGACCGCAGAGAAACCCAGGAAATGAGATGAGTAACAAGAATACATCCAGAGAGCAGACTGTAAGAGTCAAGGGTAGAGCACCGGCGAGAACATATGCCATTCGTTCTCGCGAGGAGGCGTCCTCCCCTGACGTAATCACGGGTACATTTTCTCTTTATGATACTCGTGTTATAGCTTTAATTGATCCGGGATCTACCCACTCATACATATGCATGAAATTATTCTCTAGCATGAGCATGCCTATAGAGTCTACTGAATTTGTAATAAGAGTGTCTAATCCCCTAGGCAAATATGTGTTGGTTGATAGAGTATGTAAAAGTTGCCCTTTGAGGATTAGGGGTCATTACTTTCCAGTTGATCTTATGTTATTAGCGTTTGATGAGTTTGATGTCATCCTTGGGATGGACTGGTTAGTTACTCATGACATGATTGTGAATTGTGGAAAGAAGTTTATTGAGTTGAAATGTGAAAGTGGGAATCTTATTCATGTTGAATCAGATAAGCAAGACAGATCACCAGTAGTGATATCATCCTTGTTGACTCAGAAGTACTTAAGAAAGGAGTACGAAGCATACCTTGCTATTGTGATGAATGCTAAAGAGGCTGAGTTGAAAATTGAGTCGGTACCCATAGTATGCAAGTATTCAGATGTTTTCCCAGAAGAATTTCCAGGGTTACCTCCGGCTAGAGAGATCGAATTCGGGATTGAGTTAGCTCCGGGTACCGCCCCCATTTCTATTACTCCATATAGAATGGCTCCAACCGAGCTAAAAGAGTTGAAAGCACAGTTGCAAGAACTAACGGATAAAAGTTTCGCAAGACTGAGTTTTTCTCCGTGGGGTGCTCCTATTTTATTCGTGAAGAAGAAAGATGGTTCTATGAGATTATGCATAGATTATCAGCAACTTAACAAGGTAACTGTGAAGAACAAGTACCCGTTGCCAGGAATCAATGATTTATTTGATCAATTGAAGGGAGCCACAGTATTTTCCAAGATAGATTTGAGGTCAGGGTACTATCAGCTGAGAGTCAAGGACTCGGATGTACCAAAAACCGCATTTAGGATTAGGTATGGCCACTATGAATTTTTGGTCATGCCTTTTGGTCTAACGAATGCCCCTGCTATTTTCATGGACCTGATGAATCGCATTTTTCGGCCATACTTGGATAAATTTGTCGTAGTCTTCATCAATGATATACTAATCTACTCTCGAGATGAGAACGAACATGCCGAGCATTTTAGTATGGTTCTACAAATTTTGAGAGAAAAACAATTGTATGCCAAGTTTAGCAAGAGTGAATTTTGGCTTAAGGAAGTAGGATTTTTGGGGCACATTGTCTCGGGAGATGGAATTAGATTCGACCCGAGTAAGATTTCAGCAATCGTGGATTGGAAACCGCCAAGGAGCGTAACTGAAGTAAGGAGTTTTCTAGGCCTAGCCGGCTATTATAGACGTTTTGTCAAGGGTTTTTCCATATAGCTACCCCGATGATGAGACTTTTGCAAAAAGATGTAAAGTTTCATTAGACAGAAAAGTGTCAACAGAGTTTTGAGAAACTAAAGGTGTTGTTACTGAGGCTCATGTTTTGGTGGAACCTGAGCCGGGGAGAGAATTTATGGTTTACAGTGATGCATCCCTAAATGGATTGGGTTGTGTACTTATGCAAGAGGGTAAGGTGATTGCATACGCCTCTAGACAATTAAAGCCGCACGAGAAGAATTACCCGACCCATGACTTAGAGTTGGCCGCCATTATGTTCTCATTGAAGATATGGATACACCATTTGTATGGTGAAAAGTGTCGGATGTTCACCGACCATAAAAGCCTAAAATATTTGATGACTCAAAAGGAATTGAATTTGAGACAACAAAGGTGGTTAGAGCTGATTAAGGATTATGAGTTAGTGATTGACTACCATCCGGGAAAGGCGAACGTAGTCACTGATGTTTTGAACAAAAAATCATTATTTGCGCTGAGAGCCATGAATACTCAGATGGCTTTGTTGTATGATGGTTCTATTCTAACCGAGCTAAGGGCTAGACCATTATTTCTTCAAGAGATTTGTGAAGCTCAGAAAGAGGACAGCAGTTTACAAGCCAAAAGAGTTCTATGTGATTCAAATGTTGAGTCAAACTTTCGGGTAAGTCCTGATGGATGTTTGACGTTTTGAGATAGGGTCTGTGTACCCAGAAATGAAGGACTTATTCGTAAGATTTTGCATGAAGCGCATAGTGGATGTTTAACTGTGCACCCAGGTAGCACGAAGATGTACAATGATTTGAAGAAGTGGTATTGGTGGCCTAGTATGAAGAAGGACATTTCTGAGTTTGTATCGAGATGTCTGATTTGTCAACAAGTAAAAGCTGAACACCAAGTACCTTCGAGTCTACTTCAGCCCATTATGATCCCTGAGTGGAAGTGGGACCGTATTACCAGGGATTTCGTGACGGGTTTACCGTTAACACCGAAAAAAGAAAGATGTTGTATGGGTTGTAGTCGATAGACTTACGAATTTAGCCCATTTCATACCAGTACGAGTTGATTTTTCTCTTGATAAATTGGTGGATTTGTACGTGTCAGAGATAGTAAGACTTCATGGTGTACCGTTGTCGATCATTTTGAATAGAGATCCGAGATTCACGTCACAGTTTTGAAAAAAGCTGCAAGAGGCTTTAGGCACAAAATTGAGTTTCAGTACCGCTTTTCATCCATAGATCGATAGTCAGTCAGAAAGGGTAATTCAGATACTCGAAGACATGCTTCGATGTTGTGTTTTGGAATTCCAAGGCAATTGGGAAAAATACTTATCGTTGGTGGAATTCACCTCCAACAATAGTTTTCAGTCAAGTTTGAAAATGGCGCCTTATGAGGCACTATATGGGTGTAAGTGCCGAACGCCCTTGTATTGGTCAGAACTCAGACAGAAACAGATACACGGGGTCGATTTGATCAAGGAAATTGAAAAGAAAGTAAAAGTGATATGCGAGTGTCTGAAAGCGGCCTCAGATAGACAAAAGTCCTATTCGGATTTAAAACGGAAAGAGATTGAGTTCCAAGTAGGTGATAAAGTATTTCTGAAAGTATCACCATGGAGAAAAGTCCTCAGATTTGGCCGGAAAGGCAAATTGAGTCCGTGTTTTATCGGACTTTATTAAGTTACCGAGAGGATAGGACTGGTAGCTTATCGTTTGGCCTTGCCACCTGAGCTGGAAAAGATTCATGATGTCTTTCACGTATCCATGTTGCGCCGATACCGTTTAGACCCTTCACATGTCATACTACCAACAGAGGTAGAAATTCAACCAGATTTGACTTTCGGTGAAGAGCCGGTTAGAATTTTAGCTCGGGAGGTTAAACAGCTGAGAAAAAAAGTATAGCTCTTGTTAAAGTGCTATGGCAGAGGCATGGAATAGAAGAGGCTACATGGGAGCCCGAAGAGTCTATGAGAAACCAATATCCCAACCTTTTCACCGGTAAAATTTTCGGGGACAAAAATCCTTAAGAGGGGGAGAATTGTAACAGCCCGATTTAGGGGCTAGTCGGAATAGTGGTTCAGAACCACTAATCTGAGGTTAGAGAAAATTACTTTTATGATATTTTATGAGCTAGAGCATGATTATATGTGTACATGAAAATTTTGGTGCCTTAATTTTAGCGATTTCTTACTTAATCGCGAAAAAGGACTAAATCGCATAAAGTGCGAAAGTTCTATTTTATAAGCTAAAGGTACCTAATAGCCATAGAATATTAATTAGAGGTCTTTAAAGGGTAATTAGCCCCTTTGTAAATGGTTGGCCGGCCATAGGGGATAATAGGAGACAAATTGGTCAAAGTTGATGTGTTAGGTGGATTAAATTGATGATATGGAATAAAATAAAGAAAAGAGTGATATCATCTTTTCTTCATCATTTTTCACCACCGAAAATAATAGCTTAGAGAGGGTTTTGAAAGCTCAAAATTTTAGCAAGCTCCTCTCCAATCAAGTAAGTGATTTTAATGGTTTTTCTTGAAGATAGTTGTACTTTTGGAACCCCTAAAGCTTAAGCTTTCTAATGGGGGGACTATCTTGCAATATGGTGAAAAGTTTAGAGTTTTTCCATGAGAGCTTGTATGTGATTTTCTTCATTTTTATGGAAGAAAATGAGTCTTAGTTGTTAGAAGAACAACTTTTGTGAAAGGTGTTGCCATGAAAACACCAAAATGAACATTTTTGTAAAGGTTGTAAAATTGGTAGTAAATGTGTGAAATGTTGGGTTTTGATGATAGCCATAAGAAAAATAAATGTTCACCTAGGCTCATTAAAGGTAGAAATTTGATTAGAATTGATTTTCGAGCCTAGGGGTAAAATGGTCATTTTGCCAAAGTCTAAGGGCAAAATAGTAATTTTGCCAAAGCATGATTATTGAAATGCTTTTATTAATGTGATGATTAAAATTAGCTAATTTGCTATTATAGAGCAAGAAGAACCAAGAATAAATCTCGACCAGGGAAAGAATAAAGTCTCGGACTAGATCGACGATCTAGCTTATTTTGAAATCGATGTAAGTTTGTATGTGATAAATTCAACATTTATGCTCGTATTGTTTGAGAATGTTTGATATTATATTGATTTACGATATTCTAATAAATTGAAATGTTGAAGTCCCGGTTGGACTATAATGAATGTAGGTATAATATTATCGAGACATGAGATAGATACGGTCCCGTGTAAGACCATGTCGGGGACATGGCCTCGGCACCGAATTGAGATTTCGTATAAGACCATATCGAGGGTATGGCTTCGATATTGAATATGAGAATTGTATAAGACCGTATCCGGGATATGGCATCAATACTTGAGGTGAGATTCCGTATAAGACCATATCCGGGATATGGCATCGGAAATCAAAGGTAATCCCATGTAAGACTGCATCCGGGATGTGGCATTGGCTTCGGGTTCATGTTAAGTGATAATGAATATGCATCTTGAGTATCCCTAGTGATTTATTGGGATAAATAAACCAGCTGAGATATAGAATTGAGATTTGTATTAAAGTTATGTGATTGAGTGAACACAGGTACCCGTAAGTAATTCACGAGGAACATTTACGATATGTGGTATGATATGTGCTAGATAAGGGCAAGTATGCATAAGTTATAGCAAAGAGCCTGTGACATTGTGTGTGGTTATCTAACGCCATGGAGGGATATCTTTATAAGTTCATTGTTGCTATTTATTTCCATGCAAACTTACTAAGCTTAATGCTTACCCCTCTCATTTTCCTTTTCCTTGTAGTATTTCCAAGATAACTCGAGAAATTGGGGACGTCAGAGTTTGGAGATCACACTATCGACCACTTTTTGGTATAGCCAAATTAGATTTATTTTGAGTATGGCATGTAGAGGACTTGGTCTTTTTGTTATGTCATTTGGCAAGCCAAATGTGTTGGCTACTATAGTTGCTCAATTTATTTTTGTATATGGTCATTGAAGTTGGCCAATACTTGACAAGTTTATATATATTCATTGATGATGAATTATGAAGTTTATGCTTGTGTGGATGTTTGATTTGAGTTGGTATAAGTATGGTGGCTATGTAGGGTGGCATTTGGCTTGGAATATAGCCTTTTTAATGTCCACACGGGTAGACACACGGGCGTGTGTCTAGGCCGTGTGTGACACACGGTCAGCCCCATGGGCATGTTAATTGGCCTGTGTCCCCATGCATGCTAGGTTTACAAGTCAGTATGCTCGATGAGTAAACACTGCAGGCGAGAAAAACGACCGTGTGTCTCAGCCGTGTGGAAGACACGGCCATGGACATGGGCGTGTGCCCAGGCCGTGTGAAGTTTGCACCTAGAATTTAGAATTTAATTCGACACATGGCCTATAGACATGGGCGTGTGCCTTGGCCGTGTGACCTTAGTGAGGTGATGACGTCACAAACAGAATGCTAAGGTTTTGGCACACGGGCTAAGACACGGGCGTGTCAAGGTCATGTGAGGGACACAGGCCAAGGACACTGGCGGGTGTCCGACCGTGTGTATTAAGTTAGTTTTGACCACAGGTGAGGAGCACGGGCATGTCTCAGGGGCACACGGGCGTGTCCCTTGAACAACCCAGACGTGTGGCCCCTGTTTAGGCAAAATTTTTCTAAGTGTGTAAAAGTTTCCGATTAATTCCCGAAACCTTCCGGAAGTATGTTTAAGGCCTCGTGGGCCTAGGATGAGTATGTTATGGGTTTGAATGGAAAGTTTTTATGATGAAACGAAATTTTATAGCCCGAAATGTCATGTTTAAGCAAGTTGAGTTAGGTAATGCCTCGTATCCGGTTCCGGCTTCGAACACGGGTAAGGGGTGTTACACTTGATTTGTATTTCAGACTTTTTTTGAGACTTTTGCTCATTTTTATGAACTTTATACTATTGGTGAGTGTTCATGCTCTCCTAGTTCTCTCTAGGACTGAATTGACTTATCAAGACTAGTCTTGTGGCGTCATTCCTTCCTTTGTTTCGAACTTATCACTTGTCTAAGTGTGGCGTTCGTTTATACCTGTGGTTCCTATCTAATATAGATAGTGGGTCAAGGTTTACTTTCACTTTCATCACCATTTCCACCGATTTCACCTAAGTGCTGTTTAAGACTCGGGTCAACAATCATCTATATTGTTGGTTCAATCTTGGCCTTAGCCGAATTCATCCATCCATCACCAAACTATCCTTAAACCCTTTGTTTTGAACCTATCTTTCAACCCTTCTTTAGCCATTTTCAAAACAACCTGTTCTTACTTAATTTTACGATCGGGCAACCTAAACGACTCGAATCAACACCGAGGCAAGTTCGTATCAACTATACCTTAGGAATCAGAGAGAAAAGGTAGGTGAGTGAAGGGGATGTAAAGTGGTGAACTAAAGGGGTTAATCGAGGAAGTATCGGGGTCAATATAATGTTCCAAACTATTTTCATGCTTAAATCATTTTGTTGTGTCTGTCCTTTAACTCCAAACCAACCTAAGTCGCAGAACGTTACAAGCCAAAAAGACCTAGGTGACCTAGGTGATACTATTCGTGGATGAAGATTAGCTAAATTTTGACATTTCTAGTTACTTGTATTCTTCGAGCATGAATGTAAATTTTTTGTAACTATTTCAATGGATCAATGTACTTACATTCTTTAATTTGTTTACTTTGTAGTTTTAAGAACTAATGTGTGTGATATTGAAGGTAAGGAGTCAATTCTATATCGTGTTAGAGTTACGTATTTATTCATAATGTTCTGTGTACATAGCTCTGAACTAGTCTTTGTATATGACATGCTCAAGCACTGTTTGGTTGTTTTATTTTTCTTGTTTGTATGTGTTTATTTTGTTTCTCGAGGACAAACAACGACTTAAGTGTGGGGGAGTTTGATCTGCCACAATTCGTTGTGGCAAATTAAGGTCTTTCTGGCACTTAACTAGTTTGTTTTCTAGTATTTTTATATGATTTTATTAAATTTTTTGGTTTTTATTGATTTATGTTTAATAAATTAAAAATAAGCGTTTTTATGCAATTTTGAGTTATGTTATGACCTAATGGGCCACTACGGGCCTAGGGATGATTTAACGGCTCTATTTAGTGTGTAGGACACTGTTTTCAAGCTTAGAAGACGAAGGACGACTGCAGCATCATTACACTAGTCCTGTGGTGTCGTGACACTGGGTAACAATTAGGAAAATTAAGCATGGGTATTTTTGTCCACACAATGAACTCTAATCAGATTTTTGGGTTGTTTAGCAACCCTAATTAGGTTAGATCATAAACTTTATAAATAGACATATTTAGCCTAATTTTAAGAGGCTTGGCCAAGTGAGCCACTTAGTTAGTTTTAGGATTTTAGTTTAGTTTTTATTTTATTTCAATTTAGTCCTTTAGACAACTTTTGTTCTTGTTTAACTTTGATTTGATTCCGATCCAAGCTTTTGGTTTAGAAATTTTTCGTTATTTCTTTGTGGATTCCAATTGCAATTGGAGTGATCTTTGATACTATTAAAGGAAATTCCGCTTCCGAGCACGAATTGATATCAAAACGGATTTATTTTCCTATTCCCTTCTTTTATTTAATTTACTGCTTTGTATGTTAAATATGTGTTTAGGGATTATTGCATCTAAATCCATGAAAAGCTCATTTCCTTAGGGAGATTAACGAACGGATGTGTGATTAATTAACAAATAACTTAGGGTTTAAATCTAAGTTAGTTGGTTTAAATTATGTGCGATTAAACCCTAGAAAGTGATGCCCCTAGGAAGTAATTTAGGATAAACGAGATCGATAGATAAGTTTCCCGAGAAAATCATAATTTATCCAGGTCAAGAAAGTGAAGCCAAGAGGTAAGCGTGTATTGGTTGATTAGTTAATTAGTTAGAACCCAAGAGGTAATAACTGGTTAATTAATAGCTAACTTAATAAAACCTGAGTTCTAAATTTAATTAGGAACACTGAAGTGAGTTAATCTCCTGCCTATTTTTTAGATTATTTTTTAGATTTTATTTTTTTATTTTAGATACTTTTATGTTAGTTTAATTAATTCATTTTAATTTAGTTTTTCATAATATAATTTTAAATTAATACTACTAGTGTAGAAAATTAAGTTAAGTTTAATTCAACCTCCCTTGGGTACAATCCTCGGAATGCTTCCCGGAGTGTTTCATTGTAACATTCTTTACTATATTACAATTTGACCTATATATTTGCAAACACCGTTGTTTAATTATATATTTATTTGTTGCAATATTTCCAATCTAGATTTTTACACATCTGGTGGCGGTCAATGTTGCAACACAACCCTGAATGAAAACCAAAAGAGAAAATTGTCGTTGGTGTTGTGACGTAGGTGTGAGGGTGTCGCAACACAGTTGTGACAAGGCCACTTAAAGGAGAAAGGGTGTTTTCATCTGTACAACTCAACTTAATGATGTTTAGTCAGTCATATTAGGTCAAAATGATTCAGCTAGCCTTGATCATATAAATACCATTACTCATAATTGTTTAAGGGACTTTTTTCCCTTCCATTTTTTACTTCTATTCTTAGTTTTTAGGGTTTTACTTTTAGTTTTTATTTTTGTTCTTGTTTTGTTCATTCAGTTGATTCAGACTGTGGATCACTTAGATTCTGTCAAGGATTACACTTCAAGTCATCAATACGATCTTCAGAATCTTTTTATTTCTCTTTAATTTATTTTGCAATATTTATATGTTTCAATTCAAAACTATGATGATGTTTGATAGATCTATGTGTAACTAAAATCCTAAGGAGATTAACAAGCGAATGTAGGAATAGTTAACAATTATTTAAGGGTTTCTTAGTGGATCAATTGGTTTGGGAAAAGAGAACTTAAACCCTAGGATTGATGACCCTAGGAAGTTATCTAAGTAGAGAAGAATCTAAGAGAAGAAGTCTACTGGGCACCCCTTATCCTGACCCAGCTTGACCTGTGGCATCGAGAGATAAGTAGTGCTTGCCAACTCATTAGGTTAGTAGAAGGCCAAGAGGCCCTGCTAGATTAATGACTAGCTGATTGAATAGAACCTAAAATAGGAGTTAACTATGAACACTGAAGCGAGTTAGTCTTCTGCCTTTAGAATCTGAGAAATCTATAATTTGTTCCTCTCGATATTTTATATTCTTTGCCTTGTTCTTATTTTCACTTCTTTTATGAATAATAATATAATTAGGATTAAGTACTATTTAGACCTATTAGCATAGAAGTTAGTGTTAATTTAATCAAGCCTCCTTTGGGTATGATCCTCAAAATACTTTTGTGTTCCGTTGTAACTTCTATATTACGACCTGACCTGTATACTTGCGAACACTACCTTAGTTCTTATTTGTAGTTGTAGTATTCTCACTTTCGACGTTAGCACATCGGGAGGCGGTCAATTATATAACTGAATCGACCCTCAGGGCTCGTAATAACCAATTCATATGTCATTATTTATTGCTTAAACATCAAGTTACAATTGTACAATTTCAATATCTAATGTCGATAGGTGAATTACATGTTTTCATAATCCCGATTAACCGAACATCGACTCAAGACGAATATATGGATCATCCAATCATCACACCAATATATCCAACACCTAGTGCCTCATCGATACATCTGAAGTATAATATGCGTTCTGCACCACATCAATATAAGACGAAGTATATAAATGTGTCTAGCACTCTACCAGCCCGTTTTCAGTCAAATCAGAACAGTAGTTTCTGAGCCACAAATTCGAGGTCAAAATATTTATTTTATTATTATTTTAATGTCTACAGCATGATAGTATGATTGTATGAAAATTTCATTAAGAAATTTTATCGTTTGAATGCTCAATTTGATAAAAGGACTAAATCGCGTAAAGTGTAAAACTTGAGTTCTATTAGCTAAAGGTGTCTAATAGCTATGGAATCTTAAAGTGGAAGTCCTTAAATGGTAATTAGACCATTAGTATAATTAGTGGACAAATATGGGCATTAAATTAAGTGATTTGGTTGTTAATTAATAAGGTTCAAAATGTAAATTAATAAATAACTTAATTAAAATAGAGAAAAAGGAAGTATCATCTTCCTAAATGAAGATGACCACAAAAATTAGGGCATAAGGAAGCCATTTTTAAACTTCAATATTCGGCCAAGGCATTTTTGTCCAATTAGATCAAGAAAAGCAACATACGAATCTAGATCGGGGGAAAAATAAAGTTTTGGATTAGTCGATCCTATTCCGTCGTTTTTGTGATCGAGGTAAGTTTGTATGTTAATAAGCATCAATTTAATTGTGTTTTAAATGCTTTATTGTTGAATTAAATGTGATTACGACCTTACGAGAATGTTCAACGAAATTTTGGCAATGTGAAATCTCGGTTAAACCTTAGGAATAGATAGGATACGAATGACATGACATTAGGGGTTATTGTGTTTTGGGTGCTGGTCCGTACGTTCTACCGGTGGCTGAGTTTTTTGGCATGTGTTGCAGATTCTCGTCAGCTTGTGTGAGCAGTACCGTGTAGTTACATCTTGACCATCAGCTTGTGTGAGCAGACCCGTTGATAGCTCGAGAGTGAACATTATATGAGATATGAGATTGAGATAGCTACGGCTATGTATTGGCACTTAGGGTGCGAGATTCCCGAGTATCCGATATTATTCTAAATGGTTCAATAGGTATACCAATGGTATGAAAGTGTATGGGATTTATACGTATCAGTACAGGTATGTACATAAACCATATAAGCATTGGATTCATGAATTTGATGAGTTTTATAAGTAACTACTTGAATGAATATATGATAGCTTTATGGTTAAATGGAATTGTAGTAAACTATGTTTATATTACCTGATTTGTGAATGAATGGTAAGTTATACTTATTAACCATACAAGCTTACTAAGCTTTATAGCTTACTCTATTTACTTTTTCGTGTTTTATAGTGATTATCGAAGCTAGCTCGGATTGGGAGTCATCGGAGATTTCATCACACTATCAAGCTATCATTTTGGTACTTTTGAACTTATGTATTTGGTTATATGGCATGTATAGGAGTTGTGGTTAATTTGGTCTACAGTTTGGTAATGGATTTAGCCATTTGATTTGGCTTGTAAATGATGAATGCTTGGTTATGTGTATAGCCATGTAATTTGGCTTATTTTGGCATGCTTGGTGATGTATATATATATGCAAATGGCCTTTTGATATGTTGTGTATAATTGCTATATAATTTCTTGTTGTGAATTGGTATTTGGAGTACCAAATGGTTGAAATTTGAAATTGGTATGCTTGTGGTTTTAGGTAAAGTGATGTATAATTGAAAGTGACCGTATTGATGATTTGAGAATGTGAATTTGGTAAGAAACTGAATCGCTTACTGTGATACGTGTGTCTTGTAGTTGATGGTAATGATATAGCATGAATTGAACTTGGTTTTGATGAGTTTAAATGCCATTTGAAGATATGGTTATATGCAATTTGGTTTGTGTAGTTAAATGCAAATTTGGATGAGAATGATGGCTTCGTAAATAGCCTATTTTTGTCCACACGGATAGAGACACGGGCGTGTGTCTCAGCCGTGTGTGACACATGGTCAGGTGACGCGGCCGTGTGTCCCATGGTGTTTAATTAGAAACCAAGTCAGTATGCTCCACACGGCCCAGCACACGGGCGTGTGACTTGGTTGTCTAGCATAAGTCAGTATACCCTACAGTTTTGGCACGACCTAGCACACAGCCCGGCACACGGGCGTGTGAGGCCATTTTGAAATTCACACAAGCGTGTGGTTGGTCATGTGACCCAAGTCAGAGAGTTACAGGGGGTCAGACATGGGCTGGGACACGGCCAAGTGATCCCATTTCGAATGTCCGCATGGCCTCTGACACGAGCGTGTCTTTGGCCGTGTGTTTGGCCTCACGGACGTGTGTCCACTATATTTCGAAAAAATTTCTAGGTTTTCCAAAAAATTTCCTGAGTTATCGGTTTAGTCCCGAACCACTTCTAATGCATGTTTTGGGCCTCGTAGGCTTGTATTAGGGACGATATGAATGATTGTGAATGATTTTTATTTGGAATGGAAAAATGTATGAGAAATGTATGATTGTTTTTGTAATAAGTCGGGTAATGCTCCATAACCCTATTCTGATAATGGATACGGGTTAGGGGTGTTACAAGCACTTTATCAGAACATCTGACGTATAATATGCACTCCGTGCCTCATTGGTATAAACCAAAATATAATCCCGTACACTAATCCTATGGCATGCCAACTGTAACACCCCTCACCTGTATTCAATGCTAAAATAGGGTTACGGAGTATTACCAAACTTATAAAACAATTAAACATTCACTTAGCATACATTTTCACAATTTATGCATTCATCATTCAATCTCAATCAATTTGTCCCTAATACAAGCTTACGAGGCCCTAAATATACTTTATAAGTGGTTCGGGACTAAACCGATAACTTCGGAAACTTTTAAAACACTTAAGAAATTTTTCTCAAAACAGGGGACACATGCCCGTGTGGCCTGACCGTGTGTCTCACACGGCCAATAAAAACACCCGTGTCACAGGCCGTGTGAACATTCAAAATGAGAGCACATGGACGTATCCCAGCCCGTGTCCGACCCCGTGTAACTCTCTGACTTGGGTCACATGGCCAACACACACGCTTGTGTGGCTAGCCCGCGTGCCCTAAAAATGGCCGTACACGCCCGTGTGCCAGGCCGTGTGCTAGGCCGTGTCAAACCTGTAGGGTATACTGACTTATGCCACACGGCCAAGTCACACGTCTGTGTGTGAGGCCGTGTGGAGCATACTGACTTGATTTTAATTTCAACACTAGGGGACACACGACCGTGTACATGACCGTGTATCACACACGGCTGAGACACACGCTCGTGTCTCTGCCCGTGCGGACAAAAATAGGCTATTTACCAAGCCAATTTGCCACCCAACCTTGAGCACACCTACATCAAACTCAAAGGCACCAATATATAGCATAAATAAGTATTCAATCAACCTCAACCAAGCATCATTCATTCCATTTCAATACCAACCAATACAAGGCTCACAATACCACAATATGCAATCCAAATACATACTAAATTTTATCCTTTTCAATCATCAATATGCTCATTTTCAAACATGCATCAAATTGCCTAAACTCATAAGCATACTAATTACTAATTCATCAACCATTTGACATTCACCATACCTATTTTCATTAAGCATCAAATACCATCATAACTAACATTTATAGGGCAATTACCAAACTCAAACAAAGGTCATTTACACATTTATATACATCATCAAATTCATCATTATAAGCCAACTCACAGGGCTACATATATGTAACACCCCTTACCCATATTCAACGCCGAAACCGGGCACGAGGCGTTACCGTAATAAAAACCTCAAGATCGCCACTTAGGCACAACATGACCACTCTCTTTGGCCATCACAACAACCTCAATCCCAACCTACGAGGCCTCTCTCAAACACACGAGGGCTCTCGAGACTATATCGAAAACTCTTACGATCTTAAAATTTTTCCATCTATACAGGGCTCACACGCCCGTGTAAGATTTTGCACGCCCGTGGATGTCACACACGCCCATGGTCACTACCCGTGCATGAAAACTCAAGCATTCTGCCAATGCCCCACGGTTAGGGCACACGCCCGTGCCTTCCACCCGTGGTGCACACTGACTACCTTAACACGGCCTAGAGTCTAGACACACGCCCGTGTGGCTAGCCTGTGGCCAACACTGATTAACACACACGTTCTAGGCACACGCCCGTGTGACTAGTCCATGGTCTATTCTGATTTAAAATACTAACATGCAGGGGACACACGGCCAAGTCACACGCCCATGGGCTAACCGTGTGTCACAAATGGCCTAGACACACGCCCGTGTGTCTACCCACATGGACAAGAACAAAGCTATTTGCCAAGTTCTTTTCACCCTCCTAGCATACACAATCATGCACTCATTCAACACATCCATGATCAACTCAAAATCTTACAATCTCACATAGATAACTTCATCTTTTCATATAATAAAGTGCCAACAACTATGGCATTATACAAAATAGATTATCCATCTAAAGGCCAACACATCATAGCCATAAACAACAAAATTCACTAACTTGTCCAAATTTATACAGGCCATATACAAAACATTGAGTCTAATGTACCAAAGTGTGCTGATAGTTTGGGCGATCTTCCAATTGATCCTCGTATCTCGATTCAACAATTTTGCTCTATAAGTCAAGGGAAAAGAAAGAGAGTAAGCTTTGAGCTTAGTAAGTTTACACATACACAATTAAGCAACATAGTATAAGCTAAACAACAATTAGCATTATACTAACATATAATGTACAACTATGCTTACTCTTTCTATCCCTTACCATATTTCCAACACATCATGAGTCACTTACTCATAACCATTGACATGCACCCCTGCATTCAATATCACATTTACACAATATACAACATATCATTATTTCTCGATAATACATCCACACAGCTAATCCACACAGCTAATCCACACAGCTAATTCACACAGCTAATGTCTTGGTGGTTTCGCACTTAGCCCACCACAATCAATAAATAAGGTAGTATCGCACTTAGCCTACCATAAAGGTAATCATAGTGGTTTCACACATAGCCCACTAGACAATATACCCAACGATAGCGTCGCACATAGCCAGCTCATCGTCATTATGCATTAAGATGGTATCGCACTTAGCCCATCTTTTAGCATTATCACTATACATTCACATGTCTATTTACTCAATCATTCATCCATTCACAAAATCTATCACATTCATTCCACTTGAACCACATAGGTTCTCAATCATTCTCAACCATGCTATACACTAGCTAGCATTAACAAATTGTAAGTATGAATGCATTGTTTATGCATAGACTTACCTCGATACTCAAACGTATAAAAACATGCAATTTAGTCCAACACTTTGCTCTTGCCTCGGTTTCGATCCGGGCTTTTTCTTTCTTGATCTATAATGAATAAATCAGCTTATTCAATACACACATTAACTAAATTGACCCACATCTCATACTTTGGCAAAATTATTCTTTTGCCCCTAATCTTTCTCATTTTTACACTATTGCCCCAAGGCTCGTAAAGTGATTTTTATCCAACTTTCTAGCCTTTCATGCTTAGCCGAATTGTAATATCCCGGGTTAGGGGCTATTTTTATTATGGCATGTTTTGCATGTGTTGGCTTGCTATGTGGCTATTTTGGTGTTTTGGGGGCTTAATTGAAGTCTAAGTGTTTGCCTGAGTGAATGGGAAAATTTTGATTTTTTGGGTGTTAAGTCAGGGGAGCTGTTGGAGCTGGGGTATAAGAGTATTATTTGGTGTTCTTGAGCACAAAAGAGGAGCTAGCTTAGTGGCAAGCATGCGCTACATGGGGAGCTTGGTGTGGCGTCATCTACTTGTGGAGGAGGTCCAGTGTTCAAGCTGCAGAGTCCCCATTTTGGCTTCTTTTTGGGACGGCATGGAGGAGAGGTAGAAGACTAGTGAAATTCTACCTTGGACCAAGTCATACCTTTCAAATGAAAGGTGGAGAGCATTTGTAGGAGGGAGACTTGGTCTTGTTGGTTTGAATGTGTGGATGTGAGTGAATGGGGGGATTTGGCCGAAATTTTGGGATGTTGGAGGTGTTGTGCCGAAATTCATTTTTGGAATTTTGGTTGTTTCGGTCAAGGCTTAGCAAGCTAGTGTCTTCTCATTTTGACATTGGTAGCCGAATTCTCTAGTGTATTCTTTTTCGTTTTTTCTTTCTTTGTAAACCGAAAATCAAAACCTCTCTAAGGCTTGCCGAATTTTTGTGTTGTTTTCTCAATATTCTTTGTTAAGCCGAATGTCCCTTACATGTCTCTCTTCTTGTTCATTTGAGTAAATCGAAACTAGCCATCATTTTCTTCTCATATTTTCTTTATTTCTACAACCCTTGTGCCGAATTTGCATTTTTTCTCTTAGCCAAAACTTTTGTTTCCTTTTTTTCTTTGAGCATGGGTCGAATATCACCCTCTTCCTTCCATCTCTTTTTGGTGTTTTCCTTCCTTGGGGTTAGACCGAATCTTTCCTTTCTCCCTTCTAAACTTTTATTACCGAATTCTTTCTCTTCTTGAATCGCATCTCCTCTGTTTCTACTTCCAAAACTTTAGCCGTTTTTCCTCTTTCTCTTGGGTGGTTGAAGCCGAATTTCCCTTCTCTCCTAGGGGTTTCTTGTGGCGAATTCTTGGTGGTTGGTGTTGGGGTAAGTGGTTGGCGAATGGCCATCTCTCTTCTCGAAGTATTATATTGATTGCGGTTTGTTCAAAGCCTATGATGGTTGTAGATGGAAGTGAGTTAATCACTTGTTTAACCTTTTCATATAGGGTCTTTGGATAGTGAAAGTAACCAAGAGGAGTTCTACTCTAGTAACCGATTGGTAAAGCAGTGGTGGCGGTAAGTGATTGGTATTGGCATTAATCGTTCAATCTTTTGGTTTCGATTGAGTCAAGATTATTAAGGTTTAACTGTTCATCTTTTATGGTGTAGCCGATTGCTAAAGGAGAATCATTGTTTGATTCGGATTTGGTAGAAACCAAATCATCTTAAAAGGTAAGGGATGGATATTGACCCCCTTTGGTTAATTGATGATGGCCGAATGTTATAGATGCCTAACCCCTATGTGTTGGGCCGAGTGTAGGAGCTAGTAATCGAGGACTTAGATCGTTTCGTTGGGATTTTAGACTCGTGATTACTGTGTGTGTAACTAACACACCCATACTTAGTGATATTGTTATTAAACCTGTTTTCCTATTAAAATCATTGTGAGTATGATGGATTATTGGATACCCAAACGGGGTATGTGTGCGTATCAAGGTAAGTCGGTATTGTTACTAGATTACTGATGATCTATATGGTATCATGACTATGTATGATGTGTGTTAGCATGTTGTTTCATCAGGAGCGGGATTTATGCACTGAGTCACTCGACTCACCCTCTCCTTTGACATTTCAGGTGACTCGTAGACGCGGACATGGAGCCGGGATGGACTCGGGGTGCTCATGCCATGCTTAATAAAGTTTTACTCCAACTCTATCATTTGGGTACTTTAGTTTAATTACTGCTATTTGGGTTTTTAATTTGGATTTGTAAAAGGCCTTTAAATTATGTTTTATGATGGGTATGTTTTAATTAGATTCTCAACCTGCTTAACGAATAACTTGGCATGAAATTTTACTAAAACTTGGAAAGACAACGTTTTCAAAATTATATCGCAATGTGTTTTAAACTATACCATCGGGTATCTCGCTATGTTTTGTTATTCAATAAACTCAAATGATTTTCAAATCAAACTCGAGTTGCTACTAAGTCTAAAATGTTTCAAAATGGCACTAAGAAACTATTGGAAGTCCTAAATGAAATCAACTCGTTTTAACTATATACTTGGATAAGTTTTCAAAATCTAATCAAACAAGCCTACTCAAACTTTCCTCAAATTCACTATGTTTTCCCCACTTCTAAACGAAAAAAAAATCGATCACTCAAAGACGTTTTCCCGTAACATACGATTCGGGCGTGGTGTCTTGTCCGAGTTTGGGGTGTTACAATTGTGGTATCAGAGCCAAGTTCAAAAGCTCGGCTGTGGGCCTGAGGCCCAAAAATGTTTTCAAAGGGTTGTTTGTTAGTCTTTATTCTCAAAGTATGGTTTGAAAGGCATGGCACTAGAGTCTCAAACCTTGATTCGCCCGGTAAGTACCGTACTATTGCTTGTGAATTGATTGGATGTGATATGATTTGATGAATAGCAATAGTATACTACTTTAGAGATTGAAAGCGATAGGATTTTGTGAACTCGCGAGAACAAATCCTCTTAAAATATTCATAAGACTTGCTTTTAAACAAGTGGAATAAATATTGATGCATAAAAATTCTTAATCGATCACGTAGGAAGATTAGTCATGAGCGCTAGAGGTGGGCGTGGTCGTGGGCGCAGGTCGTGGTAGGATGACAGTTTTTTGAGCCCGTAGGATCCAGTCGTGGTTGAGAAAATGAGATACCGGTTCCGCCACCGGTGGAGGTGGTGAGTTCCAAGATCGGGCCCGGGGCGACGCAGATGTCACGCGGCGATCTTTGCGAGTGTTGGAAAGAGTAAATGGTGTTGGTGGTAATGCGGGAGTTAGGAAATCATTTCTGGCGACCGGGCCAATGGGGCGAATTCTTTCGAGGTGTTTCGGTGTTGCTCAGCCTGCTGCGAATATTGGGTGGAGGCGACCGAGCGGATCATGGATGATCTGGACTTGATGTGGTGAAGAGAAGTGAAGGGCATCGTATCGCTTCTCGGGATGAGTCATATCGGTGGTGGCTCACGGTTCGAGGCGATGTGGCGTGAGAGGATCGACATGGGATTATTCGGGACGGCATATCAAAAGAAGTACATCGGAGCTAGTTATGTCGACTCCAGCGAAAGGCTTTTTCGAGGCTTGTTCAGGGGAGTAAATCGGTTCTTGAGTACGAGGTGAGTTCTGAAGGAGTAGGTATGCCGAGGGGCATTGTGGCCACCTTGAGCATGAGAGGTGTGTTCGTTTCGAGGATGGTCTGCGAGACGACTTGAAGTAGTCTTGATTGCTCCTCGTGAGGAGCGCGAGTTCTTTGTCTTAGTTGAGAAGGCTAAGGTAGCCGAGGGTGTTAAAGAGTCGGTGAGGCGGGGGTATGGGGCGAGAAATAGGCATAAGAGGAGCTTTGGGTCTTACGGATCGTCGGGTAATCCGCGAGAAGAGAGCTAGGACCGAGTGGGCGAACCACCTGCTAGGTTTGTTCTTTGCTAAGCGAGGACCGCCGCAGATGTGATCGGTGTGGGAAATCTCATTGGGGTGGCTGCTTTGGTGCGGAGGGAAAGGTTGCCGAGTGTGGTTCTACGGAGCATCGTGTGAGGATTGTCGCGTAGGTTGGCTAGGATTGATCGAGGCGGGGCGTGTCGATTCAGAGGTAATGGACCGCCACCACGGAGGGGCCGTGGTAATGGCGGGGTGGTAATGGTTCTGGTCGGGGCCGTGGAGCACCGGGCGAGAGGTGCGAGTAGTTCGATGCTAGGCGGCTGGATTAGTGTATCTTTGCGAGGCGCCGAGAGGAGGGTGACGCACCGGACGTCATAACCGCAGACGCGTTTTGATTTTTGGTTCTCCTTATCTTTGCTTTGATTGATGTGGGTTTAACGCACTCTTATGTTGCCGTAGTATAGTAGAGACCATGGATTTAGACTCGAGATATCTTCTAGGCGGATGACCGTGATTAGCCCTCTAGGTCACTCTGTAGTAGTAGATAAAGCTGTTTAGAGAGGTACCCTTAGAACTCCAAGGGGTAGTGTTCTTTGCGATCCGATGGAGCTGCCGTTTGGGGAGTTCGATCGATTCTTGGGATGGATTGGTTGGTCAAGTACCAGGCGAGGTTGGATTGCGCGCCAAGCGCATGGTTCTTAAGGCGGTCGAGGGTGAAGAGGTGGCTATGATAGGTAATAGGAGAGATTACTTATCAAATGTGGTATCCGCTTTGAAAGCGAGAGAAGATGGTCGAGAAAGGTGTGAAGCGTATGTAGTTCATGTGTATGCGTTGGAGGCTAAGGAGTCTCTGTGGAGAAGGTTCGTACCATTAAGGAGTTTCTTGATGTTTTTCTGAGGAGCTTCGGGTTTGCCGCCAGATCGCGAGGTGGAGTTCGGGATTGATCACATTGCCGAGGCTGCGCGGTGTCTATTGCTCGTATAGGATGGCGCCAAAGGAATTGGTGGAGCTTAAGGCTCGAGATCCGGGAGTTATTGGATCGAGGTTTTATTAGGCCTAGTGTTTCGCCGTGGTAAGTGCGCCGGTACTCTTTGTCAAGAAGAAAGATGGCACGATGCGGATGTGTATAGACTACCGCCGATTGAACAAGGCGACGATTAAAAACAAGTATCCGTTGCCACGGATAGATGACTTGTTTGATCGGTGAAGGGGCTGCGGTATTTTCGAAAGATCGACTTGAGGTCAGGTATCACCGATTAAGGGTTAAGGAGGCGATATCCATAAAAGCAGCGTTTCGGACTCGGTATGGGCACTACAATTTACGGTAATGCCGTTCGGGTTGACTAACACACGGCGGCGTTTATGGACATGATGAATAGGGTGTTTCAACAGTATTTGGATCAGTTCGTCGTGGTTTTCATAGACGACATCTTGGTGTACTCAAGGGCAGAGGAAGAGCATGATAAGCATTTGCGAGTGGTGCTGCAGATTTTGAGGGAAAAACAGTTCTATGCTAAGTTCATGTAAGTGCGAGTTCGGCTTAGAGAAGTGACTTTCTTGGGTCATGTAGTGTGGTGAGGATTGAGTAGATCCTCGTAAGATTGAGGCGATTTTGGATTGGAAGCCGCCTAGGTCGGTGGTTGAGATTCGGAGTTTTCAGGTTTGGCCGGATACTACCAGAAGGTTTGTTGAGGTTTCTCGTTGATAGCAAATATGATGACCAAGTCTTTGAGGAAAGAAGTTCCGTTTGTATGGACCGAGAAGCGCAGGAAAGCCCGACAAGTTAAAGAAGATTTTGACTAAGGCTCCGGTTCTAATTCAACCTGAGGCTGGTAAGGAGTACACAGTCTATTGCGATGCATCACATACGGGCTTGGGTTGTGTCTTTGATGCAAGAAGGTAAGGTTGTGGCTTACGCTTCTCGGCAGTACCGAGGCCACATGAGGTCAACTATCCGACGCATGACTTGGAGCTAGCGGCTGTGGTCTTCGCTTTAAAGATTTGGAGGCACTACTTGTACGGAGAGAGATCGATAGTCTACACAGATCACAAGAGTCTGAAGTATCTACTGTGTGGATGTGGGCCAAGCCCATATGTGGAGACATGTGAAATGACTATGCACTGAGTCGGTTTGACTCACCCAATATTTTATTAAACCTTTCAGGTAATGCGTAAAGCTTGGACCGGGTTGGAGCGGATACACAAGATGGTATTTCTTTGTTGTAGCTAACGTCAAGGTGCATTGAGGGAGCCTCTCGTGGTTTCAATTCTTCAAGGGATTTCGACAGCTTCATAACTAGTGGTGATTCGGGAATAGTTAGCAAGGTAAGTGATGGTTAGCATTCGGCCTTAGGCCTTTTTTGGTATTTAAGTGGCTAACCGATTCTGTCCATGATGGATTAGGGGCTAATCGACAGGCATAAGGGAAAGTTTCGGGATTCTAGATTGTGTTAGATTCAATAGATCGGGATCTCGCTAGATAAATCAGGTGTGTAGTTATCGCCTTTGTCTTTTGATTGATTTAACTATGTTAGTATGTATATGTGATATGTTGTGAATGAAAGCCGAAATAATGGCTAAGATGGTGGATACCCGTAGTGGGTAATCGATTAATCAGGTCAGTGCTCTATTTTTCCTATGATATATATGTGATATTTGTGGTGAGCATGTGATGAATATTTACTCTAAATGTTAATCTGACATGATACACATATATGCATGGGACTTGGGATATGATCAAAGAAGGAAAGGGGTGTACATATTTATGTGCGTGGTCTAATGTTAGCCTTGTGCTACATTAGCGCTTGATGTTAGCTATGTGCTTCATCAAGGAGGTGTTGGCTAGGTGCCCACCTTGGCGGTTGATAGCTGTGTGCATCACCGTGGAGTGAATGATATGTGGGATCACTTAGGTGATCGGTGGCTCAACCACGGTCTTGAGCAGCAAGTCTACCAAGGTAAGATATATGGATCACTATGTGATCGGTGGTGGATTAGCCACGGCCTTGAGCAGGGGGTCTACTAAGGTAGGTGAAATGGATGGACCCTAGGTTGGGATGGGCTTCATAATTGCATATTTATGTGTATGGATGTGTGGATGTGGGCCAAGCCCATATGTGGAGACATGTGAAATGACTATGCCTTTGAGTCGGTTTGACTCACCCAATATTTTATTAAACCCTTTCGGGTGATGCGTAAAGCTTGGACCGGGTTGGAGCGGATACACAAGATGGTATTTCTTTGTTGTAGCTAACGTCAAGGTGCATTGAGGAGCCTCTCGTGGTTTCAATTCTTCAAGGGATTTTTGATGACTTCATAACTAGTGGTGATTCGGGAATAGTTAGCAAGGTAAGTGATGGTTAGCATTCGGCCTTAGGCCATTTTTGGTATTTAAGTGGCTAACCGATCTACGTCCATGATGGATTAGGGGCTAATCGGCGGGCATAAGGGAAAGTTTCAGGATTCTAGATTGTGTTAGATTCAATAGATCGGGAACTCGCTAGATAAATCAGTGCGTAGTTATCGTGACCGTCTTTTGATTGATTTAACTATGTTAGTATGTATATGTGATATGTTGTGAATGAAAGCCGAAATAATGGCTAAGATGGTGGATACCCGTAGTGGGTAATCGATTAATCAGGTCAGTGCTCTATTTTGCCTATGATATATGTGTGATATTTGTGGTGAGCATGTGATGAATATTTACTCTAAATGTTAATCTGACATGATACACATATATGCATGGGACTTGGGATATGATCAAAGAAGGAAAGGGGTGTACATATTTATGTACGTGGTCTAATGTTAGCCTTGTGCTACATTAGCGCTTGATGTTAGCTATGTGCTTCATCAAGGGAGGTGTTGGCTAGGTGCCCACCTCGGCGGTTGATAGCTGTGTGCATCACCGTGGGTGAATGATATGTGGGATCACTTAGGTGATCGGTGGCTCGACCACGGCCTTGAGCGACAAGTCCGCCAAGGTAAGATATGTGGATCACTATGTGATCGGTGGTGGATTAGCCACGGCCTTGAGCGAAGTGCGCTAAGGTAGGTGAAATGGATGGACCCTAGGTTGGGATGGGCTTCATAATTGCATATTTATGTGTATGGAGTGTGTGGATGTGGGCCAAGCCCATATGTGGAGACATGTGAAATGACTATGCACTGAGTCGGTTTGACTCACCCAATATTTTATTAAACCTTTCAGGTGATGCGTAAAGCTTGGACCGGGTTGGAGCGGATACAAAGGTGGCCATGCAGAAGCAGATTTTCATGCAGAAAGATATTTTTAATTAATTAAGCATTCATATTTCCAGTACTTTGATTATTCAATTATTGTAATAAGGCCCCTAAAAGTATTTAAAGTTTGTTTAAGTGTTTTTCATTAAGTTTATTATTATGTTTTATTATGGATTGACAATTGAGGAATTATTTGCAAACGATTTTATTTAAATCTATATATACTAAAGTTTTAATCCGGATATTTTTATAAACACCACATCTCACTTAAGAATTTTTAATGAACACTGTTTTCTAAACTTAACAAAATTTTCATGTTATATCCTTGAGTTCAAATTTGTTTCAAACGTTTTCCGCAGTGGCATTTCAAATTCGGTCGTAGTGAATGGGCCGGGTTTGGGGTGTTTCAGTTTGGTATCAGAGCCAGGTTCAAAACTCGGCTTTGAGGAATTTGGGCCCAAAAACATTTTTCAAAATGGGCTTTCCAAAAATATAAGAATTTATGAATTATTTCAGGCTATTCTGGCATGGCACCTGTATCTCCGGCCCGAAGTCCACCAGGTAAGTACTTCTAATTGTTTAAGTGACTTGTTTATGTGAACTGTTATGGGCTTATTTGGGCTCGTAGATTAGAATATTAGGGCTGTTGAACCCTAGGACTAGTCTACTCAAACACATGCATAAGACTTAAGGATTATTAAACAAACACGTGAAGTAAGTCGCCGAGTTAAGGTGTGGCAACCATTTATACGCATGTCTAGGATTGGTATTTGATGAAGAGCTTGGTATTTAAGCGGTCCTAGCGACTCACCTCCTCTTTACTCGAATCCTGCAGTGCGTAGCTACGGTTCACCTTAACCAAGAGGACTTATTCACGGGCTAAACCCGCTAATTAAAACCCGAAAGGGACTAGCCATGCGATTTTATAAAATTCCTAGTTTTAAATCCCTAAATTACCCTTTTAATTGTAGTAAAGGACTATTGTGAAAATTTTTCCAAAATATCTCCGATTTACAAAATTACAAAAATGCCCTCTGTATTGTAAATTACTAAAATACCCTCGACTTTTGCTAAAATATTTCTACTTTACAAAAATACCAAAAACCATTTTACAAATATCAAGATATCTCGACTTGGAGAATTTACGAAAATGCCCCTAACTTCCAAAATTACCGAAATAACCCCGATCTCTGAAATTTTTGCAACACCTCTGATTTGGAAAACAAATTTTCAAGATAACCCCCGAGGTTTTGTAAATTCTGAAATACCTTTGATTTGTAAAAAAAATTTTTGAAGTGACCCCGATTTATTACCAAAATACCCCAGTAGGACAAATGACGAAAATACCCACAGGATAGGAGCGGGCAGAAATGTCCAGGATAGTGAATGTGTGTGGTAGATACCACTGAATGAATGTGTTCTTGTTGATGAATGAATGTGTCTCTTTCTATGAATGTGAGTGTGACTCTCTGAATTAGAGTGGTGAACTTGAACTGAACCCTTGTTTGATTGAAAGAACTACTTCTAAATACTTTATTTCATAAAATTGTTCGCGGTTAACAAGTGGAACAAAATTCTGATGCATAAAACTTCTTAATCGGACTAAATCGAGGCACTAGAAATGAGTTCTAGAGGACGTGGTCGTCGTGGACGTGGTCGGCGTAGCGGGCGTATCGGAACCCGTTAGATCGGGTCAAGGGTCTGAGAATGAGGTACCACCTCCACCACCAGCATTTGGTAATGAGCAGTAAGATCAGACGGGGATGATCTTTGTATCGCAGCGATCTTTGCGGGTTCTTGAGATGGTGGGTGGAGCGGTGGGAATATGAGAGCTAGGAAGTCTGCACCGGCGACTCCGGAGCCAATGGAGCCGAGGTATTTCGTGGTGTATCTCGGTGTGGCACCCGGTATAGCGTGAGTATTGGTTGGAAGCGACCGAGGCGAATTATGGATGAGCTCGATTTAACTCGAGGAGAAAGTGAAAGGAATGGTGGCGTTGCTTCGCGACGAGGCGTATCGATGGTGGCTCGATTCGGGATAGTGCTACGGTGAGAATCTCACACAGGAGTATGTTAAGGCGGCATACCGGAAGAAGTATGTTGGAACTCATTACATTGATGCGCAGAGGAAGGCATTTTAGGGTGGTTCAAGGAACAAGTTCGTGGCGAGAATCGAGGTGAATTCCTTAGGTTAAGCCGATATGCTCGAGGAGAGTAGTTGCGGACGGAGCATGAGCGATGTGTCCGGTTGAGGACGGATTAAGGGACGACCTAAGATTGCCGATAGCTCCACATCGAGGCGGGAGTTTGCTATGTTAGTAGAGAAGGCTAAGGTAGCCGAAGGGATTAAGGACTCTGTAGAGGCAAGCGAGAGATAAGGATAGGAATCGGGATAAGAGGAGTGTTGGACCGTCGAATCATCGAGAGCTTTGAGAAAAGACCGAGGGTTGAGAATTCTATTCGTGTTACTAAGCCGACCATCGCAAATCGGACCGTCCGTGTGCTCGGTGTGGAAGGTATCATGTCGGCGAGTGTTGGAACCGGAATCGAGAATGTTTTAGGTGTAAGTCTAAGTCTCACTTGATTAAAGACTGTCCTCAAGATCCGAATAGGGCTCGGACAATAGGCCAAGGTTATATGCAGCCGGGTAGGGATGGTCAGCAAGTGACAAGGGATCGTGGTCCGAACCATGGAGGAAATGGTTCCGGCCGAGGTCGTGGAGCACCAAGTGGAGGTGCTGAAGGTTCAGATGCAAGGCAGCCAAGGCTGGTTTATGCGGTCGGCCGTCGTGAGGAGGAAGATGTGCCAGAGGTGACAACGGGTAAGTTTCTTATTTCTAGATCATCCTTCATTGCTTTGCTCGTTATAGGGTCAGTTTGTTCTTATGTTGCTAATGAAGTGTATGGAACCTTGGATGTGAACTTAGAAATTGTGCCTAGGAAGTATGATGGTTTTATTAAGATCGAGTCGCGTGACATAAGCGTAGTCTTGATGTAAGTTAAGATGTACGATTATTCGTTAGTAAGTAATTTCGAGGACGAAATTATTTTTTTAGGAGGGTAGAACTGTAACATCCTAGATTAGGGGTTATGCGTTGGATGCATAATTCAGGTGTTAGTAGGCTTTGGGGTATGCTTGGAAATGTTTTAAGGGTTTTGAGAACCCTAGGATGTAGGAAAGTTCATTGGAAAAATTTTGGATTTTTAGTTAGTAAGGGGGAGCAAGGCCAGGGAGGCCTTAAGGGAAAAATATAGGCGTTTTTGGACATGAACTTGGGCTTAGTAAAGTGGCTTGGGACGCTACTTTAGAGGCCTTGGAGGCTTGCGGCAATGAGAGCCAGGTTCGAGTTGCAGAGGAAGTGAATGGGATTTTATTTTTATGCGTCAAGTAGGAGCTTAGCTTGGAAGGTCTTAAAAGAATTTCTGGCGGGTTTATGTCATAAAAACCGCCACGACAGAGTGGCTTGGAGCGCTATATGCGGCTTGCGGAAACAAGGGCCTTGGTTCAAATCATGGCGGCAGCGAGCGTGTTTTTATTTTGGTTTTTGGCGTTGAGACAAGGGAGCTTGGGAAAGAGGTGTTAAAAGAAATTCGGGGTGAATTATATCACAAAGAGGCACCTTGGCACGGTGGTTCAGGCGTTACTGTGATGAAGCTCCAGCAGTATTGAGTTTGAGGAGTGGGAGTAGCGGTTAGGTGTTTTAATTTTGGCTTTTGGCGCCAGGAGAGAAGGAAGCAATGGACGGCAATTGGACTTTTAATTGAAAGAGGATTTAGCTTACTTATCCTTTTTAAAATTTGGTGGAGTAAGGATAATTGTTGGTTTTATTTTTGTTATTTGTTTATTTTGAATAGGTAGAGATAATGGGTGTATTATTTTAGATAATAGAGGTGTTATTTTATTTAGTTTAAATGTGGTGATAAGAGATAAAAAGGAGATAGAGTTTTTATTTTTATTTATTTATTTTGAATATTTGTTCAAGAGTTATTATAGGAGAAGGAAGTGGAATTTGAGAGGAGGTAGGAGTGCGAATTTGAGTAGTATAAATAGGGGTGACCATCCTTTAGCTATTCTTTTCTTCATTTTATTTTCCTTGGCCGAAAGTTGTTCCTTTAATTCTCTCTTTGAGCCGAATTGCTTCTCACTTCTTCTTCTCCTATTCTTTCTCTTTTCTTCAACTTTAATTCTACATATTTTCTTGGATAGCCAGAATAACCCCTTGCCATTTAGAAGCCATAGTCGAATCCCATAGTGGCCTCATTCTCTCTTCTTGTCGCAAGACTTAAGAACCAAAAGCGTTAGTGTGAGTCTTTCTTCTAGCCTCTTCAAGTAACGCGTGTAATGGTTGGCCGAATGTCATAGGGTCACAAGATGGTATTTCTTTGTTGTAGCTAACGTCAAGGTGCATTGAGGAGCCTCTCGTGGTTTCAATTCTTCAAGGGATTTAATGACTTCATAACTAGTGGTGATTCGGGAATAGTTAGCAAGGTAAGTGATGGTTAGCATTCGGCCTTAGGCCATTTTTGGTATTTAAGTGGCTAACCGATTCTGTCCATGATGGATTAGGGGCTAATCGGCGGGCATAAGGAAAGTTTCGGGATTCTAGATTGTGTTAGATTCAATAGATCGGGATCTCGCTAGATAAATCAGGTGTGTAGTTATCGCACTGTCTTTTGATTGATTTAACTATGTTAGTATGTATATGTGATATGTTGTGAATGAAAGCCGAAATAATGGCTAAGATGGTGGATACCCGTAGTGGGTAATCGATTAATCAGGTCAGTGCTCTATTTTTCCTATGATATATATGTGATATTTGTGGTGAGCATGTGATGAATATTTACTCTAAATGTTAATCTGACATGATACACATATATGCATGGGACTTGGGATATGATCAAAGAAGGAAAGGGGTGTACATATTTATGTACGTGGTCTAATGTTATCCTTGTGCTACATTAGCGCTTGATGTTAGCTATGTGCTTCATCAAGGGAGGTGTTGGCTAGGTGCCCACCTTGGCGGTTGATAGCTGTGTGCATCACCGTGGACTGAATGATATGTGGGATCTAGGTGATCAGTGGCTCAGCCACGGTCTTGAGCAGCAAGTCTACCAAGGTAAGATATATGGATCACTATGTGATCGGTGGTGGATTAGCCACGGCCTTGAGCAGGGGGTCTACTAAGGTAGGTGAAATGGATGGACCCTAGGTTGGGATGGGCTTCATAATTGCATATTTATGTGTATGGACTGTGTGGATGTGGGCCAAGCCCATATGTGGAGACATGTGAAATGACTATGCACTGAGTCGGTTTGACTCACCCAATATTTTATTAAACCTTTCAGGTAATGCGTAAAGCTTGGACCGGGTTGGAGCGGATACACAAGATGGTATTTCTTTGTTGTAGCTAACGTCAAGGTGCATTGAGGGAGCCTCTCGTGGTTTCAATTCTTCAAGGGATTTCGACAGCTTCATAACTAGTGGTGATTCGGGAATAGTTAGCAAGGTAAGTGATGGTTAGCATTCGGCCTTAGGCCATTTTTGGTATTTAAGTGGCTAACCGATTCTGTCCATGATGGATTAGGGGCTAATCGATAGGCATAAGGGAAAGTTTCGGGATTCTAGATTGTGTTAGATTCAATAGATTGGGATCTCGCTAGATAAATCAGGTGTGTAGTTATCGCACTGTCTTTTGATTGATTTAACTATGTTAGTATGTATATGTGATATGTTGTGAATGAAAGCCGAAATAATGGCTAAGATGGTGGATACCCGTAGTGGGCAATCGATTAATCAGGTCAGTGCTCTATTTTTCCTATGATATATATGTGATATTTGTGGTGAGCATGTGATGAATATTTACTCTAAATGTTAATCTGACATGATACACATATATGCATGGGACTTGGGATATGATCAAAGAAGGAAAGGGGTGTACATATTTATGTACGTGGTCTAATGTTAGCCTTGTGCTACATTAGCGCTTGATGTTAGCTATGTGCTTCATCAAGGGAGGTGTTGGCTAGGTGCCCACCTTGGCGGTTGATAGCTGTGTGCATCACCGTGGACTGAATGATATGTGGGATCACTTAGGTGATCGGTGGCTCAACCACGGTCTTGAGCAGCAAGTCTACCAAGGTAAGATATATGGATCACTATGTGATCGGTGGTGGATTAGCCACGGCCTTGAGCAGGGGGTCTACTAAGGTAGGTGAAATGGATGGACCCTAGGTTGGGATGGGCTTCATAATTGCATATTTATGTGTATGGACTGTGTGGATGTGGGCCAAGCCCATATGTGGAGACATGTGAAATGACTATGCACTGAGTCGGTTTGACTCACCCAATATTTTATTAAACCTTTCAGGTGATGCGTAAAGCTTGGACCGGGTTGGAGCGGATACACAAGATGGTATTTCTTTGTTGTAGCTAACGTCAAGGTGCATTGAGGGAGCCTCTCGTGGTTTCAATTCTTCAAGGGATTTCGACAGCTTCATAACTAGTGGTGATTCGGGAATAGTTAGCAAGGTAAGTGATGGTTAGCATTCGGCCTTAGGCCATTTTTGGTATTTAAGTGGCTAACCGATTCTGTCCATGATGGATTAGGGGCTAATCGACAGGCATAAGGGAAAGTTTCGGGATTCTAGATTGTGTTAGATTCAATAGATCGGGATCTCGCTAGATAAATCAGGTGCGTAGTTATCGCACTGTCTTTTGATTGATTTAACTATGTTAGTATGTATATGTGATATGTTGTGAATGAAAGCGAAATAATGGCTAAGATGGTGGATACCCGTAGTGGGTAATCGATTAATCAGTCAAGTGCTCTATTTTTCCTATGATATATATGTGATATTTGTGGTGAGCATGTGATGAATATTTACTCTAAATGTGTCGACATGATACACATATATGCATGGGACTTGGGATATGATCAAAGAAGGAAAGGGGTGTACATATTTATGTACGTGGTCTAATGTTAGCCTTGTGCTACATTAGCGCTTGATGTTAGCTATGTGCTTCATCAAGGGAGGTGTTGGCTAGGTGCCCACCTCGGCGGTTGATAGCTGTGTGCATCACCGTGGGTGAATGATATGTGGGATCACTTAGGTGATCGGTGGCTCAACCACGGCCTTGAGCGACAAGTGCGCCAAGGTAAGATATGTGGATCACTATGTGATCGGTGGTGGATTAGCCACGGCCTTGAGCGGGGTCCGCTAAGGTAGGTGAAATGGATGGACCCTAGGTTGGGATGGGCTTCATAATTGCATATTTATGTGTATGGATTTGTGTGGATGTGGGCCAAGCCCATATGTGGAGACATGTGAAATGACTATGCACCGAGTCGGTTTGACTCACCCAATATTTTATTAAACCTTTCAGGTGATGCGTAAAGCTTGGACCGGGTTGGGAGCGGATACAAAGGTGGCCATGCACGAGCGATTTTCATGCGAGAAAGATATTTTTAATTAATTAAGCATTCATATTTCCGATTACTTTGATTATTCAATTATTGTAATAAGGCCCTAAAAGTATTTAAAGTTTGTTTAAGTGTTTTTCATTAAGTTTTTTATTATGTTTTATTATGGATTGACAATTGAGGAATTATTTGCAAACGATTTTATTTAAATCTATATATACTAAAGTTTTAATCCGAATATTTTTATAAACACCACATCTCACTTAAGAATTTTTAATGAACATTGTTTTCTAAACTTAACAAAATTTTCATGTTTTATCCTTGAGTTCAAATTTGTTTCAAACGTTTTCCGCAGTGGCATTTCAAATTCGGTCGTAGTGAATGGGCCGGGTTTGGGGTGTTTCAGATGGGTTGTCTAATGTGATTTCAGCAATAACAACACAGAAATGTATCAGAAAGGCTTACGATGCTTATATTGCTTATGTGTTGGACACAAAGGTAACTGAGTCAAAGATTCAGTTAGTGCCGATAGTGTGTGAATTTCCAGATGTGTTTTCGGAAGAATTACCTGGATTACCACCTGTCAAAGAAGTGGATTTTTCTATAGACCATATTCCGGGAACAACACCAATATCAATAGCACCTTATAGAATGACTCCTACTGAATTGAAAGAGTTGAAAGCACAGTTGCAAGAATTGATTGACAAAGGTTTTGCATGACCCAGTTTCTCACCTTGGGGTGCACCGATTTTATTTGTGAAGAAGAAAGATGGATATCTGAGGTTATGTATTGATTACAGGTAGCTAAATAAAGTTACAATAAAGAATAAGTATCCGTTGCCTCGAATAGATAACTTATTTGATCAGTTAAAAGGAGCTACTGTATTTTCAAAAATTGATCTTCGCTCGGGTTATTATCAGTTACGGGTAACGGACTCAGATGTTCCAAAGACGGTTTTAGAACCAGGTATGGCCACTATGAGTTTTTAGTGATGCCATGTAACACCCCAAACCCGGCCTAGAAGTTAGGCTCGAATCTGGTGTGTCACATGGAAGTAAAAACCATCTTTGCGATTATTAAAAACTTGCTTGAGAAATACAGCCTCTTTATTAAAACCAAAAACACTTAAGCAATTGTTAACTACTTGAAAACGTAATAATCTTTAAAAACCTTTTCGTTTGCGGAAGCATATTTGAAATAAACAATTTACGAAAATGTGACGTTTATAAATAGAGTTGCAGAAGCATTTTGAAAACGTTGCGGAAACGTAGATAAAATACAAGTATTTTGAGAGGTTGTTTGATAAATCGATAATCGAACTAGTAATCTTTTAAAACCGTGACTTTTGACAATGTCATTGATAATTTTAAAGAAAATCCGAGTTAAAATTATTTGTAAAAGTTTGTTATGAAATCCTTTTGTTAATCAATTTTGGAAAATCTTTATTTAAGTTTTTAGAAAAATTCCCATTTAAAAACAATTCAAGCAAAATTAAAGTACGTCAACATAAAGCAAAAATAAATACTCCAGAGGCCTTATTACATCATAAAAACCAAAATAGTAAAGTGAACGGAAATAGAAATCTAAAGTTCAAAATAAACACCATTTCTGAAGTATGGCCTCCACCGAGTCATCCATGGCCCCAAGTCCTCAAATCACGGAGCATTACATACAAGGGTTAAGAAAAAGGGGGTGAGTTACAAGAACTCGGTGTGAAATCCTTACCATCATCCACTGGCCCGAACCCATATAGCATTATCTTGGGCTTAAGCTCATTTAACAATCACTTGGACCAGAAACCCATTTACAAAAGCAGAATATATTTATATATATGCAATGTATGAATGTATGCAAACCCAAACCAACCTAATAATCCATCCGCTACACACCACCCGTACCATCCATCACACTGTGGGGATCTTTTGTCAACCCATCCCGCCAACACACCAATCGCAGCATTTAGCCATTTATATCAATTCGAATTGTGGACAAGCCACCGAATAACGAGAATATATGTGGCTTAGCCACTGACAAAATGTGACAGAGTCACTGAATATGTGGCGAGCCACCAAATTACACTTCCCGATCATCAATATCCCAATCCCATGCAACTTATGTAAATGCAACATACATCGTAAATCATAATATTTACAATATAACCACGATAATTAATAACTCAAAGATTTATTGCAAACAATTTGGCCCATTAACACTTTACAAAATCGGCCCATTAGGGCATTTTATCAAATCGGCCCATTAAGCCATGTATCAAATTGGCCCATTTAGCATTATATCAGATCAGCCCACTAAGCAATATATATCAAATCGGCCCATTAAGCAGTATATCAATTTGGCCCATTAAGGCAATCAATCAATTCGGCCCATTAAGGCAATATAACAAATTGGCCCATTAAGCAATATAACAATTCGGCCCGTTAAGGCAATATAACAATTTGGCCCTTTAGGGGCATTTTCGTAATTCGATAATCTTACCCACTAAGGGTAATTCGGTAATCTTGCAACCCAGGGGTATTTCGATAATTTACCTTCCAAAGGTAATTTGGTAAATTCGCAACCCAGACTTAATTACTAATTTGGGGCAAAAAGATTGAAACTGTCCATCTGCGTCATACTGACTAAACTGACTATAACTCGAGTTAGAAATCTCAACATTTAGATTCGTAAATTTTACTTGAAACTATACTCATATATCTTCTTACGATAATTTTTACAGAATTTTTTACTTAACCATTTAGTACAGTTTATTCCTTAAAGTTTCCCTTGTTTCACTGTGCAATGATTCTGACCTCTCTTATCTTAATTTCAAATATCTTATTGTACGGTTTTCATATGCTGCACCCACTTGTTTCTATTGAAAATATGTTCACTAAGGAATCCATACATATTAATTATAACTCTTAATTCACTTTGTACAGTTTTATACGATTTTTCCAAGACAGATCAGGGAACCACGAAGTCATTCAGAACCAGTCTCACTAAAATTAAAATATCACAGACTTTAAAATTCCTTTTTCTTCTCCGCTTCTTCCATATAAAAATAGACACAGTACTCTTTAATTCAATATCTTATTCACTTATTAATCCCTTTTCTCCTATTTTCTGTGATTTTTCAAAATCACGTCACTGTTGCTGACCAAAAACTGTTTCATTGCAAAAATATGGTTACTACTACGAACATACGCACTCCCGAGTGGTCACGGATGCCGGTTTCCGGTTTTCTTTGGTATTTTGACCGAATCATAGAACATATCATACAAAAATTCAGAGAGGTATGAGATTACACACCATTTCAAACATGTATTCGGAAGGGTACGGGATTACACACCTTATTTGGATTTCCTTAAGAACCACTCTTCTTTGATCCTAGAACAATACCAACCAAAAGTTAGCCTCGGATTTCCAAAAGATTTCATACCCAACGTATTACTTACACTTGCATCACTTACCACTATATCCAAAGGATTAGCAAATAGAATATATCGAGTGATTTCGTCCCTAAAACATCATCGATTAGTCGAACTTCAATCCGATTTGCAACATAGCCAAATAAAGATATAACGAAAAATCCAAAAATGAACCCCTTACCTTAATGATGATAGATCCGACTTCAATCGATTGACTTAAGACTAGAGAGGGATCGGCAAGAATGTGCTTTACGACCACACACTAGAACACGATTCGATTAAAGAAGATGTGTTCAACTCATAAGATGGAGAAGAGAAGATGATTGAAATTCGGCTATCAAGAGAAATGACCAAGAATGCATTGAAGATTTGGCCAAAACAAAAAGAAAAATGGACAAATGGACTAGGAGATTTGGCCAAAGCAAAAGGGAAAAGAGTTTTGAAAAGAGACACAAATTGCTCAAAGAGAAAAATACCTCTCATGCACTAAAACTTAGCAAAATGACTAAAGAGAAAAAGAGAAAATTCTGCTCTCCTTTTCCCTAACAAACCGCGTGGCATCTTTTGTCCAAAGGATAGATGTTGACCCAATTATCTTTCCAAAACATCACCCACAATATTAGCCAACATGTTCCCTTCTCTTGCCATTTTCTTTTAGTTCTTTCCTTCACTTCTCCTAATTTACCTCCCTACCATATTTCCTTAGCCACCTTCCTATAATTAAAAAGTCTTCCCTTGCCTTAAATATTACCATGACCAACACTTGGAAAGAAAGCACAAAAAAATAAATCCAAAATTGCAATAGATGGGATTCGAACCCTTTCCCTTCATGCTCCTTCAAGTGACACCACATCCTCTTTACCAAATGCTTATTTATGCTAGCAAAATGCTCACTTATTTCCTTAAGTCATAATGCCACTTGCCTTCTCTCCTTAAAGTGCCTAAATATAAAAATTTACTTATAGCCTATCTTGAACCCGGAACTTCCTAGAAACCTCGTAAACTTCCAAATTCACTTAACTAATAAGTCCAACTTGAAATAATGCCGTTCTCAAATTCCCATGAATTTTAAAACGCTTCTACACTCAAGGCCCAATGGGCCCAATAGGTCCAATTCTACTAGGCCCAATTTTGGGATGTTACATGCCATTTGGGTTGAGTAATGCACCGACAGTATTTATGGATCTGATGAATAGAATTTTCAGACCGTACCTAGACAGGTTTGTAGTGGTATTCATTGATGATATTTTAGTCTATTCTTGAGATGAAAAAGAGCATGTTGATCATATGAGAATTGTATTACAAACTCTACGGGAAAAACAGTTGTATGCCAAGTTCAGTAAATGTGAATTTTGGCTACGGGAAGTTGGATTTCTTGGACATATTGTATCTGCTGAAGGTATCAGGGTAGACCCGAGTAAAATTTCAGCAATTGTCAATTGGAATCCACCGAAGAGTGTGTCAAAAGTCAGAAGTTTTCTAGGTTTAGCCGGATATTATCAGAGATTTGTTAAAGGGTTTTCGATGATAGCCTTTCCGATGACTCGATTGTTGCAAAAAGATGTGAAGTTCGAGTGGACTGATAAATGTCAACAAAGTTTTGACAGGCTAAAAGCTCTATTGACTGAAGCACCTATGTTGATACAGCCTGAATCGGGTAAGGAATTTATGATTTATAGTGATGCATCTTTGAATGGTTTAGGTTGTGTTTTGATGCAAGAAGGCAAAGTAATTGCCTATGCTTCAAGACAACTGAAACCACATGAAAATAATTACCCGATACATGATCTTGAATAAGCAGTTATTGTATTTGCATTAAAAATATGGCGACATTATTTGTATGGTGAAAAATGTCATATCTTCACTGATCACAAAAATCTGAAGTATTTAATGACACAGAAAGACTTGAACTTGAGACAACGCAAGTGGCTTGAAATGTTAAAAGATTATGATCTTGTGATTGATTATCATCCGGGTAAGACCAATGTAGTTGCTGATGCTTTGAGCAGAAAATCTTTATTTTCTTTACGAACAATGAATACTCGGTTGTCTATTTCTGATGATGGTTCTATTATGGCTGAGTTGAAAGTTAGACCAGTATTTTTGCAACAAATTTTAGAAGCCCAGAAAAATGATGTTGATTTACAGGCAAAATGGGAACAATGTGAATTGAATCCTGATTCAGAATTTTAGATTAGGTCTGATGGTTGTTTGTTGTTCAGAGACAGATTGTCTGTGTCGAAGAATTTAGAGTTGGTACAGAAGATTTTATATGAAGCCCACAATGGTACAATGTCTGTTCATCCCGGTAGTAATAAAATGTATAGTGATCTGAAAAAGATGTATTGGTGGCCGGGAATGAAAAGAGATATTTCTGAATTTGTATCCAAATGCTAGATATGTTAGCAAGTGAAAGCTGAGCATCAGTTGCCTTTGGGGTTATTACAGCCAATTGTTATACCCGAGTGGAAATGGGAAAGAATTACAATGGATTTTGTATCGGGATTACTATTGACTCCAAGGAAGAAAGATGCTATTTGGGTGATTGTCGACAGGTTAACAAAGTCTGCACACTTTATACCGGTACGTATGGATTTTTCTTTAGATAAATTGGCTGAATTATATGTCTTTGTGATTTTTAGATTACATGGGTTACCAGTTTCTATTATTTCTGATAGAGATCCCCAATTTACATCTCGATTTTGGAATAAATTACAAGAAGCACTGGGTACACGGTTACATTTCAGTATTGCGTTTCATCCTCAAGCAGATGGTCAATCTGAACGTGTTATATAGATTTTGGAGGATATATACTTGAATTTGAGGGTAATTGGGAAAAATATTTACCTTTGATTGAATTTACTTATAACAATAATCATCAGTCCAGTATTATAATGGCACCGTATGAAGCTCTGCATGGTCAGAAATGTAGAACACCATTGTATTGGATAGAGCTTAGTGAAAAGAAGATTCTTGGAGTTGATTTAATTCGGGAAACAGAAGAAAAGGTAAAGGTGATCCGCGATAGTTTGTGATGCGTGCTCGTAATCGTGAATTTGATTACAAGACATTGAGTTGCCTGATCGTCTAATGTTGTATCGTTTTGAAATAGACTTTAAGGTGAAAATGGGATTAATGGTTATTGATCCGATGGAAAGGATGGAAATGGTGTTGGATGGATAACTTGCTCGAAAAGGACACTTAGAAATGAACCAACAATATGAAATATCATGACCCAATTTCTATAAAGTGAAATAACAAACGAGTCTATGAAGAAGAAGAAGTAAACTGTGACCCACTATTTAGCAAAATAGGAACCAGCAGTATGTTAAAACGCCACACTTCAGGACAAAGAAAGAAAGGAAGTGATAAGTTCAAAAGAAAAAAAAGGTTTGACACCACAAGGAGTACCTTGATAAGTCTAAGTCAGTTTCAAGAACAATAAGATAGAATTCTCACAATAACTCAAAATATTCATTCAACATTCATTTTTTTTACAAAGGCTCTTTTCACAAATTATTTATAGGCAGCATTGTGACTATTCGAATGCCTATGTGAGTCCTTTCATCTTCAGCCATTAACTAGTATTATTACAAGCAATAATTTCATTTTTAAATCTTGTAAGGAAGCCAATGAGTCATGTCTCTTCATTGGAATCTGATGTAGTTGAAAGTGCATGTCAATTCTCTTTAAAGTATCCTTAATGTGTTTGATTGATGTCCCTTCAGCTCCCTTGTAACCACATGATAAAAGCTTGTGTAACATCCTCTTAAATGGCACCATGATGAAGACTTAAGACTCCAAAAATGTTCAGACTTGAAGAGTCTCTTTTGGTCCATTAAACAGCCTCCTTAATTTTCTTTTAAAAGCTTTGAATCTGTCCAACTTTGAAGAGCCTTTAATCATAGGAAAAGTCACCTGCAAAATAGATATTTAACATTAAATAATAACTTAAAACACTAATAAAAACAGCATATTTAATAACACTTATGCACACGAATTAATTGAACATGCAATTTAAATCACCTTATTTAAAATGAAAATAAACACACTTTAATTTATGCAGTAAAAAGTAACAGCCAAATTAAATATCATACTTATATAAAAAAACTCAAACATATTTAACAACTAAGATGCTTAAATGCATGGTTTAAGATGCAAACTAAATGAATAGATGAGTTACTTAATGCATGACTTAATTTAATGATGCAAACTTTAACTAACATGAGAGTTACATAAAGCATGTCATAATTTATGATGCAAACTTAATTAACATGAGAGTTACATAATGCATGACTTTACTTAATGCAAAACACATAATGCATGTCATAATTAAAAACTATAGAATTAATTAAATTAAACAAACAACCACATGCAAAACATTGCATGGACTTGGGACGTTATTTTGGGTCCAATAAGGGTTGGACATCTCATGCTCAGCCCAAACTTGCTGAATCAGGCCTATCCTCGCCTCTTTAAACTTATTTGATCTAGCACATGTTATAAACCCAATGAGAATTTCAATTGAATTCTCTCTTGAAATGGGCAGCTTGGAGTTTGGTCCACTTAATGCACTTTAATCGTTCCCGTGCATGTATCAGTTTGAAAGCAGCCTTTGATAGACAAAAGTCTTATGCCGACTTCAAAAGAAAAGAAATAGAATTTGAAGTTGGTGATAAGGTATTCTTAAAAGTGTCACCTTGGAAGAAAGTTCTTCGATTTGGACGGAAGGGAAAATTGAGTCCAAGATTTATCGGACCTTATGAAATTATTGAAAGAATTGGACCAGTTGCTTATAGATTAGCATTGCCACCAGAGCTTGATAAAATCCATAATGCCTTTCATGTATCAATGTTATGACGGTATCGATCGGATCCTTCACATGTTATTTCTTCGACAGAAGTTGAGATTCAGTCTGATATGACATATACTGAAGAACCGATCAAGATTTTGGCATGGGAAACAAAAGAGCTGAGAAATAAATAGGTGGCATTGGTAAAAGTTTTTTGGCAAAAACATGGAATTGAAGAAGCTACTTGGGAGCCGGAGGATACCATGAGAAAGCAGTACCCTAATCTCTTTACTGGTAAGATTTTCGAGGACAAAAATCCTTAAGGAGGGAGAGTTGTAACAGCCCAATTTCAATGAAGTCGGAATAGTGGTTTCGTAATCACAAATCTGAGCCGGAAAGGTAAAATATTTTAATATTATGAAATGATTAGTAATGTGATAGGAAGATTGCATGAGAATTTTGATTAGAAAATTTTATCAATTAGGTGCTTAATTGTAGAAAGGACTAAATTGCATAAAATGTCAAATTTGAATTCTAGTAGCTATAAGGATTAAATAGCTATGGAATTCAAAACTTGTGGTCCTTAAATGGTAATTAGACCATTGATGAAAAATATGTAGATATTTTTGGTGAATCATCCATGGAAAAATTAGAAAAGGCTAAGGACTAAATTGGAAATGAGAAAAATTAAAAGATGATAATTAATTCAATAGAATATCAACTTATTTTCATATCATCTTCCCCAAATATTTCAATGGAAACCCTAGGAAAGAGAAAACAAGCTTTCAAGGCATAAATTGGTAAGTTCCTATGTCCCGTTTTTAGTAATTTTTATATTTTTGAGATCGGGAAAGCTTAATTTCTCTATTTGGGGGGTTAATTTGAATAGATATCAAAGTATAGAAAATTTTCCATGGATGAACATGCTGAAATTTAAAAGTTTATGGTAGAAAATGAAAAGTTGTTGATAGATAAGCAACTTTTACAAAAGGAAATTTGATGGAAACTTGATTTAGAGACTAAATTGAAAAATGGTAAAACCCATGGAAAATTCTAAAATTTTTAGAATACATGTGCTGTAAAAGTTATATTAGAATTTTTATTAGGCTTGGAATAAGGATTAAATTGCATTAATTTCAATTTTCGAGCTAGGGATGAAATTAGAATTAATCAAAAGTATAGGGGTAAAATGGTACTTTTGCCTAGATTATAAATTGAGTTCAATAGAATATGAAATGGATTAAATTGATGATTAAATTCATTTATATTGATCCGGAAGTACAAAACAAAGAGCTAGAACGAGGAAAGGAAAAGATTTCGGATTAGTAGATTTTAGTTACGAACAAATATCAAGGTAAGTTCGTATAACCTAAATGAGCATAATAATGTGTTGTTTTGAATGCTATATTACATTGAATATGTTGTATGAAATTGTATGCATGAAAATTTTAATGGATGAAATGGTATATAATGGAAAATTTATTGATAAAGGGTAAAATTCCGTATGAATATTGAATTTCGATGGATAAATGTGATTTCCCTGATAAAACTGCATGTGTTGCAGAATGGATTTAACCTGGACGGGTAATCTGAAATGAGCCTCTCGAGTATATGTTTCAATTAGGATTTAGCCTGGACTGGTAATCCTAATTGACTGGATTTAACCTGGACTGGTAATCAAGAATGAACTCTATAGGGAATTCTTTGTCATATAAAGGATTTAGCCTGGACTGGTAATCTGACAAAGCCCTTAGAGTATATGTTACAGCTAGAATTTAGCCTGGACTGGTAATTTTATTGTGTAATATGTGGCTCAAGAGTGTACCTATAAGGTACTACTGGATATGAATTGATGGGTAATTGAATTGTACACCTCGAGTGTACTACTTGAAATATCCATTGGAAACTCAATGATTCAACGGATAAAATATGCATATGGCATGATGAGCTCATCTATGCATATTGGTATATTTGTGACTAACGTGTTGGTTGAATGTATGTGAGTAGGCAAATTGCCAAATTGATGAAAAGCATGTAATGTATGATTAATATATTGAATGTAATGGGTAAGTTTAATTTCTGTTATACGAGTTTACTAAGCATAATATGCTTATTACGTTTTATTTTTCCTGTTTTATAGTGCTCAAAGCTCGTGAAGGTTGGAGATTGGTTGGAGCAAATCATCACACTATCAAACTGTCGTTTTGGTATAAATGAAAATCTTATTTTGTTAATGGCATGTATATGCTAAATAAATCAAATGATGAATGAAACTTAGCCATTGGAATGGCTAATATACTTATGTTTCGATATATGTTATGGTAGAGTCATTATATTAACTAAAATGATAAGTATGAAAATCTAATTTTGCAAATTATGTAAGTTACATAAAGGTAAGTTATTAAACACAAATATATGATGAAATATATCAATTTGGAGGATAGAAATTGGCTTGAATTATACTTGTAATTGGTTGGATTATACTTGTAAGTGTTGGTACAGGAAGATGGAAAATTTAGGTGAGAAATGAGGCTAGGAAATGGCCTTATTTTGTCCACACGGGTAGACACACGGACGCGTGTTTAGGCCGTGTGTGACGCACGGCCTGGTACATGGGCATGTCGTCTGGCCGTGTGTCCCCTGCACTTTAATTTTGAAAAATAGAATGCTCAGAATTGAGCACACGGGCAGAGACACGGCCGCGTGTCTCAACCGTGTGGGTGACACGGTCTTGGACATGGGCGTGTGTCATGGCCATGTGAAACCTACACCTAATTCGAGTTAAATTAATTAACCACACAGTCTAGTACACGGGCGTGTGGCATAGCCGTGTGGCGCAAGTCAGAGAGCAACCTAAATTGGACACGTCCTGAAGCACGGGCGTGTGTAAGGGTCACACGGGCGTGTCTCTTGGACCACACGGGCGTGTGAGCCCGCCACCTTGGAAAATTTTTTATGTGTACGAAAAATTCTTAAAGTTTTTGATTAAGTCCCGACTCGATTCTAATGTTCATATTGGGCCTCGAGGGTCCATTTAAGGGACGTCTGAACAATCCAAGTTAATGAATAGTGATTTACATGATTTATCTGAAAATGTTCTAAAAAGAGTCGGTAACGCTCTGTAACCCTATTACGGCGACGGATAGGGATTAGGGGTGTTACATGACTCTAGGTTGATTAATTGAAATTCTTTTTTAAGTAAAACCCCTATTATTGTATTAACTCGATCTATGGATTCCCCTATTAGATTTGACTCTAATCCGATAGATTTATGTCGTTCTATTTTTAGGATTGCATGCAACTCCACTCAATTATGTTAGATCTACTCTTAAATAGGGATTTTACCTCCTCTAGTTTAAGCACATTAAATATGAATTAATATCCGAGAAACATTAAATCAAGAGATAAACACACATAACTGAGAATAATAATAAAATATTTATCACATAAAACATAAATCAAATAATAAATTTCATCATAGAGTTTATCATCCATAGGTATCTAGGAAATTAGTTCATAATTGTAAATAAAATTATCTCAAAGTCAGTATAACCAAAATAAATAAAGAAACTCATAAAAACTTTAAAGAAATTAAAAGGAGGCCTTCAATCTTGATGGAAATCTGCTTCAGAGTTGGCTTCAATGGTGTTCTTCGAGTTGTTTTCTTCAATATTCTCTGATGTCTCATATTCTCTTCTTTTATTTGATATTTATATACTTTAGAATGACTAGAAAGCCTAAAAATTGCATTTTTCCACATGTTTGGGATACAAGTCGAGAAATCAACACGGTTTGGCACATGGCTGTGTGTCCATCCCGTGTGGCTCACATGGCCGTGCGTCCAGCCCGTGTGGCTCCTGAAATCTACTCTATTTGTCCAATTTTTGATTTTTTTTTGCTCCTTTTGCTCCCAAATGCTCTCTTAAGTATAGAAACATGAATTTAAAGGATTAGAATTTACCAATTTGCATAAATAATCATCCAAAAATGCATTAAGAATAGGATTAAAATATGTTACTTTTATCACTTATCATCACTAACATTGGAAAAATAAATTTATTGTATATCCATAATTTATTTTTTAAAAAAATAACCCACCATAACCCATTATTCCCCGGTCACTCAAAACCCAAAAATTAAAAATTAAAATAAAAAGTTTCCCAAGTTCCCCCAGGCCCCAACCCCCTTCCTCTTCTTCTATCGTGAGGCAGAGAGTAAAAAAAAAAAGAGGAAAAAAATTACGGTTTAGGTTTTCTTTGCTTTTCTTTACAAGATCCGTCCATTCTCCATTTTTTTCCAATTTCTTTAAACTTTACCTAGGCTACCATTGATTACTACCAAAATAACCAAAAATATAAAAATGATTTGTAAAGATTTTGTCAAAAATTTCTCATCAATCTTTGCATGTTACAACAAAAAGAAGCAAGAATTAAGACAAAAAAAAAATCCATGTACTTACTTAAAAATTATGAATTTATGAAAGTGAGATTTTGTTTAGAGAATTTTGTGATTGTGTTGTGATTTTGTTTGGTTTGGAGTTTGGATAGTGAAATCTGGGAGTTAAAGTTTAGAGTTTGGATTGTTTTTTTCTTTTTTTGAACAAAATTCTTGTACCAATAAGTCGATAACCGATTTAAAAGTGTCCTGTCACAAAACGAGTGGCATAGAAGGGAAGAATTTAGACGAAGTAGTAGTGGTTGGAGTAACATTTATGAAGAAGGGTGATCTTCTTATGGATCAGCTGGAGAATATCATGGAGAAAGAATAAGTAAATCCATTCCAAGTGAGTCTGAGTTTACCTTTAGGGGTGTTATACCTGAATTGGCTAGAAGCAAAACGTAACACCCCAAACCCGGCCTAGAAGTTAGGCCCGAATCCAGCGTGTCACATTGAAGTGTTTTTCGAAACCCAGGTTTTCATTGAACAACCCTTCTTACAATTAAATTTTTTTGTTAGAAAAACCTCAGATTTTGTGTAACACCCCAAACTCGGCTTAGACGTTACGACCGGATCTGGCATGTCACATGGAAAGGTTGTTAAAGAAACTTCGCGATCATTTTAATATTTTGAGTTTTGTTTCCATTTCGAAAATCAGATTTGTTTTTAAGGTTTTCTTCCAAAATGTTATAAATATTACTAACACCGCAAACTTGTTTTATAACACAAAAGCCAAATTCAGTGGATTTTGGAAATGTGCCGTTTTGAAACAGTTGTTGTAGTTTTAAGAAAATCCCGAATTGATCATTTAATAATAGATAGTAACCGCATTAAAACAAAAACCAAAATAAAAACTAAAATAGTGGCCTTATTACAGAACAAAATCCCAAATGAAGATAAACTTAAAGTAATAAAGAAAAACGGTGTTTACTAAGGAAATTAAGCATGGCCACCACAGAGTCCACCTCGACTCCAAATCTTCAAGCTAGGGATTACCTACAAAATTAAGCAGAGGGGTGAGTTACGAGAACTCAGTGTGTAATTCCCCACATGAACCATAACTGGGCCCGAGCCCATTCAAATACCATCTGGGCCTTAGCCCTTACGAAATCACATTGGGCGAAGCCCATACAGAAACGAACTGGGCCTTAGCCTAGGCCTTAGCCCTATTAGCATGGTATAGCAGATAATGAATGCAATGCAATGCAATGCAATGCAACCCAACCCAACCTAATTATCCATCCGCTACACACCACCCATTCCAGCCAAAACACACCAGTGGGGATTTCTACAATCAACCCTCATCCGCTACACACCATCGATGGCAGTCATGCTGCAGTCACGCTGCTCATCGCTAAAATTATGGCTGTGCCACCGAAATAATGTGACAGAGTCACCGAAATATGTGGCAGAGCCACCGAAATAATAATATAATCGGCACACAGCCTTGGGTAAATATGATAGACACAGAGTCATCAATAACTGTATTATGTTTGGCACATAGCCATCAACGACGGTAATATAATCGGCACACAGCCTTAGGTAAATACGATTGGCACAAAGCCATAATCAAGATGGCACGGAGCCAAATTTAGGTTGGCACATAGCCATTATATAGAATGTGGCAGAGCCACCGAAATATATGGCAGAGCCACCGAAATAGTGTGACAGAGTCACCAAAATATGTGGCAGAGCCACCGAAATAGTGTGACAGAGTCACCGAAATACACTGCCCTTTTTCATCAATATCATATCCCAATCCCATGCAATATGACGTGTATGTCATGCTCAATCATTACTCATGTATGCAGAATGGCCATGCTCAGTAACAATCATTTAAACATGTAATAAAAGCATATCAGTCATACAACCACAGCCAAATCGGTCATATCATAGCACAAGCCAATCACTTACCTATAAGGGCAAATCAGTCATTTTACCTTGTAAGGGTATTTCGGTAATCCTACCCTTCAAGGGTAGTTCGGTAATTCTACTCATAACTAATTCCTGTAAGCAGTGCATCTCAAACATAATCAATCATACAATTAACACATAAAACGCTAGTACTACCACGAGGGTACAACGGTTATTTTATCGTTTAGGGGTAAAATGGTAATTTCACCCCTTAAGGGTATTTTGGTAATTTACCCATCGAGGGTATTTTGATAATTTTGCAAATTAGGGGTAGTTAAAAACTGAGGGTATTTCGATAATTTCACGAATCGGGGGTATTTTGGTAATTTCGCAAATCGGGGTATTTCGGTAATTTCGCAAACTGGGGGTATTTCGGTAATTTTGCAAATCGAGGGTATTTTGGTAATTTCGCAAATTGGGGTATTTTGGTAATTTTGCAAACCAGGGGTTTTCCAAGCTGAGATAACGATGCGAATGGGCCTGTGGCCCATTCTCGGCCCAAATGGGCCCACACGTTCGTGTGGCCCACTTAGGCCAAAACTAGCCACAAATATGAGATTCGCATCGACCAGTTCACTATCTACTACACAATCATACAATTTATTCATATGGGCCCACGGGCCCATTGGGCCCACTTTGGCCCGTCGTGGCCCAAGCAGCCTCAACCCACAAGAATACTACTGATGACCTCAACTATCGCATCGAAGCCCCAACACATGCGCTCGCACGCTCGTGTGGCTGCCATCGTCGGGGTGACCGGCATTTTGGCATTTGCCGCTCTACAACTAGAGTAGAGAAGTACACACCTGATAAGAATCTGGTGCTAATCCGCGCTCCGACAACTCCTGTGCCCAAACGCCCTCCAAGGTATCCTCCCATCATAGATAACTCTATATATATAGCCAGCTTCTCACCTTCCCTCTTGCTCTCTTTCCGATGTGGGATCCTTCCATCAGTAGAGTTTAAATCCAACTCAAACTCTTGCCGTCCAATCCGCAAAATAAATACTCCCTTGCTTGTCATGAGATTCGAACCCTTGCTCCCTTCAATAGCTCAACACGCCACTTGCCACCAAGCCACAAGCTCTTTTGTGTCTAAAATCATGCGCAACTAAATATAAATCTATGGCCAAATTCTAAAGTCCATTTAAAAAGAAAATCAAAAAGCAAGCACCAAGACTTGAACCTTGGACCCCTTACTCCCTTGTGTGGCGTCACCCCCTTGCTCCCTAAGTGGCTCCACTTTGCCACTTCACCACAACCCTCTTGTTGTAGCAGATGGGATTCGAACACTCTCCCCCCTTCCATGCTCCCTTGTGACGCCAACCACTAGGCCACCTTGCTACTTGTGTCATTTTTCTCCACATTTTATTCTTAAAGCCTACCTACTAACTCCCAGGGTTCTTTTCACTTAAAACCAAAATTTTCCTAAAGCCCAAGTTTGATCCGAGACTTCATAGAAGCCCCCCTAACCTTCCAAAATCACTCACCTAATAGGTCCAACTTGCATTAGAGCCATTCTCTTGTTCTAAAAAAATTTACACGCTACTACGCCCAAGGCCCATTGGGCCCAATCCTACTAGGCCCAAATTCAGGTCGTTACATTTTGTTTGCTTGTTTTTAAAACGTGGTTTATTAAAAGTCATTCTCTTGTAAAACGTTATTACCTTTAAAATATTATTTAATGCAGAAGCTTAATTTAAAACTGTTGCGGGGACGTGATATTTTGAAAAATAGTTGTTGTTTTGGTGTTCTACTCCTAGCTATTATAAACCTATAAATAAAGATTCCAAATTTAAAACCCAGAAATTAGAAAGGCCTTATTACAACCCAAAAATGATAAATAAGGTAAATAAAATCCAAAGCAAGTTTAAATGTGTGGCGGCCCAAGTCCCTCATGACTCAGAACCATCTATGTATGGGGATTACCTGCATGATTAAGCAGATTGGGTGAGTTTACGAAAACTCAATGTGCACCCCATATAAAACAGTGATCAATCAGAACAGTTTGGGCACAGGCCCATCTCGTATGATGTCCAACTGGGCCTAAGCCCATTACAGAACAGATGCAGTGTGGGCCTTAGCCCTAAACAGAATAGAATCAGAATGATCAAGCATGCAACAACCCTATCCATCCAGCCTCTACACACCAGCTCTGTCCAACCGTACACACCATGTGGGGATATAGTATCAACCCACCCATCCCTACACACCACATAATAGTACCGATGCGGCACTAAGACTAATTTGCAAAAGCAGAGTCGCTGTAATGGTAGGCTAATAGCCATCAGAAATATGCAGCAGTGCTGCCAGAATAGAATTCTTCCTCCAATCACATAACACAACCCCATGCAGCATAATATCACATGAATGCAACCATATCATAAATAGCATACAATAACAATCATATAACACGTAGGGGTATTTTAGTCATTTTGCCCTTAAGGGGCATAACGGTCATTTTACCCTATGGGGGTATTTCGATCATTTACAACCTTCCTGAAGGTCTACAGTCACCTCGAGCGACACAGATAACATATATCGTCAAAACAGTGTAATTGGGCCCAAAGCCCAATACTCGACCCAAATGGGCCCACACGCTCGTGTGGCCCACTAAGCCCAAAACTGCCTTTGGCCATGTGATCGCCATGGCCGGCTCATTATTTCCTATAAAACCAAAAAAATTTACTCGCGTAGGGCCCCCGGGCCCATTGGGCCCATTCCGGTTCATTTGGCTCCAAAGACGGCCTAAGCCCATGAGGACGCTCATGGTGGCCTCAACCATCTTACGCCCATATTCGTGGGCTCGATTCACCACATGCACGTTCGCACGCTCGTGTGGCAACCGTTGTCGTACTTTTAGCTTTTCGGTCATTTCGGCATTCCAGCATTTGCCGATCTATGATTTGGGTGGTATGTGTACACACCTTGTTTACGAAACGTGTCGAAGTTCACGACCACAAACCTTGACTGAGTGAGTGTGATTTCAGCCCACCCAAAATGGTGACAAAGATTGCTAACAACCTCCTTGATGGATATCTGCACATTGAGCGGATTCATTACTCATGTTGCTTAAACTTGTTGTTTGAATCCACATATTTTGGCCTATGGAAAACGCAAATCCTAAAGTGAGAAAAAGACATTCGGCCAATACCAACCCAAGCCAACATAATCTAGTTCGAATCAATCACAACGAATAACATTACCCTCGGTCAAGAACGAGCAAAAAGGTTCCAATTGTATCTGTAGTGCTAGATAACTCATTCACTCTTCGAGGATTACTTAAACCCGAATGAACACCATAACCAAGAAGAAAAAGAAAAAAGATAAGAATCGGCATTAGAGAAAAAGAGGAGCAAAGCCGAAAAATAGAGACATAGAGACTTACCGATCGATACTTAGCCAAAGAAAAACCGATTGAATAAAAGGGAAAAGAGGATAGGATCGAGAGAGAGAGAGTAGAAGAGAATCGGCAATGAAAGACTAGGAAAAAAATTGATGGAGCAAAACAATATTCGGCTACAAGGGAGGAAAATGTTCGATTACACAAAACCGAATGTTTGTAAAGGAAAAGTACCAATAATATTCAAGAGGAGAAAAGTGATGGAGAGAGAGAAGAAGTTGATCAAGCAAAGCACGAAAATGGAGAGAAAAACCACAACTTGGCGAAATCCCGAAATGAGAATGACCAATTACCAATACCTAGCCGAATTTTACCCCAAAAGAACTCACCAATTTCGTTCAACCTTCTACACACTAGATTACACCCCCAACACTCCTTCGCAACCGAAACACTAAGTGCCAGAGTTCGAACCCGGCAAGACTCTTCTCCAAATTCGAACTTGCTTGATTTTCTCCTTAATTTCCTCCCATCCATCTCTTCAAATTCGGCTAACAACCACCCCATTCAAATCTGTTCAAACTCTTGGTGTTTCGGTCAAACACAACTTCCTCCCAAGGCCACCAGCAAAATTAATCCCCATTTGCACAAGCAGGGATTCAAAGCTCAAACCAAATAGCACACTCCACACGCCACTATCCACTAGACCAGTAGGCTCTGTGTGTCATACTTTACCAAATTTTATTTATAACCCTACTAGCCAAAGATAGGGGTTTTATTCACTTAAAACAAAAATTTTCCTAAAGCCCAGGTTTGAACCCAGGACTTCTCCAACACTCCCAAACAATCCTAATCACTTAACCATTAAAGCAAACATGCAGTTTGTGATAATTCTTGCACACATAAACTTTTATGTGTAGCCTCCTAGCGGCTCCCACGCACAAGGCCCAATCCTACTAGGCCCAAATTCATGGCGTTACAACTCTACCCCCTTAAATAAATTTCATCCTCGAAATTTTCAACTATCTAATAATCGCACAACACAGGTTACACCACTACGCTTCTACTGCACACTCTAATTCTAATTGCAAATTAGGTAAATAGCACACTATGGGTAAAGTACGTACCAGTATTCACATCTGGAGCGTCTCCGTCCTCTCGGCGATGTGCTGCATAAACCAAAGCTGGCTGCCTCGCCTCCGCATGGCCAGCACCTCTGCCTAGAGCTCCACGACCCAGACCGTTTCCATCCCCGGCCTAACCACGGCCTCTAGGCGGCTGCTGACCACCCCTTGGTGGCTGTACATTACCCACTCTAGTAGCTTGCGCCTGAACTAGTCTTCGTGGACAATCCCTGATATGGTGCTCCATCGATCCGCACCTCAAAAAGGCTCCCATGCTTTCCCAGCATTCCCCAGGATGGCTCCTCCCACACTCAGCACAAGGTTGCAACCAATCAGTAGCAACAAGGGGCCCGACTCGATCAGCCCATCCACTCGCCCTTTTCCGGGCCTCTAATCAGCCCAGCGACCTCTGCATCCCTTCTGTTTTTCCCTTTGTCTTTCTCACGATTTTGGCGCTCTGCGCGCTTCACCTCCTCAGCAATCTTAGCTTTCTCCACTAACGCAGTAAAAGTCCCGCTCCCTCTGTGGAGCTATCAACACTTGGAGACTGTCTCTGAGGCCGTCCTCAAACCGAACACAACGTTCGTACTCCGTTGCCATAATTCCTTGAGCATACCGGCTAAGTCGCAAAAATTCTACCTCGTACTCAGCCACAAACTTATCACCTTGAACCAGATTCAGAAATTTTTTCCTACGAGCATCGACATAGCTGGCGCCCACATACTTTCCCTGAAATGTGGACTTGAAGAATTCCCAGGTCAATCGATCAGATAGGGTACCCTCTTTTACCGTAAGCCACCACTAGTAGGGTTCATCCTTCAGCAAGGACACGGCACCCTTCAACTTTTGTTCCGGCGTGTAGTCGAGGTCGTCCATAATTATTTTGGTGGCCTCCAACCAGTACTCCGCCACACTTGGGGCCACCCCAGAAACTCCCCTAAAGATCTCTGCTCCATTTGACCGGAGTCGTTCCGTAACCAACCCACGGCCCTCAATAATGGTATTAGGCCCAACAGACCCAACAACTCTTTCCAAAATACGAAGCATCGCCTGAGACAGTGCATCATCCCCAACAGCTCGATCGAACGACCCTGTCTCAGCCACCGGTGGAGCTGGTGCTTCTCTCGCCTCGACATTGGGCATGTGGCCTGACGCCGAAGACCCAGCCCTAGCACTTCCACAGCCTCTGCCACGGCCTCTTGTACCCCTTCTATTGCTCATTATCACGTCGCGTAAAGTCTTTATTAGAAATTTTATGGAATTTAGCTTTTAATTCCAATAATTAAGCAGATGTTTTATGAAACTAGCAGTTATGAGTTGTTTACGCAGTCGTAGGCTCACTACAGTTTTAGTCTCTTACGGGCTTCAGTTTTACTCTAGCTAAGAGTCTCAATATAGTCTATCATCTAAAGTAAGCCCAGTAACTATCCACAGTATATCAATTTAAAACAGATTTCAACATCAAGAAAAACTTACTTGGTCCGGTGCCGGAGACTCGGTGTGCCGCACAACAAAATCCTTACTTCAAAAATGCTTCAAAATCGTTTGTAAGAAATTTTGGAATCCCCAAATGCTAAAAGCCCATTTCACAGCCCAAGTTTTGAACTTGGCTCTGATACCACTAAATTTGACACCCCAAACCCAGCCTAGAAGTAAGGCCCGAATCCGGCGTGTCACATTGAAGTGTTTTTTAAAACCCAGGTTTTCATTGAACAACCCTTCTTACAATTAAAACTTTTTGCTAGAAAAACCTCAGATTTTGTTTGCTTGTTTTTAAAACATGGTTTATTAAAAGTCATTCTCTTGTAAAACGTTATTACCTTTAAAACCTTATTTACTTTGGAAGCTTAAATTAAAACTGTTGCGGGGACGTGATATTTTGAAAAACAGTTGTTGTTTTGGTGTTCTACTCCTAGCAATTATAAACCTATAAATAAGATTCCAAATTTAAAACCCAGAAATTAGAAAGGCCTTATTACAACCCAAAAATGATAAACAAGGTAAATAAAACCAAAGCAAGTTTAAATGTGTGGCCAACTCCAAGTCCCTCGCAGCTCCGAACCATCTATGTATGGGGATTACCAGCACAGTTAAACAGTTGGGTGAGTTTGAGAAAACTCAGTGTGCACCCCAAATAAAACAGTGATCAATCAGAACAGTTTGGCCTGGGCCCATCTCAGAAGCAGTGTCCAACTGGGCCTAAGCCCATTATAGAACAGATGCAGTGTGGGCCTTAGCCCTAAACAGAACAAAATCAGAATGATCAAGCATGCAAAAACCCTATCTATCCAGCCTCTACACACCAGTTCCGTCCAACCGTACACACCATGTGGGGATATAGTATCAACCCACCCATCCCTACACACCACATAATAGTACCGATGCGGTACTAAACAGAATTTGTAGCAGAGCTGCCAGAACGGTAGGCTAATAGCCATCAGAAATATGCAGCAGTGCTGCCAGAACAGAATGCTTCCTCCAATCATATAACACAACCCTATGCAGCATAATATCACATGAATGCATCCATATCATAAATAGCATACAGTAACAATCATATAACATGTAGGAGCATTTTAGTCATTTTGCCCTTCAGAGGCATAACGGTCATTTTACCTTGTGGGGGTATTTCGGTCAATTACAACCTTCCCGAAGGTCTATAGTCACCTCGAGCGACATAGATAACATATATCGTCAAAACAGTGTAATTGGGCCCAAAGCCCAATACTCGGCCCAAATGGGCCCACACGCTCGTGTGGCCCACTAAGCCCAAAACTGCCTTTGGCCATGTGATCGCCATGGCCGGCTCATTATTTTCTATCCAACCAAAAATATTACTCGCGTAGGGCCCTCGGGCCCATTGGGCCCACTCGGCCCATTCCGGTCCATTTGGCTCCAAAGACGGCCTAAGCCCATGAGGACACTCATGGTGACCTCAACCATCTTACGCCCATATTCGTGGGCTCGATTCACCACACACACGTTCGTACTCTCGTGTGGCAACTGTTGTCGTACTTTCAGCTTTTTGGTCATTCCGACATTCCGGCATTTGCCGATCTACGGTTTGGGTGGTATGTGTACACACCTTATTTATGAAACGTGTCAAAATCCATGACCACAAACCTTGACTGACTGAGTGTGATTTCAGCTCACCCAAAATGCTGACAAAGATTGCTAACAACCTCCTTGATGGATATCTGCACATTAAGCGGATTCATTACTCATATTGCTTAAACTTGTGGTTTGAATCCACATATTTTGGCCTATCGAAAACGCAAATCCTAAAGTGAGAAAAAGACATTCGGCCAATACCAACCCAAGCCAACATAATCTAGTTCGGATCAATCACAACGAACAACATTACCTTCAGTCAAGAATTGTAAAAAGGTTCCAATTGTATCTGCAGCGCTAGAGAACTCCTTCACTCCTCGAGGATTACTTAAACCCGAATGAACACCATAACCAAGAAGAAAAAGAAAAAAGATAAGAATCGGCATTAGAGAAAAAGAGGAGCAAATCCGAAAAACAGAGACATATAGACTTACTGATCGATATTTAGCCAACAAAAACTAATTGAATGGAAGGGAAAAGAGGATAGGATCGAGAGAGAGAGAGAGTAAAAGAGAATCGGCAATGAAGGACTAGGGAAAATATTGATTGAGCAAAATAATATTCGGCTACAAGGGAGGAAAATGTTCGGTTACACAAAACCGAATGTTTGTAAAGGCAAAGTACCAATAATATTCAAGAGGAGAAAAGAGAGGGAGAGAGAGAAGAAGTTGATCAAGCAAAGCACGAAAATGGAGAGCAAAACCACAACTTGGCGAAATCCCAAAATGAGAATAACCAATTACCAATACCTAGCCGAATTTTACCCCAAAAGAACTCCCCAATTTCGTTCAGCCTTCTACAGACTAGATTCCCCCCAACACTTATTCGCAACCGAAACACTAAGTGCCAGAGTTCGAACCCGGCAAGACTCTTCTCCAAATTCGAACTTGCTTAATTTTCTCCTTAATTTCCTCCCATCCATCTCTTCAAATTTGGCTAACAACCACCCCATTCAAATCTGTTCATACTCTTAGTGTTTCGGTCAAACACAACTTCCTCCCAAGGCCATCAGGAAAAATAATCCCCATTTGCACAAGCAGGGATTCGAACCTAAAACCAAATAGCACACTCCACACGCCACTATCCACTAGACCACCAGGCTCTGTGTGTCATACTTTACCAAATTTTATTTACAACCCTACTAGCCAAAGATAGGGGTTTTATTCACTTAAAACAAAAATTTTCCTAAAGCCCAGGTTTGAACCCAGGACTTCTCCAACACTCCCAAACACTCCTAATCACTTAACCATTAAAGCAAACATGCAGTTTGTGATAATTCTTGCACACACAAACTTTTTTGTGTAGCCTCCTAGCGGCTCCCACGCACAAGGCCCAATCCTACTAGGCCCAAATTCAGGGTGTTACACAAAAGCTCAAAGCAACCAAAGATCAGTGGCTCTTTTTTAAAGAGTTTACGTAGGGAGATAGGTGAAACGACATCTAAAATTTTAGATTTATATTGGAAATGATCACCGAGATCTCGGTACCTCTTTTTCTCAATTTCTTGACTAAATAAATCTTTATGAAACACAATTTACTATTTCAAAAATATTTTAAAATCTACATTTGGCTCGTAAATATTAAATAATATAATCTACAAATTTATTTGTCGAATTTGGTGGTCTCGAACCACTATTTTCGACATCGCTGAAATTTGGGCTATTACAATTTATGTACACGAACATTTGTCGAGGTAAGTTCATGTAACTAAATTGTATATAATTTTATGCTTGATTAAAATGTTGTGTTTGTGAATTTTGATGTCATAAATATGTGAAATGATCACCTACTCGATATAGCTCGGTAAATGAAAATGCCCGATAAAATGGTAAATGAATAAAATGTTACTTGTATGCTTGACATGAATGTAGAATGTGTTTTACTCGAGTTACATAAATGTTACGGAGGTATGAAATAATCAAATGCCGATAAGGTATGAAATGTAACACCCCAAACCCGACCTAGATGTTATGGCCAAATCTGGCGATGTCACATGGAATGGAATTTGAAATCAAATTATCAAGTTGAAACCGTTTCCGTTTGTTTGCTTCTATTTATCTCTCGTCAATTTAAAATTATTTACTCGTTAATCCAATTCGCTTAAAAACATATTCTATAGTGGAAGCTATTTAAATCGTGATATTTTAAGAAAACCATTCGCGTTTAGAAAAGACGTTGTGTTTAGTAAACCAAAGTATCGTTGCAGTTCAGAAATTCATGAAAATAGTTAAAAATCCCAAAGCAAAAGAAAACAGTCTAAAAGTCCATATTACATAAAAAAATTACTCCAAAAATAATATGAAGTAAAACCGTAAATGAAATTAAACCGTTCAGTAGATATGTGGTCACCGTAGAGTCCTCCGTCGCACCGAACCGTCTAAGTCTGGGGATTACCTTTACAGATAAAACAGAAAGGGGTGAGTTTACATAAACTCAGTGTGTAATCCCCACAGAAGACATGCATACAGTCAAACAACAGATTATCAGTAAAATGCAATCTGGGCCTAAGCCCATTTTAGTTTCGATGAGTGATTCGGGCCTTAGCCCATTTTCGCGATGATCGATATGCATTAGGGCCTAAGCCCATCACAGTGACAGTATCAGATATACATTAATCAGTAAACAGATTCCTACCCAATCAACCTCTACACACCATCTCCGTCCATCCCTACACTCCATGTGGGGTTTAAAACACCCACCCATCCCTACACTCCAACTAGTACCGAATGCGGCACATAATCAGTAAATTGCAGCTGAGCTGCCAGATAATATGCTTAAGAGCCTTTCAGTACACTTCCTCCAAATATCAACATCCCAACCCAATGCAATACAACATACAGTATATGACATGCTAATACATGAATATCAATTATACATACAGTTCAGTATTCATTCATATAATCATCATGCTCAATACATACATCATACATACAGTTCACGCATTTAAAGGTCTAAGTAGTGCTTACCGACCCTACAGTAGGTTCACAGCCGACTTGGGCGACCCGTGCAACCTTAGAACACATTTCAGTTAAATGGGACCACACACCCGTGTGGCCCATACGGCCAAATTTGGCCTTGGCCGTGTGGATCACACGGCCTGGCCCAGAATGCCACACTCCCGTGTGGACTACCCGTGTGGACCCACATGCCCGTGTGGCCCACACGGCCCAAATCAGTCTAGCCCTTGTGTCGCACACGGCCTACCTGGCCATTACACGGCTGTGTCTTGCACACACGGCCTGGCCTCGTCGATCACACGCCCGTGTTATGGCACACGGCCTACCACACGGGCGACCACACGCCCGTGTGGCGTCGACAGTGGGGTTTTTTCCTTCCGTTGAAACCCCGTTTTCTGTATTTTTGGGTACACACCTGCTACGGATTCGATGCAGAAATACTTCCGAGCCTTCCAGAACCTATAATCGATATACAACGCTCAAAACTCAGTCACAATTCTCTATTAAACCAAAACCCAACATCGACACAAGTCCAAAAAGAGCGTTCAACACTTACCCCAACTATCCCGAATGATTGACTCTGATTCCGTAAGAGGAGAATCACGATCAAGACACCTCGCTGCTGCCAAAACACGAGTTCAACCATCAATGGGAAAAATTCCACATCACTCAAACGGATAAAAAGAACGATTCTAAATTCGAACAAAAACCTCTTACTTACTGAACATAAAACACAATGCCGAAATAAGGAAGAACAATCCTTGTTGAAACGGAAAAGAAGAGAAAAGATTTCTATTTGAAAAGGAAAGGGAAAAACAGAGGAGCAAGAATGGTGGACGTCAGTTTTTTTTTCCAGGAGAGATTTTGGGAAAACAGATTACCCAAATCCCACTACATCCACATCCATAACCACCCACAAACTCAGCATCCCAATCCCATCCAACCTCTTTCAGGAAACCGAGCAAGAATAAAACTCCCTCGCTCGCGCAGGGATTCAAACATAGGACCTCTAGCATACCAACACTCTACCTAACCACCAGACCAGCAGGCCCATTCTGATATGAAATTACAAGCAATTAAATATAAGCCTGCTGAACTAGTATAAGGCTTAATTCTAAAATAACCAACATTTGCCAAAAGCAAGGCTTGAACTTGGGACCTAACACACACACCTAGAACACTTAACCACTGAAGCAAATACAGATTTGTGTCACATTTTAACAAAAAGAAAAATAAGAATTTTAGGGCGTTACAACTCTACCCCTCTAAAAGAAAATTTCGGCCTCGAAATTTACCTGATCAGAACAGATAAGGATACTACTGACCCATCGCATCCTTAGGCTCCCTTGTGGCCTCCTCAGTGCTATGATTCCGCCAGAGCACCTTCACTAAAGGGATAGACTTCTTCTGAAGAACCTTTACATCACGATCCAGAATCTGAACCGGCTCCTCCTCGAAGGTCAAATTTGGCCTAACCTCAATCTCCTCCACAGGGACAATATGAGTAGGATCAGAGCGGTAACGCCTCAACATCGAGACGTGGAATACGTCATGAATACGGTCTAGCTTTGGAGGTAACTCCAACTGATAAGCGACCGGTCTCACTCACTTCAGAATTCGGTAAGGCCCAATAAACCTAGGGCTCAACTTACCCTTGCGACCGAACCTCAGAACCTTCTTCTATGGAGAGACCTTAAGAAACACGAAGTCCCCCACAGAATACTCAATCTCATGTCTCTTCAGATTAGCATAAGACTTTTTTCTGTCAGAAGCAGCCTTCAGATGATCCCGGATCAGTCGAACCTCATACTCATTCTCTGAAACCAACTCAGGACCCAAAACTCGACGTTCGCCCAACTCAGTCAAACACAAAGGAGTACGACACTTACGACCATATAGAGCCTTGTAAGGTGCCATCTGAATACTCGACTGGAAACTGTTATTGTAGGCGAACTCAGCTAACGGCAGATAATCCTTCCAACTGCCTCGAAAATCGATAACACAACTACTCAACATATCCTCCAGTATCTGTATCACCCTCTCATATTGACCATCGGTCTAAGGATGGAATGCAGTATTGAAGTCCAATCTCGAACCCAGAGCCTCATGCAATTTTTTCCAGAACCGAGACGTGAAGCAAGGATCCCTATCAGAAATGATTGAGATCGGTGCCCCCATGCAGTCTCACTATCTCAGATATGTAGAGCTTCGCCAACTTCTAAAGAGAATAATCAGTCCTAACCGGAATGAAGTGTGTAGAATTGGTCAATCGATCCACGATGACCCAAATAGAATCTTTCTTTGTGGGTGTTAGAGGCAACCCACTAACGAAGTCCATCGTTACTCGCTCCCACTTTCATAGCGGAATCTTAACCGGCTGTAGCAAACCAAAAGGTAACTGATGCTCAGCCTTAACTTGCTGGCATGTCAGACATCGTGCCACAAAATTAGTAACCTCTCATTTCAATCCCGGCTACCAATACAATTCTTGAAGATCTCGGTACATCTTATTCCCACCGGGATGCATAGCATAAGGGCTACTATGCGCCTCTCTCAGAATAGACTGCCTCAGATTAGTATCATTTGGTACACAAATCCGACCCCGAAAATAGAGTACCCCATCATTATTCAGCCCAAACTCCGTAGTGCTGCCACTCTTAACCTGACGGAACCGAAGACCCAACAATTCATCCTCTAACTGCTTAACTCGAATCTATTCTATCCAAGTCGGTTTAACCTGTAGCTCAGCCAACAAACTTCCGTCATCGAACAAACTAAGTCAAGTGAACATCGCTCTCAGATCAGTCATCGCCCTACGGCTCAACGCATCAGCCACCACATTGGCCTTGCTAGGATGGTACTCAATAGTACAGTCATAGTCCTTAAGCAGCTCAATCCATCTACGCTGCCTAAGATTCAACTCCTTCTGAGTTAGGAAGTACTTGAGGCTTTTGTGATCAATGTAAATAATACACCTCTCACCATACAGATAGTGCCTCCAGATTTTTAAAGTAAAGACTACGGCGGCCAACTCCAAATCATGGGTTGGATAGTTTGCCTCATGCGTCTTGAGCTGACGAGACGCATATGCTACCACCTTACCATCCTGCATCAGAGTACAACCCAAGCCCACATGTGATGCATCGATGTACACTACAAACTCCTTGCCAGATTCAGGCTGTATCAGAACAGAGGCTTGAGTCAGAACAGATTTGAGCTTCTCAAAGCTCGATTGCTGCACATCAGTCCAGGCAAACGGTACACCCTTACGTAGCAGCTTAGTTAAGGGCGCTGCAATCAGTGAAAAACCTTCCACAAACCGCCGATAATAACCTGCTAGACCTAGAAAACTACAGATCTCAGACACATTCTTCAGCTGTTTCCAATCCAGTATAGCCTCAATCTTCCTAGGATTGACTCGGATCCCTTCAGCAGACACTACGTGCCCTAGAAAAGTAATTTCACGAAGCCAGAACTCACACTTACAGAATTTAGCGTAGAGTTGCTTCTCACGCAGAATCTGAAGCACTACTCTAAGATGCTCATCATGCTCATCTTCAGTCTTAGAGTATACCAAAATGTCGTCGATGAAGACCACGACAAACTGATCCAGGTAGGGCTGAAACACTCAATTCATCATATCCATAAATGCGACCGGTGCATTCGTCAACCCGAAAGGTATAACTAGGAACTCGTAATGCCCATAACGAGTCCTAAAAGTAGTCTTGTGAATATCCACATCCTTAAATCTAAGCTGATGGTACCAAGAACGAAGATCTATCTTAGAAAATATTGAACCCCCATGGAATTGATCAAATAAGTCGTTGATCCTCAGAAGCGGATACTTGTTCTTGATAGTCAGCTTGTTCAACTGTCGATAATCTATACACATTCTCATGGTCCCATCCTTTTTCTTAACAAACAGAACCGGTGCTCCCCATGGAGACACACTAGGACGGATGAAACCACGATCTAAAAGTTCTTGCAATTTAGCCTTAAGCTTTGTAAGCTCCTTCGGTGCTATTCGGTAGGGAGCGATAGACACCGGAGCTGTACCAGGAAGAAGCTTAATCCCAAATTCCACTTCTCGATTCGGAGGTAAACCCGGTAGCTCCTTTGGAAAGACGTCTGAAAAATCCCTTACAGTTTTGATGTCCTTTACAGTAGAGTCCCTAGAAACGGAAACACTAACATAGGCCAAGAACGCCTCACACCCTTTACGAACCAGTTTCTCAGCCACCAGTGCAAATATCACATTAGCCAAATAATTTCGACGTTCTCCAATCACAACTACCTCATTATCCTCACCGGTTCTCAAGACGACCCTTTTAGTCGCACAGTCCAGACTGACACGGTGCTTGACCAACTAGTCCATACCCAGAATCAAGTCAAACTCCCCAAACGGAAGCTCCATCAGATTAGCTAGAAATACCGACCCTTGAACCTCTAGCGGAACATCTCTATACAGTTTGCTAACCCGAACTGATTGCCCCAGTGGACTCAGTACAGTCACCTCACTAGAAGTACTCTCAACCAATATCCCCAAGTTTTCAGACACAGTGCTAGCTACATAGGAATATGTGGAACCTATGTCTATCAAAGCAAAGTAATGTACTTCATAAATAAAGAACGTACCTGTAATGACATCTGGAGCATCTCAATCCTCTCGGCGACGAGTAGCATAAACAAGAGCAGGCTGCCTTGCCTCAGTTTGTCCAGCACCTCTGCCTGGTGCTCTCTGTCCACAGCTCATACCGTTACCACCTCTAGCCTGACCACACCCCACGGTGGCTGCTGAACTACCCTCTGCGGCTGCGCAGTACCAGAACCAGGAGCTTGCATCTAATCGGCCCTCAGCGGACACTCCCGAATGTGGTGCTCTAATGACCCACACATCAAACACACCCCAGTCCTCTTCCAACACTCACCCTGATGGCGTCAACCACAATCTCTACATAACTACAATCCAGTAGGAGCAACAAGGGGTCCAACTCTAATCGGCCCATCAGTCTTGGCCTTTTTCTTAGGCCTTTGTACCGAACTTGAGGGCTCAGAATCCCTCCTGTTCTTACCCCAATCACGATCTCTGTTTTGGCGCTCAGTACGCTTAACCTCTTCGGCGATCTTCGCCTTCTCTACCAAAACGGAGAACTCTCGCTTCCTCTGCGGAGCTATTAGTATCCTCAGGTTATCCCTAAGGCCGTCCTCAAAATGGACACATCTCTCATACTCATCCGCCACCATGCCTCGAGCATAGCGGCTCAGCCTCAGGAATTCAACCTCATACTCGGCCACAGATCGGTCTCCCTGAGTGAGATTCAGGAACTCACGTCTTCTAGCATCAACATAACTGGCTCCCACATATTTACTTTGAAACGTAGTCTTAAAGAACTCCTAATTCAGACGGTCAGGCTGAGTGCCCTCCTTAACAGTCAACCACCACTGGTAAGCCTCATCGCGAAACAAGGAGACCGCACCCTTCAATTTATGCTCGGGGGTGCAGTCCAGATCGTCCATAATCCTCTCTGGGGCCTCCAACCAATACTCAGCCACATTAGGGGCGACCCCAATGACACCCCTAAAGAGTTCAGCTCCATTGGACCGGAGTCATTCTGTAACCGACCCTCAACCCCCAGATCCAGTGTTGGGCCCAGCGACCCTCTCCAGTATCCTTAACATAGCCTGGGACAATGTGTCATCCCCAGTCATGTGATCTTGAGACCCAGTCTCAGTAGCAGGTGACACTAGCGTCTCACTCGTATCTAGGTTCGTCATGCTGCCCAGAGAAGAGGACTCAGCTTAAGCCCCTCTACAGCCTCTACCATGGCCTCGAGTACCACGTCCACAGATACCTCGTGCGCTCATTGTAAGTTTGAAGTTTATCTGTATTACAAATTTTATGAATTAGTTACAGTTTCAGTAGTTATTAACAGATTTTTATGTAAGCAGTATCATAAATTCAGAGTTTGTTTTTCGCAAGTACAGCTCTCTATCGGCCTGGGCCACTACACTCTGATCTCGAGATACACTAACTAGAGTGTTTCAGAACAGACTATCTATAACAGTTTATCAGAATACTTACAGGATCGGCGCAGGAGACTCGGTGTACAACACTCTCAGTAAAATTATTTCAATTCATTTCAAAATCAATTCTTTAAAAACAAAATTTTAAAACACAAAATCCACAGCCGAGCTTTGCAACTTGACTCTGATACCATTAAATGTAACCCCCAAACCCGGCTTAGACGTTATAGCCGAATCTAGCGATGTCACATGGAATAGAATTTGAAATCAAATTATCAAGTTGAAACCGTTTCTGTTTGTTATCTTCTATTTATCTCTCGTCAATTTTAAAATTGTTTACTCGTTAATCTGATTCGCTTAAAAACATAATCTATAGCGGAAGCTTTTTAAACCGTGATATTTTAAGAAAACCGTTCGCGTTTAGGAAAGACATTGTGTTTAGTAAATCGAAGTTTTGTTACAGTTCAAAAATTCATGAAAATAGTTAAAAATCCCAAAGCAAAAGCAAACAGTCCAAAAGTCCATATTACATAAAAAATTACTCCAAAATAATAGGAATTAAAACCGTAAATGAAATTAAACCGTTCAGTACATATGTGGTCATTGTAGAGTCCTCCGCTGCACCGAACCGTCTAAGTCTGAGGATTACCTGTACAGATAAAACAGAAAGGGGTGAGTTTACGTAAACTCAGTGTGCGATCCCCACAGAAGACATGCATACAGTCAAACAACAGAATATCAATCAAATGCAGTCTGGGCCTAAGCCCATTTCAGTTTTAGTAGCAGTTCGGGCCTTAGCCCATTTCAGTTTCAGTATCAGATATGCATTAGGGTCTAAGCCCATCACAGTGACAGTATCAAATATACATTAATCAGTAAATAGAGTCCTACCCAACCAGCCTCTACACACCATCTCCGTCCATCCCTACACTCCATGTAGGGTTTAAAACACCCACCCATCCCTACACTCCAAGTAGTACCGAATGCGGCACATAATCAGTAAATTGCTGCTGAGCTGCCAGATAATAGGCTTAAGAGCCTTTCAGTACACTTCCTCCAAATATCAACATCCCAACCCAATGCAATGCAATGCAACATACAGTATATGACATGCTAATACATGAATATCATTTATACGTACAGTTCTGTATTCATTCATATAATCATCATGCTCAGTACATACATTATACATACAGTTCACACATTTAAGGGTCTAAGTAGTGCTTATTGACCCTACAGTAGGTTCACAGCCGACTTGGGCGACCCGTGCAACCTTAGAACATATTTCAGTTAAATGGGCTCACATGCCCATGTGGCCTGCTCGTGTGGGCCCACATGCCCGTGTGGCCCATACGGCCCAATTTGGCCTTGGCCGTGTGGATCACACAGCCTGGCCCAGAATCCCACACGCCCGTGTGGACTATCCGTGTGGACCCACACGCCAGTCTAGCCCGTGTGTCGCACACGGCCTACCTGGCAATCACACGGCCGTGTCTTGCGCGCATGGCCTGGCCTCATCGATCACATGTCCATGTTATGGCACACAGCCTACCACACGGGCGACCACACGCCCGTGTGGCATCGACAGTGGGGTTTTCGGCTTCCGTTGAAACCTTATTTTTTACTTTTTCGGGTACACACTTGCTACGAATTCGATGCAAAAACACTTCTGAGCCTTCCAAAACCTATAATCGATATACAACACTCCAAACTCAGTCACAATTCTCTATTAAATCGAAACCCAACATCGACACAATTCTAAAAAGAGTGTTCAACACTTACCCCAACTATCCCGAATAATTGACTATGATTCCGTAAGAGGAGAATCACGATCAAGCCGCCTCACTGCTTCCAAAATACGAGTTCAATCATCAATGGGAAAAATTCCACATCGCTCAAACGGATTAAAAGAACGACTCTAAATTCGAACAAAAACCTCTTACTTACCGAACGTAAAACACAATGCGGAAATAAGGAAGAACAATCCTTGTTGAAATGGAAAAGAAGAGAAAAGATTTCTGTTTGAAAAGGAAAGGGAAAAATGGAGGAGCAAGAAAGGTGGACGTCAGTTTTTTTTTCCAGGAGAGATTTTGGAAAAACAGATTACCTAAATCCCACTACATCCACATCCATAACTACCCACTAACTTAGCATCCCAATCCCATCCAACCTCTTTCAAGAAACCGAGCAAAAATAAAACTCCCTCGCTCGCGCAGAGATTCGAACACAAGACCTCCAGCATACCAAAACACTCCACCTAACCACCAGACCAGCAAGCCTATTCTGATATGAAATTACAAGTAATTAAATATAAGCCTGTTGAACTAGTATAAGGCTTAATTCTAAAATAACCAACATTTGCCAAAAGCAAGGCTTGAATTTGGGACCTCACACACACACCCAGAACACTTAACCACTAAAGCAAATATAGATTTGTGTCACATTTTAACAGAAACAAAAATAAGAATTTTGGGGCGTTACATGAAAAGTGTTTAAATCCCAGTTGAATAAATGGAAAATCGATGGATATGTGATTTCCCGAAATGAAAGAGGTCCTGCATTTGTTGTGGATAGGATTTAGCTCGGATAAGTAATCCTTCGACCTCAATTCTGATAGGATTTAGCCCGGATGGGTAATCCTGATATAAGTCCTCTCGAGCATATGTTATGGATTGGATTTAGCCCGGACGGGTAATCAAAATCAAGCTTTTTAGAGCATATGACATGAAAAGGATTTAGCCTGGACTGGTAATCCTGTTGTATACATGTGTAGCTCGAGAGTGTACTCTCTGAAAATTGTACCTTATAGGTACCATTGGACATGAATTGACGGATTCTGATTTGTACACCTGGAGTGTACTATCTTTGTATCCATCGGTATTTCGAATAAATTCAATGGGTAAAGCTCTAGAAAGGGCAAATATGAATTTAAGACAAATTGACATGGAATGATATATATATATGATATGAAATATAACATGAAAAAGGATATTACATGAAATACAAGGAAATGATGATTTATGACTAGTGATGTATGAAAATATGAAAAGATGATAATTGTACATGGAAATTATTTGATGAGAATGTTCATTCTTGATTATGGACTTGTACACTTAGAGTGTACTAATTGTGACTTTGATATTCCGAGTAATATGTGTAAAGTTCTGATGCGAAATGATCTGAATTCAAAATGAACTATTATGAAATTATACTCAAAATAATGAGATTAATCATGTATGTTGAATGAATACATGATGTGGAAAGCATATGTGCTTGGAAACTTGATTATTGTTAAGCCTATACATGTCTTGATATTACTATGGAATATATGACTAACAAGGGCAATGAGGATGTGTGTAGGGCTTGAGATCAAAGTGGTTGAATATGCCTTACTTAGTTACCTCAAATAGAATGTATTGTAAGTTAAGTACCATGTTATACGAACTTACTAAGCATTTTATGCTTACCCCGTTTTATTTTCCCCTGTTTTAGAGTAAATCGGAAGCTCGTTGGATTGGAAGCTTGGCGGAGATCACTTACACTATCCATCGGCCCATGTCAGTATAGTATGGTAATTCAATTACGGTTGTAATGGCATGTATAGGATATGTTGGCCATATTGGCATGTAAATTTAAATGATGCTTGTAATCTAGCCATTGGAATGGCTAGTGATGATTATGTTTTGGTACATGCATATATGTATTTAAGTTCATGTTATGGTGATAACATAGGTACTATATATTGTTTGATTAAGAAAGGGGAAACAAGTATGCTTATTAAAGAGTAAGATTATAAACATGAATGCTTGTGATGATATATCATGTTGAATGATAGAGTTTGCTCATCTTGAATGCTTGAAATGGTTGGTATTTGTATGTGTGATTCAAGTACAGGTCTTGGGTGAAACTTTGGGTGAGAAATAAAGCTAGAAATGGCTTTATTTTATCCATACGGGTAGACACACGGGCGTGTGTCTAGACCATGTGTGACACATGACTTGGTAAAACGGGCATGTAGTTAGGCCGTGTGTCCCATGCACCTTAAATTTGAGAAACAGAATGCTCAGAATTGAGCATACGGGCAGAGACACGGGCGTGTGTCTCGGTAGGTGGTGTGGTGACTGACCTTAAACACGGCGTGTGTCTTGGCCGTGTGAAACCTGCACCTAATTCGAATTGAATTAATTAACCACACGGCCTAGCACACAGGCGTGTGGCATGGCCGTGTGGCACAAGTCAGAGAACTACCTAGTTTTGGACACGGCCTGCAGCAGTACCTTGGAAAATTTTGGAATTTCGCGAAAAATTCCCTGAGTTCCCGATTTAGTCCCAACTTGATTCTAATGCCTTGCTTGAATTAATCGATAAATGTTCTGAATGTTCTGGTAACGTTCTAAAACCCTGTTCCGACGACAGATACGGGTTAGGGGTGTTACACACATAGTACAAACAGATTATTGACATTAGATGAAATTTTATGCATTCTGACTTGCACTCAGCTGGTAAGATAAAATGTTTTATATAATTAAGAATTATTTTTATATTTTATTAATTTAAGCTTTAGTTATTATTATTTGATGATATTCTTATAAATTATGCTTAGGTTATTTTCTAAATCCTCAATTTCAATTTGGGGTGGAGCATTCTTAGAATGTACTAATAGAAACATTAGAAGGTACAAGATCAATAATTGAAAGATTAGAACCTTCTTTTGATACTCAAGTCAGAATGGTTAATCAGGTTATATTCAAGTACTATTATTTGTAACTTAGTTACATAATTTGAAATGGAATTATTTTTTTCATTTTTACTCTATCTTTTTGTTTATTTAGTTGTTATTATTTAAAGATAAACATGAGACATTTGGTACTCCACAAGCACAAAGAGCTTGGAAGCATATGAATCTGGGTAAGCAGTTAATTAAATTATTTAATTAAATTTATATTATTTAATTATATTGTACATTTTGAAGTTATTTTGAAATTTAAATAATATTATGTAGCTGAGTGGTGGATAATATACGACACATGTGTTCTTGAGTTATAAAGATTAGCAATTAAAGTGCTTAGTCAAACAACTTCTGCATCAAATTGCGAACGAAATTGGAACACATTTAGTTATATTCACACCAAGGCAAGAAATGGGTTGAAGTATAAAAAACTTGAGAAACTGGTGTTTACCTACTATAATATGAGGCTTCAGATAAGGCATCAAAAAAGAATGAGCATTGATGATATAAATGCTAGTTTTAATCCTATTATCCTTGATCATATCTTTGAAGATGTTGATCCACTATCAGAATGGCTTCAAGAGAAAAAGAATCCATTGTTAGATGGTGAAAATGTTGGTGTGTTGCATGTGGATACCTCTGATGATAAAATGAATGTTAATCAATCTCAACAACAAAATTGTCTCATTCAAGTTCTAGTGCAATGCCAAGTCAGAGTGGTGATGGACCCGATGGTGGTGGTTTAAGTCCAGTTGATGACGATGATGGACATAGAGATGAAATTAGGTCTTCTAGTCGGTATAGAGGAGAATATGGGGTTAGTACCACTAGTGGGCATTTCCGTGATAGATCAGAATTTGATGGAAATATATTTCCTGAACCTAGGAGAGATAGAAGTGAGCCTAGAGCTCCATCAAAAGGAAAAGGCAAGAAGCATACTTCTGTAGGCTATTCATCTGGTAGGAGATCGAGTTCTAGTAACCTTGGGTATAGTGATTCATCTACTAGCACTCAAGGTTTTTATCCACCGGAGCAACCTTCATATTTTCAACCTTTACATGGTTATCCACAATCATATGGTTATTATCTACTATTTCCTAATTATGGTGTGCCATATCAGCCTCACATGCATCCTCCAGCACTAATGTATCACCCACCTCTGCCTCTCATGTATCTTCCTCCTCAAATATATTCTAAATATCAATTACATGAAAACCAAGGTGAAAATGTTACTTTTTTGGATATATTTTTGGACAAAGGACACGAGAATAAAGTCAAGAACGCTCTCAAAGTGAATGTGAAGGATCTGATCCTCCTCGTTATTCCATTAATTAGTGAAAACTAAATTGTATCATTACCACTATTTGTAAGGTATTTTTTTAAAAGAAAACTTTTGTTAAGGTTTTTAATTTTAATGATAATAAAACATTTAAAATACATCTATAGATAAATGAATGGAGTATATTTTATGAAAAGATAATTAAGAATTGAAGCATGTTAAACTATATATAAAAGTTGAATGAGAGTGAGAATAAATGATAGGAATAATAAATGAGAATCTATACATTTATCTATTACTTTTTTTTTCCTTTTGCACCATAGAATGGTTTGATATCTTCACCATCTTCAAAGTTGTGAAAAAAGATTGAAGACCTCTCTCATGTATGAATTTTTAATTATTTTATCTATAAAAACTTTCAAACTTATTAAATATGATAAATGTTTAATATTTCCTATCTTTTTTTTTACTTTGTTATTAGTTAATATAATATTCTTAGAAAATTCGTAAATAAATATAAGAATAATTAATGATTGAAAAAATTGTGGTATCATATTAATAGAGCTCATAAGTGTTAGAAAACACTCTAAAAATCATTAAAAGTGACTTTTTATAATTATAATTATTATGTTTTACAATAAGTTTGTGATTTAAAAAAAATTCACGACCGCGATACCTGCAATGACCGCAATAGCATCCATTATGTGCGCAACCGCGATAAATGCGATTGAAAATGCAACCGCAACCGCAATTTAAATCCATTCACATAAATTTTGCTATTTCAAAAATCTGATGAGACAAACATATTATTATATATGTAATGCAATGTCAGCTTGTTATTTCCACATATTAATCACTAAAAATGTAACACCCCATACGCTATTCCGAGGCTAAAACTGGATACGAGACATTACTATGCTTGAACTTGCTTAAACATGTACTTTCGGGCTACAAAATTTCGTTCTAAATTAAAAACTTCTCTTTCTTAGTCAATTCATTCATATCGTGGGCCTACGAGGCCTTAAACTTGCGTCCGGAAACTTTTACCAGTTAAAAGAAACTTTTCTTTAAAACAGGGGCCACACGTCCGTGCAAGATTAGACACGCCCGTGCATAGACACATACGCCCATGTCCCCGGACCGTGCCTTAAAACCCAGTATTCTGCCAATTTGCCCACGGCCAAGGCACGCCCGTTCTTCCCACCCGTGGTCGACACTGACTAAATCCACACGGCCTGGACACGCTCGTGGCCCTGGCCCGTGTGACAATTAAATTTCTAAGTGTCAAGTGCAGACTTCACACGACCTTGGCACACGCCCATGTTCCAACCGTGTGTTTCACACGGCCTAAGCAAACGGCCGTGTGACCAGCCCGTGGTCTATACTGACTTAAGACACCGAAGCAGTGGAGAGACACGGCCTAGACACACGCTTGTATGTCTATCCGTGTGGGCACTTAGAGGCTATCTTGCCAAACCTTTTTCTACCCTCATCTGCATACACTCTCATACTAATTCGAAACATTCTCAAATCATCAATTGAAACACATGAATTAACACATTTGGTTCATGAAAATAAAGTTTTCCTCTCATACACTTGGGAGAATTGTTCCCACAACATTTATAACAACTTAAGCCATCATCAATGGCTATACACAACCATACTATAAATTCTCTTAGTCCAACAATATTTGGCTACAACAATTAGACTTCATCAACTTTAAACGAATCCCTATACATGCCATGACTCTTAAGGACTTGATACCTCATACCGTGTGTCTGTTCGATAGTGTGAAAACATCTCCGGCGGTCTCCAACCCGAGCTAAGAAATAAAAACCTATAAGAGATAAGAAAAGCAAAGGAGTAAGCAATAATGCTTAGTAAGTTCATCTGCATAATCTGAAAAATATTGATATTCACTGATTATACATAATTTCAAGGCAATATGCCGAGTTTTTCTCATCAACTCATGGTTACTTACTCAATCATTCTTGAATCTTACTCATTCTATCTCTTACCACATTTCTACCATGCCACAAGCCAATTCGCTCGTTTAATTAGCATACATTCCTGCACTGATCATCACAAGATCACACAAAACAACACATCATGCACTCTCAATAAACCACTCATACTACCAATTTCTTGGTGGTTTCGCACTTAGCCCACCATCGATCTCTAATAGGGTGATATCGCACCCAGCTCACCAATCATTTATACTTATGGTGAATTCGCACATAGCTCACCGTTATTATACATCCGTGGATAATTATCCACATGTATTTTATTATTTCAAATATTCATCCGAGAACATCCTCACACTCTACTATTCTTACTTAACTTTCTATGATACTCGTTCGCATTCACACAATGCATTAATAAATCCGTCTCATATAACTAAAGTGTATTAATTACACATAACCCACTAGGGGTTCATTATATACTGAATACATCTCAATTCAGTTCTAACACACACTTGTGCTTCTCGTGTTACAACCACATACTTTCTCACTTTCAACAAACCCGTCAAATCGCTCAAATTGTTAAATAACACTCTTGAGTCTCATACACAGTGTCACATTGACATCGTACCCCAATAGGGTCTTACTTGTATTAACATCTCGATGCCATGTCCCCGACATGGTCTTATACAAATTCTTATACCGAAGCCATATTCCAATATGGTCTTACACGGAACCATAATTATCATCATATCATGTTATATACATTTCCCATAACTCTTAGATTCAATTCTCTTGACCTCTCATCAAAAGATATTTCATACATTCATAGAGTAAATATACATTCCATACAATATTGGAATATTAAATTAACTCATACGTAATTGCAATATTTGCACATGAACTTACCTCGATGTCGGAAGAGCCGAAAAGGACTTTTTGCCCACATTTCTCTTTTCATCCGTTCTAGGTCTGAAACTCATTTTATTTGATCTAGAACAATGAAATTTACTCATTTAATCACTTAATGATCGTATTACAACATAATCTCTACTAAGGCAAAAATGACCATTTTGCCCCTACACTTTGGCAAAATTATGATTTTGCCTCTAGGCTCGTAAATAAATTTTCATCACATTTTCTTGTTAAACAAGCCTAGCTGAACATTTAATTCTCTTACAACTATTCTCAATTCCATCAATTTCATGCCTTAATGAACAAATTACAACTTTTGCATTTTAGTCCCAATTAGGTGTTTTCATGACAACACCTTTCACAAAAGTTGTTTCTCATCATCCTATCATCCATTTTCTTTCATAAAAACTCATCAAACAACATAAAATCTCTCATGGCAAGTCCCTATACTTTCAACCATATTGCAAACTAGTCCCCTCTTTAGAAAGCTTAAGCTTTAGGGACTCCAAAAGTACAATTTTTATCAAGAAAGATCATCAAAATCACTTACTTGAGTGGAGAATTGCTTGCTGAAATTTTAAGCTTCAAAAACCCCTCCCATGGCTGCTATTTTCGGTGGAGGAAGAGAAGAAATAAAAAGATGATAGCTTGGCTTATTTCACCTTATTTTATTTCTTTTTAGTCACCTAACATGTCCACATTAAATGCTCTTGTCCCCTTTAGCTTCTTTGTAACATCCTAAATTAGGGGCTGTGCATGTGGTGTGTTTTGTGTGTATGTTATGCTTAATATGCTGGTTAGGGTGTTTTGGGGGTCTAGGAAAGGCTCAAGGTTAAGCCGAAGTCTGGCCAAAATTCTCTTTTTGGGCACTTTAGGGGAGAGCTGGATGGGATAGGACTTAAGAGTTGTTGCTTGTAGGTATTTGGTATAAGGAGTCTATTGGTAAAGTGGCAAGGAGGCACCACTTAAGGGGCAGGTGAGTGACGCCTCAGGAGAGCTGGCAGGGAGCAGGTTTGAGTTGCGTGGTTTTCTTTTGGGGATTTCTTTTTGACGCCAAGGTGTAGTGGAGGTGGATTCGGCTTGGACTATGTTGGATGAGTGTTGAATAAGTCAACACATTTGAATAAAGGGAGGAGAAGAAAACAGGGAGGAGGAATCGGTCAATAATTTCGAATGGGGAGTGGAGAGTGATCGATGGAGAGAATTATGGGATTGGGGAGAGAGGAAGAGAGTTTAGCCAAAAGTGGGAAGTAAGGTGTGTGAGTGTGTGTGTGTTCGATTTAGTGGTTTGGAGGGGGTGGCCGAACTTTGAATAGTAGCACTTAGAGGGCGTGGTGAGCATTTCGGCTAGCTAGAAAACACCTAAAGCATTCTCCTTTCTTTTATTTTGCATTTTGGGAACTTTTACCTCATTTTTTTAATGGTCAAAACCGAAACAACTCCTAATGCTCTTCTACTTTTTTTTGTTCTCTTGTGCTTAGCCGAAAGTGCATTTTGATTGTGCTCTCTTTGCTTTTCTCTTTGTGTTGCTAGTCATTTCCTTCATAGCCGAATTCCCCAATTCAATTACTCCCTTGTTTCTTCTCAACCGATTGGTAAGAGCCTTAGCCGAAACCTATTTCTTTCTTTATTCTCTTTTCATCTTCTTCCTCATTTCTGCTACTCTTTGATTGGTTGGCCGAAACTCCCCTCTTCTCCATTTCTTTCTTTTTCTGAGCAAAACACCTTCGGTTTTCGTTCGTTCTTTGGGTTCTTTTTGCTTTAGCCAAATCTCCCTAGCCATCCCTTCTCTTTTCCTCTCGATTTCTTTAAAAAGAAAAGCCGAAACTTATCATCTTTTCTAGGTAGTCCTTATTTATTTGTTAGCCGAATCTTTCTTGCATTCATATCTCTTCTTTCGACTCTTGTTTGCAGTGGATCGACGTTACTCATCTTCCACCACTCCCAATCAGATTCTCTATTGATCGTGGTAAGTATTTCCCTTTTTGTTTCAATTCTCTTTTCACTCTTTTGAGTGCCGAAGACATTAATCTTATCCTATGTTCTTGGCTGATTGAAGGGGGGCTTTGTCTTCGCGTTCTTCCGGCTTCTGGTCTATGATTGAAGTGTGTTAAGGGACATTCGATTCTAGTCGACTTAGGTATTCGATCGGTGCAGGATCTAAGCCTTTTTAATCTCCGGGATTTGTCGATCTAGGTAAGGAACCTTAGCTTTTGAGCATTTATTATCAGTTGCTTTGATGTCAATGTCTTAACCTGGTCTTCTGACCAAGATCGTTCATGGACTCGAATGCCAGTAAATCTAAGGAGGGGGTTGGACTTGTACCTCCAGCCCCAAAGTTCAAGAAACGCGCGGTGTCTGTTGTTCGAGATTGGCCACCGGGTTTGTGTGCGGCGCGTAATAGTAGGCAGTAAATTTGTAGTTCCTGCTAGTGATAGTGTCGACATAGATAGCATAATGCTGCGTGTAATCAGGTGTGTAAAATTTCACACTTTAATATTAATATGTGATACTAATCGTTTGGGGCTGAAAAGCCGAAGTGACTAGATGAATAGTCGTTATACCTATATGGGTATGGTTGAAATACGAGGTAAGTACCTTGATGATATGTATGAGTTAATGTATGTATGCCATAATGATACTGTTCATTTAAATAGCATGATATTTTCATTTGGGTTGCATATGTTATGCATGGGTTGGATATGTTATGTAAAGGGGAAGTGCTTAAGACTGTCACTAGTGGTTTGGTACCACAAGTGGGTTGGCCTCACATTCTTGATTCCGTGACTAAGTCTCAGTGGTTTGGTACCACATACATATGATTTCGTGACTTGTCCCAGTGGTTTGGTACCACAGTGGATTGGCCCCACATGCATGATTATTAGGGATTGTCACTAGTGGTTGGGTACCACAAGTGGGTTGGCCCCACGTATGATATTTTGTGACTCTGTCACGGTGGCTAGCTAGGTGCCACATAAGGAGTGTAGCGGATGGAGGGTCGATTGTAGAAATCCCCACGGTGTAATAGGTGAATGGTACGGGTGGTGTGTAGAGGATGGAAAATTTAGGTTGGATTTGGGCACATTGCATTCATATTTGAGTATGCTACTTTAAAGTGGGCTAAGGTCCAATATGTGATTGTGGGCCTGGAGCCATTTATGTTCTTTAAGGGGGGATTTACACACTGAGTCTTGGTGACTCACCCCCTCTACTTAACCTTGCAGGTGATCATTAGGACGTGGACTTGGGAGCCGAGGCGGACTCGTAGATAGAGGCCATAGCTTGATAAATTCCGTAAACTCAGTTTATTTCTTAAACTGTTTTAATTTGGGGATTTTAGTTGATTTTAGTTGATGTAATAAGGCCTCTTAAATTACTATTTGGTTTAACATTATGTATTTAGTTATGACATGACGTTATCCTACGTTTTTAAACATGATTGTTAAAATGGAGTTTTCAAAATATAAGAAACATAAAACAACCATTTTTTCTCAAATGCTAATAAAGATAACAAATTAGCGATTAATTAAACTCGAAGATTTTTCTTAAGCTATAAACCACTATTTTCCAAAACATTTTTCCTGTGACATACCAGATCTGGTCGTAACATTTAGACCGAGTTTGGGGTGTTACAATTTTGGTATCAGAGCCTAGGTTACAAAACTCGGGCTGTAAAAATGGGCTCAATGATGTTTTATTAAGTTGGTCTAAATAATTTTTGGGAACGTTTTGATTGGAACATGGCATTTGAGTTCGTCGGCACCCGATCCACGCAGGTAAGTGTTCTAAATTATTGATGGTGTATGCATGAAATAACTGTTAGCATGAATGAGTATGTTTGTTAGCTCTAAGAGACCCGAACTTTAGAGACTGAAACGTTTTGAATGTGTCTGGCGGAAACTACACTCTAAGACTATTTCTCATAAAACTACTCGGTGTTAAACAGTGAAAGAAGTACTAACTCATAAAACTTTAATCAGATTAAGTCGTAAACATTAGTCATGAGCACTCGGGGGCATGGACGTAATGTACGTGGTCGTGGTAGAGGTAGGATTGCGGTATCGAAACCAGTAGGATCTGGTCATGGGTCAGGAAATGAGATGCCGCATCACCAATCATGAGCGTAATTCCAAGACCAAACGGGCGGAGATGATGCGGTGTCTCAGGCGATGTTACGGGTCTTGGAAAGAGTTCTTCGCGGGCATGCATACAGGGGCTCAAAATCGGTGATCGAAGCGGCGGCCGAGCTAATGGACCGGAAATGTTTAGGGGCTTTTTTGGTGTAGCTCCTAATGCAGCTGAATATTGGTTAGAAGCAGTTGAGCGTATAATGGATGATCTTGACTTCATAGAGGAGGAAAAGTTGAAAGGGGTTGTATCTCTTCTTCGAGACGAAACGTATCAGTGGTGGCTTACGGTCAGGGATGGTACGATGGTTGATAATATCACCTGGGATTTCTTTAAAATAGCATTCCAGAGGAAGTACGTCGGATCAAGTTACGTGGATGCGCAGCGTAAGGCATTTCTAAGTCTGGTTCAGGGGAGTAAGTCGGTAGCCGAGTATGAGGCGAAATTCTTACGTCTAAACCGTTATGCCCGGGGTATTGTGGCCACAGACCATGAGCGTTGTGTTCGGTTTGAGGATGGGCTGAGAGATGAGTTGCGAGTGCTGATAGCTCCACAGCGAGAGAGGGAATTTGTTGTTCTTGTGGAAAAGGCTAAGATAGCCGAGGAGGTGAAGCAGTCCGAAAAGCAGAATTAGGAGAGAAATAGAAATAAAAGGAATTTTGGTTCGTCAGGATCAGTTGGGCGATTTCAGAAAAGACCTAGGGTTGAGGGGCCGAATCGTGTTATGAGACCTACTGTTGATAGTCGGCCTCCGAGGTGTGCTCGTTGTGATAAATTTCATTTTGGTGAGTGTTGGGCTAGTAGTAGAGGCTGTTTCAAGTGTGGGTCTACAGAGCACCGAATAAGGGACTGTCCACAGGAGAGGGGCAGAGCGCAACCAATAGGTCAGGGTTATGTTCAGTCGGGTAGAGCTGGTCAGCAACCACAGAGAGGTCGTGGTCCGATCAGAGGGGGTAATAGTGTTAGTCGGGGTCGTGGAACACCAGGCAGAGGTGCAGGGAGCACTGATGCGAGACAGCCAGGGTTGGTCTATGCAGCCAGACACCGAGAAGAGGGTGATACACCGGATGTCATAACCGGTACGTTCTTAATTTTTGGATTGCCTTTTTTTGCATTGATTGATATTGGGTCGACACATTCTTATGTTGCTAGTGTGGTATCTGGAACTTTAAGTATAGACTCTGAGATTACCCCTAGGGAGATGACTGTTATTAGCCCGCTAGGACAATCTGTATTGGTGAACAAACTTTATAGGGATGTACCTCTAGAAGTTCAAGGGGTAGTTTTTCCGGCCGATTTGATAGAACGGCCGTTCGGGGAGTTCGACTTAATCTTGGGCATGGACTGAATAGTTAAGTATCAAGCAAATTTGGATTGTGCAGCCAAACGCATGGTGTTAAGAACTCTCGAGGACGAGGAGGTGGTGGTAATAGGTGAGAGGAGAAATTACCTGTCCAACGTAGTGTCTGCTCTCAAGGCTGAACGAATGGTGAGGAAAGGATGTGAGGCATTCTTAACTTTTGTTCGGGCTCTGGAAGTCAAGGAGTTAACTGTAGGGGATGTTAGAACAGTGAAGGAATTTTCTGATGTTTTCCCAGAAGAGCTTCCGGGATTACCTCCGGATCGCGAAGTGGAGTTCGGTATTGATCTCCTTCCGGGAACAGCGCTAGTGTCTATTGCTCCATATAGAATGGCGCCGAAGGAGTTAGTGGAACTGAAAGCTCAGATTCAGGAACTGTTAGATCGAGGTTTTATCCGACTGAGTGTATCACCTTGGGGAGTGTCGGTGCTATTCGTTAAGAAGAAGGATGGATCAATGCGTATGTGCATTGACTATCGTCAGTTGAACAAGTTGACGATCAAGAACAAATACCCGTTGCCACGGATTGACGACTTGTTCGACCAATTGAAGGGGGCTTCAGTCTTCTCCAAGATAGATTTGAGGTCAGGATATCATCAGCTTAAAGTTAAGGAAGCGGATATCCATAAGATGGCTTTCAGGACTCGCTATGGTCATTACGAATTCCTGGTGATGCTGTTTGGGTTGACCAATGCACCAGCAGTGTTCATGGACATGATGAACTGAGTATTCCAACCCTACCTGGACCGATTTGTTGTGGTATTTATTAACGATATCCTAGTTTATTCAAAGTCAGAGGAGGAGCATGATTCGCATCTCCGGGTGGTTTTAAAAATTCTGAGGGAGAAGCAGTTGTTCGTTAAGTTCAGTAAGTGTGAGTTCTGGCTAAGAGAAGTTACCTTTTTGGGCCATGTGGTGTCGGTAGAGGGGATTAGAGTTGATCCTCAGAAAATTGAAGCTGTGTTAGATTGGAAACCGCCTAAGTCTGTGGCTGAGATGCGGAGTTTCCTTGGTCTTGCTAGATATTACCGAATGTTCGTTGAAGGGTTCTCATTAATTGCGGCACCTTTGACCAAGTTGTTGAGAAAAGGGTAAGCTGTGTTAGATTGGAAACCGCCTAAGTCTGTGGCTGAGATGCGGAGTTTCCTTGGTCTTGCTGGATATTACCGAATGTTCGTTGAAGGGTTCTCATTAATTGCGGCACCTTTGACCAAGTTGTTGAGAAAAGGGGTACCTTTTGTTTGGGCTGACAAGCAACAGGAAAGTTTTGAGAAGCTAAAGAGGATTTTGACGGAGGCTCTGGTGTTGATTCAGCTGGAGGCTGGAAAGGAGTTTGTGGTTTATTGTGATGCTTCACAAACGATTTTAGGATGTGTGTTGATGCAAGACGAAAAAGTTGTTGCGTATGCGTCTCGACAGTTAAGACCGCTTGAGAGTAATTACCCCACGCATGATTTAGATTTGGCTGCGGTGGTTTTCGCTCTGAAGATCTGGAGACATTATCTGTATGGAGAGAAGTCTGTAATCTACACCGACCACAAGAGTTTAAAATACCTTTTAACTCAGAAGGAGCTGAATCTAAGGCAGCGAAGGTCGATTGAGCTGCTGAAGGATTATGATTGCTCGATTGAGTATCATCCGGGTAAGGCAAATGTGGTGGCAGATGCGTTAAGTGGAAGGTAATATCAGATTTGAGAGCGATGTTCGCCCACCTAAGTTTATACGACGACGAAAGTTTATTAGCTGAACTGCAAGTGAAGCCGACATGGGTAAGTCGAGTTAAAGAAAGCGATTATTGGACGATGTCTTGAGTGCTCGACTTCTGCAAGTACAGGATGGTGGGGTGGAGGATTACAGTTTGAATAGCGATGGAGCTTTGTGTTTCCGTGGGAAGGTTTGCATGCCGAAGGATGTGGAATTGAGGCAGATGATTCTTCAGGAAGTGCATAGTAGCCCTTACGCTATGCATCCTGGAGGAAGTAAGATGTATCGGGATTTGCGGGAACAGATTCCGTGGCTCGGATTAAAGCGGAAGTTACGGAATTTGTGGGAAAGTGTTTGACGTGTCAGCAGGTTAAAGCCGAGCATCAGTTGCCTTCGGGATTGTTGCAGCCGGTGAAGATTCCACAGTGGAAATGGGAAAGGATCACTATGGACTTTGTTAGTGGGCTACCTCTTACGCCTACTAAGAAAGACTCTGTTTGGGTGATTGTGGATCGATTGACGAAGTTGGCTCATTTCATTCCTATTCGTGTTGACTACTCTCTTCAGAGGTTGGCTAAGCTGTATGTGGCAGAAATCGTGAGGTTGCATGGGGTACCGGTATCGATCATATCAGATAGAGACCCTAGGTTTACGTCGAGATTCTGGAAGGCATTGCACCTAGTGTTGGGTACAAAGTTGGATTTCAGTACAGCATTCCATCCTCAGTTTGATGGTCAGCCTGAGAGAGTGATTCAAATTTTAGAGGACATGTTGAGGGGCTGTGTCATCAATTTCAGGGGTAGCTGGGAGGAGTTTCTACCGTTAGTGGAATTTGCATACAACAGCAATTACCAAGCTAGTATTCAGATGGCGCCCTATGAAGCATTGTACGGGCGGAAATGTCGTACTCCTACATGTTGGACAGAATTGGGTGAACGCTAGATTTTGGGCCTAGAATTGGTCACTGAGACAGAGGAGAAGGTTAAGCTAATTAGGGCTCGATTGAAAGAAGCATCTGATAGGCAGAAATCATATGCGGACCTGAAGCGAAAGGAAATAGAGTTTGCGGTAGGAGATTTGGTTTTCTTAAAGGTTTCACCGTGAAAAAAGGTTCTGAGGTTTGGACGAAAAGGTAAGCTAAGCCCCAGGTTCATCGGGGCTTATCGTGTGTTAAAGCGTGTGGGACCGGTAGCTTATCAGCTTGAGCTGCCTTCAGAATTAAGCCAGATTCATGATGTGTTCCGTGTTTCAATGTTGAGGCACTACCGTTCGGATCCATCCCATGTTGTGCCATTGGAAGAGATCGAAGTATGGCTGGACCTATCCTTTGAGGAGGAGCCAGTTCAAATCCTGGATCGTGACGTTAAGGTATTGCGGAGAAAGGTGGTTCCTTTGGTTAAAGTGTTGTGGTGGAATCACAGTTCAGAGGAAGCCACATGGGAGCCAAAGGATGTAATGCGACAGCAATACCCTCATCTCTTTTGATCAGGTAATTTCGAGGCCGAAATTATTTTTTAAGGGGGTAGAACTGTAACATCCTAAATTAGGGGCTGTGCATGTGGTGTGTTTTGTGTGTATGTTATTCTTAATATGCTGGTTAGGGTGTTTTGGGGGTCTAGGAAAGGCTCAAGGTTAAGCCGAAGTCTGGCCAAAATTCTCTTTTTGGGCACTTTAGGGGAGAGCTGGATGGGATAGGACTTAAGGGTTGTTGCGTGTAGGTATTTGGCACAAGGAGTCTATTGGTAAAGTGGCAAGGAGGCGCCACTTAAGGGGCAGGTGAGTGACGCCTCAGGAGAGCTGGCAGGGAGCAGGTTCGAGTTGCGTGGTTTCCTTTTGGGGATTTCTTTTTGATGCCAAGGTGTAGGGGAGGTGGATTCGGCTTGGACTCTGTTGGATGAGTGTTGAATAAGTCAACACATTTGAATGAATGGAGGAGAGGAAAACAGGGAGGAGGAATCGGTCAACAATTTCGAATGGGGAGTGGAGAGTGATCGGTGGAGAGAATTATGGGATTAGGGAGAGAGCAAGAGAGTTTGGCCAAAAGTGGAAAGTGAGGTGTGTGAGTGTGTGTGTGTTCGGTTTAGTGGTTTGGAGGGGGTGGCCGAACTTTGAATAGTAGCACTTAGAGGGCGTGGTGAGCATTTCGGCTAGCTAGAAAACACCTAAAGCATTCTCCTTTCTTTTATTTTGCATTTTGGGAACTTTTGCCTCATTTTTTTTAATGGTCAAAACCGAAACACCTCCTAATGCTCTTCTACTTTTTCTTGTTCTCTTGTGCTTAGCCGAAAGTGCATTTTGATTGTGCTCTCTTTGCTTTTCTCTTTGTGTTGCTAGTCATTTCCTTCATAGCCGAATTCCCCAAGTCAATTACTCCCTTGTTTCTTCTCAGCCGATTGGTAAGAGCCTTAGCCGAAACCTATTTCTTTCTTTATTTTCTTTTCATCTTCTTCCTCCTTTCTGCTACTCTTTGATTGGTTGGCCGAAACTCCCCTCTTCTCCATTTCTTTCTTTTTCTGAGCAAAACACCTTCGGTTTTCGTTCGTTCTTTGGGTTCTTTTTGCTTTAACTGAATCTCCCTAGCCATCTCTTCTCTTTTCCTCTCGATTTCTTTAAAAAGAAAAGCCAAAACTTATTATCTTTTCTAGGTAGTCCTTATTTATTTGTTAGCCGAATCTTTTTGCCATTCATATCTCTTCTTTCGACTCTTGTTTGCAGTGGATCGACGTTACTCATCTTCCACCACTCCTAATCGGATTCTCTATTGATCGTGGTAAGTATTTCCCTTTTCGTTTCAATTCTCTTTTCACTCTTTTGAGTGCCGAAGACATTAATCTTATCCTATGTTCTTGGCTGATTGAAGGGGGGCTTTGTCTTCGCGTTCTTCCGGCTTCTGGTCTATGATTAAAGTGTGTTAAGGGACATTCGATTCTAGTCGACTTAGGTATTCGATCGGTGTAGGATCCAAGCCTTTTTAATCTCCGGGATTTGTCGATCTAGGTAAGGAACCTTAGCTTTTGAGCGTTTATTATCAGTTGCTTTGATTTCAATGTCTTAACCTGGTATTCTGACCAAGATCGTTCATGGACTCGAATGCTAGTAAATCTAAGGAGGGGGTTGGACTTGTACCTCCAGCCCCAAAGTTCAAGAGGCGCGCGGTGTCTGCTATTCGAGATTGGCCACCAGGTTGTGGGCCAGCTTCTGAGCAGAATAGTAGACAGATAGCTGTAGTTCCTGCTAGTGATAGTGTCGACATAGATAGCATAGTCTTTGCGTGTAATCAGTGTGTAAAATTTCACACTTTAATATTAATATGTGATACTAATCGTTTAAATGAAAAAAAGAAGTGACTAGATGGATAGTCGTTATGCCTATATGGGTATGGTTGAAATACCAGGTAAGTACCTTGATGATATGTATGAGTTAATGTATGTATGCCATAATGATACTTTTCATTTAAATAGCATGATATTTTCATTTGGGTTGCATATGTTATGCATGGGTTGGATATGTTGTGTAAAGGGGAAGTGCTTAAGACTGTCACTAGTAGTTTGGTACCACAAGTGGGTTGGCCCCACATTCTTGATTCCGTGACTAAGTCTCAGTGGTTTGGAACCACCAGTGGTTTGGTACCACATACATATGATTTCGTGACTTGTCCCAGTGGTTTGGTACCACAGTGGGTTGGCCCCACATGCATGATTATTAGGGATTGTCACTAGTGGTTGGGTACCACAAGTGGGTTGGCCCCACGTATGATATTTTGTGACTTTGTCACCAGTGGCTAGGTGCCACATAAGGAGTGTAGCGGATGGAGGGTCGATTGTAGAAATCCCCACGGTATGATAGGCTGGTACGAGTAGTGTGTAGAGGATAGAAAATTTAGGTTGGGCTGGGCACATTGCATTCATATTTGAGTATGCTACTTTAAAGTGGGCTAAGGTCCAATATGTGATTGTGGGCCTGAAGCCATTTATGTTCTTTAAGGGGGGATTTACACACTGAGTCTTGGTGACTCACCCCCTCTGCTTAACCTTGCAGGTGATCATTAGGACGTGGACTTGGGAGCCGAGGCGGACTCGTAGATAGAGGCCATAGCTTGATAAATTCCGTAAACTCAGTTTCTTTCTTAAACTGTTTTAATTTGGGGATTTTAGTTGATTTTAGTTGATGTAATAAAGCCTCTTAAATTACTATTTGGTTTAACATTATGTATTTAGTTATGACATGACGTTATCCTACGTTTTTAAACATGATTGTTAAAATGGAGTTTTCAAAATATAAGAAACATAAAAAAACTATTTTTTTCTCAAATGCTAATAAAGATAACAATTTAGCGATTAATTAAACTCGGAGATTTTTCTTAAGCTATAAACCACTATTTTCCAAAACCTTTTTCCTGTGACATACCAGATCTGGTCGTAACGTTTAGACCGGGTTTGGGGTGTTACATTCTTTGACCGGCCAAGCCACTTAAACAAGGCCAAATTGCACATTTGGTACCCCCAATTTATAAACCATAGCTATTTGGTGCCTCTAGCAAATAAAATAGAACTTTCGCACTTTATGCGATTTAGTCCTTTTTTACCATTTAGCTAGAAATTGCTAAAATTAAGGCACCAAAAATTTCATGCATCCTCATAAACATGTCATAACACATAACATAACATGAAAATAATTTTCTCTAACCTCGAATTATTGATTCTGAGATCACTGTTCCGACTAGCCCCTAAATCGGGCTGTTACAAAAAATGTAGTTAATGAATTAACGACAGTATTTTGCATTATGATTGAAATTTCAAAATTCAAAAAGTATAAGGACTCATAATGATCCAATTAGAAAATATGGACTAAATCTACAATTGTACGCATAGTACATGAATAGTAATTGAATTTAATCGGATGAATCTACTACGATTTGGATGAAGATTAAAAGTTCAAAATTTTAAAAGTATAGGGACTAAAATTGACCAAATCGAAAAATACATGGATTAAAATTGATCAAATTAAAGTAAAAGGACCAAATCCGTAACTTTTTTAAAGTACAAGGACTAATAGCAAAATTTAACCTAACAAATTTTATGTTTACAAGTTCGGCCTTGCCTAAAATATAGGCCTAAAAAATTTTACCAAACGCGCTCATATTTGTAAATGGTTAACCTAATCCATTTTAAGCCCGACCATATTGTTTTTAAAAAAAATTTCAAAAGTATTTATATTATTTTTAATTAAATATTAAATATTAAATTATTTTAAATATTTTTCATTTATTAATATTTTATATATATGAAATTTAACATTTTTTTAGTATGTTTACATTATAGTATTAATTTATTACTATAAATTTAATTCTTATGTGTTAGAAATACTTGATATATAAAAATAACATGATATAATATCATACAACCTTAGAAAACGATTAGCCTTGAATGCTGGAGTCCAAGCTCAACTTATATTTTAAATGGGTTGAATTTTTTTGCCCAAATCTATTTTTCGAGCCTAATATTTTTACCTAAACCCTCTCAAATTTCAAATGAACTTTCAAACTTAGACGAATAACCAAATTCACGAACAGATTTAGTTGAGATATCATCGTAAAAAAATTAATAATTTATTTATAAGTGAAAGAAAAAAGAGGTCGGTAGTTGCATTTTTTTTATAAATGCATGATTTTTTTATAGTGTTAAAATTTTATTTTGTTGATAAGATTTAATTTTTGATAACAACCAATATTTAAAGAAAAAAGAAGAAATTATTAAAAAGGTAAGAAATTTTTTTTAAAAAGAAATCATGTATCTACACTTATTTAATATATTTGTCTGAGTTGGTATCGTGAGTCAATTCGACACCAATTAGATTAATAAAATTACCTAAAAACTCTTTTTTTAAAAAAAATAAAGGATTAATTATTAATATAATGACATTTTCATTTTTTTACTATTTTTATATGAAATATTTAAATAAAACAATTAAAGATGCAATATCAAATGATTGAACCTAACCTTAAGAAGGTTTATTCTTAAGCATTTTTATCGTTTTACTTGTAACTCAATTATTATTATTTTCATAATTATTATTATTTTTAACATTAATCTCATTATAGGAGATTATCATATCTATTCTTTTTTTATATAATGCCTAGAACTACCCATAACCCCTCCTCAACCCTTAAATAGAAGGATAATGCGTTTCAACGGACTCGAACTCAGTTCTCATGCATTAGCAATAATGTTGATGTCAATCGAGCTAAAACTCAATTAGTTTTTATAATTATAATTTTAATATTACATTTTTCACTTATTTTATTGAATAAGTTATTGGGGGTATTTAATAAATAGAGTTTTGAGCCTTTTTTAGCTGATTTGGACATAAGTAGAGGATTGAGTAGTCAAACCCACTAATTGTAATATTTGGTGAATGGAGGTTTGTAAAAGCTTGTTGAGCTAATTGAGAATGAGATATGTGGAATGATGTATTTGACAATGCTTGCTAAAAAATTACTCCCTTTGCCACATGCTCTCAAACCTAATAGGGGTGTCAAGATATCAGTAGCCTCCATTCTCTCATTTTCACTTTCACCTCCAAAGTCCAAAGTAAATTTCAAAAAAAAAAAAAGAACTCCACCGTGAATCTACAGAAAAAAACTCTACTGTGAATCAACATTGCCGCGAGAAATTTTCAATCGAGCCCATTCATCCTTGAATATTTATATATTCTTAATTTATTTTTAATTTACTTGTGCAAATTGATTTCTTATGCAACTTTATATTAATTGAAATATGCTACTTGACAAATTTATTCAGAATGTGACATAATTATCACTAATTTACATACTAAGAACATGACATAATTATCACTAAGAATATAGTTTACAATTATACTGATACACTATTAATATTTATCAATTTCTACAAGGTTAATATTTACAAATAAGGAACTTAAGAAATTTGTTTATTTAAATTTTCAAAAATATTCACTAATTAATTTCCATAATGGATGTTTTAATTCATTGGTAATAGCGTTTTATTTCAATAATTTCACCCAATAAAGACTAAAGTATTATAAACAAATAAATACTTAACCTTAAAATGTGTGATGCCCTTATTTGTCCTTTTAGAAATATCAGCTTACAGCTATCAGCTAAGTTTTACTAAACATTTTTAAATAAACATTTAATAGAATCAATTTGTAAACCTTATATCTGACCTAGATGTTAAGACCAAGTTTGGAGAGCTACATCAAATAACTTTAGAAAAACTCAAACCTTCAACTATTCAAAGTTTAATAGCCGAAGATTAATTAAGTAGTTAAAACTAACATAAAAATCCAAGCTCATAACCAGTCATCCGAAATAAAACACATGATAGTATAAGTCTAGATAAAATAATAGATAATTAGAAGGAAAATAATCGAGCTCTTGCCACGCCGACCCGCCTAATTATGTGGGTTACCTATAATTCAACAAATAGACTAAATGAGTTTACAACTCAGTGTGTAACTTACATTTATAATTAATCCGTAACATAATAAATGTGGTTTTGGTTTTTGTTAACCAGTCAATTCTCGGAATCAGATATAGAAACAAAAAGTAGGAAACATCAGATACAGTTGCAGAACATTTCAGATTTAGATGTAGATTCCTAACTCCAACTGTTACACACTATCTCCGTCCATCCCGACACACCATATAGGGTATCAAGTATCCATCCATCCCTACACATTGCATAGTGACCGTATGTCATGTTCCAAAATAATTGCAGTATAGTTGCTAGATCAAATGCAATAAATAGCTAAAGTCAGGTATATGTTTGTGGCTAAGCCACCACATTTGGCAGATTATTAAATTGCCCACACTTCCTTATTTTCACAATCCAAACCCAATGCATATTTAATAGATACTAGATATACGTATACAGTATACAAACTCAGGTCATGCTTATATTATGCTATCTCACTTACTTATCAGATTTCATATAAAGTATTTACATGAAAATAATAAATTATTCAGTAACAGATCGTTAGATAACGGTTACATTGTCTAATTTCGATCATATGGACCCTACGGTAGGCCTACGTTCGATTTGAACGTCATTTCCAGCTCTAGGGAAAAATCCTAATTTTTTTGGCCTACACGCCCATGTGGATTCATACGGCCTGAGTGGCTGGCCCGTGTGGCTCAAAACAGTGAGTTACACGACCTGGACACAAGATTATGTCTCTAGCCCGTGTGCCTCTAATTCCAAAATAGTGAGTTACACGACCTGACACACGACCGTGTGGCGTTGGCAACCATATTTTTAGGCCTTTTTTGTTTGCAAAATTTTGGGTTTTTGTTACACACTTGACACAATTTTGACGTAGAAGCGACCGAGGTGAATCCAAAGCCTAAAAAAAGACAATTCAAAGGTCAATTACACAATTAATCACAATGAAACACTAGAATTAGAGTACAAAACCGAGTTGAGTTGAAAAGTTTCGACGAACCCCGAACTCAAGGATTCCACTCCTTACCATCGCATCAAACAACAATTCACAGAACTAAAACGTTTGGGGAACGTTGTTCTCATGATCTTTGCGTACGAGAAGACCAAACGGACACTTAATCAAAGAATTCAAGCAACTAAGTGAAACCCACTTCGACAAAATGAACAACCAAATACTAACAAAAATTCATATCAAACTTACGCAATTATCTCGACAATTGAAGACAATGAAATACGAAGTTTCCCTAGTGTAACAGCAACAAAGTGACAACAAGAAATAAAAAAAAAAACAAGGCAAGAACAGGAAGAAGAACAAGAGGAAAAGAAAAGAAGGAAGAAAGGAAAAAAATAAGAAGAAGAGAAGAAGGAAAAAAACGTAACATGAAGGGGAAAAGAATTCAATTAATTTTAAAAAGAAACTAACCATACTTAATGGAGTAGTAACAAAAATGTTTCCTTATTGTATACGCAGAGACTCCAACACAAAACCTAAAGGTGTACAGAGGCCTAACCATTGAACCAGCAGGCTCATTCTTGACATAGATTAACACATAAATAAATTTAAGTCGAGAGTTTAAGGATAAGGGTTAAACCAAAATAAACAGTAAAATTCAAGAAAGAAGACTCGAACCCCCGATCTCAAACATATAAATAGAACTCTTAACCACAGATATAGAGACTTAATTATTGACAAAATTTATCAAACAAACGTTCAAAATTTGGGGCGTTACACAGTTGGTCAAATCAGTTAATAGAATCAGTTGATCAAATCAGTCACTGCAATCAGCAATCAACTATTAGTCAATTTCCAAACAAGACCATTATATTTCAAACATGGATTTTCTAACACCCAATACCCGGCCTGGTTGCTAAGCTCGAATATCAGGATGCCACATCACTGTCTCGTGTCATACAAAACATTTTAAAGTCTAGTTGTAAAAGAATTATCTTCTTATTTTAGTATTCATATAGGTGTTAAGCCATTCTTACTTTTTAGTTATCATCGTTACATGCTAACATACATCAATTAGCCTTAAAAATTGTAATTAAGTATGCATATGGTCCGTTTTAGCAAAATCTCAAAACATCAACATAGGTATCTATACTAAAGACATGGTATCGATATTTTGCTCAAGAGGTATCGATACCTCATGGAAAATCGGTACCAAACTAGCTTATTATTTCTCAATCAAAAACCCAACTATCGGAAAATATTGGTACCACTGAACAAATATCGATAATTTCACCCCCCGAGTATCGATACTCAGGCCAAGGTATCGATACCAATTAGCAAGACTGACTTCCTGCACTTTGAAATTTTCAGAGGTATTGTTTTTAACATACAAATGTCGATACCTCTGTTCCAACCCAAAAAAATACAACATTTTTAAGCATATAAGTCATTCCAACTCGTACCGATTCAACATGCTATCATATCGTCATCAAATAAACACCGAAACTGCTATAATAATAGTTTCAAACATCAAAAGCAAATCCGAGCAATAGCTAACATATTACGAAACAAACCCCAAAATCTTAAGAGCAATTAAATCATGGAGACAACTCAAAATATTATGTCCAATATTAGCACAAAGACTACTACATTGTCTTATTCCCAAAACACAACCAAATAATAAACACCTACGAATAACGGAAATAGACTTGCTTGGATCACCCCTCGGAAAGCTACACCGTTCACACTGGCTCACAACTAATCTGCAAAGTTTAAGATGGGAGTGGGTAAGCTTAACAAGCTCAATGAATGCCTAGAATAACTACCATGCAAACAATTCATCAAGCATCAACGAAACAACCATATAGCATAACCTCAACAATTCCAACTTTAGTATTATAATATACTTATTCGTGTATTATTTTCTAGTTCTTTTACATGTTAAACATATTCACTTTTAAGCATAAATCCTGTTATACATATAATCACCTAACATTCAAGCATATATCACAATACTCAAAAACATGTTTATAGATAAATTGCATAATGGTCACATGTCATATAAACACATATCACAATACACATATTACACATATATACAATTTAAGATCATTTTCATAGCAACCACATACTCATTTAGGCATACATCACATTACACATATATCACAATACACGCAATCATATTTATAGATAATTTGTCACTTGAGCTATGAAACATAAAAGTGAGCTCTAGCATCACTCATCGGATACACGGATCTCCAACATACCAACATAGACTCATAGAGTCAAACATGTCCCAAAAGTGAAGCATAACACCAACACTCTCCTTATTACCCTTCTCATGTCCCGTTGAATGAAGCTTAACTCACATTCCCTTATCCCTCCAACATGTCCCAGGGCCTCAACGCCCAAAATCACTGTACATATAGGTGAGTACTCACAATCCTATGGCATGCCAATTATATCCAATGGTTCCAAGATCACAAGGCTAAAATATCCGAAAAACAACACATATCTCTTATCGGTTATCCGTGTACTATCACTGCATATTAACATCTTTTGCAAAACACTAGCATAGTCATATAATATATAAATTACACATTTATTTCATGTATATAATTGCATTTTACACAATAATTATCATATCCACATATCACATGCTATAACATTTCATCCTGGTTCACATATTCATATTCACATAAGTACATAAATCACAAGATAAGCATAGGTATGAGAAAGCTTACACTCGGAATTTAGAGTAGGGGTTATGCTACTACTAAATTCCCAAATAACGCATTGAATCATGTCCACAAGTAATTATTCCAAACACTCACCGGTTACACCTTCGCTCAAAAGTCGAAAGCTCAAACTAGTTTTTCCTTGCCTTTATCTCTACTCGTAGAAGGTTCTATTGAATCCGGAACTTCAACACAAAAATTCACACAACAATACATCCAAAAATCAGCCAAGGACTCATTACAAGCATACAAAACATAAGCCTAAACTAAGTTCTCATGTTACTGAAACTTATAACATAGCAACCTTTAAATTCGAATATCTCGATCTATACTTAATCTTTTCACCTAAAACTAATTATGTTCATCTTATAATTCGCCTACGACTAGTTCTCAACCTTTAAACTACACAAAACTACTCAATTCAAGATATCGACTTTTTCGACATGTTTTATGGCTATTTTCTGAAAATTCATTAAAACTCAAGAAATCTTTAACGAAACTTTAAAGTAAGTTTAGAAACCTTCTAATCATGTTAAAAAAAGTTGAAAAACACTTTGAAACCACATTTTTATTAACAAACCCGAAATTCACCATTAAAGACTCGATTTTCGGCTTTTATTTAAAACTTGCGATTTAATGGCTAAAAACTTGATTTTAAGGACTAAATAACATTTAAAACTAATAGGAAGATGAATCGTTACCTTATTTGACGAAAAACCAAGCGTTTGATCGAAACCTGAAAAACCCAAAAGCTTGACAATAGAGGAACTATAGTATTTTTGGGTGTTTTTCTTGGTCTTTTATAGAGGTTTAATGTTCAAGAGTGATATAAATCAAAGAGAATTAGGAATTGAAGTTCAAAATTGATTGAAATAGTAAGAGAGAATCAAGAGACGGCAACACTAGTTTTGGGGAAAAGTTGACATGAAAAATTGTAGGCGGGAAGGAAGAAATAGGTTGGTTTTTAAAATTTGGCTTAATTGCTTCATAAAAACTTACAATTTTTACTCTTTTACAAATCAGTCTTTTTTCTAAAATTAAATGTATTTAAAAATCATTTTTAGAAATTGATTTAATTTTCTAAATATCATAATTGAAAACATTACCGGTATGCCATGTCACAAAATTCCAAATACTCGAAGGCTAAAATTCCTAAAATACCCCTAAAACTCCTAAGCCCTATTTTGGGGTGTGACAGATTTCAAGCTTTAGGTTTTTTTAAACAAAATCTTTGTTAATTTGCGAGTGAATAAAAGAAGGAAAGAACGAAAGTGGCATATTTTTTTATTGAAGTATTTTTAGGGAAAAATCTTAAAATTATATAAGAAAAATTAAAATGTAATTTCATACATGAAATTTTTTTATAAAATTTATATTTCTATTTATAACCCACAATTCCAACTAAGCTAAAGCTCAATTGGATGATACATGAACTTTTATTTGGTGTAACTATGCATATGAAACTTTGGTTGTGGTTCAAATTTATACATAAAACTTTATTTTTAATTCAATTATATACATTTAAAGAAATAAATACATCAATTTATTTCTATATTGGATAAATATCATTATTTATTTATGCAATCTATAAACATAAAATGATGCTATAACGATAATTATGTTAGTAATTTGTAAAAAATGAACCAAATTAAAAATTTTTGTATACAATTGCACAAAATAAAAGTTCATGTATAAATTTCCCACTAATATTTTGAGTGTTAATTTTTTTAGTTAATTAAAGATTTTTTACACGACATTACATGGGTAAGTAAATTTCAGTTAAACATGTTGATTGAGTCTTAACTTGATTGACATGGGTATTGTGGCCAATGTAAGAGGACGTGGGTTTGAGTGTGCTGAAATGCATTTTCCTCTTATTTATGAGTTGGAGAGTTTTAGATATTGTGTCAAAAAGAGCAAATATGATTAAAACCTATAATAAGATTCTTCAAAAAATAAATTCAATTAAACTTGATTTATATACTTTTAAAATATATATAAAAACATTAAATTTTGGGTAAATTATTTGAGTTTCAAAAAGTTTTATTGATGATGTATTAACATATGAAATGACACATCAATCGATAATGATAATTAAATTTGCTTTATTGATAATTTATGAAATCGTATATTAACATTATAATTACTTTTTAAAAAATATTCTCACTAATCAATGCATGCGTTAAACACCATATGATAATCACAATATATAAATGGCTTAAAATTGCAATTAATACAATATATTATTATTGATTAATTATATTTCTTAACCGGTTAATTAAATATAATTACAGAAATTTAAAAAAGAAATATAATTATATGATAAAATTCTACTACCCTATTATTATTACCATATTGGATAATTTATTTTTGATTATTTAAATGATTATGAAAATATTTTAAAAATTACTTATAATGTTAATAAACCAAACTAACTTATCTATGGCACGAGAAAACAAATTAGTATGTTCAATAGTTAAATTTCAAGATAAATAAAGTAAGGATGAATTATAGGTTGGTTAGATTTGTGACAAGTTTCACCATTAATTGGTTGATACTAGAGGTGTACATGGGCCGGGCGGTCCGGCCCGGCCCGAAGGCCCGCCCGAAATGTGAGAGGATTTGAGCAAAAATATAGGCTCGAAAAATGGGCTTGGACAAAAAAATAAGGCCCGTTTAAAAAATGGGCCGGGCTCGGGTAAGGCATTTTTGGCGGGCATGCCCTGCCCTGCCCTACGAATTCATTAAAGGAAAAAAATTGTTTTTTAATATTATTTTCTTATTGTTTTTCTCCTTATTTTACTACCATTTTACTATTATGTTTCTATTATTTTGTTGTTATTGTTTAGATATTATATAAAACTTATTTTATTGTTAATTTTGTTATTATTTTAAAGACATTTGTTAATTTTGTTATTATTTTAGAGGCATTTGCTTGTTAAGTTGCATCTATTTTAGTGTTATTTAAGTCTACATATTTTTTAAAATTTATTTTCAATTTGTTGAAAAATATTTATTTTGATTTTTTAATATTTTTGATGTATTATATATATTTAAAAATTATATAAATAATATAAAAAATTAATACAGACGGGCCGGGCTGGGCCCGGGTTTTAGCATTTTTATATGGGCCGGGCTTGGGCAAAATTTTAGGCCCATTTTTTGGTCCGGCCCAGCCCGAGCGCAATGAACGGGCCTAAATTTTTAGTTGGGCCCGACCCGGCCCGGCCCATGCACACCTCTAGTTGATACTTGAATATAATTTTTCTTTAAAAGGTTTAATAATTATATCATTATATTAAACTCTTATATAGAAATTAAATAAATTATAATATTAAAAATTGGTGCTAATTAATTCTTAATTTGGTTAATAGAGCATTATTATCAAAGTAGAAGGAGGGATTCGAGTGTGTTGAAGTGTATTTCAAGATAGTTTTACATTAGAATTTTTTATGCTTTCATTCTTCTCAAAAGAGGAAAGAGTGAGAAAAGATTTGGTTTTATAAGATATGGAAGTATGACTAACGCAAATAGGGCAATTAAGAGACTAAGGGTGGATTTAGATGGGCGGTGCGTTTACCTGCGGTTAGTGTAAAAATAGCGGTGGTGGTGAGATTAGATACTGTAGCGATACTGTAGCGTGAGATAAAAAATAAGCTAAACGTACCGCACCGCACTCAATCGCCCATCCAAACCCACCCTAAACAGATTCAGACTCTATGGGTTTCGAATTGAAGTAAGTACGGCACGATTTGGAATCAGGAGCTCTTTCTGGAGAAAGTCTGGTGTAGATGAAAATTTGATTCAGGGTCGTAATGGTTTTTGGAATAGGGATTTTAAAGCAAGAGCTAACGTGAAGGTGATTCAGCAGTAAGAGGAAGATGAATCAAATAAAGTAGATGGGAATGATGCCAAACGTTGTGATGCTAAGGTGGATTTAGAGGGTGTTAGAAAGGAGTTTGAATCAAAGAGGGCTGTTGTGCAACAAGGAGTGATCGATATTAATAAACTAAGCTGGCTGGAGCATTGCGCCATAGGATGGATTGAGGATCTCTCAATCATGAAAACGCTTAGAAAGCAGCTGCTGGCTGAAGGAATTGCAGGGGTGGACGTTTTCAAATTATCGGGTTGCTCTGTTATCTTATCATTCAATAACAAAAACTTATTTTAGGACCTTAAGGAATCTAAATGAGGAGTTATATTGAAATGGTTTTTTAAAGTTGAGCCATGGAATGATGATGGTATGTCCAATTGCCGAAGAACATGGCTCATGTGCTATGGAATTCCACCTCATGTATGGAGTAAAGGAACCTTCCATAATATAGCATGCCACTGGGGTAAGTTTTTGAGAGTTGACAAGGATACTGAAAACGGAGTCTCTCTTTTTAGGGGAAGTATAGAGATCATAACAGATCACCTGCATTGATTTACAGGTTGGTGATAAATGTTTTGAGGTGAGAATGGTTGAGATCGATCCAGTGGTGTTGTCAATATACAAATGCAGTAACAAGGAAGACGAAACTGATGAGGATGGCTCGGAATCAACAAATCAATCAAAATCTAAATCAGTTTCAGTGGGGATGGATAAGTCTAGAACGATGACTGAGATTATTAGCCGATTGATGGATATTCAATCTGCTTCAAATATTATAACATAATTCTACTAAAACATAAAAATTGCATGAATTGTTACATTTCAATGCATCCATAATTTTTAATTATAACACAATTAATTCGTACAATGATACATCAAACGAGTTGCGACTACAATTGAGTTATAGAAGTACGAAAACTAAGAAAGAAAAGGAGTGCTTTAAAGGAGGGGAAATGGACGGTGTTCGAAATTGCCATGGAGCTAATAAGTAATGTGGCTTGTGATATGATTTGCAGGTTTTATTATCGGTTGCTTATTGGGGCATGGTATACGGAGCCATCAGTTCTGATGGTGTCTTTTGTGATCTCTCTGGAGCCATTTGCGGATCATTTCTTGGCCCTCATGGTGTTTCATATCCAATGTTAATTGTGATTCTTACTTTAATCGTCATGAAGCTGTTAGCGTTTTCCATGGGTAACAATAATAAAAATAAGCTCTTTGGTGGCTGTATCATGGTTGTGTTTGAGGTGATGGGGATGATCGATGTTGTTCTTGTTCATTGGGAGCATATTTGCTTGTTGACTTCATGGGAAGAAGGGATGGAATTAAGAAATGAGTTTCTTCCATGTTTTGGCGGTTGTGTTTGATTTTTGTTCTAATGTGTCTCTTCTTTTTGTTTTGTTTTAATTTATAGGTGTTCTATAGTTTCTATTTTGGGTGTCTAATGTTTATATTTGGGGCGATTTTGTAAGATGTTTCTATTTTCGTTAATAAAAATATTTTGATTGAGCAAAAAAAAATCAATTGTATTGTTCATAAATAAATGACGTTTTCAATGTAAAAAAATAAGTTTCATAAAATAAATAAATAAATAAATAAAATGTCAAAGAATTATAATAAATTATAATCTTTAAATTAAAATGGTAATATTTCAATTCATTTAAATATGGGAAAGTGTAAAATCTTAGTAAATGAAAATTTTTTATTTTTGTAAAAATTTATTTTATATAATAGAATTTTTTATCTATTTTTTCATATAATTTAGGTTTTTTTTTTTTTTGTAAATTTAATCTTTTACATTTTTAACAACTTTAATTTTAATTTTTCATTAAAGTTTCTTAATAAATTAATTTAAATAATTCTCAAAGTTAAAAACATGGAGCCATTGATTACATGACAAATCGCTTCAAAATTCCACTTTAAGTTACTATTAAATGGAAATTTTCATTAATTTTTCGCAAATTACTCATTACTTTCCTTTTTTTTCTTCTTGTTGTTAGTGAGTAAATATTTCAACTACAAAGTTATTGCTATTCAAAATACCTTAAATACTTTACTAATATAAATAGGACAGTCTTAGACAGATACATATAGATAATTTGATTAAAAATGTTTTGCTAGAGAGGTTATATTTACATTATTCTTTTCAAACTCTAGGGGTTGCTTTTGTTTTTATTTTTCATTTTTGTTTGATCTTTCTTTTACATTTAGAAAAATATAATGTTTTTGTATAAGCTATGTAATTATATTTTTTTCGATACTTTGTAATTATATTTTGATATGTTTTAATTGTGTAAAAGAGAGTAAATTATTTTACTAGAAAATCATTCAAGAAAAATTAGGGGGTCATAAATTGTCCCACTTAAAACTCAACCTCCTAGATAGTGGCGGAGCTAGGATGTTAATCTTGGGGGAGTCAAGCTAAAATGAGACGTGTTACGTAACAATCGATTTAAACATATAAACAATTGATTCAAAAGAAGTAGTATTCCAACATAACAATCGATTTAAACATTCTGCTTCTTATTATTGTATATCTTTAATATTATTTTTAATACTATAAAAATATTGGAAGGGCTTACTTGTATTTTTGGGAGGGCTATAGTATATATACAAAGGAAAAAATTGCAAAGATCTTAAACCTTGGGGAGGCCTACTTATATTTTTGGGAGGGCCATAGTATATCTACAAAGGGATAAATTGAAAAAAAAATTAAACCTTGGGGGGCCATGGCCCCTTTAGGCCTCTAATACGCTCCGCCATTGCTCGTAGACAGAATTTTCCTATAATGCAATTTAATAGCACAATATATCACTACAATTATACCCTACAAAATATTGAAAGATAAATAAAAAGTAATAAAGAACACCAAAAATTTAATGAGGTTCGGCAAAATATGTCTATGTCTTCAGACACTACCAAATATATTTCATTGCAAAAGATATGTAACACCCTACACCCAGTCCGGTCGCCGAACCCGAGTTATAAGATGTTACGACAGTTAACAACATTTATCACATATGAATCAGCTTAAATATTTAGTTAAACAGGAAGCATTCAATAACATAAGTATAATATGACTTACAACCAAAATTGAGCTTCAATCGAGCTTACGAAGCTATTAAACCAACTTGAAATCAATTCAGGACTAATTTGAAACTTATACAAAAAGATAGGTAAAAAGGCAAAACTGGGGTCACACGGCCGTGTGACAGCCTAATGTTGTGTAGAGCTAGATAACATGGTCGTGTGCCTAACCCGTGCAATAAATTGAAGCCGGGTATAACAGGGTCACACGGCCGTGTAATAAACTAAAATTGTGTGGACCTAAATGCAAAATTACTAACAATAGTCACACAACTGTGTCCTAGTCTGTGTAACTCACTAAGGACATGTACAATAAAAACCTCCCAAAACATAAAGACTACATGGTTGTGCTACATGGCCATATGTGTCACACAGCTATGTGTCAAATCGTATGTACCAAAAGTGCCTTATAAATCAAGTTATAACATCCTATGTTCACTTTAGCCACAAACAATGCAATATGCCAACCATTAAGCCTATTCAAACACACCAAAAACCTGCAAAAAAACATACACATATCATCTATCCTAAGTGTCTAACCAATATGTCACAATTGGCACCTCAATTCAAAAATTCATCACTAACCATTCATGCATAAACATACCAAAGTTTCATACCTATTTATTCACCAAAACAACATCAATCCCAATTGCCAAATTCAACATGCAAAATGCACTATAAGTACCACAACATGCTTATACCAACACATACCTCAACCAACAAAAACAACCATTAAGGTTTACATCCATATACATAATTCACATTTAAGATGGCACAAAACATAATTCAACTACATATATATTTACATTACCATTAACCTATTTACATGCCACTTATAATCGGGCCAAAATGAGTAAAAATCTACCAAAAGGATTGATAAATAGTGTGAGCTCCGAAGACCATCTAATCGACAGAACAATTCCGACACTCTACAAGGAAGAAAACGAAACAAGGTAAGCTTACTTAAAACTTAGTAAGTTCGTATAAATTTAAACACAACATACCTGTCAGTTAAAAATTTATCTAATGAAAAATAACATATATACTTATTATTCCATAGTCACTTTATACCTTTCATGACATAACCAAAATAAGTTAGCACATCATTCCATACATTCAAATAACATAATATGCATATTAACCGTGTTCAATTCATAGTTAACAATTCCATTCAAAATCCATCTTTTATCTCAAAAAAATTTCATACTTAGTTCTTCTCAAGGAACTATAGTAAATTAACTTCGGATACTCAGATAACTTTGCTCACATGAGCCGTAAAGCAGGACATTGACCATTACTTGATGCTACTCACATGAGCTGTAGAGAATCCGCAACAAATGATGGATCTCAATCATCGATATGGTATCTACTACCCGTACATAGTACCTAATAAATATAAACACTGACACATAGTGCCTGATAAAATATAACATCGGCACATAGTGTCTGATAATCCCTAATGACATGTCATTTGTATCATAATCATTCACTAAGATCACATGGGCCTTAATTCTATTCTCACACTCTTTCCATCATTATAACATAGTTTTGTATTCATCATGGTCATTCACATTCTATATCAGCATTCCATATCATCTCTCAATTCATTCCAAACACATAAATTTCCATACTTTACAATTCAGTCCTTTAATCTCAATTTTAATGTTTATTTCAAACCAATCATGCCAACACATATATATACATAATACAAACATAAAAAAATATTAATCAAAATGAACCTAATACAAACTTACCTAAACAAAACAACAACAAACACCACACCGAGGACTAATCCGTAATTTTTCCTTTTCTACGTTTATCGACCGGTTGATCCATTTCTTAATCTATATAATAATTTAATTCTATTAACAATTTCAAATACCTTTTATTGTCTAAACATATGCATATGACCCTTTATTAATATTTTACATTATTTCCTTAAACATTTACCTTTTATTTAATTTAGTCCCTAAAATCGAAACATACATATTTTTCACAATTAAACCCAAAACCTTTTGACTAAATTCACTTTTACTCTTTTACAACTCTCGATTAATGAAATTTTACAAGAATTTCATGCTAAATTCAATATTCTATCATTTTTGTCCCTAAACTTAAAACTACCTAAATTCACTTTACAAAATAGTCCTATTTCAACACCAAACTCCAAACTCGACCATTAACATTCAAAAATCTTTAAGAAAAACAATAGTAACTTTTCAAAACTTTGACTGTATTACAAAATAATCCATGTGTTAGTTAGATTAAGCTATAACGATCTCAATAACATAAAATTTACTAAAAACAAACATCAAATTCACTTACATGCACGCTTGAAAGCTTGGCCAAAATTATCTATTAAAAAAATGGAGTTTCAATGGTGAAAGGAGGAAGAAAGTGAAAATAAAATAGCAACATGCTTTGTTTTATGTTTTAACAAAATTTTAATTATAAAACAATATTATAATAACATAATTTTTCCACCTAAAATATATAATAACTGTCCACTATAATCTAACATGGTCAAATTTCCATTTAAATCCTTTATATTATGCTTTTATATTCAATTAACCCATGTAAACTAGTAACGATTTACTTTTGTAATTTTTACGATTTAGTCCTTATACCACAATTAACTACTGAAACACCAAAATTACCGGACCAAACTTTAATACGATACTCTACTAATCGCGTAAATATTAAATAAATAATATTTATGAAATTACTCATCAAAATTATGGTCCCTAAATCACTATTTCCGATACCACAGAAAACGGATTGTTACAAGATACAAGTGAAATATTACAAAAAAGGGAGGGAAAAGTTGCCTTATGAAGAATATAAAAAGTTTGGGATGATTCAAAGATTGGAAACAACCTCTATTTATAGTAATACAAAATCTCAAAATCTGTGTATTTTTTAAATGTGGGATTGGGCTATTTTAACAAATCTCCACCTTAGCAAATTTCTGCATCTTCAATCTCCTTGGAAAATAACATTTGATAGTATTCAAATTTCAACTTTTGAGTTTTAACATTGACCAAGTCCAAACATAGTTGGAACTTGACTGCAGTCACAACCTTAGTCATCACATCGACAGGATTTTTAATGTTTGAATTTTTTGGATCTTTATTCCACCTTCTTCTAGAATGTTGTTGGATTTAGTGCCCTGAGTGTAGTATATTCTTTTGTAAACTTTTATTTTTTTACGAATAGATTGGTTATTAAAACAAATTCATGTATTACATTAATATACTTTGTATAATTGTCCTCATGTGGTTTTTACAATAGAAGCAAATATTGGCTCACTGGTTGTCTAATTTTTAAACTAATATTAAGCGATATTACGTGGTCAGATCATAATATGAAAAGACAACTTATATTAGTAGATGAACCTAAACATGTCCTTAGTCTAATCAGAAATGAGCAAACCAATTGAAAGATTAATATAACATCTACCAAGTCTAGTTGGGGAGATGATTTGTCTTGGGCATCGGAGCGGATGACTCCCAAAAGAAAGAGACATAGATGTGACTGATTGGAATGACAGTACATCGGACTGGATCCAAAAAGGATAGATCTTGAATCCGTTTATGGATTTATTCACTTGTGATGTTCACAGTGTGGCATACCTAAATCCTGAGTGGATGACAGACTATGTAACGTCCCAAAATTCTCTTACATATTTATTTTCGTATGTTTGGAACACAAATGTGTATCTGCTTTAGTGGTTAAGTGTTCTGGGGGTATGTGGGAGGTCCCAAGTTCAAGCCTTAGCTTGGGCAAATTTTTGTTTTTAAATGAATAAACCCCTATCTCTGATCAGTAAGCTTATAATTAAATGTTGGTAAAATATGTCAGAATGGGCCTGCTGGTCCGGTGGCTAAGGTGTGAGTTAGAGTGTGGGAGGTCCGGAGTTCAAGTCCCTGCGCTAGCATGGGGGATATATTTTTGCAAGTGGTGCCGTGGAGAGTTTGAGCAGAACTGAAATGACGAAGTGGTAGAGGTGTAGTGGGAAATGAAGAGAGAAAATTAAGGGATTTTGGATAGTGAGAGAGAGTGGTGGACGATTTTGGGGGTGTTTGAGTTGTAGTGGGGGAGTGTAGGAGCAATTTGAGGGATTGAGGGTTTATCTGATTTAGTTCAAATTTTTTTCTCTCTTTTTGAAAATTTGTTTTCTCTCTCCCCAATTCACAATTCTGATTTTTTTTCAGTTTCATCTTGCATATTGCCGAAATTCTCTGTTCTCCCTCTTCAGTCTTGTTTTTCTTTTTCTTTCACTCTTGTCAAAATTCTCCTTGAATCCTCCCTTTTCTTTTTCTTTTTCCGTTTTATTGTTATTATCGTTCCCTTTTTGCAACAAGAATTGTGTTGGTGCGGTTTCGGTAAGTAATTCTTTCCCTTCTCTCGTATTTGTATGTCGTTCGAGTGGGAATCTAAAGTTTTTTCTGAAATTGATGGTTTAGGCGAAGGTCTTAGAGCAGTAAGTTCGTTCTTGGATTGAGAAGTGGTTACAAAGGTCCTCTATCAGCGGTAAGTCAAGTTTTGGGTAATTCCTTAACGACGAAATCGTTAGTTTTAAATCTTTAAATGGCTAAATCGAGGATGTGTACAATGATTTTTAGGCTTTGGTGCGCTTGGAGTGCTTACACGTCGGAAGTAATACAGGTGTGTAACCACAACACTGTAAATGGAAATCGGCGAAAAGCCAAAAAGGTGGAGTTGTCGACACCATACAGGCGTGCTGCCGCCCGTGTGGTAGGTCGTGTGATCGAACACGGGCGTGTGATCGAATTTATGGGCCGGGCCGAATTGGGCCGTGTGGGCCACACGGGCGTGTGGGATTGTTGGGCCAGGCCGTGTGATCCACACGGCCAAGGCCATTTTGGGTCGTGTGGGCCACACGGGCGTGTGGGCCCACACGGGCAAACAACATGGGCTTGTGGGCCCAATTTCACTGTTTGATTGCTAAGGTTGCACGGGTCGCCCAAGTCGACTGTGACCTACTGTAGAGTCGGTAAGCTTACCTAGACCCCTAATTGACTGAATGACTGTTATATCCACATACGATTTATATATATGTAAGACTATATATTGAGCATGCTGTTAAAACTGTACTCAATACGTGTACGATACCATGATTTGGCATGACATGTTTGTATGATGCATTGCATGGGGATGGGTTATTATTGATCAGAGGAAGTGTACTGAAAGGCTTCGAGCCTAATTTACTGGCAGCTCAGCTGCAAATTACTATCTAGTGCCGCTTTCGGTACTATTTTGGAGTGTAGGGATGGGTGGGTTGATTATATCCCCACATGGAGTGTAGGGTTGGACGGAGATTGTGTGTAGAGGCTGGTTGGGTAGGACGTGTATACTGCATAATCTATTACTGTACTGATCACTAATATTGTAATGGGCCAAGGGCCAAATGCATGACTACTTCTGTACTGAGATGGGCTAAAGCCCAAACTAATACCGTCACTGATACTGAAAAGGGCTTAGACCCAGACTGAGTTTATTCTATGTACTGTCTGTTTGTCTGCATGGGGAATTACACACTGAGTTTTCGTAAACTCACCCTTCTGTTTTATCTGTACAGGTAATCCCCAGACATAAGTGGATCGGAGCGGCAGAGGACTCAACGGTGGCCACACGACCCTTTTTCACTGTTTTGTCTTTAATTAGGTTTTTAAAGTTTAATTTGGGGTATTTTGCTGTAATAAAGGCCTCTATGGATTTTCGCTTAAAATTTGGATTTTATATTTGTCTTATGTTTATATCTGCTAGAGGTAAGTAAAATACGAGTTTTTAAAAGAAATGCTTGTGTTTTAGCAAAATACCCACAAGGACACAAACTATTTAAAAAGCTTCCGCAACGTATAATATTTTGAAAACTAACGACTGAATAAGAATCACGATTTTAGAATTAATAAAATACAATGAGGATTTCTAAACGGAAAATATTTTAAGCAAAGTTAGGGTTTTCCAACACAAGCTACGATTTTCAAACACACTACTATGTGACATCGTCAGATTCGGCCATAACGTCCAGGTCGGGTTTGGGGTGTTAAATTTAGTGGTATCAGAGCCAGGTTACAAAACTCGGCTATGGATTTGGGTTTTTAAGATGTGACTCTCTAAGAACTGATTTCTAAATGACGTGAAATGTTTTTACTGAATGTGTGGTACACCTAGTCTCTGGCGCCGATCCCGTAAGTTCACTAAAACTTTTATGTGTTCTAAACTGAAATACTATAGATAGTATATACCGAGACAACTATAGATAGACTGTACTGAAAACACTCAAGTTAGTGTATAACTGATACTGTAGTAAAACCGATAGACACTGATAGACACCGCGTTGTACGAAAATAAATGTTACACTTCTGATACTATTTTCATAAAATATCTGTTAATAAACACTAGAACTGTAAACTGATGCATAAAACTGTAAATACAGATTAACGCGAATAGACAATGAGCACAAGAGGTACTCGCGAACGGGGTACAAGAGGCCGTGGTAGAGGCCGTAGAGGGGCTCGAGCTGAGTCCTCTTCACTGGGCGGTATGTCGAATTTAGACACTAGCGAGACGCCGGTGTTGCCTGTTACAGAGACCTGGTCTGGGTCTGGGTCTCATAAAACTGTGGCTGGGAACGTAGCACTGTCCCGAGCCATGTTACGAATTTTGGAGAGGGTCACTGGGCCCAATACTGGAGCAGGAGGCCGATGGTTGGTTACGAAATGACTCCGGTCTAATGGAGCCGATATTTTCAGGGGTATTGCTAGAGTTGCCCCTAACATGGCTGAATACTGGATTGAGGCCACAGAAATGATTATGGACGATTTGGACTGCACCCTCGAGTAGAAACTAAAGGGTGCAGTGTCACTGCTAAGAGATGAGGCTTACCAGTGGTGGCTTACGGTTAAGGAGGGCACTCAACCCGATCGACTGACCTGGGAGTTCTTTAAGACCGCCTTCCAGAGGAAGTATGTGGGGGCCAGTTACGTGGATTCTCGTATGAGAGAGTTCCTGAATTTGACCCAGGGTGATAGATTAGTGGCCGAGTATGAGGCCGAATTTCTACGACTAAGCCGCTATGCGCGTGGTATGGTGGCGATTGAGTATGAGAGATGTGTTCGCTTCGAGGATGGCCTCAGGGATAATCTGAGGGTACTGATAGCTCCATAGAGGGGGCGAGACTTTGCTACACTGGTCGATAAGGCAAAGATCGTCGAGGAAGTGAAGTGCACTAAACCCCAGAACAGAGAGAGAGGTAGGAATAAGAGGGATTTGGAGCACTCGAGTTCCGTTCAGAGGCCTAAGAAAAAGGACAGTTGATGGGCTGACCGGAGTTGGGGCTCCTATTGCTGCTACTGGACAGCCACCATGTACTAATTGTGGTAAACGCCATCAGGGCGAGTGTTGGAAAAGAACTGGGGCTTGTTTGAGGTGCGGTTCATTAGAGCACCATATTAGAGACTGCCCGCGGAGGTCTGATCAGATGCAAGCTTCTAGCATGGGTACTGCACCACCGAGAGTAGTCCAACAGCCACTGAGAGGCCATGGTCAGGCCAGGGGTGGTAACGGTCTGGGTTGTGGTCTGATGTGAGACAGCCCGGGTTGATTCGAGTCGTTTACGGGTTTGCCTGATCGTCTACGAGGAGAAGTGGAGTCTTCGAAAAACAGAATGAATTTGGGTTATGGACGCCGAAGCTTCAAAAGGAATTTTTCCTTTAAAATTTGTTTAAGTTAGGAATAGAGGTTCGGTTAATAGGTGAACAATTTAGAAGGCTAGTTGGGTAGGTTTGGCTAAGAAAAGAAACAAGGAAAGCAGGTATTTGGATGGGCTCAGTGAAACAAGAACGATAAAGATAGATAATTCGGAATAAGGTGGAAAAGGAAAAACGAACTTAAACTTTAGGAACGATTCAACACTAGCAAGTGTCACCCCGATTCCTATATTGTCTAAGGTGGATTTATGGAATAGAATGTTTGATGAACGCCACACCAAAATAAGGTGATAAGTTCAAAAAGGAACGATTGACGCCACTAGGTCGCTAGATAAGTCAAATCGAAACTTGTACGAATTTAGAGAGGAGAAAACTCACTCTTTGAACAAAGTTCATTCAAGTTGACAAAAGTCCTTTTACAACTGAAATTGAACAACTATTTATAGTGTATGCATGGCTAGCCGAATAGCCTAATTAGAAACTTAATAACTAAGTTAAATTGAACTTGATTAAGCTAGAAAGTTCTAGAATTGAAGCCTTAATTTGTTGTGACTAAATTCGGCTAAATGGGAGCTCTTGGGACAGTTTCTAGAAGGCTGATCATCTTGCATGAATTTTGAAATGTTGAAAGATGCAAAGCACAAGTCTAGGTTCAACCAAGCTTTTGATTGGGCTCTTTAAATTGCCACCTTTGGCTGAAAAGTTGTCAGCATTAATATGAGCACATGAGTAGCCTCTTGAGGTGTGAATGGACAGCCTTGAAGGGGCTTCAAGGTGTGAACGGGCTGAACTGAATGGACGAGGTGTGAACAGTAAAGGTGAAAGGAATTCATGGGGCCTTTGGGGAAGTGGACGGCCAACTAAGGAAGCTTAATGGCAGCAGCTCCTTTGGCCGAATGGTCACCTTGGGAAGCTAATGATTCATCCTCCATGCATTGCACCTACCGAACATGCATCTTCCCCCATTCATTGAACCTAGATTCATGCACCTTGTTAAATGTCTTCCAAAGGTTCGGCTGCACCTACCAAGCACATGAACTGAATTTAATTAAACAATATTTAGCTGAACAAAATTAAAACATAATTAGGACATAGTAAATGACACTTAGACATATTAAATAAAAGCTATCTAAGGTACATTAAAAATTCAGCTAGGACCTAGACACATTAAAAACTTGTAATAAACTTGGACAAATTTAATTAAACCTAAGACATCATAAATTCGGCCCTAAATAAATACTTAATACACATTTATAAGCTATATTAACATAACTAATTTAAATACCCAATTTATTCAAATATTAGTTAAATGAGCAAACTTAATTAAATGAACTCAATGAGCTAGAATGAGCTCGAATGAGCTAGTCCGAGCTGAATTGAGCTTGCACCAATGTGCATGGATGGCTCATAGCTTGGACCCGAGCTGGTGCTTCGTCCATGGATTGCATTTCGTTCCACAATTGGCTCGTGAGGGCTGCCACGGCCTCATGCATTTGTTTGACTCGAGCTCGAGTCATAGGACCTTCGGGCATTACGAGAGCATCGGAATTCGAATCCTTGGTTGCCACGGGTATGCTTACATCATCCCCCTATTCAAAGCGACTTGTCCTCAAGTCTAGTCGCTTGTTCGATTGAGAACATTTCCTCGCAATCATCTCTATTCGGTTGAACGGGGTGGATTCATTTTCATATATCTGAAAGAAAGTCAGCACAGGACAAGGAAACAATTCAATATTGTCAAAGATCAAAGATTCATTAAAAGAACAAGTTGACGACGGACTTACCTTTGTCGAATTAAAAATGGAAGGATGGGAAACAATGGTTAAGTATAAATGGAATCTTACCTTTCCGAATTGATTTGCCAAGTTCTGCATTGATCGAAACATATGAAATAATTCAAAGGACCTTAGGCAATCACTCAAAGTAACGCATATCTGAAATATCACTCGGTCGTATATATATTCGAACACACAAACGTCAAACAACCAAGATTCAAAAAACAGTTTCTCAAATAATCATGTGGAGCAAGTACCATTCGGCCAAAACAAACGGGACCATAGATTTGATTCGAGTATTGCATATTTAAACTTGACAATGGCCAATGATCATTCACTTGTTCATCAATCTCATTGCCATTACGGATTTCATCATGTTTAGAAACCAAACCTTGTTCTCCTTTGGACGTATCAGTTTTAGGACCACTCTCCCGCAATACGAACCTTCTCTCCTCGGGAATGTATTGCAAGTGAAGCTTCTTAGGGTAATTAACCTAAAATGAAGAAGAATCATAAAAACATCGGTTAATTAAGAAACTTTTCTTTTTCTCACTCAATTTTCTTCCACTTTCTTTTTCATCTTTGTTTTTCTCACTTTTCTTTTCTTTTCCCTTTCTTTTTTCCTCACTCTTATTTTTTTTCTCTAATTCTTTTTCAATTCCCTTTTCTTTTTCTTTCTCTTTTTTGATCTATTTTTCTTTCAAACTTTCCATGGATTGTCTCAAACATTGTTGATCTTCCATCACTTGTTGTAGAGACAAGGAGGCCAAAGTGATGTTTTTTCCTTGGTGTTTGAAAGAGTATTGGTTGGCAAAACCGTTGTGTTTGACTCACCGGTCAAATTGCCATGGTCTTCCAAGCAGTAGGTGGCCCGCATGCATGGGCACAACATCGCATAAGACCTCATCATGGTAATTTCTAATCAAAAATGGAATCAACGCTTGTTTGGTCACCTTAAGTTTGACTCCTTCGTTGAGCGATTGCAACTTGTAGGGGCTCGGGTGCTTGAGAGTTGGCAAAGACAATTTCTCAATCATAAGTGTGCTTGCGACATTTGTGCAACTCCCGCCATCAATTACAACGCTGCACACTTTTCCTAATACATGACAACGAGTATGAAATAGATTTTCTCGTTGAGGCTCACTTATCGAATTTTGCGCAGGCTTCGTTTGACAACGAGCATCTCGCCCTCAACAGCGAACTCTACTTCTTCTTTATTTTCGGATGGATGTTTGACTTCATCTTCATTTTTATCCACTTCATCCTCCGATTCAATTTCACCGTTAGGAAGCACGATCATCATGTTACGATTCGGGCATTGACTTGCTATGTGCCCTCGGCCTTGGCACTTAAAATAGTTGATGTCTTGGGATCGAGATTGAACATTTTCAGGGGCCTTACCTTTACTAGATTCGGCCACAGATTTGTTGGACTTCACAGGCACCCCTAGTTCTCTTGATTGATTTGTCAAAACATTCTTGCTGGGGCCTTGGTTCCATTTGGGTGCACTCGAAGTGGAATAACCACGTACGGATCCTTTCTTCTTGAGTTACTTTTAGACTTTGATCGCCATGTGCACCATATCGACGATCTCCACATAGTGTTGCAACTCGATGACATTGGCTATGTCTCGATTTAATCCGGCCAGAAATCACGCCATGGTGGCCTCGCGATCTTCTTGCACATCCGCGTGTATCATAGCCACTTCCATATCCTTATAATAATCTTCCACACTTCTCATCCCTTGGGTGAGATTTTGGAGTTTTTGGTACAACTCCCGGTGGTAATACGAAGGGATGAATCGACGTCGCATTACAGCCTTCATCTCGGACCATGTTTGGATAGGACACTCGCCATTTCGTCTTCGGCTAGTTGTAAGTTGGTCCCACCAAATCATTGCGTAGTCGGAGAACTCGATGGCCACCAATTTAACTTTCTTCACCTCAGAATAGTTGTGGCATTCGAACACGATTTCGATCTTTTTCTCCCACTCGAGGTAGGCTTCCGGATCCGATCGACCTTGGAAGGGAGGGATTGATAACTTAATGCTTTTCAAGTCATCATCGAACCTCCCTCGGTCTCGTTGGCCTCGGTTGCATGGGCCTCGCCTTCGTGTGCTCTCATTGGAGCCTCTATTGCTTTCGTGATCACTTGGCTCGAAAGATTCGTCATCTTGTTCGGGTTGCCGTCCTCGGTTGCGCGGAGGCCTTAAGGGAGTTGTTCTTCGTTGGGCTCGTCCTTCAACACGATCAAGTTGATCTTGCATTGGTTCTAATCATCGGTCCAACAGTCGCTCGACTTCTCGTAGTAGAGCTTGTAGATTTAAATCCGGGACATTCTGAACAGGTTGCCTTTTCGCCATGTTCCTTTCGGGGCTACAGGACATGTAAAATTTGAAACCTCACTTCAAAGCTCACAAGATCACTCACAAAGAAGAATTCACTCACTCTCGTGTTTGAACTCTCTTTAAGGCTTTTGCACACTCTAATGCACTCAGTACTTGTGCCTTTTACCGCTCGTCTCACTCTCGTAAATTCATATTTCGTCTCAAGTAGACTTATTGCGGCTTAGAGGGTCGGCTTCAAAATGGGTGCAAGGGATAAAATGAATGGATGCGGGGTAGGCTGAACAAAGAAAAATATTTAGGTAGGAGTGTTTCGTTTTGGGGTTTGAAAGAGTGGGGGTAAAAATTTGATCTCGATGATCGGGAATAGTAGAAGAGAATGAAAACAAATGAGAACTTTAAAAACTTTCACATCTTTTTTTTATACTCGAATATTTTTTAATACTTCAAATACAATATGTTCTAATTACAGAGAAAAAATTACAACTTGAATTTTTTTCGATTTTTTTTTCACGTTACGAACCTACTTCTGGGATTGTGATGATCGTCAGAGCTCCTCGTTTTCTAGCTCTGATACCAAATGATGTGAGACAGCCTGGGTTGATTCGAGTCATTCACGGGTTTGCCCGATCCTCTACGAGGAGATGTGGAGTCTTCGAAAAACAGAACAAATTTGGGTTATGGATACGGAAGCTTTAAAAGGAATTTTTCCTTTAAAATTTGTTTAAGTTAGGAATGGAGGTTCGGTTAATAGGTGAACAATTTAGAAGGCTAGTTGGTTAGGTTCGGCTAAGAAAAGAAACAAGGAAAGCAGGTATTTGGATGGGCTCGGTGAAACAAGAACGATAAAGATAGATAATTCGGAATAAGGTGGAAATGGAAAAACAGACTTAAACTTTAGGAATGATTCAACACTAACAAGTGTCACCCCGATTCCTATATCGTCTAATGTGGATTTATGGAATAGAATGTTTGATGAACGCCACACCAAAATAAGGTGATAAGTTCAAAAATGATCAATTGACGCCACTAGGTCGCTAGATAAGTCAAATCGAAACTTGTAAGAATTTAGAGAGGAGAAAACTCACTCTTTGAACAAAGTTCATTCAAGTTGACAAAAGTCTTTTTACAACTTAAATTGAACAACTATTTATAGTGTATGCATGGCTAGCCGAATAGCCTAATTAGAAACTTAATAACTAAGTTAAATTGAACTTGATTAAGCTAGAAAGTTCTAGAATTGAAACCTTAATTTGTTGTGACTAAATTCGGCTGAATGGGAGCTCTTGGGACGGTTTCTAGAAGGCTGATCAGCTTGCATGAATTTTGAAATGTTGAAAGATGCAAAGCACAAGTCTAGATTCGGCCAAGCTTTTAATTGGGCTCCTTAAATTGGCACATTTGGCTGAAAAGTTGTCAGCATTAATATGAGCACATGAGTAGCCTCTTGAGGTGTGAATGGACGGCCTTGAAAGGGCTTCAAGGTGTGAACGGGCTAAACCGAATGGACGAGGTGTGAACAGTAAAGGTGAAAGAAATTGATGGGGCCTTTGGGGAAGTGGACGGCCAACTAAGGAAGCTTAATGGCAGCAGCTCCTTTGGCCGAATGGTCACCTTGGGAAGCTAATGATTCATCCTCCATGCATTGCAGCTGCCGAACATGCTTCTTCCCCCATTCATTGAACCTAGATTCATGCTGTAACATCCCGATTTAAGGCCTAGTCAGAATAGTGTTACGAGACCACAAATTTGAGGTATATGTATGAGTTTTGAGGTTTATGCTATGTTTGCATGTTAGTGTGAAAGTTTCATGAAGCAATTTTGTTAAATTGCGATTGAATTGTCCAAAAGGACTAAATTGCAAAAGTTGCAAAATGTGAGATTCTAGAAGCTATTTGTATGAAATAGCTTTGGATTATCAATTAGAGGTCCTTAAATAGTAATTTTCCCAAATTCTAATTTTTGGACAAAAATGGGCATGAGTGGATGGTATTGGAAAAGTTTGACTAAGGGGCATTTTGGTCATTTGTCAATTAAGTGATTAAAAAGAGAAAAAGATGACAAAATTTCATTCATCTTCTTCTCCAAGCTGCCGAAAACTTCAAGAAGCCATTTTTAGGGCTCTTCAATTTTTCAAGCTTGCTAGTAAGTGCATACAAGCCCCGTTTTTTATATTATTAGTATTTTTGAAGTCCTAGTAACATGAGTAAGCTATTTTTAGCTATATGTTGAGCTAGGATTGATGTTCAAAAATGTAACCATGTATGACATGCATGTATTTTGATGTTTTATGGAAGAATATGAAGGCTTGATGTAGTAGAAACATCTTTTGCTAAGTGAATTCCACGAAAAATCCATGTAGGGACTAGTTTGTGAAAGTCTTGAGATTGGTCATACATGAGTGATTTAGTGAGAATTGATGATTGCTTTAGTTGAGTAAATGATTCGGCTAAGCATAAAAGGCTAGAAAGTTGAATGAAAATCACTTTACGAGCCTTGGGGCAAAAGTATAAATATGAGGAAGTTTAGGGGCAAAATGGTAATTTTGCTAAAGTATGAGATAAGGGTCAATTTAGTCAATGTGTGTATTGAACGGGTTGATTTGTCATTTTAGATCAAGAAAGACGAAGCTCGGATCTTAACCGAGGCAAGGGCAAGGTCGTGGACTAAATTGCACATCTCCATACTTTTTGAGTACCGAGGTAAGTTTACGTATGAACAATGCATTTATGCGTATAAATTGTTAATGCTAGCTAATGTGTAGCATAATTGAGAACCTATTCAATTCTAGTGGAATGAATGAGATAGTAGTTGTGAATGGATGAATGTATTACAAGTAGACATGTGAATGTGTAGTGATAATGCTTGATAGTGGGCTAAGTGCGATACCACCTTGATACTTAACAATGATGGGCTGTGTGCGATACTATTGTTAACCATATTATTTAGTGAGCTATGTGCGGAATCACTATAATTATCCTTTGTGGTAGGCTATGTGCGATACTACCTTATGATCTAATTGTGGTGGGCTAAGTGCGAAACCACCGAGTAATTTAGCTGTGTGGATGTATTATTGAGAAATAATGATGTGTTGTATTTTGAGAAAATGTGCTATTGAGTGCAGGGGTGCATGTCAATGATTATGAGTATGTGACTCATGATGTGTTGGAGATGTGGTAAGGGATAGAAAGAGTAAGCATAGTAGTGGATGTGAATTACATATGTTAGTATAATGCTAATTGTTGTTTAGCTTATACTAGAATGCTTAAATTGTTTATGTGTAAAATTACTAGGCTCAAAGCTTACTTCTTTCTTTTCCCTTGTCTTATAGAGAACAAGGATTAAATCGTGATACACGGATTAATCGGAAGATCGCCCACACTATCAGCACACTCTGGTACATTGGACTTAATGTTTTGTATATGGCATGTATAGGGGCTAGATACGTTAGTGAATTTTGTTGTATTGGCTAAGATATGTTGGCCATTAGATGGATAAACTATTTTTGTATAATGCCATGGTTGTTGGCTACTTTATTATATAAAATATGTAGTTATCCATGTAAGATTGTGTTTCAAAATGAGTTGGTTATGGATGTGTTGAATGAGTACATGTTGTGTATGCTAGAGGGGTGAGAAGAGCTTAGCAAATAGCTTTGTTCTTGTCCATGTGGATAGACACACGGGCATGTGTCTAGGCCATGTGTGACACACGGCCAGCCCACGGGCGTGTGACTTAGCCGTGTCACTTTGGCAGATTCGAGTGTTATAGGCCACGGGCTAGCCACACGGGTGTGTGTCTAGGCTTTAGGCCGTGTAAAGTAGTCAGTGCTCACCACGGGTGGAGAGCACGGGCGTGTGCCCTAGCCGTGGGACTTTGGCAGAATGCTTGAGTTTTGTGCACGGTTTGTGGACATGGGCGTGTGTGACTACACACGGGCGTGCATCATCTTACACGGGCGTGTGGCCCTGTTGGAATGGAAAAATTTTAAATTCGTAAGAGTTTCCGATATGGTCTCGAGAGCCCTCGTGTATATGAGTAAGGTCTCATAAATTGAGAATAAGGTCGTTATGGTGACTAAGAGAGAGTAGTCACGTTGAGCCTAAGTGGCGATCAAGTGGTTTTATTTCGGTAATGCCTCGGGCCCGGTTCTGGCGTAGAATACGGGTAAGGGGTGTTACACATGCACCTTGTTAAATGTCTTCCAAAGGTTCGACTGCACCTATCAAGCACATGAACCGAATTTAATTAAACAATATTCAGCTGAACAAAATTAAAACAGAATTAGGACATAGTAAATGACACTTAGACATATTAAATAAAAGCTATCTAAGGTACATTAAAAATTCGGCTAGGACCTAGACACATTAAAAACTTGTAATAAACTTGGACAAATTTAATTCAACCTAAGACACCATAAATTCGGCCCTAAATAAATACTTAAGACACATTTATAAGTTGTATTAACATAAATAATTTAAATACCCAATTTATTCAAATATTAGTTAAATGAGCAAACTTAATTAAATGAACTCAATGAGATGGAATGAGCTCGAATGAGCTAGTCCGAGCTGAATTGAGCTTGCACCAATGTGCATGGATGGCTCATAGCTTGGACCCAAGCTGGTGCTTCGTCCATGGGTTGCATTTCGTTCCATAATTGGCTCGTGAGGGCTGCCACGGCCTCATGCATTTGTTTGACCCGAGCTCGAGTCATAGGACCTTCGGGCATTACGAGAGCATTAGAATTTAAACCTTGGTTGCCCCGGGTATGCTTACATCATCCCCCTATTCAAAGTGACTTGTCCTCAAGTCGAGTCGCTTGTTCGATTGAGAACATTTCCTCGCAATCAGCTCTATTCGGTTGAACGGGGTGGATTCGTTTTCATATATCTGAAAGAAAGTCAGCACAGGACAAGGAAACAATTCAATATTGTCAAAGAGCAAAGATTCGTTAAAAGAACAAGTTGACGACGGACTTTGTAACAGCCCGATTTAGGGGCTAGTCGGAACAGTGATCTCGGAATCATTAATTCAAGGTTTGAGAAAAATATTTTCATGTTATTTTAAATGTTATAACTTGTTTGTATGGATGCATAAAAATTTTGGTGCTTTAATTTTAGCGATTTCAGGCTTAATCGCTAAAAAGGACTAAATCGCATAAAGTGCGAAAGTTCTATTTTATTTGCTAGAGGTGTCAAATAGCTAAGGATTATTAATTGGAGGTCCCAAATGTGCAATTAGGCCATGGGAACTAGCTTGGCCGGTCAAAGGATGACATAGGGGACAAGAGCATTTATTATGATGTATAGTTGGTGATATTAGTTGGAAAAATAAATAAAATAAGAAGATATAAGCAAAAGTTATCATCTTTTTATTTGTCTTTCTTCTCCAACCGAAAATATTAGCCATGAGAGGGGTTTGAAAGCTTAAAATTTTAGCAAGCTTTGCTCCATCCAAGTAAGTCCATTTGATGCTTATTTTTGATGAAAATTGTACTTTTGGAGTCCCCAAAGCTTAAGCTTTCTAAAGAGGGGACTAGTTTGCAATATGGTTGAAAGTCTAGGGACTTGCCATGATAGATTTCATGTTGTTTTATGAGTTTTTATGAAAGAAAATGAATGATAGGATGTTGATAAACAACTTTTGTGAAAGGTGTTGTTGTGAAAACACCTATTTGGGACTAAAATGCAAAAGTTGTAATTTGTTCTTTAAGGCATGAAATAGATGGAATGGTGGATAGTTTTAAGAGGATTAAATGTTTAGCTAGGCTTGTTTAACGAGAAAATGTGATGAAAATTTATTTACGAGCCTAGGGGCAAAATAGTAATTTTGCCAAAGAGTAGGGGCAAAATAGTCATTTTTGCCTAAAGTGTAGAATATGGTGTATTATGATTTATAAGTGATTAAATCAGTAAATTCCATTGTTCTAGATCAAAGAAAACGAGTTTCGAACCTAGAACGGGTGAAAAGAGAAATGTGGGCAAAAAGTCCCTTTCGGCCCTTTCGACATCGAGGTAAGTTGATGTACGATTGTTGCAACTATGTACGAGTTCAATTAATATTCCAATGTTGTATGGAATGTAGATTTACTCTATGAATGTATGAAATATCTTTGATGAGATGTCAAGAGAATTGAACCTAAGAGTAACGGGAAATGTATATAGAATGATATGATGATGGTTAAAGTCTCGAGTAAGACCATATTGGAATGTGGCCTCGGTGTAAGAGTTTGTATAAGACCATGTCAAGGACATGGCATCAATATGTTAATATGTGTAAGACCCTATTGGGGTATGATGTCAATGAGAACTATGTGTATGAGATTCAAGAGAGTTATTTAACAATTTGAATGATTTAACGAATATGTTGAATGTATGTGGTTGCACCACGAGAAGTACAAGTAAGTGTTAGAACTGAATTGAGATGAATTCAATATATGATGAACCCCTAGTGGGATATGTGTTATTAATGCACCTTAGTTACATGAGATAGATTTATTGATGCACTGTGTGAATTTGAACGAGTATCGTAGAAAGTTAAGTAAGAATAGAAGTATGTGAGGATGTTCTCGGATGAACATTTGAAATAGAGATATACTTGTGGATTACTATCCACGAATGTAAAATAACGGTGAGCTATGTGCGATATCACCTTATTGATGGTAGTGATGGGCTGTGGGCGATACCATCAATTATATTAATATTGGTGGGCTATATTCGTTACCACCTGATTAATTAGTAATCGATGGGCTGTGTGTGATACCATCGCTTATAAATGATTGGTGGGTTGTGTGCGATACCACCCTACTAGAGATTCAATAGTGGGCTAAGTGCGAAACCACCGAGAGATTTGTAGTATGAATGGCTTATTTAAAATGTTTGATATGTTGTTTTATGTGATCACGTGGTGATTAGTGCAAGAATGTATGCTATTTAACACGAGCAGTTGGCTTGTGGCATGATAAGGATATGGTAAGAGATAGAATGAATAAGCTTCAAGAATGGTTGAGTAAATTACCATGAGTTAATGAGAGAAGCTCAGTATAATACCTTGTGGTTATGAATATTCAATTAATATCGGTATTTGTCAGTTTATGCAAATGAACTTACTAAGCATTATTGCTTATTCCTTTTCTTTTCCCATCTCTTATAGGTTATTTTTATCTAGCTCGGGTTGGAGGCCGTCGGAGATGTTTTCACACTATCGAGTAGACTCCTGGTATGGTGTTTCAAGTTCTTTTGAGTCATGGCATGTATAGGGATTCTTTTAAAGTTGATCAAGTTCTAATTGTTGTAGCCAAATTGTGTTGGCCTAAGAGAATTTATAGTTTGGTTATGTATAGCCATAGATGATGGCTTAAGTTGTTTGTAATTGTATTGGGAATAGTTCTCCCTAGTGTATGGGATGAAGACTTTATCTCTTTAATGATTAAATGTCCTTAATTCGTGTGTTATCATTGATGATTTGAGAATGTTTTGAAATAGCATAAGAATGTATGCAATTGAGAGTGGTAAAAGGCTTGGTAGATAGCCTCTAAGTGCCCACACGGATGGACACACGGGCGTGTGTCTAAGCCGTGTGTCCCCTGCACATTAGTGTTTTAAGTCAGAATAGACCACGGGCTAATAACACGGCCGTGTGTTTAGGCCGTGTGTGCCACACGGTTAGCACATGGGTGTGTGCCCTGGACGTGTGAAGTCTGCACCTTGCACTTGTAAATTGAATTACCACACGGTGGAAGTACACGGGCGTGTGTATGGACCGTGTGGATAAGTCAGAATGCCAAGGTTTAGCACACGGGCCAAAGCCACGGGCGTGTCAAGGCCGTGTGATATTAGTCAGTGTCGACCACGGGTGGAAGACACGGGCGTGTTTTAGGGGTATACGGGCGTGTCCCAAGTCACATGGGCGTGTGACCCCTGTTTTAACGAAAGGCTTCCGATTGAATTTCGAAAGTTCCGGTTATGTGTTTAGGGCCTCGTAGGCCTATAATATGTATGTTTTGGCTAAGAAAGAGAAGTTTTTAATTCGGAACAAAATTTTACAGCCTGTAAGTATATGTTTACTAAAGTACAAGCATAGTAATGTCTCGTATCCGGTCTTAGCCTCAGACTCGGGTATGGGGTGTTACGGACTTACCTTTGTCGAATTAAAAATGGAAGGATGGGATACAATGGTTAAGTATAAATGGAATCTTACCTTTCCGAATTGATTTGCCAAGTTCTCCATTGATTGAACCATATGAAATAATTCAAAGGACCTTGGGCAATCACTCAAAGTAACGCATATCTCAAATATCACTCGGTCATATATATTCGAACACACAAACGTCAAACAACCAAGACTCAAAAAATAGTTTCTCAAATAATCATGTGGAACAAGTACCATTCGGCCAAAATAAACAGAACCATAGATTTGATTCGAGTATTGCATATTTAAACTTGACAATGGCCAATGATCATTCACTTGTTCATCAATCTCATTGCCATTACGGATTTCATCATGTTTAGAAACCAAACCTTGTTCTCCTTTGGACGTATGAGTTTTAGGACCACTTTCCCGCAATACGAACCTTCTCTCCTCGGGAATGTATTGCAAGCGAAGCTCCTTAGGGTAATTAACCTGAAATGAAGAAGAATCTTAAAAACATCGGTTAATTAAGAAACTTTTTTTTCTCACTCAATTTTCTTCCACTTTCTTTTTCATCTTTGTTTTTCTCACTTTTCTTTTCTTTTCCTTTTCTTTTTTCCTCACTCTTATTTTTTTCTCTAATTCTTTTTCAATTCCCTTTTCTTTTCTTTCTCTTTTTTGATCTCTTTTTCTTTCAAACTTTCCATGGATTGTCTCAAATGTTTTTGATCTTCCATCACTTGTTGCGGAGACAAGGGGGCCAAAGTGATGTTTTTTCCTTGGTGTTTGAAAGAGTATTGGTTGGCAAAACCATCATGTTTGACTCGCCGGTCAAATTTCCATGGTCTTCCAAGAGGTAGGTGGCCCGCATGCATGGGCTCAACATTGCATAATACCTCGTCATGGTAATTTCCAATCGAAAATGGAATCAACGCTTGTTTGGTCACCTTAAGTTTGACTCCTTCGTTGAGCCATTGCAACTTGTAGGGGCTCGGGTGCTTGAGAGTTGGCAAAGACAATTTCTCGATCATAAGTGTGCTTGCGACATTTGTGCAACTCCCGCCATCAATTACAACGCTGCACACTTTTCCAAATACATGACAACGAGTATGAAATAGATTTTCTCGTTGAGGCTCACTTACTGAATTTTGCGCATTTAGGCTTCGTTTGACAACGAGCATCTCGCCCTCAATAGCGAACTCTACTTCTTCTTCATTTTTGGATGGATGTTTGACATCATCTTCATTTTTGTCCACTTCATCCTTCGATTCAATTTCGCCGTTAGGAAGCACGATCATCGTGTTACGATTCGGGCATTGACTCCCTATGTGCCCTCGGCCTTGGCACTTAAAACACTTGATGTCTTGGGATCGAGATTGAACATTTTTAGGGGCCTTACCTTTACTAGATTCGGCCACAGATTTGTTGGACTTCACGGGCACCACTAGTTCTCTTGATTGATTCGTCAAAACATTCTTGCTGGGGCCTTGGTTTCATTTGGGTGAACTCAAAGTGGAATAACCACGTACGGCTCCTTTCTTCTTGAGTTGCTTTTCGACTTTGATCGCCATGTGCACCATATCGACGATCTTCACATAGTGTTGCAACTCGACGACATTGGCTATGTCTCGATTTAATTCGGCCAGAAATCGCACCTTGGTGGCCTCGCAATCTTCTTTCACATCCGCGCGTATCATAGCCACTTCCATTTCCTTATAATGATCTTTCACACTTCTCATCCCTTGGGTGAGATTTTGGAGTTTTTGGTACAACTCCCGATGGTAATACGAAGTGATGAATTGACGTCGCATTACAGCCTTCATCTCGGACCATGTTTGGATAGGACACTCGCCATTTCGTCTTCGGCTAGTTCTAAGTTGGTCCCACCAAATCATTGCGTAGTCGGAGAACTCGATGGCCGCCAATTTAACTTTCTTCACCTCAGAATAGTTGTGGTATTCGAACACGAGTTCTATCTTTTTCTCCCACTCAAGGTAGGCTTCCAGATCCGATCGGCCTTGGAAGGGAGGTATTGATAACTTAATGCTTTTCAAGTCATCATCGAACCTCCCTCGGTCTCGTTGGCCTCGGTTGCGTGGGCCTCGCCTTCGTACGCTCTCATTGGAGCCTCGATCGCTTTCGTGATCACTTGGCTCGGAAGATTCGTCATCTTGTTCGGGTTGCCATCCTCGGTTGCGCGGAGGGCTTAGGGGAGTTCTTCTTCGTTGGGCTCGTCCTTCAACACGATCAAGTTGATCTTGCATTGGTTCTAATCATCGGTCCAATAGTCGCTCTACTTCTCGTAGCAGAGCTTGTAGATTTATATCCGGGACATTCCAAACAGGTTACCTTTTCGCCATGTTCCTTTCGGGGCTACGGGACATGTAAAATTTGAAACCTCACTTCAAAGCTCACAAGATCACTCACAAAGAAGAATTCACTCACTCTCGTGTTTCAACTCTCTTTAAGGCTTTTTCACACTCTAATGCACTCAGCACTCGTGCCTTTCACCACTCGTCTCACTCTCGTAAATTCGTATTTTATCTCAAGTAGACTTATTGCGGCTTAGAGGGTCGGCTTCAAAATGGGTGCAAGGGATAAAATGAATGGATGCGGGGTAGGCTGAACAAAGAAAAATATTTAGGTAGGAGTGTTTCGTTTTTGGGTTTGAAGGAGTGAGGGTAAAAATTTGATCTCGGTGATGGGGAATAGTAGAAGAGAATGAAAACAAACGAGAACTTTAAAAACTTTCACTTCTTTTTTTTATATACTCGAATATTTTTTTAATACTTCAAATACAATATGTTCTAATTACAGAGAAAAAAATGACAACTTGAATTTTTTTTGATTTTTTTTTTCACGTTACGAACCTACTTCTGGGATTGTGATGATCGTCGGAGCTCCTCGTTTTCTAGCTCTGATACCAAATGATGTGAGATGGCCTGGGTTGATTCGAGTCGTTCACGGGTTTGCCCGATCATCTACGAGGAGAAGTGGAGTCTTCAAAAAATAGAAGGAATTTGGGTTATGGACGCGGAAGCTTCAAAGGGAATTTTCCCTTTAAAATTTGTTTAAGTTAGGAATGGAGGTTCGGTTAATAGGTGAACAATTTAGAAGGCTAGTTGGGTAGGTTCGGCTAAGAAAAGAAACAAGGAAAGCAGGTATTTGGATGGGCTCGGTGAAACAAGAACGATAAAGATAGATAATTCGGAATAAGGTGGAAAAGGAAAAACGGACTTAAACTTCAGGAACGATTCAACACTAACAAGTGTCACCCCGATTCCTATATCGTCTAAGGTGGATTTATGGAATAGAATGTTTGATGAACACCACACCAAAATAAGGTGATAAGTTCAAAAAGGATCGATTGATGCCACTAGGTCGTTAGATAAGTCAAATCAAAACTTGTATGAATTTAGAGAGGAGAAAACTCACTCTTTGAACAAAGTTCATTCAAGTTGACAAAAGTCTTTTTACAACTGAAATTGTACAACTATTTATAATGTATGCATGGCTAGCCGAATAGCCTAATTAGAAACTTAATAACTAAGTTAAATTGAACTTGATTAAGCTAGAAAGTTCTAGAATTGAAGCCTTAATTTGTTGTGACTAAATTTGGCTGAATGGGAGCTCTTGGGAAGGTTTCTAGAAGGCTGATCAGCTTGCATGAATTTTGAAATGTTGAAAGATGCAAAGCACAAGTCTAGGTTCGGCCAAGCTTTTAATTGGGATCCTTAAATTGCAACCTTTGGCTGAAAAGTTGTCAGCACTAATATGAGCACATGAGCAGCCTCTTGAGGTGTGAATGGACAGCCTTGAAGGGGCTTCAAGGTGTGAACGGGCTGAACCGAATGGACGAGGTGTAAACAGCAAAGGTGAAAGGAATTGATGGGGCCTTTGGGGAAGTGGACGGCCAAACTAAGGAAGCTTAATGGCAGCAGATCCTTTGGCTGAATGGTCACCTTGGGAAGCTAATGATTCATCCTCCATGCATTGCACTTGCCGAACATGCATCTTCCCCCATTCATTGAACCTAGATTCATGCACCTTGTTAAATGTCTTCCAAAGGTTCGGCTGCACCTGTCAAGCACATGAACCGAATTTAATTAAACAATATTTAGCTGAACAAAATTAAAACATAATTAGGACATAGTAAACGACACTTAGACATATTAAATAAAAGCTATCTAAGGTACATTAAAAATTCGGCTAGGACCTAGACACATTAAAAACTTGTAATAAACTTGGAAAAGTTTAATTAAACCTAAGACATCATAAATTTGGCCCTAAATAAATACTTAAGACACATTTATAAGTTGTATTAACATAACTAATTTAAATACCCAATTTATTCAAATATTAGTTAAATGAGCAAACTTAATTAAATGAACTCAATGAGCTGGAATTAGCTCGAATGAGCTAGTCCGAGCTGAATTGAGCTTGCACCAATGTGCATGGATGGCTCATAGCTTGGACCCGAGCTGGTGCTTCGTCCATGGGTTGCATTTCGTTCCACAATTGGCTCGTGAGGGCTGCCATGACCTCATGCATTTGTTTGACTCGAGCTCGAGTCATAGGACCTTCGGGCATTACGAGAGCATTAAAATTCAAATCCTTGGTTGCCCCGGGTTTGCTTACATCATGGTCAGAGAGCACCAGGTAGAGGTGCTAGTCACACTGAGGCGAGGCAGTCGGCTCTAGTTTATGCTGCTCGTCGCCGAGTGGATGGAGATGCTCCAGACGTCATTACGGTTATGTTCTTTATTTATAATGTACCTTATACTGCACTGATAGATATAGGATCCACTCACTCTTATATAGCTTATACCGTATCTAAAAACTTGGGTATACTGGTTGAGAGCACTGCGAGGGAGGTCACTGTACTAAGTCCGTTGGGGCAGTCAATAAGGGTTAACAAACTGTTTAGAGATGTTCCTTTAGAGGTTCAAGGGGCTATCTTTCAGGCTGATCTGATGGAACTACCTTTTGGAGAATTTGATCTGATACTGAGAATGGACTGGTTAGTCAAACACTGAGTGAGCTTAGATTGTGCCACAAAAAGGGTTGTACTGAGAACTGAGGGGGACAGTGAGGTAGTCGTAATTGGGGAGCATTAGAACTATTTATCGAATGTGATTTCTGCATTGAGGGCCGAGAAGTTGGTTTATAAGAGATGTGAGGCGTATCTGGCCTACATCAGTGTTTCAGATTCTAGGGATTCTTCGGTTAAGGATATTAGGACAGTTAAGGACTTTCCAGATGTTTTTCCTGAAGAGCTACCTGGGTTACCTCCGGATCGTGAAGTAGAGTTTGGGATTGAGCTCCTTCCTGGTACAGCTTGGGTGTCCATCGCCCCTTATAAAATGGCACCGAATGAGCTTTTTGAGCTTAAGGCCCAGATTCAAGAGCTACTGGATCGTGGGTTCATTCGCCCTAGTGTGTCTCCGTGGGGAGCACCAGTTCTATTCGTGAGAAAAAAAGGATGGATCCATCCGTATGTGTATTGACTACCGTCAACTGAATAAGCTGACTATAAAGAATAAGTACCCCCTACTGAGGATAGGCAATCTGTTTGACCAGTTCTGAGGGGCTTCGGTTTTCTCCAAGATTGATCTACGATCAGGATATCATCAGTTGAGGGTTAAGGAGACTGATGTGCACAAGACAACATTTAGGACCCGATACGATCATTACGAGTTCCTAGTGATGCCATTTGGACATACAAATGCACCAGTAGCTTTTATGGATCTGATGAACCGAGTGTTCCAGCCCTATCTGGACCGGTTCGTAGTGGTATTTATTGATGATATACTGGTGTATTCAAAGACCGAGGATGAGCACGATGAACACCTCAGAGTGGTTCTACAAATTCTGTGAGAGAAGCAACTGTACGCCAAGTTCAGTAAGTGTGAGTTCTGGTTACGTGAAGTAACATTTTTGGGACATGTGGTTTCTGCTGAGGGGATTAGAGTCGATCCTCGAAAGATTGAGGCTGTCTTGGATTGGAAGCGACCTAAGATCAGATTCGAGATCCACATTTTTCGGGATCGCGGAGGTATTATCGACGATTTGTAGAAGGGTTTTCACTGATTGCAGCACCTTTGACTAAGCTGCTACGCAAGGGTGTGCCGTTTAACTGGACTGATGCGCAGCAAAAGAGCTTTGAAAAGCTCAAGATCAGATCTTGACCGAGGCCATCGTTTACGATGACCCAGTGCGGAAAGAAGTTTATTGTTACTGATTATGCATCACATGTCGGTTTAGGATGTGTGTTGATACAAGAGGGTAAGGTGGTAGCGTACGCGTCTCGTCAGCTTAAGACTCATGAGGTGAATTATCTAGCACATGACTTGGAGTTGGTCGCTATGGTATTTGCATTGAAAATCTGGAGGCATTATCTGTATGGTGAGAAGTGTATCATTTACACCGATCACAAGAGCCTCAAGTACCTCCTCACTCAGAAGGAGCTGAATCTTAGGCAGCGTAGATGGATTGAGCTGCTTAAGGATTACGACTGTACTATCGAATACCACCCTGGTAAGGCAAATGTGGTGGCCGATGCACTGAGCCGTAGGGCTATGTTTGATCTGAGGGCAATGTTTGCTTGCCTCAGTTTATTCGATGATGGTAGTCTGTTGGCCGAACTTCAAGTTAAACCGACATGGATAGAGCAGATTAAGGGTAAACAGTTGGAGGACGAGTCTTTGGGTCTTCGCTTTCGATAGATTGAGAATGGGAATACTGTGGATTTTAGATTGAATAGCGAAGGGGTACTCTACTTCCATGGGAGAATCTGTGTACCGAATGATACTGAGTTGAGGTAGTCTATACTACGAGAGGCGCATAGTAGCCCTTATACTATGCATCCTGGCAGAAATAAGATGTACCGGGACCTTTGCGAGTTATATTGGTAGCCAGGTCTTAAGCGTGAGGTTACCGATTTTCTGGGTAAATGTCTGACATGCCAGCAGGTTAAGGCTGAGCATCAATTACCTTCGAGATTGTTGCAGCCAGTTAAGATTCCACTTTGAAAGTGGGAGCGAGTGACTATGGACTTCGTTAGTGGGTTACCCCTCACACCCGCTCAGAAGGATTCTGTTTGGGTCATCGTGGATCGATTGACCAAGTCCGCCCACTTCATACCCGTTCGTACTGACTACTCTCTACAGAACCTGGCTAAACTGTATGTGTCTGAGATAGTGAGACTGCATGAGGTACCAATTTTGATAATATCTGATAGGGATCCTCGTTTCACGTCTCGTTTCTGGAAGAAGCTACATGAAGCTTTGGGTACAAGGTTGGACTTCAGTATTGCGTTCCATCCTCAAATAGATGGTCAATCTGAGAGGGTGATTCAGATATTGGAGGACATGTTGAGAAGTTGTGTGATTGACTTTCGAGGCAGTTGGGAGGATTACCTGCCGCTAGTAGAGTTTGCTTATAACAACAGCTATCAGTCTAGCATTCAGATGGCACCGTACGAGGCATTATATGGTCGTAGGTGTCGCACACCTTCATGTTGGACTGAGTTGGGTAAGCGGCGTGTTCTGGGCCCTGAACTGGTTTCTGATACCGAGGATAAAGTTAGACTGATTCGAGACTATTTGAAAGTGGAAGCTGATAGGCAGAAGTCCTACGCAGACCTGAAGTGGCGTGAAATTGAGTATTCTGTGGGAGACTTCTTTTTCCTTAAGGTCTCGCCATGGAAGAAGGTATTGAGATTTGGTTGTAAGGGCAAGCTGAGCCCTAGATTCATTGGGCCTTATCATATTCTGAAGCGTGTAGGACCAGTTGCCTACCAGTTAGAGTTACCTCCGGAGCTAGATCAGATTCATAATGTATTCTATGTCTCAATGTTGAGGCACTAACGCTCTGATCCACCGCATATTGTTCCAGTGGAGGAGATAAAGGTTAGACCAGATCTGACTTTCGAGGAGGAGCCGTTTCAGATATTGGATCGTGACGTAAAGATTCTGAGGAGAAAATCCATCCCACTTGTTAAGGTTCTTTGGCGTAATCATAGCTCTAAGGAGGCCACGTGGGAGTTTGAGGATGCGATGTGACAGCAGTATCCTTATCTATTCTGATCAGGTAAAATTTCGAGGCTGAAATTTTCTTTTAGGGGGTAGAGTTGTAACGCCCTAAAATTCTCTTACATATTTATTTTCGTATGTTTGGAACACAAATGTGTATCTTTTTCAGTGGTTAAGTGTTCTGGGGGTATGTGGTAGGTCCCAAGTTCAAGCCTTAGCTTGGGAAAATTTTTGTTTTTAAATGAATAAACCTCTATCTCTGATCAGTAATCTTATAATTAAATGTTTATAAAATATGTCAGAATGGGCCTGTTGCTCTGGTGGCTAAGGTGTGAGTTGGTGTGTGGGAGGTCTGGAGTTCAAGTCCCTGCGCTAGCATGAGGGATATATTTTTGCTAGTGGTGCCGTGGAGAGTTTGAGCAGAACTGAAATGCCGAAGTGGTAGAGGTGTAGTGGGAAGTGATGAGAGAAAATTAAGGGATTTTGGATAGTGAGAGAGAGTGGTGGACGGTTTTGGGGGTGTTTGAGTTGTAGTGGGGGAGTGTGGGAGCAGTTTGAGGGATTGAGGGGTTATCTGATTTAGTTCAAATTTTTTTTCTCTCTTTTTGAAAATTTGTTTTTTCTCTCCCCAATTCCAAATTCTAATTTTTTTTTTCAGTTTCATCTTGCACATTGCCAAAATTCTCTGTTCTCCCTCTTCAGTCTTGTTTTTCTTTTTCTTTCACTCTTGTCGAAATTCTCCTTGAATCCTCCCTTTTCTTTTTCTTTTTCCGTTTTATTGTTATTATCATTCCCTTTTTGCAACAAGAATTGTGTTGGTGCGGTTTCGATAAGTAATTATTTCCCTTCTCTTGTATTTGTATGTCGTTCGAGTGGGAATCTAAAGTTTTTTTCTGAAATTGATGGTTTAGGCGAAGGTCTTGGAGCAGTAAGTTTGTTCTTGGATTGAGAAGTGGTTACAAAGGTCCTATGTCGGGGGTAAGTCAAGTTTTGGGTAATTCCTTATTGACAAAATCGTTAGTTTTAAATCTTTAAATGGCTAAATCGAGGATTTGTACAATGATTTTTAGGCTTTGGTGCGCTTGGGAGTGCTTACACGTCGGAAGTAATACAGGTGTGTAACCACAATACTGTAAATGAAAATCAATGAAAAGCCAAAAAGGTGGAGTTGTCGATGCCACACGGGCGTGCGATCGCCCGTGTGGTAGGCCGTGTGATCGAACACGGACATGTGATCGAATTAATGGGCCGGGCCAAATTGGGCCGTTTGGGCCACACGAGCATGTGGGCCCACACGGGTGAACCACACGGGCGTGTAGGATTGTTGGGCCAGGCCGTCTGATCCACACGACCAAGGCCATTTTGGCCCGTGTGGGCCACACGGGCGTGTGGGCCAACACGGGCAAACAACATGGGCTTGTGGGCCCAATTTCACTGTTTGATTGCTAAGGTTGCACGAGTCGCCCAAGTCGACTGTGGACCTACTGTAGAGTCGGTAAGCTTACTTAGACCCCTAATTGACTGAATGACTGTTATATCCACATACGATTTATATATATGTAAGACTGTATATTGAGCATGCTGTTAAAACTGTACTGAATACATGTACGATACCATGATTTGGCATGACATGTTTGTATGGTGCATTGCATGGGGATGGGTTGTTATTGATTGGAGGAAGTGTACTGAAAGGCTTTGAGCCTAATTTACTGGCAGCTCTGCTGCAAGTTACAGTCTAGTGCCGCTTTCGGTACTATTTTTGAGTGTAGGGATGGGTGGGTTGATTATATCCCATGGAGTGTAGGGTTGGACGGAGATGGTGTGTAGAGGCTAGCTGGGTAGGACGTGTATACTGCATAATCTGTTACTGTACTGATCACTGATATTGTAATGGGCCAAGGCCCAAATGCATGACTTCTTCTGTACTGAGATGGGCTAAAGCAAAGCCGTCTGATAATCATCGTCATCAAAAGGGCTTAGACCAAACCGAGTTTATTCTATGTCTCGTCTGCTTGTATCGCATGGGGAATTACACACTGAGTTTTTGTAAACTCACCCTTCTATTTTATCTGTACAGGTAATTCCCAGACTTAAGCAGATCAGAGCGGCGGAGGACTCAACGGTGGCCACACGACCCTTTTTCATTGTTTCGTCTTTAATTAGGTTTTCAAAGTTTAATTTGGGGTATTTTGCTGTAATAAAGGCCTCTATGGATTTTCGCTTAAAATTTGGATTTTATATTTGTCTTATGTTTATATCTGCTAGAGGTAGGTAAAATACGAGTTTTTAAAAGAAATGCATGTGTTTTAGCAAAATACCCACAAGGACACAAACTGTTTAAAAAGCTTCCGCAACGTATAATGTTTTGAAAAGTAACGACTGAATAAGAATCACAATTTTAGAATTAATAAAAGATAATGAGGATTTCTAAACGGAAAATGTTTTAAGCAAAGTTACTATTTTCCAACACAAGCTACGGTTTTCAAACACACTACTATGTGACATCGCCAGATTCGGCCATATCGTCCAATTCGGGTTTGGGGTGTTACAAACTATGTATGCGCGACTCATATACTTTGATGTAGGTAAAAGCCTAAGTTCAAATAAATAAGGAGCTTAAAGTTGGTGCATTGGCTATACGACTTCTGCAGTATGTAGCATCACTCACAATATTGGAATTCATAACCTGAGACACGGGAAAATGATATCCTTTCATTGGCATTACATGGTTGATGAAAAGTAAACCTGGCCACTGGTCGTTTGTCTTTGTGATGAATGACTTAATTATAATTTGATAGTAATTGACTTTTCATGAAGGAAGATGTAATTGTTACCATGGGATAAAATATGATCATATTGGGAGAATGAATTTATCCTAAAGAGATTAAGGATGTCCTATGAGGGTAACACACTTATGGCAAGGTCATTGGACAAGCACTGTAACACCCATAACCGCTTTCGTCGCCAGAATAGGGATTACGGAGTACTACTGTACATTTCAGGATATTCAGTAACAATAGCATCCAGTTCCCTAGAATAATTTACAATAATAATTTTTTTTAAAATAATTCAGATGGAAGTAAACATACACTTATGGACCCTAAATCGGGCCTACGAGGCTTTAAAATTAGTTTGGGAACAATCAGGGACCAATTTGAAACAAATCAGAATATTCAGGGAAAATTTGTAAATTTTTAAAATAGGGGTCATACGGCCGTGTGGCCAGGCTGTGTGACATGACAAGACCGTGTGGTACAGGGCACGATTGTGTCACTACCTGTGTGTCAAACTGTGTACCTTTCAAAATGACGCTACATGGCCGTGTGCTAGCCCATGTAACATTCGATGTAGAGTCACATGGCCATGTCGCAGGCCACGTGTCAGCCCGTGTGAAAACTGCACCTATACTATTTTGATACACGTTCAGGGCACACGCCCCTGTGGGTTTCTCGTGCGTATCACACAGCCATGTGATAGCCCGTGTCCCAGGCCATGTGTGCCCAAAAATGACCAATTTCAAGCTAAATTTTCACCCATTTGCTTAAGTACCTAAACACATTCAACACACAACTTTACAAGCTAAAAACCATCTTTAGTAACACTCAAACATGTCAAACAATTCAACCTATGTACCTAACCAATGTCCCATCATTGATACCACAATACATTTCATGACATTTAATATCCAAGGTTGCATATACAAGATATGGTTTACACATAAAAAAAATCTATTTTATTTTATACCATTGTTCTACATATTGGCAATATCATTCTTAATCAACAAGCTTAACTTCGTAAAACATGCCTAATTCCACTTATTTTTCAATCACACAACACAAGTTCTAGTAAAACTTGCTCAAAAACTAGAAAGCATTGTCATGCATACACAGGGTCCTAATACATGCCATATATACCAACTGAAATCAAAGTTTACCAAAGGTTTCCCAGATAGTGTGATTTCTTGTGTTGATCCGATCTTTCGAGCCCTCAAAACAAAATTTACAAAATGAAACAAATACAGGTAAGCTTGAATAAAACTTTGTAAGTTCATTTAATAAATCGGTAAGCTTTTCCAACAAAACATAGTAATCAATTTAAAATTAAATAATGAAATTCCAGTAAATCGCAACTTTTTCTGAGAGGTAGCAATCTATACAATATTTCAGTATATTTAGTGAGTAATGCTCGTTTGAGCAACTTCTAATAGAATCATTAGGTATGGATCGATAAAGCATACTTTCAATAGAATCAGTAGATAAGGCTCGATAGCGCATAAGTTTCAGTGGAATCGGTAGGTATGGCTCAAAAGCGCATATGTTTCAGTAGATTCAATAGGCATGGCTCGAAAGCACATACGTTTCAGTAGATTCGATAGGTATGGCTCAAAATCACATAATTGATATCGCTTGTTTGAGCACCAGTCAATATATCAATGGATAATGCTCATTTGATCTTCATTCAATATATCGGTGGATATCGCTCACTAAACTTCATTCGGTATATAATATAACATTGAATAATAGTATATTAACCAAGAATCTAAGAATTATTATGCACGAACTTATAGGATTGATTTGCAGTAACGACTCATAGTAACTCAATTAGTGATCGATGTCATTTCAATTCATTATTTCCATTTCCAATTACACACATCAAATATAATCCAATATTATGAAACTAAGTTCATATAATACATATGTAAATGTACTAAAATCAAACTGAACAAACTTACCTAACTAAATTGCAGCAATGACAAAGTTACAAAGACTATTTGGTACTTTTCTCTTTTCCTCGGTTTTCCACTCGTTCTTGATCTAAAAATAATATTTTCATTCAATTAACTAATTCCAATAGTAAAATTAACTCATTTTATGCAATTAAGTCCTTTTTGGCATTTTTACGTAATTGCCCCCAATATTTCACTTTTATGCAATTTAGTCCCTAGCTCAAAACATGCAATTTAACAATTTTTATTCAAATTTTAGCTTAGCAGAATATTCAAGTGCCATTCTACAACCCATTTTTGCAATTATTTTGCCTCAAGTCCTTATACTTTTACTATTTTCTCATTTTCATCCTTGAACATTAAAATCAACAAAAACTACTTTACAAAATAGTCCTATTGAGCAACCAAGCTTAATATTCTACCATAAAACTCCAAGAACAACTCAAATTCATCAATGTCACAATCCATAACATTTGACAGTTTTACAAATTAATCCCCGAGTTAGCTAGATTGAGCTAATAGGAGTTCAAAAACATAAAAATTACTAAAAACGGACAGAATTTACTCGCATAAATAAAGAATCAAGTTAGCCAAAGCTCCATCCTATGGTTTCTTAGGGTTCAGTTTCAATTAGTGAAGAAGAAGAAGAAATTAAAATGATTTTTAACTTATTTTATCTATTACATTTAACTTATTTTATCTATTACATTTAACTTAATTCCTAATTTACCAAATTTTAATTATTCATTAATTTCAACATTTTAAAGCCCAATACCGTCCACTATCTCATCTAATGGTATATTTACCATTCAAGGAGGGTTTAATTGCACAATTGGTCCTTCAATTTTATTAAATTTTAACTAAACAAACTTATTTTCAATTTAATCCTAAACTAATTAGGACTAAAAGAGCAAATAGCCCAAAGGTTAGTGGATTTAATCATATCCACCATCCCTTGGACTTTTTGACCATGGTTTAATTACCATTTTGGTCCCTTTACTATTTTAAATCTATAGCAATTAACTTTTACCTCTTTTACAATTTAATCATTTTACCTTAATTTAGTAGTAAATCATCAAAATTATCGAACCAAGCTTCAATTTACATATAATACAACTCTATAAATATTTAATAAAAATATTTATGGCTTTAAATTACAGAAATGAGGTCCTAATACATTGTTTTCAATAACCACTTGACTTTTGAACCGAACCATTTATACTAACTTTTAATTCAATTGGTTAAATTCGTCAAATCAAAATTCAACATAAAAATTATTATTGACTTGTATAATTTAAATACTAATCATATGAATTCACTCGTTGGATTTGTGGTCCTGAAACCACTATTTTCGACACCACTATAAAACGGGCTTTTACAAGTACTGATCGAGTTGCTTTCATAATGGTATGCTGTTGGCGAGAGCTCAACTAGGATACTATTGTGGAATGACTTCGTGACTAAATGAGTTTATAATTAATAGGTGAAAAGCTAGAACTTAACTATAAATCATTTGATCCATTATCACATATGTCCAACCAGTCCCTTTGCTAGCTTATTGCAACCAGAAATGAATTGCATGTTGAATCAAATGAATATAAATTGATAGAAATTGTGAAAATGGAGAAATGAGAAACATTTGAAAATTGTTATGGTTTTCTCTAAAATGAAAATGAAAATGGAGAAATGGAAACATTTGGAAATGAATATGGTTTTCTCTTAAATAAAAATGAAAATGGAGAAATGAAAACATTTGGAAATGAATATGGTTTTCTCCTAAATGAAAATGAAAATGATTTGGAAATGAATTTATGGTTTTTGAATTAAATGAAGTTCGAAAATGGAAATAAATCATTTGGTCGTAGTGAACTCGTTGAATGTAGAAATATTAAATATATTTTCTCATAGATTCTTTTATGATAAAGTCATCATGGTTTTAACAAAATTAGAATTGGGTTGAGAAGATTATTTAATTAAGAAATTAAATGATATGTTTATTTTGGGAAATACAAAAAGAATATCAGGTTCGATCAAATTATGAAGTAATGGATTAAAAGTCTAGGCAGTACTTGTAATTAGACCCGATATGAGAGAGGCCAAAAGCCCACCATACTTCTTGTTAGACTAGGAGTTCGTTTTTCTAGTTGAAATAAACTTTTACAATTCAACAAAGGTTTTACTTCTTCTCTCTATAAATAAATGGCACTCTAGGGCTATATAATAGAGCTCCAATATATTGTTACTCTACCCAAAAATAGTGAGAGTTTATTCTCAAGTATTAAATCTATTTTCCAGAATAACAATTATGTTGGTTTCTATTGAGAAGAAATTTTGTTTTCACACTAAAAGTAAAGAAAACTATTTCTGGTTTTGTGTTTGATTCAAATCGTTCGAGCCCACACTCGAAGAAGTTCGTGGTACAAGAATAGCGGAGAAGGCCATTCGGTTGAAAGCCAAGAACGACAAGGATCCGTTTAGCCCAAAACACCAGTGCGATTTCGATAAAAGGTTTATTGCTATAAATATAAAAAATCGGCTCGATTTTCAAATTTTTATTTTTCGTTGTGCAAAAAAACCATATTTAAACTCGATTTTTTCAATAAATCTCTCGTAAAAAATGATACCAGACATCAATGTGCTTCATCCTTGCATGATAAACTTGATTCTTCACTAGCTGAATAAAAAACTGACTATCGCAATGTACTTTGACATATTTCTACTAAATTTTCAATTCAGCAAGCAACCCTTGAAGCCAAATTGCCTTTTTTTTTACAACATTTGTGATTGCCATATACTTTCCTTCAGTAGTAACAAATGCTGACTGTAAAGTAGACTTCCAACTAACTGGTGCCTTTGCAAGTGTAAACACATAACCAGTAGTTCATTTCCGTTTGTCTATATAACCAATATAGTTTGAATCACAATATATAACCACACCCTAATTATATTCCTGCTAAAAAACCAATCCAATGCTCCATTGTTCTGCATATATCGCAAAACCCATTTCACAGCTTACCAATGCTCATTTTCTAGATCATGCATATACCTTCTCACGACCCTAATTGCTTGTGAAATGTGAGGTCTTGTACATACCATAGCATACATTAAGCTACCAATAAATTTTTCATATTATATTTTTGACATGTATTCTCGTTCTACTGTTATGAGGCTAGAACATTAGTCTCGCAATCCGTGTGGCCTTATGCATTTTCTTCACTACAAAAATGCCTAAGTCAGCTTAACTCCCAAAAATTGAGGATTCAAATAGAATTCCTTCAAGGCACCAATGAAAAGCAAAGCGGAAGCAACACAAAAGTTGAAAGAACTCGAAAGATGAACAAAGCCACAGAAAAACAAGAACACAAAAGTGAATGTTTGAGTGAATGCTCTCAAGAATTCTATTACTCAATGAATGACTATACAATAAAGGGGAGTGTCGCGTGTGAATATAATATGCGAATGTGCAAGTGTACACGTCGAATCAAGTAATAAATTAGTAAGTAAAGTCATCTCCTCAGGGATCATATAGGATTAATTCAGTTAAGCTATTACTATAAACTATATCAATCAGGTTGTGGAAAAATAGAATAGCAATTTGTAGAGGAATAATCACGTATGCAATATTAAAATCAAATAACTAACTTAAAATGTTGTGAGAAAGATATGGAGACAAATTTGAGAGAATCTACGCTATTGAATGGGAAGGTTGGGATTACTAAGATTCTTTCCTCATAACACAATAATGCCATGGAAAAATCTTAAACAATCTACTATTCAGATTATCTAAGGTAGTCTGCTTTTTTCGAGAGTCAGACTTCAAGCTACCTGACCTAAGGCTTTGCATGTCTACAAGCCTTAACAAGGATACCCAACATTATTTCTTCCTTTCCCTGTATAGAGTGCAGTTCTATGTCTAGAGTGCTATAAGTATTTTATCGAACACTCTCTTGTATCATTCGATCACAATCCAACTCATATAACCTTTTCAGAATTAAATCATGTTTATGGACATACCATACATTCATCTATGTCTAGAGACTGCATGCATACATTTTCAAATAGTGTAAATCGAATGAAACAGTAAACCTAATCAGGATAATGCCTTGGTCATTAAAGGAACGAAAGATTCATCCAGCAATCCCAACCCAATGAGATTAGCTCATGAGTTGGAAATTAAGATCCAAAATGAAAGTATCATTCAACAACATATTTCCACAGTTAAAATTCATAGAAATCAATTAAGATAATGAAGGAAGAACTTCAGAAAGCTTTCGCCAATCCAACCCTCAACTCCAGTGTTGCAATATCTTGCGAAGCCCAGGGTTGAATGCTTCTCCTTCTTCCTTGTGTTGCTACTTTGTTCCTTAGCTGCTACCCTCTTTCCTTGCATCTCTAGACCTCTCATGAGAAATTTTGTGCGAGGAAAAACCGCCTCTTTCCTCTCTTGCTCTTTCTTCTTTTTATAGGGTAGGTTTCTCTCTCAACACACACTCTTTTCTCCCTCTTTTTTAGTGGATATTTCTGGTACAAGTACAGCTGGCTCAGAGTGGCACAGATTGACAATTAAGTCAACATCTTCTTGGAATTGCCATGGCATTTGTGCTGGCAATCTATCCAACCCTTTGTCATGAGAAAACTTCACTCCTTCACTTCTTTTCCTCTTTTATGCACCTGTTATAAACAACATGCAATTCCTTTCCTCCCACAAGTAAAAGTAACATATAGTGACATTGAAAGCACAATCCAAGCTTTATGATGCAATGTTACAAAAATACTAATATAATTTCCTAAAATGCAACTAAATTTACTCAAGAACGAACAATTAACCAAGTCTAGAGGCCTGAAATATAACTCATTTCAAGAGTTATCACACCCTTAAACCTGAGTTGTTGATTGTCCTCATGCAAAGTATGCATGATTACATGAATGAATGAATTGCCACAACAATATAATTACCTTTTGTAATGTCAGACTATGTAGCACATATTTTATACTTTAGTTCTCAGCAATCTTCTGTTTCCAAAATTTTGCTCAAGTTTCATAAGCTTGTTTAGCAAAAAAAAAAAGTGCAGAAAATGCTGCCCTAAAAATAAAAATTTCTAATTACTCATGCAATTTCAACTATAGCAAGCACCTCCTAATGTACTTAGTGTATCTGTTATCTAAGCTCAATTTCCTTTTAACAATCTGGTCTTGCATAACTCAATTACAAGTATTTTTACTAGGGGATTCATCTTGTCACATGATTTTCTTTACATGGCAGCATACACTAAATTGCCAAGTATTCCATCATGTCAAAATTTGAATACTCACTCATGAAGTTAAGGCTTTTAACTTAGAAGATGGATGGAGTAAGCAACTACCCTCTTAGCTACTCAGCTTAGAACTATAGTGGAGTGTCCCTAAATTGCTTCTTTTATTGAATCACTCTTACTTAAACTTTATTTTCTAATCAACAACACGATGGAGCAAACAAAGTGACGTTGACTTACTAGGCAATTCTAAGCATTAAAGTATTTGATGATATCATTATTTTAAAATATTATATATATATATTATAATATTTTAAATATTGCCATTACACTGAACTTAGCCTCAAGAATTTCTAAGTCTATTAAAAGAAACCTATTATAGACTAATTGTAATTGAAATTAGTGCATTCTACTTTTAGGGGTCAACTTTCAAGCAACTATCCCAAGCTAAACTCACCTAATTCACTACCACAATTTTCTAGGAATGTCGAAGAATTAAATTCCTCATTGAACATCATAGGAAAAAATATACTCATCATAGTCTAACAATTCTTTTGCATTTATGTGTCATGGAAAAATGAATGTCAAAGGTAAAATGAACAACTATTTGAATGCAACCTATATGCACAACACACCCCCAAACCTAAGGGATGCATTGTCCTCAATGCATGAACAGACAAAAATTATGAATGCACAAACATATATATAGACAGAAAATGATAAGACAAAAATGATGAATGCATGCTAAAATGAAATGAAAAACAAATAACATATAAAAAAATGAATGAAGCTTGGAGTGAAATTATTACTTTAATTTGGACGAGTGGATTTTCGTGCAGCTTACTTATAACGCTGCTTCCTTTTCAACACGTTCATTGGCACATTGTCTTGCTCATCATCCGATTTTGTGAGATCATCAATAAGCTTATTGATCTCACGATCTTGTTGTATCATTGGCGTAGTCGATTGAGGTAGGACAGGTGCAGTAGCATCCGCAGGTGGTGGAGAAGTTTGCTTCTTCTCCGTCATGGTCAGTCTCAATACTCACTAATTTAGTCTTCTCTTCATCTCCTTCTGGTCCTTTTGTGGCCTTCTCCTCAGTGGCAGGGTGTGTGAGGGTAGGTCCGGTCTCATCAACCTCTGCTTTATCGACCCCTTCCCCTCCTGCAGTTTAATAAAACAAAGGAAATGAAATAACTAAGAGAAATTGGAATAAAAAAATGAAATAAAAATAAAAAGAATTTTCAAGATGTTGAAGTTAAACATCTCGAAGATCAATGGACTATTTTTCTCGCTCTACATGAGCACCCTAGTAATGTTTCAAGCTTTGTCCATTAACTTTAAATGTGTCCCCCGTTTTCATGTCCTTGACACCAACAGCTCCATGCAGATATAAATGAGCTACCAAGCATTGTTCATCAAAATTGAAAGGTCTATTTTGCTCCAGCAAAATGCACAAGGGTCTCTGCTCAAATGAATCTTCATCACTATTAGAATTGTTATGGCAAAATCTCGTGAACTCTTCCTCCACTGCTGCTCCTATCAAGTCAATGGCACGGCATTCTTCATTCTCATCAGCACATTTCAGTGATTAAATACATTGAACGTGACCTACTAATCATTGGCTGTAGCAAGAAAAGGTCTTCCAGGAATAATTGGCACATCTTTGTCAGTTTCACAATCTAAAATAAGGAAATAGGTTGAAAAATAAACTTATCTACTCTTACCAGTATGTCTTCAATTTTACCTTTGGATGCGCGTAGGATCGATCAACACATTGTAACGTAACCGTAGTAGATCTTGCCTTCCCAATTTCTAGCTTCTTGAAAATAGATAGGGACATTAGATTTATACTCGCTCCTAAATCACATAATGCCTTGCCAACATAACAATTTCCAATTGAACATGGGATAGTGAAACTCTCTAGGTCCTTCAACATTGGAGGTAACTTATTCATCAACATTTGTTGTGCACCCTTCAGTGAGAGCAACAATCTCAAATTCTCCCAATCTGTGCTTCTTTGACAGTATATCTTTCATAAATTTCACACAATTGGGCATCTGCTCCAAAGCTTCTACTAGCGGTATGTTGATGCGGAGTTGCTTCAAGACCTCCAAAAATCTTTTGAACAGAACATCCTATTTAGAATTATGGAATCATTGAGGAAAAAGTGGAGGTGGTCGTCCTTCAAGTTGCTGATATTGTTTTTCTATGACATTTTTGTTAGCAACACGATCTAATTCTGCTGTAACAATATTTTGCTTAGCCTTTTCAACTGCAGTGTACTTTTTAGATGGCTCTGGGATTTTCACATGGTTGTTATTCGAGTTATCCTCTCCTGCCATGGCATCTTGAGCAGCGTCATTCAACTGAGTTCTACTTCTGAGAGTGATCACTTTGTAATGCTTTTTCCCTTGTGATCTCAAATTCTCAGTATCACTTGACAAAGCTCCTTATGGCCTCGAATTTAGAGCATTTGCTATCTGCCCCACTTGATTCTCAAGAGCTCTAAGGGATGCAGCTTGACTTTGGATCACAACATCATTTTTGGCCATATATTCATTCAACAGAGCTTCTATAAATGAAGAAGATGATGCTAAAATTTGTTGAACATTTTGTTGTGGCATGGGTTGATTATAACTAAGTGGTGCATTTGTGGCATTCTGTCAAGCAACATTGTTGGAGTTCACCATTCCTTGATTATTCCAACTGAAGTTTGGATGTTGCTTCCACCTTGGATTGTAGGTGGTGGAATATGGGTTATTGTTCCGATTGAAATTACACATGTAATACACAGAGGCTGGGTTTGATGGGCATTCATAAAAAACATGATCTTTCCCAATATAAACACATGTTAGCTCGGCTATTTTCATCTCCTGAACTGCAGCTGGTCTCTTTAGTGTTTTATCATATTAGCTAAAGAGGATACATGAGCCGTTAGTGAAGTGATTGCATCAAGATCCATTGTGCCAGCTACTCTTCTACCAGTCCCCACTCTTGTAGTAAGGCATTGATAATCATTTTTGGTAATCTGTTCCAAAATCTCATACGCTTCATTATATGATTTATCCAGCAAAGTACCATTGGCAGGCACATCAACTACCATCCTCTTATGCGTGTTTAATCCATTGTAAAACATTTCCATCCGTGTCCAGTGTTAGAAACCATGCATCAAACATTTTCTAAGTAATTCCTTGAATCGCTCCCAAGCTTCATACAACGTCTCATCCTTTCATTACTGAAAAATGTGATATAATTCCTTAACTTAGCATTCATATTTGGTGGATTATACCGTAGGAAAAACCTTTGACAAAGATCATTCCAAGATGCAACCGTCCTTGACAGTAAAGTGTTCAACCATGCTCTGTCACGATCTCGTAATGAATATAGAAACAGTTTAAGTCGTAGGGCATCTTCAGGAACACCCTGTTGCTTGAATGAGTCACAGGCTTCCAAGAAAAGTCTTAAGTGCAGTCGTGGATCTCCAGTAGGTAAACCACTGAACTGTCTTACCATTTGTAGTGTCTGAAACATTACCAGTTTCAACTTGAAATGCTGAGCTTGAATGTGTGGCCTGACTATTCCTAGATTCAAATCATCCAAAATTGGCACAACATGTTCTCGAATGGGTATTTCTCTATCATCCATCATGCGAGGGATAGGCAAATCAACATCCCGACAATTCAGATGTAATGGATCTTCCCTACCTGGATCATTTCCAATCTTAGCCATATCTTGCAATTCTCGTCTCCTTCTTCTCAAGGTTCTCTCGATATCTAGGTCAAAAGGATACTCTTCGTTAGCAGGAATGCCTCTAATCATGCACTAACAACAAACATGTAAAAATTAAAAACAAAAAAGTTAAATAAAACTAATGGAATTATATAAGAAAATAACAGAACCAAATTTCACAAAATTGCTGATCCCCGACAATGGCGCCAAAAACTTGTCGCGTGTGAATATAATATGCGAATGTGCAAGTGTACACGTCGAATCAAGTAATAACGTAGTAAGTAAGATCGTCTCCTCAGGGATCGGATAGGATTAATTTGGTTAAGCTATTAATATAAACTATATGAATCAGAATGTGGCAAAATAGAATAACAATTTGTAGAGAAATAATCTTGTATGCAATACTAAAATCAAATAACTAACTAAAAATGCTGTGGCAAATATACAGAGACAAAGTTTAAAGGATCTACGCTGTTGAATGGGAAGGTTGAGATTACTAAGATTCTTTCCTCATAACACAATAATGCCATGGAAAAATCTTAACCAATCTATTATTCAGATTAAATCTTAGGTAGTCTACTTCTTTCGAGAGCCAGACTTCAAGCTACCCTACCTAAGTCTTTGCATGTCTACAAGCCTTAAGAAGGATACCCAACACTATTTCTTCCTTTCTCTGTATAGAGCGCAGCTCTATGCCTAGAATGTTACTAGTATTCTAGTGAATACTTGCTTGTATCATTCGATCACAATTCAACTCATCTAACCTTTTCAAAATTAAATCAAGTTTATGGACATACCATACATTCATCTAAGTCTAGAGACTGCATGCATACATTTTAAAATAGTACAAATAGAAATAAAACAGTAAATCTAATCAGGATAATGCCTTGGTCATTAAGGGAACTAAAGATTCATCCAGTAATCCCAACCCGATGAGATTAGCCCATGAGATGGAAATTAAAATCCAAAATGAAAGTATCATTCAACAACAAATTTCCACAGTTAAAATTCACAGAAAGCAATTAGGATAATGAAGGAAGAACTTCAGGAAGCTTTCTCCAATCCAACCCTCAACTCCGGTGCTGCAATATCTTGTGAAGCCCAGGGTTGAATGTTTCTCCTTCTTCCTTGTGTTTCTACTCTGTTCCTTACCTGCTACCCTCTTTCTTTGTGTCTCTGTGTCTGTACAACACATGTATTTTCTCATTACCACACTTCTTATCTTTGATAGATCAACTATGAATCATCTCATACATATATATCACAATTATATGATAAATAATTATATAAAGAGATGTGTAATAAAATAAAATTGCCAGCCAAGGTTTCTATAGTTCTATTTCTAGAAAATAAATGAAAAACCAAAAAATTACATAGTTTTTTGCCACAAGGCATTCCTTGTCTCTTCGATCGCCATCGCTCCATATTCTCCTCGTCATGGACTCCTTTTTAGAAAAGTTACATTTATGTCCCATGTCTATTTCTGGATCACAAGAATTTTATAAATAAAAAATAATCTTATGTGGAAATGATAGTCCACGGTGTATTTCTTAAGAACTACAACCTTGGCAAAAATAATAATTATATAACACATATATATAATATTGCATTCATTCACATACATTCCCCTAAACATGTGAATAATTACAAGAATGCCACATCTTATCAAATATTAATCAAACAAGATGAAGAGAGAGATTCAATCTCGGTTTACCATAAACATAGCACAACGTAGTTGTAACAGCCTGTTTTCAGTGGTGTAAAAAATAATGGTTTCGGGACCACAAATTCAAAAATGAGTTCATTATTATTATTATTTAATTCATATGAGTCAAATATAGTTTATATTGAATTTTTATCTGATAAATTTTTTGATAATGAAACAAATAGTTAAGTATAAGCGGTTTGTCCTTAAAGTCAAGTGTTTTTCAAAAATGAGGTATCGAGACCTCGTTTATGAAAATTGAGCTCGTAAATATTTTTAGTAAATGTTTACGGAGTTATTACATTGATATGTTGAGTTTTGGTTCGGGAATTTTAATGTTTAGCTAGTTAATTAAGGAAAAAGGACTAAATCATAAAAGATGTAAAACTTAATCACTATTGAATTTTATTAATTAAACGGTTTAGTGAGTAAATGTGAGTAGAATTATGGGGAACTTAAGCCATTATTGAGGTTGGTGGACGGTATTTGATTTTTTTAATTAAAATAATGTATTTTTTAATTAATTAAAATTATAAACATTAGTTAAAACATAAAAACATAAAAGAATTATCATGTAAGTGATTTTACGGTATCAAGACCTCGTTTATGAAAACTGAGCCTGTAAATATTTTTAGTAAATATTTACGTATTTATTACATTGATATGCTGAGTTTTGGTTTGGAAATTTTAACGCTTAGTTAGTTAATTAAAGAAAAAGGACTAAATCGTAAAAGATGTAAAACTTAATCGCTATTGAATTTTATTAATTAAATGATTTAGTGAGTAAATGTGAGTGGACTTACGGGACAATTAAGCCATTATTAAGGTTGGTGGACGGTATTTGATGTTGTTTTAATTAAAATAATGTATTTGTTAATTAACTAAAATTATAAACATTAGTTAAAACATACAAACATAAAAAAGAAATTAAAATAATGTATTTGTTAATTAATTAAAATTATAAACATTAGTTAAAACATGAAAAAATAAAAAAATTTCTTTGTTCCACTGAAAACCAAACTTAAAACCTCCATTGTTGAAGCTTTGAATTCGACCAAGCTTAGATTATTGCATGTAAGTGATTTTTTTTATCTGTTTCTCATAAATTTTATGTTTTTGAGATCGTTGTAGCTTAATCTACCTAACTTGGGGACTAATTTGTAAAAATATTAAATGTTTAGAATTATTCCATGGATGAACTTTTGATGTTTTTTAAGTTTTATGATAGATTATTAAGCTTTATAGTTAAATAGGACTATTTTGTAAAGTGATTTTGGTTAGTTTTTAGTTAAAGAACTGAATTGATAAAATATTGAATTTGACATGAAATTCTTGTGAAATTCGAATCATTATGGGATGTAATAGTATAAGAGAAAATTTGGCTGGCATGAAGTTGGTGAAATTGTGATAGATTTAGAAGTTTCAGGTTTAGGGACTAAATTATATAAAATGTAAAAGTTTAGGGTAAAAGTGTAAAATGTTGTTAATGGGTCAAAAATTTAAATTTAATTGTTTTATGATATTGAATTGGTTAATTGAATAAAATTATTATATTTAGATAAAGAAACAAATCAATCGGTTGATAAACACAAGAAAGGAAAAATCGTCAGGTAGTCTTCGTCGCGTTTTGATATCTATCGTATTTTGGTAAGTTTATAGTGTATTAATAAATATATTTTTTGTACTTATTACTTGTTGTAAAATCTTGAAATTATGAGATTGTAAATGTTATGTGTAACACCCCTTACTCGTGCCCGAAGTCGGGATCGGGTTTGAGGCATTATCTAACTAATCTCACTTGACATCTCAAAACGGGCTACAAAATTTCGTTTAAACCCAACACTTACACATACTCGGCCTAAGAGGCCCTAAACATACCTCCGAGAGGTATCAGAACTATTCCAGGAACTTTTACGAGCTCGAGAAACCTTTCAACAAAATAGGGTCCCCACGCCTGTGTTGGTCTAGGGACACGCCCGTATGCCCCTAAGACATGCCCATGTCTTCCACCTGTGGTCGATCCTGACTAACTTCACACGGCCTAGACACGCCCGTGTCTCCTACCCGTGGTCGATCCTGACTAACTTCACACAGCCTAGACACGCCCGTGTCTCCTACCCGTGGTCGATTTAACTTCCACAATTAATGTGCAGACTTCACACGGCCTGGGCACACGCCCGTGTCCCTAGCCCGTGGAGTATACTGACTTGCAAACCTAGCATACAAGGGGACACACGGTCGATCCACACGCCCATAGGGTCGACCGTGTGTCACACACGGCATAGACACACTCCCGTGTGTCTACTAGTGTGGACAATTAAATGGCTATCTGCCAAGCCTTTTTGCCACCTTACATTACACACATACCAACACCAATCCAATTTAACATAATTCATAACCTAAAGGAATTTCTAATTACTCAATTCAACATCCATACACAAGGGCATACACTTCAAGAAAATCACTTTCATTAAGTAATAGAATTTTCCAAGTACTTGCCTAACTTATAAGGCCATTTACAAAATGACTTTAATGCCTTACCAAGCCAACACTTTGGCCAACAATTATGACTTAACAAAATACTCGAGTCCTATACACGCAATACTCAAAATAAGTCTAAATTGTTATACCAAAGTGGTGTCGATAGTATGATTTTCGAAATCCTACGTCCACGCTCCTCGAGTTATCTTGGTAATACTACAAGGAGAAAGAGCAATGAAAGGGGTAAGCATAAAGCTTCGTAAGTTTGCATGAAAATAAATAGCAACAATAAGCTCGATATATAATCCATCCATGGCATTAATTAACCATACACAATTTATAGGCTTCTTGCCATACTTACTCATACTTGCCATTATTTAGCACATACCATGCCACATATCGCAATCGTTTCTTCGTGACTCATTCACGAGTACCTGTATTCACTCATTCATATGACTTTAGTACAATTCTCATTTCTACTTCTAAACTCATCTACTTGTCCCATCAATCATTAGGGATAGTCAAAGACGAATATTCATTGTCATTCATGTAGGTACGAAGCCAATGCCACATCCCCGAGGTGGTCTTATATGGAGTCACTTCTAAATGCCAATGCCTTATCCCGGATAAAGTCTTATATGGTCTTTCACATCAAATATCGATGCCATATCCCGAATATGGTCTTATACGATTTTCCCATATTCATTACCGAAGCCATATCCTGGATATGGTCTTATACAGGATCTCAAATCGGTGCCGAGGCCATGTCTCTGACATGGTCTAATACGAGACCTTATCTATTTCATATCTCGATGATAGCCTTTTCATATTCATTATAGTCCACTAGGACTTCAACATCATATTCAACATTAGTTACTCAATTTAGTAGAGTATCATACATCAATATGTTACCAAGCATTCTCAATTATGCTAACATGAATGTTGCATTAATCACATACAAACTTACCTCGATTTCAAAATGAGCTAGCTCGACGGTTTAGTCCGAGACTTTGTTCTTTCCCCAATCGAGGCGGATTCTTGGTTCTTCTTGCTCTATAATAGCAATTTAGCTCATTTTAATCACCACATTAATAAAAGCATTTCAATAATCATGCTTAGGTAAAATTACTATTTTGCCCCTAGGCTTTGGCAAAATGACCATTTTGCGCCTAGGCTCGGAAATAAATTCTAATCACATTTCTACCTTCAACAAGCCTACGTAAACATTTAATACTCTTATAGCTACCATCAAAACTCAACATTTCACATAATTACCACAATTTTGTAACCTTTTCATCAAGGTCCAATTAGGTGTTTTCATGGCAACACCTTTCACAAGAGTTGTTCATCTAACAACCAAGACTCATTTTCTTCCATAAAAATGCAACAAATAACTATGATAGATCTTGTGGAAAAACTCTAAACTTTTCACCATATTGCACAATAGTCCCCTCATTTGAAAGCTTAAGCTTTAGGGGTCCAAAAAGTACAACTATTTTCAAGAAAAGATCACTGGAACACTTACTTGAATGGATGAGAGCTTGCTGAAATTTTGAGCTTTCAAAAACCCCTATTTGCTTTCTTTTTTTGGTGGAGAGGGATGAGCAAAAAGATGGACATCATCTTTTCTTTATTCTAATATTAAACTAACAATTTAGTCCACCAAACATTACCAACTTTGACCAACTTGGTCAAGTCTTGTCCCCTATGAAGTCTATGGCCGGCCAAGCCAATATTGGGGGTCTAATTTCCTTTTAAAGACCTCCAATTATCAATCTATAGCTATTTGGTACCTTTAGCTTATAGAATGCAACTTTCGCACTTTATGCGATTTAGTCCTTTTTTCGCGATTACACATAAAATCGCTAAAATTAAAGCACCAAAATTCTCATGCACATATACTATCATGCTCTGACTCATAATATAACATGAAAATGAATTTCTCAAATCTCGAATTAGTGATCCCGAGATCACTGTTCCGACTAGCCCCTAAATCGGGCTGTTACATTATGCATTGTGATTAATTTATTATAAACGAAAACTAAGGTGAGTACGGATTAAGTCGTGAACTGTTGAATTTTGAGAAATATTAATAATATGATATATGAATGAATGTAAATTATTACATTATATGGAATTACTTATGTAGAAGTGCCTCTGATTTGTTAATGTGGCGAATTCAATTAAAATGCCCATTTGAACGTAGTATACGATTAGGATAGATTGGCATGCCAATAGGGTTAGAATGCGTGCTTGTACGAGATTTGCATTTCGATGCCTCTTTTTGCACTTTGGTGCCTCTGTTTGCACTTCAGTACCTCTGTATGCACTTTGGTGCCTCTGTTAGCATTTCGATGCTCTCTGGTATGATTGGGTTACCCAAGTATTCGAGTCATGTTACTATAGTTCATCGGGCTACGAAAATTAATGACTAATGTTAAAATGATTTGATAGTTCCAGTGTTTATCTATTAGAAGGTTTGTATTAAGGTATGATCATGAGAGAATGTTTTATTTTGATATTGATGTAAGGAAATTTAGATATATTTATATGAATGAATTTGATTGAATCATTGAAGAGCAAAGACATGATGAACTAATTCAGCACTAATTCTATGTGTTCTTGTAAATGATTGTTAGGTTTAAGTAATCTGAGTGTTTTTATTTTTCAAATGTTTAGTTGAGGCAAGTTGAATTGAATATTAGCTATGAACTTACTAAGCTACCTAAGCTTACTTTGTTTGCTCTTTTTTTCTGTAGTTAACATTTTGCGGAATTGGTTGGACGGATCAACTTCAAGAATCACACTATCAAGCTTCTGTTTTGGTAGTTTTTTATTTGTTATTTCAGTTTTGTGGCATGTATATATGGTTTTGAAGTTGATGAATTTAAAGTTTTAGTTGGATCTGTAATGTGGTTAAAGTTGGTATATAATGTTAAATTTCATATTTCATGAATAACTTGTGATGAATGTGTGAAACTAATTTGGAACATTATTTTGATTTTATTTTAGGAGATAATGATTTGTGTTATTTGGTTTGTAAACATGATTTTGGTATTTGGTATCATGGAAATGGTAACTTGTCATTTAATGTCTTACTTGTTGATTTATTGTGGAAATGGTCATTTTGTTTTGATAAATCTTGGAACTTCGATTAGGTAATTTGGCATTTGAAAGTTTGGTATAGATGGTTGATTGTAGCTTATGTTACTTGGAATTTATTTGATTATTGAATAAGATTGATATGTTGGTTATGTCTTGTTCTATATGGTTTTTTTTTATATTGAAATGTGGTGCCAACTAGGGCATATTGGTTAGGCACATAGGTTGAATATGAATTAGTATATTTTGGTATATTTTTTAATAGGTTAGTGTGGTGTTAAATGCATGGCTTGTGTTTGAAGGTATTTTGGGTACACACGGCTTGCCACATGGCCATGTGTCCCACACAGCTGCATGACATGACCATGTGGCCTCTTTGATTTTTGGTGCAGGTTCGTCCACACGGCCTCAGTGAGTTACATGGCCTAGCGACACGGCCGTGTGACCCTGAGTTACACGGGCACAATCAGTTACATGGTTTGGCCACACAGTCATGTTTTCGAGCCACACGGGCTGAGATCTGTCACACGGCTTGACCACACGACCGTGTGACCCCTGTTTTTACTTTTTACTCAAAATTTTGGAAAAGTTTTGATTTAATCCAGAATTGTTCCCAGTTTGTTTTAAATATTCTGTAAGCTCGAATTAGGTCCATTTTTGATTGAATAGCATGAAAATGATTATAAATGAATTATTTGGTTATTTTTAATTAAATTGTGAACGATGTTAAAGTTTTGTAGTTGTAATATCTTATAGCTCAGACCAGGCAACCGGACTGGGTATAGGGTGTTAGACTGGTTTCGATACCAATTATTGGAAAAAAACTCGGTTTGAAAATGGTTTTCTTGCACAATGAAAAATAAAAAATTTGAAAAACGACCCGATTTGTGATATTTATAAGAATAAACCTTAACTAAATTTGTACCTGTGTTTTTGGATAAGTGGATCCTTGATGTTTTCCAGCTTTCAACCAAACGATTTTCTCTTCTATTCTCGTACCACGAGCTGCTTCGAGTGTGGGCTCGAACCAATTGAATCAAAACACAGAACTAGAAAGAGTTTTCTTCTTGGGGTGAAAACAAAAATTCTTTCTTCTTTAATAGACATCGGTAAAATTCTTATTCCGAAAAACATGTTTATAAGTATAGAATAAATTCACTATATTTTTTGGTAGAACAACAATCTTTCAAAGTTGTGTAAATAGCTTTATCGGTGCCATCTATTTATAGACAGAGAAGGTAGAACCCTTGTAGAGTTGTTGAGGTTTATTTTAAATAGAAAAAAAAAATCCTACTTAGAGTATGAGAGGGGTGAACGACTCACCCTTGTATTTCTATTAGCGTTGCCACCCCTTTTATGTTATATAAGGGGTTTTAGACCTCTCTCTTATCGGGTCCAATTACGAGTACTTCTTGGGCCTTTTTGACCCAATACTCTATAATATGATCCAACTCAATTTAGTTTTTCTATTTCCCAAAATAAATTTTAATATCTACATATTAAATAATTTTCTCACTCCAATTTTACCTTAGTAAAATTTAACGATTTTACCCCCAATAAAATTTCGACAAAATTCGTTTAATGTCATAACTCAACATATTCACTATGACCGAATGATTTATTTTCTTTTTTGGGTTTAAAAATAGTCCAAAAACATACACTCATTATTCCATCATTTTTTAAGTAATCCTATACAGGATTACAAGTTTCCATTTTCAATTTTATTTTCATTTCCATTTTTGGAAACTTACATTCATTTCCAAATGATTTCATTTCTCTATTTCGGAGAAAACCATAATCATTCCTAAATGTTTCTCATTTTTCTTTTTCTATTCATTTCTATTCAAAAACGCAATTCATTTTTGGTTTCAACAAGCTAGCGGATGGATCGATTGGACATATGCAGTTGAGGATCAAATGATTTACAATTAAGTTTTGGCTTTTTGCCTATTAATTATAAACTCATTTGGTCACAAATTTATTCCACTATAGTATCGTGACTGAGCTCTCCTCAACGACATACCATTACAAAAGCAACTAATCAGAGCTCATCCAATGACCTTGTCATTACTGTGTTACCCTCATAGGATATCCTTGATCTCTTTGGGATAATATACGTTCTCCCAATATGATCCTATTTTACCTCATGGTAACCATTACATCTTCATTCATGAAAAGCCAATCACTATCAAATAGTGATCGAGTCATCCATCACAAAGACGGACAACCCGTAGACACATTTACTTTTCATAAACCATGTAATGCCAATGAGAGTATATCATTTACCTATGTTTTGGGTTATGAATTCCATTGTTGTCAATGACGCTACATACTAAAGAAGTCGTACACCAAATGCACCAGCTTTCTGTTCCTTATCTATTTGAACTTAGGCTTTTACTTACATCAAAATGTACGAGTCATGCATACATAGTCTGCCATCCACTCAGGATTTAGGTATGTCACACTATGAACGTTACAAGTGAATAAACCCATAAACGGATTTAGGATCTATTCTACTTCGGTCCTGTCCAATGTACTGTCAATCCAGTCAGTTACATCTATGTCTATCTTCTGGGAGTTATCCCCTCTGATGCCCATGACAAGGCATCTCCCAAATTGGACTTGATAGACGACATATTAGTTTTTGAATCAGTTTGCTCATTTTTTATTAGACTAGGGACATGTTTAGGTTCGTTTACTAATACAATATGTCTTTTTGTACTACAACCCGACCACATAATACCGCTTAGTATTAGTTAAAAATTTAGACAACCAATGAGAAACATTTTCTTCTATTTTGCTTTGCATGCAAAAACCATGTGAGGAAAATTATACAAAGTATACTAATGTAATCAATGAATTTATTTTATTAAGTAATTTGTTAAAAAAAATTAAAAGTGTTGTAATACCCCGCTCGGCGCAGTCTTATTGATGGTTTGTATGGGCTAAAAGTTAAAGTTAAGATTTATGTTAAGGTAACACTGATTTATGTTGTATTCGCCAGTGTAGTAATTGTATAAGTTGTGCACCATGAGTGGCAGAATGTATTATTCATAAGTCTGTTATGATTTTCTTTTGGGCGAAGTCTAAATTGTAATTTTTATGGTTTGGCGTGGTCGTGGTGAGGAACTTGCCAATCAGTGTTTCTCTTGGAAAGTTTGTGTGTTAAGACCTGTTTACGTATGCTAGTAAAGGATTATGGATTTGTGGATCTGAATATTGTTTGTTTGTGGACGTGTGATCTCTGTCTAGTTCTAGTTGAGTTTTAATTGGGATCCAGTTAGAAATGTACCAAAGTTTTATAATCATTTTTTTATGTATAATGACCTATAATGATTATGTTAGTCATGATAGAATGAAGTTAGCTTTGCATGTTAGCCACATGTTAACCCTTAGTGAGGAAGTTGTGAGATATAAATATCAGTGAAAACCTTTGTAGTGGGGTTTTTCCTTCTATTTTTGTTTGCTCTATTACACTTTGAAATCCTGTTAAGTGGAGTTCGTTAGAGAAGATGCAGTAAGTAATCGATTAGAAAGAAAGAGTTGTGCATGCAATAGTAGAGATAGAATAGCTAACTTCCTTGAAATCATTTGTGAGTATCCAGATTGTGTGATTCTTCTCTATGTTGTATTTTGTCTTGTGTACAACATTAAAGTGTGGATGTCATAGTTAGGTCCAAGTAAGAACATGAACTTAAATCCTAGAAATATGTTATATGTAATTGTTTGTGTGTATGTGCATGATTGTGGCATGATACAGAAATGACTTCCATGGGATATGAACTTGGCACCCAGTTAAGATGGGTTACTGGTAGGGCACGTTAATTGCAAACCAGAATGGCAGATATGTGTGACCAATGGTAGGGCGTGATAGTTCCTAACTAGATGGGGATATATGATGGGCCACTGGTAGGACATGTTAGTTGTTAACAAGTTTGGTGGCCACTGGTAGGGTATGTTAGTTACTAACCAGTTGGCGTGAGTGTTAGGTTTTGGTAGGGCATGCTAGTTGCTAACCAGCCTAACATTATGGGCGATGCCTAAGGTAGGACATGTTAGTTGTTAAACTTGGTAAAGAACCCTGAACTCACAGGAACACGTAGGTGTTCAAAATGATATGATACAAAAGATCTATTCTGATATGTTAAATATGAGGTTCAACCCAAGAAAGGTTATGAAAGAGTAAGTTAATATGTCTTTGTATGTGTTATATGATATGTATTGAAAAGAATAAGCTAATATGATACTGTGTATGTTTGTGTGATACATATATTGGTTGAGATGAAAAGAAAGATTAATGACTAAAAGGGTATGTTCTGATTCCTATTGATACGCTGAGATCGTAATGTATTCGTAAAGAATTGATGATTGATATATTGAATCCGCCCTAGTAAGTTTTGAAAGAAAGTTTGAGTTGCTTGAGGAGAGGTTGTGATACAAAGGTACTGGTGAGAAAATACTATGATGATGGAGAAGCATCTGTTCTGTTAAGGCTATAGTGATAAGTGGAGGAAAGGATAAAAGTGTATGACCAATATGTGAGTACGTCTGAAATGGGGTATACGCCAAGGTTAAGTGTTCACCCATATGTCTTGGCGTATAGAGTCTAATGTATTAGTATGTGTTATGAACTTTCAATGTATCCATTCTTATTTAAGTGTCGAGTTTTCCTTGCTAGAACTCACTAAGTTCTTTTGAACTTACCCCATTTTCTTTCCCTTCTTTCAGGTGATCTTGAGTTGTAAGCTTGTAGAAGGGAGCTTAGCCAGAAGAAGCAATCTGTGTAGTGAGCTTCGTCTATTTTTGTTTTGTAACATGCATATGTTTTGGGGGTGGCATGTAACTCTGTTCTTAAAATGAATCTGTAATAAATAGCCTTCTTATTCAGTTACAGTTTTTATAAGAATGTTACCCCTTGAGGGATTTGTCAAAATTTGTTAAGTTTTGATTTACGAAATGATTTCTACTCGTATACGCGAAACTGTTTTATAAATAATCAAGAAACTGTTATATAAGTAATCATTACTTCTAGTATTGTATTTCACAGAAGAGTTTTCACTTAAAAGATTTAAATATATTTACTTTTATTCTATGCCGTATAACTTGTGTATTGAAGAAGTTTTTTGAGCCTCTTCCTAGATAAGTTTATATGTATAGCAATTGAACTGAATATTTAACTATGCATATATTTGTTTTCTACCAGAGTAACACTTCAATTGACCTTCGGCGATTGGGGTGTTACAAGTGTTTATTGACGAAGAAACTACACTTAGGGCACCAAATCCAACATATTGATACCGTATGATACCAAATCACGAATCTGTTTGTTATGCAAAACGAGGGTGTCAATATTTATTTTCTAGTATAGATATTTAATGAAAAGTATTGATACTCATATAAATATCGATACCATTTTGGCATTCTGTGTAATAGCTCATTTTTAGTCAAATCAAAACAGTGGTTTTGGGACCACAAATCCGAGGTCAAAATATTTATTTTATTATTTTAATTTTTACAGCATGAATATGTGATTGTGTGAAAGTTTCGTTAAGAAATTTTAGCGTTTGAATGCTCAATTTGGTAAAAGGACTAAATCGCGTAAAGCGTAAAACTTGAGTTCTATTAGCTAAAGGTGTCTAATAGCTGTAGAATATTAAAATGAAGGTCCTTATGTGGTAAATAGCCCAAAAAAATGTTAGTGGATGATAGTGGCTTGGTAATTTTGAAATTTGTAAGGTTTTTGAAGGTTAATTTTGGTATTTAGTAAATAATGGTTAAATTAAATAAAACAAAACCTAAAATTGTATGTTCATCTTCTTCCTAAAATAATAATAACCGAATTTTACAAGGAGAAAGAGGGCTAGGGTTCGACCAAGCTTCATATGCTCAATTAGGTACGGTTTTTGTCCCGTTTTTAATGATTTCTACGTTTTTGAGATCGTTGCAGTAAGGTCTAGCTAGCCCAGGGACTATTTTGCAAAAATGTTAAAGATTTTGAATGATTTTATTGATGAATACATGTGTATTTTGAAGTTTCTTGATAGATTATGAATGCTTGTTGATAGATATACAAGTTTTGTTAAGTGATTTTTAATGAAAATGCAAAATAGGGATTTAATTTGAGAAATGTTGAAACTTTGTGGTTAAAATGTGAAATAAATGAAAAATATGGTCTGCTAGGGGTATAATGGTAATTCAGCTAGCATGGGTTAGTCTTGAATTTCATGAATTTGTGATTTTGTGTAATAAGGACTAAATTGTGAAAATGTGAAAGTTTAGGGGAAAATGTGTAAAATAGCCCTAATGTGTGTTTTGGATTGAATTGAATAAATAAAAGAATAAATAAGTTTATTTTGATTACTTATAGATCAAGAAAAGAGGAATTTAGACTTAGATCGAGGAAAAACCAAAGTAATTGAATAGTCGGTCCGTTTCGTCATTTCCGTACACGAGGTAAGTTCGTATATTTGAACTTAAATGTGTATTTTATTCAATGGATGGATGGTATTGAGATTGTATTTATCCTATGGTTAAATGTGTAGAACTTAATTTAAATGTACGGTTTATTTGGACGAGTTGTTGAATAACACCATAGCTGGCTTATGGCAAATCGGATAATAAGACCATAACCGGGTTATGGCATGTGAATGTAAGACCACGACAGGGCCTTGGCAATGTATGTGTAAGACCATAGTTGGACTATGGCATCGGAAAATCGACGTACTCGTACCATAAGTATTTATAAACTCGGAGAGATTTGATAAGTGAATTGGTGAGAGTAGATATGTATCAGTATAGGTATGTATGAAAAACTATTCGAATAACGAGCTAATGGAAGTTGAGAACTTGTTGTTAACTTAGTGATTGATGTCTTTAATGCAATTTATTTCATCCATATAGAAATGTTAATGAATGATGAAATTATCTCATATTTACATACGAACTTACTAAGCTTTATAGCTTACTTTGTTTATTTTCTTCTATGTTTTATAGTATATCGAAGCTAGCTCAGAACTGGGGATCGTCAGAGACTTCATCGCACTATCGGACATCTATTTTGGTACTTTTGAAGTGTGTATATATGGTATATGGCATGTATAGGCTTGAGTCATTTTGGTATGTTTGATGAATATGTATTTAGGCCATTTAAGTTGGCTTATGATGGTGGATTTGATAATGTATATAGATGTGCCAATGGTATTGTTTTAATTGTGGTATATTAATTATATTGTGTGTTTGAAGTTGGGCTTATGATGCTTAATGATATTAGGTAATTTGAATGGTAAAGGATTGATATTTGAGAAGTTTTATGCTTGTGAATTGGTACATGATAATGTATGTGTGGAATGGTTTAGTAAATTTAATTGTATATGTGAATTAGGTACATAGTTAGATGGCAAATTGTGACATATTTGTGACTTGTATGGTTAGTAATGAAATGGTATGAATTGAATATTGGTTGATGATATTTGGCTGCTTATTGTATCTTGAAATGCTACCATTTGAGTTATGTAGGTACATGCAAATTTGGGTGGCAAATTGGCTTAGTAAATAGCCTATTTTTGTCCACACGAGCAGAGACACGGGCGTGTGTCTCAGCCGTGTGTGACACATGATTATGTTACATGGCCGTGTGTCCCCTGGTGTTGAAATTGAAATGAAGTCGGTATGCTCCACACGGTCTCAAACACGGGCGTGTGATCGGCCGTGTGGCACAAGTTAGTATATCCCCTAATTGGCACACGGCCTAGCACACGGGCGTGGGACTTGGCCGTGTTGAATAAGTCAGTATACCCTACAGGTTTGGCACGGCCTGGCACACGGGCGTGTGGTTGGCCATGTGACCCAAGTCAGTAACCTCACTTGTTTGGACACTGGGAAGGAAACGGGCTGGGACACGGCCATGTGCTCCCATTTCGAATGTCCACACTGCCTGTAACACTGGCGTGTCTGGTGCCCGTGTGAGACACACGGCCTAGTCACACGGGCGTGTGTCCCCCTATTTTGGAGAAAAATTTTCTAAGGGCTCAAATTGTTTTAAAGGTTATCGGTTAGTCCCGAACCACTTCCAATGCATGAATAGGGCCTCGTAGGCTCGTATTAGGGACATATTGATTGAGGTTGATTGAAGAATGTTTGAAATGATGAAATGTATGCTAATAGTATGTATAATTGAGTTGTAAGTCTGATAATGCTCCTTAACCCTATTCCGGCGTTGAATACGGGTGAGGGGTGTTACATTTTGTTTATTTTAAAACTGTTCATATGGCCAAGTATTGATACTAAATGCCAAAATATCAATACTTAAGCTCAGAATTGGTAAAATTCTATCTTTAGAATGTCTATTTCATGCCAAAATCACCTAGACTCAAATGGTACCCTTCAAATACAATTATAGACATAAAAATCATCAACTAAGGACATACCTAATCATATCCAACATAATCACATACTTACCATTTCATATCTATCCAAAATTATAAACTAACTTATATGTTAAACCATTTAAATATTATCTACCATACCAAAAATATCACTTTAACAACCATCCTAAGTACCTAACCAATACGCCACAATTGGCACCTTAATCAACAATTTAAAAACCAACCAAAAGAGCACATACATACCAATCCAATAAACCTTCCAGGGCACTTTCATTATCACCTAACCAAACATAAACTAGCCATTCAAGCAATCTCATGTTTTAAGCATTCAATTTACCAAATCATTTCGAAGATATAATCTAAACATACCATCCATGATTCCATATCCATGCACCAACCAAGAACACATCACATAGTATATTATTCCCTCAACCATCATGCCATTATGCATTTAGCTATAACTACTTAGCAAGATAAAATCAGCGTAGCCATTCTCAACCCAACCATATACATTATAACTATGATCTTCAAAATGCCAACAAGAGTTCAAACCAAAACATTAAACAGAAGTCATCCTCGGTACATGCCAAGACCAAAATGAACACATCACCAACGATTAAGTCCAGGATTTGCCACTAGATGTTGAGCCGATGGTCGAGTCATAAGGTACCTAATCGTGAACTCCAAGCTATTGTAAACTTGCAATTATATAGGGTTTTTCTATATATTTTTACCACCTTTTTACTTAATAAATATGTTTATCTTGAGTAATTGTTATTAAAATAAGTGAATTTTACTTAATTAGTAATATGAGGCATGAATTTAAAGTATGTGAAATTGTGCTTAATTACATGATTTTTATACATATTTTATATTATTTCATGTTAATTTATTAATATGTGATTTTTCACTATGTAGGAGGACCATTGGAGATGTGATTAATGTGAATGAAACATGGACATGCATAAATCCATTCATGTGGACGGCAAGACCATGAAAATTGGGTCATGAGGTTGATAATTTGACCCAGTAAAAGATGTGTTAAAAGATGGACATGTCTACTAAATTATTGACCTAAAAAACTGTCCAACAAGGGGGAATTAAAGCCCAGTTTCGGCACAAGTAGATGGTTGCCCAGAAGCAAGCTTTGGAGTATTTAATTGAAGGTCCTTAGAGTTGGAAAATAATTAGAAATCAGCTCAACAACCCTGTTGTTGAACCTGTCCACCTTATAGCTATTAATAGCCTTGGTTTGAATTAAAAATGAGGAGACTAAGTCATCCCCTTCTCCTTGAAATGTGGCCGGCCATGTCTGATAGAAAAAAGAAGGAATTTGAAATATATTTTTATCAAACTCTACCCTTTATCTTCACCTATAAATACCATGCATCAATCCCTTAATTCCTCATCCATCACAACTCATTTCTCTTCTCTCATTAGCATTTTCTCTACATTCCATTTCCTTTTTCCTTCCCTTGCATAGTCTCCCATTTCCCTTCCATCCTTTTAGCCAACAAAGGCTTTGTCAAAAGCATTCTTTGGCCGGCCGCCATAAGAACTCCTTAGCAAAAGAAGCATCGAGTAGAATGGAGGAGCGAATCAGTCAGAATAGATCCGAAAGGCTGCTGAACTGAATCAGTCAGAATAGATCTGAAATACTGCTGAACTGAATAGAGTTTACTTTTTCCTCTTTTTATTTATTTTAATTATGTTTGATTTGAGTTTATTATTTTTGACAACAACAATGATATTTTAAATCCTATTCGCTAGGATGATTACGTTAATTCAATAATATCTATTTTATTCATGTTTAATATGTTTATACCTCAGTCAATCATGTTTTCAATTAATATCATGATGCATTTCATTCATATATGATTGGGTGCACTCAGGTTAGCTGAGCGATCCTCACCGGACGACGACTAGTAGACACATAATTGAAAACTACAATGCTTAGTTTAAATCCTTAAACCCGACTAGGTTGAGGTTCGTAATATCTTTAGTTAGCTCTATTATCTTGCATAGTTTTTAGGTTTATGTAATTAAACTATTGCAAATGTAAATGTCCCTATGACCTTACATAAATGCTAAGAAACCCTTAGTTAATATGATCAGTAAAATGCATATTTAACTAAGTAAAAGACTCCAAAAGGACTTAATTTGGTTTCCAAACTCATGAAAGATCGAGTTGCCATGGAAGTATTTCTGAACATTGTTAAGCATGATAAAGTAAATTAAATTGATTAATATAATTATCCTAGCCCATTTAATGTTGATTGTTTTTGTTGCTAAAGCCAGTCATTCACACATTTAGGTAAATTGCATCTAAATTAGAATTGTATAGGAATCAATCTTTGCATCTAGTTAATTTTACGTTAATCATCACCATCCAAATAATTGAATTTTTACATAAAATTGTGAAGTTATAATTTTACAAATATTTGGTTAAGCTTATACAGTCCCTATGGAGACGATAACTCATTTTATTTACTTGAACGACTGTGTACAGTTGCACAAACCGTGTTACAGCTAATCCTCAACAATTTTATCTTTTCCTTTCTTTTTCGAGGGATCTGGGTTGACGTTACCAAATTGAAAGCCAAAGATGAAAACCCTTGATGGCCAAACTTTCATTCTTCTTCCTCTAGCTTTCATGAGTATGGGGGAGTAAAGAGATTTTGATTTCTCTTTCATCCCACTCAAATGTTTTATTTATGTTATTTTTTTATAAATTTTCATTATATTATTAAAATTTTATAACATTATACATATATATTAAGCTTTCCAACCGACCATAAAAACACTAGGGTATATTTGCTATTTAAGACCCTCACATTAAATTCTAATTGTAAATTTCCTTAATAATTGAACTTTTGAAACTTTTACAATTTAGTCCCTGTACTCCAATTAAGTACCAATTCAACGAAATTACCTAACCGTGTAACACCCCTTACACGGGTTCTACGCCGAGAACCGAGCCCGAGGCATTACCGAACTCAAACCGCTTAATCGCCACTTAGGCTCAATGTCATTACTCGCTATAACCCCATTTTCGACTTACGAGGCCTCACTCATACACACGAGGACTCTCGAGACTAATCCGGAACTTTTACGATCCTTAAAATTTTTCTCTTTTATACAGGTCTCACACGCCCGTGCAAGATTAGACACGCCCGTGCATGAGCACACACGCCCATGTTCCCAAACCATGCCTAAAAACCCAAGCATTCTTCCAAATGCCCCACGGCCATGGCACGCCCGTGCTCCCCAACCGTGGTGAACACTGACTTCCCTCGCACGGCCTAGAGTCTAGACACACGCCCGTGTGGCTAGCCCATGGCCAACACTGATGAATCCCACACGCCCTAGGCACACGCCCATGTGACTAGTCCGGGTCTATTGCATTTTCAAATATTAACATGCAGGGGGACGACGGCCACAAAGACACGCCCGTGGCCGATCGTGTGTGTCACACATGGTCTAGACACACGCCCGTGTGTCTATCCACATGGTCAAGAACAAGACTAAGTGTCAAGTTCTTTTCACCCTTCTAACATACACAACATATACTCATCTAACACCATCATAATCAACTCAAATTGATGTGCATTCTCACATAGAAAACTACATCTTTCTTTCATATAATGTAATAGCCAACAACTATGGCATTATACAAAATAAGCTATCCATCTAAAGGCCAACACATCTTAGCCATTTACAACAAAATTTACTAACTTATCTAGCCCCTATACATGCCATATACAAAACATTAAGTTTCATGTACCAAAGTGTTTGATATGTGGGCTAACTTACGATGATCCTCGTATCTCGATTCAACGCTTTAAATCTATAAGAGAAGGAAAAGAAAGAGAGTAAGCTTTGAGCTTAGTAAGTTTACACATAAACAATTAAGCATCATAGTATAAGCCCAACCACAATTAGCATTATACTAACATATAATATACAACTATGCTTACTCTTTCTATCCCTTACCATATTACCAACACATCATGAGTCACATGCTCATAATTATTGAAATGCACCCCTGCATTCAATATCACATTTACACAATATACAACACATCATTATTGCTCAGTAATACATCCACATAGCTAACTCACATAGCTAATCCACACAGCTAATCCACATATCTTATCCACACAGCCAATATCTCGGTGGTTTCGCACTTAGCACACCACAATCAATTTATAAGGTGGTATCGCACTTAGCCTACCACAAAGGTAATCATCGTGATCTCGCACATAGCCACTAAATGATATACCTAATGATAGCATCGCACATAGCCAGCTCATCGTCAATATGCATTCGGATGGTATCGCACTTAGCCCACCATCTAGCATTAGCACAACACATGCACAAGTCTATTTACCCAATTACTCATCCATTCACATCTATACTACATTCATTCTACTTGAACCACATAGGTTCCCAATCATTCTCATTCATTCTCATCCATGCTACACCCTAGCTAGCATTTACAAATTGTAAGTATGAATGCATTGTTTATGCATAGACTTACCTCGCTACTCAAAAGTACAAAAATATGCAATTTAGTCCACCACCTTGGTTTTGCCTCGGTTTCGATCCGGGCTTCGTCTTTCTTGATCTATAATGAATAAATCAGCTTATTCAATACACACATTGACTAAATTGACCCACATCTCATACTTTAGCAAATTTACTATTTTGCCCCTAAACTTTCTCATATTTACACTTTAGTCCTGAAGGCTCGTAAAGTGATTTTTATTCAACTTTCTACTCTTTCATGCTTAGCCGAACCACTTACTCAACTAAAGAATTCATCAAATCTCACTAAATCACCCATGTATGACCAAACTTAAGATTTTCACAACTAAGTCCATACATGCATTTTCATGGAAAATCACTTAGCAAAAGATGTTTCTACTACATCAAGCTTTCATATTCTTCCATAAAACATCAAAATACATGCATGTCATACATATATACATTTTTGAACATCCATAATAGCTCACCAAATAGCTATAAATAGCTTACTCATGCTACCGGGACTTCAAAAATACAAAGAATATCAAAAACCGGGCTTAGGAGCACTTACTAGCAAGCTTGAAAAATTGAAAGAACCCTAACATTGGCTTCTCAAATTTTCGGTAGCTATGGGAAGAAGATGAATGAATTTCTATCATCTTTTCACCTCTTTTAATCACTTAATTGAGTAAATGACCAAAATGCCCTTTTTGGTAAACTTTCAATTTTAACTCATCCATGCCCATTTTTGTCCAAAAATTAGAATTTGGATAAATTGCTATTTAAGGACCTCTAATTAATAATCTAAAGCTATTTCACACATATAGCTTCTAGAAACACACATTTTGCAACTTTTGCAATTTAGTTTTTTTGGACAATTCCACCACAATTTCACAAAATTGCTTCATGAAACTTTCACACTAGCATGCATACATAATATAAGCCTAAAAAACTCATTCATGACCCTCGGATTTGTGGTCTCGACCCACTATTCTGACTAGGCCCTAAACTGGGATGTTACAACTCTCCCCCCTTTAGAGATTTTTGCCCCCGAAAATCTTACCAGAAAAGAGGTTTGGATGTTACTCTCTCATAGCTTCTTCCGTTTCCCACGTAGCCTCTTCCACGCCATGTTTCTTCCATAACACTTTCACTAGTGCTATGCTCTTATTTCTCAACTGTTTCACTTCTCGAGCCAAGATCTTAATCGGCTCCTCTTCATAAGACATATCCGGTCTTATCTTAATTTCCGTTGAAGGAATCACATGTGAAGGATCGGAGCGATACCGTCGCAACACCGACACATGGAACACGTTATGAATATTTTCCAACTCTACTGGCAAAGCCAACCGGTAAGCTACAGGCTCAATTCTGTTTGTAATCTCATACGGCCCTATGAACCTTGGACTCAATTTCCCTTTTCGTCCAAATCTCATAATCTTCTTCCACGGCGATACTTTCAAAAATACTTTATCGCCTATATCAAACTCAATTTCTTTTCTTTTCAAATCTGCATACGACTTCTGTCGGTCCGAAGCAGCTTTCAGACTATTACAGATTACTTTCACTTTCTCTTCGGTCTCTTTTACTAGATCGACCCCATGGATCCGTCTCTCGCTAAGCTCGGTCCAATACAAAGGAGTCTGACACTTACGGCCATACAAAGCCTCATACGGTGCCTGTAATATCCTAAATTGGGGGTTATGCGTTTGGAGCATAACTCAAGTGTTAGTAGGCTTTAAGTGTGGTTGAGCATGTTTTAAGGGTTTTGAGAATCCAAGGATGTAGGAGGAAGTCTTGGAAAAATATTGGAATTTTATTTTTAAAGGAGAAGTTAGGTGAAGGAGGCCTTAAGGAAAATTTTTAAGAGTTTATGGACATGAAAGTGGGCTTGGTAAAGTGGCTTGGGACGCTACCTTAGGTGCTTGGGAGGTTGCGTCAAAAGGAGTTCAGGAGGGAAAAGGTTCGAGCATCGTGGGAAGCATTAAAGACTCATTATTTTTTTGCGTCAAAAGGGAACTGGGCTAAGGAGGCTTTAAAGAAATTTTTAGGAAGTAATGACACAAGGAATCATGTGGTAAAGTGGAAATGGACGCCATGTGCAGTGGGGTTAAGGGCCTTGGTTCGAGTTATGAAGGAAGCGGGGAAGGAGTGTTTATTTTTGCGTCAAGAAGGCGCTGGCGAAAGAGGTTTTAAAAGAAATGCTGGGTGAATCATGTCACAAAAACGCCTTGGCAAAGTGGCACAGGGCATTATCTGCAGCTTGCGTCCAAGGGCTCCAAAGCAGTCTTGGGTTCGAGGTGGTGAGCAAGCAAGAGGAGTGTTTATTTTTCTTTTGCGTCAAGGTAGAGTTGGAAGAAAGTGGACGACACGGGGACTTTTAATTGGATGAGGATTCAGCTTATTCTCCTATTAATTTCGGCTAAGGTAGGATAATTGTTGATTTAATTATTTTGTGCAAGATGAAGAAGAGATAAATAAGGATTTATTTTATTAAGGAGATAAATAGGTGATAAGAGATAATATAGGAGTTTGATAAGGGATTAATGTTGGATTAATTTATTTTATTTGTTAAGGAGATAATAGAGGAGATTATCAAAGAGTTTGATAATAGCAAGGATATAGTAGCCGAATTCTTTATAAGGGGGGAGTAATCATCTTTGATATCTTTTTCTTTAAATTTCTTTGTGTCGAATTTCTTCCCACTCACACCTCTCATTCTTTTCTTTCATCCAACACCAAATCTATTTCTATTTCTTTGAAGCCATAACCGAAGCTTAAAGTGCCTATTCTCTTTGTTTTGCCGCAAGTCACAAAAGCTAAAACCCCTCTGTCGTTGTTCTTTGTTGCCGAAATCTCCAGGCATAAAACCCTCTCCATTGTTGCATTTTCTCTTCACCATTAAGTGCCGAAACCATCATTGTTGTGCTCTAAGCTGAATCTTTAAAGGAGGGTGCTATCGACTACTTACTTTAGGCTCTTCAAAGCAAACGTGTAATAGTGGTAAGTGAATTCTCCTTTGGTAATCAATTTTTGATTCTTCAAGGTAGGCTAATAAGGCATTCGTCCAAGGGCCATCTTTAGGGTTTAAATGTGACCGATTGGTATTATGGTTAATTAGGGGCAAGTCATGGAAGTAGGACAAGCTTGGGATTCAAGATTTATTTCGGTAAGGATATTTAGTAAATGTAGATTTGATTTGATATATTAAAGTAGTAGTGATTAACAGGTTGACTCGATTAAGTATCGTTATGGAGGCGAATGCTAGTCAAGGAGGACAAGGGATAGCCCCTATCCCAAAGTTTAAGAGAAGATCCGTTTCTGCATGTCAGGGATTGGCTAGGGGGTGTGGACGACGTCGTCGAACAAGAAAGTAGGCAAACAGCCGTAGTATCGCCTAGTGATAGCATCGATCGAAAGCGTAGTTCTCTAAGTGATCGGTGTGTGATTAACCCACCGTTTTCGGGTTTATGCTATATTTGTATGTGTTATGTTTATGGGTTAACTAGTGCAATGACGGTGATGTGATATGGATACCCTAGAGGGTATATCGAATACCAAAGTTAGTGTTGATTATTGAAAGAATGTGAATGTGCCTATATGAATAAGATTGTATGTCCGAACAACCTTTGTACATGCATTATTATCATGACATTATTATATGTTGCATGTGCATGGGTGGGATATGATATGAAAGAAGGTGCGGTGTGTACTTCGAGTACGTGGTTTGATGTTAGCCTTGAGCTACATCGTGGATTGACGTTGGATCGAGGTCACGTTGTGGATTAATTGCGATTTAGTTCGCGTGGCTTGATGAGTAGCTCTGTGCCTCATCGTGGTTGATATAAGCTATGTGCTATATCGTGGTTGATGAGTGACTATGTGTCCCATCGTGGTTTTGGTGTTAGCTACAGCTACATCATGGATTGGCGCCGATCGAGGTCGCGTTGTGGATTATTGTGCTTAATTGCACGTGGACGGCATTGATTGCCTTTGGAGTAAAAAAAGGAGAGGGTGATTTGTTAATCCTCGGTGTGTGGTATTTGGATACGTGGGTGTGTAGAGGATGGACCCTAGGTTGGGTTGGGTGCACTTTGCATTTCAATTGATATGTGGATTAATGTGAAAATAGGCCAAGCCCGAAGATATGAATGTGGATCGTCATGCGGAAATGGGCTAAGCCCGATATGTGGAAATTATGCGGTTAATTACCCTGTTACACGATAAGTGACATGAATATGGGCCAAGCCCGAATGTGTTATTATGTGAATATGTTATCTTGTTATCCGATATATGGGTTAATATGTGGTTAACATGTGGGTGGAATTCAAAGTGGATTAATTACACATCGAGTGCGTATGACTCACCCAAATTTTTATCAACATCGCAGGTGATGGATGATGATCGGACGGGTTGGAGTGGATACGAGGTGGCCCATGAAGAAGTTGTTTTCATTATATAATAGAATTTATTAACTTCAGTATTTTAAGTATTTTTGAATAGTTATTTGTTGTAATAAGGGCCTTAAAGTATTTGAATTTTGCTATGTTTCATTGGATTTGTAATTAAGTTAATATTTTGGTAGTTTAATTTTAAAAGCTATTTATATCTCAAAAGTCATATTAAAGTTTTGAATCCGGTATTTTTATCACCACTTAATTTTATTTAGAATGTTTTAAATGTTTTATCAAGGGCAACAAATTTTTAACGGTTTTTACTGTTAAGTAAGAATATTTTTAAACGTTTTCCGCAGTGGCATTTCAAATTCGGTCGTATCGAATGGGCCGGGTTTGGGGTGTTACAGTGCCATCTGTATACTTGACTGATAACTATTGTTATAGGAAAATTCGACCAAAGGTAGATATCTCTCCCAACTACCTTCGAATTCTAACACACAGCATCGAAGCATATCCTCAAGAACTTGAATTACTCTTTCAGACTGACCATCGAATTGCGGATGGAACGCAGTACTGAAATTCAATCTCATACCCATGGCCTCTTGCAACTTCTTCCAAAATCTCGAAGTAAACCTCGGATCACTATCCGATATAATAGACACAGGTACACCATGCAATCTCACTATCTCTGCCACGTACAACTCAGCTAACTTATCCAGTGAATAATCAACACGTACTGGAATAAAGTGAGATGACTTTGTCAATCTATCCACAACAACCCACACACAAGAGCATCTCTTTCTGAGTCGTCGGCAACCCCGTCACAAAATCCATGGTAACCCGATCCCACTTCCATTCGGGAACCATCACTGGCTGAAGCAATCCCGAAGGTACTTGATGCTCAGCTTTCACTTGTTGGCAAATCAGACACTTTTGCACAAACTCGAAATATTTCTTTTCATACCGGCCATCAATACAACTTCCTCAAATCGTTGTACATTTGCATCTTGCCGGATGTCTATCGACAAGCATCCACTGTGGGCCTCATACAAAACCTTTCGAATCAACTCCTCATTTTTAGGAACACAAATTCTGTCACGATACATCAGAAAACCATTCAAATCCACTCAAAAATCAGAATCACTTCCTGATCCGCACTTAGCTATCTTAGCTTGCATCTCGCTGTCATTTCTCTGAGCCTCACATATTTGTTGAACAAATAGTGGCCTAGCTCTCAACTCTGCCAAAATAGTACCATCATCAGACAATGTTAAACTCGCTCTCATAACTCTTAGAGCATACAGGGATTTTCTACTTAAGGCATCCGCAACTACATCTCCACTCTCACATTTCAGTTCAAAAAACTTACTACCACAGTTCACTAAGACACTATGGGTAGTCAACCAATCCATGCCTAGGATTAAATCGAACTCATCAAACGGAAACAACATAAGGTTTGCCGGAAAACAATGATTCTCAATCAACAAAGGATAATTCTTACACACTTTGTCCACTAACACATGCTTTCCTAACGGGTTTGACACCTTAATCACAATGTCCGTAGACTCAACGGTCATACTCAAACTAGATGCTAATCTAATGCAAATATAAGAGTGAGTAGACCCTGGATCTACTAAAGCAATAACAGAGGTGTTAAAGAGAGAAAAAGTACCTGTTATCACATCAGGGGAGGATGTCTCTTCGCGAGTGCGAATGACGTACGTCCTCGCAGGTGCCTGACCCTCTGGTCTTACAGCAGAGTCCCTGGACGCACCTCTACCACTAGCCCCACCTCTTGGGTTCCTTTGTGGTCTACCCCTCGTAGACACATCACTAGGTCTCACTTCTTGCCTCTCTTCCTTATCATCCTCTCGGACACGATTCACGTATAAAGTGGTCGGGGAACCACATTTGTAACATTTTTCATTGTTTCCCCAACACTCTCCGGTGTGATATCTACCACAACTTGGACACTCCGGTTTACTCTTTGTATTGCCCACACTTTCCATCGAGGGGGCTCGGACTCTCGAACCCTGACGAGTATTGTCCAAGTCTCGATGCGAATATCCCACGGAGGCTAACCTTGGATCTTTTCGACTGGGCTTGATACGACTTGCCCATCGGTCTCTTTCTCGTATCTCGGGCTTCACTCACAGCCCTCCTCTTATCTGAACTCAACTCTTCGGCCTTACTTGCCCTCTCAACTAATACCCCGAATTCATTCAACTCCAAAATGCCAACTAGGAGTTTGATATCCTCATTCAGCCCATCTTCGAACCTCTTGCACAAGATGGTCTCTGTCGACACATTCTTGAGCGTATTTGCTAAGCCTAACAAACTCACGCTCGTATTCAGCTACTGCCATCCTTCCTTGCTTCAGCTCAAGGAATTCTTTCCTATTTCGGTCAGTAAACATCTGGCTTATGTACTTCTTCCGGAACTCTTCCAGAAAGAAGTCCCACGTTACTCGCTCTCTCGGGACCACTAATGTCAGCGTCTTCCACCAATGGTATGCTGAGTCTCTCAGCAAAGATACGGCACACTTAAAACTTTCCTCAGGTGTACATGAGAGCTCATCGAACACCCTCATCGAGTTCTCTAACCAGAACTCTACCCTCTCAGGGTCGTCATCTACTTTAGCTCTAAACTCCTCAACCCCGTGTTTCCTAATCTTATCCACCGGGGGTTTCGATATCCTCACTACATCCATACCTTGAGGAGCCACAGGATTTGGCTGAGGTATAGGAGGAGGTGGAGGAGGTTGAGCATTAGGGTTCGCTCGGACATAATCCGAGTACCAATTACTCATCATATGGAAAAAGGCTTCTCGTGCCTCTTCCCTGACCCGACCCCTCGGGTTCACTTTGCACCAGGCAAGATTTCCTTGCGCAGAGCCGGCGCAGATTACTAGTCGCTTCATCATCGATCAATGGATCGAAATCCATATTCTATACAAAACAAGATTTAAAATCATCAGAAACCACCACACTATCATCGTACACTTATGGCATGTATTACTAGACTCTTACACCAGCTACAGTAGTCCTAGAACCGACTAAACCATAGCTCTGATACCACTAAATGTAACACCCCTTACACGGGTTCTACGCCGGGAACTGGACCCGAGGCGTTACCGAACTCAAACCGTTTAATCCCCACTTAGGCTCAACGTCATTACTCGCTATAACCTCATTCTCGACTTACGAGGCCTTACTCATACACACGAGGACTCTCGAGACTAATCCGAAACTTTTACGATCCTTAAAATTTTTCTCTTTTATACAGGCCGTGCAAGATTAGACACGCCCGTGCATGAGTACACACGCCCATGTCCCCAGACCATTCCTAAAAACCCAAGCATTCTGCCAAATGCCCCACGGCCATGGCACGCCCGTGCTCCCCAACCGTGGTGAACACTGACTTCCCTCGCACGACCCAGAGTCTAGACACACGCCCGTGTGGCTAGCCCGTGGCCAACACTGATGAATCCCACACGCCCTAGGCACACGCCCGTGTGACTAGTCCGGGGTCTATTCTGTTTTTAAATATTAACATGCAGGGGACGCACGGCCACAGCACACGCCCGTGGACTGACCGTGTGTCACACATGGTCTAGACACACACCTTTGTGTCTATCCACATGGTCAAGAACAAGACTAAGTGTCAAGTTCTTTTCACCCTTCTAACATACACAACATATACTCATCTAACACTATCATAATCAACTCAAATTGAAGTGCATTCTCATATAGAAAACTACATCTTTCTTTCATATAATGTAATAGCCAACAACCATGGCATTATACAAAATAAGCTATCCATCTAAAGGCCAACACATCTTAGCCATTTACAACAAAATTTACTAACTTATCTAGCCCCTATACATGCCATATACAAAACATTAAGTTTCATGTACCAAAGTGTCTTTGATATGTGGGCTATCTTCGATGATCCTCGTATCTCGATTCAACGCTTTAAATCTATAAGACAAGGGAAAAGAAAGAGAGTAAGCTTTGAGCTTAGTAAGTTTACACATAAACAATTAAGCATCATAGTATAAGCCCAACCACAATTAGCATTATACCAACATATAATATACAACTATGCTTACTCTTTCTATCCCTTACCATATTACCAACACATCATGAGTCACATGCTCATAATTATTGAAATGCACCCCTGCATTCAATATCACATTTACACAATATACAACACATCATTATTACTCAATAATACATCCACATAGCTAAATCACATAGCTCCACACAGCTAATCCACATATATCCACACAGCCAATATCTCGGTGGTTTCGCACTTAGCACACCATAATCAATTTATAAGGTGGTATCGCACTTAGCCTACCACAAAGTAAATCATCGTGATCTCGCACATAGCCACTAAATGATATACCTAACGATAGCATCGCACATAGCCAGCTCATCATCAATATGCATTCGGATGGTATCGCACTTAGCCCACCATCTAGTATTAGCACAACACATGCACAAGTCTATTTACCCAATTACTCATCCATTCACATCTATACTACATTCATTCTACTTGAACCACATAGGTTCCCAATCATTCTCATTCATTCTCATTCATGCTACACCCTAGCTAGCATTTAAAAATTGTAAGTATGAATGCATTGTTTATGCATAGACTTACCTCGCTACTCAAAAGTACAAAAAATATGCAATTTAGTCCACCACATTGGTTTTGCCTCGGTTTCGATCCGGGCTTCGTCTTTCTTGATCTATAATGAATAAATCAGCTTATTCAATACACACATTGACTAAATTGACCCACATCTCATACTTTAGCAAATTTACTATTTTGCCTCTAAACTTTCTCATATTTACACTTTAGTCCCGAACGCTCATAAAGTGATTTTTATTCAACTTTCTACTCTTTCATGCTTAGCCGAACCACTTACTCAGCTAAAGCATTCATCAAATCTCACTAAATCACCCACGTATGACCAAACTTAAGATTTTCACAACTAAGTCCCTACATGCATTTTCATGGAAAATCACTTAGCAAAAGATGTTTCTACTACATCAAGCTTTCATATTCTTCCATAAAACATCAAAATACATGCATGTCATACATATATACATTTTTGAACATCCATAATAGCTCACCAAATAGCTATAAATAGCTTACTCATGCTACCGGGACTTCAAAAATACGAAGAATATCAAAAACTGGGCTTAGAAGCACTTACTAACAAGCTTGAAAAATTGAAAGAACCCTAACAATGGCTTCTCAAATTTTCGGCAGCTATGGGAAGAAGATGAATGAATTTCTATCATCTTTTCACCTATTTTAATCACTTAATTGATAAATGACCAAAATGCCCTTTTTGATAAACTTTCAATTTTAACTCATCCATGCCCATTTTTGTCCAAAAATTAGAATTTGGATAAATTTCTATTTAAGGACCTCTAATTAATAATCTAAAGCTATTTCACACATATAGCTTCTAGAAACACACATTTTGCAACTTTTGCAATTTAGTCCTTTTGGACAATTCAACCACAATTTCACAAAATTGCTTCATGAAACTTTCACACTAGCATGCATACATAATATAAGCCTCAAAAACTCATTCATGACCCTCGGATTTGTGGTCTCGAACCACTATTCCGACTAGGCCCTAAATCGAGATGTTACATTGATGGTTTATGGTTTTGTACACCTTGTGTGTACTACCTGAGTATCCATCAAAATTTCAATGATTCAACGGACAAATTCCCGAAATGAGAAATTATGAGATTAAATAAATTATATCTCGAATGCTCTCGAAATACTTGAAAGTTTGTAACATGATGAGCTCATCTATGCTTATTTGGTGTAAATGTGAATTATGTGACTAACATACTTGTTTGAGTGAATGTGATTAAACAAACTTACCAATTTGTTGGAAATCATGTTATTGTATGCTTATTTGAATGAATATAATTGGTAAGTTTAATTCTTGTTATACGAACTTACTAAGCATACATTGCTTACTAGGTTTTATTTTTCCTTTGTTTTATATTGCTCGGAAGCTCAAAAGGGTTGGAAATCGATCTGAGTATCATCACACTATCCTTTAGCCCGTTTTGGTATAAATCGCAAACTTTTATGGTATAATGGCATGTATAAGCTAGTTAAGCAAAATGATGAAACATTTTGGTTGTAACTAGCCATTGGAATGGCTAGTGTAAGGTTTATTTTGATGTAATTATATATAGCCTAATCATGTTTGATGGATGAATGGTTTTAAATTGATATATTTGATAACATAAATCTATAGTTATAATTGTGTCATTGGAAAGTTTAATCACATAAACAAATGAATTAATAAGTTATGCAAAAGACTTGTTTTTGATTGATTATTATGTCTTGAATTGGTTGATATAAGTATATAAGTGTTGATGTAGGTTGTTGGAAAATTTGAGTGAAAAATAAAGCTAGGAAATGGCTTTATTTTGTCCACATGGGTAGAAACACAGGTGTGTGTCTTGACCGTGTGTGACACACGGCCTGGCACATGGACATGTGGTTTGGCCGTGTGTCCTCTGCATCTTAAATTTGAGAAATAGAATGCTCAGAATTTGGCACATGGGCAGAGACACGGGCGTGTGTATGTGATACACGGCCTAGAACACGGGCGTGTGAACCCTGTACCTAATTTTTTGAAAATTTAATTGATCACACGGCCTACTCACACGGGTGTGTGGCTGGCCGTGTGGTACAAGTCAGAGAGTTACACGGGGTTGGACACAGCTTACAACACGGGCGTGTCTTATGGTCACACGGGCATGTCCCTTGACCACACGGGCGTGTGTGCCCTGCATCTAGGAAAGAAATTTTGAAATTTTGTGAAAAATTCTCTGAGTTCCCGATTTTGTCCAGACTCGATTCCAATGTTTTTATTGAGCCCCGAGGGTCCAATCAAGGGAAAATATGACTAGTTTCGGAAAATAAATAGTAATTAACATGAATTATCTATAATTATTCTGTTAGTTTCGGAAAATAAATAGTAATTAACATGAATTATCTATAATTATTCTGTAAACTCCAGTAATACTCTGTAACCCTACTCCGGTGACAGATACGGGTCAGGGGTGTTACATGGGCTACCATTTGTGTCTTCGCCTTATGAGAAATTTGGCTGATTAGAAATGCATGTGTGTTTGGTAAATCTCATCCTCTTGGAAATTTTGTAAGTAAAGTCCTTGCAGCGGCAGGTAAATTCATTGCCATCTCTCCAAAAATTTGGAGAATTTCCATCCCGACATTTACTCTAGTGTCTTAGAAAGCATCCCATAGGGTTTGGTACAAACTTAATGATAAACCGCAATAGTAACATATTTTAAGCCCACATTTAGCATGCTTTTGGATGATCTAAGCCTTGAATTATGTAATTTGGTGCTCTTAATCCTTTGTTTCCATGTTTTATACTCAGGAAAGCACCGGAGAATGAAAAGAACGAGAAACGGGCTTAAAATGGACCAAATGGGCCAAATCACGAAATCGACACGGCCTGGGCCCAAGCAACACGGCCGTGCCTCCCTAATCAGACCCGAACACGGCCTGGCCACGATTCACACGGGCGTGTGCCAAGGGCGTGTCCTACCGTGGAGAAGAGGAATTTCACTCAAGTTAGGATACTTAGAGGCAAAGAAACACATTCCAAAGTCTATATAAACACCCTAAGTACGACCTAAAAGGGGGAGTCAATAGAAGCCTTCTATCGGGGCGTCCAGCTAGGCCAAAGAGGGCAGATTTGTGGGAATTCACTCGAAGAAAGCCAGTTGATTCATCTCAAGAAGCCGAAGTCATACTCAAGACGGAGGATCTCTCATTCAATTCCTTCAGGGGGGTTTTAGGGTTTTCTTATGTTTTGTTTTATCTTTTCTTCTGAGATGTTTTCTTTTATCATTATGAACTAAACCCTCAGATACCTGAGGGGGATGAAACCTAAGATGAATCTTGTTATCGTTTGCTGAACTATATGATAAATATTTGATTTGTTCTTAATTATGTGTTCTTAATTCTTGTGTTGATATTTTCGGGATATTAATTCAAGTTTGATGTGCTTAGGTGGAGGATCAAAAGTCCCTGCCTAAGAGTAGATCTAGCATAATTAAGCGGAGTTGATCGCACGCCTAGAGATAGGGTGACGAGATTTTTTCGGATTAGGGTGAAACCTAATATGGGAGTCCTTAGATCGAGTTAATGCAATTCTAGGGGTATTAATTAGAAAGAGATTTCAATTAATCAACCTAGGGTTAGACGTTAGTCGCCTCGAGAGAGGGGCTAATATACAATAGGGAATCCTACGGATCAAGTCAAATGAATAAATCGTCTGGTTCAGAGTTAAATAACAAGTGAAGTCTAGGTGGATTCTTCCTCGGGTATTGTCTTAATCAATTGGTTTTTCTCACAAGTATTTTCCCCAAATTCATTCTTCTTTGTCTTAGAGTCTTTAGCATAGTAGTTAGTTAATTTAGAATAATTAACAAATTCCCTTTATTTTAGGCTAGATAATAAAAAGAAAGTTAGTATTAGTACTTTTAGTTCCTTTGGGTTCGACATTCCGGTCTTGCCTTAACTATACTACTGTTCGATAGGTGCGCTTGCCTCAAATCGTTGTCATAGTTAGTTTCCAAGTTCGATCATTCTCATTATAAATTTTAAGACTTTGACATCGCATAAAACAACGATCACTTAATATGTATGGCTCTTTTTTAGGTTATCCGAGAAAAGTGGGAGCGAGGACCTTAATTCGAAACCATGATGGAAAATGGGATTGTTGGTTCTTATAGACACATACCAAGATCAACTAGGGTGGAAGTAGAATTGTGGGCTCTTAGAGATGGGCTCCAACTAGCAAAAAACTTAAATTTAGAAAGAGTTGAGATTGAAGTAGATGCTACCATTGATATCCATTTTATAACATGAGTTGTCTTGTAATATTTGACTGTCACCTTTGGTTCATGAATAAAACTGCTCTTCCGATTTATGACTATTAGTTACTTCAAGCATATCTTTTGAAAAAAGGGAACAAATATGCGTTAGCTTGGTTAGGGAGGAACTTCCAACCCTCTTCTCCCTCGGATGTTTAACATTTCCATAATTTGCTTTGTATTTGCAGTTCTCCACCTAGTTTTGTTGAACCCCCCTAGTAGCTGATAGGTAGGGGTGTACTATGTATCAAACAATATTTTAGGTGTGTTTAATGAAATCTAGTTCCCTTCTCGATCAACAAAAAAAAATAGAGTATACTTCAAGAGCTAAATCAAGAATTAAGTCGTAAACAAAGCCTAAAAAAACATGGAGCATACATGGTTGAGATTATTGTAGTTTCAAGTAATCTCTTTCCTCGATGTGTTCTTGATTTAGAAGCAGAGTTAATGCCAGACAAAATGTAAAAGTAGGATGAATGGGAATTAAACAATCTTTTTGAAATAAATGTAGTCTGCCAATGCCATAGAAAAGCTCAAATCGTTACTCGTCTGATCTAAGCAGGAATTAAAAGGAGCCATGCCACATTAAAAAGTGATTATCATATGCAAATCAAAGAACAATATGAACAGAACATGAACATGTAAACCCATTACTATGTAAACCCATTACTTGGGATTGAACTCTTATTCCCTCTGCATTCATTTACACAACTCCTTCACATAACCTCACCCACAATTACATTTCTTAATGCTTTAAACACTCGTATCAGATTCAAGTTTTTGTTAAAAGAAGAAACGCCATAATAAACTTTTAAAGCAACTAGTTTTTAAGAAAACACCACTCCAACACTCCAACTGTGTTGCAATCAAATGCTTGTAAAAAACACACAAGATTCACCACCAGCTTACTCATCTTTCTCAACTTTCTTGCCATTAAAGAACTTGGATAAATTTGGCGCCGCCTTTCTTTTCTTCTTAATCATGAATTCAGTTGATCCACCCTCCGATATTGCAGGCGATGTGGATTTATGGTGCTTTGCTCTTCGTGATGGGGTTGAACTGCCATTGCTTTTCATGGACCTAAGCAAAAGTGATTGCCTATTTTGTGAATCCACATTTTTGTTTGCTGGAAGTGATACCCCATGCTCCTCCTCCACTCTCAATTCTCTAAGCTCTCTATGAGCTAAATCAGTTTTCATCAATATCTCTCTCTCACTAGCCTTCAAAGCTTCAATCCATGCCTGAGCTGCCGCAACCTTTTTATCCGCGATCTCTTCAGCTCCAACTGCATGTCCAGTTAAATACTCGTACTCAAATCTTGAGATTGTGATTGTGGAACTATGGTTAGATGCTGAAGCTCTAGATTGCATTGTAGCCTCTATCAGAGATCTTAACTTTTCTAGAGCTAAAGCTTCTGATGACTTAACTGCCTCAAGTTCTTGCATAGCTGCCTGCAATTTTTCCTCCGTTAAATCTATTTCAGACTCAGTTTTCTGAATTTCTGCCTTAATAGTTGCAGTGTCTTCTGTAACAAGCATCTTCTCTTTCTTTGATGCCTCTGCTTCTGCCCTTAGCTGTTCAAGTGTAAGGGAAAGGCTAGCCACAGTTGATTTAGCCTTCTCTTCAGTTGCAGCCACTGCTTCCAACTTGGATTTGGCTCTCACCAGCTTTGAGTTGAGGCTTTGAACTTTCAAATCTGCCTTTTCTTCTGTTTTCTTCAACCTTGCCGTTTCTTCTGTAACATGTTTCAGCTCATTTCTTATGATATCCATGGAGGACATATACTGAAAACTTTCATCTTTAATTAAAGCCAATTCTTTCTTAGCTGCCTCCAATTCTTTTGTGATCAACTCCAAGGAAACCGAAGGTTCCACTTCTTCAGCACTTTGGAAACTATCATCTTGTTGCTTCAAGCCATCATCACCTTTCTGAACCACTTCCTCTTGTCCCTTAACTTGCTTTAGTTCATCTTGCAAGTGATTAATATTAGACAAAGTGACACCCAATTTGGTTTCCAACTTTTTGGACTGATCAATCTCTTCAGTTATGTCCTTCATTTTCTTCTTTGTTTCCTCGATCCTAAACGAGAATTCACCGGCTTCTTTCTCTCTTTGAGCTTCAATTTCTCCAACTTCTTTCAGAGCCTCAATCTGAGCCAATTCAACCAGCACATGTTCCTCATTAGCTGCCTCAATTTGTTTGCTAAGTGCTTCAGCAGAGGCAGCATTTGACAACATTGTAAAGCTTGAGTCTTCAAATTCCTTCTTTGCTCTTGCTTTCTCTGCCATAACAGATGCCATATCAAGCTTAAGCTGACTCAATTCTTTTTTCACCACTTGCAGTTCTCTCATCACTTCTTCATACCGATAACTTTCAAGACTCCTGTTCTCCACATCCAACGCCTTGTTTTCAAGGTACCCATTTTTCCTTAAAGACTCAATATCACTCATCCTTGACTTAGCCTTAAAATTTGATTCCTCAACCATAGAAGCCAGATCCTTATCTGTTCCCCTTGAACTGAAGAGCTCTGGTTCTGCAGTTTTTCTACTCTCTTTGTATCTATTCTTGTCCCTTCTTGCCCTATGAAGCTGCTTTACTCTTGAAGAAGGCTTCTTAGCCAGAGTTATATCCCACAAATGACAACTTTGTCAGTGAAATTGAGAAACTATAAATTCCTATAATTGCATATATATATATATAAACAAAAAGGGTTCTCACAATTTCAGTGGTAACAAAATTATACCTCTGGAGAATCCTCCTGGGGTTTCTTCAATGAAGAATTTCCATCCAAAATCATCTCTCCATAAATGTTAACAGCAGTTTTAACTGACCCAATTCTTCTTCTATCTTCATACCTTTTCCTATCCATTCTTCAACCTGTTCCATTAACAAACCAAAAAAAAAAAAAAAAAAAAAGTTTGAATATATAATATACATACATTTATATATATATTTGTACAAAAGCCTGGAATTCCCATAAACCAAAACAAAACTACACATTGGCAAATTCCCATCAAGTATAAACATGTTTAAAAGAAATGGCAAATTGGAATAGGAACAGGAAGTTAAAAACTAAGAAAGAAGAACATACCAGGAGATTGGAAAGTTGGAGAAGGGAGAAATGGTGAGTGAAAATAAAAGCATAAATGGAACAAGAAAAAATATTTTGGGAAGAGTTAAATTAATAGGAAGGTCGTTAAGTACTAAAAGGTAAATACAAAGGAAATGGAATAAAAGATTAAACGGCAGGAAAAGAAAAGACAGTGAATCTGAATATTGATGATCGGCTAATAATAATATTATTATTGCATTTTGGATGCAACGCTAGTCGCTACCTAGCTCATTTTTGTTTGTGGTGCTATTATTATTGTTATCGAAATTTGTTAAGCTAAAATTATATAAATTTAATTTGTTATAGGAAATATGATATATTAATAGATTACTATCTATATTTTAATACTAAATATTATATATATGTGATTGTACATTTTTAATAATTAAATCAAAATTCACAAGTGGTTATACTTGAAGAAGAAACAAGAATAAAATTTAGGGAAAGAAAAAATAGAGCTGATAAGTTGTTGGTTTAACTGGAGGAGGTCGAGTATTTTGATGTTTTATGTTAAAGTTTTATTATGAGTTTTTTTTTAAAATTATTTTAATTTGTAGTATTTGATTGTAATTTCGTTATTGGGAATATATTATTATAATAATTTCGTCTAAAAAAGTTGGTAAAACCATAAAAAAAAATACTATTATTAAATATTTCTCAATTAAGTGTCTAAAAAATTATGTATTTCGAACTTTTCATATTAAATTTAATAAGTATTGAGTTTAAATTATAAAATTTATTTATATATTATTGAAAATTAAGTGATGAATATAAATATATATTTTTTTACTAAATGTAAATTTTAAAATTTTAAAATTTTCATTTTACAATTTTATAATTAATTTTAATTTGAATATAAAAACTATCTAGTCATGAAATAGCATATTTTCACCAAATCTTATTTGTGGAGAAAAAATTTGTGATAAAATTAAAGTGTTAAATATAAAAATATCACAAAACTAAAACAAATATTTTTAAAAATATCTAAACTAATAATAAAAATAATTTATTTATTTTATTTTGGATGGATAATACATAATGTACAAGAAAAATATATATATTAATTGACTGAATACTTTTTTTTATACACCGAATGCATTCTTTGTTAAGACGACTTTGGTATGATAAAAAAATTCACGTTTTAGAAAATTTAATTAGTTGAAGTGTAAAAGTAAATGGGTTATTGGTAAAATAAGTTCTTGAACTTTTCAAAAAAATCAATTAAATTATTTCAAAATTTTTGCACTTAATTAATCCCTAATTAAATTATTTCAAATAGGCCATAGACCCTTTAACTTACGATGATCGTTAATATCTAACAACAATGACGTAGTCATAACAAACGCCATCTCAAACGTGGCAGTGTCATATCACCGCCGATTGTTGATATGGTAGTATCATGTCACTGTCAATTGCTAATGTGCAAGTGCCAAGTCAGGAAAAGTAAAAATATTTTTAAAATAATTACATTTGTCTAGATTTATTTTAAAAATATTAAAAAGCATAAAATTAAAATTTATAAAATATTAAAAAATTAATTAAAACCATAAAATTTTATCATTTTAATGTCTTTTTATAATTTAAGAATGTATTTGGACAAAAAATTGTCCAGACTCAAATGAACCTAGACAACTAATTTATTTTAATTTATTGTGTATTTATTTTTAAAAATAATTTTAATTTGTTTTTTACTTTATGCTGGCATGACATGGCCACGTCGACAATCAGTGTTGGCATGGTGTTAACGATCACTTTAGCGTTACCATTAAATACTAACGATCAACATTGGTCAAATAGCCTATTTGGTCAATTTTATTAGTTTAGGGACTTAATTGAGTGCAAAACATTCAAAGGATTTTTCTTTTTTTAAATTCGAGGACTTTTAATACAATTAAGCCAAAATAAATTATTAAGATAAAATTATTGTTGTTTAATTTTGATTTAATATATTAATTTGATAAGGATATTACTTTTTTTTTTCTTTTTTCTAATTTCCCATTAATTTGTTTTATTTTACTGTTATGTTGTGACTGTTTAAAACTTATAAACTGATATGTTATTTTTTTAACATATTTTTTTTATATATTTGCTCTCTCAATATGCATGATTATATATATTGCATGCAAGAAAAATAGAGAATGAAAAAAAAAAATTAAAAGAAACTCTATTCGATTGTAAACATTTGAAAGTTTTTTTTTTTTTCAATTAAAACTATAAATTAAAATTTTAAAAATTATCAATTAAAATATCATTAAATATTTAATGCAAATATTTGTTAATAATACTAGTTATTGAAAAATGTGAAGTCTATCTCTTGGTACGCTCTCGTTTGCCTCTTGGCAGGTTCTTGATTTTTTGGTTTATTATGTTGATTTTTTTTTATATTTTTTAGCGTTTCGCTGTGAGGGTTTCTCTGGTTTTCTTTGAGTCGAATATCTTGGTAGGATAGCGATCATATCAAATGGAGAGGGGTATGGATAACTTGTAACACCCTACACTCGGCTCGGCCACCAAGCCCGAATATTAGGATGTCACACCACCGTCACACATCGCACTCATAGTAAATTGTCACATTATTCAACGTCCATTGACCATACATATAGTTCATGACACTTCAACATAGTAAATCTTCAAACCAAAACAATACCAATGAAATAGTTATGACATCCATCAAAAGTGCTAGAAAACTAAACTCATAAAATATCATGAGGACCACAATAATAATCAATCAAAGTCTAACCACATTGCCTTATCCCCACTGTTCAAAAAATAATATTAATACCAGCTATGCAAATACTAAAGCCTAACTTGGATCACTTCCTTGGTATCCTCGCACCGCTCACACCGCAAACACTAAATATCTACAATGGTTAGAGAGAGTGGGTGAGGTTAAAAAAGCTCAGTGAATGTCGGAGTAATAAGAAAATATACACAATATCAAAGGTTAAATAAGAGCATACTACAACACATTCACAACCATATTCTAACCAAGTCAAAATAACATATTCACGTTTCATTAAATCATAAAACTAGCATATACTCTTACATTGCAATTACACTCAACTCGCTTATATATATAATTCATTTAGCAATAATTCATCAAGACTAAACAATGTATACATGCTTTAATAACTTACAAGTCTAGCTCATATAGTCACATGCATTCACAAGTTGAATGAAAATGACCCAAACCACAATTACATATACAATTACCATGATAACATACTAACATTTTCATGAAACTTAAATCAACCCATTTAGCATATTATTCACATGTTTATGCATCCATCTCGCATCATATTATCACAATACATAAGATCACATTTAAACAATAATTTGGCACTTGAGGCTATAGAACATAAAAGTGGGCTCTACCACCACACATCGGATACACGGATCTCCAACACACCAATTGACTCATAGAGTCGAACATATCCCAAAAAGTGAAGAACAAAGCTAACACTCTACAACATACCAAACATGTCCCGTTGAATGGAGCTTAGCTCACATTCCCTTATCTCTCCAACCTGCCTCAGGGCCTCAATGCCCAAAACACAATACATATAGGTGAGTACTCACAATCCTATGGCATGCTAACTATAACAAATGGTTTCAAGAGATCACAATGCCAAAATATCCACAATTACACATTTTTAATTACTGATTTAATGCACATCATCTCTATTCATATTCATCAATTTACATCACAACTTGTACACAATGCATGCTTATCGGATTCACATTTAATTGCACTTTAAGTGCCACAATAATGCTCATTGAGCCATCACATATCCGACCACATATGTGTGCATTAAAATCAGTACATCATATATCACATATTACCTACCATAATAATATCACATTCCACAATTCAAAACATATATACTTACCAAAATTCCGCTCACTTTCGCTACATATTTGCATTAATAGCATATCATTATCAATTTCATTTGTCATGTATATCATGCCCACAACACAACACAATTCAAAATAGTCATCACACATGTCTTATATCATAATATCACATCATAATAATTAATCCATAATTATTCACATAACCACATAATTTGCCAAAATAAGGCAAGGGAAATAGAAAGTTTACACTCAAAACTTAGGATAGGGGTTTACGTTTGTAACACCCCAAACCCGGTCAAAACGTTACGACCGAATCTGGATTGTTACAGGATGGATGGTTTAAAATAAAAATTTAGGTAAAACATCGGGATTTGGGAAAACACTTTGTTTAGGGAGTTCAAGCTAAGGCTAATTGAGAATTTTGATTAAGAATGTTTTACCAACTTTATATCAAAACATCTTAGAGTTAAAACGGGTTCGTTATAAAAACCGGACTTGGAATGTTCGATAAGGTAACATTTGAGATCGAAGTTGAGATTCATGATTTTTTGAAAATAATATTTGTGGTGTTAAGAAAAATCCCAAGTTTTAATTATTTACGACTTGTGATCCAATCGTTGATATTTTGGAAAACCTCTATTTACGTTTTTAAGAAAACCCTATACTAACCGTTTATAAAACATTTAATAACAGCATTGAAATAAAACCCAAATTTAAGTTATAGCGGCCTTATTACTAAATAAAAACCCGTTTTAAACTAAGTCCAAATAAAGTAATGCAGTTTACTAGAGAAGGAAAGAAAAAAAACATCGCATGGCCACCTCGAGTCCGCCTCGGCTCCAAACCCACGATCTACGACACACTGCAAAATTTAGGTGAGGGTGAGTCACGAAGACTCGGTGTGTAAATCCCCAACATAACTCAAACCGGATTCAGTATGGCGTATGTCACATGTATGCAATGCGACCCAACCCAGTCTAGCCTTTCCTCCAAACACCCGTGGCATTATGCCACTGTGGTTCTTGACCACCGCGGTCCTTGACCACTCGTGACAATAGTCACTCGTGACAAAGTCACTAATTATATAACCATGGGGCCAACCCACTGTGGTCATAGACCACCGTGACGATCTCTGATAAATTTATGCATACGTGGGGCCAACCCACTGTGGTCTTAGACCACCGAGATAAGTCACTGATATCCGTATACGTGGTTTCAACCACTGTGGTTCTTAGACCACCGTGCAATTAGTCACTTATTCTCCTTCTCCTTTCATTCAATCCCGAGCCCATGCTCTTTACTTTATGTTAAGTATGAATGCAACTATAATCATATTGTGTAATAGATAACTATCTCATACAGGCATAATATCGAACATTCATACATGCACATAATCAGAAATATCAACATCGAAGAACTTACCCGGTGTCTCCAACCTTACCCACAAGGGTAACTCGACTATTGAATTAGTCGTTTTGACTTTCGACCCATCTGATTAATAACACAACAACAAGAAACGTGTGAGTAATACACACCTGATAACACGTAACACTAGGCTTTCTACGTCGACGCTTTTACTAGCAGGGACGGCAGCTATCTGTCTATCCCAAGCAGACGTCGGCTCTCTACCACAGCCCGACAGAAAATCTCGAACCGTTGATACCGCACGACGCTTAAAGTTTGAAATGGATACTATGGGTACACTCCCCTCCTTGGTTCGACTTACACTTGCATCCATGGAAAATCTTTGATCAGTACACAAGGAGGCGTGGATTGACTAAATAACGGAATTTGGTTAAGGCATATCACATTTGAAAGGAATGAATAACCGGAAAATCACGAGATGACCCCTTACCTTAATATCCCGAATGGAGTGATCCGATTCGACAAACAGTAACTCTCCGACTTTGGACTACAAACACTTCAACTAGAGGAGTGTCCCGGAGTAACGTCCCAAAATGAGAAAAGATGAAGGGAGAAAAGATTAGTCACAAATCATAACTCAGGAGCAACAAAACCATTCGGCTATGGCCAAATAGAACCGAAAGAAAAGAAGAAAAAAAAAAGATTCGACTTTTTACAATAAGAGAGAAAAGAAATATTACCTTCAAAAATCCAGAAGTAGAGTGAAACCGATTCGCTTGGGGTTACAGGACCTATTCGGATAAAAGAAAGAAAACAAACGAGAGGGTGTCAATAGAATGGATGCAAAGTTTCGGCTAAAAGAAGAAGTAGAGGAGAGGAGGGTTTCGGCCAAAAGAATCAAAGAAGTAGAAGGAAAAATAAAATGAAAAGAGAGTGTGATGATCAAGGGAAGGTTCGGCTAAGGAGAAATAGAATGTAGAAAACCAAAAGAAGAGAAAAAGTTGTTCAAGTAAGAATCCGAAATGGTGAGGAGAGATTCGGCTAGCACCCACAAAGATGGTTCGGTTCTAGAGAGGATGGAAGAGAAAAGAAATGCGTAATAAAAGATAAAGTATTGCCAAAAAAAATGAAGAAGGTTATGGACTTTCGGCACTTACAAGGAGTAGGCTACCAGCAAAACGGCACACACACACTCCCTAAACCGAAAAAATGCCCACAAGACTAACCTCAAAACAAAGCTAAATTCAGCATACCCCAAGCTAGACACTAAACCGAATTCTCTTCCCCCACTTCAAGCTTCCCACATTCGGCCACCACTCCTCCAACATCAAATCCCATATTTTCCTCCTACATTCACTCCCTTCCAACAATTTGAATCGGTTTGACCCATTCAAACCCCACCATCACCTCATGGCCATTCATTTGAAGTCTTTGACTCATTCAACCAACAACCTTGGAGAGTCCAGTCGCAAGCCACCACCTTAGCTTCTCAGGCGCAAAAATAAAGCTTCAAAGTGAGGCTTACAAGACTCGAACCTCCTCCCTGCTGCTTCTCCCTTATGACGCCACTTCCCTGCACTCTAAGTGGCGTCTCCTTGCCACTTTACCACCTCACTTCTTGTGTCATCAAACACAAATATTTAAACTTAAGACACGCCTCTCGCTAGCTCTCCCTAAAGCCTAAAAACAAAATTTTCACTAAGGCTCAAGCTTATCCCCGAGCCTTCCCGGGACCCCCAATCATACCAAATTAACAAACAAACCATGCCAAACACACAAAGACATAAAATGCAAGGCCTCTAATACTAGGATGTTACAGTTCTACCTCCCTTAAAGAAATTTTGGCCCCGAAATTTACCTGGTCAAAAGAGATGAGGGTATTGTTGTCGCATCACATCCTCTGGCTCCCACGTGGCTTCCTCTGAACCATGATTCCGCCACAACACTTTAACCAGTGGGACCGCCTTTCTCCGCAACACCTTAACATCTCGGTCTAGGATTTGAACTGGTTCCTCTTCAAAAGATAAATCAGGTCTTATCTTAATTTCTTCCACCGGTACTATGTGAGACGGATCCGAACGGTAGCGCTTTAACATCGAGACATGGAATACATCATGAATCTACCTCAATTCCGAAGGTAGCTCGAGTTGATAAGCTACTGGTCCCATACGTTTCAACACACGATAAGGCCCGATGAACCTGGGGCTCAGCTTGCCCTTCCGTCCAAACCTTAGAACTTTCTTCCACGGTAAAACCTTCAGAAAAACTTGATCACCCACAGAGAACTCTATATCCTTACGCTTCAGATCTGCGTAAGATTTCTGCCTATCAGAAGCTTCCTTCAACCGGCGTCCGAATCAACTTAACCTTTTCCTCTGTTTGAAACCAATTTCGGACCCAACAAGCGCCGCTCACCCAACTCGTCCAACAAGTAGGAGTGCGACACTTCGTTTCATACAACACTTCATAGGGTGCCATCTCGAATCTTTGGATTGATAGTTTGTTGTTGTATGCGACTCGCCAACGTAGAAAATCCTCCCAACTACCCCGAAGTTGATAACATGACCTCTCAACATGTCTTCCAAAATCTGAATTACCCTCTCGCATCGACCAGTCGGCCTATGGATGAAACGCTATGCTGAAATCCAGTTTTGTACCCAATACGATGCAACGCTTCTAGAATCGAGGCGTAAACTCGGGTCTCTGCCCAATATGATAGACACAGGTACCCCATGTAACCTCACAATCTCCGCCACATAAAGTTTGGCTAACTTCAGAGAGAATAATCAACCCGAACCTGGTATGAAGTGAGCGGGCTTCGTCAACCGATCGATAATTACCCACACTGAATCTTTCTTCGTAGGCGTAAGGGGTAGCCCACTCACAAAGTCCATTGTTATCCTCTCCCACTTCCAAAGTGGGATCTTCACCGGCAGTAGCAACCAGAAGGCAATTGGTGTTTCGCTTTCACTGGCGACACGTCAAGCATTTACCCACAAATTCAGTCACCTCTCGCTTCAAACCCGGCCACCAGAACTGTTCTCGCAGATCTCGATACATCTTACTCCCACCAGGATGCATAGCGTATGGGATATTATGCGCTTCTTGTAGAATCTTCTGCCTCAATTCGGGATCCTTCGGCATACAAGCCTTTCCTCAAAAGCACAATACCCCATCGCTGTTCACACTAAAATCTGCTATCTCACTACCTGCCACTGGCTGAAATTTTGAACTTAGCGATTCATCAGACAACTGCTTCTCTCTAATCTGACTGACCCAAGAAGGCTTCACTTGCAATTCAGCTAGCACACTTCCATCATCATACAAGCTGAGATGAGCGAACATTGCCCTCAAATGCGATATCACCTTACAACTTAACGCGTCTGCCACAACGTTGGCTTTACCCGGGTGGTACTCGATCGAACAGTCATAATCCTTCAATAATTCAATCCACCTCCGCTGCCTTAAATTCAACTCCTTCTGAGTAAGGAGATACTTCAGGCTCTTATGATCTGTGTAGATAATGGACTTCTCCCCATACAGGTAGTGTCTCCAGATCTTCAGAGCAAACACCACCGCAGCTAACTCCATATCATGCGTGGGATAATTCACTTCATGCGGTCTTAACTGCCGCGACGCATATGCTTCCACCTTCCCTTCCTGCATCAACACACATCCTAGCCCCGTGTGCGACGCATCGTAGTAAATGACAAACTCCTTCCCAGCCTTAGGCTGAATCAACACTGGAGCCTCAGTCAAGATCCTCTTCAACTTCTCAAAACTTTCTTGTTGCTTATCTCGACTGGACAAGCGGTACCTCTTCCGTAACAACTTGGTTAGTGGTGCAGCTATTAGTGAGAACCCCTCAACAAACCTTTTGTAGTACCCAGCTAACCCAAGAAAACTCCGAGTTTCTGCCACAGAGTTAGGCGGTTTCCATTCCAACACAGCTTCAATTTTCCGGGGATCCACCCTAATTCCCTCAGCAGACACAACATGTCCCAGAAAGGTAACTTCCCTTAACCAGAATTCACACTTACTGAATTTGGCGAACAGCTGCTTTTCTCTCAGAATTTGCAGAACCACCCGAAGATGCGAATCATGTTCCTCTTCTGTCCTTGAATAAACCAAAATATCATCTATGAACACCACGATAAACCGATCCAAATAGGGTTTGAATACTCGGTTCATCATGTCCATAAACACAGTTGGTGCATTTGTCAACCCAAACGGCATCACCAAAAACTCGAAATGACCATAACGAGTTCGAAAAGCTGTCTTATGAATATCTGCCTCCTTGACCTTCAGCTGGTGATAACCTGACCTCAAGTCTATCTTTGAAAAGACCGAAGCGCCTCGCAACTGATCGAACAGATCGTCTATCCTAGGCAGTGGGTACTTGTTCTTAATCGTCAGCTTGTTCAACTGCCTATAGTCAATGCACATCCGCATCGACCTGTCCTTCTTCCTAACGAACAACACCGGCGCTCCCCACGGAGACACACTTGGTCGTATAAAACCCCGGTCTAACAGTTTCTGAATCTGCGCTTTAAGTTCCACCAACTCTTTTGGCGCCATCCTATATGGGATAATAGACACTGGCGCTGTTCCCAGAAGAAGATCAATACCGAACTCCACCTCACGGTCCGGAGGTAACCCCGGAAGCTCTTCTGGAAAAACATCGGAGAATTCCTTCACCGTTCTGACATCCTTTACAGTCAACTCTTTGGCCTCCAGAGCACTAACAAAAGTTAAGAAAGCCTCACATCCTTTCCTCACCATTCTTTCAGCCTTTAAAGCAGACACTACATTAGGCAAGTAGTTCCTTCTTTCCCCTATCACTAACACCTCATTACCTTCAGGAGTCCTTAACACCATGTACTTAGCCGCACAATCCAAGTTTGCTCGATACTTCACTAACCAGTCCATTCCTAAGATCAAATCGTACTCGCCGAACGGCAGTTCTATCAAATCAGCCGGGAAAACCATCCCTTGTACTCCTAGAGGCACATCCCTAAAGAGTTTGTTCACCACTACAGATTGTCCTAAAGGGCTAAGTACAGTCATCTCCCTAGAAGCAATCTCAGAGTCTATGTTCAGAGTTCCAGACACCGTACTAGCAACATAGGAATGTGTTGACCCAATATCAATCAGTGCAGTAAAAGGCAAACCAAAAATAAGGAACGTACTGGTTATGACGTCCGGTGCATCACCCTCCTCTCGGCGTCTAGCCGCATAGACCAACCAGTGTCTTACATCCGTGTTCCAAAGCACCTCGCGGTGCTCCACGCCCACGACCAAAACCATTTCCTCCCTCCGGCGGACACACCCTCTCAGAATCGCTGACCACCCCTACCGGTGAACATAATTTCGACCTATTGGTGGCGTTCTGTTTGGCTCTTGCGAGCAATCCCTAACCCGATGTTCCACTGATCCACACCTGAAACATCCATTACTTCTTGCCCAGCACTCTCCTGAGTGAAACTTTCCACACGTAGCACATTGCTGAGGCCACCCAAGAATAACAGCGAGGCTGGCGGCTCGACTCGGCCCATCAAACCTTGTCTTCTTCTGGAAATTCCCAGCAGATCTTGACGATCCAAAACTCTTTTTATTTCTACCCCTGCCCCTATCCTAGTTCTGCCTTTCAGATCGCTTTGCCTCTTCGGCTATCTTAGCCTTTTCCACCAAAACAGTGAACTCCCTTTCCCGTTGCGGAGCTATCAGTACTCGCAACTTGTCCCTCAAACCATCCTCAAATCGGACACAACGCTCATGATCTGTTGACACAATACCCCGGGCATACCGACTAAGACGTAGGAATTCTGCCTCATACTCGCCCACTAACTTACTCCCCAGAACCAAGTTAAGGAATGCCTTACGCTGAGCATCCACATAGCTCAACCCAATGTATTTTCCCTGAAACGCAGACGTAAAGAAGTCCTAGGTAATGCGATCCGCTGCAGTACCATCCCTAACCGTGAGCCACCATTGGTAAGCCTCATCTCGGAGAAGAGACACAATTCCTTTCAGTTTCTCCTCCGTAGTGCAGTCAAGATCATCCATGATGCGCTCAACCGCCTCAAGCCAGTACTCAACTACATTAGGAGCTACACCAGAAACACCCCTAAAAATTTCAGCCCCGTTCACTCGAAGTCGCTCCGACACAGATTTTCGGGCCACTGATCCCGTGCTCGCTCCAGCAACTCTTTCCAGAACACGTAACATGGCCTGAGACACAGCATCGTCTCCACCAGTTTGATCCTAAAATTCTGCTTCCGCAACTGGCGGTGCGGGCACTTCACCTTCCGGCCCAAGCTCAGATTTTGAAGGCTCAGCTCCAACATCTTGGCCTCTCCTACGGTCTCGCACACTACGTCCACGGCCTCTAACGTTCATGACTATCGATTCGACTTAATCTGATTAAAAGTTTTATGAATTAGTATTTTCTTCCACTGTTTGTTACAGAGCAGTCTTATGAGAATAGCATTATGAGTAATTCTCGCCAATTCATGCATACCTAAGGTTTCAGTCTCTAGAGTTTGCACATCTTAGTACAAGCAATCATAGCACATTACAACTACTTCATGTAAAACAACCAATAGTTAGAAGACTTACCGTGCGGATTTGGTGCCGGAGACTCGGGTGCCATGCTTCCAGAAAACATGTATATTTCAAAACTATTTTCTAAACCATCTTTTGAAACGTGTTTGAACCTCATACCCACAGCCGAGTTTTTGAAACCTCGCTCTGATACTACAATTGTAACACCCCAAACCCGGTCAAAATGTTATGACCGAAACTGGATTGTTACAGGATCGATGGTTTAAAAAAAAATTAGGTAAAACATCGGGATTTGGGAAAACACTTTGTCTAGGGAGTTCAAGCTATGGCTAATTGAGAATTTTGATTAAGAATGTTTTGCCAACTTTATATCAAAACATCTTAGAGTTAAAATGGGTTGGTTATAAAAACCGGACTTGGAATGTTTGATAAGGTAACATTTGAGATCGAAGTTGAGATTCGTGATCTTTTGAAAATAATATTTATGGTGTTAAGAAAAATCCCAAGTTTTAATTATTTACGGCTTGTGATCCAATCGTTGATATTTTGGAAAACCTCTATTTACGTTTTTAAGAAAACCCTATACTAACCGTTTATAAAACATTTAATAACAACATTGAAATAAAACCCAAATTTAAGCTATAGCGGCCTTATTACAAAATAAAAACCCGTTTTAAACTAAGTCCAAATAAAGTAATGCAATTTACTAGAGAAGGAAAGAAAAAAAACATCGCATGGCCACCTCGAGTCCGCTTCAGCTCCAAACCCACGATCTCACGACACCGCAAAATTTAGGCGAGGGTGAGTCACGAAGACTCGGTGTGTAAATCCCCAACATAACTCAAACCGGATTCGTGATGGCGTATGTCACATGTATGCAATGCGGCCCAATCCAGTCTAGCCTTTCCTCCAAACACCCGTGGCATTATGCTACTGTGGTTCTTGACCACCGTGGTCCTAGACCACTCGTGACAATAGTCACTCGTGACAAAGTCACTAATTATATAACCGTGGGGCCAACCCATCGTGGTCATAGACCACCGTGGCGATCTCGATAAATTTATGCATACGCAATAACCCATCGTGGTCTTAGACCATCGAGATAAGTCACTGATATCCGTATACGTGGTTTCAACCATTGTGGTTCTTAGACCACCGTGACATTAGTCACTGATTCTCCTTCTCCTTTCATTAAATCCCGAGCCCATGCTCTTTACTTTATGTTAAGTATGAATGCAACTATAATCATATTGTGTAATAGGTAACTATCTCATACAGGCATAATATCGAACATTCATACATGCACATAATCGTAAATATAAACATCGAAGAACTTACCGGTGTCTCCAACCTTACCCACAAGGGTAACTCGACTATCGAATTAGTCGTTTGCTTTCGGCCCATCATGATTAATAACACAACAACAAGAAACGTGTGAGTAATACACACCTGATAACATGTAACACTAGGCTTTCTACGTCGACGCTTTCACTAGCAGGGACGACAGCTATATGTCTATCCCAAGCAGACGTCGGCTCTCTACCACAGCCCGGTGAAAAATCTCGAACCGCTGATACCGCACGACGCTTAAAGTTTGAAATGGATACTATGGGTACACTCCCCTCCTTGGTTCGACTTACACTTGCATCCATGGAGAATCTTTGATCAGTACACAAGGAGGCGTGGATTGACTAAATAACGGAATTTGGTTAAGGCATATCACATTTGAAAGGAATGAATAACCGAAAAATCACGAGATGACCCCTTACCTTAATATCCCGAATGGAGTGATCCGATTCGGCAAACAATAACTCTCTGACTTCAGACTACAAACACTTCGACTAGAGGAGTGTCCCGGAGTAACATCCCAAAATGAAAAAAGATGAAGGGAGAAAAGATTAGTCGCAAATCATAACTCAGGAGCAACATAACCATTCGGCTATGGCCAAATAGAACCGAAAGAAAAGAAAAAAGAAAAAAAGAGATTCAGCTTTTTGCAATAAGAGAGAAAAGAAATATTACCTTCAAAAATCCAGAAGCAGAGTGAAACCGATTCGTTTGGGGTTACAGGACCTATTCAATGAAAAGAAAGAAAACAAACGAGAGGGTGTCAATAGAATGGATGCAAAGTTTCGGCTAAAAGAAGAAGTAGAGGAGAGGAGGGTTTCAGCCAAAAGAATCAAAGAAAGTAGAAGGAAAAATAAAATGAAAAGAGAGTGTGATGATCAAGGGAAGGTTCGGCTAAGGAGAAATAGAATGTAGAAAACCAAAACAAGAGAAAAAGTTGTTCAAGCAAGAATCCAAAATGGTGAGGAGAGATTCGACTAGCACCCACAAAGATGGTTCGGTTCTAGAGAGGATGGAAGAGAAAAGAAATGCGTAATAAAAGATAAAGTATTTCCAAAAAAAATGAAGAAGGCTATGGACTTTCGGCACTTACAAGGAGTAGGCTACCAGTAAAACGGCACACACACACTCCCTAAACCGAAAAAATGCCCACAAGACTAACCTCAAAACAAAGCTAAATTTGGCATACCCCAAGCTAGACACTAAACCGGATTCTCTTCCCCCACTTCAAGCTTCCCACATTCGGCCACCACTCCACCAACATCAAATCCCATATTTTCCTCCTATATTCACTCCCCTCCAACAATTTGAATCGGTTTGACCCATTCAAACCCCACCATCACCTCATGGCCATTCATTTGAAGTCTTTGACTCATTCAACCAACAAACTTAGAGAGTCCAGCTGCAAGCCACCACCTTAGCTTCTCAAGCGCAAAAATAAAGCTTCAAAGTGAGGCTTACAAGACTCGAACCTCCTCCCTGCTGCTTCTCCCTTGTGACGCCACTTCCCTGCACTCTAAGTGGCGTCTCCTTGCCACTTTACCACCTCACTTCTTGTGTCATCAAACACAAATATTTAAACTTAAGACCTGCCTCTGCTAGCTCTCCCCTAAAGCCTAAAAACAAAGTTTTCACCAAGGCTCAAGCTTATCCCCGAGCCTTCCCGGGACCTCCAAACATACCAAATTAACAAACAAACCATGCCAAACACACAGAGACATAAAATGCAAAGCCCCTAATACCAGGATGTTACAAGGTTATTCCTAAGCTCCCAATTAACACTATGAATCATGTCTACAAGTAGCGGTTTCAAACACTCATCGATCACGCTTTCGCCTAATTGCTGAAAGCTTAAACTAGTTTTTCCTTACCTTTTGCCTTGCTCGTAGAAGGCTCCAATGTTTTCGATGCTTTACACATAATAACCACACAATATACACAATCAAAAATCAACCAAAGACTCACTTCGAACAATAAAAATGCAAGCCTAATCTAAATTCTCTTGTAATCGAAACTTTCGACATAACAAACTTGAATTTCAATTATCTCGGTCTATACTTAATATTTTTGCCTAAAACTTATTCCGTTCATCTAATTATTCACCTACGACTGATTCTCAACGTTTAAACTACTCAAAACTACCCAATTCATGGTATCAAAATTTTTGACATGTTTATGGCAGTTTTCACGAAAATTCATTAAAATATTAGAAATCTTCAACGAAACTTTAAAGTAAGTTTAGAAACCTTCTAATCATGTCAAAACTAATTGAAAAACACTTTGAAACCACATTTTTACCCAAAATCCTTAAATCCACCATTAACGACCCAATTTTTGGCTTTTATTTAAAACATGCGATTTAACGGCTAAAAACTCAATTTAAAGGATCAAATAACATCAAAAACTAATAAGAAATCGAATCGTTACCTTAGTTGATGAAAAACTGAACGTTTGATCAAAAACCCAAAGAACCCAAAAATTCAACAGTGGAGAAATCTATGTTGTTGTTGGATATTTTTCTTGAAATACTATGGAGATTTATTGCTTGGGGAATGATAGAAATATAAAGAATGAAGTTTGGGAATCAAAATTAAATGAGAGGATCTTTGGAATGCAATGGACGGTAAAATAAAAATATGGAGAGAGAAAAACTTGAGTTTTATAAAGATGAAGGGGAAAATAGGGTGAAAATTAAAATTTGGTTTAATTGCCTTTTAAAAACTCATAATTTAGACCCCTTTACAAATTAGCCCTTATTTCAAAATTGAAAGTCTTTTGAACATTATTTTCAAAAATTGTTTTAATTTCCAAAATGTTATAGACAAAACATTTTTGAATACCATGCTAACGAAATTCTCGAGCTCACTAGAGCTAAAATCCCCATTTTACCCTTGAAACTTCTAGGCTCAATTTTGGGATGTGACAGAACTTGAGTATTGATGATGGAGAAGAAGATGGGTGGAGTGTTGCTGGTGAGGAAAAAACTCAGAAATCGGCCTATGAACTATGTCTTGGGGGTTGTTGTTTGATTGCCAGTGTGATACATTTTCCAGCCATGAGAATACTATGGCCAACCTTTGGCATCCTCTTAGAGGGGTAAAAATTTCAAATCTGGGGGGAAAATGCTATCCTTTCAAGTTTTTCCACGAGGTGGATACTGCGTAAATGAAAAATAGAGCCTCGTGGACTTTTAATAATCATTTTTAATCATTCATCAGTTTAAGGAAGATGAGGACCCGATACAGATCCATTTAGTGTTTGTGAAATTCTGGGTCCAAGTGTATGATTTGTGCCCGGGTTTCTTTTCAGAAGTGATGGCAAGGCAATTTGGAAAATTTATTAGCAAATTTATTGAATATGATATGAAGCAGGGTAGTGGGGGAATGACAAATTTCTTGAGAAATTGGGTGCGATTGGATGTCCAAAATCCACTGAAGAGGAAGAAGAAATTAATTATCGCCAAGGCACACGTATGCTACTTTATATATGAGAAATTAACTTTATTTTGTTTCATATGTGGCATGTTAGGCCATGGTAATAGCTTTTGTCCTGTTCGGCTTAACCACGAGGGAAAGAAGATGCAGTTAGGGTGGGATGTAACAACCCGATAGTCAGGGGTGTCGAAAAGTGTATTTTCAGGACTCCGTACCCGTAAACCAGACCCGATAAAAATATTTACGAGGCTAGTTTACTAATGAATTAATTTTTGGATTAGTAAATTTCATGAAATTAGGAGTTGTTAAGGTATAGGGATTAAATCGTGTAAGGGTTAAAAGTTGAATTATAAATGTAACACCCCATACCCGAGTCCGAGGCTAAGACTGGATACAAGACATTACCATGCTTTAACTTGCTTAAACATGTACTTACGGGCTGTAAAATTTTGTCCCGAAATAGAAACTCTTCTTTCTAGGTCAAAACATACATATCATGGGCCGATGAGGCCTTAAACACATATCCGGGAACTTTCGAAACTCATCTGAAAACTTTTACTCGAAGCAGGGACCACACGCCCGTGCAACTTGAAACACGCCCATGTACTCCTGGACATGCCCGTGTCTTCCACCCGTGGTCGACACTGACTTGTTACACACGGCCTGGACACGCCCGTGGCCCTGGCCCATGTGCCAAACCTTAGTATTCTGACTTATCCACACGGTCTATAAACACGCCCGTGTATATCAGCCGTGTGACAATTAAATTTCTAAGTGAAAAGTGCAGACTTCACACGGCCTTGGCACACGCCCATGTGCCAATCGTGTATGTTACACGGCCTGAACCAACGGCCGTGTGATCTGCTCGTGGCCTATCCTGACTTCAAGTATAAAAGTGCAGGGTACGCACGGCCTAGACACATGCCCGTGTATCCAACCGTGTGGGCACTTAGAGGCTATTTACCAAGCCAATTGCCACCCTGAAATCGAGATCACATTCATACTTAATTCAATTACTCAAATTACTACATCTTTCATTGATATCTATAAACATACACACTTAGTCAAAGTTGGCCAATTTCTCTAGCCATAAACAAAAAGGATAATGGACAAGATAGCCTATACTATGGCTCTTCTTAAAACAGATACTCAAATGAAGTGTTTCCTATACATGCCATACTTAATAAAACAACTTGGCTATACCAAAATAGCGATTGATAGTGTGCTCCGAGCTCCGATGACGATGATCCACGAGATTAGCTTGGCGGGACTACATGGAAAGAAAGAGTGAAAGACATAAGCATTTAGCTTAGTAAGTTTGCATATAATGCACATAACAACATACTGGCTTAAATTAAACCATTTGACATAAACAATGGTATCATAATTTCAGCTATAAAGCTTACTTGCTCATACTTGATTCTTACATATCTCATGATACTTACTAGTCTCATACTTGTGAGGTAAACAAGGTACCTGTATCACTTGATCACATTGATTAGCATACTTTGACATAATAATAATCTCTAATTTATCATTCATAACATGAATAATACTCATTTTCACTTGATAATAACTTTGCTTACTTAGCTTTCTTGTTATCTCATTTGAACTTAGCTCGTTTGCCCGATGAATTTATATGAATAACCGAGGATACTAAATCTCATCTCACATAACTCAATACCAAAGCCATATCCTAGATACGGTCTTACATGGAATGTCTCATCTTGGTTTCGAGGCCATGTCTTGACATGGACTTATACAAAGTCTTTCTCGTGAGTTCCTTTGAAACTTACCATTGCCATGTCTTGACATGGTCTTACTTGGTATCTTTGCTCATGAACTGGTCAATGCCGAGCCTTGGCTCGGGCTTACATGAAATCTCTTTCTCTTGATAGCTTTTTCAATGCCAAGCTTACCTTGGACTTACATGATAACTTTTCAATGCCAAGCTTGCCTTGGACTTACATGATAACTTTTCAATGCCAAGCTTGCCTTGGACTTACATGACATCTTTGCTTTGAGACTCACCAATGCCATGCCTTGGCTTGGACTTACATGGGTCTTCATCTCATAATAACTCTTCAATGCCAAGACTTTTCTTGGTCTTACATGATAACTTCCTTGATTGCCGATGCCATGCCTCGGCTTGGTCTTATACGGACTTTCTCATTTCATGTGGTAGATCGAGTATCCTAAGCTATTCAACTTTAATCGGGGCTTTTTCATGCTTGATCTCATTAATTACTTTGTTTAACATAACATTAAACATTTTCATAATAATATTGTACATTATACTAAGCAATTCAATGATATTAATCATAAAGCTTAGAAATCATACAAACTTACCTCGATATACAAAATGTATGTAGGTATGCAATTTAGTCCTCGACTTTGTTCTTGCCTCGATTTCGATCCGAAGCCGTTTTCTTGATCTATAATCATAAATAGATCATTTAATACTCACATTGACTAAATTGACTCTTAACTCATACTTTGGCAAAATTACTATTTTGCCCCTATACTTTCTCATATTTGCACTTTTGCCCAAAGGCTCGTAAAATGAATCTCATTCAACTTTCTTAAACTTCATGCTTACCTGATTCATTTTCTCTACTATAGCAATCATCAATTCCCATTATTTCTAATAGGTATGACCAATTTCATAATTTTTACAAACTAGTCCTTACTAGCATTTTTCATGAAATTCACTTAGAAAAAGATGTTTATCTAACATCAAACTCTCATAAACTTCCATAAAATATCATTTTACAAGCATTTCACTCTTGGGTAGATTTTTTAACATGCATCTTAGCTTATTTTATAGCTAAAAATAGCTAATTCATAATACGAGAACTTCAAAAACACGAAGAATATTAAAAACGGGGCTAAGATGAACTTACTAGCAAGCTTGAAAAAAAATGAAGAACCCTAGCTATGGAGTCTCCAAATTTTTGGCACAAGAGGAAGAAGATGAATGAAATTTTATCATCTTTTTCCTATTTTAATCATTTATTAGACAAATGACCAAAATGCCCTTCTCTTAAAAATTTTCCCTTTTACTAACTCATGTCCATTTTTGTCCAAAACTTATAATTTGGGCAAATTGATGTTTAAGGACTCACAATTAATATTCTAAAGCTATTTTATACAAAAAGCTTCTAGAAACTCATATTTTGCAACTTTTGCAATTTAGTCCTATTTGATCATTCCATGTCAATTTCACAAAATTTCTATATGGAACTTTAATACTATCATGCAAACATGTCATAAACATTAAGAACTCAATTTACTAACTCAAATTTGTGGTCTCGCACCACTATTCCAACTAGGCCCTGAATCGGGATGTTACATTTCTCCCCCTCTTAAGATTTTTCGTCCCCGAAAATCTTAACAGAAAACAGGTTTGGGTACTGGTTTCTCATGATTTCTTCTGGTTCCCACGTAGCTTCTTCTATTCCATGTCTTTGCCACAATACTTTTACAGGGGCAATACTTTTATTCCTTAGTCGCTTGACTTCCCGAGCTAAAATCTTAACTGGTTCTTCACCATAAGTCATGTCGGGATGAATCTCTATCTCTGACGGGGTAATTACATGTGAAGGATCTGATCGGTAGTGTCTCAAAATTGACACGTGAAACACATCATGTATATTTTCTAACTCTGATGGCAGAGCCAATCTGTAAGCTACCGGTCCAACTTTCTCGGTAATCTTATACGGTCTAATAAAACGTGGACTCAACTTGCCTTTCTGGCCAAATCTGAGAACTTTTCTCCATGGTGACACTTTTAAGAAAACTTTATCTCTGACTTGATACTCTATCTCTTTTCTTTTTAAGTCCGAATAGGACTTCTGTCTGTCTGATGCAACTTTTAAACATTCTCGTATCACTTTCACTTTCTCTTCAGCTTCTCTAACCAAATCAACCCCATGAATTTGGTTTTCCTTGAGTTCAGTCCAAAATAAAGGCGTTCTGCACTTTCGCCCATATAGAGCCTCATAAGGCGCCATCTTTAAACTCGACTGAAAACTATTATTGTAGGCAAACTCTACCAATGGGAGAAACTTTTCCCAACTGCCTCGAAATTCAAGAATACTACATCTGAGCATATCTTCGAGTACTTGAATTAACCTCTCCGACTGACCGTCAGTTTGAAGATGAAAAGCGGTACTAAAGTTCAACTTTGTACCCAAGGCCTCTTGTAACTTCTTCCAAAATTTGGATGTAAACCTCGGATCTCTATCCGAGATGATTGACAACGGAACACCGTGAAGCCTTACTATTTTTGAAATGTACAAGTTTGCCAACTTGTCTAGTGAGTAATCAACTCGAATAGGTATAAAATGAGCTGACTTCGTGAGTCTATCAACTATAACCCATACGACATCTTCCTTGCTCGGAGATAATGGTAGACCCGTTACAAAATCCATAGTAATACGGTCCCATTTCCACTCCAGAACTAAAATGGGTTGAAGCAAACCCGAAGGTACTTGGTGTTCAGCCTTTACTTACTGACAAATCAAGCATTTGGAAACAAACTCTGAAGTATCTTTCTTCATTCTCGCCACCAATATCGTTGTTTCAAGTCATTATACATCTTGGTACTACCCGGATGTACAGACAAACATCCATTATGGGCCTCATGCAAAATTTTCTGAATAAGCTTTTCTTTTCTCGGTACACAAGCTCTATCTTTGAACATCAGAATTCCATTGGGACTAATCCGAAAGTCAGATTCAACATCTGTCTCGCACTGAGCTCTCTTGACTTGCAATTCACTATCTTCTTCTTGAGCTTCAATGATGTCTTGGAGGAAGTTGGTCTAGCTCTCAACTCGGCTAGAATAGAACCATCGTCGGATAAAGTCATCCGTGAATTCATTGCCCTTAATGCAAATAGGGATTTTCTACTCAAAGCGTCGGCAACCACATTCGCCTTCCCAGGATGGTAGTCAATGACCATCTCAGAATCTTTTATCAACTCTAACCATCTCCGCTGTCTTAAGTTCAACTTTTTCTGCATCATCAAGTACTTCAAACTTTTATGATCAGTGAAAATCTGATATCTCTCACCATATAGGTGATGTCTCCATATCTTCAATGCGAAGACTATGGCAACCAACTCTAAATCATACGTCGATAATTCTTCTCATGAGGCTTCAATCATGCGGAGGCATAAGCAATCACTTTGCCTTCTTGCATAAGTACACAAACCTAATCCATTTAAGGATGCATCATTTGTAAATTAAAAATTCTTTCCTGTCTCAAAGTTGTACTAAAATTGGGGCTTCTATCAACATTGCTTTCAACTTCTTGAAATTTTGTTGGCATCGTTCTATCCACTCAAACTTCACATTTTTCTATAACAATTTAGTCATCGGGGTTGCAATCATGGAAAACCCCTTGACGAATCGTCTGTAATAGCCGGCTAGGCCTAGAAAACTTCTAATCTCAGAGATATTCTTTGGTGGCTTCCAGTCCATAATAGCCGAAATCTTATCGGGGTCTACTCGAACTCCTTCTCCCGAGACAATATGTCCCAGAAATCCTACTTCCTTGAGCCAAAATTAACTTTTACTGAACTTGGCATATAATTGATTTTCTCGTAGAATCTGTAAAACTGTCCGTAGGTGCTCAGCATGCTCATTCTTATCTCGGGAATAAATCAGTATGTCGTCAATGAAAACGACTACAAACTTGTCGAGGTATAGTCTAAAAATGTGGTTCATTAAGTCCATGAACACCACAGGAGCATTGGTCAGACCAAAAGGCATGACTAAAAATTCATAATGCCTATACCTTATTCGAAAAGCCGTCTTGGACGCATCTGATTCTCTTACTCTCAGCTGGTAGTACCCTGATCTCAAGTCTATTTTGGAGAACACAATGGCTCCTTTCAATTGGTCGAACAAATCATCGATCCTAGGCAATGGGTACTTGTTCTTTATTGCCACTTTATTAAGTTGACGGTAATCTATGCACAATCTCATAGTGCCATCTTTCTTTTTCACAAATAAAACCGGAGCACCCCATGGTGAACAACTTGATCTTGCAAAGCCTTTGTCTGTTAACTCTTGCAACTGTATCTTCAGCTCTCTTAACTCTGTTGGAGCCATTCTGTAAGGAATAATAGATATCGGTACAGTACCAGGAGCTAGCTCAATGCTGAACTCAACCTCTCTAACAGGTGGTAGTCCTGGTAATTCTTCGGGAAAAACATCCATTTATTCACATACTATTGGTACTGACTCAATCTTTAACTCTGTTTCTTTATCATTCATCACAAAGGCCAAATATACTTCGTACCCCTTTCTTACATATCTTTGTGCCGTCATATGAGAAATCATTGCCGGTGATTTACTTTGCTCATCTGATTCTATATGGAGAGTATCCCCATTCTCACATCTCATCTTGATATATTTCTTCCCACAATTAACTATTACATAATGGGTGGTCAACCAGTCCATACCAAGAATGATGTCAAACTCATCAAATGGTAGCAACATAAGATTTACTTTAAAGTAATGACCTCTAATCATTAATGGACATTCTCTACATACTTCATTCACTAACACACTCTTGCCTAAAGGATTAGACACTTTAATCGCAAATTCTATAGAGTCTATAGGCATTTTTATACTGGATACTAGTTTCATACAAATGTAAGAGTGTGTGGATCCGGGATCTATTAAAGCAATAACTTTAACATCATGAAGAGAAAAGGTACCCGTAATAAAATCAGGAGAAGATGCCTCTTCGCGAGCGCGAATGGCATAAGTCCTCGCAGGCGCCCTACCCTCGGGTCTCGCAGCCTGCTCTCTAGGGTTACCTCTTCCTCTCACCCCACTTCCTGGGTTCCCCTGCGGTCTTCCTCTGACCACACTCCCGGATCTCGGGATCTGAGTTCTTTCTTCTTTTGTCGTCTCTGGACAATCTTTTATATAGTGGTCTTGGGAACCACATCTAAAACATGCATTTTCATGCGCTCGGCATTCTCCAAGATGACGTCTGCCACACTGTGGACATTCGGGTCTATCCGACTGGATGTTCCCCACACTAGTAACTGAGGTCGTCTGTGCCTTACTTCCCGAATACTGCTTACTCTTGTCCTTCCTTGAAAACCCAATGGAAGTAGTAGATCGGGTAGGGAAATGTCTTAACTTCTTGGATGAAGATTGGAATGACTTATTCCACTTTCTCTTTCTAGAGTCACGAGACCCCATTTTAGACTTTCTTTTCTCTTTTACTAATTCCTCGGCTTTACAAGCCCTCTCTACTAGCACAACAAATTCCTTTAGTTCTAGGACAGTAACAAACAGTTTGATGTCCTCATTCAACCCGTCTTCAAATCTTTTACTCATGATGGCCTCAGTGGACACGCATTCGCGAGCGTACTTACTGACATCTTGCCTTGCTTCAGTTCTAGGAATTCTTTCCTTTTCTGGTCCACAAACCTTTGACTGATATACTTTTTCTTGAATTCTTCTTGGAAAAATTCCCATGTGATCCTTTACCTCGGTACCACCGACACAAGGGTGTTCTACCATTGGTAAGAAGAATCTCTTAGAAGAGAGACTACACACTTCATGCATTCCTCAGGTGTACACGACAGCTCATTAAATACCCTGATAGTATTTTCTATCCAGAACTCAGCCTTTTCCAAATCATCATCTTTTCTAGCCCGAAATTCTTCTGCCCCATGTTTCCTGATTCTATCAACCGGAGGCTTCTCTCCTCTTACCACCTGTAACATCCTAGGAAGGGCCTATGCATTTTTCAGATCAATTGTATGAAATGACAAGTCTTAAGTATTATGAATAAATTTTTGATACTTTTGGAAACCTAGAAATGAATGAAAATGGAAATGAAAATGGAGATGGAAATGAAAATGGAAATGGAAATGGACATTTTTGGGAAACTTAGACATTTTTGGAAACCTAAACATTTTTGGAAATGATCCAAAATGGAAACTTGAACATTTCGGGAAACTTGGATATATGAGAGAAATAAAGGAGTTTTATTCACATAAATATGTGAATAATAAGAGAGAAATAAAGGAGTTTTATTCACATAAATATGTGAATAATAAGAGATAAATAAAGGAGTTTTATTCACATAAATATGTGAATAATAAGAGATAAATAAAGGAGTTTTATTCACATAAATATGTGAATAATAAGAGATAAATAAAGGAGTTTTATTCACATAAATATGTGAATAATAAGAGATAAATAAAGGATTATTTTCTAATGAGATAATTGAGGAGATAATTGATGGATTAAAGGCTTTTATCTTTTAAATAAAAGAGATAATATTATCAAAAAGAGGAGTGGTGGCCAAGTAAAGGACTCCTAGGGTGATAACTTTGGCTATAAAAGGAGGACAGGAGGGCTACTCATCAACATTTGCTCCCTCTTCCTCTCTCGTAGAAATTCTCCCTAGGCAAAACCCCTCTCTGCCGAATTTTCATTAAGCAAAAATCCTCTCTTTTTCTTCTATTTTCTTCTCCGTTCTCATGTTAGTGAATCTTTGTGGATTCTAAGAAAGAGGGCAATCATCCACAACATCAAAAGGGGATCTTTTGGAAATCTAAGGATCTAAGGTAAGGATTATAAATATAAATATGTGGTTAAAGATTATGATTCACGTTTTCAAAGTTAGATCTAATCTAACACGTAGTTATAGGATTTCAACAAGCTTATAAAGGAATCCTCTTGATTTGGAATCCCATCATAAGGTAAGGGATATTCGGCCAAGGCATAATTTGTTTAAGTGTTTTCCATTATTTCAAAACCGAAAACCGACATGGTTACATACCTAGTATTAGCCGATTTCAAGGAAGAGGAATTCTAGCAGCTCGTTGGGACTTGATTAAATCAATTCGGCAACTAGGTAAGTAATTCTACTTCTAGTAGGATTTGGTTTTAAGACCAAATAGGTTTATTTATATGTTTTAATTAATGGCCGAATATAGGAGTGAAAGATCTAGATCGGTAGATCGCTTCACTGGAATTCACGGAAACTATTAAGCTTAAAAAGGTGTGTACTCTTACTAACTTTCAATAAATTGCATGGCAATCATTAAATATATAAATATGTAACAAGATGTGAATGTGGCTAAGCACCACAAATGTGGTAAGGAGTACCAGTGCACGTTTCCTACTTTTGATAGGATTGTGAATGTGATATATTTTGAACATGTGATTAGTAACATGAATGAAAATTAAGTATGTGAAATATGTTATGAAATAATTGGGGCATTCGGGATATTTGTGGAGGAAGAAAGTGAAGGTGATGACTACGGTCTCACCAACGTAAAGTGGTGACTACGGTCACATAAAGTGAAAAGTGGTAACCGGTTACATCCAGTGAATACAAAGTGTCTAATGACACAACATAAGTGGGCGATGAGCACGTCGATCGCAATGATCGCCTTCGATGGTGTGTAGCGGATGGAGGGTCGACTTAGTAGTCCCCGCGGTGTACAAAGTTGGTACGGGTGGTGTGTAGCGGATGGACAAATAGGTTTGGATTTGGGTTGCATCATCCTTTATTTTGTATGAACATGATATTGATATGACTTGTATGCCCGATTTGTTGGAAATTAGTACTATGTACACATTGAGTCTGTTGACTCACCGTTGGGGAATTATTTTTCGTGTGATGAGCAAGTAATGGACCGGGTCGGCAGGAGCTAAAGGTGGCCATGCATCGCTTGAAGAAATTATTTGGAATTTGGACTTTATGAAATTTTAGTACTTTATTTTGGGTTTGAATGATGTAATAAGGCCATAAGGCCAGTTGGATTTTCTTTATTCTGTTTATTTTTATTTAAATATGATACAAATTATGTTTGATTAAAGATAAGTAAATTTATTTCTTTTAAAATAATAAACCCAAAAATTATTTTGTCACCTTATTTAAGTTGGATTTTAATTTATTAAATAGGTTTCAAATTAAGCCAAACCTAAAACAATTTTTTTAAAATTTACACAAATTTTCTCTAAGTCATTTAGAACATTGAAAACCGATTTATTTAAGGAACATACCAGATCCGGTTCAAGCTCGTGGGCCGGGTGTGGGTGTGTTCGATTGGTATCGAGCCCAGTTTTAAAACTCTCGGCACTGTGGGCTCGTGCCCAAAACGTTTTCAATTCGAGCCCAAATGAATTTCTTTGAAATAAGCGAGTTTTATGGCATGGCACCTAAGTCTCCCATGATCCACGTGTAAGTACCTTTAACCATCTGTGTGATTATGTGAATTATGAATTGTAAAAGGGTAGAAAAGGCATGGAACGTAGAATAGTGTGATAGGAACTTGAACCCTAGGTTTAGACTACTCAAACACTTGAAACTCATAAGACTTAATGAACTTAACAAACCTATGACTAAGTTATTAAGCTAGGGTGTGGCAACCCCATGCACGCATGTCTAGGATTGGATCCGGGAAGAGCACGGTATTTTAGCGGTCCTAGTGACTCACCTCCTCTTCGCAGTATCCTACCCAGTGCGTAGCTTCGGTTCGCCCTAACTCGGAAGGCTGGTGGTGTGGCAACCTGCGTGCGCATGTCTAGAAAGGTCGGTGAGAGCTTGGTATTTAAGCGATCCGCGTGACTCACCTCCTCTTCATTCGAATCTTGCACAGTGCGTAGCTTTGGTTCACCTACGACCAAGAGGGCTCGGTCATAGGCTAAACACAAAGAATAAAACCCGAAAGGGACTTAGCCGCTTTTCTTTTTAAAAAAAAATACCCTTGGTTTATAAAATGACCAAACCACCCATAGTTTTAACAAAATTTCATTACTTTATCAAATGTTCAAAAACCCTAATTTGTAAAATATCAAACTATCTTGATTTTGGAAAATTACAAAATTGCTCCTAACTTACAAAATTACCAAAACGACCCTGATTTCCAAAATTTTTACAATATCATTGCTTTGAAAAGTGTAACTCTCAAAGGAACCCTCAATGTTTTACAATCTTGGAAAATATCCCTAACTTAATAAATTTTACAAATTTACCCTGATTTTTGGAAAAATTATCAAAATACCCCTGAGATCAAAAATTACCGAAATACCCCTGGATTTCAAAATTCTTCCAAAATTTCCCCGGAACTTTAGAAGTACCAAAATACTTTCGTCAAAATCACCAGGGAACTTTTTATTTTTGAAAATTTACGAAAATACCCCTGTAGGATAAAATTACGAAAATGCCCCTGGGTAGTGGAAAAGCAAAATAACGAAAACAACAACAAGAATTACAACGTTTCTTTGAATGAACGAAAGTTCATATTTGTTGATGGATGAATGAATGAATGCAAGACAGTATGCATGTATGAATACGAAAGAACCACTCTTAAACTCTTCTTCATAAGATATCATCGCGGGTAATAAGTGAAACAAGAATACTAATACATAAAATTCCTTAATCAGATCTCGTCGATAATGAGCTCAAGAGGACGTGGTCGTCGTGGAAGAGGTAGAGGAAGGATGATTTGTTAGATCGGGACAAGGTTTCGACAATGAGATACCACCACCACCATCACCCCCAGTTTGTCAATGTTGAGAAGCAGCTCGCACAGGAAGATGCCGTGTCGCAGTCGTCTTTGCGAGTTTTGGAATTGGTGGTCGTGCAGAAACAATTCAGAAATCGTAAGTTGTGGCTCGAGCGGCTCCGTGCTAATGGAGTGAAATGTTTAGAGGAGTATCGGGAGTGGCACCCAAAGATACCGTGAGTCATTGGTTGAAGCAACCGAGCGCATCATGGATGAGCTCGACTTGACCCCGAGGAGAAGTTGAAAGGGATGACGCATCGTTACGCGATGAAGCGTATCAATGGTGGTTAACCGTTCGGGACGGTGCCACGGCGGAAGATCGACACAGGAATATGCTAAGGAAGCATTTGGTAAGAAGTATGTGGGAACGGTATATAGATGAGCAAAGGAAGGCTTTTTCTCAGGGGTTGGTACAAGGAAGTAAGTGCACACCGAATATGAAGCGGAATTCTTGAGGTTGAGCCGATATGCCCGAGGAGTAGTGGCGATCGAGCATGAACGCAGCGTGTTCGTTTTGAGGACGGACTTAGGGACGATTTGAGACTTTTGATAGCACCGCATCGGAGCGGGAATTCTCTACCTTGGTGGAAAAGGCTAAAGTGGTGAGGGAATTAAGGACGCCACCCAAGCGGTGTGTGGCGAAATAAGCCCAAAAGAGTTTTGGGCCATCCGAAAAGGCCACAAGAGGCCTAGAGTTGATGTGCCACAAAGTCAACAGGCTGGTACGGGCTGGCAATTTTGCCCTTGTGAACATTGTGGAAGGAAGCACGGGGGAGAGTGTTGGAAAAAGGCGGGACGATGTCTCAAGTGTGGGTCCAAGGACCATATGATTAAGGATTGCCCCAAGCTATTAGATGAGAGCCAACCAGCACTCGGAGTAATGCTAACCGGTGGTAGAGGCGGACAGCTGACCTCAAAGAGGTCGTGGGTCGGCCAACAGAGGTAGTGGCGAGGCCGTGGAGCTCGTGGCCGAGGTGCAGCTAACGCCGAAGCAAGGCAACCGGGTTTGGTTTACGCGGTTCGCCGGAGGGAAGAGGGAGACGCGCCGGATGTTATAACCGGTACGTTCTTTATTCATGACAAACCCTATTTTGCTCTTATTGATGTGGGCTCAACTCATTCCTATGTTGCATGTAGCGTGGTTGAAACACTAGGCCTAGACTCGAACTTTCGGATAGGCGGATAATCGTAGTAAGCCCTTTAGGCCAAAGCGGTGAGGATAGATAGGATCTTTCGGAATGTACCCCTAGAGATTCGTGGAGCGAACTTTCTGGCCGACTTAATGGAATTACCCTTCTGAGAGTTTGAGCTTATACTTGGAATGGATTGGCTAGTAGAGCATCGAGCCGTGTTGGATTGTGCGGCTAAACGTATGGAACTAAGAACCCGTAAGATGAGGTAGTAGTGATGATCGGAGAAAGGAGGAACTACTTGTCTAACGTAGTTTCAGACCGAGGGCCGAGAAAATGGTTAAGAAAGGATGTAAGGCATTCTTAGCCTTCTGGAGTGAGTGCGTTAAGAGGAGAAGAGGAAGGTGTCAAGGGAGTTAGAAGCAGTAAGGGATTTTGAGGATGTATTTCCGGAGGAGTTGCCCGGAATACCCCCGGATAGAGAAGTGGAATTTGGAATAGATTTGCTACCAAGAACAGCTCCTGTGTCAATCCCTCCCTACCGAATGGCACCAAAGGAGTTAGTGGAGCTCAAGGCTCAAATCCAAGAGTTGTTGGATCGTAGGTTCATTCGACCCAGTGTGTCTCCGTGGGGAGCACCGGTTCTCTTTGTGAAGAAGAAGGATGGAACTATGCGGATGTGCATAGATTATCGTCAGTTGAACAAACTGACCATCAAGAACAAGTATCCTTTGCCAAGGATAGATGACTTGTTCGACCAACCGAAAAGGGGCATTTGTGTTCTCAAAGATCGACTTAAGGTGGGTATCATCAATCGAAAGTGAAGGAGGTCGATATTCATAAGACCGCTTTTAGGACAAGGTACGGTCATTTTGAATTTGTGGTGATGCCGTTTGGGTTGACGAACGCATCGGCCGCGTTCATGGATATGATGAATAGGGTTTTCCAACCCTACTTGGATAGATTCGTCGTGGTGTTCATCGGCGACATTTTGGTGTATTCCAAGACGGAGGAGGAGCACGATGAGCATCTCTCGAGTTGTGTTAGAAGTGTTAAGGAAAAGAAGCTTTATGCCAAATTCAGCAAGTGCGAATTTTGGCTCAAGGAAGTGGCGTTCCTAGGACATGTGGTATCCGCAGAAGGAATAAGAGTGGATCCTAGGAAGATTGAAGCAGTGTTGGATTGGAAATCACCTAGGTCGGTGCTCAAATCAAGTTTCTTAGGCTTGGCAAGCTATTGTGAAGGTTCGTGGAAGGATTTCGTCAATAGCCGCACCTTTGACAAAGTTACTAAGGAAGGAAGTACCGTTTGTGTGGACGGATAAGCAACAGGAGAGCTTTGAAAAGCTTAAAAAGGTCTTGTGTAAGCTCGGTGTTAATTCACCGGAGGCGGTAAGGACCGTAGTATATTGTGATGCTTCGCACATAGGGTTAGGTGTGTGCTAATGCAAGAAGGAAAGGTAGTCGCTTATGCATCTCGACAGATTAAGGCCGCATGAGGTGAACTACCCAACTCATGACTTGGAACTCGCGGCGGTGGTTTTCGCCCTCAAAGTTTGGAGGCACTACCTTTATGGAGAAAGGTCGAAGAATTTACACGGACCACAAAAGCCTTAAGTATTTGTTGACTCGAAGGAGTTGAACTTGAGGCAAACGAAAGGTGGGTGGAGTTATTGAAAGATTATGACTGTTCGATAGAATACCATCCGGGCAAGGCGAATGTGGTAGCTGACGCCCTAAGTAGGAAGGTTGTGTCGGATTTAAGGGCTTTGTTCGCTCACTTAAGTTTGTATGAAGACTAAGCTTTGTTGGCGAGTTACAAGTCAAGCCAACTTTGGTCAAGGAGGTGAAAGAGGGACAGTTGGCGGATAAGGACTTAAGTACTAAGTTACAGCAAGTACGGCAAGGAGGATTAAAGGATTATGGCGTCAATGATGAAGGAGTACTGTGCTACAAGGAAAAGGTTTGTATGCCGAGGGATAAGGAGTTGAGACAAAGGATTCTTCGGGAAGCGCATGGTAGTCCTTATGCTATGCATCCCGGAGGCATCAAGCTGTATAGAGATCTAAGGGAACAATTTTGGTGGTCAGACCTGAAACGAGAGGTGATCGAATTTGTGGGGAAATGTTTGACATGTCGACAAGTAAAGGTGAACACCAAGTCCCATCAGGATTGCTTCAACCAATTGAGATTCCCCAATGGAAGTGGGAAAGAATTACCATGGACTTAGTTAGTGGGCGCCCCTTACGCCCACTAAGAAGGACTCGGTATGGGTGATAGTGGACCATTTGACCAAGTCCGCACATTTTATCCCCGTGAGGATCGACTATTCCCTTCAAAAGTTAGCCAAGTTATATGTGGCGGAGATCGTGAGGCTACACGGGGTACCGATGTCGATCATCTCTGATAGAGACCCAAGGTTTACGTCTCGATTTTGGAAAGCACTTCATCAAGCATTAGGCACTAAGCTAGACTTCACTACGGCTTTTCATCCACAATCAGACGGGCAGTCTGAACGGGTTATACAAGTGTTGGAAGATATGCTAAGAGGCTGTGTGATGGATTTCCGAGGAAGTTGGGAAGATTACTTGCCTCTAGCTGAGTTCGCCTACAACAACAGCTATCAGGCAAGCATTCGGATGGCACCATACGAAGCATTGTATGGAAGGAAATGTAGAACACCAACTTGTTGGACCGAGTTAGAGAACGCCGCGTTTTGGGTCCAGAGTTAGTGGCGGAAGCGAGGAGAAGGTGGAATTAATTCGCACGGTTGAAAGAAGCTTCTGATAGACAGAAGTCGTACGCAGACCTTAAGAGGAAAGAAATTGAGTTTGAAGTAGGAGACCAAGTGTTTCTAAAGGTCTCACATTGGAAGAAGGTTATGCGGTTCGGTCGCAAAGGGAAGCTAAGCCCAAGGTTTATAGGGCCCTATCAAGTACTGAAGCGAGTTGGGCGGTGGCATACCAATTGGAGTTGCCACCGAGTTGCATCAAATGCACGACGTATTTCATGTGTCCATGCTACGCCGCTATCGATCGGATCCGTCTCATGTGGTACTGTTGAAGAAGTGGAGTTAAGGCGGATCTATCCTACGAGGAGGAGCCGATTCAGATCTTGGGCGTGGACGTGAAAGCACTACGAAAGAAGTCGGTGCCTTTAGTCAAGGGGTTATGGCGCAATCATGGATCGGAAGAAGCTTCGTGGGAGCGAGAAGAGACAATGCGACAAACAATACCCTCAACTGTTTAGTTAGGAAATTTCGAGGACGAAATTTTATTTAAGGGGTAGAAGCTGTAACATCCTAGGAAGGGCCTATGCATTTTTCAGATCAATTGTATGAAATGACAAGTCTTAAGTATTATGAATAAATTTTTGATACTTTTGGAAACCTAGAAATGAATGAAAATGGAAATGAAAATGGAGATGGAAATGAAAATGGAAATGGAAATGGACATTTTTGGGAAACTTAGACATTTTTGGAAACCTAAACATTTTTGGAAATGATCCAAAAATGGAAACTTGAACATTTCGGGAAACTTGGATATATGAGAGAAATAAAGGAGTTTTATTCACATAAATATGTGAATAATAAGAGAGAAATAAAGGAGTTTTATTCACATAAATATGTGAATAATAAGAGATAAATAAAGGAGTTTTATTCACATAAATATGTGAATAATAAGAGATAAATAAAGGAGTTTTATTCACATAAATATGTGAATAATAAGAGATAAATAAAGGATTATTTTCTAATGAGATAATTGAGGAGATAATTGATGGATTAAAGGCTTTTATCTTTTAAATAAAAGAGATAATATTATCAAAAAGAGGAGTGGTGGCCAAGTAAAGGACTCCTAGGTGATAACTTTGGCTATAAAAGGAGGACAGAGGGCTACTCATCAACATTTGCTCCCTCTTCCTCTCTGTAGAAATTCTCCTAGGCAAAACCCCTCTCTGCCGAATTTTCATTAAGCAAAAATCCCTCTCTTTTTCTTCTATTTTCTTCTCCGTTTCATTGTTAATTTGAATCTTTGTGGATTTTAAGAAAGAGGGCAATCATCCACAACATCAAAAGGGGATCTTTCGGAAATCTAAGGATCTAAGGTAAGGATTATAAATATAAATATGTGGTTAAAGATTATGATTCACGTTTTCAAAGTTAGATCTAATCTAACACGGAGTTATAGGATTTCAACAGCTTATAAAGGAATCCTCTTGATTTGGAATCCCATCATAAGGTAAGGGATATTCGGCCAAGGCATAATTTGTTTAAGTGTTTTCCATTATTTCAAAAACCTAAAAGCCGACATGGTTACATACCTAGTATTAGCCGATTTCAAGGAAGAGGAATTCTAGCAATGTTGGGACTTGATTAAATCAATTCGGCAACTAGGTAAGTAATTCTACTTCTAGTAGGATTTGGTTTTAAGACCAAATAGGTTTATTTATATGTTTTAATTAATGGCCGAATATAGGAGTGAAAGATCTAGATCGGTAGATCGCTCTACGGGAATTCACGGAAACTATTAAGCGAAAAAGGTGTGTACTCTTACTAACTTTCAATAAATTGCATGGCAATCATTAAATATATAAATATGTAACAAAGATGTGAATGTAGCTAAGCACCACAAATGTGGTAAGGAGTACCAGTGCACGTTTCCTACTTTTGATAGGATTGTGAATGTGATATATTTTGAACATGTGATTAGTAACATGAATGAAAATTAAGTATGTGAAATATGTTATGAAATAATTGGGGCATTCGGGATATTTGTGGAGGAAGAAAGTGAAGGTGATGACTACGGTCTCACCAACGTAAAGTGGTGACTACGGTCACATAAAGTGAAAAGTGGTAACTTCGGTTACATCCAAGTGAATACGAGTGTCTAATGACACAACATAAGTGGCGATGAGCACGTCGATCGTATGCGATCGCCTTCGATGGTGTGTAGCGGATGGAGGGTCGACTTAGTAGTCCCCGCGGTGTACAAAGTTGGTACGGGTGGTGTGTAGCGGATGGACAAATAGGTTTGGATTTGGGTTGCATCATCCTTTATTTTGTATGAACATGATATTGATATGACTTGTATGCTCGATTTGTTGGAAATTAGTACTATGTACACATTGAGTCTGTTGACTCACCCGTTGGGGAATTATTTTTCGTGTGATGAGCGGTAATGGACCAAGGGTACAGGAGCTAAAGGTGGCCATGCATCGCTTGAAGAAATTATTTGGAGTTTGGACTTTATGAAATTTTAGTACTTTATTTTGGGTTTGAATGATGTAATAAGGCCATAAGGCCCAGTTGGATTTTCTTTATTCTGTTTATTTTTATTTAAATATGATACAAATTATGTTTGATTAAAGATAAGTAAATTTATTTCTTTTAAAATAATAAAACCAAAAATTATTTTGTCACCTTATTTAAGTTGGATTTCCAGAATTTATTAAATAGGTTTCAAATTAAGCCCAACCCAAAACAATTTTTTTAAAATTTACACAAATTTTCTCTAAGTCATTTAGAACATTGAAAACCGATTTATTTAAGGAACCTACCAGATCCGGTTCAAGCTCGTGGGCCGGGTGTGGGGTGTTTCACCACCTCTACTACTTGAGGGGCTACTGGGATAGGTTGAGGAATAGGTGGGGGTGGAGGGGGTTGTGCATTCGGGTTCGTACGAACGAACTCCGTGTACCATGTATTCATCATATGGAGGAAGGCTTCTCTAGCCTCTTCTCCTCCTTCTTGACTCACCGTAGTGGGTCGATTCTCATTCTCGTTCGGCACCGTCCCTTCAGCGGGAGCCGACACGTTACTTTATACGTCATCCGCCACAGCTCTATCGGGATCCATTTACTAAATGTATAAACATAATTTAAGTCATCAGGAGTCGTCACACTATCATTATAAAAACATTTTTACGTATGGCATGTATAGCTAGACTCGTGCTTGTGCTACGTTAGTCCTAGAACCGACTAAACCGTAGCTCTGATACCACTAAATGTAAAACCCCATACCCGAGTTCGAGGCTAAGACTGGATACAAGACATTACCATGCTTTAACTTGCTTAAACATGTACTTACGGGCTATAAAATTTTGTCCCGAAATAGAAACTCTTCTTTCTAGGTCAAATCGTACATATCATGGGCCTATGAGGCCTTAAACACATATCCGGGAACTTTCGAAACTCATCTGAAAACTTTTACTCGAAGCAGGGACCACACGCCTGTGCAACTTGAAACACACCCGTGTACTCCTAGACATGCCCGTGTCTTCCACCCGTAGTCGACACTGACTTGTTACACACGGCCTGGACACACCCGTGGCCCTGGCCCGTGTGCCAAACCTTAGTATTCTGACTTATCCACACGGTCTATAAACACGCCCGTGTATATCAGCCGTGTGACAATTAAATTTCTAAGTGAAAAGTGCAGACTTCACACGGCCTTGGCACACGCCCATGTGCCAACCGTGTGTGTTACGACCTTTGAACCAGCGGCCGTGTGATCGCGCTCGTGGCCTATCCCGACTTTAAGTATAAAAGTGCAGAGAGTGCATACGGCCTAGACACACGCTTGCGTGTATCCAACCGTGTGGGCACCTAGAGGCTATTTACCAAGCCAATTGCCACCCTAAAATCGAGATCACATTCATACTCAATTCAATTACTCAAATTACTACATCTTTCATTGATATCTATAAACATACGCACTTAGTCAAAGTTGGCCAATTTCTCTAGCCATATACAAAAAGGATAATGAACAAGATAGCCTATACTATGGCTCTTCTTAAAACATATACTCAAATGAAGTGTTTCCTATACATGCCATACTTAATAAAACAACTTGGCTATACCAAAATAGCGATTGATAGTGTGCTCCGAGCTCCGATGACGATGATCTACGAGATTAGCTTGGCAGGACTACATGGAAAGAAAGAGTGAAAGACGTAAGCATTTAGCTTAGTAAGTTTGCATATAATGCACATAACAACATACTTGCTTAAATTAAACCATTTGACATAAACAATGGTATCATAATTTTAGCTATAAAGCTTACTTGCTCATACTTGATTCTTACATATCCGATGATACTTACTAGTCTCATACTTGTGAGGTAAACAAGGTACTGTATCACTTGATCACATTGATCAAACATACTTTGACATAATAATCATAATCTCTAATTTATCATTCATAACATGAATAATACTCATTTTCACTTGATAATAAGTTTGCTTACTTAGCTTTCTTGTTATCTCATTTGAACTTAGCTCGTTTGCCCGATGAATTTATATGAATAACCGAGGATACTAAACCTCATCTCACATAACTCAATACCAAAGCCATATCCTAGATACGGTCTTACATGGAATGTCTCATCTTGGTTTCGAGGCCATGTCTTGACATGGACTTATACGAAGTCTTTCTCGTGAGTTCCTTTGGAACTTACCATTGCCATGTCTTGACATGGTCTTACTTGGTATCTTTGCTCATGAACTGGTCAGTGCCGAGCCTTGGCTTGGGCTTACATGAAATGTCTTTCTCTTGATAGCTTTTTCAATGCCAAGCTTTTTTTGGACTTACATGATAACTTTTCAATGCCGAGCTTGCCTTGGACTTACATGACATCTTTGCTTGGAGACTCACCAATGCCATGCCTTGGCTTGGACTTACATGGGTCTTCATCTCATAATAACTCTTCAATGCCAAGACTTGTCTTGGTCTTACATGATAACTTGCTTGATTGCCGATGCCATGCCTCGGCTTAGTCTTATACGGACTTTCTCATTTTATGTGGTAGATCGAGTATCCTAAGCTATTCAACTTCAATCGGGGCTTTTTCATGCTTGATCTCATTAATTACTCTGTTTAACATAACATTAAACATTTTCATAATAATATTGTACATTATACTAAGCAATTCAATGAAATTAATCATAAAGCTTAGAAATCATACAAACTTACCTCGATATACAAAATGTATGTAGGTATGCAATTTAGTCCTCGACTTTGTTCTTGCCTCGATTTCGATCCAGGCTTCGTTTTTCTTGATCTATAATCATAAATAGATCATTTAATACTCACATTGACTAAATTGACTCTTAACTCATACTTTGGCAAAATTACTATTTTGCCCCTATACTTTCTCATATTTACACTTTTGCCCAAAGGCTCGTAAAATGAATCTCATTCAACTTTCTTAAACTTCATGCTTAGCTGATTTATTTTCTCTACTATAGCAATCATCAATTCCCATTATTTCTAATAGGTATGACCAATTTCATAATTTTTACAAACTAGTCCTTACTAGCATTTTTCATGAAATTCACTTAGAAAAAGATGTTTATCTAACATCAAACTCTCATAAACTTCCATAAAATATCATTTTACAAGCATGTCACTCTTGGGTAGATTTTTGAACATGCATCTTAGCTTATTTTATAGCTAAAAATAGCTAATTTATAATACGAGAACTTCAAAAACACGAAAAATATTAAAAACGGGGCTAAGATGAACTTACTAGCAAGCTTGAAAAAAAATGAAGAACCCTAGCTATGGAGTCTCCAAATTTTCGGCACAAGAGGAAGAAGATGAATGAAATTTTATCATCTTTTTCCTATTTTAATCATTTATTAGACAAATGACCAAAATGCCCTTCTCTTAAAAATTTTCCCTTTTACTAACTCATGTCCATTTTTGTCCAAAACTTATAATTTGGGCAAATTGCTATTTAAGGACTCATAATTAATATTCTAAAGCTATTTTATACAAAAAGCTTCTAGAAACTCATATTTTGCAACTTTTGCAATTTAGTCCTATTTGATCATTCCATGTCAATTTCACAAAATTTCTATATGGAACTTTAATACTATCATGAAAACATGTCATAAACATTAAGAACTCAATTTACTAACTCAGATTTGTGGTCTCGCACCACTATTTCGACTAGGCCCTGAATCGGGATGTTACAATAAATTGAAATAAACTAAAGGGGCTAAAGTAGCAATTAAACCATTTAACAAATGGTTGTGTATAGGTGGCCGAATATGGTTAAGTGTAAATGCATGTATATATATTATATATGTTATATTATAAAGTAATAATAATAATAATAATAATAATAATAATAGTAAAGACCAAAACTATTACATGCAAACATTAAAGAAAGAAAAGGAGAAGAAGCTCACGACCTAAGGAGGTTTGAAGTTCAAATCCAAATTGGTTAGTGCAATTTAGTCCCTATACTTGTAATTTTTACATTTTTGGAATCCTGGTACCTAGGTATACCCGACCCGTGTTGTAATTTTTAGTATTGTTCAAGATTTTAGATGTTGACACTGTTGAATAGTTTAATTATTAGGGATTAAATTGATAGATTTTTAAGTTAGAAATGGAAAATGACTAAATTGTGGAATAAATTGTTGATTTTGAGCAATAGGGACTAAACTGTGAAAAATTTGAAATTAAGGGGTCAAATTGGAAAAGAGGAAGCTAAATATAGTTAGAGTGAAATTAGTATAAATATATAAAGTTAAATGTGAAGGTTAAAATTAGTCTCAGTTTAGGGACTAAATTGAAAGATAAGCAAAATATAATGTGAAAATTGAAATTTAATGTAAAATTGAATTGTGTAATATTAATGTGGTTTAGTTATTTTATTCCATAGCTAACTTCGTACCGAAATCCTCGAGTAAAAAGGGGAAGGATAAAATCGACGTCGAATAGCTCAGAATTCACGGTTTGTGTTTCTATAATCCGAATTAAATTGTAGATTGTTGTATATTTAATTGTTTGCATATGATAAGCATTTGAGGTGAGTACTTTGGTACTTTGGGATTGAATTGAATTCATTGTGGATTTGAAAATGATTAATTTTGTGTATTATGAAATATGATGATTATATGAATATTGAATTGACTATATGTGATAATGTGTATATATGTGAAATTGAGATATTGGTTGTATTGAAAAGTGAAATGAAACCCTATTAACTTTATCGGGCTGAGTCAGATATAGATGGCATGCTGTAGGATAGGAAGAGTTCATGGATTACTTCAACCTCGAGTCGATGAAGCACTGGGTGCTAATTTGCTTCAGTTTAACTGATGAGACACTAGGTGTCAATTTATATAGCACGGGGCGCAGTTATTACTTCGAATTTATCCAATGAGGCACTAAGTGCGAAACTGGTGTGTTGGTTGGATCCCTGTATCTGTCTGAGTCCGAGTTGTGTTAATAGGGGAAAATAAAATAATAATTTATGTTAATGATATTGAACGACAAAAATGAGAAATGAATATGAGATGAGAAAATATTGAAATGGCAAAATTGAGCAATGAATATGAGATGAGAAATGAAACATGAAATGATGAAGTGAGATGTGAAACTTGAAATGAATTCAAGTATTGATCAAAGAGATGAATCATGTCATTGCATGAGTTGAAATATTCAAATGTTATATGAAATGCCATTGATATATATATATACTTGAATATGTGGAATTTTAGTAGATGTAATAAAGAATGAGAATATTTGTATTATTGATTTAAAACATAAGTGCTTAACATTTCTTGTTATATTCTCACATTTTGATTTCTCATATTAAGTTATATTGTTCGGATTATAGAAATACCATTGAGTTTTACTCAGCGTGCAGTTATGTTTTCTGTGCGTAGGCTAGGTACTTTTCAACGTAGCGCAGACCCGGCATCAAACAACAAATCTCAAGCTCAAGTGTGGTGATATCTTATTTTGTAATGGCATGTACCTAGGGAGTCTTTTGTTTATATTGTTTATAAGTTGTTGTTATCTTAGTTGCTAGTGAAATGATGGTTAAATGTGTATATGGTTATGGTTGAGGCTATGTTGGTATGTTAGCCTAGTTTATATTTTTGTATGTGATAGTTTAAAGTTTGGTAGCTTAAATAGCTAAGTGATAGTCCAATTATGGTAAATGTGATATGAATGAAAGTCTTGAATGTTTGATGTGTTGTTGATGTATTTGAGGGTACATTGATTAGGCATATTACGTGATGAATTTGGTATATTTTAGGCATGTTTAATCGTGTTTTGAGTATGTTAAACGATTGGTAAATGAGTTGCTTAGTGTCCAAGCAAGTAGGAAATGATAAACTTGAGTTTTAAGGTACTTTTAGGTGCACACGACCGTGTGTCACACACGAGTGTGTGTCTCAAGTTAGTGAGTTACACGGGCTAGAACACAAGCTGGGACACGACCGTGTGTCCCAACTTTGAGAGTCACACGGCCTAGTCACACGACCGTGTATCCCCTATTTTTAGGAAATTAAAAAAATGACCTAAACTTCCAGAATTGTTCTGAATTAGTACCTGCCTATTTTTAAACTATTTTTAGGGTCTCTTAGACTCAAAATAGGGGCTGTAAGAGTAACTTTTACTCTGAATTGGAATGGATTAGCAAACCTATATTAGGTGCATTTTACTAACATTATCGAAGATAAATTAAAAATATAATCATTGTCAGATTACATACCAAGACTATAATGCTAATAATTGGAATAGTCTTGTATGTATCCGACTTCTGACATTCAAGAAGAGATAAATAGTGATAAGAGTGTAGACAGTGGAAGACCAAGTTTATCCTTGCCTAGCATGAATCATTATTCAATTGTATAATATTCTAGTATGATAGGATTTGATTGTTTTTGACCTGCCCCTGTATATTATATTGTTAATGGCTAGTATAAATGTGTAATTATGATTGATTAATTGTTTGAAGTGTTAGTAATGCCCGTGAATTCGACGACAGAGAGGGGTTAAGGGTGTTACATGGGATCTTTCCTTCCGTGCGTCATTGAGAAGGGCATCTATCGGCGGTAGTGTTTGGCTCCGGGTGGAAGGAGATGGCGGATTTTGTAAGGCAAATATGGGAAGGCAAAATTTGAGTAGGAAGGGCCTATCTAGCAGCAAGAGTTGGGAAGGGAAGGAGTGGCTAGTGGATTTGGCTTAGTGTCAATGAAACATGACTATGAAGAAAACCCATTAGAGATAGTACACGGAAAGAAGAGGCCTAGGTCTGAAAACATGATTTCCAAAGTTCCAAGTTTACTGAATCGCGTGGAAAATATTGTTAGAGGTGAAGATGTTAAAACTTTACAGATACTGGCGGCTGCTCATAGGCAAGCTAACCGAACGCCATGAAAATGATCAGTTGGAACGTTCGCGGTTTAGGGAACCCGCGGATAGTTCATCGACTTCAACACATGCTAAAGGTTTATCATCCCCAATGTAACACCCCTAACCCATAACCGTCGCCAGAATAGGGTTAAGAGGCATTACCGAACAACCGAAACATTTACAATCATTTTACAACACAAAGTATATCATCATTCAAACACATCAAGATATATACATATAGTCCTTTAATGAGGTCTACAAGACCTTAAACACGTATTACCAATCATTTCAGAACATTTAGTTTCATTCCATATCAAACATAGCAAATCACATTCATATAATCCCTTAATTAGGTCAACGAGACCTTAATCATACATTAGAAAGGGATCGGGACTAAACCAAACACATACAAAAATTTCTGAAAATCAAACATTTTTCAAAGCTACAGAGGTCACACGCCCGTGTGGGTAGGCCGTGTGCCTCACACGGCCTCGGACACGCCCATGTGTCCAAGTCGTGGCAAAACAGGGCATACATACTGACTTGTCCACACGGCCTGAGACACGCCCGTGTGCCTCACCCGTGGTCGACATCGACTTGCACCACACGGCCGCCACACGCGCGCGTGTCCGGCCCGTGGTCGAGTCGACTTGTTTTGAAATACAACCACGAAGGACACGGTCGAGCCACACGCCCGTGTGCTTAACCGTGTGGGCAATTATAGGCCATTTGCATGGCCAAACTTGCCACTCACACTTAGGATCACCAACAAGCATCATACTATATGCATTTATACCTCAAATGGCAACCAAAACATACCAATATATGCACCAAACAATCATCAACCACACCATTTACTTCCATGCTCAAATTCAACTCAAATAAGTCCATCTAAAATATCAATTTCATATCCCAAAACTTATAATCTATCCAACATTCATTCCTTACCAATTCTATCATGAAACATACCATTTCCATCTTGCTAATTTATGCAATAATAATCACTCACAAAGAGTATACACATACATTTATAAGTCATTCTTTTCACATGTTCAAAACATATACCAACCATCAAACTACCAAGCCAAATCACATGGCAAGGCTTATACACTTCAAATCATGCCATAAAAACTACCCTATACATGCCATATACCATATATATATACATATTCCAAAAGTACCAAAATAGATAGCCGATAGTGTGATTGAGTCACTGACGATCCCCAGATCTGAGCTAGCTTTAAATACACTATAAAACAGAGAAACATTTCACACAGTAAGCTCTAAAGCTTAGTAAGTTCGTAATATAATACATTTAACTCTATGATTCAAAATCAATATACAAAATAAACCATCACATAGATTATATTACAAGAATGCACAATCTCATCCTTAGTAATATGCTTACACAACTAACCATTTGTCCATGAATGATATCATCAACCACATAGGTTTCGAACATACCTTTGCCAACACTTAGTTAACGACCAATTTTGCTACTCAATGCTCGATACCACATTTTGATCAATCTTCATTATTCCATCGAATCTATCACACACTTAGTGCCAATTTCATAGCCGAAGCTTAAATATCATCGCACACTTAGTGCCTTTACATTAAACCAAATTTATATCGGAATCGCACACACAGTGCCAATCAATAAGGCCGAGGCTTCCATTACTTCGCACACACAGTGCTATTCACCTCTGTCCCGATTCTAATTATGCACACTTAGTGCCACATTTCTCAATTTCACATATAGTATTTCTAATTCAATATTCACATATTCATTCATTTCATAGCACTTAAACGCAAATTTAACAACTCGTATTATATCCGAACTTACCTCGGACGTAGAAATACCGAGACTAGTCGATCAATCGAGTACTTTGTGTTTGCCTCGATCTCGATCCAAATCTCTCTTTTCTTGATCTATACATATTCAAAATTAACTCATTCATTCACAAAATCATTCAATTTAATCCAAACACATATATTTAGGGCATTTTACAAAATAGCCCTCACATTTTCACATTTCGACACTTTAGTCCCTATGTCATAAAATCACAAAATACACAAAATTTCCATTTACACATGCTTAGCCGAATTTTCCCCTAGCTCATACAAGCGCACATATTTCATTTATTTCACATTTTAATCCTCCAATTTCTCATTTTTCACAATTTAGCCCAAAATAGCCAATTTCATCAAAAATTCAAAGACAGACTATGTTAATCTAACATTAAGCTTTCATATTCCACCAACTAACAACACAAAGCTCACATATTCATCAATGGCACTTCTCAAAATCTTCATCAAATTCTAAAATTAAAGCATGGGCTTGATAGTACGCTAAGCAACGATCACAAAAACGTAGAAATTATCAAAAACCGAACAAAAACTAACCTTGAATCAAACTAAATGTTAGACGAATATTCAAGAGCTTCAAACCCCCTTTTTCTTTTCTATTTTCGGTGAAGAACATTAAAGATGAGCATTATTTCATCCATTTGTTTTATTTTAATTATATTAACATAAATATCAAATATCAATTTTAGCCTTTTTAATATCATTTAAAATCCACTAACCTTAACCCATTTTTGTCCATCCATTCTTTTAATGGTCTATTATCAACATAAGGACTTCTCATTTAAAAAGCCATGCCAAATAAGCACTTTAACAATCAGCACACAGCTTTTGCATTTTATGCGATTAAGTCCTTTTTGAAATTAAGCACACAATCGATAAAATTTTCACACAGAATTTTCACACATGCTTAATCACATATTATAAACACCAAAAATAATTTTAAAATATTTTTCTGACCTCGGATTTGTGGTCTCAAAACCACTGTTCCGACTAGGGTCTAAACCGAGCTGTTACAACTCTTCCCCTTTAGGGATTTTCGTCCCCGAAAATCTTACCAGTGAATAGGTTTGGATATTGCTCTCTCATAACATCTTCAGGCTCCCACGTAGCCTCTTCAACTCCGTGTTTGTGCCACAACACTTTCACTAAGGAAATTTTCTTGTTTCTCAACTCTTTGATCTCGCGTGCTAAAACTCGAATCGGTTCTTCATTATACGACAAATTTGACTAAATCTCAACCTCAGTAGGAGTAATCACATGTGAGGGATCAGATCTGTATCATCGAAGCATCGATACATGAAACACATTATGAATCTTCTCTAGCTCAGGTGGCAACAACAATCTATAAGCAACCGGCCCGATACGTTCAATAATCTCATACGGCCTGATAAATCTCAGACTCAACTTGCCTTTTCTGCCGAATCGAAGTATTTTCTTCCACGGAAACACTTTTAGAAACACGTTATCACCGATCTCAAATTCAATATCCTTCCGTTTCAAATCTGCGTAAGATTTCTGACGATCTGAGGCCGCTTTCAAACTGTCACGAATCACTTTCACTTTCTGCTCAGTCCCTTTGATTAAATCAACCCCGTGAATCTTATTCTCACTAAGCTCAGTCCAATGTAATGGAGTTTGGCATTTTCGACCGTAAAGAGCCTCATATGGTGCCATTTTGATGCTAGATTGAAAACTATTATTGTATGCGAATTCAATCAATGACAAATGCTTTTCCTACGCACTTTCAAATTCAAGAATACAACATCTCAGCATATCTTCAAGAATCTGAATGATCCGCTCGGATTGACCATCCATTTGCGGATGAAATGCAGTACTGAAATGCAACTTTGTGCCTAAAGCCTCTTGCAATTTCTTCCAAAACCGCGAGGTAAATCTCGGATCCCTATCAGACACAATAGATAGTGGCACCCCGTGCAATCTCACAATCTCATAAATATACAACTTAGCTAATTTATCAAGTGAATAATCTGTTCTCACCGGAATAAAATGAGCTGATTTTGTCAATCTGTCAACTATCACCCAGATTGCATCTTTCTTTCTCGGAGATAAAGGTAGTCCCGACACAAATTCCACCGTGATTCTCTCCCATTTCCACTCAGGAATCATAATCGGTTGTAACAAGCCGGATGGAACCTGATGTTTAGCTTTAACTTGTTGACATACTAAACATCTCGAAACAAACTCTGAGATATCCCGTTTCATACCATGCCACCAATAAAACTGTTTCAAATCATTATACATTTTCGTAATTCCCGGATGAATAGCCAAATGACTATTGTGAGCTTCATTCAAAATCAACTTAATCAACTCTGAATTCCTCGGAACACAAATCCGATCTTTGAATCTCAAACAATCATCATTATCCACTCGAAATTCTGAACCGGAATTCAAACCACATTGAGCACGTTTTGTCATCATCTTATTATCACTTCTCTGGGCATCACAAATCTGGCGTATAAACATCAGCCTCACTTTCAATTCAGCCAAAACCGAACCATCATCACACAGATCTATTTGAGTACTCATTGCTCGCAAAGCAAATAAAGACTTTTGGCTCAAAGCATCAGCAACAACGTTAGCTTTTCCCGGATGATAATAAATTACTAATTCATAGTCTTTTAGTAGTTCTAACCATCTTCGCTGTCTCAAACTTAATTCTTTCTGAGTCATCAGATATTTCAAACTCTTGTGATCAGTATAAATGTGAAATTTTTCACCAAATAGATAGTGACGCCAAATCTTCAATGCAAATACAATCGCAACTAATTCAAGATCATGCGTCGGGTAGTTCTTTTCATGCGGCTTTAACTGTCTCGAAGCATAAGCTATATCTTTGCCCTCTTGCATCAGCACACAGCCCAAACCATTCAACGATGCATCACTGTAAACTATAAATTCTTTACCCGATTTAGGTTGGACTAACACTAGTGCCTCTGTCAACAATGCTTTCAACTGTTCAAAACTCTATTGGCACTTTTCTGACCACTCGAATTTAACATCTTTCTGTAACAATTTCGTCAACGGAGTCACAATCATCAAAAAACCTTTCACAAACCGCCTATAATATCCCGCTAGGCCCAAAAAAATTTGAACTTCAGATACATTTCTTGGAGGCTTCCACTCTGAAATTGCTGAAATCTTGTTCGGATCAACTCGTATTCCTGCAGCTGATACAATATGTCCCAGAAAACCCACCTCACACAACCAAAACTCACATTTGCTAAACTTTGCATACAATTGCTTTTCACGCAGAGTCTGTAACACAATTCTCAAATGCTCGGCATGTTGCGTCTCATCACAAGAATAAATCAGGATGTCATCAATAAACACCACGACAAATCGATCCAAATACGGTCAGAATATTCGATTCATTAAATCCATAAACACTATAGGAGCATTCATTAGTCCAAAAGGCATAACTAAGAATTCATAATGCCCATACCTCATTCTGAAAGCAGTTTTCGGGATGTCTGATTCTTTAACTCGTAGCTGATAATAGCCCGATCTCAAATCTATCTTAGAAAACACCTTAGCTCCTTTCAGCTGATCAAACAAATCATCGATTCGTGGTAGAGGATATTTATTCTTTATTGTCACTTTGTTCAACTGTCGGTAATCAATACACATCCTCATAGTTCCATCTTTATTTTTCACAAACAACACAGGAGCACCCCAGGGCGAGAAACTTGGTCGTGCAAATCCTCTATCTGTCAACTCTTGCAACTGAGACTTCAATTCTTTCAATTCTGTCGGTGCCATTCTATATGGAGCTATTGAGATAGGAGTTGTTCCCGGCACTAAATCAATACCAAACTCAACTTCTCTTATCGGAGGTAATCCCGGTAGTTCTTCAAGAAACACATCTGGGAACTCGCAAACTACATGTACAGATTCAACTTTCATTTCTGTCACTTTTGTATCTATCACATACGTAAGATAGGCTTCGCAACCCCTTTTTACATAACTCTGAGCTTTCATCACTGAGATCACAGCTGGTAACCCGTTCAAATCACTGGATTCAATTCGAACTATCTCACCATTCTGACTTCTCAAATCAATACTCTTTCGTTTACAATTCACAATAGCATTATGCAAAGTGAGCTAATCCATACCCAAAATTATATCAAATTCATCGAATGGTAACAGCATCAAATTAGTCGGAAAACAAATATCTCGAAACATCAAGGGACAGTTCTTGCATACTTTATCAACCAGAACACACTTGCCTAAGGGGTTCGATACTTTAATTACAAATTCAGTAGACTCAACAGGCAGAGTCTTACTAGATACTATATTCATACACACATATGAATGAGTAGATCCCGGATCTATCAATGCAATCACATCAGTATCAAACAGAGTAAAAGTACCAGTTATGACGTTTGGAGATGTCGCTTCTTCACGAGCGCGGATAGCATAAGCTCGGGCAGGTGCTATCGCCTCAGATCTCACAGTTGTATCTGTTGTCCCTCTCTGGCTACCACTCACATTTCCAGTGTTTCTGGGTGGTCTACCCTTAGCTGTCATATTACTCGGCCTCTCACTCTGAACATTGTCTTTCTCAACTAACTCTAGGCAATCTCGAATGAAGTGATCTCGTGATCCACATTTATAGCAAGCTCTATTATTATACTTGCCCCAACATTCTCCAACATGTCATCTCCCACACTGTCTACACTCAGGCTTGTTGCTTTTGACACTTCCAACACTTGATTCAATCGAAATTTGAGTTCTTGGACCAACACTTTGTCTCACACGTTCTCTACTCGAATCTCCAAAAGAAACATTTGAATGATTGCTTGCATCTTTGAATCTCTTTGATGGAGGTTGATACGACTTACTCATTGATAATTTTCTTTCATCTCTAACTTCGGATTCTGCTTTCTTCTTTTCTTTGCTCAGTTCTTCAGCTTTGTAGGCTCTTTCAACTAACACTACAAATTCATTCAAATCAAGTATTCAAACCAACAATTTAATGTCTTCATTCAACCCTTCAATGAAACGTTTACACATAGTAGCTTCGATCGAAACACATTTTCGTGCATACTGACTTAATCTCACAAACTCTCGTTCATACTCAGTAACTGACATACGGCCCTGTTTCAGCTCAAGGAATTCTTTACATTTTTGATCTATGAATCGTTGACTAATATACTTCTTCCGAAATTCAACTTGAAAGAAATCCCAAGTGATTCTCTCTCTTTGAACCACGGATATCAACGTTTTCCACCAATTATATGTCGTATCTCTCAACAATGAAATAGCACATTTCAAACATTCATCAGAAGTCAATAACATCTCATCAAACACTCGAATTGTATTCCCGAGCCAAAACTCAGCTCGCTCGACATCATCATCAATGGTGGCTCTAAACTCTTCGGCCCAATACTTTTGAATTTTATCCACAGGAGGCTTACTCAATCGGATTGGATCTGTCACTTGTGGCACTACAAGTACTTGTGGGGGTGGAGGTTGTTGAGCAGCCAGATTCGTTCGAACAAAATCCGAAAACCACTCACTCATCATTTGGAAGAAGGCTTGCTTAGCCTCTCCCTCGTGGCTACTAGCAATCGGCCTAGACTCGGCCGACGCTGTCCATTGAGCGAGCAAAGCGATTACTCTCAACAACATCATCAAGAATCTCATTCAGGATCCATTTACTATACGAAAACACATTTTTAACTGTCAGGATTCATCACACTATCACAATTATATATATGGCATGTATAGCTAGACTCACACGCGCCATGTTAGTCCTAGAATAATAAAATGTAACACCCCTAACCCATAACCGTCGCCGAAATAGGGTTAAGAGGCATTACCGAACAATCAAAACATTTACAATCATTTTACAACACAAAGTATATCATCATTCAAACACATCAAGATATATACATATAATCCTTTAATGAGGTCTACAAGACCTTAAACACGTATTACCAATCATTTCAGAACATTTAATTTCATTCCACATCAAACATAGCAAATCACATTCATATAATCCCTTAATTAGGTCAACGAGACCTTAATCATCTCATCATCAATTTTCTGGGCACCACGAATCAGATGTACGAACATCGGTCTTACTTTCAACTCAACCAAAACTGAACCATCATCACACAGATCTATCTAAGAATTCATAGCTCACAAAGCACATAAAGACTTTCGACTCAAAGCATCAGCAACAACGTTAGCTTTGCTCGGATGATAATCAATCACAAGTTCATAATCTTTCAACAATTCTAACCACCTTCTCCGTCACAAATTTAATTCTCTCTGAGTCATCAAGTACTTCAAACTCTTGTGATCTGTAAAAATGTGACATTTCTCACCAAATAAGTAGTGACGCCAAATCTTCAATGCAAACACAATCGCAGCCAATTCAAGGTCGTGCGTCGGATAGTTCTTTTCATGCGGCTTTAACTGTCTCGAAGCATAAGCAATGACTTTTCCTTCTTGCATCAGCACACAGCCCAAACCATTCAACGATGCATCACTGTAGACTATGAATTCTTTACCTGATTCAGGTTGAACCAACATTGGCGCATCTGTCAGCAATGCTTTCAACTGTTCAAAACTCTGCTGGCACTTTTCTGACCACTCGAATTTAACATCTTTTTGTAGCAACTTCGTCAATGGAATTGCAATAATCGAGAAACCTTTCACAAACCGTCTATAGTATCCCACTAGTCCCAGAAAACTACAGACTTTAGACACATTTCTCGGAGGCTTCCATTCTAAAATAGCTGAGATCTTACTCGGATCAACTCGTATTCCCGCCGTTGACACAATATTTCCCAGAAAACCAACCTCACGCAACTAAAATTCACATTTGCTAAACTTAGCATATAATTGTTTCTCACGTAGAGTCTGTAGCACAATTCTCAAATGCTCAACATGTTTTGTCTCATCACATGAATAAATCAGAATGTCATAAATAAACACCACCACAAAGCGATCCAAATACAGTCTGAATATCCGATTCATCAGATGCATAAACACTACAGGAGCATTCGTTAGTCTGAACGGCATCACTAAGAATTCATAATGTCCGTACCTCGTTCTGAAAGCAGTTTTTGGAACATCAGATTCTTTGACTCGTAGTTGGTAGTAGCCCGATCTCAAATCTATCTTAGAAAACACTGTAGCTCCTTTCAATTGATCGAACAAATCATCAATACGGGGCAACAGATATTTATTCTTGATCGTCACTTTGTTCAACTGTCGGTAATCAATACACATTCTTATAATGTCGTCTTTCTTTTTCACAAACAACACAAGAGCACCCCAGGGTGAAAAACTCTGTCGTGCAAATCCTCTATTAGTCAACTCTTGCAACTGAGACTTCAACTCTTTCAATTTTGTTGGTGCCATTCTATATGGAGCTATCGAGATAGGAGTCGTTCCCGAAACTAATTCAATACCGAATTCAACTTCTCTGATTGGAGGTAATCCCGGCAATTCTTCAGGAAACACATCTGGAAACTCACTAACCACAGGCACAGATTCAACTTTCTTTTCTGACACTTTTGTATCAATCACATATGCTAGATAAGCTTTACAACCCTTTCTCACATAGTTCAAAGCTTTCATTGCAGATACAACAGCTGGTACTCTTTTCAAATCACTGGATTCAATTCGAACTATTTCATCATTCTGGCTTCTCAATTCAATACTCTTTCGTTTACAACTCACAATGGCATTATGCAAAGTGAGCCAATCCATACCCAGGATGATATCAAACTCATCAAAAGGTAGTAACATTAAATTAGCTGGAAAACAAACATCCCGAAACATAAACGGGCAATTCTTTCAAAATTTATCCACCACGACACACTTGCCTAAAGGGTTCGATACTCTAATCACAAATTCAGTAGACTCAACAGGTAGAGTCTTACTTGATACTAGATTCACACACACATAGGAATGAGTAGATCCTGGATCTATCAATGCAATTACATCAGTATCAAATAGAGTAAAAGTACCAGTGATGACGTCTGGAGATGATGCTTCCTCTCGTGCACGTATAGCATAGGCTCGGGCAGGGGCTCTCGCCTCTGATCTTACAGCTGTCAGTAGTCCCTTTTTGACTTCCACTCATATTTTCGGTAATTCTGGGTGGTCTACCCCTAGCCGTCACATTACTCGACCTCATATTTTCTTCCTCAATCATCTTTGGGCAGTCTCGAATGAAGTGATCTCGTGATCCACACTTATAACAAGTTCAATTATTATACTTGCCCCAACATTCTCCTACATGTAGTCTTCCACACTGTCTACACTCAAGTTTGTTGCTTTTGGCACTTCCAAGACTTGATACAGTCGGAATTTGAACTCGTGGACCGATGCTTTGTTTCAAACAATCTCTACTCGGATGTCCAAACGAAGCATTTGATCAGTTGCTTGCATCTCTGAATCTCTTCGTCGAAGGTTGAGATGACTTACTCATCAATCTTTTTCTTTCATCTCGAGCTTCAGAATCAGCTTTCTTCTTTTCTTTACTGAGCTCCTCGGCTTTGCAGACTCTTTCAACTAGCACAACAAATTCATTTATGTTAAGTATCCCTACCAACAACTTAATATCTTCGTTCAGCCCTTCTATAAAGCGTTTACACATAGTAGCTTCAGTCGAAACGTATTCCCGTGCATACTGGCTCAATCTCACAAACTCTCGTTGATCGTGTGTCGAGAGTCTTAATATTTATAAAAAGAATGATCTAGCCTAGAAACTAACTAACCACGATTGTGGCAAGTGCACCTATCGAACAGTAGTATAGCTTAGTGGCAAGACCAAAATGTCGAACCCAAAGGAACCAAAAAGTACTAATACTAGCTTTCTTTTTATTATTTAACCTAAGAATTAAGGGAATTGTTGTTTAATCTAAAATTAACTAACTACTAAGCTAAAGATGCTAAGACACAGAGAATGAATTGGGGAAATACTTGTGGGAAAAACCAATTGGTTAAGATAATACCCAAGGAAGAATCCACCTAGACTTTACTTGTTATTTAACTCTGAACCAGACAATTTATTCACTTGACTTGATCCGTAGGGTTCCCTAATTTATATTAATACCTCTCTCGAGGCTACTAATCGTCTAACCCTAGGTTGATTAATTGAAATATCTTTCTAATTAAAACCCCGAGGATTGCATTAACTCGATCTATGGACTTTCATATTAGGTTTGACCCTAATCTGGCAGATTTTCGTCATCCTATCTCTAAGGTTGCGATCAACTCCGCTTAACTATGCTAGATCTACTCTTAAACAGGGAATATTCCTCCACTGCCTAAGCACATCAATACTTGAATCAATATCCTGAAATATCAAAACAAGAATTAAGAACACATAGTTAAGAACAACTCAAGTATTTATCATATAGTCTAGAAAACAATAACAAGATCCGTCTTAGGTTTCATCCCCTCGTGTATCTCGAGGGTTTATTTCATAATCATAAAAGAATACATCTCGTAAGAAAATATAAAACAAAACATAAGAAAACCCTAAAACCCCCTGAAGGAATTGAAGGAGAGATCCTCCGTCTTGAGTATGATTTTGGCTTCTTGAGATGAATCAACTGGCTTTCTTCGTGTAAATCCCACAATTCTGACCTCTTTGGCTTGGCTCCTTGGCCTAGCTGGACGCCCCCCTTCAAGGTTGGCCTTTAGGGTGTTTATATAGGCTTTTGGAATGTCTTTCTTTGCCTCTAAGTACCCTATTCCAAGTAAAATTCCTCTTTGTCACGGCAGGGACACGCCTGTGCAACACGTCCGTGTGAATCGAACCCAGGCTGTGGTTGAGCCTGGTAAAGGGGCACGACCGTGTGGCTTGGGCCCAGGCGTGTTGATTTTTGACTTTGGCCCATTCGGTCCGTTTTTAGCCCGTTTCTCGTTCTTTTCATCCTCCTATGCTTTCCTAAGTATAAAACATGAAATCAAAGGATTAGGAGCATCAAATTTCACAAGTCAAGGGATAAATCATCCAAAAGTACGCTAAATGTGGGATTAAAATATGTATATATTACGGTTAATCAAATACCCCCACACTTAAGCTTTTGCTTGTCCTCAAGCAAAATTCTCAACTTACAATTAAGAACTTATTTTCCTCAGTTCATAATTCTCATCAACAATGTCTCATCATAATTCATAGATAATTCATACATGGATAATTCAACTCAAAGAGTCCTAAAGATTCAAACAATCTAAGTCATATATTTTTATAGCATGAAAACATAGATGTTTCCCCTCATCTAAATAATTACTTCTAATTCAAAATCGACAAGGGTTGACATCCTCACTAAAGATTTACTCAAATCACTCGAAGTGTTTAAGGTTCAGGAAAAAGCACTCGTAAGTCAAACATGAAAAGTTAATCCCATAGGCTTGCATGAAAATCAAATCTCCACCACTATAATATGAGATGATACACAAATCAAAAGGTCTTTAAAAGGATTGTAACGGGGCTTGGGTTAAAGGTGTGGATAAAGGCTGAATTAGAGGGTTCGAATCGAGATTGACCTGACAAATTACCTAAGTAGAACAACGAATTGATAATGAATAATTACATCAATTGAAAACTTGTAATACTAATAACACGAGCTTCTTCTAAAGATGTGAATTTAACTGTTTTAAGCTCATAGAACATAGAACTAATGATGAATAGATTTTCTAACATTTTTTTAAGAACAAATCATATAATAAAAGATGGATTCAATTACTGAAATGAATAAAATAATTAGGCAACCGATCAAATCAAAACTCAATATAAGGGTGGTTAAGAAAAATGGTGATAAAAAATACAAGATGGGTTTTGAGTTAATATTAGTGGGTGCGTCAATAAAAGAGTTGTTAGGATCAAAAGGGTTCACTAGGGGTTAATTGTGAAGGTAGGCTTTTAGTGGAGTAAGTGGGTTAAAACCTAGGTGCCTTTATCATCTCTGTATATTAAATCAAAGGTGTGGTCTCGACATGTATAATCGAAGCAAGTTCTAGAATAATAAATCAATGTTGACACACTCATAATTAATAAAGTGAGCAAGAAAAAAGAATATGCTCTGAAAGGATCAAAATCTCACGAAAATTATGGGTTTTTGATATCAACCTTGTAAATTTCAAATTTCAAAGTAATAGTTAGATTCAGGTAGACAACCTAACAAAATTTTAAAAAATAGACTCATCATGCTTGATTCTCTAGTCTCCTAAGGTTTAAATCATCACTGCACAATTATCTATGACTTAATCCAAACCATATCAATAAAAATCATAAATCAAAGGAAATTTCATTCTAATAGTAACATGAGAAAATTACTTAAAAATAAGACATAATTCAGGGATTTGAGAATAATCCAAAAAGTTAGGCACTTTTAAGATTCACCCCCCACACTTAAGATGTATATTGCCCTCAATGTACAAAGATAGATATAGATACAGAAAATCAAAAGATAGGGAGAGAAGTGAAACTTCCTGAATTTTGGATGGGTTCCTTGAGTTGGAAGTGTGGAAACTTGATTCGGAGGTGAAAGATAAGTTGGAGGAAGACATTCCTATGGCGGCGGTGTCTATGGTCGTGGTGGGGTGATTCCCAAGCAGCTTTTAGAACCTAAAACCAATAAACTAAAATAAAATAGATTAAATTAAGCATAAGAGAGTCAAAGAGAAGGAAAATAAAGGAGAAGAGAAAAAACATAGGTAAAATAATTGGACTCAAATGTCCTTAGCTTGTTGGGTCGATGAAGTGGCCGGCATGAGCTTATGTAGATCAGTCTTGCACGGGGAGACTGTGCTAGGGTCCTTCCGCTTCTTCGGCATGGGGATGGTGGTGAGGATGGTGAAAGAAAAGGAATGAGGGGAAGGGAAAGGGGAAAATGAAGGGAGAGGATAGTGAGACGGGAAAGGGGTTGGTGGAAGAAGAATTTGGGGAGAAGGTGAGAAGAAAAGGGGGAGGGCCTTAAATAAGAAACAAGGACCTGGTGCTGCCCACGCCCGTGTGCTATGGGCGTGTTCAGTCACACGACCATATTGCACGGTCGTGTGGTGGCTCATTCGTTTCTCCCACGCCTGTGTAGAGGTCTCCACGCCCATGTTTCTTTCTCAGTGTCGGCCACGGCCTCAAAGCACGGGCATATCTCATACCCGTGTGATTTCCTCAGTGTCAGCCACGGCCATATCGCACGGCCGTGGCAATTTATAGCCGTCCGTGATTTGGGGATTTTTTGTCCTTGGCTCGTACGACCTTTGCCATGCCAGTGTGTAAATCCGTGATGCCCACACAGCCACGGCCACACCCGTGTTCAAGGCCGTGTAGCATGGAAACCTATTCTTTATTTACTTTGGTTAGTCTTTAGTTAGGTACTAAAAATTAAAGATATGAAAATAAAGGGGTTAGTGCTCAAAGTTGTTGCCTCGAGAAGCGCTTGTTTAAAGTCCTAAGCTAGACTTACCTTTCATTAAATACGATCATGGTGGTTTGAGGAGTTGAAACTCCTCTTCCCTGCTATCAATTCTAACAATATATGGTTTGAGTCGAGCGGTGTTTACCTTAAAAGTTCCGAATTCAGGATTAGTTACCTCGACTGTTCTGTATAGGAAGACATTCAGTACCATAAAAAGGTTTTCTTCGTTTGTATTACGGCCTGAGATAGATACTCGAGGGTCTTTCTCATCCAACAATACCTGATCTCTTATTTTGAAGTGATTCGCTGTTCCTTTAAGCTCGTTTAGGGGTTCCCTCGGTTTTGCTTCGTGTGTTCCTAGTTTCTCCTTGAAATGTGTTTTCCACTCGTCTAGTTCATCAATATGAAGCCTTCGATCCTCATGAATTACTTCTTTGTTGTCATGATGTCTAGGATCTGTCTCTCGATTGTGTGGTTCTATGGTGCTTCTGAAAAGAAGGTTTTAGCTGAATGGTCATTAATAAAATTAATTTTCTCACCTTGATTACTTGATGTCCTAAATTTGAGTCAAGAGCACGAAGGACCGATTGATTAGTTACCTACACGGAGTATGAGTTCACACTGTACCAACATCAATTTTAGTTCCAGTAGAGTTGCTAAAAGTGTCTTCCTAAAATTAAAGGGATCGTATTGTCCTCATCCATGTCTAAAACGACAAAGTCTACTAGGAATACGAATTTATCAATTTTCACGAGTACATCTTCAATTATACCCCTAGGAATTCTAATAGTTTTATCAGCTAATTGAATGCTCATCCTAGTTTGTTTGGGTTTCCCTAGACCTAGCTGTTTAAACATTTTATAAGGCATAACATTTATACTTGCCCCTAAATTAGCTAAAGCATTATCAACAGATAGACTACCAATTAAGCATGTAATTGTAAAACTCCCCGGATATTTTAATTTTCATGGTAGTCTATTTTGCAACATTGCTGAGCACACTGCGTTTAGTTCCACATGCGACTCTTCGTCTAACTTTTGTTTGTTTGTCAAAAGCTCTTTTAAAAATTTCCTTGAATCTAGCATCTATGAAAGAGCTTCAAGGAACGGTAAGTTAATATGTAATTTCTTTAAAAGTTTAAGAAATTTACCGAATTGTTTATCTATGTTGTCTTTCTTCATTACATCGGGGTATGGTATACGAGGTTGGTACTCTTTAATTACCGATTTTAGTTTGTCATGGTTCACCTCAACCTTACCTTCCTCTACCACATTCTCTTGCCTTAAATTGGGCTCATCTAACCCTACACTATCATGAGCTGTTATGGCTTGAATTTGCTCCTTTGGGTTAGTATCAGTGTTGCTTGGTAGGCTTCCTTGCAATCGTTCGGAGATCAGCTTAGCAAGTTGCCCTAACTAGTTCTCGATCCCTTGAATCGATGCTTGTTGATTTGTAAGTGTTCTGTCGGTGTTTTGGAAACGAGTTTCTGACACCGCTATGAATTTTGTCAGCATTTCCTCAAGATTCGACTTCTTTTCTTGTAGGTAGGGCTGTTGTTGGAAGTTTGGAGGGGGTTGTTGTCTCTGATTTCCTTGACCACCCCATGAGAAATTTGGGTGGTTCCTCCAACCTGGATTATAAGTATTGCTATAAGGGTTATTTTGGGGTCTAGAATTGTTACCCATATAGTTCATCTGTTCATTTTCCATGCCATATCTGTAGGGTGGGACTCAGGATTCGCCACACCTCCACTTGTTTCACACTGCATTACCGGATGTACATGCGAAGAACACAAACCATCAATATTTTTGTTTAACATCTCTACGACTTGATAGCATGGTTCTTTGCGTCGAGGTTGAAAACTCCTTTGCTTTTGTTGGCCTTGTCCTTGTAACTTGCCACCGATAGTTATTCAGTGACATCTCCTCTATAAAATTGTAGGCCGCTTCAAGAGTTTTGTTATTCGTGGTTCCGCCACTATTTGAATCGATTAGTTGCCTCGTTGAGGGTTCACTGATTGTAGAAGGTTTGAACTGAAGCCACAAAGGTAGCCCATGGTGAGGCACCTTCTCAACAAATCCTTGTATCTCTCCCATGCATCATATAGTGTTTCTAGATCCATCTGCACAAAAGAAGAGATATCATTCCTCAACTTGGCCGTTTTGGCCTGGTGGAAAATATTTTAACAAGAATTTTTCGGTCATTTGATCCCATGTAGTGATTGACCCTCGTGGAAGAGAATTCAACCCTTTGTTTTGCTTTATTCCTCAAAGAAAAGGAAATAATCAGAAGACGGATGGCATCATCGAAATGCCATTTATTTTGAAAGTATCATAAAATTCTAGGAAATTTGCCAAGTGATTATTTGGATCTTCATCCTGCAAACCATCAAAATGAACAAATTCTTTGTATCATCCGAATTGTGTTAGGTTTTGGTTCAAAATTATCTGCGACAATGTTGAGTCTAACAATACTTGACTCAGTTCCTGTTAAATTAGGTTTAGCATAATCATACATAGTTCGAGGAGCATGATTTTCGGCCACCTTTGGAGGTAGCGGATTATTCTCAGCCATCTCTTCAGTAGTATTGGTTTCGTCTTCTTGCTCCTCTTCTATGTAATTTAAGCTTCGCCTTATTTCTCTACGATTTCTGCGAACGGTACCTTCAATATCACTGTCATAAATTAAGGGTCCTATCGGGTTCCTTCTAGTCATAAACTAGAGGTACCTGCTTGGAACAAATAAAAGAAAGAATATTAGCAAAGTTAAAAACAAAATAAAAGTAAATTGCAGGGAATAAAAAATGGCTAAAGTAATAAAAATTGAGCTTTCTTAATATTTCAGTTCCCCGGCAACGGCGCCAAAAACTTGATCGTGTGTCGAGAGTCTTAATATTTATAAAGTGAATGATCTAGCCTAAAAACTAACTATCACCACGATTGAGGCAAGTGCACCTATCGAACAGTAGTATAGCTTAGTGGCAAGACCGGAATGTCGAACCCAAAGGAACCAGAAAGTACTAATACTAGCTTTCTTTTTATTATTTAGCCTAAGAATTAAGGGAATTGTTGTTTAATCTAAAATTAACTAACTAATAAGCTAAAGATGCTAAGACACAGAGAATGAATTGGGGAAATACTTGTGGGAAAAACCAATTGATTAAGACAATACCCAAGGAAGAATCCACCTAGACTTCACTTGTTATTTAACTCTGAACCAGACGATTTATTCACTTGACTTGATCCGTAGGATTCCCTAATTTATATTAATATCTCTCTCGAGGCTACTAATCGTCTAACCCTAGGTTGATTAATTGAAATCTTTTTCAAATTAAAACCCCTAGGATTGCATTAACTCGATCTATGGACTCCCAAATTAGGTTTGACCCTAATCCGGCAGATTTTCGTCATCCTATCTCTAGGGTTGCGATCAACTCCGCTTAACTATGCTAGATCTACTCTTAAAAAGGGAATATTCCTCCACTGCCTAAGCACATCAATACTTGAATTAATATCCTGAAATATCAAAACAAGAATTAAGAACACATAGTTAAGAACAACTCAAGTATTTATCATATAGTTCAGAAAACAATAATAAGATCCGTCTTAGGTTTCATCCCCCTCAGGTATCTGAGGGGTTTATTTCATAATCATAAAAGAATACATCTCAGAAGAAAATATAAAACAAAACATAAGAAAACCCTAAAACCCCCTGAAGGAATTGAAGGAGAGATCCTCCGTCTTGAGTATGATTTCGGCTTCTTGAGATGAATCAATTGGCTTTCTTCGAGTAAATCCCACAATTCTGACCTCTCTGGCTTGGCTCCTTGGCCTAGCTGGACGCCCCCCTTCAAGGTTGGCCTTTAGGGTGTTTATATAGGCTTTTGAAATGTCTTTCTTTGCCTCTAAATACCATATTCCGAGTGAAATTCCTCTTTGTCACGGCAGGGACACGCCCGTGCAACACGCCCGTGTGAATCGAACCCAGGCCGTGGTCGAGCCTGCTAAAGGGGCACGGCCGTGTGGCTTGGGCCTAGGCCGCGTTGATTTTCTACTTTGGCCCATTCGGCCCATTTTTAGCCCGTTTCTCGTTCTTTTCATCCTCCTATGCTTTCCAAAGTAAAAAACATGAAATTAAAGGATTAGGAGCATCAAATTTCACAAGTCAAGGGATAAATCATCCAAAAGTATGCTAAATATGGGATTAAAATATGTATATATTACGGTTTATCACCCGTTCATACTCAGTAACGGACATACGGCCTTGTTTCAACTCTAGAAACTCTTTGCGTTTCTAATCAATGAATCGTTGACTGATATATTTCTTTCGGAATTCAACTTGAAAGAAGTCCCAGGTAATCCTCTCTCTCGGAACCACAGAAGTCAGTGTTTTCCACCTGTTATACGCTGTATCTCTCAACAATGAAACTGCACACTTAATGCATTCATTAGGAGTCAACGACATCTCATAGAATACCCGAATTGTATTCTTAAGCCAAAACTCGGCTCGCTCAGCATCGTCATCAACTGTGGCCCTAAACTCTCCGGCCCTGTATTTAAGAATCTTATCCACAGGAGGTTTATTCAATCGAATCGGATCTATCACTTGTGGCAAAACAGGTACTTGTGGGGGTGGAGGTTGTAGAGCAGCCGAATTCGTTCGAACGAAATCCGAAAACCACTCACTCATCATTCGGAAGAAGGCTTGCTTAGCCTCTCCTCCTTCACCACTATCATTCGGCCTAGATGTGGCCGACGCTGTCCCTTGAGCGGGAGAAGGCACATTACTCTCAACATCATCAGCAACTGCTCGATCGGGATCCATTACTATATGAAAACACATTTTCAACTGTCAGGATTCATCACACTATCGCAATTATATATATGGCATGTATAGCTAGACCCACACGCGCTACGTTAGTCCGAGAATCGACTAAACCGTAGCTCTAATACCAATAAAATGTAACGCCCTTAACTCGAAACTATCGCCGGAATAGGGTTAGGAGATATTACCAGACAATCGGAACAATTCACATCCATTTCACGACACAAAGTCAATCGTAAAACAATCATATTCAAATACGAACATATAGTCCCTTATCGAGGTCTACGAGACCTTAAATACATGTTAGAAAGAGGTCCGGATTAAGCCAAAAACTTACGAAAGTTTTCAGAAATTTAAACATTCTTCAACACTGCAAAAGTCACACGCCCGTGCAGTTGGGCCGTGTACCTCACACGACTACCAGACACGCCCATGTATCCAGGTCGTGCCAAAACAAAGCATACATACTGACTTGTTCACACGGCCACCAGACACGCCCGTGTGCCATGGCTGTGTATCATTAAGCTAGCTACGACTTGGTCACACGGCCACCATGCACGCCCATGGGCCACGGCCATGTAACCTGTCTAGACACACCAAGAAGTGACCCTTAAACCACACGGCAGGGACACACGCCCGTGCCTCTTGGCCATGTATGAAAAATAGGCCATTTGCAAGATGAATTTGCCACCCATTCAAAGGTCAACCAATAAGCTTCATAGCAATATCAATTTATGCTTCTAAATGCATTCAAACATAACAATTCATTCCCAATTATTCATTATCAATACCATCTACTTCCATGTTTAATATCATCACAAGAGAGTTCATTCAAAGTAACAATGGTACATCTCAAAACATATATACATAAATCAAGCATTATGTAATCCATGCCTTACTTCATCTTCAAACCACATCTTTCATCATCCAAAAAATCAAGGAATATACCAAATGCATAGCTCATTCATAAATTCAACATCGTTCCACTTCCAAGCCAAATCACATGGCGAGGATTAAACATTTCAAAACATGCCATAATCTCTAGCTTATACATGCCATATTTCAACTATATACATCTTTCCAAAAGTACCAAAATAGATTGCCGATAGTGTGATAGAGATGCTGACGACCCCTGGATCCGAGCTAACCTTGCTGACACTGTAAAACAGAGAAATAATTCACACAGTAAGTTTTCAAAGCTTAGTAAGTTTGTAACATAATACATTATACCAAAACAAACCATCACATAGATTAATTCACAATCACATATACCATACCATCCAAGCTAATATGTTCAATTAACCTTCCATAAACTCATTCATATTCTTATCAACCACATAGGTTCTGAACGTACCTTAGCCAACACTTAGCTATTGATCGCATATGCTACTCAATACTCATTATTTCATATCGATCATCTTTCGTCATTTCTTCGGTTCAATCGCACACTTAGTGCATCTATATCAAACCGATCTTAAATGGTATCGCACACTCAGTGCCAACCACAAAGCTGAAGCTTATATTAATTCGTACACAAAGTGCTAATCATCTCGGTCACATTTCTGAATACGCACACTTAGTGCCACATAACTCAAGCCCTCACATAGCATTCACGATTCAATAATATCAAACCATTCATTTCATAACATTAAACATAGTTAAATTCACGTATCATGTCCGAACTTACCTCAGACGTCGAAATATCAAAACGGTCAATTAATCGAGCACTTTGTCTTTGCCTTGATCTCGATCTGAACCTCTCCTTTCTTGGTCTTAATTTATGCTTCAAGCTAGCCGAATACTCCAAAGTTTCTAACCCTATTCTTTCTTTCAAATTTTTGGTGAAACAAGGAAGAAGATGATGGCCATTTCATGTTTTTAGTATATTAATTAAACATAATTAACAAAGTACAAAATTAACCTTTAATGCTAAATACATAAAACATATCATATAAGGTCATTTTTGACCATATCCATCCACTTACTCATAAATGGCTTAATTTCCACATAAGGCCTCTTTATTATAAAGACAACAACAATTAAGCACTTAACAATCAGCACACAGCATTTTGCACTTTATGCGATTTAGTCCTTTCTCACAATTTGACACACAGTCGATAAAATTTTCTCAAGAAACTTTCACACAGGCTCAATCACACATTATAAACATCAAAAATAATTTTAAAATATTTTTCTGACCTTAGATTTGTGGTCTTGAAACCACTGTTCCGACTAGGGTCTAAACCGGGCTATTACAAACGCTACTTGCCGACTTACTGTAATAGCAACAGATCTCATCAGGTAGAATCATTCATAAGTGGCTTAAATCCATGAATATCAAACTTGTAGAAACATAGGGATATTCGGCCTATGCTCAAAAACCCAAGATAATGCTTTTACCTTAACTGAACGAATAACGAAAAAGGTTTTGACTGCTTCAGTCACTTGCACCCCTTCACTCCACTGAAATACCTAGTACCCAACAAACCTCCACATCGCAAGGAAAAGACAAGAATCGCAATTAGAACACGTAAGAAGAAGCATTCGGCTTTCGAAAAAGATAGAAGAAAATGGATTTGAACACATAAAGAAATAACAGAGAATCAAAGAAGGGAACTTATGAGTACCTACCGATTCGTCAGAACTCTTGTAAGACCGAAACCACAACACCACAGTAGAGTACGGGAATAGTTGGCTAAACCCGAAAACAGAAGAACACCGAAAGAAAAATAGAGAAAGGAAGGAGGGATATACTATACGGCCAGATTTGAGAAAAGAAAATGAAAACAATGGAGAAGAGCGAATCAGCTAGGATAGAAACCGAAAAGAACCAAAAGCTGATAAATGAAAGAAAAGAAAAGGAGAATTCGGCAGATGCTAACACCCAAAATGTTCTTCCAATGCCGAAAATGACAAACATTTTCCCCAGCTGAATTCTCAAAGCTAGAGTTCCCCCAAACGGCACAAAACTTCCTCTCAATCAAACTCCTTGATTTTCTCCTAGTATCTCTCCCCTTATCCCTCCTTGAATTACTCCACCGATTTCTCCTCAACTCTCCCAACAACTCCCTTCAAATTTTATTTAAACTCCCCTTAGCTGTGTTTCAGTCCAACTCCACTACCTACACAGCTCAAGTAGAAAAATAAATACTCCATTGCGCAACCCAGGACTTGAACCTCAGACCTCACAGTTACACAACACGCCATCTTGCCACTAGACCACAAGCTCTTTTTGTCATAAAACAAGCACTATTATTTATAAAGCCTATGTGCCAGTGTCCAGATTCATTTAAGAGCAAAACTAAAAATTTTGCAAAAGCCAAGACTTGAACCCAGGCTTCTCAAACACTCCCATACACACCCAAATCACTTAGACATTAAAGCAAACAAGAAACTTATGTCATATCATGCAAAAATTTAAGACTTAAATTTTTGGGGCGTTACAACTCTACCCCCCTTAACGAAATTTCGGCCTCGAAATTTACCTGGTTAGAATAGATGAGAGTATTGCCGATGCATTGCCTCCTTAGATTCCCACGTGGCTTCTTTTGAACTGTGATTACGCCAAAGCACTTTGACTAGTGGAATAGATTTCTTCCTCAGTACTTTAACCTCACGGTCCAATATCTCGTGACTTTGGCTCCTCCTCGAAGGTCGAGATCGGCTAACCTCGATCTCCTCGACTGGTACTATACATGTGGGATCAGAGCGATAATGCCTCAACATGGAGACGTGGAGCACATCGTGACTCCGGTCTAGTTCTGGTGGCAACTCAAGTTGATAGGCGATCGGTCCCACACGCTTCAGTATACGGTAAGGCCCAATGAACCTACAGCTAAGCTTACCCTTCTGCCCAAACCTCAGTATCTTTTTCCATGGGGAGACCTTGAAAAATACGAAGTCCCCCATAGAATACTCAATCTCTCGGCGTTTAAGTTCTGCATAAGGCTTCTTCCTATCAGATGCTTCGTTCAACTGGTCTCGAATTAGTTTTACCTTCTCTTCGGTATCAGAAACTAACTCTGGACCCAAAACTCACCGCTTGCCCAGCTCAGTCCAACAGGTAGGAGTACAACATCTACAACCATATAACGCCTCATATGGTGCCATTTGAATACTGGACTGGTAGCTATTATTATACGCGAACTCTGCTAGCGGCAAATAGTCTTCCCAACTGCCTCGAAAATCAATTACACAACTTCTTAACATGTCCTCCGATGATCCAGAATCACCCTCTCGATTGACCATCCATGCGAGGATGGAAGCAATCTTGAAGTTCAACCTAGTACCCAAAGCCTCGTGTAATTTCTTCCAGAATTGAGATGTGGATCGAGGGTCTCTGTCGGATATGATGGAAGCCGGTACCCCATGCATTCTCACAATCTCAGCCATATATAACTTTGCCAGCTTCTGCAATGAGTAATAAGTACGGACTGGTATAAAATGGGTAGATTTAGTCAATCGGTCTACAATAACCCATACCAAATCCTTCTTAGTAGGCGTCAAGGGCAGCCCACTCACAAAATCCATGGTTACCCTCTCCCACTTCCAAAGTGGAATCTTAACTGGCTGCAGTAACCCTGAAGGCAACTGATGCTTATCCTTAACTTGCTGGCACGTCAAGCACTTACTCATAAAATTGGTAACTTCGCGTTTCAGTCCTGGCCACCAGTATAGCTCACGAAGATCTCGGAATAACTTGTTTCTGCCAGGATGCATAGCATATGGTCTACTATGCACGCCCCTGCGGTATAGGCGCCTCGCATCGTAATCCTCGACATACGCAGACTCTCCCACGGAAACACAGTACTTCTTTACTATTCAGTCCAAAATATGAAGTTTCCCCATTCTCAACCTGTCAGAAATGAAGAACCAGTGACTCATCCAACAATTGTTTACCCTTAATCTGTTCAGTCCACGTCGGTCTAACTTGCAGCTCAACCAACAAGCTACCATCATCAAACAAGTTAAGACGATCAAACATTGCTCTCCAATCAGATACATCCCTACGACTCTATCTATCTTCGCTGCCTAAGATTTAGCTCCTTCAGAGTGAGGAGGTACTTGAGGCTCTTATGATCTGTGTAGATAATACACTTTTCACTGTATAAATAGTGCCTCTAAATTTTCAGTGCGAATACCACCGCGGCTAACTCCAAGTCATGAGTAGGGTAATTCACCTCGTGAGGCTTAAGCTGACGAGACGCATAAGCAACCACCTTACCCTCCTGCATCAGCACACAACCCAAACCCACGTGTGATGCATCACTATAGATAGTTAATTCATTCCCAGACTCCGGCTGTATCAAGACAGGGGCCTCAGTCAGAATTTTTTTTAGTTTCTCAAAACTTTTTTACTGCTTATCAGTCCAGTTAAACGGTACCCCTTTACGCAGTAACTTAGTCAGAGGTGCAGCAATCAAGGAAAACCCCTCAACAAAACGTTTGTAATACCCTGCCAGACCCAGAAAGCTTCAAATCTCAGATACGGTCTTAGGTGGTTTCGAATCCAGTACGGCTTCAATTTTTTGAGGATCAACCCTAATCCCCTCGGTAGATTCCACGTGACCCAGAAATGTCACTTCTCGCAGCCAAAACTCACACTTGCTGAACTTAGCGTACAGATGTTTCTCCCTTAAAATCTGCAGAACAATTTGGAGATATGCATCATGTTCATCATTGATTCTCGAATACACCAAGATATCGTCTATAAATACCACTACGAACCGATCCAGGTAGGGCTGGAATACTTGGTTCATCAAGTCCATGAAGGCAGCTGGTGCATTCGTCAGCCCAAATGACATCACTAGGAACTCGTAATGACCATAACGAGTCCTAAACGCAGTCTTATACACATCAGCCTCCTTAACTCTCAGCTGATGGTACCCAGAACGAAGATCTATTTTGGAGAAAATTGAAGCTCCTCCCAGCTGATCAAATAAATCATCTATCCTCGGCAAAGGATACTTATTCTTGATGGTTAGTTTATTCAATTGCCGATAGTTGATGCACATGCGCATGGACCCATCCTTCTTCTTTACGAACAACACTGGTGCTCCCCATGGAGTCACACTAGGTCGAATGAATCCTCGATCTAGCAGTTCTTGGATTTGAGCTTTTAACTCCACCAGCTCCTTTGGTGCCATCCTATAAGGAGTGATGGACACTGGGGCTGTTTCAGGTAGGAACTCAATACCAAATTCAACTTCGCGGTTCGGAGGCAACCCATGGAGCTCATCAGGAAATACATCAGAAAAATCCTTAATTGTTCTGATATCTCCAACAGAAGGACCCTCAGAATCAGATACACCAATATAGGCTAGAAACACCTCACAACCCTTGCGAACCAATTTTTTGGCCCTTAATGCAGAGATCACATTAAACAGAAAGTCCCTTCGCTCCCCAATCACAGCCATCTCCTCATCATCTGTAGTCTTCAACACCATATGCTTAGCAGCACAATCCAAACTTGCACGGTGTTTTACCAGCCAATCCATCCCTAAGATTAGGTCGAAATATAACTCCTTGAACCTCTAAGGGCACATCTCTGAACAACTTTCTACTCTTACTGACTCTCTTAGTGGACTTAACACAGTCATGTCATTAATAGTACTCTCACACATGATACTCAAAGTGCCAGACACAGTGCATGCAATGTATGAGTGCATAGACCCTATAACAATCAGAGCAGTGTAAGGTACATTATGAGTTAGGAACGTACCGATTATAACATCTGGAGCGTCACCATCCTCTCAGCGACAAGCAGCATAGACCAGTGCTGGCTTCCTCGCCTCAATGTTACCAGCACCTTTGCCTGGCACTCCACGACCTCGTCCCATACCATTTCCACCCCTGGTCTGCCCACGGCCTCTCGGTCGCTGCTGACCACCTCTCGCTGGCTGAACATAACCCTGACCTGCAGCTTGCATCTGAACAGGCCTCTGAGGATAATTCTTGACCTGATGCTCCATAGACCCACATCTGAAACATGCCCAAATCTTCTTCCAACACTCACGCAGGTGATGTCTCCCACAATCAGCACAGGGCTGTGGTTTTGCAACAGGAACCCCAGCTCGAACTGGCCCATCAAACCTAGCCTTCTTTTTAGACCTTCCAGAAGAACTTGAGGGATCTGAATCCCTCTTATATCTTCCCCTATCCTTCTCACGGTTCTGGAGCTCAGAGCACTTCACGTCCTCGGCGATTTTCGCCTTTTCTACTAGGGCAGCAAAATCTCGCTCCCTCTGCGAAGCTATCAAGACTCGTAACTCATCTCGAAGGTCGTCCTTGAATCACACACAGCGTTCATATTCAGTCGCCACTATCCCACGAGCATAGCGACTCAGTCGCAGGAACTCTGCCTCATATTCTGCCAGAGTTTTATTCCCCTGGGTCAAGCTTAGAAATTCCCTTCTTCGGGCGTCCACATAACTTGCGCCCACATACTTTCCTTGGAATGCCGCCTTAAAAAAATCCCACATTAACCGGTCGGCCTGAGTACCCTCTCTCACGGTAAGCCACCATTGATAGGCCTCGTCTCGCAGTAAATACACTGCACCTTTTAGTTTTTGTTCAGAAGTGCAGTCGAGGTCGTCCATTATTCTCTCTATGGCTTCCAACTAGTATTTAGCCACATTAGGAGATTCTCCAGAAATACCCCTGAAGATTTTGCTCCATTCAACCGGAGTCATTCTGAAATCGACCCACAGCCCACAGCACCAGTACTGGTCCCTACGACCCTTTCCAGAATGCAGAGCATAGCTTGGGATAGTGCATCATCCCCAGCCGCTCGATCGTATGATCCTGTCTCAGTCACCGGTGAAGCTGGTGCCTCCCTAGCCTCAACATTAGGCATGTGGCCTGATGCCGAAGAACTAGCCCTAGCACTTCCTCGGCCTCTACCGCGGCCTTTTGTACCCCTTCCGCGAGTACCTCTGGTACTCATATCAAATAGCGTATTATCTGTTTAAGAAGTTTTATGTATCAATTTTTAATTCCAGTAATTATTAACAGATGTCTTATGAAAAGCAGTAATTAGAGTTTTGTTTTCGCAAATCAATGTCTCCCTACAGTTTTCAGTTTCCTACGGTCTCAGTTTACTCTAACTAAAGAGTTTCAGTACAGTTCTACTATCTATAGTAGTCTCTCAGTGTATTTCAGTTCAAGCAGTCTACAGTATAAAGAAAACTTACGGATTCGGCATTGGAGACTCGGTGTGCCACACTTGTAAACCTTCCAAAACACTTCAAGAACAATTTCTCAGAAATTCCAAATATTTTCAAAACTCATTCCACAGCCGAGTTTTGCAACTTGGCTCTGATTCCACTAAATGTAACACCCCAAACCCGGCCTAGACGTTATGGATGAATCTGGCGTGTCACATGGAAGTGTCTTTAAAAAATTGGACTTATTGGTAAAAACTCGTTTCTAAGTTTAAAACTCCTTTATTATTATTTAACAAATCATCTAGTCAAAACGTTTGCCTTATTAGCTGCTATTGTTATAATAGGTTGATTTAATATCGCGGAAGCTTTTGAAAACTCTAATGTTTAAATTTCGTGTCTTCAAAAACAATAATTATTTTGAAAATTCGTCTTCTCTTAAACTAGCAGTTTAAAACAAGTAAGAAAAATCCCAATTAAAAATTTAAACAAACATAAATGGCCCTATTACATAAACAAAACCCAACACAAACTTTAAATTTAAATGAAAGCAAGTGTAGAACAGCTGCAGTTGTGTGGCCACCTCCGAGCCCCTCACAGCACCAAATCGCCTATGGCTGAGGATTACATGTACAGTAAAAAGGAAAGGGTGAGTTTATGAAAAACTCAGTGTGTAATCCCCTATCGGTCGATGCAGTATACAACATGCGAGAATGATGCAGGCTTGAGCCCTATTCGCATAATAATACAGTGTGGGTCTTAGCCTAATACAGTAACAGTGTAGGCCTTAGCCCAATACCATATCAGTACAGTTCAATAATGCAACCCATCCCAATCCAGCCAACACACCACTCTGTACCACCAACACACCATGTGGGGATAAAATCGACCCACCCAGCCAACACACCAATATCACAGCAAAGCGCGACAAGATATTGCGGCAAAGCTACCGATATATGAGATCGCAGCAAAGCGCGATAATGATATATGTGGCAAGGCCACTAGTACAGTATACTTCCTCCATAATAGTATCCCAACCCCATGTAGTAAGTCATTGCATAAATCATACGTATATGCAGAATGTCATACTCAGTAATAGTCATCTACAAATCATGAACACATCAGTCAGCCTACCTTTTGGGGTATAATGGTCATTCCCATCTATTAGGGGTAAAATAGTCATTTCACCCTTTAGGGGTATTTTGGTCATTTTACCTACTTTGGGGTCTCGGTGTAGATATCAACCTCTCAGGAGGTCCGCAGTCGCCTCGAGTGACTCTGGTAACCTAAATGGTCATAACAGTGTAAATGGGCCCAAGGCCCATTACTCGGCCCAAGTGGGCCCACACGCTGGTGCGGCCCGTTCATCCCAGATTTTGCCACGGATATGAGACCTACATAGTCCAGTACAATTGTAATAGGCCCATTTTGCCCGGCCCATGTTTTTTAAAACCAAGACAGAACAAAAAACTAAAAACCAAAAGAGCAAAAATATAAATAAACAAAGTCCAATAACAGTCCACCTTTTTACAAACCCACAAACCCGAGCCCAAATGTTATAACAAAAATAGCCCAACAGTCCAAATTACAACCCGGCATGATAACAGGCCGATTACTAAAACCTAATCCGCATGGCCCAATGTTTAGAACGGCCTAAATGGCCCAAGCTGAAGGATCTCCAGAAACCCTAGAGGATTTCTCCAGCGCCGCAAGCCTAAGATGCGCCGCAACAAACCCTTGCACGCAAGCCTCGCGTGTCGCAGCCTTCAGCAACCCACGCGCACCACTATGCGCACCTCCATACGGCCTCCGTACTGCCAGCGAGCCTCCACGCCCACAAGCGCGCCACGTCCACTTTCGTACGATGGCCATACCTGCAAAAAGACAAAGGAATGACAGCAACAGCAGCAATACATTTTTCTTTGTACTTTTTTTATTTCAATTTTTTGTCCATTAAAGAGAGGGCAAACCATTGTAACTGGAGGACAATTTTTACATACACATTGTTCATAATCTTTACGAATATACAGAGACAAAAAAAGAATACAAAAAAACAAGAATCAGAAGGTGATTCCATCTTTTTTCTCTTCGATTGAGAATTTCTTTTTCATTTATCTTCTTTTACTTTGAGTACACATACAAAAATATATAAAAACGAAGGGATTTACCTTCGAGAACTGAATCGACGGTCTACTTTCTTCGCCGAAATCGAAACAAAGGTGGTCGTCGAGGTTAGGATTGGGACTGGTGTGAAAGAGAGCAGTCGATGGGCATGAATCGGCCACTCTTCGCCGATTACCATGGCGTCGTAGTGGCCGGATGTAATTTCTCTCTGCGGCTGAGGACGAAAACAAAAGGGGGGCTAGGGTTTTGCTTTAAAAAAAATTTCTGATAGTTTTAATGCTGTTTTTAAGGGATTATGGTTAATTAAAGAAACGACACCATTTAGGCTCATTGCAATAGCCCTTAAACGACATCGTATAGAAGACCCGATTCGACCCGACCCGTCGTCCATAGGATCCGTGTGTTTTTGCGGTGATGGAATATATATGCGTTCAGTCTCTCTTTGTAACACCCTAAACTCGGTCTATGCGTTAAGACCAAATTTGACATGTCACACGGAAAGGAATATACATCTAGTCTTTTTAAAGATTTTAAGAAATCGGATTTTCAAAACATCTTGACGTGAAGTTTAATGAAAATTAAGGTTGATTGATAAATTAAACAATTTGAGACGTAAGAATTTATAAATTGAAAATTAAAATAATATTTCGAGAAAATTTAATAGAGTTTGAAAATAATCTTGAAAACAAATTTTGAAGAACGTTATTAACAGGCAATTTTGCGAGTTAAAATATTTAAGAATAAAAACCCTTTATGCATGTTTATTTTAAGAAAAACATTTATTTCTATTTTTAGAAAAGAAACCCCACTTAAGTATTTAAAGCGTATTATAAAATCCATCCACAAGTAAAACATCCATAAAAAAAAATTAACCAGAGGCCTTATTACAGCTTAACTTAAATAGTAAAAATAATAAAAAGTACTTAAAAAGAAATCCGGAATGTAAATAACCCATTATCCGTAGTATGGCCTCCACTGAGTCGTTACTGGCCCAAGTCTCCATCATTGATCATTACCTGAGGAGAGTAAAAAAAACAGGGGTGAGTTACTTAGAACTCAGTGTGTAATTCACTTACCACTTTCACTGGGCCAAAATTCAATTAAGCATTTATTGGGCCAAAGCCCATTACAATCATAGCATCATATCATATATATAACATGCATGTGATATGCAATTTCCCAACCAAACCTAGTTTTCCATCCGCTACACACCATGTAACATCCTTAAATAGGGGCTATGATGTTTGAACTGTTTGCATGTGTATGGCTTGGTTGTGATATTAGGTGAGGTGTTTTAGGGTCTAGGGGGAAGCCAAGGGTAGGCCCGAACTATAGGAAAATTTTTATTTTTATGCTTTGGTTAAGGGGAGCTGAAGGAGCTAGGGGTTAAGAATATTTTGTGGAAAACTTTAGCACAAGAATTACCTTGGTAAAGTGGCAAGGAGGCGTCACTTAGGGCCTTGGGCAGTGACGCCACAAGCAGGGGAAGGAGAGCTTGGGTTCGAGCTGCAGAAATCCCTTGCTGCTAATTCTTTTTGACGCCAGAGAGGGAAGAGTTGTGCTCAGCTCAAACTTTGATGGATAACTGTTGAACAAGTCAACAGATTTAAACGGGTGGAGAAGAGACAATTTAGGAGTTTCAATAATTCAAACTCGTTTGAACGAGTGGTCAGGAGAGATTTGAGAGTTTTGCCTAAATTTGAACTTGTTTGTGGAGGAGTAATCGGTTGGGAGTCTAGAAGGGGGAGTGCTGTTTCTCCATAGTCAAGCTAGGTGACATTTTCGGCTAAGTCTGGCATCAGTGCATTCGGTTGTGAGCCAAAGCTGAAACCCCCTTAGTCTTGTCAATTTTTCTCCCTTAATGCATCATTTGAAACAAAAGCCGAAATCCCTTTTGCACCTGTCTAATTCTCTTTGAAGCACCTAGCCGAATGCCCATCTAAACTTCCTTAGTGCCATTTCTTTTTCTTCTTCTTCTCAAGGTGCTTAGCCGAATTTACTTGGAACCAATTGAGCTCTCTCTCTTTCTTCTTTGAACCGAAACCCCTTTGGCCGAATCTCTTCAAGGCCGAATCCCTTTCACTTCTTTCTCTCTTTTCTTTCATATTTGTTCAAAACCCCATCAACATCTCTTCTTCTCAAATCGACAACCTTCTTTTCTCTTCATTCTCTCTTGTGCCAAAAGTCCATCAATCTTCTCTTGATTCTTTGCAAAGCTGAATCTCTTTTGCTCTTCTTTCAAAAGCCATAGCCGAAAATCCTTTGATTGTTCCACCACCATTGCCGAAATCTCCCTTTACTCTTCTCTTCTTATTCCAACACTTTGCCCGAATATCAATCAAGGGTAGATCTCTTTGGTCTTCTTCTCTAACCGGTTTCTCCTAGGTTCTTCGGGTTTAGAAGTAGTGGATCGTGGTCATCTACTTTCTCTGCCAATCGATTTTGTTAGGACTGTGGTAAGGTCTTATGCCGATTCATTCTTTCCCTTATTCTTTTGAAAAGTCGAAGGCTATTAGAGATCTTGTTTAGTCTTGGCCGATTGTAGGGAAGACGTGTTACCGAGTGCTTCGGGATTTGATTTAAGCGCGAAAGGCAGTAAGGAAGGGGGATCTAGTACGTTAGATCTTGATCTTCAGGATTCAGTAGTCGCGTTAGTAACCAGGTGTGTAACTTACACACTTCATAATCGTTGTAAACTTGTTAATAACCTAAACTATGTTAAAAGTCGAAACTGTGTAGATTTCGATATGATACCTTTATGGGTATGAGCAAGGATTTTGGGTAAGTCCATTTTGTTGAGATTACGGTACATGATTTCTGATGATAATATCTATGTATGTTCGATATATGTCTAATGATTAAGCATGATGGCATGATTTGTATGTGCATTGCATTATTGTGGGTGATATGAGAGGAGGGGGAAGATTGATATCGTGACTTTGGGTCACGGTGGTTTGGCACCACCGGTGGTTTGGTACCCTGATTGATTTCGTGACTTTAGGTCACGGAGGTTTGGCACCTCATAGCGACTCGCCCCAGTGGCTTAGCACCACAAAGTGGGTTGGCCCCACATTTGATAAAACAGATTGTCGCGGTGATTTGGTATCACAACGTGGGTTGGCCCCACAATTGGATTATTCGTGACTTTGGGTCACTAGTGGTTTCGCACCATATTATTATTGATATCGGTGACTTTGGGTCACGGTGGTTTGGCACCACCCGGTGGTTTGGTACCACACGGGGTAGAAAAAGGAGTTGTGGATGGCTAGGTTTGGGTGCATGATATGTTTGCTTGATTATGATTTGTGTAAGCATGTTGCAATAATCGGGGAGAGGATTATGCATCGAGTCTTGGTGACTCACCTTCTCCCTTATCTTTTCGGGTGATTCGTAGATCGCGGATGAGGAGCCGAGTGGACTCGAGGTGACTATGCGATAATTGCTTCGGTTTTACATGGACATTTGATTTGGGTATTTTACTTTAAATTCTGGTTTTTATTTGGGTTTGTAACAAGGCCTTTAAATTATGTTTTGGATTATTTTATCTGCTTTGGATTTGGGTTTAAATAGGACTAAGTAATTACTTGATTTGCTTTAATAACCTGATAATCAAAGTTTTCAAACTAAGCTACGCAACGAGTTTTCTAAACTCTACCATTGGGTAATACAATTCACATGATTTCAAAGCAACTTAACATTTTCCACTATACATACGTCGGTTTTCCCCAAACACAAGCAATCGAAGAGTTTTCACCGAAAATAAACCGGTAACCTGTTTTCTTCGAATCATTTTCACTCTGTGACATGCCAGATTCGGTCGTGGTGTGTTGACCGGGTTTGGGGTGTTTCAATTATGGTATCAAAGCCAAGTTGAACAGCTCGGCTATGGGCTCGAGGCCCAAAATGTTTTAAGATAAGGTTTCAAAGAGTTTTACTGGAAAATGTATGGTTTGAAACGCATGGCACCGAGTCTCCGGCACCAATCCGCCCAGGTAAGTACCCCTACTGATGTTTGCATATGATTATGATTTTTGATGATATATGCTATGAACGGCTAGTGATAGTGGACTATCTAGAGACTGGAACCTATTTGACTCTGTGACTCGCGAAAACAAAACTACGTAATAGAAAGCTATTCATAAGGCGTGCCTTAATAATAGTGGAATAAAGGCGCGCATAAAACTTTTAAATCGAGATAAGTCGAGGCGTTAAACATGAGCACTCGAGGTCGGGTCGAATACGCGTGGGCGCAATGATCGAGGTAGGATAGTGTATGCGAACCAGTGGGATCCGCCAGGGTCGAGAATGAGAAGCCACCACCACCCCCGGTGCTGGTGTTGAGTACCGAGGATAAGGCAGGATGATGCGATGCTCGCGGCGTCTGCGAGTTCTTGAGAGGGTGGCTGGAGCGGTGGAGGCACGGAGCTCGTAAGTTCAGATCTCGGCGACTCAGGAGCCAATGGAGCCGAGGTTTTTCGAGGTGTTTACTGTGTGTGGCCCAATACGGGTGAGTATTGGTTGGAGGCGACGGAGCGTATCATGGACGACTTGGATCTAAGCTGGCGAGGAGAAACCGAAGGGATAGTGTCGCTTCTTTGGGATGAGTCATACCGGTGGTGGCTCACGGTTCGGGATGGTCTTTGCGGCGGATGATCTCACGTGGGACTATTTTAAGGCGTACTGGAAGAAGTATATTGGGTCGATTACATTGATGCGCAAATGTAAAGGCATTTTTGAGGCTGGTTCGGGGAGTAAGTCCGTATCGGAGTACGAGGCGAATTCTTAAGGTTGAGCCGGTATGCTCGAGGTATCGTGGCTCTACAGAGCACGGCGATGTGTCGGAGTTCGAGGGCGGATTGAGGATGAGTGAGACTCATCGATTGCTCCACAGCAGAGAGCGAGAGTTTGCCATGTTAGTAGAAAAGGCTAAGATAGCCGAAGGGGTAAAGGAATCTGTGAGGCGAGAATCGGGACAGGAATAGACATAAGAGAGGTTTTGGATCATCGGGTCGGTCGGTAATTCTCGAGAAAAAGGGCTAGGCATGGTGGGCCAAATCAATCCGGAGGCTCATTCATCGCTAATCGAGGTCCGGTAGCGAGCAGTAATCGGTGTGGGAAATCTCATTGGGGAGAATGTTGGATTGGTGGAAAAGGATGCTTTGAATGTGGCTCGTTGGATCATCGTGTGAGGGATTGTCCACGAGTTAGCCGAGATTCGGCCCGAGGCGAGGAGTCGTGCTCGGTTTAGGAATGAGGGACCGCAAGCTGCAGAGAGGGTCGTGGTTCGGTAGAGAGGTAATGGTTACGAGTCGAGGCCGCGGAGCACCGAGCGAGGTGCAGCAACATCGAGGCAAGACACTGGATTGGTATATGCAATGAGGCGCGAGAGGAGGAAGCGACGCGACCGGACGTCATAACCGGTGCGTTTTAATCTTTGGATTACCATATCTTTGCTTTGATAGATGTGGGTTCGACGCATTCGTATGTTGCTAGTAGCATAGTAGAGACCATGAACCTAGACTTTGAGACTACTTCTAGGAGATGATGAATTAGCCCTCTAGGTCACTCTGTAGAGGTAAATAAGCTGTATAAGGATGTACCCCTAGAACTCCAAGGGGTAGTGTTTGTGGCTGATCTGACGGAATTGCCGTTTGGGGAGTTCGATCTGATTCTTGGGATGGACTGGTTGGTGAAGTACCAAGCAAGTCTGGATTGCGCGGTTAAGCGTATGGTTTTGAAAACGGTTGAGGGTGAAGAAGTGGTGATGATAGGTAATAGAAGAGATTATCTGTCCAACGTGGTGTCTGCTTTGAAAGCTGAGAAAATGGTCAGAAAGGGTTGTGAGGCGTTTATGGTTCATGTGTGTGCCTTGGAGGCCAAGGAGTCAGCTGTAGAGAATGTCCGAACGGTGAAGGAATTTGTCGACGTATTTCCAGAAGAACTTTCGGGTCTACCTCCGGATCGGGAAGTTGAATTTGGTATAGATCTGTTACCGGGAACTGCGCTAGTGTCTATTGCCCCGTATAGGATGGCACCGAAGGAATTGGGAGAGCTGAAGGCTCAGATTCAGGAGTTGTTGGACCAGGGTTTTATCCGGCCAAGTGTTTTGCCTGAGGAGCGCCAGTGCTCTTTGTTAAGAAGAAGGATGGTACAATGCGGATGTGTATAGACTATCGCCAAATGAATAAGCTGACGATCAAAAACAAGTATCTGTTGCCCAGGATAGATGACTTGTTTGTTCAGCTTAAGAGTGCATCGGTTTTCTCAAAGATTGATATAAGGTCAGGGTATCATCAGCTAAAGGTGAAAGAGACTGATATTCACAAGACGGCGTTTCGTACTCAGTATGGGCACTACAAGTTTCTCGTAATGCCGTTTGGGTTGACTAACGCACCGGCAGCATTCATGGACATGATGAATCGGGTGTTCCAGCAGTTTTTGGACCAGTTCGTCGTGGTGTTTATAGACGACATTTTGGTGTACTGAAGGTCTGAGGAGGATCATGATGCGCATTTACGGGTAGTTTTGCAGATTCTGAGGGAAAAGCAGTTATTTGCCAAGTTTAGTAAGTGCGAATTCTGGCTTAGGGAGGTGACTTTCTTGGGTCACGTGGTGTCAGCTGAGGGGATTAGAGTGGATCCTCGCAAGATTGAGGCAGTATTGGACTGGAAATCGCCTAAGTCAGTGGCAGAAGTTCAGAGTTTTCTAGGTCTAGCAGGATATTACCGAAGATTTGTAGAGGGATTTTCTCTGATCGCAGCACCGTTGACCAAGTTGCTAAGGAAAGGAGTTCCATTTGTCTGGTCTGAGAAGCAACAGGAAAGTTTTGACAAGTTGAAGAAGATTCTAACTGAAGCTCCGGTTTTGATTCAGCCTGAGGCAGGAAAGGAATTCACGGTCTACTGTGATGTATCACATACTGGCTTGGGATGTATGCTGATGCAGGAAGGGAAGGTAGTGGCATATGCATCTCGGCAGCTGAGACCGCATGAGGTTAACTATTCGACGCATGACTTGGAATTAGCTGCAGTGGTTTTCGCCCTGAAAATATGGAGGCACTATTTGTACGGAGAGAAGTCGATAGTCTACACAGATCACAAGAGTCTGAAGTACCTTTTTACTCAGAAGGATTTGAACTTGAGACAGCGCAGATGGATTGAGCTGTTGAAGGACTACGACTGTTCAATTGAGTATCATCCGGGCAAGGCTAATGTGGTAGCAGATACGTTGAGCCGTAAGGTAGTGTCGGACTTGAGAGCGATGTTTGCTCATCTTAGCTTGTATGACGACGGGAGTCTATTGGCGAGTGCGAGTTAAGCGACTTGGGTAGAGTAGATTAATGAGAAAGCAGATTAGTGGATGAGGGTTTGAATGCTCGGAGGTTGCAAGTTCGAATGGTGGGTTGGAAGGTTCTGACTTGTCCGGTGGTGAGTAATTGTGTTTTCAAGGAAAGCTTGTATGCGAAGGACGTCGAGTTAAGGCGAGAGAGGATTCGCCAGACGCACATAATAGCCCATACGCTATGCATCCCGGAGGTAGCAAGATGTACCGGATTTACGAGAGCGATTTTGGTGGCCAAGTCCAAAGCAGAAGTAATCGAGTTTATGGGTAAATGTCCGACGTGTCAAATAAGTCAAGGTGAACATCGATTCTTCGTCGGGTTTACTTCACCGATGAAGATTCCACGATGGAAGTGGGAAAGGATTACCATGGACTTTGTCGTTGGGCTACCCCTTACGCCTAGTAAGAAGGACTCGATCCAGGTAATTGTGGACCGTTTGACGAAATCGGCTCATTTCATACCGGTGAGGGTTGATTACTCACTTGAAGTTAGCTGTTTGTATGTGGCGAGAGATAGTGAGGTTGCACGGTGTGCCGTTGTCGATTATCTCGGATAGGGATCCCGATTCACGTCAAGGTTACGGAAAGCGTTGCATCAAAGCGTTGGGTACGCGGTTGGATTTTAGTACAAACATTTCATCCATGCATGCATGACGATCGGAAAGGTTATGCAGATTTTGGAAGATATGTTGAGAGGTCTGTGTTTTGGATTTCAGAGGCGGTGGGAAGAATTTCTACCGTTAGCTGAATTTGCGTACAATAATAGTTACGAGCAAGCATTAAGATGGCACCATATGAGGCGTTGTATGGTAGGAAGTGTCGTACACCTACATCTTTGGGATGAGTTGGGTGAGCGTCGGATGTTGGGTCCGGAGTTGGTTACTAAGGCGAGGATAAGGTCAAGTTGATTCGGGCTCGTTTGAAGGAAGCTTCGGACAGGCAGAAGTCATATGCCGATCTTAAGCGGAGAGATATAGAGTTTTCCGTAGGAGATAGGGTTTTCTTGAAGGTCTCGCCGTGGAAGAAAGTGCTGAGATTTGGAAGAAAATGCAAGCTAAGTCCAAGGTTTATTGGCCTATATAAGGTGTTGAGACGAGTGGGACCAGTAGCTTATCAGCTCGAGTTGCCAGCAGAGCTGAGTCAGATACATGATGTGTTCTATGTCTCCATGCTTAGATGCTACCGTTCAGATCCATCGCATGTTGTATCGGTGGGAGAGATAGAGGTGAGCCCAGATTTTGTTATGGAAGAGGAACCAGTGCAGATTCTAGACCGAGATGTGAAAGTTTTGCGCAAGAAGTCAGTTCCATTAGTAAAGGTGTTGTGGCGAAACCATGGCGTGGAAGAAGCTATGTGGGAACCAGAGGATGTGATGAGGCAGCAATACCCTCAACTCTTTTGACCAAGTAATTTCGAGGCCGAAATTATTTTTAAGGGGGTAGAACTGTAACATCCTTAAATAGGGGCTATGATGTTTGAACTGTTTGCATGTGTATGGCTTGGTTGTGATATTAGGTGAGGTGTTTTAGGGTCTAGGGGGAAGCCAAGGGTAGGCCTGAGCTATAGGAAAATTTTTATTTTTAACCTTTGGTTAAGGGGAGCTGAAGGAGCTAGGGGTTAAGAATATTTTGTGGAAAACTTTAGCACAAGAATTACCTTGGTAAAGTGGCAAGGAGGCGTCACTTAGGGCCTTGGGCAGTGACGCCACAAGCAGGGGAAGGAGAGCTTGGGTTCGAGCTGCAGAAATCCCTTGTCGCTAATTCTTTTGACGCCTTGAGAGAGGGAAGAGTTGTGCTCAGCTCAAACTCGATGGATAAATGTTGAACAAGTCAATGATTTAAACGGGTGGAGAAGAGAGAATTTAGGAGTTTGAATAATTCAAACTCGTTTGAACGAGTGGTCGAGGAGAGATTTGAGAGTTTTGCCAGAAATTTGAACTTGTTTGTGGAGGAGTAATCGGTTGGGAGTCTAGAAGGGAGTGCCCGTTTCTCCATAGTCGAGCTAGGTGACATTTTCGGCTAAGTCCGCATCAGTGCATTCGGTTGTGAGCCAAAGCCGAAAACCCCTTAGTCTTGTCGATTTTTCTCCCTTAATGCATCATTTGAAACAAAAGTCGAAATCCCTTTTGCACCTGTCTAATTCTCTTTGAAGCACCTAGCCGAATGCCCATCTAAACTTCCTTAGTGCCATTTCTTTTTCTTCTTCTTCTCAAGGTGCTTAGCTGAATTTACTTGGAACCAATTGAGCTCTCTCTCTTTCTTCTTTGAACCGAAACCCCTTTGGCCGAATCTCTTCAAGGCCGAATCCCTTTCACTTCTTTCTCTCTTTTCTTTCATATTTGTTCAAAACCCCTTCAACATCTCTTCTTCTCAAATCGACAACCTTCTTTTCTCTTCATTCTCTCTTGTGTCGAAAGTCCATCAATCTTCTCTTGATTCTTTGCAAAGCCGAATCTCTTTTGTTCTTCTTTCAAAAGCCATAGCCGAAACTCCTTTGATTGTTCCACTACCATTGCCGAAATCTCCCTTTACTCTTCTCTTCTTATTCCAACACTTTGGCCGAATATCAATCAAGGGTAGATCTCTTTGGTCTTCTTCTCTAATCGGTTTCTTCTAGGTTCTTCGGGTTTAGAAGCAGTGGATCGTGGTCATCTACTTTCTCTGCCAATCGATTTCGTTAGGACTGTGGTAAGGTCTTATGCCGATTCATTCTTTCCCTTATTCTTTTGAAAAGCCGAAGGCTATTAGTGATCTTGTTTAGTCTTGGCTGATTGTAGGGAAGACGTGTTACCAAGTGCTTCAGGATTTGATTTAAGCGCGAAAGGCAGTAAGGAAATGGGGGATCTAGTACGTTAGATCTTGATCTTCAGGATTCAGTAGTCGCGTTAGTAACCAGGTGTGTAACTTACACACTTCATAATCGCTGTAAACTTGTTAATAACCTAAACTATGTTAAAAGCCGAAACTGTGTAGATTTCGATATGATACCTTTATGGGTATGAGCAAGGATTTTGGGTAAGTCCGTTTTGTTGAGATTACGGTACATGATTTCTGATGATAATATCGATGTATGTTCGATATATGTCTAATGATTAAGCATGATGGCATGATTTGTATGTGCATTGCATTATTGTGGGTGATATGAGAGGAGGGGGAAGATTGATATCTGTGACTTTGGGTCACGGTGGTTTGGCACCACCGGTGGTTTGGTACCACGATTGATTTTGTGACTTTGGGTCACTGAGGTTTGGCACCTCATAGCGACTCGTCCCAGCTGGCTTAGCACCACAGTGGGTTGGCCCCACAATTGGATTATTCGTGACTTTGGGTAACGGTGGTTTGGCACCACATTATTATTGATATCGGTGACTTTGGGTCACGGTGGTTTGGCACCACCGGTGGTTTGGTACCACACGGGGTAGAAAAAGGAGTTGTGGATGGCTAGGTTTGGGTGCATGATATGTTTGCTTGATTATGATTTGTGTAAGCATGTTGCAATAATCGGGAGGATTATGCACTTTGAGTCTTGGTGACTCAACTTCTCCCTTATCTTTTCGGGTGATTCGTAGATCCGGATGAGGAGCAGTGGACTCGAGGTGACTATGCGATAATTGTTTCGGTTTACATGGACATTTGATTTGGGTATTTTACTTTAAATTCAGGTTTTATTTGGGTTTGTAACAAGGCCTTTAAATTATGTTTTGGATTATTTTATCTGCTTTGGATTTGGTTTTAAATAGGACTAAGTAATTACTTGATTTGCTTTAATAACCTGATAATCAAAGTTTTCAAACTAAGCTACGCAACGAGTTTTCTAAACTCTACCATCGGGTAATACAATTCACATGATTTCAAAGCAAATTAACATTTTCCACTATACATACGTCGGTTTTCCCCAAACACAAGCAATCGAAGAGTTTTCACCGAAAATAGACCGGTAACCTGTTTTCTTCGAATCGTTTTCACTCTGTGACATGCCAGATTCGGTCGTGGTATGTTGACCGGGTTTGGGGTGTTACACACCACTCGTACCAACCAACACACCTGTGGGGAGCTTTAGTCACCCACCCCGCCAACACACCAAACTGGGCATTAAGCCATATATCAAACTGGGCATTAAGCCATATATCAAACTGGGCATTAAGCCATATATCAATTTGTGGACAAGCCACCAGAATTTTGTAGCAAAGCTACCAGAACTTCTCTTCGTCAAATATCCCAACCCATGTAATCATGTATATAATATGCATAACAATCTATTCATATAATTATTCTAATATAAGGCCTATTATAAAAATTATTGCAATCTGGCCCATTACACATTTTGGCCTATATAATTTCATATCACACTTGGCCCATTTATCAAATATCACATATGGCACATTTATCAAATATAACTTATGGCCCATTTATCAAATATCACATATGGCCTATTTTTCAAATATCACATATGGCCTGTTTATCAAATATCACATATGGCCCATTTATCACATATCACATTTGGCCCATTTATCACATATCACATTTGGCCCATTTATCACATATTCACATAAGGCCCACTCAGTCACTTTTATCGATTTAACCCATTAAGGGCAAATTTCGTAATTTTCACGATTTTAATACCGATTTCATAGTTTTTATCATTAAAGTGATAAATATACTATTTTATCCGGTTTCACTAACTTGTGATTTAATCCAATGATTAATACGATATAGTTATCCAACCCACGAGATATGGTGTGAGATTACACACCTGATTACGGTGAGCACTACACTTTCTTGATCGTTAACACCTAGAATATTTTTAACGCTCGATTAGAAAAATAAACGCGATCTCATAAAGCTACTCTAAAGAAACGATCTAAGATTTACCGTCGGAATTGCGAATAACTACGATTTGTCAATTTTCCCCAGTTGATGGTCCACAACCCGTTGGAAAACCCCGAACAGCTAATGGCTCAGAACTGCGAACAACCTCAAATAATTGATTTTTCACCAGAGAAGGGTCCACAACCCGGTGGAAAGTCTCGAGTTGCCGAAACAGGCCTACGCTTGAATCTAGGAGTTGGGATCGTCAATCCACTCCTTTTTAGATCACCACTAGGTTTCCCTTTCAATACATTACTACGAGCCTCCATTCGTTAGATCTTTAATAAATCAATAATCTATTACAGTATGGACTTAACAAAGTGATATAGGTAGGCTTACCACAAGTTTCGAGTAATCCACGAATAAATCCCTATATATGAGAATCGGTTATTCCTTTTCATACTGTTAATTATCTTAATAAATAAAGGATGATCGTGAAAACCGTGAAGAACTCTCACCTTGAAGGTTTTTGGTTCTAAATTCTAGCGATTACGAGATAACTTTGAGGAAATGGTAATTCGGCCTTTCTCTATTTCACTATAAAGACGAAAAAGATTTGTCTAAGAGAGGGATAGATGATGATATTTTTGGACAAAAAGACACTCCCAAGCCAATATGTAGATTCGGGAAAAAGGAAAAGAAAATAAAGAATTGAATAGGGTTCTTACCAACCGATCAAAACGTGAGTAGAAAGAATGATTGCGAAGAAAATATATATATATACATATGAAGAGAAAGATTCGGCTAAGGAGATGATCATTGACATTCGGCCATGGTGAAGAATTAGGGAGAGAGATGTTTAAGAATTTTTTTTATAAGTAGTAAAGAAGATAAGATGTTTATGTTTCGGTTTTCAAGGATGGAGAATGAACAAAGAAGAAGTTTTGAGATTGGTGTTCATTCGGCCAAGGAAGAAAGATATTGAAAAAATATGTCCCTCAAGGTTGTACGATTTTGGCACAAAAAGGAGAGAGTTTAGGGAGAAAAAGGATGGTACCAAAATGGTCAAAAAAAATGAAATGGCCAAAATAAAACAAAAGCTTTACCTATTGCTTATGACAAAATCGGCTAGGGAGAGAAGTTTTGGAGAAAAAGAAAATAGTGCATAAAATTGCTAAAGAAATTTGACCAACTAACTCCTAATCCCTATCAATATTCGGCCAACCCCTCTAGCCCCAAAAACCGACCAAGTTCATGGCCAAGAGAGTCAACCTTTGCCAACTTTTCTATCCATAACACATTCCACAAATTAAGCCATTTGTTCCCTTACTTGCCTTATCCTATTGATTCCTTTCCTCAACTTCAATGTTTCCTTAATCCATTTAGCCCCTTACCATAAAAATTAAAAGTCCAACATAACAAAAATAAAGCTTGGCCGACACTTAATAGGAGAGTACAAATATTTAAGTCACAAAAATGCATACCAAGGGATTCGAACCTCTCCCCTTAAGACAATACATGTGGCGCATATCCTCTTTACTAATTGCTCAATTATGCTTAGATTCTTACTCAAAAATTTCCATATGTTATAAATCCACTGACTCCCTCTCTTTAAAGTACCAAAGCTAAAAAATTTCACTAATTCCAATTAGATCCCAAGCCTTCTCAGGACTTCCTTGACAAACAAATTTAATAATCTAACAAGCTTAATCACCAATTTAATGTAACTCATACAAAACTCAAATTTTAGGATGTTACAATTCTACCCCCCTTAAAGAAAATTTCGTCCTCGAAATTTACCTGGTTAAAAGAGGTGAGGATATTGCTGCCGAATTGTCTCCTCAGGCTCCCATGTAGCTTCCTCCGCTCTGTGATTACGCCATAGAATCTTAACCAACGGTACTGACTTCTTTCTTAGCACCTTTACATCTCGATCTAAAATTTTCACTGGCTCTTCCTCGAACGACAAGTCAGGCCTTAACTCAACTTCCTCTATCTGTACTATGTGAGATGGATTCGATCGATAATGCCTCAACATAGAGACATGGAAAACATTATAAATCTGACTCAATTCCAGAGGTAAATCAAGCTGATAAGCCACTGGTCCTACACGCTTCGACACGCGATACGGTCCAATGAACCTAGGGCTCAACTTGCCTTTCTTTCCAAATCTGAAGATCTTCTTCCACGGTGAGACCTTAAGAAAAACCTGATCTCCCACCTTAAACTCAATATCCTTATGCTTCAGATCCGCAAACGACTTTTGTCTATCCGAAGCTTCCTTTAACCGTGCTCGAATCACCTTTACTTTTTCTCCCATCTCTGATATCAATTCAGGACCCAATAACTGTTGTTCCCCTAATTCAGTCCAACAAGTAGGGGTACGACACCTACGACCATATAATGCTTCATAAGGTGCCATTTGGATACTGGATTGATAACTGTTGTTATACGCAAACTCCGCCAACGGTAGAAAATCCTCCCAACTACCTTTGAAATCAATCACACAACCCCTTAACATGTCTTCCAAAATCTGAATTACTCTTTCCGACTGACCATCTGACTGAGGATGAAAAGCCGTGCTGAAATTTAACTTTGTTCCCAAAGCTTCATGTAAAGCTTTCCAAAACCGCGATGTAAACCTAGGGTCCCTATCCGAAATAATAGACACTGGTACCCCATGTAACCTCACGATCTCCGCTACATACAACTTGGCCAACTTCTGTAGTGAAAAATCCATACGAACAGGTAGAAAATGGGCAGTCTTCGTCAATCGATCCACTATAACCCAGACGGAATCTTTCTTAGTAGGCGATAAGGGTAACCCACTAACAAAGTCCATCGTTATCTGCTCCCATTTCCATAATGGAATCTTCATCGGTTGTAGCAATCCCGACGGCAATTGATGTTCTGCCTTCACTTGTTGACAAGTCAAGCACTTACTCACAAAATCTGTAACTTCCCGTTTCAACCCTGGCCACCAATACTGATCACGAAGGTCTCAATACATCTTATTTCCCCCGGGGTGCATAGCATAGGGGCTACTATGCGCCTCTCGCAGAATCATTAGTCTCAAATCCGAATCCTTGGGCATACAAATTCTTCCGCAAAAACACAGTACTCTATCTTTATTCAATCCAAAATCCCCTATTACACCACTTTCAACTCGTTGAATTAAGGGACCCAACTTTTCATCTGATAACTGCTTCTCCTTGATATGTTTTAACCACATAGGCTTCACCTGAAGTTCTGCTAGCAAACTTCCATCTTCATACAAACTAAGATGAGCAAACATTGCTCTCAACTCCGATATCACCTTACGACTCAACGCATCTGCTACCATGTTAGCCTTTCCAGGATGATACTCGATTGAGAAGTCATAATCCTTCAACAGCTCTATCCATCTCCGCTATCTTAAGTTCAACTCCTTTTGGGTAAGGAGGTACTTCAGACTTTTATGATCCGTATAAATGATCGACTTCTCACCGTACAGGTAGTGCCTCCAAAACTTCAAGGCAAAAACCACCATGACCAAGTCCAAATCATAAGTAGGATAATTGACTTCATGCGGCCTTAACTGACGAGATGCATAAGCCACCACTTTACCACCTTGCATCAACACACATCCCAAGCCCGTGTGACGCGATCGCGATAAATAATAAACTCTTTTCCAGCCTCAGGTTGAATCAATACGGGCGCCCAGTCAAAATCTTCTTCAATTTCTCAAAACTCTCTTGTCTGTGATCTAACCACACAAACGGTACTCCCTTGCACTTGATTTAGTTAGGGTGCAAAGCAATCAACGAAAACCCCTCAACAAAGCGTCTATAATAACCACCAAACCTAGGAAACTCCGAATCTCACCATGCGACTTGGTGGTTTCCAATCGAACACTGACCTCTACCTTCCGAGGATCAACTCCGATTCCATCGGCGACACAACATGTCCCAAGAAAGTTACTTCCTTGGTGAAATTCACACTTATCGAATTTGGCATAAAGTTGCTTTTCTCGCGAAGTAATTGCAATACTATCCGCAGATGTGAGTCATGCTCTTCTTCATTCCTCGAATATACTAAGATATCATCTATGAACACCACCACGAATCGGTCTAGGTAGGGTTGAAAGACTCGGTTCATCATGTCCATAAATGCAATTTGGTGCATTGGTCAATCCAAAGCGGCATCACCAAGAACTCATAATGTCCATAACGAGTTCGAAATGTCATGTCTTATGAATATCCGCCTCCTTAACCTTAAGTTGATGATAACCCGATCTCAAATCTATCTTGGAGAAAACTGAAGCTCATCTCAACTGATCAAACAGGTCATCGATTCTCGGCAATGGATACCTATTCTTGATCGTCAACTTATTCAACTGCATATAATCGATGCACATACGCATCGACCCATCCTTCTTCTTGACGAACAAGACCAGTGCTCCCCATGGTGACACACTCGGTCGAATGAATCCCCGATCCAACAACTCCTGAATTTGAGCCTTAAGCTCCGCTAACTCCTTCGGCGCCACCCTATAAGGAGCAATGGATACCGGAGCCGTTCCGGGCAAAAGCTCAATGCCAAACTCTACTTCCCGGTCTGGAGGTAAACCAGAAAGTTCCTCGGGAAAGACATCTGGAAATTCTTTCACCATTCTAACACCTTCCACCGATAATTCCTTGGTATCCAAAGCACTAATGAAGGCTAGGAATGCTCCACACCCTTTTCGCACCAACTTTTTTGCCTTTAAAGCAGATACCACATTTGCTAAATAATTTCTCCGTTCGCCTATCATCACAACTTCCTTATCTTCTAAAGTCCTTATCGACATCCACTTTGCAGCACAATCCAAGTGCGCACGGTGCTTCACCAACCAGTCTATGCCCAAAATAAGGTCGAACTCTCCGAAAGGCAATTCCATCAAATCCGCCAAAAATATTTCTCTTTGAATTTGTAAGGGCACGTCTCTAAACAATTTATCCACTATCACAGACTGTCCTAAAGGACTAATTACCGCCATCTTCCTATCAGTAATCTCAGATCTAATGTTCAGATTTCCAGATATATCACTAGCAACATACGAATGGGTAGATCCGATATCTATCATAGCCATAACAGGTACATCAGAGATGAAGAACATACCAGTTATCACATCAGGTGCATCACCATCCTATCAAAGCCATAACAGGTACATCAGAGATGAAGAACATACCAGTTATCACATCAGGTGCATCACCATCCTCTCGGCGTCTGACCGCATACACTAACCCTGGCTATCTCGCCTCCGCGTTACCTCTGAAGCCATTTCCTCTAGCCGGTGCTCCTTGACATCGTCCACCGCCATTACCACCTCGACCTGGACCACGGCCTCTCGGTGGCTGTTGAATGCCTCTAGCTGGCTGTGTATCATGGTTACGAGCTCCACGATTCGAGCGATACGCCGAGGACAATCTTTAAACCGGTGGTCCTTAGAACCACATTTGAAGCAACCACCGATTCTCTTTCAAGATTCACTAGGGGTGTCGTCTTCCCTGACCAACACATGGTTGAATCGACAGTAGCAACATGTGCTCTAGCTGGAGCCGCTCATCATTCCTGGGCCTCTTCGAAACCTTTTAGCGGGACCCGAGTACTTAAAGTCCCTCTTGCCTCTACCTCTGTCTGCTCGACGCTCGGAGTTCTTAGCCTCTTCACTCTTTTGGCTTTCTCCACAAGCTTGGCAAAAGTCCTTTCTTGTTGTGGGGCTATCAAGACCGCAACTCATCATTCAAACCCATCCTTAAAACGCACCTGACCCTCATGGTCGGTTGGCACTATTGTTCGAGCATAACGGCTCAAGCGTAGAAATTCTGCCTCGTAAGCTGCCACTATCTTATTTCCTTGGACCAGATTCAGGAATTCCTTCCTCCGAGCATCCAGGAATTCCTTCCTCTGGGCATCCACATAACTTGCCCCGACATACTTTCCTTGGAATGCAGCTTTGAAGAAATCCCAAGTAACATGTTCAGCCTGAGTGCCTTCTCAAACAGTAAGCCACCATTGATAAGCCTCGTCCCTCAACAAGGACACAGCTCCTCTCAGTTTCTGCTCGGTGGTGCACTCCAAATCATCCATGATCCGCTCCACAACCTCGAACCAATACTCCGCTACATTTGGGGCTACTCCTGAGATACCCCTAAAAACCTCGGCACCACTCGATCTAAGTCGTTTCGAAATTGATCCACGAGCTGCTGGCCCAGTTCTAGCTCCAGCAACCCTTTCCAAGACTCACAGTATTGCTTGGGTCAAGGCAATGTCCTCTTTTGTATAGTCATGTGATCCAATCTCAGTCCCGGGTGATGTAGGTGCGTCCATTTCTGATATATGTCCCGACACTTCAGACGCAACCCTAGCACCTCAGCCTCTACCACAGCCACGTCTACCACGTCCACGTCCTCTAGCGCTCATTTTAACTATTTCGGTTTAATCTGATTACAAGTTTTATGAATCAGTATACTAATTCAGTGTTTATTAACGATGTTTTATGATATATAAGAAGTGGAGTTGTTTTCGTAAACGCATCCTATAGTCTCAATCTCTATAGTTGCAACACCTAAAACTAAAAGTTCTAGAGTGTTCCTATAGTCATGTCATAATAATAATAATAATTAAATTTGCATACACTTACTTGACTTGGTGCCGGTTACTCGTGGTGCCATACTACCTTTAAAAACATAAGTTCTATAATTCAAAACAGTTTTGAACCATAAATGTTTTTGAACCCAAATCACAGCCGAGTTTTGAACCGGGCTCTGATACCATAAAATGTAACACCCCAAACCCAGTCTATGCGTTAAGACCAAATTTGACATGTCACACGGAAAGGAATATACATCTAGTCTTTTTAAAGATTTTAAGAAATCGAATTTTCAAAACATCTTGACGTGAAGTTTAATGAAAATTAAGGTTGATTGATAAATCAAACAATTTGAGACGAAAGAATTTATAAATTGAAAATTAAAATAATATTTCGAGAAAATTTAATAGAGTTCGAAAATAATATTGAAAACAAATTTTGAAGAACGTTATTAACAGGCAATTTTGCGAGTTAAAATATTTAAGAATGAAAACCCTTTATGCATGTTTATTTTAAGAAAAACATTTATTTCTATTTTTAGAAAAGAAACCCCACTTAAGTATTTAAAGCGTATTATAAAATCCATCCACAAGTAAAACATCCATAAAAAAATTAACTTGAGGCCTTATTACAAAACTTAACTTAAATAGTAAAAATAATAAAAAGTACTTAAAAGAAATCCGGAATGTAAATAACCCATTATCCGTAGTATGGCCTCCATCGAGTCGCCCCCAGCCCAAGTCTCCATCATCGATCATTACGAGGAGAGTAAAGAAAGCAGGGGTGAGTTACTTAGAACTCGGTGTGTAATTCACTTACCACTTTTCTTGGGCGAAATTCAATTAGCATTTATTGGGCCAAAGCCCATTACAATCATAGCATTATATCATATATATAACATGCATGTGTTATGCAATTTCCCAACCAAACCTAGTTTTCCATCCGCTACACACCACCCGTACCAACCAACAACACACTGTGGGGAGCTTTAGTCACCCACCCCGCCAACACACCAAATTGGGCATTAAGCCATATATCAAACTGGGCATTAAGCCATATATCAATTTGTGGACAAGCCACCAGAATTTTGTAGCAAAGCTACTAGAACTTCTCTTCGTCAAATATCCCAACCCATGCAATCATGTATATAATATGCATAACAATCCATTCATATAATTATTCTAATATAAGGCCTATTATAAAAATTATTGCAATCTGGCCCATTACACATTTTGGCCTATATAATTTCATATCACACTTGGCCCATTTATCAAATATCACATATGGCACATTTATCAAATATAACTTATGGCCCATTTATCAAATATCACATATGGCCCATTTTTCAAATATCACATATGGCCCATTTATCAAATATCACATATGGCCCATTTATCACATATCACATTTGGCCCATTTATCACATATCACATTTGGCCCATTTATCACATATTCACATAAGGCCCACTCAGTCACTTTTATCGATTTAACCCATTAAGGGCAAATTTCGTAATTTTCACGGTCTTAATACCGATTTCATAGTTTTTATCATTAAAGTGATAAATATACTATTTTATCCGATTTCACTAACTTGTGATTTAATCCAACAATTAATACGATATAGTTATCCAACCCACGAGATATGGTGTGAGATTACACACCTGATTACGGTGAGCACTACACTTTCTTGATCGTCAACACCTAGAATATTTTTAACGCTCGATTAGAAAAATAAACGCGATCTAATAAATCTACTCTAAAGAAACGATCTAAGATTTACCCTCAGAATTGCGAATAACTACGATTTGTCGATTTTCCACGGTTGATGGTCCACAACCTGTTGGAAAACCCCGAATAGCTAATGGCTCCGAACTGCTAACAACCTCGAATAATTGATTTTCACCAGAGAAGGGTCCACAACCCGGTGGAAAGTCTCGAATTGCCAAAACAGCCCTACGCTTGAATATTGGAGTTGGGATCGTCAATCCACTCCTTTTTAGATCACCACTAGGTTTCCCTTTCAATACATTACTATGAGCCTCCATTCGTTAGATCTTTAATAAATCAATAATCTATTAAAGTATGGACTTAACAAAGTGATATAGGTAGGCTTACCACAAGTTCCGAGTAATCCACGAATAAATCCCTATATATAAGAGTCAGTTATTCCTTTTCATACTGGTTAATTATCTTAATAAATAAAGGATGATCGTGAAAACCGTGAAGAACTCTCACCTTGAAGGTTTTTGGTCGAATTCTAGCGATTACGAGATAACTTCGAGGAAATGGTAATTCGGCCTTTCTCTATTTCACTATAAAGACGAAAAAGATTTGTCTAAGAGAGGATAGATGATGATATTTCTGGTCAAAAGACCCTCCCAAGCCAATATGTAGATTCGGCAAAAAGGAAAAGAAAATAAAGAATTGAAGAGGGTTCTTACCAACCGATCAAAACGTGAGTAGAAAGAATGATTGCAAAGAATATATATATATATATATATATATATATGAAGAGAAAGATTCGGCTAAGGAGATGATCATTGACATTCGGCCATGGTGAAGAATTAGAGAGAGAGATGTTTAAGAATTTTTTTTTATAAGTAGTAAAGAAGATAAGATGTTTATGTTTCGGTTTTCAAGGATGGAGAATGAACAAAGAAGAAGTTTTGAGATTGGTGTTCATTCGGCCAAGGAAGAAAGATATTAAAAATATGTCCTCAAGGTTGTAATGATTTTGGCACAAAAAGGAGAGAGTTTAGGAGAAAAAGGATGGTACCAAAATGGTCAAAAAAAATGAAATGGCCAAAATAAAACAAAAGCTTTACCTATTGCTTATGACAAATCGACTAGGGAGAGAAGTTTTGGAGAAAAAGAAAATAGTGCACAAAATTGCTAAAGAAATTTGACCAACTAGCTCCTAATCCCTATCAATATTCGGCCAACCCCTCTAGCCCCAAAAACCGACCAAGTTCATGGCCAAGAGAGTCAACCTTTGCCAACTTTTCTATCCATAACACATTCCACAAATTAAGCCATTTGTTCCCTTACTTGCCTTATCCTATTGATTCCTTTCCTCAACTTCAATGTTTCTTTAATCCACTTAGCCCCTTACCATAAAAATTAAAAGTCCAACATACCAAAAATAAAGCTTGGCCGACACTTAATAGGAGAGTGCAAAAATTTAAGTCACAAAAATGCATACCAAGGGATTCGAACCTCTCCCCTTAAGACAATACATGTGGCGCATATCCTCTTTACTAATTGCTCAATTATGCTTAGATTCTCACTCAAAAATTTCCATATGTTATAAATCCACTGACTCCCTCTCTTTAAAGTACCAAAGCTAAAAATTTTCACTAATTCCAATTAGATCCCAAGCCTTCTCAGGACCTCCTTGACAAACAAAATTAATAATCTAACAAGCTTAATCACCAATTTAATGTAACTCATACAAAACTCAAATTTTAGGATGTTACACTCTTTGTCGCGCTTTTCTTCAATCAAGCTTGCTATACACTTCCCTTGTTTCTTTTAAATTGACCCCTGTAATTTACACGACATTTCGATTCAGTCTAGTCCCTACGCTGCGTTTTGAATCATGGAAATATTTTCGGGTTTAGTCCCTAATAGTTTACGCACATTTCAGTTTGACCCTTGTGCATATTTAAATGATTTTATTTATTATAAAGTAGTCTTTTAATTTTGTTTTTTTTCAATTAAGCGCCTTTTTGTTTTCATATACAATCTTCACGTTTTTATTAGGTTTAATTCATTTTTATTTGGTTTTAAATTATTTTATAATATGATAAAATATATATATTTATATACTATTTAAATTAAACTATTTTCTAATATATGTATATATAATTTGTATTAAGATTATTTTATTCTTGTGCATATATTATTAAGTTCATATTATGTATATATATATTTTTAATCTCTTTATGTAGATATTTAATCTCCTCTAAAACTACTTGTGTTACACATATTTTTTTTCATAATTTAATATACATAGTTTAATGTGTACTTACATACATATATGTAAAATTAGTATTAGAATTATTGATTTCGTAATATTGTTGATGTATGTATGTTAATTAATTTTCTTTATCATTGATTTAATGTTGGATAATTATTGATATTATGTATGTTTTAATTCTCGTTTTATATTTATTGGTTGCTTGAGATTCAATACCATTATGTTTCATTTGTACATAATTACTTCACGTTGTATGTTATTATTCGATCACATTTTATTCGTTTAGAAAGCCATATTTTAACGCCGTTCATGATTTTAAAAATCATTTTGTGCAAAGCTTTAAATCATAAGGCAATGCCCGTGTTTAGAGGCCTCGAGAAAATCGTGCTCTAACTTACTGAGTTCCGATTTTCCTCGTTAAAACCTAGCAACCGAGTATCCTTTCTCTCTTAAATTAAAATGCATAATATTTCAAATAAAAAACTTATTCACGAGAATTTAAGATATTGTGCCCTAACTTACTGGGTGTGATATTTTTTCATCTCGAGATAAGAATTTCAAAAGAACAAATGCAATATTCTGTATTCGGGAATTTTGAGAAATAGTGCCCTAGCTCACTGGGTTTCTATTTTTCATTTGACCCAAATAATGGAATATCCTTCTTAATTTTAAATGTACGACTATTGAATGTCAAAGGATAAACCTAATTTCGAGAATATAGGATGTTGTGCCCTAACTTACTGAGTACGGCATTTTAGTTCTTCGAAATAAGAAGCTTTGGCATCCAATATGATTCTGTCAAAATATATATTAAGTAAATGGATCGTAATCTAGAATCTTTTCAAATTTTCGGCATTAAGACATTAAGTAATCAATTAGGTACCAATTTTGGGCGTTGCGAGGGTGCTAACCCTTCCTTGCACATAACCGACTCCCGAACCCATTTTCTCGAATTTCGCAGACCAAAATATTTTTATAGGTGATCCGATCACACCTGAACAATAAAAGATTGGTGGCGACTCCATTTCCATTTGTTATTTTAAAAAGTCGATCCCCATTTTTTTTTCAAATTTTTTTTAAAAAAAATGGTTTCGACAGCTTGGCGACTCCACTGGGGAGAGTAAGAGAGTCAAGCCGTAAAATTGATTATCTTCTGTCTTTTCGTCGAAAATTAAAAATTTGATTCGAAAAATTACGATCCTTATATTGTATTCGCTCGCTTCATCTCATTTGATTGATGTAGTTTGAGTCTTATAGAATACTTTGCATCATATTGCATGACCGCTGGATCATACCCTTAAGTGGGAGTGAGAAGCTACTCCTTCGTGAGGTTTTCACCTCTGTGCAGGATAGTGAATCACTTCTGGGATACTTCTGTTGTAACACCCCAAACCCGGTCAGTACACCACGATCGAATCTGGTATGTTACGGGGAAAATCGTATTTGAGAGGTTAGGTTTCCGGTGAAAGGTTTAACGAAAACTCTTTGATGTATCCGTACTTGTAAAAAAACCTTGGGCATGATTGTTTTAAAACCGGTAGTGCATTTTGAAGACCCGGGAATTTGAAAGCTTAGTTGAAAAGTAAGTTTTTATCATTTAGAAGGCCGAGAAATTCCTTTTAGTTACTTAAAAACATTTTGAACTTAGTGTGGAAGATCACAAGTTTAGAAAATATTTGAGTTGCGTTCATTTAAAGATTTTAATGTGATACCCGTTGGTAAAGTTTAAAACATATCGCTTTGTAGTCTTGAAAACCGTTTCATTCCAAGTTTTATCCATTATTAACCTAGTAATTTATTAAGGCTAAATTGAAATCAAATTTTAAGCATATAAATAATCAAAGCATAATTTTAAAAGGCCATTTACAATCCCAACAAAACCAAATGAAAATAAATGAAATAAAGTACCAAGTGCTTAAATCGGGTGCAAAACCGACTTTATTCATGGCATGGTCACCTCGAGTCCACCCGGCTCCATGTCCGCGATCTACGTGTCACCTGAAATGATAAGGGAGAAGGTGAGTCGCAAGACTCAGTGCATAAATCCCCCTCCCGATTAATACAACATACTAACACACACAATACAGAGCAATGTCATTAATGCACCCAATCCTAGCCATCCACAACACCTTTTCTACCCCGCTTGGTACCAAACCACTTTGGTGGTGCCAAACCACCGTGAGTGACAAAGTCACGATATCCATAAGTGTGGTGCCAAACCACCGGTGACCCAAAGTCACGAAGAATCCAATGATGGGGCCAACCCATCGTGGTGATACCAAATCACGGCGGCGATCCCATATCTCAAAAGTGGGGCTAACCCACGGTGGTGTTAACCACGAGGGACGAGTCGCTATGAGGTGCCAAACCTCCTGGTGTCCCAAAGACACGAATGTGATACCAAATCACTTTGGTGACCGAAGTCACGAATCAAGTGATGGGGCCAACCCATCGTGTGATACCAAATCACCTTTGGCGTCAATCTCGTATTATCAATCGTGGGGCCAACCCAATCGTGGTGCTAAGCCACGGGATGAGACGCTATGAGGTGCCAAACCTCGTGACCCAAAGTCACAAAATAATCGTGGTACCAAACCACTTTGGAGGTGCCAAACCTCTGGTGTCCCAAAGACACGGATATCATATTCCCCCTCCTCTCATATCACCCGTTATCATACCGACTCATGTAAAGTATGCAAATCATACAAATCATGCTACATGTTTAATGTTGCATCTCATAACACATACATCATAGGTCATGATCTCAAGTATATCAACAATAGAACTCGTAATGAAACGGACTTACCGAATCCGTGCACATACCCAATCGGGTATCATATCAATCAACCATCTGCTTTGGCTTTATTAAACAATCGATTATTAAGCATATTACTAAGCAAAGAGTGTGTTAGTTTACACACTGTTAAAACGCAAGCCTTAATCCCAAGGAACTGATCTAAGACCCTCGATTATCTTGCTCCTATAATCGGCCACATATGAGATTAGCACCTAGGCCATTCGGCCAAAACCATTAAACCAAAGGGTTAATGTTTGAACCTTACCTTACACTTGATTTGGTTTCCTACCAAATCCCGAACCAAACGATGGTTCTTCTTTATGCACACGGCACACCCTATTAAGAGGAAAGATTAATCCTTTGAAACTTTGACATAACGAAACTAAAAGAGTGGACTAAAAGAACCAACCCTTACCACCACTTACCAATCGACAATCAGAGGAAGACGGCTCCTCTTGCTTGCTTCCAAAATCCTGGATGCCCTATGATAAAATCGATTCCAACACAAAAGATTAACTCCTATCAACAAAGGCCAAAATCGGCTCTTAACCAAACCAAAATCGACAAAGAACAAGGGAGAAGAGAAATGAACATTCGGCCAACCACTTACCTTGCTCTAAACCCGATTGGACACCACACACAAGAGAGATCACACCACACCAATATTCGGCCAAGACTTAAACAAAAGGAGAAGAAGATTCGGCCTTACACAAAGAAGGAGAACACAAGAGAAAGATGAAAAGAAAGGGGTTGATATTCGGCCAATAATAAGAAATGGGAAAAAGAAGAAGAAGAAGGAAAGTACTTTCGGTTTTGAAAAGAAGAAGGAATGGAGAAAATGTTTTGGGAATAACTTTTCGGCTATCAAGGTTTCAAGAGAAGAAAGGAAGAAAGTATGAGAAGAATAGGGTACTAATTTGGTTTACACAAATGAAAAGAAAGAAAGATGGAAGAGAACATTCAGCTATCAAAGAATATCAAGAGAAACAAGCAATTTTAAGCAAGTATGTGCTTGGACTTTCGGTTTCAAGAAGAAAATGCAGAAACTCACTTGAAATTTGGCTTACTTTTGACAAAAGAAGGATTTTGGCTTACACAAATTTGACCGAAAATGCTCCAAAATGCCAAAAAGAATTTGACCCTCTCCACTTACCCACTTACCAAACCGGCCACTCCCCATGAAGCACCCAACATTCGGCCACTACCTCCAAACACTCCCAACCACTAATTCAAACTAGTTTGAACTAGTCAACCTCCACAATTTACTCTCCACCCACCATTTAAACAATTTGACTTGGTCTATGGCGAGTTTGAACCGCCCACAACTTCTTCTTCTCCCCGCCGTCAAAATGGAAGCAAAAATATGAGACTTGCAGCTTGAACACGGACCTCCTTCCACGCAAGTGACGCCAAACCCAAGCTCCAAGTGGCGCCTAACTTGCCACTCTACTAGCTCAATTCTTGTGCTAACATTCTCCTAAAAATATTTATAAACCCCCACTCATTCAGGCTCCCCTCACCTAAAGCTTAAAACTAAAGTTTCCCCAACCACTCAAAGCTTACACCAAGCTTACAACTAAGCCCCAAAACAATTGAAACACAACATTGCAGGCCAAATACATGCAAACAATGCAATAATCAAAATAGCCCCTAACCCGAGATATTACAGTTCTACCCCCCTTAAAAATAATTTCGGCCTCGAAATTACCTGGTCAAAAGAGTTGAGGGTATTGCTGCCTCATCATATCCTCTGGTTCCCACGTAGCTTCTTCTACGCCATGATTCCGCCATAGCACCTTTACCAAAGGAACTGACTTTCTACGCAGAACCTTCACATCTCGGTCTAGAATCTGCACTGGTTCTTCTTCCATGGCGAGACCTTCAGAAAAACTTGATCTCCCACAGCAAATTCTATATCTCTCCGCCTGAGATCGACATAAGACTTACTGCGTGTCGAAGCTTCCTTCAACCGAGCTCAATCAACTTAACCTTGTCTTGGTCTGCGCAACCAACTCGGTCCCAACAAGCGACGCGTTCACCCAACTCCGTCTAACATGTAGGTGAGCGACACTTCCTACCATACAACGCCTCATATGGTGCCATCTTGATACTTGCTTGATAACTATTGTTGTAGGCGAACTCACCTAATGGCGTAAACTCCTCCCAACTACCTCACGAAGTCCAAAACACGACCTCTCAAAGATATCCTCTAAGATCTGTATAACCCTCTCCGATTGCCCGTTAGGGATCTGTGGGTGAAATGCGTCTTTGAAATCCAACCGCGCGTGCCAGAGCTCGATGCAACGCTTTCGGAACCTTGATGTAAATCTGGGATCCCTATCCGAGATGATCGACATCGCACACCGTCCGACCTCACTATCTCTCGACACATACGACTTCGCCAACCTCTGAAGGGAGTAATTGACCCTCTTTGGAATAAAATGAGCTGATTTAGTCGGATGATCCACAATTACCCAAACCGAGTCCTTCTTGGTGGGCGTAAGAGGTAATCCAGCGACAAAATCCATAGTTATCCTTTCCCACTTCCTTTGGGAATCTTTCTTGGTGAAGCAACCACCGACGGCAATCGATGTTCAGCCTTGACCTGACTACGACATGTCGGACACTTTCTAACAAACTCTGTCACCTCTCTCTTTAGACACGGCCACCAAAGCGCTCTCTTAGATCCTATACATCTTGCTACCTCGGGATGCATAGCGTGCGACGGCTGCTATGGGCGTCTGAAGAATCCTCTCGCCTTAACTCGATATCCTTCGGCATACAAGCTCTCCCTTGAAAACACAAAGCACCCCATCACTAGACATACTCAGAACCCTCCAAACCACCATCCTCGCACTTGCAACCTTCACGCATTCGTAACCTCATCCACTAATCTGTTTCCCCACGATCAACCCAAGTAGGCTTAACAACTGCAGCTCTCCGCGAATACTTCCGTCGTCCATACAAACTCAAATGGGCAAACATCGCTCTTAAGTTCGATACAACCTTACGGCTCAACGCGTACGCCACCACGTTAGCCTTGCCGGATGATATTCAATCGAATAGTCGTAGTCCTTGAGCAACTCAATCCATCTGCGGCGCCTCAAATTCAAATCTTTACGAGTCAAAAGGTACTTGAGACTCTTATGATCAATGTAGACTATCGATCTCTCCGTACAAGTAGTGCCTCCAAATTTTCAAGGCGAAGACTATTGCTGCTAACTCCAAGTCGTGCGTCGGATAATTGACCTCATGTGGCCTAAGCCGCCTAGATGCATACGCCACAACCTTCCCTTCTGCATCAAAGACACAACCCAATCCCGTATGTGATGCATCGCAACACATACACTGCGAATTCCTTTCTGCCTCGAGTTGAATCGAGCAGAGCCTCGGTCAAAATCTTCTTTAACTTGTCGAAACTCTCCTCATTGTTTCTCGGTCAAAACAAACGGAACTCCTTTCCTAACAATGACTTAGTCATCGGTCTTTGCAATCAACGAAAATCCTTCTACAAATCTTCGGTAGTATCCTTCCAAACCCAGAAAACTCAGAATCTCACCAGCGACTTAGGCGGCTTCCAATCCAAAAGCGCCTCAATCTTCCGAGGATCCACCTAATCCCCTACCGACACTACATGACCCAAGAAAGTCACCTCCTAAGCCGAACTCGCACTTACTAAACTTAGCATAAAGGCGTTTCTCCTCAAAATCTGCAGCACCACTCGCAAATGCGCATCATGCTCCTCTTGACGACCTTAAGTACACCAGGATGTCGTCGATAAAAACCATAACGAACTGATCCAAATCTGCTGGAACACCCTATTCATCATATCCATGAATGCCGCCGTAGCGCGTTAGTCAACCCAAAGCGGTATTACCAAAAATTCGTAGTGCCCATACCGAAGTACGAAAACGCTGTCTTGTGGATATCCGCCTCCTTTACCTTTAATTGGTGATACCCGGACCTTAAATCGATCTTGAGATCAGAAGCACCCTTCACGGTGATCAAACAAGTCATCTATTCGTGGCAACGGATACTTGTTTTTTATCGTCGACTTATTCAATTGGCGGTAATCTATGCACATTCGCATCGCACCGTCTTTCTTCTTGACAAAGAGTATCGGCGCTCCCAAGGTGAAACACTTGGTTCGATAAAGCCTCGATCCAACAACTCCTCGTCCGAGCCTTTAATTCCACTAATTCCTTTGGCGCCATCCTATACGAGCAATAGACAGCGCGATTCAGCAAACAGATCTATCCCGAACTCCACCTCGCGATCCGGTGGCAAACCGGAAGCTCCTCCGAAACACATCAACAAATTCCTTAACCGTTCGGACCTCCTCTACAACAGACTCCTTAGCCTCCAAGGCATACACATGAACCACATATGCTTCACAGCCCTTCCTGACCATCTTCTCAGCCTTTAGAGCAGATACCACATTGGATAAGTAATCTCTTCTATTACCTATCATGACCACCTCATCACCCTCGGTGTCTTTAGAACCATGCGCTTAGCCACAGGTGAGCCCAACCTCGCTTTGGTGCTTAACCAACCAGTCCATCCCTAGAATCGGATCGAACTCCCAAAGCGGCGGTTCCATCGGATCGACCACAAACACTACCCCTTGGAGTTCTAGGGGTACGTCTCTATATAGCTTATCTACAACTACAGAGTGACCTAGAGGGCTAATTCATCACACCGCCTAGAAGTAGTCTCGAGTCTAAATCCATGGTCTCTACTATGCTCACGGCAACGTATGAATGCATTGAACCCACATCAATCAAAGCGGTATAAGGAGAACCAAAGATCAAAAACGTCACGGTTATGGCGTCCGGTGCGTCGCCTCCTCTCGGCGCCTCATTTGCATACACCAACCCAGTGTCTTGCCTCGAACTACCCGCACCTCTGCCGGTGCTCGCGCCCCTGGCAGAACCATTGCCTCTCTGCCATTACCACGACCCCCTTTGCGGTGGCGGTCCATTATTCTGAAGCGAGTACTGACCACGACCCTCGGGGTGAATCTCTAGCCAACTACGCGGACGGTCTCTCACACGGTGATCCAATGAGCCACACTCAAAACATCCTTTTCCACCGGTCCAAGCATCCTCCCTAATGAGATTTCCCACAACGGTTGCTGCATGCGGGTCCACGATTAGCGACAGCAGACCTACGGCATCGATTTGGCCCACTGTCTAGCCCTTTTCTCGAGGATTACCCGATGACCCGTAAGATCCAAAACTCCTCTTATGTCCTGTTTCCTATCCACGTTTTGCCTCACAGACTCCTTCACTCATTCGGCTACCTTAGCCTTCTCAACTAGGACAGCAAACTTACGCTCTGTTTGTGGAGCAATCAGCGATCTTAATTCATCTCTCGGACCATCCTCAAATCGAACACACCTCTCGTGTTCGGTAGCCACAATGCCCCTAGCATACCGGATCGGTCTCAAGAATTACGCCTCGACTCGACACACGGACTTGCTCCCCGAACCAGCCTCGTAAATGCTTTTCGTTGCTCATCAATGTAGCTAGATCCAATGTACTTTTTACGATATGCACGACCTTGAAATAATCCCAAGTAAGATCTCTCATGCAAAGATCGTCCCGAACCGTGAGCCACCACTGGTATGACTCATCCCGAAGAAGCGATACTACCCCTTTCGGTTTCTCTCGCGAGTCAAGTCCGGATCATCCATGATCCGCTCCGTCGCCTCAGCCAATACTGGCCCGTCTTTGAGAACAACACGAAACACCTCAAAATACTTCCGCCCCATTTGCTCGAGTCGCTCGGCCACGATTTCCGAACACCGCGCCTCCACCTACTCGGCTACCCTTTCCAAAGACTCTCGCGATCGCTCGCGACACTGCGTCATCCCCGGCCACGATCCTAAAACTCACCACCTCCGGCTGGTGGTGGTACCAGATCTCATTCTTCTCGACTTCGACCGGACCTACTGAGTTCGAAAGCGTCATCCTACCCCGACCCAGCGTCCACGTGTATTACGACCCCGACCTCGAGTGCTCATGACTAAAATCTCGACTTATCGATTTAGAAGTTTTATGCATCAAGTACCTTTTCCACTATCTTTTAAAGCAAAGTCTTATGAATATTTCTTATTAAAGAAGTTTTGTTTTCGCAAGTCCACAGAGTCCTATCGGTTTGATTTCTAAAGTAATCCACTATTGCTAGTCTTTCAATCATATCACACCCATCAATCACAAGAAATAGTAAGAGGTACCTATCTCAGGTGATTAGTGCAGGAGACTCGTGCCATGCCTTTCAAACCATATACTTTAAAACAAAACACTTAAAAACCAATATTTAACACATTTTGGGCCTCGAGCCCACAGCCGAGCTTTTGAACTTAGCTCTGATACCACAAATGTAACACCCCAAACCCAGTCAGTACACCACGACCGAATCTGGTATGTTACGAGGAAAATCGTATTTGAGAGGTTAGGTTTCCGGTGAAAGGTTTAACGAAAACTCTTTGATGTATCCGTACTTGTAAAAAAAAACCTTGGGCATGATTGTTTTAAAACCGGTAGTGCATTTTGAAGACCCAGGAATTTGAAAGCTTAGTTGAAAAGTAAGTTTTTATCATTTAGAAGGCCGAGAAATTCCTTTTAGTTACTTAAAAACATTTTGAACTTAGTGTGGAAGATCACAAGTTTAGAAAATATTTGAGTTGCGTTCATTTAAAGATTTTAATGTGATACCCGTTGGTAAAGTTTAAAACATATCGCTTTGTAGTCTTGAAAACCGTTTCATTCCAAGTTTTATCCATTATTAACTTGATAATTTATTAAGGCTAAATTGAAATCAAATTTTAAGCATATAAATAATCAAAGCATAATTTTAAAAGGCCATTTACAATCCCAACAAAACCAAATGAAAATAAATGAAATAAAGTACCAAGTGCTTAAATCGATTGCAAAACCGACTTTATTCATGGCATGGTCACCTCGAGTCCACCCGCCTCCATGTCCGCGATCTAAGTGTCACTGAAATGATAAGGAGAAGGTGAGTCGCAAGGCTCGGTGCATAAATCCCCTCCCGATTAATACAACATACTAACACACATAATACTGAGCAATGTCATTAATGCACCCAATCCTAGCCATCCACAACACCTTTTCTACCCCTGTGTGGTACCAAACCACTGGTGGTGCCAAACCACCTGGTGACCCAAAGTCACGATATCCATAAGTGTGGTGCCAAACCACCTGGTGACCCAAAGTCACGAAGAATCCAATGATGGGGCCAACCCATCGTGTGATACCAAATCGCGGCGGCGATCCCATATCTCAAAAGTGGGGCCAACCCACGGTGGTGTTAACCACGGGGGACGAGTCGCTATGAGGTGCCAAACCTCGGTGTCCCAAAGACACGAATGTGATATCGAATCACTTTGGTGACCAAGTCACGAATCAAGTGATGGGGCCAACCCATCGTGTGATACCAAATCACTTTGGCGTCAATCCGTATTATCAAGCGTGGGGCCAACCTTTGTGGTGCTAAGCCACTGGGACAAGACGCTATGAGGTGCCAAACCTCTCGTGACCCAAAGTCACAAAATAATCGTGGTACCAAACCACTTTGGAGGTGCCAAACCTCTTGTGTCCCAAAGACACGGATATCATATTCCCCTCCTCTCACATCACCCGTTATCATACCGACTCATGTAAAGTATGCAAATCATACAAATCATGCTACATGTTTAATGTTGCATCTCATAACACATACATCATAGGTCATGATCTCAAGTATATCAACAGTAGAACTCGTAATGAAACGGACTTACCCGAATCCGTGCACATACCCAATCGGGTATCATATCAATCAACCATATTGTTTCGGCTTTATTAAACAATCAGATTATTAAGCATATTACTAAGTAAAGAGTGTGTTAGTTTACACACCTGTTAAAATGCAAGCCTTAATCCCAAGGAACCGATCTAAGACCCTCGATTATCTTGCTCCTATAATCGGCCACATATGAGATTAGCACCTAGGCCATTCGGCCAAAACCATTAAACCAAAGGGGTTAACGTTTGAACCCTTACCTTACACTTGATTTGGTTTCCTACCAAATCCTGAACCAAACAATGGTTCTTCTTTATGCACACGGCACACCCTATTAAGAGGAAAGATTAATCCTTTGAAACTTTGACTTAACGAAACTAAAAGAGTGGACTAAAAGAACCAACCCTTACCACCACTTACCAATCGATTACAGAGGAAGACGGCTCCTCTTGCTTGCTTCCAAAATCTGGATGCCCTATGATAAAATCGATTCCAACACAAAAGATTAACTCCTATCAACAAAGGCCAAAATCGGCTCTTAACCAAACCAAAATCGACAAAGAACAAGGGAGAAGAGAAATGAACATTCGGCCAACCACTTACCTTGCTCTAAACTCGATTGGACACCACACACAAGAGAGATCACACCACACCAATATTCGGCCAAGACTTAAACAAAAAGGAGAAGAAGATTCGGCCTTACACAAAGAAGGAGAACACAAGAGAAAGATGAAAAGAAAGGGGTTGATATTCGGCCAATAACAGAAATGGGAAAAAGAAGAAGAAAAAGGAAAGTACTTTCGGTTTTGAAAAGAAGAAGGAATGGAGAAAATGTTTTGGGAATAACTTTTTGGCTATCAAGGTTTCAAGAGAAGAAAGGAAGAAAGTATGAGAAGAATAGGGTACTAATTTTGGTTTACACAAATGAAAAGAAAGAAAGATGGAAGAGAACATTCGGCTATCAAAGAATATCAAGAGAAACAAGCAATTTTCGGCAAGTATGTGCTTGGACTTTCGGTTTCAAGAAGAAAATGCAGAAACTCACTTGAAATTTTGGCTTGCTTTTGACAAAAGAAGGATTTTGGCTTACACAAATTTGACCGAAAATGCTCCAAAATGCCAAAAGAATTTCGCCCTCTCCACTTACCCACTTACCAAAACCGGCCACTCCCCATGAAGCACCCAACATTCGGCCACTACCTCCAAACACTCCCAACCACTAATTCAAACTAGTTTGAACTAGTCAACCTCCACAATTTACTCTCCACCCATCATTTGAACAATTTGACTTGGTCTATGGCGGAGTTTGAAGCGCCCACAACTTCTTCTTCTCTCTCTGCCAGTCAAAATGGAAGCAAAAATATGAGACTTCTGCAGCTTGAACACAGGACCTCCTTCCTGCAAGTGACGCCAAACCCAAGCTCCAAGTGGCGCCTAACTTGCCACTCTACTAGCTCAATTCTTGTGCTAACATTCTCCTAAAAATATTTATAAACCCCACTCATTCAGCTCCCTCACCTAAAGCTTAAAACTAAAGTTTCCCCAACCACTCAGGCTTACACCAAGCTTACAACTAAGCCCCAAAAGAATTGAAACACAACATTGCAGGCCAAATACATGCAAACAATGCAATAATCAAAATAGCCCCTAACCTGGGATATTACATCTGTACCTATTTCTTCGTGAGATTTTCATCTCCGTGCAGCCATAGGGAAATGTGTCCCCCTGAATGAACTCGGTCCAGTATGAGCCTATAATGGGTGAGGATTGAGGAATCTCTGTGGTTCGGTACCCATTCTCTAGAACCAAGCCACATATAGCAATTCTAGGAGCCTACCTAGATAGAGCCACGCCAAGCCCTAGTGGTCACCCGGTCAGGTGTCCTATGTTGTTTATTTCTCTTGCACTAATGTGTTTTCTTTTGTTTTGATTGCATTACATTACATTCATTCCATGCATTCACATAGCATCACATCGCATGTGCTAGATTTCATGAGAAGACCTTGATTAATTAAAAATTATTTCAGTCAACCTAGAAGACATGGAACAAAGGTTGGAGAGAATAGAGCAAAGACAAATAATGATGCAAGAGCAATTGGCCAAAATTCAACGGGATATGCGAGATCAAATGAATATGATGCGCCAGTTAACCCAATTACTAGTCGGAGGGCTTGAAAAAAGGAGTGTCTCAGTGGTCAGCAGTGTGGATGATGATGAGGACATCGTTTATTCCCCGATAAGTACCCCGACTCAACCAGACGTGCCTCCGCAGGGGGCACCTGTCATTATCAAACCCCAGTGTCAGATTAATACCTCGGCACTGTTGAATTTCCCGATGGGCTCAAGTTTTAACTCAAAGAAGGATCCAGCCAAACCGGTTGTTCTGGAAAAAACAAAGGAAATGGGAGAGTGGGCTTCAAAGGCCCCGAAAAGAAAGGACAAGGGTGTGAATAATACGAGTAGGTATAACAAGGGCCATTCAGAGCCGATTACAGTAAGCCAGCCAAAGGCGGTAACTACCAGCTGTCAGGTCTCCCCAAGGCAAGAACCCAACCCAAGACTGGACTCAGAAAAATCTCAGTTCGCACACATCCCAATCACGTATAGGGAGTTGTACCAAATTTTGTTTGAAGCACATGTTGTATCCCCTTTTTACCCGAAACCGATGCAACCTCCATACCTAAAATGGTATAACCCAAATGCCCAGTGTGAATACCATGCGGGGGTCACAGAGCATTCGATAGAAAATTGCCTTGCTTTCAAGAAATTGGTGGAAAAATTCATCAACATGGGTGTTGTGAAGTTAGATGACGCGTCAAATGCAGAAATATGAGCATGGGAGTGTTTTGGACAATTGGACTGCAGAAGAAATTCCTGTAGTATTTAGAGCTTACTCGAAGTAATGTACAAAACGCACTTGTTGCTTTAGGCCTAAGAGCAATAAGACTTCTTTTGTGAAATAGGCTTGTGTCCAGAATTTTTATTTTAATAAAATGTATCCTTTTGAGCAAATATTTTTCTATTTATAAATTCTTTTGTCCTTTGGATTTCTATCCAAATATTCTTTCATTCTTTATTCATGATCATATCATATAAATAATCATCCTTAGAATCATTTATTCCTTAGAATTTGCCTTCGTACCTACAATAGGTACCCAGATATCAATGACATGAGCAACGCTGTTACTGACTCCCTTTTGAATGAAATATGGGTCTAAGGGATCTCAAGACTTTGAAGATGACAGAAGTTGTAATATATCTTCTGACTTGTCAATACTGGATGAAAAACAGATCCTACGTCGCGAGCCAAGGAAGGAGATGAAGATCAAATCCTCGCTCAATGCAGAAATAAGATTTCCTGTATGAGGGGCATGTATGTTACCAAGCCAGTCTCATCAAAGCCTTCTAGCCAATATCGATTCACTTTCGGGGATGTCAGTTACTTAACTAAGATGGTAAAAGTTGCTTCGTGTGCCAACATTACAAAGTCGATAGTCATTAGACCAAAAAAAGAAAGACAAAAAAAAAGAAAAAAAAGAAAGAAAGAATACTGCCAAAAGAAGGGTCAAAAAGATCACATTTAATTACACAATGTCAAAAGTTTGCGGTCTGTTCAAAGAACAGGTGCCACATCACAATGCAGTAAAGGCAGCAAAAAAAAAAGATCGTAAAAAAGGACCAAGACTTGTAAATATTGGCATATAGAAGTTACTATTTTCCCTCTATGCTTATCAAATATTGGCCAGGACTGTCACCGGGGCAACATATTTCTCATTGGTTTCGCCCATTGAAGTCGAAATTCCTTTTTCTGAGTTTTATCAGAACTGAAGTTGGATGAGGCAAATTTGTGAGGAAAAGTTAATAGCTATCCGTTACAGTCAGATGATGCGGGTTTGCGACAAAGAGGTTCATCCTAGAAAATTCCCAAAGGCGGACCTGATATTGAAGAAGATCCCTCATATATAAAAGAATTTCAGCAGAAAATAGAGGCCAAACTAGAAAAGACTTTATGTAGTAAGAAAGTCTGTTCTGGAAACATTGACTAAATGGATGGCAGGGGTATAACCAATCCGGTGAATTCAGATTCAATAAAGAGTTTTCAAAAAAAAACTTTAATCAAGAAGAAATAAAAAGGAGAGGCCAAGGCGAAAACCCGCAAAGGGCGCTTTGAGACCAAAGGGGATTTGAGTTGAAAACCCAAAAAGGGCAGCTCAAATTTTGATCAAGAGTGGGGCATATAGCAGTCCTGCTATGCCTGAATTAACAGTGAAGAAGTATGCTACGTCTTGGGGCATCGACAAAGTACTACGGATCCCCTAAACACATATTGAGATTAAAGTGGTCCTCAAGAAATTGGAACAGAGAAGCTCAAACTGCGATATCTGGGGCACCTAGTTTCTATTTTAGCCATTTTAAATTTGTTATTTGTGGTTATATTATTCTTTTCAAAATATTTTCACAATAAATTTCCTTCTTAATTGCGATTGCTATCTTTGTTTAGCTTATTTGTTTCGAGCTATGCTCCTAATTAAGTTCCTTCTTGTCCATGGTTATGATCTTTTTCAAGCATTTTGCATTGAAATAATGATTAGTGGACTAATAACACTTTCACAAAAGAAGTTTCGCATATTACTCTGGAAGCTTCTGAATAATACAAGAAACTAAAGCAGAACTATTGTTTAAAACTCACCAAGTGTGAGGGATGGAAATATTGGTGGGGTAAGAGTCTAAATTGAGATTATCTCTCCGGATTTTGGTCAAAAATGGCGATTGAACAAAATGACAAGGTATTGCATCAGCGATGCAATCCTGACGAAAAAAATGAGCATCGTTAACCCAAGTGTAAAGCGGGAATCATTCTCGAAAGAAAATGATATTATGCATTCATGCGAACATCATGCATACACATCTAGTTGGGTCACCCGAAGAGTGATCAATTGATGGAACAAGCTACAGACCCTATACCCCCGAGTTATAGTGGGATAGATGGAAGCTGATACAAGTCCTGTACCCTTTGAATAGCAAAGGGATGGATTGAATAAAAAACAAATCATACATTTTGGAATCACAGTTGGATAGATGGGAAGAGATTCAGATCCTATACCGCTAAGTCACAATGAGATGAACCCTGAAGTTACAGTGGGGCAAATCTGTTGGGCAAGATAATCGTTTTCTCGAGTTTTCTATTGAAAATACCAGCTGAACAAGATGGCAGCATAATACATCAGTGATAAAGCCTTAATAGACAATGAACGATGGCACCTTAAACTTGTAAAAAGGGATCATTCTCATGAAATTCTGCATTCATAAAAAAACATTTAGTTAGGAGCATTTGATTCATTCCGATCATTGCATCCTAATTGTAAGAAATCATTCTCATGACATTCTGCATTCATACAAATGTCATCCATAAGACACATCTATTTAGGGGCATTTGATTCATTCTGATCATCGCACCCTAATCTTTGTAAAAAAACCATTCTCACGACATTCTGCATTCATACAAATGTCATCCATAATACATTTTGTTAGGAGCATTAGATTCATTCTAATCATTGCATCCTAACCATTTTGCATAGGCATAAACATAAAACTGATTTTGCAGAACAGGTCCCCTAGAGGACATTGTCGCAACATCGGTGAATTCAAAGATCTTGCCTTTCTGAGCGAAGCGGATCGAAGATAGAAGATCTGGCAATCCTGAAGTTACAGGAGCAGATCGAAGACATCAGTCCTATCTCCCTGACCAGCAGTGGAATAGGTCAAAAAAAATTATAGATCTTGTCACCCTAAGCAGTAGGGAACCAAGATCGAACGACAAATCTGGTCTCCCTAAGCAGTAGTGGAACAGATTTAAGCCACAAACCCTATCTCCCTGACCAGCAGTGGAATAGTTCAAAAATTGTAGATCTTGTCACCCTAAGCAGTAGGGAACCAAGATCGAATGGAAAATCTGGTCTCCCTAAGCAGTCGTGGAACAGATTTAAGCCACTAACCCTATCTCCCTGACCAGCAGTGGAATAGTTCAAAAATTGTAGATCTTGTCACCCTAAGCAGTAGGGAACCAAGATCAAATGGCAAATCTGGTCTCCTTAAGCAGTCGTGGAACAGATTTAAGCCACTAACCCTATCTCCCTGACCAGCAATGGAATAGTTCAAAAATTGTAGATCTTGTCACCCTAAGCAGTAGGGAACCAAGATCGAATGGCAAATCTGGTCTCCCTAAGCAGTCGTGGAATAGATTTAAGCCACTAACCCTATCTCCCTGACCAGCAGTGGAATAGTTCAAAAATTGTAGATCTTGTCACCTTAAGCAGTAGGGAACCAAGATCGAACGGCAAATCTGGTCTCCCTAAGCAGTAGTGAAACGGAATTAAGCCATTAACCCTATCTCCCTGACCAGCAGTCGAATAGTTCAAAAATTATATATCTTGTCACCCAAAGCAGTAGGGAACCAAGATCGAAAGGCAAATCTGGTCTCCCTAGACAGTAGTGGAACAGATTTAAGCCATCAGTCTAACATCCCTGAGTTTGCAGTGGAGCAGATTGAAGATAGCAAATCTAGCAATCCTGAAGTTGCAGGAGCAGATTGAAGATAGCAGATCTGGTAATCTTGAAGTTACAGGAGCAGATCGAGGACATCAGGTCTTGTCTCCCTGAGTTTGCAGTGGAGCGGATTGAAGACAGCAGATCTAGCAATCCTGAAGTTGTAGGAGCAGATTGAAATTCTAATTTCCTTGAGTGGATCGAAGCGCTAGTTCTCAGGCCCCTGAAGATGCAGCGGGATGGAATGAAGCTACTCGAAGAAGAAAAGCACTGAAAGAGGCATGACCAGACAAAATGGTCCTTTTTGAAGTCTTTGCTCTATTCTCGTTACACGACAACGAGCAAAGAGGGGCATCTGTAATAGGCCCATTTTGCCCGGCCCATGTTTTTTAAAACCAAAACAGAACAAAAAACTAAAAACCAAAAGAGCAAAAATATAAATAAACAAAGTCCAATAACAGTCCACCTTTTTACAAACCCACAAACCCGAGCCCAAATGTTATAACAAAAATAGCCCAACAGTCCAAATTACAACCCGGCATGATAACAGGCCAATTACTAAAACCTAATCCGCATGGCCCAATGTTTAGAACGGCCCAAATGGCCCAAGCTGAAGGATCTCCAGAAACCCTAGAGGTTTTCTCCAGCGCCGCAAGCCTAAGATGTGCCGCAACAAACCCTCGCACGCAAGCTTCGCGCGTCGCAGCCTTCATCAACCCACGCGCACCACCACGCACACCTCCATACAGCCTCCGTACTGTCAGCGAGCCTCCACACCCACAAGCGCGCCACGTCCGCCTTCGTACGATGGCCATACCTGCAAAAAGACAAAGGAATGATAGCAACAGCAGCAATACGTTTTTCTTTGTATTTTTTTTATTTCGATTTTTCGGCCTTTAAAGAGAGGGCAAACCATTGTAACTGGAGGACGATTTTTACATACACATTGTTCACAATCTTTACGAATATACAGAGACTAAAAAAGAATACAAAAAAAAAAGAATCAGAAGGTGATTCCATATTTTTTCTCTTCGATTGAGAATTTCTTTTTCATTTATCTTCTTTTACTTTGAGTACACATACAAAAATATATAAAAACGAAGGGATTTACCTTCGAGAACTGAATCGACGGTCTACTTTCTTCGCCGAAATCGAAGCAAAGGTGGTCATCGAGGTTAGGATTGGGACTGGTGTGAAAGAGAGCAGTCGATGGGCATGAATCGGCCACTCTTCGCCGATTACCATGGCGTCGTAGTGGCCGGATGTAATTTCTCTCTGCGGCTGAGGACGAAAACAAAAGGGGGGGCTAGGGTTTTGCTTTAAAAAAATTTCTGATAGTTTTAATGTTGTTTTTAAAGGATTATGGTTAATTAAAGAAACAGCTCCGTTTAGGCTCATTGCAATAGCCCTTAAACGACATCGTATCGAAGACCCGATTCGACCCGACCCGTCGTCCATAGGATCCGCGTGTTTTTGCGGTGATGGAATATTTATGCGTTCAGTCCCTCTTTGTCGCGCTTTTCTTCAATCAAGCCTGCTATACACTTCCCTTGTTTCTTTTAAATTGACCCCTGTAATTTACACGACATTTCGATTCAGTCTAGTCCCTACGCTGCGTTTTGAATCATGGAAATATTTTCGGGTTTAGTCCCTAATAGTATACACGCATTTCAGTTTGACCCTTGTGCATATTTAAATGATTTTATTTATTATAAAGTAGTCTTTTAATTTTGTTTTGTTTCAATTAAGCGCCTTTTTGTTTTCATATACAATCTTCACGTTTTTATTAGGTTTAATTCATTTTTATTTGGTTTTAAATTATTTTATAATATGATAAAATATATATATATTTATATACTATTTAACTTAAACTATTTTCTAATATATGTATATATAATTTGTATTAAGATTATTTTATTCTTGTGCATATATTATTAAGTTCATATTATGTATATATATATTTTTAATCTCTTTATGTAGATATTTAATCTCCTCTAAAACTACTTGTGTTACACATATTTTTTTTCATAATTTAATATACATAGTTTAATGTGTACTTACATACATATATGTAAAATTAGTATTAGAATTATTGATTTCGTAATATTGTTGATGTATGTATGTTAATTAATTTTCTTTATCATTGATTTAATGTTGGATAGTTATTGATATTATGTATGTTTTAATTCTCGTTTTATATTTATTGGTTGCTTGAGATTCAATACCATTATGTTTCATTTGTACATCATTACTTCACGTTGTATGTTATTATTCGATCACATTTTATTCGTTTAGAAAGCCATATTTTAACATCGTTCATGATTTTAAAAATCATTTTGTGCAAAGCTTTAAATCATAAGGCAATGCCCGTGTTTAGAGGTCTTGAGAAAATTGTGCTCTAACTTACTGAGTTCCGATTTTCCTCGTTAAAACCTAGCAACCGAGTATCCTTTCTCTCTTAAATCTAAATGCATAATATTTCAAATAAAAAACTTATTCACGAGAATTTAAGATATTGTGCCCTAACTTACTGGGTGTGATATTTTTTCATCTCGAGATAAGAATTTCAAAAGAACAAAGGCAATATTCCGTATTCGGGAATTTTAAGAAATAGTGCCCTAACTCACTGGGTTTCGATTTTTCATTTGACCCAAATAATGGAATATCCTTCTTAATTTTAAATTTACGACTATTGAATGTCAAAGGATAAACCTAATTTTGAGAATATAGGATGTTGTGCCCTAACTTACTGAGTACGGCATTTTAGTTCTTCGAAATAAGAAGCTTTGGCATCCAATATGATTCTGTCCAAATATATATTAAGTAAATGGATCGTAATATAGAATCTTTTCAAGTTTTCGGCATTAAGACATTAAGTAATCAATTAGGTACCAATTTTGGGCGTTGCAAGGGTGCTAACCCTTCCTTGCACGTAACCGACTCCCGAACCCGTTTTCTCGAATTTCGCAGACCAAAATATTTTTATAGGTGATCCGATCACACCTAAACAAAAAAAGATTGGTGGCGACTCCATTTCCATTTGTTATTTTAAAAAGTCGATCCCCGTTTTTTTTCAAAACTTTTTAAAAAAAAATGGTTTCGACAACAATATTTGCCACAAATCGTGGCTTTCATCCGTGTGGGACCCATGAGCCTATTGGGCCCACACGGCCCCTTTTTGGCCCAACGTGGCCCATTACGGCCTAAGCCCATGAAAATGCTCATGGAGGCCTCTACAGTCATACACCCGTGATTCATGGGCTCGGTTTGACCACACGATCGTTCGCACGCCCATGTGACCTCCAAGACCAATCTTCTGGCTTTTCAGCTTTTCGGCTTTTGCCGTTCTACAGTCAAAACAGTGCGAATATACACCTGTTTACGCAACCGCTTCAAGTTTCTCAAGCACCCAACCTTGACTAAGTAATATGCGATTTACTCCTCTTAGATCGCTGACTAAAACGATCGAACGCTACTTGCCGACTTACTGCAATAACAACAGATCTCATCAGGTAGAATCATTCACAAGTGGCTTAAATCCATGAATATCAAACTTGCAGAAACATAGGGATATTCAGCCTATGCTCAAAAACCCAAGATAATGTTTTTACCTTAACTGAACGATGAACGAAAAAGGTTTTGATTACTTCAGTCACTTGCACCCGTTCACTCCACTGAAATACCTAGTACCCAACAAACCACCATATCGCAAGGAAAAGACAAGAATCGCAATTAGAACACGTAAGAAGAAGCATTCGGCTTTCGGAAAAGATAGAAAAAAATGGATTTGAACACATAAAGAAATAACAGAGAATCAAATGAGGGAACTTATGAGTACCCACCGATTCGTCAGAACTCTTACAAGACCGAAACCACAACACCACAGCAGAGTACGAGAACAATCGGCCAAACCCAAAAATAGAAGAACACCGAAAGAAAAATAGAGAAAGGAAGGAGGGATATACTATTCAGCCAGATTTGAGAAAAGAAAATGAAAACAAGGGAGAAGAGCGAATCAGCTAGGATAGAAACCGAAAAGAACCAAAAGCCGATAAATGAAAGAAAAGAAAAGGAGAATTCGACAGATGCTAACACCCAAAATGTTCATCCAATTCCGAAAATGACAAACATTTTCCCCAGCCGAATTCTCAAAGCTAGAGTTCCCCCAAACGGCACAACATGTAATATCCCGGGTTAGGGGCTGTTTTGTGGTTGCATGTTTTGCATGTATTTAGTGTGCTGTGTTACTGTTTGTGTAGTTTCGGGGCTTAATTGTAGGTTAGGAATGTGCCTGAGTAGGTAGGAGAATTTTTGTTTTTAGGCTTTATAGGAGAGGAGCTGAGGAAGCTGGGGTTTAAGAATATTATTTGGTGTTTGGTTGCACAAATGAGGAGCTGGCAAAGTGGCAAAGTATGTGCCACTTGGGGCTTGAGTGTGGCGTCAACTACAAGGGGGAGAGATCCTGAGTTCAAGTCGCAGAGTTCCCCATTTTGGCTCTCATTTTGGACGGCATGGAGGAAGAGTTAGAAGGCAATTCGAATTCTTCCTTGGACTTGGTCCACCCATTCAAATGGAAGGTGGAGAGCAAGTTGTGGAGGTAGACTTGGTCAAGCTAATTTGAATGTGTGGTAGGGAGTTAATGGGGGGCGTGGTGGCTGAAATTTTGGGATGTTTGGAGGTGTTGGCCGTAACTTGGGAAGCTTGTTGGGGAGTGGCCGGTTGGTGAGTGTGTTGGGGGCTAGTGCCGAATTTCCCTTGGATTGTTGGTGCATTTTCGGTCTTAGGAGGGTAGCAACATAGCTCTTTCATTTTTGTCAAAACAAGCCGAATTTCATAGTAAGTTTCACCTTTTGTTTTCTTTTGGCAACCGAAAATGCAAGCACATTTGTGCCGAATTTCTTTGTTCTCTTGAGTAGGTGTAGCGGAATATCTCTTCCCATTTCCTCTTTTCTTTTCAAGTGTGTAAACCGAAACCTCTAATCTCTCTTCTTGCATTTTTGATTTTTCTTTCTTTCTTAAAAACTTTGTAGCCGAAACTCTCTTCCAAAAACACATTCTTCATCTCTTTTTCTTTCAAAACCCAAAGGTACCTTCTCCTGTTCATTTTTGTTTCTCCTTAAAACCATTTTGCCGAAACTTTATTCTCATTTCACTTTATCCTTCTTGTTTTTTTACTCAAGCCGAATTCTCTTTTCTTTTGTTTAAGTTCTAGCCGAATCTTCCCTCTTCTAGTAGTACTTTGTAGCCGAATTTTGAGTGGGGGAGTAATCTCGTTTGTCTTCTTTCAAACGTTGGAGCAAGGTAAGTGGCTGGCCGAATGCTCATTTCTTTTCTCTCCCTAGTTTTCTACCAATTTTGGGGGGGTTCAAAGTTGACTTTCGGCATTGGTTGAAGGGTGTTGATCGGTTCAAAGTTGACTTTCGGCATTGGTTGAAGGGTGTTGATCTCTTATGTCTTGACCGAATTCTTTTTAGGGCTTTCGGGATTCGAAGCAGTCAACGAAGCTGTTATCTGAACTCGATTGTTTGGTAAGTGGTGGTGAGATGTTGATTGTGGTTTATTTGTTTGAGTTTCGATTAAGTTTAGGGTATCAAGGGATTAATCATTTTTGTTCTTTTAAGGTGTAGCCGATTGCTAAAGGAGGAATCATTGTGGTTCGGGTTTGCTAAGAAACCGAACCAATAGCAAGGTGAGGGATCAACATTAACCCCTTTGGTTAATTAATGTTGGCCGAATGTTATAGATGTCTAACTCCTGTGTTGGCCGATTGTTTAGGAGCTTGATACTCGAGGGATTTAGATCGTTTCGTTGGGATCTTTAGACTCGTAATTACCAGGTGTGTAACTAACACACCCATACTTAGTGATATTGTTATTAAACCTGTTTGCCTATTAAAATCATGACAGTATGATGGATTATTGGATACCCAAACGGGGTATGTGTACGTATCCGGGTAAGTCAGTATTGTTATTAGATTACTGATGATCTATATGGTATCATGACTATGTATGTATGTGATATGGGGCATGAGTCAAACATATTAGCATGATATGCATAATTTGTATGATATGCATGATTACATGAGTTGGTTTGTTGATGGGTGATATGAGTGGAGGGGGCAGTGATGATTTGTGTGCCGAGCAGCAAAGTGTTTTGGTAACACACCTTGTGACTTTGGGTCACGGTGCTTTGGTAGCACATTTGTGTCTTTGGGACACCGTGAGGTTGGGCACCTCATTGCGACTTGTCCTGTGGTTAACACCACCGTGGGTTGGCCCCACTTTGAGATATGGGATCGTCGCTAGTGATTGGGTATCACACGATGGGTTGGCCCCATCATTCGATTATTGTGACTACGGTCACCGGTGCTTTGGTAGCACATTTGTGTCTTTGGGACACCAGAGGTTGGGCACCTCATTGCGACTTGTCCCCGTGGTTAACACCACCGTGGGTTGGCCCCACTTTGAGATATGGGATCGCCGCTAGTGATTGGTATCACACGATGGGTTGGCCCCATCAATTGATTTGTGACTACGGTCACGGTGCTTTGGTAGCACATTTGTGTCTTTGGGACACCAGTGTTTTGGTAACACATTGTGACTATATGTCACCGGTGGTTTGGCACCACGGTGGTTTGGTACCACACGGGGTAGAAAAAGGAGATACGGATGGTTAGGTTCGGGTTGCATTAATTATGTTGCTATGTATGATGTGTGTTAGCATGTTGTTTCATCGGGAGAGGGATTTATGCACTGAGTCATTCGACTCACCCTCTCCTTTGACATTTCAGTGACTCGTGAGACGCGGACATGGAGCGGGGGGTGGACTCGAGGTGCACATGCCATGCGTTAATAAAAGTTTTGCTTCGACTATTCACTTTGGGTACTTTAGCTTACTTTTTGATTTGAGATTTAATTTGGATTTGTAAAAGGCCTTTAAATTATGTTTTATGATGGGTATGTTTTAATTAGATTCGCAACCGCTTAACAAATAACTTGGCATGAAATTTTACTAAAACTTGGAAAGACAACGTTTTCAAAATTATACCGCAATGTGTTTTAAACTATACCATCGGGTATCTCGCTATGTTTTGCTATACAATAAGCTCAAATGATTTCCAAATCAAACTCGATTTTCTACTAAGTCTAAAATGTTTCAAAATGGCACTAAGAAACTATTGGAAGTGCTAAATGAAATCAACTCGCTTTAACTATATACTTGGAAAAGTCTTCAAAATCTAATCAAACAAGCCTACTCAAACTTTCCCCAAATTCACTATGTTTTCACCCCACTTCTAAACGAAAAAAAAAAATCGATCACTCAAAGACGTTTTCCCCGTAACATACAAGATTGGGCGTAGTGTCTTGTCCGAGTTTGGGGTGTTACAATGGTGGTATCGTGAGCCAAGTTCAAAGGGCACTGTGGGCCCTGAGGCCCAAAAATGTTTCAAAAGGTTGTTTTGTTAGTTTTTATTCTCAAAGTATGGTTTGAAAGGCATGGCACCGAGTCTCAAGCACAGTTCGCTTGTGTAAGTACCCTTACTATTGCTTGTAAATTGATTGGATGTGATATGATTTGATGAATAGCAATAGTATACTACTTTAGAGATTGAAACTGATAGGATTTTGTGAACTCGCGAGAACAAATCCTCTTAAAATATTCATAAGACTTGCTTTTAAACAAGTGGAATAAATACTGATGCATAAAAATTCTTAATCAGATACGTAGGAAGATTAGTCATGAGCGCTAGAGGTGGACGTGGTCGTGGACGAGGTCGTGGTAGGATGACTGTTTCTGAGCCCGTAGGATCTGGTCAGGGTTCAGAAAATGAGATACCGGTTCCGCCACCAGCTGGAGGTGGTGAGTTCCAAGATCAGACTGGGGACGACGCAGTGTCACAGGCGATGCTGCGAGTGTTGGAAAGAGTAGCTGGTGTTGGTGGTAACGCAGGAGTTAGGAAATCTGTTCCTGAGCGACTTCGGGCCAATGGGGCCGAATTCTTCCGAGGTGTTTCTGGTGTTGCTCCCAGCACTGCTGAATATTGGTTGGAGGCAACTGAGCGGATCATGGACGATCTGGACTTGACTGCTGAAGAGAAGCTGAAGGGCATCGTATCGCTTCTCCGGGATGAGTCATATCAGTGGTGGCTCACGGTTCGAGACAGTGTGGCAGCAGAGGATCTAACATGGGATTATTTCAGGGCTGCATATCAAAAGAAGTACATCGGAGCTAGTTATGTCGACTCAAATAAAGGCTTTTCGAGGCTTGTTCGGGGACTAAATCCATTTTAGTACGAGGTGAGTTCTGGTCGAGTAGGTATGCCGAGGGCATTGTGGCCACCGAGCATGAGAGGTGTGTTCGTTTCGAGGATGGTGCGCGAGACGACTTGAGGTGCTGATTGCTCCTCGCAAAGAGCGTGAGTTTTTGTCTTAGTTGAGAAGGCTAAGGTGGCCGAGGGTGTTAAGGAGTCGGTGAGGCGGGGCATGGACCGAAATAGACATAAGAGGAGCTTTGGGTCCTCCGGGTCGTCTGTTAATCCGCAGAAGAGGGCTAGACCGAGTGGGCCGAATCGACTGCTAGGTTTGTTCTTTGCTAGGCGGGGACCGCCATGATGTGATCGGTGTGGAAAATCTCATTGGGGTGGTTCTTTGGGTGGAGGAAAAGGTTGCTTCGAGTGTGGTTCTCTGGAGCACCGTGTGAGGGATTGTCCGCGTAGGTTGGCTAGGATTTGACCGAGGAGGCGGGCCGTAATCGATTCGAGAGGTAATGGACCGCCACCGCAGAGGGGCCGTGGTAATGGCAGAGGTGGTAATGGTTCTGGTCGGGGCCGTGGAGCACCGGGCAGAGGTGCGAGTAGTTCTGATGCTAGACAGCCTGGATTAGTGTATGCTACGAGGCGCCGAGAGGAAGGCGACGCACCGGACGTCATAACCGGTACGTTCTTGATTTTTGGTTCTCCTTATACTGCTTTGATTGATGTGGGTTCAACGCACTCTTATGTTGCCAGTAGTATAGTAGAGACCATGGATTTAGACTCTGAGATATCTTCTAGGCGGATGATGCGTGATTAGCCCTCTAGGTCACTCTGTAGTAGTAGATAAATCTGTTTAGAGAGGTACCCTTAGAACTCCAAGGGTAGTGTTTTCTTGATCGATGGAGCGCCGTTTGGGGAGTTCGATCCGATTCTTGGGATGGATTGGTTGGTCAAGTACCAGGCGAGGTTGGATTGCGCGGCCAAGCGCATGGTTCTTAAGACGGTCGAGGGTGAAGAGGTGGCTATGATAGGTAATAGGAGAGATTACTTATCAAATGTGGTATCTGCTTTGGAAGCAGAGAAGATGGTCAGGAAGGGTTGTGAAGCGTATGTGGTTCATGTGTATGCCTTGGAGGCTAAAGAGTCTGCTGTGGAGAAGGTTCGTGCACTGTTAAGGAGTTTCATCGATGTTTTTCCGAGGAGCTTCGGGTTTGCCGCCAGATCGCGAGGTAGAGTTCGGAATAGATCTATTACCGGAACTGCGCCCGTGTCTATTGCTCCGTATAGGATGGCGCCAAAGGAATTGGTGGAGCTTAAGGCTCCAGATCCAGGAGTTATTGGATCGAGGTTTTATTAGGCCTAGTGTTTCGCCGTGGTAAGTGCGCGGTACACTTTGTCAAAAAGAAAGATGGCACGATGCGGATGTGTATAGACTACCTTGATTGAACAAGTCGACGATTAAAAACAAGTATCCGTTGCCACGGATAGATGACTTGTTTGATCGGTGAAGAATAGCGCTGCGGTATTTTCAAGATCGACTTGAGATCCGGGTATCACCGATTAAAGGTTAAGGAGGTCGATATCCATAAAACGGCGTTTCGGACTCGGTATGGGCACTACAATTTACGGTAATGCCGTTCGGGTTGACTAACGCACCGCAGCGTTTATGGACATGATGAATAGGGTGTTTCAACGAGATCCGGATCAGTTCATCGTGGTTTTCATAGACGACATCTTAGTGTACTCAAAGACAGAGGAAGAGCATAATAAGCATTTGCGAGTGGTGTTGCGATTTTGAGGAAAAGCGACTCTATGCTAAGTTCGGTAAGTGTGAGTTCGGGCCAGGAAGTGACTTTCTTGGGTCATGTAGTGTCGGGTGAGGGAATTCAGTGGATCCTCGTAAGATTGAGGCGATTTTGGATTGAAGCCGCCTAAGTCGATGGTTGAGATTCGGAGTTTTCAGGTTTGGCCGGATATCACCGAAGGTTTGTTGAGGGTTTCGTTGATAGCAGCGCCGATGACCAAGTTCTTTGAGGAAAGAAGTTTCGTTTGTGTGGACCGAGAAGCGCAGGAAAGCTTCGACAAGTTAAAGAAGATTTTGACCGAGGCTCCCGTTTTAATTCAACTTCGAGGTGGTAAGGAGTACATGATCTATTGTGACGCATCACATACGGGCTTGGGTTGTGTCTTTGATGCAAGAAGGTAAGGTTGTGGCTTACGCTTCTGCGGTTGAGGCCACATGAGGTCAATTATCCGGACGCACGATTTGGAGCTAGCAGTTTGTAGTCTTCGCTTTAAAGATTTGGAGGCACTACTTGTACGGGAGAGATCGATAGTCTACACGGATCACAAGAGTCTCAAAGTATCTACCGACTCGGAAGGATTTGAATTTGAGGCGTATGCAGATGGGTTGAGTTTTTGAAAGATTACGATTGTTCGATTGAGTATCATCGGGCAAGGCTAACGTGGTGGCGACGCGTTGAGCCGTAAGGTTGTTTCGAGTTAAGAGCATTGTTTGCCCATTTGAGTTTGTATGACGATGGGAGTATTCTCGCGAGTTGCGAGTTAAGCCTACTTGGGTTGAGCAGATCGAGAGAAACAGATTATTGGATGAGGTTACGAGTGCGCGGAGGTTACAAGTGCAGGATGGTGGTTTGGAGGGTTACCGCTTGTGCAGTGATGGGGTTACTGTGTTTCCAAGGTAAGGCTTGTATGCCTAAAGATGTTGAGCCGAGGCAAAAGATTCTTCAGACGCACATAGCAGCGATCCTCATGCTATGCATCCCGGAGGTAGCAAGATGTATAGGGATCTTAGAGAAGCGATTTTGGTGGCTCGCTTGAAGAAGGAGGTGACAGAGTTTGTTGGGAAGTGTCGACTTGTCGTCACAGTCAAGGTCGAACATCGATTTGCCGTCGGGGTTGCTTGACTGTGAAGATTCCTCGATGGAAGTGGGAAAGGATAACCATGGATTTCGTCGGTGGGTTACCGCTTACGCCAAGCAAGAAAGATTGATTTGGGTAGTGGTGGATCGATCGACTAAATCAGCTCACTTTATTCGGTGAGGTTGACCGCTCACTTGAAGCTTCAGCGGCCGTATGTTTCGAGAGATAGTAAGGTTGCACGGTGTGCGGTTCGATAATCTCGGATAGGGATCCCGATTCACGTCAAGGTTACGGAAAGCGTTGCATCGAGCTCTGGGTACTCGTTTGGATTTCAAGACGGCTTTTCACCCATGATCGACGGTCAATCGAAAGGGTCATCCAGTCTTAGAGGATATGCTTTGAGAGGTTGTATCTTGGATTTTGAGGTAGTTGGGAGGAGTTTCTACCATTAGCCGAGTTTGCCTACAACAACGATTACCAAGCGAGCATCAAGATGGCACCGTATGAGGCGTTGTATGGTAGGAAATGTCGCCACCTACGTGTTGGACGGAGTTAGGTGAACGTCGGTTGTTAGGACCCGAGTTGGTTCTTTGAGACCGAAGACAAGGTTAAGTTGATTCGATCTAGATTGAAGGAAGCTTGGACCGGCAAAGTCTTATGCCGATCTTAAGCGAAGAGATATAGAGTTCGGCTGTGGGGATCGAGTTTTCTGAAGGTCTCGCCTTGGAAGAAGGTGTTGAGGTTCGGGAAGAAAGGCAAGCTAAGTCCGAGGTTTATTGGACCGTATAAGGTTACGAGGACGAGTTGGACCCGATGGCGTATCAGCTTGAGTTGCCGCAGAGCTTAGTCGATTCACGACGTATTCCACGTTTCGATGCTTTCGAGGTGCACCGCTCAGATCCGTCGCATGTGGTAGCAATGGAAGAGATCGAGGTAAATCCAGATTTGACCATGGAGGAGGAACCGTGCGATTCTTGATCGAGATGTGAAGGTTCTCGCGTAAGAAGTCCGCGTGCCTTTGGTTAAGGTTCTTTGGCGGAATCATGGCGTAGAAGAAGCTACGTGGGAACCCGAGGATATGATGAGACAGCAATACCCGCAACTCTTTCGATCGTAATTTCGAGGTCGAAATTATTTTTAAGGGGTAGAACCGTAATATCCGGGTTAGGGTCTGTTTTGTGGTTGCATGTTTTGCATGTGTTTAGTGTCTTTGTGTTCTTTGTTTTTGTAGTTTTGGGGCTTAATTGTAGGTTAGGAATGTGCCCTGAGTAGGTAGGAGAATTTTTGTTTTTAGGCTTTATAGGAGAGGAGCCGAGGAAGTGGGGTTTAAGAATATTATTTGGTGTTTGGTTGCACAAATGAGGAGGCTGGCAAAGTGGCAAAGTATGTGCCACTTGGGGCTTGAGTGTGGCGTCAACTACAAGGGGAGAGATCCCGAGTTCAAGTCGCAGAGTTCCCCATTTTGGCTCTCATTTTGGGCGACATGGAGGAAGAGTTAGAAGGCAATTCGAATTCTTCCTTGGACTTGGTCCACCCATTCAAATGGAAGGTGGAGAGCAAGTTGTGGAGGTAGACTTGGTCAAGCTAATTTGAATGTGTGGTAGGGGAGTTAATGGGGGCGTGGTGGCTGAAATTTTGGGATGTTTGGAGGTGTTGGCCGTAACTTGGGAAGCTTGTTGGGAGTGGCGGTTGGTGAGTGTGTTAGGGGGCTAGTGCCGAATTTCCCTTGGATTGTTGGTGCATTTTCGGTCTTAGGAGGGTAACAACATAGCTCTTTCATTTTTGTCAAAACAAGCCGAATTTCATAGTAAGTTTCACCTTTTGTTTTCTTTTGGCAACCGAAAATTCAAGCACATTTGTGCCGAATTTCTTTGTTCTCTTGAGTAGGGTGTAGCCGAATATCTCTTCCCATTTCCTCTTTTCTTTTCAAGTGTGTAAACCGAAACCTCTAATCTCTCTTCTTGCATTTTTGATTTTTCTTTCTTTCTTAAAAACTTTGTAGCCGAAACTCTCTTCCAAAAACACATTCTTCATCTCTTTTTCTTTCAAAACCCAAAGGTACCTTCTCCTGTTCATTTTTGTTTCTCCTTAAAACCATTTTGCCGAAACTTTATTCTCATTTCACTTTATCCTTATTGTTTTTTTACTCAAGCCGAATTCTCTTTTCTTTTGTTTAAGTTCTAGCCGAATCTTCCCTCTTCTAGTAGTACTTTGTAGCCGAATTTTGAGTGGGGGAGTAATCTCGTTTGTCTTCTTTCAAACGTTGGAGCAAGGTAAGTGGTGGCCGAATGCTCATTTCTTTTCTCTCCTAGTTTTCTACCAATTTTGGGGGGGTTCAAAGTTGACTTTCGGCATTGGTTGAAGGGTGTTGATCTCTTATGTCTTGACCGAATTCTTTTTAGGGCTTTCGGGATTCGAAGCAGTCAACGAAGCTGTTATCTGAACTCGATTGTTTGGTAAGTGGTGGTGAGATGTTGATTGTGGTTTATTTGTTTGAGTTTCGATTAAGTTTAGGGTATCAAGGGATTAATCATTTTTGTTCTTTTAAGGTGTAGCCGATTGCTAAAGGAGGAATCATTGTGGTTCGGGTTTGCTAAGAAACCGAACCAATAGCAAGGTGAGGGATCAACATTAACCCCTTTGGTTAATTAATGTTGGCCGAATGTTATAGATGTCTAACTCCTGTGTTGGCCGATTGTTTAGGAGCTTGATACTCGAGGGATTTAGATTGTTTCGTTGGGATCTTTAGACTCGTAATTACCAGGTGTGTAACTAACACACCCATACTTAGTGATATTGTTATTAAACCTGTTTGCCTATTAAAATCATGTGATATGATGATGGATTATTGGATACCCAAACGGGGTATGTGTACGTATCCGGGTAAGTCGGTATTGTTATTAGATTACGATGATCTATATGGTATCATGACTATGTATGTATGTGATATGGGGCATGAGTCAAACATATTAGCATGATATGCATAATTTGTATGATATGCATGATTACATGAGTTGGTTTGTTGATGGGTGATATGAGTGGAGGGCGGTGATGATTTGTGTCTTTGTGAGCACCAGTGTTTTGGTAACACACCTTGTGACTTTGGGTCACCAAAGTGCTTTGGTAGCACATTTGTGTCTTTGGGACACCGGAGGTTGGGCACCTCATTGCGACTTGTCCACGTGGTTAACACCACCGTGGGTTGGCCCCACTTTGAGATATGGGATCGTCTGCTAGTGATTGGGTATCACACGATGGGTTGGCCCCATCAATTGATTTGTGACTACGGTCACCAGTGCTTTGGTAGCACATTTGTGTCTTTGGGACACCAGTGTTTTGGTAACACATTGTGACTATATGTCACAGTGGTTTGGCACCACCGGTGGTTTGGTACCACGGGGTAGAAAAAGGAGATACGGATGGTTAGGTTCGGGTTGCATTAATTATGTTGCTATGTATGATGTGTGTTAGCATGTTGTTTCATCGGGAGCGGGATTTATGCACTGAGTCATTCGACTCACCCTCTCCTTTGACATTTCAGGTGACTCGTAGACGCGGACATGGAGCCGGGGTGGACTCGAGGTGCACATGCCATGCGTTAATAAAAGTTTTGCTCCGACTATTCACTTTGGGTACTTTAGCTTACTTTTTGATTTGAGATTTAATTTGGATTTGTAAAAGGCCTTTAAATTATGTTTTATGATGGGTATGTTTTAATTAGATTCGCAACCTGCTTAACAAATAACTTGGCATGAAATTTTACTAAAACTTGGAAAGACAACGTTTTCAAAATTATACCGCAATGTGTTTTAAACTATACCATCGGGTATCTCGCTATGTTTTGCTATACAATAAGCTCAAATGATTTCCAAATCAAACTCGATTTTCTACTAAGTCTAAAATGTTTCAAAATGGCACTAAGAAACTATTGGAAGTGCTAAATGAAATCAACTCGCTTTAACTATATACTTGGAAAAGTCTTCAAAATCTAATCAAACAAGCCTACTCAAACTTTCCCCAAATTCACTATGTTTTCACCCCACTTCTAAACGAAAAAAGAAAAAAAAATCAGATCACTCAAAGACGTTTTTCCCCGTAACATACCAGATTCGGGCGTAGTGTCTTGTCCGAGTTTGGGGTGTTACACAACACTTCCTCTCAATCAAACTCCTTGATTTTCTCCTAGTATCTCTCCCCTTATCCCTCCTTGAATTACTCCACTGATTTCTCCTCAACTCCCCCAACAACTCCCTTCAAATTCTATTCAAACTCCCCTTAGCTGTGCTTCAATCCAGCTCCACTACCTACACAGCTCAAGCAGCAAAATAAATACTCCATTGCGCAACACAGGACTTGAACCTCAGACCTCACAGTTACACAACACGCCATCTTGCCACTAGACCACAAGCTTTTTTTTTTTCATAAAACAAGCACTATTATTTATAAGGCATATATGCCAGTGTCCAGATTCATTTAAGAGCAAAACTAAAAATTTTGAAAAAGCCAAGACTTGAACCCAGGCTGCTCAAACACTCCCATACACACCCAAATCACTTAGCCATTAAAACAAACAAGCAACTTATGTCATATCATGCAAAAATTAAAGACTTAAATTTTTGGGGCGTTACATTTACCATCAACGGACAGTTTTTACAAACTTTATCCACCATAACACACTGGCCCAAGGGGTTTGAAAATTTAACCACAGATTCAGTGAATTCAATAGGTAAATTTTTAACAGACACTAAGTTTGTGCATATGTATGAATATGTGGAACCAGGATTAATCAAAGCAGTAATATCAGTATCAAGTAGAGAAAATGTACCAGTAATGACATCTGGTGCAGAAGCATCTTCTCTAGCACGAATAACATATGTCCTTGTCGGTGCTCGTGCCTCAAGTTTAACGGTTGAATCTTTTGTAGCACCTCAGCTACCCCTGACATTATCGGGGTGACGGGGTGGTCAGCCTCTCGAAACAGAATTACTCAATTTTGGAGTCCGTTCAACTTTTTTTTCAATTCTTTCCTGATAGTCTTTAAGAAAATGATCAAGGGATCCACATCGGTAACAAGCTCCACTTCTAAACCGAAATTCTCCATGATGAAATTTATTATAATGCTTACATTTTGGTTTAGGGTTAGCGATACTACCCACACTGGTTATAGATGGAGACGAAGATCTCGGGTTGGAGGGTTGGGAACCTCACTCTTTCCCTGAATATCCCACTGATGTTGTAAAACAATCATAATACTTCTTTGACTTCTTAGAAGTAGATGATTGTGACTTACTCATAATCCTTTTTCCATAAACTCGGGCCTCTCTTTCAGCTTGTTTCTTTTCTTACTCAATTCCTCAGCTTTGTGTGCTCGGTCGGCTAACACCACAAATTCCCTTGTTTCGAGAATTCCAATCAACAATTTAATGTCTTCATTTAGACCCCCTTCAAAGCATTTACACATCTCAGCCTCAGACTGGACCCATTCTCTAGCATATTTGCTCAACCGAACAAATTCTCGTTCATATTCAGATACAGTCATGTTTCCCTATTTGAGTTCGAACAATTCTTTCTTTTTCTGGTCCATAAATCTTTGACTAACATACTTTTTTCTGAATTCAGCCTGGAAGAATTCCCATGTAACATTCTCTCTCGGTACTACTGAAGTTATGGTATTCCACCAATGATAAGCTGTATCTTTCAGTAGAGATACTGCACATTTCAAACATTCAGCAGGTGTGCAAGATAATTCATCCAAAACCCAAATAGTATTTTCCAACCAAAATTTAGCCCTTTCTGGATCATCATCTGTGGTAGCTCTAAATTCTTCTGTCCCATATTTACGAATTTTATCTACCGGAGGCTTACTAGTTCTAGCGGGTTCAGCACCCTATGGTACCTCAGGAACCGGTTGAGGAGCTAGCGGGGGAGGTCGTTCTATAGCGGGGTTTGTTCTTAAATACTCAGTAACCATTCATTCATCATTTGAAAAAAGGTCTATTTTGCCTCCTCACTTCGGCCATCAGATACGGGCCTTTCACTACCAGATGCAGATGCAACTCTTTGAACTGAAGCTGAAGCATTGCTCCCAGCTTCCTCGGATTCAGCTCTAGCTCGGTTGGATGACATTACTATATGAAAATCACATTTTAAATGATCAGGAGACATCACACTATTGCAAATTATATAATGGCATGTATAGCTAAACTCATTTTTGCTACGTTAAATCTGAGAATTGACTAAACCGTAGCTCTGATTCCACTAAATGTAACACCTCTAACCCGTATCTGTCGCCAAAACAGGGTTACGGAGCATTACCGAAGTTTACAGAATATTTATAGATAAATCATGTCAATCACTGATAATTTTCTGAGATTATTCATAACGTCCCTTAAATAGAACCTCGAGGCCCAATATGAGCATTGGAATCGAGTTGGGACTTAATCGAAAACTCTAAAAAATTTTCAAAAAATTTTAAAAAAATTTCCAAGGTGCAAGGCTCACACACCCGTGTGGTCCAAGGGACACGCCCGTGCTGCAGGCCATGTTGAACCCCGTGTAACTCTCTGTCTTGTGCCACACGGCCAGCCACACGCCCGTGTGCTAGGCCGTGTGGTTAATTAAATTCTTTAAAATTAGGTGCAGGTTTCACAGGGCCAAGACACATGCCCGTGTTCTAGGCCTTGTAGCACACACGGCTGATACACACGCCCGTGTCTCTTCCCGTGTGCTCAATTTTGAGCATTCTGTTTCTCAAATTTAAGGTGCAGGGGATACACGGCCTAACCACACGCCCGTGTACCAGGCCGTGTGTCACACACGGTCTAGACACACGCCCGTGTGTCTGCTCGTGTGGACAAAACAAAGCCATTTCTAGCTTCATTTCTCACCCAAAATCATACCAATGACCTGCACTAAAACCCACATCCAAATACCAACCATTTCAAGCATTCAAATTAAGCAAACTCTATCATTCAACATGGCATATCATTACATGCTTACATGTTTATAATCTTACCTTGGTCTAGTCCATATGTTAGACATAATTTGATCAACTATGTAACTACCATAGTATGACATTACAAGTATATTCAAACAAACCATTACAAGCCATTCCAATAGCTAGATTACAAACATCATTTTCAAGCCCAAAATGGCGAAGTTATCCTATACATGCCATTATATCAAAATGATTATATTATATATACCCAAAATAAGCTAGTGGATAGTGTGATGATGCTCCAACTGATCTCCAACCTTCGTGAGCTACCGAGCACTATAAAACAGGGAAAATAAAACTAAGTAAGCATTTCATGCTTAGTAAGTTCATATAACAGGAATTAAAACTTACCAATTTACATTATTTAACAATAAGCATTGAATAACATGCTTTTCGTCAATTTTGCAAAATTACCTAAACAGATACACTCAATCAAACAAGTTAGATACATAAGTGTTCACACATATATCAATCAAGCATAGATGAGCTCATCATACTATATTCCTTCAAGACATTATTCATTTCATCCCATAATTTTCTTATCATGCCAAGAGTTTTGTGTCCGTTGAATCATCAAAATTCCGATGGATACTCAAGTAGTACACTCAAGGTATACAATTCAATAACCCGTCAATTCTTATTCAAGAGTATCCATTAGGGAAATTAATCAAAGAACACACTCTCGAGCCACATATAGTATAATAGGATTACCAGTCCAGGCTAAATCCTTTATGTAACGTATTGTAACACCCTGGTTTTAGGGGTTAGATTTTTGGTGCTTAGCTCGGGTGTTGGCACACTTCAGTGTGTGTTTGGGTAAGTTTTAGGGGTCCTGAGAACCCTAGGTGGTGGTAGATTGCTTTGGTAAATTTTTAGTTTTAGGGGCTAAAAGGGGGAGCTTGGATGGAGAGGGCCTTAAGAGAATTTTTGGTGGGGTTTTGGCACAAAGATTGGAGTGGCAGAGTGGCAAGGAGGCGCCACTTAGAGCATGGAGAAGTGACGCCTCAGGTGCAAGGGAAGGGGCCAGTGTTCGAGCTGCGAAGGCAGCACTTTGGCCTTTGTTTTTGCGTCAACTTGGTAAGGTGTTAGATGGTTTTTGGAGGCTTAAAAGGTGGAGAAGACTTGGTCATTTTTTTTAAATTTGGCTAGTTAGGTTTGACTTTTTCAAATTATTTTGGATGGATGGAAGGGAGGTGTTTTAGGAGATTTGAGGATTTTTTTTGGGAGGTTGGAGCTTGGCCGAATAGTATAAATAGGGGGGGAGGTGTTCATTTTCATTCATCATTTGCTTTCTCTCCCTTGCCAAATTTTGCCTCCCAAATTCCTTTGGTTGCCGAAACCTTCTTCTCCAAATTCTTTTGCTCTCACATTTTCCAAGTGGCCGAATCCGTCACTCTTTCTTTTATCCCTTCCTTGTTCCTTCAAAACCGAAAGCATCTAGGCACCTTTCTTTCTCTTCTCTTTGGCCGAAACCACTATTCCCTACCCCTTGATTTTATTGATAGCCGAATCTACACCACCACCTTTGCCGAATTTCTTTCCCTCAATTTGGTAGCACTATTGGCCGAATATTAGTTTAGACCTCTTCGGGTTTTGTTGCAATCGTGGTTGAAGGTATTCTGGGATTTTAAGGCTTTCTGTCTAGTCTCAGTAGTTAGCAGTCGGCTTGGTAAGTGGTGGTAAGGCTTTTGGTAAGCTATGTATATGTGATATTTCGATTAAGTTTAAGGTTGTTAAAGTATATGATGATAAGGCCGTTTGTAGGGGAGAAGAGCCTAACGCAGGGAGACCTTTTCGGGATTCGTTTAGTCAGCTTTTACAAAGGCATTAAGTAGCATTTGGGTTTTGATTGGTTGTGCTAGAAGGTGCGTAATCATCGCACTATTTCTCGGTTTGCTTGCTAATTATTAAACATATGTATTATGTGTGGAAGCGATTATAATGGCTTAAGTGATGAGAAGCTGGTGATGGTAAGATTATTTGTGATGTATTTATGTATGTATATATATTTATATTCTTATGTGATATGATGACTTAACATGTAGCATCTACATATTTGCATGAGGTGGGGCTTGATTCGATAAAGGAGGAAGTGTACACAAGGTGTACGTGGTCTAATGATAGCTCCGGCTACATTAGCGCTTGATGGTTAACCGTGCTACCTCAAGGAGATGTTGGCTAGGTGCCCATCTCGGCGGTTGATGGCTATGTGCATCACCGTGAGCAGATATTGAGGTTGAGATCATTTTGGTTGATCGGTGGCTCAGCCACGACCTTGAGCGACAAGTTTGCGGGGGTAATGTTTTGGATCACGAGGTGATCGGTGGTGGTTTATCCACGACCTTAGGCGGAGTCCGCTAAGGTTGGCGTGCACGGGTGGATAGTAGGTTGGGTTGAAGTGCATCTTTGCATGATTTGTTTTGAGGATTGTGTGGGTATGGGCCAAGCCCATACGTGTGGGAAATTTGTGTTGTGGTTATGCATCGAGTCTGTGGACTCACCCAATTATTTTCCTAACATTTCGGGTGATTCATGAGATGGGCCAGGATCGGAGAGGATACATGGTGGCCCATGCTAGAAGGAGATGTTTTTGGCTATATTAAATATTAAGTATTTCATTCAAATAATGGTTGTAATAAGGATTTATTTTATTATTTTGGTACCATTTTATTATTAACTCTATTATGGGTTGTTTAAATTGAAACACTATGTGAAGATGATTATATTTTTCTAACCTACTCATTCAATTTGGCTTGTATACATTAAACTTTTAGAATGAGTATATATTTATAACGAAGTTTTACTCATAAGTTTAAATAAACATGGATTTTTCAAAAGTTAGCAAGTTTTACTAAATTTTTCTAAGTTAAATAGATTTTCCACCGTCTTTTCCGCACTAACATAAACCGCATTGGCCGTAGTGAATGGGTGGGTTTGGGGATGTTCTGATTTGGTATCGAGCCCGGTTCAAAACTCGGCTTTGAGGGTTTTGGGCCCAAAAACGTTTCAAAATGGTTTTTATGAAATATTTTCGAGTTATTCGGCATGGCTTTGTACCGCCGGCAGACGTCCACGGTAAGTACTTTGGACTTGTGAAGTAGCTTGTTATATGAATTATGGGCTTAGTTGGGCTCGTAGATTAGTGAACTAGGATCTGTTGGACCCTAGGACTAGACTACTCAAGCAGTGCATAAAACTTAAAGCTCTTAAACAAACCTATGAAGTAAGTCGCCGAGTTAAGGTGTGGCAACCTTGGTGCGCATGTTCAGGATTGGATCCGGAAGAGCTAGGTACTTAAGCGATCCTCGTGACTCACCTCCTCTTCGCAGAATCCTACCTGGTGCGTAGCTACGGTTCACCTTAACCAAGAGGACTTGTTCATAGGCTAAACCAATTATTAAAACCGAAAAGGATTAGCCTTCTTTGTTTTAAAATTTTCTGTTTTAAAATTTTTCAAACTTACCCCTTTGGTTTGTGAAACTCTAAATCTGATTTTGAAAGATGTTTTCTCGATTCACAAAATTACCAAAAATACCCCTGTAGGAAAATGACGAAATTACCCCTGGGTAGGAAGGAAACTTTGATTGATCGAAAGAACTACTCTCGGAAACTTCACTGCATAAAATTTCTCGTGGATAAAACAGTGAAACAAGAATTTCTAATGTATAAAACTTTTAATCAGATTAAATCGCGACGCTAGATATGAGTTCTAGGGGACGTGTTGTCGCGGGCATGGTCTAGGTGGAATGACAGCTTTATTAAGATCAGAGTGCGCAGCAAGAGCGTAAGGTGGTAAGATAGGTTGTACAGATGTTCGTTAGCTAAGTAATTTCGGGGACGAAATTATTTTAAGGAGGGTAGAATTGTAACACCCTGGTTTTAGGGGTTAGATTTTTGGTGCTTAGCTCGGGTGTTGGCACACTTCAGTGTGTGTTTGGGTAAGTTTTAGGGGTCCTGAGAACCCTAGGTGGTGGTAGATTGCTTTGGTAAATTTTTAGTTTTAGGGGCTAAAAGGGGGAGCTTGGATGGAGAGGGCCTTAAGAGAATTTTTGGTGGGGTTTTGGCACAAAGATTGGAGTGGCAGAGTGGCAAGGAGGCGCCACTTAGAGCATGGAGAAGTGACGCCTCAGGTGCAAGGGAAGGGGCCAGTGTTCGAGCTGCGAAGGCAGCACTTTGGCCTTTGTTTTTGCGTCAACTTGGTAAGGTGTTAGATGGTTTTTGGAGGCTTAAAAGGTGGAGAAGACTTGGTCATTTTTTTTTAAATTTGGCTAGTTAGGTTTGACTTTTTCAAATTATTTTGAATGGATGGAAGCGAGGTGTTTTAGGAGATTTGAGGATTTTGTTTTGGGAGGTTGGAGCTTGGCCGAATAGTATAAATAGGGGAGGTGTTCATTTTCATTCATCATTTGCTTTCTCTCCCTTGCCAAATTTTGCCTCCCAAATTCCTTTGCTGTCGAAACCTTCTTCTCCAAATTCTTTTGCTCTCACATTTTCCAAGTGGCCGAATCAGTCACTCTTTCTTTTATCCCTTCCTTGTTCCTTCAAAACCGAAAGCATCTAGGCACCTTTCTTTCTCTTCTCTTGGCCGAAACCACTATTCCCTACCCCTTGATTTTATTGATAGCCGAATCTACACCACCACCTTTGCCGAATTTCTTTCCCTCAATTTGGTAGCACTATTGGCGAATATTAGTTTAGACCTCTTCGGGTTTTGTTGCAATCGTGGTTGAAGGTATTCTGGGATTTTAAGGCTTTCTGTCTAGTCTCAGTAGTTAGCAGTCGGCTTGGTAAGTGGTGGTAAGGCTTTTGGTAAGCTATGTATGTGATATTTCGATTAAGTTTAAGGTTGTTAAAGTATATGATGATAAGGCCGTTTAGGGGGGGAGAAGAGCCTAACGCAGGAGACCTTTTCGGGATTCGTTTAGTCAGCTTTTACAAAGGCATTAAGTAGCATTTCGGGTTTTGATTGGTTGTGCTAGAAGGTGCGTAATCATCGCACTATTTCTCGGTTTGCTTGCTAATTATTAAACATATGTATTATGTGTGGAAGCAGATTATAATGGCTTAAGTGATGAGAACTGGTGATGGTAAGATTATTTGTGATGTATTTATGTATGTATATATATTTATATTCTTATGTGATATGATGACTTAACATGTAGCATCTACATATTTGCATGAGGTGGGGCTTGATTCGATAAAGGAGGAAGTGTACACAAGGTGTACGTGGTCTAATGATAGCTCGGCTACATTAGCGCTTGATGGTTAGCCGTGCTACCTCAAGGGAGATGTTGGCTAGGTGCCCATCTCGGCGGTTGATGGCTATGTGCATCACCGTAGACAGATATTGAGGTTGAGATCATTTTGGTTGATCGGTGGCTCAGCCACGGCCTTGAGCAGCAAGTTTGCCAGGGTAATGTTTTGGATCACGAGGTGATCAGTGGTGGTTTATCCACGGCCTTAGGCAGGGAGTCTGCTAAGGTTGGCGTACGGCTGGATAGTAGGTTGGGTTGAAGTGCATCTTTGCATGATTTGTTTTGAGGATTGTGTGGGTATGGGCCAAGCCCATACGTGTGGGAAATTTGTGTTGTGGTTATGCACTGAGTCTGTGGACTCACCCAATTATTTTCCTAACATTTCAGGTGATTCATGAGATGGACCGGGATCGGAGAGGATACATGGTGGCCCATGCCGAAGGAGATGTTTTTGGCTATATTAAATATTAAGTATTTCATTCAAATAATGGTTGTAATAAGGATTTATTTTATTATTTTGGTACCATTTTATTATTAACTCTATTATGGGTTGTTTAAATTGAAACACTATGTGAAGATGATTATATTTTTCTAACCTACTCATTCAATTTGGCTTGTATACATTAAACTTTTAGAATGAGTATATATTTATAACGAAGTTTTACTCATAAGTTTAAATAAACATGGATTTTTCAAAAGTTAGCAAGTTTTACTAAATTTTTCTAAGTTAAATAGATTTTCCACCGTCTTTTCCGCACTAACATAACCAGATTCGGTTCGTAGTGAATGGGCCGGGTTTGGGGATGTTACACGTATGCTCGAAGAGCTCAATTAGGATTACCAGTCCAGGCTAAATCCTAATTGTAACGTATACTCGAGAGGTATTATATTAGGATTACTCGTCCGGGCTAAATCCTTTTTATAATGAGGTCAATAGGATTACTCGTCTGAGCCAAATCCCGTCAGCAACAAATGCAGGACCTCATTCATTTCGGGAAAGCACATAGATTCATCGGAATTCAATATTCAAACGGAACTTAACCCTTTTTTTCACTATTCCAAACATGTATTCAATTCTCTATTATAGCAATCAAATAATTCACATCAATATAAGTCACATTTCATACAAACACAACATTCAATTTAACATATTTACATGCTCAATTAAGTTACACGAACTTACCTCGACACTTGTTCGCGTTTAAAAATCTACTAATCCGAAAATTTTTATTTTCCTCGGTCTAACCTCGAATTTATGTTGTTGCCCGGATCTATATAAATGAATTTATTCATCAATTTATCACATTCATATTCAAGTGGACTCAATTTACATCCTAGGCAAAATTACCATTTTGCCACTAAGTTTTCCATAAATTCCAATTTCGTCCCTAGGCTCGGAAAATAAAATTTATGCAAATTACTCCCTATTCCAAGCCTAACCAAAATTTTAGTATAGAATTTACAGTACATATATTCTATAAATTTTAGAAATTTTCTTCAATTTTCACAACTTTACATTTTAGTGCCTAAATCACGTCTCCATCAAAAATCACTTTGTAAAAGTTGTTTATCTATCAACAACCTGAATTTGAAATTTTCAGCATATTCATCCATGACCTAATTTCCATACTTTGATAACTTTTCAAATTGTTCCCCCAAATAGATAGATTAAGCTATCCATCCTAGTTTCAAAAATATCAAAATTACTAAAAACGGGACAAGAAAACTTACCCAATTAAGCCAAGAAAGTTTCTTCTCTCTCTCCTAGGCTTTCATGTATTTTGGGGTTGAATATGACATAAAATAAGATGATAATTCTTTTATCATCTTTTAATTAATTTAATTAATTCAATTTCCAATTTAGTCCTTGCCCTTTTTTTAAATTTCCATGGATGAGTCACCAAAATATCTACATACTTTTCTTTAATGGTATAATTACCATATAAGGACCTCAAGTTTTGAGTTCCATAGCTATTTAATCCTTCTAGCTACTAGAAATCAACTTTTGCATTTTATGCGATTTAGTCCATCCCGAAATTAAGCACATAGTCGGTAAATTTTTCTTATAAGAATTTTCACATGACATCTCTATCATAATACGGACCATGCAATAAAATAAAAATAAATTTTATTTTCGGCTCGGATTTGTGGTCCCAAAACAATTGTTCTGATTTTGCTAAAAATGGGTTGTTACAGTGATAGTTCCGTAGGCTATTGGTGGGTGCTTCCTCCATTGCTCGTTGAAAGCTCTAATTGTTGTGCCTCCTCCATGTGGGGTTCCAACGTAGAAAAATTAGAGCAAGACACAAAACAACTAATAATCTACTACTAATCATGCTCCAAAAAGATCAAATAAAAATCATAAAAGAATTAATACAATCTTAAAAAAACTTAAAAAGTTTAATCATCCTCCTCAAAGTCTATCTCCTCGTCTCCTGCCTCATCACTTCCTTCTTCTTCACTTTCTTGCTCTTCCCCTTCCTGATGGGTTTGTGGTGGGCCTATCATATTCGGCAAATAATTTGGAATTCTCATGTTGTGTTTCCATTCAAATTCTTGAAGAACTGGCCCCGTTTCCTGCATCCATCGTATCATTCCATCTATTTTAGCTTCGTTGCTCTCACCCATTTTTCTTGCTCTCGTTGCTTCTTTTCTGTTGAGTGAGAGAGGCACATCCATCTTTTCTTTTCTCATTTGATTCCAATCAATGATATTTTTTTTTTGGTTGAGTTCCACATACTGAGTGTATATAGAATCACTGATCAAACTCTTTGATGGACACATAAATTTCTCATTCTCCTCCATAGGTACCTTAGCTCTTTTACAAAGTGTCGTCACTAGATGGGGAAAGAAAATCCCAACCTTCTGGCCATCGACACAACACTTCATGTTTTGATAGATCCACTCTCCGATGCTTATATGTTTTTTTTACAAAATATTGTATAACAAGATAGCTCTAAAAGTATTTACGTTAGAAATAATTAATGCAGGTTGTTACAACCCGTTCTCAGTGAAATCGGAATAGTGGTTTTGGGTCCACAAATTCGAGGTTGAAAATTTTATTTTTTTATTTTTTTATTTTTTTATTGTCTACAGATCGCAATTCCATATAACAATTTCGTTAAGAAATTTTACTGTTTACATGCTCAATTTGATAATAAGGACTAAATCGCATAAAGTGCAAAAGTTGAGTTCTAGTAGCTAAAAGTATTAAATAGCTATAGAACCTTAAAGTAAGAGTCCTTATATGGTAATTAGACCATAAATATGAAAGTGGAATATGATGGCTTAGCATTTGGGTAAATTTGATTAATTTAAAAGGTTTAATAAGTAAATAGGTAATTAAATGATAAAATAAATAAAACAAATCAAAGTGTCATATTTTTCTTTCTTCTCCAACCGGAAATTCAAAGAAGAGGAAGCCATTAAATCTTGCAAGGTTCGGCCAACTTAATCCCTTCTACATGTGAGTAATTTTTGTCCCATTTTTAGTGATTTCTATGTTTTCGGGTTCGTTATAGCTGAATCTAGCTTGCCCGGGGACTAATTTGTGAAACTGTTAAACTATTACAATTTTACCATTGATAAATATACTTTATTTTTTATGTTTGATGATAGAAAATTAATGGTTGTTGTTAGATAAACAACTTTTGTAAAGAAATTTTTGTTGAAATTGTCAATTAGGGGTTAAATTGAAAATTGTGATAAATTCATAGTATAAATTTTGAATCTATGAAATATGTCGGCTTCTGTAAGTTTGTACAATAATCGGCTAGGATTGGGTAGGGGTAAAATTGCATGAGTTTCATTTTCTGAGCCTAGGGACTAAATTGCAAAGAAATTAAAAGTATGGGGGCAAAATGGTAATTTTTCCAAAATATGTTTTGGATTAAATTGAATGAATTATATGTTAAATTGAGTTAAATTTATCCATATAGATCCAATTAGACCTCATACGGAGGTAGATTGGGGCAAAGAGAAAGTCTCAAATTAATCGCCTCTGTATCTACGTATACTCGTCGAGGTAAGTTCGCGTAATCAAATTGTGTTTATAAGTTTTTAATTGAAATATAAAAATGTTATGATTTTTTCATATATAATTACCGAGTGTATATCCAACGACGTACGACGATTACCGAGCCCCGTTTAAACCTTAAGAATCTGTAGGATACAAATGACATGTCATTAGGGTTACATGATTTGGCTGAGGTCTTGCATGTGTTGCGAATACTCCACAGCTCGTGAGAGCATACCAAATTATAGCTCATAATAGCATTCTAATCTACAACTCGAGTGAGCATACCGATTCACAGCTCGTATGAGCATACATGTACATGAATTGACAGATTACAGTTATATGAGCTAGCACATGATGTGTGAGCTATCTCGGGTATCCAACGGTATTCTAAACGGTTCAACGAGAAATGTTCTGAGACAAAATGATAAGATTTTGATACGAACTCTTACAGGTATACATGTGAATTACATGAGAATGTGGTTATACGATATATGGAAATTGATCAATGGTTATTGGCTTATATGTGTATTTACATGGCTAACATGGTTGATGTATATATGCTTAGGCAATTGGCCAAATTGTGTTGGGATATGCTTGTTTACTTACCTATTATATGATTAAATGGTAAGTTATATTCTATATTATATGAATTTACTAAGCTTAAATGCTTACTCTGTGTTATTCTCTGTGTTCTATAGTGAGTCGGAAGCTCGTTCGGGTTGGAAGCTTGTAGGAGCTATATCACACTATCCATCGGCTCTTTTGGTACTTTCGGATGTTTAATTTTGGTTATAAGGGCATGTATAGGTATTTTGGCTAATGTTGGCCTGTATGTTTGGTTGTGAATATGACCATTTGGTTTGGCTTGTGATTTGGCACTTGATGATGTTATGAGCTTAGTTTTGGCATGTAAATATTAACCTTAATAATAATTGAATGTGCATATTTTATATGACTTATAACTTGTTGTGAATTGGTATTTTGATATAATAGACATATATGTATGTTAAGGCTAGTAATTGAGTGGTTATTTGGTACGATTTGGTATGCTTTGGTAAGGTAACCAAATGTCATGTATTGATATTAATGTGCCTATAAGTTAGTTGAGTATTTTGGACAAATATAGTGCATGATTGAACATATTTACATGTTGTCATTTTTAGGTGTCTAAGGGCATATGATCGGCTATAAACGTCACAACAATAATGTGCAAGCATACACTGTCGATGCAAGAATAATAGACAGATGCGAGTCTGTCAAATATCGATCCCACAGGGATGGTTGTCTTTTGTCTATTAATGTCAGTGAAATAACTAGATAGAAATGAGGTAAATTGTGAGTATAGCTGTCGAAACAATAACTCAAAAACAATCAAATAAAGTATGCTATGGATAAACCGAGATCCTCAACATGAATCTTCAGCAGTATACTAAGTACTTACACGGTATAAAAGATAGGTGATTGTCGATGCAATAAAATTAATGTATATCTTACCAAATGCCACTCTTTGGTTTAATCTGAGACTTAACCATGCACATTAACCTCACCTTCCGATGATGGCAATAGGGCACTATTAAGAACAAGTGGACTAAATTCTTTTAGTCCTTACTCAACTTTTGCTGAAAAGCTTATTAGCTCAAACTGTCACTGCACCTTCCAGTGTTAGTGACTGCAATAACACTTCCGTGTTTAGATCATTCAAACCCCCAAGATTTAAAAAAAAATATGATTTAATAAGATAACATATAACAAAGCATTCATTGTACTTCCATACAGTAGAAAACATAGAGTAATCACCAGCGTTTTCAAGATATGAGAAAGAATCTTATGGAGAATACTATTCCTAGGCTATTTGATTGAATCTATCCATTTCTCCTTGTTCTACACTTAGATCTCCTCATCAGAAGTGGATCTGCATCAGTTTTCACGTTGGCTCACCCAAAGGAGGCTCAAGCTGCCATAGCCGCAAGGTTCAAAAATAGGGTAAGAGAATCGTGGTCCACCAAAAATTCCTCCTCCCCTTCATTCTTCTCACATTATCCTTGTATGTTTTTCTCAACAGTACAGGTGTCCTTCTCTCAGGATTCTTCTGTCCTTGTTCGTAAAGGGTAGTTACACCGGACTGGACAGCTCACTCATGGTTGGCTTTTATCAAACAACTGTCAACTGGGACGACAATTTTGAATGCCATCTGTAATTAACTCATGCAGCGACATTGCGGATATCTGTCAACTACAGTGACAATTTCGAACGTAATCTAGAATTAACTCATGTAGCGACATTAATGCAAAAAGATAGCAAAATTAAAGATAAAATAGGCTAGGATTCACTGAGTTATAAAATGTAATTTACTAAACTGAACATGCTAAAATGTATGCTAAGGGTAACTAGATGGGAATAATTTAAACAATAAGTAGGGAGAAAACATATGTTCTTTCTACTACAATCACACCCCCAAACTTGAATTTTTACTTGTCCTCAAGTAAAATAGAAGCCAGCAAGGCAACAAAACATTACTAGGTAAGGAAAATGAACATTCTAGCGACTTGAATCACCTAAAATCCCAATGAATGAGTTACATTCAGATGAAAGAATATTGCACCGATAATACATAAGCATGAATGAGTAAGATTGCACTTTCATCAAAGCCAACATAATGCTTCAAATCCTAAATTATATCTACCAATACAACATTTATTGTACAATACTAAGTATTTATAATTATGAATGACTTTTTTCTTTTCTTTTTTTTTACGGAATAAGGGATATCGTTGCATTACTGTACCCTTGTTGGGGTGCAACAAACCCCTAGAGAGTACGTAATTGCGCCTACACACACTCATGCAGCGACGACCTTTGGCCAGATTCATTTTTCTAACGCTTGTATTAGAGTGTTCCCTTTTTAACATTCCACAATACACCCACTTTGGAGTGTCACTTATTTATAACTACCTATATATAAGTAGCTGTAGAAGGCAGTTTCATTCAAGATTCAAGGAATGCTACTAGTCATTTATTACTGATGCAACCTAAATAATTCATCAAAGTATTGAAGATACAACATTCAGTCAAATTTATCCAATTCATTCATTGACAATTCACATGATCCAAGAATTAAGCATCGAATGTAACAAAAAAATTTCGAACAATTGTGCATAAACCTTGCATGCTTCAACTTTTTTTTTTGAAATGTGGGTGTATTTCCAATTCCATATGCATTCCCCCAAAATTAAAGATTGCAATGTCCCCAATGCACTGACAGGAATATGTAATGATAATGAAAATGCAATGACAATGTATACTTATCAAAATAAAACCTACAGCTATATGCAATGCATGAATACTATAACTAAAGCTTAAAACAAACTAACTCAGCTATCCGCAGCCGTCGATGTGGCTGGATGATGCTTCTTTCTCCTCATTTTCTTCTCTTCATTCTTTTATTTTTTATCCTTGGAGTGCTTTATTTTCTTTTCTTTGGGCTTTGCACGGCCTTCTTAATTGCTCCTCAGTTCCTGGCTCAACCCCGGCATCACCAGCTATTGTTTTTGTATGAGAAGCCACTTGGAGTGGTCCAGTGTAGACCACTATTGCCCATGAATTGCATTGCCCCTCACTGGTGACCTTAGTAACTTCCGCCGGTCTCGCTCCAGTTTGTTCCAAATTATCAGTATTTGCACCCACAGATCCGAGTGCAGTGACAACCTTCTCAACAAAATCTTCCTCTGTTTTTTCTTTCTCATTTTCAACAACTTTTTCTTCTTCAGCACCTACTTCCTCTTTGACAACAACTTCTTCTTCGACAGCATCAATTTCCTTCTCAACAATAGTTTCCTTTTGATCAGCAAAAATACCATCCTTGAACAAGCTATCAATCTTGCATAGACATTCCTCAATGTCCCTGGATTCTTCATCTTTGTCATTATCAGAGACTTGCACGATGGGAGGAGATGCCACCGATCGGTCTCGGTCTTCAAAGTCATTAGTCGTAGATGAATGCTCATAGTTCCAAATGGTTGGTGGAAACACTAGGAAGTCCGGTATTGGAGATGGGCTCAATTGGCTTAATGTAGCTACAATGGAACTGTTCCAAGCTTCAGTATAAGCATATGGCTTAATGTAGCTACAATAAAACATGGAACTGTTCCATGTCCTCAATTGTAGCGACAAGTTTTATTTGCCTATGGTTGATGGAAGTAACCATTTTCTCAACATCTTTCATCTTGTGCCATAAGGATGTCTAGGGTTGTTCCTTTACTGTCGGCTTTGGCTTTGCCCTTCTTTGTCTTGCTGGTTCCTGCCTCTTTTAGTATTGGTGTTTCTGTGCCACGAGTCATCCTCTTGACAGAGGCTTCATTAATTGGACCCTTATTCTCCATGACTTCTTTATCTTTCTGGGGCACAATGCCTTTCTGCTGACATAGTGACATTACCAATGATGGGAAAACCAAAATGCCGGTTTGCCAGGCGGCACATTCAACAATTTCTCGGTGGAGAATTACGCCTACATCAATTTTTCTACCCTTGATAATGGAATGTATCAGACACATTCTGCCAAGGTTGACGGTGGTGTTGTGGGTAGATGACATTAGTATGGAGTTAATAAAATGAAACCATATTTTGCTGTGCAATGTTAAGAAATGGTGATGCATTGTAAAATTCTTTGGATGCGACCCTGTCTATCATGCTCCTTCAATACACAAATCCTGTACGAGCAGGTCCATTTTCTCGTCCGTCACTTTTGCAAAGAAATCAGAGTGTTCGTCGACATTGACAGTAAGGTGATACAGCTCAATGATTATGTTGGCATCCCATGGGAGTAGACCTTCACGAACAAAAATAAACTCTAAATCTTGGTCATAGAGGTTGGCATAGAATTCACGTACTAGGGAAGGGGAATAGCTTCCAGGGTGTGCATAGAAATTTCCCCATTTCAATTTAGAAATGGTTTGGTGAATTTGTTTGCCCAACTCCTGTTGTTGTGATAGGGAACTGCCTTGTTCGGGGTCAAAATTTTGGCGTAATATATTGTATTGAAATCGTTCCCTTGCCACTTTATTCAAAAAGATTACTGGTTCCTTTTTCTGTACTGGCCTGGGGGATTTTGAATCGCGAACTGCGGTGGCGAAGGACGTACGTTCTTCAGTAGGTCTATTGGCTTTCTTGGTCAAAACTCTTGTTCTTTCCATCTTTTGTGGAGGAAAGACGATTTAAAGTGAAAAAGGTGGGATCTTGAGTGAGAAAAAAGAATAAAAATGGTTGCTTGGATGTTTTGCAGTCAGCACAGTGGTGTAGACTTAATAGGGGTGAAAGAGGAAGATGTAGAGTCGTGATTTTTTGTGGATAGATACAAAACTAGTGGGAAGAGTGGCGTCCAATAAGAATTGTGCCTGCTCAAACAGATCAAACAACTGGGTGGGTTTTCATCCTACGGTGAAGATTGAAATTCCCTTAATTCTTATTAATGGTAACACAGTGGTACGGAATGTGTTGACAACCAAATCTTGTTGTGTCGACATTGGTACCTTATTAGTCTGCAAAAAGGAAAGAAAACAAGCTTTACAAAACAGGAATAAAATAAGATGAAATCTCGGAATAATAAATTAAAAATTTAAAATGTTTAGACCAAATTAATGGTCTCCGCATGCTCTTGATTTTTATTTCCAAAATAGTGTTTCAATCTCTGTCCATTGACTTTGAGCTGGTGTCTATCACGTAAATCTTGAATTGTGACTACACCATAGGGAAATACGTTGACAACTTCGAACGGACTAGACCAACGTGAACACAATTTACCTGGGTGCAATTTAAGTCGATAGTTGAATAATAAAACTTGTTCTCCTAAGATAAATTGTCGCAGCAAAATAATCTTATCATGCCATCATTTGGTCCTTTCCTTATAAATCGCAACATTTTCATAAGCATTTCTTCGAATCTCCTCTAGCTCGGTGATGTCCAATAGCCTTTTCTTTCTAGCAGTATCATAGTCCATGTTCACTTGTTTAATTGCCCACATCGCTTTGTGTTCTAGTTTAACTGGCAAGTGACATGCTTTCCCAAAAACCAATTGATATGGTGACATCCCCAAAGGAGTCTTGTATGCTATCTGTAAAGCCCATAGAGCGTCATCCAATCGGGAAGACCAGTTTTTTCTCGAAGGGTTCATAACCTTATTAAGAATGTTCTTAATTTGTCAATTTGAAATTTCAGGTTGTCCATTGGTTTGTGGATGATAAGTAGTGGCCATTCTGTGATTGACTCCATATCTCTTTAATGCGGCTGCCACTTGGTTGCAACGGAAATGTGTACCCTGATCAGTAATCAAGGCCTTTGGTGTGCCAAAACAAGTGAGTATATGCTTGTGAAAAAAATTGAGCACTGTCCTTGCATCATCCTTTGGGACAGCAATAACCTTCACCCACTGTGAAACATAGTCAACAGCGACTAATATGTAAAGATTTCCAAATGAACTTCGTAATGGTCCCATAAAACCCATTCCCTAAAATTGAACAACTCAACTTCCATAATTGGCTGTTGCAACATTTCATTAAACCGGGAAATAGAATCGGTGCGCTAACATGTATCGTATTGATTCACAAAATTATGAGCATCCTTGAACAATGATGGCCAGAAGAATCCTGATTATAGAACCTTAGCAGCAGTTCTCATAGCACTGAAAATGTCTCCACAAGGAGCATCATGAAAGTGCTTCAGGATTGAAAGCATCTCTTCTTCCAAAACACAACGCCGAATGATGTTGTCATTGCATACCTAGAATAAATACGGCTCGTTCCAATGGTACTTCACTACGTCACGAAGAAATCTTTCTTTTTAATGGCCCTTGATACTCAATGAGAGCTTACCACACACCAAGTAATTAACCAAATCTGCATACCAAGGAGTTACATCGACAGCGAATAACATTTTATCTAGGAACGTGTCAATAATTTGAAGTATTTTCCCATCTTTGCTGCCAACTTCTAATCTAGACAAATAATTAGCAACTTGATTCTCTGACCCCTTGTGGTCTTTTATCTCAATGTCAGATTCTTGCAATAATAAAATCCATCGTATCAGTCTTGGTTTGGTATCTTTTTTAGTAAAGAGATATCACAACACCGAATGATCAGTGAATACCATAACTTTTTTGCCAACAAGATAAGAACGAAACTTGTCAAAAACAAAGACGACGGCTAGCAATTCTTTCTCTATGGTGGTATAATCAAATTGAGTTTCTATAACAGTTCTAATGGCATAATAGATGGCATGAAAAACTTTTCCTTTGCGTTGTCCTAGCATTGTACCCACGGCGAAGTCACTTGCATCGCATATAACTTCCAAAGGTTGAGACCAATTAGGTGCAACAATAATGGGGGAATTGACCAGCTGCTTGTTTAACTGAATAAATGCATCTAGACATGCCTCATCAAAGAGATATTTTTGATTCTGTTCCAGCAATGAGCACAATGGTTTTGCAATCTTTAAAAAATCCCTAATAAACATTGGTAAAATCCTGCATGTCCAAGAAAGCTACGAATACCCTTCACATTTATCAGTGGGGGTAATTTCTCGATGATTTCCACCTTAGCTTTATCTACTAGAATACCCTGATTAGAAACGCGATGGCCCAACACAATGCCTTCAGTTTCCATAAAATGACATTTTTCCTAATTCAAGACAAGATGAGTGTCCTCACATCGCTACGTTAATTTATCTAAATTGTCATCGCAATGATCAAAATCATTCCCATAAACTGAAAAGTCATCCATAAAAACCTCTAAAGAGTCTTCGATCATATCTGAGAATAATGCCATACACCTTTGAAATGTGGCTGGTGCATTGCAAAGACCGAAAGGCATACGACGAAAAGCAAAAGTACCAAAAGGGTAGGTGAAAGTTGTTTTCTCCTAATCCTCTGGTGCAATAGCAATTTGGTTGTACCCAGAATAGCCATCTAGGAAGCAATAATAAGCTTTTCCAGCAAGCCGATCTAACATTTGGTTAATAAAGGGAAGTGGAAAATGATCTTTCCTTGTGGCTGCATTTAACTTACGATAGTCCATACAAACTCGCCATCCCGTGGGGATGCGTGTTGGTAGTAATTCGTCCTTATCATTGCAAACCACTGTGATGCCACTCTTTTTCGGGACGCATTGCACTGGACTCACCCACTTGCTATTAGAAATCGGGTAAATAATTCCTACATCAAGCCATTTTATGATTTCTTTCTTGACCACTTCCTTCATCTTCTCGTTTAACCTTCTTTGCGGTTCAATTGACTGCTAGCTTTCATCTTCTAACTTGATTTTATACATGCAAAAAGAAGGGCTAATACCTTGAATATCCGCAATACTCCAGGCAATGGCTCATTTGTGCTGCTTCAGAATGTGAGTCAATTTCTTTTATTGTGTTGCATCCAGTGTTGCAGAGACAATAACTGGAAGAGTATTGTGATCACCCAAGAAGATATATTTAAGATGAGGAGGTAGTGGTTTCAATTCCAGAGTGGGAGCTTCTACAATTGATGGTTTGAAAATTGGAGTGGTTCTGTTGGTTAGGTCTAAGGATTCAATTTGCCATCTATGCTTGACTTCAACAGTACTAGTGTCAACCGTGCTATCACAATTGTCTATGGATGCAGCCTTAGATGTCACTGCAATTTCTTCTGTAAGGACTGTGCTTTGGTTGTTGAATTCTTCCTCAATCAAATCATCGAGCACATCGACAGTACGACACTCTGCTTTATCCTTGTGATGAACAGACTCAAAAACATTGAAGGTAACTTGCTCATCATTCGGTTGTATGGTGAGTTCTCATTTATAAACATCAATGGAAGTTTGGCCTATGGCTAAAAATGGTCATCCCAAGATTATGGGAACCTCCTTGTCTGCTTCGCAGTCAAGTATGATAAAATCAGCTGGAAAAACAAATTTATCCACACGAACTAAAATATTTTTTATTTGCCCTTCAGGTTGAGCTAAAGATCGATGTGCCAATTGCCATGTCACTATAGTGAGTTTCATATGACCAATTCCCAACTTTCTAAAAGTATATAGTGGCATGAGGTTGATGCTAGCTCCCAAACCGCATAAAGCTTGGCCCAAATTTTGATTGCCAATTGAACATGGAATGGTAAAACTGCCTGGATCTTTCAATTTAGGGGGTAACTTGTTTGTCAAGACAACACTACAGCCTTCTATGAGTGCAATAGTTTCAACATCAGTGAGTTTTTTCTTCTTAGACAAGAGGTCTTTCATAAATTTCCCATAAATCAGAATTTGTACTAGAGCGTCCACTAAAGGAATGTTGATCTGAAGTTGTTTCAGTGTATCCAAAAACTGCTGATATTGTTTATCATTTTCATTCTTCTTGAATCTTTGTGGAAAAGGTACAGGTGGAATGAGATCTGGTTACGGCGATACCTTTGGTTGTGTCTACAATTTCGAGGGTCAAATATAAGGCATGTGAGCGACAGTTGGTGGTACTTCTTTGTCTGGTACATCAACAAGTTATTCAGATTTAACCTTTCCACCAGGGCCTATGTCACCAATATCTAGGGATGCTACAGTAGAATTGATAATTGGCTCACCAGTTTGTTTACCACTCCTAAGAGTGATAGCTTTACAGTGCTCATTCCCCCTCGGGCTGGGGTTTTCAGTGTCACTCGGTAAGGAGCCTTGTGGTCGAGTATTTAGATTTGAAGCAAGCTGTCCCAATTGTGCCTCCGATGCTCAAATGAAAGATGAATTTCCTTGAACAATAACTTCTGTGTAAGTAATATGCTCTCTCATTAATGCCTCAAGAGCCGTTAATGGGTCAGAAGTAGAATTGTGTGTATACTATTGCTATCAGTGTCCTTGGATATTCTAATTCGTCATAGAAGAATGTTGTGGTTGCATCTAATTTTGATGTGATTGTTTCGACCTTGTTGTTGATACCTCTAAGGATGCGGACTGTAGTTCTACTGTTGTTGAGTACAATTTCCTTATCATGGATTATAATTACCCTGAGTAGATGCATTCCTATATCTGAATGTCGCAACATTTTGTCCAACATTCTGAGTTCCCCAAAACTGTTTGTTGCATATAGAGTTGTTGGAAGAGTTGCCATAAGAATTGTTACGAATATTACTGACATAACAGGCATTTTTTGCATGTTACGGACAATCTTCATCACTATGGTTGTCACCACAAATTTCACAGCAAAAGGTAGGAATATCCAATTGTTGAGCAACCTGTATAGGTGCAACATCACTCGTCCCTTGCATACTTTTAATCATGTTTGTGAGTGAAGAGACTTAGGCACTTAACACGGATATTGCATCCAATTCAGTAACTCCTAGAGTAGTCTTTGCTTGTGCAGCTCTAGAAATGGGATATTGGTAAACATTTTGAGCAATTCTCTCAAGAATTCTCACAGCATTATTTTAAGTACAATCCAGCAGCGGTCCATTAGTTGATGCGTCGACAAGATTCCTTGTATGTAAATTCAAACCATTATAAAAAATCTCAATTTTTGTTTCTGGTTAAATGTCGTGTATGGGACAAAGTCGAAGCAAAGACTTATAACGTTCCCATGTGGTGTGAAGATTTTCATCATCCAGCTAATGGTAAGCAGTAATATCATTTTGAAGACGAGCATTCATTGTCGGTGGGTTAAATCACAACACAAACTGCGTGGCGAGAGGATTCCAAGAAGTGATTAATCCAGCAGGTAGCCCAAAAAACTAAGTGCCAGCTCTCTCTTGTAAGGAATAGGGAAATAATTGCATCATTAAGGCATCATCAGGAATGCCTTGTTGACTAAAGGAAGCACAGATCAATAAAAATGATTTAAGATGTTCTCTCGCATCTTCCTGTGGTAGTCCAGCATGTTGGCCATTGGAGTTCAGCATTTGAAACATCACTGGCTTGAGTTCAAAGTTCCCAGCTTGAATTGTTGGTCTAACAACTCCTTGTTGTAGATCATCCAGAATAGGTACTACACAATCTCGTATGGTTCTATTGTGGATGTGAGCATTTTGTAGCAACAATGGGTTATGAACGTTTTGCTATTGTATCAGGGGTATGGTTGCATTGTCTCCTGGTAAATCCATATTTCTTTGTTCTCGAAGTCTTCTCCAAATAGTTCTTTCAATTTCTGGATCAAAGTAGGCAAGAAAATTTTAATTGCTTCGAGTCATAAAACACCTATAATGAAATTGAAAAATAACAACAAAGAGAAAACAAGTTAGTGAATACTAAAAATTATATAAGGAAAACAAAGTACAAAGACACACAAGAACAAAAACAAACATCAAACAAATGCCATCCCCGACAACGGCGCCAAAAACTTGATCGGCTATAAACAACAAGTAATAATGTGCAAGCATACACTGTCGATGCAAGTGTAATAGGCAGATGTGTGTCTACCAGATATCGATCCCATAGGGATGGTTGTCTTTGTCTATTAATATCGGTGCAATAACTAGATAGAAATGAGGTAAATTGTGAGTATAGCTGTCGAAGCAATAACTCGAAAATGATTAGATAAAGTATGCTATAGATAAACTGGGATCCCCAACATGAATCTTCAGTAGTATACTAAGTACTCACATGGTATAAAAGATAGGTGATTGTCAATGCAATAAAATTAATGTATATTTTACCAAATGACACTCTTTGGTTTAATCTGAGACTTAACCATGTACATTAACCTTACCTTCCGATGATGGCAATAGGGCACTATTAAGAACAAGTGGACTAAATTCCTTTAGTCCTTACTCAACTTCCGAGATGATGAACAAATGGTTTACCGAGTTCGAAAGGACAAACCCGGCTGCTCATCAACCTCCACCTCCTCTTGCTCCCCAATCGGTTCCCGTTATTCCTAAAGGTATGGAACCAATCGAGTTAGTAAGCCACCTATTAATAAGATACGTAAGTACGAGGCTGAAGAATTCCAAGCTACTGCTGAAGATGATCCCGAGAGAGCTGAATTTTGGTTAGAAAATACAATCAGGGTTTTTGATGAGCTATCCTATTCACCGATCGAGTGTGTTAAATGCGCAGTATCGTTATTGAAAGATTCAGCTTACCAGTGGTGGAACACGTTAATTTTTGTTGTGCCGAAAGAGTGAATTACCTAGGAATTCTTCAAAACCGGGTTCTGAAAGAAATATATTAGTCAGAGGTTTTTGGATCAAAAACATAAAGAATTTCTTGAGCTCAAACAGGGTCGTATGACTGTGTTAGAGTATGAGTGGGAATTTGTTAGACTAAGCAAATATGCTCGGGAGTGTATTCCGACCGAGACAGCTATGGGTAAAAGATTTGAAGAAGGTTTAAATGAGGACATTAAGCTTCTGGATGGAATTCTTGAGCTGAAATAATTCATTGTATTGGTTGATCGAGCACATAAAGCCGATGAGCTGAATAAAGAGAACAGACGTGTTGATTTTGAAGCTAGAGACTCAAGAAAAAGATTGACTGGGAAGTCATATCAGTCAGTATCAAAGAAATTAAAAGAATATCACAACCGTTCTACAACTTCTGTGGGTTATTCTAGTAGAGACAGAGGTACCCGACGCTCCAGTCCAAAACCGCAAGCTACATCTATAGCAAGTATGGGTAGTGTCAGAGATGTTTGGCTCGAGTGCAATCATTGTAAGAAACCACATTATAGTGAGTGTTGATTAAAGAATAGAGTGTGTTTCAGGTGTGGTTCCGTAGACCACTATCTTAGAGATTCCCCAGAGAAATCTGAGAAAGAGAAAGCTCAACCACGAGGCCGAACAATACTGCTACGAGAGGTAGACCACCTCGTAATCCTAGAAATGTGAGTGGTAGCCGTGGTGTAATGAAACACTCTATTGTAAAATCTAAGGCACAAGCACCAGATAGGGCTTATGCTATTCGTGTACAACAGGATGCATCTGCGCTAGATGTTATTACTGGTACTTTCTCTATTTTTTATACTGATATTACTGTTTTGATTTATCCGCGATCCACTCATTCATATGTGTGCACAAATTTAGTGTTTAGTAAGAATTTACCTGTTGAGTCCACTAAATTCGTGGGTAAAATATCAAACCCTCTAGGTTGGTATGTGCTAGTTGATAAAGTCTGCAAAAATTATCCTTTGATGACTCGGGGTTACAGTTTTCTAGGTGATTTAATGTTGTTATCATTTGATGAATTTGATCTGATTTTAAGCATGGATTGGTTAACTCTACACGACGCTGTTGTGAATTGTAGACGTAAGCTTATTATATCGAAATGTCAGAATGGTGAGAAGCTTCGTATCGAATCAGATAGTCCAAGTGGGTTGCATGTGGTTATATCAGTTATGTCAGCCCAGAAATATGTGAGAAAAGGTTGTGATGCGTATCTTGCTAATGTTCTAGATTCTAAAATGTCTAAAAATCGAAGCTTGAAATAGTACTAGTGGTTTGCGAGTATCCTGATGTATTTCCAGAGGAGTTACCTGGATTACCTGTAACATCCTGGTATTAGGGGCTTTGCATTTTATGTCTCTGTGTGTTTGGCATGGTTTGTTTGTTATTTGGTATGTTTGGGGGTCCCGGAAAGGCTCGGGGATAAGCTTGAGCCTTGGTGAAAATTTTGTTTTTAGGCTTTAGGGGAGAGCTAGCAGAGGCAGGTCTTAAGTTTAAATATTTGTGTTTGATGACACAAGAAGTGAGGTGCTAAAGTGGCAAGGAGACGCCACTTAAAGTGCAGGGAAGTGGCATCACAAGGGAGAAGCAGCAGGGAGGAGGTTCGAGTCTTGTAAGCCTCACTTTGAAGCTTTATTTTTGCGCTGAGAAGCTAAGGTGGTGGCTTATTTGGACTCTCCAAGGTTGTTGGTTGAATGAGTCAAAGACTTCAAATGAATGGCCATGAGGTGATGGTGGGGTTTGAATGGGTCAAACCGATTCAAATTATTGGAGGGGAGTGAATGTAGGAGGAAAATATGGGATTTGATGTTGGTGGAGTGGTGGCTGAATGTGGGAAGCTTGAAGTGGGGGAAGAGAATTCGGTTTAGTGTCTAGCTTGGGCTATGCCGAATTTAGCTTTGTTTTGAGGTTAGTCTTGTGGGCATTTTTTCGGTTTAGGGAGTGTGTGTGTGCCGTTTTGCTGGTAGCCTACTCATTGTAAGTACCGAAAGTCCATAACCTTCTTCATTTTTTTGGCAATACTTTATCTTTTATTACGCATTTCTTTTCTCTTCCATCCTCTCTAGAACCGAACCATCTTTGTGGCTGCTAGCCGAATCTCTCCTCACCATTTCGGATTCTTGCTTGAACAACTTTTTCTCTTCTTTTGGTTTTCTACATTCTATTTCTCCTTAGCCGAACCTTCCCTTGATCATCACACTCTCTTTTCATTTTCTTTTTCCTTCTACTTTTTTTGATTCTTTTGGCCGAAACCCTCCTCTCCTCTACTTCTTCTTTTAGCCGAAACTTTGCATCCATTCTATTGACACCCTCTCGTTTATTTTCTTTCTTTTAGCCGAATAGGTCCTATAACCCCAAGCGAATCAGTTTCACTCTGCTTCTGGATTTTTGAAGGTAATATTTCTTTTCTCTCTTATTGCAAAAAGCTGAATCTTTTTTTTCTTCTTTTCTTTCGGTTCTATTTGGCCATAGCCGAATGGTTATGTTGCTCCTGAGTTATGATTTACGACTAATCTTTTCTCCCTTTATCTTTTCTCATTTTGGGACGTTACTCAGGGACACTCCTCTAGTCGAAGTGTTTGTAGTCCGAAGTCGGAGAGTTACTGTTTTTCGAATCGGATCACTCTATTCGGGATATTAAGGTAAGGGGTCATCTCGTGATTTTCCGGTTATTCATTCCTTTCAAATGTGATATGCCTTAACCAAATTCCGTTATTTAGTCAATCCACGCCTCTTTGTGTACTGATCAAAGATTCTCCATGGATGCAAGTGTAAGTCAAACCAAGGAGGGGAGTGTACCCATAGTATCCATTCCAAACTTTAAGCGTCGTGCGGTATCAGCGGTTCGGGATTTTCCGCCGGGCTATGGTAGAGAGCCGATGTCTGCTTGGGATAGACAGATAGCTGTCGTCCCTGCTAGTGAAAGCGTCGACATAGAAAGCCTAGTGTTACGTGTTATCAGGTGTGTATTACTCACACGTTTCTTGTTGTTGTGTTATTAACTGTATGGGCTGAAAGCCGAAACGACTAATTCGATAGTCGAGTTACCCTTGTGGGTAAGGTTGGAGACACCGGGTAAGTTCTTCGATGTTGATATTTCTGATTATGTGCATGTATGAATGTTCGATATTATGCCTATATGATATAGTTATCTATTACACAATATGATTATAGTTGCATTCATACTTAACATAAAGTAAAGAGCATGGGCTCGGGATTGAATGAAAGGAGAAGGATATCAGTGACTTATCTCGGTGGTCTAAGACCACAGTGGGTTGGCCCCACGTATGCATAAATTTATCAGAGATCGTCACGGTGGTCTATGACCACAGTGGGTTGGCCCCACGGTTATATAATTAGTGACTTTGTCACGAGTGACTATTTTCACGAGTGGTCTAGGACCACGGTGGTCAAGAACCATAGTGGCATAATGCCACGGGTGTTTGGAGGAAAGGCTAGACTGGGTTGGGCCGCATTGCATACATGTGACATACACCATACTGAATCCGGTTTGAGTTATGTTAGGGATTTACACACTGAGTCTTTGTGACTCACCCCTCAGCTAAATTTTGCAGGTAATAAGTAGATCGTGGGTTTGGAGCTGAGGCGGACTCGAGGTGGCCATGCGATGTTTTTTTTTCTTTCCTTCTCTAGTAAATTGCATTACTTTGTTTGGACTTAGTTTAAAACAGGTTTTTATTTTGTAATAAGGCCGCTATAATTAAAACGGGTTTTTATTTTGTAATAAGGCCGCTATAACTTAAATTTGGGTTTTATTTCAATGCTGTTATTAAATGTTTTATAAACGGTTAGTATAGGGTTTTCTTAAAAACGTAAATAGAGGTTTTCCAAAATATCAACGATTGGATCACAAGCCGTAAATAATTAAAACCTGGGATTTTTCTTAACACCACAAATATTATTTTCAAAAGATCACGAATCTCAACTTCGATCTCAAATGTTGCCTTATCAAACATTCCAAGTCTGGTTTTTATAACGAACCCGTTTTAACTCTAAGATGTTTTGATATAAAGTTGGTAAAACATTCTTAATCAAAATTCTCAATTAGCCATAGCTTGAACTCCCTAAACAAAGAGTTTTCCCAGATCCCGATGTTTTACCTAAATTTTTTTAAACCATCCATCCTGTAACAATCCAGATTCGGTCGTAACGTTTTAACCGGGTCTGGAGTGTTACAATTGTGGTATCAGAGTGAGGTTTCAAAAACTCGGCTGTGGGTATGAGGTTCAAACATGTTTCAAAAGATGGTTTAGAAAATAGTTTAGAAATATACATGTTTTCTAGAAGCATGGCACCCGAGTCTCCGACACCAAATCCGCACGGTAAGTCTTCTGACTATTGGTTGTTTTACATCAAGTAGTTGTAATGTGCTATGATTGCTTGTACTAAGATGTGCAAACTCTAGAGACTGAAACCTTAGGTATGCATGAATTGGCGAGATTTACTCATAATGCTATTCTCATAAGACTGCTCTGTAACAAACAGTGGAAGAAAATACTAATTCATAAAACTTTTAATCAGATTAAGTCGAATCGATAGTCATGAACATTAGAGGCCGTGGACGTAGTGTGCGAGGCTGTGGGAGAGGCCGAGATGTTGGGGCTGAGCCTTCAAAATCTGAGCTTGGGCCAGAAGGTGAAGTGCCTGCACCGCCAGTTGCAGAAGCAGAATTTCAGGATCAAACTGGTGGAGACGATGTTGTGTCTCAGGCCATGTTACGTGTTCTGGAAAGAGTTCTTTGGAGCGAGCACGGATCGATGGCCCAAAAATGTGGTCGGAGCGACTTCGAGCTTAACGGGGCTGAAATGTTTAGGCGTTTTCGTGTAGCTCCTAATGTAGTTGAGTGTCTTGGCTTGAGGCGATTGAGCGCATCATGGATGATCTTGACCGCACCGCGGAGGAGAAACCGAAAGGAGTTGTGTCTCTTCTCTGAGATGAGGCTTACCAATGGTGGCTCACGGTTAGGGATGGTACTGTAGCGGATCGCATTACCTGGGACTTCTTTAAGTCTGCGTTTCAGGGAAAATACATTGGGTTGAGCTATATGGACGCTCAGCATAAGGCATTCCTTAACTTGGTTCAGGGGAGTAAGTCAGTGGGCGAGTATGAGGCAGATTTCCTACGTCTTAGTCGGTATGCCCGGGGTATTGTGTCAACAGATCATGAGCGTTGTGTCCGATTTGAGAATGGTTTGAGGGACGAGTTGCGAGTACTGATAGCTCCACAACGGGAAAGGGAGTTCGTTGTTTTAGTGGAAAAGGCTAAGATAGCCGAAGAGGCAAAATGATCTGAAAGGCAGAACCAAGATAGGGACAGGGGTAGAAATAAAAGGAGTTTTGGATCGTCAAGATCTACTGGGAATTTCCAGAAGAAGACAAGGTTTGATGGGCCAAGTCGAGCTGCTAAGCCTGTTGTTACTGGGTGGCCTCAGCAATGTGCTACGTGTGGGAAGTTTCACTCAAGAGAGTGCTGGGCAAGAAGTAATGGATGTTTCAGGTGTGGATCAGTGGAACATCGGCTTGGGGATTACCCGTAAGAACCAAACAGAACGCGACCAATAGGTCAGAATTATGTTCAGCCTGGTAGGGGTGGTCAGCAGTTACAGAGGGGCCATGGTCCGGCCAGAGGAGGAAATGGTTTTGGTCGTGGACGTGGAGCACCGGGCAGAGGTGCTGGGAGCACAGATACAAGACAGCCTGGGTTGGTCTATGCAGCTAGACGCCGAGAGGAGGGCGATGCACCGGACGTCATAACCGGTACGTTCCTTATTTTCGGTTTGCCTTTTACTGCACTGATTGATATTGGATCAACACATTCTTATGTTGCTAGTACGATGTATGGAACTCTGAACATAGACTCTGAGATTGCTTCTAGGGAGATGACTGTACTTAGCCCTTTAGGACAATCTGTAGTGGTGAACAAACTCTTTAGGGATGTACCTCTAGAAGTACAAGGGATGGTTTTCCCGGCTAATTTGATAGAACTGCCGTTTGGCGAGTACGATTTGATCTTAGGAATGGACTGGTTAGTGAAGTATAGAGCAAACTTGGATTGTGCCGCTAAGTACATGGTGTTAAGGACTCCTGAAGGTAATGAGGTGTTAGTGATAGGGGAAAGAAGGAACTACTTGTCTAATGTAGTGTCTGCTTTAAAGGCTGAAAGAATGGTGAGAAAAGGATGCGAGGCTTTCTTAACTTTTGTCAGTGCTCTGGAGGCCAAGGAGTTGACTGTAAAGGATGTCAGAACGGTGAAGGAATTCTCCGATGTTTTTCCAGAAGAGCTTTCGTGGTTACCTCCGGACCGCGAGGTGGAGTTCGGTATTGATCTTCTTCCGGGAACAGCGTCAGTGTCTATTGCCCCATATAGGATGGCGCCAAAAGAGTTGGTGGAACTTAAAGCACAGATTCAGGAACTGTTAGACCGGGGTTTTATCCGACCAAGTGTGTCTCCGTGGGGAGCGCCGATGTTGTTCGTTAGGAAGAAGGATGGGTCGATACGGATGTGCATTGACTATAGGCAGCTAAACAAGCTGACGATTAAGAATAAGTACCCGCTGCCTAAGATAGACGATCTGTTCGATTAGTTGCAAGGCGCTTCGGTCTTTTCAAAGATAGACTTGAGGTCAGGTTATCACCAGCTTAAGGTCAAGGAGGCAGATATTCATAAGACAGCTTTTCGAACTTGTTATGGTCATTACGAGTTTTTGGTGATGCCATTTGGGTTGACAAATGCACCAGCTGCGTTTATGGACATGATGAATCGAGTATTCCAACCTTATTTGGACCGGTTTGTCGTGGTGTTCATAGATGATATTTTGGTTTATTCAAGGACGGAAGAGGAACATGATTCGCATCTTCGGGTGGTTCTGCAAATTCTGAGAGAAAAGCAGCTGTTCGCCAAATTCAGTAAGTGTGAATTCTGGTTAAGAGAAGTTACCTTTCTGGGACATGTTGTATCTGCTGAGGGAATTGGGGTGGATCCCCGAAAAATTGAAGCTGTGTTGGAATGGAAACCGCCTAAGTCTGTGGCAGAAACTCGGAGTTTTCTTGGGTTAGCTGGGTACTACAGAAGGTTTGTTGAGGGGTTCTCACTAATAGCTGCACCATTAACCAAGTTGTTACGGAAAGGGGTACCGTTTGTCTGGTCAGATAAGCAACAGGAAAGTTTTGAGAAGTTGAAGAGGATCTTGACTGAGGCTCCAGTGTTGATTCAGCCTGAGGCTGGGAAAGAGTTTGTCGTTTACTGCGATGCATCGCACACGGGGTTAGGATGTGTGTTGATGCAGGAAGGGAAGGTGGTAGCATATGCGTCGCGGCAATTAAGACCGCATGAAGTGAATTATCCCATGCATGATCTGGAGTTAGCTGCGGTGGTGTTTGCTCTGAAGATCTGAAGACACTACCTGTATGGGGAGAAGTCCATTATCTACACAAATCATAAGAGCCTGAAGTATCTCCTTACCCAGAAGGAGTTGAATTTAAGGTAGCGGAGGTGGATTGAATTGTTGAAGGATTACGACTATTCGATTGAGTACCACCCGGGTAAAGCCAACATTGTGGCAGACGTGTTAAGTCATAAGGTGATATCAGATTTGAGGGTAATGTTCGCTCATCTCAGCTTGTATGATGATGGAAGTGTGCTAGCTGAACTGCAAGTGAAGCCTTCTTGGGTCAGTCAGATTAGAGAGAAGCAGTTGTCTGATGAATCGCTAAGTTCGAAATTTCAGCCAGTGGCAGGTAGTGAGATAGCAGATTTTAGTGTGAACAGCGATGGGGTATTGTGCTTTTGAGGAAAGGCTTGTATGCCGAAGGATCCCGAATTGAGGCGGAAGATTCTACAGGAACCGCATAGTAGCCCATACGCTATGCATCCTAATGGGAGTAAGATGTATCGAGATCTGCGAGAACAGTTCTGGTGGCCGGGTTTGAAGCAAGAGGTGACTGAATTTGTGGGTAAATTCTTGACATGTCAGCAGGTGAAGGCGGAACACCAATTGCCTTTGGGGTTGCTACAGCCAGTGAAGATCCCACTTTAGAAGTGGGAGAGGATAACAATGGACTTTGTGAGTGGGCTACCCCTTACGCCTACGAAGAAAGATTCAGTGTGGGTAATTGTCGATCGGTTGACGAAGTCCGCTCACTTCATACCGGTTCGGGTTTATTATTTTCTACAGAAGTTAGCCAAACTTTATGTGGTGGAGATTATGAGGTTACATGGGGTACCTGTGTCTATCATATCGGACAGAGACCCCAGGTTTACGTCTCGGTTCTGGAAGGCGTTGCATCAGGCATTGGGTACAAAACTGGATTTCAGCATAGCGTTTCATCCACAGACTGACGGTCAGTTTGAGAGGGTAATTCAGATTTTGGAAGACATGTTGAGAGGCTGTGTCATCGACTTCGGGGGTAGTTGGGAGGATTTTCTACTGCGGTTGGCGAGTCGCATACAACAAACGACTATCAATCCAAAGTATTCAAATGGCACCCTATGAAGTGTTGTATGGTCAGAAGTGTCGCACTCCTACTTGTTGGACAGAGTTTGGTGAGCGACAGTTGTTGGGTCCAGAATTGGTTTCTGAAACAGAGGAAAAGGTTAAGTTGATTCGGACGCGGTTGAAGGAAGCTTCTGATAGGCAGAAATCTTACGCAGATCCAAGCGTAAGGATATAGAGTTCTCTGTGGGTGATCAGGTTTTTCTGAAGGTTTCACCGTGGAAGAAAGTTCTAAGGTTTGGACGGAAGGGCAAGCTGAGCCCCAGGTTCATCAGGCCTTATCGTGTGTTGAAACGTGTGGGACCAGTAGCTTATCAACTCGAGCTACCTTCGGAATTGAGGTAGATTCATGATGTATTCCATGTCTCGATGTTAAGGCGCTACCGTTCGGATCCGTCTCACATAGTGCCGGTGGAAGAAATTGAGATAAGACCTGATTTATCTTTTGAAGAGTAACCAGTTCAAATCCTAGACCGAGATGTTAAGGTGTTGCGGAGAAAGGCGGTCCCACTGGTTAAAGTGTTGTGGCGGAATCATGGTTCAGAGGAAGCCACGTGGGAGCCAGAGGATGTGATGCGACAACAATACCCTCATCTCTTTTGACCAGGTAAATTTTGGGGCCGAAATTTCTTTAAGGGGGGTAGAACTGTAACATCCTGGTATTAGGGGCTTTGTATTTTATGTCTCTGTGTGTTTGGCATGGTTTGTTTGTTAATTTGGTATGTTTGGGGGTCTCAGGAAGGCTCGGGGATAAGCTTGAGCCTTGGTGAAAATTTTGTTTTTAGGCTTTAGGGGAGAGCTAGCAGAGGCAGGTCTTAAGTTTAAATATTTGTGTTTGATGACACAAGAAGTGAGGTGGTAAAGTGGCAAGGAGACGCCACTTAGAGTGCAAGGAAGTGGCGTCACAAGGGAGAAGCAGCAGAGAGGAGGTTCGAGTCTTGTAGGCCTCACTTTGAAGCTTTATTTTTGCGCCTGAGAAGCTAAGGTGGTGGCTTGCGGCTGGACTCTCCAAGGTTGTTGGTTGAATGATTCAAAGACTTCAAATGAATTGCCATGAGGTGATGGTGGGGTTTGAATGGGTCAAACCGATTCAAATTGTTGGAGGAGAGTGAATGTAGGAGGAAAAATGGGATTTGATGTTGGTGGAGTGGTGGCCGAATGTGGGAAGCTTGAAGTGGGGGAAGAGAATTCGGTTTAGTGTCTAGCTTGGGGTATGCCGAATTTAGCTTTATTTTGAGGTTAGTCTTGTGGGCATTTTTTCGGTTTAGGGAGTGTGTGTGTGCCGTTTTGTTGGTAGCCTACTCCTTATAAGTGCCGAAAGTCCATAACCTTCTTCATTTTGTTTGGCAATACTTTATCTTTTATTATGCATTTCTTTTCTCTTCCATTCTCTCTAGAACCGAACCATCTTTGTGGGTGCTAGCCGAATCTCTCCTCACCATTTCGGATTCTTGCTTGAACAACTTTTTCTGTTTTTTTGGTTTTCTACATTCTATTTCTCCTTAGCCGAACCTTCCCTTGATCATCACACTCTCTTTTCATTTTCTTTTTCCTTCTACTTTCTTTGATTCTTTTGGTCGAAACCCTCCTCTCCCCTACTTCTTCTTTTAGCCGAAACTTTGCATCCATTCTATTGACACCCTCTCGTTTGTTTTCTTTCTTTTAGCCGAATAGGTCCTGTAATCCCAAGCGAATCGGTTTCACTCTGCGTCTGGATTTTTGAAGGTAATATTTCTTTTCTCTCTTATTGCAAAAAGCCGAATCTCTTTTTTTTCTTCTTTTCTTTCGGTTCTATTTGGCCATAACCAAATGGTTATGTTGCTCCTGAGTTATGATTTGCAACTAAACTTTTCTCCCTTCATCTTTTCTCATTTTAGGACGTTACTCCGGGACACTCCTCTAGTCGAAGTGTTTGTAGTCCGATGTCGGAGAGTTACTGTTTGTCGAATCGGATCACTTCATTCGGGATATTAAGGTAAGGGGTCATCTTGTGATTTTCCGGTTATTCATTCCTTTCAAATGTGATATGCCTTAACCAAATTCCGTTATTTAGTCAATCCATGCCTCCTTGTGTATTGATCAAAGATTCTCCATGGATGCAAGTGTAAGTCAAACCAAGGAGGGGAGTGTACCCATAGTATCCATTCCAAACTTTAAGCGTCGTGCGGTATCAGCGGTTCGAGATTTTCCGCCCGGCTGTGGTAAAGAGCCGACATCTGCTTGGGATAGACAGATAGCTGTCGTCCCTGCTAGTGAAAGCGTCGACGTAGAAAGCCTAGGGTCACGTGTTATCAGGTGTGTATTACTCACACGTTTCTTGTTGTTGTGTTATTAACTGTATGGGCTGAAAGCCGAAACGACTAATTCGATAGTCGAGTTACCCTTGTGGGTAAGGTTGGAGACACCGGGTAAGTTCTTCAATGTTGATATTTCTGATTATGTGCATGTATGAATGTTCGATATTATGCCTGTATGAGATAGTTATCTATTACACAATATGATTATAGTTGCATTCATACTTAACATAAAGTAAAGAGCATGGGCTCGGGATTGAATGAAAGGAGAAGGAGAATCAGTGACTAATGTCACGATGGTCTAAGAACCACAGTGGTTGAAACCTAGTATACGGATATCAGTGACTTATCTCGATGGTCTAAGACCACAGTGGGTTAGCCCCACGTATGCATAAATTTATCAGAGATCGTCACGGTGGTATATGACCACAGTGGGTTGGCCCCACGGTTATATAATTAGTGACTTTGTCACGAGTGACTATTGTCACGAGTGGTCTAGGACCACGGTGGTCAAGAACCACAGTGGCATAATGCCACGGGTGTTTGGAGGAAAGGCTAGACTGGGTTGGGCCGCATTGCATACATGTGACATACGCCATACTGAATCCGGTTTGAGTTATGTTGGGGATTTACACACTGAGTCTTCGTGACTCACCCCTCAGCTAAATTTTGTAGGTAATCAGTAGATCGTGGGTTTGGAGCTGAGGTAGACTCGAGGTGGCCATGCGATGTTTTTTTTCTTTCCTTCTCTAGTAAATTGCATTACTTTATTTGGACTTAGTTTAAAACGGGTTTTTATTTTGCAATAAGGCCGCTATAACTTAAATTTGGGTTTTATTTCAATGCTGTTATTAAATGTTTTATAAACGGTTAGTATAGGGTTTTCTTAAAAATGTAAATAGAGGTTTTCCAAAATATCAACGATTGGATCACAAGCCGTAAATAATTAAAACTTGGGATTTTTCTTAACACCGCAAATATTATTTTCAAAAGATCACGAATCTCAACTTCGATCTCAAATATTACCTTATCAAACATTCCAAGTCTGATTTTTATAACGAACCCGTTTTAACTCTAAGATGTTTTGATATAAAGTTGGTAAAACGTTCTTAATCAAAATTCTCAATTAGCCATAGCTTGAACTCCCTAAACAAAGTGTTTTCCCAAATCCCGATGTTTTACCTAAATTTTTTTTAAACCATCCATCCTGTAACAATCCAGATTTGGTCGTAACGTTTTGACCGGGTTTGGGGTGTTACATTACCGTTGATCGAGAGGTTGAGTTTGCTATTAAGCTGGTACCAGGGACATCACTGATATCAATAGCACCTTACAGAATTGCTCCTACTGAGTTGTGAGAGTTGAAAGCACAGCTGCAAGAGTTGACAGCACAATTGCAAGAGTTGCCAGCACAGCTGCAAGAGTTGGCAGATAGAGGTTTTGCTCGACCCAATTTTTCACCTTGGGGCGCACTGTTTCTGTTTGTTAAGAAAAAGGATGGATCAATAAGATTGTGTATAGACTACCGTTAGCTCAACAAGGTTACAATCAAGCATAAATATCCACTTCCTTTTATTGACGATATGTTTGATCAGTTGAAAGGTGCCACAATATTCTCGAAGATTGATCTTCGTTCTGGTTATTATCAGCTATGAGTGAAAGATTCGAATGTGCCAAAAACAACATTTAGAACCAGGTACGGACACTATGAATTTCTTGTGAGGTCGTTTGGTTTAACTAATGCACTTGCAGTATTTATGGATTTGATGAATAAAATCTTCAGACCGTATTTAGACAGATTTGTTGTGGTATTTATTGACAATATTCTGATCTATTCTTGAGACGAGTCCGAGCATGCTGAACACTTGAAGACTGTGTTGCAAACTCTGCGAGATGAACAATTATTTCCTAAATTTAGCAAATGTGAGTTCTGGCTCCGAGAAGTCGATTTTTTGGGATATATAGTATCGGCTGAAGGCATCAGAGTTGACCCGAGTAAAATTTCAACAGTTGTTGATTGGAAACCACTAAGAAACGTATCCGAAGTCAAAAGTTTTCTGGTATTGGCTAGTTATTACCGAAGGTTTGTTAAAAGGTTCTCAATGATAGCTACACCGATGACACGAATTTTACAGAAATATGTGAAATTTGAAGGGTTTGAGAAATGTCAGCAAAGTTTCAATCAGTTGAAAGCACTGTTGATCGAGGCACCAATTTTGGTTCAGCCTGAATCAGGTAAAGAATTTGTGATTTTCAGTGATGCTACATTAAATGGTTTAGGCTATGTTTTGATGCAGGAAGGCAAAGTAATAGCTTATGCTTCTAGACAGTTAAAGCCGCATGAAAAGAATTACCCGACACATGACCTAGAGTTGGCAGCTATCGTGTTTGCGTTGAAAATTTGGCGACATTATTTGTTTGGCGAACAATTTCAAATATTTATCGATCACAAGAGTTTGAAGTATCTAATGTCGTAGAAAGATTTGAACCTGAGGTAGCGTAGATGGCTCAAACTGTTATAAGATTATGAGTTGATCATTGATTATGATCTAGGAAAAGCGAATGTAGTTGCTAACGCTCTGTGTAGAAAGTCTTTATTTGCTCTGCGAGCGATGAATATGTGACTGACATTATCTGACGATGGTTTAATCTTAGCTGAGTTGAAAGCTAGACCGATGTTTTACAATAGATCTGTGAAGTTCAAAAATGTGATGATGATTTGATAGCTAAACGGGCACAGTGTGAGTCGACTTCTGATTCAGAATTTCAGATAAGACCCGATGATTTTTTATTGTTCAGAGGTAGAGTTTGTGTATCGAATAATCTAGAGCTTATTCAAAAAATTTTATACGAAGATCATAGTGGTAGCTTGTCTGTCCATCCGGGAAGTAATAAGATGTACAGTGATTTAAAACAGATGTACTGGTGGCCGGGAATGAAATGCGAGATTTCTGACTTTGTGTCTAAATGCCTAGTATGTCAGCAAGTTAAAGCTGAACATTAAGTACCTTCTAGATTGTTACAGCCAGTGATGATACCGGAGTGGAAATAGGATCGAGTTACTATAGATTTTGTATCAGGTTTACCCCTATCACCGAGAAAGAAAGATGCCATTTGGCATATCGTTAATCGTTTGACGAAGTTTGCACATTTTATTCTGGTACGTACAGATTTCTCTCTTGACAGGTTAGCTGAGTTGTATGTTTCAGAGATTGTCAAACTACTCAGAGTGTCAGTCTCCATCATCTCGGATAGAGATACGCAGTTTAAATCGAAATTATGGAAAAAGTTACAAGAAGCTCTTGGTACTCGGTTGCATTTTAGAACTGCATTTCATCCTCAGACCGCTGGTCTGTTTGAACGAGTAATTCAGATTCTCGAAGATATACTTCATTGTTGTGTATTAGAGTTTGAAGGCAATTGGGAAAAATATCTACTGTTGGTTGAATTTACGTACAACAACAGTTTTCAGTCGAGTATAAAGATTGCATCGTATGAGGCTCTGTATGGTCATAAGTGCTGAACACCATTGTACTGGACTGAGCTCAGTGAGAAAAAGATACACGGGGTTGATTTGATTCGAGAGACTAAAGAAAAAGTAAAACTGATCCGAGATAGTTTGAAAGCAGCTTCAGATCGTCAGAAATCATATGTGGACCTTAAACATAAAGACATAGAGTTCCAAGTCGGTGACAGAGTATTCTTTAAAGTATCTCCCTTGAAGAAAGTTCTTCGATTCGATCGCAAAGAAAAGTTAAGTCCACAATTTATTGGACCGTATGAGATTACTGAAAGAATCGGATCTGTTGCCTATCAATTAGCTTTACCATCAGAACTAGAAAATATTCATAATGTCTTTAACTTGTCTATGTTCAATGATATCGATCTGACCCTTCACATGTTATCTCTCCAATGGATGTAGAAATTCAACCTGATATGTCATACAGTGAAGAACCGATCAGAATTCTGGCACGAGAGGTGAAAGAATTAAGAAGCAAGAGCATAGATTTAGTAAAAGCTCTCTGGCAACGATACGGTAAAGAAGAAGCCACATGGGAACCTGAAGAAGCTATGAGAAAGCAATATCCGAACCTCCTTTCTGGTAAGATTTTCGGGGACGAAAATCCCTTTAGGGGGAGAGTTGTAACAACCCGTTTTCAGTGAAATCGAAACAGTGGTTTCGGGACCACAAATTCGAGGTTGAAAATTTTATTTTATTGTTTTATTTTCTACAACATGATAGTAATGCCGTATAAAAATTTTGTTAAGAAATTTTATTGTTTACATGATCAATTTGATAAGAAGGACTAAATCGCGTAAAGTTCAAAAGTTTAGTTCTAGTAGCTAAAAGTATTAAATAGATATAGAACCTTAAAGTAAGAGTCCTTATATGGTAATTAGACCATAAATATGATAGTGGAATATTATGGCTTGGCATTTGGGTAAATTTGATTAATTTAAAAGGTTTAATAAGTAAATAGGTAATTAAATGATAAAATAAATAAAACAAATCAAAGTGTCATTTTTTTCTTTCTTCTCCAACCAAAAATTCAAAGAAGAGGAAGCCATTAAATCTTGCAAGGTTCGGCCAACTTAATCCCTTGTGCATGTGAGTAATTTTTGTCACATTTTTAATGATTTCTATGTTTTCAGGTTCGTTGTAGCTTAATCTAGCTAGCCCAGGGACTAATTTGTAAAACTGTTAAGCTATTAGAGTTTTACCATTGATAAATATACATGAGTTTTGATGTATGATGATAGAAAATGAATGGTTGTTGTTAGATAAATAACTTTTCTAGAGAGATTTTTGTTAAAATTGTCAATTAAGGGTTAAAATAAAAAATGTAATAAATTCATGGTATAAATTGTGAATTTATGAAATATGTGGGCTGCTATAAGTTTTTCTAATAATCAGCTAGGATTGGGTAGGGGTAAAATTTCATGAATTTCATTTTCCGAGCCTAGGGACTAAATTGCAAAGAAATTAAAAGTACAGGGGCAAAATGGTAATTTTTCCAAAATATGTTTTGGATTAAATTGAATGAATTATATGTTAAATTGAGTTAAATTTATCCCTATAGATCCAGTTAGACCTCGTACGGAGTTAGATCGGGGCAAAGAAAGTCTCGAATTAATCGCCTTTGTATCTACGTATACTCGTCGAGGTAAGTTCGTGTAATCAGATTGTGTTTATATATTTTTAATTGAAATATATAAATGTTATAATTTGTAATATATAATTATCGAGTGTATATCCCATGACGTACGATGATTACCGAGCCCCAGTTTGAACCTTAGGAATCCATAGGATACAAATGACATGTCATTAGGGTTACATGATTTGGCTGAGGTCTTGCATTTGTTGCGGATACTCCACAACTCGTGAGAGCATACCAATTTATAGCTCGTGAGAGCATATCGAATTATAGCTCATAAGAGCATACTAATCTATAGCTCGAGTGAGCATACCGATTCACAGCTCGTATGAGCATACATGTACATGAATTGACGGATTACAGTTATATGAGCTAGCACACGATGTGTGAGTTATCCCGGGTATCCAACGATATTATAAACTGTTCAACGAGCAATGTTCTGAGATGAAATGATAAGAGTTTGATACGAACTCTTACAGGTATACATGTGAATTACATGAGAATATGGTTATATGATATATGGAAATTGATCAATGGTTATATTCATCTATGGTTATTGGCTTATATGTGTATCTACATGGCTAACATGGTTGATGTATATGTGCTTAGGCATTTGGCCAAATTGTGTTGGGATATGCTTGTTTACTTACCTATTATATGTTTAAATGGTAAGTTATATTCTATATTATACGAATTTACTAAGCTTAAATGCTTACCCTGTATTATTCTCTGTGTTTTATAGTGAGTCGGAAGCTCGTTCAGGTTGGAAGCTTGTTAGAGCTATATCACACTATCCATCGGCTCTTTTGGTACTTTCGGATGTTTAATTTTGGTTATAATGGCATGTATAGGTATTTTGGCTAATGTTGGCCTATATGTTTAGTAGTGAATATGGCCATTTGGTTTTGCTTGTGATTTGGCACTTGATGATGTTATGAGCTTAGGTTTGGCATGTAAATTTTAGCCTTATTAATAGTTGAATGTGCATATTTTATATGTCTTATAACTTGTTGTGAAATGGTTTTTGATATAGAAGACATATATGTATGTTAAGGCTAGTAATTGAGTGGTTATTTGGTACTATTTGGTATGCTTTGGTAAGGTAACCAAATGTCATGTACTGATATTAATGTGCCTATAAGTTAGTTGAGTATTTCAGACAAATAGAGTGCATGATTGAACATATTTACATGTTGTCATTTGAGGTGCCTAAGGGCATATTGGTTGTATGAAACTTTACCATATGTATATATCTTGTTTATGCTTGATTTGGATGCCTTATTATGGCTTGGTCATATATGCAAAGTTGGTTATAGGTACATGAAAAATTGGGTGAGAAAAATGGCTTGTAAAATGGCCTATGTAACACCCATTACCCGTATTTGACGCCGGAATAGGGTACGAGGCATTACCGGACTCACATCACAAGCAAGCACACAATTCCAAGTCATATAATTTGCGTCCAACTTAAAATCATTCATATTCAATCATATTGTCCCTTATACGAGCATACGAGGCCCAAAACATGCTTTAGAAGTAGTTCGGGACTAAACTGAGCACTCAGGGAGTTTTTATAAAACTTAGAAAATTTTTGCTAGAAGCAGGGCTCACACTCCCGTGTGGTCCAAGGGACACGCCCGTGTGACCCTGGGACATGCCCGTGCTTCAGACCATGTTCGATTTAGGGGTTCTCTCTGACTTGTGCCACATGGTCGTGCCACACGCCCGTGTGCTAGGCCGTGTAGCACACACGGCTGAGACACACGCTCGTGTCTCTGCCCCTGTGTACAATTCTGGACATTCTATTTTTTTCAAAATTAAGGTGCAAGGGACACATGGCCGGAACACATGCCCGTGGGGCAGACCGTTTGTCACACACTGCCTAGACACACGCCTGTGTGTCTACCTGTGTGGACAAAAATAAGGCTATTTACCAAGCCATTTTGCCACCCTCACTTGCACACATCAACACAACATCACATGGCACAAATTCAGGCATATAAATGCAACCAAACAACGATAAACAAAACAATAACATGTCATTCTTATACCATCATTTATCATGCTTATAACATCGTACTTAGCCCATCAAAAACATACTAATTTCAAATTCACAAGAGGGCATTAGCATATGAATAAACTTATGATCAACATATTCCATCATTAATGGCTACATATATAAGATGAGGCACTAGCAATTACAAGCTAACACATATGGCCAAATTAATAATGACACACATAACAAATTGAAATAGTCCCTATACATGCCATAGACTTAAAATACTTGAATTCACTTATACCCAAAATCATAGCTTGATAGTGTGATAGGATCTCCGGCGATCTCCAACCCGAGCTAGCTTAATAACCCTATAAGACATAGGAAAGGAAGGCGGTAAGCTATGTATATAGCTTAGTAAGTTCATATGTAAATAATAAGCAACCTCAACCATACATATATCATACTATCAACCTAATGTAAATCTATACGAATGTCATTTAAGTCTCATAAGTATAACTTACTCAATCACATCTTACCAAGTGTTTATCATGTTCAACAATATGAACACAAATTCTATAATCTACCATAATCTCATGGTTATAATTTTATTCAGTCACAATGTTTGCTCTATCAACTTATAAGCATAATTTGACATATTCTGGCATTAGCCCAACAATCGTAATCTTTCTGTTGCAACATATTACAACAATTAACAAATCATTTCAAACCACATAATAAACATGCATATTAATTATGAGTATTTACATTCCAAGCATATACTTTAACATCACTCAATTTCCTAAACTCTTATCTTCACATACTTTCATAACCATTTTAATTGGCAATTATGCCAATCTTTCCTTTTTCACATATCCTGACAAATCACAATTTGCATGAATATAACATGCTATATCTTAACTCATTTTGGCCCAAAAGCCAATCACATAATCATCAATAGAATTTATCATGTATTTCATACATCACAAGTATAGACCAATAATCACAATGTTTTCATAAAATCATTCTTGTGGAAATCATGAACTCACAATTTCATGAAGTCAATGTATATAAACTTTACGTACATACCTGTACCAATTCGTAATATTTACATACTCTTTCTCTTCTTTGACATACCCTTTGAATTTCCCGTTGAACCACTCAGAATACTAAAGGATACTCGGGGAATCTCGTACACATAATACCGTACCAATGCCATATCCCAAATATGGTCTTACATGTAATCTCATATCGATGCCAATAGCCCAGCTATGGTCTTACACGAAGTCTCATATCAATGCCATATCCCAGATATGGTCTTACATGAATGTCTCATATTGATGCCATATCCCAGATATGGTCTTACACATACACTCAGTAACCCTAATGTCATGACATTTATATCCTATCTATTCTTAAGGTTCAACCGGGACTTTTGCTGTACCGAATCTCTGTCGGTCATTTCCGTAGTATCATACTCAATAACATTAACATTTCGTTTCAATAATATAACATTTACCATAATTATATCTATTAAGCATTTATACACATATAATTTAATGCTTATTAAACATACGAACTTACCTCGACATAAAAATGGCGAAAAGGACTAAATCGTCAAATACTCATTTTTCCCCCGTTCTAACTCCGAACCTCATTTTTCTTGATCTATAATATCACATTTAACTCATTTATTATTCACATTATTCAATTCAGTCCAAAAATCTTATTATGGAAAAATTACATTTTTGCCCCTAAACCTTTAACATTTTACAATTTAGTCCCTAGACTCGTAAAATGAATATCATTCAATTTCTTCAAAGCCCAAGCTTAGCTGAACCTATTTCATGCTCATAACAGCCCACATTTTTCATTTAATCACACTTTTACTACTCATTTTATAACTTTTACAAATTAGTCCTTTTAGGCGTTTTCACCGAAAATCACTTAGCAAAAGTCGTTTAACAAATCATAAACATGCATTTTCTACCATCAAACATGAAAATACACAAATTCATCATGGGTAAAATTTTAGACTTTGATTATGTCTTAAATTATTGGTAGAAATAAATAGATCATGTTACGAGGATTTCAAAAACATAAAAATCATTAAAAACGGGGCTATAACAGACTTACAATCGAGCTTGGAAGCATGAAAAACCCTAGCCATGGTTTCTTCATGTAAGTTTCAGCCATGGGGTAGAACATGGACAAATTTTGGCTTGATTGTTGCTTTTTAATTCATTTTAATTACCAAATTACTAAAATGCCCTTAATGAAAAACTTTGGAAACATGCCTAACCATGTCCATTTTTGTCCACCAACTTAACCAATGGTCTAGTTACCATTTAAGGACCTCCAATTTAAAATCTCATAGCAATTGGACACCTCTAACATATAGAATTCAACTTTTTCACTTTTTATAATTTAGTCCTTTTGACTAAATTGAGTGCCCAAACGTCAAAATTTTTGAACGAAATTTTCGCGAAATCGTTCCATAAAATTGTAGACAATAAAAATATAATACAATGAATTTTTATTCGTCGGATTTGTGGTCCCGAAACCACTGTTCTGACTAGACCCAAGATCGGGCTATTATAGCCTATTTTCGTCCACACAGGCAAAGACACGGGCGTGTGTCTCAGCCATGTGTGACACATGACCAGGTGACACAGCCGTGTGTCCCCTGTAGCTTTCAAAGGGTTTCAAGTCAGGTTGTTACACGGCCTAGAACACAGCCTGGTACACGGGCGTGTGAGGTTATTTCGAAGGGTACACGGCCTAGCACACGGGCGTGTGGCTTGGCCATGTGGCCAAGTCAGAGAGTTACACGGGCACGGACACGGCCGTGTGTCCCCATTTTGAATGCCCATACGGCCTGAGACACGGTCATGTCTCCTGGTCGTGTGAGTCACACGGCCGTGTGAACCCTGTAGTTTTGAAAATTTTTACTATTTTCTAAAAAATTCTCTGAGTTTCTGATTTAGTCCCGACTTGTTTCTAGCACGTATTTAGGATCTTGAAGGCTCATTTAAGGGACAACAATGTATGTTTTGACTTAATTTTAATATGTTTATTGCTATGATATGAAATGTTTGAAATTTCTATCCGTTTGAATTGTAAACTCTGGTAATGCTCTGTAACCCTGTTCCGGTGGTTAGGGGTGTTACACAGGTGCTATCCTAGTGTAGATAAATTGCATCCACATCTTAGCTGTTGGAAACACAATTTCCTGATTAAAATTGGTCGGAAGTCTTGTATCTGGTCGGAGATTCCATTCACCACGATTCTCAGTTAAATATTTTACAATGCTTTCCATGTTTAAATCCTCAAATTTATTTAAATCACTATTTTCTATGTAACACCCCTAACCCATATCCGTCGTCGGAATAGGGTTACGGAGCATTACCGGACTTATTTCATAAACAACCATACATTTCACATTCAATTCAATTTGCCAAGCAACAGTTATTCAAATATAGTTATATAGTCCCTAACACGAGCCCTCGTGGCTTAAAACAAGCATTAGAAGTGATTCAGGACTAAATCGAATACTTAATAAATTTTTAGAAAAACATTGAAAATTTTCAAAGTATAGGGGACACACGCCCGTGTCATAGGCCGTGTGAATATTCGAAATGGGATCACATGGCAGTGTCCCAGCCTGTGTCCGACCCCATGTAACTCTCTGACTTGGGTCACACGGCCAACCACACGCCCGTGTGACTAGCCCGTGTACCCTTCGAAATAGCCTCACACGCCCGTGTACCAGGCCGTGTGAAAACTGGAGGGTATATTGACTTGTGCCACACGGCCAAGCCACACGCCTGTGTGCTAGGCCATGGGAAGCTACCGACTTGGGTTTTAAATAAACATCAGGGGAAACATGGCCGTGTCAGCATGGCCATGTGTCACACACGGTTGAGACAAATGCCCGTGTCTCTGCCCATGTGGACAAAAATAGGCTATTTTCCAAGCCATCTTTCTCACCCAAGTTGGCATCAACCTACACATACCAAATAGCATATGACCATATCATCAATAGGCATTCAAACCAATTTCAACCAAGCCCAAATCATGCTATACCAATACCAACAACCATAATGTTCAAAAATATCACAATTTGCCACTTCAAAACATACCAATACAACCTTCAAAAGTTCACCTAAATGGTCACTTTCATATATGCATCATCTTGGCTAATACTTAGCATACTAATACATTCTCAATTTCAATCATTTTCCATCTAAATACCAATTCACAACAAGGCATTTACATAGAAATTATAAACCACATACCAAAAGATCATTTATACATATTTATATAACCAAGTATATCAAAATAAACCAACTCACATGGCTAAACACACATTTATACATACCAATACTAACCAAATCAAGCCTTATTAAATAACTAATTACATAACCAAAACATATAGGCTTTCATTAGCTAAATGACCTATACATACCATATAACCAAAATACACAAAGTTCAAAAGTACCAAAACAACGACTGGATAGTGTGATGAGATCTCCGACAAATTCCAATCTGAGCAAGCTTCGAAATCACTATAAAACACGAAAAAGTAAACAAAGTAAGCTACTAAGCTTAGTAAGCTCGTATGGCTAAAAGTAAAACTTACCATTCATTCAAAATTTAAAGAAGTATAAGTAAACATAGGTAAGTTACAATCAAATACAAAGGTAGTAATCATGTTAGTCATGTATGAGTACTTCCACTATGAATTACATGACATACTTCTCATAAATACCTGAACTGGTTCGTATCATATCTTATATCCTCGTACCGTCATCTCTGCCCGTTGAACCATTTGGAATACTATCAGATACTCGGGAATCTCGCACACTAAGTGTTAAAAAATGGTCGAAACCATCTCAATCTCATATCTCATATAAATGCTCACTCTCGAGCTATCCCTGGGTCTGCTCACACAAGCTGACGGTTGAGACGTAGCTACATGGTGCTGCTCACACAAGCTAACGAGTACCCGTAACACATGCCGGATAGCTCAGCCACCGGTAGAACCTACAGACCAGCACCCAAAACACGATAACCCCTAATGACATGTCATTTTTATCCTATCTATTCCTAATGTTCAACTGGGATTTATACATTACCGATAACTTGTCGAGAATTTCCTTGATGTCGTATCAACACAATTATATTAATTAAGCATTCAAACACATATAATTTAATGCTTATTAAACATACGAACTTACCTCGATCACAAAAATGACAAAATAGGATCGACTAGTCCAATACTTTATCTTTCCCTCGATCTAGATCCAAACGTTGCTTTTCTTAATTTATATAATCAAATTTAACTTACTTAAATATCATTCTATTCAATTTAACCCAAAATTCATATTATGGTAAAATTACTATTTTGTCCCTAAACATTTAACTTCTTTACAATTTAGTCCCTAGCTCATAAAAATGCAAATTCATGCAATTTAATACAATCCCACTATAGTCGAATATCACTAATGCCCTTACTAAGCCCTACATTTCCTTTATTTCACAATTTAACCATGAATACTTTTCTATTTTTCAATTTACTCCAGAATTGACAAATTCATCAAAATTTCCTTTATTAAAGTTGTTCAACTATCATCAAGCATTCATTTTCATCCATAAAACATCAAAAACAACTACCATACAATCATGGTAAAACCCTAGACTTTTAACAGTTTCACAAATTAGTCCCTGGGCTAGCTAGATTAAGCTACAACGACTCTAAAAACATAGAAATCATTAAAAACCGAGCAAAATTGCACTTACATGCACAAGATATTGTTGGCCAAACCTTTGAACCCTAAAAATGGTGTTCTATCCTCAAATTTTCGATGGAGGTTGAAGATGGATGAAAGGAATTTGATTTTGTTTTATTAATTTTAACCTTAATTACTCCTTTACCTTTATACCCTTTAAAAACATTAATAATTTCAAATAAATCAATCCCATAAATGTCCACTATCACTTCAATGGTCTATTTACCATCCAAGTACTCATACTTTTAAATTATATAACCATTTAGTGAATTTAACTAATAGAACTCAAGTTTTGTACCTTATGCGATTTAGTCCTTTTTATCGAATTAATCATGAAAATGATTAAATTTCTTAATGAAATTTTCACATGACTCAATTAACATGCTGTAGACACTAAAATAATAATAAAATAAATATTTTGACCTCAAATTTGTGGTCCCAAAACCACTATTCTGATTTGACTTAAAATGGGCTGTTACAACTCTCCCCCCTTAGGAATTTTCTTCCCCGAAAATCTTACCAGAAAAATAGGTTAGGGTACTATTTCCTCATTGCTTCCTCGGGTTCCCACGTAGCCTCTTCAAACACCGTGACGTTGCCAAAGTACCTTCACTAAAGCTATGCTTTTGTTTCTTAAATCTTTAATCTCTAAAGCCAAAATTCTGATCGGTTCTTTGCTATACGACATATCGGCCTGAATTTCAATCTCTGCCGGAGTAATTATGTGTGATTGGTCCGATCGGTACCGTCATAACATTGACACATGAAACACATTATGAATCTTTTCCAGCTCTGACAGTAACTCAAGTCGATAAGCTACTTGCCCCATTCTCTCGATGATCTCGTACGGTCCGATAAATTGCGGACTCAATTTTCCTTTGCGACCAAATCGAAGAATCTTTTTCCACAACGGTACTTTTAACAACACTCTGTCACCGATTTCAAATTCAATATCTTTACGTTTCAAATCTGCATATGATTTCTGTCGATCTGAATCTGCTTTCAAACTATCATGAATTACTTTCACTTTCTTTTCAGTCTCTCTGATCAAATCAACCCCATGAATCTTTTTCTCACTCAGCTCGGTCCAATACAATGGAGTTTGGCATTTACGACCATATAAAGCTTCATATGGTGCCATATTTATACTCGTTTGAAAACTATTATTATATGCAAACTCAACCAACGGTAAATATTTTTCCCAGTTGCCCTCAAACTTTAAAACACAGCAACGAAGCATATCTTTGAGAATCTGAATCACTCTCTCGGATTGACCATCGATTTGAGGATGAAATGCAGTACTAAAATGCAACCGTGTACCTAAAGCCTCTTGCAATTTCTTCCAAAATCGTGACGTAAACCGCAGATCTCTATCTGAAATAATAGAAACTAGCACCCCGTGCAATCTGACAATCTCAAAGATGTACAATTCAGCTAATCTATCAAGTGAAAAGTCTGTGCGTACCAGAATGAAATGTGCAGATTTCGTTAAATGATCAACAACAACCCAAATAGCATCTTTCTTTTTTAGAGATAGAGGTAATCCCGATACGAAATCCATTGTAACTCTATCCCACTTCCATTCAAGTATCATTACTGGCTGTAGTATTCCCGATGGTACTTGATGTTCGGCTTTAACCTATTGACAAACCAAGCATTTCGACACAAATTCTGAAATGTCACATTTCATGCCCGACCACCAGTACATCTGTTTCAAATCACTGTACATTTTAGTACTCCCCGGATGAACAGATAAGCAACCACTGTATGCTTCATGTAAAATTTTCTGTATATGCTCAGGATTCCTCGGCACACAAACTCTACCACGGAACAACAAACAATCATCGGATCCGATCTGAAACTCTGAATCAGTAGTCGACTCGCACTGTACTCTTTTAACTTGCAATTCATTATCACATTTTTAAGCTTCACAAATTTGCTAGAGAAACATCGATTTAGCTTTCAACTCGGCTAATATCGAACCATCATCAGATAATGTCAATCATGTGCTCATCGCTCTTAAAGAGAACAAAGATTTTCTACTCAGAGCATTCGCGACTACATTCGCTTTCCCCGGATGATAATCAATCACTAACTCATAGTCTTTCAACAACTTGACATCTTCGTTGTCACAAATTCAAATATTTCTAAGAGATTAGATACTTCAAGCCCTTGTGGTCGGTAAAAATATGGTGTTTTTCACCGAACAAATGATGTCGCCAAATTTTTAATGCGAATACAATAGCAGCCAACTTTAAGTTGTGCGTCGGATAATTCTTTTCATGCGGTTTTAACTGTCTGGAAGCATAAGCTATCACTTTGCCTTCTTGCATTAAAACCCATCCCAAACCGTTCAATGACGCATCACTGAAAATCACAAACTCTTTACCCGACTCAGGCTGAGCTAAAACTGGTGCTTCAATTAACAGTGCTTTCAACTATTCAAAACTCTGTTGGCATTTCTCAGACCACTCAAACTTCACATCTTTTTATAACAATAGAGTCATCGGTGTACAAATCATCAAGAACCCTTTTACAAAATGCCGATAATAGCCAGCTAATCCTAGAAAACTTCTGACCTCGGATACATTTCTTGGTGATTTCCAATCAACAACTACTGAAATCTTAATCAGATCAACTCGGATGCCTTCTGCTAAAACAAATTGTCCTAAAAATCCAACTTCTCAAAGCCAAAACTCGCATTTGTTGAATTTAGCAAACAGTTGATTATCTCTCAATGTTTGTAACACAATCCTCAAATGCTCAACATGCTCTGATTCGTCTTGGGAATAGATCAAGATGTCATCAATGAATACAACTACGAATTTGTCTAAATACGGTCTAAAAATTCTATTCATTAAATCCATAAAAATTGCAGGAGCATTAGTTAACCCAAACGGCATAAAAAGAAATTTATAAGGTCTGTACTTAGTCCTGAATGCAGTTTTCGGTACATCAGAATCTTTAACCCGCAACTAATAATAACCAGATCTCAGATCAATCTTAGAAAATACTGTTGCTCCTTTTTGTAACACCCTTAACCCATATCTGTCGCCGGAATAGGGTTTCGGAGCAGTATTAGAATTTATAGATCATATAACAAAAATTTCACTTCATATAACATTCATACCTGAAATCAATTAAATTTAATCATAATTTCCCTTATGTGAGCCATCGAGGCCCAAAATATATATCGGGACTAAACCAGAAACTCAGAATTTTTTTTGAAAATATTTAAAATTTTTCAACACTGCAGAAGTCACACGGCCGTGTCATCTGGCCGTGTGTCACACACAGATGAGACATACGCTCATGTCTCTGCCCGTGTGGATGAAATAGGCCATTTTTCTTAGCCTCATTTCTTGCCCAACTTGTCATCAAACTAACCGAACATTTTAGAACATCAACACTATAAAGCAAACTGTGCATATACCAAAATACCAAAACACATATAGGCGAATATTTTATCAAAATAACCTATACATGCCATTATAACCAGAATCAGATTATCCAAAATTACCAATAGAACCGATGGAGAGTGTGATATAACTCCGATAGGCTTCCAACCCATTCTAGCTTTCGATAATCTGTAAGGTAAATGAAAACAATTACGTAAGCAATGAATGCTTAGTAAGCTCGTATAATCTTTGATCATAATACTTCTTTTCATATATGAAATTTATACATTTTAAGAATAATCCATTATTTATTCCACAATATTCATGAAGCTATATCAACTCACAAGGTGAATAATTTCACAGTATCACTTATACATATTATCTCAAACTTAGTAGGTTTTATATAACTTTAACTATTCCAAGTTTCTTTATTTTTATTTGCATTTCTTTACTTTCTACACTTATTTCATATGCATGACACTCAAGTCATAAACATATCATTCAACCATGGCCACGAGCTAGTGCATTTAGCCAAAGCCTTTTTCAAATTGATCACATGATAAGTTATTTCATAAGAAATTGCATAATTTAACCTTATCACTCTTTCATGAGCATTAGCATATTTTCACTTAAATACTTACCAAATCAATGTATCATATAAATAAACATTTTACCATTCAACCAATAGCTTGGCACTTGTCTAAGCATCAAACAACTTTGCACATATTTCATATAAATTCAACATTGATATACTTATTTTCTTGACATGTCACACTTGAGTTTAATACTCGTATCAACTTACATAATTTCCTTGTATCAACATATCAAAGATAATCATATATGTACATGTCATGATACATATCATTCTCTTACTGATTCTTTAATAACATATATCATTCATTTCATTATATCAATATTTCATGTACCATAATTTCCATGTATTTCACGTATGTTTATTCTCGTAATAGTTCATATCGAACTTAACATTAATCAAATTCCATGTACATATACTTTCCACACCATGTGTCCATATAACATGTACAAATCATTATATATATTTCAGACATATACGGTAATAATTCATTTCGTATTCATATTGTTTCATATAAGAATTTTACCCATTAAATCAATTAAAGTATTGATGATTACACGGGTAGTACATTCAAGGTGTACAAATCTATAATCATAGATGAACATATTCATCAAACAAATTCCATGTTCATATAGCATTATTTCATACTTCTATATATCATGTATCATCATTTTCATGTATTTGAGGAATACTCGAGATATAAATTCATTTAAACTCATATTTCTCATTTCGAGAGTTTATATCCGTTGAATTATTGAAATTTTGATGGATACTCCAGTAGTACACACAAAGTGTACAAATTAATAACCTGTCAATTCATATTCAGGAGTACCCGTTAGGGCACTTATTCTGATAGCACACTCCCGAGCCATATATTATACAACAGATTATTACAGTCAGGCTAAATCACATGCGTCAATGCACACTCTCAAGCCACAGATCATACAGAAGGATTACCAGTTCGGGCTAAATCCTGTCTGTAACATATGCTCTAAGAGCTTTGTCAGGATTACTAGTCCAGGCTAAATCCTTTTTTTTTTTGACAAATACTCTAAAGAACTTAATCTGGATTACCAGTCCAGGCTAAATCCAGACTTTAACATATGCTCAAAGGGATCAATTAGGATTACCAGTCCAGGCTAAATCCTAATTGCAATATATGCTCGAGAGGCTTGTATAAGGATTACCCGTCCGAGCTAAATCCTTTCAATAATGAGGTCAATAGGATTACTCGTCCAAGCTAAATCCATTCTGCAATAAATGTAGGACCTCATTCCATTTGGGAAATCACCTTTATCCATCGAAATCCAATATTCACACGGAATTTAACCTTTTCAAATATTTCCAAGCATGTGTTCATTTCTTAATTTCTTACATTCATGTCATTCATACTAGATTCATGTACTAAAACTCCACATTCAATCACATACAACATTCAATTTATCATATTTACATGCTCAATTAAGTTACACGAACTTACCTTACTAAATTGCAGAAATACCAAGATTCAGGGGCATTTTGGTAATTTTCCATTTCCCCTATTTTTCACCCCGATCTTGATCTAAATTAATAATTTCATTCAATTTATTAAGTTAGACAATAAACAATTCATTTCCCTCAATTTGGTCATTTTTGTCATTTTTACAAAATTGCCCCCTAAAGTTTTACTTTTATTCAATGTAGTACCTGAGCCTAAAACATACAAATTAGCCATTTTTAATATAAACCCATGCTAGCTGGATAATCATATATTTTCCTCCTCCTCCTCTCCCACATCCTTAATGCATATAACATGCTTATAAGTAACATTATCTATACTTCCACTATTTACCAAAATGTTCATTCAAAGCTGTCCACTTGAGTCATAGTCACTAAATTATTTATATCTTAAGATACAAAATTCCAAATTAAGATCCACTTGATTTTTTTGAAACTAGACTCAAATATATTTCTACCATAAAAATTTCAAAATTTATAATTTAGCCAATAAGTACAGTAAAATCTTCAAATTTATCTATGTTCTGCCGTTTGACAGATTCGACCTATCTTTACTAAAAATTAATTATCTCTTAGTACGGGATTTGGATGATGTTCCCGTTTGTTTCTCTTTAAAATAGACTCATTAAGAATTTAAAAATATAATTTTAAACCCATATTTATTTTTTTACAATTTTTGATAATTTTCCAAAGTCAGAACAGGAGAACCTAAAATCATTCTGACCTTGTTTCACAAAAGTTATTATATTTCATAATTTAGAATTCCATTGCTTACACCGTTTCTTCTATGAAAAACTAGACTCAATAAAATTTAATTTTATATTTTATTCAACCTCTAATTCGAATTCCAAAATTTTTGGTGATTTTTCAAAGTTAGACTACTGCTACTGTCCAAAACTGTTTTAGTGCAAAATGTTGATTACCAAGTTTATAACACCCTTATTCCCTTTCTCTATAATATTTCCCATCACTTTCTCTTATTTCCCTTCACTAGCATATCTAGAACAATGAACCTTATATAAGAAAACTCTACATTAACATCATTTCAATGCTTTTTCAATAATATCAAACTTAAAAATATATTGAAATCTTGATGTCCTTACCTTGTCTTATTGATTTCAAACTTTAACTTAATTTTCTCTCTCCTCCAGCTTCTATTTCTTGAATCTAACTTGATATTCTAGCTCCCCATAGTCTCCTTCATATTTTTATCTCTTGGTAGCTATGGAAATTGATGTAAGCCAACCCGGGGCAACCAACGAATCACATTCTGATGCCCTCACGATGCTCGAAGGACCAATGACTCGAGCTCGGGTCAAAAGATTACAAGAAGCCGTGGCAGCCCTTACGAGCCAACTATGGGCCAAAACTCAATACAAGGGCGAAGCACCAGCTCGGTTCCAAATTATGAGCTCTCCATGCACATTGGTGCAAGCTCAATTTAGCTCGGATTAGCTCATTCGAGCTCATTCCAGCTTATTGAGTTATTTAACTAAATTTGCTCAATTATTAATACTTGAATAAATTGAACTATTTAATTTAGTTATTTTATTACAGCAAGTAAATGTGTCTTAAGTAATTATTTAGGGCCGAATTTATGATGTCTTAGACTTAAATTAATTTGTCCAAGTTTAATTACAAGTTCTTAATTTGTCTAGGTTCTAGCCGAATTTTAATATGTCCTAAATTGTCTTCATTTAATTTGTCTAAGTGTTAATTAAAGTGTCAAGCTTGTGTTTTAATTTTATCCAGCTGATTTGTGCTTAATTAAATTCGGTTCATGTGCTATTTAGGTGCAGCCGAATCTACAAGGTACATTTAAGAAGGTTCATGCACCTAAGGTGCATTGTATGTGGGAGATACATGGATCGGCTGTAGCAATGCATGGTGGCTGCCATCTTTTGGTTCTTCAAGGAAACTTTTCAGCCACCAAGGATCAGCAACTAATTGCTTGTTGCTTGGTCGATTGACTTCTCAAGGCACCATCAATATTGTTCACACTTGCTGCCCATGCCATGGACTATTCGGCTGGTTTTGTTCACACCACAAAGACTCTTCCAGCTCCATTTTCACACCTATATGGCTGTTCAAATCCATATTTTAATGCTGGTAATTTTTCAGCAAGAGTTGCACATTTATTGAGCTTAATTAACCCATTGGTCGAACCTAGCTTGTACAATGCACCTCTTGAAGTGTTCAAATGCATGCTAGCTGATTAGCCTTCTAGAAAGCCGTCCCTTGAAGTCCCATTCAACCGAATCTACTATGGCATTCTAATGGTTCAATTCTGGAAGTTTCTAGCACAATCTAGCTTAGTTTTTACTTAGTTATTAAGCTTCCAATTAGGCCATTCGGCTACCTAGCTGAACACTATGAGTAGTTGATGTTTTTCAATGTAAAAGGACTTTTTCCATTTTTTATCAATTGAATGAACTTTGTTCAAAGAGTGAGATTACTCCTCTCTAAAATTCGTACGAGTTTTCGGTTTGACTTATCAAGCGTGCTTGTGGCATCAATCGAATTCTTTTGAACTTATCACCGACTCGGTGTGGCGTTCAACCCTTTGACAATTCCGTAATCCACCTTAAACCGAATAGAAACTAGGGTGACACTGCGATATAGTGTTGAATCGTTTCTCGAGTTTAAGTTCACCTATCCATCTTTCACCTACTATCCTACACTTCATCTTTCTTCAATCATCCTTACTAAAACCGAGCCATTTCAAAACACTATCTTTCTTACTTCCTTTCTAGCTGAACCTACCCCTTTCACCATCTATCTCGTTTCCCTCATTTATCAACCTCCATTCCTAACTTAAGCCAATTTCTAAAAGAAAATCACTTAAAAGCTTTCGCGTATTTAACCATATTTGCTACTATTTTTTCGAAGACAATACTTCTCCTCGTAGACGATCGGGAAAAATCGTGAACGACTCGATTAACCCGGGCCGTCTCACATCAAAAATTCTTTTGATTTCTAAGTGAAAATGGTGAATTTTTGGTAAAAGGACCAAATTGTAAAGAAAACAAAACTTTCTTTCTTTCCTTTCTCTTCATACGTTGGATGTATGGGAAGAAGATGATGATTCTTCATCTTTCTTTCCTTATATATATACTAAATAAAATAATAAAATATCATTTAAAAATCAAATCAAAATATTTATAAACTAATATTTATTTATTTAATTAATCTAAAATATCACCAACATCATCATTACCTTCTAGATTTCTCTCTCTTTCTAATTGACCATTTTGCCCTTTATAGTCTTTTAAAATTCCATCTTTGAGTCATCACTTAATTTGGTAAAATTGTAATTTAGTCCCTCATAATTCTTCACCTATTCAATTTGGTCCTAATTCATCCATTTTCCTTAGTTTCTAGATCATTCCACCCTTAAAAAATTTACACTATTTGTCCTTCAACTTTTTCATATTTACACTTTAACCCCTCAAGTTTTGAGTATTTACTCTTAGGCAACAAAACTTTTCTCACTTTTACAATTTAGTCCTTTCTTGAATTAATATATCATAATATACTTCTCAATGTTGTCATAACTCAAAATTTCCCTTTTTGTCACTTTATTTCCTTATTTTACTATATCAAGGATAATATCTTACTGTAGAAATTTTTGGGGTATTACACTTTTAACTGATCGAACAAATCATCAATTCTCAACAAAGGATACTTATTCTTAATTGTAACCTTGTCTAGCTGTCGATAATCGATACACAGTCTCATTGATCCATCTTTCTTCTTTACGAACAGAACTAGTGCACCCCAAGGTGAAAAATTAGGTCGTGCAAAACCTCTATCTGTTAACTCTTGCAACTGAGCTTTCAATTCTTTCAATTATGTTGGAGCCATTCTGTACGGAACTATCGATATCGGTGATGTTCCCGGTACTAACTCAATAGCAAATTCATCCTCTTTGATCGGTGGTAACCCTACTAATTCCTCTGGAAACACATCTGAATATTCACAAACCACTAATCTTTGATTCAGACACTTTTGTATCAAGTACATAAGCAAGATAAGTATTGCAGCCTTTCCTCACATATTTCTGTGCTAGCATCGTCAATATCACAACAGGCAACCCACTCGAATCATCGGATTCAATACGAAAAATTTCACTATTCTGACATTTCAACCCAATAGTCTTTTGTCTACAATTTACAACAGCATCATGTAGAGTCAACCAATCCATACCCAAAATCACATCGAAATCATCAAATGGTAAAAGCATCAAATTAGCCGGAAAATAGTAACCCCGTGACATCAAAGGACAATTCTTGCAAACTTTATCAACTAAGACATACTGGCCTAAGGGGTTCGATACTTTGATCACAAATTCAGTTGACTCAATAGGTAAACTCTTACTAGACACTAAGTTCATACAGACATATGAATGAGTCGATCCAGGATCAATCAAAGAAATTACATCATTGTCATAAAGAGAAAATGTACCGGTGATAACATCTGGTGCCGATCATCTTCGCGAGCGCGAATAGAGTAGGCTCTGGCTGGTACTCGAGCCTCTAATCTCACAGCAGAATCCTTTGTTGCACCTTTGCTACTAGTCACATTTCTAGTATTTCGAGGTGGTCTCCCTCTGGCAGCTGTATTACTCGGCCTTGCATTCAGAAATTTATCTTTCTCGGGTAGCTCAGGACAATCACAAATAAAATGATCTTGTGAGCCACATCTGAAACAGACTTTATTATTCATCCAACAATCTCCAAAATGCCTTCTTCCACACTGTTGACACTCAGGTTTGTTGGTTTTAACACTACCAACACTCGATACTGAAGTGGCTTGAGCTTTCAGACTCATGTGTTGCTTTCCACGATCTCTATTGGAATACCCCACTGAAGAATTCGAACGATTATAAAAATCCCTTGATTTCTTTGAAAAGGAATGATAGGGTTTACTCATTGACCTCTTTCTCGAATCTCTAGCCTCAAAATCGGCTCTTCTCTTTTCTTTGCTAAGCTCCTAGGCTTTGCAAGCTCTATCGACTAACACAACAAATTCTTTCAGTTCAAGAATCCCGACTAAAAGCTTAATGTCTTCGTTCAACCCATCTTCGAACCGTTTACACATAATTTCTTCAGTGGAAACACATTCTCGAGCATACTTGCTCAATCTCACGAATTCTCTTTTGTACTCGGTTACGGTCATATTCTTTGCGCTTTTGATCAAGAAACTGTTGACTTATATATTTCTTTATGAACTCAGTTTGAAAGAATTCCCACGTGATCCGTTCTCTCAGCACCACAGATATTAAAGGGTTCCACCACTGGTATGCAGTATCTCTTAGAAGTGATACAACACATTTAACATATTCCGCTGACGTACAAGACAGTTCATCAAAAACTCGAATTGTATTCTCAAGCCAAAACTCGGCTCTATTAGGATCATCATCAACTATAGCTCCAAACTCTTCAGCCCCGTACTTTCAAATTTTATCAACAGGTGGCTTACTCGTACGCAAAGGTTCCAAATCTTGAGGAGCTACGGGAACTGGTTGGGGAATAGGTGAGGGTAGAGGTTGTTGAGTAGCCGAATTTGTTCGAACAAACTCAAAGAACCACTCGTTCATCATTTGGAAGAAGGCTTCCTTAGACTCTCCTCCACGACCCTCAGATACGGGTCTCGATTCAGACGGTGCTACTCCGTGAACGTAGGTTGGCGCATTACTTTCTACATCATCAGAAACTGCTCGATTGGGATCCATTGCTATATGAAAACATGATTTAAAACTGTCAGGAGATATCATATTATCACAAGTTAAATATGGCATGTATAGCTAGACTCACACATGCTACGTTAGTCTGAGAATCGACTAAACTGTAGCTCTGATACCAATAAATGTAACACCCCTAACCCGTATCTGTCGCTGGAATAGGGTTACGGAGCATTACCAGACTTATTTTTAAACAACCATACATTTCACATTCAATTCAATTTGCCAAGAAAAAGTTATTCAAATACAGATATATAGTCCCTAACATGAGCCCTCGGGGCTTAAAACAAGCAATAGAAGTGATTCAAGACTAAATCGAATACTTAATAAAGTTTTAGAAAAACATTGAAAATTTTCAAAGTACAGGGGACACACGCCCGTGTGGCCAGGCTGTGTGTCTCACACGGACAAGAGACACGCCCGTGTCACAGGCCATGTGAATATTCGAAATGGGATCACATGGTCATATCCCAGCTCGTGTCTAACCCTGTGTAATTCTCTGACTTGGGTCACACGGACAACCACACACCCGTGTGATTAGCCTGTTTACCCTTTGAAATGGCCTCACACGCCCATGTACAAGATCGTGTGCTAGGCTGTGTGAAAACTGGAGAGTATACTGACTTGTGCCACATGGCCAAGCCATATGCCCTTGTGCTAGGCCGTGTGAAGCTACTGACTTTGTTTTCAAATAAACATCAGGGGACACACGGCCGTGTCACCTGGCCATGTGTCACACATGGCCGTGTCACCTAGCCATGTGTCACACACGCCCGTGTCTTTGCCCGTGTGGACAAAAATAGGCTATTTTCCAAGCCATCTTTCTCACCCAAATTGGCATCAACCTACACATACCAAATAGCATATGACCAAATCATCAATAAGCATTCAAACGAATTTCAACCAACCCCAAATCATGCTATACGGATACCAACAACCATAATGTTAAAAAACATCACAATTTTCCACTTCAAAACATACCAATACCACCTTCAAAAATTCACCTAAATGATCACTTTCATATATGCATCATCTTGCCTAATACATAGCATGCTAATACATTCTCAATTTCAATCATTTACCACCTAAATACCAATTCAGAACAAGGCATTCACATAGCAATTATAAAACACATACCAAAAGATCATTTATACATATTTATATAACCAAGTATATCAAAATAAACCAACTCACATGGCTAAACACACATTTATACATACCAATACTAACCAAATCAAGCCTTATTAAATAACTAATTACATAACCAAAACATATAGGCTTTCATCAGCCAAATGACCTATACATGCCATATAAATAAAATACATAAAGTTCAAAAGTACCGAAACAACGACTGGATAGTGTGATAAGATCTCTGACAAATTCTAATCCGAGCAAGCTTCGAAATCACTATAAAACACGGAAAAGTAAACAAAGTAAGCTACTAAGCTTAGTAAGCTCGTATGTCTAAACGTACAAATTACCATTCATTCAAAATTTAAAGAAGTATAAATAAACATAGGTAAGTTACAATCAAGTACAAAGGTTAGCAAATAATAATCATGTTAGTCATGTATGAGTACATCCACTATGAATTACATGGCATACTTCTCATAAATACCTGAACTGGTTCGTATCATATCTTATATCCTCGTACCATTTTATTTGCCCGTTGAACCATTTGGAATACTATTGGATACTCGGGAATCTCGCACACTAAGTGCTAAAACATGGTCGAAAACATCTCAATCTCATATCTCATATAAATGCTCACTCTCGAGCTATCCCTGGGTCTACTCACACAAGCTGACGGTCAAGACGTAGCTACATGGTGTTGCTCACACAAGCTGACGAGTAACCGCAACACATGCCGGATAGCTCAGCCACCGGTAGAACGTACAAACTAGCACCCAAAACACGATAACCCCTAATGACATGTCATTTTTATCTTATCTATTCCTAAGGTTCAACCGGGATTTATACATTGCCGATAACTTGTCGAGAAATTCCTTGGTGTCGTATCAACACAATTATATCAATTAAGCATTCAAACACATATAATTTAATGCTTATTAAACATACGAACTTACCTCTATCACAAAAACGATGAAATATGACCGACTAGTCCAATACTTTATATTTCCCTCGATCTAGATCCAAACGTTGCTTTTCTTGATCTATATAATCAAATTTAACTTACTTAAATATCATTCTATTCAATTTAACCTAAAATTCATATTATGGAAAAATTACTATTATGCCTCTAAACATTTAACTTCTTTACAATTTAGTCCCTAGCTCATAAAAATACAAATTCATGTAATTTAATACAATCCCACTATAGCCAAATATCACTAATGCCCTTAGTAAGCCCTACATTTCCTTTATTTCACAATTTAACCATGAATATTTTTCTATTTTTCAATTTACTCCCTAACTGAGAAATTCATCAAAATTTCCTTTATTAAAGTTGTTCAACTATCATTAAGCATTCATTTTCATCCATCAAACATATAAAAAAAATACCACACATTCATGGTAAAACCCTAGACTTTTAACAATTTCGCAAATTAGTCCCTGGGCTAGCTAGATTAAGCTACAACGACTCCAAAAACATTGAAATCATTAAAAATCGAGAAAAATTGCACTTACATGAACAAGATATTGTTGGCCGAACCTTTGAACCCTAAAAATGGTGTTCTATCCTCAAATTTTTGGTGGAGCTTGAAGATGGATGAAAGGAATTTGATTTTGTTTTATTAATTTTAACCTTAATTAATCATTTACCTTTATACCCTTTAAAAACATTAATAATTTCAAATAAACCAATCCCATAAATGTCCACTATCACTTAAATGGTCTATTTACCATCCAACTACTCACTTTTAAATTCTATAACCATTTAGTGCCTTTAACTAATAGAACTCAAGTTTTGTACCTTATGCGATTTTGTCCTTTTTATCGAATTAATCATGCAAACGATTAAATTTCTTAACGAAATTTTCATATAACTCAATTAACATGTTGTAGACACTAAAATAATAATAAAATAAATATTTTGACCTCGGATTTGTGGTCTTGAAACCACTATTCTGATTTAACTAAAATTGGGCTGTTACATTCTAAGCAATTAGTTTCATAATAAGGAGCATCATAAAATGCACAAATAGTTTCTTGGTTGAATGGAACATCCTTACCTCTCACCGTTACTATATTCCACCAAACACTATGTGGTCTCCGTGTCTCTTCATCCCTAAGAGTAGCATAAAACTCTTGGACTAAAGGAATAATATCATTTTCTTTCGGGGTTATGCAAAAGCGTTCCCATCTATGGTACCGGACTAACGACCATATTTCTTTGCAATTCTTGGATAAATGTTTTTCCTTGAAGTTTAAGATAATACTTCTTGACATTTTGATTTCGTAATTTTAATGGATTCAAAATCGTTGGTGGTTCTTGCATAATCAGCTTTTTAAGCTTCCTAGAAGGCATATTTACTAAAATCTACAAATGAGTTATTCAAGCAATATATCCAATGGAACAATAAAAAGGAAGTTTAGAACCCTTAACCTTAATCTTGTAATCCTTACTGCTTCGTTCTCCATTGGTTGTGACAATCCTGCGTTTAGCAACTTAGCAAAGAAGGGTTATATATTTAGAGTTTTAATGAAAAGGGGTTTTGGTTTCGAATGAGTTGTGAGGTGTTTAGAATGTTAAAATGTGTTTAAGTGGTGACATAATGTATTTTTAGGCCATAAAATGAGTATTTTGAGGGTTAAATCTAGATAAAAATCAAGTTTAGTAAACTGGATTGCGTAATCAGATCGAGTCAACCCTGCCAAAAATTGTAGTGATGTCACGACATAGGGATTCTGTTTCGCGACACCCCTAGCAATCTACCATTGTCGCGACACATAAATTCCATGTCACGACATCGAAATGATTTTCTCAATTTCATCAATTCTACCATTGATGTTGCGACATGGGGTTACCGTGTTGCGACGCTGGCTTTGTTTTCACCCAAAATTCTAATTTCTAGAGTATTACGGTTTCTATAAAACATAAAGTTAATTCATTTTTTTTTCTAAATCAATAGTGGACCTTTTGGTGGCTAGAAAAGGTCTTCCTAGCAGGATTGGTAATTCTCGATCTTCCTCAAAGTCTAGAACCATAGAACATTCTGAGATGGAGAGTGTGGTGCAAAATTATTTCCTAGATCTCTTCTCGAGTAAAGGTATTGGTAATATAGATCATTTATTGTTAGGAGTCAAAGTATGTGTTACTGATAGTATGAATAGGGATTTGATGGCCGAATACAAAGGTGCAGAAATATATGAAGCTTTGAAAATAATGAGTCCTACAGAAGCTTCGGGTTTGTGCATATAGTTGGCATATAGTTGGGAAGGGTGTTTGTACATTCTATTTGGACATTTTGAATGGGGGTAAACTATTGAAATGCTAAATAAGATGAATATTGTATTAATTTTAAAAGTGGACAATCCCACCAATTTGAAAAATTTAGACCGATTAGTCTATGTTCAGCGATGTATAAGACTACTGCGAAGACAATGGCAAATAGGTTACAAAGGATTCTAGAGTCTTGCATTGATGAAGCACAAAGTTTTTTTGTGCTTGGTAGACTCATTATCAATAATGTTTTCCTAGCTTATGAAGTGTTACATGTTTTTTTTAAAGAAGAGGACGGGGAGAAATGGTTGCTTGGCATTGAAATTGGACATGAGCAAGGCTTACGATCGGGTGGAGTGGCCTTTCATTGAGAAAATGATCCAGAAAATGGGTTTCACAAGACCTTGGGTGGAGTTTATAATGCAGTGTGTTAATTCGGTATCGTACTCTATCATTATTAATGGTGAATTGGGTGAAAACTTTAAGCTCGATAGGGGGTTGAGACACGAGATCCACTCAGTTCGTACTTATTTTTATTTTACAGTGAGGTTTTTCGGCACTGCTGAGACTTGTTAAATAGGAGGGATTGGTGAAAGGGGTGAGAATTAGTCGAAAGGGGCCACAAATAACCCACTTAATGTTTGCAGATGATTGCATTTTATTTGGGGAAGCAACTACCACAGGAGCTAGTATTATAAAGGGCACTTAAAGGAGTATGAAGAAAGCTCGGGATAGTGTATTAAGTTTGACAAATCTATGGCTTTCTTTAGCACTAATGTTTCGTATACGGATAAGCAACTAGTTTCACAAATATTTAATGTTATGGTGTCTACGGAACCGAAAAAGTATTGGGGCTATCGAATATAGTGAGTGGTGGAAAATGATAGGCTTTTCAAGAAATGAAAGATAGAATGAAAAGGAAGATAAGTGGGTGAAGTATCTGGCATCTCTTACAAAGAGATAAGGAGATTTTCACTAAATCTGTTCTTCAAGCCATTCCTACAAAAAATATTATTTTAATGTTAAGATTTCTATTACGAAATTCTTTATGTATGGAGTTAGAAAATATTATTGGTAATTTCTGGTGGCGCAAAGTAGTAATAAACATGGAATTCATTGGTTCAATTAGAAACAGTTATGTGAATTAAAAGAGTATGGAGGTATGGGATTCTATTTCCTAGCAAAGTTTTATTTGGCTTTGCTTGCTAAACAAGGTTGGCGTTTGATTAATTACCTGAATTCCTTGTTAGCGAGATCGTTAAAGGCAAAATGTTTTCTGAATACGAGCTTTCTAGAGTCAAGTTTAGGGAATCTACCTTCTTATACTTGGAAAAGTGTGTGGGCCACAAAAGGTCTTCTTGCATCTGGGATATGTTGGAGAATTGGTACAAGGGCAGCAATTTTGGTTAGAGATGGTGCTTGGGTTCCTGGGAATTCAAATTACAAAATTCAGCAACCTATTACCAATCAATGTAATAGCCCGATTTTGGGTCTAGTCGGAACAGTGGTTTCGGGACCACAAATCTGACATAGTAAAATTTATTTTTTATTATATTTTTATGGTCTACAATTTTATGGAATGATTTCATGAAAATTTCGTTCGAAAAATTTGATGTTTGGGCACTCAATTTAGTTAAAGGGACTAAATTGCAAAAAGTGAAAAATGTGAGTTCTATATGTTAAAGGTGTCCAATTGCTATGAGATCTTAAATTAGAGGTCCTTAGATGGTAATTAGACCATTATACTTTATTATGGACAAAAATCGACATGGTTAGGTGAAATTTTGAAGTTAGGCATTAAGGGCATTTTGGTCATTTGGTAAATAAAGCCAAAATAACTAAAATAAAAGATGTCATCTTCTTCAAATTAGTCCCCATGGACAAAATTCACAAGAGGATTCCATAGCTAGGGGTTTTTCATCTTCCAAGCTCGATTGTAAGTCCGTTCTTGCCTCGTTTTTCATGATTTTTATGTTTTTGAAGTTGTCTCAACCTAATCTAGCTATTTCAAGGACTAATTTGAAGAGATATCAAAGTCTAAAATTTTACCCATGTTAGATATTTGTGTATTTTGATGTTTAATGGTAGAAAATGAATGTTTGGTGTTAGATAAACAACATTTACCAAGTGATTTTTGATGAAAATGCCTAAAAAGGACCCATTTGTAAAAGATGTAAAATGTGTGTAAAAATGTGAATAAATGAAAATTTTGGGCTGTTATGAGCATGAAATAGGTTTGGCTAGGCTTGGGTGTGATAAAAATTGAATGAAAATCATTTTACGAGCCTAGGGACTAAAATATAAAAAGTTGAAAAGTTAGGGGAAAAAATGTAATTTTTGCCATAAAGTGATTTTGGGATTAAATTGAATAATGTGATAACTGAATAAGATAAATTTGATATTATAGATCAAGAAAGACGAGGCTCTGACCTAGACCGGGGAAAGAACAAGATTGTGGACTAAATCAAACAATTATCCATTTTGTACCGAGTGTCGCCAAGCTAACTCGGAATAGGAGATCATCGGAGATTCGGATCACACTATCAAACTCTTATTTTGGGTATTTGATGATCTTGGCATTTTGAATGTATGGCATGTATAGGGTCTTGGTCATTTTGTTATATGTGTCATTTGCAATATGGCCAAATGTATTGGCTTATAATGGTTAATGATTTCATTTTGTATATGGCCATGAATGATGGCTTGTGTTGGTAGAAGTATATTTATATGTTGATATCATTCATGAACGTGGAAACTTGCATGACTTGTATTGATAGATCATGATGTTTATGTAACGCCCCGAATTTTTGGGCCTAGTAGAATTGGGCCTATTGGGCCTTGGGCATGGGAGCGTTTAAAATTTTTTTGAGAACAAGAGGACGGCACTAATGCAAGTTTGACCTATTAGGTGAGTGATTTTGGAGTGTTTAGAGGGTACTACGAAGTTCCGGGTTCAAGTTAGGCCATAGGAAAAATTTTGATTTTTAGCCTTAGTGGAACCCTGATCTCTAATGGTATGACTCATAAATAAATTAGGGTAAAATAAGACACAAAAGGAGTTGTGGTTTAGTGGCAAATGGCGCCACATGGGAGACAAGGAAGTGACGCCATAGAGGAAGCAATAGGTCCAAGGTTCAAGTCTTGGCTCTTGAAATTTATTTTGGTTTCTCTTTTAAATAAATCTGGAAGCGAGTAGGTAGGCTTTATAGTTAAATGTGTTGGACTTATGACACAAAGGAGCTTCTGTCCTAGTGGTGGTGGCATGACATGGCTATCGAGAGGACTTTGGTTCGAATCCCTTTGCACGCAAAGGTGGATTATTTTGCTAAGGAGTCGATTTTTGAGGATTGATAGAGAATCCCACATCGGGAAGCTAGCATGAGGATAGGCAAGAAGCTGGCTTTAAATAGAGCAAACCATGAGGAGAGTAAGCATACCTTTCTTGGCTTATCCCTTTCGCTTTGTGGCGTGCTCGTTTGGGTTAGGCGTTGGATCATTCGTTGATCTGTATGCCGTTGGGTCGCGGTGGTGGTGACCGAAGTTGATCGACACACCCCTTAGGGGTCAAGGGTGCGATCATTGTTGGCTTCTGCGAAGAATAGTGTTAAGAGCGCGGATTAACTTCAGATTCCTATCAGGTGTGTATTTTGCACTACTCTAGCTGTAGAGCGGCAAATGCCAAAATGCCGATCCTGCGGCGATGGTAGTTACACTGCGAGCGCGTGCGAGCGCGCGTGTGGGAGCTTCGACAGCGATAGTTGAGCCCTCGCGAGTGTTCTCATGGGTTTAGGGTTTGCCTTGGGCCGAGTGGGCACATGTGAATAAATTGTATGATTGTGTAGTATATATTGGAGTGGTCTATGTGAATCTCATATCTGTGGCTAGATTTGGGCTGAATGGGCCACACGAGCGTGTGGGCCCATTTGGGCTGAGAATGGGCCCTAGGCCCATTCGCATCATTATCTCTGTTTAGAATACTTTGGTTTAACTAGGCAAATCGCAGTTGATCGCTCTAGTGAAGGTGACGGCGCTCGTGATTATTTAGTACTCTACGTGATAAGGTGTGTATCCGTATACACTATTTTGACTGTTGATCGGCATTATGCCGAAAAGCCAAAATACCGGCGGACGATGCCATACGAGCGCGCGATCGCGCGTGTGGTGAACCGTGCTCACGAGCGCGTGGCGTGTGATGAGAAAGGCCACCATGAGCGAATTCATGGGCTTGGGCGTAGTGGGTCACTGGGTGGAATGGGCCTCGATGGGCCAATGGGCGTAGGGCTGCGAATGCAAGTCACATTTGTTAAATGGAAAATAGATAGGCTTATCATGTCGCGCTTTTGACTTAGGTACTTTGGGCGCGTCGGTCAAAAGAAGCGTGTGGGCCCAATGGGCTTAATGGGCCCCACGGATGAAATATCCGTGATGTGATAAGTTATTGATTTGGGGTGTGCCGTTGCATAGCCGTGGTTGTTTCTAGGCTAAATGGGCCACACGCAGATGTGTGGGCCCACTTAAGCGCAGGTAATGGGCCTTAGGCCCATCTTCGCTGTTAAGTCAAGTTAGATTTCCTAAGTCGCTCGAGGCGACGGTGGACCTTCGGTTGGGTCGTTAATACCCTCGGTTTGTAAAATTACTAAAATACCCTCGGTTTGTAAAATTACTGAAATACCCTCGGTTTGTAAAATTACAGAAATACCCTCGGTTTGTAAAATTACTGAAATACCCTCGGTTTGTAAAATTACTAAAATACCCTCGGTTTTTAAAATTACTGAAATACCCTCGGTTTGTAAAATTACATAAATACCCTCAGTTTGTAAAATTACTGAAATACCCTCAGTTTGTAAAATTACCTAAATACCCTCGGTTTGTAATATTACTGAAATACCCTCAGTTTGTAAAATTACAGAAATACCCTCAGTTTGTAAAATTACTAAAATACCCTTAGTTTGTAAAATTATTGAAATACCCTTAGTTTGTAAAATTACTGAAATACCCTCGATTTGTAAAATTACTGCAATACCCTTAGCTTGTAAAATTACTAAAATACCCTCAGTTTGTAAAATTACTGAAATACCCTCAGTTTGTAAAATTACGGAAATACCCTTAGTTTGTAAAATTACTGAAATACCCTCGGTTTGTAAAATTACGAAAATACCCTCGGTTTGTAAAATTACTGAAATACCCTCAGTTTGTAAAGTTACTGAAATACCCCTGATTTGTGAAATTATCGAAAGACCCGTGAGTTATGAAATTATTGAAATACCCTCATTTTGTAAAATTACTGAAATACCCTTGGTTTACAAATTACTGAAATACCCCTGTAGGGTAGAACTACCGAATTACCCCTGTAGGGTAGAATCACCGAATTACCCCTGTAGGGTAGAATCACCGAATTACCCCGTAGGGTAGGATCACCAAAATACCCCTGAGGGGTAGGATTACCGAAATACCCTTATGGGGTAAATGACTGTTTTGCCCTTGTGGGTAAATGACTGACTTGTGCTATGATTTGACTAATTTGACTGTGATCGTATGATTGTGTATTAACCGACTTTGATCGTGGGCGTGATCGATATGCTATTAATTTGTGTTGAAATGACTGTTACTAAGCATGGCTATTTTGCATACACGTGTAATGATTGAGCATGACATACACGACATATTGCATGGGGTTGGGATTTATAATTGGAGGAAGTACTGTACCAGTGGCTCTGCCACATTTTACTGCTCTAGTGGCTTCGCCACGATATCGATTTTAGTGGCACCGCCACGTTCATCGTTATTAGCGACTCTGTGTGTTAGTACTATGTACTAGTGGCTCTGCCACGTTTTACTATTATAGTGGCATCGCCACGTAATCTGATTTTATTGGCTCAGCCACGTATACTGTTATTAGCAGCTTTACTGTGTTGTTATTAGCAGCTAGGCTGCGTTATTGGTGTACTGACTAGGTGGGTCGACTTGGTCCCCACGTGGTGTGTTGGTTGGTACGGGAGGTGTGTTGGCTGGACTGGGTTGGGATGCATCCACATACTGCTGCATATCTGTTCATGAGATCTCATCCATCGCATCGGGCTTAGGCCACTTGTTCTGCTATTGGTTTGGGCTAGGCCCAATTAATTCTGTTATGGGCTGTGACCCAAATGATATTGTAGTGGGCTTTGACTCATGTATGCTTTGAACTGACTATACTGTTACTCTTAAAGGGCATTGGCCCGGTGCATTCGATTTCTATTTATTATCTTGATTGATTACTCTAGTAAGGGGATTACACACTGAGTTTTCATAAACTCACCACACACTACTTATGCTTGCTGTTTTGATTATTTTTAAATATTTTTATTTGGGTTGTTATAAGGCCTCTCTAATTTTAACTTATTATTTCTGATATTTATTTATGATGTTTTCTAACTGCTAAAAGTGGGATACGATTGCCAAACCAATAAACTGACTTCAAACCACTACGTTTCCGCAACGTTTTCAAAATGCTTCTGCTACTCAATTTTTAAACATCACGTTTTCGTATATTATTTATTTTAAATATGCTTCCGCATCAGATAAAGTTTTAAAAGTTACGTTTTCAAGTGGTTAACAATTGCTTAAGTGTTTTGAGTTTTATCAAAGAGGCTTTAACTCTCAAACAAGTTTTAACAAACAAGAAACATGGTTTTCAAAAATACTTCCATGTGACACGCCAGATTCGAGCCTAACTTCTAGGCCGGGTTTGGGGTGTTACAATTTATGCATGTTAGAGGTTAGCATGTGAATGTGATGTTAATACCTTGGTTGTGGATGTTTTGGTTGCCTAAGTATGCCATGAATTGTGCCATTCAATTGGTGCAAGTGTAGGTGTAAATGAGGGTGGCAAATGGCTTGGTAAATAGCCTTATTTTTGTCCACATAGGTAGACACACGGGCATGTGTCTAGGCCGTGTGTGATACACGATCCGCCCCACGGGCATGTGTTCCTTCCGTGTGTCCCCTGCACCTTAATTTTGAGAAACAGAATGTCCAAAATTAAGCACACGGGTAGAGACACGGGCGTGTGTCTCGACCGTGTGTGCTACACGGCCTTGAACACGGGCATGTGCCCCGATCGTGTGAAGTCTGCACCTATTTTATGAAAAATTATGAAAATTAAATTGACCACACGGCCTAGCACACGGGCGTGTGGCACGGCCATGTGGCACAAGTCAGAGAGCACCCTAAATTGAACACAGCCTGTAACACGGGCGTGTGACCCCTGTAACATGAAAAATTTTCTAAGTTTTGTAAAATTTTATAAAGTTTTCAATTTAGTCCCGAACCACTTCCAAAGCATTTTTTGGGCCTCGTGGGCTCGTATAAAGGACTTTATGATTGACTATGAACGTTTTCATATGGACGCAAATTTATGACTCGAAATTGTGTGAATGCTTGTGTTATAAGTCCGGTAATGCCTCGAGCCCTGTTTCGGCATTGAATACGGGTAAGGGGTGTTACAATCAAAGTATACAAACTGTGGCTAATTTGATTGATACAACTACAAGGAAATGGAAAGAAGGAATTATTTGATCTACCTTTGACGAGGTGGAGGCTTGTTAAAGTCGATAAATTTATATTTGTAACACCCCTAACCCATATCCATCGCCGGACTAAGGTTAAGAGGCGTTACCGGACATATAAGATCAAAACATAAACAATTGCTTAACATCAAACATTCACAAACATTTCCCAATGAAAAATTACACATAGAGTCCCTTTAGAAGGTCTACGAGACCTTAAACATGTTTTGGGAAGGAGTCGGGACTAAACCAAGCACATACAAATTTCTCGGAAAATTAAACATTTTCCAAATTTACAGAGGTCACACGCCCGTGTGGGCAGGCCGCGTGCCTCACAAGGCATTAGACACACCCGTGTGTCTAAGCCGTGGCAAAATAGGGCATACATACTGACTTGTCCACACGGCCACAAGACACGCCCGTGTGCAACGTCGTGTGAAATTTTGAAGGTTACTGACTTGCTCACAGGCCAGTCACACGCCCGTGTGTCAAGCCCGTGTGGCTTCCTGATTTATTTCAAAATGCAAGCATGAGAGACACGGTCGAGACACACGCCCATGTGCTCAACTGTGTGGGCAAATATAGGCCATTTGCAAGGCCAATTTGCCACCCAAAATTTGGGTCAAACCTACAACAATTAAACAAACCTCAATTCATGTTCCAAAGGCAACCAAAAATTTATCAAATCATGCACAATTTGACCCTTAACAACATTATTCATTTCCATATACAAATCCAACTCAAACATACTAATTCAAAACACCAACTTCACAACAAAAACATATGAATCATACATCATTTTAATCCAATTCAATTCATAGCATTTCTCATCATATCAATTTCCAAATCAACCATAAAACTTACCGAAATTGTCCATTTCATTAGGCCAACCATGAGCACATCAAACCATACGAAATTATGCATCATATAGAATGGACTAAACTCATCCATAAACACATTCATTAACAAGACATATCACGTGGCTATATTTACACATTTCAAAACATAATCAAAGTTCTCTAGCCTATACATGCCATACTTTATTATATACATTTTCATAAGGTACCAACATATAGTTCGATAGTGTGGTGATGATCCTCGATGATCCCCGAGCTTTTCGTAGCTTTAATAATCTATAAAACAACGATCAAACATACACACAAAGTAAGCTTTCATAGCTTAGTAAGTCATAAGCAAATAATGATCAAATAAACATTCGCATTAAATCAACTAGCTAAATCAAACAAAACTTAACCAAATATATACATTTATTATGCTTGCAAACATTATCACATATACAATAACATTACAACATCAATGGCCGAATACACATATACCCATAGGCACAAATAAATTTCTCTTTTACCATGTCTAATTCATATATTCATCTCAAACATATAATTACCTTACTTTCATATTCATATAACATAGCACGTACCTGAACCTCTTAGTTCATTTTCACATTTGATCTTAACTCGATAATGCCTGTTGAACCATTCAGAATCAATAAGGATACTCGGATAGTTGGAGATCTCGTACAATGCCAACGTCCCAGACGTGGTCTTACATGTAATCACATATCGATGCCACTGTCCCAGACAGGGTCTTACACGAATCTAATACGATGCCGATGTCCTAGACATGGTCTTACACGTAAACACAAGTCGATGCCAACATCCCAGACGTGGTCTTACACGAAAACACATATCGAAATCCTATGCCATGACATATGTTTCTTAACTATTCCTAAGGTTCGTACGGGGCTTTCGGACGTCGTAACTCGATCAATTCAGGCTCATAGACAATTCTTCCATACTTTTACCTATTTGACATTCACATATATATACAAGTAATAATTCAATTCGGTACAAATAAAATATATACAATCGAATTTAACAACATTTGTTTGCTTATGAACTTACCTCGGATGAAGATGGACGAACCGAGACAACTATTCGACAACTTTAGTTTTTCCTTGATCAAATTCCGATTTCCTTTTTTCTTGATCTAAATTAATACAAATTTAACTCATTTAATCACATATTCAATCAAATTCATCCAAAAACACATAAATGGGCAAATTACACTTTTACCCCTGACATTTCACATTTTTCACAATTTAGTCCTTATTTCACAAAACACAAAATATTCAAAATTTGACTACACTATAGCTTAGCCAAATATTCGTTAAGCTCATATAAGTCCACACATTTCATTTATTTCACATTTTAGTCCCTCAATTTATTATTTTCACAATTTAGCTCAAATTACTCAAATTCATCAAAAATCCAAAGACAAAATATATTAATCTATCACATATCTTTTATTTTCCATCATCAAACAACAAAAACTACAAGCTTTCAACAATGGCATAACACAAAATCATCATCAAATTCAAAAATTGAAACATGGGCTTTATAGATTACAAAGCAACGATCTCAAAAACGTAAAAATCATCAAAAACCGAGCTCAAAATACATACCTATTGAATCATGCAAGTGCCGAACTTAATGAAGCTTTAAAATGGTGTTTTATTTCCTTTGAAGTTTCGGCATTAGCAAAAAGATGAACTAAAAATTATGTTTTAGTTTATTAAACTAACCATTATTTTATTAATTACCTTTATAACCTTGATAATAACATTAAAATCCCACTAACATATGTCCATCTTTGTCCATGCATTAATCCAAGGGTCCATTTACCACATAAGGACCTCACACTTAATAAGACACATCAATTCGGCACCTAATCAAATAGAAGGCTACTTTTGCATTTTCTACGATTAGGTCCTTTTTCATAAATCGGCACACAAACGATAAAATTTTCATACGGAATTTTTACACATATCAATTCATATACTATAAATACAGAAAATAATATTAAATTATTTTTATGACTCAAATTTGTGGTCCTGAAACCACTGTCCGACTGGGGTCTAAACCGGGCTGTTACAACTCTCCCCCCTTAGGGATTTTCGTCCCCGAAAATCTTACCAGCGAATAGGTTTGGGTAACGTTCTCTCATAACATCTTCGGGCTCCCACGTAGCTTCTTCAACCCCGTGTCGATGCCATAAGACTTTTACTAAAGAAATTTTCTTATTTCTCAATTCTTTCATCTCGCGATCTAAAATCTGGATCGGTTCTTCCTCGTATGTCATATCAGATCGAATCTCAATCTCAGACGGGGAAATTACATGCGATGGGTCAGATCGATATCGTCGAAGCATCGAAACATGAAATACATTATGGATCTTTTCTAACTCAGGTGGCAACAATAGTCAAAAAGCAACCGGCCCGATACGCTCAATAATCTCATACGGTCCAATGAATCTCGGACTCAATTTGCCTTTACGACCAAATCGGAGTATCTTCTTCCACGGTGAGACTTTCAAAAACACTTTATCCCCGATCTGGAACTCAATATCTTTACGTTTCAAATCTGCATACAATTTCTGACGATCTGGCGCGGCTTTCAAACTATCGCGAATCACTTTTACTTTCTGTTCAGTCTCTTTGATCAAATCGACCCCGTATATCTTATTCTCACTGAGCTCAGTCCAATACAAAGGTGTTCGACATTTGCGACCGTACAAAGCCTCGTAAGGTTCTATTTTGATACTCGATTGAAAGCAATTATTATATGCGATTTCAATCAGTGGCAAGTATCGTTCCCACGTACCTTCAAACTCAAGAATGCAACATCTAAACATATCCTCGAGTATCTGAATAATTCGTTCGGACTGACCATCTGTCTGCGGATGGACAAAAGTGCTCAAGTGTAGTTTCGTACCTAGTGCATCTTGCAGTTTCTTCCAAAACTGCGATGTGAACCTCGGATCTCTATTCGAAACAATAGAAATAGGTACTCCGTGCAATCTCACAATCTAAGAAATATAAAACTCAGCAAGTTTATCAAGCGAGTAATCTGTGCGAACCGGAACAAAAAGAGTCGATTTAGTCAATCTATCCACAATAACCCAAATTGCATCTTTCTTACTCGGTGACAAAGGCAAACCTGATACAAAATCCATCGTGACTCTGTCCCATTTCCACTCGGGTATCATAATCGATTGAAGTAACCCAGACGGAACCTGATGCTCAGTTTTGACTTGCTGACAGATAAAACATCTCAAAACAAAGTCAGAGATGTCTCGTTTCATACCATGCCACCAGTAAAGCTATTTCAAATCATTATACATTTTTGTACTACCCGGGTGAACAGATAACCGACTACTATGAGCTTCATTCAAAATCATCTGAATCAACTTTGAATTTCTCGGAACACACATTCGGTCTTTGAACCTCAAACAACCTTCAGTATCAACTCGGAACTCTGAATCAGTATTCGCATCACATTGAGCCCGTTTTGCTATCAATTCGTTATTAACTTTCTGAGCCTCACAAATCTGCTGAATAAATAATGGTTTTGCTTTCAACTCAGCTACTACGAACCGTCTTCGGATAGAGCCAATTGAGTATTCATTGCACGTAGGGCAAACAACAATTTCTGACTCAAAGCATCAGCAACAACATTGGCTTTCCCCGGATGGTAGTCAATTACGAGCTCATAATCTTTTAACAACTCGCTGTCATAGATTCAAATCTTTCTGAGTCATCAAATATTTTAAACTTTTGTGATCAGAATAAACGTGATATTTCTCACCAAACAGATAGTGGCGCCAAATTTTCAACGTAAACACAATAGCTGCCAATTCCAGATCGTGAGTCGGATAGTTCTTTTCATGTGGCTTTAACTGTCTTGAGGCATAAGCTATAACTTTGCCTTCCTGAATAAAAACACATCCTAAACCGTTCAAAGATGCATCACTATAGATAACGAATTCTTTACCCGATTCTGGCTAAACTAGCAGTGGAACTTCGGTCAACAAAAGCTTTCAACTGATCGAAACTTTTCTGGAACTTTTCTGACCACTCGAACTTAACATCTTTTTTAAGTAGTCGCATCATCGGGGTTGCAATCATAGAGAAACATTTTACGAACCGTCTATAGTAACCAGCTAGTCCCAGAAAACTTCAGACTTCGGATACATTTCTAGGAGGCTTCCAATCTAGTATAGCTGAAACCTTGTTCAGATCAACCCGAATACCCAATGCTGATACAACATGTCCCAAAAAACTGACTTCTCGTAACCAGAACTCACCCTTTCTGAACTTTGCATACAACTGTTTGTCACGTAAAGTCTATAGCACTAATCTCAGATGTTCAGCATGCTCGAATTCATCATGGGAATAGATCAATATGTCATCTATGAACACAACCATGAATCGATCCAAATACTGTCTGAAGATCCGATTCATTAAATCCATAAAAATAGCAGGTGCATTAGTAAGTCTGAAAGGCATAACCAGAAACTCATAGTGTCCGTACCTCGTTCAGAAAGAAGTTTTCGGCACATCGGAGTCTTTAACTTGCAGCTGATAGTAACCCGATCTCAGATCTATCTTAGAGAAAACAGTAGCCCCTTTCAACTGGTCGAACAAATCGTCAATCCGTGGCAAAGAATATTTATTCTTTATAGTAACCTTATTGAGCTGTCGGTAATTGATGCACATTCTCATAGTTCCGTCTTTCTTTTTTACAAACAAAACCGGTGCACCCCATAGAGAAAAACTCAGTCGTGCAAAGCCTCTATCAGTCAATTCTTGCAACTGAGCTTTCAATTCTTTTAATTCGGTTGGTTCCATTCTGTACGGAGCTATCAAAATCAGAGTCATCCCTGGCACTAGCTCAATACCAAACTCTACCTCTCGAATCGGTGGTAAACCCGGTAATTCTTCAAGAAACACATCCGGATACTCACACACAACTGGTACTGATTCAATCTTCTTTTCGGTTACTTTAGAATCGAGCACATAAGCAAAGTAAGCTTCACAACCCTTTCTAACATATTTCTGAGCTAACATCAAAGATATCGCTGCTGGTAAACCGTTTAGATCATTAGACTCAATCTGAATAATCTCATAATTCTAACATCACAAATCAATAGTCTTCCGTTTGCAGTTCAAAATAGCATCGTGCAAAGTTAACCAATCCATACCCAGAATTATATCAAACTCGTCGAATGGCAACAACATCAAATCAGCCGGAAAACATGAATCTCGAATCATCAACGGACAATTCTTACATGCATTATCAACCAAAACACACCAGCCTAAGGGGTTCGATACTCTAATCACAAATTCAGTAGACTCTACAGGCAAAGTCTTACTGGATACTAAAGTCTCACATACATAAGAATGAGTCGAACCAGGATCAATCAATGCAACAACACTAGTATCATAGAGAGTGAAAGTACCAGTAATCACATCTGGACACGAAGCTTCTTCACGAGTGCGAATAGTATAAGCTCTGGTAGGTGCACGAGCCTCAGATCTAACAGTTGTGTCTTTCGTTCCTTTCTGACTACTACTCACATTACTCGTGTTTCTGAGTGGTCTACCACGAGCTGTCGTATTACTCGGCCTCATATTCTGCTTCATCTCTTGATCAACCAACTCAGGGAATTCATGAATGAAATGATCTAATGATCCACATTTGAAACAGGCCCGATCATTCAATCTACGACTGCCGGGATGTCGTTTACCATAATATTTACACTCCGGTTGATTTGGTCTGACGTTACCAACACTAGCTACTGAGGTAGCTTTCGAACTCACAGGTGGTCTATCTCGATCCCGTCTAGAATAACCGGAAGTAGCCTTTGAGCGGCTAAATTCATCTCGAAATTTCTTTGATGCCGATTGGAAAGACTTACTCGATGATCTCTTACCTAAATCTCTAGCTTCAAAGTCAGCTTTTCTTTTCTCTTTCCCAAGCTCTTCAGCTTTGCATGATCGCTCAACAAGTACAACGAACTCTTTTATTTCGAGAATCCCAACAAGTAGTTTAATGTCTTCATTCAACCCGTCTTCAAATCTTTTACACATTATTGCTTCTTTCGATGCACATTCTCGGGCATATCTGCTAAGTCTCACAAATTCCCGCTCATATTCTATTACGGTCATACGACCCTGTTTCAACTCGAGGAATTCTTTGCATTTTTTATCAATGAATCTCTGACTGATGTATTTCTTACGGAATTCAGTCTAAAAGAACTCCCAGGTAACCCGTTCTTTTGGAACTACGAATATCTGTGTATTCCACCAGTGATACGCAGAATCTCGAAGCAAGGATACAGCATATTTAATACACTCGTCAGGGGTACACGATAGTTCATCAAACACACGGATCATATTACCAAGCCAAAATTCGGCTCGCTCAGCATCATCATCAACAGTGGCTCTGAATTCTTTGGCCCCGTGTTTTTTGATTTTATCAACCGGTGGCTTATTCATTCGCACTAGGTCAATAACTTGTGGCATAACAGGTATTTGAGAAGGATTCGGTGGGGGAGAAGGGTGTGGAACAACCGGATTCATCCGGATATACTGAGTAAACCATTCATTCATCATTTGGTAAAAGGCTTGTTTAGCCTCTCCCTCTTGGTTACTCGAAGTCGGCCGAGATTCAGCCGGCGCTGTCCCTTGAGCGGGAGTAGGCGCTATACTTTCTACATCATCAGCTATGACTCGATCATGATCCATTTACTATATGAAAACACATTTCAATTGTCAGGAATCATCACACTATCGCAGTTTATAAATATGGCATGTATAGTTAGACGCACACACCTACGTTAGTCCTAGAATCGACTAAACTGTAGCTCTGATACCAATAAATGTAACACCCCTAAGCCATATCCATCGCCGAACTAAGGTTAAGAGGTGTTACCGGACATATCAGATCAAAACATAAACATTTCCTTAACATCAAACATTCAAAAACATTTCCCAACGAAAAATTACACATAGAGTCCCTTTAGAAGGTCTACGAGACCTTAAACATGCTTTAGGAAGGAGTCGAGACTAAACCAAGCACATACAAATTTCTCAAAAAATTAAACATTTTCCAAATTTCAGAGGTCACACGCCCTTATGGGCAGGCCGCGTGCCTCACAAAGCATTAGACACACCCGTGTGTCTAAGCCGTGGCAAAACAGGGCATACATACTGACTTGGCCACACGGCCACAAGACACGCCCGTGTGAAATTCTGGAGGTTATTGACTTGCTCACACGGCCAGTCACACGCCCGTGTGTCCAGCCCATGTGGCTTCCTGATTTATTTCAAAATGCAACCATGAGAGACACGGTCGAGATACACGCCTGTGTGCTCAACTGTGTGGGAAAATATAGGCCATTTGCAAGGCCAATTTGCCACCCAAAATTTGGGTCAAACCTACAAGCATTAAACAAACCTCAATTCATGTTCCAAAGGCAACCAAAAATTTATCAAATCATGCACAATTTGACCCTTAACAACATTATTCATTTCCATATACAAATCCAACTCAAACATACTAATTCAAAACACCAACTTCACAACAAAAACATATGAATCATACATCATTTTAATCCAATTCAATTCATAGCATTTCTCATCATATCAATTTTCAAATCAACCATAAAACTTACCGAAATTGTCCATTTCATTAGGCAAACCATGAGCACATCAAACCATACGAAATTATGCATCATATAGCATGGACTAAAAGCATCCATAAACACATTCATTAACAAGCCATATCACATGGCTATATTTACACATTTAAAAACATAATCAAAGTTCTCTAGCCTATACATGCCATACTTTAGTATATACATTTTCAAAAAGTACCAAAATATAGTTCGATAGTGTGGTGATGATCCTCTATGATTCCCGAGCTTTCCATAGCTTTAATAATCTATAAAACAATGAACAAACATACACACAAAGTAAGCTTTCATAGCTTAGTAAATCATAAGCAAATAATGATCAAATAAACATTCGCATTAAATCAACTAGCTAAATCAAACAAAACTTAACCAAATATATACATTTATTATGCTTGCAAACTCAAACATTATCACATATACAATAAATTTATAACATCAATGGCCGAATACACATATACCCATAGGCACAAATAAATTTCTCTTTTACCATGTTTAATCCATCATATGACACACGGCACTGTCGCCAGGCCATGTGCCTCACACGGCTGAGTCACACGCCCGTGTCTCAAGCCGTGTGGACCCAAAATGAACCTTAAACAAAAAGTTTAAAAACAAGTTAAAAACATGCTAAATCAACCATCCTAAGTGCCTAACCAATGTATCCTCATTGATACCACGAGTATATACAATTTTACAACAAAAAGAACTATCATTAAAAGTATTTAAATCACACCATCTAACATTCAACCAATATTCCAAACATAGGCACCTCAATCACTACATTCCAATCACACATACCATGAACTTGCACTTAAACATCATACCTCATTCACATATATCATATAAGTTGACTATTTGCATTTAAGATCATATTTTAACATTTTACATATCAAAACAATAGTAATGACATACAAGCCTATTACATGCCATATAATCACAAATAAACATTCCAAAAACTACCGAAAATGAGTGGATAGTATGACTTGAGTGCCAGTCTGACCGTCCAACCTTCAAAGTACCTACAAGAATAGAAAATAACAGAAGTAAGCTCATTGAAGCTTTGTAAGTTTGAAGTACTAAAACGTTAAATCTTACTGAAGTAAGTACCATAAATAAAATAATAATAACACAACCATATGTGTTTCCTGTCATCCACAATCTCAACTGGTGAATTGTAAAATTCAATTCAAAACACAAATACATGACAAAACTATCAAAATCACTAAACAAGTTACCTTACCGAGATTTACAATCTAATGAACGACTTGCAGATATGAGTACATCGATATTCCACCCGAAACACACCAGATGCTCATAAGAGCTTATCCACCCGAAACACACCAGATGCTCATAAAAGCTAATCCATCTGAAACACACCAGATGCTCATAAGAGCTAATCCATCTGAAACACACCAGATGCTCATAAGAGTTAATACAACTGAAACACACTAAAAATTGGGAGTATAACACAAGAGTTCACAACAAATGCTGAACCTTAGTCTACTTAGGAAACATATATATATCACTCCACAACAATCTCCACTCCAGTCCCCCATAACACACCATATCTCGATTGTACTATATCTCACGTTCAATCCGATCCGAATATTGAAATTCAATAACATTTCTCAAGTAACTTTACATCATCTATAATCAAATATATCTACTATTCTATTTTATATCATCCAACATTTCATATAGATGCTAAATTTTAAATCGTACAAACTTATCTGAACTGAACTGTAGTAGTTGTAGAAGTTCAGGGACTATTCCGTAATTTGTCCTATTCCACGAGTATCAACGGGATCTTGATCTAAAATGTAAATTTTCTCAATTATCAAATTACATTTCACATTCCAATTCAATTTGCATTTTATACCCTTTTAATTTTTAAAATTACACAATTACCCCTAACTTTTACAACTTTTGCAATTTAGTCTCTTAACCCGAAATCTTTAAATCAACCATTTTTCTCAAGTAAACATTATATTCAAATATACTAGGCCCTTAAATAGTCCTTACTAAACATCAAATTCACTATCAAACATTGAAATTTTGACATTTTCACAATTTAATCCCTAAATCAAAATCTAACAAAAAATCACTTTACAAAATCGCCAAATAACACAATCAAAGCTTAAAATAAATAGATATAATAAAAAAAATTCAATATTCATCAATGGAAACTTCCAATATTTTTAACAAATTCAAAAACAAAGGTACGGGCTAGCTGGACCTTGTTGCAATGATCTCAAAAACATAAAATTCATTAAAAACGGAGCTCAAAAACTTACTCATGCAAGAGAGTGAAAAAGACGAACCTCCAAACCTAAACTTTCATGGTGTTTTCGACTATGAAGAAGAAAAGATGAAGAAAAAATATCTTTTACTTCATTTAATTTCGTTTTGATTTCATAAAATTTACCATTTTGCCATTAAAACATGTAATATTTTATAATTTTAATACATAATGCTGTCCAATGTCAATACTAAGGACTATTTACTATATGGGTCCTTTATAATTTAATAATTAAGCTATTTAATCACTTAAATTCTATAATTACTATATTTTGCCTCTTTTTCAATTTAATCTCTTTTCTTTAATTAGTTATCCTAGCGTTAAAATTTCTTAACCAAATTTTAATACCACCCTAATGACTCCTTAAATATTCTAAAAATAATATTTACGAGTCGACACGACAAAAATTTGTGGTCCCAAAACTATTGTTCCATCACCACTGAAAAATGGGTTGTTACAACTCTCCCCCTCTAGGAAATTTCGTCCTCGAAATTGTTACCTAAGAATAGATTCGAATACTGTAGTTTCATCGATTCCTCGGTTTTCTAGGTAGCTTCTTTTGTACCATAATGATGCCATAAGACTTTTCCTAATAGTACCCATTTATTCCGCAGTTTTTTGACTTCCCGAGCCAAAATTTTCACTAGTTCCTCAGAATACGTCAAATCTGGCTGCAATTCAATCTCACTGTGTGGAATCACATGTGAAGGATCAGATTTCTATCGTCTCAGCATTAAAACATGGAATACATTATGAATCTTCTCTAGTTCAGGAGGCAAAACTAATTTGTAAGCTACAGGGCTGACTCTTTCAATAATCTCGTATGGTCCGATAAATCTCGAGCTCAACTTTCCTTTCCTACAAAAACGTAGCACCTTCTTCAACGACTTTTAGAAATACTTGATCGCTGACAGCAAATTCTATGTCTTTTCTTTTCAAGTCCACATACGATTTTTGACGATAAGATGCAGCTTTTAAACAATCTCGAATAATTCAAACTTTGTCTTCAGTTTCTCGGATCAAATCAATTCCCACCATTTTGGATTCACTCAATTCAGACCAATACAACAGTGTTATACACTTTCTTCCGTAAAGAGCTTTGAACGATGCCATTTTTATACTGGACTGATAACGTTATTATAAGCGAATTCAGCTAATGGTAGATACTTCTCCTAGCTACCTTCAAATTCAAGTATACAACATCTCAGCATATCTACCAAAATCTGTATCACTCGTTCTGATTGCCTGTCTGTCTAAAGATGAAATGTTGTACTGAAATTGAGTTTAGTGCCCAAAGCCTCGTGAAGTTTATTCAAAACTTTCAATGTAAACCTCGAATCATGATAAAAAATGATAGGTATTGGAACCCTGTGTAATCTTACAATTTCTAATACATATAATTTCGCTAATCTTTCAAGTGAGAAATATGTTCTGACTGGAATAAAGTGTGCCAATTTAGTCAATCTATCAACAATCACCCTGATCAAATATTTCTTTTTCGGAGTTACAAGTAAACCAGATACGAAATCCATCGTGAATCGCTCCCACTTCCACTCAAGAATCATAATAGGTTGTAGTAAACCTGACGGTACCTGATGCTCTGCTTTTACCTACTGACAAATCAAACATTTAGTTACAAACTCACAAACTTCACATTTCATACTCGACCACCAATACATCTGCTTCAAATCACAATACATCTTCGTGCTACCAGGATGAACGGAATATGTACTACTATGAGCTTCAAACAGAATATCAAGTTTCAAATTTACATCATTCAGAATGCAAAACCTATCACGATAACGCAACGTACCATCATCATCAACACTGTACTCAGTAGTCAAATTATCCTGAACCAATTTTCATTTCATTATCAATTTTAGATCTTTGTTTTGCAACTCCCAAATTCGTTGTAGAAACAGGGGATTAGTTTTCAATACTTCCAATACCAAACCATCTTTGTTCAGAGCTAAACTAGCGTCAAATGCTCAAAGTGCAAACAATGAAGACTTTCGACTGAGTGCATCTGCAACCACATTAGCCTTTCCCGGGTGATAATTAATAACCAGATCATAATCTTTCAGTAGCTCTAACCAACGTCTTTGTCTCAAATTCAATTCTTTCTAAATCTTCAAATACTTTTAAACTTTTATGACCCATAAACACGTGACATTTTTCGCCGTATAAATAATGTCTCCAAATCTTCAAAGCGAATACAATTGCAGTAAAATTAAAGATCATTAGTAGGATAATTTCTTTCATGTGGATTTAACTGTCATGAAGCATAAAATATTACTTTCCCTGCCTGCATCAATACACAACCCAAACCATTGAGAGACGCATCACTGTAAACAACATATTATAACAACCCGTTTTTGGTCAAATTGGAACAGTGGTTTAGGGACAACAAATTTGAGGTCAAAATATTCATTTTATTATTATTCTAATGTTTACAGCATGATTGAGTGATTGTGTGAAAATTTCATTAAGAAATTTTATCATTTGAATGCCTAATTTGATAAAAAGGACTAAATCGCATCAAGTGTAAAACTTGTGTTCTATTAGCTAAAGGTGTCTAATAGCTATAGAACCTTAAAGTAAAGGTCCTTATGTTGTAATTAGACCATTAATAGCATGAGTGGACATATATCAAGTGTTTTAAATGGTTTAATGTTAAGGTTAATTTGGTAATTGTTAAAATACATGTTAATTAATAAAACAAAAGGCCATTTCATCTATTCATCATCTTCCTAACTGATTATTAAAGAGATTAAAAGCCATGGAATGAGCTAGGGTGTAACACCCCAAACTCGGCCCACAAGCCCTGACCGGATCTGGTATGTCACTACGGAATGACGGTTAAAAACCCTTGTCTTTAGAGTAAAACTTGAAAATTTTGTTAACTTTCGGGAAGTAAGTCCATTAAAATTATTAAATAATATAAGCTTGGTTTGGATTAAAACTTTATTATAATTTATTATAATATAAATCCTTTGTAAAAATATTACTAAATACGATATAACCTTTATCAACTATAAATAGAGTACTTTAATCAAAAGTGGCCCTTATTACATCAAATAAATTTCCAAAATACGGATAATATAAAAATCATTATTAATTAACTAAACAAGTAAAACATCTACTTCTGCATGAAAAATCGTCGCATGGCCACCTTTGTATCTACTCCAACCCGGTCCATTACTCACGACTCACTTGCGATGTTGGATAAATAATTGGGTGAGTCATACTGGACTCAAGTGTGTAATTAAACCAGCGATATCCACCCACATGCTAGCCACAAATCAACCCAATTATAAAATGCGGCATGTAAATATAATCATTTAAACATTACCCACAACTGGGCTTGGCCCACAATCAAATCATATTCAAATCTTTGGGCTAGGCCCCTGTTCTCATCAATCCACTCGACATGGGCTTGGCCCATTTCCACGTATGTTCTCAAAACATACAAATCCACAAGTCATATTGGGCTTGGCCCATTTCCATATCAATTCATAACGAAACCATGCAATCATGATACCCAACCCAATCCTAAGGTCCATCCGCTACACACCCCCTTATCCAAACCTACCACACACCGGGGGACTATCGAGTCACCCTCTCCTTTTCCTCCATAAAGGCAACAAATGCCATCCACGATGTAGCGTATAGCTAACATCAAACCACGATGGAGCACACAACAATCCATCAAGCCACGATATGGCATAAAGCCCATATCAATCAAGGTAACCACGCGAACTAAATCGCAAAGATCCACAACGCGACCTCAGTCAGCGCCAATCCACGATGTAGCACAAAGTCGACATCAACCACGCACTCGAATTACACCCGTACCTTCTTTCAAAACCCACCCATGCACATGTAACATAATATGATCTTTGAGATGATGCATGTACATGATATTCACAATCATAGGCATGCTCACATAGTTAAAATCAATTATCACATATTAGCCAATTTGCTACTAACCTGGTCGTCATCATACCCCTTTAGGGTATCCATTACACATATGGCACTACATTCATTAGTAAACATATAACACAACAGATATCATACAAATCCCGGAAACAATGGTCTAACCACACACCTTATTACTTGGAGTTCTAGACTCTCGATCCTCGACGCTATCGCTAAGCGAGACTACGGCTATCTGCCTATAGCTTTCATTCTTTGGCCGCCCACACGGTGGCTAATCTCGAACCGTGAGAGACAGCTCTTTTCTTAAACTTTGGGATGGGAGCTTTCCCTTTTCCTTCAAGACTGGTATTGGCCTCCATCGAAAGTCACTTAATCAGAACCACCCGATTAATCAACAAGTCATAATCTACTTATTAACGAGTCTAAGTCACTTACTAATATCCTTACAGAAATAATCGAGATCTCGAAGGCTTCTATGCTCTTGTCGATATGCCCCTAAAAAGACCATAGTCAACCCTCTGTCAACACATAACCACATATATTGGCCTAAGGCAGAAAATCAAACCACTTACCCTTTTCCTTCTTGAATCCCAAACACCAATGGAATTGCAGAAAATCTGTTACAAGACTATTAGTATCGGCTATCAACCACAATCCATGCGAAAGGCCCCTTTGTCCGAATACTACAAGAGATAGTTTTAATATCATACGACCTTACCTTTCACAATGACTAAAGAAAAACCCAACGCTCCAACCTTTGCCCAACCAATAATCGGCTACCACAAGGAATAAGATTCGGCTTCAGGGACTTGTAAACAAGGCAGAGAGAATGAGAGGCTAAATGTTTCGGTAATGACTCCTAAATGGAGTTGGAATGTTCGGTCAAGGTAAGCTTTTAGGGGTGATTTCGGCTTGAATGAAGTGGAGAGAAACAAATGGAATATTCGGCTAAGCGACCCTGAAGTTTCAGCCAATTAAACAGGTGAGAAGGAGGGACGGTTTTGGTGAGAATAGAGTATGAGAAGAAAAAGAAAATGAAGGTCTAGAAGAGATTAAACATTTGGCGAAAGGGTCAAAAGAAATTCAAGAAGGAAGCTGCCCATTAAATAGCACATTGGCACCCCTCCCTAGAAGACTCCCAATTTTTACTTGCCACTTCAAAAGCTCAGGCCACTAATTCAAATTAATTTTGAATTAGCCAACTCCCTCATTATCTATCCATATTTTATCACTTTATCAAATATAAAAAAAATAGCCATTATCACTAATTTTAAACTAAAAATAATAATCCTACAATTATCCTACCACTATCTAAAATAATAAAAACCAAAAGAATAATCTAATAATTATCTCCTCCAGCCGGATTAAAACAAAATACTAATCTATATCCCAATTGAAGGTCCCATGAGCCGTCCAACACCTTTCAATTTGCTGCAAAATAAGAAACAGAAAATAAAACTCCAGTTGCAACTCCTTTGGTTCGAACCTAGGACATCACTGCTGCAGCCCTCTCTTCCAACGCCCCAGGCCACTCTTCCCAATTGACTTTCATGTCATAAAGCCCCCATCATTTAACTTTAAACCCTTCCTACTTAAGCCCATCACCGCATATAAAAATAAAAACCAAAATGCTGCCTTTGCAGCTCGAACTCTGGCCTCCTCTTGCACCTTGAGGCGTTACCTTCCAAGCTCTAAAGTGGCGCCTCCCTTGCCACTCTGCCAAGCCATTTCTTGCGTCTTTAATCCCCAAATATTTCTTTTAAGACCCCTATAGCCCAGCTCCCCTTTTTAACACTAAAAAACAAAAATTTCCTAAGTCATCCCTTACCTTCTAGGGTTCTCCAACTCCTTAAAATCCATCCAACTTTACCCTAAGCCTGCTAAACACTCGAGTTATGCTCCAAACGCATAACCCCTAAACCAGGGTGTTACATAGGGTTTGACTACTTTGAAAGCTCAATTGTAAGTCCATTTTGTCCCGTTTTTAATGATTCCTATGTTTTTGAGATCGTTGCATCTAGTACTAGCTAGCCCAGGAACTATTTTGCAAAACTGTTAAAGATTTTGAATGATGCCATTGATGAATACATGAGTATTTTGATGTTTGATGATAGATTATGAATATTGGTTGTGAGTTATACAAGTTTTGTTAAGTGATTTTGAGTGAAACTACAAAATAGGGGTTAAATTGAGAAATGTGTAAAGTTAATGGTTAAAATATGAAATAAATGAAAATTATGGGCTGCGGGGGCATTATGGTAATTCGGCTAGTATGGGTATATATGGAATTTCACTAATTTGTGGTTTTATGCAATAAGGACTAAATTGTGAAAAATGTGAAAGTTTAGGGGCAAAAGTGTAAATGCATTTTAAAGTGTGATTTGGACTAAATTGAATGAATAGATGATTAAATAAGTTAATCTTGAATATATTTAGATCAAGAAAAGTGAAATACGTACTTAGATCGGGGAAAATATAAAGTTATCGACTAATTGACTTGTTTCAAATGTATTTTATATGCTTTGATATAGCATGAATTGTGATTATGTGATTACGGACGAGTTCGGAAATGATTCGATGAAGATTCGACAGTTGGAAACCCAATTGAACCTTAGGAATAGTTTAGGATGCTAGTGACATGTCATTAGGTATATTTGAGTTGGCTTCGGGCCATGTTGTTAGCACTTCGGGTGCGAGATATACCAATTTGGCTTCGGGCCATGCATATCAGCTGATTTGGCTTCGACCCATGATATCAAAATTTCGGATAAGTTACCTTGATTTGGCTTCAGGCCATGGTATAGGTACTTATCGAGTGAGACCTTGAGTATCCGACTTCTATTCCGAATGGTTCAACGGGTAAAAGAAGGATGTGGTTGATTGTGAGATTGGTACGAGATGGTACAGGTACGTACGAAAATGAATTGAGTATTGAAAACTATAAAATCGATGAGTTCCTTGGTAAGTTATATGAATGATCATTTGATAGCTTGAGATTTAATAGAATTGTCGCACATTTTTTTCTATTATATGAATGATTTATGAATGATGATAGTTGCTCATTGTTAACATATGAGCTTACTAAGCTATATAGCTTACTTTGTTGTTTTTCCATGTTTTATAGTGATTTCAAAGCTAGCTTGGATTCGGGGATCATCGGAGACTTCACCACACTATCCACTGACTCTTTGGTACTTTTGAAACTATGTTTTGAGTATATGGCATGTATAGGTATTTTGAGTCATTTTGATTATGGGTTGATAAAGATTTTGGTCATTTATAATGGCTTGTAAATGTATATGTTTTGGTTTGTAAATATAGCCATGAGATTTGGCTTAATTTGGTGGATTTGGTTATGTGTTTATGTGTGCATATATGGTTGATATTGAGTTCTTGATGGATATGTGAATGACCATATTATAAAGTTTTTGGAATTGGTACCTTTCTTGTTAATTGGTACAAAATGAGTTATGTTAGGTAATGGTTTAACTAGTTGATTGGTATATGTATTTTAGTAGGTTTTGGTTGAGTAAAACTTGAGATATAAGCATGTTGGTTATTAGTATTTGAAATGGTATGAAATTGTCTTGAATGTAGCTAGAATAGATGTTCTATTGTGCTATGAATTGGTGCCATTTGGGTTGCTTAGGTACATGAGATTGAGGGTGGCAAATTGGCTTGGTAAATAGCCTATTTTTGTCCACACGGGCAGAGACACGGCGTGTGTCTCAGCCGTGTGTGACACACGGTCATGATATATGGTCGTGTGTCCCCTGGTGTTGAAATTGAAATGAAGTCAGTATGCTCCACACGGTCTCACACACGGGCGTGTGATTGGCCGCGTGGCACAAGTCAGTATACCCCCTATTTGGCACACGGCCTAGCACACGGGCGTGTGACTTGGCTGTGTTGCATAAGTTAGTGTACCCTACAGGTTTGGCACGACCTAGCACACGGCCTGACACACGGGCGTATGTGGCCATTTCGAAGGGCACACGGGCGTGTGGTTGGCCGTGTGACCCAAGTCAATAACCTCACTTGTTTGTACACGGGCTGGGAGACAGCCATGTGCTCCCATTTTGAATGTTCACACGGCCGGTGACACGGGCGTGCCTGGTGGCCATGTGAGACACACGGCCTGGCCTGTAACACCCTTAACCCGTATCCGTCGCCGGACTAAGGTTAAGAGGCATTACTGGACATATCGGAACATTTTACTCTCAATTTCACAATATCATTCATACAACATCATTTCATAATGATTCATACACATATAGTCCCTTTAGAAAGTCTACGAGACCTTAAACATGCTTTAGAGAGGGTTCGGAACCAAACCGATCTCATACGAAAACTTTGCGAAACTTAGAAAAATTTTCTTTTAAAACAGGGCACACGCCCATGTGGCTAGGCCGTGTGCCTCACACTACCGTGCCTTGGACCATGTCTCAGCTCGTGTACAAAACTGACTTGAATCACACGGCCTGTCACACGCCCGTGTGTCTGGCCTGTGTGCAAATCTGACTTTCTTTCAAATTGGGACATTGAAGGAAAAGGTCGGGACACACGTCCGTGTGCTCAACCGTGTAGGCAATTATAGGCCATTTACAAGGCCATATTGCCACCCATTTTGGGTCATACTTACAAGCATCAAACAAGCATCAATTCATGTCCCAAAGGCAGCAAAAAACATGCCAAATTATGCATAATTTGACCTGTAATAACATCATTCATTTCCATATACAAATCCAACTCAAACATACCAAATTTTGCATCACATAGCATGCACTAAATTCACTTCATAATCATATTTATTATCAAGCCATATCACATGGCTATATTTACACATTTCAAAACATAATCAAAGTTCTCTAGCCTATACATTCCATACTTCAATATATACATTTTCAAAAGGTACCAAAATATAGTTCGATAGTGTGATGATGATCCTCGACGATCCCTGAGCTCCAGTAGCGTCGATAATCTATAAAACAATGCAAACACACACAAAGTAAGCTTTCAAAAGCTTAGTAAGCCATATACAAATAAGCTTATCACATTGAACAATTATAAACCATTTCATACATATGGTTCATGGTATAATACAATCAGAAGTCATATTTATCTTATATATCAATTGATCATGTTTTCTTGATCATAATCACATATCATGTAATGTAGCTCACATATCAAATGATCATATTCATACATACCTTTCATTGCCAAATTTCATACACATACATACGTACCGGAATTTGGATGTACATTTGTATACTCATTCATTTCTCGGAATGCCCGTTGAACCGTTCAGAATCAAATAGGATACTCGGATGGCTTGAAAAGCTCGTACAATGCCAACGTCCCAGACGTGGTCTTACATGTAATCAATATCGATGCCATGTCCCAGACAGGGTCTTACACAAAATCAAATACGATGTCGATGTCCCAGACATGGTCTTACACGTAAATCTCAAATCGATGCCAACGTCCCAGATGTGGTCTTACACGATAACACACATCGGATTCCTATGTCATGACATATGTATCCTAACTATTCCTATGGTTCGTACGGGGCTTTTCGGACGTCATCACATTATCAGAATTTTTATCGGATTTCACATATTCAACTCTAATAGCCATTCATCACATTTCATTAACATATAAACAATAATAATTCAATTCAAATACATTTATTTGTATATAGACTTACCTCGTACGGGAAAGAACGGAAACGAACGGCTATTCAACTACTTTCGATTTCCCCCGATCTAATTCTGTTTTCTTTGGTTCTTGATCTATACACATTCAAATTTAACTCTTTTATTCACCAAATCATTCAACTCAATCCATTTACACATATTTAGGGCATTTTACAAATTAACCCTCACATTTTCATATTTTGACATTTAAGTCCCTAATTCACAAAATCACAAAATATACAAAATTTCATTACACTATAACTTGGCCGAATATACACTTGAATCAAATAAGCCCATATATTTCATTTATTTCATATTTTAGTCCTTCAATTTCTCATTTTCACAAATTAGTACATAATAATCAATTTCATCAAAAATCCCAATACAAAACATATTTATCTAACATCAAGCTTCCATATTTCACCATTTAACATCACAAAGCTCACAACATCAACAATGGCATAACTCAAAATCATCATCAATTTCATGAATTAAGGCATGGGCTTAAGAGAACACGAAGCAACGATCACAAAAACATAGAAATTATCAAAAATCGAGCAAAGAACATACCTTAATCAACAACCAAAAGTACCGAACCCTATTTTGCTCATAAACTTTCTTTTCCTTTGTTATTTTCGGCTAAGTATCATAAAAGATGATACAAAATTTGGTTTTGTTTTAATTATATTAACAAATTTATCAATTACCAATTTTAACCTTTATGAAATAATTAGAAAACCATATAATGGTTGTCTATTACCGTCCACTTGCATTTATAATGGCCTAATTTCATTTTAAGGCCTCCACATTAAAAGAACATAGCAATTTAGCACTTTAAGAAATAGCAAGTCACTTTTGCAATTTACGCAATTAAGCCATTTTCTCAAATTAAACAACCAATCGATAAAATTAATTCACAAAACTTTCACACATGCTTAATCACATACTGTAAACATGGAAAATAATATTAAAATATTTTTTAGACTCAGATTTATGGTCTCGAAACCACTATTCCGACTAGGGTCTAAACCGGGCTGTTACATGGCCACACGGGCGTGCGTCCCTTGTTTTGAAGAAAAATTTGCTAAGTGTTGAAAAATTTTATGAGTTTCTGGTTTAGTCCCGAACCACTCCCAATTCATGTTTAAGGCCTCGTAGGCTCGTTTAAGGGACATTATGATTGATTGTGATTGAATTGTATTTGAATTGATAAATTGTATATGAAATGTATGTTTAAAAGTGTTGTAGTCCGGTGACGCTCCGTAACCCTATTCTGATGGTGAATACAAGTGAGGGGTGTTACACATATGCTACCCCAAACTCGGGCTGACTCAACACTGGAGCTTCTGTCAACCTATTTTTGGGCTGATCAAAACTCCATTGGCACTTATCAGACCAAACAAACTCAACATTTTTCTGTAGTAACCTGGTCATCGGTGAAGCAATGATCGAGAAATTTTAACAAAACGACGATAGTAACCTACTAAATCCAAGAAACTTCGCACTTCAGAAACATTTTTTGGAGTTTTCCAATTTATTACAGTAGAAACTTTACTCAGATCAACTCGAATCTGGTCAGCTGACACTATGTGACCCAAAAATCCAACCTCGCGAAGTCAAAATTCACATTTACTGAACTTTGCGTACAATTGTTTTTCTCTCAAAGTCTGTAACATGATTTTCAAGTGTTGAGCATGTTCAGATTCTGCCTTGGAATAGATCAATATATCATAGATAAACACAACCACAAATATATCCAAATGAGGCTGAAAAACACTATTCATTAAATCCATAAAAGCAGCAGGAGCATTTGTTAATCCAAATGGCATTACTAGAAACTCATAGTGACCGTAACAAGTTCTGAAAATAGTCTTTAACACATCACAGTCTTTAACTCGCAACTGATAATACCTGAATCTGATATCTATCTTCGAGAACACTGTGGCACCTTTTAATTGGTCAAACAAATCGTCAATACATTGCAAGGGGTACTTATTCTTAATTGTGAATTTGTTCAACTGTCTGTAGTCTATACACAATCTCAAAGAGTTGTCTTTCTTTTTCACAAACAACACAGGTGCACCCAAGGGAGATAGCTCGGTCGAATAAACCATCTGTCTAACATTTCTTGCAACTATACTTTCAACTCTCTTAATTTAGCTGGTGCCATGCGATACGGTGATATCGATATCAGCGCAGTTTTAGGAACAAGATCAATCACAAACTCAACTTCACAGTCAGGAGGCAAACCCGGCAACTCTTCAAGAAATACATTAGTAAATTCACTAACAATCGGTAACTGATCTAACTTCGATTCTGGAACTCTTGTATCAAGAATGTATGCTAGAAACACTTCACTACCTTTACATATCAATCTTTATGCAAAAATAGCTGAAATGATTCTAACAACGTTATTTGGCCCGTCAGATTCAACTGAAATTATCTCTCCTGTCTGGCATCTCAAATCAATCTGTTTCTATCTATAATTTACTACAACATCATGTAATGATAGCCAATCCATACCCAGAATAACATCAAATTCCTAAAATGGTAGTAACATCAAATCAGTAGGGAATTCACAGCCTCTAACTTTCAGTGGACATTTACGACAAACTAAGTTAACTATCACATTCTGACCTAGTGGATTAGTAACTTGAATATCATATTTAGTTGATTCAACAGGTAGTTTCTTTTTCGTTACTAATGCAACGCAAATATAAAAATGAGTTGACCCAGGGTCAATCAGTGCATACACAATAACATCAAAGAGATAGAATGTTCCAGCAATCACATCAGGTGCAGTAGCTTCCTCTCTGGCTCGGATGGCATATGCACAAGCAGGTGTTCTAGTCTCTGACCAAACAATGGTGTCTTTTGCTCCCGTACGAGTAGTCCCAACAGTACAACTCTGGCCCAGACGTCTACCTTTCTAAGATGTAGACATTTGCTTTTCATTCTGTTCTTCAGTTTCCTTTAACTATTTTGGACAATTCCGAAGGAAATGATTAGTTGATCCACATCTATAACATGCTCCCAACTTAGCTCTACACTCGCCAGGATGAAGTTTTCCACAATTTTTACAACTAGGCTTCAGAGCGTTCCGTACACTTCCCACACTATCAACTAGTTTTGAAGGAGTTTTAAAATCATGCTGAATTGATTTTTTTTCAGATGCTCAGACACTGAAGTAGCTCGACTAAAGTCTTCTCTAGTTTTTTGTAACATCCCGAAATTGGGCCTAGTAGGATTGGGCCCAATAGGCCTTAATTTAAAATTTTTAGAGAACAAGAGATCGGCTTAAATGCAAGTTGGATCTATTGGATAAGTGATTTTGGAAGGTTAGAAGGCTTCTATGAAGTCCCGGGATCGAACTTTGGCTTTAGGGAAATTTTGGTTTTAGGTGAAAAAACCCTAGAAGTTGGCAGGTAGGCCTTAAGAATAAAATGTGGGGAAAAATGACACAAGTGGAGTGTGTGGTGTAGTGGCAAAGTGACGCCACTTAAGGAACAAGGGGGTGACACCACAGGGAAGGAAGGAGGTCCAAGGTTCAAGTCTTGGCTCTTGCATTTTGGTTTTCTTTTTACATGGACTTTAATATTTGGCTATAGATTCAAATTTAGTTGCGCATGGTTTAAGACACAAGAGGAGCTTGTGGCTTGGTGGCAAGTGGCGTGTTGAACTATTGAAGGGAGCCTGGGTTCGAATCTCATGAGAAGCAAGGGGGTATTTATTTTGTGGATTGGACGGCAAGAGTTTCAGTTGAATTTAAACTCTACTGACGAAGGGATCCCACATCGGAAAGATACAAAGAAGGAAGGTGGAGAGCTAGCTATATAAAGAGCATTCCAAGAGGAGAGTTAACATACCTTGGTGGGCGTTTAGGCACAGGAGTGGTCGCAGCGCGGTTTAACACAGGACTCCTATCGGTGTGTAACTCTCTCTACTCTAGTTGTGTAGGCGGCAAATGCGAGAAGTGCGGTCCACGGCAATAGTAGCCACACGCAGCGTGCGGCGAGCGTGTGGGGCTTCACGCGATAGTTGAGGCCATCAGTAGTATTCTTGTGGTTTAGGGCTGCTTGGGCCGCGATGGGCCGAAATGGGCCCAATGGGCCCATGGGCCCTTATGAGTAAATTGTGCGATTGTGTAGTATATAGTGAACTAGACTAGGTGGAACTTATATACATGCCTAGAGTTGTGCTAGGTGGGCCACACGAGCGTGTGGGCCCGAATGGGCCGGAATCGAGTTTTAGGCCCAATCGTCTGGTATGACCGGAAATGGTAGCTAAGTCGCTCGGGGTGACATTTGGGAATTTGGGAAAGGCCATTGCAGGTGAAAAATTACCGATATACCCTTGGTGGGTAAATTACGAAAATGCCCTTGGTAGGTAAAATTACGGTTATACCCTTAGAGGTTGATTAGCGTGATTATGTTGTTTTATGTCTATCCGATTATGATGGTAATTCATGTTATACTTATATTTGATATATGTTTAGCATACATGACATCTGCATACACAATTATTATGTCATATTGCACGGGTGTAATGAGAGGAGGGGAAGGCTTGTTTCTAGGCTGTCACGGTGGTTTTGACCACCTGTTGGGTTAGCCCCGCTTTCTATATTATAATCGTGACTAAGTCTCTGTGGTTTTGACTACCAGTGGTTTTGACTACACATATACTATTTGTGACTACGGTCACCAGTGGTTTTGACCACACATGGATTATTTGTGACTCGTCCCAGTGGTTTGGTACCACAGTGGGTTGGCCCCACATGTTGATTACGGGATTGTCATTAGTGGTTTTGACCACACGATTGGGTTGGCCCCACCATATGATTTGTGACTACGGTCACCAGTGGTTTTGACCACACTTATATGATTTGTGACTACGGTCACCAGTGGTTTTGACCACCAGTGGTTTTGACCACCAGTGGTTTTGACCACACGGGGTAGACACAGGAGTTCGGATGGTTAGGTTGGGTTTGCATGAATTGCATATTGACTTATGTATTGTGTAAGTGCTTTGTTATTATCGGGATGGGGATTTATACACCGAGTCTCGGTGACTCACCCCTTCCTTACATTTTGCTGAGATGAGGCATAGATCGCGGTGTGGGTAGGCGGACTCGAGGTGGCCATGCGTTATGTTTTGGGTTTTATCTCATTTACTATTTTGGGTTAATTTACTTTTAAATTTGGTTTTGGATTTGTAATAAGGCCGCTAAATTCCATTATTTTGGGTTTTTGATTATCTGCTATAAGTTTTATTATATTGTGCTTAAGTTAAACAACATGGCATGTTAATAAACTGTTAACTCAATGTTTTGAAAAGTTATACCTCTTATCGGGATTTTCAAACTTTATCATCGGGTAATAACAAACAAATGGTGTTAACGAACAACTCAGATTTTCTCCAACCTAAGTTTTACTTTAAGTTCAAATACAAAGCGGTTTTCAACTTTGCATTTTAATCAAAGTCGGCATTTCCTTAAAAACAAACAGTTTTCTCAAAGGAGTTTTCTTCTTTTGTCCAAACTTTAAGCAAACAAAGTGTTTTATAGCGTTATCTTCAAAATTTAAACCTACAACTTGTTTTATTCAAATTATTTTTACCCTGTGACATGCCGAATCCAGTTGTAGTGTGTTGACCGGGTTTGGGGTGTTACATTTTTTTTGCTGGTGGTACAAAAAATGACTTAGAAGAACTTCTCTTGTTAAACTCTCTCTCGTGCTCAGCCACTGACTTATTTCCTTATCATAACTCAAAAAATTCCCTCTTTTTCTTGTTCAAATACCATTTTCTGACATACTTCTTTTTAAAATCAGTCTGAAAGAAATCCCAGGAAATTTTCTCTCCCAGTACCACAGCTACCAATGTAGTCCACCAACTGTACACTTCTTCTTTTAACAATGAAACGACACATCTAAGAAAATCATCAGGAGGGCAAGCCATTTCTTTGAAAACTCGCAAGATGTTCTGAAGCCAATACTCGGCTTTAACCAGATCATCTTCCGATCTACCTCAAAATTATTCAGCACCACACTTTCTAAGCTTCTCTATTGGAATACGTCGACTAGATTCAATCAAAGGAGGAGGTGGAGGTGCAACAACAGGTATCACAGGGGGTGGAGGTCATTGACCCGGAGTATTCATTTGCATAAACTCATTGAACCACTGGTTCATAAACCAGAAGAACATTTTTTTAAGTTCATGTTCAGGTACTTTTAGAATCAAAATATTACTACCTGTCCCTTGATCTGAGGTCGGTAAATTACTATTAACCTCACCATTGTCAGCACGATTAGATTCGTGTAACAGCCCGATTTTAGCTAAATCAGAACAGTGGTTTCAGAACCACAAATCTGATGTCAGAAAATTATTTTAATATTATTTTTGGTATTACAGCATGATTGAATAATTGTGTGAAAGTTTCGTTTAGAAATTTTATTGTTTAAATGCTTAATTTGATAAAAAGGACTAAATCGCGTAAAGTGCAACAGTTATGTTCTAATAGCTAAAGGTATTAAATAGCTATGGAACATTAATGTAAGAGTCCTTAAGTGGTAATTAGACCAATAATATTATTAGTGGACAACTACGGACATTATATGAAGTGTTTTTAAGTTAAATTCATAAGGTTAGTTTAGTAAATTAGTAATTAAAAGTATAATAAAATAAAACAAAGGTTGTATCATCTTCAACCTTGAATATTTGCACCGAAAATTGAAGAAAATAAAAGAAATTAGGGCTTTGAACATTCGGTCATGGCATAGCTTAATTGGTAAGTGTTTTGAGCTCGGTTTTTGATGATTTCTATGTTTTTGTAATCGTTGCAGCTCAATCTAGCTAGCCCGTACCTTTAATTTCAAAATTATTAAAGATTTTAAGAGTTGCCATTGTTGAATCTATGTGTTCTTTGATGTTTAATGTTGAAATATGAAAGCTTGATGATAGTTTTACATGTTTTGTTAAGTGATTTTTGATGAAAATGCATAATAGGGATTAAATTGTGAAAAATGCAAATTAAGTGGTTGAAATGTGAAATAAATGGAAAATATGGGCTGCTAGGGGTATATTGGTAATTCAGCTAGCATGGGTTAGTCTTGAATTTCATGAATTTGTGATATTGTGTAATAAGGACTAAATTATGAAAATGTGAAAGTTTATGGGCAAATGTGTAAATATCCCTAATGTATGTTTTTGGGTTGAATTGAATAAAGAGATGAATAAATAGTTAATTTTGAATTCATATAGATCAAGAAAGAAAGAATTAAGATTTAGATCGGGAAAAATCAAGGTTATCGAGTAGTCGACCCGATTCGTCAATTCTGAATACGAGTAAGTTCGTATAATTGAACTTAAATGTGTATCTATTTATTTGATGGATGAAATTGAGATAGTATTTATTCTATTATATAAATCTAGGGATACTAAATTAAATGCATGGTTTAAGTAAACGAGTTACTGAATAAAACCATAGCTGGGCTATGGTAAAATCGAATAATAAGACCATAACTGGGTTATGGCATGAGAATGAAAGACCATGGCAGAGCCTTGGCAATGTATGTGTAAGACCATAGTTGGACTATGGCATCAGAAAATCGACGTACTTATATCGTAAGCATTTATAAACTCGAAGTGATTCGATAAGCGAATTGGTGAGAATAAATATGTATCAGTACAGGTATGTACAGAAAACTGTTCGAACAATGAATTATAAGAAGATGAGAACTTATGAGTTGCTTTATAGTTAAACTTTATGTTATCTCATTGGTTGAGATTTTAATTGCAAATTATGTATCTATTTGGAATTGTTAATGAATGATGTTGATTATTTCATATATACATACGAACTTACTAAGCTTTATAGCTTACTTTGTTTATTTTCTTCTATGTTTTATAGTATATTGAAGCTAGCTCAGAATCGGGGATCGTCAGGAACTTCATCGCACTATCGGACATCTATTTTGGTACTTTTGAGTTGTGTATATATGGTATATGGCATGTATAGGCTTGTGTCATTTTTGTATGTTTGATGGATATGTATTTTGGCCATTTGGTTTGGCATAAGATGATGAACATGATGATGTTTATAAATGTGCAAATGGTTCTATTTTGAGTTTTGTAAATTGACTTATGTTATGTGATTGAAGTTGATAATTTGGAAGTTATGTGTTTGTGAATTGATACTTGATAATGTATGTTTGAAATGAATTAGTAAATTTAATTGTATATGTAAATTAGGTATGTGATTAAATGGAAATTTGTGACATATTTGTGACTTGCATGGTTGGAGATAGATATAGTGAGATTTGTGTATTGGTTAATGACTTTTGCCTGCATAATTGTACCTTGAAATGGTACCATTTGTACTTGTGTAGGTATGTGCAAATTGGATGACAAAATGGCTTGGTAAATGGCCTATTTTTGTCCACACAGGCAGAGACACAGGCGTGTGTCTCAGCCGTGTGTGACACATAGTCATGTTACATGGCCGTGTGTCCCCTGGTGTTGAAATTGAAATGAAGTCAGCATGCTCTACACGGTCTCACACACGGGCGTGTGACTGGCCGTGTGGTACAAGTCTATATACCCCCTAAATGGCACACAGCCTAGCACACGGGTGTGTGACTTGGCCATGTTGCATAAGTCAGTATACCCTACAAGTTTGGTACGGCCTAGCACACGGTCTGGCACACAGCCGTGCGTGGCCACTTCGAAGGGCACACAAGCTAAACACACGGGCGTGTGGTTGGCCGTGTGACCCAAGTCAGTATGTATGCCCTGTTTCCACACGGCCTGAGACACGGGCGTGTCTGGAGCCGTGTGAGGCACACGGCCAGTTCACACGAGTGTGTGACCCCTGTATAGTTGAATTTTTTTCTAACTTTTGCCTGTATAGTTATCGGTTTAGTCCCGAACAATTTCTAATGCATGTTTTAAGCCATGTAGGCTCGTTTAAGGGACACTATCATTGGTTGTGATTGAATTGTATTTGATATGACAAATTGTATATGAAATGTATGATTATAAGTGTTCTAAATCTGATAATGCTCCGTAACCCTATTTCGACGTTGAATACAAGTGAGGAGTGATACAATTCGTCTGACATCTTTACAATCTATAAGAAAAATAAAGGTTAGATCGGATCAAACACGTCACACTATCACAAGTTATATGGCATGTAATTCTAGACATTTCACACGCTACGTTCAGTCCAAGAACCGACTAAATCGTAGCTCTGATACCAATAAATGTAACACCCCTAACCCATCTCCATCACCGGGTTAAGGTTATAGAGTATTACAAAACAATCAGAAATATTTCAACATTTTATCAATCAATATAATAATCACATCACAAACCACTCATACTCATGCACAACGTCCCTAAATTGAGCCTTCGAGGCTCTAAAAATAACCTAAAAACAATTTGGGACCAATTTAAAACAGATTAGAAAGTTTAGGAAAAAATGAAAATTTTGCCAAAATAAGGGTCACACAGTCGTGTGGCCAAGCCGTGTGTCTCAGGCTGTGTAATATTCGAATCAGGGACATATGGTCATGTCCCAGCCCATGTCCTCACCCATGTAACTCTCCGAGTAGAGTCACACGACCGTATCACACGCTCGTGTGTCAGGCCGTGTAACGCTCTAAGTCCTCTCACACGCCCATGTGCCAGGTCGTGTGTTAGGTCGTGTAACCTACTGACTTGCACCCTACATAAATCATTAGATGACACACAGTTGTGTCGCCAGGCCGTGTGCCTCACACGACTGAGTCACAAGCCCGTGTCTCAGGCCGTGTAAAACCAAAATGAACCTTAAACAACAAGTTTACCAATTTAAGCTTACTTGGACTCTAAGTAATCCATTACCCAGCCAAAAACCTATCCAAACTGACATTAAACAAGCTAAAAACATGCTAAACCAACCATCCTAAGTGATTAACCAATGTATCCTCATTGTTACCACAAGTATATACAATTTTACAACAAAAAGAACTATCATTAAAAGTATTTAAATCACACCATCTAACATTCAACCAATATGCCAAACATAGGCACCTCAATCACAACATTCTAATCACACTTACCATGAACTTGCACTTAAACATCATACATCATTCACATATGTCATATAAGTTGACTATTTGCACTTAAGATCATATTTTAACATTTTACATAACAAAAAAATAGTAATGACATTACATGCTATATAATCCAAAATGAACATTCCACAAAATACCGAAAATGAGTGGATAGTGTGACTTGGGTGCCGATCCAGCCGTCCAACCTTCAAAGTATCTACAAGAACAGAAAATAACATAAGTAAGCTCATTAAAGATTAGTAAGTACGACATACTAAAACGTTAAATCTTACCAAAGTAATTACAACAAATCAAATAATAATACAACCATATGTGTTCCCTGTCATCCACAATCCCAACCGGTGAATTGTAAAATTCAATTCAAAACTCAAATACATGACAAAACCATCAAAATCACTAAACAGGTTACCTTAACGAGATTTACAATCTAATGAGCGACTTACAGATATGAGCACATCGATATTCCACCTAAAACACACCAGATGCTCATAAGAGCTGATCCACCCAAAACACACAAAATGCTCATAAGAGCTAATCCATCCGAAACACACCAAATGCTCATAAGAGCTAATCCAATCTAAACACACCAAAAATAGGGAGTATAACAAGAGAGTTCGCAACAAATTTTGAACCTCGATCTACTAGAGAAACATATATATATCACTCCATAATAATCTCCACTCCAATCCCTCATAACGCACCATATCTCGATTGTACTCTATCCCACGTTCAATCTGATCCAAATATTGAAATTCAATAACATTTCTCAAATAACTTCACATCATTTGTAATCAAATATATCTACTATACTATTTTATACCATCCAACATTTCATATAGATGCTAAATTTTAAATCGTACGAACTTACCTGGACTAAATTGTAGTAGTTGCAGAAGTTCAGGGACTATTTCGTAATTTTCCTTTTCCACGAGTATCAAAGGGATCTTGATCTAAAATATAAAATTTCTCAATTATTAGCTTACATTTCACATTCCAATTCATTTTACATGTTATACCTTTTTTTGAAGTTACACAATTATCCCTAACTTTTACAACTTTTGCAATTTGGTCTCTTAACCCGAAAATCATCAAATTAATCATTTTTCTCAAGTTAAAATTATAGTCGAATATACTAGGCCCTTAAATAGTCCCTACTAAACATCAAATTCACTATCAAACCCTAAAATTTTAACATTTTCACAATTTAATCCCTAATTCAAAATCTAACAAAAAAATCACTTTACAAAATCACCAAATAACACAATCAAAGCTTCAAATACATAGTTATAAAAAACATTCAAGATTCATCAATGGTAACTTCCAAATTTTTTTACGGATTCAAAAATGAAGGTACGGGCTAGCTGGACCTAGTTGTAACGATCTCAAAAACATAAAATTTATTAAAAACAGAGCTCAAAAACTTACTCATGCAAGAGAATGAACTAGCCGAACCTCCAAACCTAAGCTTTCATGGTGTTTTCGACTATGAAAAAGAAAAGATGAAGAAAAAATGAAGAAAAAATGTCTTTTCTTCATTTAATTTTGTTTTGATTTCATAAAATTTACCATTTTGCCATTAAAACATGTAATATTTTATAATTTTTATACATAATGCCGTCCAATGTTAATACTAAGGAATATTTACTACATTGGTCATTTCTAATGTAATAATTAAGCTATTTAATCACTTAAATGATATAATTACTATATTTTGCCTCTTTTTCAGTTTAATCCTTTTTTCTTTAATTAGCTATCTAAACGTTAAAATTTCTTAACCAAATTTTAATACAACCCTAATGACTCCATAAATATTCTAATAATAATATTTATGAGTTGACACGATAGAAATTTATGGTCCCGAAACCACTATTATGTCACCACTAAAAATCGGGCTGTTACATTTATACTTTAAGACAAGAGAGAGTTAACATGATAAGTCATTTTTCAGAAATTATTATTTTAGGTTGTCTCTCTAAACTGAAGAATTATCTTCAATTTTAAATTTCCAAGTTTGACATCAAAACCATAACTTTTTGTGAGCTTTTGGGCCGATGAAGCATATATTTTCGTGCTCATTTTATTTTTGGTTTAGTATGTCAACTTGATTTGTTATTCTAGAACTTGTTTCGATTATGCATGTCAAGACCACATTATTGATTTGATATACTGAGATGATAAAAGCACTTAAGATTTAACCCACCTAACCTTTAACCAACTTACCTGTTGTATTATCCCTTAGTAAACCCTATTGATCCTAACACATTTTTTTCTTCTCCTTGTATTCATCTACTTGTATCCCCGATCATCAACTTCCTTGGTATTACCAACATATACCTTCACGCCACACTCAAGACTAAACTCTTTTATTTCAGCCAACCTTGTACCTTTTGATCAATACCCTTGTAAGCCCTTTGAAGCCGACCCCTAGACTAAAGATAAAGTCTAAACGAGTCTTCTATGAAATCACAAAAGAAGAAACCAGTGGAAAAAGGCACGAGTGAAGTGAGAGCATTAGAGAGAAGAAAAAGTCGTAAAAGAGTGTAAACACGAGTGTGAGTGCCATTAACTCTTTCTTTCCGAGTGAACGTGAGGCTTTGTTGTGAGGTTCTATTTTTCTATGTCTAGAAGTCCAGAACGTAATATGGCAGAAAGTGGAGGACGACAACCCATTAGAAATGTAGCCCCCGGAGGACGTGGAGTACCCAACTTAGGCCAACAAGCTCTATTACAAGAGTTCCAGCGCATGTTACAGAATGAGTTGGAGTCATTCAACGAGCGCTTAGAGCCAGTCGAGGAAAGGGCCCAACGAGAGCGGACTCCCCAAGGTCCACAAAGAGATCGAGGCCACCCGGAAATCAACCAATATGACCTCTATGACCCAAGTGATGTCAAAAGTGATCAAGGGTCAAACCAAAGTGAAAGGCGGAGAGGTCCAAGAAACTGAGGCCTTAGAGAACGAAGGCGAGTGGACGATGATTTGAAGAACATCAAACTTTCCATCCCACCATTCCAAGGAAAGTCTGATCCAGAGGCGTACCCTGAGTGGGAGAAGAAGATTGAATTGGTGTTTGAGTGTCACAATTACTCCGAAGCCAAAAGGGTAAAGTTGGCAGCAATTGAGTTTTCAGACTATGCGATGATCTGGTGGGATCAATTAACCACAAGCCGAAGACGGAATAGAGAACGGCCTATCACAACTTGGGCCGAGATGAAAGCGGTGATGCAGAGGCAATTTATCCCATCCTACTACCACCGGGAAATCTATCAAAATCTCTAAAATCTTACCCAAGGATCGAGGAGTGTTGAAGATTATTTCAAAGAAATGGAGATCGCCAAGATTCGTACGGATGTCCAAGAAGATCGCGAGGCAACCATGGCGCGTTTCTTAGCTGGACTCAACCGAGATATAGCCAACATTGTGGAACTTCAACACTACATTGAATTAGTCGACATGGTGCACATGGCTATCAAGATGGAGAAGCAAATCAAACTCAAAGGATCTATTCGAGGCTATTCCAACCCCAACGCAATCTTAAAATGGGGCCAAGGTACTAAGTCGTGCAACGGATCAATTGGTGCCAGCAAAATCTAACAAGCCCGTTGGTGAAACTAGCAAAAACAAGATCGAAGCTATTCCAAATCGAACGAGGGACATAAAATGCTTTAAGTGCCTCGGGAGGGGCCATATTTCTAGCCAATGCCCAAATAGTAGCACTATGGTGGTGCGAGCGAACGGTGAAATTGAATCAGAGGAAGAGAAGGAAGGAGAGTCCAGGACACCCACCGAGGAAGAAGAAGACTTGGAATATGCGGTTGAAGGTGAACTGCTCGTTGTCAAAAGGAGTTTGAGTATCCAAAGTGCCGAAAGTGAGCAACAATGAGAAAATCTATTTCACCCACGATGTCACGTGCAAGGCAAAGTGTGTAGCTTGATTATTGATGGCGGGAGTTGCACCAACGTTGCCAGCACATTAATGGTGGAAAAATTAGGCCTTCCAACGACTAAGCACCCGCATCCATATAAACTACAATGGCTCAACGAAGGCGGTGAGTTGAAGGTGACCAAGCACGCCCTAGTCGCATTTTCAATCAAAAAATACAACGATGAAGTCCTATGCGATGTGGTACCAATGCATGCCGGACACTTGCTTTTAGGAAGACCGCGGCAGTGTTATTGGAGGGTCAAACACGATGGTTTTGCGAACCACTATACCTTCGAGCACCATGGTAAAAATGTGACTTTGGCTCCTTTAACGCCAAAGCAAGTGTATGAGGACCAGCAAAAATTGAAAAATTCTGTGGAAAAATCGAGAGAAAAGATTAATGTTTGTGGGAAGAAAACGAGTGAAGAAAAAGAGAGGGAAATAAACAATGAGATGAGTAAAAAGGTAAGGAGTGTTTTTACTAACCGAAGTACAAGTTGCCTTTGTATTGTTTCCTTAATTCAGGTTCCTAAAGATCCATGTGACGAGCTTCAACTTCAATATCTTCCTGATGAGAGGCGGTTCAAGTTGATCAGCAAAGGTAATAACATAGTTGACCCTCATCCACAAGTGTTCAAAGGTAAGCAAGGTAAGGGTCCTAATGTATTTGAGTCTCCACAACCTCACTTGACTGTTAATGACGAGATTGTCAAAGACTTAGTTTGTGAAAGAGCTCCTCATCTTGATTTGGTTGACAGTCATAATCTAATTGATGATGATTTCGTTTTACGTAGTGATACGAAGCATTTTTCTGCTAATGAGTATGACATTGGCACGATTGTCAATGAGGTAAGATTAGATCAGCCCGAACAAAATTTGGTCTTTTGTCATAAAAAGTTGATATGTGAAACTTCTAGTCTGCTTGTGAGTAATGATAATTTGAATTTTCTGATTTGTAGCGTAAATTCCACATGTTTGTGCAAGTTTGTTCGAATGAGACTTACGATGTATGATTGTTGGAATATATGCATGCCTAAATTCTCTTTGTTTCACTTGTGTGAATTGTTGGAGATTAAGAAATTCATGCTGCAACTTAGAACGAGTGGCCAAACTCATGTGTTCAAACCTGGAGTTCATCATTTTGGTTCGTTTTTGGGCTAAATCAAGCTTATTAAATTTTGTAAGACTCAACGTGTGTACGACTTTCCCTCAATTGTTTTTTGGACTTTAACTAAGAAAACAAAACTTGTGCACCCTGATTACAACTTTATATTGATTCCTGTTTCTTCTATGTCGTGGGACATAAAATTTTCAATTCAACGTGAAAAGGTAAGGCCAAACTATCTTTCTGAATCAAAAAATGGTTTATTTGCTCAAGTTTGGAATGAGAATTCGGAAAGTTCCTTTAAGTTCTTAATTCATGGTGTCACTAACTCATTTTATTTTTGTGTAGGTGATACTTTGAATCGGTTTCCTCCTAAAGAGGGAGGGCAATTAATTAATCGGTTTTCTTTTCGAGTTATTTGTGAATTTCAGGTTATTGAGAGCAATTCTGTCCAATTCGTCAATCAAGGGGCTAGTGATGACAAAAGATTTATTGCGAGTAAGTCGCCTGATTTGAGGACAAATCGCTTCAAAGAGGGAGGGGATGATACGGCCACGCCCTGAGAACACCCTTGGACCAGCTCACCAAGCGAGGCTTTCCATCTTTTGCAAGCTGACCTAGCTCAATTCCAGCTCGTTGAGCTCAATTCTAGCTCATCGAGCTCAATTTCATCCTTCTATTTTATTCATTCTAAACTTGCTGGAATAAAGTCAACTTGTTTAGCTTAGCTAGTTAATCTAATTTAGCTCAATCTTAGCTCGTTGAGATCAAATTTTATTCTTTAGCTTATGCATTTTTAAGGCTGGAATAAATTAATGTTCTTAGTTAAATTAGTTAATTAGTTTTTAGCTCATAAATATGTTAAAATTTGGAGTCTTTAATGTGTCATAGTTAGAACATGTTATTAATTTGTCTTATCCTATTACATGTTTTTAATATGTTCTAGCTTCAGCCAAATTTAATATGCATGAAATAAATATTTATTAAGTTTAAAACATGCTGCTATGGTGTCCTAGCTGCTGCCGAATTAATGTGTCTTAAGATGAATTAATTTGCTGACTTAATTAGGTGCAGGTACATACAATGGACGGCATGAATGAAGTGAGCTGATGGTTTAGCTCACCCAAGCACCATTTCGTGGACTCCAATGGCCAAAGATGTGCTGTTGATTCTTCTTCCAAAGCTGACCGTCTAGCTCTCCAAAGCAACTTTGAAGATGTTCACATTGCTGGAAAATGCCTTTCATATGGAGTGACCATTCGGCTATTCATGTTCACACCCAAGGGACTTCTCCAATTCGAATTCACACCTTCATGGCCCTTGCAATGCTCCAAGCTACTCATTAAGGCTTCAAACCATTCAGCTGAACAAGACACTTGCATTTAAGACTATTAAAGCACTATGGCCGAACATAGACATGGCTAATCAGCTCCCATTCATTCCAATAAACTCCAGCTGCATGTAGACACTCTAGGAGCTGTCCAATGGTGTCCCCTAGGCTGAAGAAACTTTATGGGACCTTCATGGATTAATTCTGGAATTTTCAGCTCATTAAAAGCTGAATCAATTGTCCATTTAGCTACTTAGCCTTAGGATTTTACTATAAATATTCACCCATTTGCTGGTTGTATGGAATTTTTCTTCTTGAATGAATTTTTTGTTATTTGTGAGGTTTTCATCTCTCAAATTTTGTCCAACACTCAGCTTGACTTATCTGCTAGTCAGTGGCATCAACCTATTTCTACTATCGAACTTATCACTCTCATAGTGTGACGTTCACCCAAAACCGATACCTTTGGTTCTTGCCTTTCTAAGTAACGGGTCAAGGTCTTCTTTCCATCACCTATTCACCTTAAGGTCATGTAAGTCCCGAGTCAGCACTCACCTATAGTGTTGGTTCGTTCTTGACACTTAAGCTCGTTTTCCATCCCACCCAAGTTATCACTTATCCATTTCAATTCTTTGTTAGTTGAACCTATAACAACAAATACTTAGCCATTTTTGAGCCTATTCTTAATACCTATCCCCATACTTAGCCGAATACACATATTGTTTGCAATCGGAACGATACTTTTTCGTTTGACGATTGGGCACATCAACGACTCGGACATCTCAACGAGGCCGAGTTCACATCAAGTTAGTTGCCTGACTATGCTTCATTATTTGCATTGTTGAACTTTACTTTATTCTTTAAAAAAGAAAAAAATATAAAAAATATATATATAAAAAGAAAATTGAAAAAAAAAATTGATTAAGCTTGAATCATTAGCTTCATATTGTGTTGAAAAGCTCATTTTTATTGTTTATTTCTTGTTGATGTGAATTCTTTTAATTCAACAACTATTTTTTTTCTAGTTTGGTAACTTATCAACTTGTTCTCAATTGTGACCGACTTTTCTAACATTTTTCATTCCCCTAACCTAAGCCCTATTACAACATTGTAAAGACCTCTTGATTGGTATGTCATCTCATTCTATAGTGGTGGAGACTTGATTTTCAAGCAAGCATATGGTAATGACATTTCTTATTCGACTATTGAGTGCATATTGCTTGAACCTTAAACACTGTGAGTGCTTTGAGTGAATCCTTAGTGAGGATGTTAATTCTTGTTGAGTTTGAATTTCAAGTAATTATTGAGATAAGGGAGATTCCTAATGTTTTTAAAGCTCAAAATTCTCTGCTTGGATTGCTTGTACTATTTAGTGTCATTTTAGTGTAAATTTCCAATGCATGATTTACTGTAAATTATCCTGAGACATTATCGATGATAATAATAAATTGAGATAAGTTAACTTGAATGTGGGTTGTGGATTTTGCTTGAGGACACACAAATGCTTAAGTGTGAGGATATTTGATAAATGTTAAAAGTAACATGTTTTAATCTCATTTTTAATGCGTTTTTGGGTGATTATTCGATGTTAATGGTTAATTTTATGCTCCTAATCCTTTAAATTCATGTTTTTATACTTAGGAGAGCATTTGGGAGCAAAAGGAGTGAAAACCGAAAAATTGGAGCAATGTATAGGAGACACAGGCTGGACCATTCCACACGGCCTGGACACACGGTCGTGTGAGCCACACTGGCTGCCACACGGCCATATGGCAGGACATTTTGATTTTGCGATTTGCACTCTAAAATTGTGGGAAACACGATTTTTAGGTTTTTCGGGCATTTTAAAACCTATATATGACAAAAAAATAAGAAGATGGGAGTGTGTCATCATAGAATAATAAAGAAAACAACTCAAAAAACACTATTGAAGCTGATTCTGAATAAGATTTTCATCAAGATTGAAGACACCCTTTTGATTTATTTGGAGATTATTATGAATTTCTTTGTTTCTTGTGGTTATACTGTCTTTAGGATGTTTTTATTTGCAAGCATGAACTAATTTTCTAAACACCTAGGGGAGATGAACCCTATGATGAATTCTGTTGTTTGATTTTTATTTTACGCAATAAATATTTAGATCTTGTTCTCAATTATGTGTGCTTAATTCTTGGTTTAATATTTCTAGACCCTTGATCCATGTTTGATGTGCTTAAATCTGAAGAGGAGTAAACCCTGTTTAAGAGTAGATCTAGCATAATTGAGTGGAGTTGCAGGCAATCCTAGAAATAGGATGACATAAATCTACCGGATAAGAGTCAAATCTAATAAGGGAATCCATAGATCGATTTAATGTGATAATAGGGGTTTTAATTAGAAAGAAATTTCAATTAATCAACCTAGAGTCAGTTACTCTCATTCTTGAAGAGAGATATTAGCATAATTTAGGGATTTATATGGATCAAGATACTAAGTGAAGAAATTGCATAATTTAGATTAATAATGACAAATGAAGTCCAGAAGAATTCTTTCCTGGGTATTGTTTCACTTCTTGATTATTTTCCTGATTTGTTCTTTGTTGTGTTCGTAGTTAATTAATTTAGTTCATTTTAGTTTTAATCAATTACTCAAATTTATCGATTAAATAATAAAGAGACGGTAATTACTAGTACTTTTAGTCTTAGTCAGATTTTTATATGGTTTATAACTGCATCAGAGTGCTAGGTTTGGTCGGGCATGTTAGTTGCTAACTGGCCTAGCGATATGGGTGTTGCCTATGGTAGAACATGTTAGTTTTTCACCATGGCAAAGAACCCTGAACTCACGGGAACACGCATGTGTTTGAAATGATAAGAAATGTGATATTTGTTCTAATATGTGATTGAGGGATCCGAGGTTTAACCCAGAAAAGATATGAAAGAGTAAGTTAATATGACTTTGTATGTGTTATATGTTACGTATTGAAAGGAGTAAGCAAATATGACTCTGAATGGGTTGTTTGATATGCAAATCTACTGATAGAAATGAAAGGTTGAATGTTAGGTAGTGAGTAATATGACTCTATATAGGTTGTTTGATATGTAAATTTGTTGGTAGAAAAGAAAGGTTAAATGTTAAGTAGTAAGTTCTGATCCCTGCTTGTTGTGTTGGAACGTAAAATATTTGTTAAGTGTTGGTAATTGGCGTATAGAATCTGCCCTAGTAAAGGTGTGTACGAATTAGCCTAATGAGGTGTTTGAGATGCTAAGGTAAGTGTTTAAAAAGACTGTATTTGGTGAGGAAGTGGCAACTCTATTAAGGTTAAAGTTCTCTTTAGTGTAAGGATGAAAGTATTCGTCTGATGTTAAGGAAGAAGGTATACACCCGATGTGAGAACCCACATGGAAGTGTTATCTACCATGGTTAAGAATTCGCCAATATTATGAGAGTGTTCGCCCGTACATCTCGGTATGTAGAGTTGATGTATTAGTATGTGTGCATGAGAGTGAAATTGTTTTATCATTATTACCTTTGTAATTCATCTAAAGGGTTGAGTCTTATCTTTTCTGGAACTCACTAAGTTCTTATGAACTTACCCCTCTTTTTCTTTTCCCTTTTCCAGGTAGAACTTCGTTTTAGTCTTGTAGAAGGGACTCAACCAGAAAGTACGACTTATGCAGTAAGCTTCGCCTGTGTTAGTTTTGTAACATGCATATAATCTTTGGGGGTGGCGTGTATTTCTATTTTAAATTTGAATCTGTAATAAGGGATTAGATAAAGTCTTATGAATATGACCTGTGAATTGATTTCTACTTGTTTACGCCAAACTGTTTTGTATGAAATTGTTACTGCTAGTATTTTATTCTAAAGGAAAGAATTTAACGAAAGTTTCAAAATCAATTATATTTTTTATGGCGTATACTTGTTTTGATTGCTTTGATTGCTTTGATTACCTAAAAATCGTTCTGAGTTAACGCCAGCCCAATTTGTTATGCACCGCAACTAAATTAAAATAGTATCATGTATAAGTCTTCTTTTGTGTAACGCCTCAGTCAACCTTTGAAGATTGGAGTGTTACACTATCCCCTATTATAAATTTGTCTATTTACCACTTTAAACATTTGATTAATTTCTATTTAAGTCCCCAAGCCATTGGTCAGTTAAAAATCTCTAGCGATTGGACTTTTACATTTTAGTCCTTAAGCCTTAATTAGCTATTAATTCTGCAAAATTATTGGACCAATCTCTAATATATTTTTATATTTTCTCCATAAATATTCATATTTAATATTTACAGACTCGATTTACGAAAATAGAGTTCCGAAACTGCATTTTTTGGTACCACGGGTTGTTACAATTCTCCCCCTTTAAGAAATTTCATCCTCAACATTTACCTGGAAACAGATGGGGGTATTGAGATCTCATAGTTTTTTTTTGCTCCCTAGTAGCCTCTTCTACACCTTGACAGTGCCACAACAATTTAACCAATGATACGCACTTGTTTCTTAGTTCTTTCATCTCTCGAGCTAAGATTTTAATTGGTTTTTCATTATACATCAAATTTGGTTGCAACTCGATTTTGTCGGGAGTTATGACATGAGAGGGGTCGGATCTATATCTTTTCAGCATCAATAAATGGAAAACATTATGGATCTTATCTAGTTCCAAAGGTAAAGCTAATCGGTATCTACCGGTCCAATTCTCTCGGGAATTTCATACGGTCTAGTAAACCTCGATTTGAGCTTTCTTTTTCTGCCGAAATGTAGAACCTTTTTCCAAGGTGAACTTTCAGAAAGACCTTGTCACCAACCACAAACTCAATATCTTTTCTTTTCAAATCGACATAAGAATTTTGCCTATCAAACACAGCTTTTAAGAAATCTCAAATAGCCCTAACTTTATCTTCAGTTTCTCGCACTAAGTAGATTCCTGTCAACTTTTTCTCACTCAAATCCACCCAACATAGAGGAGTTTGATATTTACGCCCATATAAATCTTCGTAAGGTGTCATTTTGATGCTTGATTAATAGTTATTATTGTTTGCAAATTCAGCCAATGGTAGGAATTTTTCCTAGCTTCCCTCGAATTCAATTACACAACAAAGCAACATATCTTCGAGTATTTGGATTACTCACTCCGATTGACCATCAGTCTAAAGGTGAAATGTTGTGCTAAAATTCAATCTAGTGCCCAAAGATTCATGCAATTTATCCTAAAATCTGAAGGTAAACCTTAAATCTCGATCCAAAATGATAGATAATGGCACACCATGCAACCTTACAATCTTAGAGATATATTGTAACTCCCCAAAATTTCTATCTTTATTTCTATGAAATCTTGACACAACTGTGTATCTGCTTCAGTGGTTAAGTGTTCTGGGGGTGTGTATGAAGTCTTGAGTTCAAGCCCTACCTTTGGCGAATTTTGATATTTTCCTGGTCTAAGTCTTATGTTTGGGGAGTGGGTCTATATTTAATTATTGTAGAATCATATCAGAATGAGCTTGCTGGTTCGAGTGGTAAGAGTGTTGGTGTGTTGGAGGTCTTGTTAGCGTGGGTAATAATTTTTGCTCGTTTTCTTGAGAGAGTTGGATGGAATTTGAATTCTGAGTAATGGATAGTGGGAGAGAATTAAGGGATTGTGGAAATATCATTTGATTTCTTTTTATTTTCTTTTGCTAGAATTCCTCTTTTCTCTCTCTGTCAAAAATCCTAAATCTCTCTAACGTTTTTTTTCTTGCTCATCTCCTTCATAGTTTTCACATTCAATTTTCATTTTCCTTCTCTGTTGCTGTCGTTTTTCTGACCAATTGTTGCTTTTACGTTTGGATTCTTCGATCGAGTTGGTAAGTTAAGACTTGGGTTGTTTTCGAGTTTGCTCAATGTTAGAATAATTGTTTTTGGTGAGTAATCGATGAGCTCTGTGAATGATTGTGTAGGTGAAGGCAGGGAATCGGAGGTTTTCGCCCCAACTGTTTAACTGTCGCATAGTTGTTTTGCGGTGGTAAGTGTGGAACGTTGCTCAGTTTAGTTGTTAATTTTGTTAAATCGATTACTAATAGGACTTTCGGGATTCTATTTTTAGGTACTGGTGGCCTCGCGAGTGTTTTTGGCAAAAGCCAAAAACCTTAATGTCGACGCCACACGGCTGTGTGGTAGGCCGTGTGCGACAATACAGTCGTGTGAATGACGAAGGCCAGGCCGTACGCAAGACACAGCCGTGTGATGGCCAGAGTGTGGCCGTGTGAGCCACACTGGCTAGGCCAAGTTGGGCGTGTGGGCCATACGGGTGTGTGGGCCCACATAGGCGTGTGATAACTGGGCCAGGCCGTGTGATCCACATGGGCAAGGCCAATCTGGGCGTGTGGCCCATTTATCTGGATTTTTCCCTAGGGTTGCACGGGTCGTCCCAAACGACTGCGAGCCTACTTTAGGGTCGGTAAGGGCTAACAAAACTTTAAACTGTATGATCTGTTTGACTGATATTCTATACTGAGCCTGATAGTATATGCATGTTATATTTGTTTGTAAGCATGTGAGCATGGTTAATCTGTATGTAACACCCCTAACCCGAGACTGTAGCCGGAAAGGGGTTAAGAGGTATTACCGATCAATCAGAACATTTAACATCTAGAATTTACGACACAAAGTCAATCACGTTCAATTACAATCATAGTGTCCCTTAAATGAGTCATCAAGACCCTA